>OY728140.1:1063582004-1068582004 GCA_963277665.1 Viscum album
CATTAGTGGAAATGGTAGGCTCTATGTAGACATGAATATCGTTTCCATTTTCTAGGTGGATGGAATGACTAAAAGATTAAAATTAAATCACCAATATAAATTTCTTATATTTTCTTATACAATATATAAAATAACAAAATTTATCTTTATTTACATTTATGGAAATAGAAACTAAAAAACGAATCACATCCCTTTGTGGAAAAGGTAGTCCATATATACACAAGAACGACGTTGGAAATTTTCCGATTGTTTGGATGGTTAGAAGGTAGAGATAATATTACATATGAATATTTTTAATCATTTCAAAAATATCATATATATATATATATATTTATTCAAACCAATGTTATATACATCCTTGATATGTTATAATGGAAAACTAATTGCATTTTCTCTTATGTTGGACATCCAACATTCACACAATCGATGTGTTTTTTCACTTTTTGAGTGATGTGTAGAGGGATATAGGTTACTACATTACCATAATAATATCATATCATATGGAATATAAATTTTTTTATTTAATTATATTTTATTTATATTTGATATTAGGGGATAGAGATATTAAAAAAACTGTTGAATAACGATACATATTCATTATAAAATATCTTTATTTTTAAAACTAGAACATTCCTATGATGGAAGACTTAACAAACCATGTCATATAGGTTAAGGGGTATAAATTGAGTAAGGGGTTTGGACTGGTCTTATCCAAACCAAAATTATATATTTTTTGAATAAAATATAATAGGAGTTAGCCTTTTATTTGTTCAAAATAGTCTATGTTTTGCAAATACAAGAAAATATTAAATATTGGGTTATCGAAATCAATACATGGGACTTTGAAATTGATAAATACTGGATTGAAGTGTATATATGGTCCTAAAATACATCCAAAATAGTAAAATACATAGGTTTTAAACATATTATTTCTTTAACTACTATGTTAACATACTCTTACCAGTTTAATTTTCACTATGGGAAATAAATATTTTCCCTATGTAATATATCATCTAAAAATAAAAATGTAAATAAACATATTTGATAATAGATTCCCAATTTTTAAAATTATCGAATAAAAAAAGTAATAAATCACTATGTTTTGGTGAAATTAAATTTAATAGATTCATATTAAATGAATAAAACCCCATTATAACATTAACCATAGTAAATAAATTTTTATTACATTATTATTCTATATGACAAAAAAAAAAGTCATCCTTATTCACTAATAATAATTAATCTAATTAATAATATGTTATCTGCAGGAAAAAAATATATTCATATGAGTGGAACAATTTAATTTACAATTAAAACTTCATATACGATGAAAATATAGTTTATTAAGGTAAATGGTTTTCTAAGTATAAAAATTTTATAACAACATTCAACATGAATTTGATTATAATGATTTTTATTTTTTTAATACCAATATTATTGAGCTACTTTTACTTTTAAAACATTTCCCAACTGTATGAAACATTCTAAATCCTTTTAATGAAATGGATATTTTTAATAAGAATTTATTTTCTAGTAACCATTACAAAATTTATTTATTAATAATATCGCCAAAAATTAAATTTATGAAATATTTTTATTTTTTCATCCAGAAGTTATTATAATAATTCAAAAAATATATAAATCTAAAACATTTATGAATATAATATCTCAGCAAAACACAAAAATAGTGTTCTTAGAAAAAGAAATTTACGTATAAAAATAGAATTATAATTATCCTGATCCAATAAATATTATTAGATGAATGATAAAAAATTTAATTTTATATAATATATATATATCAATATATTCCTTCAAAAATTGTAATTAGTTAATTTTATTTGGATAAAAATATATTTTAAACATAAAAAAATTTCAAAAAACATATTAATAAATCTAAAATAATTATTATTTCTATTTCACATAAAAATAAAATAGATGAACTTATATAATTAGTTTTTAAACAATATAATCTTGATAATTTAGTTATTTCTGTTAATACCTAATAATATAACATTTAATCCATAATTTTATACTATATTATTATTATTTAAATATTAGGGTTTGTTGAAAAACAAGTTATCATTGATATAAAATTAAATAGAAAATTTTTTATAAAATATATCAGTATACATTATTTTGGAATTAATTATCCACCACATATATTCATTTCCATAACTAATTCCATTTATAATGAATTCATGAATCCCATGTGGCCAAAAATAAAAAAAAATCACATTACATATGATTTCTTTACAAAATATATTAAGAAAACCCCTCCTGAAACTCTTGTATGAATTCAGAGAGTTATTATCATTATTTTCAAAATAAATTAAAAGTGATAATGTAGAGAAACATATTTATTTACATTTTTTTCCAATAAAAAAACTTCATTTCATTCCACCCACCATGCAACCAACTTCTCTTATTCACTTAACTGTAACAATTTAACATTCCTTTTAAAAGAAAACCCACTGAAATGATGAAATTCTAATATTTACGTTTGGGTGTCATGGTTATTAATCAATGTCACGATGGTAAGACCTTTAAAAAACATCATTAATTTACACAATAATTTCATATTCCTTATTATGATGTGTTAACCTCAATTAATCATTAATATGATAAATTTTGAATCCCTTAATACTTTTCAAACAACTTTTTCAAATGAATGAAAATCATTAATATTCTATATTTTTATGTGTCATCATGAAATCATAGTTCTCAACAAAATAATATCAATGAGTATTAATTTTTCTCCATTTTCATTTAAATTGTTTACACAAGGATCAAGAATTTATAGAACAATTCTACTATAAATATATCATGGTAATCACAATACTATAACTTATACATGATCTTTTTATGATGAAACCCAATTATGGTTCTCCCATTTCATGGATCATATCAACATATATCTCATTATGATCATGTTCATAATTTTGGGTCCACATATTGGTTTATCAATTCTATAAGTTATTCTTTTTCAGGTACATCAATCTTCTCATGAAATAGTAAAATCATTCCATTCATCAAAAAAATCTCCCTCTCACGAATCTATTGACATTGTGAAAAAAACCTATCATGCACAGTCACACCATATCAAGTGAAACAACTCATCCAAAAAAAACAAATAAATTAAACAATTAATTGAACACAACTGAATAACTTTCTTTAACCCTATAAAAAAATTAATATAATCACAATCTCCATTCGTGGATTATTTTCATTGGATAAACATTATTAGTATTTGCAATGTATTTATTATTCAATTCGTACTTTCTAAATTGAAGTATGAGTATAAACACACACAATGTCATAACAGAACCACTTTCTTCAACCCCATGGGAATATTTTTTCATCATGAACTCTAAATGTGATTTGTCGCTAGTGTATTTGAATCTCTATAGTCAAAAGATTTTTTATTATTAATGTATAATTACCTCATTAATGGGTTCTATAGAAACACACACAGATTCATGATCTTTTATTATCAATGAAGAAACTACCCATGAATTCATCACACTTTACCCCCTTTGACATCAAACATAACATATAATTTTTTCAATATATATAGAATATATTTTACCCTTAAACATATACATTATGAAACTAGGGTATCAGATTCATTATCATGTCATTCTCCGAATAATTCATTAAATATTTTCTAAGAATCATTCATCCTATGAAACCATTGATTCCTTGAATTTTATAATATGAATCTATCAACATTATTCAGTGATTTATTGAGGGGTAATTCAATTTTTACTCCTTTTTTAATGTAGTCCATTAATTTGATTTTGAAATAAATGCTTCCCCTATGTTTTTAAACTTTTATAATTTTTAGCACAATATTTTAGACAATAAAAATACCGTATAATAGTGTGCCACTTAAATATACATGACCAAATGATTTAAAAGCCTCTCCAACTCAATGTCCTTTTTTAGTTCTGGACACATTCAACATTGTTTTAGTAGGTGGAAATATAATTTTGAAAATATCCATCAGCAAGACCTCAAAGCCAAATGGGTTGAGGCTCTCTCTTAGAAATAGTATGTAAATATAATAATATCATCGATTTTTATTATAATCACAAACATCCATACATCAGTGTATTATATTAATCATTAACCCCATTCATGTAATTATTATGAATTATTCATTAACTCTATACTGAATATTAGTACCGGTTTTTGAAACAAATACCAATTATTATAGATAACATCTACATGAATTATAATTCATTTGTTCCAATTTTGAGAATACAAATTGAACTACCATTATCAAGTACTTTTTTCCACTCACCCATAATGTTTTCATACCTTTTTATAGTGGAAACCATCTATAATGTCATATTCTAAAAAACATGTTTATTGTAACTCTTGAATACATTTTCCCTTTTAAATCATATTTAATTTATTCCCATTCTATATTTATAAGAATCACCATGTTATGATTACAATACAAGAAAAATTTAATTCAAGTTACGCTACATGAAATATTATTCATAGATTTATCTACATAGAAACCTATATTTTTCATGTATAACACTCAACAATAGTCTTTTATGGCTTGTGTTACAGGAAGGAACATTTTATACTGAACAATATTACATTATAAAAAAGTATTATTTAATATAATTAGATATAAACAATCAATTAACATGTATTTTATGATTATGATTATCTAACATAGGAAATTGTTTTTCTGAATTTATTTAATACCATTTAATTAGAAGTGAAAATAAAAAGCTATAAAATAACAAGGAAACGTTTTTATAAAACAATTATGCACTCAAAAATGTTTTTTCTAAATAATAATAATTAATTTATATTATTGAATGTTATTAATGAAATATAGATATTATATATTGAACAAATTATTTTTAACATTAATAAAATAGTTTTTATAGTCATAAAATAATAACAAATACAATTTTATATATAAAAATAGTATTTTTTAAAAGGCTATTTTTCCACCTTTTAATGTTGAACCTTTTTTAAAAAGAGATTTTGATATTTTATAATTTTTTTTATAAAAATTAAACTTCATTTTTAAAATATTAATTTCAAAAATAACTTATTAATAACATATTGTATTCATTAGTGATGTTTCATTTTTTTATAAATACTATAAAATACTATGTTTTAATTCAAAATTAAATTTTCATCTAAATAGTTTAAATAGTAAAATAATGTTTTCAATGATTTATATTTTATTATTAGATATATTTTATTGATATTAATACAATTAATGTTGGTAAAATATTTCTTTTATAAATTTAGATATAATTACGTAGTGAACTTTTGAACATTTTTACATAAAAACCTAATTTATCATCCTGTTTATATGATTAATTTTAAATTTATTTCAGACAATTATGTGATTTGAATTAGAAATATTTACTTCATATTTGGAATCACAATTATTTATAATTTTTCATATCAAAAAATAACTTATTGACCAATTAAATTGCTAAAACCATTAATAAACAAGTAATGTTATTAAAATAAATAATTAGTATACATAGTGGTTAAACATTAATTGTAATGAGCTAAATGACTTCAAAAAATTTCAAACCCTTTATTTTGAACAAATATTGACCATTTGATCGCATGTTTCTAATTTGGTTCATTATTGGAGTATGTGATTTATGGGGTACCTCCTAAGAGTGATTTCCTTTTTATATTTACAAGAATACCACTTTTCCTCCAATATAAAAAGGCACTCAACCCCACATATATTAACACCTATTATGCAACATTTTTTTTGTAGAAAACCTATCCAAAAAATATCACAATGTCTATAATCTCTATACATAATCTTCATATTATGGTGAATGACCACCAGGGAATCCTTCTAGTATTATCCAAATAGAGTTACCTAAAAAAGAGGCAATGTTCTTCATTGAGCTCTTTTTTATTTCATTATCCACCAACTGGGTTACACAGTCTTCGTTCTTATGTATGAAGGATTGCCGCCTCTTCAAATAATGTCATTTGTTCATCCATTACCGTAATTCATGGTTTTTAATATTGAGGGATTTATAGTTTATATATGACATATATAATATTAATAAATTATATGTATTTATTGATTTTTTTTATAACACACAAAATATTCCTATAAATTTTTTGGGAATATATTGACATCATTAGAGGACTTGTAGACTAAGCCTCCTCAAAGAGATATAATTTATTCATGCCATAAATTAAATGTATTATGGATAGTTTTAATATAAATTTTTCACATATATGAAAAAAAAATAGGTCTTTGAAGTTATATTTTCAAATATTCCAATTATGTTTCACTGTTACAATAAAATAATAAAATGGAAACAACATTAACAGTTATGTAACATCTATCAGGAGCAAATAACTCTTTGATCTGACCTTCATTTTCTCAAAAACAACATTTAGGATCCTGGGAACATCCTTGGGTATTTCAGCTAAATTCATAATCTATAAGAAAATATGGGTCATAAGACAAGCACTGTTTCTTCTAGGGATTTCTATATTTGTATTGAACAAAATTATTTTAATGAATTCAATCATGTTGGAGTAATGATTACATGGTGTAAGAGACATATCAATGGTCTAGTGGCTAGTAAACGTGACAGGTCTGTTGTTAATGACTTTTCATTATACCCAAGGGAGTCAATTTCATATATCCCCTTATCTCGGCTTAACTCAGATCACCATGCTACCATGGTTGATCTCACATGAAAGGGTTATAAATATATTTATATCGTCAGATTCAATAAATTATCAATTCATCATTATGAATGTGAAAATCTTGTTTGTGATGTTTGGGGATTGGTAGGTTACATGACTAATGTATTTTATAGAATACATAAACAAAAAAATCATAATGGCTAATGAAAAAATTTAGAAAATATAGGTTCATCAATCATTACATGCACCTCTCAAATCATTAATCCTCACTTCAATCAGTGAAAGAGAAATTTACAAATGGTTATTTCTCTAGCCGTGTTTTGATGGAATTAGAGTTGACTTATAAGCTCAATAATCTTCCAAATATGAATGATGTTATGAAAAATTCATAATTCAAAGATAATTGTCTCAAGGATACAAATATAAATTACAAATTATTTAGAAAACTTCATTGAGTTAGTAAAATCTCTATGTCTATCGAGTTTCTAAATAGAGGAGATAAAATTTTCCATAGTAGTCAAGATCATTCAGAGAACACTACTTCTTATTACAACGATCACTTTAATGGATCAACCAATATTACATATCAAGAGGACGGTATGATCCCAATTATTGTTAATAAAGAATGATAATTTGTGACTTATTTCAATTCTTTTGGAACCAATGATTATGGTTATGGTTTTAGTATTAGACCTAATAGCTCCCCAGGTCATGATGGTCGTAGAAACCAATGTTTTTAATTATTGGTAAATCATTCGTGATGATGTTTGAAAAACTTTTATTCAATTTTATAGTGGGGGCATCTACCCAAAGGTTTAAATTCTCAATTCCATTCTTTTATTTCTATTAACGACAATTCCAATTAGGTACCCTTATTCTAGATGGTTTATTTGATCAAAATTTTATAAAATGTTATTACAAAAATTTATTCCAGAAGAATGGATAGAATTTCTAGTAAAATTGATTATTCTAATAAATTTATCTTCGTGAAAGGGAGTTCTATAAAATACTTTCATATTACTAAAATAGGGTTTGTCAATATTCTTAAAAATTCAATGTTAGAGTGGAACATTTATATTTATCATGAAATTAATATGATTTTGATACTATAGATTCAAGATTTATATTTAAAATTATTTCCAAGTTTTGTTTTGAGGACACTATCATTAATTAGATCAAGATTATATCTGTTTTTCTCGTATCTTAGTTCACGTGTGTGGATATCTGGAGGGATAGATTGCCTATTTTATAAGAGTTTGACATGGTGACCCTCTCTCAATTATTATTTCCATTATCTCTAATGATTATCATAGTATCGTACTTTCCATCATTTATACTAATGGAAACCTGAAGGCCGTAGTTATTGGTCATGGTTCCTCTGATCTTACCAATATACTCAATGATATTGATATTATTCTCATCACAGCTGAGGATAAAAGATATATTAAAAATTTCATGAAATCCCTCCTATATTTTGATAAATTTGCTGGTCAATAGGTTAGTTAGAAAAATTCTGTTTTTTATTTTGGTAAAATCATATCACCTTTTACAAAATCAGAAATCATAAATTATTTTGGGATTATAGAAGGAATTAACCCATTAACATACCTTAGTTTTCTTATGTTTTGTGGTCGACCGAAGTTATGTCACATTTTTTTGATTATTGGTAACATAAAAAATTGCTTATCAGCTAGTAAAGGTAAATCCTTCTCTCTGGATGGACGTGTTTTCTTGGTCAAATCTGTTATTGTTTCTATATAAATATATTTCATTAAGGTTTAAAAATGTCTTACATGTCTTATCAAATAGATTTATGTGTACATAATTACTTTTTTTGGATATATAGTACTCTAGAAAGTAGACAGTTTATTATGCCTTGGAACACTTTTTGGAAACATTTTGAGATGAGAGGTCATGGTAATAAAAATATTATCTTATTAAACCAAGGCTTACAAGATTATTTGGTTTTAAATATTGATAATGATAAATCTAGAGACACTGTATTTTTTATATCCAAAATATTTAACAATAATAAACATAGCATCATCAATCACATGGTATCATATATTTGATCTTCCATTAAGTCCAACTTTTCTTTTATTGATGTGGATTCAAGATTGTTAGATTCTCAGGATTCTTCTCTCATGCTTTGGAATTATAATTGGTCAGGTGAACCTCATTTTCATTCTATTAGCTAATATGATTCAAATTTTGATCTTGATATTTATATTAGGGACTATCTTAATGATAATTATACTATTCGTGATCATATTATATAGATTATCAATAGTTATTTCTTTTAAACTATTTATGATTTTTGGATTTGGGAACCAAATTATTATAGTATTATCACATAAAAATCATTATTCAATAATCTGACTACTACTGTGTAGGGATTCGATTAGATTATGAAATTTAATGTTTGGGTCGCTCCCCCTATCGGTTCACTCTTATGTGGAAGTCAGTTCATGGTAATGTTCCTACATATTATCACTTTCATGTCTATAGTATCTCTCTTTTCACTATCTATATCCTCTTGAATCAACATCGAGAGGATTTGAGTCATATTTTATTAAAAAATTTCTATAGTGGACTCTATACAGAAGGCTATTTTTATGTTTTTTAGGTTACAATACCAAAACTTTCTATTGTTTGTAACCTTATGGTATATCTTCTCTTCCAACCATTATCACCGTTTCTATTTCATCATTTCTAGGTTCTAGCTATGGAGTTGGATTATGCACTATGGTTGGAGAGGAATATGGGACTTCAAGATATTGTTGGTTTTAATTCTCATTCATGTTTCTTTTGTATTTTTTATGCTCTAAAAAATTGAAGCTCTTTTGTATGGTTTATTATCACAACATGGTTCATGACTTTTAAGTTATCATGAATATTAAGGTCAATGGTATCATCCAGACTTCATTGTGAACAACGGAAGTGATTTTTCCTCCTCCCTTATTTGGTTTGACTAATGTATATATTTATCACTCGTCATGTGGGACTCCTGTTAGTTTAGGTTATAAATTATTTTTCAGAAACAATATTGGAGATGTTGTTAGATTCTCTTTCAACTCTTGTGGTATTGCCTCTTCCATAGAGGATGATATGCTAGTAATTATCACTTATATAGATCTTTCAATGTAGAGGGGTCTGAATTAGATATGGTTGAAGTTCTGTTCCACGAGAGTTCTTCATGTAATCAGAACTACACCTAATCACATCCATTAGAGTCTTGATAATAGATGTATTAATTGCTTACAGTTTATCTCAAATATTGATTTTATCGTTTCTGATGTTTTTATGGAGGGAAATACTCTTGTAGAAATTCGGGACAAAAATGGAGTTGATGTAGGGAAAATTATCTGGTATTATCACATTCCGTCAAATGTAATCCCAATTTTTCAATGGGATAAATGTTATCTCTCTTCACTTAGAGTGGTTTTAAAAATTACATAAATTATAATAAAGGGTGCCTATATTCTGTGAGGTCACCATCATATTCTCTAAAATGAAGGATTATTAAAAAAGTGTCAACAAAATACTATTAAAAGATTGTATATAAGATATGAATAAACATATTTTTATTCTTTAAGATAATAACATACATAAAACTAATAGGCATTAATTTAATGTATGTTCAACCAAAGGAAAGTGACAGGTAACTAGATTCTATTTATGTGTTTAGAAAAATGATATATTCTAGGATTACATTCAAAAACCAAATTTTATGTGGATTATATATTATTTTCTTTTTTCATGTTATATTATTCAAACATATATATGTATATATTTATTGATTCTTATTCAATATTCAAGAACAAATATTTTTATTAATATTACATTAATGTTTATAAAAATATATATAACTTAATATATATCTTCATATTATGTCCCAATTCATCTGTTAATATTTTCATTATGAATTATTTACATGTATGGGGATTTATAATATCACATTTAGTTCTATAATAATTTATTAACAGTCTTCAATCATTTCATTTTTCTAGTGAATATTATTTTTTATGACAAGTTATATCATGAATTTCATTTATTCTAAAATATGAAATGTTTCAATTGATGTTATTAATTCATTGATCATATTATTTCAAGGTCACTCAAGTGTATAAGACTTTCATCTCAAATTACATTCCATTCAGTCATATATTTTTACTCCCATTCATATATATGTGGTGTATATACGGGCACTTTAATATTTAATATCAACATTCATCAACACATTATGGAATTTTATATTTTTCTTTGATTTATCTCGTCTAAGGTTACATTAATTTAAAATTACCATGTGGTAAAATTTATTATAAAATCATAATTATGTTTGTGATTGTCAACATTCTCTTGAAACAGTCACTCTCTCAAAATCAATTTTCATTGGAAATTATAATTTTTTTAATATCCATAGTCTTCTATAATATAAATAATTATGGGATAAACTGCATGTCATTTTTTCATACCATTTCTATATTGAAAAATATTTGAATAGATGGGGAAAATTGATAAATGTGTATTTATTTCTCAATTAACTTATTTTCAAAGGCTCATTTTTTATATATTAATTCTATTTTTCAATATTTATATATATTTGGAATTTCTTTGATACGTATGAAACTTTTTGGAGACCTATTAATGAATTGCCCTCGACGAATCAGTTAACTTCAAGAAACAAACTAGATATGGATTTTTTTGAGGCCTTACACATTTATTAGATTACTTAAACAAATCCATTATAGTATTATAATCTATGAATTAATATTTAACATTATTATATTATTTTGACGAATCCATTAAATGATTATATATATTTAATGATTTTTTGATGATTTTTTTAGATATTCGTCATTACGCATTCCCACATTTTGAAATTAGTTATATATATTCAATGTGATTAATCTTTTAGTTTTAATATATTTGGCCAATATTCTAGATCAAGATTTGTTTCTATGAAATTATTCAATCATAATTTATTATTTCCATATTGAATATGATCATTGATTCATTATTTTTTACACTGTACTTAAACTGTAAAAATCATTTTATTTTACACATTTTTTATTTCCATTAGACTATATTAAATGAAGTGTAGTAATAAAGTTATTAAAGGACATTATAAATGGAATAATGTTATAATTTCAAAAAAAAATATGTTTCAATGTATGTATTTATTTATAAAACAATACTGAAGGGATGATCTAGTTAACCAAGACTACTAATAGGATCGGTTATTCTGGATTTGATTCCATATAATCATGCCATTATAATAATATAACGATAATCACATCGTTCATACTAGGGTTGGGAATCTAAAATTTTTATTAGAGGTTGATTTGTAGCTAACTTGGTAAGTAGATTTTGGGAAAAAATTATGAAGGAACAAAAACAGAACATAGGAATTGATGATAAGTATATAAGAAAATCCAAATGTTTTGGTAAGGTAAGAAAATCCTACATAGAGTGTATCATAGATTTATCTATTTAATATTGATGATAAGTTCTGCGGTAAAAACTACTCTTTTAAGTTGTAAATAACATGTTTCTACCATTCTTAAAAAAATTGAATAAATTTATTGAAGGTATATGTTGTAGTGGAAAACTATTTGAGGAATACTTCTATTACATATTATTTTGAAATATTTGAAGGTATTTATAACCATTATGATTAACATAATCAATAATAAGATAATAATAATTGTCAAATAAGAGTATTAGACTGTTTATAAAAATATGTTGTATAGAAAAACATATTGAAAATGTTATATAACTATAAAATTTATTTCAATTATCTCCATAATACTTTTTATAAACATTTAATGAATAATATAAATGTTGTTTAAAAAAGGGACAACCTGTATGTAGGGCAAGAACCCTATGACATTCAGTGAGATTGTCGGGAATGATCCCATGACTGACATATGATATGGATTTTGTGCCTACTACCAGACTTGAGGATATCCTTGTTAATGTCTAATTATTATATTAAATATATTTATTATTAATAATGATGGCCTTTTATTATTATTATTTTTGATTTAAATATAAATTTATTAATCCTATCTGTCTTCATAAATTGTTAGAGAAAAATTTAAAGAATTGTTTTATGGATCGTGCAATATCTAAATTTTGACTCTTTATGAATAAAAAATCATTCTTGGATATTTATTTATTGATATAATGGATGAACTATAAATTTATCAAAGCACAACCAAAGGATTATTTTTTTTATTAAATTATATCAGTTTAATAAATTTCCATATATGAATAGGTATTATGAAAATTACTCAACATTAGTAAAATGATATTAAAATAAAATATTTGTATAATACATTAATTTATTTAAACTAATGGTTTATTAATTAAATATAGATCTATTGTTTTCAGTTCCTCTAATTTCCATTGATCATTCAATTATTTGGGATCAATAAGCTCAATCTCTCTATATAATTAGTTACGATTTTCCTCTTATTCCATTTTTTCAGTTACCACTATTGTTCTATTGCATAGAAACCTTGTTATATGTTATCCCAAATGACCGTTTTACTTATCATTCACTATTTTTAGTAGGAAATATTTATTTACTTCTTTATAATTGAGGTCTTTTAAAATAAGTATTTTGATGTATTGAACCCTTGGTAAATGATATTTTGTTCAAATCGAGCGGATGAAATTTATTTGATGTGGGGATATGTAACACCCTATGACATTAGATCAATTTACTTTTTGAATATGTTGTATTTAGTTCCTAACATGATTTATATAAAACACCATATTAATATTACGCTACATGGAATATAGGAATTAAATATCACTACACATAGAACAATGTGTACATTTCACTACACAAAACCCTGAATTTTACTTTGATTAAATGACCCAATAACATTCTCAAATGGATTTGATTACACTCTAAATAATGTTTTACTAAATAATGAAATATTATGAAAATATTATTATATATTATACTATGATAAAAAAATAGTATTTAAAACGGAATTTATGATGGGGATTAAGTAACCTATCTGTGGAATATGGTATAATTAATAGAATTTTAATAAATTTAAAATAAAAATAATATCCAATTGAATGTCGAAGAAATGTTTTAATGAAAAACTATTTATATACACCCATTGTGGTTATGTATTAATAAATGAAATATATTCTTATTATTTATTTATATTAATGAAATGTATAATATATATATTAAATCAAATATTTTTCACATTCATCCAATTGTTTTTATATGAATAACATAATAACAAAATACAATTTTGTGCACACAAATCTATGTTTTTATAATTTTAGTTTTTCCACATTGAAATGTTGCACATATTTTAAAAAATAATCTTGGATATTTTATTATATTATACGAAATAATATACTACTTTTTAGAATAATAATTTAAAAATTATTATATTGACAACTCTTGGAAATTTTTATATTGTTTCTTTTTTTGGTGAATTGTGACAAATACATAATTTTAATTGAAAACTAAAATTTCATCTAAAAAATTTACAATATTAAATTAAATTTATAATTTTATTAAAATTATCAATACTGTATCTTTTATCATATTAATAAAATTTAGGTCATTACAAATTTAGATTTATAAACATAGTGACCCTTTGATCATTTTCACATAATGCCCTAATTTTATGTCTCGTCTACTAGATTAATATTAAATTAATTTCAACCTCATATGTGATTTTTATATTGGAAAAATAGATTCTGTGATTGGACTGAAAATTCTTTTTTATTTGATTTTGAAAACTGCTTTTTGGGTGAGCAGAAACCATACACGGCATTACCGAAACACCAAATCCAAAAACCATGCAGAAGAAATTCGTGATTGAATCAAAATTCAAAAACATGGCCAGTGAAGCACCTTGGGATGTGGATCCACGATCAGCCTCCTCGAGCCACACCCCCAACGCCATCATCACCATCAGTAAAAACATTAGAGCATCGAAGACATCATCATCTTGGAAGTCATAGACGTCGCTGCCCATCGTCGAGCCGGTGACTGGACACATCCATAACCGCGGGTCACCTGTGAGACCATCAGAAGCGTCATCACCGGAACCTCCTCCGCAGAACACCACCATTCATCAACACCGCTACAAATCCAATAGCGCCAGTGAGAACCAAAACCAGGAACCAAATTCAACCCAAAACATCAAAACACAAATTCAGATTTCGAAACAAAAACCAGGATCCATTCTTCAAAAAACTATACAAGGCATCGCCTCGGTCCGTGTTCATCCTCGAAGCACACTGCCATAATCACTCCACTCCTCATCATTATCACTTTTCCGGAAATATGAAGCCCTCAAAAAGGAATCATTACTTCAAAACAAAATTAAAACAACATAACATCACCAACAAAATCGACACCATCAAGGCCTAATAGCCCTCCAAGAATCAAATTGTAAGAAAACGAGTGCAAATAAACCCTTAACAATGATGAATCTGTAGAGAAACATCCTACACAGAACGACGCATAACGAATTTGATGACGAACGCACCTTCTGGAACACCAATGACCGAAAAAACAGCACCACCCAAAGCCTCTTGAGACCAACGCCACATAACAACTCGGAGAATGATGAAGGGGGAAGACGCCAAAGCACAGTTTGAAGTGGAATGGCCTCACGAGAGAGAACTACCACGCCTGAAAACACCAACCTCATGAAGGAACAGAGTCACAGATCCCACTGCTACCTTCAATCCTGCGCAAAGAGAGCAGAACCGCCCATCACCCACACACCTCACACAAAATGCGACAGAAACCCCATGTCGTGGCAGCTGGAGCTCTATCTTCGAACCAAAACTGTGCCACCATGAAAAGAAAGTGGTGGAGTCTTCCTAAAAAGACAAGCATGCATGACGCCACCACTATATGGTGATTCTCACCACGAACGCGCTGAATCGGAGCACCAAAGAGTGATCTGCAGCCAATTAGCGGTGTTGGAGAGGATGGCGGCATGGGGGGAACAGTAGCGGTGATCTCCCCTTTACGGGCCCATCACAGATCTCTAGTTGGATTGATTCCATGATTGGAAGAAGAATCATTTAAAATACATATAATGGTAAAATTATATTTTCATCAAAAATATTAGTGACATAAATTTAAATTTATTACATCAATTAAGGTGAAATTAGGTTAATGTAGTGGTGGAGAATTAATCTTAACAGAAAAATTGGCATAGAAACCTGTTCAAAAATAATTTTACAGCCATATAGAAACCATATACACTCTTTTACAAGATTTAGATCATTATTGGTGGCAAATGATATCATATATACATCCCAATATTGTTTACCTTCTTTATTTTGATGAATGACGCGGCTCCTCACTATTAAAAGGCACTCACCCCCCTCACATCTTCACACCTCCCAAGGCATTTGGATCATACATATCCTAACAAAATAAGATTCCAAATTATCTCCCCTTATAATAAAATAAATTTTATGGTACTAAATCCATCCATGGAATTCTCTTGGTATAAATCAAACTCGGTTACCCGAAAATGAGGAATCCTTCTCCAACAATCACTTTTGATTTATTACTTCATCCACTAATTAATTTATTTTTATTTATTAATTATATAATATCCACATTATAATAAATATACATAGAGGATTTTCTATTATTGGTATGACCTACACTCTCACACACATCCATCAAATCTACATATGTTATCATCATTCGTGTGTGTAGCGGACTACCGCCTCACAAAATGATGCCACTCATTATTCCTTGACCACCATTCATGGTTTAAAATAATTATGGTTATATAAATTTTATATTATATATGAGATATTAATATTTTACTAGTTATTTGGGAATCTTTTTTAAACACATAACATAAATATTTACATTTTTTAGGAATATGATAACATTATTTGTGGGCATGTGTACTACAACCTCCTCAACGTTATGTGAATTTTTCAAACATTACCAGGAATGTATTAAGGATGAGTTTAATTTACATATATGAAAAATATTCCATTACTATTATACCAAAATTATAATATAGATATATTTCATTTACTTTTCATTCCCATAATACAATAACAAAATAGAAATATCATTCATATGTACATATGACCTACAGCCTCTATTAACTTTGTATTTCATTTCTTATAAAAAAATTATGGATTAAACTAAAAGATATATATAATAAATATTTATAATACTTAATAATGTTTTAAATTATTTAAATTTTGAAATCGTGATCTAAATAATAGTATCAGAAAAATAAAAAAATAAAAAATATAGCCAAAAACATGAAAATTAACAAAATAAATACTTTTAACAAGGAAAACTAATTAAAAAATAGGTAATAAGATTTACAAATAAAGTAATATATTATATTATAAATATGATAATGGTTATTTTTTAAAGTAATAACATTGTTAAAATAATTATAAAATAGGTGAAATGGGGTTTATCCAAATAGAATAGTTAGTTAATGGGATTATATTATATTTATTTTCAATAAAATTGTATTCCATGCCGAATTTCAAAAACCCCATACTATGTGATGTATATATTTTTTCATGTATCATGTTATATTATTAAAACATGTGTGTGTGTGTGTGTCTTTTTAACTTATTTAATATTCATGAACATTTATTTTTAATACTATAAATTTCTTGTTTATAATTGTGTAAGGGGTAAATATGTATCAATATATTATTATTCTTCATTTTAATATTTTATTTAGGAAAGTAACCATGTATATAGATTTCTAGTATCACTTCAGTTTCTATGATAATTATACCATATTCAACACTCTTTTATTTTTTATATTGCATTTAATATCTTATAACAAGTTATTTCTTGCATTTCATTTATTTCATGATTTTAAAAGTTTTTGTTAATATAATTAATTAATGGATGTCACGATTCAAAAAATGAAAAATTAGTACAAACTTATGTTTATATTTTAATTCCATGGAGGCTAATTTGTGTTTTAACAACCATATACTTCAATGTGGTGTGTTTTTTACCCCTTTAATATTTTATATCATGATTAATCTATAATTAAAGGTATTTTATGTTGCAAATTATATTATATCATCCATGGGTATATGAAATGAAATTTAACAATTTGTAAAAATTATCACAATGTCAAAAATATTTTTGTGACTGTTAATTTTCTCATGAATTAATCACTTTCTTCATAATAAGTTTCCATTAAAAATTTTAATTACTTTTTATATCCATATAAATTTCTAATGAATATATTTATTGGATAAATTGTATATATTTGTTACGAACAATGTTTTAATTGTTAGTAATTTCATTATCAAGGGAAATATTGGCAGATCCCTATTATTTACTAAATGCGAATATTTAATATGGATCATTGTTTATAAATAAAATAGATTCTTCATATATATATATGTAATGATTTGGATAATAATTAAATGATTTTGAGACTGGTTAATGTAATAAACTCAATGCATCGATATATTTTATAGAAAAAACTAGATATGGTTTTGGATGACGCACTACCCTTTTATTATACTCCATGAATGATTCCGTGAAAATATTATGTTCATTTCATGATGTGCTAATAGTAATATAGTATTTTAATGAAGCCTTATCAATTATAGATTTTGTCAGGAATCCTTAATAGTATTAGATTTTTTTCTCAAAGCATCAATGATTTTTTTTAGATATCCATCATAATGGATTCAATCTTTTTGAATTAAATTATTAATACTCAATGTGATTTTCAGATTATTTATAATATCTATTATTATTTTTATTGTTAATGCTCTTATTTATAATGAATTATTCCATAATAATTTTTCTTTTCATATTTATTATTCTCATTGATTCCATATTGATTCTAACGTATATAACTCCTTTTGGGAATTGAGGACATCTTAATTTTACTCCATTCCCTTAGATTCCTTTTATTGTACTATGAAATATAAAAAATAATATTCAATACGGAATAATATTATTATATCCAAAAAAAATTCTTTGATTTGTGTATTCAATTGTAATACAAGACTAATGTATGTATCTAGTTTTTCAGAAATACTATATTGATCGGTCCT
The DNA here is from genome assembly GCA_963277665.1 of Viscum album. Lineage (NCBI taxonomy): Eukaryota > Viridiplantae > Streptophyta > Magnoliopsida > Santalales > Viscaceae > Viscum > Viscum album. Next base: position 1,063,600,767 of record OY728140.1, read on the forward strand.
TTGGGTTTTGATTCATTGTTATCATGTTAGTGTAATGGTATCACAACACCATATCCAAATTTACTAGGGTTGGGGTGATATAAAAACATTCACTTATCCCTCATTCATCTATCTTCTTAATCTCATTCTTGATAAATATTGTCCCATGATATCAAAGAATAATGAAAAATAACATCACTAGACATAAATTAAAATATGAATTTTCCACTAATGATCTTAATCATCATGTATCCATATTTATACACTTATTTTTATTATATTCATGATCATTATTTTTCATTACATAAAAAAAATCCCACCTACAATAATTTGATCATCGGATAAAATATTAAATAATTTTACAACATAAAATTTTATCTTCTGATAAAACATCCCCATTGATTATATCTCCCAATTAACATGAAATAGATAAAAATGTTTAGTGGAATTTAAACACATGGGGAGAGGGTATTTTTGAATTCCTCATCATAAGGAATTAGGTTGTCCTTTTTGGGCCAACTGATCGCCCTCACACATTAATTTTTAATTTTGATAAATTAGTAAATGCAGTGGAATTACATCATCAACCTCTTCTTCTTACTATTCATCCACTATGGTATGCTTCATATGTGAATTTCATGGGGATCTCATTTATGTTATTCAACACATAGAAACCTATTTTCAAATATTTTCATTGGACATCCCATTTAAAAAATACAGAGATTCCTTCTTTTTCATAGCCCAATTCATAAATTTGTCTCCCCAATTTATTCTTACCAACAAGGTTGTCTTGATATTGTTTTAAAAGGTCCATTCTTCTCTACTTCTTTATTATTCACTATTTATACTTTTCTGATTTATCTACTATCCCATATTATGCCATATTTTTTATCAATCATTCATAAAGAAATTTTTTGTTTCCTTTATATACTCCCAATCATAATTTCTTTTAAATAATAAACTTAATTATCAGTGCCATTTTTTAATTTTTATATAGTAAAATATTTTATTATTTTCAAGGATTTTCTATTGATTCCTTTATCTTCTTCATTCTAGTACATTTTTTGAAACCATGTATAAACACATCATGTATATTATATTTTAAAATTAAAAGTGCCATCATAAATATTTTCATCTTTAATGTATATGTCATTATACGTTCATCCTTCCTTCATAGAGCTGGAGTATAGTGTTTTTTTCTTCCAGATTTGTTTTCTTTTATTACTGGAGGGATACCTTGAGTAAAATATTATTAGTTCATGTTCCACCATTCTTTGAGCTCCAATTTTTTTCAAAATTTCAATTAATATGTTAAGAAATAAAAAACATTATTTCAGGGAAAATAATCCTTTTATTGTAAAAAGGAAAAATATAATTAATTCCAAGACCATTTGTTCCTATTTAAAGTCAATTTATTGATATAAAACCATGGCTAGAATTATTAAATTATTTTCCATTAAATTCATAATTAATATATACATTCCTCAGTTGGAATGTTATTTTAGTAAGATTCTATCTTTCCTTTATCCATTGGGGTTTTAGTGAAACACTGATGGTATGCCCCATGAATAGAAAATAGTACTACTTATTTACTACCTTTTTCTAATAGACATCTAATTAATACTTGTAATGATGTTTTTTTGACTCACCCCTCTAGATTCCTATATATGTTGATTCATCTTGTTCATGTTACCATAAAAGGGAGAATTGTCTTCTCATTTTTTTCATCCCCACGTCATTATCATTTATCTTCAAATCCATCTCCATTAGTTTAGAATTCATCATCCTCGGTAATTATATTTACATGTTTTTATATTTTAATAACACTTCCTAGGGTGTTTTGAGAGGGATAATTCTATATTTCATATCATTCATTATGACTATTTTCTAGTAATATTATTGTCAATTGATTTTAAATTTTATCACTTTGAAATTCATTATTTCAACTATTTTCACAATTAATTATTTATGAAAAACCATTACATGACTCATAATTTGGTTCTCATAAAAAAACTCTGTCATATTTTTAACCAATTAAATATTATTGATGATCAAATATTGACCATATTATTAGTAATAGATCTTATCCTATTAAATATCAGTATACTATTTCACATTGGAAAAAATATCATCCAACTCCTTGTGTGTAGTATCCTTATTCATCCTTAAATTTTTGGTGACTTAAAGAAGTTCTTGGATTTGGTTATATACCTTTAAACCCTTAATTTTCATCAAATAAACAAGGATCCATTGAGACTCATTCTTCTTTTTCCAAACCATGTTTTCATCATTCAATACCAATTCAATATCCTCTAATATATGGATAGATTCTACATTTGAATAAATTGATATATCTTTATCGTAATTATTTTTATACCTCATAGAATTTTTGTCACCATAGATAATCCTATAGAATAATTTTATGATCATGTATATAAAACTGAGATTAATATTTACAATTTGGTTGAGAACTACTTGCATCCTATATATTGATCATATAATTTTCAAAACACATTTCGTTATAATAAATTTTATTGTATTTTTTTATTCATGTCAGATTCATTATGAATCCCATATAATATAGTTGAATATATTACAACATGAAAAATTGATTGGTTCCCTTCCTGTAAGATCCTATATTTTTTTTCTGGTATGAATTTTTATTTATTGTTATTTTGAGGAAGAAAAAGGAATTCTGAAATTTTCTATGTCCATATTGTGTACTATTGAGTACAAATGGTATACCAAATTTCCATGCGAATCCACATTGTAGTTTTGTGATAGCTGAGTACATGTCTGTGGGGACCACTAAAATCGAGGGATAGTTAAGGCTAGTACACGATGAATGCACTAAATGAACCCACCATGTACATTTCTTTTTATTTTATTAATCGGTCTAGGGTCGTGTTTCATCTCCCTAAGACTCTTCTAATTCCCATGTCTCATTTCAGAGAGCGACGTACGAATGTGTATCATCAAGCACCTCTCATTACTCTGTCTCGGATATGATTGAGGCTTTATCATTTACGTTGGATTACCACCATTGAGTTTTCTCTTTCCCTAGACCCTCTCTTTATGATTTCTCATCTCACTTGAGTTATCTAAAGTAAAACATTTTTTACTATATTGAGATCTATGCTGTTTAATTATAATTCAAGGGAAATATTTCAATAGTGTTAATTGTACAATGTTGAGGTAGGTGGTTTTTTGACTTTCAGAGATCTTCATTTAATTAAATATTCCTAAGTATCGATTATCCTTAATTATGTTATTTCATGTTAAGGAATTGAACATTGATATAATATGTCTTAGATTCATTTCCCTGTTAAGGTTTTTGATGTTATATATTATGCTAAATTTCATGAGTAGAGGAAACCTTGTAGTTTCGTTTCCTTGGTTGAATGTTTATGTTCATTGGTTTTTAGGTTGCATTTGAGGAAGAACTTGTTTTCATGCCTTTCTTGTTTTTTGGGAATTGATTACATAATTTTTCTATTTGTTAGATTCATGTTTTATGCATTGTAACTTCATAGACTTCTAGTAGTTAATATTACTTTGGGCTACCTGATATCTCATTTGAATGATTTTATTACACTGGGGTGTGAGAACCAAGTGTAGATAGACCATATTGGGAATTTACGTTGAGGGCTTCCCTAGGGTGCTATTTTGATTACTTCTGTGAGGCCTTAGATGTGACTGATAGTGTTAGAAACCTAATAGTGTCTATACAATAAAATTATGAGACCACATATGAAATTAATGGTGAGGGTTTCCTCGGAGAGTCTATAGTTTATCATTAAATGATCATTTCGGTAATTGATGGCAAGGGAATCCTCCGAGAGTTATTGTTTCATGGGACTAATGGGGTGAGGCTGTGTGAGAATTCCAAGAGGTTTATTATATAATTATTTAATTTATGATATGTTAAAACATAGGATTTATACTCTGATAACGTTCTCATAGGGTTGATTGTGATGTAATCAATGATTGTGTTGAGCCTCCCATGACAATGAACAAGATTGCACAATGTCTCACTAGATTGATTGATGGTCATCTGAGAAATCGTTTATTCAGTTAAAAAAAGTACATAGAGAGTATGTTATAACTTGGGATATAATTATTCAGTGGTATTAATAATTTATAAATTAAAATGAATGAATAAGGAAACATAATGATATTTTTCTTTTGAGTATTTCATTTTATATTGCTTCATTTAGTATATTTCCATGTATATATATTCTCTAAGAGTTGGGAACTAATATTTTGGTGTTTTCTAGATGGGATTCATCTCACACCCTGTTTGGCTATTGTTTTTCAACCCAAACAGATTATATGTTTACCTGTACAGAATAGGTAATGTTCCCTTCTACATATGGTACTTGATTAATGATGGAGATAGAGAGAAGGAGACTAAGATCAGGCTTATGATTCTATAGGAATTATTTACTATTTTTATTATATTGGTTTTACTGTATTATTCCTAGAAATGTTACTTGTTGGGATAATTTCGTAAATACTTGTGAGATGCATCATTATTTATATATATGTATGCAAAAAATTTTATACTATCTGTCTTCAATTGTTTACATTGTTGTATGGCATTACTACTTCCACTACAGTTTATTATTATTTTTGTTTGTGTTACTCTGCATATGAGATAAAACATTCCCCATTATCACACCCAAGTCCCTTTCTTCTAGTTGAAAGCCTTTGGCATTTCGGGAAGCGCAGTTGAGGCCATGGGACCAACCTTGTATGGGGAACCATTGGGTGGCACTCGGAACTAGGAAGTTACAAAGTAATATCCACAGAATTATTTTCACCATTTACATTCTGTTAGGAGCTTATAGAGTTGGAATGAAATGAATATGTAGCTGTTAATAAGCTATTCTAGGAGTAGCTATCTTTTGTATAGGAAAAACCCAATTTACCTTCTATATAGGAACCTTTCATGTTTTTCAATTATTACATTTGAGTAGATTTCACCATTGGGTGACTCACTTGTTTTGTGTTGTTATCATTAGTATTATTGAGGTTATATTTCTGTTGCATCCAGACAAGGTAAGGGTATGCCATCTCATGTCTCATATAGGAACTTGTTAGAGATCACATTCCATGCATTCTTGTCATGCCATTTAGGGTGAATTACGGATTGTATGTTATTGTGATAGATTATGTTCCAGATATGCATTTTTTAGTGATAGATTGATTGATATAATACATGCTATATGGTAGGGTATTTTTAAAACATAATTTTCCTTTGGATGGATGCAAAACATTGGTTCTAGAGGTGTTTTGTGCCTTCTTGCATAAATTTTTTTTGGATCATGTTTGAGCTTTAATTTAATGTTTTCTAGTCATGATGTGAATAAGGATGGAAAACATTGATTTGGTATAGTATAGGCTCTCACGGGTCATAATTTTTTATTATTTAGACAAATTTTTATGTTTTTAAGGGTATCAGAGAAGTTTTAAAGGTATACTATCGGGAACCCCAGACAACATGACATGTTGTTTTATGAAGAAATGCCATGTGTTCTTCTATTCTGGAAGAAAAAAACTTCTCTTATATACACATTATATACCCTATATACATGTCATGTATTATTTAACCATATGATTGACTATCTCTGTAGAGACATAGGGTTGGGAAGTCATTGGTGGAACACACCATGTACAAAAAAACACCACATGTTATAATGAACCATATATCACGTCATGTGACTAACAACCCAGGTGGTTGAAATATGATGGTTTACACGTCGTGTCCCATTAATGCAAGCCGTGTAGAGTCGACCATTTCTCCCACCATGTGATTAATGAAACAGGTGGTTATAAAATAAGTGGACCAAAACTTGTGTATGGTGAACATGATTTTTAGTGTCACCAAGGAGTGAACTATGTGGTTCATCTGTGTAGGAGAACTTGGGATGAAGGGAAAATTCTAGTACACGCTTTGTCACGAGAGGAACAAATAGTGTGTTCGGGTGTTACATGAAGAGTTTTTGAAGATGTACATGTGCATGTTAAAACCATAGGGAACACTCCGTGTGCAGGGTATACATGGCATGTAACACTATTTTGTAAAAATTTAATTCTTTATCTTATTCCTTTATTGAACTTCTAGGATTAAGTTCATTATTATCTTGAACTGAAGCTTGCGCTTGACATTGTATAATCATTCCACTGAGACGTCCTCTGGTTGTGTAACAGATATAAGGCAATGATCAGACATCGAAGATGAAAGATCAAGGACTACCAGAATATCCTCTAGTCATGCATGTCTTGAAAGTATCTGTTATACATGAAATAGGTGATGATGCATAGTTCTGAGAAAGCATCCTTAGGTTTATGAAGAGTATCTAGGGATCACTGTATCTAGCCCTTATAATGGAAGATTTGATGCATTTTTTTCCATAGTAGGATCCTCCGACATTCTTAGGGGATGGAAGACCTCAAGCATCATAGTCATGAATATAAACGATGATTTCTATCTTAGATAATTTTGAGGCACCTCTTCATATGAAGATGATGCTCAAAACATAAATGCTTGGAGATTCCACAAAAGATGGTGGGATGTGATATCACAGGAAGGACTGTAACATGCTATGGAATGGAATTAGTTTCAGTGGACCTTCTATAACATTTTCTAACCATAAGACATGAGGGATGACTAATCTCGATAGTTCATGGGCCTGGAACATAGTACACATTCAGTCATGGATTATTCATCTCACTTCATAGAGCAGCAGCACTACCACCCATACCAAGGGGGGATGAGTTATTTCTAGCCAGGAAATTTGGGTATGATTTCATTCATGAAATCTGATCATAGTTTAACATCTTCAAGTTTAATTCTATATCATTTATATTCAACCAAAAAATGATCACTAATCATAATATGAGGGGGTCTGGATCTGTGAATCTGGGATATTTAGCATCCATATTTGGCACACTTATAACTAATAGTATAAAGTGTTGTAGGGAGTCTACACGCAGAGATCTGAGTAGACGAGATACTTATTTTGGAAGACAGGTGGCCTACTACTTATTTGGAATGAGTGTGAATATGATACCTTAGTGCTGAAGTGACCTAGTTGAGTGCCAATATTTTGGAAAGATGGGACATCATTATAATTTTTCCAATTCATCTCAGCAGAATCTTGTGATAATAATACTTCTATTGTAACACCCTGACCCTAATTACCTAGATTCGGTGAATTATTTTAAAACATTGGCATGATTACAAGGAATCAAGTCTCGAAGGACTGATCAGTTTAACAGTCTTTTAAAATTGATTACATACATTATTATTACATTATACTTTATAACATACAAAACAACATAAAAAATCATTTATGAACACCATTATTCCCTTGTATTAACCTTGCATATCAATCACAATACACTTCTTGGGATCCTGGGAAAAATAAAAAATAGAAAGGGGAGATCTCAAATTCTCAGTAAGGATAACAATATAGTGGAAACATTCATAAATAAGCATAAACATTTAAGGAAATGTATAACAGAAAAAAAATCATTTTACACTTGAACTTCAACATAATATGTAAAAAATTAAAATGAAGTAATTCCATTTAGTTATTCACATGGATATTCTACTAGTCAAATAATCGCATGAAATATCACTAAATACTTTCATAATAATGGAATGCATAATGCTAGACTAAAATAACCACATAGTAAAGGCCTTTTCCCATGACTATAAATAATATTTTGTCAAGGCCTTCTGCTAAGACACTAATTTGTCTCATGAGACCTACCTATACAATTTTTTTAAAAGATACTTATGTTTAAAATTTCCCTAATATACTCCAGTGTTTTTCTGAAAACATTATGCAAGCTTCTGAAAACAAAATAACTAATTTTGAGACTGGTCGACAAATTATTGGCCATGATGGGTCCATGCCCAATCCCTTTTTATCTACCACACTCAAGAGTCGGGTTTCCGGAAATCATTTTTAATCTTGTGTTAAATACGTATACATTTTCACTGTATTTTCATATATTTGAGAGAAATATCTCTTTTTTGAAATCATTTAAATATAAAATAATTATAAAATAAAACATTTACTTTGAGAATATTATTATAAGCTTTTAAGGGTAGCTTCGAAGATTTTACAACGGTGTAAAATAGCCACACCCTCTGTGTAAGTTAAAAAATACATTCTTAACTTAATTTTATTGAAAAGGTTATATAGGACCTTGTTTGGAAAACGACATAAAGATTCCCTTATAAAAATCTTATAAAAAGTCAAAAAGGGTATAAATGAATTTAAAACATAGTCTATAAAATATTAATGATGTTTTGAAAAAAATTTTTAAGAAACATGGATGTGGATGCTAAAGAGGTACCAGTAGATAATTATGTATGAACAACCTCACATAATGAATATATTATGAAATAAACCCTTACCAATTTAGTAACTTACGAAACATACAACCCATGAAAGAGGTATCATACAATGAATGTGTAAATACACATAATTTAACGTGTATTACACAAAGAATACAATTATGGGTAGTACATACACCTCACAAAAGGTAATAGTGGCAATATGTCATGAATCTCATAGGAATATGAAGTGAGATTAAAACCCCTTACCTTGCACTTTCCTTTAGTCGAGGATACATTTAACCTCTTGTATAAAGAATATAGTATGATATTATATTATACCAGAACCATATTAATTTTTATAATTTCATACATTATTCATTTATGACTTTATACTACCCATTTAATAATAATTTCAATGTTATATTAATATTTCGGCAAATAATCACTTTCTTTATCGTATGTGTTTAAACGTGTTACTCTTGATTGTATCACATAGATCATGATTTAAATACTTCAAGAATATTAAACATTATTTATATATCATATATATTTAGAATATAAATATTTATAGTAGACATATATATAAAATGGAAAACTTCGTTTATGGAGACGGTAGTCCGTACGTACGCATAAATATCGTTTCCGTTTTCATATAGTATTGAACAGAAGTAAGTGAATAAGATATATGTAAGTAAATAGATACATATATATATAAATATATATATTTATAGTAGCATTATTATTTCAAATATTACATACTTATTAGTAATATATATTTTTATAATCGTCGATGAATGGTGAACTTGGAAATAAATCTCATCGCGTCGTGGAGACAATAATATGTACGTACGCATGAGCGAAAATAATATTATTTTGATATTAAAATAATATATAATTGGATGTTATATCATATATATAGAATCTTTATCATGTTATATTTATGATTTAAAAAAAATACACATCATTATTATACTCGTCCAAATAATAATGTATTGAATAACAATTACACCACAACGTGGAGACCGGAAGTCGTGCGTACGCACGTATGGTGACATGTCATTCAAACGGTGGATATAAAAATAAATTTGGTTGTACCATAATTATAAAAACATCATAGTATATACAATATTCTGGATTTATTATTTTATAATGGAAAAAAATGAAAAAGGAAGTTGAAGAAGAAAGGAACGTGAAAGTGGGTGGTGAAATCATTACATCTTCTTCAGGTTCTTCCATTTGATTTTATCAAAAGGGATTCATAGGATGGATTTATGTTCAATATATGGAATCTAGGATGAATTTAGGGATGTTGGTAGGATATTTGGGAAGGGGTTGGCCGAGCCAAATGGATTTGGAACTATGAATTAGAGTGAAGGAAGAGTGCCCTTTTATAGGAGGGGGGAGGGGCACCTTAGGAACAAATTAAAATATTATTTTATAATAAAATAATTTTCGGATTGTAATTGATAAAAAATGTATTATTTAAATTTTAATATGGGGATGGGTCAGAAAATACTCAACCAATATGTTTTAGACAAGTTTAGGTTTACATTTTAACCTTATCTTTCATATTTAACTCTTAGTTAAATAGTTTAACTTTTACCATGTCTTCTTGTATTCTTACACTATATGGATAATAAACTTACTATAAACTTCCAAGAGGACCCCAAGTGGCTCATTAATGAAATATATAATATTATTTAATCCCTTTGGCTGAACCATATATTTTTGGAAATATTATATCATCCAATAATATTGTATTTGATTTAAATATTAATTTATGTCAATTTTGACACTATTTGGTATTTTGTTTTTGTGAAACTCAACCCTAGTTGTTTACATAAAACAAGATACATTAAATCATCCCTAACATGTCATATTCTCCTAGAAAATTTGTTTATTTTTTAAAATCTTTGAAATTATATTTATTTTAATAAATATAATACCATTTATTTGATTCATTCATTAATAAGGCAACTACTGCATCATCATTGTATCATTAATAAATTTAATTATTTTATCTCTAGAAATTATATATATAATACCATTATTTATAAAATAATTTCAGCTTTCTAATGAATATTTATAGTCGATTTTTTCTTATGTTTAACCCTATATTAAAAATGTTTTAGTTATTATACTTTGAATTTAACACTTTTAACTCTACTTTGAATTAAATAATAATAAATGACCTAATCTAATACATGTGGACCAAAGAGGTTATTATTTTATTCTAATGTTGTTTATGGTCGAATTACACTTAACCAATAGAATTAAAACATGTGTTAGGGTAATAATTGCATTATTTTTACCCTTAAATACCCAATTTACTCATAATCGTGTTAAATAAATGTAAAAAAGATATTATTCATCAAAAATTATTTTCATCTTATTGAACAACAGTTTACTCCTTGAAATTAACCGTACCTCTCAGATATTCGAAATTCAACTCACAGAAGTGGTAAAATTATGTTTTATATGAACTTTCAAATTCTCCTAGGAGATGGGAAAAAGAAGGTGAAAAATTCAATTATTGTTTTTATATATCTAAAATTATTATAAACTGACTCCAATTAATTACATTGAACATATATATTTATTATTTACCTATTTTACCTAAAATAAATTTAAATAAAATAGATAATTATTTAAATAATAATTCGGTTTTAAACTATAACTCAGTGTTTTTCAGTACACATCAAAAATTAAATGTTTTCAAAAAAATACCAAAAAATTCATCCTAAGCTAATTTTATTATTCCGAATTCAATAATGAAGTATATTTTACCAAATTAAAAAAATATAAGTTGAATTTATTAATTTAAAATTAATTCCCGCTATTAAAACCAAAAGGCGTATTTTTAAGAAATTATAACTTACAAAAGTTTGACACTTGTTTCTGTCCACTTTCAAATTAAAATTACTTAAAATGACCATAATTGTATTAAATGGTAAAAATTTAATCTACTTATATTTCCAAACCATTAAAATGTATATTTTAAGACTATAAATTGTTTTTATTAAAAAAGTTGTTTTCAGTTAAAATATAGTATTTTTAACTATTCACCCAAATATGAAAGTTATCAGAAAAACACTAATAATTAATTGAAACTAAATTATTATGAGCCAATTCTATATAAGAAGTTTATTTTGTAAAATTTAATATATAAAAGTTTCAAATATTGTTTTTAAAAAGGGTTCACCATTAAAAGGCGGTAAAAGTATATTTTTTGAAAAATACTTCTTTTATCTGAAAAAATGAATTATTTCTTACATTATGTCTAAGAAACTCATAATATGGATTCTAAAATTATAAGGATTATATATAGTTCAAAATTAATTTAATACTATTCATAACCACTTCTGAACGGCTAGTTTGGTAATACGTGGTGCGCTTGAACTTGATGTTGCGTGTAGTGTAAGTTATTGAATTACTTTTAAAAAATCACGTACAATGAAATATTTGGGGGTTACATTCCTTCCTCCTTAAATAAATTATATCCATGCAATTTGAAATTTTTTTTCGAAAATAAAAGGATAATAATTGAAAATACCTTTGGGAAAACCCACATCGGAAATTGGGTTAAAAAAATTTAGTCTTAATAAGAGGAAAAGGGGAATGAAAAAGTCACCATCAAATTATGATCTCGATTAGTAGAACGTTGGTGGAAATTAAAGACACATAATTGGAGGAAAAACATAAATATTTATGGGGATTTATTGACGTCATCAATCACAAACAATTGTAGAATTGAGGGCCTCAAAGTCAACAATCTATGATGATTTAAACAACCATCGGTTCAACAAAACATAAGGTATTAAGATAACACATTTTTGGTTTTAAGATTCCTTACCTAAAGTTTAAGAATTGATTTCTTTATAGAATAAGAGAAGAAATAAAATGTATACTTGTTATGTATATTTCCATTCTTTAACCAATTTCTACCACAAACTCATCTTTCACTCTAAAAGATAATATAACATAAAAAATTATTCTATTTATAATATTTTTATAGTGTTCTAAAAACAAATTTATTTATAATTCATTTACTAGACCCCTTTATAAAACTTCATTATTCAATCCAGGACATCACGTGGGCCAGTGAGTGGTGATACACCCTTGTCGCACTTTGGTGGTGGGTTCAAGTCTCATGGCCTTGCCAAACGCGACATGTTGCTGCCCGACCTCCGAGTTGTCATTTTTATAGAAATCCAAAAATAACCTTAACAATTGTATCCAATTTCAAAATTATACAATTCCATCCTTTAGAATTATATGAAATACTTATATCCAAACTTTCAACCCAAAATTTATAAAGAAGTTAAACATAATGATGATCCTTTTTCCAGGTATTAACATGCAAACCCCTTTATCATGTATTGTTTTACAACATCACAACATCATGAATTACCAAAATCAACCATATCTTATTCCAAAAACACTACCTCATTATCAGCACCATATTAAGGATTACCTTCCCTTCAACATGTATTTTCTAAAAAGTGTAGTTTACTATTATGTCACTTTTCATAGAACCATATAATCTAAAATCCTCAATAATATAGTATTGTAGTACAACCCTTATTTATCTCTATAATTCATGTAACTAGTATACTGTTGATACAACAGTCAAATGAAATAACAACATAAGAACATTATTCATTCCTCTTTATCTGAGGTAGTATCATAACGTTATTATAATCCAATAACATCATTTTTTATATACTCTTATGATTTGGTCATTGGTTCTCATGGTGTCCCAACTCCATGAAAATGAATCAATGTATATTTGAATCCTTTTCTTTCCCTTGTAGTCATGAACATGGTGTCCTTTTTTTATCCACACTTATAACAAACTCACATTCCCTTCAAGAAAGTTCTAGGGTGTTTCATCCCAAATCTATCAGATATGGGAAAATTCTTTTCTACCCTCTTCCATTTATCCATCTTTCCCTCTTACATACTTTTCTTCTCTTGCTTCCCTTCAACGCTATAGGACATCGATAATTCTTTACTTATCTTATTAACACATGATAATATTTATTAATATGTTGAGAAGACATGGGAGACTATTTCCCTTCTTAATGATTTCATAATACCATGAATGATATGATCCTTCTTACTCTTTGGATCATACGTATTACAGGAGTTCACATTCCTTCTACTGGGTTCCATTTCTATACAATGGAATACACTAGGACATTTTATGAATTGAAATTCATAATTCCAAACATGTAAAATAACTAACGTAAATTGAATAGTATATGGATATAATATATAATCACAAAAATGTTTTCATTGAAGAGGTATATACTCATAAACCCTTCATAGTGGTTTGTAAATAAAATGAGAATTATCCTAAGCATATCCCCCGGGATTGTTGTTACCAAGAGTGCAACAAGGCCCGTTGTTTTGCACCAGTTCTCATTAGTGTCTAGATCAAAGTGGTGTTTTCAGGTTTTACCCCTAGGTATATATGTCCTAGAGTCGCCTCTACCTGCTTGTATCCTGACAGGGATGTATTTTCTTCGAAAACTCATAAAATCATTATATTACCAAAATTCTAGGATGTTATTCTATAATAATCTTCAAACTCCCTCTTATAGTAATGTGCTCTAATAAGTGTTTATCTAAATCTAGTTTCCAAGGTTATTACTAAAAAAAATCTCATAACAACTGTAACACCCCGACCCTAGTTACACAAAGTCGGTACATTATTTTAATACATTGGCATGATTACAAGTAATCAAGTCCAGAAGGACCGATCGGGTTAAAAGTCTTGGGAAATAGATTACATACATGAATGTTACATTACACATTATTACATACAAAAAATCATACAAAAAACTTTATGAACACCATTATTCCCTTGTCTTAACCCTGCATATCATTCACAATACACTTCTTGGGATCCTGGGAAAAATAAAACATAGAAAGGGGTGACCTCAGATGCTCAGTAAGGATAACAATACAGCGGAAACATTCATAAATAAGCATAAACATTTTAGGGAATTTATAACTAAAACAAAAGCCTTTTAAACTTGAACTTCAACATAATATGGAAAAAATTAAAATGAAATAATTCTATTTACTTATTCACATGTATATTATAATAGTCAAATAATCACATGCAATATCACTAACCACTTTAATAATGATGGAATTCATAATTCCAGACTATCATAACCACATATTCAAGGCCTTGTGCCAAGACTATAAATATGATTTTGTCAATGCCTTGTTCCAAGACACTAGTTTGTCTCATGAGACCTACCGATGTAATTTTTTTTAGAAGATATTGACGTCTAAAATTTCTCAAATATACTCCAGTGTTTTTCTGAAAATATTATGCCAGCTTCTGAGAACAAAATAACTAATTCTAAGACTGCTCGACTAATTATAGTCCATGGTGGGTCCACGCCCAATCCCTTCCTATTTACCACACTCGAGAGTCGGGTTTTTTGAAAACATTTATAAGCATGCGTTAAATACGTATACATTTTCACTATATTTTTATATATTTGAGAGAAATATCTCTTTTTTGAAATAATTTAAAAATAAAATAATTAAAAAATAAAACATTTACATTGAAAATATTCCTATAATATTGTAAGGAATGCTTCTAAGATTGTAAAATGGTGGATAATTTCCGCACACACCGAATAAGTTAGCAAAGTCATTCATACCTTAATTTTGTCAAAATTGTTAAAAAGGACCTTGTTTGGAAAACGACGAAAGATTCCATTATATACATCTTATAAAAAGTCAACAAGGGTATAAATGACTTTAAAACATAGTCTATAAAATATTAATAATGTTTTGAAAAACTTTTTTAAGAAACTTGGATGTGGATGATAAAGAGGTCCTAGTATATAATTACACATAAACAACCTCGGATAATCAAAAGATCGTGAAATAAACCCTTACCAATTTTGTAACTTACGAAACATACACCCCATGAAAGAGGTATCATACGATGAATATGTAAATACAAATACATTAATCTATATTACACAATGAATACAATTATGATCATTATATACACCACATAAATGGTAATAGTGGCAATATGGGATGAATCTCACAGGAATAAGGAGTGAGATGAAAACCCCTTACCTTGCACTTTCCATTAGTCGAGGATACATTTAACCTACTATATGAAGACTATAGTATGTTATTAAATTATAATATAACCATATTAATATTTATAATATCATAAATCATTCATTTATGACATTATACTACCCATTTAATAATAATTTCTATGTTATTTTAATATTTCGAGTAATAATCGCTTTCTTTATCGTATGTGTGTTAATTTGTTATTCTTAATTGTATCACTTGGATCATGATTTAAATACATACAGAATATAATACATGATTTATATATCATATATATTAATAATATAAATATGTATAATAGACATATATATGAAATGGAAAACACTGTTTATGTAGATGGTAGTCCGTACGTATACATAAACGTCGATTCCATTTTCATATAGTATGGAATGGAAGTAAGTGAATAAGATATATGTATGTACATAAATACTTATATATATAAATATATCTCTCTCCAGTAGCATTATTATGTCATATATTACATACTAATTCGTAATATATGTTTTCTTATTCATCGATGAATGGTGAACATGGAAATGAATCTCATCGCGTCGGGGAGACGGTAATTCGTATGTACGCACGAGCGAAAATATTATTATTTTGATATTAAAATAATATATAATTGGATGTTATATCATATATATATATTCCTTATCATGTTATATTTATTATTTACATCAAATACACATCATTATTATACCCATCCAAATAATTATGTATTGAATAATAATTACACCACAGTGTGGAGACAGCAAGCCGTGCGTATGCACGTATGGTGACATGTCATTCAAAGGGTTGATAGAATAATTAATTTTGTTGTACAATAATTATAATAACATAAAAGCATATAGAAGATTCTGGAGTTATTATTTTATAATGGAAACAAAAAAGAAAAAGGAAGTGGAAGAAGAAAGGAACGTGAAAGAGGGTGGTGAAACCGTTACCACTTCTTCGGGTTCTTCCTTTTGATTTGATCAAAAGGGATCCATATGATGGATTTATGATAAAACTAAGGAATCTAGGATCAATTGAGGGAAGTTTTTAGGATATTTGGTCAGGGTTTGGCCCAGCCAAATGGATTTGGAAGTGTAAATTAGAGTGAAGGAAGTGTGCCCTTTTATAAGTGGGGGGAGGGGCACCTTAGGAAAAACATAAAATATTATTTTATAATAATATAATTTTCGGTTTCCAATGGATCCAAAATGAATTATTTAAAGGTTAATGTGGGTATGGGTCGGAAAATACTCAACCAAAAGGTTTTAGATATGTTTAGGTTAACATTTTATCCTTATCATTTAGATTTAAGTCTTAGTTAAATAGTTTATCTTTTACCATGTCTTCTTGTATTCTTACACTATATGGTTAATAAACTTACTATAAACATCCAATGGGACCTCAAGTGGCTCCTTAATGACATATATAATTTTATTTAATCCCTTTGGATTAACCTTACATTTTATGAAATATTATATCATATAATAATATTGCATTTGTTTTAAATATTAATGTTTGTCAATTTTGACACTATTTGGTATTTTGTTTTTTTGAAACTCATACCAAGTTGATTAATTAGAAGAAGATACATTGAATCATCCCTGACATGTCATATTCACCTTTAAAATTCGGGTATTTTATAAAATCATTGAAATTATATTTATTTTAATATTTATAATACCATTTATTTGATTCTTTCATTAATAAGGTAATTACTCCATCATCATTGTATCATTAATAAATTTAATTATTTTATCTCTAAAAATTATAAATAAAATACAATAATGTATGATATCTTTTTATCTTTCTAATGAGTATTTATAATAGAATTTTTATTATGTGTAACCCTATATTAAAAATGTTTTATTTCTTAAACATTGAATTTAACACTTTTAACTCTTCTTTGAATTAAATAATAATAACTGTCCAAATCTAATTAAAGTGGACCAAAGAGGTTCATATTTTTTATAAGGTTGTTCTTTGTCTAATTACACTTAACCAATAGAATTAAGATATGTGTTAGGATAATAATGATATCATTTTTACCCTTAATTTCCCTATTTACTTTTAACCGTGTAAATAAAAGTTAAAAGTGGCTATTCACCAAAAATTATTTTCATCTTATTGAACCACGTTTTACTCCTTGATATTAACCTTGTCTCAAATTTTTGAAATTCCACTCCTAGAAGTGGTAGAATTATGTTTTATATGAATTTTTAAATTCTCCTAATAGATGGGAAAAAGATGGTGAAAAATTCAAAAAAAATTATATATCTAAAATTATTATAAACTGACTCTAATGAATTACATTGAACATATATAGGTATCATGTATCTATTTTTACCTAAAATAAATTTAAATAAATTAGATAATTATTTATATAAAAATTTAGTTTTAATCTATAACTCAGTGTTTTTCCCTATCATCAAAAATTAAATGTTTTCAGAAAAATACAAAAAAACTCACCCTAAGCTAATTTTGGTATTCCGATTTCAATAATGAAGTCTATTTTACCAAATTTGAAACATCTATGTTGAATTTATTAATTTGAAATTAATTCCAGCTATCAAAACCAAAAGGCATATTTTTAAGAAATAATAACTATCAAAAGTTTGACACTTGTTTATGTCCAATTTCAAATTTAAATTAAATACAACGACCAACATTGGATTAAATGGTAAAAATATAATCTACTTATACTTCAAAACCATTAAACTGTAAAATTTAACACTATAAATTATTTTGATTAAAAAAGCTGTTTTCATTTAAAATATAGTATTTTTCACTATTCACCCAAAAATGAAAGTTATCAGAAAAACACCAATACTTTATTGAAACTAAATTCTTATGTCCCGATTCTATAACAGAAGTTTATTTTGTAAAATTAAATATATTAAAGTTTCAAATATTGGATTTAAAAAGTGTTCACCACTAAATGGTGGTAAAAGTATATTTTTTTAGAAATACTTATTTTATCTGAAAAAAATAATTAGTTATTATTTTATGTCTATGAAACTCATAATATGGATTCTAAAATTATAAGTATTATATATAGTTCAAAATTCAATTAATACTATTCATAAACGCTTTTGAACGGCTAGTTTGTTAAGTCGTGGTGCACTTGAACTCGATGTTGCGTGTAGTGTATGTTATTGAATTACTTTGAAGAAATAGCGTACTATGAAATCATGGGGTGTTACATTGTTCCCTCCTTCAATAAATTTTGTCCTCTAAGTTTGAAATTATTTTTCAAAAATAAAAATTTGAAAATAGAAAATACCTTTGGGAAACACACATCAGAAATTGGGTTAATAAAATTTAGTCTTAATTAGAGGAAATGGGGAATGAAAAAGTCACCATCAAATAATGATCTCGATTACGAGAATATTAGTGGCAATTAGAGACTCATAATTGGAGGAAAAATATAAATATTTTTAGGGATTGATTGAGGTCATCAATCCCAAACAATTGTAGAATTGTGGGCCTCAAAGACACCAATCTATGATGATTTAAAATAACATTGGTTCAACAAAATGTAAGGTATTAGGATAACACTTTTTTGTTTTAATATGCCTTACCTAATGTTTAAGAATTTATTTCTTCGTAGAATATGAGAACAAAAAAAATGTATACATGTCATGTATATTTCCATCCATTAACAAGTTTCTACCACAAACTCATCTTTCACTCTAAAAGCTAATAGAAATTAAAAATATATTCTATTTATCCTATGTGTAGAGGGTTCCAAAATCAAATGAATTTATAATTCATCTACTATACCCCATTAAAAAACTACATTATTCAATTCAGGACATCACGTGGGCAAGTGGTTGGTAATACACCCTTTCCGCCCTTTGGTTGTGGGTTCAAGTCTCACGGCGTTGCCAGATGAGACGGGTTGCCGCCCAACCTCCGAGTTGTCCTTTTTAAGGAAATCAAAAAATAACCTTAACAATAGTATCCAATTTCAATCTTAAAAAATCCAATCCTTTATAATTATCCAAAATACATATATCCAAACTCTCAGTCCAAAATTTATAAGGAAGTTAAACATAATGATGATCCATTTTAAGGGTATTAACATGTGTACCCCTTCATCAGATATTCTTTTACAACATCGCAACATCCTGAATTACCGAAATCAACCATCTCTTATTCCAAAAACACTAACTCATTATTAGGACCATATTTAGGATTACATTCCCTTAAACCCTGTATTTTATAAAAAGTGTAGCTTACTATTAAGTTACTTTTCATATAACCATATTTTCTAAAATCCTCAATAAAATAGTACTACAGTACAAACCTTATTTATCTCCATAACTCATGTAACTAGTATACTGTTGATACAACACTCAAATGAAATAACAACATAAGAACACTAGTCATTCCTCTTTTTCTGAGGTGGTATCATAACTTGATTATAATCCAATAACATCTTTTGTGGTATACTCTTATGATTTGGACATTGGTTTGTGTGGTGTCCCAACTCCCTGAAAATGAAGCATTGTACTTTTAAATCCTTTTTCTTTCCCTTGCAGTCCTGAACATGGTTTCCTTTTTTTCCCACACTTATAACAAACTCACATTCCCTTCAGGAAAGTTCTAGGGTGTTTCTTTCCAGAGTTATCACATATGAGAAAATTCTTCTTTACCCTCTTCCATTTATCCATCTTTCCCTCTTCCATCCTTTTCTTTTCTTTCTTTCCCTTCAAAGACATAGGATTCAGATAATTATTTACATATATTATTAACAAATGATATTATTTATTCATATGTTGAGAATACATGGGAGACTATATACCTTCTTAATGTTGGCTTAATACCATGAAAGATATGATCCTTCATACTCTTTGGATCATGCATATTACTGGAGTTCGCATTCCTTCTACTGGGTGCCATGCATATACTATGGTATACACTTGGTCAGTTTATGAATCGCAATTCATAATTACAAACTTGTAAAATACCTAACGTAAATTGAATAGTATATGTATATAATCCATAATCACAAAAATGTTTTCATTGTGGAGGTATATACTCATAAACCCATCATAGTTGTTTGCAAAGAAAATGAGAATTATCCTTAGCATATCCCTCGGGATTTTCATAGCCAAGAGTGCAACAAGTCCCGTTGTCATGAACCAGTTTTTGTTCGAGTCTAGCTCAATGCTGTGTTTTCAGGTTTTAACCCTAGGTACATTAGTTCTAGAGATTCCTCTAGCTGCTCGTATCTAGATAGGGATGTATTTTCTTAAAAAACTCACAAAATCGTTAAATTACCCAAATTCTAGGATGTTATTCTATACTAATCTTTAAATACTATCTTACAGTATTGTGCTATAATCAAAGTTTATATAAATATATTTTCTAAGGTTATTGCTTAACTTCCTCTGATACCAACTGTAACACCCCGACCCCTAGTTACCCCGATTCGATGCATTATTATAATACATTTGCATGATTACAAAAAATCAAGTCCAGAAGGACCGATCAGTTTAGCAGTCTTGGAAAATATATTACATACATGAATGTTACATTACACTTTATAACATAAAAAATGACATAAAATCCTTTCTGAACACCATTATTCCCTTGTCTTAACCCTGCATATCAACCACAATACACTTCTTGGGATCCTGGTAAAAATAAAACATAGAAAGGGGTGACCTCAGATGCTCAGTAAGGGTAACAATACAGCGGAAACATTCATAAATAAGCATAAACATTTAAGGAAATGTATAACTAAAACAAAAGCCTTTTAAACTAGAACATAAACATAATATGGAAAAAATTAAAATGAGGTAATTCCATTTACTTATTAACATGGATATTCTACTAGTCAAATAATCACATGTAATATTACTAACCACTTTTATAATGATGGAATGCATAATGTCTGACTATCATAACCCCATAGTAAAGGCCTTATGCCAAGACTATATATACGATTTTGTCATGGCCTTGTGCCAATACACTATTTTGTCTCATGAGACCTACCGATGCAATTTTTTAGAAGATTATTTTGTTTAAAATTTCTCAAATATACTCCAGTGTTTTTCTGAAGACATTATGAAAGCTTCTGAAATCAAAATCACTAATTCTAAGAATGCTAGACTAATTATAGGCCATGATGGGTCCACGCCCAATCCCTTCTTATCTACCACACACAAGAGTCGGGTTTTTGGAAAACATTTTTAAGCTTTCGTTAAATACGTATACATTTGTAGTGGATTTTCATATATTTAAGAGAAATATCCTTTTTTTGAAATGATTTGAAAATAAAATAATTATAAAATAAAACATTTACATCTAAAGTAATCTTATATGCTTTTAAGGGAAGATTCAATGATTTCACAATGGTGGAAAATAGTAACACCCTCCGTATAAGTTAAAAAATACATTCTTACCTTAATTTTGTCTAAAAGGTTAAAACGGACCTTGTTTGGAAAATGATGGAAAGATTTCTTTTATTAAAATCTTATAAAAAGACAACAAGGGTATAAATGAAATTAAACCATATTCTATACAATAGTAATAATGTTTTGAAAAACATTTTTACGAAACATGGATGTGGTTGATAAAGAGGTCCCAGTTGATAATTACGTATAAACAACCTCGGATAATGAAGAGATTGTGAAATAAACCCTTACCTATTTGGTAACTCACGAAACATACACCCCGTGAAAGAGGTATCATACAATGAATATGTAAATACAAATAAATAAATGTGTATTACACAAAGAATACAATTATGAGCAGTACATACACCACACAAAATGTAATAGTGGCAATATGGCATGAATCTCACGGGAATAAGGAATGAGATTAAAACCCTTTACCTTGCACATTTCCTTAGTCGGTGATATGTTTAACCGCTTTTATTAAGACTATAGTATGTTATTAAATTATACCCGAACCATATTAATATTTATAATATCATAAATTATTCATTTATGACTTTATACTACCCATTTAATAATAATTTCTATGTTATATTAATATTTAGGGTAATAATCGCGTTGTTTATCGTACGTGTTTTAACTAGTTACTCTTGATTGTATCACTTAAATCATGATTTAAATACTTCCAGAGTATAAAACATGATTTATATATCATATATATTTAGAATATAAATATGTATAATATGGATATATATGAAATGGAAAAAATAGTTTATGAAGGTGGTAGTTCGTACGTGCGCATAAACACCGATTCTGTTTTCATATAGTATTGAATGGAAGTAAGTGAATAACATATATGTATGTACATAAATACATATATATATAAATATATATATCTATAGAATCATTATTATTTCATATATTACATACTTATTCGTAATATATATTTTCATAATCGTCAATGAATGGTGATCTTGGAAATGAATCTCATCGCGTCGTGGATATGGTAATCTGTACGTATGCACGAGCGAAAATATTATTCCTTTGATATTAAAATAATATATAATTGGATGGTATATCATATATAAAGAATCCTTATCATGTTATAATTATTATTTACATCAAATAAGCATCATTATTTATAAGTCCCCGACCTTAAACCTTACTTAATATTGAATTAAATGTATAATTCACATTGAGGATCTTTTCAGTTTAGAGTTTTAAAGTATTAGGACATAACTATTACATCTCAAAAGATTACAAAGTAGAAACTTCTATTAGGTTTCCATAAAATAAAAAGTATTAAAAATAAACATGTCTAGTTCCATGTTTTAGATAGCATGACTTTCCCTTGATCCCATCCTTGACCCTATTCCACATTAAGTCCTGTGAAAAACATTTCAAAAAAAATTTGGGGTGAGCATAAAAAGCTCAGTAAGGGATACACAATGAATGAAAACTGTTAGTTTTTCAAAACAACAAGTAAACCATTTATACTTTATCAATGTAATACTTTTCACCTTTATGAAGTAGTAAAAAATCTTCACTGAATAAAAGATCATTAATTACCATTTTGTAACCAAAAGATTACCATAAAACCCATATAAAGATCACATAACATATAAAGGTAACTTGGGATATAAACATACTTAAATGGAATAACCACACGGTCGACTTCCACACATACTTAAATGGAATATCCATACAACCAACTTCCATACCCAATGCATTGGAGTTTATAAAGTAACCACCCGTCCTGGTATTCACGGAAACACCCTTCATATGTTTTATCACGTAACCACCCTTCAAATGTCCATATACCATTATAAAATCATAATACATAAAAAAATATAATGGAATGAAAACATTTCCTCACTTTGATCACAATATATCACTTAAATATATTGACATAACAAATCCATTATAAAAACCATTTTCAATACCAAAATACATAATAGAGTATATGGTATTTATTTAATTTTAAAAAACATTACGGCTTGTTGAGGAAGACAAAGACCAAATAATACTCACAGCGGCAGAAAAGGCTGTTGTCACCGCGTACGTTAAAAGAAACATTCCTTTTTGTCATTTAGAAAAATGATTCGTATAAAAAGATTCTGTTTGTATAAAAGTCAAAGTCAAAGCGGTTTATACACTGTATAAAAGAAAGTTGTGTATAAAACGAAATATGCCTCAATGAAGGGAGATTGAGACGAAGTCCCTTACCTCGGGTCTGACTTGACTCGATCATTCATTAACCTCCTGAATAATAAACTTGAGTTAATTTCTACTTGATTAATAACATTTTTCAAGTTCATTATAACTTTTATATCACTTACTACCATGTTATAAACATTATGTAATCATTTAAGTTAATAATTATTGTTTTGTCGATATGTGGTTCTTAAGTAAAAAGTGGACTTCTTACCATTACATATTGTTCATGTGGTCAAAGGTTCATTATATCCAGGATGATATTCGTGATTTGGATATCATATATATCATATATATCCTGCATATACATGTACTTATAATATTACATAATCATTTAGATGTACGAAAAGAAATGCATCGTTCCTGGAGACGGTAAGTCGTACGTACGCATGAACGATATTTTCATTTCTATGTCATATTAATGGAATTAAAACTAAATGGGAGGTATGTATATTTTAATTCCAGAATTATATTCATCATTTAGATGTAACATACATCATATATAATAACTTTAAATCCATCCTTTATACGTCCCACATATGGCATTAACGAATCAAATCACTTTTGAGGGGGCGGTAGTTCGCACTTCCTAAAATGAAGATATCACGTATACCCATAATGGAAGCCATAAAGTTGTTCCATAAATGAAAAATAAATAAGATTAAGGAAAGCATAAACATATTATATATCTTATATAAATATAGTGACATCTTAATGGACACCTTTTATGGTGTTAGAAGAATATTGAACAATCATCGTTTCGTGAGGTAGAAATTTTCCATCCACGGAAACAGTATTCTCTTTAACCATTTGATGAAGGTGTGTGTATTTGTAGCTCTAATCCTTCACATAACAACATCCTAGTATATTGAAGATACTGGTTTTGTTACAAATGAAAGGAATAAAAAGTGTTTATGGGGTTGTAGAAGTAAAATAAAACATAAGAACACAAGAGAAAACACTACATTTAAAACAAGTAACTCTTTTTGATTTGTGCTCAAAGGCTTCCATGGGAAGACTTCTTCCCAAAGTGAGGATTCTACGAGTAAGAGAGGGATTTGGAGAGACAAAATGGCCAGATCTTGGCCGAACCAAAGGCTTGAGAGGTGTGGGTAACGAGGTAGTGGTGGGGGCCTTTTATAAGAGGAGAGGAGGGGCACTCTTGGAAAGTTATAAAAGGTTACATTATTATAAAATGATTTTCAGATAAAAAAGGTCCCAAAATTATAAATTTAGAGGATAAGGTGACAAGGGTTCTAAATCCACCAATCCAATAGGTTGTTGACAAGTGTTGGTCTTAGATTTTACATTATCGTTTCATTTTATTTAAATCGTTAAATAATGAGGTAATCGATGCATCATCATGGTGCAATAAATAATTTAATTTATTTAATGTATAAAAATTATAAAAAAACTATCATTATGTAGGAAGTGTTTTTAGATTTCTAATGAATATTTATAGTTAAAATTATGACTTCTGTAACCCCATTTAATGTTTTTTTAGTAAATCAACTCATCTTTGTGACATTTTTATTTTAACATTAAATAAAAAGTTATTAATGTCATTTTCCTACCAAAGTGGCTCCATGGGGTCCCCAAGTTGACCAATGGATTGTCTTGGTCGGCCATGACATATCCAATATGTGTAGGACATGTTTCAAGGTCATTTCATATTACTAAAGCATTATTCTTAACTTAAATTACACTAATTCCTCTAATCGAGATTAATAAACATAAAAGTTACTATTCACTAAAAAATATTATTTTAATCCCATTGAACAACATTTTCCTTCCTAATGAAAACCATGTATATCGGATTTTTGAAATTCAAAACAGAGAGCTGGAAAAATTTCATTTAAATGAAAAATCTGTTTTTTAAGTACCACTTAGTGGTTTCACTATTCATCAAAAATTGATGTTTTTTAGAAAAATACAAAAACATCACTGTAAGCTATATTTTATATTCAAAATTCAAAAATGATGTCTTTTTTACAAAAATCAAAACATATAATTTGTATTAATTAATTTAATAATTAATTCCCACTATGAAAACAAATAGCTTGTTTTTATGAAACAAAAAATATCAAAAGATTGACACTAG
This sequence comes from Viscum album, assembly GCA_963277665.1. Lineage (NCBI taxonomy): Eukaryota > Viridiplantae > Streptophyta > Magnoliopsida > Santalales > Viscaceae > Viscum > Viscum album. Next base: position 1,063,626,937 of record OY728140.1, read on the forward strand.
TTTAAGTCTGATTTCAAGGTGAAATTAATTCCAATGACCAAAATTGGATTAAATGGTAAAAATATATTCTAATTTCACTTTAAAACCAATTCAAAATATAATATAATAATATAAATAAATTAGATTAAAAAGAGGTTTTGAATTAAAATACAACATTTTTCACTATTCATTAAAAATGATCTTTATCAGAAAAATACCAAAAATTTACACAAAGTGAATTTTGATGTCCCGATTCTAAAGAAGAATTTTATTTGGTCCAATAAAATTTATAAGAGTGAACAAATCTATATTAAATGACGGTTCAACATCAAAAGGTGATAAGTGGGCCTTTAGTGAAAATTAGAGTTTATATGCCTAAAATTGAATTCTTTTTGTATTTTAAGCCTTTATCCATTATTGGATAAATGTAAAAACATTTAACAAACATATATAATCATATTTTAGTTGTTTCTATTCATTCCCTCCAATACAATGACTACATGTTAACTAGCATTTAAAATAATATTATTTTATTTCTAGTGTGCAATGTAAGATTTCAAAGAAACTCTTTGTTGCGTATTGGGTACGCTGTCGAACATAGCAACCCCATTAAATTAAAATTAATATTTAATTCATAAATATTAATACATATGAAACTATTTTATTTTTATTTACCTGGTATTTTACATTATTATACCCATCCAAATAAAAATGTATTGAATAACAATTGCACCACAACGTGGAGACGGTAAGTCGTGCGTACGCACGTATGGTGACATTTCATTCAAATGGTGGATAGAATAATGAATTTGATTGTAATATAACTATAATAACATCACAGTATATATATGATTCTGAATTTATTATTTCAGAAAGGGAACAAAAAAGAAAAAGGAAGTGGAAGAAGAAAGGAATGTGAAAGAGGGTGGTGAAATCATTACCTTTTCTTCAGGTTCTTCCATTTGATTTGATCAAAACGGCTCCTTATGTTGGATTTATGATCATACTAAGGCATCTAGTTTGATGTGAGGGATGTTGTTAGGATATTTGGGAAAGGTTTGGCCGAGCCAAATGGATTCAAAATTGTGAATTAGAGTGAAAGAATAGTTCCCCTCTATAAGAGGGGGCACCTTAGGAAAAAATTAAAATATTATTTTATAATAAAATAATATTCAGTTTCTAATGGATCCAAAATTTATTATTTAATGGTTCATGTTGGGATGGGTCAGAAAATACTAAACCAATAGGCTTTAGACAAGTTTAGGTTATCATTTTAACCTTATCTTTTAGATTTAACTTTTAGTTCAATAGTTTAACTTTTACCATGTCTTCTTATATTCTTACTTTATATGGTTAATAAACTTACTATAAACTTCCAAGAGGACCTAAAGTGGCTCATTAATGACATATATAATATTATTTATTCCCTTTTGTAGAGCCTTACATTTTTATAAATATTATATTATCCAAAAATATTGTATTTATTTTAAATATTAATTTATGTCAATTTTGAAATTATTTGGTATTTTGTTTTTGTGAAACTCATCCCAAGTTGATTACATAGAACAAGATACAATTAATCATTCTTGACATGTCATATTCTCCTATAAAATCATGTATTTTAAAAAGTCTTTGAAATTATATTTATTTTAATATTTATAATATCATTTATTTGATTCTTTCATTAATAAAGTAATTACTTCATCATCATTGTATCATTAATAAATTTAATTATTTTTACTCTAACAATTATTTATAAAATACCATTATGTAAAAAATATTTTTAGCTTTCTAATAATTATTTATAGTTGAATTTTTCTTATGTGTAGCCCTATATTAAAAATGTTTTTGTTATTAAACATTGAATGTAACACTTTTAACTCTTCTTTGAATTAAATAATAATAAATGTCCTAATCTAATTCAAGTGGACCAAAGAGGTTATTATTTTATTCTAAGGTTGTTTTTGGTCGAATTAAATTTATCCAATAGAATTAAGACATGTTTTAGGGTAATAATGACATCATTTTTACCCTTAATTACCCTATTTACTTTTAACCGTGGTAAATGAAAGTAAAAATATACTATTCCCCAAATATTATTTTCATCTTCTTGAACCACATTTTACTCCTTGATATAAACTGTGTCTCTTGGATTTTTTAAATTCCACTCACATAAGCGGTAAAGTTATGTTTTATATGAATTTGCAAATTCTACAAGGAGATGGAAAAAAGGCGGTGAAAAATTCAATAAAATTTTAATATATCTAAAACTATTATAAACTGAATCCAATGAATTACATTGAACATATATAGGTATTATGTATACATTTTGACCAAAAATAAATTTAAATAAAATAGATAATTATTTAAATTAAAATTCGGTTTTAAACTATAACTTAGTGTTTTTCACTATTCATGAAAAATTAAATATTTTCAGAAAAAATACAAACAATTAACCCTATACTAATTTTGATATTCTGAATTCAATAATGAATTCTATTTTACCAAATTCAAAAAATATAAGTTGCATTTATTAATTTAATATTAATTCCCACTGTCAAAACCAAAAGGAGTATTTTTGAGAAATAATAACAATCAAAAGTTTGACACTTGTTTATGTCCAATCTCAAATTGAAATTACTTACAATGACCAGCATTGGATAAAATGGTAAAAATATAATCTACTTATACTTCCAAACCATTAAAATTTATAATTTAACACTATAAATTATTTTGAATAAAAAATTTGTTTACAGTTAAAATATAGTATTTTTCACTATTCACCCAAATATCAATGTTATCAGAAAAACTCCAATAATTTATTGAAACTAAATTATTATGTCACGATTCTATATAAGAAGTTTATTTTGTAAAATTGATGATATAAAATTTTAAAATATTTTATTTTAAAAGGGTTCACCAATAAAATGCGTTAAAAGTATATTTTTTGAAAAGTAATTCTTTTATCTTAAAAAAATGAATTAGTTCTTAAATTATGTCTAAGAAACTCTTAATATGGATTCTAAAATTATAAGGATTATATATAGTTCAAAATTCAGTTAATACTATTCAGTACCGCTTTTGAACAGCTAGTATGGTAAGTCAGGGTGCACTTGAACTCAATGTTGTGTGTAGTGTATGTTATTGAATTACTTTGAAAAAATAACGTACTATGAAATCTTGGGGTGTTACATATATAACACAAAATTGAGTAGCAGGACAGTCAGTTTTTAATCAGTTAGAGAACTGGAGTTATCCTAGCCATTCAGGTCGAGTAGGATATCATGGTCATGGTAACCAGATGACAAGACTCAAGAGACTGTAGGTTGGATCCACATTGGGTGTTTAGGCATGGTCCTAGGGACGTGATACTGGTCATTCTTTTTCAATAGACCGGACACAGCAGGAGAAGGATCCTAAACCCTTGAGTGTTAGATACATAATTCTAGTTTCCACATTTTTAGATTCTGATTTTTTTTATATAATTTCATCACATTTCCATATATAAGTCATTTTTGTTAATAGAATTGGGCTATATATCATTAATTTTGGGGATGTTATGAAGTTTTAAACTCTGTTGGGGAATATGATGGCTACTATGTGCCAGTGAAAGGTGTTCCCTCTTGAGGATGGTAGGTGTCACTACCTATGGGACCTCAATATCATAGAGATCATAGGATTCGACATAACTCTCGGAATATACCGGTTAGCGTCCTTCCAGGACGTTGTGGACTACAATCTCCATATGTTGAGTTTCACCTCACTAGAGGGTGGGTCTTTTCTACACAAGGGTGAATGGGATGTTCTGGTGAGTAGATATGGACCTGAGCATCTGGGTTTGGGAGGAATTGAATCCCATATTTTTATTTTATATCCGGACGATCAGGGGACTTCACAAATGGACCTTCCTCCAGTGGTGGTCAATTCAAAGACGTCTCTACATATAAATTTTCAGGTTTACCTCTGGCATGAGATTTAGATTTCCTTATTGATATTTTTCTAGGTGTGGCACTGGTGTTCATTCTTCCTTATAGGATGTATACACCAGAGTTATGTGATCTCAAGAAGTAGTTAGGTGAGTTATTGGAAAAGTGTGTCAACCAAGCTAATACTTCTCTATGGGGTTTTTATGTCCTGTTTATAAAGAAAGTGGACTTTATCTTTAGACATTGTGTGGATAATAATAAGTTGAAACAGTTGACAGCCAAGAATCAATATCCCTTAATAAAGATATATGATCTCTTTGACAATCTTTGAGGATCTCCAGTGTTCTCAAAGATTGAATTTGGATCCAATTATCATCATTTGTGCATTATACCATTAGATATACCTCATAGAGACATTCTATGTAGTTATGGTCTATACGAGTTTGTGGTTAAATCATTCAGTCTCATGAAAACGCCAAAAGTTTTCATGACACTGATGAACCAAATGTTCTTCCCTTTCATGGAATATTTTTATGGTTGTTTTCATGAAGGGTATCGTGGAGTATTGTTACACATGACACGAACATTCCACCAATATTGAAACTGTATTGTGTACTCTAAGAGAGCATCAATTATATGAAATGGTTTCAAAATTCCACTATGGGATGGACCCGATTCTCTTCTTGGTTCATGTCATCTAAGAGAAATGATTTTCATTAATCCCATAGAAAGTGAGAGAAATAGTTTCGTAGGATTAGCCAATGGAAGTGTTTGAGGTACAGAGTTTTTTGGGAATAGATGGTTTCTAAAGATTCTTTATAAAAGAATTTATAGACATATAAGACCCACTGACTTGCCTGACTAAGAAGGGTGCAATGTACTTGTGTACCTATTCCTAGGATTCATCCTTTGAGGAGAAAAAGGGATATTGACTTTAGTACTGATACTGATTTTCCAAGAGATGGGAAAGAGAAACACTATTTACTGTGATGCATTGGGTATCAGGATAGGAGAAGATCTTATGCATGAGAAAGAGTTATTGAGTATGGGTCTCTACATTTGACAAAAAATGAGAGAAATCTCCCAAATCTTAATCTATTGTTAGCTGCAGTTGTGAATGCATAACGCAGTTGGAGACATTATCTTTTGAGAGATCATCTTGTGGTTTTCACTATCCACATAAGAATCAAATATATCATTTCATAGCATGATCGTAATTTGAGATTGTGATTCTTGGTTGAATACCTTTATTATTATTACCTTGATCTTGCCTATACGATTGGGAAAGGCAATGTAGTGGATGATGCATTGAGTACGTGGACTCATATAAAGATTGTTTAGGAGGCCATCAGTGAATGGTAGGTTATGGCTCTTTTATCTACGATGCATTTGGCGGTTCACAACAGTCATGGATAGAAATTTATTTATTTTTTAGCCCTTACCTCTCATCTATTGGATCTATGGTGAATGATGAAACTATCCTATTCTGAAGGCCTAGTATTATCAGAGAATGTGTCAGGAGAGGACCATACTCTTTGATAGTCCATATGTGATAATGATGTCTGGCATTTTTATGGGCACATATGGGTGTCATTAGACATACGCGATCGGATTTTGTGATACTTTCATTTCATATTTTGGGGAGTTCATCGATATGTCACCAAGAAGTATCATGTTCTATGCCGTCAGTATTGGTGGCCAAGTTTGAGGAATGATGTTTCTAGTTTCGTGATGATTTTTTCAACCTGTCATCATGTTAATTTAGAGCACCAGCAACATGTAGGGCATTTAAAACATTTACTCATTCCCGAGTAGTATTTTAATGTTGTCAAAATAGATTTTGTGATTGGTTTAATGAGGTTTCCTCATGGGATTGATGTCATCTAGGGTGTCAATTACAGACTCAAAATGGTTGCACATTTCTTACGGATCACTGATGCATTCTGGGTAGATGAATTTATAATGTTGTACATATGATATACTGTATAGTTTCACGGGGTTATTCACTCATTCATTTTAGACAGGGACACTTGTTTTACTTCTAGTGTCTATTAGGGACTACAGAGGGATATAGGTTCATAGGTACTTCTGAGTACGTCATACCATCCCCAGATAGATGGACAGTTAGAGTTCATGATCTAGGATTTAGAGGACATACATCGAGCATGCATCTTGGATTTCTGGGGTTCTTAGGAGAGACACAAAATAGTAGTGTAGTTTACACACAATAATGGTTTTCATATGATGATTCAGATCGAAATGTAAGAGGCTTTGTATGGTAGGACAAGCCAATCACCCCGATGATGGATGGATGCCAGAGAGGCAGCGATGCTATGAACTCTAATTTTCCTTGACACCACTGAGTAGGTGGAGCACATTTGAAGATGTTGGCTATTGCATAGTGTCTCCAGAAATATTATGCTTATCGACAGAGAAAACATCTAGTTTTCATGGTCGGAGATTACGTTTTCTTAAATTCGACTCTGAGGATGGGATAAAAGAGGATTATGAGACATAGAAATCTTTCACCAGGATAGGTCTATCTATTTGAGGTTTTGGAGAGTGTTGGACGGATTACATATCAGATGCAATTACCATAGAGGTACCAAGATATGCAAAATATCATCCTTGTTTCATAGCTGTTACGATACTTTTCAAAACAATCCCACATCTTTCTACATGAGGAGGGTGAGTTGGAGGTTGATTCATCCATTGAGGATCAACCCATTCAGAATATGGATGACAGCATGGAGGTTCTTTGTGATAGGTCTTTTTCTCCAGTATGAGTGCTATGGTAGCAAGTCTGAGTACAATATGAGACTTGGGGAGAGGGAGAAAAATGTCTGATCCTAGTGGACATAGTTGTTTGAATTTTCTTCTTCACCACCCCTGGAAGGGAAATTCTGGGAAACATTTTTTATAGTGGGCTGTTTGTGAGAACCTAAATATTATTTTCAGGTATAAATCCTAAATTTTGGTGTTTTTTAGGAAAAAGGATGAATTTATAAATTTTTAAATACACATCATGTACAATTGAGTACAAGCCATGTAACCAATTGATGGGGGAAGCCGTGTACTCGTCGTGTATTGGTCGTGTACATGGCCATGTGGACTGCCTAAAGTTGGGGATTATTGATGCTATTACATGGAATGTACATTAAATGAGTATTCTATGAACATTTACTTTTATTTGATTAATCGTACAGGGGTTGTGTCACATCTATAGAAGATTTTTATTCATCCAATGTATTTTACATGAGAGTGACATATAACCATGAATCTTTATGCACCTCCCATTGCTCATTCTGAGCTCCAATTCAAGCGTCGCTTGGGGCATTGGATTCCCACCTGTGAGTTATCTCTTTCCCTAGATCCTATCTTACAGATTTCCCATCTATCTCATGTAATCCAAGGTTGAATAGTTTTTATATTTTTGTATATCTACAATGTTCTAGACAGATTCATCACCTGATGTTCATTTTTTTCATCGTACAACATCAATGTAGGAGTTTTTTTATTTTGGATTATGTTGTTGAATTATATATGCCTAAATAATGATTACCCATTGTTCATGTATTTTATGTTATAAAATTGAACCATGTTATCTTCTTCTTTAGAATGATTTCAAGATGATGGGTTTCATTATAATATATTATGCTAGATTGTATCTTTAGGGGAAACCCGGAGGGTTCATTTCCTACTTTGAATACATATAGCTGTTTGGATGAGGTTTACTATGAAGCAGACCGTGTTTTCTTTACCTACATTGTTAGGTTGGAATTGAATGATTAATTTTTCAGTTTGTTAAATGCATGTGGTACGCATATTAACTACTTAGACATTTAGAAGTTGAGATTAATTTGGGATACAAGATATTCCTTGTGCACTATTGTATTACAAAATGTTGTGAGAATCTTGTGTAGTTAGGCCATATGGGGAATTAAAGTTGAGGGCTTCCCCAAATTGACTGTTATGTTTACTGTTGCGAGACCATATATGTGATTGATGGTGAGTTCTCCCATAGAGTTTATATAGTAAACAATTACAATACCAAAGGGGTAACTGACAGTTAGTTCATCCTTAGAGAGTCTTTAGATTATAATTAAAAGAACACACGGGGAATTGACGGTTTTTTCTTTCATTGAGAGTCTTTGATTAGTGGGAGAAAAGGGGTAAGATTGTGTAAGACTTCATAAATAATCGTTATATATTTAATGAATTGATTATACATGAAACTAGAGGGGTATATTGTGTGAACACTCTTAGAGGGTTTTTTGTGATGTATTGACTGATTTTAATGATATTTCCAAGCCAATTAACTATCTTGGACTTAGTCTTACATAAATGTTTGATGGCCTTGTAAGAAATGTGGTTTTTTATTACAAATGGTATAAAAATCAAAGGGTAGATCCATTGATTTCATTATGCAATAGTTTGAATAATTAATATATGTAAATGATTGAAATTTTAAACTATCCGATTCTTTAATATTAAGACCATCCATATTTACATCTTCATTTTGCATATTTCCAGCTATATATATTCAGTGATATTTGGGCATAGATCTTCTACTTGTTGGAAACTAGGATTCATGTCACACCATATTTGGGTCATGTTTTCGACCCAAAAAATATTATATTTTTGTAGGTATAGATAATTTCAATTTCCCTTCTACATCAGATACTTGATTGTTGATGGATCTGGAGATCATGGGACAATGATTTGGCTTGCGATGTGGTTTGAGTTATTTACTATTTTCAGTAATTTTCTTTTAGTATTGTATTCCCATTAATATGACTGGTTTGAATACATTCCTAGATACTTGTGACATGCATATTTATTTATATATATAATGCATTTGTTTATACTATAAGTCTTCTAATGCTTACCTTTTTTTATGAAATTACAACATCCACTAATTTTTTGTATTTTTTTATTTTGTGTTACTCAACATTGGGGGAATAGATTTCCATCAACCACATCCAAGTCCCTCAATGCTTGTCAGCAGCATCTTGCATTGTGAGAAATGCGCTTGAGGCCATGTTACCACCTGGGTATGGGGCACCATTGGGTGGCACTTGGAACCAGGATGTTACACATTGAAATAAATAAAATCCAAAAATATAATCCAATACTATTCAAAATTGTTGACTCCAAAATAAACAATAGTTTTTAGATTACTTGAATGGGAAACTCATTCATTTTTCCCCATTTAATGTAAAAATCATGCTTCCCTATCTAATAATGACCTCAATTTTTAGTAGTTTTACTTTTTTCTCAGATGTTAATAATGATCTGATTGAAATTGTTCTTATAAAATATGTATTCAATTATTATCATTAATCAATCAATCTATATTCATAAATTTTAGACTAACAATAGATATGTACAGAATAAACACAAGAAATAGGAATATTTATATAGTTCATTCATACATGGAAATGTCAAAAATTAACAAAAAATACATTATTTTTATGTGAATAAATAACATATAAAATTTTATTGAAGGATTTAGGTTGGTCCAGACCTATATCTATGGTCTATCAACTTCAAATATTTTGGAAATACTCACTACAACCAATACATACCTCAATTTGTTGGATTTAGGGTTGGATCACCTATAAACAAGGGTAACTCAATTTCTCCTCTATCATTTATCATTACATCAAGATGAAAATAATTTTGGAATATAAGAATATTCATGAATTCACTATCTCACATTTTATGCACTAGTGATAAGTCATGTATCATTAATATTTTTATTCACAACATTATTTTAAACATCACCATTTCTCAAGCTTTACATTCCTAGTTAAACTAGTCTTCTATGAATACAATCATCCTTTAAATGGTATACAATTGGTCCAAATAACTTTTTCTACAAATATCATGATTCAAATAAATAGACTATATTTTCTTGACACTATTCTCTTTTACACGAAACACATTCACATTCAATTAACATCCATAATTAGAATAAATTGAACTCTATCTTATAACTATACACATTAATAAAAAACAATATTTTTTTGAATTATACTTAGAAGAATTGATAGATGATACAATTTTCATGAAATCGATGTCTAGATTAATGATTTTTGTTAGCAGTTATTTTGTGAAACTAATTTATATGATAATTCATTCCCTAAACAAACTTTTTCAAACATTTAAAACCCCATTGATAATTTAAAAATATTTTTCATTACTAATTCAGGTAAAAAATACCTTCAAATAACTATTTCCTGAATTAGGAGCCATCATGTCATAATTAAGTGTGTATTTTTTGAAATGGGTGGTTTGTGTCATAGTTATGGATATTTATTCCTCATCACACGACATCATTGGGTGGAACCTAACATTATTGAAACTTACCTATTTTACAAAATGTTATTTTTTAATATCCCCTTTAATATTAATCTCAAATCCTTCATGAAACACCCATCATTATTTCATCAGTTCACCCAAATATATTTAAATCATTCAAAATAAATTTCACAAATCCCCTTAACCATTTCAAAAAAAAATATTATTCAAGAATTTTTTTGAGGGTACATGTCATTAGGAATTACAAAACTATTGATACCTTCCAGGGAACATTATCACTTGTTTGAATCTATTTTTCATCACCACATTTTATATATATAGATTGATATAATAATCTCCTCAAAACATTTTATTTCTAAAGATATTCATCATTTTCATCATTTTCTATCAAAATGTTCCATCATGAAATCATACAGTATTATCACCATTCATCAATTAATATATCAAGGACATCACATTTCTAGAACATCTACATTAACTATTCATGATGATGTACCATTTTGGATTCTGTATATCAGGGGAAGATTCATTATATCTCTCTCTATGTTCTTGAATAATATTCTAGTATCACAGAATGCTTAATGAATAACATCACGTTCCCATTTCAAGGAACAAGATCGTATAATAAATTTGTTTCCCTATTCCAATCAACAAGAATGCCACAATCGGTTATGAATACTACAATGGTGAATAATAAATGAACTATTCTCTAAAAAACTATTTCAATGGTAACACCATATTTATAAACCCCACAATGAATGGATGATAATGATAGGGTTAACAATGAATCCAACACCTAACACATGGAAACATTTTTTTCATTAGTGGATTACATTAAATATCAATTAAATATTCTATAATTCTAACTATATCTTATATATGATATATATTCATTAAATAAACCCTTATTTTTATCTTTATATAGTGTAAAATAAAAACTAATCACATCACTTCATAGAGGTGGTAGTCTACATGTTTGAAAAATTTAATTGATGATTTTCCGAAGGATGTGAGGGAATTGAATTACATAACATTTAATATCTATATAAGAATTAATATGTTACAAAAATAATTTATATACATTATATCAATTTATGTAACCATATATGAGATATAATTATATAATATGTATCACATAAATCGTGGATGGGTTATTCCCCATGTATGCTCGAGAATTAATATAATTTCACAATTGAAAGAAAACGAGAGTAAAACAATGTGTAACCTAAACATATTAACATTTCAATATATTACAAATATTATTTTTATAGTAAAAACATTTTTATGATTGGTTATAAAATTGTATAAGACGAATAAATAGTGATGAACCTATTTAATAGTTATAATGGTTCATAAGAAACCCACATTTTTCTTCCAACTTAAGAAATCTATGACTATTTTTTATGGAAACCAATACATCTTGTTCGTAGGGAGGAATTTTTGTGCTGTATTTGTTCTATTATTGTTTGGGAAAAAGGGATAAAATGGTATGGAAAATATTGGAGTGGGTGTCCAACATTATATGTGATATAGGAGGAAAAAATATAATTATATGAACATATGTGAAACAATATACATCTTACATGAGCCAAATGATTTCAAAATTTAATGGCATTTAATATAATAAGGATAATAAATATATTTCTTTAATCAGTATAATAAAAACATCTGTTTTGTGAAAATTTACTCACGTTTGAATTATATTCATATTATCTCTGAAACCTATTATGCACAATATATATCCGACAATTATTATCATAGTCCTTAAAAAATAAATTATTTAGGAAGGAATTGATAAAAAATTAAATCAATAAGAGTTAGAACAAAAAGTAAATATGAGTATTTCTATTTTTGAATAAAATATTGAAAAAATAAAATATTGAAATTAAGAAAATTAAATAAAAAAATTATAAATATGAATAATATTAAACAATAAATAACTTAATTAATAGTTTATTTTACATGAGAATAAAATATCTCTTTTTAGATTTTAATTGACTCTTATAAAAAAATTCAGAAATACATACACTTAACATTAATAATAAATTTTTATAATATTACAAAATATAATAAAGTATTTATATATTTTAATTATATAATATAAAAACAACATGAAAGTATGTTGACCCAATACATCATGTAGATACTATTACATAGACACAATTAAGGAGAACAAAACCAATATGATCAAGTGTTGATTTAATATTGAGTTTTCTTACTAAGGGAAACATAATGGTATAAGTTGTGTATTAGGGTAACTACACAAAACTTAGATCCACACGTAGTGTTCACTGAAGTAGATGAGGTTTCCATTGAGTTAATTTCCAATATAATTAATGTTAATTGTTAAAAAATATTAGAGAATATGAACCACTTTATTTGTAAATAATACATATTGTTACGTAAAAATATTAATATTCCATAAGAAATAGAAAGTTTTTCTATGAAGGGCCCAAGAATATTCTATTAAATAATGTCATAATAAATCATTAGTTTATTTTAATATTTCAGTACCATTATATCCTTAGTGAAGATGAAAAAAATATTAAATAAATTGTACTATGTGAAATCTATTTTTATCAAATTAATAATGGTATCATTAATGGTTCTTCATACTGTATATGTGAGACCAAAGTTATGTCAAAGATGTATGGTTTACCATAGTCACAACATAAAATTTACGTGCACGTTGGTGTTTGGTAAGATCACATCAATGGATAAAATATTTATTATTTGTTATATATTTTCATAAAAAAATCAACATTACAGAAATGGTGGATTGAATGGGAAATATGAAATCTATGATTTGTTTTGGATAATGGTTTTACCATATGCATGATATGAAAATGGTTTTCATTTAGAATTTACTAAGAATTCACGATATAGAATTTTATTTTATTTTTTTAATATATGTTTTCCTAATTTGAATGAATAACTCAAAAACAATGGTCATATAAAAAATATGATACCACCGTTATGTCCAGGGTGAATTAATTACCCTTGATGTGACATAATATTTTTCATTGTTGGGAGTTTGGTCACATCATGCACAATGATAAATTTTAAATAATTATTTAATTATTATTATTATTTTAGATAATTAAATCTTTTTTTCTATTCTATATCCACTTTATCTTCTCCAATAAAATGTGAAAATGCCTTTGTTTAATTTGTATTAAATCAAAACCTTTGAGTTCAACATTGAATGATGATATAAAATTATAAATTCCAAAAATATGTGACATTAAACCTTCAATTTTAATTATTTTTAACAGTGGATTGTTGGGCTGTTTTAATTTTGAGAGGAGGAATGTCCACGGGGGTTCTCCAAAATAAATATGAGCTTCAATTCACTATGTTGAATTTTCTTGTTCAATTTGATTAGAACTATAAGTCCCTATGTGAGACTATTGGTTCCTCGTAATGATTCTCTTGGAGCATGGATGATTTTCTAATTCAATATGAAACATGCATATAAAAATGAGATAAGCTGTTTTTTTGTTTTATTTGTATTTTTTTATTAATACATTTTTATTTCCATTTTGAAATTATCCTATGGTAATTTGATATCCTTATCACATGATAATTTATTATTTTTATTTTTATTCAATTTCATTTCCTTAATATTCATGTCAAATATGATCTGGTTGACATGGAACTCTTGAGTGATATATGATTCCATTTATCATCTTCACAACATTATGAGAATTCAGTACATGGGATAGTTTTCCGCATTTTACTTATTTATTTATAGTTCAACATGGAGCGGAATCGGGTACGGTCTTGGGTTTGTGTCTACATGGTTATCAAACTACCACTTGATTTTGGATAGAATGTTTTTCCATTCATTAAATTATTTCTATATTGGAATACACATGATTATTTGAGCACATTAAATTGAAGATTCATTGGTGGTTTCCTATTGAGTCTTGAACTCACACCATACACAATCATTTCAATGAATTTACAAATTGCATGAGAACCACTATGAAGGGAAATATCCTTTTAGAGGAAGGTGGAGCTAGTGGAGAATGGAGCTAAATCAGAAAATGAAAAACAATGGAAGGCATCATGGTAATATTATTTAATATATATATTTTTAAATCTATTTTTCTTTATACATTGGGAGGTCATATTTATATACCATATATTGTATGTTTTGTTTCCACTTTTAATCACTTTATTTATCTATTCTCCACAAATTTTAATTTAATTTTTTACATGACCATATAATAATGATGGTATATTATCCCCACTACTGAAATAATACCCTCATTATTTGTTGGAACCATCTTGTGCATGGGTAGGAGTGCATGAGATCTTGTGTTATTTTGGTTTAGACCAAGTGATTTGGGTTGATATGTTATAAAATTGAATCGGAGAGTGAGATTCAATAAATTATTCTTATATGGTATTAATTTTTGAAAATATAGATAGGATATAAGATGGTTGAAACTCGGATATAGGAACTATGTCAGTTTCATTAAAGCACTATATTGATGATCTATGTTTTTCTATAATGTGGTGAATTTTTGATTTTCATTTAATGATGATTAAATCCTCCTTGGGTGATGCTGATGATATCGATATGTTATTTACAGGATTATGAGGGAATTCAAGAATCATGACTTGGTAGTATGAATAATATTCAATATATATTCTTCATGATTTAGATAATTGTATTTCGTAATTAAATTTCATGATTTCTGCTATATGTATGGGATAGTTTTCAATATGCGATATTTTTTTGACATGCTAATCTGATATATCAATGTTGTTATTGATTCATTGAACTAAGAATGATGCTGAGTTAGTATATATTTTATTATTGAGTCTATTTTATAGGTATAGAAACAAGCAGAAGTGAAAGGATGGTTCTATATTGGGTTGAGGGTAGACCCCATGGAGAACCAAATGTGAACCAATGGACTCTTAGGATAACCTTGTTTGATCCCATAGGTTGGATGATATATATTTATGATTCTAATTTTCACGATTTCAATAGAAATTTCTACCTCACAAATGGTCTTTTGGGGAAAAAGACAAGTAGGAGGGTGCTCTAGGGAAAGTTCTCTCAGCTTACCAAGTTTTAAAGGAAGTGGTTCTATACAATCCAACACAAAATAAATTGTAGACTATAGTATAGACCTATTGATCAATCTTACCCACTACGGCAAAATGTGGATTTAACGGCGGTTTTTTCCCGTTTCGCGGCATTTTAAACTACTGCGAAATTTATTGGCGGTAGTTTTGAAAAACTGCTGCTAAATTTTGTATCGGGATAATTATCGCGGTGGTTTTCAAAACCATCGTAGAACGTTTCACGGTGGTTTTTTGAATTATTTATTTAATTGTTTAATTTTTCTTTAATTATTTTAATTGTAAAGACCCGTAAAATTCAAGGGAAATTTTTTCTTAATTTTCTTTGGAATTTTACAAGAGCGCGGTTTCTGAAGGCACCTGATTCCGAGGCCCGGAGTGCCCGGAATCAATTTCCGAAGTTTGGCTCGGGTACGTTCAGTGAACGAACGAGCGAGAATTTCTAAATTTTGATCCGGTGCTCGGAATTGAAATCTGAGGGCACCGATGAACTCGCAGCGCCGATATTCGCTTAAGGAGACCTTTTCCGTGGTTGCGTTTATTTCGGGATGAGAGTTAGTTTTTGGGAGTTTAGAATAAGTTAAATAAAAATTGTGGATTACATATTTTTATTTAAACTTATTAGTTAACTTCTCTCAAAGGAAGTTAAGGGTGTGACCCACACCCACTTAACCTCCCTTGAGAGGATTAAGTGTGGTGGGGCCCACACGAACCCTAAACTTTTCATCTTCTCCCAACTCCCTTAACCCCTCTTTAAATGACATGAGTTATTTAATTTTGGAGTTATCCTTTTTTAATTTCAAACCTTTGAAATTCATTTGTTAAGTTTGTGAATAAAATAAGCTCTATTCTTATTTTGTTGGGTTAGAACTCTTTAGCCATCTTGAGAGCTTTTGAGGGCTTTTCTTCCTTCTTCAATCTTTGACGAAGAACGTTCAACTTGACGAAGAACGCTCAAGCTCCGACGAAGAACGCAGATCCTCTCTTCTTCGTCTTCCGTGTCAACGAGAGGGAACGCCGATTCCTCCTCGGACTCCCTTCGTCGTCATATGAAGGTTCGCCAATGACGTATCTCTTCGGACGTACGTCTTTGTCATCGGATTTGACGAACGACTACCGCGACGCTCGACCTCTGCGACGTTGTCTTCCGCGGGACGTTGACAAATCTTCGAACCTATACCCAAGGTAGGGGTTGTTGTATTTTGTTTATTTATTTATCCTTGTTCATGGTTCATGCATGAATAACGTAAGGATTTTAAGTTGTGTTATCATTTAACGTGAGGGGGTCGGACCGCATGAACACGGCTGAACCCCCTCCATCGTTTTTGTTGATTTATCTTGCGGGTGGAAACAAGGTGGCGTGATGCCGTCGAACCACGCAGATAATTGTATGTTTATATTGCGCGGCGCCGTCGCGCCGCGCCGTGGAAGAATCATCAAGAATGCGACGTCGTCGCGCCACGTCAAGGGGAATCTGAGGCGCGGTGGAGGGGTGCGGTGCCGTCGCACCGCGCCGGACGACGAACACCGTGGCCGGTTCCGGGCCGCGGCGGAACGAGAAGACCGGCGGCCGGGCCACCGGCGTCGGAAGCCGGAAAGGGGACCGGATTTTCCGGTCCCGTTGGAGAAAAACCGGCCGGCAGTTGGCCGGCCGGAAGGTCAAAAGGCGGGGGAAATAAATTCCCCCTGCCAGCTTAAAAAACCCCCCCCTCATTTATGAGGGGGCGGTTTCCTTGAGGGGGTGCAGGCGGCCCCCCGGTTTTTCCACGAAGCAGGCCCCCAGGAGGGGGCCGTTGTTGACACAAGGGCGCGGCATAAAGCCGCGTCGCCTTTCCAAGAAGCGGGGGGCTTTGCCCCCCCCCCCCCCCCCCGCGCGCTGCCTCCATGCGGCGCCAGGCCGCGGGCCGGCCGGCCGGGCCGACCCAGGGGGGGTCGGGTCGGGTCGGCCCGGACCCGGACCCCCCCATTTCAAATCAGTTTCGGTCTTTTGGTCATAACTTGAGCCACGGACCTCCGATTGACGAACCGTCTACGGGAACGCGATCCTTGGATCGAGTCGGTCGTTTCGGTATATCGAACTATAGGTTTAGGAATACTTTGAGTTCGGCCGGGTTGGTTCGTTCACGAAACCAACCGGGCCTTCGGAGCGGAAACACTCATATCTTGAGCTACGGACGTCCGATTGACGTGTCGTCAGTTTTGTTGTGTTCCTCTTAGTGAGACGGTTCTTTTGGCATACTCCGCCCGAGGTTTGGACGTAGGTGGAGTATGGTCAGGTTGGTTTTCCCTTGAAAACCAACCGGGCCCCGGGGACAAAAATGCCAATAACTCTTAGACCGGGCGTCCGATCGACGCGCTGTCTATTGCGTTGAGTTCCTGTTGACGATACGAAACTTTTGGATACATCAACTCTGGACTTTGTGACAGTTGATGTATCAGCCTCTCGGCTCGTGGAGCGGACCCTCCGAACGAGCTTGCTGTGTGCGGGAACCCTAGTGCTGGCTGCGACTGTTCTGTGACTACTACTGCTACTACTGCTACTGTGACTACGACGACGATAGTACATTAATCCTGTGTGGATTCGACGACGACGACTTCAGCACTCAGCGATCCTACTGGATCTGTGCTACAGGTCCTGTGTCGGCCCAATCCTGTGTGGGTCCGATCCTGTGTGGGTCTTTGCGCTCAGCGGTCCTGTGTGAACCAGCGCCTACAGGTCCTACGTGGGCCCGATCCTGTGTGGGTCTTTTGCGGGGGTTAGTTACCTATCGATCCTTCGTGGGTCCGACGACTTAGATGGATCAGAGATCATCTTTATCGTCTTTTGAAAAAGTATACCTGTGTGAGCTGAATCCTGTTGCATTCCTGTGTGGATGGTGTTGTGCTATCCTGTGTGGATTACGTTTTGCTTTCCTGTGTGGAATACGTTTACTTTCCTGTGTGGACTGAGTAGTACTTGGGCTCGGAGGTTGGAGCGTATTTGAAATTGATGACTTAGGTATATGTATGGGCATATACCTAAGCAGTGTCGGTTGTTACTTCGTGATTGATCCTTTCTTCGTGGTTTATCCTTTGTGGATTTGAGAGACCTTCAGGGGTCTCGGGGTCCCTACTGAGTAGCTTATACTCACCCCTGCACGGGCTTTGCCCGCACTACGTTGTGTTGGTTGCAGACGACGGACATCGTTGACCATAGCTGAGGCTTGCAGAGCAGGACGGTACCTGGAGGTGGACCACTGGGCGGGACGTGCCGAAGCGGACGGCGGGACCCGTGGAGCAGCAGAGCTATCGGTACCCACCCTTCAGGTGGGATTTCCAGTGGACAGCTCGGTGTAGCGGCTTTTACTTTTCAGTTGATGTTTTCCCTTTCGAGTTGTATTTTACTTTCAGTTTGGGTTTGTATACTGGCCCATTTACTTTTCTACACATTCAGTTGTACTCTGCTTTTGCTTAGT
Source organism: Viscum album (assembly GCA_963277665.1). Lineage (NCBI taxonomy): Eukaryota > Viridiplantae > Streptophyta > Magnoliopsida > Santalales > Viscaceae > Viscum > Viscum album. Next base: position 1,063,645,721 of record OY728140.1, read on the forward strand.
GTTTACTTTCCGCTTGCTTACTCTGTGGTGTTTGTTTACTTTACAAAGGCAATGCCTTCCCTTTTTACCGGGATTTACGCCTTGGTGCTAGTCGCCAGCCCCTGGCCTATGGAAGGCGGGATTGGGGTAGTCACGGCATGGACCCCAAGGGCGGGTCGTGACAAATTGGTATCAGAGCAGTTCGGTTCTACCGCGAACTCTGATCTTTTCTATGTGAAACAATAATGTTTAACGTATTGAGTGTGGTTATCAGTCCAGGGAGTCCAGTGTTAGTGCGGCGGGCGACGTATCCGTACACCAGGACCCTGACTTCTGATTTCCGACTTAATGCACGAAAACAATTATTGCGTGTGTGTTTCAAAGTTTTCTTTGTGATTACTTATATCAGCTCTCCAGGTATACTGTTCTGACCGTGGCGCACCTGTTTTCTTTTCAGGATGGCCCCACGACGGCATCCAGCTAGGGTTCCGAGAGTCGAGCGTGACGACAGCCCACCGAGCGACGAGGCCTCGGTGCAGGGCCCTTTGTCAGCAGTGGCACCGGTGGTAGCTCTACCCGCCGAGCCCCCGATGCTTCCAGCAGCAGCCGCTGACGATGCAGGTCGCCTCAGCGCACTGCATGAGTTTCAGCGCCAGCGACCGCCCAGGATTCGCTGGGAGACAGATCCCCAGGCAGCAGAGGACTGGCTGGAGGCAGTGGTTCGAGTGTTTAGGCTAGTGAGGACACCAGCAGACCTCATGGTGATCCTCGCTGCGAGCCTACTACACACAGCAGCAGGACGATGGTTGAGCTTGATGCTCCAGGTGCACGATGAGGCATCTCTACTTTGGACGGACTTTGAGAGCCTATTCCGCTCGGAGTTCATCCCAGCCACCCTTCGTGCGGTGTGTATCCAGGAGCTTCTTCAGCTGCGGCAGGGCAGCATGACGGTCGCTCAATACTCGGTGAGATTTACTGATCTCTCACGCTACTCGACCAACATGGTACGAGACCCATTCTTTCGGGCTCGGACCTTCGATCAGGGTTTGAGACACGAGATCACGGTATCTCTGATCTCCCTCAGCATACCGACTCAGACAGGAGTACTGGAGCGGGCCCTTCTGATCGAGAGCTTCCTTGCTGAGTCTACACCAGCGCAGCGACCCACCGCAGGGCGGCACGTGGTAGAGTCATCTGTAGCAGGCAGTCGACGGATGACTCAGGGGTCCAGACAGACCATACCTTCAGGCAGACGACCTCAAGACACTGGCTCAGCAGTGCGGGGCACACAGCGAGGAGCATGTCTTTCGAGAGGCAGACAGTGCTACTCGTGCGGCGGGCAGGGCCACATGGCTCGTGACTGCCCGACCCGCCGTGCCGAGGAGCAGCAGTCGGTTGAGGGACCACCGAGGTAGAGGCAGAGGGTCGACCATGGCGGCCCGCAGGGTGGAGGCGGACGAGGCAGAGGAGCTGGACAAGCAGCCGGTGGTGGACGACGCTTTGAGGCTCTACCACCACCACCACCAGGAGGTCCACCCCGACCACAGGGAGCTGGCGGGCAGAGACAGGCACAGCTCCAGGCAGCAGAGGCCTACGACCACGGCACACCTGAGATGATTCAAGGTACTATCTGTGTCTATTCCACCCTTGCTGCAGTTCTTATAGACACAGGAGTGAGTCACTCTTTCATAGCCGCTGCCCTTGTTCGGAGCTCGGAGATTCCGACAGAGCCGTTGGCTCGATCCTTACGGCTAGAGACTCCTACGGGAGCAGACTCGACGATTACGCACTGGTGCCGGTAGTGTGAGCTTACTCTAGGAGGCGAGAGCTTCGGCTGGGATATTCTTGTAGCAGTGTCGAGGCCTTACAACGTCATCTTGGGCATGGATTGGCTATCTACGGTCCATGCGCAAATTGACTGTTTTAGGCGCAAGGTGCGATGTGTATGCACCGACGGGAGCAGGTTCACCTTCACCAGCGAGAAGGGATCCTTAGAAGCACAGGATGGACTTCCGCGGAGGAGAGTACAACCCATCACTCATCAGTTGGCTAGCCTCATCCTTGGAGCAGTTGACGTTCGGAGTCCTGGTTTTCCTGCAGTGGTGGATCAGTTTGCGGACGTTTTTCCCGACGACATTCCAGGGCTACCTCCTCGTAGAGAGGTAGACTTTTATATTGACTTGTACCCCGGGACAACCCCGATATCCACTCCAGCATATCGGATGGCCCCCGCCGAGCTATGAGAGCTACGGGTACAGTTGGAGGACTTGCAGGGCAAGGGTTTCATCCGACCCAGTGTTTCACCCTGGGCTTCCCCGATATTGTTCGCCAAGAAGGCGGATGGGAGCTTGCGACTTTGTGTTGACTATCGTCGCCTGAACCAGGTGACAGTGAGGAACAAGTATCCGCTACCGAGGATTGATGACCTCTTTGATCAGCTCAAGGGAGCACGGTGGTTCTCAAAGATAGTCCTCAGGTCAGGCTATCATCAGCTCAGAGTCAGAGACGAGGATGTGCAGAAGACGGCCTTAAGATGTCGGTATGGCCACTATGATTTCTTGGTTATGCCTTTCGGTGTAACCAATGCTCCAGCATTGTTCATGGCTCTCATGAACATGATCTTTCAGCCATACCTCGATCGGTTTGTCGTGGTCTTCATCGACAACATTCTGATTTACTCTACGACTGAGGAGGAGCACGCCTATCACTTGCGAGTTGTACTAGACACACTCCGAGAGCACCAGATTTATGGTAAGCTCTCGAAGTGCCAGTTCTGGATACGTGAGGTCCACTTCTTGGGACACGTTATCTCTGAGGCGGGAGTTGCAGTGGATCCCGCGAAGATTGAGGCTGTGTTAGCTTGGGAACCACCCAGGAGCGTGACTGAGGTTCGGAGTTTCTTGGGACTAGCTGGATACTATCGGAGATTCGTGCCAGACTTCTCTAGAGTTTCGGCATCACTCACAGCTTTGAAGAAGAAGGGGAAACCCTTCGTGTGGTCAGACAGATGTCAGCAGAGCTTCCAGGAGCTGAGACAGAGATTGACTAGCGCACCTATCTTGAGGTTGCCTGAGGAGGGAGTAGGGTACGTAGTTTACTGCGATGCGTTAGGGACCGGACTCGGATGTGTTCTGATGCAGGAGCGGGCAGTGATCGCCTATGGATCACGTCAGTTGAGGCCGCATGAGAAGAACTACGCTACCCATGACCTGGATTTAGCAGCAGTAGTCTTCGCTCTGAAGACATGGCGAAACTATCTGATGGGCGAGCTCTTTACAGTCTTTTCCGATCATCAGATTCTCAGGTATATTTTCTCGCAGAAGGACCTGATCCTGAGACAGCGGCAATGGCTCGAGTTCCTCCAGGACTATGACTTTGAGATAGTCTATACTCCTGGTAAGGGGAACGTAGTAGCCGATGCCCTCAGCAGGAGGACGGGCATTCAGCTACTTGAGGAGGCGACAGAGCAGCTAGCCTCTTTGCAGATATCCTTTGTGGATAGAGATGGAGCAGCCTTCCTTCAGTCTCTCACAGTCACTCCTCCACTACTACAGGGAGTCAGAGAGGCACAGCGTGAGGACGCTGACTGTGAGACACGGCGTGCACAGATATCCTCGGGACAGGCACCTGATGGTTTCTCCCTTGGAGAAGAGCATGACATCCTTTTCAGAGGATGTACCATGGTACCAGTCGCTTTGCGAGAGGAAGTACTGAGAGAGTTTCACACTTCTCCTTTGGCGGTACATCCTGGAGTGGCAAAGATGTACCAGGACCTCAGACGACAGCACTGGTGGCCGGGCATGAAGAAGGCTGTAGCAGAGTTCGTTTCTCGATGCCTCACCTGCCAGCAGGTGAAGGCAGAGCATCAGGTACCAGCAGGCTTGGTACAACCCTTGGAGGTTCCGGAGTGGATGTGAGACATCATATCTATGGACTTCGTGACTAGAATTCCACGCACTTCCAGAGGTCACGACTTCATATGGGTGATTGTTGACCGACTCACCAAGTCGGCACACTTCTTACCCATCAGAGAGCAGGGCTCAGTGGAGAGATTGGGATGTCTCTACGTTCAGGAGATTGTGCGGCTCCACGGCGTGCCATCATCTATCGTATCCGATCGAGATGCCCGCTTTACATCCTGGCTTTGGAAGGGGTTACAGGAGGCGTTCGGGACGCAGCTACGTCTGAGCACAGCCTTTCACCCTCAGACGGATGGTCAGACGGAGAGGACCATTCAGACTCTCGAGGACATGCTCCGCGCATGTGTTCTCGACTTTGGACGTAGCTGGGAGGACCACCTACCCTTGGTGGAGTTTGCGTACAACAACAGCTACCACTCCATCATCGGGATGGCACCGTACGAGGCGTTGTACGGCCGACCTTGTAGATCTCTTTTGTGCTGGACAGACCCTGGGGAGTCAGCACTTTTGGGACCGGAGATGGTCCAGGCCACGACAGAGAAGGTCCAGGTCATCCAGGAGCGGATGAGGACAGCTCAGAGCTGGCAGAAGTCATATGCTGACAGGAGGCGGAGGCCACTAGAGTTCGAGGATGGCGACCACGTCTTCTTGCGGGTCTCACCTCGATGTGGTATTCGGAGATTTGGCCGAGGCGGCAAGTTATCTCCGCGCTTCATCGGACCCTTCCAGGTCCTCGGTAGGGTTGGCGAGGTGGCTTATCGCCTGGCTCTGCCACCTCAGTTGCACCGGGTGCACGATGTCTTCCACATATCCCAGCTGAGGAGATACGTGCACGACCCGACGCACATCATTGACCATGGGGAGCTTGACGTTGACGATGGGGCGACTTTTACGGAGGTCCCGGTGGAGATAGAGGATCGACAGGAGCGTATCCTGCGTGAGCGATCGATTCCTCTTGTGCGCATCAGATGGCAGCACGAGAATCTCCAGGAGAGCACATGGGAGCGGGAGGCTCAGATGCGTGCTCAGTACCCTCATTTGTTTCCCTAGTTTTTGATGTATCTTTACGGGGACGTATATCCCTGAGGTTGGAGTAGTGTAAAGACCCGTAAAATTGAAGGGAAATTTTTTCTTAATTTTATTTGGAATTTTACAAGAGCGCGGTTTCTGACGGCACCTGATTCCGAGGCCCGGAGTGCCCGAAATCAATTTCCGAAGTTTGGCTCGGGTACGTTCAGTGAACGAACGAGCGGGAATTTCTAACTTTTGATCCGGTGCTCGGAATTGAAATCTGAGGGCACCGATGAAATCACAGCGCCGATATTGGCTTAAGGAGACCTTTTCTGGGGTTGCGTTTATTTCGGGATGAGAGTTAGTTTTTGGGAGTTTAGAATAAGTTAAATAAAAATTGTGGATTACATATTTTTATTTAAACTTATTAGTTAACTTCTCTCAAAGGAAGTTAAGGGTGGGACCCACAACCACTTAACCTCCCTTGAGAGGATTAAGTGTGATGGGGCCCACACGAACCCTAAACTTTTCATCTTCTCCCAACTCCCTTAACCACTCTTTAAATGACATGAGTTATTTAATTTTGGAGTTATCCTTTTTGAATTTCAAACCTTTGAAATTCATTTGTTAAGTTTGTGAATAAAATAAGCTCTTATCTTATTTTGTTGGGTTAGAACTCTTTAGCGATCTTGAGAGGTTTTGAGAGCTTTTCTTCCTTCTTCTATCTTTGACGAAGAACTCTCAACTTGACGAAGAACGCTCAAGCTCCGACGAAGAACGCAGCTCCTCTCTTATTCGTCTTCCGTGTCAACGAGAGGGAACACCGCTTCCTCCTCGGACTCCCTTCGTCGGCATACGAAGGTTCTCTAACGACGTATCTCTTCGGACGTACATCTTCGTCATCGGATTTGACGAACAACTACCGCGACGCCCGACCTCCGCGACGTTGTCTTCCACGGGATGTTGACAAATCTTCGAACCTATACCCAAGGTAGGGGTTGTTGTATTTTGTTTATTTATTTATCCTTGTTCGTGGTTCATGCATGACTAACGTATGGATTTTAAGTTGTGTTATCATTTAACGTGAGGGGGCCGGACCGCATGAACACGGCCGAACCCCCTCCATCATTCTTGTTGATTTATCTTGCGGGTGGAAACAAGGTGGCGTGATGCTGTCGCACCACCCGGATAATTGTATGTTTATATTGTGCGGCGTCGTCACGCCGCGCCGTGGAAGAATCATCAAGAACGCGACGACATCGCGCCGCGTAAGGGGAATCTGAGGCGCGGTGCCGTCGCACCGCGCCGGACGACGAACACCGCGGCCGGTTCCGGGCCACGGCGGGACGAGAAGACCGGCGGCCGGGCCGCCGGCGTCAGAAGCCGGAAAGGGGACCAGATTTTCCGGTCCCGTTGGAGAAAAACCGGCCGGCAGTTGGCCGGCCGGAAGGTCAAAAGGCGGGGGAAATAAATTCCCCCTGCCAGCTTAAAAACCCCCCCTCATTTATGAGGGGGCGGTTTCCATGAGGGGGGGCAGGCGGCCCCCCGGGTTTTCCACGAAGCAGGCCCCCAGGAGGGGGGCCGTTGTTGACACAAGGGTGCGGCATAAAGCCGCGCCGCCTTTCCAAGAAGCGGGGGGCTTTGCCCCCCCCCCCCCCCCCCCCCCCCGCGCGCGCTACCTCCATGCGGCGCCAGGCCGCCGCGCCGCCGGCCGGCCGGGCCGGGTCGGACCCAGGTCAGGTCGACCCGGTTCGGGCCGACCCAGGGGGGGTCGGGCCGGGTCGTCCCGGACCCGGACCCCCCCGTTTCGAATCAGTTTCGGTATTTTGGCCATAACATGAGCCACAGACCTCCGATTGACGAACCGTCTGCGGCAACGTGATCCCTAGATCGAGACGGTCGTTTCGGTATATCACACTAAAGGTTTCGGAATACTTTGAGTTCGGCCGGGTTGGTTCGTTCACGAAACCAACCGGGCCTTCGGAGTGGAAACGCTCATATCTTGAGCTACGGACGTCCGATTGACATGTCGTCAGTTTTGTTGTGTTCCTCTTAGTGAGACGGTTCTTTTGGTATACTCCGCCCGAGGTTTGGACGTAGGTGGAGTATGGTCGGGTTGGTTTTGCCTTGAAATCCAACCGGGCCCCGGGGACAAAAATGCCAATAACTCTCAGACCGGGCGTCCGATCGACGCGCCGTCTGTTGCGTTGAGTTCCTGTTGACGATACGGAACTTTTGGATACATCAACTCTGGACTTTGTGACAGTTGATGTATCAGCCTCTCGGCTCGTGGAGCGGACCCTCCGAACGAGCTTGCTGTGTGCGGAAACCCTAGTGCTGGCTGCGACTGTTCTGTGACTACTACTGCTACTAATGCTACTGTGACTGCGACGACGACAGTACAGAGATCCTGTGTGGATTTGACGACGACGACTTCAGCACTCAGCGATCCTACGTGGATCAGTGCTACAGGTCCTGTGTGGGCCCGATCCTGTGTGGGTCCGATCCTGTGTGGGTCTTTGCGCTCAGCGGTCCTGTGTGAACCAGTGCCTACAGGTCCTACGTGGGCCCGATCCTGTGTGGGTCTTTTGCGGGAGTTAGTTACCTATCGATCCTTCATGGGTCCGACGACTTAGATGGATCAGAGATCATCTTTATCGTCTTTTGAAGAAGTATACCAGTGTGAGCTGAATCCTGTTGCATTCCTGTGTGGATCGTGTTGTGCTATCCTGTGTGGATTGCGTTTTGCTTTCCTGTGTGGAATACGTTTACTTTCCTGTGTGGACTGAGTTGTACTTGGGCTCGGAGGTTGGAGAGTATTTGAAATTGATGACTTAGGTATATGTATGGGCATATACCTAAGCAGTGTCGGTTGTTACTTCGTGATTGTTCCTTTCTTCGTGGTTTATCCTTTGTGGATTTGAGAGACCTTCAGGGGTCTCGGGGTCCCTACTGAGTATCTTATACTCACCCCTGCACGGGCTTTGCCCGCACTACGTTGTGTTGGTTGCCGACGACGGACAGCGTTGACCTTAGATGAGGCTTGCAGAGCAGGACGGTACCTGGAGGTGGACCACTGGGCGGGACGTGCCGGAGCGGACGGCGGGACCCGTGGAGCAGCGGAGCTATCAGTACCCACCCTTCAGGTGGGATTTCCAGTGGACAGCTCGGTGTAGCGGCTTTTACTTTTCAGTTGTTGTTTTCCCTTTCGAGTTGTACTTTACTTTCAGTTTGTGTTTGTATACTGGCCCATTTACTTTTCCGCACTTTCAGTTGTACTCTGCTTTTTCTTAGTGTTTACTTTCCGCTTGCTTACTCTGTGGTGTTTGTTTACTTTACAAAGGCAATCCCTTCCCTTTTTACCGGGATTTACGCCTTGGTGCTAGTCGCCAGCCCCTGGCCTATGGAAGGCGGTCTTGGGGTAGTCACGGCACGGACCCCGAGGGCGGGTCGTGACATTAATTTTATTTATTTACTTATTTATTTTATTTATTTAATTTGATTTATGTATTTGATTTATTTATTTTGTATTTTAACTATTTATTTCGTTTTTTTATTTATTTATTTTGTATTTTATATATTTATTTCATATTTTATTTTATTTATTTCGTATTTGATTTATTTGGTATTTATTATATCTAATTTTTATTACTTTATTTACTTTATCCATGCATGCATGCCCATGCCCATGCACATTCCAATGCCCATGCACATGCACATGCCCATTCCCACGTCCATGCCCATGCCCATGCAATATAAAAAAAATCAGCGTTTGGTGAGATTTGAACCCCTAACCTCTTTCATATTTTTCAAAGACTTTACCACTACAGAAAGCTGGTCATGTGGTTAATAAAAATAATTTAATATACCTATATATAGTAATTGAAAAAACAAACAATACATCACTAATAGATATAAACTCAATAACAAATAATCAATAATCAATAATCAATAATTAATAAACAGAAATTAATAATCAATGATTGTTGATTTATTAGTTATTCATTGAGTAATTTATTTATTTATTATTATTTACTTTTTATTATAATAAATAAAAAAATTATAATAATATTTACATAAATCATAAAATTATGAAAATAACTAAAAAAAATAACTACAAAACAATAAATAATAAATAAAAATAAAAATAAAAATAAACAAACAATAAACAATAAATAATAAATAATAAATAACACATAATAAAGAATAAATTATAAATAATTACTAATAACTAATAACTAATAACTAATAAATAATAATAATAAATAACACATAAAAAATAATTATAAATAAAGAAATAAATAAAATTAAAAATATACAATAAACAATAAACAATAAATAATAAATAATAAAAAAAATTAAAATTTAAAATTAAAATATAAAATATTATATAATAAATAATAAATAATAAATAATAAATAATAAATAATAAATAAAAAACAACAAACAACAAACAATAAATAATAAATAATAAATACTAAATACTAATAAATACTAATAAACAAATAATAAAGATTAAGTGTTAAATAATAAATAATAGAGAACAAATAATAAATAATATTAAATAATAAATAATAAACAATAAACAATAAACTATAAATAAGAATAAAAAATAAATAAGAATAAATAACAAATAAATAATAATAAATATTAAAAAAATTATTATTAATTAATAAATAGTAATTAATCATTAATAATTAATAATAAATAATAAATAATAAATAATAAATAACAAATAATAAATAATAATAAATAATAATAATAATAAATAATAAATAAGCAATAAATATAAATAATAAATAATAATAAATATTATATAATAAATATTATATAATATATAATATATATAATAAATAATAAATAATAAATTTAAATAATAAAAAAATAACTAGTAACAAATAATATTTTTATAATAATATTTTATTATTAATAATAATAAATAATAAATAATAAACAATAAATAATGAATAAATATTAATAAAATATAAAAAATAACCAGTAACAAAAAATAGATAATAAATAAATTAAAGTATATTATAAATGATCAATAATAAATAATAAATGAAACACATTAAAATTGAAACACATTAAAAAGTATGAAGAGGCATGATAATGGATGAAAAATCATGAAAATGCATGAAAACAGATGGAGAAGCATGATGAAGGAAGCATAAGAAAGCATGATAACACATGAAAAATCATTACAACTCTGGAAAACCCCTAAATAATTCCACATAATTAACATAATAACCCACAAACACACATTTATAAGGATAACAAGTCATGGAACCCCAAATAAATAGTAATAAATGGAGCAACCGTTAAAACCCGTCAAAACGATCATAATGTGATAAAAAACAATGGACTCACATTAACAGATATAACTAATGATCCGAGAGTATGTTCAAGATCTGCAACCAGTCAAATCAAGGATCCAAAAATGATCTTCGAGCTGATAGGTGAATGTGACTGAATGGACGAGTGTATCGGATGTTGTGACAATTTAAAAAAACTGACGGGGAATAGGTGCTAGAAACGAGGCATCAAAAAACATAACAATCCTGATACCAACTAAAAAGGGAAAACATATGATCCAGGAATCCATTTTTTTGTCATGACGAGTCAAACTGAAGCTCATGGAACAAACAACGATCTGCTAGGCAAAAGAGTCCAAACTGACACGCGGATCAAAAGTTATGTCTGTTTGAAGACATGTTCGACGGGACACCGGTGACGGAAATGGGGTTTCAATGGACTTGGAAGTGGGTTTTTGGGTTGTAAAACACGAGATAATCTTGATTCTATCGAACCAGTGTGTATTTCTCTTCGTTGGGTTCGATTTGATATGTGGTAGAGCCCAAACGGACACCCAGAGCGAAAGTTATGGTCATTTGATGTTGGAGAACTTTTTTCAACTTTCTTATACCACTAATATCTTCCATACATTAGACTGTCTCATGATTTTTTTTATCTATGTGCCTCTATATCTCTTTATGAGCATCGATTTGACAAGTCGTGGCACTTGAACGGACGCCCGGATCATATGTTATGGTTGTTTTAGTGATTTCGGGGGTTCTCATATTTTTTTATTTTTTCCTTTCATTTCACGACGGTTTAACCCAAACCGCCACGAATCCTTGAAAAAAAACAAATAAATAAATTTAACACATTTCACGGCGGTTTCTAAACCACCGTAAAAAAACCGCCCGAAACGCCCATTTTCCTATAGTGACCCTAGCCCTTTGGGGAACTGGATGACCACAAGATGCAATGGATTTAATTGAAACCATATAGAGATTAATCTACCTTGTCGTGATGCAGACTATTAAGAATATAAAATTTCAAACATTTAATGAATAGGGACTAGCAAATTTTAGTGGGGTCATGGTTTAGGATCAAGGGAATATAGGACTCTCATGTAAATATTTTAATGAATTTTTTTCCGAAGACAATACATCTCTATCAAGATTATGCGTTCATGGTTTTGTAGTTAGGCTCATTGACAATACTTTCATACATTTATTATACTATTGAGATTCTATATTTTCTCTACATCTGGATGGTAATGAGGAACAAGAGCCTGGGGATTTGAAGTCAAAATTCTAAAGGACATTCTATATCATGTATATTGTTTTGAATGGTCGTCATAACCATAGGTGAGGGGGAAGGCCCAAACTATTGATAAAATCAATGAATATGGATGTGTATTAGGTCATTAAGTACCATTCAGTATAAGGCCTCATCCTTAAACATTACATAATCTTGAGTTATTACAAGATTTCACATTGAGGATCTTTTCAGGATTACAGTTTTAGAGAATTAGATCATAAAACTTGCATTACATTACACATTTAAACAAAGTGGTTACGTAAAATATAGTATTCATTTTTTTTCATCAACAGAAACATATTTAAAAATAAACCATGTATTCTTTCTTGACACTTCCTTGACACTATCATCATATCATGTACCTTTCCCTTGACCTGTGAAAAACATTCCAAAAAACATGGGATGAGCATAGAAAGCTCAGTAAGGGATATAAAAATATGGAAAGGAAACATGAGTTCATATATACATAAGAATGAAATGATACTTTACCCATAAAACATAGGTACATTAACATACCTCATCAAATCATGAATAAATCATAGAATTCATAAGACATAAAACGTAACTTGAGGCATTCATAACATTCTTATGTAGGGAGTAACCCTCTTGGTTATGTTTGGAATACCCACCACAGTATATTCCCTAAATCTTTTCAGAGAAACCTTAACATTTCACTCCTTCGCATTACCCAATGCATTGGAGAGCTATATCGGGCTCACCTGCCCTTAGTTTATCACAGAACCACCCATCTTCATAACAATGCCCAAGAACCGTAATATAATCTTATCACATAAAACATGCATAAAGGAAACATAACATTTCCACCTTTCAATAACAAGATATCAATACAATACATTGGTATAAAAACATTATGAAAACCATTTTCAATACCAAAATTAAAGGAAAGAAAAACATGGTTTTTATTTTTCTTTTAAAAAGAAGGTATGGCTTGTAGAGGAAGCCGAAACTCAAATAATGGTCACGGTGGTGGAGAATTCGTTGTCAACGCATACGTCTGACAAAAACATTCCCTTTTTTCGTTTAGTAAATGATTCATATAAAAAAGATTCCTTTTTATTAAAATTAAAAGTCAAATGGGTTTATACACCGTATAAAAGATAGTTGTGTATAAAAAATTATGCCTCAATGAAAGGAGATAGAGACAAAGTCCCATACAAAGACGGTATCCTTGGATTAAGGATAAATCAATTACATAATTATGTGTTACAAATGAATACATGAAATATAAGTGTGTATTAAGTGTAATAAAATCAGAGGACATTCATAAATAATCATAGAACGACATATTCAAGGAGTACATGTTTATCCCAAAGAATCAAAATTGGGTTAAGAAGTTCCCTTGAAAAAGTTCGACAGCCTAAAGGCGTCACATCAAAATTCAGAAAAAGATTTCATGAGAGATAAAAAAGGGTATCTCATCACTTGGTCATAAAATTTACATCAATAAGGATATATAAGAACATATCCCAACATAATAGTATGTTAATTAAAAGACATAACAAAATAAGTCTTCTAAAAAGAGGAGGGTGAATGGTTCCCTTACCCACTACGGTAACTTTCGAAACATAGACCCCGTGAAAGAAGGACAATAAAACATTGATGTAAATAATCATAAATGAAATTATATTACACAATGAGTAAAATATTGTGCAGTACATACACCACTCAAATGAAATTGTTGCAAATGTAGCATAAATCTCACAGGAATAAAAGTGAGATGAAAAATCCCTTACGAAAACTTGGCAGCATAACGGTGCCATTTAAAAAATACAAAAATGGATTGATGAGTTCAAATAGAGTCTCTCATCATGTTAACAAGATGTTTAAATCAAGAGAAATATAAAAGAGCAACCCCCAACATAACAAAGATGAGATTAAAGGAAGTGACATAAAGGAGAGTACATAAAAAGAAAGAGAGGAGTAGGATCCCTTACCTCGGGTCTGACTTGACTCGATCATTCTTTAATCTCCTGAATAATAAACTTAAGTTAATTTATACATCCATAAGAACCTTTTTCAAGTTCATTATTCCTTTTATATAACTTATTACCATGTCACGAATACTATGTAATTATTTTAGTTAATAACGGTCGTTTAAACGATCATTGGTACTTGAGTCAAAATATGCTCTTTATAATTACAAGTTGTTCATGTATCCATTATATCCAGAGTTATAATCATGATTTATATATCATATATATCATATATATCCAGTATATATATGCATTTATAATATTACATAATCATTTAGAGGTAAGAAATGAAATGCACCATTCATGGAGACTGTAAGCCGTATGTACGCATGAACGCTACATTCATTTCTATTTCATATTTTATAGAATGGAATCATAATGATATAAAGGTAAATTGTAATTGCATTATAATATCAAATAGAAGACCATTAAGTAAATCCTTTATATGTCCCACATATGGCATTAACGAATCAAATCACTTTAAGGGGGCGGTAGTCCGCATTTCCTAAAATGAAGATATCGCGTTTACTCATAATGGTAACCATAAAGGATATGCCATAAATTTAAAATACAGAAGCATATGTAAAACATAAACATATTATATATAATATATAAATATAGTAACATCTTAATGGCCATATTTAAAGGTGTTAAATGAATATTGAACAATCATCATTTCGTGAGCCAGAAAATCGCTAACCACAGAAACATTATGTTCTTTAACCCATAGACAAATGAGAGTGTAAATGTAGCTCGAATCATTGTTATAACAACATCATAGTATATTTAATATTCTATATTTGTTACAAAATAAATGAATACAAAGAGTTTAGGGGGTTGAAGAAGAAAAATAAAACAAAAGGACTCAAGTGAAGACATTACCTTAAAATCGGGTAACTCCCATTGGTTTGAGATCAAAGGCTTCCTTGGGAAGACTTCTGCCCAACGTGAGGCTTCAAGGAGTTATAGAGGGATGTGGAGAGACACAATGGGTAGGGTTTGGCCGAGACAAAGGCTTTGGAAGTTTGGGTAAGGAGGTAGAGGTGGGGGCCTTTTATAAGAGGAGAGGAGGGGCACTCATGGAATGTAAAGAAATGTTCCTTTATTTTAAAATGATTTTCGGATTTAAAAGGTCCCACATTGATAACATTTGAGGATAAGGTGATAAGGGTTCTAAATCTACTAATCCAATAGGTTTTGTAAATGTGTAGGTCTTCGATTTTACATTGTCTTTCCATTTTATTTAAATCGTTAAATAATAAGGTCATCGCTGCATCATCATGATGTCATAAATAATATAATTTATTTAATGTCTAAAAATTATAATTAAAATACTATGATTTAGAAAATAATTTTAGATTTCCAATGAATATTTATAGTTAAAAATATGACTTGTATAACCCCATGTAAATTTTTTTTTATTAAAACATCTCATGTTTGTGTCATTTTTACTTTAACATTAAATAAAACGTTATTTATGTCATTTCCCAACCAAAGTGGCTCCATGGGGTCACCAAGTTGACCCATGGATTTTATTGGTCGGCCATGACACATCCAATGAGGGTAGGACAGGTTTCATGCTCATCTAATATTATTAAAACATTATTTTTACCTTAAACTACTCTAATTACCTCTAATCGCGATTAAAAACATAATAAGTTACTATTCACCAAAAAATTATTTTAATCGCATTAAACCCCATTTTACTTCTTAATGACTACCATGTATGTCAGTTTTTTGAAATTCAAAACACAATGATGGAGAAATTTCATTTAAAAGGAAAATCAGTTTTTATAATTACCACTTAGTGGTTTCACTATTCATCAAAAATTGATGTTTTTTCAGAAAATTTCCAAAAATTCACCCTAAGATATATTTGATATTTTGAATTCAAAAATTATGACTATTTTAAAAAATTCAAAACATATTAGTTTCATTAATTAATTTAATAATTATTTCCTGCTGTTAGAGCAAATAGCGTGTTTTTATGAAACAAAACGTATCAAAATATTGACACTAGATTAAGTCAAATTTCAATGTGAAATGAATTCCAAACGGCCACTGTTGGATTAAATGGTAAAAATATATTCTAATTTAACTTTAAAACCAATTCAAAATATAATTTAATAATATAAATAAATTATATTAAAAGATTTTTTGAATTAAAATACAACATTTTTCACTATTCATTAAAAATATAACTTTTTCAGAAAAATACCAAAAATTTACACAAAGTAAATTTTGATGTCCCGATTCTAAAGAAGAATTTTATTTTGTCAAATATAACACATAAAATTTTCAAAAAGTGGATTTAAAAGAGGTTCTCCATCAAAAGGCTATTAATCGACCTTTTAAAGAATATTATAATGTTTTCCCTTAAAATTGGATTCATTTGCATTTTTAATCCTCTAACATTTATTGTAAAAAGAAAAAATATTTGACAAAAATATATAATCATTTTGTAGTTAGTTCTGTTCATTCCCTCCATTACAACGTCTAGGCGTTAACTACTATTTAAAATAATTTTTTTTTATTAGAGTGCGGCGTAAGATTCCCAAGAAACTCGTTGTTGCGTGTTGGGTACGCCATCGAGCATAGCATCCCCATTAAAGAAATATTAATATTTTATTCAAAAATATGGATAAATATAAAAATGTAATATTCGTTATTTACCTGGGGTGTTACATCCTTCCCCCCTTTTGGGAATTGTGTCCTTGCAATTTTAAAATTGAGCTTGGAAACATCCTTGAAAGTCCCACATCGGAACAAGAGTCGGTAAAACAATCACTTTAAAATAATGAAAGATAAGTACAGAGGTCACCCGAGTTAACCCACACTAGGATTCCATGTAGGAAAACATGGACATGGATGAGAAAACATAGGTTCATGATCTGATAGAGAGTGATATAAAACATGTTTAGGAGAAAGTTAACCACAAGAAAATCACAAACTTGTGATGGGTTAAACGGTATTCGATTCCCCAGTAGGAAAAGTTAATAGACAACATTTTTGTTTTAAGTTACTATTTATTGAGTAATTTATTCATAAAGAAACATAATCACTTATCATGTTGACTTTCATCTTTTATTAGATTCCATACGCAAACTCATATTTTCTCCAAAAGACTTGTATTTAGGTAGACTTGTTCACATTAAGAGTACTATAATCTACTTCTAGAGAATCGCCTAATCCACAAAAGAGAACTATATACTTCCCATGTCTTTAGACTTTAACCAAAATCGAAACCAAAATGGTTAGTACAAGATCAAATAATCCAGAAAAGGATAACCCTTTATAAAAAAACCTATTCTTAATCTCCAAAATTTGTCCAACAAAACCCAAAGTTCAATGAGGACCATTCGATAAAAAATTTGTCCATAAAATAATTCAAAGTAAACCAAACTAAGATTGAAACCCATATATTGGAAGGATATTATCACAAAGTCTTCCAAGGTAAAAATTAACTTTTCTCTCAAATTAACATCAGTTGCTCTTAAATTCTCATATTGAAAAATAATTATCCTAATCACATATCCTCCATGATAGGTTAATTATTTCTATAGATAACCCAAAATGAACTTACTCTTCATTCCTAAAATCATATAACTAAAAAAATTATTCAAACTAACCAGGGTCTTCACGTAGTCTAGTGGTAGGCGATAAATACCAGTCGCACTTTGGTTGTGGGTTCGATTCCTGCTGTTTTGTCCGACGCGATAGGATGACACACGGTCTGTGTGTTGTCCTTTTTCCAAACCTATATAATTCTCAAATAATTCCCCAAAAAGAGATAAAATCATCAAAAATAACCATAACATAATTTAACCTCAATTTTATCTCATGCCTTTCACTTCCATCATAACATATAGTAACCCATAATTACCTAAAAAGTAAGGATCATATAAACCCAAATGGTTTTTTATAACTATGTCAACATAAGAATAGATAACTATTCCTTGAATAAAATTTTCATATATTAAACATCAGGGATACAGATACTATAAAAAGTCTTCTAATGTAACCCCATCATCAAAAGATACTTAATAATCTTAAGAATTTCACCATAACTCTTGAAACCCTTATATGTTGACTTCTTACTCACTCAACATTCTTCATGATCCATTAACCATTCCTTTCCAACTTATACTGAAATACTTCTTTCCTACAAACAAAATCATGAATCATATCCTATGATTCCAAAATAGGAAAACAAAAGTTATGAAATAATCCATACATTTGATTGGTCATTGTCAGTTTCTTCATCCCCAATCGGAATGACATTAGGTATTGGTAAACAAATATTTGTACGATCTTGGTGATCCCATTCATGAAACTTTTTCATAGGACATGTGTTTGCATAATGACCATGCACACCACATTTAGAACATTCAATTGATACCTCAAAAAGAACTTCTTTCCCTTTCCCCGAGTTAACTGGATGCTTCCTTTTTCCATGGTAGGTTCTTAATTTATGACCTTCATTTCCACATATATAGCATATTTCTATCCCTTTGAAACATTTTCCTAGGTTTTTCTTTCCACATCTTTGACACATAGGTTTTTGAACACACTTACCTATATAATGATTACATGTAGTTCCATAGGGATTTGTTTCTTCCATATATGATGCCTTAGTGAAATTACCAAGGTTTAGGTGGTCAATCATGACTCCAGATAGTTGGTTGAGGATAAACACAAGAGTTCTCACTGCAGCTCCCATATCATTCAGTTGCTTTCTCAAAAAAACTATCACAGTTTCCTTCACATCCACTGTTACTTTGGTGCCTGCTAGATCCATCCATTTACTAAAACCAAAAAGGTCAGTGTGAGTATATCAAAAAAACCATCATGTACTAATGAGGAAGATAAACACTAAGATATAATTACTCATTCACTTTATCTAAAACTATGACTCTTTATGAAATCCTAACCATTATGGTAATGTCACTTATGCTTAAATAATACCCTAACCTCTAAAGTTATATGAACCGACCACTGATACCAAATATAAGGCCCCAGCCTTAAACCTTACTTAATATTGAGTTATTACAAGATTACACATTGAGGATCTTTTTAGGTTTAGAGTTTTAGATAATTATATCATAACACTTGCATTACATTCCACATTTAAACAAAGTGGTTACATAAAAGATAGTATTCATTTTTTTCCATCAACGGAAACATATTTAAAAATAAAGAATGAATTATTTCATGACACTTCCTTGACACTATCATCATATCATGTACCTTTCCCTTGAGCTATGAAAAACATTTCAAAAAATCATGGGATGAGCATAAAAATCTCAGTAAGGGATATAAAAATATGGAAAGGAAACATGAGTTCATATATACATAATAATGAAATGATACTTTACCCATAAAACATAGTCACTTTAACATACCTCATAAAATCATGAATAAATCATAGAATTCATAAGACATAAAAGGTATCTTGAGGCATTCATAACATTCTTATGTAGGGAGTAACCCTCTTGGTTACGTTTGGAATACCCACGATAGTATATTCCCTAAATCGCTTCGGAGAAACCTTAACGTTTCACTCTTTCGGGTTACCCAATTCATTGTGGAGCTATATCGGTCTCACCCGCCCTTAGTTTATCACGGAACCAGCCATCTTGATAAAAATTCCCAAGAACCATAACATAATCATATCACATAAAACATGCATAATGGAAACATAATATTTCCACCATTCAAAAACAAGATATCAATAAAACACATTGGAATAAAAACATTATGAAAACCATTTTCAATACAAAAATTAAAGAAAAGTAAAACATGGTATTTATTTTTCTTTTAAAAAGAAGGTATGGCTTGTAGAGGAAGTCGAACCTCAAATAATGGTCACGGTGGCGGAGAAGTCGTTGTCACCGCATACGTATGACAAAAACATTCCCTTTTGTCGTTTAGTAAATAATTCGTATAAAAAAGATTACTTTTGAATAAAACTAAAAGTCAAATGGGTTTATACACCGTATAAAAGAATGTTGTGTATAAAACAAAATATGCCTCAATGAAAGGAGATTGAGACGAAGTCCCATACAAATATGGCATCCTTGGATTAAGGATAAATCGATTACATAATAATGTGTGACAAACGAATACATGAAATATAAGTGGGTATTAAGTGTAATACAATTAGATTAAATTCACACATAATCATAGAACAACATATTCAAGGAGTACAAGTTTATCCCAAAGAATCAAAATTGGGTTAAGAAGTTCCCTTGGAAAAATTCGAAAGCCTAACGGCGTCACTTCAAAATTCAGAAAAAGAGTTGATGAGAGAGAAAAAAAGTTTATCTCATCACTTGGTCATAAAATTTAAATCAATAAGGATATATAAGAACATATCCCAACATAATAGTATGTGAAGTAAAAGACATAACAAAATAAGTCTTTTAAAAAGAAGAGGGTGAAAGGTTCCCTTACCGACTTGGGTAACTTTCGAAACATGCACCCCGTGAAAGAAGGATAATAAAACATTGATGTAAATACTCATAAATGAAATTATATTACACAATGAGTAAAATAATGGGCAGTACATACACCACTCAAAGGAAATTGTGGCAAATGTAGCATAAATCTCATGGGAATAAAAGTGATATGAAAAATCTCTTACAAAAACTCGGCAGCCTAACAGCGCCACATAAAACTTAAAAAAATGGATTGATGAGATCAATTAGTGTCACTCATCATACTAACATGATTTTTAAATCAATAGGAATATAAAATAACACCCCCACCATAGAAAATATGCGCTTAAAAGAAGTGACATAAAGGAGAGTACATAAAAAGAAAGAGAGGAGTATGATCCCTTACCTCGGGTCTGACATGACTCGATCGTTATTTAATATCCTGAATAATAAAATTGAGTTTATTTATACATCCTTAATAACCTTTTTCAAGTTCATTATTCCTTTTATATCACTTATTACCATGTCATGAACACTATGTAATTAATTTAGTTAATAACGGTCGTTTAAACGATCATTGGTACATGAGTCAAAATATGCTCTTTATAATTACAATTTTTTCATGTATCCATTATATCCAGAGTTATAATCATGATTTATATATCATATATATCACATATATCCAGTATATACATTAATTTATAATATTACATAATCATTTATAGGTAAGAAATTAAATGCACCGTTCAGGGAGACGGTAAGCCGTACGTACGCTTGAACGCTACTTTCATTTAAATTTCGTATTTTATAGAATGGAATCACAATGATATAAAGGTATATTATAATTCCAGTATAATATCATATAGAATACCATTAATTAAATCCTTTATACGTCCTATATATGGCATTAACGAATCAAATCACTTTGAGGGGTCGGTAGTCCGCACTTCCTAAAATGAAGATATCTCGTTTACTCATAATGGTAACCATAAAGGATATGCCATAAATGAAAAATACAGAAGCTTAAGTAAAACATAAATATATTATATATAATATATAAATATAGTGACATCTTAATGGCCACCTTTAACGGTGTTAAAAGAATATTGAACAATAATCATTTCGTGAGGCAGAAAATCGCCAACCAGAGAAACAGTATGTTCTTTAACCATTAGACGAAGGAGTGTGTAAGTGTAGCTTGAATCCTTCTTATAAAAACATCCTTGTATATTGAAGATACTGGATTTGTTAAAAAAGAAATGAATAAAAAGATTTTAATGGGTTGGAGAAGCAAAATAAAACAAAAGGACTCAAGTGAAGACATTACCTTAAAATCGGGTAACTCCCTTTGGTTTGAGATCAAAGGCTTTCTTAGGAAGACTTCTGCCCAATGTTAGGCATCAAGGAGTTAGATAGGGATGTGGAGAGGCAAAATGGGCAGGGTATGTCTGAGCCAAAGGCTTTGGATGTGTGGGTAAGGAGGTAGCGTTGGAGGCCTTTTATAATAGGAGAGGAGGGGCACTCTTGGAAAGTAAAGAAATATTCCTTTATTTTAAAATGATTTTCGGTTTTAAAAGGTCCCAATTGATAAAATTCGAGTCTAAGGTGATAAGGTTTCTAAATACACCAATACAATATGTTTCGGACATGTGTAGGTCTTATATTTTACATTTTCTTTCCATTTTATTTAAATTGTTAAATAATGAGGTCATCACTGCATCATCATGATGTCATAAATAATATAATTTATTTAATGTATAAAAATTATAATAAAACGACAATGATGTAGGAAATCATTTTATATTTCCAATGAATATTTATAGTAAAAAATATGACTTGTATATCCCTATGTAAAAATTGTTTTAGTAAAACATCTCATGTTTGTGTCATTTGTACTTTAACATTATATAAAAAGTTATTTATGTCATTTCCCATCCATAGTGGCTCCATGGGGTCCCCAAGTTGACCAATGGATTTTATTGGTCGGACATGACACATCCAATGAGGGTATGACATGTGTCATGCTCATATAATATTATTAATACATTATTTTTACCTTAAATGACTCTAATTACCTCTAATTGTGATTAAAAACGTAATAAGTTACTATTCCCAAAAAAATTATTTTAATCCTATTAAAACACATTTTACTTCTTAATGACTACCATGTATCTTGGAAATTTGAAATTCAAAACACAAAGATAGAAAAATTTCATTTAAATGGAAAATCAGTTTTTATAAGTACCACTTAGTGGTTTAACTAGTCATCAAAAATTGAGGTTTTTTCAGAAAATTACCAAAAATTCACCCTAAGATATATTTGATGTTTATAATTCAAAAATGATGACTATTTTATGAAATTAAGAACATATTAGTTGCATTAATTAATTTAATAATTAATTCCTGCTGTTAGAGCAAATAGCGTGTTTTTATGAAACAAAAAGTATCAAAAGATTGACACGAGTTTAAGTTAGATTTCAAAGTTAAATTATTTCCAACGACCACTATTGGATTAAATGGTAAAAATATATTCTAATTTCACTTTAAAAACAATTCAAAAGATAATCTAATCATATAAATAAATTAGATTAAAAGAGGTTTTGAATTAAAATACAACATTTTTCACTATTTATGAAAAATGAACTTTTTTGAAGAAATACCAAAAATTTACACAAAGTAAATTTCGATGTCCCGATTCTAAAGAAGAATTTTATTTTGTCAAATATACCACATAAAATTGTAAAAAAGTGGATTTAAAAGAGGTTCTCCATCAAAAGGCGGTTAATCAACCTTTTAAAGAATATTAGAATGTTTACGCTTAAAACTGGATTCATTTTCATTTTTAATCCTATAACATTTATTGTAAAAAGAAAAAACATTTGAAAAACATATATAATAATTTTGTAGTTAGTTCCGTTCATTCTCTCCATTACAACAGCTAGGTGTTAACTACTATTTAAAATAATATTTTTTTATTATTAGAGTACAACGTAAGATTCCCAAGAAACTCGTTGTTGTGTGTTGGGTACGCCATCGAGCATAGCATCCCCTTTAAAGTAATATTAATATTTTATTCACAAATATGGATAAATATAAAAATATAATATTCTTTATTTACCTGGGGTGTTACATTCAGTGCTTAGTTTGGTTGGCCTATAATTGAACCCATGAGTACTACTTTAAGTGACAAGAAGAGGCATACCATATATATACATAAGAGTAGTGGTATATAGGCTATGGAGGTTCATTATACATCAGTACCATCATAATGTTTTATATAGTGCATTATCATCAAAAATTTATAATAATACAAGATTGTCTACACTGCACCCTATACCTTGTGCCCATAATAAAACAAGACAGGACATCCCAAATAGTTCAATATTAAATCACTAATTCCAATGTTCTATTTGAATGTAGTATTGTCTTGAACATTGTACCATGTATCAGGATAGGATTCTCAATAGAAATCCACTCTAAAAATTCAGACAGGTAATGCATCATAGGGACCGTTTTAAATAGTTGAGGCAAGCCAGATTTATGTTTTGTTCTAGAATCATATAGATGGCGTTATGCCACCATATACTGTCTAACATTTATGGCCATAGTTGTTCAATTGAAACCATTATGGATACTTCACAAGGATGATAATTCATTTTTCTGTGATAATTGTATCATTCTATAAAAATTTAAAAATATTAATTCCCCATTCTTCAAGAAATAAAAATATTTTTATAGGAAAATACAATTTGTCAACACAAATAACCGACTAATTTGTATTTGAAACACATTGTATTATTTTGTTGAATATTTTTGGAGTTTGGCACTATGAAAGTGTGTGACTCTGATGTCCTTAGAACCTTGAGGATGATGGAATAAACATATTAATTATATTACATTATGGGTGAATTTGTTATAAAATTAAATTAATTTCTCCCAATCTATATGTTGTATGAAAATCTTGAGACCCCAATTAGGTCAAAGATAAAAGGCTTTAAACTAGACATGACATATAATTTTTTTAAATCATGTGTTTGGTAAGATTTCATGTGTGGATTAATTATTTAATATATATATATAAATTCCTATCTCCTAAATAATGATAATATGAAATATTCATTAACACTATTAGGTTAGATATTAATAGTCTACCTTAGTCATGATGTAACATTGTTCTATTTCAATCCTTATTTATGATCACACATGAGGGTAATTTATTTAGTATTTTTATTAAATTTTTTCGCAAAATAAATTTTCATCTCCTCAATGGTGCGTCGAATGAGGAATATGAGACCACTGTTAGGTCTATTATGTGTGTTTTACACATAGTATGTTATAACATTGTACACATCAAGAATTTAGTCACATCACAATCAATGATAACTTTTTTATATTTTTTTAATTATTATTATAATTTTACTTCGTTACTATTTTTTTATTTTTCTCTTTCTACATGAACTTCTATATAGAAACATGAAAAAATAATTTTTTAATGTGGTTGAAACCAAAAACATGAAACACAACTGTTTTCATGATAAAAATTTAGAAATTCCATAATTATATTAAATGAATCACTCCATGTAATTTTTACATTTCAAAATGATGAGTAAGGGTGGTTTCAATTATGAGCAGCGGATTTCACGTGGGGAAGGTGCTGGGGGTTCTATGAAATATTTTTGTCATTCCATGATTCATGGTAGTTTATTCCTATTGAATATTAATGGACATAACACTCCCAATTTGTGACAGCTAGTTTGTCCATGGTTGATATAGGAATGTTGAGGGTTCTCCTCTTGAATGGTGCGCTACACCAAGAAATGAAGAATTGTAGTCTTTTGGTCCTATATTTATTTATGATATTGTTATTCCTAATTAATATTTTAATTATTATGAAATAATCATTTATAAAAACTGGTTTAATGATAAAAAATAATAAATGTTTTCACCAATGATAATTCAAAAATATCATCAAAAGATAATTTTTTTTAAAAAAATTATTATCAACTGATAATAATGAAAAAATATCATAAGATAATTTTATCAAATTTTCAGAATCGTGATTTCACAAAAATTTCATATGTAATTAAACGGATATATCTAAGGATTAAAATTAATGATTTTTATAATTTCAAAAAATTATAAAAATATAATTGTCTGTAATTATCATATATAATAATATTGAATTTTAAACATATAATTTATTGAAAATTTCAAATGATAATTTCATTAAATTATCAATGTAAAATTGATAGATATATCGAAAATAATTCTCATGGATTATTAATGGTTAATTACATTAAATTGATAAATGATATGTGATGGAAATAAATTTTCTTAAGATAATTCTGAATAGATAATTTATAAAAAATGTTACCAAGAATATAATTATAAAAATCTTCAAAATATTTTGATAATGGAATTATAGGAGGGTAATTACATGATTTTTTGGATTAATTTAAACTGTTATTATTGAATAAATATATGGAATACCATTTATGTTATTAATTTATTTAAATGATATTAATTATGAATTGTAGTTTTGTAATTTTTCATTAGAATATTATAACTATGTCATGCTTAAACCTAACTAAATATTTGAAAAGGATTACTAGAAAGTAAATTTTATGGAACATGATATTTTATTTTTTGTTAAAACAAAATAATCATATTTTATTCTCCGAACTCTTTAGATACCTCTAACTTTGAAATGTAAAAAACTATGATATAGGCTTCGAATTCCACCCATCCAATAGGTTTTTTACATGTTTATGTCTTAGATTTTTCATTATATTTTTATTTTATTTAAATTGATCATTAATGAGGTAATCACTACATCATCATGGTGTCATAAATAAATTTATTATTTAATGTCTACAAATTATAAAAAAATACCATGATGTAGGAAATATTTTTATCCTTCCAATTACTATATATATCCTCAGATATCATTTATTTAGACAAAATTAAAATTGTTTTACTTAGTTGTTACATAATTTTGTTATATTTAACTTTATTAAAAAATAAAAAGATAAAATGTCACTATCACAACGAAGTGATTCCATGTGGTCCCAATGTTTGGTTCAAGGAATCCCATGGTCAGCCATGAAATAACTAGTAGCATTCCGACACATGTTGGGGTCATTTTATGTTATTATGATTTTATTTTATTACCCTTAACTACCTGATTACTAATTACTCACGATAAATAAAGACAATTACCATCTTTACTATTCATAATGTCCAAAAACAAATGCGTCTTAATTACATAATATGGAACTTCTGATTAAAAATATGGAATCAATTTTTCCAAATTCCAAATGAAAAATTGTAGTAATTAATTTAAAAATAATTCTCATTGTCAAAACAAATAGCAGGTTTTTTTTGAAATGATATCTATCAAATGTTTGACACTTTTTTATGCCCAATTCCAAAGTGAAACTGATCACAATGACCAAAAATGGATTAAATGGTAAAAATATATTATAATTTTACTTTAAAACCAATTAAAAATATAATCTAACCATATAATTAAATAATTTGAAAAAGTAGTTTTGATGTAAAATGCAGTATTTTTCACTATTCATTAAAAAATGAACATTTTCAGAAAAATACAAAACATTTATCCAAAGTAAATTTCAATGTCCCAATCCTAAATAATATGTTTATTTTGAAAAATATAGCTTATAAATTAGTCAAATGATAGATTTAAAAATTGTTCGCCATCAAAAGGCGGTAAAACAATCTTTCAGAAACATTTGTGTATTATATGCCTAAGATTGAATTTATTCTCATTTTAAGCCTCTAAAACACTATCTAAATCATAAATAGACATTGATATGAAAATCTATTACTCATTACTTACATGGGATGTTACAACCTTCCCCCCTTTAGAAAATGGTGTCCCCGGAATTTATTTACATATCGAATAAGTGGAGGGTGTTTATCCCTTATTGCATTTTCAGATTCCCAATGTTGCCTCTTCAATCTTGTGGTTTTTCAACAAAACCTTTACATTATGAATCACCTAATTCAGAAATACATAATCCATGTGGTCAATAATATTGACTAGTTGTTCCTCATAATATAGATTCTCATCCAACGAAACTGCCTCTTGACTCAAAACATGAGATGGATCTGGCATTTACTTCTTTAATATTGAAACATGAAAAAAATTGTGTACCTGAGATAAAATCCGAGGTAAAGACACTCAGTATGAAACTAATCCAACTCTCTCTAGAATTTCATATGGTCCAATAAACTTTGGACTCATCTTTTCTTTCGTACCAAATCTCATCACACTTTTCCATGGTGAATTTTTGAGGAAGACATGATCACCTACCTCAAAAGAGAGATCTTTCCTCCTATTGTCTGTATAACTTTTCTGCCTGCTCTGAGTTGTTCTCATCTGTTTCTGTATTAGGTGGTCTTTTTCTGCATACTCTTCTACCAATTCTGGTCCCATCAACACCCATTCACCCACTTCATCCCAATAATCTGGAGTTCGACACCGCTTCCCATATAATGCCACAAATGGTGCCATCAATATACTGGAATGAAAAATCTTATTATAAGAAAACGGAACCAAAGAAAGATGTTGGTCCCAACTTCCCTGATAATTCATTGATCAAGAACGCAGCATATCCTCCAATTTTTGAATTTTTTTTTAATTCCCATCTGATTGGGGAGGAATAGCTGTACTAAAATTTAATTCAGTACCCAACGACTTCTGAAGTCCTTTCCAAAAGTTATAAGTAATCCTAGGATCACGATTAGATACAAAAGAGAGGGGAACTCCATGTAACCTGACTATCTATTTAAGACACAAACTAGAAAGATGATCTAGGTAAAAAGTATCTCATGTAGTAAGGAAATTAGTTGATTTAGTTAAGTGATCAACAATAACCTAGACTGCATTATTACCATGAGGTGTCTTCGGCAATCCCACAATGAAGTCCATGGATATATTCTACCATTTCCACTTTTGGTACTAGTAAAGGCTGAAACATCCCATTTGGTAATTTCCTCTTTGATTTAACTTGTTGACAAGTAAAACACTTCATAGTAAAATCAACAATATCTCTTTTCTTTCCATCCCACTAGTAATACTACTGAAGAACTCTATACATCATAGTTTTACCTAGATGAACTGAAAACAGAGAACTATGATCTTCACATAACAAATATCTCTTCAACTGTGAATAACAAGGAACACAAAATCTCTTCCCAAATCTCAAAACACAACTGTTATCAATGTTGAATTTCGGTAACATACCCTTCTGAACCAGCTCTACCTTTTTCTGCAACTCACATTCTTGCTTTTGAGCTTTTTTAATTCTGTCTGATAGGGGAGATTTCACTGATACCTGGAAAAAAAAACAGACGAACATCCTACACCAACAAATTCTATTCCAAATTTCATCAAATCCTTAACCAAAGGATCACGTTCCAAATGTAACATGGTTAATGAATAATTACTTTTTTTACTCAAAGCATCAGCCACTTTATTTGCTTTTCCCAGATGGTAATGAATTGTTCAATCACAATCCGTTATTAATTATAGCCATCTCCACTATCTCATGTTCAATTATTTCTGATTGAATATATACTTTAATGTTTTTTGATCTGTATATATTTTAAACTTTTCTCCATACAAATGATTCCCCAAAATTTTTAAAGCGAAAACCACAGAAGATAATTCAAATCATTTGTATGGTAATTTACCTCATGAGTTTTCATCTAACATGAAGTATAACCAATTTATTGATCATTATTCATTAGGACGCAATGAATTCCTTTAAATGAATCATCACTGTAGAAAACAAACTCACCATTCTTGGAAGGTAGTGCCAAAACTGGAGCATTCACCAATCTTCTTTTAAATTCCTGAAAATAATCATCACATTCCTTCGCCTAGATAAACTTAACACACATCTGAGTTAGCTTATTCATTGGACTAGATAACCATGAAAATTTTATAACGAACCTTCGGTAATATCCTACCAAACCGAGATAACTACGAATCTCAGTTACATTTGTGGGTCTTGAAAATTCTTCAACAACCTTTTTTTTGCAGGATCAACAGTTATTATATCTTTAGAAACAATGTGACCAAGGAAAGAATTTTTTTGAAACCAAAACTCACACTTTCTGAATTTCCCATACAATTAATTTACTTTTAAGGTTTGAAAAATAACCATTAAATGACTTTCAGAATCCTCTTTAATTTTAGAAAACACCAAAATATCATCAATGAAAACAACCACAAACTTATCCAAGAACTCATGGAAAATTCTATTCATAAGGTCCATGAATACAACATGTGCATTGGTTAACCCAAAAAGAATTACTATAATTTCATAATGGCCATATATTATACAAAACACAGTCTTCAAAACATCTTTTCCTTTACCTTCAACTGATGGTACCCCAATCTCTGTTCAATCTTTGAAAAATATTCATCTCCCAGGAGCTGATCAAATAAATCATCGATATGAGGAAAAGGATATTTCTTCTTAACAGTGATATTATTCAAGGATATATAATTAATGCAAAGTCTCATTGAAACATCATTATTTTTAAAAAATAATACAGAAGCACCCCATACTGACGTTTTAAGTCGAATGAAACATTTCTCTAATAAATCTTGCAATTGCTCCTTCAACTCTAAAAGTTCAACTTGATCCATTTAATAAGGGGGTTTATAAATTGGCTTAGCATCAGGAACTTAGTCAATAGTAAATTCAACTTCCCAATTTGGTATTATTCCAAGAAACACATCAGAAAAAATATCAGGATACTCATTTACCACTGGAACATCATTAATTTCAACGGTTCCTTTATTTTCAACAATATGTGCAAGGTAACATTCATTTCCATCATTTACAGTTTTCTCAGCCTCTTGATATGTTATCAATATTAAGGGTTCATTCTTGTACACAAACTAAAATTATTTTCAAAAATAAACATCCTTATCTCTACAATCAATCTTAGCATGGTAAACAGAGATCCAATACATACCCAGGATAACATCAAACTCTACTAGAGGTAAAAAAAATATTGTTTGCAAGTTGGTTCTTTCAACGGATAAGGATAAGAAGATTATTAAAAAAACTTTTTTCCTCAGCATTTCCCCCTGTTTATTTTACCAAAATTTTAGGAGTCATTTCTTGAGATGGAATTCCCAATTTACTATAAAATTATTTAGAGATGAAAGAATGTGTAGAACCCGAATCAAAGAACACATTGGCATAATATGAAAACAAAGTACCTGATACCACTTAATTTGATGGCCTAACATCTGCTGATGTAGTTGCAAAGGATTTCACCACATCTTTCTGCTTGTAGTCTAACTGCTTCCCATCATTTGAGCACTTTGTCGAACATGCGTTTTCATAACAACCCATCTCATTGCACTTAAAACATTTCACTAACTATAAATCAAATTTGGTCTTACCATCACCCAGATCTTTTTCAGTGCAATCACAAGACTTATGTCCCATCTTACCACATCAGTAGCACTATCCAGAATTCAAATGACATTCCCCAAAATGCTTTTTACCACACTTATCACAAAATGAAAACTTAGTTTTCTTACCATCAGAACATTTTCATGGATTCTTCCCATTATCATGCCACCTCAGTCTCTTCTTCTATTTGTTGTTAAAGAAAACTTGATCATTGGAAAACTCCATTTCCACCATCTCAGCACATCAAACAAGCTATTCATAACACTTGAACTCGCGAGAAGCTAAAGCCCTTTTATATTTTGGCTTTAATCCCGAGTAAAAATGATTGATTTGACTATCAAGGTCTCAGATAAAATTTGGTGCATACCTTGATAATCGAGTGAACTTTTCTTCATAAGCAGTCATTGATTCATCCCCTTGCCTAATTTCCAAGAATTTTTTTTCCAACCTATGTCAAAGAGCCTTATGAAATATTTTTCATGAAACATACCTTTGAATTCATCCCAGTCAAGAGCATCAATCTCTTAAGCATCCCCAATATTTTTAACTATTGACCACCACTGATCTGATTTACCCTCCTAACGGTAAATAGCGAGAATAACCTTTTAATAGTCTGTACACCCGATGACATCAAAAATCTTCTCTAGTTCTTTAATCCACCCTTCAACTAGGACATGGTCAGATGATCCTCTAAATGATGGGGGATGTTGCCTCATGAAATGTTCCACCACTAACTTGTTCCTCTACGGTTTATCTGGCTGATCTCATGCATGGATACCACAACCATTTATCTCTTGAGTCAACTACGCCATTACTGCAACAAATTGTTCAGTTCCAATTCCAACCATCTTAGGATATTAATTTGGAAATTCATTTCCTTCTGTAGGCATTCCTAGCACTGCTTCCCTTTTTCCTCTTCGGAAACCATTCTGATCAAACATGTCTTAGAGGAAGCAACATGGTAATCTTCAAATGCTATATCATTCCAATTTGACCATAAAAAAATATTTGTGGATACTCATGTAATAGAATTCTAACTTCTAAAATTATCTAAACTGACCTTTCATACCAAATATAAGGCCCAAGCCTTAAAAATTACTTAATCGTGAGTTATTACAAGAATAAACATTGGGGATCATTTTAGGTTTATATTTTTATAGAATTAGATCATAAATCATGCATTACATTTCAAATTTAAACAAGGTGGTTACATAAAAGACAATATTCCATTTTCCCATCAAAGGAAACATATTTAAAATAAAACATGGATTCATTCTCGACACTTCCTCAACATTATCATCACATCATGTACCTTTCCCTTGACATGTGAAAAATGTTTCAAAAACATAGGATGAGTGTAACACACCAAGCTTCCACAGTACATTTCCCTTCGAATAATGCAATAGCGTGTGTTGTACGCAACCTCGAGCTCTAACACACACCACAACTAACTAAACTAGCCGTTGTGAATAGTAATACCTACCTTTTGAAATTTTATAAATTTTATTTATCAAAATGGACTTCATTTTTGGATTCGGAATATTTAAATTAACCTATGTTGAATTTTTGGTATTTTTCTGAGAACTTCTAAATTTTTATGAATAGTGAAAAATACTTAAAAGCAACTTTTTAAATCAAAATAATTTATAGTGATAAATTATAATATTTAGTGGTTTTAATGTATAATTAGAATATATTTTTACCATTTTATCCAATGGTGGTCATTATAATTAATTTAACATTGAAATTGGACATAAACAATTGTCAATCTTTTGATATAAATTGTTTCTTAAAAACACACTATTTGTTGTAACAACGGGAATTAATTATAAAATTAATTAATACAACTTATATGTTTGGAATTTTGTAAAATAGAAATCATTTTTGAATTCGGAATATCAATTATAGCTTAGGGTGAAATTTTGGCCTTATTCTGAAAAACTTCAATTTTTGATGAATAGTGAAACCACTAAGTGGTTGTTAAAAACTGATTTTTCGTTAAAATGAAATATTACCACTTCTGTGATTTGATTTTCAAAAATCCGACATACATGGTTGTCATTAAGAAGTAAAATGTGTTTCAATGAGATTAAAATAATTTTTTGGTGAATAGTAACTTTTAAGTTCTTAATCGCGATTAGAGGTGATTAGTGTAGTTTAAGGTAAAAATAATGTTTTAATAATATGAGATGAGCTTGACACTTGTCCTACTCCTATTGGATGAGTCATGGCCGACCAAGACAACCCATGGGTCAACTTGGGGACCCCATGGAGCCACTTTAGTTGGAAAATGACATTAATATATATTTATTTAATGTTAAAATTAAATTGACACAAACATGAGTTGTTTTAATAAAACAATTTTTAAGTGGGGTTACACAGATACAAATATTGACTATAAATATTAATTAGAAAGCTAAAAATATTTCCTACATCATAGTATTTTTTTATAATTTTTAGACATTAAATAAATTAAATTATTTATGACATCATTATGATGCAGTGATGACCTCATTATTTAACGATTTAAATAAAATGAGAAGATAATGCAAAATCCAAGGCTTACACTTGTCCAAAGCCTATTGGATGAGGAGATTTCGAACCCTTATCACCTTATCCACTAATTATATACGTGTGGGACCTTTATAATCCGAAAAGAATTGTATAATAATGTAACATTTCAATCTTTCCAAAAGAGCCCCTCCTCTCCTCTTATAAAAGGCCCCCACCTCTATAACCTTATTCACACTTCCATGCCTTTTGGTTCGGCCAACCTCTGCCCAAGTACTCTCCCAACTTCTCTCCCTTCATCCTAGAAGCTTTACTTTAGTCAGAAAGCCATCCTAAGGAGTCCTTTTGATCAAATCAAAATGAAGAACCCGAAGAAGAGGAGGTTAACCTACCCCAACCAAGGAAAAGTACAAGGTAAGGGTTTACTTCACAACCTCTTCATTATCCAAGGTTGTTTATACATAATTATCTGCTGGGACCTCGTTATCATCCACATCCATGTTTCTTAAAAATGTCTCTCAAAACATTTTTACTATTAAATGGAAAATGTGTTAAAGTCATTTACACCCTTATACATTTTTGGAAGGAATCTTACCGTCGTTTTCCAAACAATGTACTTTAGGACCTCTTGGACAAATTTAAGGTAAGAATGTTTTTTGACTTATACGGCGGGTGCGGCTATTTTCCGCCATTATAACTTCGTCGAAGCTTCCCTAACAAGCTTATAAGAATATCTTCAATGTAAATGTATTATTTTATAATTATGGGACTTTTAAATGATTTCAAAAAGGAGAGATATTACTCTCAAATAGCTTTGATTTCATCCATGTCAACATCCTTTGATGGGTTTTAAGTTTAATTGAAATTGATTTATGATACAAAACTTCCATTGAACATTTTGTGAAATATTTGACTGTGGATGTGTTATTTTTATACCATCCATAGCTTATGGAGAAATTGTTGACATTTCGTATGCTAGTTTTAATACGAATATTTATGTTATGTTTAAACCTATTCATATGAGGAATGTATTGGACTTAATATGTGACGGGTGGAGCCCGCTATAGCTCCTCGATGCATCGGCAGGTCTCATGAGACAACTAGACGTGGAATTTGCTGAGGACCTTTCCCAATTTGATTTATGGTTTTGGACGAGGCCTTAATCATTTTAGACGTCTTGGCCGAGGCCTTGACAAAGTGTTTCAGAATGTCTGGAATTATACATTCCCTCATTATGAAAGTGGTTATTGATATTTCATGTGATTATTCGTCTAGTATAATATCCATGTGAGCAAGTAATGACATTATTTTATTTTACTTTTGCCATATTATGCTGAAGTTCATGTTCAATAAGGCTTTTGTTTTAGTTATACATTGCCTTAAATGCTTATGTTTTCTTATAAAAGCTTCCGCAATATTGTTATCCTTACTGAGCATCTGAGCTCACCCCTTTCAATGTTTTAATATTTTCCAGGATGTGAAGAAGTGTATTATGACTGACTTGCAAGAATAGTCAGTGAGGATATGAGTGTGGACTATGAAGACCATGTTATTGTAGTTTGTTTACTTTTTGATGTATTGAAAGACTTATGAAAGTATCTAGTGTTTCCAAGGCTACTAAACTAATCGGTCTTTCGAGACTTGATCTTTTGTGATCATGCCAATGTTACGAAGTAATACATCGACTCTGGGTAGCTGGGGTCGGGGCGTTACAGTTGGTATCAGAGGCAGTTTAGTACTAACCTTGGAAGCTAGATTTAGATAAACTCTGATTAGAGCACATATCCCGAAGATAGACTTTGAGGATTAGTATAGAAGAACTTCCTAGAATTTTGGTATTGTAGAGATGTTGTGTGTTTTCAGTGCAATACATCCCTGTCTGGATACGAGCAGGTAGAGGCGGCTCTGGCACAGATGTACCTAGGGGTAAAACCCGATAACACCGCTTTGAGCTAGACTCGAATGGGAACTGGTGCACGACAACGGGCCTTGCTGCACTCTTGGTTACGACACTCCTGGGGGATATGCTTTGGATAATTACCATTTTCTTTACAAAACACTATGAAGGGTTACAAGTATATACTTAATCAAAGAAAACATTTTTATAATTATGGATTATATCCATAATTAGTTCAATTTATGTTAAGTGTTTTACAAGTATGGAATTATGTATTTTGATTCATGAACTAATCTAGTTTATGCCATTATTTAGAAATGGCGCCTAGTGGAAGGAATGGAAACCGTATCAATGAACGCACTCCGTGTAGGGATTGCCCTCCTGCTCAGGATAATTATGGTGGAGCTAGTGATACAACTGGTGCCGGTCAGCTTCTCACCATACTGGGACAACTCACGCAGGTTATGAATAACAACCTTACTCGTATGGAGCGCCCTGATCCGCAACATGGAGGATCAATGCTAGACCGTTTCATGAGGCAACAACCGCCAACCTTAAATGGGAGTACAAATATTATAGTAGCTGAGCAATGGATAAATTCCTTAGAGAAAATATTCCATGCCTTGGGGAGTAGTGAAAGGGAGAATGTTGTCATGGCAGTTTACCGACTCACTGGAGATGCCGATCAATGGTGGTCACTAATTCAAAACACAAAGGAAGATGATGAATTAACAAACATGGAATGGCAGGAGTTCAAAGAGTTGTTCTTAGAAAAATACTTTCCTCGAGACCATCGAGCGGATATGGAAAGGCAATTTATGAGTCTGAGGCAGAAGGAGGATGAGAATGTCGCAAAGTATGAGGCTAACTATACAAGGTTAGCAAGGTATGCTGCAGATTACATACGTAACCCAAGAAGTAAGACTGATCGTTTCTTTGATGGGTTGAAACCATTTCTCCGTCGAGCTTTAGTATCACAAACCATCTCTTCATACGAAGGTATTGTCTCGTGCGCTATCAAGACGGAAAAGGAATTCTCTAAGTCTTATGACTTTAAATCAAAGCAAGATAAGAAGAGATCCGCTGAAAACTCTGGGAAAGAAAATAAGGAAACAGGGAAGAAGGGTAGAAATGAATTTCCACCCTGTGATAATTGCGGTAGGAAGCACCCTGGTGCCTGTCTAAAAGGAAAAGGAGTATGTTACAAGTGTGGTGAAAAATGCCACCAAGCTCATGAATGCAAGGGAAAGAAAGCGGCTGTCAACGTGGAATGCTATAATTGTAGAGAGAAGGGACATTATGCAAATGAATGTCCTAAGCGTCAGGGGAACTTACCTCAGAAGAGGCCAAGGGATCAGGGCCAGGCTTATGCTATCACTACTGCTGAGGTGGAAGCTCCAAAAGACGTGGTGGCAGGTAATTTAATGGTTTCCTCAAGTTTAGAAAATGAATTATTTGATTCTGGATCATCGCATTGTTTCTTATCTTCCCAGTTTGCTAAGAAAATTAGATATTTCCAATTTTATTTAACAAGGGAGTTGTCGGTCAAAACCCCTAAGGGAAGTATTGTTGCAACAATGTTTTGTCGATTAGTTCCCATTAGAGCACCTAAATGTTCTTTACCTGCTGATCTAATCATCATACCCATGATTGAATTTGATATAATCCTCGGTTTGGATTGGATTTCGGACCATGATGCAAAAATTTATTGTAAGAAGAAAGAGGTTACGATTCTTGATGATGATGATAAGGAACACCTTATCTTTAGAGTCGAATCGTCGCCACATAATTCTTATCTAGATCCACCCCCAGTAGCTCAACTGAATTCAATTATTGGGGAGGAAGAGAAGGAAATTACTGAGGGTGAGGAAAGGAATATTAAAATAGAGGATGTACCTATTGTGAGAGAATATGTTGATGTGTTTCCGGAAGATTTACCTGGACATCCCCCAGAATGAGAAGTTGAGTTTTCCATTGATTTAATTCCTGGATCAAGGCCCATATCGAAGACCCCTTATAGAATGTCCACTATGGAATTAGTTGAACTAAAGAAACAACTAGAGGAATTGAGTAATAAGGGATTTATTCGCCCTAGTGTTTCTCCTTGGGGAGCCCCTGTTCTTTTTGTTAAGAAGAAAGATGGATCTATGAGGTTGTGCATTGACTATAGGGAGATCAATGCTATAACAATAAAGAACAAGTATCCCCTACCTCGCATTGATGATTTGTTTGACCAACTGCATGGAGCTCAATACTTTTCAAAGATTGACCTTCGGTCTGGATACCATCAGTTGTGTGTGAAGAAGGAAGACGTTCCAAAGACAGCATTTCGAACAAGGTACGGGCATTACGAGTTTACAGTAATGCCTTTTGGATTGACTAATGCACCCTCTGTTTTCATGGATCTAATGAATAGAGTTTTCAAGGAATATCTTGATGACTTTTTAGTGGTATTTATTGATGATATCTTTGTATACTCCAAAATCCACGAAGATCATGAAAATCACTTACGCATTATCCTGAAGACTCTTAGAAGACATGAATTATATGGGAAATTTAGCAACTGTGAATTCTGGCTTCATGAGATTTCTTTTCTTGGCCATATTGTCTCTAAGGATGGAATTTCCGTTGATCCTTCTAAAACCAAGGCAATCCAAGAATGGCCAGCACCGACAAGTATAATTGAGGTATGCAGTTTTATTGGTTTAGCAGGTTATTATCGACGTTTCGTCCAGAATTTTGCCAGATTGGCTAACCCATTGACAAAGCTCACACGTAAAGGGATTAAATTTGTCTGAAAAAAAGAGTGTGAAGAATGTTTTGAAGAACTAAAGATAAGATTAGTCAATGCCCCTGTATTGACTCTACCATCGGGGAATGATGGGTTTGTTATTTATAGTGATGCATCGAAGAAAGGACTCGGTTGTGTCCTTATGCAGAATGATAAGGTCATTTCCAATGCATCACGACAGCTAAAAAATCATGAGCAAAACTATCCTACTCATGATCTTGAGTTAGCAGCTGTGATCTTTGCTTTAAAGATATGGAGACATTACCTCTATGGTGAAAAATGTGAGATTTATACTGATCACAAGAGTTTGAAGTATATTTTCACACAAAAAGAACTCAACATGAGGCAAAGGCGATGGCTTGAACTACTCAAGGACTATGATTGCATGATACATTACCACCCGGGGAAGGCAAACAAGGTGGAAGATTCTTTGAGTAGAAAAGACCATGGAGTTTTGAATGTGATGAGAATTGAAAGGGATCCAATTTTCTTGGATCTAGTGAAGATGGACATGGGAATAACTAGGGAAGGTGAAACATCAATGCTTTTTCAAATGGTTGCCAAACCATCATTAATAGAAAGGATTAAGAGTTCTCAGACCAATGATGAAGAATTTCAGAAGAACATTAAAGGTGTGAATGATGGATGATTGTGGGACTTTGTGTATAAGGATGGAATTTTGAAATTCAGGAAGAGACTTTGTGTTCCCGATATACCTGATCTAAAAAGGGAATTGCTGGATGATGCTCATAGTTCCAACTTCTCTATACACCCTGGGAGCACCAAAATGTATAGAGATTTGAAGGAACATTTTTGGTGGGACAATATGAAGAGGGAGATTGCTGATTTTGTGTCGAGGTGTATGGTTTGTCAACAAGTGAAAGCTGGAAGGCAACATCCTGGTGGAGTATTGCAACCTCTTCCCATACCTGAGTGTAAATGGGATAATATTACAATGGACTTTGTCATGGGACTACCAAAGACTCCTAGAAGGAATGATGCAATATGGGTCATTGTTGATCGACTTACTAAGTCCGCATATTTTCTGGATATACGGGAGGATCTACCACTTGAACGTCTTGCAAGACTATATATTAATGAAGTTGTAAGACTTTATGGAGTACCCCTATCGATTGTTTCTGATCATGATCCTCATTTTACTTCAAGATTCTGGAAAAGTCTTCAAAAGGCCTTGGATACTGAACTTCGTTTGAGCACTGCCTATCACCCTCAAATAGATGGACAATCAGAACGGACTATTCAAACCTTAGAAGACATGTTGAGATCATGCTCTCTTGACTTTCAGGGTATGTGGGATCAATATTTACCACTGGTAGAATTTTCCTATAACAATAGCTTCCATTCGAATATTCAGATGGCACCATATGAAGCGTTATATGGAAAGAGATGTCGTACACCAACCTGTTGGGATGACGTTGGTGAAAGAAAACATGTAGGCCCAGAACTGGTGGAGGAAACAGTGGAAAAGGTGAAAGTAATCCAAAATCACATCAAAGCAGCTCAAAGTAGGCAGAAGAGCTATGCCGATAATCGAAGGAAGGATTTGGAATTTCAAGTCGGTGATCATGTTTTCCTGAAGGTATCTCCATGGAAGGGAGTCATACGTTTCGGTAAGAAAGGTAAATTGAGTCCCAGGTACATCGGACCTTTCGAAATTCTAGAACGAATTGGGGCTGTAGCTTACCGATTGGCAATGCCGCCAAGTCTCTCCAAAGTTCACGATGTGTTCCACGTATCTCTGTTGAGGAAATACATGCCTGACCCAACGCATGTACTCACCTATGAGGAATTAGAACTGGAACCCGATCTTTCCTATTGTGAAGAGCCCGTCAGGATTCTTGATGTGTGGGAGAAGGTGCTGAGAAACCGGACGACTCGTCTGGTGAAGGTTTTGTGGAGAAATCATAAAATGGAAGAGGCAACGTGGGAACCTGAGGAATTTATGATGAAAAACCACCCGAGACTTTTTATGCAGTAATACCCTAGAAATTGCGAGGACGCAATTATTTGAAGGAGGGGAGAATGTAACACCCCAAGCTTCCACTGTACGTTTCCCTTCGAATAATGCAATAGCGTGTGTTGTACGCAACCTCGAGCTCTAACACACACCACAACTAACTAAACTAGCCGTTGTGAATAGTAATACCTACCTTTTGAAATTTTATAAATTTTATTTATCAAAATGGACTTCATTTTTGGAATCGGAATATTGAAATTAGCCTATGTTGAATTTTTGGTATTTTTCTGAGAACTTCTAAATTTTTATGAATAGTGAAAAATACTTAAAAACAACTTTTTTAATCAAAATAATTTATAGTGATAAATTATAATATATAGTGGTTTTAAAGTATAATTAGAATATATTTTTACCATTTTATCCAATGGTGGTCATTAGAATTAATTTAACATTGAAATTGGACATAAACAATTGCCAATCTTT
Source organism: Viscum album (assembly GCA_963277665.1). Lineage (NCBI taxonomy): Eukaryota > Viridiplantae > Streptophyta > Magnoliopsida > Santalales > Viscaceae > Viscum > Viscum album. The sequence continues at coordinate 1,063,685,797 of OY728140.1, forward strand.
TGATATAAATTGTTTCTTAAAAACACGCTATTTGATGTAACAGCGGGAATTAATTATAAAATTAATTAATACAACTTATATGTTTGGAATTTTGTAAAATAGACATCATTTTTGAATTAGGAATACAAATTATAGCTTAGGGTGAAATTTTGGCCTTATTCTGAAAAACTTCAATTTTTGATGAATAGTGAAACCACTAAGTGGTTGTTAAAAACTGATTTTTCGTTAAAATGAAATATTACCACTTCTGTGATTTGATTTTCAAAAATCCGACATACATGGTTTTCATTAATAAGTAAAATGTGGTTCAATGAGATTAAAATAATTTTTTGGTGAATAGTAACTTTTAAGTTCTTAATCGCGATTAGAGGTGATTAGTGTAGTTTAAGGTAAAAATAATGTTTTAATAATATGAGATGAGCTTGACACTTGTCCTACTCCTATTGGATTAGTCATGTCCGACCAATACAACTCATGGGTCAACTTGGGGACCCCATGGAGCCACTTTAGTTGGAAAATGACATTAATATATATTTATTTAATGTTAAAATTAAATTGACACAAACATGAGTTGTTTTACTAAAACAGTTTTTAAGTGGGGTTACACAGATACAAATATTGACTATAAATATTCATTAGAAATCTAAAAAGATTTCCTACATCATAGTATTTTTTTTATAATTTTTAGACATTAAATAAATTAAATATATATGACATCATTATGATGCAGCGATGATCTCATTATTTAACGATTTATATAAAATGAGAAGATAATGCAAAATCCAAGGCTTACACTTGTCCAAAGCCTATTGGATGAGGAGATTTCGAACCCTTATCACCTTATCCACGAATTATATAAGTGTGGGACCTTTAGAATCCGAAAATCATTGTATAATAATGTAACATTTCAATCTTTCCAAAATAGCCCCTCCTCTCCTCTTATAATAGGCCCCCACCTCTACAACCTTATTCACACTTCCAAGCCTTTTGGTTCGGCCAACCTCTGCCCAAATACTCTCCCAACTTCTCTCCCTTCATCCTAGAAGCTTTACATTAGTCAGAAAGCCATCCTAAGGAGTCCTTTTGATCAAATCAAAAGGAAGAACCCGAAGAAGAGGAGGTTAACCTACCCCAACCAAGGAAAAGTACAAGGTAAGGGTTTACTTCAAAACCGCTTCATTATCCAAGGTTGTTTATACATAATTATCTGCTGGGACCTCGTTATCATCCACATCCATGTTTCTTAAAAATCTCTTTCAAAACATTTTTACTATTAAATGGAAAATGTGTTAAAGTCATTTACACCCTTATACATTTTTGAAAGGAATCTTACCGTCGTTTTCCAAACAATGTACTTTATGACCTCTTGGACAAATATAAGGTAAGAATGTTTTTTTAACTTATACGGCGGGTGCGGCTATTTTCCGCCATCATAACTTCGTCGAATCTTCCCTAAAAAGCTTATAAGAATATCTTCAAAATAAATGTATTATTTTATAATTATGGGACTTTTAAATGATTTCAAAAAGGAGAGATATTACTCTCAAAAACCTTTATTTCATCCATGTCAACATCCTTTGATGGGTTTTAAGTTTAATTGAAATTGATTTATGATACAAAACTTCCATTGAACATTTTGTGAAATATTTGACTGTGGATGTGATATTTTTATACCATCCATAGCTTATGGAGAAATTGTTGACATTTCGTATGCTAGTTTTAATACGAATATTTATGTTATGTTTAAACCTATTCATATGAGGAATGTATTGGACTTAATATGTGACGGGTGGAGCCCGCTATAGCTCCTCGATGCATCGGCATGTCTCATGAGACAACTAGACGTGGAATTGGCCTAGGCCCTTTCCCAATTTGATTTATGGTTTTGGCCGAGGCCTTAATCATTTTAGACGTCTTGGCCGAGGCCTTGACAAAGTGTTTCAGAATGTCTGGAATTATACATTCCCTCATTATGAAAGTGGTTATTGATATTTCATGTGATTATTCGTCTAGTAGAATATCCATGTGAGCAAGTAATGGCATTATTTTATTTTACTTTTTCCATATTATGCTGAAGTTCAAGTTCAATAAGGCTTTTGTTTTAGTTATACATTGCCTTAAATGCTTATGTTTTCTTATAAAAGCTTCCGCAATATTGTTATCCTTACTGAGCATCTGAGCTCACCCCTTTCAATGTTTTAATATTTTCCAGGATGTGAAGAAGTGTATTATGACTGACTTGAAAAAATAGTCAGTGAGGATATGAGTGTGGACTGTGAAGACCATGTTATTGTAGTTTGTTTACTTTTTGATGTAATGAAAGACTTATGAATGTATCTAGTGTTTCCAAGGCTACTAAACTAATCGGTCTTTAGAGACTTGATCTTTTGTGATCATGCCAATGTTACGAAGTAATGCATCGACTCTGGGTAGCTGGGGTCGGTGCGTTACAATGAGCTTAAAAATCTCAGTAAGGGATATAAAAATATGGAATGAAAACCTCAGTCCATGTATACATAAGAATAATTGAAAACATACTTTACTCATAAACATAAGCACTTTAACATAACTCATGAAATCATAAGTTTTATGAATAAATCATAGAAAACATAAGACAAAAAGGTAACTTGAGTCAATCATAATATTCATACATAGGGAGTAACCCTCATGGTTACGTTTGGAATACCCATTACAGTGTATTCCAAAAATATCTTGAGAGAAACCCTAGCCTTTAACTCCTTCGCATTACCTAATGCTTTGGACTGCTATATCGGGCCCACCCACCCTTAGTTTATCATGACACCACCCACCTTCATAAATAATGCCCAAGACCATAACATTATCCTATCACATAAAACATGCATAAAGGAAACATAACCTTTCTGCATTTCAATCACAAGATATAAAAATCACATTGATATAATAAAAACATTATCAGAAAAATTTTCAATAACAATATAAATTAAAATTAAAACATGGTATTTATTTTTCATTTAAAAGAATTTATGGCTTGTTGAGGAAGCTGAAACTCAAATAATGGTCACCACGGTAGAGAAGTCGTTGTCGCCTCATACGTAAGACAAAAACATTCCCTTTTGACATTTAGTAAAATGATTCATATAAAAAGATTACTTTTGAATAAAAGTAAATTTCAAAGGTGTTAATACACCATATAGACGGAAGTTGTTTATAAAACAAAATATGCCTCAATGAAAGAAGATTGAGACGAAGTCCCTTACCTCGTGTCTGACATGACTCGATCGTTCTTTAATCTCTTGAATAATAAACTAGAGTTAATTTATACTTGTTAAAAGACTTTTTCAAGTTTATTATTCCTTTTATATAACTTATTAACATGTTCTGAACATTATGTAGTTATTTAAGTTAATAATGGTCGTTTTGTTGATCATTGGTACTTGAGTCAACAAAACTTCTTATAAATACAAGTTGTTCATGTGGTAAAATATTTATTATATCCAGAATTATATTCATGAGTTAGATATCATATATATCATATATTTACAGTATAAACATGAATTTATAATATTACATAACATTTAGAGGTAATAAATGAAATTCACCATTCATGGAGACGGTAAGCCGTACGAATGCATGAATGCCACTTTCATTTATATTTATTATTTAATGGAACGAAAACAAAATGATATAAAGGTATATTATATTTCCAGAACAACATAATATATAATACTATTAACTCCATCCTTTATACGTCCCACATATGGCATTAACGAATCAAATCACTTTGAGGGGGCGGTAGTCCACACTTCCTAAAATTAAGATATCGTGTTTACCCATAAGGGAAACCATAAAGGTATTACATATGTGAAAAATACATAATCATAAGGAAAACATAAACATAATATATATCATATATAAATAGAGTGACATCTTAATGGCCACTATGAATGGTGTTAAAAGAATATTGAACAATCCTCGTTTCGCAAGGCAGTAATTCACCACTCACAGAAACATTATGTTCTTTAACAATTTGACGGAAGTGTGTGTAAGTGTAAATCAAATACTTCTCATAAAAACATCCTACTATACTAGAGATACTTGTGTTGTTACATAAGAAAGGAATAAAAAGATTTTATGGGGTTGGAGAATCAAAATAAAACAAAAGAACATAGGAGAAGAAAATACCTTTAAATCTGGTAACTCTCCTTAGTTTGAACCAAAAGGGATTCTTGAATAGATTTTGACTAAGGTAAGGATTATATGATAAACAGTGGTAAGTGGATAGATAAAATGGGCTGATATTGGCCGATACAATGGCTTGGGATGTGTGGGTAAGGTGGTAGAGGTGGGGGCCTCTTATAAGAGGGAGGAGGGGCACTCCTGGAATGTCATTAAATGTTACTGTATTAAAAAATGAGTTTCTAATTTTAAAGGTCCCACAATGATATATTTCAAGGATAAGGTGATAAGGGTTCTAAATACACCCATCCAAAATGTTTTTGGAAATTGTATGTCTTAGATTTTACATTATCTTCTCATTTTATTTTAATCGTTCATTAATGAGGTAATCACTACATCATCATGGTGTCATAAATAAATTTATTTGTATAATATATTAAAATTATAAAAAAATACCATGATGTATGAAATATTTTTATCTTCCAAATTACTATTTATAGTCTAAGAGATCATTTATATAGAAAAATTGATAATCTTTTACTTAGGTGTTACATACTTTTGTCATATTTAACGTTCTTTAAAAATAAAAAGATAAAATGCCACTATCACACAAAAGTTATTCCATGGGGTCCCAAAGTTTGGCACAAGGCATTCCATGGTCAGAAATGACCCAACTAGTAGCATTAGGACACATTATTGGGTTATTTTATATTATTATGATGTTATTTTATTACCCAAAACTACCTGATTAGTAATTAATCACGATAATTAAATATAATTACCGTCGTTACTATTCATAATGTCCAAAAACAAGAGTCTTAATTACATAATTTGGAAATTCTGATTAAAAATATACAATACATTTTACCAAATTCCAAACACATAAAATTGTAGTAATTAATTTAAAAATGATTCCGGTTGTCAAAACAAATAGCCAGTTTTTTTGAAATGATATCTATCAACAGTCTAACACTTGTTTATGCCCAATTCCAATGTGAAATTAATCAAAATGACCAACCTTGTATTAAATGATAAATATATATTCTAATTACACTTTAAAACCAATTATTAAGATAATCTTACCATATTATTAAATAATATGAAAAGGCAGTTTTGAAGTAAAATGCAATATTTTTCACTATTCATTAAAAAGTGAACATTGTCAGAAAAATTCCAAAAATTTATCCAAACGAAATTTCAATGTCCCATTCCTAAATAATATGTTTATTTTGAAACATAGATCTTATAAAATTGTCAAAAGATAGATTTAAAAAAATTTCACCATCAAAAGGCAGTAAAACAATCTTTCACAAAATATTATAGTATTTTATGCGTAAGATTGGATTTATTCTCATTTTAAGACTCTAAAACAATATCTAATTCATAAATAGACATAGATATGAAAATATATTACTCTTTACCTACTTGAGATGTTATATCCTTCCCTCCTTTAGAAAATAGCGTCCCCAAAATGTATTTATATTTCAAATAGGTGGGGGTATTATCCATCATTGCATTTTTAGATTCTCATGTTACCTCTTCAATCATGTGGTTTTTTCACAAAACCATTACTTGATGAATCACCTTATTCCTCAATAATTTCTCCATATGGTCAAGAATCTGGACTGGTTGTTCATCATAATATAGATTCTCATCCAGCTGAACTACCTCTGGACTCAAAACATGAGATGGATATGGCGTGTACTTCCTTAACATTGAAACATGAAAAACATTGTGTACCTGAGATAAACTCGAAGGTAAAGCCACTCAGTATGCAATTGATCCAACTCTCTCCAGAATTTCATATGGTCCAATGATCCTTGGAATCATATTTCCTTTCTTACCAAATCACATCACACTTTTACATTGTGAAACTCTGAGTAAGACATGATCACCTACCTCAAAAGAGAGATCCTTCCTCATATTGTCTGCATAATGTTTCTGCCTGCTCTGAGCTATTCTCATGTGTTTCTGTATCCAGTGAACTTTTTCGGCCAACTCTTCTATAAATTCTGGTCCCATCAACTTCCTTTCACCCACATCTTCCCAAAAAGATGGAGTTCGACACCTCTTCCCATATAATGCCTCAAATGCTTCCATCTACACACTAGAATGAAAACTGTTATTATAAGAAAACTCAAACAAAGAATGATGTTGGTCCCAACTTCGCTGATAATCCATAGAACAAGCACGTAGCATATCCTCCAATGACTGAATTTTTCATTCTGAATGACCATCTGATTGAGTATGAAAAGCTTTACTAAAATTTAATTCAGTACCCAACGACTTCTAGAGGCCTTTCCAAAAGTTAGAAGTAAACCTGGGATCACGATCAGATACAATGGAGAGGGGAACTCCATGTAACCAGCTTAAGTCTTTAAGATACAAATGACAAAATTGATCTCGGGAAAATGTAACTCAAATAGAAAGGAAATGGGCATATTTAGTCAAGCGATCAATAATAACCCAGATTTCATTATTACCTCAAGGTGTCTTCAGAAATTCCACAACGAATTCCATGGATATATTCTCCCATTTCCACTCTGGTACTGGTAATGGCCGAAGCATCCCTTTCTGTAACTGCCTCTATGCTTTAACCTGTTGAAAAGTCAAACACTTCACAGTAAAATCGATATTATCTCTTTTCATTCCATCCCACTAGTAATACTCCCAACGATCTCTATACATCTTAGTACTGCCTGGATGAACTGAAAATAGAGAACTATGAGATTCACATAACAACTCTCTCTTCAACTTTGAATCACAAGGCACACACAATCTTTTCCCAAATCTCAAAACATAATTATTATCAATGTTGAATTCAGGTAACATACCCTTCTGAACTAGCTCTACCTTTTTCTGCAACTCACTGTCTAGCTTCTGAGCTTCCTTAATTCTGTCTGATAGGAAAGATTTCACTAATACTTGAATCAAAATAGAAGAACATCATGCACCAACAACTTCTATTTCAATGTTCATCAAATCCTTATCCAAAGGATTACGTTCCAAACATAACATGTTTAATGAATCGTTACTTTTTCAACTCAAAGCATCAGCCACTTTATTTTATTTTCCCGGATGGTAATGAAATGTAAAATCATAATACTTTATTAATTCTATCAATCTCATATGTTTCATGTTCAATTAATTCTGAGTGAATATATAATTTAAACTTTTGTGATCGGTATATATTTCACACTTTACTCTATACAAATGATGCCTCCAAAATTTTAAAGTGAAAACCACAGAAGCTAATTCCAAATCATGTGTAGGGAAATTTACCTCATGAGTTTTCATCTAACGTGAATCATAAACAATTACCTGATCATTATACATTAGGAAAAATCCAAGTCCTTTCAATGAAGCATCACTGTAGATAACAAAATCACCATTCCTAGAAGGTAGTGCCATAACTGGAGCATTCACTAATCTTTTTTTCAATTCCTGAAAACAATCATCATATTCTTTTGTCCTGATAAACTTAACACCCTTCCATGTTATCTTAGTCGTTGGACTAGATAACCATGTAAATTGTTTAACAAACCTTCAGTAATAGCCTGCCAAACCAAGAAAACTACGAATCTCAGTTACATTTGTGGGTCTTGGACATTCTTCAACAACCTTTGTTTTTGCAGTATCAGCAGTTATTCCTTATTTAGAAACAATGTGACCAAGGAATGAAATTTTTTGCAACAAAAACTCACACTTTCTGAATTTCCCATACAATTTCATTTCTTATATGGTAAAAAAAATAACCCTTAAATGACTTTCATGCTCCTCCATACTTTTATAAAACACCAAAATATCATCAATGAAAAAAAACCACATACATAACCAAGAACACATGGAATATTCCATTCATAAGGTCCATGAATATAGTAGATGCATCGGTTAACCCAAAAGGCATTACTAAAAATTCATAACGGACATATGTTGTACGAAACATAGTTTCAGAACATCTGATTCATTTACCTTCAACTGATGGTACCCCGATCTCTGGTCAATCTTTGAAAAATACTGAGCTCCCTGGAGCTGATCAAACAAATCATCGATATGAGGAAAAGGATATTTGTTCATAAAATTGATGTTATTCCAGGATCTATAATCAATGAAAAGTCTCATTGAACCATATTTCTTTTTAACAAATAAGATAGGAGCACCCCATGGTGATGTTCTAGGTCTAATGAAACCTTTCTCTAATAAATCTTGTAGTTTCTCCTTCAATAGTAAAAGTTCAATTTGAGACATTCAATAATGGGGTTTTGAAATTGGCATAGCATCAGGAACTAAGTCAATAGTAAATTCAACTTCCCAATCTGGTATTATTCCAAGAAACTCATCAGGAAAAACGTCAGGATACTCGTTTACCACTGGCATATCATTAATCTTAACGGTTTCTTTGTTCTCAACAATATTTGAAATGTAACATTCATTTCCATCATTTAAAATTTTCTCAGCCTCTTGATATGTTATCAATAGTAAGGCTTCATTATTGTACAAAAACTGAAAGTCTTTCTGAAAATAAACATCTATATCTCTACAATAAATCTGATCATGGTAAACAGAGAGCCAATCCATACCCAGGATAACATCAAACTCTACTAGAGGTAAAACAATAAGGTTTTCAAGTAGGTTCATTCCACATATAAAGATTGGAAGATTCTTATAAATACATTTTGCCTCAACATTTCCATGGGGTGTTTTTACCAAAAGTTCAGGAGTCATTTATTGAGATGGAATTTCCAATTTACTAGAAAACTTTTCATAGATAAAAGAATGTGTAGACCTCGAATAAAACAACACATTGTCATAATCTGAAAAACAAAACAAAGTACCTGATACCACTTCATTTGACAGCCCAACATCGTCTGAAGTAGTTGAAAAAGATTTCACCACACCTTTATTCTTGTAATCTAAATTCCTCCCATAATTTGATCTCTTTTTTGAACACTCGTTTACATAATGACACTTGTCATTGCATATGAAACATTTCACTAACTATAAATCAAATTTGGTCTTACCATCAACCTGATCTTTTTTAGTGTAATCATGAGGCTTATGTCCCATCTTACCACATCAGTAGGACTTTCTAGAATTCAAACCGCATTCCCCAGCATGTTTTTTACCACACATATCACAAAATGAAAACTTTCTTTTCTTACCATCAGACATTTTTTAAAGGATTCTTCCCTTTCTCCTGCCACCTTAGTCTCTTCTTCTATTGGTTTTTATAGAAAACTTGATCATCGGAAAACTCCATTTCCACCTTCTCAGCATATAGAACAAGCTTTTCATAACTCTTGAACTCACGAGAAGCTAAATACCTTCGATATTTTGGATTTAATACTGAGTAAAAACTATTGATTTTACTATCAAATTCATGGATAAAATTTGTAGCATACCTTGCCAATTAAGTGAACTTTTCTTCATAAGAATCCACTGAGTCGTCCTCTTGCCTCAATTCAAAGAATTGTTGTTCCATCCCAAGTCAAACAGCCTTAGGAAAAGATTTATCAAGAAAAATACCTTTGAATTCATCCCAATCAAGAGAATAAGTCTCATCCACATCCCAAATATTTTTAACCATTGACCACCACTGATCTGCTTCACCCTCCAAACAGTAAACAATAATACTGAAATTTTGATTGTCTGAACACCCCATGACATCGAAAATCTTCTCTAGTGATATAATCCACCCTATAGCTATCACATGTTCATATGATCCTATGAATGATGGGGGATGTTTCCTCATGAAATGTTCCACCAATAACATGTTCCTCTGTGGTTGATATGGCTGATCGCGTGCATGGATACCACCACCATTTATTGCTTGAGTCAACTGCACCATTACTGCAAAAAACTGTTCAGTTCCAATTCCAACCATCTCAGGATGCAGATTTGGAAGGTCATTTCCTTCTGTATGCCTTCCTAGCACGGCTTCTCTATTTCCTCTGTGGAAATCCATTCTGAACAAATGTGTCTTATATGAAGCAACATGGTAGTCTACAAATGCTATATCATTTCAATTTGACCATAAAAAATATTTTTGGATACTCATTTTATAGAATTATAACTCTTAAAGTTATCTAAACTGACCTTTGATACCAACTATAAGGCCCCATCCTTAAACATTACTTAATCTTGAGTTATTACAAGAATACACATTGGAGATCATTTCAGGTTTAGAGTTTTAGAGAATTAGATCATAAATAATGAATTACATTACACATTTAAATAAGGTGGCTACATATGAGATTATATTCTATTTTCTCATCACAGGAAACATATTTAAAATAAAACATGGAATCTTTCTCGACACTTCCTCGACATTATCATCACATCATGTACCATTCCCTTGACCTGTGAAAAACATTTCAAAAATGTGATATGAGCATAAAAATCTCAGTAAGGGATATTAAAATATAGAAAGAAAACCTTAGTCCATGTATACATAAGAATCACTGAAATCATACTTTACTCATAAAAATAAGAACATTAACATACCTCATGAAATCATAAGGTTTATGAATAACTCATAGAAAACATAAGACATAAAGGTAACTTTAGGCACTCAAAACATTCATATGTAGTGAGTAACTCTCGTGGTTACATTTGGAATACCCATTACAGTGTATTCCCAAAATATCATTAGAGAAACCTTAGAGTTTAACTCCTTCACGTTACCCAATGCATTGGAGAGCTATATCAGGCACACCCACCCTTAGTTTATCATGTAACCACCCATCTTCATAAAAATATCCCCAGAACCATAACATAATCGTATCACATAAAACATGCATAAATGAAACATAACCTTTTCATATTTCAATCAAAAGTAATCAAAAGCACATTGATATAATCAAAACATTATCAAAACCATTTTAAATACAAAAAAAAAATTAAAACGTGGTATTTATTTTTCATTTAAAAAAAGTTATGGCTTGTAGAGGATGCCAAAACTAAAATAATGGTCATGGCGGCGGATAAGTTTTTGTCGCAGCATACGTAAGACAAAAACATTCCCATTTGTTGTTTAGTAAAATGCTTTGTATAAAAATAATAATTTTGAATAAAAGTAAAATTCAAAGGGGTTTATACATCATATAAAAAAATGTAGTGTATAAAACAAAATATGCCTCAATTAATGGAGATTGAGACGATGTCCCATACCTCGTGTCCGACTTGACTCGATCGTTCATTAATCTCCGGAATAATAAACTAGATTTAATTTATACTTTCTTATGAGCCTTTTTCAAGTTAATTAATCCTTTTATATCACTTATTACTAGGTTATGAACATTATGTAATTATTTAAGTTAATTACGGCCGTTTTGTCGATCATTGGTACTTGACTCAAAAATAAACTTCTTATAATTACTAGTTGTTCATGTGGTAATATATCTATTATATCCAGAATTATATTCATTAGTTAGATATCATATATATCATATATATCCCTTTTATACCTGAATTTATAATATTACTTAACATTTAGAGGTAAGAAATGAAATGCACCGTTCATGGAGACGGTAAGCCGTACATACAGATGAACACTACTTTCATTTCTATTTCGTATTTAATGGAATGGAATCATAATTATATAAAGGTATATTATAATTCCAATTTAATATCATATGTAATACGATTAACTTCATCCTTTATACATCCCACATATTGAATTACTGAATCAAATCACTTTGAGGGGGCGGCAGTCTGCACATCCTAAAATGAATATATCGCGTTAACCCATAACGGAAACCATAAAGGTATGCCATAAATGAAAAATACAGAAGCATATGGAAAACATAAACATAATATCTATCATATATAAATAGTGTTACATCTTAATGGCCACCCTGAAAGGTGTTAAAAGAAGATTGAACAATCATCATTTCGTGTGGCTGTAACTCGCCACTTGTAGAAACAGTATGTTTTTAACCATTAGACGGGAGTGTGTGTAATTGTAAATAAAATCCTTATCATAAAAGCATCCAAGTATATTAAAGATACTATTTTTGATACAAAATAATGGAAAAAAAGTGTTTATAGGTTTGGAGAAGCAAAATAAAACAAAAGAACATTAGGGAAGACATTACTTTTAAATCGGGTAACTCCACTTAGTTTGAACCAAAAGGGTTTCTTGAAGATCTTTATACCTAAGGTAATTATTATATGATCAATATAGGGATGTGTAGAGATAAAATGATCCTATTTTGGCCGAGAAAATGGCTTGTGAGGTGTGGGTAATGTTTTAGAGGTGGGAGCCTTTTATAAGAGGGAGGAGGGGCGCTCTTGGAAATTCATGAAATGTTACATTATTATAAAATGATTTTCGGATTTTAAAGGTTCCACAATGTAATATTTCGAGGATAATGTGATAAGGGTTCGAAATCCACCCACCCAATAGTTTTTTTACATGTTTTATCCTAAGACTGTACATTAATTTTTCATTTTATTTAAATTGTTCGTTGATAAGGTAATCACTACATCATCATGGTGTCATAAATAAACATATTTATTTAATGTATAAAAATTATAAATAAAATACCATTATCTAAGATATATTTATAAATTTCCAATGACTATTTATAGTGTAAGAGATCATTTATGTTGACCGAATTAATTTTTTTTTACTTAGGTGTTACATACTTTTGTTATATTTAACTTTCTTTAAAAATAATAATATTATATGTCACTATCACGCAAAAGTGATTCAATGGGGTCCCGAAGTATGGAACAAGGCATCCCATGGTTTTACATAACACAACCAATAGCATTAGGATACATGTTGGGGTCATTTTATATTATTATCATATTATTTTATTACCCTTAACTACCTGATTACTAACTAATAACAATAATTAAAGATAATTATTATCATTACTATCCATAATGTCCAAAAAACAAAAGTGTCTTAATTAATTAATTTGGAACATTTCATTAAAAATATGGAATCCATTTTAACAAATTCCAAACAGATAAATTATAGTAATTAATTGAAAAATAATACCTATTTTCAAAACAAATAGCGGGTTTTTTTAAATAATATCTATAAAAAGTTTGACACTTGGTTATGCCCAATTTCAAAGTGAAATTAATTATGATGACCAACCTTATATTAAATGTTAAAAAAATTATTCAAATTACAATTTAGAACGAATAAAAAATATAATCTAACCATATAATTAAATTAGATGAAAATCATTTTTGAAGTAAAATGCAGTATTTTTCACTATTCATTAAAAAATGAGCATTGTTAGAAAAATACCAAAAATTTATCCAAATTAAAGTTAAATGTACTAATCCTAAAGAATAAGTTTATTATTACAAATATATCTTATAAAATTGTCCAAAGATATATTTAAAGATGATTCGCCATCAAAAGGCGGTAAAATAATCATTCAAAAAATATTAGATTATTCTATGCTTAAGATTAGATTTATTCTCATTTTAAGCCTCTAAAACACTATCTAATTCATAAATAGACATAGATATGAAATTATATTACTCTTTACTTACATGGGTTGTTTCAATTACATCTCAAAATATTACAAAGTAGATACTTCTACATAGTTTCCAATTTTTTCATAAAGTAAAAACTCTTAAAAAAAGAGACATGTCTAGTTCCGGGTTTTAGACAGCATGACTTTTCCTTGATCCCATACTTGACCCTATTCATCATTATGTCCTGTGAAAACATTTTAATACATGGTATGATCATAAAAAGCTCAGTAAGTGATATAAAACAAATGTTGAAAACATTTTTTTATAAATACAAACAAAACATGAACTCTCTTACTTACCACATGAAATCATAAGATTTATTAAAGACACATAGAAATCATATATCATAAAGGAAACTTGTGGCATCCATAACATACTTAAATTTTAGCTATCAAAGCTACATAGATACTATCTTTGGAATGCCCATCACAGTATATTACCTAAATGTCTTAGGAGAAACATTTACCTTTACCTCTGTTACGTTACCAATGCATCAGAGAGCTATCATGGGCTCACCCACCCTAGGATTATCACCGAACCACCCGTATGCATAAATAATACCCAAGAACCATAACATGATCATAACAAATAACATAATCATAAATGAAAGATAACATTTCCACATTAAAATAACAAAATAACATTTCAAGATATAGAAATAATAAATCCATTCTCAAAATCATTTTCAAAACCAAAATACCTAAAAAAAGTATATGGTATTTATTTTCTCTTTTAAAAACATTAAGACATGTCAGGAAAGCCAAAGATCAAATAATACTCACTGTGTTGGAAAGGTCATTCTCACCTCTTACGTTAAAAAATGTTACTTTTTTGAATTTGGTAAATTTCTTCATAAAAAAAGATTCCCTTTGATTGCAATGAAAAGTCAAATGTGTTTATAAAGTGTATAATAGAAAATCGTGTATTAAAAAAAATATGCCTCAATGAAAGGAGATTGATATGAATTCCCTTACCTCGTGTCCGACTTGACTTGATCGTTCTTTAATCTCCTGAATAATAAACTAATGCTAATTTCTACATTCTTAAGAACATTTTTCATGTTTATTATTCCTTTTAAATCTCTCATTACCATGTTATATGTTAGGTCAACAAGGCTAAAAACCTTGAGAGGGGGGGTGAATCAGGTTATGTCTATTTTAAAATTACACCTCATTCTGATCTTGTTTCACTGTTAATCAAAATACTCTTCTCTCTCATTCTCGGTGCACAATATAAACAGAAAGTAAAGCATGCACAGGACGCAACGATTTTCACTTGGTTCACCCTCAGTAGGCTACATCCAAGGAACAAACACTGAAAATGTGCCGATGTACCAAATCCACTAAAAGTGCATTGGTGTTTTCAAGGTTTGGGATAGATCACTTTTATTCCTAGGCTCACTTCCTTTACAATGTTTAGGGTCGGCTCACAGCTTTCCCAAGGGTTACTCCCTTTTTCTCTCTCTCTGGCTCACTGTCGGGGGAGAGGATAACTTTCTTCCCCATCCATTTCTCAATGCTCTTGAAAGGATCCACTCATAGTTTATAAACTTGTTGGTCTCTTAATTATCATAAATGAATATATCCTTTGTTGTATATTGAATCTCTATTGAAGTCCAACTTACACCCGTAGATGAATATCACTTTGCACCAAAGGTATCGAGCAATCTTCTAGCTTTCACATAGCCCTGAATCAATGTCGTACTTAAACCATACCTGGCTCCCTTCTCCATGCCGGCACGCAAGTCTAAGCGCACAAGTAAAAACTGTCATGAAAGTTCACCTCAACCACTTGCGCGACACAAGATTCTGTAACTCCACACATGCGCGACTCATACTCTTTTATGCCTAAACCAATTTTGGCAAGCAACCATCAACTATCGAGCTTATTCAAAACCTGGCAAAAAAGTTTCACTAAACCACTTGCGCAACACCCCCTTCTTCATATCAAAACATGGGTGACTCCCTTCCTTTCTCACCCAAACCACTCTGCCTGTGCATCAACCAACTGGCATTCAACTTCTACTTGCACGGTCACACCACTACTTGTCCGACCAACACACCAGCGCGATGAGAGCTATAATTTCTTCTATGTTTTGAACATTTAACGAATGAGGAGGGGTATACCTCTATTTATATGTATTTTAATGCCCTTCATGTCATTGCGCAATTCTCCCCTCGACACACATGTTTCGGCGTGCAAGTCTCTGCCGTGCAGGTCAATTTTGCGACCAACCCTAAAACATGGATCGTAAACCATAGCCCATGAACTCGACATTCCACCATGAAATCCCCTTTTTCAAAAAAAAATTGTACTTCATGGTTTGCTTTGTCAACAATCACATCACAGATGTCCACTTTTTCAATAAACACAATCACCTAAAAAATGATTCAATGATACCTTGAGGGATTTTTTCCTAACATTATAAATATTATGAAATCATTTAAGTTAATAACATCCATTTTGTCTATATTTGGTACTTGATTCGAAAATGAACACCTTATATTTACAAGTTGCCTATGTGGTCAACAGTCCATTATATCCATAATGATATTTGTGATTTAGATATCATATATATCATATATATCTAGTATATACATGTATTTATAATATTACATAACATTTGGAGGTAAGAAATGAAATGCACCGTTCATGGAGACGGTAAGCCGTACGTATCCATGAATGCTACTTTAATTTCAATTTCATATTTTAATGGAATTAAAACATAATGATACATAGTTATATTATAATTACAGTATAATTTCATATATAATATTATTAACTTTATCCGTTATACATCCCACATAAGGCATTAACGAGTCACATCACTTTGAAGGGGCAATAGTCTGCACTTCCTCAAAAGAGATTATCATATTTACGCACTATGAAAACCATAAAGGTGTTCTATAAATAAAAAATACAGAAGAATAAAGAAAAAAATAAACATAATATATAAATATAGAGCCATCATAATGGACACCATGAGAGGTGGTAAGAGATAATTGAACAATCATTGTTTTGTAAGGCGTTAGTTTTCCATCCACAGAAACATTATGTTATTCTCCCATTAGATGGAGGTGTGTGTAACTGTAGTTCAAATAAATTTCATAACAAAATAATACTTTACTCAGGATATTGGTGTTGTTACAAAATAAAGGAATAAAAAGAGATGCAGGGTTGGAGAAGTAAAATAAAAGAAAACAATTTAAGAGAAACTGTTACCTTTTATTTGGGTAACTCCCTCTGGATTGAACCAAATGACTTATTAAAGTGCCTTATGCCTAAGGTAAGCCTTCTATGAGGAGGAGTGGGATGATGGAAGCTTAATTGGGCAGATTCTGGATGAGAAAAAAAGTCTTGAGAGGTGTCAGGAACTGGTTTGAAGTGGTATCCATTTATAAGGGAGAGGAGGGGAACTTTATTAAAATGTGAAACTATGATTTTATTATATAATTATATTTGGTTAGAAAGGTTAAAAAATCATTAAAGTCCAATATAGGATGACTCATATTAGAAATAAAATCATCCAATCAGAATTGGGCTTGTTTTGGAAAATAATTTAATCATTATAATTTTATTTATTGAAATCATTTATTAATGATGTAAACACTGCATCATTCATTTGTCATAAATAATTTAATTTATTTGATGTATAAATATTATAAAAAAATGAACCATGATGTAGGACCACATTTTAACTTTCTTTTGAATATTTACAGTCTAGAATATAATTTATGTAACCTTTTGTAAAAATTTATGTACTAAATGATATTTGTTTTTGACATTTTTTCCTTTACTTTTATTAACACTCCCAAGTAGTTCAATGGGGTCCTAAAATTGTCCCAAAGATTCCCATGGTCGTAAATTACTCAACAAAAAATTTTGGACAAATGTTAAGGTAATTTTAAATTATTATAATATTTTTTGTAAATTGAATTAACCTATTTACCTTTAACTGTGGTAAATAAATGTCAAAAGTTACTATTCACTAGAAATTATATTCTTCTTATTGAACCACATTTTACTAACTAATAACAACCATGTGTGTCATATTTTCTAAATAAAATTCACAGAAGTTTTAAAATTTTATTTAAATGAAAAATCCAATTCTTTTAACAACTACTAAGTGGTTTCACTATTCATCAAAAATTAATGTTTTTCATAAAAATACCAAAAATTCACCTTTAGATATAATTGATATAAAAAATTCAAAAATTATGTCAATTTTAAAAAATTATAAAAATAAAATTGGAATTAATTAATTTAAAATTATTTCATGTTGTTAAAAAAATAGCACTTTTTTAAGAAACAATAACTATAAAAAGATTGGCACTTGATTAAGTCCAATTTCAAAGTGAAATTAATTTCAATGAAAAAAATTAGATTAAATTGTAAAAATATATTCTAATTACACTTTAAAAAAAATTAAAATTATAATCTAACCATATAAAAAAATTATATTAAAATGTGGGTTTGAATTAAAATAAAATATTTTCACCATTCATTAAAAAATGAACTTTGACGGAAAAATTTCAATAAATTTTATAATGTAAATTTCAATGTACCCATTCTATATAAGGATTTTAGTTGGTCATATAGAATGTATTAACGTGACCAAAACTAGATTTAATGAGGTTTCTCCATTAAAATGCGATAAATCAGCCTTTTAATGTAAATTATGCTTAAAATTTGATTCATTCATATTTTAAGCCTCTAAAATTTTATTGAATAATTTAAAAAACATTTAACAATCATGTATAATCATATTATAGTTATATTTGTTCATACACGCTAATACAACTACTAGGAGTTAATTACTATTTAAAGAATAATAATATCATATTATTAGTGTGAAACATAAGATTTCAAAGAAACCCTACCTCATCTTCGTGTTCCTTCGTTGATGTGGTTTCTGGAAGATCTTTTGAGATCTCCAAGCCCTGCACAAATGTTGTAGCTGCCCCAGATTGCATCAAAACAAAACAATTTCATCATGGTGGAAAACAATGATTTCTTTCTCACAAAACGAGGTAAACCCTCTTGCATCAGACTTACATTTTGTGCGTTTTGGGAACTTTTCTAAATGCCGACCGTCTTTGATATGCTTAATAAATCAGCTTGAAGAGATAGGTTTTTCATGTTTTTATATCATTTTGTTAAACTCTTCCAACATAGTTTTGTGCCTTTCTTCGGAGGATGATTATTATAGGCTTTGGGTGAGACATTCATGGTCCTTTGGGGGTTGTTCAATGAGAGTTCTTAAATGGACCCCGAAAGTTGACCCCTACCTTGAATCTCCTATAGTTCCAGTTTGGATTGGCTTCCCTGGGCTACCACTTCATATTTTTATAAAATCTACCATGTTCCTAATTTCCATGCTAATATGGAATCCATTGAAACTGGATTCGGCGATGAGTAATCTTTCAAGACCATCAGTTTCTAGAATTTGCATTGAAATTGATGTTTCTCAAACACTTGCTTACAAAATCCGGATTCAGAATAGAGATTATGGATTCTTTCAGGATGTTGTATATCAAAAACTACCCAATTATTGTCAAATTTGTCTTAATCTTGGACATGTTTTGAAGGAATGTGACTATAAGACTACACATCCTATTTCCATGAATGTTACTTGGGTTGTAAATAAAAAAACATGGCCTGGACGGGAGTAGAGTTTTCTACATAGATGATGCTGGTCCCTCTGTTGTAAGAGAACCTTTTGGAGGGAAAAAAATATAATGAGCGTAAGGATCTTTTAGTTGATAATGTTGAGCCCTTATAACCTACACAGTATTCTATTTAATCTAATGGACTGCCAGGCTTTTTTGATGCTCTGATTACTACAACAAATGTCGTCAGTAACTCTCCTTCCCTGGTGGTGGATCAAGAGATCGAGAAAAAAACTCATGTTTCACGGGAGAAGGAGCATATTTATCATTGTGATTCTCGTGAATTTTCAATATAGGACATTGATCAACCTATTCAAATTGAGGAAGCCTACTTAAAATCAAGTTATAAGAAGGGAAAATACCAATGGTGGATGTTGATGGATTCATCACCACAAATCCTAAAAAACAAGGAAACATTGAGACTACTCACAACTGGAAAGAAAAATTGTAACAATATCATTGGATGCTTCTATGAAGGAAAACATTGAACTCCCAAAAATACCAATGGTGGCTGATCAACCGGCTGAAACCTCTAGCTCAGAGGAGGAGGAGGATGATGAAGGAAAAAATGATCTTGTTTACAATGATTCTTATGTAAATGATGAGCTGGTAGGAAAAGCTACTGATGCATGGATGGATTAACAATATACCATCACATTCCAGAAGTACTGTGACTGTGATAACCCTGCTGAGAAATATCTTGAAATTAGAAAAAATATGTTCATTAGATTCCTGGATGAATATAAAAAAATCCTAAATTTAACATTAAAGACATTCCATGGGAATGATTTTTGTATTATCCAAAGGATTTTCTTGCCTGAGTTTTAGTGCGGGTTTTTATGATCAACTAGTAGTTTGATCTTCGGAGTTTCGGGTTTTTGGTTTTCTACACCTCACACAGATCTGATGTGTTTTTTCTGGATTACTCTTTATGTTGTTACTTTAATTTACTTCACTTGGTTTTTTTCCTCACTATAGGATCTTGGATAGTATCTATCTCCTTTCTTCTCTTTGGATTTCTTGCTTTTATGTTGATGTAGAAGCATTTTTGTTCTCACACAATGTCCTTTTTTTTCCTCAATCTGCACTTTGGCAAACTGGTTGTTTATGTTGGCTAGTTTTGTGGCAAGTTGTTGCAGTTTCCCTATTAGCGCTGCTTTTTTCCATTAGTTTTTGGTATTTTTTCAACCAGGTGCGAGAATGTTTTGGTGGAAAAACTGTTGATGGGGAATTTATACGGCCAGATTTTGGTGTTCATTTCTGGTTCAATCTTTGATCTATCTCCTACAAGAGTCCTTTCATCTCAATCCGTGAAAGTCACTTTGATGGTGTTGTGGTGCCACTTCCCTTCATGGATGTTTTCTCTGATAGTATGATGATAGGACGTCTTGGACACCTCTTACACAATCTCAACTTTTGTTTGTTTTCTTGAAATCTCATATTGTAATCCCCTCAATCCCCTACTGGTGCAAGCCATTTACACCTCGTATTTGTATTGTATCTCTTAGTTTTAATAAATTCCTTTGGGGTGTGAATTGGGAGACCAATTCATGTTAGCTCCTTTCACCGAAAAAATAGAAACCATTTTAAAGAAAAATTAAGATTTAATTCACAAATATTAATAAATATGAAAATATCATATTCGTCATTTACCTCGGATGTTACATTCTTCCCCCCTTATGCAAATTGTGTCTTCACAATTTTTACTCACTTCTCTAAATAAGTGGAGGTATTTATCCCTCATAGAATTTTCAAACTCCCACGTTGCTTCTTTAATCATATGGTTTGTTCAGAAATCCTTTACCTAGTGAATTACCTTATTCCGCAAAACATGCCCTCTATGGTCATGAATCTAAACTGGTTTTTCTTCATAAAAAAATATTCTCTTCCAACTGATCTTCCTCTGGGATCAAATCATGAGATGGATTTGGCATATACTTTCTCAACATCGATACATGAAAAACATTGTGTTCCTGGGATAAACATGGATGTAAAGCCACTTTGTACATAACTAATCCAAATTTCTCCAGAATTTCATAAAGAGTAATGAACCTCATAATCAACATTCACTTCTTACAAAAAAGCATCATACTTTTCCATGGAGAAAGTTTGAGAAAGACATGATCACCTACCTCAAAAGAAAGATCCTTCCTCTGGTTATCATCATAACTTTTCTATCTTCTCTGAGATGATCTCATTGGCTTCTGAATCAACTGAACATTCTCTGTCATCTCTTCTACCAATTCTGGTCCCATCAACTTCCTTTCACCTACTTCATCCGAAAAAGATGGATTTCAACAATGATTTCTATATAATATCTCAAATGGAGCCATCTGTATACTGGAATGAAAACTGTTATTATATGAAAATTCAACCAATGAAAGATGTTGGTCCCAACATCCCTGGTAATCCAATGAGCAAGAATTTTGCATATCCTCCAAGGTCTGAATTATTCATTCTGATTACCCATCTGATTGAGGATGAAAATTTGTACTAAAATTTAATTCAGTACCCAACAACTTATGAAGGCCTTTCCAAAAGTTATAAGTAATCCTAGGATCATGATCATATACAATGGAGAAGGGAACTCCATTAAACCTATCTATCTATTTAATATATAACCAAGAAAGTTGATCTAGAGACAATGTATCTCGAATAGGATGGAAATGAGCATATTTAGTCAATCGATCAACTATCACCCAGATTGCATTATTACCTTGAGATGTCTTTGATAATACCACAGCGAATTCCATAGACATATTTTCTCATTTCCACTCTGGAACCGGTAGAGGCTGAATCATCCCATTCAGTACCTGCCACTTTTCTTTAACCTGCTGAAAATTCAAACACTTCACAGTAAAATCAGAAATATCACTCTTCATTTCATACCACCAGTAATACTCTCGAAGAACTCTGTACATCTTAGTACTACCGGGATAAACTGAAAACGGAGAACTATAAGCTTTACATAACAACTCATTCTTCAATTGTGAAACAAAAGATACACATAACCTCCTTACGAGTCTCAAAAAACAATCATTATCAATGTTAAATTCAGTCAACTAACACTTATGAACCAGCTCTACCTTTTTCTGCAACTCACTCTCTTCTTTCTGTGCTTGATTTATTTTGTCTTATATAGATGATTTAATTGACTATGGAATCAAAACCGAAGAATTTCCAGCATCAACAACTTCTATGCCAATGTTTATCAAACAAAAAACCAATGGATCTTATTCTAAATGTAGCATGGCTAATGAGAAATTAATGTTTCGACTCAAATTATCAGCCACTTTATTTTCTTTTCCAGGATTGTAATGGATCTTGAAATCATAATCCTTGATTAATTATAGCAATCTCATCTGTCTCATGTTAAATTATTGTTGAGTGAATATATATTTTAAACTTTTGTGATCAGTATATATTTCACATTTTACTCTATACAGATGATGCATCTAAATTTTTAAAGAAAAAACAACAGTAGCTAATTCCAAATCATGTGTAGGGTAATTTAACTCGTGATGTTTCAACTGATGTGAAGCATAAGAAATTACCTGATCATTCTGCATAAGGACACATCCAAGTCCTTTCAATGAATCCTTATTGTAGACAACAAACTGACCATTTCTGGATGGCAATTCCAAAACTAGAACATTCAACAATATCCATTTCAATTCCATAAAACAATCATCACATTCTATGGTCCAGATGAGCTTAACACCTTTTCGAGTTAACATAGTTATTAGACTAGATAACTGTGCAAATTTTTCAACAAATGATCCAGTAATAAACTTCCAAACCATGAAAACTACAAATATCGGTTATATTTGTTAGTCTTGGCCATTCTTCAACAAAATTTGTTTTAGCAGGATAAATAGTTATGCCATTTTTTGAAACAATGTCACCAAGAATGAAATTTGCTGTAATCAAAAATCACACATGCTAAATTTACAAATCAGTTTATTTTCATTTAAGGATTGCAAGACAACCCATAAATGAATTTCATATTCCTCCTTACTTTTGTAATAAACCAAAATATCATCAATGAACCCAACCACAAACTTATCCATGAACTCACAAAAAATTCTATTCATAAGATCCATGAATATAGCTAGTGCATTGGTTAAACCGAAAGGCATAACTACAAATTCATAATGGTCATATCTAGTACAAAACCCAGTCTTCAAAACATCTGATTCCTTTACATTCAACTGATGGTACACGACCTCAAATCAATCTTTGAAAAATAATGATCTCCCTAGAGCTGATGAAACAAATCATCGATATGAGGAAAACTATATTTATTCTTAATAATGATGTTATTTAATGCTCTATAATCAATGCATAGCCTCATTGAACCATATTTATTTTAAACAAACAATACAGGATCACCCCATGGTGATGTTCTAGGTCAAATGAAACCATTATCTAATAACTCCTACAATTTCTTCTTTAATTATAAAAGTTCAATTTGAGCAATTCGATAAGGGGGTTTTGAAATTGGTGTAGCATCAGGAACTAATTCAACAATAAATTCAACTTACAGATAAGGTTTAATGATAGGAAAATCATCAGGAAAAATATCAAGGTACTCATTTGCCACTAGCGCATCATTTATCTGAACACTTTATTTTATTTTCAACAATATTTCCAAGATGACATTCATTTCCATCTTTTACTAGTTTCTCGGCTTCCGGATATGCTATTAAAATCAAGGGTTAATTTTTGTATACAAACTGATGATCATTCTAAAAATAAAACGGTTTAGCTCTACATTCAATCTTAGCATGATAAATAGAAAGTCAATCCATGCCCAAAATAATATCAAACTCTACTAGAGGCAAGACAACAAGGTTTGTAGGTAGATTTATTCCACACACAAGTACATGAATGTTCTTATGTTTTCTTTATGTCTCAACATTTCCTCTAGGTGATTTAACTGTAAGTTCTATCTTCACATCTTGAGATGGAATTCCCAATTTACTAGAAAACTCCTCAGAAATGAAAGAGTGTGTAGACCCTGAGTCAAACAACACATTGGCATAATCTTAACAAACAAACAGAGTACCTGATACAACTTCATTTGATGGCCCAACATATGATGAAGTAGTTGAAAAGGATTTCAACAACCCTTTCTCCTTGTATTCTGGCTGCTTTTCTTTGGTTTTGTTCTTTTTTGGGCAATCATTTGCATAATGACCCATTTCATTACATATAAAATATTTTACTGACTGCAAATCAAATTTTTTTACCATTACCCTGATTTTTTCTGTGAAATTATGAGCCTTATGTCCCATTTTACCACATCAATAGAACTTACCAGAATTCAAAAGGCATTCCACAACGTGCATTTTACCATAATTGTCACAAACTATAAACTTATGTTTCTTACCATAAGACTTTTTTTAAGAGTTATTCCCTTTCGCCTGCCACCTCGACCCATTATTCTGTTGTTTGTCGTAGAACACTTGATCATTGGAAAACTCCATTTCCCCCTTCTCCGCACAACGAACAGGGTTTTCATAACTTTTGAAATCACATAATGTTAAATATATTTGATACTTTGATTTAATCCTGAGTAAAAACAGTTGATTTTATTATCCAGATCTCATCTAAATTTGTAGCATAACTTTCCAGTCGAGTGAATTTTTCTTCATAAGCAGCCACTCAGTCATCCTCCTACCTCATTTCTAGGAATTTTTTTCCATCCTAATACAAAACACCTTAGGAAAATATTTCTAAAGAAACATACCTTTGAATCATCCCAATCAAGAGAATAAATCTCCTCACTATCCCATATTTTTAGCAACATTGACCACTGCTGATAAGCTTCGCCATTAAAACGATAAACAGGATGACTTCCTTTTGATGTTATGAACAACCCATGACATCAAAAATTTTCTCCTGTGCTTTAAACCACCATTCAGCTATCACAGGGTAAGATGATCTTCTCAATGATCAGGGATGTTGCCTCATGAAATGATTCACTATTGACATGTTCCTCTACGGTAGATCTGGCTGATCTCGTGCATGGATACCACCACCATTTATAGCCTAAGTCAATTGTTCCATCTCTATAACAAACTGTTCAGTTCTGATTCTGACCATCTCATGATGCTGATTTGGAAGGTTTTCTTCCTCCTGATGTCGTCCAAATATTGATTCCATGTTTCTTCTATGTAAAACCATTCTGAACACAGAAATATATTTGGAAAAGCAACATGGTAATTTGGAAATGATATATGATTTCATAAATTAATTAATGGACATTTATTTAACAATACCGTAACACTTAAATTTATCTAAACCAACCTCTGATACCAACTATAAGGACACAACCATAAAAATTACATAATATTGAACTAAATGAATAATTCATATTGAGGATCTTTTCAGGATTAGAGTTTTAGAAAATTAAGACATAACTATTACATATCAAAACATTAAAAAGTATACACTTTTACACAGTTTCCATTTTTTCATAAAATAAAAACTCTTGAAAAAAAGAGTCGTG
This sequence comes from Viscum album, assembly GCA_963277665.1. Lineage (NCBI taxonomy): Eukaryota > Viridiplantae > Streptophyta > Magnoliopsida > Santalales > Viscaceae > Viscum > Viscum album. The sequence continues at coordinate 1,063,711,642 of OY728140.1, forward strand.
TCTAGTTCTAGGTTTTAGACGGCTTGGATTTTCCTTGATCCCATCATTGTCCCTATTTATCTTTAATTCCTGTTAAAAAATTTCAAAAGTTGGGATGAGCATAGAAATATCAGTAAGGGTTATATAAAAAAGGATGAAAAAACAATTTCTAAATACATTGAAAAAATGAACTCTCTTACTTATCTCATGAAATATTAAGATTTATGAATGACACATTGAATAAATATATCATAAAGCTTTCTTGTGGCATCCATAACATACTTACATTGTAGCAATCAAAGCTACATAGGGAGTTAGTTTGGAATACCCATCACAATATATTCCCTAAATCTATTAGGATAAACATTCATGTTTACCAACTCCAGGTTACCCAATGCAATGGAGATCTATCTCGGGCTCACCCACCCTAGGATTATCATGGAAGCACTCGTATACATATATAATTCCCGAGAACCATAACATGATTATATCACATAATATAAGCATAAAGGAATGATAACATTTCTATATTGCAATAAAAAAAATATCATTTCAAGATATTGAAATAATAAATATATTCTCAAAACCATTTTCAATACCAAAATACATAAAAGAGTATATGGTATTCATTTTTCCTTTTAAAAACATTACAGCTTGTTAAGGAAGCCAAATATCAAATAATACACTGGGCGGTGGAATGGTCATTGTCACCGACTATGTTAAAAAAAACATTCATTTTTTTATTTGGTAAAATGCTTCGAATAAAAAGATTCTCTATGAATGAAATTTAAAGTCAAATGTGCTTATACAGCTTATAAAAGAAAATCGTGTATTAAAACAAAATATTCCTCAATGAAAGGAGATTGAGACAAAGTCCCTTACATCATGTCGGACTTGACTCGGTCTTTCTTTAATCATCTCAGTAACAAATTTAATATAATTTATTCTTTCTTAATAACCTTTTTCAATTTTATTATTCCTTTTATATCACTAATTACCAAGTTATAAATATTATGTAATCATTTAAGTTAATAACATCCATTTTGTTGATATTTGGTACTTGAGTCAAAAATGAACACCTTATATTTACAAGTTCTCCATGTGGTCACCATTCCATCATATCCAAAATGATATTCATGACATAGAGAACATATCTATAATATATATCCATTATATACATGTATTTATAATAGTATAGAACATTTGGATGTAAGAAATGGAATGCTACGTTCATGGAGACAGTAAGTCGTATGTATGCAAGAACACTAATTTCATTTCTATTTCTTATTTTAATGGAATTAAAACAAAATTATACATAGTTATATTATAATTACTGCATAATATCATATATAATATCATTAACTCTATCCTTTATATGTCCCACATAAGGCATTAACAAGTCACATCACTTTGAGGGGGCGGTAGTCCGCACTTACTCAAATGAGATTATCATATTTACCCTGTATGGAAACCATAAAGGCGTTCTATAAATGGAAAATACAGAAGAATAAATAAAACACAAACATAATATATTAATATAGTTCCATCATAATGGTCACCCTAAGGGGTGGTAAGAGGTAATTGAACAATCATCATTTCGTGAGGCGTTAGTTTTCCATACACAGAAACATTTTGTTCTTCACCCATTAGATTATGGTGTGTATAAGTGTAGTTCGAATACTTATAATAAAAACATCCTATTATATTAAGGATACTGGTGTTGTAACAAAATAAATTAATAAAAAGAGTTTAGAGGTTGTAGAAGTTAAATAAAAGAAAACAATTTAAGAGAAATTGTTACCTTTAAATTGGTTATCTATGTTTGGTTTGACCCAAAGGACTTCTTGAAGTGCCTTATTCCTAAGGTAAGACTTCTAGGAGGGGGAGATAGATGTAGGGAGCTTAATTAGGCAGAGTTTGGACGATCCAAAAGGCTTGAGAAGTGTGAGTAATTGGTTATAAGTGGTCTCCTTTTATGAGGGAGAGGAGGGGCTCTATAAAAAATGTGAAAATATTATTTTATTATATAATGATATTCAGTTTCAAATAATCCACAAATCATTAAACTCAAAGATACGATGACTTTTATTCGAAGTAAAATCATCCAATAAGAATTGGACATGTTTTGTATAATATTTTAATCATTATAATCTTATTTATTTAAATCATTTATTAATGAGGTAAACAACGCATCATTATTTTGTCATAAATAATTTAATTTATTTGGTGTCTAAAAATTATAAAACAAATTCCATGATTTAGGATATATTTTTATATTTCTAATGAATTATTATAGTCAAAAATATAATTTATATAAGCCTTTGTAAAAAATAATTTACTAAAATATATTTGTTTTTGTCATTTTTGCCTTTACTTTAAGTTAATTAATCTAAATTGTCATTATCTATCCCAAGTGGCTCAATGGGGACCCAAAATAGACCCAAAGATGCCTATGGTCTTAAATGACTCATGAAATAAGGTTTGGACAAGTGCTATGGTTATTTTGAATTATTATAATATTCTTTTTTCCTTGAATTAACCTATTTACCTTTAACCACAGAAAAGAAAAGTCCAAAGTTACAATTCACCAAAAATTATTTTCATCTTATTGAATCACATATTACTAAATAATAACACCCATGTATGTTGGAGTTTCTAAATTCAATTCACAAAATTGGTAAATTTTCATTTAAATGAAAAATTCAGTTTTTTAACTACTACTAAGTGGTTTCACTATTCATCAAAAATTGATGTTTTTCAGAAAAATACAGAAAATTCAGCCTAAGATCTAATTGATCTTCCGAACTCAAAAGTAAGTTCTATTTTACCGAATTCTAAAAATAATAGTGAAATTAATTAATTTAAAATTAATTGTCGTTGTTAAAACAAATAGTGTGTTTTTAAGAAACAATAACTATCAAAAGATTAACCCCTCTTGAAGTCCAATTTCAAAGTGAAATTAATTTCAATGACCAACATTGGATTAAATGGTTATGATATATTATAATTACACATTAAAACCTTTTAAAAAGATAATCTAACCATATAAATAATTTACATTAAAACACAGTTTTGAATCAAAATACAATATTTTCAATATTCATTAAAAATGAACATTCTCAGAAAAATTCCCAAAATTTACAAAGTAAATTTTGATGTCCCCATTCAAAAGAAATATTTTATTTGGTCATATATAATTTATTAATGTGAAAAAAACTATATTTAATGAGTTTTTTCTATTAAAAGGCAATAAATTGGCCTTTTAATGTAAATTATGCTTAAAATTAGATTCATTCATATTTTAAGCCTATAACAATTTATTGGATAAATGAAAATACATTTAACAATCATGAATAATAATATTGGAGTTATTTTTGTTAATTCCAGCCAATAAAATGACAAACAGTTAACTACTATTTAAAATAATAATATTATATTATTAGTGTTCAATGTACGATTTCAAAGAAACTCGTTGTTGCATTTCAGGTATGCTATCAGACATAGTATCCCTTTTAATGTAAAATTAATATTTAATTCACAAATAATAATAAATATGAAAATATCTTATTCTTCATTTACTAGGTATGTTACAAAAGAATGATAAAATAATAATTGTATATATTTTTGAGACATATATATAGAATATAGTGGATTTATAAAATATGAATGATGTGAGAAACTCAGGTGGATAGTGAGAGAACGTAACATAAAGGTAATATAAAGGTTAAAAAACAACCCTAAACATATTAATGAATTCATTATGCACATGTAAAAAAATTCATGGTTAATCAAATTAATTTAATTAATTATATAAATAATAACTTCTCTATCATTTATATGATAAATTATAATATTATTAAGTTCATTAATAGCCATTTCAATGAGTTACACTATTCAATTTATTCATTCTGTGAGTGTTGGTTTCATGGTTTCATGGTCAGTTCAATTTAGTAAAATTATGTAATTAATATTCGTATGAAAATAATTATCTATTTGTGAAATAATATATTACTAATTAACTACCATATGTATCAGATATTGTATATATAATTTCATTTTATTGTATAAGGATGATTCATATGAAAAAATGATACTGATAATTTTTGTGTTTATTTGGTTTTTTTCAGACCATAACATTATTGTTTTATTTTATTTAATATTATTTCTATATATTTGTTGTATACCATGTAATAATATTAAATGAACACACTAAAAGATTATTTTACCACATAAATAGTTTTATTATCATCCTTGAAAGTGGTAATGGAAAAAATAAAGTCATTATCCAGGGAGATGGTAGACCTCTATATATTGTACAACTATTTCATTTCTCTAAATAAAAATAGAAAATATTTAATGTTTATATAATATATTCAAATTGAAATATGACATTAAAATATATTCGCGATATTGATGTTTTTATTCTTTGATTCTTTAATGATTTTATGAGATTGAATAAGTATAAATGAAATTGAAATAGATGGTTTGAGAATGTTACATCCTGAATATCACCACCTTTATATACCCATCAAGTAACATGAAATTGTTCTATTATTGCGACATTAAATTCTTTTAAATGAGGTAGTTGATTGGGTGGATAATTGGAGGAATATTGAAAAACTACTATGATTATAAGGGGTGAGGATAATAAAATTTGAGTGATGGTCTTTATAAGGTGGGGGATTGGTTTTTTTATTATTATATTCAATATATTGTAATTTTTTCTCAAGGAAATACATTGTTATTATTTTAATTAATATTTAATTTAAATTTTCGTTTTTTTAAAACCAGTGGGTTCATAAATCAACTATGAATAATAAAAATCACAGATTTGGATTATAATGATAAATTCATTAAATTATCATATTTTAACTACTCACTAAAAATTAATGTATTTCAAAAGAAATATGAAATATCCACTATGATAATTTACTGACATATTTATTATAATAATAGATTCCATTTTATGAGAATTTTTTTCTATATATGAAAAAAAATATTTTTAAATAAACTCACCATTTATTAAAAAAAACTAATTTATGTATTATTATCAATTCATGAAACACTGATTTATTAAATCTGGTCCCATAAAAATTTATAATATTAATAATAAAATATTATATTTATTAATGAATTTATTTTATTGAAATAATTATTTATTTTAATTAATTATAATAATTATAAAATATTACATAAATATTTTTTGTTTTTCCAAAATATCAACATCTAATTTATCAGTTTTGAAAAAACTAATTTACTTATACATGATATATATATATATATATATATTATTTATATAGGTCATAAATGTTGAATACATTCATATATATGGATACAATTCTAACTAGAAAAAATTAGAATTCCTAATGTGGGGATATAATAAATTCCATTAAAAAAATTAAAAAACAGTAAATGAGTGATATTTGAGTTATTATTATTTGACAGATAAAAAATATGATGATAATATAGTATAAAAATTAAATTTAAAGAAATGGTTTCGGAATGATATCTCTTGAATATCCCCTCTATGAAGGACCCCTTAAATAAAATTGAATAATACTTTTGTTGAGACCAATAGTTCTTTTTTGAGGGGTAGTGGATTTGGAAGTGAAATGCTTAAAATAGTGACATCTTATGTTTTTTAGATGGTGTGTGGATATGGATGGGATTAGGGTTGTAATTAATAGGTGAAAGGGGCAGTTTTGATTATTATATTGAAAAGATAATTATTTTTTCCCAATAAAATCAATAGTGGTGATTCATTTGAGTAAATATAGTAAATGATTCAGTATAGATCTAACTAATGGGTTGTCATGTGATCCACTACTCTTAAATTCATGTATTTAGATTATAAAGTTAAAATCTGTAAATTATCATATTTCATTAATCTCCAAAATCTCAATAGTTTTATATAAATACAAAAAAAATAACCATAACCATTTTTGTATGTGTAGATTTCAAAAATGGAATTTTTTTAGGAAAAATAATTTCTAAAAATTAGAGAAAAATTTTCTAAATAAAATTATCATTTTTCATAAAATACTAATTTTTATATTTTAATACACTTTATAATCCATTGATAAATTAATTATAGTCTTGTAAAATTATTATATAATTATAATAAAAAATATTAATAATTTATAGATATAATTTTGGAAAATAAATTTTATTTTAAATTATTTTATTTGTCTTAAAATTCTAATTAAACATTTACATTGATAAAAAATTCCACCATCGAATTTATTATTTAAAAAATAATTTATTCACTTGTACAATTTTATAAATATATCATTGTTTTATTCATTAAGATATTTAGACTATATTTATTATTTTATAGGTTAGTACACTATTTTAACAACTATATTATCATCATTCATTACATTGTATAACATTCCACTTTGGGAGCTCTAATTTTTATATTATATATTACATCATTAGTTTATTCATTTAATAAAAAAAATTATTTGTTATCCTTTTTTATTACATATTTCTTAACTCGATGACATGATGCATAAGGTATAGTCTCTCCACTATCAAACAAAGATGCTAACTATTAATTAGAACCCTCTTGCATATAGGGAGGTACAGATTAGATCATGTGGAATCCAAACTCAGACATAGTGGTTTTGGTTTTTATGTTCCTAAAAATGTCAGAAATTTAAATTATTCATAGTAAAATGTGTTTGGAACATGAAATTTATGACACTAAATAGTCTCTCACCATTATATCAATCCCACTACAAATATTAAATTGAAAGTCAATTCTATGTCAGTCTGAGAAAAAAATGTATATCCCCAACTATTATGCAGTTTACATTGTATCTACAATTTAAAAAATTCCACACACTCCACATTTCATTAAAATATTACTGAAATGTAGATTCCCCTTTGTTAAACACATTAACTGACTATTGTATGAAGAAGGTAGTTCATTCATCATTACATTACCAGATTACACAATTTTGAGGAAGCTAAATATTGTTATGATGTTTAATTTTTTATCATTTTCAAGTTTAAAACATACATTTATTTAGGGAAAATGATTACTTAAATAAAAAATATTCATTTGGGGGTCATCTAATAATCAATATTAGTTGATATAATAAATTTACTTATAGATCTAACCATGATACTATCAACATGAAGGAAATATAAAATAACAATAATCATGAACGACTGATGTTGTTACTTCTAGGTTAGTAAATTTTTCATGTTATTAATCAATGTCATTGAAATTATAGTATCTTGGTTTTCCATGTGAGGATTAAAATACGCCTAAAGGGGTGTGATTTCTATAATTAAACATGATACAACCGTTTTCAAAAATAAACATTTCTTATGGTATAAGGAATGAATTTTTAAAATGTTTAATGGATCCATGGTTCAAAAATAATGTAGAAAAAACAAGGGGATGTAAATAATTCAATTATCCACTCATTTTGATATAATATATTTTTATATTGTACTTATCTATGCATTTAAATTATACATTTATATCTTTTTTAATTTAGTGACTATCATTAGTTGAGGTAACCTATTTTTTTCCTAAAAATGAAATTGACGTCATTGATTTATTGTAACATGATAATTTTATATTTTTGCTCAATTTAATGTAATTTTTTTTTATATATTATCATTGAAATGATACAAATACAATATATTTAAAAAACTAGAATATATATATAATTGACATTCAAAACATTAACATTTTCTGATATTATTTCACATTAATTACAAAATAAATGAGAGTTAATCTACTTGGTTGTACATTGAAAAATTAAAATTCTTAAAAACCATGATTTCATATTATACAAATTGTTTTAATATAAAATTTCAAAATTAATATAAAATATAATTGTTAAAATGATAACAATAACATTAATTGATTTTAGTAACATATTAATAAAATTATTTTTATATCTTCATACTGTTCAATTTTATTAACCTAGTTCTATTCTTAAATTCTTCATAATTTATTATTGGTGAAAAAAATCATCATATAAAAATCAATATGTTCATAATTGATAATTTTAATTATTTTTTCAAACATCATTTAATTTTTAATTATTTTATGATAACTATACTTATCATATTTTGTTAATAAAAATTACACAACAGCAATGTGCCATAAATGTAATCAACAAACAATATATCCACCATTCTTATATCCAAAAACATTATGTTCAATTTAAAATGCCAAAATATTTTACGGTTCTCTCATATGATAAAATGGAATCCACAATGTTACAAATGGTAGAAAAATAGTATAAAGGAGTGATACTATGGGGGAATAAAGGAGTGGGGGCCAAGGGTGTCCCCACCAACTATATTAATCTTTTATAGAGGAATGGATACCATGGAACAAAACATGATCATGCCATCATGATTTAGAGAAGGAAAATAAAATAGAAAGTAAATATCTAACTATATTCTCCTCACATCACATATAGAGTATCTTTATGAACCTGAAAATTAGTGCCTTAAATTTTTTCATTAGATAAATGATAGACCATGGGATGGTTCCCCATCCTTATATTACTTTTTGACCTATTGCGGAGTCAGTAAAAACTTCTTCTAACCTAATTATTTATTGATTTCAATGATGTAGTCCAGTACACATATGATGTGCTTCATCCCGAATGAAATAAGAATTTTCTATGTCTGCAGCGAAGAAAATTATTACTAGACCATTAGAATAGCACTCAATACCCCATCCTTCATAAAACCATTCCAGAGTGAACCGTCTATTTTGAAATTGAATCCAGCACTATGTGGATGATATTAGACCAAGTGTATATGAGAAATAACTCTAATGAAATGCTAGAAGCATTCCAACTTAAGTGCTCAGTGGGATGGTGCATCAAGTCAATTTTTGATCTGCCGGATTAAATCCACAATCAAGAACCATATTCTACCGACAAGTGTTGTTCATGGGGACTTATCCCCTTCATAGTGGTATATATTCATCACAATTAATAAACACCAAAATACTTCAACAAAGATGGAAATTTTATCATTCTTCTCAATTCAAAAATTATTATCACCATAGAACCACGGATTAAGGAAAGTGGTACATGGGTTATATAAAGAGATATCCCCCTAAAAACACTAATGGAACTCAAAAATAAATGATCCAAATCACGTAAAAAAATATTCTCTATATATTTGTCTTGATTGATCTTGTTATATGTAATTTTGGAAAGATTATGATTAACTATATACTTCATGTCATATTATATTTCTAAATCAAGATATTTTATATTCTAAAGGAGGATTTTTATCTTCACAGGGATCTCATTACACCATAGGTATCTTGAAAAACATGTATATGAATAGTATTCATCTTTATCAATAAAAATTATTAGGCTGAAAATAACGCAGATGAGTAACATATAAAAATTAATTAATCCAGCTCAACTTTAAGAGTAATCAACTCATAAATAAATCCCACATATTACTGTTGAGGATAGAATGAATTAAACCATGATCAATGCCTGAGAAGCTGTATTTAATATAAAATGAATGAAACCCAGGAAACCCTGATATAAGTCAAACCTAGATTTGATTCTTGGAATTTTTTTCCCCATGACAAATAATCAACTGAGATATGCTCTGAAGAGAAAAAATGAGGGTGAACCAAATTACATTATGGATATTCCATCCACTTTAGTATATATAAGTTTTTCACATAATTTACTAGGATGAAGATTATCCAAATATTTTTCACTTCAATTACCTCCCAAATATGATTCACATGTATTGTGTTAATTTAAAATGACACACTACAAAAATAAATTCCTCCTTCCCTTATAGGATTTTCATCATGTCCCATGATATGAAGTGATATTATTATTTTAAGAGTTCATCCCAAATGAAGGAGATCAAAATATTCTCAATCCTCTTTATGATACTCTAGTGAACCCATAGTTCATAAAGAAAATTCATGGGTATAGTGGGAAAATCATTTCACCCAAACAATTCTCCCCCAAATGGAGAAGTAAATGTTTTTCCATTTCATGATCTTCCATTGATTTTATTTTACTCCATTCGAAATTCTAAATACAATGATTTTGAGAAGAGATTTGGGAACCGAGATACTCCATGGGAAATCATTTTAGACACCATGAAATGTGTTCCATGCACTACTTTTCAAAATTTCCTCAACTGGTATTGAAAACATCATAGTGTAAATATACATTTTTTATAGGGGTAATTGACAGTAGTGAAGGCACCAGCCTGAAGGGTCAAGAAAATAGGTTATAAGTGATACGAAGCAGGGTTGCGGGGGCATATCCCCAATGGTATGGAGCAATAATTTAGCTATTCCCCTAATATAGCACCTAAGGTACCTATGTGTAAATTCTTTCCCACCCCCATGCTAGAGAGGAATGAAATTATAATTTTGGGTATGTTCTAAAAGTGTAGCCTTAGTCTATCCAAAAACCTGGTAGTGTGCACATATACATTGGTGCCACCAATCCGGTGCACAACCACTTAGATACCCTAATTCTACCGCCCAACCTACTTGTGTGCCCAAAATCCATTAGCCCAATGTCATATTTTATCATACAAATAGACCCTTGGGGACCTCATTTCAAAGGATGAATTTCCTCAATGTTTAATTGCTGCTCTGGTCACCATAGTACTTTTCCCCAGTCTTCCAAAAAAATTCTAGGTAGTTCTTCAACAACTTGATAGGATGATTTAAGGGTGGATCATTGGACAAAATTTCTTTTACTATTTGAAAACCATGAAAATTTCAATCCTAAATCTCCCAACTTCCTCATTTTAGAAATTACTGTGTGCCACCCATTCCACTCACAATAACATCAGCACCCCACTTCTGTTATCACTTTTGAATACTCTTCAAGGAAAGAGTAATGCTTCACCCATGTATTATCATATAGTTTGTTTGGTGATTAATTGAACATAAGGTTTCCTAATCCACTTTTACGCCCATACATGTGTGCCCTTACCTACTTGAGAACCTCTATTTGTTTCACATACTATCTATAATCTATAAGCCCTCAATACTTCTTTAAATCCACTCATGGGAAGGATTCCTCTTCTTTATATCACTTTTCTAAACGGGATTCTGTTGATACCTCCACAAAAACCTCCTAATTTATCAAACATTTGGGAATGATACATCAGCTTTTCTCCTATTTGGGTTTTTATTTCAACATTTAGAGGTTTCTCACATTTGTTTCAAAAATGGGTTAGGGTTCATTGAGTGTGTGTGGGTTTGTATATCCATAGACACATGGACCTTTCACTAAGGAATAGTGTTGGGAAGTTCTCGGTTTTGAGAATAAGGGTTTGGGTTCTGCCCTTCCATTCTCATCTCTATGACTCGGAACCTCTGGTATCTGAGAGGGATGGTATGGTTCACCTTTTCATTTTAATATAAGAATAGTATAATTCTCCCTCCCCTACCATGATCAGTTTTTGATAAAATATCTTGGTATAAGCCCCTATACTTTCTTGAAGTAGTTTGCAACATTGCTCCTCCTCTCTTCTTCAGTACCAAAGACTAAATGGGAGATGGGCATAAGGACTGTGATTTCACTTTACCACTCCCTTTGGTCTATTTCTCCATGGGGATATATCCTGATGTAAGCCCCTAACCTTCATCCCTTCTTCATTCCATTGGACCCTTGTCTAATATGAAGAGAGCAAAGGGAGGGCTTGTCGCCTCTCCCTCTTCTCAGGTCGCCTCGCCCTCATCCTCTCTCACTAACATAGGTTCACCTTCTTCATCCACCAGATGAATAAAAATTTAAAATTTCAAGTGTCAGTGTAAAATAATTAACATCCTATTATTTCTCATATTGAGCATGACTCTCTTGGGATTATAGATTTTTCTTGGTCACCACATTTTCACAATCGAATGGACTATGAGAACTCTGATTCATATTATATCCCGGATACATAGGAAGCCTTTGGAGGGATAGAGATCAATTTATATCCTCCTCCAAAATCCAACCCTAATTCCCTTAATCAGGGAATCCCCTTTTGAAATAAGCCACAAATTAAACACCAAATCACCATGGAATCCTTTTTAGTATGGAATCCCAAACAAATCTATCTCAAAGGAAAATACTCTCATATGCGACTTATTGAACTACATGGGTTTTGATTCTCCTTCATATGGGATACGTAAGAATACTCCTTGAGGTTCAATACCAATATTTCAAATCAATCCTATTTCCATGGGACATATTCTTATTAGGGTCTAATATTACATGGAAAACCTATATCCATTCCATGTTCATTAGACTACTTCAACATAGGTCCTACACTATGTTTTGAATAAGAACCTTCCACTTAGAGGTTTTAATCACATGGTCATAAAAGGTATGAAGTGACCCATTAAGTGGCCTCAAACTACGATGGTTCGGACTCCTTTCACAAGGACATGTAGGTAGCCTATTTTATGGGCACAATAAAAAGATAAAAAAACATGAGTTCCCTAGATTAAACAATAATTCCCCTCAAAAGGGTGTGATGATTCCATCCTCCCACCCCCTCAACCAATGCATGTTCTTATGTATTGTGAAGTTCAAACATAATGAATTCATGCCTATGGAAATAATGTCCCCTTTGTATAGAGAAATGTTTGATGTTTCTAGTTCCGTAATTAAATCCAAAAAAATTCCTGGAAGCAGTGATTATTAATATTAGATTACATGTTCCAAGGAAATACGAAACAATCCCATTTATTGAATTTCCATTTAGTTATTCAAGGAAGAAACCCACCATCTTAAGCACGAGTTTGAGATAAAAATACTAATCTTCTAAAGATTCAAAATCTACCCAATCTTATTACTATTGACATCCAAGTATTTATTAACATGAAAAATTTAATATTTATTATAATTATAAAATATGATTGTGTCCTATGAAAAAAATGTTAGCAGATACCCTCAAGTAGATTCCAGCCATAAAAATGCCAAATGGAACCATCCTAGATATACTTATTTTTTTACCAGCTGAGGGAAACATGGGAAATGATAAAAAATCATTTAAATTGAGGATCACCATGTTTTTATACACGTCTGGTACTGATAAATCCAAACCTACTCTATTTGAAAGAGGAACAATGTGGTATAAACCTGCATCTTATTTTCAATAATGATTTTTTATTTTATGGTGTTTTTGAAAAAATTAGGAGAATTCTAATATTTAAGGAGTGCACGCCATGTACATTGAAGTAAATTCCTTGTACCCAGTTTCCACTAGTGATTGTGTACGAGCCATGTAACTTCCAAGTACACGGCCATTTTGGGTGACTTGGAGACCACCTAAATCAGTGTCCAGTTAAGGAATGTACACACCACGTACCTTTAATGAACATGTCATGTACTTTTCTTTTTTATTATTATATTTGACTGGGGTCACATCTCATTCACAGAAACCCCTCATTCTCAAAATGTATCATCCGGGAGCAACTGAGGTCGATGAATCTACTCCATACCCTTAACATGCCATTTATTATCTAAGTTAACCATCGTTGATTGAATTGGAATCACCTCGGGGAGTTCTTCATTCTTATAGTGCATCTTTAATTGATTTATCATCTTTCGTGATATATCCTCAGTGGAGAAATTCTTATTTTTTTTGTACATCTATGTAGTTCTAGGGAGATTCAAGGGTTGACGCATGAGTATTTTGATTATAAAATGCTGAGGAAGGTGGTTTGATCTATTCCATAGTTAGACATTCAATATTATGTGAAAAAGATCCCAATACACTAAAACTTTGTTTTGTGTGTTTAGGTATTTTAGCCTAGTTATTTCCTGTTATGCCTTGGGTGCCTGAGTAGAGGTTGTTTGATTGTAAATAGTGTTAATTTTTATTCTATGGAAGTGTTTCCCATGTTTATATTGGGATTGACCATTTGGTTACGCTTTTCTAGTTATCCTACTTATTTTACATCCAATATTATTTGGATCATGTGTTTTATCAGATGGGGTGAAATTCTTATAGTTGTTAGCCAAGTAGTTTATAAAGTTTACATTGGATATTTTACATTGTTGTGCATTATTTATTTACACAGGGCTGTTGGAACATAGTGTAGTTTGTCCATAGGGGGAATTTACATTGAGGGATTCCCAATAGTGTTTATTATTATTTTGTCCTACTACAAGACCATATGGGGGATTGACGTTGAGTTCACACTCAGAATGTCTATAGATACCGTTATGAGAACACAAGGGGAATTGAATTTTAGTACATCATCATAGGTTAGATAGTTTATTGTTAAAAAGTCTTTGGGGTGAATGGATGTTGAGTGCTTCCTTATAGTGTATTTTTTTTCTTGAGAACGAATGGGTTAGACCATGAGAGTATACCCAAGAGTTCTTGTATTCTTGAAAAGTTGAACCATAGGGGAAAAGCTATGATAAATTCTTAAAGGGTATGTTGTTTTCATTTGTTTTAATAATTCACAAATGTAAATGAATGTAATTGAAACTGTAGGACTGTTTAATTTTGAGTACTTCATAGTTTGTTGCATCATTTTTCTTTTTTCCGCCCATATATATTCACTGATTGTTAGGCCCAAGTCATTGGGTAGTTGACTACAGGGATTCCTTTCTCACCCTATTTTGGTGATGATTTTGGGCCCAAACAGATTGTATTGATGCAAGTGTAGATATATGCAATATCCATTCTATGTCAAGTACTTGACTGCTATGGATCTAGAGAGCATGGGACCAAATAAAGGCTTGCAATGTTGGTGTAGTTATTTAATATTTTTTTTCTACTTTGGTTTAGTATAGTATTCCAGCATTATGACTAGCTGGTATGCTCTCCAATAAATTTTTATCACTCGTCATTTATCAATGTTCTATAGTTGTTTATTTATTTCAATCTTCTGCTTCTAGCTTACTGTATATTGTTACTGCTTCCTGTATATTATTTTATTTTTAATCCACTGTGTTACTCAGTCAATGAGGGCATAGCTTCCCCACTGTCACACCCATGTCCCTCACTTCTAGTCGACAGACTATGGAATTTGTGTAAATGTGCTTGACGTCATGTCAAAACCGAGTATGAGGCACATCTGGGAGGCATACAGAACCGGGAAATTAAAAATGTTATTAGAAGATTCTTTTAATCTTGAAATACTATTTGCAACATATGGACAAGAATAGGATAGAATATGTACTTGGTAATAAGTTGTTCCCATGAGTAGTTATCCCATGTATAAGGAAAATCCAATTTACCTTTTTTGTGACAATTTTTTAATTTTTTAAATTATTACAGTTCATTTGATTTAACTATTGGGTGATTCACATGTTTAGAATTGTTATCATGGATAATATTACGGTTCTATTTCTATTTCATCCTGATTATATGTGGGTATTCCATCTCATGTTTCATATATAAATTTTCTATAAATCTAATGTCATGCATTTTTTTCATGTTATCTAGGGTATATTACTAATTTAATGTTGTTATGATAGATGTGGTGCTAGATACGCATTCTATTGGGATAAATTTCTTGATAGAATAATTTATATTTGACAGGGTTTTGAATTGTGTATGGTTTTGTTTGAATGAATGCCAAACTTTGGTTCTTGAGGTGTTATGGGCCATAATTGATCAGAATTTGGAGGATCATTTCTCTATTATGCTTGTTTTTTACATGTATAAAATGCATACGATTGATTCTCATAGAGTACGGTCCCTCGTAGATTATAATTTGGCACTTTATTGTTCTTTTTAGATTTTTTATTGGTTCTAGAAAAGGTTTTTAGGCTTACTGTCTAGAAAGATCCAGAATACATGGTGAGTATTGCTGAATACATGCCATGTATCCTTCAGTTCGAAAAGGATATATTTCTTGTACATGATGGATACTGTATTTACATGCCAAGTAGTCTTTAACCATGTTACTACCAGTGTGGGTTGAGACACAGGGTTGGAAAATCATTGGTGGAAAACACCATGTACCAGACATACCCATCATGTGTATAGACCATTTGTCTATATGGGTGACCAACAACACGGGTGGATAATTGGTAGCCAGTACTAGGTGTGTATAGAACAACATGCCATATTGAGTCAATTTTGTTACAAGTCATGTGTCTAACAAGAGGAGTCGGTGTGGTTCTTTTTAGTAAACGGTGTGTCTGGAACAAAAACAACATATAGTATTATTCAAGAAGAACCATGAAGGTTATGTTTGGTAGAATAACATGTGTAGGGGAAGAATATTCAAGTACATGACATATTTGGGAATAACATGACATGTTTATGGGGTGTTACATGACCAGGGATGGAAGAAGTTCATGCCCATGTGAAGGATTAACGGAACACATCATGTAGGGGTTATGCACGCCATTTATCCAGGTTATGTAAAACTTGAATTCATTATTTATAATGTTCCATTATTTCATTTATATGTTTCATTCCATGATAATCATGATTAATGTGTGATCTAGACCTTTCATATTCATTCCATCAAGAAGTCATCTGATTGTATGCTAGTTATAGGGAAGTGATCATATACCAAACATAGATGATCAGGGAATACCAGTAGATCCTCTTGTTGTGAATGTCTCAAAACCAGCCATAATCTTGTATGAAGGTTTCTATTCACAGTACCTAGAGGGATTCATGAGATTAATGCAAACCCTCCATGGAGCACCACCACTTTCTCATTGATGGCAGAATTGATGCATGTCTTCAGCATCAACATCCTCCCACTTTCTCACGGGATGGAGTACCTCAGGCTACATCATTAGGTATAGAATCCATACGTATGATCGTCAAGCATCTGGAGACGCCTCAAGAGAGGTGGGTAAAGAATGATATGTATATTCTTTGGAATTCCTCCATGAGATGGTGGGATGTGATCACACAGGAGGGACGCTAGTAGGGTATGTTTTTTGATGATTTTCAGCATACCTTCTACGATTACTTCTACCTAGAGAATATGATCCCTGATCGAGCAAGAGAGTACATTATTTTTTAGTAGGGTACTATTTCAGTCATGGACTATTCTTCTTAATTCATATATCTGCTTTAGATCATGCCTAGTATAGGAGGTGATGAGTTATTCTATGAGAAATATTTTGAGGACGCTCTCAAGAATGACATCCATTGTTAGGTGAACATATATATGTTTGTGACCATTTCATCTATATTCACATAGTAAATGATCATGGAGAGAAACGTGAGGGATTTTGGAGATATGGGCCAGGGCGGTACAATATCAAGAGTTGGTGCTTCTTCAACTAATAGTAGGAATAGCCACAGGGAATCATCACGTGGAGATCAGAATAGGTGAGATACACCATTAGGTCGCGAGGTGGTATGCTACCAGTGAGGTAAGGGAAGGAATATGAGGCCACATTTCATGAGATACCCAGTACAGTGTTGATAATGTTGCATGATATGGCATATTCAGTGTTTATTTATTTTTTTTCTCACAAGCAGCTAGTGATTGGGGTTTCACTATGACTCCTCGTTCATGAGAAGCACCAATAGTATCTCATCAGTCATAAAACTGGAGTTCTTTTGACTCTTCCGGCCAAGGTAGAGTTTGTGGTTGTGGAAGCCATTCGGCAGGAATTCAGCAATAATAGGGTGGATCTACTCCAGGTTGTCATGCAGAGTCCCAAAGCCACAGTATAGGGTAGACATTTATAGTGGAGCATACATAGTAAAAATATGATCCCAACCCCTCTACAGTTAGAGTTACTATTCTTGGAGCCTCATATTTAGATTTGGATTTTTTAGATACATGGGCTTCCCATAATTTCATATTTGGTGCTGTTTTGGAGAGACCTGAGCTCACTATCATTAGTTCTGTTAATGTCTTAAGGCAGGACACTCATTTGGTGTCATGAATGGCTAGTTTACATTAGTTCAAGATTTCCCTCTTGAGGATGGAAGATGTAAATACTTTTGGGACTTTTACATCTTAGATATGATGGGTTATGCCGTCATTCTCCGAATTTTCTTGTTAGATATCTTATATTCTATTGTAGATTTATATCACCGTAGTATGAGCTTCACATCACCCGGGGGGAAGACCATTTCTATATTACAGTTAATGGAATTTCCATGCGATTATTGAGGGACCCGAGCATAATGTATTGGGAGGAGTTTCATCATAGATTGTAAGTTTATACAAGGATGAACAAGGGACATCACAGATGGACATTCCTCTAGAGTTGGATCGTGTCAGGGATGTCTTTCTAGAGGAAATTTCAGGTTTTCTTCCAAAGTGAGAGGTAGAATATTTTTTAGCTTGTTCCAGAGGTGGAACTGGTGTCCATTCCTCCTTATAGGATGGCTACACTAGAGTTACATGAGATCAATAAGCAGTTGGAGGAGTTGAATGCAAGGGGTTTCATCAGATTCAATACTTATCCTTGGGGTTTTCCTTTCTTGTTTAGATAAAGGAATATGTTACCATTAGTCTTTTTGTGTATTATCGAATGTTGAACCAATTGATGGTCAAAAATCTATATCTCTTACCAAGGATTGATGGTCTCGTTGAATAGCTTTGAGGAGCCTGGGTGTTATCGAAGATTTACTTGAGATCTGGTTATCATTAGTTGTGCGTAAGATCATATGATATACCACTTAAAACCTTCCAGATCATGTATGGATTATATGATTGTGTGGTCATGTCGTTCGGTCTGATGAACACAACTGTAGTTTTCATGGCACTGGTTTATCGAGTGTTCCATCCATGCATGGATTCCACCGTGGTAGTATTCATGGACAACATCTTGGTGTACTCTCACACTGGACATGACCATACCATATATCTTCAAAACATTTTGAGTACTCTTATAGAGCGTCTGTTATATGCTACACTCCAAAAATGTCACACTTGGATGGACTTGGTTCACTACAGGGGTCATGTCATATTAGAGAAGAAAGTATCTATTGAAGCACAGAAAGTGAGAGAGGTAGTATAATTCGGAGTAACTAAATATCTCCTTTGAGGGACGGATTATTATATGACATGATGGATACTACAAGAATTTTATATTGGACTTTTCATTCATAGAAGTGCCACAGACGTTCCTGACTAAGAAATGTTCGATGTACATGTGGTCATAATTTTGTGACTAAGCCTATGATGAACTAATAAGAAGTTTGACTTCATCACTGATACTAGTTTTTTCAGAACCTGGAAAGAGATATAAAATTTACTATGATACATCAGGTTTTGGGTATGAAATTGGGATTATTCAAGGGGTGGATTCATTCCGTATGGGTCTCATGTGTTGTGGCCACGTGAGAGGAGTTATCCGACACACAAGCATGAATTGGATGTTGTTGTTCATGAGTTATGTTGTTGGAGACACCACCTTTTGGGAGGGATTTTTTTTTGTTTTCCCCATCCAAATAAAATATCAAGTATATCATCACTCAGTACAAACTGAATCTGAGACAGTGAAGGTGGGATGATTAACTTCAGTCTTTTGATTTTGAGATTACAAACTTTCTTGGGGAAAGAAATGGAGTGGCTGATGAATTGAGACTGAGGACTCGAAAACTGTTAGTTCATGAGAACAAATATGAATGGAAGCTTATGAAAATGTTTGTTGAGATGCATTTGGAGGTGACTAACAAAAAAAGAAAATATTTGTTTCTTCTGTAGCTTGTACCTTTGCCCTATGTGATCAAGTGAGAATGAGGAAGCTACCAGTTTTGGAAGGCCTAGTTCTATGGGATATTGTGTTAGGAGAAGACCTTATTCCTAGATGGTCAGTAGATGAGGATGAGATATTGTGTTTTCATGTGCATGTATAGGTGTCAACAAACATATGTGATGAGCTAATGCAGTACTTTCATTCTTCAATTTGGGAAGTTCATCCTGCTGTCATAAATATGCATCAAGATATACACCATCAGTATTGTGGGCTAGGTATGAAGTGATATATTACTTGTTTTGTCATGAGATGCTCCACCTATCAGTTGGTGGAGGCAAAGAATTGGTGATCAGAAGGGATTTTGTAGTAGTTTCCCATTCCTAAGTGGATGTGGAATGATGTTAATATTGAAATCGGTATAGGTTTTTCGGGATCAACTCAATGGAATGATGTAGTTTGGGTTGTTATTGACAGACTCATATAGGTTTCACACTTCTTTCCAATCAAAGAGACATTCAGTGTTGATGTGATCATCATAATGTACATCTGATAGATTGTTCATTTACATGGAGTTCTACACACTATTTTTTATGATAGGGATGCATGTTTTACTTATCATTTCTGGAAAAGACTTCTGAAGTCTTAGGGTACACAGGTACTTCTGAGAACATCTTACCATCCCCAAATAGATGGCCAGTCCGAGGGTATGATTCAGGTGATGGAAGACATACTAAGAGAATGCTAACTAAATTTTTTAGGTTCTTGGGAGAAAAACATATCTCATGTGGAATTTTCCATCAATAATATTTTTCTAGAGAATATTTAGTTGGCCCCTTAGGGGGCTTTCTACAGAAGGCCATTCCGATCACCCCTATGTTAGCTGGAGGTAGGAGAGGAAGCTATGATGGTACCTCATCTAGTCTAGGACACAATAGTGATGATATAATTAATTTGGAAGATGATGGATACTACACCATCACGATAGATGTATTAGGCCAATCTATGGAGATGAATTCTAGACTTCGAGGTTGGGAATTAGGTTTTTCAATGTGTCCCACAGATGTTGGGACACAAGAGGATTTGAAGACAGGGTAAGACTTCAAAGAGATATGTTTGGACATTTGTTTTTTTGGAAAGTGTCAGGTTGGTCTCTTATCTATTGGATTTACCTTAGAGTTACTTATCTATGCATGATGTTTTCCACATTTCCCAATTTCGGTCATACTTCTCAAACCCATCTCATGTATTTCAACCCGAGTTGGTTGAGTTGGAGGTGGACGCATCATTCGTGGAGCATCCTATCAGGATCTTTGATTGCAATTCGAAGGTTATCTATGGCTGGTATGTTCCTCTGGAACGGGTGCTATGGAAGCATGGGTGAGTATAAGAAATTACTTGGGAGAGGAAGTCTTATGTATGATCGTAGTGAATGGATCAGTTTGAGAAATATTTTTATACGCATCCTTATTAGGGAAATTTGTGGAAAAATTTATTTAAGGGGGAATTTTTGTAAGAACCTAGATCATGTTTTCTAGTATGTGTTTTTATTTTCTAGTGTTTTTTAGAAAAAGTGGAAAACCTGGACATTTAAGGAGCACATGACGTGTAATTTGAATTACAAGCCATGTACCTAGCTTCCACTGGTGCCCGTGTACTGGCCATGTAATGGTCGAGTACATGGCCGTGTGGGGAGACCAAGAGACTACCTAAAGTGGGTCCCTATTAAGGCATGTACACACCATGTACCTTTAAATAACATGAAATTTAATTTTCTTCCTAATTTTTATATTGGACCAGGGTCACGTCTCGTTCATAAAAACCCCTCCTTCTCAGCTCGTCTCATCCAGGAGTGACCATTGATAATGATTCATCTCCATACACCGACCCTCTTTATGTTCTCTAATTTAACCATCATCAGTTGCATTGGAATCCCCTCACTGAGTTCATCTTTCTTATATTGCCTCATAACATTATTTATCCTCATTAATGAGATATCCTCAGTTGAGGTTTGCTGATGTTTTTTAGATCTACATCGTTCTAGGTCGATTCAATAGTCGATGCCAAATTATATCGATCATACAACACTGAGCTAGGTGGTTTGTGATATTCTGTAGACTGTCATTGAATATTATATAGAAAATTTCCAAATACCATAGAACATGGTATTATGTAGTTTAGGGATTTTATCCTTGTTATTTCCTCTTATTTTTTATGTTCCTGAGTAGAGGTTGATTGATTGTGAATATGTTTAATTTCCATGTTATGGATGTGTTTACCATGTCTATTTTGGTATTGACTATTTGGGATATCTATTCTGGTTAGCCTTCTTGTTTTACATTCCTAGTGTTATTAGGATGGAATGCTTTATCTGATGTGGTTATATGCTAATAGTTATTAGCCAAGTAGTTCATAAGGTTTACATTGGTTGTTGAACATTGTTATGAACGATTGTGTTACAGAGGGCTATGGGAACCAGGTGTAGTTAGTCCATTGCAGGAATTGATGTTGAAGGATTCCAAGAGTGTACATTATAAGTTTATCATGTTCTGATACCATAAGGGGGTTGACGTTGTGTGATCCCTCGAAGTGTCTATAGTTACTGTTATGGGACCACATGGATAATTGAAATTGAGTGCTTCCTCAATGTGTATGTAGTTGATCATTAAAAACAATGAAGGGGGAATTGATAGTGACTGCTTCCTCAAAGAGTATTTATTTTCATGAGACAAACAGGGTTAGACTGTGAGAGCTTACTTAGGAGGTCGATGTATTATTGTATAAGTTGAACCATATAGGACAAGCTGTGTGAACATTCCATAAGTTTTTTTCTAATCATTTGGATAAATAATTCACATATGTAAAGGAATGTAATTGAAACTATAGGAATTTTTACATTTGTTTACTTCTAAGTTTTTTTTTCATTTTTCATATTCCCTGCCATATATATTCACTAATATTTAGGCATAAATCATTTGGTGGTTGCCTTCTGGGATTCATCTCACACCCTATTTGGGTCATGTTTTTGGGCCCAAATAGATTATATTTCTACAGGTACAGAATAGAGAAAAACCCATCTATGTCAGTTACTTGACTGTCATGGAGCTGGAGATCATGGAACCAAGTTGAGGGTTGTGATGATGGTGAGTTATTTAAGTGTTTTCCTGGTAGTTTTGTTTAGTACTGTATTCTAGCATTATGACTTGTTTTGATAATTTCCTAGACATATTCTTCATGCATCATTTATATATGTGCTCATGTTGTTTAATTCGTTCAGTATTCCATTGTTTTATTATTGTATGGTAATATTTCTTCTGATATATTATATTATTTTTATTCAACTCTCTTACTCTTCCAATGAGGGTGTAGTATTCCCACTATCACATCCAAATACTTCACTGCTAGACTGTAGAATCAGGAATTTTGGGTAATGCACCTGAGGTCATGTGACAACCTGATATGGGGCACCTCTGTGTGGCACTAGAAACTAGAACATTACAAATGTTATGCTGAGTTTTAGCACCTGAACAAGATATCCGAAGACCAGGGTGATAAGCCCATGAAATTAAGAAAATTGATAAAATTACTCCACTTGATTTGTTTAATGATCTTTCTATATAGTCCATTATAACCGTAATGTATCCAATAAATTTTTTAATGTCATATACCATCTCTTGAGAAAAACCAATATCATTATCGATCAATTTACCTTGTGAAAATTTTTTATCCTCCATCGAGATCAATTGTGGGAGATGCAAATATATCCTTTTATTAGTCATACATTACATGTCATTATACATAAATTTGAACATGATCATTTTTCTTCTAGTGACATGGTTCTGATAAATATTTGATCTAATGAATGTGATACATGTGTGTGGCCACATCCACCATCGATGATTTCCACCCTGAATGAAATGTTGAATTTTAATCACCACCTCATTCATCACACGGTTATAGGAGTTAATGTTACCAGATCCTGTAAATCCATTGAATATAGAAACACTTTCTGATTGAGATCATGAAATTATTTTAAAATATCCCGATCTCTTGGAAAAAAAATTAACTATGATAATTATCTTACTTAAATACTGAACTAGGAATGGCATGAAATAGCTGAGATTACCCATAAAATACCATTCTTTCATGAAAGGGTTAGAACCAGATATTAGAGATGGAAATCTTAAGTGAAATATACCACCAACTTATTTTCAATCATCTGTTAAAGTACTATTCTCCAATAAGATGATAGAGATTGAAAAATGATGCATCTATTTGATGCATTCATGTATATAGGCGGTGTTTCGATCTAATTATCTTAACCAATTATTATATTATTTATTACACACCATGTGATCATTACACACAATCAAATTAGAAATCATGTTCTTATGTGCTAGATCATTCAACAAGACCTCTACCCAATCATCCCCAAGGAAAAGCACTATGCAGAAAATCTCATTTGAGAGCTTTTCCATGTCATGAGAAATATTGTATTAACTTTTAAACTAGGATTGAAGGTACCTAATCAAATTACATATATAATTCTGAAGCTCATATTGGATACTGACATTAGAAGATTACTCCAAGAATCATCAACTATCTGATGATAACCCAACATTGATATACCTTGAATGGATAAAAGGAAATGATCTCCTCACCCTAGATCGCTGGAATGCACATCATAGATGAGAGAGTGGTTTGATAAATATATTACATTATTTGAAAATTTTTAGGCAGGGAAGCTAGAAATTTCCAGTCAATTTTCCAAACATCGGTCAAGTCGTCTCATAGATCACTGATTTCAAACATATTGGTTCAAGAAGTGTAATAGTATCAATTACACACCAAACCAATAAGAGAGATTTCTTCCATTACTATGGATAAATCCTTTCTTTATTTCTAGGTGAAAGAGTCCCCTCCATTCATCTATTTATGATCAATAATATTGTTGATGTCTCATCCTCCAAACAATGAAATATCCCCTATAAAGAAAGAGACCAACTCATCCCCTAAAGGCTACCTTATTTATGCATCACATTTAGCATCAAAAAACGAAAATAAAAAAAATATGAACCATATATTTTAGTCATTGTGATTATAGTTCCAAATAATACACCAGATCAAATGAGATACTGTAATTCCAAAAAATCTAAATGAGGTTATTTATCCTGTCCACCATAAATAAATGAGGTGTCCTTATTTTTACTAGAGAATTTATAAATTATGGAAGGAGATTCTTCGGCTTGATAAAATAAGAAATGAATGTTTTATAATTATAGAAATTAGAAGATATAAAATTAGATATAACTAGTTCACCAATCCCATGGGAATTACAGAAGAGAATAGATACAATTAGGCATGTCATCACTTGAATTAGGGGCTAGATGTCCCATCCTAATGTGAGAGAGAAAGAGACTTCAGCAAAATATTATTGGACTATTAACTAGTAAATACACCACTGGATGGAGAAATTATAGGTAAATATTCCAATTTTTATTCATCATGGACATACGATAATAGGTTAAAATTATTTTAGTACTTTATAAGAGAATCATAGGGGAACATGTCCTTGAAATAAACAGAATTGGAGAATCAGATTAAAAAATTTCCCCATGCAGCCTTTAGTAGAGTTGGGATGAATACATTGATGAGGTACCACTCAACAACAATCCAATGAATGTTAATCTAGATGATATTTTTAGGGATACAATTCTAGATTAGAATTTTCCCCCAAAATGTTTGAATGAGGATGAGGAAAATTGGAAATAAAAATATAATATGAGGGATGAAAAAATTACCATTAAAATCAATTAATAACAAAATATTAATAACTTCGTTATAATTGGTTATGAAGTAGTGTGTGCATGTAAACTTGCTCAGTTGAAACCCAAAAACATTTCACATAATAGTAATGATTCATAATATGTATTTAAGAAATATACTACACCTTTAAATATATATAAATAAAAATTGATTAGGAAATTAGATATAATATCATCGAAATAATATAAATAAATAACTAATAGATGAATTATATGAAATACCAAGTACCATTGTATATAAAGAAGAGTGAATTTTGAATATAACCAATGATACATGCTTTTGGAGATCATGAAATCTATTACATTATGAATTTAAGAAAATATTACATCTTAAACCATCAAGGATCATGAAATGTATCTGAATTTGAGATCCTATAGTTGATTGAGGATAGTGTATGAAATATTGGGGACTCAACCATTCAATGGGATTTGGGAATGGGTGTACATATTTTTTTTATAATATATTTGAATCATTAAGTGTTAGAAATATTGATCTGGTTGGGGGTGAATTAGTTTGGGTAATTTATCTAAAAAAATTATGATACTATCCTAATATTTTAAAATGTCTCCATATAACATAGAAATAAGATAAAATAATTAGATATCACCATATGATAGTCAATGAATAATAAACCTATAATGGTTAACTATAAACACAGTGTGTGGTTTTTTACCACACACACATAATTATTATTTGGTTTTCATGAATGTTCAAAGGAAATTTATGATCATTAAAATATTAAAATTTTACAATCAATAATACATTCATTCAAGCACCAAATTATTATCACAATATGAAGAATGAATCATTAATGTATGTATACAAATGAAAATTAATGTCACATGGATAAAGTTGTTGGGATAATCGTCCTTCTTGACTTGAAATCAATCATTAACATTATCATACATATTCATTGTTTGATACATTTCTTCGTATCCTAGGATATATTATCATTTATCTCTAATTAATTTTATTTCATCTTCTCACAAAATTAATTTTTTTAAAGGATATTTTTTATATTAAAATATAAAAATTAATCCTTGTTATATGATAGTGTATTTATTACATTATTTTCATTTAATTAAAAATCAAATATCTATGTTAAAAATTCACTAAGACATTGGATATTATTATTGACATGATTTCAAAAAATATTATTGAACCACCTCTACTAAATCACTAAATTTATTAATTTCGTCTATATTTGTATGACCCCGTGAAGTGTTGTATACTAGAACCCTCACCATATTTCACTTATATTATCCATTCCCAAAACAATCATTATCTACTAACAATTATTTGGAATTATAAATGATTCATCAAATTATACCTTCTTTATTTAGCATAAACAACGATCTCATGTTGAATTTGGATCATAACATATATTATAACATATATATAATTTTGAATTATAGAAAATCATCATCCAATTCACTTATTAAAAATAATCTACAATATAACTATATATATATTTATGAAATATTAAAAAACTACATATTATTTTGTATTTTTTCAATTTTATATTTTCTCATTTTTTAATTATGGATATGCTCATTAAAAATGACTTTAATTCTATAGTTCATTACATAAAAATTTTATTTACAATGATATTAATAAAAAACATAGAAATAATAAATTATTTTATGGCTCTAAAAAAAGAACTCAAAATCTAAATTAATATAAGAAAACAATGAATCATATTTTTATAATGCAATTGGGAAAAAAATTTACATAACATATTAATCCTAATATATAACAAATGGTTGTTTTATCTTTTTCCCAATGAAATTATAATTTTTAAATTAATTATATCAATGTGTAATCTGAGTTATTTTTCCACATGGTGGAATGTATTGAAATTCATATCAAAATATCAAAACACTATCATCACTAAAATTAAAAACACATATGTATTGTAAACAACACTACTAAAACTCATAAAATCATCTAAAGAAATCTCAAACTATTTCAATTCCTCAAAAATAAATTGTACTAAGAATATATATATATAGGATAAAAATCATATGTTTTCAAAAATATCCATAAATGGAGTTTTTTTATTGAAAATATATACATTTTTTATATCTCGTCATATCACATCATGTCTACAAATGAATCCCCAAAAATCAATTACACAAACATTGATTTTGAATAAATTTTTCCACTCTTATTGACAATAATAACAAATTGATCAAGATTGAAATTGTATCAAAATTATCACATCAATGAGCAATGAACCAAAAAAATCCATGTCAACTTGAGAAAACTCATTATAAAGAAAAATATTTATTACATTTGACCGCATAGAAATCCATTAGAAATTCATATAAATGATAAAAGCTCATAATATAATTTTGGTAATTGATATTTTGTTTCTATATGTTCATCAATCACTCAATAAAAAATATTATTTTTTATAAACATGATGGTTTCTCTCCTAGTAGATTTTTTCTCAACATATAAAAAAATTGATTAAAAATAAGGTAGATACAATTTTAATAATATATAACACCTCAATATTGGTAAGTGGGTTTCACTCCGTTTTATTTGTTAAATTCTTGAAATACTCCTCTGAATATATCATGTTTTGTATATGAATTATTTGTTAATTTGATGGATCACTTCTCAATTTTGGAATTTCATCATCAATATTTTCATTAAAATATGAAATTCAATATATATTTGATCAAATATAGAATAATACAATTTATTATTTTAATTATTTATGGATCATTTGTTATCATAGGAAATAAATAGCGGGTATTTAATAAGAACCCCCGTATCATTTTACTATGTAATTATTTAGATCATTTTTTTTAGCTTAACCAAATTTAAACACATATTTATCTTTAGTAGAGCTTATAGTTATTGATTTATTATTCCTTTATTACCATATAATATAACATTTCCAATGAAAAACACTATACCATTTGCGGACTACCAATCATCATATCTATCATCCCAACAAGAATCTATAATCGATTTCATATCTATATCACCATCATTTTCATACATTATCCCATAATTAAATGAATTTTAGATATATTATAGAATTATCCTCACTGTAATGATATGTTATTATTCTAAATTAATATGAAACCAATCACAAAGAGTTTCTATAATTTAAATATTAGGTAGGGAAGAAATTAATCATTAATGTCCTTAGATAAATCTCTATAATTATATTTCATTTATAGATCTAAATTTTAAAACACATCAATAAATTATTCATAAATTAATCTAAATCAATACTCCTCAATACTAATCCATGAATAAAATATTAAATTACTCTTATGATTGATATTCTATAGAAATAAAAATGTAGTTTTCTGATTGATTCATTTGTTTACCAATGCCAATTTTCATTTAAACAATTAAAATAAAATAAAATTACATCATAATGTGAATACAATTTTACTCACATAAAATCACTTCATTAATATAAAATATAATATTTAAAACATACACAATCACAAATAGTAAAGGGTTGTTGATATTCATCACATATAAAGTTTTATCAACCATCCCATTATTGATTTTCAAGATACACAAATATTCATCTATAATGAAATTTTATTATTTGGTATTTGGATTGAATATAAAAATTTTAATGCTTTATATTATACACAATAATTCCATCTGATTTTTGAATAATGTAATCATATTTTTCCTTGAATACTTCTTCATTTAAAATATATTTTCGAAAAATTGAGTTTTATCTATTTGTAAAACATTAAATCATATTTAGGTAATAGTAAAAAGTCAAATTTTATTTATTTATCTCCAATTTATAAATAAACAGTTTAATAAGTGTGAGTAAACTAATTATGAGAGTAAACATTTATTAAGACATAATTTTGTTTCTATAAAATTTACCTTCCTTGCCAATATTTTTTCTAAAATCTTGTTTATATTTAATAATATATTACTCCTTAGGTCTTCAAATAATAAACCATGTTTTGTTATTTTTTATTTTATATAACGCTTCATTCATATATTGAATCTATTTTTACGTACAAATATTAATAAAAATTTTAGAGATTAATAATAGATAGTAAAATTGTGTTACTACATTAAATGACTTTTATTCATTTGCTAACGTATATATAATGATCATCAATTAAATTTTTTATATAAATGATTCTTTTTAATATTTCATTAATTCTCATTGTTTTTATATCATGAATATATTCACTGACAT
Source organism: Viscum album (assembly GCA_963277665.1). Classification (NCBI taxonomy): domain Eukaryota; kingdom Viridiplantae; phylum Streptophyta; class Magnoliopsida; order Santalales; family Viscaceae; genus Viscum; species Viscum album. The sequence continues at coordinate 1,063,741,270 of OY728140.1, forward strand.
AAGTGGAGTATTTATTTTCTCACTGATTTTATATATTTTTATTAGGATCATCAATAGATTTATAATTTAATATATCATTCCATTTATCATCCATGTTTGAATTGATGATAGTTTCCTTATATTTAAAAAAATTAGACTATCAAAATCAAAATCCAATCATACAAATTTCTCAGTATATGTATGAATATTAATTTTTTTTATCCGGGTAATATTGTAACTTTTTTCCCATTAATCTTATATCTACAATTACATTTCATTTTGGAGAAACATTGTCTCCTAAATCTTTTATGTTTCTTATATATTACTTCTTTGTTAACCACATTTTATAATTTTCATTTTTTAAAATGGTATTATGTTTTGAGTAGAGAAACATTGAGGTTTCATGTTCAGATAATATTGATCAGACAAATTAAACAAGGTTTTTATTTTTTTATTTCCCCAAATCAATTAATTTTAAGGTTTATATGGAGACCAAAAATAATACATTCTAAAATTTATATTTTTATATTTTAATAGTTTCTTTTTCCCGTAACCATCACTATTATGAAATCTCAAGATATTTAAGAGAATTTATTTTTATTTTTATAATTATAGTTAATTATTTTGTTTTTTTCCATTTCATTGGACATTAGAGACAAAATGTGATGTATTTATTTATAATTAATTCCTTAATGATTGGGACAAATTCTTTTTCTCCAATTACTTCATCATTATCATATGTCTAGAAATATCATATAAGAATAACTCCCATATTTTTTATCTCTAATATTTTTTCCTTAAATACTTATGATTACCATTTTTTTCAATCTAACATTTTTAAAAAAGAGTGAAACATTATTAATTAATATCTATAATACATATAATAAATTATTTTATAATATATTTTTAATATTAATTTTTCTTATTTGACTAATCCTTCATTTAAATATGTTTTTCTCAAATAAAATTCTTATATATGATCCTCTCATGGATTTTCGAGTGGGAGGTCAAGGTGATTCATCCCCCACACTTTTCCAAATTTCCAATTCTATGAATAGTGTGTCCATTTTTATGAATAGTGTCACAGTTTCGGTGAAATGGTGTCAGAGAAATGGTGAGTCTATAGTGTTTCACAATCGATGAGTCTATAGTGTTTCTAGAATAGTGATTCTATAGTGTTTTCAGACTGATGAGTCAATAGTGTTTCTAGAATGTTGAGCCTACAATTTTTTCAGATTGATTAGTCTATAGTGTTTCCATAACGGTGCATCTATAGTGTTTCAAGAACGTTGAGTCTACTGTGTTTCTAGATCAGTTAGACTATAGTGTCTCTTGAATGATGATTCAGTAATGATTGCAGACTAGTGAGTCTACAGTGTTTCCAGAATGGTGAATCTACAGTTTTTCTTGAATGGTATGTCTATAGTGTTTCTTGAATGGTGAGTCTACAATATTTTCAAACTGGTGAGTTGATAGTGTTTCTAGAACTATTTCAAATTTCCTTTTCCAAATTTCTAGATTATCCCAGTTTCTATGAATCAGGATTTTGTTTGACATGAAATAAAATCAAGGCCTTGTTTTATGGGATTTATTTCCTATTTAAATCCCATTACTCTGATATAAAATTTTCTATTGTTCAGTATTCATTTACTTGGATAAACCGCATGGTTTAATGAAATCATCTTTTAATGGAAAATCTATTGTATCATAAACCACTTCTTCAGAAAATCTTCTAAAAGGGCACGATATCATCCTATTGTTCCCTACCTTCTAGATCTATGGTGATAGATTCTCAATACTATCTTCCTTATCATAGAAGTGGTGTGATCAACCATTAATCCTTGGATCATTTCCCCATAATGTTTCTATCTACTACATGTGCACCACTAGTTTTGTTGAAACCAAGCAGCATCGATCAATCTTCATATAAGTTATGTTTTATCATTATTAATTTAGTATAATCTTCTCCTTTTTCTCTATTGCATGTTATTTCATCTGATCTTCATGCTTCTTAATGGTGTTTTCTGATGTTTCGGTTTGTGTGGTCGTGGCGCATCATCCTTGGGGGGATGCAGTTTTCACAGGAGGAAGCCATTTTGATCCCTTGGGTGGATCGTTCTCATATGAAGAACGCCAATAACCATTTAAGGTAGGGGATGTGTTCATTATCTATTATATTATTGATAACTATTTAGTGGGAATTTTATATCCTACTAGATCATAATGAAATTTACATAAGAAATATTTGAACAAGATAAATAAATTGATATCGATCGTATGGTATTGCCTATTTTATTACAAGATAGTGTGATATCTATGATTAATGTTTTTTCCTTTTCATTCATTATGAGAAATGGTAAAGTACATAAATATGTGATTAATTGATAATTATTTGGATAAAGATAAAGACTCTTGTAAATGAATATGGTTTTTGTTCTTGTAATTTGATGATACTCCAATTAATATATTATGAATGTTTAATCAATTTGTGACAACTATGATAGATTTTTGTTTAGGTTACCCATAGTTGGATCCTCTAAATAATTAATTGGTTAATTAAATATGTTTTAAAGAATCTATTGTTTGATAAAAATATTTTTCCTCATAGGTATTACAGTTACTGGCTTTCTTATAAAGGTCAAGAGCCTTATGCTTGGATCTGTGAGGGATCATTGTGTTTGACTATCGGATGCCTTGTTTAAGGGCCACAAGGCCGATTGGTATGATGTTCTTTCCCTTATTCTTGGTTTTTTATGTGTTCGTCGATGGGTGTTGTGATTTTTGTGGGTAGGTAGACCCAAATGGTTATGGAAACAGTTGATTCCTATAGTGTCGAGATGCATTATACATGTGGGAGTCGGGGATGACACCGGGAATGATGAAATAGGTTTGATGTGAGTTTTTTGATACTTACTGATTAGTATTGGTTGTTTATCTTCATTACTTTCCCCACTGCTCAAGAAAACTAGTTTTTCTTACACTCCTTCCAAAATGGGCGAAGTTGCATGGGGTATGCCATGTACTTCCCATGTTTAGATTCTCTAGGGTGGATGGGTATGTGATTTAGCTATAGTTGGAAAATACATGATGAGTACTTCATCTACTCACCTAGTTGATCCACCTTGTGTTTAGTAGCTTAGAATGTTTTTATATAATCCATGGGATGATGGGAATTTAATAATGTAGTTAATTAATGATTTACTAAATGATGTCAACCCATTGGGTTTGAGCTAGCTGGAACACAATGCTAAGTTAAAATTTTAAAAGAACAGTGTACTTGGTGTGTGATTATAATGAAATATAATGTAGAATTTTTAATGGATAATTAATATTTAAAGAATTAATTAATGGAAAGTGCAACTGGTTAAAATGGAATGATGTAATGTAATTAATCTCTTTAAATTTCTATGTTCTTATAGGATACTATATAATATAAGTGTCAGTTGGGAGTCTGAGATATGTTCACAATAGTTGAGTCTAAGACTAGGTTATGCACAAAGTTTGGTTGTGAGATATAGTATATTCTGTACTTTTTTTGTTATAATACTCTACACCACCACATCATTTAAGGGAGCAGGAACCCTAGGAATTATGTTCCCAAGGGGTATTTTTTCCAATATTCCAATGGGAGGATGGATGGATGACTACCCCATTTGGAAGCTCACTATTCTCATGTTTGTTATTTATTCTGGTAGTCACATTGGTTTGTTTTCCAAAATATGTGTGTAGAGGTCTCTAAGGGTCTTTGGTTATTCACAAACATATATTCTAGATATATATTTTTGTGGACTACTATAGGTTTAACCTGTATACCCTATTCTTTTTGAGGATCCATATGTGGTGTATGGTCTTTAATGGCTTGAGGTGTAATTCATGACGTATGATAGACGTTGTTTGAGATATGGTGTGTCACGACCCGTCCTCGGGGCCCATGCCGTGACTACCCCAAGCCCGCCTTCCATAGGCCAGGGGTTGGCGACTAGCACCAAAGGCGTAAATCCCGGTAACGGGGAAGGAATTGCGTTTATAAAAGTAAATATACACCACAGAGTACAAGCAGAAGTAAAACACTATGTAAAAACTGAAACAAGCTGTTCTGAAAGTAAAGGGGCCAGAAATACAAGCCCAACTGTAAAGTACAACTGAAAGGGGAAAAACCCGACTGAAAGGAAAATCCGCAGCGTCGAGCCGTCATCTGGAAGTCCCACCTGAAGGGTGAGTACGAATAGCCTCCACAGCTCCTCGGTCCAGCCGTCCGCTCCAAGTACACCCCGCCCAGTGGTCTACCTCCAGGTACCGTCCTGCTCCGCAAGCCTCCACCACGATCCGCGCTGTCTGTCGTCTGCAACCAACACAACATAGTGCAGGTATAGCACATGCAGGGGTGAGTATAAGATACTCAATAGGGACCCCGAGACCCCCGAAGGTCTCCTAGAATCCACAAAGTATAAACCAAAAAGGAAAGACACAATCACGAAGTAACATCCAACACTGCTTAGGTATATGCCCATACATATACCTGAGTCATCAATTCTCGTTCGGCTCCATCATCTGAGCCCAAGTACAACCCAGTCCACACGGGAAAGAAAAACATAAATCCACACAGGAAAGCAAAACGTAAACCCACACAGGATGTCATAACACATTCCACAAAGGAAGAAACACAAGATTCATCTCACACAGGTACACATCATTTGTAAAGTAAGAGGGATGATCAGATGTAATCACTGATTCATCTTCTGGGACCCACGTAGGATACAAGCACTGTAGTCATCACCGTCGAACCCACAGAGGATTCCGGTACAATTGTCTTCATTGTCGTACCCACATAGGATTCCATTACGATAGTTTTTATCGTCGAAACAACATAGGATTCCAGTACGATAGTCTTCATCGTCGAACCCACATAAGATTCCAGTACGATAGTATTCATCGTCGAACCCACATTAAATTCCAGTACGATAGACTTCATCGTCGAACCCACATAGTATTCCAGTACGATAGTCTTCATAGTCAAACCCACATAGGATTCCAGTATGATAGTATTCATCGTCGAACCCACATAGGATTCTAGTACGATAGTCTTCATCGTCGAACCCACATAGGATTCCAGTATGATAGTCTTCATCGTCGAACCCACATAGGATTCCTGTACGATAGTCTTAATCGTCGAACCCACATAGGATTCCTGTACAATAGTCTTCATCATTGAACCCACATAGGATCTCTGCACAGTCGTCGTCGTCACAGTAGCAGTCGCAGCCAGCTCTAGGGTTCCCGCACACAGCAAGCTCGTTCGGGAGTGTCCGCTCCACGATCCGAGAGGCTGATACATAAAATGACACATAGTCCAGAGTTGATGTATCCAAAAGTTCCGTATCATCAACAGGAACCCAACTTCACAGACGGCGCGTTAATCGGACACCTGGTCTGAGAGTTATTGGCTCTTTCGTCCAAGGGACCCAGTTGGTTTTTAAGGCAAAACCAACACAACCGTACTCCACCTGCGTCTAAACCTCGGGCATAGTATTCCAAAAGATCTGTATCACTTAGAGGAATCCACCAAAGTGGACGGCACGTCAATCAGACGTTCGGAGCTCAAAATATGAGCGTTTCCACTCCGAGGGCCCGGTTGGTTTCGTGTACGAACCAACCCGGCCGAACCCAAAGTATTCCGAAACTTTGAGTGTGATATACCGAAACGACCGTCTCGATCCAAGGATCACATTTCCGCTGACGGTGCATTGTTCTGGAGGCACGTAGCTCACATTATGATCAAAATACCGAAAAGGTCTGGAAACGGGGGGTCTGGGCCCGGACCGACCTGGCCCAACCCCCCCTGGGTCGGCCCGGACCAGGTCGACCCAACCCGGGTCCGGGTCCGACCCGAACCGGCCCGGTGGGTCGGCTCGGTTCGGTTCGGCTGAGCGGCCGAGCGAGGGAAAGCCACGGGGGGCATTCTGCCCCCGCGTGAAGAAACGTTGTGGCCCTGGGTGGGGCCGCTTCGCCAGCGGATGCGGCGGTTGGGCCGCATCCCTACTCCTGGTTCCGCACGGCCGTAGAACCAGCTCGCCGCCGCAGCTGAAGTCGTGGCGGGTTTGCCGGCAGGGCGCCGGCGGATGCTTCCGTGGGCCACCGGACGCGCTCCGGTGGTCCATTTTGCGTGCGGTCTTTGCCAATGGTCCTCCCGGGACCCGATCTTCACTATCAGGCCCTCGAATCTCCCTTGCTGCCCCATTTGTCGTCGTCCGCCATTTCGCGCACCAAGAACAAAAAGGTGCGGTGGGTTCGGACTTTGTTAGTTAGTCTGCACCCACCGCGATAGCAGTCTTAAAGATATTCACCCAACAATATCTAAACGACTGTGGATTTAATCACAAAGATTTAAAGAATCAAACTCCTACCTCATCGTACGTGCGTTCTTCGTGGAATTTATCGTTGTGGAAGAAAAGAATCCTCGCGTCGTGGAAGAGAGTCATTGTCGCGCGGTACTTAGCGTCATGTCGATGAACTCCGAGGATCAAAAACATACAGATTTAATTAATAATAATTAAATCCATGTTTTTCTTATAATCCAAAATGAATTTAAAAGGAGCGCAACCCCCTACCTTGTCGTTGTCGATCAAAGGTTGTTATGGGGTTGGATCGTCACGGAAGAAGCGTCTAGGAGGGAGATTCGTCGGCGTCGCTGTACACGGCTTCGCGTCATCGATCTCCGCGAGTTCAGCGTTCTTTGCATTTTTCGCATTCTTCGAGTTCTTCGTCGGAGGCCGGCGTGCTTTGCGAAATAGGTTGATGTTCTTCAAGCTCCTCCCAATCCTCTCAATGCCACAATCTCCAACAGAAATAAAATAATAGTTATCTTATTTTATTGACGCACACGACACATTTGAAAATCAAACGAAGAGAAACGAACAATAAATTCAATGAATTAATTGTAACAAAATAACATCCCAATTAATGAGGCGTTAAGAATTTAATACACGTGTCAGTTGACTTTCAATTAAAAAGGGTTTTCGCAGGTGCATTACATAGGGGAAAGAAAAGATGGGGATCGTGCGGGCCCCACCTCAGAAATATCCTACCAAGTGGGTAGGATATTTTGGATTTCACCCAATCCATTTCAACTGAGCTTAAGCATCTTGAATTGGTATTTAAGTGACCTTAAGTAAAATAAAATAATGTTTGTCACACCACTTTATTTTATTTCTTAACTTAACCCCAAAATTTAAAAACCACACTCGAGTAAATGCAACTACAGAAGAGGTGTTTCTAAGCAAATACTGGCACTGAGATTCCATCGGTGCCCTTAGAATTCAATTCCGAGCACCGGTTTAAAAGATAGAAAAACCCGCTCATTCGTTCACTGAACGTACCCAAGACAAACTTCGGAAAATGATTCCGGGCACACCGGGCCTCGGAATAAGGTGTCGTGAGAAACTGTGTTCTTGTAAATTCTAAGGAAAATTAAGAAAAAAAATTTCCTTGAAATTTACGGGTCATTAAATCACTCCCACCTCAGGACTTTACATCACCGTAAAGATACATCAGAAACTAGGGAAACAAATTAGGGTACTAAGCCCGCATCTGAGACTCCCGCTCCCAAGTGCTCTCCTGGAGGTTCCCGTGCTTCCATCTGATGCGCACAAGAGGAATCGACCATCCACATAGGTCCTGCTCCTGTCGATCCTCGATCTACACCAGGACCACCGCAAAAGTCACCCCATCATCAACGTCCAGTTCCCCATGGTCAATGATGTGCGTCTGGTCGTGCATGTATCTCCTCAGCTGAGATTCGTGGAAGACGTCGTGCACCCGGTGCAACTGAGGTGGTAGAGCGAGGCGATAAGCCACCTCGCCAATCCTGCAGAGGACCTAGAATGGCCCGATGAAGCGTGGAGAAAACATGCCGCATCGGCCAAATCTCTGTAATACACATCGAGGTGAGACACGCAAGAAGACGTGGTCGCCATCCTCGAACTCTATAGGACTCTGCCTCCTGTCAGCGTAAGACATCTTCCGACTCTAAGCTGTCCTCATCCGCTCCTGGATGACCTAGACCTTCTCTAGTCCTACAAGATCTGCTGTGATTTCTTCTTTGCCGATAAGAGAAATATGGTATCATCCCATGGATGAACCACTTTCTTTTCCTAATACAGTTAATCTCGACATGGATGATTCTAACCCACAGCAAAGATGACGTCATAAGGACTCGACGCTACTACCAAGAGATCCAACCGTTACTCTCACCTCCAAGGGTTGAGTCACACTGTCGACATCAGTGTGTGGTAACTGGGTCTCCTCCAGTAGGTATCTCTCAAGTGAGGGTCAAGTCAATAGTCTAAACCGGAACCTCTTAATAACATCACAAGAGAGGACATGAATGTAAATGCCACATGAAAAGGTGTCTTTTATTACTTCATCTCAAGTACAAAGACACAAAGAATACAACAACAAAACAAAAATCAACATGAACAAAAGTCTCCAGGTCTGGAGCTAGTCCCGCTCCTGTCCATCTACTCCCAGAGCTTCATGATCGTAGGCCTCAGCTGCCTGAAGCTGAGCTCTCCCATGTCCTCTTGTCCCCCACAGTCGAGGTGGACCACCTGGTGGTGGTGGTGGCAACACCCCGAAGCGTCGTCCACCTCCAGCTGCACGGCCAGCTCCTCTACCTCTCCCGCCTGCTCTATGAGGACCATCATGGTCGAACCTCTTCTTGGGAGGTCCCTCCACCACCTGTTGTTCATCAGCAGGACGAGTCGGGCTGTCTCGAGCCATGTGACCCTATCTGCTGCATGCATAGCATTTCCTTCTCCTCGAGTAGCTGGCTCTCCTTCATGTGCCCCGCACAACCGAATCATCACCCTGAGATTGCCCATCTGATGGTCTGGCCCGCTTGGACCTCTGCGTCACCTATCGACTGCCAGCTGCAGAAGACTCCGCCACGGGTCATTCTGTAGAGGGTCCTACCTCTGGTGGTTGCTCGGCGAGGAAACACTCTACTAAAAGGGCTCTCTCCAACACCTCTGATTGAATCGGAATGTTGAGGGAGATCATCGAGGCCCTGATCTCATGCCTAAGTCCCTGCTCGAAGGTCCGGGCCCAGAAGAATGGATCTCGTACCATATCAGTGGAGTGGCAAGAGAGATCAGTGAATCTCGCCAAGTACTGGGCAACTGTCATGCTGCCCGGACGTAGCTGTAGTAGCTCCTGGATGTGCACCACACGAAGGGTGGCTGAGACGAACTCTGAGCGGAAGATTCTCTCAAAGTCCGTCCCGAAAAGAGATGCCTCATCGTGCACCTGAAGCATCAAGCTCCACCATCTGCCTGCTGCCGCGTGTAGGAGGATCGCTGTGAGGATCACCATGAGGTCTGCTGGTGTCCTCATTAACCTGAAAACCCCTACAACTGCCTCCATCCAGTCCTCGGCTGCCTGGGGGTCCGTCTCCCCACGGAACCTAGGCGGTCGCTTACACTGGAACTCATGTAGTGCACTAAGGCGACGTGCATCGTCAGCGGCTGGGGCTGTAAGCATCGGTGGCTCGACGGGTAGAGGTACCGCCGGTTCCACAGCTGTCAAAGGGCCCTGTACCGAGTCCTCATCGCTCGGTGGGCTCCCGCCACGCACAACGCTTGGAACCCTAGCTGGCTGCCGTCGTGGGGCCATCCTGAAAAGGAAACAGGTGCGACACGGTCAGAATAGTATACCTGGTGAGCTGACACAAGTAATCACAAAGAAAACATGAAAACACACATGCAATCAATGTTTTCGTTCATTAAGTCGGAAATCAGAAGTCATGGTCCTAGTGTACGGATACGTCGGTCGCCACACCAACACTGGGCTCCCTGGACTGATAACCAGACTCAATACTCTTAACACTATTTCTTCACATAGAAGAAAGATCAGAGCCTGCGGTAGAACTGACAACCTCTGATACCAATTTGTCATGACCCGTCCTCGGAGCCCGTGCCATGACTACCCCAGTCCCGCCTTCCATAGGCCAGGGGTTGGTGACTAGCACCAAAGGCATAAATCTCGGTAACGGGGAAGGCATTGCCTTTATAAAAGTAAACATACACCACAGAGTACAAGCGGAAGTAAAACACTAAGTAAAAACTGAAACAAGCTGTGCTAAAAGTAATGGGGCTGGAAATACAAGCCCAACTGTAAAGTACAACTGAAAGGGGAAAAACAACGACTAAAATGAAGAGCCACATCATCGATCCATCCTCTAGAATTCCCATCTGAAGGGTGAGTACGGATAGCCTCCACAGCTCCTCGGTCCAGCCGTCCGCTCCGAGTGCACCCCGCCCAGTGGTCTACCTCCATGTATTGTCCTGCTCCGCAAGCCTCCACCACGATCAGTTCTGTCCTTCATCTGCAACCAACATAATGTAGTGTGGGCATATCTCATGCAGGGGTGAGTATAAGCTACTTAGTAGGGACCTCGAGACCCCTGAAGGTCTCCCAGAATCCACAAAGGATAAACCACAAAGGAATGATACAATCACGAAGTAACATCCGACACTGCTTAGGTATATGCCCATACATATACCTGAGTCATCAATTCTCGTTCGGCTCCAACATCCGAGCCCAAGTACAACCCAGTCCAAACGGGAAAGAAAAACGTAAATCCACACAGGAAAGCAAAACGTAAACCCACACAGGATAGCATAACACATTTCACAAAGGAAGCAACACAGGATTCAGCTCACACAGGTACACATCATTTGTAAAGTAAGAGAGATGATCAGATGTAATCACTAATTCATCTTCTAGGACCCACGTAGGATACAAGCACTATAGTCATCATCATCGAATCTACAGAGGATTCCGGTATAATTTTCTTCCTTGTCGAACCCACATAGGATTCCATTACTATAGTTTTTATCGTCGAACCAACATAGGATTCCAGTACGATAGTCTTCATCGTCAAACCCACATAGAATTCCAGTACAATAGTCTTCATTGTCGAACCCACATAGGATTCCAGTATGATATTCTTCATCGTTGAACCCACATAGGATTCCAGTACGATATTCATCATTGTCAAACCCACATAGGATTCCAGTACGATAGTCTTCATCGTCTAACCCACATAGGATTCCAGTACGATAGTCTTCATCGTCGAACCCACATAGGATTCTAGTACGATAGTCATCATCGTCGAACCCACATAGGATTCCAGTATGATAGTCTTCATCATCGGACCCACATAGGATCTCTGCACAGTCGTCGTCGCCACAGTAGCAGTCGCAGCCAGCTCCAGGTTTCCCGCACACAACAACCTCGTTCGGGAGGGTCCGCTCCACGAGCTGAGTGGCTGATACATCAACTGAAACATAGTCTAGATTTTATGTATCTAAAATTTCCGTATTGTCAACAGGAACTCAACGTCACAGACGGCACGTCAATCAGACGCCCGGTCTGAGAGTTATTGGCTTTTTCATCCCAGGGGCCGGGTTGGGTTTTAATGAAAAACCAACACAACCGTACTCCACCTACATACAAACATTGTGCGGAGTATTCTAAAAGATCTGTCTCACATAGAGGAATCCACAAAAGTCAACGGCACGTCAATCAGACGTCCAGAGCTCAAGATATGAGCGTTTCCGCTCCGAGGGCCCGGTTGGTTTTGTGTACGAACCAACCCGGCTGAACCCAAAGTATTCCGAAACCTTGAGTGTGATATACCAAAATGACCGTCTCGATCCATAGATCGCATCACTGCTAACTGCGCATCGTTCGGAGGCTCGTATCTCATGTTATGAGAAAATGACCGAAAAGGTCCGGAAACGGGGGGTCTGGGCCCGGACTGACCCGGCCCGGCCCGGGCCCGACTCGGCCCGGCGGGTCGGCCCGGCTCGGCTCGGCCGAGCGGCCGAGCGAGGGGAAGACTCGGGGGGCTTGCTGCCCCCGCATGAAGAAAACGTCGCGGCCCCGGGTGGGGCCGCCTCGCCAGCGGACGCGGCGGCTGGGCCGCGTCCCTCCTCCCGGTTCCACGCGGCCGCGGAACCAACTCGCTGTGGCGGCTTCAGCGGCGGCGGGTTTTACCGGCAGCGCGCCAGGCGTCGCCACTGCCGATCGCCGCCTCTGGCCACCGGCGCCGCCGCGCCGGAAGAAGCTTTCGCGGGCCACCGAACGCGCTCCGGTGGTCCGTTTTGCGTTCGGTCTTCGCCAGTGGTCCTCCCAGGACCCGATCTTCACCGCTAGGCCCTCGAATTTCCCTTGCGGCCCCATTTGTCATTGTCCACCATTTCACGCTCTAAGAACAAAAAGCTGCGGTGTGTTCGGACTTGTTTGTTAGTCCCCACCCACCGTGTTAGCGGTCTTAAAGATATTCACCCAACAATATCTAAACGACCGGGGATTTAACAACAAAGATTTAAAGAATCAAACCCCTACCTCTCCGTACGTGCATTCTTCACGGAATTGATCATTGTGGACGAAACAAATCCTCCCGTCGCGGAAGAGTGTCGCTGTCACGCGGTACTTGGCGTCGTGTCGACGAACTCCGAGGATAAAAAACATACAGATTTAATGAATAATAATTAATTCCATGTTGTTGTTATAATCCATAAAGAATTTAAAAGGAGCGCAACCCCCTACCTTGTCATTGTCGATTGAAGGTTGTTGCGGGGATGGATCGTCACGGAAGAAGCGTCGCGTTGGGAGATTCGTCGGCGTCGCAGTACACGGCTTCACATCGTCGATCTCCACGGGTTCAGCGTTCTTCACGTTCTTCGCGTTCTTCGTCGGAGGCCGGCATTCTTCGCGAAAGAGGTTGATGTTCTTCAAGCTCCTCCCAATCCTCTCAACTCCACAAGCTCCAACAGAAATAAAATAAGAGTTATCTTATTTTATTGAAGCACACGACACATTTTAAAATCAAAAGAAAAGAAACGAAAAATTAATTCAATGAATTAATTATAACAAAATAACAGCCAAATTAATTAGGCATTAAGAATTTAAAACACGCATCAGTTGAATTTCAATTAAAAATGGTTTTCGCGTGTGCGTTACTTAGGAGAAAGAGACGGTGGGGTTCGTGCGGTCCCCACCTCAAAAATATCCTACCTAGTGGGTAGGATACTTTTGATTGCACCCAAACTGTTTTAACTGAGCTTAAGCAGCTTAAAATGGTCTTTAAGTGACCTTAAGTGAAATAAAATAAAGTTTGTCGCACCACATTATTTTATTTCTTAACTTAACACCAAAATTTAAAAAACACACCCGAGCAAACGCAACTCCAGAAGAGGCATTTCTAAGCAAATACTGGCAATGCGATTCCATCAGTGCCCTCGGAATTTGATTCTGACTACCAATTTAAAAGTTAGAAAAACCCGCTCATTCGTTCACTGAACTTACTCGAGGGAAACTTCGTAAAATGATTCTTGGCACACCGGGCCTCGGAATCAGGTGCTGTCAGAAACTGCGTTCTTGTAAAATTCCAAAGAAAATTAAGAAAAAAAATTTCTTTGAAATTTACGTGTCTTTACATGGTGGCTCTAGAAAACTACATGTTTACTTTTTTTCCCATGGACATGGTGGTTGTAATGCACAAGGTTCATGTTATGGTGCTTCATCCTGTTGTCTACAAGCAATCCTTTTTGGAGAGAGATTCATAGGACGTACAACATTGGGGAAAAGAAACAAACTAGTGGGGAAGTAGTAGCGAGGTACCCTTTATATTGTTTATTATGTTATATACTTTTGTATGTGATATGAGGTGACTGTAGCCATGGTGAGGCTAGAAATATTGTACACATGTTTAGGGTACAAGTTAGTTGTTTATTGTTGTTCAATGTACTTTAGCAAGCATTATATATTATTTCATGAGAGGATACAGGGAGGATCCTTCTAAGTATAAAATTATACTCACAATATTTATATATAAATTCTTTTTCATGTCACTTGTAGTAGGTTTGTAATCAGGTTGGTAACCTCTAGCTTGGGGTTACAGGAGATATTCCGGATTCATGGTTACTACTATTTTTTTCTTTCTATTGGTACATTCAGTTTTATCTTCTAGTTGTAGTAGTTTTGTTTGACATCACATTTGTGTACTTGGGATTTCATTTATATTGCAGTCTGAGTTGGATTTGGTTGTTTTATATCTTATCTCTATCTTTTTCATGTGTTCTCTTAGTGGGTAATGCCTCCCATTTGTGTGTTTATTATACCCTTGGTGTTAGTCCTCATCCTGGGGCCTACTCAAGGTGTAACTTGGGGTCCATATCTCCCTGCTCACATTGTCATCCGAGGAAGGGTACACCTTGTGGTTTGGGAGTTTTGACATATACATTATTCATAAATTAAATTCATACAATGAATGTAGATGAAATTTAGAATAAACCATATACATAGGTCAAGGATAACCATCAAGATAACATAATATGGTAGACAGAGTCCAATCAATATTTATCTTTACATCGAAATTCCATACATATTAGCTCACGTGGCATAGAAATTACTAAAATTATTTGATAAGTATATTAGTATATAAATCATATCTTGTACATGCTTATGTTTTTTACAAAAGGGAATAAAACAAAAGGAAAAACCATAAGAAATACATAACGAAAAATATTCTTCATTATATTGGATATTATTATAGTCAAATAATATTTCCATAAAATGCCAATGGGATGAAAGAATTACATGTTTGGAGTTTAATATATCAAAAAATAATTACAAGTCTTATATATGGTGATCATTTAAAAAACATCATTTTAAGGTTAGTGAATTCGCTACCAAAATTAATTATTAAAATTGTTATTTAATGATTATGTAAATGGATTTTGAATAATAAATAGTGTATAATTTTCCATGAATCCTAAAAAAATATTGCAAATCCTAAAATAAATAAATAATTAAATTTATTTAAAATGGGAATAGAGATTTGAAATAGTTTAAAACAAATGTATTGTGGGTTAGAATGTTTCCATATGGTCACGTTTGATTTCAATGAATACATTATGATCAAAACATATGGCATGTGTATCCCCATGAAAGGAAGGTAAAATAATATATATATATATAAGATAAATATATATTAAATTTAGAATCATTAAATAATTTAAAATTACACATAGATTATGATTTATATAGGGAAGGTTCATAACTTAATGAACAGTGAGCTTTCAAGAATTTCCATTACATTATGTATATAATCGTTCATCACTATTACTTAACATCACGAATAATAAAATTTAATTAATTAATTATGTAATTAATTAATAAATATTCCTATAAAGATTTTATTTTTTAAATACGTCTTATGTCCATTTAAATTAATATCATTGATATATCATATTTATTTTTATAATTATGAGGGTGTTTATATCATGCTTCTATTGTCAAATAACTTGGGGATAATTGTTATTCTTATAATGAAAAAGTTACATAACTATAGAAGTGTGATATAAACTAGTTAAAATTTATATATATGATAAAATAATTCATAATACTACATGATATTAAAAAATAATAAAAATTTATATAGTTTATTGTTATAAACAATATGGTTGTTTCTTTTAGCCATGTTTTCATACAACAATTTTCATAGTGTGTTTCTTTTAATATTATAGTAATATATCTATACAAGAATTTGATTAAAATTTTAATTTTAATTTTTTTTAAAATTTTCAATCATATTCATTTTATTTATACCATCCATGTAGGGGCTATTGGAATTCAAAAACACTACCTTCATTGAGTCACTAAACAGACCATATTATAGATGATCTTTTTTTATAATGATATAAGAAGACTTAAAGGTGAACTTATTTAAACCTAATTAAAAAATTTATCTTCAAATTAATTATCCATTCAATCCATAAATGATAAAAATGGTTTAGGTTGATAAATTAAGGTGATAATTCAAAAATGCTAGTCCCATTGTGTATCCATCTCCTATTGATGTTATAAGACCCCATCCTTAAACCTTACTTAATCTTGATTTATTACAAGATTACACATTGAGGATCTTCTCATGTTTAGAGTTTTAGAGAATTAGATCATAAAACATGCATTAAATTCCACATTTAAACAAAGTGGTTACATAAAAGAGAGTATTCGTTTTTCCCATCAACAGAAACATATTTAAAATAAAACATGGATTCTTTCTTGTCACTTCCTTGACACTGTCATCATATCATGTACCCTTCCCTTGACCTGTGAAAAACATTTCAAAAACTTGGAATGAGCATAAAAAGCCCAGTAAAGGATATAAATATATGGAAAGGAAACATGAGTACATGTATACATAAAAATGAAATCATACTTTACCCATAAAACATAAGCACTTTAACATACCTCATTAAATCATGAATAAATCATAGAAATCATAAGACATAAAGGAAACTTGAGATATTCATAACATTATTACATAGAGAGTAACCCTCTTGGTAACATTTTGAATACCCATCACAGCATATTCCCTAAATCTCTTTAGAGAAACCTCAACGTTTAACCCCTTCGCGTTACACAATGCATTAGATAGCTATATCGGGCTCACCAGCCCTTAGTTTATCACAGAACCACCCGTCTTCATAACAATGCTCAAGAACCATAACATAATCGTATCACATAAAACATACATAATGGAAACATAACGTTTCCACATTTCAATCACAAGATATTAATAAAACACATTGATATAATAAAAACATTATGAAAACCATTTTCAATACCAAAATAAAAGAAAATTAAAACATGGTATTTATTATTCATTTAAAAACAAGGAATGGCTAGTATAGGAAGCCGAAACTCAATTAATGGTCACGATGGCGGAGAAGTCGTTGTCGCCGCATACGTACGACAAAAAAACATTCACTTTTGTCGTTTAGTAAACGCTTTTTATAAAAAAGATTCCTTTTGAATAAATGTAAAAGTCAAAGGGGTTTATACACCGTATAAAAGAAACTTGTGTATAAAACAAAATATGCCTCAATGAATGAAGATTGAGACGATGTCCCTTACAAAGACGGTATCCTTGGATTAAGGATAAATCAATTACATAATTATGTGTGACAAATGAACACATCAAATATAAGTGGATATTAAGTGTAAAACAATCATAGTACATTCACACATATTCATAGAACGACATATTCAAGGAGTATAAGTTTATCCCAAAGAATCAAAATTGTGTTATGAAGTTCCCTTGCCAAAATTCGACAGCCTAACGACATCACATCAAAATTCAAAAAAAGAGTTGATGAGATATAAAAAGGGTATATCATCACTAGGACATAAAATTTAAATCAATAAGGATATTGAATAAAATATACCAACATAATAGTATGAGAATTAAAAGACATAACCAAAGAAGTCTTTTAAAAAGAGGATGGTGAAAGGTTCCCTTACCGACTTGGGTAACTTTCGAAACGTACACCACATTGAAGAAGGGTCATACAATGAATATGTAAATACACATAAATGAAATTATATTAAAAATAGAGTATAATAATGGGATGTACATAAACCACTCAAAGAAAATGGTGGCAAATGTATCATAAATCTCACGGGACTAAAAGTGAGATGAAAAATCCCTTACGGAAACTCGGCAGCCTAATGACACCACTTAGAACTTCCAAAAAATGGATTGATGAGATAAAATAGGGTCTCTCATCATATTAAAATGAAATTTACAGAAAAAGTAATATAAAAGAACATCACCTATCATAAGAAAGAGGAGCTTAAAAGAAGTGACGTAAAGGAGAGTACTTATAAAGAAAGAGAGAAGTTAGATCTCTTACGAAAATTCGGCAGCCTAACGGCGCCACTCAAAACTTCCAAAATGGATTGATGAGAGAAAATAGGGTCTCTAATCATATGAACATAAAAAGTAGATTAGGAGTAATATAAAAGAACATCCCAATCACAAGGAAGATGAGCTTAATAGGAATTAAATAATAGAGTGTACGTAAAAAGAAAGAGAGGAGTAGGATCCCTTACCTTGGGTCCGACTTGACTCGATCGTTCTTTAACGTCCTGAATAATAAACTTGAGTTAATTTCCACTTTATTAAGAACCTTTTTCAAGTTCATTATTCCATTTATATCACTTATTTCCATGTTATAAACATTATGTAATCATTTATGTTAATAATGTTTGTTTTGTCGATATTTGGTTCGTAAGTCGAAAGTGGACTTCTTACAATTACATGTTGTTTTTGTGGTCAAAAGTTCATTATATACAGAATGATATTCATGATTTTGATATCATATATATCATATATATCCTTAATTTACATGTATTTATAATATTAAATAATCATTTAGAGGTAAGAAATAAAATGCACCGTTCATGGAGACGGTAAGCCATACGTACGCATGAACGGTACTTTAATTTCTATGTCATATTAATGGAATTAAAACTAAATGAGAGGTATGTATATTTTAATTACAGAATTATATTCATCATTTATATGTAAAATACATCATATATAATAAATTTAAATAAATCCTTTATACATCCCACATATTGCATTAACGAATCAAATCACTTTGAGGGGAGGTAGTCTGCACTTCCTGAAATGAAATTATCGTGTTTACCCACAATGGAAACCATAAAGGTATGCCACAAAAGAAAAATACACAAGATTAAGTAAACAATAAACATATTATATATCATATATAAATATAGTGACATATTAATGGCCACCTTTTAAGGTGTTATATGAGTGTTGAACAATCATCATTTCGTGAAGTAGAAATTCGCCATCCACAAAAACAGTATGTTCTTTAACCATTTTATGTAGGTGGGTGTAAGTGTAGCTCGAATGATTCTTATAAAAACATCCTAGTATAATTACGATACTGGAGTTGTTACAAAAATAAATTAAAAAAAAGAGTTTAGGGGGTTGGAGAAGCAAAATAAAATAAAAGAACACAAGTGAAGACACTACCTTAAAATCGGGTAACTCTTTTTGATTTGAGTTCAAAGGATTCCTTGGGAAGAATTATGCCCTAAGTAAGGCTTCTAGGAGTAAGATAGGGATGTGTAGAGGCAATATTATCAGGGGTTGGCCGAGCAAAAGGCTGTGAATGTGTGGTTAAGGAGGTAGAGGTGGGGGCCTTTTATAAGAGGAGAGGAGGGGCATTATTGGAAAGTAAAGAAATGGTACTTTATTTGAAAATGAGTTTCGGATTTAAAAGGCCCCACATTTATATAATTAGAGGATAAGGTGATAAGGTTTCTAAATCAAACAATAAAATAGGTTTTTGACATGTGTAGGTCATATATTTTACATTATCTTTTCATTTTATTTAAACCCATTATTAAAGAGGTAATCGCTGCATCATTATGATGTCATAAATAATATTATTTATTTAATGTCTAAAAATTATGAAAACAACTATAATGATGTAGGAAATATATTTATATTTCCAATTATTATTTATAGTAAAAAATCTGACTTGTATAACCCCATGTAAAAATTGTTTTAGTAAGACAACTCATGTTTGTGTCATTTTTACTTTTACATTAAATAAAACGTTATTTATGTCATTTCAAAACCAAAGTGTCTCCATGGTGTCCCCAAGTTGACCCATGGATTTTCTTGGTCTTAAATGACACATAAAATAAGGTTAGGACATGTGTCAAGGTCATTTCACATTATTAAAACATTATTTTTACCTTAAATTACACAAATTACCTCTAATCGTGATTAAGAACATAAAAGTTACCATTCCAAAAAAATTTATTTTAATCCCATTGAACCAGATTTTAATTCCTAATGACAGCCATGTATGTAGGATTTTTGAAATTAAAAACACAGAGCTGTAAATGTTTCATTTAAATGAAAAATCAGTTTCTTTAACTACCACTTATTGGTTTCACTATTCATCAAAAATTGACATTTTTCAGAAAAATATCAAAAATTCACCCTAAGATATATTTGATATTCCGAACTAAAAAATGATGTCTATTTTACAAAATTCAAAACATATATGTTTCATTAATTAATTTAATAATTAATTACCGCTGTCAAACCAAATAGCGTGTTTTTATAAAACATTATCTATTAAAAGATTGACACTAGTTTAAGTCCAATTTTTAAAAGTGAAAATAACTACAATGACCACTATTGGATTAAATGGTAAAAATATATGCCAATTTTACTTTAAAAACAATTCAAAAGATAATATAATCAGACAAATAAATTATATTAAAAAGAGGTTTTGAATTAACATACAACATTTTTCACTATTCATAAAAAATTGAGCTTTATCGGAAAGATACCAAAAATTTACACAAAGTAAATTTTGATGTCTCTATTCTAAAGAAGAATTTTATTTTGTCAAATATAACACATAAAATTTTCCAAAAGTGGATTTAAAAGAGGTTCTCCATCAAAAGGCAGTTAATCGACCTTCTAAAGAACATTAGAATGTTTACGCTTAAAAATTGAATTCATTCACATTTTTAATCCTCTAACATTTATCGTAAAAAGCAGAAATATTTGACAAAAATATATAATCATTTTTTAGTATGTTCTGTTCATTCCTTCCATTACAATGGCTAGGCGTTAACTACCATTTAAAATAATATTATTTTATTATTAGAGTGCAACGTAAGTTTCCCAAGAAACTCGTTGTTGCGTATTGGGTACGCCATCGAGCATAGCGTCCTCTTTAAATTAATATTAATATTTTATTCACCAATATGGATAAATATAAAAATGTCATATTCTATATTTACCTAGGGTGTTACATCCTTCCCCCCTTTTGGGAATTGCGTCCTCGCAATTTTAAAAATGGGCTCGGAAACATCTTTGAAAGTCTCACATCGGAACAAGAGTCGGTAAAAAAATCACTTTAAAATAAAGAATGAGAAGTACAGAGGACACATGAGTTAACCCATAATAGGATTCCATGTAGGAAAATATGTACATAGAGGAGAAAATATAGGGTCATGTTCTGATGGAGAGTGATAGAAAACATGTTTAGGAGAAAGTTAACCACAAGAAAATCACAAACTTGTGATGGGTTAAACGGTATTCGATTCCCCAGTAGGAAAAGTTAATAGACAACGTTTTTGTTTTATGTTACTTTTTATTGATAAATTTATTCATAAGGAAACATAATAACTTATCATGTTGACTTTCATCTTTTATTATATTCCTTACACAAACTCATATTTTCTCTAAAAGAAGAGTATTTAAGATGACTTGTTCACTATAATCAACTTCTAGAGAATCACTTATTCTAAAAAAAGAGAACAATATACTTCCCATGTCTTTAGACATTAACCAAAACCAAAACCAAAACCAAAACCAAAATGGTTAGTACAAGATCAGATAATCCAGAATAGGATAACCCTTTATAAAAAGAAAATCTATTCTTAATCTCCAAAATTTGTCCAACAAAACCCAAAGTTCAACGAGGACCATTTGATAAACAATTTGTCCATAAAATTCTTCAAAGTAAACCAAACTAAGATTGAAACCCAAATTTTTGAAGGATTTTTTCACATAGTCTTCCAAGGTACAAATTAACTTTAATCTCAAAAAAACATCATTTGCTCTTAAATTCTCATATTGAAAAGTAATTTACCTAATCACATATCCCCGATGATAGGTTAATCATTTCCATAGATAGCCCAAAATAAACATACTCTTGATTCCTAAAATCATCAAACTAAAACGAATTAGTCAAAATAACCAGGGACATCACATAGTCTAGTGGTAGGTGATAAATACCAGTTGGACTTTGGTTGTGGGTTCGATTCCCATAGCTTTGTCTGGCGCAACGGGTTGTCACATGGTCTGCGTGTTGTCCTTTTTCCAAAACTATATAATTCTTAAATCATTCCCCAAAACGAGATAAAATCTTCAAAAATGATCATAACGTATTTTAACCTCAATTTTATCTCATTCCTTTCATTTTCCATCATAACATATAATAACCCATAATTACCTCAAAATCATGGATCATATAAACACTAATGGTTACCTTTATAATTATTACCTGAACTTCCCCATCGATTGGTCATCTCGTACATGATGCTTTACAGATCATACCAAGGTTCAAGTGGTTGATCATGACTCCTTGATAGTTTGTTGAGGATAAACACAAGAGTTCTCATTGCAGCTCCCATATCATTCAGTTGCTTTCTCAAAAAACTGTCACAGTTTCCTTCACATCCAATGTTACATTGGTGCCTGCTAGATCCAGCCATTTACTAAAACCAAAAAGGTCAGTGTGAGTATATCAACAAACCCATCATGTACTAATTAGGATGATAAACACTAATATATACTTACTCATTCACTTTATCTAAAACTAGGACTCTTTCTGAAATCCTAACCATTATGGTAATGTCACTTGTGCTTAGAGAATACCCTAACCTCTAAATTTATCTAAACCGACCTTTGATACCAACTATAAGACCCCAGCCTTAAACCTTACTTAATTTTGAATTATTACAGATTACACATTGAGGATCTTCTTAGGTTTAGAGTTTTAGAGAATTAGATCATCAAACTTGCATTACATTCCACATTTAAACAAAGTGGTTACATAAAAGATAGTATTCATTTTTCTCATCAATGGAAGCATATTTAATATAAAACATAGATTCTTTCTTGAAACTTCCTTGACACTATCATCATATCATGTACCCTTCCCTTGTCCTGTGAAAAACATTTCAAAAACATGGGATGAGTATAAAAAGCTCAGTAAGGGATATAAAAATATGGAAAGGAAACATGAGTACATGTATACATAAGAACGAAATCATACTTTACCCATAAAACATAAGAACTTTAGCATACCTCATAAAATCATGAATAAATCATAGAAATCATAATACATAAAGGTAACTTGAGGCATTCATAACATTCTTACATAGGGAGTAACCCTATTGGTTACGTTTGGAATACCCATCACAGTATATTCCCTATATCACTTCG
This sequence comes from Viscum album, assembly GCA_963277665.1. Lineage (NCBI taxonomy): Eukaryota > Viridiplantae > Streptophyta > Magnoliopsida > Santalales > Viscaceae > Viscum > Viscum album. The sequence goes on from OY728140.1 coordinate 1,063,764,173, forward strand.
GAGAAACCTTAACGTTTAACCCCTTCGTGTTACCCAATGCATTGGAGAGCTATATCGGGCTCACCCGCCCTTAGTTTATCACGGAACCACCCATATTCATAACAATTTCCAAGAACCATAACATAATCTTATCACATAAAAAATATGTAAAGGAAACATAATGTTTCCACATTTCAATCACAACATATCAATAAAACACATTGATATAATAACAACATTATGAAAACCATTTTCAAAACCAAAATAAAATAAAATTAAAACATGGTATTTATTTTTCATGTAAAAACATGGTATGGCTTGTAGAGAAAGCTGAAACTCAATTAATGGTCACGACGACGGAGAAGTCGTTGTCGACGCAAACGTACGACAAGAAAAAACATTCCCTTTTTTCGTTTATTAAATGCTTCGTATAAAAAAGATTACTTTTGAATAAACGTAAAATTCAAAGGGGTTTATACACCGTATAAAAGAAATTTGTGTATAAAACAAAATATGCCTCAATGAAAGAAGATTGAGACGATGTCCCTTACAAAGACGGTATCCTTGGATTAAGGATAAATCAATTACATAATTATGTGGTACAAACTAATACACCAAATATAGGTGTATATTAAGTGTAAAACAATTATATGACATTCAAAAATATTCATAGAGTGACATATTCATGTAGTACAAGTTTATCCCAAAGAATCAAAATTGGGTTAAGAAGTTCCTTTGCAAAAATACGACAGCCTAACGGTGTCACTTCAAAATTCAGAAAAAGAGTTGATGAGAGATAAAAAAGGGTATCTCATCACTTGGACATAAAATTTACATCAATAAGGATATAGAATAACATATACCAACATAATAGTATGTGAATTAAAATACATCACCAAATAAGTATTTTTAAAAGAGGAGGGTGAAAGGTTCCCTTACTGACTTGGGTAACTTTCGAAACGTACACCAAATTGATGAAGGGTCATTCAATGAATATGTAAATACCCATAAATAAATTATATTACAAAAAGAGTATAATAATGGGATGTACATACACCACTCAAAGAAAATGGTGGCAAATGTATCATAAATCTCACGGGACTAAAAGTGAGATGAAAAATCCATTACGGAAACTAGGCAGCCTAACGGCGCCACTTAAAACATCCAAAAAATGGATTGATGAGATCAAATAGGGTCTCTCATCATATTAAAATAAAATGTACAGAAAGAGGAATATAAAAGAACATACCCCATCATAACAAAGAGGAGATTAAAAGAAGTGACATAATGGAGAGTACATAAAAATAAAGAGAGAGGTTAGATCTCTTACAAAAATTCGGCAGCCTAACGACGCCACTCAAAACTTCCAAAATGGATTGATGAGGGAAAATAGGGTCTTTAATCATATGAACATACAAATTACAGTAGGAGTAATATGAAAGAACATCCAAATCACAAGTAATATGAGCTTAAAAGGAATGAAATAAAAAAAGTGTACTTAAATAGAAAGAGAGGAGTAGGATCCCTTACCTCGGGTCCGACTTGACTCGATCGTTCTTTAACGTCCTGAATAATAAAATTGAGTTAATTTCAACATTATTAAGATACTTTTTCAAGTTCATTATTCTTTTTATATCACTTATTGTCATGTTATAAACATTATGTAATCAATTAATTTAATAATGTTTGTTTTGTCGATATTTGGTTCTTAAGTCGAAAGTAGACTTCTTACAATTACATGTTGTTCATGTGGTCAAAGGTTCATTATATCCAGAATGATATTCATGATTTGGATATCATATATATCATATATATCCAGAATATATATGTATTTATAATATTACATAATCATTTAGAGGTAATAAATGAAATGCACCGTTCATGGAGACTGTAAGCCGTACGTACGCATGAATGCTACTTTCATTTCTATGTCATATTAATGGATTTAAAACAAAATCAGAGGTATGTGTATTTTAATTCTAGAATTATATTCATAATTTATATGTAACATACATCATATAGAATTTCTTTAAATACATCCTTTATACATCCCACATATGGCATTAACGAATCAAATCAATTTGTGGGGGCGGAAGTCCGCACTTCCTAAAATGAGATTATCGTGTTTACCCACAATGGAAACCATAAAGGTATGCCACAAAAGAAAAATAGATAAGCTTAAGTAAAACATAAACATATTATATATCATATATAAATATATTTACATCTTAATGGCCACCTTTTAAGGTGTTATATGAGTGTTGAACAATCATTATTTCGTGAGGCAGAAATTCGCCATCCACAGAAACATAATGTTCTTTAACAATTTGATGTAGGTTTGTGTAATTGTAGCTCTAATGATTCATATAACAACATACTAGTATATTGAATATACTGGATTTGTTACAAAATAAATTAATAAATAGAGTTTAGGGGGTTGGTTTAGCAAAATAAAACAAAAGAACACAAGTGAATACATTACCTTAAAATTGGGTAACTCTCTTTGATTTGAGCTCAAAGGCTTCCTTGGGAAGACTTTGGCCCAAATTGAGGCTTCTAGGAGTAATAGAGGGATGTGGATAAGAAAAATGAGGAGGGGTTGGTCGATCCAAAGGCTTTGGAATTTTGGTTATGGAGGTAGAGGTGGGGGCCTTTTATAAGAGGAGAGGAGGGGTACTCTTGGAACGTAAAGCAATGTTAATTTATTTGAAAATGAGTTTAGGATTTAAAAGGCCCCAAATTGATTTAATTCGAGGATAAGGTGATAAGGTTTCTAAATCCACCAATCAAATAGGTTTTGGACATGTTTAGGTCATAGATTTTACATTATCATTTCATTTTATTTAAATCTTTTATTAATGAGGTAATCACTGCATCATTATGATGTCATAAATAATTTTATTTATTTAATGTCTAAAAATTATAAAAAAACAATCATGATGTAGGAAATATTTTTAGATTTTCAATGACTCATTATAGTCAAAAATCTTACTTGTATAACCCCATGTAAAGATTGTTTTAGAAAAACAACTCATGTTTGTGACATTTTTACTTTTACATTAAATAAAAAGTTATTTATGTCATTTCCCAACCAAAGTGGCTCCATGGGGTCCCCAAGTTTACCCATGGATTTTCTTGGTCGGACATGACACATCCAATAAGTTTTGGACATGTGTCAAGGTCATTTCACATTATTAAAACATTATTTTTACCTTAAATTACACTAATTACCTCTAATCGCGATTAAGAACATAAAAGTTACTATTCACCAAAAAATTATTTTAATCCCATTGAACCACATTTTACTTCCAAATGACAACCATGTATGTCGGATTTTTGAAATTCAAAACACAGTGGTGGCAATGTTTCATTTAAATGAAAAATTAGTTTCTTTAACTACCACTTATTGGTTTCACTATTCATCAAAAATTGATGTTTTTCAGAAAAATACCAAAAATTCACCCTAAGCTATATTTGATATTCCGAACTCAAAAAGGATGTATATTTTAAAAAATTAAAAACATATAAGTTGAATTAATTAATTTAATAAATAATTCCCACAGTCAAAACAAATAGCTTGTTTTTATGAAACAATATCTATTAAAAGATTGACAGTAGTTTAAGTCCAATTTCAACGTGAAAATAATTCCAATGACCACTATTGGATAAAATGGTAAAAATATATTCTAAGTTTACTTGAAAAACAATTCAAAAGATAATCTAATTATATAAATAAATTAGATTAAAAAGAGGTTTTGAATTAAAATACAACATTTTTCACTATTCATAAAAAATTAACTTTATCGGAAATATACAAAAAATTTACACAAAGTAAATTTTGATGTCTCTATTCTAAAAAAGAATTTTATTTTTTCAAATATAACACATAAAATTGTCAAAAAGTGGATTTAAAAGAGGTTCGCCATCAAAAGGCGGTTAATCGACCTTCTAAAGAACATTAGAATGTTTACGCTTAAAAATTGAATTCATTCACATGTTTAATCCTCTAACATTTATTGTAAAAAGTAAAAATATTTGGAACACATATATAATCGTTTTTTAGTTAGTTCTATTCATTCCCGCCACTACAACGGCTAGGTGTTAACTACCATTTAAAATAATATTATTTTATTATTAGAGTGCAATGTAAGATTCCCAAAAACTCGTTGTTGCGTATTGGGTACTCCATCGAGCATAGCATCCCATTTAAAGTAATATTAATATTTTATTCACAAATATGGATAAATATAAAAATGATATATTATTTATTTACCTGGGGTGTTAAAAATGTATCCTCCTTGGATTCCATAAATGGTACATTGGTATTGGACATTTCAGAATATAAATTCTTAGGGTACATTGGGAATGATATTTAGAGATATATTTGGATATAATTCATATTATTCATGTCTTTTATTTTTTAAGAGAAGAGGTGGTTAGGGGTGTATTTAAAATGGCTTGAGTGAAGAATTTTCAATATAAAATATTCATTGAATTATTATGTTTTCCCCAAAACTATCAATTGTGATGAATAATTAGACTATGTTTATTTATTTTTCAATTTCATTTCGAGATAATGGGTGATTAGAACATCCCATTTATAATCAATCTTTTATGCACCTTTTAATATAAATATTGGAATTTTTAAAAATTTCATTACTCAGCTAAAATTTAACTACTTTTGAAAATCATAAAAAAAATTCTCTCCTAAAATTTTTAATTATGTATATTTCAAAAATTAAATCTATTTTTCATAAATAAATTCAAAATATGGAAAAATTAATTTGAGAAATAAATAAATTACTTATTTTTAAAATAAATTATTCAATATTATGGTCAATTTTTTGAAACAATTAAATATTAGTTATGGAACCATAAAAATTTATTATAATTATAATATATCATTAAAAAAATTATAATATATTTTTTCAAGAATAATTTTTATAATAAAAATTATATTTATCATAAAAATAAATCATATTAGTTTTATGAAAATAATATCACTTATTTTATCTTTGTTAAAAAAATATTTTTTGTATATTGAAGAAAATTTTCTATACATTTAATTTATATGTTTACTATGAATTATTTTAAAATCCCATTAGTGGAGATATTATTCTATGATCCTTGTTACTAATCCGAATGATCAAATTTTAATTCGAAGGGTTATATTATATTTTCAATGGTCAAATATGTAATAGTTATGTGTGTTCTCAACCTTCTATAAATACCTCATATCTCATTCATATGAAATCCAATTATAATATAGTAAACTGTAATATATATTTTCATTTACCAAATGTATATTTCCTTACTAATATTCCAATTGATTTGAATTGTTTTTCTTCAGAGTGTGATCATTCTAAAAAATCATGAATACCTAAATGTTCATTTTTATTATAATTTAATTTTAAACATATTATCTGATTATAATAATTAAATTCATATAAACATATTTATTATAAAAATATATTATTAATGTCAATATTATAAATATTTTTTTTCAATCATAGTGTGTATGTCTATTTTATAACCATAGATTACTAGAAAAGTCACATATATATAATCTAAAAAGAAATTATGTTGATAAAACCCAAAATAGTTACATAATTAATCCCTAAAAATATCTATGGCCTCACATCCTCACAATAAATAGTAGTAACCTACCAACACCTCAATTAATAATATCATTATGGATTCCATGACCAAAATAAAAACATAATAATCATTGTATAAATTCCCATTTAATTTTCTTTTCTTAATAATGCATTCATATTAAATAGAAATTTTATATTAAAATGTAAACTCTTCAATTCAATATTTTCAAAATAAAAACTAATATAAAACTTTTATCAATTATTCTTTTATAAAGATGAATGAAATAAAAACAATAATAGAAGAAGTTTACATATAAGTCTTTTGTTAAACCTATGTGATGATAATGTTGAATTTTTTTTCCTATTTAGGAATAAATTTGATTATTATTTCACTAATCATTTTGAAAATACTTATGTTAGTTTGTGTGATAATCTATCTAAAACATCATATCAATTATGGAACGCATAAGGAATGATTTTTAGGTTTTTGAGAAGGTTGAGAGGTTATTTTATGGTAAAGATTAAACCTACAAAAACATAAATTGAGAAGCAAATTACCTATATAAATGTAAATTTATAATTACATTACCTAAATAATGTAATATGTTTCTACGTACAGGAAAATTGGTCACTATAAAAAGGTTTTTGGAAAATATTTAGGACCTATAAAGGCCAGTCACTACCAAAAAAGTGTAACGCCACACTTGGTGTTATATTTCGGTGCTAATACCATGAGAAATTGTTTGAAATAATTGTGTTAGTATACTATAATGAATATTAATAGATACTTCATGAAAAAATCCTATTCTATTATAAAATATATTATATTCATGAGGTAACTAGGATCCTATATAAAATGGTAACACTGTAAGAATTTATGGTAATTAATTAATTAATTAAATTTTATTTCATTTATAGAATACAATAAATAGAATACTGACCTTAGAAAATTGAAATAATATTAATATTTTATTATGATAGTTATAACCAAAACTTCTGAATTTTTTGAAAGAATGATAATTGCTAAAATTAAAAAAAAAATAATGTTTCTGATTTTAATTCAATGGTTTATAATTTATTTGAAAGAAAATAATTTATTAAAATAAAAATAAAAAAGTGTTTTTATAAAAAAAATATGTCAAAAAATTAATTATATCATAAATAATACAATTAAAAACTTTTAGAAACAAATAGATATAATATATATATATAATATAATCAATTTTATGTTTCAAAATTCCTTCCATAAGTTTAATAGGATTATGATAAAAATAATTATTATTTTACGCATAAAAGATATATTTTTCTCAATGGAAATTTTGACGCTTTTGATGGCATACATATTTTAAAATCAAAATTTAACATATTTAAAAGATAGTTTTCAAAAAATATAATTTTTTGGTTTAAAATGGGATATAAAAATTTTATTGGGATGAATTGTTTATGCATTCCTGGTTATGATTAATATTATGATGTAAACTGAAAAATACATGATTTTATTTGAAAATAGGTTCTTCATCTAAAAAATATGTAGTGTGAAATTATATTTCTGATTTGATTTAAAGTATAGTTTGTTAAATATTATATCATTTAATCTAATTTGATTTATTTTAATACTTTATAAATAGAATTTTGATATAGTTATTTTTTATCTTTTGATCTTTTTCACTTTAATAACGTGCTTTATTACCTTAACAGTGAGATTAATTTTAAATTATTTTTATCAATATACATTTTTTGAATTTATAAAGATGGATTCCATATTTGTAATCATAGGGTCCAATTTTATTAAATAGGCCGCTTTAATTTGTGGATACTATTACAAATAGAATTACTAATTATTATTACCACGATTAATGGAAAATCGAGTAATTGTGAGTAAAAATAATAAAATAAAAATTATAAAATTTCACTAAAACATATACTACATTTATTCGATCATTTATTTTTTACAAACATTATCCTTTGTATAATTATTTGTACACATGGTGCCACAAGGATGAAATTAATACTTTTATAATATTTTTGTCTATGGAATGAGAAATAGGTCATAATCGTGTTTTTTATAAGTTTATAACTTTTTATATGTTGTAATTCTGAAGATATCTTAAATTATAAAAGTTAATTTTAAAAATAAATTGTTTATTTTCAATATTGTAATTTTATTTTAATTTTTATGAAGTATATAATTCCCTTAATGGCTAACATAACGATGATGTAGTAATTGTTTAATTAATAGAAATATCAAATAAGTGACATTAAAAATATACAAATTCAAACAATTTGGGATAATTAATGTAAGAAACAACATTTATAGATGAAATTGAAATCTTAGTGATTAGTTTTGATAGTTAGTTTTATTGTATCATATTTTCATGATATTTTTAAAAATCAATATCATGAATATTGGGGAAAATGAGATTAACAATATTTTATAATAAATAATATTTTATTAAATTACATAAAATTCATTTAAATAAAAAGGTTATCATAAATATTTTTATATAGAAGAAAATTTCATCAAAAATCCATTTATGGTTGAGTAATCATTTTATAGTATATATATTATCCTTAAAGAACAAAAAAAATCATGTTGTCATGGTAAGAGGTTAGGTGTTTAAATATGGGTTTATTAAAAAAATGGGTAAGACTGAAATCTAAACAAATTTAAAAATTATAGGATGAAAGGATTCCAACTGATACTTGTATTATCATATAAATAACTCAGTTTTTATCCATTTATAATTTAAAATTAGTTTACATTAATAATATATTTTAAGAGTTTTTTAATGATACCTTCAACTCAATTATAAAAAGGAACCGCCTCCCTCACTTATTTACATCCATTTGTCCCTACTATATTGACATAAACATTAAATTTCATCACTATGAATACTTATAAATGTTCTTCAGTAATGTTTCTTCCAAAAAAGACCATCCTAATATCCATTAATAAAATATCTAAAGGGACTCTGCTGAAGAAGAGGTCATTGTTTTTACCCTTCGTCAATGTTCATTTCTTATCCTGCATCATCGTCATGAGTTGTTTAAATGATAATGTGAAAAAAATAGTATCACATATGTTATAAAAATATATTATTATTATGGGACAATTATATTTAATTTTAATCAATCCCATGTAAAACTAAATCACCGCACGTGTGTACAAACGTCATAATGTCTCCTCGCAGTGGTGAAATTTTATACATCTCCACATTAATTGTATGATTTTATTTATGGAGATAATGGTTAGATATGGTACTAAATACATTATATAGATTCATTATAATTAATATAACATGAACATACATGCCTTTTTATAATTAAAGGAATGTTATCATTGCTCATACGTATGTACGGCCAACCGTGTCCATGATGTGATGCGATTCCTTTTCAATATCAATCATCTTGAATGAATATTAAATTGAATTTAATGATTAAATACGATATTAATCACATAAATATATATATTCATATGTAATAACTATATCCTATATAAAAGATCAAGGATTTACAAAACAAAAAAAGAATATAAAAATAATGTAGTTATCACCCAAAACAAGGGTAATAATGAAATATTATTAACAAGTGGTTGTCAAAAAGACATAATATGATCATATATGATGTAAAAAATATATGAAAATGGTTATTATATATATTAATAACATTCCATAAACCCTTATACATGATGTTAAATCATTTTCAACCAAAATATTATGTGTGAGTTAAGTGTTTTGTCTTCTCAATTTTTCTTCTATGAGATATTGTCACGATCCATTCTCGGGACATGTGTCATGACAACCCCAAGCCCTCCCTCCATCGGCCAGGGGAGGGAAACAAGCACCAATGCTTTAAAACCCTAAGCTGGGAAGAAATTACCTTTTCAAAAGTAAACACACACAACGGATTACACAACTAGAAGCACAACTCTAAGTATGAACTGTTTACCAAAAGATGTGGTAGAAAGTAAAAGGGGCCAGAAATACAAGACAAAATGTAAAGTACAAGGAAAATACAAATAGGTACAACTAAAAAGAAAAAATATCTAGATGGTGTCTAGGAGCTCCTGGATCGTACACAAAAAATCCTACCTTAAGTGTAGGTATAGATAGTCTCCTCAGTGCTCCACGTCTGTTAGCCTCCTCTTGGTAACCACTCGTCGTGAGGTCCACCTCTGGGTACCATCCAGCCCTCATACACTCCACCTCGGTCAGCGTTGTCCATCGTCTGCATCCAACACAACAAGGTGTAGGCATAGCCCGTGCAGGGGTGAGTATAACGATACTCACTAGGGACCCCGAGACCCTCAAGGTCTCACAAAATCCATCAAGGATAAAACAAAAAGTATGAAATCAATGGATAACCATTACTTAGGTGTATTTTCATACATATACCTATGTTATCAAGTAACCTGCCTCAATCATGATAAAAACACAAAGGTCATTGACTCAGCTCAAACAAGTATTTTGATTATCGAAACCACAGCTGCTGGAGAATTCCTCCTCTGTCGAGAACAGTGGGCATGTCGTGACACCGAGGCTCTTCTCATTGACCTTGGAATGCTGAGTTAATCCTCCTGTCGAGTACAGTAGGTCTTCCTCCAACTACCAGGCACTCCGTCGGATGTGGGTCTGCCGCCAAATACTTGTCACCCCGTATAATAGCCTTCAGAGGTACTCCTCCTATCGTGTATCGTGGGTATGCCGCCAAATACTAGGCACTCCTACACCATGGGTATACTACCAACTACCAAGATCTCCCTACTAGGCTAGTCAAATGACTCCGAGTCGAATCGGTCAAGCAGTCGTTAGGTCTGTCAGTAACTAGTTCTCCACACTCTGTCCGCTCATTACAGGAAGGATCCACTACCTGATCTACTAGTAAAAACTCCAAATGTCGTTAACTCTCGTGTAGAAGTATCTCAAAGGTCTTCATGTCGTTGTGGTCTCAACGCAACAGACGGCGTGTCAATCAGACACCTTTTCTGTGAGTTATTAGTATTTTAGACTTGGGGGCCCGGTTGGTTTCCTTTATGAACCAACCTGAAAATATCTAAAATATAGCCTGAAATCTCATGGGGAATTCTCAAAGGGATGGTTTCATTCCAAGAGTAATGGCTCCACTGACGGTTCTTCAAACGGGTGCTAGTAGCCCGATTTTTGGGTGAATAGGTGTATTCATGACTCACGGGTCCGGGTCTGGCCCGACCCAATTGGACCGACCCGACACAACCCGAACCGGGTCCGAACTGGGCTCTGACTCGGTCCATGGGTCTCAACTGACCCGATGGGGTGGCCTGAAATGAAGGAGGCCCGACCCAAAAGCCGCCCGGCCCAATCTTTTGGCCGTGTGGCCCAGCCCGGTTGGCCGTGAGGCAAGGCCTGGCTGGCCATGTGGCCTGGCCTGGCTTGCCATGTGGCTTCTCCTGGCTGGCCGTGGAGCCTAGCCCGACTGGCTATGTGGCCTGGCGGTTGGACGTGTGGCCTGGTCGGCTGGTCGCGGCGAGCTGGCTGCGTGGCCCAGCTGGTCGTGGGGCCTGGCCTAGCTGGTTGGGGGGCTCGACGGCTGGCTGTGAGGCCTGGCTAGGTGGTCGCGGCTGGCTGGCCGCATGGCCAAGCTTTCCATGCTAAGTGGCCCAGCGATCCCCACCATGGGGTGGGGTGTGTCGTTCACCACCTTTGTTCTTAATGATCAGTGCATAGCGCTGACCGCTAAAACCACGGGACACGAAGGGTCCCTCCTATGTAGCTCGCACCAGCGGCCGGCCCAACCAACCGCCCTCCCCTTTCCACCACGGCCTTAGGCCGCAGGTCTTCTTCGGTGCGGTGTGACGGTGATGCGCCTTGCTATCCCTCCACAGCCCACCCTGGCCATGGTCCTACACCACCGGCAAGGCGTGACGGCGTCGCGCCCCTCTGCCATGGCCCGCCTTGGTCGCAACCTTCTACTGCCCTTGGTGCGGTGCAACGACATCAGGTGATGTCACCGCAAGACGTCCTGGATGTGGCTCTCCTCCGTTTAGTAATGCGGTGTCGTTCCCTCTTGGTGACTTGGTGGCCTTTGTGCCACCAGTTTCTTTCATGGTCGGCTCTTTGCCAACTGTCATTGTTCGCCGGGGTCCGTTCATCCATCGTCAACAAACAAGATCAACCAAAGGGAGAGGTCAGACCAGGGTGGTGCAGTCTGAACCCCCCATGTTATGTTGATAACATTTAGCATAACGAATACCAAAATATTAGTGACATATAATGGAAACAAAACAACTGAAATCCCCATACCATGCTTGACGATTGTTCGTTGATGAAGTCATGGGAAAAAAGGAATCATTTCATTGATGTCCGGAAAGTTGAAGATAAGGATGGCATCTGCGTTCTTCATGGGTGAAGCATCCCTTTCATTCCCCAGTCGAAGAAGTAAGAATATTGTGTTCGTCGATATTTGGTGGAAGGAGTGTTCTTTGCGTTCTCCAAGTTCTTCTACGGTAGAATGTTTCTCCCAATATATCCAAGGATGCACCAGATGAAAGTGCCAACCAAAATAAAATAAATTCTTTTCATGATACTTTATTGTTGGCATGAATTCATAATAATTCAAATATTTAATTAATGAACCATTAATTATTTCATGTAGATGTGGTACTATAATGAGGGAAGGAAGGTGAATAATTCAAAGGTTTCCCCCCAATTTATGGTGAGTTACCAGGGGGTTAAAGATTGTGTGGGCCCCACCCATTTGATTTCAAGAGATGTTAAAACTTCTAGTGGGCCCCACAAAATAATATCCTCACAAAGGAGGTTATGTGAAGGTGGGACCCACCTCTAACCTCCCTTTGGAGGTTTTAACCAACTCAAATAAAAATATGTAGACCTTTTTTTTATTTAATTTAATTTAAAACCCCCAAAAACTAACTCCCATTCTCGTTAGAATGCATCTGCGGTAAAGGTCTCACTAATAAATCACTAATGCTGCGAGTTCAACTGTTTCCTCGAATTTCAATTCTGAGCACCGATTCAAAAGATATAAAACCATGCTCGTACGTTTACCGAATTTACCCAAACAAAACTTCAGAAATTGATTCCTGACACATGGGGCCTCAGAATCAAGCGCTTTCAGAAACTGCAGACTCGAAAAATTCCCATGTATTTATGAAAAAACATTCAAGAGAAATTTCAGGTCTTTACATTCTCCCCACCTCTGGCCTATATGTCCCCATAATCTATAAATAGATCTAAGGGAACAAATGGGGGTACTGAGCACACATATGAGCCTCCCTATCCCATGTTCTCTCCTGGAGATTCTCATAATTCCAACGAATGTGCAAAAGAGGTATCTACCGTCCATGTGGACCCACTCCTATCGATCCTCAATCTCCACTAGAACCTCTGTGAATGTCGTCTCGTTATCGATGTCCAGCTCTCAATGGTTGATGATGTGGGGTGGGTCATGCTCGTATCTCCACAGCTGAGATATGTGAAAGACGTCGTGCACCTGATACAACTGAGGTAGAAGAGACAAAAGGAAATCCACTTCACCTACTTTGCTAAGGGCCTAGAAAGGTCCGATGAACTGCAGAGATGACATGTCGCCTTAGCCAAATCATTGTAGACCACATCGAGGTGAGACCCGTAGGAACACGTGGTCGCCATCCTCAAACTCCAGAGGCCTCCGCTTCCTATCATCATATGACTTCTGCCTACTCTATGTTGTTTTAATCTGCTCCTAGATGATCTACACCTTCTCTATGGTAGCCCATAACATCTCTGGTCAAACTAGTGTTGACTTCCCTGGGTCTGTTCTTCATAGTGGTGATCTGCAAGGTCGACCATACAAGGCCTCAAAATGTGTCATAACGTTGGTGGAGTGATAGCTGTTGTTATAGAAAAACTCCACCAAATGAAAATGATCCTCCCAGCTATGACTGATGTTGAGGACACATGCACGGATCATGTCCCGAAGGGTTTGAATGGCCCTCTCGATCTAACAATCTGTCGGAGGATGGATGGAGGTGCTCAAACATAGTTGTGTCCTGAAAGCCTCCTTCAACCCCTTACATTGATGGGAAGTGAAGCATTCATCACGGTCAGAGACAATAGAAGAAGATACTCCATGAAAATGCACAACTTTTTGCACATATGGGCATCCCAAGATATCAAATGAGCCCTACTCTCTGATCGGTAGAAAGTGGTCCGACTTGGTGAGTCAGTCAAAAATCACCCAAATCGAGTCATGACCCCTAGATTTACATGGAAGACCCGTCACGAAGTCCATGGATATCACCTCCCACTTCCACATTGGGTCCTTTAAGGGTTGAACCACGCCTTCTGCTTCTTGGTGCTCTGCCTTCACTTGCTGACAAGTGAGGCACCGTGAGAAAAATTCTGATACCGCCCTCTTCATACATGGCCACCAGTGATATCGTTGACGGTCCTGGTACATCTTCTCCACTCTAGGATTTACCACTAGAGGGGAATTTTGGAACTCCATCAACAGTTCCTTTTTAATTGCAACTGGTACCATGGTATGTCCTCTGAAGAAGATGACGTGCTCACCACCATCAGAAAATTCATCAGGTGCCTACCCTGTGGAAGTCTGAGCACATCCCGTCTCGTAGTCAACATCCCCATGATGCACCTCCCTGACTTACTGAAGAAGTTGGGGAGTGAATGTATAATACTGTAGATAGACTGCTCTATCTCTATCCACAAAGGATATCTATGAGGCAGCTAGCTGCTCTGTCACCTCTCCTAGTAGTTGTACACCAGTCCTCCTGCTAAGCACATCCGCAACAACGTTCCCCTTCACTGAAGTATAGACTATCTCGAAGTCATATCCCTGGAAGAACTCAGGGTATCACCGATGTCTTAGGTTCATGTCCTTCGTAGAGATGATATACTTGAAAATCTTGTGATCAGAGTATATGGTAAAACGTTCACCCACCAGATAGTGCCGCCACATCTTCAAGGTGAATACCATGACTGCTAACTCCAGGTCATGGGTAGCGGAGTTCTTCTCAGGTTGTCTCAGCTATAGAGAACCATATGCAATCACATCTTACACCTGCATCAGGACACACCCAAGACTGGTCCCTGATGCATCACAGTAGACTACGTACCCTACGCCTTCCTCTAGAAGGCTCAAGATTGGGACACTAGTCGGCCTCTTCCTTAGTTCATGAAATATATGCTGGAATCTCTCCAAACACACAAAGGGTTGCCCCTTCTTTGTCAATGTTGAAAGTGGTGCTGCAACTCTAGAGAAATCTTGAAAGAACATCCGATAGTATCCAGCCAAACCCAAGAAACTATGTACCTCTGTCACACTCCTGGTTGGATCCCATGCAAGTATAGTCTCAATCTTCACTGGATCCATAGCAACTCCAGCCTCTGATATTATGTGTCCCAATAAGTGATCCTCTCGAATCCAAAACTGAAACTTCGAGAGAATACCATAAAGTTGGAACTCTTAGACTGTGTCGAGTAATAACTGTAAATGGTAGGCGTGCTCCTCCTCAGTAGTCATGTAAATCATAATGTCTTCGATGAAGACTATGACAAAGAGATCGAGGTAAGGCAAGAAGATCATGTTCATGAGACTCATGAACACTACTACAGAATTGGTTATGCTGAATGGCATAACCAAGAACACGTAGTGGCCGTAACGACACCTAAAGATCCTTTTCTGCACATCCTCATCTTGAACTCTGAGCTAGTGATAGCCTGATCTAAGGTCTATCGTAGAAAACCATCGTGCTCCCTTGACATGATCAAAGTGGTCATCAATCCTTGGGAGTGGGTACTTGATCTTCACGGTCACATGGTTCAGGTGACAATAGACAACACAGAGCCTCAAGCTCCCATCCGCCTTCTTAGTGAACAGAATCGGGGCTGCCTAGGGAGAAACACTGGGCCAGATGAATCCCTTCCCCTGCAAGTCCTCATTATGTACCCTCAGCTAGAGAAACACAATGGGAGCCATCCGATATGCTGGAGTAAATATTGGTGTCATCCCGTGTACAGTTCAATGTATAAGTCCACCACTCTGCGAGGAGGAATTCTAGGGGCATTGTTAGGGAAAACATTCGGTTACTGGTCCACCACTACAGGGTATGTCAGAATCTTCACATCTACTGCTCTGAGGGTAAGGCAAGCCCACTGGTGAGTGATCGACTGCTCCCACCTCCAAGTAAGAAATTACTACTCTGTAAAGATTCCCTTCTCTCTGGTGATGGTGAACCTGGTCCCATATGTGCATACACACCACACATTGCACCTAATACAGTCGATAAGAGCAATGACTATAGATAACCAATCCATACCTAAGGTGACGTTGTAAAGCCTCGGAGCTGCTACAAGGAGATCCCAGCCAATGATCTCACCTCATGTACTAAGCTCACTCTGCTAGCACCAGTGTGTAATCATTGAGTCTGCTCCGGTAGGAGTATCTATCCATAAATATCGAGCCAATGGCTCCGTCGGAATCTCCGAGGTCCAAACAAGGGTAGTGGAAATGAAATAGTGACTGGAACTTGTGTCTATAAAAACTGAAGCTATGGTGGATTAGACACATAACATACCTCGTATCATCTATGGATTTCCATGGTCATAGGACTCTACTTCCTGAATCTCAGCTCTTCCATGTCCACCCGCTCCCTATGGTCGGGGTGGACCTCTTGGTGGTGGTGGTGATAACACCTCGTATCATCGTCCACAGCCAGCTGCACGTCCGGCTCCTCTAACACATCCACCTCCGCAATGCGGACCGCCTCGATCGAACCTATGCCTATAACTTGGTGGTCCCTCAATTGTCTGATGATCATTAGTACGGTTGGTTGGATAGTCACGAGCCATGTGACCAAGCCCGCCGTAGGAGTAACTCTGTCCGCTCCGGGAATGTCTGGCTCTCTCTCCACTCTAGGTTCCCCACATAATCGATCATGAGTCATGCAGTCGACCACCTGTGGGACAAGTACTCTTTGACCTCTATGTCATATATCTACTTCCAGCTATAGAAGACTCCTATGCAAGTCAACTAGTTGTGGGTATCACTGCTAGAGACTGCTCAGCAAGGAAACTCTCCACTATGAGGGCTCGCTCCAACACTCCTGCCTATGCCGGGATGCTGTGGGAGATAACTGAAGCTCTGATCTCTTGCTTGAGTCCCTGCTCAAAGGTTCAGGCCTTGAAAAATGGATCCCATACCTTATAAGTGGAGTTGTGAGAGAGTTTGGTGAACCTCGCTGAGTACTGTGCTACACTCATGTTTCCCTTCTGCAGATAAAGTAGCTCCTGTATCTGCACCGCTCGAAGGGTGGATGGTACAAGCTCTGCATGAAATAGGCTCTAAATGTTTTCCCATAGAAGGGTCACCTCATCATAGACTGGTAGATTCAGTATCCACCATATTTCTACCGCTACCTAAAGGAGGATGGCAGCAAGGATCTCCGTGTACTCTACTGGTGTCCTTGATAGAATGAAGACTCTCCCCACAGCATATAGCCAATCCTCAGCCGCCTGTGGGTCTTCCTCTCCCTAGAACCTAGGTGGCCTCTGGCACTAGAACTCATGAAACGTGCTCAAGTGGAGTGCATCGTATACTGCTGGGGCTTATGGCATCAGATGCCCAATGGGAATTAGTACCATTGGTGCCTCCACTGGTGCCTCAACTGGGAAGGGAACTGTACTGAGGTCTCGTCACTCAGCGAGCTTTCAGTACGTCAAACTCTCGAATCTATAGATGGTCATATTCGGGGAGGAATCCTGAAAGAAATAGATGCGACATGGTTAAAAGTTTATACCTGGTGAGCTGACTTGGTTTGAGCTGACTTAAAAGAAAACTTTTGAAATCACACACGCTATCGTTTTTTTCATGTACTATGTCGTGAATCAGTAGTCAAGGTCCTGGTGTATGGATACGCCGGCCGCCGCACCAACACTAGACTCCCTGAACTGTATACCACACATTGTAACCATAGCACTATTTCATCATAGAAAATAAATATCAGAGTCCTATGTTCTACTGTAGAACCTCCCTCTGATACCAATTTATCACGACCCATCCTCCAGACCTATGTCGTGACTACCCCAAGCATGCCTTCCATAGGCTAGGGGATGGAGACTATCACCAAAGGTGTAAATACCTATGCTAGGAAGGGATTTCCTTTACAAAAGTGAACACAGACAATAGAGTAAACAACAGGAATGAAAAAACAAAGTTGGAACTGTATACAAAAAGATGTGCTATAAAGTAAAAGGGTTCAGAAAAACATGACCAACAGTAAAGTACTAGGAAAAGACAAACAGGTACAACTACAAATAAAAAAAGATGGAAGGTGTCTATCAGCTCTTGGATCGTCAACCAAATATCCTACCTGAAGGGTAGGTACAGATAGCCTCTTCAGTGCTCCACGTCCGTCCATCTCCTCTAGGTACCACCTCATCATGAGGTCCACCTCCGGGTACCGTCCAGTCCTCTTACACTCCACCTCGGTCAGTGATGTTTGTCATCTGCATCCAACACAATGAGGTGTGGTCATAACCTGTGCAGGGGTGAGTATAACGATACTCAATAGGGACCTGAGACCATAAAGTTCTAACAAAATTCAACAATTATAAACCAAAAAGTTTGAAATCAACGGATAACCATTACTTCGGAATATTTCCATACATATACCCAAGTTATCAAGTAACACATCTCAATCATGAGGAAAACACAAAGGTCATTGACTCAGCTCAAACCATGATTTTCATTATTGAATCCATTTCTGTTGGAGAACTCCTCCTATATCGAGAATAGTGGGTCTATCGCGACTCTGAGGTGCTTCTCACTATCCATCGATAGTTGAGGTACTCCACTTGTCGAGTACTACGGGTCTGATGCCAACTACTAGGCACTCCATCCGCTGTGGGTCTGCTGACAAATATCGGGCGCTCTCCCTAATATCCTGCAGAGGTACTCCTCCTGTAGAGTACCGCGGATCTGTTTCCAAATACTGGGCGCTCCTCAGCCATGTGACTGCCGTCAACTACAAGGCGCTCACCACAAGGCTAGTCAAATCACTCCACATCAAATCAGTCTAGCAGTCGTTAGGTTTGTCAACTACTAAGTCTCCACAATCTGTGTGCTCGTCAATGGAAAGATCCAATTCCCGAGCTAATGGGAAGACTCCAACTATCGCTAAGTCTCATGTAGAAGTATCTAAAAGGTCCATCACGTCATAGGGGTCTCAAAGAAATAGATGGTGCATCAATCGGACGCCCGGTCTGTGAGTTATTAGCCTTTTAGTCTCAGGTGCCCAGTTGGTTTTGTGTACGAACCAACCTGAATGTATATCAACTATACATCGAACTCATGTGGGGTATTCTCCAAGGGATGACTTCATAATAAGAATAACAGCGTTGCTGATGGTTCATCAATCGAACGCCTATAGCCTGAGTTATGTGTGAATAGGTGTATTCGAGTCCGACGGGTCTGTGTCCGAACTAGGGTCTGACCTAGTTCGTGGGTCTGACCTGACCCGAAGGGGTGGCTTGGCCCGAAGGTATCCCGACATGAAGCAGCCCGGACCAGTTTCCTGGCCGTGTGACCCAGCGCGGCTGCCCGTGTGGCCTGGCTTGGCTGGCCATCTGGCCTGGCCCAGCTGCCTATGTGGCCTGGACTAGCCGGCCGTGTGTCCTAGCCGGCTGGCCATAGCCGGTGGGCCGCGTGGCCCTGATGATCGTGTGGCCTGGCCCGGCCGGCCGTGTGGCCCCGCTGCTGGCCGTGGGGCCTGGTCTGCTGGCCGCGGCTCGCTGGCCGTGTGGCTCAGCAAACCACACCGTGGGGCCCAGCAATCCACTCCATGGGTGTGGGGCAACGACCCTCCCCCCATTTGTTCGTAATGGCTGGCACATGGCATTGCCCCTTGTAACCACAGGACGTGAAGGGTCTCGCCTCTGTAGCACGCATCGGTGGCTGACTCAGCCAGTCGTCCTCCCATATCCACCATGGCCTTAGTCCGCGGGTCTTCTCTAGTGCGACATGACGATGCACACTCCCCTGCTCTTCAGTTGCAGCCTGCCCTGGCTGTGGTCCTGCACAATCGGCACCGTGCAGCGGCACCGTGCCCCTCTGCCGCAACACGCCTTTGTCGCAGCATCCTATTGCCCTCAGTGCGGCATGACGGGACTGTGTGCCTCCACCGCGGCCCATTGAGGTCGCGGCTCTCCTTCGCATAGTGAGGTGGTGTCACGCCCTCTTGGATACCCGATAGCCTTTGCGCCTCCAGTTTCATTCACATACCGCTTGTCCTTGGCTGCCATTGTTCTCTGTTTTCCATTCCTCCACCGTCAACAAACAATATCAAACAAAGGAGGGGGGGGGGGGGTCAGCCGTGTTGGTGCGGTCTGAACCCACCTCGTTATGTTGATAACATTTGTCATAACGAATACCAAAATATTAACGAAGTAGAATGGAAACAAAATAACACAAATCCCCCTATATTTCATGACTATTGATCATTGACAATGTCATGGGAAAAGGTGGTGTTGTTTCATTGACATCGAGAAAGAAGAAGCTGAGGATGGTATCGGCATTCTTCGTGGGTAACACTTCCCTTTCTTGCCCGGGTCGAAGAAGGAAGAAGATGATGTTCGTCGATCATCGGTGGAAGGAGCGTTCTTCGTGTTCTCCAAGTTCTTAGTTGGAAGAATGTTTCTCCCATTTTCTACAATGCTCCACTAGATGAAAGTTCAAACCAAAATAAAATAATATCTTTGCATGTTTTCTTATTGTTGGCATGAATTCAAAATAATTAATTAATGAACCATTAATTATTTCATGTGGACGTGGCACTATAATGAGGGAAGGAAGGGGATGAATTCAAAGGTTTCCCCCACTTTATAGTGAGTTACAAGGGGTTAAAATTTGTGTGGGACCCACCCCATTGATTGCAAGAGATGTTAAAACTTCGGGCGGGCCCCACAAAATAATATCCTCTCAGGGGAGGTTATGTGCGTGTGGCACCCACCTCTATCCTACCTTTGGAGGTTTTAACCATCTCAAATAAAAAGATGTACCCCTAATTTTTATTTAATTTAATTAAAACCCCCAAAAACTAACATCTATTCTCATTAGAACGCAACTGCGATGAATGACTAACTATGCAATCACCAACGTTGTGAGTTCAACGGTTCCCTTGGATTTCAATTTTGAGCACCGATTCAAAAGATATAAAATCATGCTCATACATTTACTGAACATTCTAAAAACAAACATCATAAATTGATTCAGAACACACCGGGCCTCGTAATCAAGCGCCGTCAGAAGCTACAGACTCGTAAAATTCCCATGTATTTAAAAAAAAATTCCATGAAAATTATGGTTCTTTATTGATATATTTTTTATTCAATGCTTATTTCTTTTTATTGGTGTATAAACACTACAAATTTAAATATAATATATTAAATTAAATATTATTCAATGAAATCATTATCAAATATGTAAATTATTACATTTAAGGGGAATAATATTTGACCAATTTCAAGTTTTAAAGGATTTTTTTTAGTCAACTGTTCTTTTTTTGGTTAAACTTATATTTCATTTATTATTTTTTTCTAGTGTTATGTGTGGAACTAATTTGTAATATATACTAATTTTTCAAATATTTTATTTCTATTTACAAATAAAACAAAAATAAATCCATTTATTCAGGAAAATGATAATTGTAAGGGACATCATCCCAATATCATTTCATTGAGGCATATTTTTATGATATACACACACCTACTTTTAAAAGGTGTATATACATCCTGTTTGTCATATCATATCATTCTCATGTAATATAATTCATTTCAATGTTCTATTCCTTCAAGGGGATTATGAATCAAATATTTCAAATTGGTATCTGACACATTGATTTTATATATTAATTGATATATAATTAATTATTTGGACATGAAAAACTAGTGGGGACCATATATATAAAATTATGTCAAGGAATCGATAGTATAATGAGAAACAATATGGGGTCCAAATATAATGTTTTTTAAAAATTAATGTTAATTATTTTTTTGAATGGTCTTCAAGGCAGTGGATCATGTGCCAAAAACATGACGTCCAATAATTTAGAATTTTATTAATGATTTATTTGTTATTATTTATATAATTTTCACTTTGAAAAACTATAAGGATTGATTTCATTATATTTTTATTGATTAAATATCATGAATGATCATTGACATAATTTTTTATGTTTACTTTTCTCAATGATTCCTTATTTTTTCATTTTATTAAATCCTTATTCAACATTATATCTCACTACATTCGTACATTTTATTTTTCCAAGGATTGCATAAAATTTATTATTATTGATATGAGAGATAATGATATGTTTTATCATGGTTATCTCAAATAAAATAATTTTTTTATTTTATTTATAAAATATAATTTGAATTAAAAATATATATCTAGTTTAACAATACAAACAAACAATTCAGTCCAATGGAATGTGATTTTGTGTATCTTTTTTACAAAAAATATATATTGTTAGGCTCTAGCTCCGAACTACTGGAGTCTATGGATTTTCCATTGGAATTAAAGAATTATTATTAGAATCCTTGTGAACAATATTTGAGGAAAAAATATATTGTGGAATATAAGATTATCAGTAACATTGAGGATAAGTACAAAAATTGGATATTATTATAAAAATTTGTTAACACAACATGAATCCTAGGATAAACCAATGTAGTTATATATTAATGAATATTTGATGATTCAAATATCAATTGTATGATTATTCATGACATTGTTACTGTGATTAGTGTTTGTCACATTATAGTTTGAGTTTTTATAAGTAGTTTGAATAAAAAATGCCATTCAAGTTATGTTTATACTTCTAATAATGAAGATACTCGAAAAGACAAATGAAAGGAGGAGGTATTAAAAAATATGAAAATGATACATTGTTAGTGGTTTAATAATTATGTTTAAATATTAATGTTCTTATGAATTTGGATTTGAGAATATTTTCATCAATAGTTATATGGTTATAATTATCATGAGATATATAAGGATTATACTTCAGTAAAAATTCTTTGAAGACTTGGATGCACATTATGAAATGTAATGATAACCATGAAAAGTGATTTTTTTGTAATTTTGATCTTTTTTAAAACAATATATTGATTAAATATTACCCTTAAAATATTTTGGATGTTGAGATAATAATTATAAATATATTTTAATGGGATAATATTTCTACCCATGAATGTGGTTAGGGATTTTATTGTTTATGTATTATTTTTTTAGTGTATAACATGTTTGGATATATGGAATTTATTGAACACACTAATATTTTAATATCATAAGTATTAATGTTTTAATTATGGATTTAAGTTGATTATTGTATTAATTTGTCTGGTTTGTGATAATTACTAATTCATTATCTTATTTAGTGAACATATAATGTTTTGTTGATTTTGGAAATTTATTTACCTTGATTATAAATTTTTTTAAATTAAATTTGGAATGAAATAAGTATAATTAGTCATAAGTTAATTACCAATTGAATGTATTCTGTTGAACATTAGATATTATTTTCTATAGTTTGTGTAAGATTTAACAAATATGAAGTTCTTTTCTAACCATTCTGTTTTTATAATATTTAATGGTATA
This sequence comes from Viscum album, assembly GCA_963277665.1. Lineage (NCBI taxonomy): Eukaryota > Viridiplantae > Streptophyta > Magnoliopsida > Santalales > Viscaceae > Viscum > Viscum album. The sequence continues at coordinate 1,063,787,401 of OY728140.1, forward strand.
AACGATGACTTATAGATCATTTGGTAATGGTTCTCCCATCCTAGAATACATATTGATTATCCACCTCTTGGATAAATAAATGAAGAATAAATAGATCTATGAACCACCAAAATATAATATTATTACTTCAAAATATATCATGTAACATTTAATTATTTTTTATCTATATTATATAACAATCCACCAATTCGAGTAAAAGGATTTTGTACAAAATTATTTACCGTTAACATTCCTTTCTGAGAAATAAACTTTTTTGTAATTATTCAGAAATTTAAAGTTTTCTGACGATTAACATTATAATAAACATATTCACTATTACTATCTATGAGAAATTTATAGTAATATTAATATTCCATGTACAATTTTTCACTTCCCGAAAAAATTGCATATTGAAAATCAAAATTTTGTGATGACCTTCACTTTTCTAATTCCCCTTTTAAGGGGATTTTTTATTAACATTATTCATTATGTTATTTTCCCATAAAGTAAATTTAATGTATCAAACATTGAATGTTTAATTCAAATTTAAAATCATGATGATGAACTTAATTTAAAAACTGGATTATATAATACCTCATTACTTTATAATAAACCTCTTATTAAAGAAATTCATTTTTTTGATTTCAAATGTTACACAGAACACCGATTACAATAAAAAAATAAAATACAAGTATTTATTTATGATTGTTATCACCTAAACGTTGGAATGATGGAAATAAATGATAAAAAATAATGTTTAAATACATAGTTTACACATTTTTATTAAATTAATTCATTGGTTACCGATTAATTTAGAATAAAAATTAGAATTAATCGAACATAAGTGTAGGGTTAAAAAACAATATTAATTCACACATATGTATTGTTTTATAATAATATGAACTATTATAATTTAATAAAATGAATTAATTATGTTTATATTATATATTTTCAATACAACTATTTTAATGTCATTAAATAAGTTTAATTAGATTTTTAAAAGAATCATATCTATTATATATAGAAAAAAAAATTATTTTTCTAAAACTCACTTTTTACTCCTTTTGATGGTGAAGCTATTTTAAATTAAAATTTTAGAATTTTATAAATTAAATTTATAAAAATAAAAACCATTTTTTAAAATAGAATATATTATTTTTTGGTAGATTTTTATAACATTTTATAATAAGTTTCATGATCTGCTGAATAGTAAAAGATACCAGATTTTAAATTTAAATTGTTCTTTTCATCATAAAAATATATTGTATTAAATTATAAATTTGATTTTTTTTAAATTATAATTAGATCACTTTTTTAAATTAATCAATTAAGTTCATTTGAATCCACTTCACATTAGATTTTGAAATAAAATCAGTTTATTTGTCTGGACGTTTTTACTTTAGAAAATCATTTTCTCACCACGTAAATAAGTTTAAAATTTAATTAGTTTTATAAAATTAAATGTTATTAATTTTTTAAAATGTCTTCCATACATGGATTCATAATTAAAAAATTTATTAAATATGTAAGTTTTATTTTTGGATAATATAAATAGTATCATTAATAACATTAATTTCAACGGTTATGGGTAAATCAGATAACTACGAGTACAAACAAGATTATAAATATGAAAAAATTATACTATTATTTTTCTTAATTTTATTTGACAAGTTATTTTTGATAATAATAATCTTCTGGCCAATTATGTGGCTTCTTTGAGCCACGTGGATGACTTTGAGCCCTTTATAATATATTATTCAAATGAAAGTAAAATATATCATACACATGATTCTAATAAGTTTTTAAATTTTAATATGTTGATATTCAGAATATATATTAAAATATAAATATTAATTTCAAATTTAAAATTATTATCTTCATCATGAATCTTTATATTTATTTTTTAGAAAATAAATAATTTCGTTAAATGGTAGGAAAATGATGATTGTGTAATTGTGTAATTAATGGAAATATCAAATAAATGATATTACAAATATAAAAATTAATATAAATTGATCTAATTAATGATATAAATGAATTATATAGAATATTGTGACATATTAGTGATGATTTAAAAGAGTTGTTTTTAATATATTATATTGTTATGATATTATTAAAAATTCAACCATTGGATAGAGTGAAAAGTGAAATTAATGTAATTTTAAAGTAAATAAACTTTTATTAAAAAAATATAAAATTCATAACATATAAAAAACCTAAAAATTAAATGTATATGGTTGAAAGTTTCAGAAATATTCCTTGTATTGTTAATTTATATTTTATATTAACAATATTAACCTTATGGAATTTAAAACAAATGTTTTCATGGTATGAGTTAATGGGTTTAAACAAGGGTTAAATTCAAAAGATAAGGGTAATAATGTGACATAAATTTTTCTAAACAGAATTCATATTATTATTCATATCCATATTCATATTATATTCAAAATTACTCAGTTGGGTATCATTTATAATCACTACTATAAATGCATGCTTTCCCAATGGTTCTGAACCGTTGGGAAAGCCTGCAGAACCGTTGGTAAATCTTATACCAACGGTTCTACAAACAGTAGGGAAGTAAGCTGTTGGGAAAGCTTTTCCCAATGGTTTACACTGAACCGTTGGGATAGGAATGAAAAAATGAACCTATCCCAATGGTTGTTCCAAACAGTTGGGAGAGTGTTTCCCAACTTCTTGTCTTGAACCGTTGGGAAAACCAACCATATGACTTCTTTCCCAATGGTTTTTGAACCATTGTGAAAGGATTATTACAAATGTTTCTAAGAAAATTGTTGGTAAAAAAAACATAGAATTATATGCTAATGGTTTGAAACCATTGGCATAGCCTAGGCTGTGCAAATTGTATAGCATCCTGGAATTTTCACAGCATCCAGTCAATTCCCTCTCCTTTCCAAATCCCTCTCATTTCAAATCATTTCAAATTATTATACCTGCAATAAACTAACACATAAATATACTATTATTTTACATGAAATAACCATCTAACACATACATATAGAGAACAAATTCATACACATTTAACAAGAACACAATGATTAAACATCAAGATCATGAGAAATGACATAAAACATGGAAATATGTAAGGCATAGATCATAAAGAAATATTAATCCTGATAAAATAGCATGGGAATAAAACATGTGACTGTGGAAACCATTAATAACATGATATTATTTACATAGTATCCAAGGAATTTATTACAAGACCATATTAGAGGACAAAGCCCCTTTCTGAATCGAGTTCACTCCTCGTTACAACCCTGTATTACTGAACCATATTAACATACCATTCCAGCCTTCTCTATCTCATGAGATATAAATCTTTACCCAATGCATTTGAGGGAGATATAGGTCCCACCCATCTCATAATTAAATTATTCTTACTTGTGCCACAACATGAACATAAATCATTCATCATTACCCAATATATAAAATGGGTTTTATAAACATCATCTCATCATATCATAATCCATACAAAAAAATGGATATCATTTCATCATAAGAAAAGTGGATCCATGTAAATCATAGAGAAATTATACTTGAAACATACATATATGAAATAATTCCATCTTATATGGAAAATGGTTTTGATAAAACACTTGAAATGAATTCTTATGGAAAATATACTTTATTATTCAAAATCATTTTCTTTTCACAAAATGCCATGCAATTTTAAAGGAAAATTATTTTGTTGAAAATATTCATGAAATCTTGTAGAGTAAGATTCATTAAAATAAGGCCTTATAAAACTGTAAAAATATGTTCAATCCGTATAAGTAAAAAACATTCTCCTCGTACTTTTGTCAGAAAAGTCCAAAAGTACCTCGTTTGGTAAAGAAAATAAAGATTCCTTCCATACGATGTGGTGAAAGTAAAAAAAGGGTAAAAATGACTTTAAAAATACATGGAATAAAATTAAACATTTTATGAAAACATTTTTAGAACATATGGACATGGATAATAAACATAACCCTAGTAAATACTTACGAGTAAACTATCTCAGATAAGAATGAGATTGGAATAATTCTCCCTTACAAAGATCTTTTTTAAGAAAAATAGATCACTAATGTGTATTCACTATAAGGTCACATAAAGAAAGTATAAATACATGATAAGATATTAATTTCTCACATAATCAAATAACAAAATAAACAAGAAAGAGAAGATCAACCCACAGAACAGAAATTGGGATAAGAAGTTCCCTTACCTTGTGTCCGACTTGACTCGATCGTTCTTTAATATCCTGAATAATAAACCAATGTTAATTTATAATTTCTTAAGATCCTTCTTTAAATTTATTATTCCATTTATATCACTTATTACCATGTTATAAACATTATGTAACCATTTAAGTTAATAATGTTCATTTTGTCGATATTTGGTACTTGAGTCAAAAAAATGGACTTCTTATAATTACATGTTGTTCATGTGGTCAATGGTTTATTATATTAAAAATGATATTAATGATATATATATCATATATATCATATATATCCAGAATATACATGTATTGATAATATTACATAACATATGGAGGTAAGAAATGAAATGCACCGTTCATGGAGACGGTAAGCCGTACGTACACAAGAACGCTACTTTCATTTCTATTTATTATTTTATTGGTATTAAAACATAATGATACATAGGTATATTATAATTCCAGTATAATATAATATATAATATCATTAAAAACATCCTTTATAAATCCCACATAAGGCATTAACAAATAACATCAATTTGAGGGGGCGGTAGTCCGCACTTTCTCAAATGAGATTATCGTATTTATCATCTATGGAAACCATAAAGACTTGATATAATTGGGAAGTAAAGAATCATAATTAAATCATAAACATAATATATATAATATATAAATACAGTGACATCATAATGTCCACCATGATAGGTGGTAGGAGGAAATCAAACAATCATTGTTTCGTGAGGCGTTAGTATGCCATCCATAGAAACATTATGTTCTTCATCTATTAGATGGAGGTGTGTGTAAGTGTAGAAAGAATACTTCTTATACCAACATCCTAGTATATTGAGGATACTGGTGTTGTTACAAAAGAATGTATTGAAAGTGATTAGGGGTTGGAGAAGTAGAATAAAAGAAAACCACTTAAGAGAAATTGTTACCTTTAATTTGGGTAACTTCCTTTGGATTGAACTAAAAGGAATTCTTGAAGTGCCTTCTGCCTAAGTTATGGATTCTAGATGCAGGAGAGGGATCTAGGGAGCTTAATTGGAAGATGTTGGTTAAGACAAATGGCTTGAGAGGTGTGAAGAATTGGATAGAAATATTCTCCTTTTATAAGGGGGGGGGGGAGCGGCTCTTTTGGAAAGTGTGAAAATATTATTTTATTATAAACTTATATTAGGTTTCAAAAGTTCCAAAAATCATTAAATATGATGATAATATGACTCATGGTCGAAATAAAATAATCCAATCCGAATTGGACATGTTATGGATGATATTTGAATCATTTATTAATGAGGTAAATACTGCATCATTATTGTGTCATAATTTATTTAATTCATTTATGTATAAAAATTATGAAAAAAATACCATGATGTAGGAAATACTTTTATCTTTCTAATTAATATTTATAGTCTAAAATATTACTTATTAACACCATATAAAATTTAATTTACTAAAAGATTTTTGTTAATGTGAATTTTGTCTTTACATTAAATTAATTAATCTAATGTTTCATTGTCTTTCATAAGTGAATCCATGGGGTCCCAAAATCGACCCAAGGATGCCCATGGTCGTCCATTACTCATCCAATAAGGTTTGGACAAGTGTTAATTTAATTTTGAATTATTATAATATTCTTTTAACCTTGAATGACCATATTTACTTTTAACATTTGTAAATAAAAGTAAAAGGATAATATTCAAAAAAAATTATTATTATCTTATTGAACCACATTTTACTCTTTGATATTAATCACGTCTCTCGGATTTTTTAAATTCAACTCACAAAAGTGGTAAAATTATGTTTTATGAACAATTGAAAAAGCACTTTGGAGGTGGTTAAAAGACGGTGAAAAGTTCAATACAATTTTTATAAATCTAAAATTATTGTAAAATGACTCCAATGAATATCAGTGAACATATATAAGTATATTTTATCTATTTTGACCAAAAATAAATTTAAATCAAATAAATTAATATTTAAATAAAAAGTTGGTTTTAACCAAAAAGCTTAGTGTTTTCACTATCCATCAAAAATTTAATTTTTACATAAAAATACCAAAAATTCAGCCTAATCTATATTTGATTTTCTGAATTCAAAAATTATGTCTATTTTTCAAAATTCAAAACATATAAGTGGCATTAATTAATTTTAAAATCAATTCACATTATCAAAACAAATAGGGTGTTTTTAAGAAACAATAACTATCAAAAGATCGACACTTGTTTATGTCCAAATTCTAAGTGAAATTAATTACAGTGACCAGCATTAGATTAAATGGTAAAAATATATTCTAATTAGAATTTAAAACCAATTTAGAATATAATCTAAACATATAAATTATTATGATGAAAAAGGTGTTTTTAATTAAAATATAGCGTGTTTTTAATATTCATCAAAATATAAAAGTGATCAGAATAATATGAAAAATTTATCCAATGTAAATTTTTATATCATTATTCCAATGAATAATTTTATTTTGTCAAATTGAACTTATAAAAATGTCAAAAACTAGATTTAATGTTGGTGTTCCATCTAAAGGAGGCAAAACTGCATTTTTTTAAAAATACTTATTTTACCCAAAAAAATTCTTTTATTGTCATATCATGTTCTAGAAAATATGTAATATTAATAATAATGTTATAAAATTAAAAATTTAGTTAATACTATTCATAACGGATAGTCTATAATATTATTATAACAATACATCATTGTTTAGTGAAACCCGGTATTGTGTACTACACACGCTATTGAAGAAGGTCGCGATTGCGTGTAATGCAAGCCAAGATTGGGGGACATGTAGTGAATGACTCCTTTGTTATTGTGTATAACAAATTCCAACTATATTTCATTTATATATTAAAAAAATCAATATTTAATGTTGCATAGAATAATTTCTTCAAAACGAACTTGAAATTGTGTGTAACACGAGCCAAGAATAGTGTTGCGTATACTACAAGCTAATATGGTGTTCTGTATAGTGCAAGATAATCATGTTTTAGCGTACAATAGAAGATATCAATGAAATTAAAAAGAATAATTCTAATAAAATCTTGGGTTGTTAAATTATACCCCCCTTAATATGAATTTCGCCCTCAAAATTCATCAGGCTTATAAATGGTTTGATACATGAAAGTTTCTTTCATAGAAACCCACAACATAAAAAGGAATACTAAAAATTCATTTTAAAAAGGGAAATTAGAATCATAATGGTCACCCAAAGTAACTCAGCACTGGGTTTCCACATAAGAAAACATAATTAGAAATATGGATATGGAAGAAAAATCTAACCATCTTGTTCTGATGGAGAGTGGTAAATAATAGGGCTATGAAAAAGCCAACAATTACGAAGCCATATATTTGTGATGATCTAAGGTATCATCTGATTCATCAGATATAAGAGTACTAGGAAAATATTTTTGGCCTTCAAGATAACTTCCCTAATGTTGAAGAATTTTTGAATTAAAATAAATTCTTACTTGATTTTGGTACAATCTCATTGTTTTTCATGTCTTGATCAATTTCCACTTCATCTATTAAATAAATGAAGTTGAATTTGTTTTACATGAAGTGTTATTGGATCATGCGATAGAATGACAGGTCATTCCATCTGTCTCAAACATAAGGTTAGCAAAAGTTATATACATAAGCCCATCTATGGGGATATGATTCATATATTGTTCTAAAAATAGACTTATACTTCATCTATCTTACTGCTCAATAAAATAAAACTAGTTTCTACTAACCAAGGACTTACTGTAGGCCAGTGGTAGGTGATAAGGGCAAGTCTCACATCGGTTGTGGTTTGATTATCACAGACTTTTCCGACGCGATGAGTTGTCGCTCGTCCTGTAGGTTATCATTTTTCAAAAATTACATCACTATGACATTCCATCAATAATATCGAAAACAGTTCTAGCCTTAAACAATACTAAATTATGTTCAACATAACCCATTTCAAATATTTAGTCTTATCCAAAATACTTCTGTCCAAGCTTATAGTGTAAAGAAAAAAATTTCTAGAAATGTCATCTACCGAGCATATGAATACCATAATTTATCCCCGATATATCTTGTTGATCACATTCCAATCATCTGAATACCATAATAATGTATTCTCTTAAAAAATGAATACCCATTGAACCTTAGTAAAAACATGAATGAGATCAAAAGATAACTCTTTCTACATCCCAAATTTCAAAAATTTCTATATACTCAAACCATGATATAACTTTGTAATTATATCAGTCATGAACTCATTTAATTTTTTTTCTTTATCCCTTCATTAGCGCATATCATCTTCTTTAAAAAAAATATTTCAATCACTTTTCAAGGTTACCAGTACCATATTCTTATATAACACCTCAATGGACTAATACATAGATATTTCAATATACCTTAAAAGTACCTCAACAACATTATTATTGAATTCCATTACATAAGCCATTCAATCCATCCTCTTTGAGGATTGGATTGGAATAGGTCCTTCTTCAATTTAGAAGTAACTTATTAGGTTAGGGCACTGAGTTTGGTAATGCCCATGTTCACTGTAGATAAGACATTGGACTCCACAACAGTCTGTCACTCTATGACCATTTTCTCCACATACATAACATCATCTCCTCCATTTGAGGTTTTCCTCAAGTTTCATTTTCCCTTATTTAGAAATCTCAATCTTTATTTCTCTATGCTCCTCACCATGCGAACATGCATAAAATTCCATCTTCCTCATATTTGATGACTTTGGAATACAACTAACGTTCAACTTGTTAATCATATATCGAGATGACAGATTTGGCATAATCACAATATCTTCCTCTCCAGGAGTTACATAATTTCATTGATTGTAGTAACCAATTTGTTCATTGGAATCAATGGTAACTGAATTCCTTCTCGTTCCCTCCATTGACTAAGAACAGAAACCATATTGTAAGAAACAGTTAAAATAACAAGGAACCACATAATCATAAAAATTCACTTATGGGATGTCTAACTTATCAAAAATTCTTTAATCCATGACATCTTAGGTTCACCCTAGGTTATTCATGATCATCAACATAATTTTAGGACTATAACCTATATGTGTACTTGACCTTAGGGACATCCCTAGACATACCATAGAAATATCTCTAGGGATCTCACAAAAGTTTTCACATCCTAGTTTCCAAATGTTAACTAAACCATTCCTATGATACCAACTGTAGAGACCCAAATCTACACATACATGGAAGTTACATTACTTTTTCAGAATATATAACACATAACAAAAACAGACACTCATGGACTGTAATAGTTTAGTGTATTTGGAAACTCGGAACATAATCTTCTAATCATGGTGAAATATCTTCAAAATCTCCCATAAAGATCTTCCCCTTTTTGTTTTCTTACCCAAAAACCATTCTTTATATCCTGGGGAAAAGAAAACATATAAAGGAAGAGCTCAAATTCTCATTAAGGGTAAGCATAGATAAAATAAAACAAACCATGTACATTTGAACTTAAAAACATGAACACAATGTTTAAATATCAAGATCTTGAGAAATGACATAAAACATGGAAATACGTAAGGCATAGATCATAAAGAAACATTAATCATGATAAAATAGAATGGGAATAAAACATGTTATTGTTTCAACAATTAGGCACATGATATAATTTCTATAGTGGTCAAGGCATTGTTTCCAAGACCATCTTAGTGGACAAAGTCCCTTTCTGAATTGAGTTCACTCCTCGTTCCAGTCATGTATTACTGAACTAGATTAACTTACCATTATAGACATGTCTATCTCATGAGATATAAATATTTACCCAATGAATTTTTGGGAGATATAGGTCCCACCCATCTCATAATAAAATCATTCTTACTTGTGCCACAACATGAACATAAATCTGTCATCATTACCCAATGTATAAATTGTGTTTCATAAACATCATCCCATCATAACATAATTCATACAAAAAAATGGAAATCATTTCATCATAAGAAAAGTGAATCCTTGTAAATAATAGAGAAATCATACTTGAAACATACACATATGAAATAATTCCATCTTATATGGAAAATTGTTTTTATAAAACACTTGAAATGAATTCTTGAGGAAAATATCCTTTATTCTTCAAAGTCATTTTCTTTTCACAAAATTCCATGCATTTTTAAAGGAAAAGGATTTTGTTGAAAATAGTCATGAAATAGTGTTGAGTAATCTTCATGAAAAAAAGTCCTTATAAAACCGTAAAAATCCGTTCATTCCGTATATGTAAAAAAACATTCTCCTCGTACTTTTGTTGGAAAAGTCCAAAAGTACCTCGTATGGTAAACAAAAGAAAGATTCCTTCCATACGATGTGGTAAAAGTAAAAAAAGGGTAAACATGACATTAAACATACATGGATGAAAATTAAATATTTTATGGAAACATTTTGAGAACATATGGACATGGATAATAAACATAACACCAGTAAATACTTATGAATAAACAATCTCAAATAAGAATGAGATTGGAATAATTATCCCTTACATAGATTTTTTTTGTAAACAAGATAGATAACTTATGTGTATTCACTATAAGGTCACATAAAGAAAGTATAAATACATGATAAGATATTCATTTCTCACATAATCAAAGAACGATATAAACAAGAAAGACAAGATCAACCCAATGAACATAAATTGGGTTTAGAAGTTCCCTTACCTTATTTTCGAATTGACTCGATCGTTCTCTATTCTACTGAATACTAAATAAAAGTTAATTTATACATTATTAAGAACCTTTTTAAAATTTAAAATTCCAATTATATCACTTATTACCATGTTATAAACATTATGTAACCCTTTAAGTTAATAATTTTCATTTTGACGATATTTGGTACTTGAGTCAAAAAATGGACTTCTTATAATTAAATGGTGTTCATGTTGTCAAAGTATTATTATATCCAGAATGATATTAATGATTTATATATCATATATATTATATATATCTAGCATATACATGTATTTATAATAGTACATAACATATGGAGGTAAGAAATGAAATGTACCGTTCATGGAGACAGTAAGACGTACGTACACATGAACGCTACTTTAATTTCTATTTCTTATTTTAATGTAATTAAAACATAATGATACATGTATATATTATAATTCCAGTATAATATAATATATAATACCATTAACTACATCCTCTATACATCCCACATAAGGAATTAACGAATCACATCACTTTAAGGGGACGACAGTCCGCACTTTCTCAAATGAGGTTATCATATTTACCGACTTTGGAAACCATAATATATTGATATAATTTGAAATTAAAGAAGGATAATAAAATAATAAACATAATATATATCATATATAAATATAGTTCCATCATAATGTCCACCATGAGAGGCCGTAGGAGGAAATCGAACAATTATCGTTCTGTGAGGCGGTAGTCTGCCATCCACAGAAACGTTATGTTCTTCATCCATTATATAGAGGTGTGTGTATGTGTATTTAAAATCATTCTCATACCAACATCCTAGTATATTTTTTATACTGGGGTTGTTACAAAATAAAGTATTAAAAATATTTTGGGGGTTGGAGAAGTAGAATAAAAGAAACCAACTTAAGAGAAATTGTTACCTTTAATTTGGGTAACTTCCTTTGGTTTGTACCAAAAGGAATTCTTGAAGTGCCTTCTTCCTAAGTTAAGGCTTATAGAGGGAGGATAGGTATGTAGGGAGCTTAATTGGATAGAGTTTGGACGAGCCAAATGTCTTGAGAGGTGTGAGGAATTGGTTATAAATTTTTCTTTTTATAAGGTAGAGGAGGGGCGCTTTTGGAAAGTGTGAAAAAATTATTTTATTATAAACTTATCTTCGGTTTCAAAAGGTCCAAAAATCATTATATATAATGATAATATGACTCATGGTCTAAATAAAATCATCCAATCATAATTTTACATGTTTGGGATAATATTGTAATCATTATAATCTTATTTATCTAAATCATTTATTAATGAGGTAAATACTGCATCATTATTGTGTCATATTTAATTTAATTAATTTGATTTATAAAAAACAATGAAACAAATACATGATGTAGGAAATATTATTATATTTATAATGAATATTTATAGTCTAAATTATGAATTTTATAACACCATATAAAAATTAATTTACTAAAAGATTTTTGTTAATGTCAATTTTGTCTTCACATTAAATTAATTAATCTAATGTGTCATTGTCTTTCATTAGTGGTTCCATGGGGTCCCAAAATCAATCCAAGGATTCCCATGGTCGTATATTAACCATACAATAAGTTTTGGACAAGTGTTAAGGTAATTTTGAATTATTATAATATTCTTTTAACATTGAATTACCATATTTACTTTTAACCGTGGTAAATAAAAGTAAAAAGTTACAATTCACCAACAATTATTTTTATCTTATTGAACCACATTTTAGTCATTGATATTATCCGTGTCTCTAGGATTTTCTAAATTCAACTCATAGAAGCGGTAAAATTATGTTTTACGGACAATTGCAAAAGCTCTTAGGAGGTGGGTAAAAGACGGTGAAAAGTTCAATACAATTTTTATAAATCTAAAATTATTATAAAATGACTCAAATGAATTTAATTGAACTTATATATTCATTATGTATTTATTTTGACCTAAAATAAATTTTAATCAAATAAATTATTATTTAAATAAAAATTCAGTTTTAACCAAAAACTTTGTGTTTTCACTATTCATCAAAAATTTAATTTTTTTCAGAAAAGTACCAAAAATTCATCCTAAGCTATATCTGATATTACGGATTCAAAAATGATTTCTATTTTTCTAAATTCAAAACATAGAAGTGGAATTAATTAATTTTAAAAGTAATTCCCGTTATCAAAACAAATAGCTTGTTTTTAAGAAACAATAACTATCAAAAGATCGACACTTGTTTATGTCCAAATTCAAAGTGAAATTAAATCCAATGACCAGCATTGGATTAAATGGTAAAAATATATTCTAATTAAACTTTAAAACCAATTGAAAATATAATCTAACCATATAAATTATTGTGATGAAAAAAGTTGTTTTTAATTAAAATAGAGCGTGTTTTTAAAATTCATCAAAATATGAAAGTTATCAGAATAATATGAAAAAATTATCCAAAGTAAATTTTTATATCCTGATTCCAAAGAATAATTTTATTTTGTCAAATTAATCTTATAACATGTAAAAAACTAGATTTAAAGTGGGTGTGCCCTCAAAAGGCGGCAAAACTGCATTTTTAAAAAAATACTTATTTTACCCGAAAAATTTATTTTGTTCTCATATCATGTTCACGAAAATATGTAAGATTAATAATAATGTTATAAAATTCAAAAAGTTGTTAATACTATTTATAAATGATAGTCCATAATAATATTATAACAATATATCACTGTTTAGTGATACTCGGTATTATGTACTACACACGCTATCGAGGAAGGTCATGATTGCATGTAATGCAAAGCAAGTCAGGGTGACATGTAGTGAAAGACTCCTTTGTTGTTGAATATAACAAAATACAACCATATTTAATTTATACATTAAACAAAATCTATACTTAATGTTGCGTAGAATAATTTCTACAAAACAAACTTGAAATTGTATGTTACACAAGCCTATAATAGTGTTGTGTATACTGCAAGCTAATACGGTGTTGCGTATAGCGCAAGATAATCTTGGTGTAGTGTACAACAGAATACATCAATGATATTTCAAATAGTAATTCTAATTAAATCTCGGGTTTTTACACACCTGCACACCCTCCCCACCCCACTTGGACAACCCTCCCCCCACCCCAAGTGAAAAACCCAGCCCCCCCCCACCCCACCTGGACACCCCTACCCCCCACACCCCACTTAGAAAACTCATCCCCCCACCCCGCCCACCCCACCTGGACAGCCCTACCGTCACCCCACTTAGCCATCATGTCAACCGTTATACACACCATGTGAACCCTTATACACACCATGTGAACCCTTATACCATATCGTCATTATTACAACCATTTATAACAACTTATTAAACAACATCACTTGTCAAAGATAATAAAATTGAAAATAAATATACAATAATATTGGATATATCAAGTAAAATGAATTCATGCTATCTTACATCCTAAATGACCACCCACAACCATTATTAATGACCACAAAGGTCCCCTTTTTTCCAAATAAAAAGTGAAAACAAAAACACATAGTTACAGAAAACAACTTCATTTGTGTGAAGAATAACAATCCCATGGTCCCCATGATATTTGAACCACACAGTCATGATTTTCGAGATGAACTTGTATCCAAGAAACCATACGAGAATCATGATTCAATACATGTGTTTTTATGATTTCCCCAAGCATTTTAAGGAACCCCAAATTAGTGATAATGGTCATTGTGTTTTAAAATGGTGATTGAATAACTCATGTATAATGTTGAAAGAAGAATGATTAATGGTTATATTAAGAAAAATAATATTGACTAATATTGAAAATTTGACATTCTCTGAATTAGTTTCATCAAGAAGGAAGAAGTACTACATGGGAAAAGGAGAGGTCCCACCGAGAGTTCCCTTTATAGATATTTTATTCATAAAGAACATTGGATTTTATGGTTAAGTATTTCTTATTTCTTCTATGAAGAATAATTTGGGACTACATACTATTTTGAAATGTTCATGAAGATGCACCATATGTTCTATTATGAAAAGGATAAGTGAACAGTGTATCATTATATATATATATATAGATTTTTTTAGAATCATGATACATACTTGTCATGTAATAGAAATATTGTACAAAAATTAATATGAATAGGATCATCATGTTTGACATGATCTTAATGAAAGGAGTGATTTTCATGAAAAACTATGAATAAATATTACAAACAATTTCTTATGAGTTCATATACATGAAGCTGTAATATTTGAAGCATTGAGAATAAAAAAATGAATCTTTAAAAATAGAACACCATAAAGATACACCATACCCTTATAAATGTATATGTCTAATAAAAACATTAATTGGGCAATGTGTAAACCGATGTAGTGATTTGAGTACACAATTCGTGGAGTATTGAATCATAAAATTTTCCAAAAACCCAGGAAATTTGGAATAATGATATCATTGAGAATATAAGTATATCCTTGAGAAGAGTTGGAGGTATATCCTTGTGAAAAGGTGGAAGGACTCTAACCTAGCAGCTGATCTGATGGAAGAGGTGCACCTATGATGGGGCTTCTTAAGGGTTTCTGCGAGTCAGAATCACTTCTTAGAGAGCCATGCAATGCTTCCAGAATCGTGGTGACATGGCTTCCTGGATTAGGCAAATTTGGAGCATATTTTTCCCAACAGTTTTTAAAAAACATTGAAAAAACTCCATCTTTCCCAAAGGTTTCATCAAACCATTGGGAAAACACATTTTTTCCCTTCATTCCCAACGGTTTCGTCAAACCATTGGGAAAACTCATTTTTTTTACCCATCTTCCCCTAGGGTATCATCAAACCGTTGGGGAAACCCAATTTTTACAGATCTTTACCAATGGTTTGCATAAACCGTTGGTAAAGATCACCTATACCAATGGGTCAAAAAAACCGTTGGTATACTAGTGTTGGGAAAATCATGATTTCCAATTGTTAATTTAAATTTAATTTATATTAATTTAATAGTTTAACAGATTCATAAAGTTACCTTCACCTCAATTATAAAAGGTAACCACTTCCCTCACTTCTTGACACCAACTTTATCCTTATATATCATCCAAACCCTACCAATTTCTACTATTAAAAACTTTATAAATGTTCTATATATCATTATTATACAAAATTATAAACTCTATATCCCATATGATGATATCTAAAGGATGTCTTCTGAATAAGATGTAATCATTTTTAACAACTCTTCCATGTCAATTTATTCCTCTATATTCTATCTGTGTGTCATTTCTATAAAAATTTGGAAATAAAATATCATCTATACTATAATATGTTATTTTTATTATGATACAATCATATTAAATTTTATATACAACCAATAGAAAAAATTGCACCGCACGAGCATATGTACGACTTGAAGTCTTCACGTCACGGTGTAATTCGTTTTCATCACCATATAACATGGATAGATATAATGATGGGAGTAATTAATATATATGTTTCTAATGAAATTATATTCATTTTGGATATTTTATATATCATTCACTTCTATATTCTTACACCATTAATGTATTGATATCGTCACTTCTACATACATACAACCTACCATCACCACAATGTGATGCAATTAATTTTCCTTGTTCAATATTGAACATTGATTATCAAATTATATTTAATGATTTAATATTATATTATAATCTTTAAGATTAATATTTTATTGATTTAACATAATCATAGTCTTAGTAACATGAATTTACATGAAAAAACATGAATATAACAATTAAGCTATTTTCCCCAGAATCAAGGGTAATAATGATATATTATTTACAAGAGAATGATAAATTAATATAAGCAAATCATATAAGATATAATAAATATGAATATGTATTTGGAAGAAATTAATAACCTTATTCAAATTAGTATAAATAGTTTAAAAACATGTACAATCAAAAGGATGTGTGAGGTAAGAGTTTTTCCATGGAACATTTTCTAATAGGAGCCATATGCCTTATTCATCAATTCTTTCTAGTGTGTGGTGTATATAATCTGAACATTGACATATAAGGTAATTAATATTATACATTTCATGATATTAAATGTTAAATATTATAATTATTAATTTAATGGGGCTTACGATTTGACATATTACATGCAATGAAGGACATTTGAACACAATTTTCATTTATTAGGATAATTTTATATTTTATTGATTATTTCTTTCTAACGTCATATGTAAAATTAGTTATTATTATATACTATTATATTTTTAGTTTTTCTATTGATTTTCAGTGAATACATATAATTGTTTTAATTTATTAATGAAATGATGTTATGAGGGACATTTTCCCAATTTCTTTTCAATGAAGGATTAATTTATGTATACACGTACATTTTTTATGAGGTGTATATAAATCCCCTTTGACATACCAAATAATTATAATGATTTTACAGAGTTGTTAAATGATATTTATTTATGGGGATTATGATTCAAATATTTCTTAGTTGTACATGAAAATTTTATTTAATCAATTATTCGATATATAATGAATTCTATAGTCATGGAAGAATGAGTAAGAACCATATATATAAGCTGCTTAATGCATTGGTAGTCTCATGAGATGAATAATGTGGTAAAAATAAATGGGTTTTCCCCATTCTGAGTAAAAACATTGTGAATGGTATGGAGGGTAGTTGTTCATGTTCAAGATACATGACATTAAATAATTAATATTTTCATTAAGAACTCACTTATTATATTCCAATATATTTTCCCTATGTGAAAATCAATGGAATCATTTCATTCCCAGTTTATTGATTAAATGTAATTCATGATTAGTAACATACTTTTCCATGTAAACTATTCTTATTGATTCGATATTGCTTTAACTATATTCAAACCATATCATTCATTTGAGATCACCAATTTCATATGTTTAATTTTCACCAAGTATCAAAGAAGTATATTATGAATAATATGAAGTGTTTCACAATGGGGAATAATGTTGTTATCAAATAAAAATATAAATTTTATTTCGAAATGTAATTTGAATGTCAATTTGGTATCTAGAAAATCGAGACTATTAATGTATTCTATGTTTTTTGTATTCTATTTCATTATCTTATTCCAATTTAATAATGAAAAGTTTTATCACTTGGATATTATAGTTTTAGTCATTAGAAACATGTTAAATATGACATTGATGGATCATCAATGCAAGAACAGAATCACATTAACTAGTACATTGTTAGAAATGAACCGTAACCCTCTAATGAAATAAAAAATTTTATCATGTTATCATGAATGATGTTACACTTTCATAAATGCTATATCATATGAGAAAAGGGTTTTCCATCATCCAATAATGAGGTCCTAGGAAAAAATGAGAATCTTTAGTTATTCATAATTGAATAAATTAACAATATATGAGTAATTATAGAGATAATATATATTTTATTATCACATTAATAATGGAATGAATCCTAAGTCCCCATAGAGTTTGAATAATGTTGTGAGATGGTTGTTTGAATGGGCCTCGATGTGCCATGAAATATGGATACGATATAGAAGATGTTGATAGAGGTTACTCACACAATATAGCTGAAAATAAGATGATTATTATGATTGAAGGAAAACATGAGGAAGAAGGGATATTTTGTAATAATATTAAAAAATGGAAGGTGAGACAATGGTCAAACATTACTAAGGTAATTATATGATAGAGATGAGAATAAAATTAAGGAGGAAGCCAAGAAAATTCATTTGGTGATCCTCTAGATTATTATGCTCTCAATGATAATAAGAATAAGTAAATATATGATATAATTGTTTTAAATATAAAATATAGTGGGTACATGATTATTTCCTTAAACAATGACTACATGTTTTTAAAATGAGATAAGAATTTGTGGTTTAAAAACCCCCATAAATCGGGGACATAGTCATCCTTAAAAGATATTTACCTCCTAAAGAAAGTTTTGTTCATTTATTTATCTTCAACATTCAATCTCTAAATAGAAATGATGTATACTAATTATTAGGGATTAAGGGATTCTAAAAAATGATAATAACTTATTTTATAACAACCCTTCTAATCGGGGATCATTCCATGACAGCCCCATGCCCACCACTGATCGGCTGGGGGATAGTGGTTAGAACAGAGTAGTCATTTCCCAAGAATGGGAGGGATTATCCTAAATAACTTTTAAAAAACCTCACATCTCAAATCCATAAAATTCTAAAATGTAAACAATACTAAAATGATGCATGTATACAACTATGATCCCATAGATAGGGTATAACATTAAGTAAAGTAAATGTAAACAGGGCTAAATACAATACCACTACTATGAGTATGTAACTCATGAAAAACTGAAATTGTAGATGTCCAACCTACTCTAAGGGATGGGAATAAATCAAGACACACTCCAGTTAAACAACATAGTCTTCATATATCTAGGTTAGTAACACCTAATCCAGGTCCTCCTATGATACTATCAAATTTCCTGATATGAGGGAAAATCAAATACATGTGTGGGAATATCATTACTTAACAGGACTCCCCAAAAACACTAATCACAAAGAACCATGTATAGTAAGTTCAATAAATGATATGAATATCTATGTATAATAGAAACTAAAAGATAACCTAGATATTCTCAAGAAAGACAAGACGCCATCATGTGGTCCTCATAAACTACCATCCACAAGAGTCCATTTGATGCAATTCGTATTCTATTAGGACCAACTCCATGAGACCTGATATCATCAGAGACACTCGACAAAGAGGTTATTCTCATTTATAGAACACCGTAAGAGAATGCCCTAGTCTAAGAAAACTATGTTAAACAGATATTGGTTCATTCCCAGAACCAATGGGCCACACCATGAACCCACTATTGATCAACCTTAATACAAAAATAGGTGGTCATGACCAGAACCAGTGGGGGACACCCAAAAACATATATAAATAAATTCCCTAGATAAGGGATCATATAACAATGGTTCTAAAACACCATCTAACATTGACATCTTGATTGAAGATCAAATCTCAACTCATGGAGGTTACACCAATTTCAAAATCCCTAATATGGATGATATAGGATCACACTCTAGTCACATATATGGACATAATAACTATTTCTGAGACTCAACATTGAGTGGTAATTAAAATAAATTGATGCGGATTTAATGCAACATTGTACCTTCATAAAATTGATAATGGGAAAAAAATGTAACCTATAGTAGTCCAAACTAAAAACCCTCTATATTCTTCAATGAAAGTAGCAACTATAGGTTCACTAACTTATAGAAAAAACATTTATTGGGAACTCCAATTATGATTTATGGTAATTCAAATTTTGGGAGGGCATTAATATTGTGGATCATCCATCATGGTCGATCCACCTTCCTTTCTGATCTACCACTATAGTTGAATGCCACAGTTGGCTATCGTGGTCCATCATTATGATCAATAAACATGTACAATATGGTTCTTTTGTGACTCATGGTAAACAGTTGCATTTTCTCATGTCATACGGTCAATGCATGTATGGAAGATTGAGTTGTCATGGCCCTATGGTCAACCGTAATCTAGATCCTCCCAGGTTTTCCTAGATCCAAATCTGGTCTGGCCCGTCTTATCGTCCTGACCTGACCATCCTTTTACAGTCCTTGAAATTTCACAAAAATTTTTTTCTTAATTTCTTTGAAATTTTACGAGTCTGCATTTATTAACGGCGCTTGATTCCGAGGCCCGGTGTGCCCGGAATCAATTTATGAAGTTTTCTTCGGGTATATTCAGTAAATGTACCTGCAGGTTTTTCTATCTTTTGAACCGGTACTCAAAATTGAAATCTGAGGACACCGATGAACTCGTAGCACCGGTATTCACTTAAGGAGACCATTACCACAATTTCTTTTGGTCGATAGTAGAAGTTATAATCTGGGGATTTATAATAAATTAAATAAAATTGTTGTGTTACACAATTTTCTTTTTATGTGGTGGTTTTTCCTCCAAAAGAAAGATCGAGGTGGGTCCCACACCCCACATAACCTGCCATGATAGGATAATGTGTGGTGGGGCCCACACGAGCACATAACCCTTCAACTCCCCCTTTTACTCCTTGAAAACCCTTTTAACTTTTGAACTCCCACATTATAGTGGAGCCTCTCATCCTCCCTCCCCTTAATTGTGCCAACTTAGTTAATTTATTAATTGTATCAACCTTTTGAATTAATTTAAAATTCATGTTAAGGATAAAATAATTGCTTAAGCTATTGTTTTTGGGGTTGGCACATGTTGTGTTGGTGGAGCATTGGAGAATATATATTAACATTTCTGACAATACTATGTTACAAATATTATCATGTTTTATGTTTGTAATTCTTAAAACAATATGAATTTTTAGAAATATTGAAAATTATGAATATCGTTTCATTTTGAAAATGAATCACTCAATATGTTAAAAATCTCTAATCTGAAATTATTTAATACTTTGATTATATTTTTTTGTCTAAATATTAAAATATTAACATTAAATTTATATAATACATATCAACATGATGGTCTTCAAATAATTTAAATGTGATTAATGAATAAATTTTATTAAAAAATATATTTGAATACCTCGATTAAAAATTTAATACTATCAAATTATAATATCATTTTATCCTATAACATATCAATAGTTTTCATGAGTGCACCATGTTAAAAAACAAATTATAAATATTCTGAAAAATAATTAAAAATATGAAGTCGTTGTTAGTATTACCATTTTCTCCTCCTTGTTTTAATTTATTTTCATTAAACATTTACTTTATAATAATTCACTTTTTCTGAGAGATTAAAATCTGTTTTATCATTACATCCCTAGATGGAATACATGTAAATAATTTCAAACACATATAAACATAATTTGATTTATTATATATAAAAATCATAATTAATTATAATTTTCTCACATGATAAGGAATAAAAACACTAAAAACATAGAAATATAATAGAGGAAATATTAATGAAAATTTAAATAATTTCATCCCCATTTATATTCTATACATAATTAAAATAGTCCCATTAGGAAGATTAATCCTTAATAAAAAAAATTGAATTCCACTTATGATAATATCATTTGAAACATTTTCATTATATATATTCTCCTAAACTAGAAAACATAATCCAATAATATAATACATGTACAACACACTGGTCGATACCATATAGGATATATTTTCATACAATGTATGATTAAAAATATAAAGTCACTTAAATAGGAACATTGGTGTCCCTAAATGAATTTTCCCTTGATAATATCATGTGAAATATAAATGGTTATGATTTGTTAACTATGTAAAAAATATAACATAGTAAGAACATGATAATATATAAAACTATGAAATATCATAAATCCGATCAATACATCTAATACAACACTATCACGATTTAACCACACTTGGAACAACTTTTTTGTAACACCGTCTGATTCTATGAAATAATTTTTTTAACATTAATTTATTTATTTCTATAATTTTTGTTATACATGATAGCATTTTTAGATGTTATTACATGCAAGACCACATCTATATTTTGTTACACACAACAATGAGTTAAAAATGAGTTACAATTAACACCACATCTTAACATATCATGGTAAACTATTAAGAAAAAATTAATTAATATGATAGTTATCACATATCCAATGGAATTGTGGATATAAATATAATTAACTAAATTATAAAAATATATGATTTAAAAAGAAATATTTATTTATTTTTTTCACCAATTAAATATAAATAAAAATAAAATCATTTTAAAATATAAGGAAACATTTTTTTGAAAACCAATTTTAAGATCACAATACTATTTTACATCAATAAATTAAAAAAACATCAGATTATTTATTTTATATAAAAATTATATAATAAATCTTTAACCATATTTCTAATGTTTATATAATGAGTTGTTTAGAAATTATATAAGAATAAATCTGATTTGAAGCTTAAAAATTGTAATGTTTTTTTTAAACAATTTTTCTATCCCTTTTATTATTTATTATATATATAATTTGTAACATGTTTCAAAAATATTTTAAAACATATATTTAATTTTTAAAATACTAAATTGAAAATAATCTTGAGATTCTTTTTTAAGGATTTTTTGACTAGATAAATGTTTTACTGAATAGTGAAAATACAAGTTTTATAATGAATTATCTATATAAATAAATATTTTATGAAAATACAATATAGTAAAATTGTTTTAAATGTATTTTTTATATAAAAATATTAATAAATTTGAAGTCATTTTAATTATTTAAATATTTTTTTATAAAAATTCATTTTAGCATTTTTAAAATTTTATCTTTCTAACCCGCATTCTCGTTGTTTCTATAGTATAAATTTGAAAATACATTTTATCACTTATGTGAATATAATTTGAACAAATGAATTCCATATTTAAAAATATAATAATTATTTTTTTATAATAATGTTAATATATTTTTTGATATTAATTTATTCTAAAAACTATAAAATAATATGTATCAAGGTTAATGAAGAAACTAATTTACAATGTCTATTAAACTAAAATGATTACGATTAAAATAGTTCAGAATAATTTCCAACACAAATTTTTTAGAGACATTTCCCAATTTTCTATCTAAATATCTAATATTGGGTGAAAGGGGAAAATTTTCTTTATTAATGTATTTATCATTTTGCATTGTTTTGGGAACATTCAAAGTAGATTACATGTGGTTTACCTTCCACAACTTTTAAAATACCACAACCTCCCATCATTAATACACAATTATAATGCCATATAGTTTAGAAAAATAATAAAAAGTACCAAAAAAATTTAACTTATGTTTTATGAATTTTATCAACTCAAAATACAATCAATGTAGCCCTTATTAAGTGTCCAAAATAGGTACTTTATGGAAAAGATAATTGTCTTCAATAAAATTGTTCTTTTTCTTTCATATTTTTCTACCATAAATTATGAATGAAAAAATATAATATAATAACTCAATTAAATATTATTTAAAATTAGGATATTATATTAAAGTGATAACCTATATCCACTACCACTTACATCATGTAGAAAATGAAACAGTTGATAGTGTTTATAGAAAATAGCATCCTCGATAATCAAGGTACTTTTTTTAAATCATCACCGTTAAAGGATGTTTATAAAAATGCATTTAATTAATATATATGTATATATTTATAATATTTTTAAATACAATATAGTATTTTAATTTTGATATTAGTTATACCTTATTAATCTTAATTTTTTTGGATAATTTAATAATATCCTTCGTCTGCATAGTGAATTACCACCTCCCCAAACATCATTATTTGTATTCTATTACACATTAAATGAAAGGATGTATGTATATATTTATTAAATATGAATAATATATATGAAAAAATGTTTATTGTTTAATGTTAATTAATTACTTACCTTTCAATCATTATATCCATAAGTAAATGGGAACAACAGTCATGCGTATGTAAGTCCTACTGTCTCCATGAATGGTGTATTTGACTTTCTATCTCTAACATTTATAGATAAATATAAATACATATATATTATTTATATAGGATATTTATACCCATGATTAAACTATATATGTTATAAAACAAAGATAAATGTATGGGGACTACAAAAATAACAAATCAAAACCCAAAATAAAAGAAAAAAATCATGGGTCAAAACGTGATATAACTTGTAATTATTAATAAAGAGGTCATAATATGTCAAAATATAATCACATATAGTAAATAATAATAATAATAATGTTTTATATAATTATAATTAACATACATTTATTAAATAATATGTCCAAAATAGTATGATGGAATTCTAAATTTACTGTAAGGGAGTTTAATCTCTTTTTTTTATTTTAAAGAGATAAATTCAAATTAACCACACATTTCATTTTTAATTTTTTAATATAACCAATTTTATATGTTGTATCATTGATATCAGTATTTTACTTATATTTAATAATTTATTGGATTTTATTTTTCAATTTGGTATATGATTAAAATTATTACTAACATGATATGATAATTTAGTCTCAAATATTTTGGGCCGACATATTAAAATTATCACTTCTTTCTTTTATGTTTTGTATATACATTTACATTTCCTTTAATATAATTAATATACTTAATCTCATGATATTTAAGGTTTTATTTGATTATTTACATTATTGGTTATTGTGATTCAAATCCTTAGTAATTTGTTAGGGGATTTTAATCACACTTTTATACTTATGTGAGAAACATGTCATATTCTACACTTATTCCATTTATGTAGTGTATATACTACACATGAATTTATCCTAGACTATGTATACTAAATATTATTGATATTTAAATTTCCTTTTTAGGATCCCTCTTTTGTAGAGTTTAAATATAAAAAATATCCAATTTGGTAATGGATATTTTTCTTAAATTTCATTCATTTATATGTAACATATTTTCTGCTCCTATTTTCTTCCATGATGAGTAATTATTGACCAATCTAAATGGTATGTCATGAATATAATTTTTAATTTTTAATTTTTAATTTAGAATTTTTCTTTAAAGGTACCTATGATTTAAAATTATACAATTTCATAAAGGTTCTATGTTACAGTCACATTGGTTATCGAGATAGTTCAGGATTATGCTTTGGATGATGAAATATTATTATCTAACTCTCATGAAACAGTTTAACTGTCTCTAATATGGTTATAAAAATAGAACAAACATATCATATCATTTTACACTAATTATATACATAATATTTCTAAATACTAATTTTTAATAAAAATAATCATTATTTCTTGCTTCTTTGGACATCCATTTTTCAACTAAAACAATTATTTATACATATGTTTTAACAAATATCATAAAATTATTCAAAGTATTTATTAAATAATTTTGTTTAGAGTCTTGATCTAAGATGATTGAATATAATGTTTACTGTTAATAATATTGGAATGATTACAAGGGAACAAGCCACGAATGACAGAAAAGTTTAATAGTCATGGTAAACTAGATACATACATAAGACTTTTATTACAAAAGAATACTATAATTAATTTTTTTTATCATTTTCCTTTCTATTTTAGAAAAATTATTCCATATATTGTATCCTAGAAAATATTTATGAATAAACATATTGGATTCCTATGGAGAGAAAACAAAATAAGGGTGATATCAAATGCTTAGTAAGAATATGTTATTTGTAATGTATGGAATATTGAGTCACTAAGATTAATTTTTATTTAATAGTAAATAATATTACACACAGGTCATTTAATAAATAAAACGAAAATACAAGTAATATAGAATATTAATAACTCAATGCGCATTCCATTAAAATTACAACATAAGTAAAATAAAATGTTGAATCGTGAGAAATAGAAAAACCATTCCCTTAATCAATAATAAGAGTATGAAATGTATCCATAGATATGTCATTGAAAAATCACATATATAATAACAACAAATTATATATGAGGGAAATTTTTAATTAATGTATTTCATATTCCAAGAACAAGAAAACTAATTCCATCAAGACCTTTCATTAGTCATTTTAAATAAAGGGTTGAAACCCATTCAATTTTTGAAACTTATTTGTCTCATGGGAACTTGTCATTACATTGATGGGATATATAATGTTTGGGCCCCACTAATCATTTCCAATCAAAATAAATCCTCATATTTAATAATAAAAATAAATATAATGCCTTATTAAATAACTATATTAAATGTGATACCCATATTGATCAATAATTACCTAGCCAATCAATAACTATCTATGTAAACACGATATGTAAAATTTTATTCCATTTAGAAAATAGTAATATCCATGATAAATGAAATGGATAATTTGGGAGAATACAATACTCAATAATCATAATACATTGAATACATCAAGGTTAATAAAAAAGGAATCATAGATGTGATAAAAATACTTTCTTTTCCAAATAAATTAAAACTCATCTGAGGAAAGCGCATTGATGGTATCAATAAAAATTACTAATGTGGAGTAAAATAGAGTGTTTTGGTCATCGATGAAATAAAAAAATAAATTTTAAAAAATATTATTGATACAATTTTTCTTTTCTTTGAAAATACTTTTGTAAAAAAATTTCATTGATAATTTACTTTTGAAAACATATTATATAAATATAATACTTTTAAACATACATAGGATGCTTCAATAAAATTGTGGATGATGAATCCACACTTGTCATACTAGGTAAAATAGATTCAATCTTTTTTCAAGGTAAAAAACTGTGATAAAAATTACATATTCTAAAAGAAATAAGAATCTTCCCATAAATATAATCATAAATGAAAAAGGAGTAAAAATTCATTTTACAAATGATTTTCAAAAAGATTAAATACATTTTTTAAGATCCACTTAAGAAGTCATAATTTTAGAAGAAAAATTGTTCTACAACTAAATAGGGAAATGAAGGGAGATTTTCTTAAAAACATTTTCTAAATCATTTTCCAACCAAAAAGATAAAAAACTATACTAATAATTTATAAAGTTCAATTATAAATATATTATCATAAAATGAATGTGTCTTTGAAAAATTGTCTAAAAATTTCTTTAAATGTATATTCATGTAAAAACAGTCTCTAATAAAATTGAGATTGTCAAAAATACCATTGAAAATAAATAAATATAAATTTAGAATACATAAATGTGTATATTACATAAATAAATCAATAATCCATATATGTGAAATATAAATAAAACAATAGATACAAAAATTATTTCACACATAATTATATAAAATTAAAGACAATGACTATGTAATATAAACCAATGAAATGCATATTTGTTATAAAAATATGTTATAATTTTAAAATATTAAATAAATTACTCCTAAAATAAATTCATCATATTGAATCCTATGATACAAAGAATAAATATTTAATAAAAAATATCATGTCAATGTGGATGTACATACACCATATATAAGAAATTAGGCGCATAAAAATTTAGAATTCCTCATAAAAATGAAATGAGACAAGAATCCATTACCGTGTGTTTTCTTTAGGGTGAATGTCATTTATCCTAATATATAAAAAGTATAAAAATATTAATAACAAAAAAATAACCATATTAATATTTTGAAATCATATTTTACCCTCTTATAATATATTTTTCCATGTTTTTTATAACATTTCATTATTTTTTATAATTTGTGTGTCAATTGCCTAGTATATCGAGAATATTTGAACTCGTTATTTGTTGTTTCCATAAAATATATAATTTTTATATCATATCAATATTTTAAAACATTATTTTAATATCATATATATTGAGTATAAATTCATCTATAATAATGAATAATTTTTGTAGATTAGAAATTAAATGCATCATTCTTGGATACAGTAGTCTATACAAATGCATGAACGCTACCTTCATTTGATTACCATATTTTTAATAAAATTTAATTTAAATAATATGAATTATTATGTATAATATAATAATATTTTCATAAATATGTCATATTTGTAATATATATTTTTTAATATCATCTTTAATATCATCCATGTATGACAAGAAAGAATCACATTCCATTAACAAGGTATTATTCCACAATTCCATAAAAACTTTATCATATTTAAAAAAAATGGATTATATAATGGAATGTGTCAAAAAATAATTAGAAAAACTAAATATGATATAAGTATATTATATATAATTTATAAGAATATTTTCCTTCATGATTATAATAATGAGTGGAGATAAATTATGAATGAACAATCATCATTTCATGAGGCTCTTGTTCAACGTTATCACAAACAATATATTTGTTACAAATTAAATGGAAGTGTGTCAGAGTGTAAGTCAAACCCATAATATAAAAAACTATATTTATATCATTTATACTTGTGATATTATATTTTCATGGATGAATAATACTTTTGATGGTGAAAAATAATAATAGAAAATATATTTTTGAAAAGATTTTCCTTAAAAATCATGTAAATTATATTTTTTTTTACCAATTGGATTCCTTTGAAGGGTTACTACCCAATGTGAGGATTCATGTTAAAGGGATGGAATTGTGGAATTTATTTTTATATATATTGGATGATCCTATATGGTTTGAGAGTATTGTGAAATTTGGAGAAGTGGTGTCCTTTTATAGTGAAGGAGGTGTGGCACTCTTATAACATTCTGAAAAAGGAATTCTTCCAATGATTTTTATATTTCATAAGGATACTATAATAGAACCAATTATTTAAAATATATTATAATTCTAATATATGGTATGAAAATAGTTTTTTGAAAATTATATAGGACGTCTTAGGACTTAAAGTTATGGTTTTTTTCCTTATTATGATTAATTTATCCTTAAACATTGTATTTTATTTTATTCACATTGACTAAAAATTTTATTAAAAAAAATATTAAAAGTTATAAATTATTCTGAATCAATATTTTGAATCTATTTTCTCTAATCCCGTTCATAGAAGTGGATGAAATTGATTAATGATTAATCCTGTATACACTATAGGAATAAAAAATTTTAAATAAAAAATATTTGAAGGTTTGCATTGTTTTTATAATTAATTTGAATGTGAAATTGATTCCAATTAAATAAAATGTATTAAATCATAAAAATATGTTATAACTAATGATTAAAACTAGTAAAAATTATAAAATCACCTTATAAATTAATTTGATGAAATAAGAGTTTTGAAAACACTTTAGTATTTTTAATAAATCATTAAAAAAATAAAATGTTTCTTAAAAAATTTTAAAATTCACCCGATACTATATCATATTATTTTCTTTACAATTTAATGTTTATTTTCAATATTAAATAAATAATTGTGTCAAAATTCATATTTAAAATTGGTTCTCTATTAAAATGTGGTAATACTTACTTTAAAAATATAGTTTTTTAAATGTGAAATTGGGTTTGATCATATCATATGATTAGAAAATGAAATGGATGAATATTTTTTTTGATGGAATATATAACATATAAATTTCATTAAAATTATTTTCTATTGTAATTAATATTTTTATGAAAATTCTTCTTTAGAATAATATAAATAATAATATTTCTATTTAATATCTAATGGGTTCTTATTTTAACTTTTCATTAATTATAATCCAAAGAATTTATAATATACTTATATAATCCATACATTTTCATATTATAGTTAATATTATTCATAAATTCTAACATAATGGCTAGTGTATGTCATATTATGTGAATTAATAACATTTTAACAATATATCATTATTTGTGAAACTCGGTCTTGTTTCCAATACAAGCTAACTCAGTGTTGCATGTATTATAAGATATATATTGTATTTAATTTAGATAAAACATTAAATATATATTATATTTTATAGATATTATATTCCCTTACATTCTTGGTGATGTTTTTTAAACACAATATTCAATAAAACATTGTAAATTTGAATTTCGGGGAGTTACATTTTCCATACTCAAATCATTTTATGTCTTCAAAATTTAAACACAACCATGGTAATATTTCCTTATATTTCCCACATTAAAAACTCACATTGTAATAAGGAATTGTAAAATATTGTTAGGAAATATATAATGAGATGTATAATGGTCACATGGACTACCAAATAACTAGGTTTCTAAGGAGCAGAACATTAGTGGAAAAGGGCCACACATTTTTGGAGGGAAATTGTAAATATTTATATGGGGTGAATTAGTGAATAAATTAAAACCATGTGATTGAACAATACAAATTTTAGTACCTCAATTCCATAGATAATTTATTATTAAGAGGACATTAGTTCAACAAAAATTAATTTATTAGGAGAACATTTTATTTCCATGTCATCATCCTAATGTTGGGAAATTATTTTACTAATCCTAAATATATGGAAATTTCCAAACATGATAAGTTCAAATTTCATATGTACAATAATAAATCATATTTATTTTTTGAGGGAATTCAAATTCACCAATTTTATCTAATAAATAAATTAAAAATAATAATTTTCTATTCCCAAGTAACTCAATGTAGTATTTAGAGGATCTTAAGGCATATTACAGAGATAGAAAACTAACTATATTCCTATAACTATCATCCAAATCAAACAATGATAATATATTAATCTCTAATAAAAAATGTAACACTACTGGTTAATTATTAATAATTATTTGTCAATTAATATAAATAATTGTAATGAAAAATTAACAAGGATGTTGTGTGGGTTAGTGGTTGGTATGAGACCCTTATCGTTCTTTGGTCTTGGGTTCAAGACTCAGGGCCTTTCTAGACAGGATTTTTTGTTAATTGTTCTAGAGGGTTTCCTTTACTAAAATTATATTAATATAATTTCTAAATTAATCTAATGTACATCCTTCAAATTTTGTCATTAAATGTACTATTTATTATGGTTCAAAATACATCATCAATACATAACCAGTTCATCCATTTATTTCATACAAAAAACCTTCAATGATCTTGGGATTACCCATTAAGAGTTGGCATTGACTTGAGTATTTATCAGGTTCTCCACAATTAAAAAAATTACCAAAAAATTGATCCTTATGCTGAGATTCATTTCCATCCATCGTAATTTTTATTTTTCCACTAAAATCCAATCCTTTAGGTTCCTTTCTACTCAAAAAATCATGTTTTTTGTGGTTCCATTATTATCCTTTCTCATGTGTCTCTTCCCAAACATCTCACATTACTAAAATTGAGCCTTCTTTTCATTACGGTCTCGACCACTTGAGATATTACAAACCTCCACACTTCTCTTCATTTGAGTGTTCGTGAGCATGTAAAGGTATGTATTTTTAATCATATTTCCGAAATAATTATTTTTCGTAAACATTATATACTTCTCTAAATTCAACATTGCATGTGCTTTCTCATTTCTACCACATCGACATTTATTGTTGATGTAAAAATTAATATTTCTCTATCTATCCATTGAACAAAATAAGAATAAAAATGGTGATCAATAATTTTCATAGTGGGAAAAGTATATTATCATTTATAAGATATTTATATCATGAAACCTTATTTCAAAGCTAAAAGAACTTTTGTTTTACCATGATAATTCATTATCATTATTCATTAAAATTATTTATAATGTTTTGTAAATATATTCTGTATTAAACTATGAATATCCATCATGAGTTTCAATCCAGGTGAACAATAAGGCCCATTTCTGTGTACAATGGTATCCAATGTCATGGGTGGAACACCTTTTCATATTTATTCCTCATAGGTAAGTCTATTCGAGAACAACACCCCACAATTATTATCTAAAAAATGTTTTATTACTAGGTTGACGTTATAATTTATATCATTCCAAAATTATAATATGTTATTAAATTTATTTCATAAAATTATAATGCAGGGTTATGTTCTAAAGCATATGTTTTACTAAATATGTTTTCCAAGGATTCTAATAATCTTCCTTTGATACAAACTATAGTAACCCGAACCCTAAATCATGTACCTGGTGATTGATACTAATTACATTGTAATGAATATAATGAATTTATCCCCAAGGGATTGAATACTATTGGAGTCTAGGTAAACTAGATACATACTTGGGTATTTTATTAATAAATAATATTTTAATTAAAATATACTTTTTTCTTATCCTTTCCCATTCTATTATAAAATATTTTTTCCATCTATCATATACATGAAAATCTAGAATAGAACACTTCAAGGATTCATAGGTGGAGTAAAATAACAAGGTTCAACTGATATTATCGTTAAGATATATAATGAATTTGGAAATAAATAAATAATTAATTATAATATTCAATTTGGAAGGTTATATAACACACCACACAAGCCATGTAATCAATAAACTAAAATTATAAATAATATGGAAATGTAATTAATGAAGAAAAATATAATTCAACAAAAAATATAAGGAGAATTAAATATTTAATAGTGAGAAACTAATACACATTATAGTAATTAATAAATTGAGAGTGATGTGATTCCATATATATATTGATGCAAAATCTAATGGATAATAATAACATTGTCTAAATAAGTGAAATGATTAATTATTGGATATCCTGTCTAAGGTACATGGATGTAAATATTATCAAGACCTTTCCCAAGATGTTTTTAATTATGGATAGATACCCAATCACTTTTTTTGAACCAAAATGTATCATTAGAAACTCTAGATGCATCGAGGGGCTATATCATGTTCATGCCCCAATTTCATTGTCAGACAAAAGAATTCCACATATTCAATAATAAAACTAAATAATATGTCTAAAAATATAATCACATTGAATGAGAAACATAGGTTTTCTAGTGATTCTTTATTTAATAAAATTATTATATAAATAAAACAATATGTGATATGGAATATAGTTTAGGAAATCGAAGTATCCATGATAAATTATTTGGATAATTATGGGACATTCAATTATCAATGATTATATGAAATTTAATATTTCAAGTGCACAAATAATTAAATCAAGGAAGTGAATATAAATACATTCATTATTCAAACCAATAAAAATTCACCAAGGGATAGGTTATGTGTTCTATCAGTAAAAACTATCATATGTGGAGTGAAAAATAGATTTTTGTTATATTTAATGAAATAAAAGAAAAGAATTAAAAAATAATCTTGATGAAACTATATTTTTTATTGAAAACCCTTTTGAAAAATAATTTCTTTAAAAATTATCTTGTTGAAAAATCATTAAAAATTAAATGTTTATACTTTAAAAGTAAGCTACAATTAAATGATTGAAGATGAATCCAAATATGTTGTAAAAAATAGGAATAAGTATTTCATTTTCATAGTATTATTTTTTTGAAAAATTTCATGTTTTGAATGTGACATGAATATTCCATTGAAAAAAATCTTAAATGATTAGAGGGTAAACATGTCTCAAAAAATTACTTTTTAATATTTAAAAAAATCAATAAAAATATTAAAATTCATGATTTATAAATGAAATGTGGTTCTATGACTTAATAGTTAAATGCAATCATATTTTCACAAAATAATTTTCTAACAAATTGATATTCTAACGAGTAGGAAAATGGTACTAATAATTGATATAAGTGATTAATATCAAGAAGAGATTAAAATCAATTTTTCTCCAAAATAACTATCAATTAAATTTCACAAATGGAAATCATGTACAATAAATCCTGAGTAAAATTGATATTGTTAATAAACCATTGAAAATGATATAATATCGAAATGAAAATCAATCAATGAGTAGATTATTTATATGAATTATAAATGAACATAAGAAAATAAAAAATAAAAAATAAAAAATAACCCATGATTTAAAATATTATCTTATATTATTAATTGCAACATGTAAATAATATAAGTCGATGAAATGAAATTGATATAAGAAATTCTATTCGACTTGTTATCTTTTAACTCAAATACACATATAATAAATTATTCTAATTGAAAATAAAAATACCATGACTAATTATTTATTAATAATATTACATGTTAATGATTTATTATGAACACATTATATAATAAATTTGGTTCACAATAATTAATAATGCCTCACGGAAACAAAATGAGACAAAATTCTCGTACCTTGAGTTTCCACTCTGGTGAATCTCCTCTGAACATATGTATTAGGGTTTATAACATGATAGGAAATTATAATAGAGACAATATAATATTCATTATATCAAATATAAACCTCTTATAATATCTTATTATCAGTTTTACATTTTCATTTAATTTTTTTAAATATTGCAGGTGTTAGTTTCCTTGTTTTTTAGGTTTATTTTAAGTGGTTATTTGTTCTTCTAATTAATTTAATAAGGGGTTTCTCATCTAAAAAATAATAAATTCTGTTAATATCGCATAAATAATGTATATAATTTTCTATAATAACCTATAATGTTGTAAAAAATTAATGAAATGCACCATTCAGGATGATAGTAGTCTATATGTACATATCAATGCTACCTTAGTTTCATTGTCATATTATAGCATGAATGGAATTAAAATGTTATGTATACTAATTTAAATTATAATTAGTTTATCATATATGTGTGATATATTCTTACTATTATCATACCTATTATATTCCATGTGTAACATGAACAAATGACATATCATTGAGGGGGCCATAGTCCACACTACAACAAGAGATTTTAATGTATTTATGATAAATCGAATGTAAAAAGGATTGGGATATAAAATATTGAAATTCTAATAAAAAATTATTAATATAAATTATATAATATATATTTATAGTTTTATTCATAATTACCACCGTTATAGATGGTAATGGAATGCCGAACAATCGTTATTTTGTGAGGCGGTAGTACACAATTCATAGAAACAGTAAGTTCATTAACAATTGTATGGAACTGTGTGTTAGTATAATAATATAAATTAATATAATAAAAATCATTATATTAAGGGTATTTTTGTTGTTATATGAACATGGAAGAAGAAAATTTGTGGTTGTGGAAATGAAAATTAAGGAAAAGAGATCATTGAAAACTGTTACCTTAAATATTGTTTAACTCGTTTTGGTTTGTATCATAGCAATTCCTTGGAAGAATTAATATAAAAAAGAATAATTCATAGAATAGAGGAGGTATTTTGAAAAGTAAATTTTTTAGATCATGCCTTATCATGTGTTGTTTGAGAGGTGTGTAGAAATGGTAGAATTGTTGGCATTTTATGGAAAATGATCAGTAACACTCTTGTAATATTTTCACAAGGGAATTATTATCATGTTTTTCATATTGAAATTTTATCCAATAGTGGAAGAACAGTGAGATAAAAGAGAATAATATATAAATATTTCAATTCAATGTCATTTGGATATGTTTATAGGTAGTTTTGGTCTTTATGGTTAAAATATATTTCCTTTTAATCTAAATTTTACATTATTCTTTGTAATTAATTTTAATCACATTGATTAATCATTGTGGTCAAACAAATTTGGTATTATTAGTAATTATAATTTTTTTTGAAAATTTCTAATATATTTTTTCATATTGAAATCATATTATAGGTATAAATTGACCTTAATTTTACCCCATAGGTGGGATAGTAATGCAAGGTTTTAAAGTAAAAATGTCAGAAAATGAACTATGTTTTAACAATCAATTTCAAAGTAAAATTGATTACATTAAAATGAATTTTATTAATTGATTAAAATATAATATAACGAATCATTAAAACCAATTAAATTTCTAATTTATATTTATAAATAATTTATATTAATATTCATTCTTGAACATATATCAAGTATTTTTAATTTTTCATTAAAAAATTAAATGTTTTTGAACAATTTCAAATACTCATTGTAGCTTAATTATAATATTTATATGTCCAAAATTAATTTAATTATGAAATATTAAATAAATTATCAATTCAAAATAAATACATAAAAGGGGTTCTCAATTAAAACACTATAAATTCACCATTATTAATATATAGTTTTTTATGTGTGAAACTGGGTATGCCATTATCTAATTCATATCAAACCTAATGGATGATAAATAAAAATATTTTATTTAATATAATCCAATATATTTAGTTAAAAATTTAACTAATATTAATTAAATAATTTTTTTAGACAAAACATCTCTATAATCAAAAAAATCATAATACCTTATTTTTAATCCAATTGGTTTTTATTTTCATTTCTCCTCGAATTGTAAACAATGAATTGATTTTACATTTATATAATTAAAACATTACACCATATATTAAACAATATTCATAACTTATAATATAACAACTACTTTATATCATATTATATTAAATAACTGTATTTTTGCAATATGTCAATGTTTGGTGAAACTCGGTCTTCTATGTTACCCAAGTTATCTAAGCATGTAACTCTTCAGTGTTATGCATGAGAACTTAGTTTTGTTTTCATTACATGTTATATAATTTATTGATATAATATAAATATAAAATACATAATAGAGTCCTTGGATATTATATTCACTCATGCCATTAGTGATGTATGTCATATATGTTATTGAATACAATGTTGTTCTTTTGAATTTCATGGTGTTACATTTTTACCTTTATTTTACTTCTTAAATATATTTTAAAGTAATCATCAAAATGTATTCAATTAAATTTACATATTTTTTATTGAAAATAATAATTTAACCATTATTTTAGCATCTACTCATTTAATAAAATTTCACACAATGATGAATATTATTTTCATTGAATTATCCATTACCTCATTTCATGTTTATCATCAAAGAATTATATTTTAAAATTGTATTAATTGTTAAATTTCTTTCAGAATTATATGTTTATTCTGTTCAACAAACTATTTATATGGCTTTGAGGCATACATTATATGATTTCATAATTATTTTTATCTAAATGGATGTCAAAAGTTTTTGTCATTTAAAATATTCTTTCTAAAGTGGAATATTTATTTTCCAAATGAATTTTTATAATATATTATTAAATACTCTTTTATATTGTTTATTTTTTATTTCAAATGAATATAATTTCCCAACTTTTTTTGAATTTTTTTTAAATTATTTTAAAAGATATGTTTCTATTTTTACAAAATGGTCCAATTGATCTTTCAAAATCATTTTCCAGTTATTATGATATCCTTAGATGATAGTTATACTTTAATGTGTATATAGTCTTAACATAACATTCTTATTCATTCTATATATGTTTTATATTTTTGATGAAAATATTTTTAAGAATCTCATTTATCATCCACATGATATATCATGATAAAATGATTACGAAACCAACTTTTGTCCATTGGTTTTAATATTAAGTAGTTTTTAAATGATTATGAAACCAGTTTTTTTCATGTATTATGATTCAATGATTTTTTTTAAAACAAATTTCATTTCATAGATTAAGATATAATTAATTCTTTATGATCGCATGAATTAACTTCTTATGATTTTAATTTTGTGATGGGTGAGACCAATATCTACCACCAATGTATTGAGACAATATTGGTATCACATGATCTACAATGAACATGAATATGGTGTAAACCTGATTTATTTAATTTAATTTAATACTATAATTTATTTGGGAGTGATACATTTCTACTAAGATAGTTTTTGGAGTGAACCCATTCCATTATGAAAAATCAGTGCATCTTGGTCCAATCTAAAAAATGAGTGTGTCTCGATCAATAGTGGGAGATAATTTATGAGTCCTGTTAAACTATGTTGATGGTATTGGTAGATTACTTTGACATATATAATGGTTTTAAATAATTAAAATGGTTTCATACTTTTATGTCATCTAGTTATGGGTCATGATTTATTAATGATTATTTCTCATTCTTATAGGCTCTGATTTTTGAAATGATAATGATTTCTTCCAATAGTTATGTTTATAATATTTGATAGGTTTGGTATGAAATTTTAAAATTAGGTTCATCATCACATACACATATTCTCATCTTATAATTTCATACAATCATATATTGATGTCTCTTATGATTACCCTAACATTGCATCATATCACTTTCTATCTTATTTATCCTTCCACATTTTATGAATGATGGTTTATATTTGGTATTACTAAGAGGAGTAGAATGTGATAATATTATTCCTGGGAGATGTTAAGGATATTTCTTAAAATAATAAGATTGGTTATCTAGTCGCCAACAACACTATACAATTATTATCCTCACATTTGTATTTATTTAACATAATTTCACCCAAAAACATGAACTATATATGTATGAGATTCCAGTGTTTTTATAATTACTATCATAGGAAGTGTATAGTTAACCATTGGAATCTAGTATGAAAAAAAATTAGTGACATCCCTAAGGAATTTTATAATAATATGTCTCTAAAAGAGTAATT
Source organism: Viscum album (assembly GCA_963277665.1). Taxonomy (NCBI): domain Eukaryota; kingdom Viridiplantae; phylum Streptophyta; class Magnoliopsida; order Santalales; family Viscaceae; genus Viscum; species Viscum album. The sequence continues at coordinate 1,063,826,114 of OY728140.1, forward strand.
GTATAGTAAAATTTCACAAAATTGTTATAGAAGATAGAGCGGGTGGTTTCTATGAAATTTCATTCTTGTCCAGATAGGGCATATAGATTTTTCTATGGTGTTGATGTACCTCAGGGAAATAACGAAAAAAGTGGATAATTTTCAAGAATTTATCATCACATAATTTATAACAATTGGCCTTGATAAAATACTAGTTTTACACTATATAGTGATATGCTTTGGAAATTCACAAACTCTATAGAAACCATCATCAGGGATAAAAATAGATGGTTTCTATGAATAATATAAGTTAACCAAATGTTTTAATAGGGTAAAAATATTGTATTATTATTTAGAAATCCTATTATTGTTTCTTTATTATTATGAGGTCCCTAACTATGGTTAGTGTTGCTCATAATATGGGTATAGTTTTAGTTGATGGATGGAACTCCATGAAATCATGTTTATGTTGAATGTGATATACTATGTAATGATTTCACTCCTAATTTCCCAAATTATAAGAGAGTTTGAATTAAATAACACATTAAATTCTAAAAATTCCTTATAAAGATATGAATCGTGTGGGATATCATGATTAGAAAATGATGGAAGAGAATTATCTTATGTTCTTATGATGAAATGTCAACCTTTTTTAGTGGGTAATCTAATTGAACAGTTTATATGTAATGGAACAAAACCCTTGAATGGATATTTTTGTTTAAATTGTATTCAAATAATTATAATGATATTTGGGATGTCAACCATTTTGATGTTGATTATTTCTATTGAATGAATTTTTTTCATGATTATGAGGAAACATGGTTAACTTGACTCCATGGAGTGGTATGAGTTCAAGAACATATTATTAAATAAAAACTTACAATAATTCTACAAATGAATATGGATTTTTATTTCCATGATCTAATGAAAAACTATTATGAAACTATTGGTACCAACATGTGATATTTTACAAGACATTCCAAGTACTCTTCTTGTATTATCATCCTTCCATAATGTAATATTGATCAATTATAGAGTAGATTAAATACATTTATCCAAAAAATGATTCCAATATTATAATTTAGATTAAATGAAGAGATTTATCTATGTTATAACATTTTATAAATATTGGTTGGATTTACATATAAATCTCATGGTTTTGATGATAAAATAAAATGGAATTAAAAGGAAAATCTAAAAACCATGGAGTGAAGAATATGAAGTTGCCTTTATGGTTATGGTGTGTGAAGAAACATGGTGGAAATTGTTTTGATGGAAATAAAAAATATTTTATGTGTGTCAGAAAATGACATTGGGTATTTTAATAATTAATTAATTACAATAATTTACCTAATGTGTAAAATAGAGATAAAGTTACGTAGAATGCACCACCCACACAAAAATGTTTAAAAATAATCAATTATAGGAATTATCAAAATACAATACCCAATACAAGGGATAATTCATATGATAATCCTCAATACCACTTATAAAAAATGAAAATTTAAATATTATTCAGTTATTTCTGTAGAAGTGTATCATAATAATTAGGTCAAACAAGTTATATACTACTTATAATGGAATTATTGGTTTTGTTTTGTGTGTTTGAGCACTATAAAAGACACATTGATCATCCTTTAATGAAATTCCATGATATTTTAGAGATAATTATCACCCTTGGATAGATTAAAAAATAATTAAATATCATATTATATTTTATTAATAAAACATTTAACCGTTGCTTCCAATGTAATTTTTTTATATAAGATAAGAGATTATGTAATTAAAATATGGTGAAATACCTTTTGGAAGTATATATACACATGGTAGGATTAACATAGGTGATATGGATACCATTATTGTATTAAGAGTTTAGTTTTAATCATATGTTAAATGTATCCCCCCCCATTGTGGATAAATGTGATGGGAGTTTATAATGATTTATGATGTTATAAGAGAGATTTATTATAGTGGAGACCATTTATTTTTTATATGTTTTAGTGAAAATATATTTTGAAGATGAATGAATTAACATTTTGTGGAAACATGAGTAATTTTACCAATAACCATTAGGTTTTTTATTATTCTTTATTTTTTTTTGTAATTATGGGTGTTTTTCGATCGCCTTACAAATTCATCAAACATTGTTTCTATCAGATAATATTTTTCTTGGGGTCTTGATTCCAAAATATACATTAATGATGTAACAAGGTTTCATGGAGTACCTATTAAAATCATAATTTATTCTGATCCAAATTTTACCATAGATTACGATCCAAAATTTATCACATTTTTTGTGAATCGTTTATTTCTCTCTTAATACAGAGTTGAGTTTCTGCACATAGTGCCATTATTAGAAATATTTACAGTTTGATTGAATTAATTAAACAGAGAAGGTTATGATAATATCTTATTTAATTTATTTAAATGTTGATTGGGATCAAAACCATATTCAAATTGACATCTCATGCAACAATATAATTTTCTATATCATTCGGATAGATCCTTATGGATTTCCATATGTAAATAATTGTTAAACTCCAATGTTATAGAATGATGTTTCAAAATGAAATCATTTGATACCGAAGTAATATTATGAGATGGAAAAAATGTTAAATAAATTTTGAAGATTATAATGTAAGAACAATATTGAATTAAATTTTATGATTATAATCATCAACATGATCTAGTTATTAATGTTTGTGTAATGATATTTCTATGACATTATCTAGTTTAGAAAGAAATATATATTATGGAAATTTTATATAAGTCACATTTAAATTCATGAACATATCATGGATGTAGCTTATTGTTTAGTGCATACCCAAACCTCTTTTAGTATTATTATGTATTCCATGTACCTCTTATGAGGATATATTAACATGATCAATCCCATGTACCAAATTCAGATGCCATACAACTACGGAATGATCTTTCCTATAATGAATATTCTATGGAGATTTTGTATCATAAAAATAACGTTATAAGAATCAAGACCACTCACCTAGTAAATATTTTGTGGTCAAACCACCTTTTAGTGAAAGATATGTACGAATTCACAAATTTAAGAAGGTAGAATTATCCCTTATAGCTATAATAAAATTTATGAATTTAGAAGGATGAATTATTTTTTTGGTGGGAATAAATGTAAAACACTTATATTTTGTGAAATAATTTTTTATAAATTTTTTTATCTTTTTTATATTTTATGAATCATGCATAATCGATTTTAGTTGTTGTGAACCTAGACAGGTCTCCATCCAGCCAAGATCCTGAAATAGTCTATGACAAAGACCTAGGGGTGTTGCTAATCCCCTTGAATTGGAACATGTTCTCATGTATCAAATAAAACATGTTGGATTGAGAAACACATTCAAGGAAAAACATTCCAGCAAACCCATTTTCCACATCATTGATTAAACTAAAAATGGGATTTCATAAATAACACAAACACAAAGGATTCTCTATATTCCTATGAATGGAATCACACTATAAAAGCATCATGATAAGTAGATCGCTGTCAGAAAATCACTATGGTCAAATTAGATCACATTGGATTCTAGGAACCTCCAATCATAGTGAAAAGATGGCTTATAAACTAAGAACAATAGAATTATGATGGAAGAGCCACAATAGAAGAGAAACATCCAAAATTCAATAGGAATCCAATCATCTTATATATTTAGTTAGTGTTGTAATCAATAATCTAGCTAAGTGATAGTGGAAGAAGCCAAATATATAACACTAGAAATCTAGTCCTACATCATCCACCTAGTTAACTGGGCTTCCCTATTGGCCTCCATCAAGAATCGCATGTCACAAAACTCCAAATACACATTTCATCACCCAAAAAAGTAATCATCAATCACATGACACCATTTTCAGACACAGAAAACATTTTTTTATATCATACGCTCACACATGATCTTTCCAAAACATGTTTACAATACCGTAAATAATGTAATTGTCAATTAGTAAAATTTTAAAAAACAATTTCAAGAATTGATAAAAATCATTTACTACAAAATTTCCCCCAAAATCGAGTTTTACAATCAACCATAAAACAATGCTATATAAAAACATAATTCACATCACATGTCTAATTTATTATTTAATTTAAAGTAATTATAAAACATTTATAAATATAACATCATTTGTTTGATCAAATAACATACCAAATTTCACATAGAAATTCAACATTAAAACAAAACTCAGAGTAAAACCCTATCGAGACATTACTTCAATTCTTAAAATAATTTACAATTCCATTTCAGTGGTACCCAACAATATTAAAATTCCAAAGGAACATATTCTTCATTAAAAATTAAATTTCAAATACTATAAACAAAATTATTTAAAAAACATTATCCACACCCTAAAACCTATCCATACAACATTTTCATGAAAAAACAATCCTAATCTCTAACACAAAACATTGTTAATTTCCTTATAAAATTAAATATCCAAACACAACAAGAAAAACCAATTAAAAATTACCCTTCACACAACACATGAAAACCATATAACATATTAATAAATTTAAACAAGTATATTAAATTTATCAAACAACCATTATTTAAAGAATATCATAACTCAAACAAGAATATTATGGAAAATGGTTCCAAATTGAAACCACACCCAAACCACAACACAAATAACAATGATCTAACACTTATATATGAGATCAAACTGAAAGACACAATATTTAACCGAAAATGGATCACCCACCCAATGAAAAACGAAATAAAAAAATAATGACAAGAAAAAAAAATATTATTCAAAAGGGTAATACAATTGTAGGGAGGAGTTGTATACACAATAGATGGGGGAGTCGGCGGGTTCGTGCAAAATAGAGTTGGGCACTGTCAGGGTCGTGTGAAGAGAGTGGGGAACTGATGGTGTTATGAGAGGGAGAGGTCACATGAGGGGAGTTAACAAGGAGGAGATTGATGTGTGCTGAAGGGATCAAGATAATAGGGGGTTACACGAGTAGAAAATGGAAGGGGGAGAAGGGGGGACGCGTGAGAGGAGGGAGTTGGTGATACCTTAACATAAAAAAAATAACGTAATACTCATAATAATAAAGTCATAGAAATAATAATAATAATAGTTTACATAATAATAATAATAATTATTATTATTATTATTATTATAATAAAATTCATAATAATAATAATATAATAATAATAGTAATATAAATAATAATATTATCAATACCATTATTATTACTAAAAGAATTCATTTAATTTTATTTTAATTTTACATATTTCTTTCCTTTAATTTTATAAATCATTTAAATTTTATTTGTCATGAACACCTAGAAAGATGCGCACTGACTTATGTGAAGTTGTATGTATGCCAAACTATTCTCTACATGTGCTCCAGATACTAATAATCCCAAAACACTCTTTTTTCAATAAAAACACAAATATTTGAACTTGGACTCAACCCAAACGCTGATAAGAATATCAAAATCCATGAAAATAAAAAAAATCAAATATTTTGGATGTGAAAATTCTCCCAACCATAATTCATTCTTCTCCCAGAATGCCATTCCATGGTCTAAAAAACAGAATGATACACTCATCTATAGTTCAAGATGGTTCTTAATGAATTCCAGATGAGGAGATGTCTAAAATTCTAACAATAAAGGCATGGGCCTAAAAATTAATCCCAGGATATACAAAATTGACTCCTCGCTAGGTAACACCCACACCCAATAGTGAAACCACCACATGATGATCGATAAAAGGAAAATAAACTTCCTGCAATGCAAAATTTAAACTCTTAAACTGAAACACCATGGACCTTACAAAAAACAACCAAGAATACTTTCCTAAAACACACAAACAAGATAAAACCACAACCGATGACACTCACATAATCTTATTTTAATGAAACTTTTTTTCCTTCTCCAATCACAACCTCTACCGTAGATAAGAGCTTGAGGTTAGATGGATCCAAACTAGAACACCTACCACAATACCAATCACTAGGAACACAACTAAATTACGTACCTGGGCAGGCCCAAATGGACTCCCAACTATAAGAAATACACTAATATCAATGTATTCTATGTGATTTTTAGTGAATACCAAAATGGGTATCCCCACCATATGAAATAACTATCTAATCCATATACCCCATACCAAAATAATAGAAACCTGACATTGGATAACATTAGAGCTTCCTACTCAAACAAATTCCCCACTACAAGGGATGATATTAACATTAATCTATTCCAAATAGAAGAAACTACATGGTTCACTACTTACATAAGAATTAATATCCTCGTATGAGCCAAACCAAATATAATATTGAAATGAAGTTACAATGATGTCCATTAAAGGACAACCAAATCGATATTCATACCATCAAGGGTAAAAGGATTTTTGTTAAAGAAAAAGAAACAACCATGACTCATTTTTTCCAAGGAGGGTCTATTCCACCTATAAAGGTCACAAAATTGTGCAACAGGGTCCCCATGCCCTATTCCACAACATGGGAAAACATGAAATGAAATAGACACATTGAATGATTTTAAAATATTCATTTCTCACCATGAATATAGAAATGGGACTAAGATACCTTAGATACCAAGGGTTTCAAAATATGTTCCAGCTTCACTCTGGGTTATATGGATGGAGCTTTGATTTGTAACGCTTCTCCAGCCTCATAGTCATACATTGAATACTTTAGAATGCTAGTTCCCATACTGGTTCCACAAAAACGAAACAACTACAAAGACAACACCAAAAGACATAACAGTCCTCTATATCCACTTAAACTAACACAAAACATCGTGGAATAATTTGGTTAGAAGAATCACACATAACATACAATTCAACAAAAAAATGAAACATTGGAATTTAGAACGCATAGAAAAAAAACCCTCTAGTAATATAGAATTTTGTAATTTCCAAAAAGGATGATAGACTTATGATAAATTCGAGGATCTTGGAAGTTCCCACACATCCACCTTCTCATATAAGAGGCTACATAACACGGTATTATGTAACCAAACATGATCATTTCTACCTAGAAAAACATCACTAGGAGAAGGACCATGAATCCAATACCAAAAAACATGATATTACTAAAATTAGTTATAAGAGCTTCTAATGGAAAATTTTGCCACACAGGTATCCTAGGATAATCCCTTGATTTGAAGAAGACCAACTAAAAATACTAATATATTTTTATGATAGTGATCATCACTAACACCCAAGACCGGTTTATTCTTTTCCCATATGAATTCACCTCACTACTTCTAGGTGGATTCATCAGACATATCAATTCCAAACATCACCTTTGACCATCAAATGAATCAAGGAATCCAAAGCTTCCTTAAACACATAAAACATATAGAACCTTATAAGAGAGGATTCACATTTCCAAAAAAAATAAGAGTGGTAGAGTCAATAGTAAACTAAAGATGAATGTTTATACATTGATAAACTGTAATATATTCCAATGCAAATCACCCGTGGCCGCACTTTAGTCAGACATTAACTCATTATTGGTGTGTGCACTAGCCAGTGAGGAAGAATCCCAAGGAAACAATAAAATATGTCCATTGTCCAAAACAAACCCATAAAATACATAGAATGAATTTGGGGAACCACCATATAACATTTGGTATTTTTTAATTAATTGAAATTTAGGTGAATATTGAAAAAATTAATAATTTAGATAATATTTTCACATTTATAAAATTATAATCATTAGTAATATTTTATTTAGAAAATAAAAGGGCCATGAAATGGAAAAGAAGGTCACAACCCGCACCCCTATACACAGTCAAGCACATATGGAGTCCTGAAATGGTGAAACCCGATAACATCCTCGTTAATAAGGTTATCCCCATCGAAATTCATTCAATCCAATGTATTAAAACATACATCCATCAAGCCATTCAATTCCAATGAGGCCATGTGATCCAAAACCATGTTCCCTTACCTCCAGGTATGTTGGATCTATGTTCGTCTTCTAAGAATACTATTTTATATTCTAATAACATAGCTAATTGACCAAGGAGAGACTCAACCCCCCTTCAAGGAATTGTACACAATCAACGAGTTTGTATCATCTTCTATGATCTTCAAACCCTTTTTCTCGCATAATCTAATCCCATTGGGCATTGAAAAAGACTTTAATTTTAGGGAGGATCTCTGACCTAGCCTGATCAAGAAATTAAAATAAACCAACCCATTTCCATCATGTACAACCCTTCCTCCCCACATTTCCCCCAAGACACATGATCCATCTGTTTTAAATTTTAAACCATACAAGGGTGGTCTCTAGCAGACCTAATTACCAACTATGCTAATGGATGGAAGTAGATCGCATGATCTAAATTTAATGCAGAGTAACAATGGGTCCTCTTTAAAGTTCCTCACAACCTTGGACATGTCAATAATCAGGTTCCTAGACAACAATATAACAACACGAGATGATACTGACTACCCATTAAACTTCACAATATTCTGTGCCTACATGAGAATCCAACACCCTACATGAAGCACCACTATGCAAGAAACACTTTTCAGGCCTCCTCCCCCTGAACCATTATACCATCTATCAATAAATGGAATATCATCCCCAATTGCAGTAAGGATATAAGTGAACTACCCAAGAAGATTTTACCCTTCACGCACCCAATCACTATCAATGAACATGTTGTTCTTTCTCTCCATTCTATAATCCATACATCACTCACACCTAGAAGCTTATGAGATACCATAGAGAGTTTTCTATGGAATTTTCCTAGGAACCATATAGATTATGAGGCCCTATGATCTAAATGAGAATATCGACCCAGCACACTTTTCATTTCCCGACCATCAATGAACAACCCAATGAACGAAATTACTCAGATAAACCCCGACATCCGTAGGATATTTGGGTCCCATAATGAGGTGTGATGATAAGGAACATTACTCTTAACCAGAATGTCAATTCCCAGTCACCTTTTCTCTGGTCTACCTAGACTCTTCCTTAAGCATGATGATCGAAATGTGAGAACCTCCTCTAATAAATATTTGTCACGAACCAAGATGGGTCTCCATCCGGCATAGCTCTCGACCTGGTATGTGGAAAATCTTGAGGGGTGTTCTGGATACCCATTAGATAGCTCAAATTTCAAGGTATGAAATAAAAATTGATCGAATGATTTAACCAATTAAAAAATAATGGAAATACAAACAAAATAAATAATCAAAAACTAACATGCATTACCAAACATTGAACAACAACATTCAAATTCAATGCTTTAAAACCTCAACCAAAAAATATATATAATACAATGAAGTATATGATGAAAAAACCTAACTATATCCATGTGACAACAAATTTACACACCAGAGCCAACACTAACACCTGCAAGTAAAAATTATGACAACCAAAACCACCATCACAATACACCATTCCTTTAACTGAAACAATCATATAACAAGGTCTATATACACCCAAGGGTGTATAATGGGTGTGAGAAGAATCCTTGTAGGATGACACCAAGATAAAAATATTCCAAGTGAAAATATTTAAAAGGTAATATAACATTCTTATAAATGTAAATTTTTTAAAAATATATAATATGAAAAAATCATTATACGTAAACAAATTAAAAAGGAACATATTGAGAGGGAAAAAATTTCCAGCTGCATTATTAATGGTAAAAAAGTGATTTTATAATCAACACAACCACAAAGGATCCTCCATATGCTGATGAAAGGAATCATTCTATAGAGGATTCATGATATTAGATCATCATGGGTAAACCCCTATGGCTAAACTAGCTCAGCTGGGATTCTAGGAACATCAAATATCAGTGAAAATATAGTATCTAATCCACATCCAAAAATATTATCATGCATGAACCAATATATAAAGGTAAAATCCAATTTTATTGTGTTATATAATCATCATCCATATTTAGTTAATGTTGTCCTTATCAATCCATCAAATAGAAACTAGACTGAAGTCGCATCTGTATCACTAGAAATCATGTCCTAGTCCATCCACCTAGTTTTCCCGGCATACCTTTGATGCTCAATAAAGTATCACATGTCACATAACTCCATATACACATTTTATTAACCAAAAAAATCATTAATCATCACATACCCACCATTTCACCCTGAAATCCCATTTTTTAAGTCAAACGCACACCCATGACCTTTCCCAACTAGGTTTTTCATCCTTTTAATATTTTAATAAACCATTAAAAGAATTAATAAGACAACTTCAAGAAGCTCTGCAAATATTTTATCCAAAAATACAACAAAAAACTATTTTAAAATCACTACACAATAATGCCATATCAAAACATTTTTTACTTTACTTGAATAATTTGATTAATCGTTTAAAAAAATTTCTAAAAAATTTCTAAATAAAACATCAATGGTTTGCACCAATAACATAACATATTTCACATAAAAATTCCACATTAAAACCAAATTCACAAAAACACCAATTGAAACATGATTTCAATTTTCCAAATAATTACTAATGCAATTTCAATGGTTTACAACAAGATTAACATACCAAGGGAACACATTTTTCTCTAAAACCCCCATTTCCATAACATTCAATCATTATATTTTTTTTAAAACATTATTTTCCCCCAACAATAAACCCATAAAACATTTTCCTGAAAATAAAACATCAAATAAATCTCAAAAAACATAGCCACATTCGGTATAAAATCTATAACCCAAACATAGAATGCCAATCCTTTTAATAATTACAATTTTAAACACAAATAAAAACCATAGAACATATTTATAAATGTAAACAAGAATATTAAATTTATATTTTATTTTAATAATTGATCCACTTACCTTGAATAGAGAAGCTTTCAAAAAATGGTGGGAAATCGAAACTACACCTCATCTAGAATATAAGAAACAATGTTTTAATTCTAATCCAAGTGATTTAACCAATAGAATAAAGACTAAACCATAAACTGAACACCCTACCAAATGGAAAAAGAACCCTAAATGAGATGAAAAACAATAAAAAGATACACATAATGGTGTGACCCCTAAGTTAGTCGATGAGGCTTCTAGAGAGAATGTCACTAGTGGGGTCATGTGATGTAGAGAAAGGAGATGTCTAGGTCTCGTGAGGGAGAACATGGTGTCGATGTCCTCTTTCAAGGGAGACCGTAGTGTTGATGGGGTTGCACGAGGGAGAGGCCCCAAAGGGGAGAACATTGGAAGGAGGTGATGGAGGTGTGATAGAGTTGATCTGACCAATAGGGATCTCTCAAGTGAATCAGGTTAGCAAAATTAAGAGGAGGTGTTAGAGGAGGGTGAAGAAAAGAGGGGGAGGAGAAACCCTAACCTATAAAATTTAATACTATCTTAATACTCATAACAATAAAAAAATAGTAATAAAAATAATTTTTATTATATTATTCATAATAATAATAAGAACATTTTTTTAATTCCAATAATAATAATAATAATCACAATATTAGAAATATCATCATCATTCTTAATTAAAAAATTATGGTATTTTTATTTTTATTTTTCATATTTTAATTTATTTTAATTTTTTTATTAATTTAATTTTTATTTATTTAGAGAACCTACCTATCCACACGTTTACCCTATTGATTTTTCAAGTTTTAAAATCCATGTTCTTCCCATGTGTCTGATACTATTAATACTTATACACTCATTCATCAAAAAAACAAAAAAAATCATTCCAATACTAAACCCGAACTCCAACAAGAATATCCAAAGCCAAAAAAATAATAATTTTTTTTTATAATAGTAGGGATTATAATTGTAATTCCTACATAAATCACAATTTTTTGTTTTGTTATATAAAAAACTGAGTTTTTCTTTTGATATATGATACATTGATGGTAAATGACATGTGAATTTCTATTAATAAATAATTAGTCAATATGTAAGTTGTCATCTGACCATTGGAATGGCAGGTATCTATCTGATTATTATAATTAGTAAAATATTCTACATTAATATTTACATATAATTAATTATTATGTTTCCAAATATTTATAATTTTAAAAATAAAATTATTTGAAAATAAGATTTTTTTTTCATAAACTATTTTGATGGTGACATGTGACATTCAATTTAATTAATTAAATGAATCAAATTGGGTGAATAATTTAAACAATATTATATAATATATATTAAACCATACTTGTGTCGTTCATATTTTGTGTTTTGAAGACACAAGAAAAGAATAAATCCAGATTAACACATAAACAACAATATTTTTTTGAAATGAATAATTATTTGTCATTTTTTTAAATGTATTTCAAACTAATTTTTGACTATTTTAGAAAAATATTTACAAAATAGTTTCAATAATAAAAATAATAATGTAAAATTTATATTATTTAGAATTTTTAAATATTTTATTAGAAGATAAATTCTTTAATGAATTTTTAAAATAAAGTTTTTTATTAAGAAATATAATTTCTATTAATGATCTTAAATATAAAAATTCTATTTAAGTATGTTTTGCTAAAAGAATTGTAAAATTATCTATATATTATTATATATTTTTAATTGTTTTTTTATTTACATTCCATAATAATTATTTTTGTTTTTATTTAAAATTCTCTCATTCAAAATCCACATTCTCATCATGTTTGTGGAATTAATTTTAAATTATCTTTTTCCACTAATGTAAATTGAATTTGGAGAAAATTGATTCTATATTTTTAGAAAATATAATTTCTATTATATAATGAGTTCATATTTATTATTGGCAAAAATTAATATGAAAAATACTACAAACAATTTATGCTGTTAAGGTAAAAAATGGTTTATGTGGGAGTCAAATTACATAGAAAATGGTACAAAATATGGGGAAAAATTTAAAACCTCGATTTCATGGTAAAAAATTACATTTATCATTCCAAATATTTAATATTTGTTGATTTTAATGATTTTTAATGTCACTTAATATATTAATTTGGATTCTATTGGGAAATTTCTAACATTTATCAATGTGGGTTCTTTTCTCGCACATATAAAAGGCCTCCACTAACCTTCATTTATTAAAACTAATTATGATATATTTTTCTAATATAACCTATATAAATCCTTCAGTAAAATGCTTATACATGTTCTAGAGATTAATTTGTTCAATAATGACCATCAATATGGTCATTATTGAGATATATGAAGGAGGTTCTTCTATGAAAAAAGTAATTTTATTCACTGTGGTCCTTAATTTATCATTCTTATTTATCCACAATATATTATGCTTTAATGTTATAATATAAAAAAAAGTATATAATTTATACTTGGATTAGATGTTGTTAATTCAATAACCATTTACCATATCCACGTCCATCGAATGTAAATAAAAAACATCGATCGTGTTTAAAAATAAGTACAACCTTGTGAAATGATGAATTTTATTTTCTATATCCACCATTCATGGATATATATAGTGGTGAATTTTAAAAATTTATCTGATATTTATGAATGTAATATATATTTTAAATTATTTTATCCTTTATAGATTCATAGTTTTTAATCTTTTTGGGATGTGATAAAATCCCCCTTGTGTATGGTGATCTACAACCTCGTGATGAAATGTGATAAATTTTTTATTTTAATTTATGTTTAATTTGTAGAAGATAATTTTAAGAATATAAATTAGAGATATAAAATTAAAATTATTATTTAAACAAATTATATGATTTAACTTTTGATCATTTCATCTATCAAAAAAATTGAAACCACAATTATGCATACGTACATCCTACTAATCCATAGTTGACATATTTCATTTCAAATATCAAAATTACAAGCACTATAAAAAATAAATATATAATTATAATATATTTTATTTATATAATGTGTAAAATTATGGATATTACATTACAATTTTATATATATGAGGAAAAAATAACACATCAAATCATACATGATAAAAGGGAATTGTTGCACAAACAATGAATTTAGCATCGGCTTATTAATTAACAGGTAATAAAAGGTCATAAGTAAAGAATATATAGTATTATATATATATTATAGTTCTTAAATTTATTTATAATGTAATTATATTTATTATACATTAGGTTTTAATGATTATGATGGAATACTATCATTAGGGTTGGGTATTTTCCAACACACCATTATTTCTGGGAGACCTAAAAATTCCCCACTTGTTACTTTTTTAATGACTATATACAGACCCTTTTATATGTTGTTTTGTAAATATACTAATTTTGATGATAACTATTTTATCACTTGATGTCATTATTTATTATTTATTATGATAAAATAGATTATTATAGCAGTAATTTATTTTCAATCTTTTTTTCTAGTAGACATATAGAAATACAACACATGTATATATTTTGTGGTGTATATATTTTCCAATGAAAATTGAATATAATTAAAATATTCATTAAATTATATTTAATGTTTTATTTATTGTAATTATTTATGTGGTGTTATGATTAAAATGATTAATAATGTGGTAAGGAATTTTCACCTAATTATATACTTTTATGAGATGCATGCCCTATTCACCACCTATTTATATTATTAGATATATAAAAGAATAATTAATATATTTTATTTTGTTTACACCAAATATTATTTTTATTTAAAAATCCTTTTTAGGATAACAATTTCATGTGCTTTATTGTTAAAATATTACCAAAGTAATTTGTTATTTTTATCTCAAATTTCTATCTATGAGACATAATTTATGTTATGCACTTATCTTCTTCTAGAAGGTGTATATACATCCCCTCTAAAATTAGATAACATTAAATTCATTATTATTAAGATATTGAGATTTAAATTAAATTTTTGTATATAATTTGTGTTATGATACAATACATGCCAAATTAGCAATTGTTTGATGTTACAATCACATTTTTTATCTTGATTATTTTTTATTATTCTTTTTGTGATGTAATTTTATAATTCAAATGTAAAAAAATATAGATGTTTAATCTCTTATGTTTGTACAGTTATAATAAATTTATTTCATCCATTTTACCATTTATACAAAATCATGAGTGGAAAATAATACTTTTTGGATGAATCACATTAATTTTTTGAATTCATAAAAAATTAATTTTTCTACAAATTTTTTTTTGTTAAAAATGATTTTAAAAATGTTTTACCATTATACAAGGGATTGATTAATTATATTTTACCATGAATACCTTTTTATAAAATAAATTTTATATGGAATTATAATTCCTTTTTACATATAATTCCTATTAATATTTTACATAAAATTTGATAGAATATTTTCTTTAATTTTTATGAAATGAATAGAATATAATGTCATCATGACCATTATTTTCATTTAGTAATCCTTCATATATATCAAGGTTATTTTATATAAAATTATATGACAAAATTGTTAGTTTATAACATGATTATTTCAATGTGATAATTTTATTTGGATCCTAAAATATCATAAATTATTTAATATAATAATTTATATGTTTGGATATTTATTTTAAAAAAATTATTTTGAAAATATAGTTTTTTTAAGTCTTTTTCAAAGTAAAACGGTGATTTTGAAGAATTAAATTATTAACTAATTTTCCAATACTTATTTATAATTTTACATGTTTATTTATGTATAAAGGGATTTAAATTTATAGTATTAATGAGTGATTTTCTATGAAAATTAATCATACCAAACAAATGTCACAAGTGATCCTTGAAAATATTTTTCTATGTAATATAACAAAATTTTATGATATATATACATTATTTTAGATATGATCCAACAATATCATTATAATTATTTATTTTGATGGTTTCTTTTTTGATTAAAATATATTTTTGAAACCCCTTTCTCATTAAGGGGTTATACCATGATAAAATACAAATAATCCCTAATTTATTTAACTTGTTTTTCTATAATGAAATGGTCATGAAACCAGTCTCTTTTCAAAAATTCATGATTGGATATAAAATTTTATGAAAAATATTTCATTTAATGGGTTATGATATTATTAGTGGTTTATTATATTTTGGAACATATTTGAATGATTCTCAGTATGATTAGTATCACATAACATGAAACTGTACACAATGGAATCAATTCATGATTCCATGAGAGTGAAGAAATAGAAAACTAAAAAATCCCACAAATAAAGAACACTTACCATTGATTTTAGGCCCCCAATGTTCTAGAATCTTCTAAAGGAACACTCTCAGATCAAGAGGATGGGTCTCCATGACATATGGATGAGTTAAAATAATTTTATGACCTAAGGTAAAATGAGGTATTATATGGGTAATAAAATATAGTTACAAAATTGTAATATCATTTTTTTAAGTTTCATGATTAGGAAGAATATGCTTTAAATGTGTGTTTTCTACGACCTTTAAGAAACCCTCACATGGTTTGATCATATGGTGTGTCCAATCATGTGACAATAATTATAAACCCCTTTGATGAACATCACATTGTTTCTCATAGGTGGTCACATGGTTTGGATAAACTATATGCCTTACTATGGGCCTACCCAGTGCCACCTATTTTAGTCTCGCATTTTGTTGGGAAGTGTTGTATATTTTCCACTAAATATACTGAAGTTATGAATTTATAGATAAGCACTGAAAATATTCAAGAACATTAAAAATAATTCCCACACATAACCAAATAAACATATATTATTAAAATATATAATTACAAAGTTATTTACCTAACACTCATGGTGCTACATAGGTCCTTGGTCAATATATTTTTAAATTGATGGATTTTATTTCATTTACATGATAACTTTGAATATCTTCTATATTCACCTCTGAAAACATTTCTTTTGTGATTTATTTGTATTATTTTTTTTTAATTATCATACCCATGATACTAAATTACATAGGTGTCGGTAAACCATTGATTTCATTTAATTGTACATCTATCATTGATTTTATGAACCGAACATGTGCATTGGAATTTATCCATATATAGAATTGATATTTTACAGAGATATAGATACCTTTAATTCATTTTTTTCATTTAAAAAATGATATAAAAATTCATCCTCAAGTATATCTGATTCACTGTTACTTGAAATATAAAACAAAATATCTAGGAGAGCCTACATATCATCCAATTCACATTCCAATATACCAGCGAAAGGTTCTGTGATATCTTTTATCTAATTACTCTAAGGTACTTTTCACTGTTATACCTCATTCACATTCCTAAAATATTCCTTTTCTTACAATTCATACTTATTCCTAAATGTCCCAAAATATTTTGTCTCCACTATGGAGTCATATGTGTATATATACAAAATCTATTTATTATATTTTCAAATATATTGGATGAATAAGGCTCTTCAAGGTTCCTGAGTATTTCCATTATGTATGATCTAGATCGAAAATAACCCATTCTAAATCCTTAATAATTAGAGACTAAAAGGATCATTTGATACATCAGTAGATAACCAACATCTATAAAAAGTAAAAAATTAAAATAAATATGATTTGAGGAAATTTATACATGTTAGGTTGAACAATAAAATTAAATATCCATGTATAGGATCCATTATTAATGACTTTGAACCACACATATTTTCTGTTACAATGATTATATGCATGTATCAATATAGTTAGGTGTCATCCTTTTAATGAAATTATACATTCCAATATCTTTTATAAGATGAAAGATATGGAATTATTATAGCATTAGTATAAATTTAATATCTTTCTAGATTATATCTCACATTATTTTCACCATAAAGAGTAGTTAAACCACATCATAATTGATTATGTCCGAATAAATTATAATGAATTTACAAATTTACCAATGTTTACAAAATTTAAATAGTAAAACCAATTTTAGGGAATAGAAAGCATAAAATCATAAAATTTTTCCACTCATATAACAATGAGGATCCCCCACCATGCAACCCAATTATACTAAGATAAAACAACAACCATAATAAACACACTCCAACCACTATCCGCTATTATTTGTGTTAATATAAATACCATGATCCATTACAAACCACACAAAATATAAGGCCCTGGCCTTAAACATTACTTAATATTGAATTAAATTAATAATTCACATTGAGGATCTTTTTAGGTTTAGAGTTTTAGAGAATTAGATCATTAAATATACATTACATCCCACATTTAAACAATGTGGTTACAATAAAAGATAGTATTCATTTTTTCCATCAATGGAAACTTATTTAAAATAAAACATGGATTCTTTCTTGACACTTCCTTGATACTATCATACCATCTTGTAACTTTCCCTTGACCTGTGAAAATCATTTCAAAAACTTCGGATGAGCATAAAAAAGCTCATTAAGGGATATAAAAGTACTAAATGAAAACATTAGTCCATGTATGAAATCATTCTTTACGCATAAAACATCATCACTTTAACATACCTCATCAAATCATGAATAAATCATAGAAATCATAAGACATAAAGGTAACATGAGGGATTCATAACATTCTTGCATAGGGAGTAACCCTCTTGGTTACGTTTGGAATGCCCATCACACTATATTCCCTAAACTCTCTTCGGAGAAACCTTAACGTTTAACTCCTTCGCATTACCCAATGCATTGGAGAGCAATATCGGGCTCACCCGCCCTTAGTTTGTCACGGAACCACTCGTCTTCATAACAATGGCCAAGAACCATAACATAATCGTATCACATAAAACATGCACAAAGGAAACATAAAATTTCCACATTTCAATCACAAGATATCAATAAACACATTGATATATGAAAAAAAATTATGAAAACCATTTTCAATACCAAAATAAAATAAAATTAAAACATGGTATTTTTTCATTTAAAAAAAGGTATGGCTTGTAGAGGAAGCTGAAACTCAAATAATGGTCACGGCAGTAGAGAAGTCGTTGTCACCGCATACGTATGACAAAAACATTCCCTTTGTCTTCTAGTAAAACGCTTCGTATAAAAAAATATTCATTTTGAATAATCGTAAAATTCAAAGGGATTTATACCCCGCATAAAAGAAAGTTGTGTATAAAACAAAATATGCCTCAATGAATGGAGATTAAGACGAAGTCCCATACCTCATATCCGACATGACTCGATCATTATTTAATATCTTGAATAATAAACTTGAGTTAATTTATACTTGCATAAGAACCTTTTTCAAGTTCATTATTCCTTTTATATCACTTATTACCATGTCATGAACACTATGTAATTATTTAAGTTAATAACGATCGTTTAAAAGATCATTTGTACTTGAATCAAAAATAAACTCTTTATGATTACAATTTTTCCTTGTATTCATTATATACAGAGTTATATTAATGATTTATATGTAATATATATCATAGATATAAAGTATATACATGAATTTATATTATTACATAACATTTACAGGTAATAAATGAAATGCACCGTTCATGGAGATGGTAAGTCGTACGTACGCATGAACGCTACATTCATTTCTATTTCATATTTTATGGAATGGAATCATAATTACATAAAATTATATTATAATTCCATTATAATATCATATATAATAACATTAACTACATCCTTTCTACGTCCCACATATGGCATTAACGAATCAAATCACTTTGAGGGGGCGGTAGTCCGCACTTCTTAAAATGAAATTATCGTGTTTACCCACAATGGAAACCATAAAGGTAATCCACAAATGAAAAATACAGAAGCATAAAGAAAACAATAAACATAATATATATTGTATATAAATATAGTGTCATCTTAATGGCCACCTTTGAAGGTGTTAGAAGAATATTGCACAATCATCTTTTCGTGAGGCAGAAATTCGCCATCCACAAAAAGAGTATTCTCTTTAACCATTAGATGAAGGTGTGTGTAAGTTTAGCTCAAATACTTCACATAACAACATCCTAGTATATTTAAGATACTGTTTTTGTTACAAAATAAATAAATATAAAGAGTTTATGGGGTTGGAGAAGCAAAATAAAACATAAGAATACAAGAGAAGACATTACCTTTAAAACGGGTAACTCTTTTTTATTTGAGCTCAAATGCATCCTTGGGAAGAATTCTGCCCAAAGTGAGGCTTATAGGACTAAGATAGGGATGTGGAGAGACAAAATGGGCAGGGGTTGGCCGAGAAAAAGGCTTGAGAGGTGTGGGTAAGGTGGTAGAGGTGGGGGCCTTTTATAAGAGGAGAGGAGGGCACTCTTGGAATGATATAAAAGGTTACATTATTATAAAATGATTCACGAAATTAAAAGGACCCAAAATTATATATTTCTTGGATAAGGTGATAAGATATTGAAATCCACCCATCAAATAGGTTTTTTACATGTGTAGCTCTTAGGTTTTACATTATCTTTTCGTTTTATTAAAATCATTAAATAATGAGGTAATCACTGCATCATCATGGTGTCAAAAATAATTTAATTTATTTAATGTCTAAAAATTATAAAAAAACTATCATGATATAGGAAATATTTTTATATTTATAATGAATATTTATAGTCAAAAATATGACTTTAATAACCCCATTTAAAAATTGTTTTAGTAAAACAACTCATGTTTGTGACGTTTTAATTTTGACTTTAAATAACAAGTTTTTAATGTCATTTTCTTACCAAAGTGGATCCATGGGATCCCCAAGTTGACCCATGGATTTTATTGGTCTCCCATGACACATAAAATAATGGTAGGACATGTTTCTAGGCCATTTCATATTATTAAAACACTATTTTTACCTTAAATTACACTAATTACCTCTAATCGTGATTAAAAACTTAAAAGCTACTATTCACCAAAAAATTATTTTAATCCCATTGAACCACATTTTAATTCCTAATTACAACCATGTATGTCAGATTTTTGAAATTCAAAACATAGAGGTGGTAAATTTTCATTTAAACGAAAAATCAGTTTTTTGAGTACCACTTAGTGGTTTCACTATTCATTATAAATTGAAGTTTTTCAAAAAAATACCAAAACATCACCCTAAACTATATTTTATATTCCAAATTCAAAAATGATGTCTATTATAAAAAATTAAAAACATATAAGTTACATTAATTAAATTAATAATTAATTCCCTTTGTCAGAACAAATAGCGCGTTTTTATGAAACAATATATATCAAAAGATTGACACTAGTTTAAGTCCAATATCAATGTGAAATTAATTCCAATGACCACCATTGGATTAAATTGTAAAAATATATTATAATTTCACTTTAAAACTAATTCAAAAGATGATATAATCATATAAATAAATTAGATAAAAATAGATTTTGAATAAAAATACAACATTTTTCACTATTCATTAAAAATGAACTTTATCGAAAAAATACCAAAAATTTACCCAAAGTAAATTTCAATGTCCCAATAATAAAGAAGAAGATTATTTGGACAAATAGAGCTTATAAAATTTTCAAAATGTTTATTTAAAAAAGGTTTTCCACCAAAAGGCAGTAAAACAATCTTTTAAAAATATTAGTGCATTTCATGCTTAAGATTGGATTTATTCTCATTTTAAGCCTCTAAAACACTATCTAATTCATAAATAGACATAGATAACTATATATATTTTTCATTACTTACTTGGGATGTCACATCCTTCCCCCCTTTAGAAAATTGTGTCCCCGTAATTTATTTACTTATCGAATAAGTCGGGGTATTTATCCATTATAGCATTTTCAAATTTCCATGTTGTCTCTTCAACCATATGGGTTTTCCACAAAATATTTACCTGGTGAATTACCTTATTTCGCAACACATGCTCTATTTGGTCAAAATTCTAGTCTGGTTGTTCTTCATAAGAGAGATTATCTTCCAAATGAACTTCCTCAAGGATCAAAACATGACATGGATCTGGCATATACTTTCTCAACATCAAAACATGAAAGAAATTGTGCACCTGAGATAAACTCTGAGGTAAAGCCAATAGGTAAGCAACTAATCCAACTTCCTCCATAATTTCATATGTTCCAATGATCCTTGGACTCAGCTTTCCTTTATTACCAAATCACATCACAGTTTTTCACATTGAAACTTTGAGAAAAACATGATCACCTACCTCGAAAGATAGATCATTCCTCCGGTTGTCTGGATAGCTTTTCTGTCTACTCTGAGCTGTTCTCATGTGTTTCTGAATCAACTGAACTTTTTCTTCCATCTCTTCTACCAATTCTTGTCCCATAAGATTCCTTTCACCTACTTCATCCCAAAATGCTGGAGTTCGACACAGCATCACATATAATTCCTCAAACAGAGCCATCTATATACTGGAATGAAAAATGTTATTATATGAAAATTCAACCAAAGAAAGATGTTGGTCCCAAATTCCCTGATAATCCATAGAACAAGCACGTATAATATCCTCCAAGTTCTGAATTGTTCATTCTGACTGCCCATCTGATTGTAGATGAAAAGCTGTCCTAAAATTTAATTTAGTACCCAACGACTTTTGAAGGCCTTTCCAAAAGTTAGAAATAAATCTGGGATCACGAGCAGATACAATGGAGAGGGGACTCCATGCAACTTGACTATATCATTAAGATACAACCGACCAAGTTGATCTAGAGACAAATTATCTCAAATTGGAAGGAAATGAGTAGATTTAGTCAATTGATCAACAATAACACAGATTACATTATTACCTAGAGATGTCCTCGGTAATCCCACAACAAATTCCATGGATACATTTTCCCATCTCCACTCTGGTACTGGTAAAGGCTGAAGTATCCCTTTTGGAAACTGTCTCTCTTCTTTTATCTTTTGACAATTCTAACACTTCACAGTAAAATCAGCAATATCCCTTTTCATTCTGTCCCACCAGTAATACTCCCGAAGATCTCTATACATCTTAGTACTGCCTAGATGAGCTGAAAATAGAGAACTATGAGCTTCACAGAACAACTCTCTCTTCAACATTGAATCACAATGCACACACAATCTCTTCCCAAATCTCAAAACACAATCATTATCAAAGTTGAATTCAGGGAACTTACCCTTCTGAACCAGCTCTACCTTTTTCTGCAACTCGATGTCTTGCTTCTGTGCTTGCTTAATTCTAGTTGATAGAGAAGATCTCACTGATACCTGAAACAAAATAGAAGAACATCCTACACCAACAACTTCTATTCCATAGTTCATCAAATCCATAACCAAAGGATCATGTTTCAAACACAACATTTTTAATGAAGCATTACTTTTTCGACTCAAATCATCAGCTACTTTATTTGCTTTTCCAGGATGGTAATGAATTGTACAATCATAATCCTTGATTAATTCTAGCCATCTCCACTATCTCATGTTCAATTATTTCTGAGTGAATATATACTTTAAACTTTTGTGATCAGTATATATTTCACACTTTCATCCATACAAATGATGCCTCCAAATTTGTAAACCGAGAACAACAGTAGCTTATTCCAAATCATGTGTAGGGTAATTTACCTCATGAGTTTTCAAATGACGTGAAGCATATGCAATTACCTGATCATTCTGCATAAGGACATAGCTATTTCCATTCAACGAAGCATCACTGTATATAAAAAACTCACAATTCATGGAAGGAAGTGCCAAAACTGGAGCATTCACCAATCTTCTTTTCAACTCCTAAGTCAACTGATCCATCACTACAACAAACTGTTTAGTTCTGATTCTGACCATCTCAAGATACTGATGTGAATGTCCATTTCCCTCTATATTCCTTCCCAGAAAATCTGTTATGTTTCCTCTATGAAAAACCATTCTTAATACAGAAATATCTTAAGAGAAGCAACATGGAAATCTTCAAATGTTATATCATTTCAATCATACCATAAATTAATTTAAAATTTAACAATTTTCTAACTCCTAAAGTTGTCTAAACCTCCCTTTGATACCAACAATAAGGCCCCGGCCTTAAACATTACTTAATATTGAATTAAATGAATAATTCAAATTGAGGATCTTTTCAGGTTTAGAGTTTTAGAGAATTAGATCATAAAACATGCATTACATCCCACATTTAAACAATGTGGTTACATTAAAAGATAGTATTCATTTTTTCCATCAATGGAAACATATTTAAAATAAAACATGGATACTTTCTTGAAACATCCTTGATACTATCATCACATCATGTACCTTTCCCTTGACCTGTGAAAATCATTTCAAAAACATGGGATGGGCATAAAAATCTCAGTAAAGGATATAAAAGTATGAAATAAAAACATTAGTCCATATATGAAATCATACTTTACTCATAAAACTTCATAACTTTAACAAACCTTATCAAATCATGAATAAATCATAGAAATCATAAGACATAAAGGTAACTTGAGGCATTCATAACAGTCTTGTTTAAGGAGTAACCCTCTTAGTTACGTTTGGAATACCCATCACAATATATTCCCTAAAATCGCTTCAGATAAATCTTAAAGTTTAACTCCTTCGTGTTACCCAATGCATTGGATAGCTATATCAGGCTCACCCACCCTTATTTTATCACAAAACCACCCGTCTTCATAATAATGCCCAAGAACCATAACATAATTGTATCACATAAAACATGCATTAAGGAAACATAACATTTCCACATTTCACTCACAAGATATCAATAAACACACTAATATAAAAAAAACATTATGAAAACCATTTTCAATACCAAAATAAAAGAAAAGTAAAACATGGTATTTATTTTTTTTCATTTAAAAAAAAGGTATGGCTTGTAGTGGAAGCTGAATCTCAAATAAGGGTCACAGTGGCGGAGAAGTCGTCGTCACTGCATACGTATGACAAAAACATTCCCTTTGTCGTTTAGTAAAACGCTTCCTATAAAAAAAATATATTTTTTGAATATGCATAAAATTCAAAGGGGTTTATACAACGTATAAAAGAACATTGTGTA
This sequence comes from Viscum album, assembly GCA_963277665.1. NCBI lineage: Eukaryota > Viridiplantae > Streptophyta > Magnoliopsida > Santalales > Viscaceae > Viscum > Viscum album. The sequence goes on from OY728140.1 coordinate 1,063,850,939, forward strand.
TAAAACAAAATATTCCTTAATGAATGGAGATTGAGATGAAGTACCATACCTCATCTGACTTGACTCTATCGTTCATTAATCTCATGAATAATAAACTTGAGTTAATTTCTACTTGATTAAGAACCTTTTTCATGTTCATTATTTCTTTTATATCCCTTATTACGATGTCATGAACACTATGTAATTATTTAACTTAATAATGGTCGTTTTAACGATCATTGGTACTTGAGTCAAAAATAAACTATTTATGATTACAGGGTTTTCATGTATACGTTATATCCAGAGTTATATTCATGATTTAGATATCATATATATCATATATATCCAGTATATATGTGCATTTATATTATTACATAACATTTAGAGGTAATAAATGATATGCACCGTTCATGGAGATGGTAAGCCGTACGTACGCATGAACGCTACTGTCATTTCTATTTTGTATTTTATGGAATGGAATCATAATGACATAAAGGTATATTATAATTCCAGTATAATATCATATATAATATCATTAACTACATCCTTTATATGTCCAACATATGGCATTAACGAATCAAATCACTTTGAGGGGGCGGTAGTCCGCACTTCCTAAAATGAAATTATCGTGTTTACCCACAATGGAAACAATAAAGGTATGCCACAAATGAAAAATACAGAAGCACAAGGAAAACATAAAAATAATATATATCATATATAAATATAGTGTCATCTTAATTTCCACCTTTGAAGGTTTTATAAGAATATTGAACATTCATCGTTTAGTGAGGCAGAAATTCTCCATCCAAAGAAACAGTATTCTCTTTAAACCATAGATGAAGTTGTGTGTATGTGTAGCTCTAATCCTTTATAGAAAACATACAAGTATATCGAATATACTGTTATTTTTACAAAATAAAGGAATAGAAAGAGTTTAGGGGGGTTGGAGAAGTAAAATAAAACATAAGAACATAAGAGGAGACACTACCTTTAAAACGAGTAACTTTTTTTGATTTGAGCTCAAAGGCTTCCTTGGGAAGACTTCTGCCCAATGTCAGGCTTCTAGGAGTAAGATAGGGATGTGTAGAGACAAAATGGGTAGGGGTTGGTAGATCCAAATTCTTGATAGGTGTGGGTATGCTGGTACAGGTGGGGCCTTTTATAAGAGGAGAGGAGGGCACTCTTGGAATGTTATAAAAGGTTACTTTATTATAAAATTATTTTTGGATTTAAAAGGAAAAAAATAATATATTTAGAGGATATGGTGATAAGAGTTTGAAATCCACCCGTACAATAGGTTTTTGACATGTGTACGTCTTAGATTTTACATTATCTTTTCATTTTATTTAATTCATTATATAATGAGGAAATCACTACATCATCTTAGTGTCATAAATAATTTAATTAATTTATTGTCTAAAAATTATAAAAAAATATCATGATGTAGGAAATATTTTTATATTTCTAATTAATATTTATATAAAAAAATATGACTTGTATAACCCCATTTAAAAATTGTTTTAGTAAAACAACTCATGTTTGTGACATTTTAATTATAACTTTAAATAAAAAGTTTTTAATGTCATTTTCCAACCAATGTGGCTCCAGGGGGTCTCCAAGTTGACACATGGATTTTCTTGGTCGTTCATGACACATCCAATAAGGGTAGGGCATGTGTCTAGGTCATTTCATATTATTAAAACATTATTTTTACCTTAAATTACACTAATTACATCTAATCGCGATTAAAAACATAAAAGTTACTATTCACCAAAAAATTATTTTAATCTCATCGAACCGTATTTTACTTCCTAATGACAACCAGGTATGTTGGATTTTTGAAATTCAAATCATAGAGGTGGTAAAATTTCATTTAAATGACAAATCCGTTTTTTAAGTACCACTTAGTGGTTTCACTATTCATCAAAAATTGAAGTTTTTCAGAAAAATACCAAAACTTCACCCTAAGATATATTTGATATTCCGAATTCAAAAATAGTTTCTATTTTAAAAAATTATAAACACATAAGTTACATTAATTAATTTAATAATTAATTCCCACTGTCAGAACAAATAGCGTGTTTTTATGAAACAATGTATATCAAAAGATTTACACTAGTTTAAGTACAATTTCAATGTGAAATTAATTCCAATGAACATCATTGGATTAAATGGAAAAAATATATTCTAATTGAACTTTAAAACCAATTCAAAAGATGATCTAATTATATAAATAAATTAGATTAAAAATAGGTTTTGAATAAAAATACAACAATTTTCACTATTCATTTAAAAATGAACTTTATCGGAAAAAATACAAAAAATTTATCCAAAGTAAATTTCAATGTCCCAATCATAAAAATAAGTTTATTTTGACAAATAGTGCTTATAAAATTATCAAAATTTTTATTTAAAAAAGGTTTTCCACCAAAAGGAAGTAAAAAAATCTTTTAAAAATATTATTGTATTCAATGCTTAAGATTGGATTTATTCTCGTTTTAAGCCTCTAAAACACTATCTAATTCATAAATAGACATAGATAACTATATATATTATTCATTACATACTTGGGATGTTACACAAAATATTATCTGATAATGTGGAAGATGGAGGATTCAGTCATATAATTGATCTATAACTTGAATGAAATAAAAATAATAAAAAAAGTATATTCTTATGTCTTAATCCTTTATATTGCATATCAAATATTGTTTTTCATCACAAATAATAAGAAAATAAAGTTAATATTTTAGTTGCACTCATTCATGTACTAATGGTTAAAACTACAAGTATTACCTCAACAACCCACAACATCCACCTCATTGACAACTTCAACCACAAATGTCAATTTGATAAACAATAAAAAACTAAATCTAGTCATTATATACATGTCAAAATAAAAATCATTTCCAATATCATATTTAAAACATTGTTGAAATATTATTGATTCCAAATTAGCAACCACATTAAATTAAATTTGATATATATTATGTAAATCCATTTGTTAAAGAACATTCTATTTTATATCCAAATATTATCCATTAATGAAAACTATTTTTTAATGTCATAATTCATGAAAAAAATTATTCCACCAATTAAAAGTGGATATTTATTATAAATTAACAAACGACTTCCACCCTATCAGTTATTAATGATTTCATTCATTATATACACAATATATGCCATCATGAGACTATAATAGAACCCCCCATCCACAATAATTATCTCAACATAAAATTCCAGACAACAAATCCCCAAAACCCCCATAATAACCACATATCCAATTCCTCCCAATAAACCCATCAAGGCCCCAACTAACAAAACAAATCCAGATGCGTCCTCCTAATTTCCACAAATACAAACAAACACACCCTTTAAACACAAATGGGATATTATATATATAGTATCATAAATGATTAAACAGATTTTTTTTACACATTGAATAAATTTTAATAAATTATTATTTCATATTAAAAAAATACTTTACATTCAAATTTCAACATCATAAATCCATATTACCACAAAAGTGACTCAATATAAAATATATGTTATTTAACCAGTTATAAATGTTTACATAATATCAACAAAAGAAAAAAATTCATATAAACATATATTAATCAAATATATTTTTAATAAAGACAATGAAAATCATATTAGTGATCAATTTCAAAAAAACATACTTTACAAAACCTAATATATTTTTTATAAAATATGAAATATGAACAAGAAATAAATAATCCCAGATTTCGACCATGTTTTTTTTAGAACATTTTTATCTTATTAAACCATAATTGATGATATTTTTAACTAATCATTTGTAAAATAATTATGGGTTAAATGAATATAATATAAAATTTGAAGTATCAACACGTAAGAGATAATGTGGAATTAAGTAATCCAGACATGAATTATACCATTAAACATTAATTTTTTAAAAATTTAATTTCTCATATGTATGTTAATTCTAACCATCTAACCAATGAAAAAATAAGAATTATAAGTACATTATTTATAGAAACTAACTAATGTGAATTTTAGAATTGACTACCTAAATAAAATTAATAAACCATAAGAAAATCTTCCCATAAGGGGATCCCAAGGATGATCCAAAATGACCAATATCAAAATTTCAATAGTCAAACCAATGAAAAAAGATGAAATAACCAAATTCCATTAAGATAAAATAACTAGTCCTGGTAATTAATTATTAGGGAATATTAGAGGAGTGGAAATAGAATAACCATAAACAATATAAAGTTTATCAATTGATTCCAAGGGTCAAAGAATACCAAACATCCACAATAAAATATATTATAAAGTTTAAATGGGTACATAAGGGTCATTTAATATCTATGAAATAAAAAATTAAAGACATTCTTAAATATAAGAGAATTTTGGAATATAAATTTTTCATGAAATGTTATGGGTCTACGAAAAATAATTAAACTCCAATAAAAAATTCAAGAATAATGCCTCCTTAAATCATGAAGTCAAAAATCATTCAAAATAATGTTAATAAAAAAATCATGATGATACTGAAGCTATCCTAGGGAAAATTCTAAATTTTGGAGTATCATGGCATGATCCCAAACACCTATATTTAATCCATGAACACCCCAAACCTAAAAACAGTGAAATAGAAGGAATAATGGTGAACATAATCTCATAAATAATTGTCTATAAAACCATCCTCCCAGGTTTATATAATGAAATGAGAATTTATATACCCTTACAAACCTTTTATAATATTAAATAAAAAATTTAGGTAATATAATACTCATTGAACCATTTCTTATAGTAAAATAATGTATTTTGTATATGAAACATTCCATAACCATCAATATTAAAAAATACCCTAGGGAACAAGAATAACATAAAAATTATTGAATTAATATGGCTGATGTTTTAATTTTTCAAGGACACATCCATTTGATAATATCATAGGAAGATTCATGTTAAAACCAAGACACTTCATTATATTTCCAAACATCAACCATTAGAAATCATGGAAATGAATCATAATGGCTCACATTCTAAAATGTAAAAATTAAAAATTTCTTGAACCAAACCCTTCATGGAAGGTCATACCACAAAATAGAAAAACCAACTCCAACTGATAATTCCTTATGTGTGAACTTATTGACTCCAAATGTGAGTCATACATCCAAAAAATATTCTAGAATTAAATTAATCATCTTACCTGTAAACATCAATTTTAAGATACAACAATTGAAAAAAAAAATTATTATATAACAATACCTCTTCAATTATGAGAAATCTATGGTCATATATTATCCAAATTGATCTTGAGACACATCATATTTCTATTATTCATTTATAGATATAATGACAAGGAATATTCAAATTTGTGTTCAATTTATAAATCAAACAATAATGTATTTATTTATAAATTACATGAATCTTAATAATATAAAAGATGTGGTTTTGGATTACTCATGAAAATTTTATTATTTTATGTTATGAAATCCAAAAAAATAAAACAATCACATAATAATTAAGAATAATATTTTGAAAGATGATTTTGGGATTATATTATTTCTATATCATTTTGAAGGAAAATAAATAAATAAAATAGAATATATTAAAAATTACATAGTATACATCACCCTTATAGGTAAATGTTTTTAATTATTACACTTAAGTGATTAGTGGTTTGAATATAGATGTTTGTTTGGATTAAATTTGTATGGTGTGATACATGATTGTAAAAAACTGGCATTGAAAAAAATAGTGAAAAAATAAATTAAAATTGAAAAACTATTTAATTTAATATATTTTCACGTTTGGATTATATGAGAAATGGAGAATAAAATACATAGTAAATGATGATGTATTATAAAATAAACCTATGTATTTTTTATTATTAATAATTTAAAAACATCATATTTTATATTAGGTATTCAAATTTCTTTATTTTTTATTATTTTTAAATTATACATAAAGAACCACCATCTATAAACATTATAAGTACAATTCAGAATAGTCATATAGTTTTGTGGTTTTATTTCAATGTAGAAATTTACATATCATATGAAATTATGGATATAGTTTATATAATTACATATTTGAATAAATTTAATTAATTTTTTGAGTGATGGGTAAAATAGTTTTTTAATTATGTAATTTATTAAATTTATGGATATTGATTAATTGTTTAATAACTTTATTAAATTATGAAATGGGTTTTAAATTTGTTTCAAATAAGAAGAATCATTAAAATACTCCTGACCGGATGTATTATGTTTACTTAAATTTAGTTTCTTTGAAATTCGGTTTATGATATATATTAATTGAATTTTTACATTGTAAACAATGGAATACAGATAATTTCTGATAATATTTCTCAATAGGATAACTAATTATTCATGTGATAAGAAATTTGATAGATCAAAAAAATATTAATATAAATGCTAATTTCCATTGATAATTTCATTTAATATAACCCAATTATAATTATTTGTATAATAAAGTTCATACAATGATTTAATTATAATTTAGAATATTTTAATGTTAATATGGTTAAATTACATTATAATCCCTCAAGAATATTGTTAAAATAATTGATGGATTTGAGGGCTATGATCCTAATGAAACTATGGTGTAATGTATATAAATTATACTCTAATTCTCACAAATTAGTGAAGAACATTTTTACATTATATATATCACATTCAGTATTAATAAGAACCCTTGATATGTAGTTATCATGTAGGATTATTTATTAGTGAACAATTCAATTTTATAGACCTATCATGGTGTGATGTAATGTGTAGTTTCAATCCCAAAATTAGTTAGTAACATCATATATGTCTACAAAATAAAAAAATATTTATCACATCGGAATAATTAGAGAAACGTTTATATTATTAATTACATTGTTTGATTTTTTGATATTGAAACTTTATATAATGAGATTTAATGTTTTTTGAAATGTTGATATTTGGATAATGGGGAAATATATGTGTATTAAAATTTAAAAATATAGAAAAGATTTATTTTAAAGTGGAGATAGATAATTCAATAAGAGAAAAGAGAAGTGAAGACATTAAGGAACCCATTACTAGATAATATGTATAATTTTTCTCTTATATTTATTGTGGTATTTATATGTTACTATCATCAAATTATATAGACAAGTAACAACATTTATAAGGTATTTACCATTTTAGAGAGATTAATTACCTTTATAACTAATATATCTAAATTTAAATTGAGTTTTTCACTAGTAGTTGAATTTTTTTAATTATATATTTTTATTTTATTGTCTCATGTCTATTCAGGTATAAAACATGTATTAAGATAAATACAACTGCTGATATTTATTCTTTGTTAAAAATTATTGTGTAGAATATTAAAGATTAAGGTATTTCTTGAATAAAGATATGAGTTATTCTTTATAATTTATTTTTCATGAATGGATTGTTTTTATTATTTAATACGTTGTGATAATATCTTACAAATTCCAATTATATTATTTTAGATATGAATTTTTTTAATAAAGTATAAACAAAGTAAACTAGGTGATTTTGACTATAATATAAATCTTGATTCTTTATATAGAATATTACTTTTTACTTAATAATAAGTATTTAATGTAAGATAATTTAGTCTAAAAAATAAAAGACTTAGATATAAAATAAAATGTATTCTTCTCAAAAAAAATTTCCAATTTGTAATTTTGAATCTAATGGGTTAAATTTTATTTACATCTAAAGGAAATAAAATAATTTAGAAAATTAATCCGTTTAAATATATTCATAGTATCTTATTTTCAATAGATGAATTAATCATAGTCACGGGCGATACTTATTTATCTTATTTTTTGTAGTGTTTTTATTTTATAATTGAAAATAAATACATTTGAATGGATATATTTTGTGTTTTAAATTGAAAACATTATCAGTAGTAACTCGACCATCAGATTATAATGTTAGACTATGTTTGAGTAATTTTAGTAATTTTATCATCATTTCAACACTTAATATAATACCTCATCTTCAGAATGTGATGTCAACCTAGGAGATGGAAGGAACATTCTGTCATGTTAAGTTACAATCTATAAATGAAACCAATATCAACCAAATACCACCACAAAATTTATCCTATGTTACAATAGATAGATAAAAAATATGTATGGTCATAAATATAATAATTTTATCTATCCTATGGACTTCCAACATAACTAATGAGACTTTACAAAAATAGTGCACCAAATGTTTAATAGATTTAATAAGGGGAAATAAAATATAACTATCGTTAGGTAAAATGTGAAATAGAAATATCTTTTATCATTCTATAATTATTATAACTATATAATAGTGTGTCTTTTGGTGTTCTGATCCTTCCAAATTTTTATTCAAAAGTATCTACCTATTCTTATAAGCATTTCTAAGCCTAGAATGTTTTTTACTTAAAATATTTTCCAGCTTTGAGAAGATTGGCTACTCTTAAATAGATACACACAGATTTTCAACTGAAATTAAGAGTCATTGGGTCTTAACTCACCAATATTTGGATAACACTCCCTTGGTTGTCTCGAGTGAACAACAAGTCACCTGCTTCTTTGATTATCTCAGGTCTAACTTTGTAGGCACATTCATATATGCCAGTAATGGGTATCAGGATCATAGGAACCTCTAAGATGATTTGGGATCCATGAATACAGTAATTTCTATTCCATGGATCATCTTGGGATATTTCAATGCAATTCTTCATCCTGATGAAGAAATGCGAGATGTTATGAGCAACACTTCCTCCAAAGAAATTAGAACTAGTATTGATAAAAATGACCTACTTGAGGTCAATCTGGTTGTTGTTAAATACACATGGTATAGAAATAATCTTAATAGTTTTATTGCTAATAATATCGATAGGGATTTTATCAATGGGTCTTATTTGGATAAATGGGGTTCCATCTCATGTTCTACACTTGCACGACTCAGTTCTGATCATCATCTGATTTTGGTGGACTTTGCTGAAAAGGTACCCAAGTATCCGTTTCCATTCATGTTTAATAATTCTGGGGTCACTCATCCAGTTTACAGGGACATTATACATAGTACCTTGAATTCTGTGGATTGCAGAGATGATGTTTTTTCTTACACCACTAAGCTTTATGTTCTGAAAAAAAATCATAAATTATGGGGAAAAGATCGATTCAACTCTATTTATTCTGACGTATCTTTTCTTGAGGTTTCCCTCTAGAGTCATCGAGAGCACAATACTTCCCGTGACTTTTCTAATGGGTGTTTGGATAAATCTGAGTTAATCACCAAAGTCAACAAGTATCACAATTTAAAAGTTTCCTTGCAATGGGATTCCATCAAACATAAATGTTTAAAGGATGGGGACAAGAATTAAATGATTTTCACTACTCTTTAGAAAAGTAGAAAGATTTCTTTTCTCCATTACCTATTCAAAAATAGGTACATCTTGATTGATAATAGAAAATATCTCAGAGAGCATTTCATTCCATACTTCAATAATCGTTTCAATAGGCCACCATCCAATTTTAATCATGTTGATGGTCTAATTCCAAGGCTTGTGACTTAGGAGGTTAACTCCAGCCTTACAGTTATTCCTCTTGAACCATATATCATGGATGCTATTTTTAGTCTCAAATCTGAGAGCTATATTGGTCTAGATGGATTTGGAGATTTTTTTCATTCAATCTTTTTGAGATATCATTCATACAGATGCTTTCATGCATGTACTTCATTTTTTTAGAGGTCGGGTTATTCCAAAAGGCTTGAATGAAATGTTTTTTTCCATTATTCTGAAAGTGGAGAATTCTAATGAAATTCATCTTCTATGACCTGTTTCCTTGGTAAACAGTGTTCACAAAATTATTTTCAAAATTCTAGCTACTAAGATATCAAAAATATCTGGTAAGATTGTCTTTGCTAATCAGTTTGGCTTCATCAAGGGGAGACTGAATCAAGACCATCTCATTAAATCCTTAAAATGTGTGAATATTATCAATAATAATGTCAGAGGTGGAAACATTACCCTTAAGGTGGACATCCGGAAAGATTTTGATACAATAGATTGAGGTTTTATATGAAATATCCCTTATATGTATAGATTCAATGATGTGTTTGTGAACAAGATCAAGTATATTTTCCAATCTTCTCATATATCAGTTCTTATCAATGGATCCCTCGAATGATACTTTGAGTTCTCAAGAGGTGTTAGGAAGGTTGATCCTTTATCAGCTATCATTTTCTCTGTTGGTGATGATTATCTCAGTAGGATTCTTTCTATTATGGCTGGCAAAGGAAAGTTGAAGTGAATTTATGCTAGAAGGGGGTTTATTGCCCCATCCCATCTTTTATACGATGACGACATTATTCTCTTTACTCAGGGGGACAAAAGAAACATCAAGAACATCAAGCGAGCTCTCCTTCATTAAGATATTTTTTCTAGAAAACTGATTAGCTAGAAGAAGTCATTAGATTATTTTGGAAAGAATTTTCGTTCTAGAAGGAAGAATGGATTCATCATAGAGATGGGTATTTGTGAAGGATCCCTTCCCTTCACTTATTTGGGGGTGCCGATGTTTTGGGGAAGTCCAAAGGTTTGTCATTTCTCAAATATTTTCAGTATGATAAGAAGGAATCTATCATCATGGAAAGGTAAATCATTATCCATGGCTGGAAGAGTGAGTCTTTTGAAACAAATTATCATGTCAAATTTTGTTTACACTTTCATGGTTTATAAATGGATGATTTCTTTACTCAACTCCATTAATGTCTCTATCAATAATTTTCTTTGGAGTGGTAGTGCCAATTAAAGGAAGATTGCAACTGTCTCTTGGAACTCTGCTTGTAATTTATAAGATGAAGGGGGCTTGGGAATCAAGAACCCAGTATATTTTTATGATTATATACAGGCTGGTTTTATTTGGAGGCTCATGAAAACGCAATCTGAGGCCCTCCCCTTTATCAGGGCTAGATTTTCACACAGACGTAAAGCTGGGAACTTCAATAACTTCACCTCTTCGGTTTTCCCAGCTTTCAATAACATTTTTTCTATAATTGATGATAATTCTCACTAGTTAGTCTTAAGGGAGTCTACCCTTCAATTTTATAAATGCAACTATACTTGAAACAAAATGGTGGACTTGGTTCTTGAGGATAACGTAAATCTGAATTTTTATTTTTTAATCAAATATCATTTGGGTTGCATGGATGGTCTTCGGAATTAGATTGTTTCCATTGTTGAGAAGAACTACTTCTCTACCAAGGGAGATTTTTGGTCTTGGGAACCGGCATATAATATAATTATTTCTTTTAAAGTCTATTATAAGCACATTTCTAGTAGCACATCTTGTTTTCAATGGATGGGTAGCTTGAACAATGTCTTTTTAAAGCATCTAGGTGCACATTTTTCTGGAGGATAACTAGGATGAGGCTTCCAACAGATGACTATATTCCAAATTGTGGAATATCGATCTTTTCAATGTGTGGTATATGTCATCAACATAGGTAAGGCATTGATCATCTCTTTCTCATGTGTCTGGTAGCTTCAGTAATGTGGGAGGCTATGTCTAGTATCTTTGAAGTTAACTTACCTGCTACCAACTCAAAAGATGGCGTTAAGCAATGTTGTGATAAGATGAATCATTCACCAGAAGTCTTATCTATTTTTCTTTATATAGAAGAAGATCTAATCCAATTTATATGTTTTTCCCTGAACAATGATCTACATGAATAGTAGGTTTTTCATATGGGTGCGGCCTTGGATGGACTTCTCGCAGCTGCTCATTCTGTCACTATTCCAGGAGGAAGATTTTGTGCAAACTCCATTCATGATTTGTTGGTCCTATATCATCTTGGAGGTAAAAGAAATTGTAGATCACCATTTTGAACTATTGAGGTGTAATGCGTGCCTCCCATTCATTGCTGGATCAATATAAATTCAAATGGAGCATCAAAAGGTAATTCGGGTTCCTTAGGATTCGGTGTGGTTTTTAGGGACCATAAAGGGTGTGTTCTTGGTTATATATATGGTTCATGTGGTTTCCCTCCACTCTTGATGTATATTTGATTGAAGTTATCAAGGTAGTTATGCAAGTTGAATGTCAGGTATGGAACAAATTATAGATTGAATATGACTCCATGTATGTGGTTCTTTCTATGCGGACTAGTTCTCTTCAACTTTATTGGAAGATAACTAATAGATTGTCATGGGGTTTTGATATACCTTTTCTAAGGAGAATATTGTTACTCATGTCTATTGAGAGGCGAACACTTTGGCAGATGGTCTTGCTAGAAAATATGTGACTTTTATTGATTTTCATTGGGAGGACCAAATAATGGGTGATCTACTTCCAATTCATAGGAAGGATCAATATAAATCACCTACTTTCAGACTGGTGTCATTTTATTTTTTTCTACTTAAGGGATCTAGATTTCTAGGGAAGGTCTTAGTCTCTATCATTTGCTGTTTTTATCGTAATAAATACTGAAAAATATTATTTATATGATTCCTTACAAAAAAACACTCTCCAATTACTTCGCATTATTTATTATATATAATTATGTTAGATTAAATAATTTTCTTGTATAATAACAACCATAAAAATAAATCAGTGCTTTAAAATAAATATATGTTTAATTATTCCATCATAAAAAAATATAATCATGTATATAAATTCACTAGTCTATCTTGGGGATTGTGTTACACTCATAAATAATATTCATGCATTACTTTCATTATTAATTGAACTATAATTTATCAAATAAGATAACTTATAATATGTTACTCACCTAACCGAAATTAATATTTGTATTAACATTTCATTTTATAAACCTTCATATGGCCTATAATACCCTTGTAGTTAATGACCTATATACGCAATCCTTGGTAAATATACTTGAAATTGCACAACACATACAAAATAAATCATCAGGAATCCAACAGAAATAACTCTATATAGAAATATAGATTCTAATATAAAAATAACACTACCCTCTATCTAGTCCCTCCTTAAACAAATAGATCATTGGAATAAAAAATTTATGATCTCTATTTTATAGGATTCAAAATTAAATAGTTTCAATAATGAAATCACAGTGTATGCCTTATAATATTACTTATTAAATTTTTAGTTATTATGAATGTTTTTAAAATAAATAATATATTATAAAACATACTATATAATTAATATTACAACCACATAAAATGGTAAATATTGTAGAATAATAGTAACAAGATTTAAAATATTTGTAACATACATGGGAAGAAGACATAACACAACCCAAAAGTGACACGTCTCCAATATAATATGATATGAACCATATGATGATCATTGTATCATTAATAAATTGAATACCATCTCCTATAGTAACATCACTATATGTGACATGCCATCATGTAGACAGTTACATTCCCCCATGAATGATTTAAACTTATTCAACATTCTAAAAAATTGATCATAATAATAATTTTCATAATAATTCTATTAAAAAAATGAAAATTTTATTGTAAATGATTCATTGAATTCATCTTATCACTGAAAAAAATGAATAATTAATAAAATTCAATTGAATATCATTTTTAGAATACCCCACATAAATATGAAATAATAAATGAAATTATATATTTTTAGGAAAAATAAATAATGAAATTATTTTGATTTTACATTTTTCAAATTTACTCATTTATAATGAAGAATATAATTTTAAAAATTCCTTTATTATACAAAATAAATAAAAAAAATTCTGAGGATAACGACTTGAGATCTCCAAAATATTATAAAACATTATATAAAAACCCTATTTTTATTCTAAATAGAAAAAAAAATTATAATATTAATTAATAATACAACTAAAAATTAAATTTTCATTCTTTTCAATTATTAAATAATAATGATAATAATTTTTCATACAATTTAACATTTTTTAGAATAATTAAATAATTGATTTCAAATATTAATTTTAAATAAGTTAGTAATACATAAGAAATTGGTAAATAGATACACACATTACATCAAATATCAAATCACATTAATGATCAAGATAAAACGGCATAGAAATTAAAAAAATATTTGATACATTTTTTTTATTTTCGTCATTAGTGTGATAAATTATAGAAATATAATTTTAATTGGTTAACTAGTAGATTGGTGTACTTGTTATTTATAGGCAATAAAACTAAAAATTTACCCTTGTTGGGTTGGTAGTGACATCACTATTAGAATAAAAAGGGGGCTTTATCATTAACATGGAGGGATATTGTTATCACTGTCCAATGTATTTCCATCAAATAAATATTGAAATAATACTTTTCAATACAATTAATTTTAATTAAACCCTCCCAATTGCAGTATCAACACATATTAATTAAAAAAAATTAAATCATGGAATTTTATATAGTATTATATCATTCTATTACTGCATTCCATTTGTAATCATGGTTACATGATAGACTGATTATTTCCAAATTCTTATCATACTTGTTTTTTGTTCTTGTTATTTTGTAGTCTATAAATTTATCATATATATTTTCCAATAATGTTATTTTTATCTTTCATGATTATATTCACTTTTAATTTCAACATTATTTGGATAATAATTCCATCAATGATTTTTTATGAGAATATCATCAAGATTACAATGTTTTTTTTGTTTTTTTATGGTGTGCATATTTTAATAGGTGTAATAAAATTATTTTTTTTGTACTGTGAAATTGTATTCTACCCCCTCATATTTTGTAACCTCATCATTCTTAATGTCTATGGAGATTTTTTAGGATATATTTTGTTCATTAATGTCAAATTATTCTGAATAGTCAAGAAAAATAACTTATTTGAGGTAGAGATGTGTATTCCCCTGTGAGAAATAATTGAGAACTAATTATAGAAATGGATTATTTTGAAACTAATATAATTTTATGATATTTGGGTAACCAGAAATCGAATATTATTCTCTATAGATGTGGATTTCTATTTTGGGATATCAAACTCATAGAGAGATTTCATTAGATTCTATTGAAAACATAAACTCTAACAGAGTATTTAATTAAAATTATCATAATGAGATTTATATTATTAAAGAAGAAAAAACCACTAATTAATGAAATGTAGTTTTTATAAACTTATTGAAAAAAGTTAATCTATTTATATTATTTTATTTGGATAATTCATCCTCCAAGGCCTCGAGGGAGTAACTATTCTATCCTTGAGAAATTTTGGAAATGATTAATTGGATTTCCCCTATATGTGTATATAAATATATGCTTATAGATAGAGTTTACAACATAAAAGGGGATGAGGTACCAAATAATGTATCTTATTTAGAGGTCTATAAGAATGTTGTTGAGATGAATACCAATTAAATGAACCTAAATATTATCTATTGTATAATCTTTTCTATAGAAGTGTAAAAAGGTATGGTTATCACAATATGTGTTATTTCCACAATAAATGATAATTGTTTTGTTCGGATCCATTGTAATCACTACAGGGGTTACTCATATCACTCAACACTATATAAAACCAAAATTTTTTGTAAAATAAAATATATGAGATGAATTTTCTACTTTTTGATAATTGTGGGGGACACTCAAGAAATAAATTTGTTAATGTGGAAAATAGGGATGATTTTTTAAATTAAACCTCTTATTTTCATTACAATATCTGTACTGAGTAAGTCACTAATTCATTATAATGAGGGGATTAAAAAAATTCCATGAATCTAATTTCAATATTCTAATAACATTCAGATTCAAATATAAATCTCAATATCATGTTTCCTTATCAATGTTTGAATTTCCTCATTAGAATTTTTAAAAATCTTGCATCTATCATGTTATTCCTACCAATCTAATTCTTTATATGGTAATTATCTAAATTATTATCTTGTAGAGCATATATAAAAAATTCAATGATTTCATTGACAAACATATACATATGTAAATATTCTTAATGTGATATAATCAATAGGTTTTTGATAGTTATACTAGAAAAAATATGTAATTATTGGTGAGAATACATTCGAATTTAATCTACATATTTGTTACATAAAGTAAAAAAAAAATAAAATTGTGAAGTTTCTTGTACAGCTTCCTATTTCCATTTATCTACGTTTCTTCTCGTGTCTCATTGGTAAATGCATCAAATAAATTATACAAATATTTCAAATTTTTGGGATGTTTAATATTCTTATAAAATACTATCTATGTATATAAATATTCCTTTATAATGAAATAATTATTTTTATTTCGTAATATTCGAGAAATTTTATCTAATGTAATCATTAACCTAAATAAATATAAAAATCCTATTATCATGATGGAAATATTACAAACCTCCAAGGTATTAAGTCATTGCCTAATATCATGTTCCTTATTTTTCAAAAGAAACTAATAAACCATGCTCGAGTTAAATTTTTTTTAGGACCTCCATCCATGATATTAGAATTCTATTTTTTCATTAGATAAATTTCTGTGAATCATTTTTTCAAATAGCATTAAATACTTCTGCAAGTCAATTTTAAGGGGAATATAGGGATTATTATATAAAATTATCCCAATAACCCAATAATTATGTGACTAACTAGTTGGATGATGAATCATTAATACAAAGGGAAATTGATGACCTTACTAAAATCATGGGCATCGTTGCCTTGTTGTAAATTAATTAGAATGATAATATATTTTGTAAAATTTTCTAAATAATATATGAAGTTAAATGTTTCATTATAATTGAGGAGATATTGGAATAGGATATGTCTTACACACTTTGTAATAATGAAAGAGATATAAACACAATGTATTTTTCTGATTGTATTAGAAAAAAAAATATTTTGTAAGCATTTATCTTCTATTAAACATGTAATTATTTTCATGGAAGTTATAATATTATTTATAATGGAGGTATAACTCATTTCCTCAATATACAATAAATAATGGACAATAGATAATTTTCATTGTCTATTTTAAGATCATCATTTCTATTTTATTGGAGAAATTATAACAATAGTTTATGTAATGAAATTTACACTTATTTATTCAATCACTATGTATGAAAACAATATGTGGCCATGAAAGGTATGAATCATAATAGTGCCATAGATAATTAATGTAATATCCCAGATATTATTATTAAATTTTTTCTAAAAACAATTTTTTGAATTATATAAAATTATATAATTACAACACTAATAAATATTAAAAAAATTGTGTTTTATTAATCAAATATTTTACATTATTATGATATTAAACACTAAAAAATGAGCAACATTATAATTGGAAAAAAATATAAATAAAGAAATATAATATTTGGAAATATGGATCTTTCCATTTTTCTTGATTTATCTCCCTGCAAACCATACTGTATAAAACATACAGAATATTTGAAAATAATTGATATTTTATTAAATAAATGATATAAAACTGGGAGTGTATTTATATTGAATAATTTATGAATAAATTTAGTAGTATTTATGCGGATATGATAATCATTATAATAATTACATGACCATTGAAAATATTAGCATGTTCACTGGGAAAATTAATTTAATCATTGGAAAATATTATTTTTGGGAACTATAAACATTTTTTATAATGATACAGTTATATTTAGTGTATATAATTGTTAATTAAATATTATAAATTATGTACAAATAATAAATCAAGGCCTCATCTACTGTATAAATTTCATTTGAATATTATTCTTCTAAAAATTGATGGGAGGTATCATCATTGGGGTTCATCATTGATTAGATCCAAGTAGATATTCAACATGTGAGTCATGACCAAAATCACATGTAAGTGAATTTAATGTTAGTGTAGATAACCAATAAGCCAATGTTAGCTAAGAAACCCCATTAAATACCTCTATCATACACAATTCCCTTAAGGAAAATATTGGTGTATTAAAGGGTTTATATTTATAGACCATTATAATATAAAATTTTAATTTATGTTATATTAATGAATTAGATACTCCTTCGATACAATTGTTAGTATTATTCTATTTAACAAAATAAATTTTTTTATAAGAATTTTTTGATATATAGAATTTAGTATTCAAATAATAATTAATTTTTATATTTATAAAATATATACAATTTTTTAAATAAATCACATTTTTTAAATAAAATTTACTTTTATGAAATAAACTTATAAAAACATTCATTTAAATATATATGATAATTTAATTTTATAATGTCTTATATTATATTCATAAATTTCAAAACGTTTTCTATGTAATAAATAATATTTTTTTATAAATTATGATTTACTAAATAAAAGATAAAAATACCACACATAAGATATTATTTTCATAAAATAATAAAATATTTTTCAAATTAGAATGTAAAAATTATATTATTGTAAAATTTTGATAATGTCCAAAAATACATTTTCTAGTCAATGTTATATATACAGTTTTCTATTTTCATTATGTTTTATGATATCATATATTTGTATTAATGATGAAATAATTAAAAAAAGATACATGGAAAAAGATTACATATTATATTAAAATTATATGTCTTAATGTATTTAGATCTATTATCAAATCTATATATGACTTTCCAATGTCTATGTTTGAAAAATCTATAAAACATTTCTTCTTGAATATTTATTTTTCAGTGTAAAATGTAAATAAATTCCATTTCTATTAGATTATAATTTTAAAAATAATAATTTATATTTATAATACAATGATAAAATCCATGGGTATTCCAATGTTTCTTCAATTTTCTAATCCAAAAAATCTCATGAATTATATTTGGAAATTACTTAATTATTCCACCTATTTTTCTATAAATTCCCACCCAAACACCATCATTATCTACTCCAAAAACATAATCACAAATGTTTAGGTCCTTTTTTCCTATGAAATAGCCCCTCAATAGTGTTATTATGTCATCTAGTTTTGATCATCATGATTTTTGTAATAATCAATTGAAGGTAAGGTAATTCTCTACTTCCTTTTTCATGTTCAATTACCTATTTTGTGGAATGATTTCTAAATATTCTATTATAATTTTTTAAAAAACAATTTATTATCCCAATAAAATAGTGTTTAATAATTTGCATACCTTCATCCCCTCCAATTATTGAATTTTGATAATAATAATTTTATAATTCCATGTTGTATAATTCATTTCATGAATTTCAAAATTTTAAATGATATATTATAATATCTTGAAAAATCAAGCGATTTCAATATACAAGGGTTTTTATATAGATGTAAATATAATTTATTTAATGATTTATTTGATTTTATTATACCCAAATTCACATTCCATTGGTCAAAGGTGATTTAATGTTGATGTTTTCAAGAATTTATTACAGGAATGAATTTATTTGAACCTCATTATTTACACTCAATTAATAATTTTGGAATTTATTTATTTCGATAATTGTGGTACACATGAATTAACACATCTGATAGGTGGACCCTAATATATATCAAATTCATTTTGTACTAAATTAATTACTATATATGGCCTTTTTTATTATACCATGGTCAATAAACTTGGTAAATATGATTAAAAATTCTTAGTGATAATCCTTTTTGATATTATTATGAATGTGGCATATTCTGTTGTAGGAACATTTAAATGTTTTGATTCATGATCATTCTATTATAATAGACCTTATGTTATTATGATCACCCATATTATTATTCATCATTCTATCTTTCTAAATATATACTTGATTTAATATCAAAAAATCTTTTTTGATAACTATTTTTATTTGATGTATGTCTCCAATTTTTGAGATGTCGTGAAAGTAACTTATGTTGAATATATGAAGAATAATTTCATTATAATATAATAAATTTTTCGGTTATTCATGTATTATTTTCCAAATTTACATGAAACAAATCCTCAATCATTCCCCATCATTATTAAGTGATGTAAAATGTAATGAATAATTTATGTATTTAAAAAAGGTAGGATCCCATAGTTTGTATCATAGGTAGTTTTTTATAATTGTTGAAATTTATATTAGAAATATATAGAAAAAAACCATAGGTCTATTTCAAAATAAAGTCAAATTATTGGAATTTTTCCAATGTATTAGGAAAGAGGATTCCAAATAATGTTCTCCCAAAAAATTACTTATGGATGTTGACAGGGAACAGTTGTACCTTCTGGTAATTACTCTCAATAGGGTGTATTGGGATTTAACACACACGTGACCTACTGCATTAAAATAGGGCTCACTATACACCTATTATGACACTCCCATGGGATGTTATTGGATAATGCCATGATTTTTATGAACTAATATTTATTATTTATATAAAATTATTTGTTTTATTAATATTTTTTAAATTAATTACATCATTTATCTTGTTGTTTTATAATATAATATCCCTTGGGAGTTTAATGGTTTCCAAAATTAACATGATTTGAACTAACATCTTCTTATTTAAAGAAAATGGTATGAAATATGAGGACAAACATAAATGATGAGGGTTATGAATGTGGGGATAAACCTTAAAAATGAATGAATCTAGAATTATTATCTCCATGAGGATGATGAACCAATTCCATTATTTTATGAATTATTCCCTGAATCATGGAGGACATCCATATTCACAATGAGGGTAACACATTTTAGTTGACATACTCTTCTATCAACTACATCATCCCTTTATTGGATATATTTTCTCTCATTTACTAAATAATAAATTCTATCTCTTTAAAATTTACTTTATATACATAATTTTTCTAAACTATAGAATGGATACATTGTAGAACACTATTTAAAAGGTGAAGTTGATCTCAAGTGGAAAATGATTAACAAAAAATATACAAGATGGGATATTAATAGAATGGAATGGAAATAATTTAGGAGAATTATTTTAAATATATATTGTACCTATTTGATAAGTATTAAAATGGGAAATTAATTCATAGTGATGATAAATATAGAAAATTAATTGGATGACTAAACTAAAATGCATATTACAAGACGATCTCGGATATACAATAGATTCGTTATGGAAAGTAAGAGAGTTTTTTTACTTGTAATTAAGACATATGAAATCCCATATATAAATGACTCTGTAAGATTATGATTATTCAAGATAAGGGTAAATTGTTAACGTTGATCGTATTGTTAAAGTGGATTTTAGATAGGTGATGTAGTTTGTAACATCCAGCCCCATTCTATTGGATTGAGAGTGTCGGGAGAAGCTACTTATCAATAAACAATGTTCCCATGGCAGTAAAGGCTGGAAATAAATGTTATGGGCTTTAAGAATAATTTGGTGAATTATTTTCCTTTGATATAAAACCAAACAATAAAATAATACACTATTGACAAAGTATCATATGAATGAAAAGAACATCCAAACCAATACATTACTATATGGAGACCAAAAATTCTGAAATAATTCCCAAGAAACAAAACAGCAAAACTCAATAAAACATATAAGTGTACCATGAGGAAGAATAATATAAGACTTCTTCAAAACTAGGACACCATCCATTGATCTAAACCAGCTCCATGCTCCAATCACCACAACAACACCAAAGCATCATGTCGAACCACTGTTAAAATGAGATGTTTTACTCCGACCTGTGTCCTGGAACACAACATCTGCAAAATAACCAGTGAGCCAATGTATGAGTTATTATTAATACAAAATAAAATTCTGACAAATTACTTCCCTACAAACACCACCAGGATAAAACTGTTAAAACATTTATATAAAGAAGTTTATATAAAACATTAAATAGTGCAACAACTTACAGCGCTCCAAACATACCCTTTCCAAACCATGAAAAACATGGATAGACAAAAACATTCCATAAGAAATATCACCATCATGCATTATCATAATAAATTCCTTCTTTTCAAAAAACCCACAATAATTCAACCATTATTGTTAGACTTCCTCCCTTACCATTCACCCCATTCCAAACAAGTGGTTATTCTCGACCACTATCCATAATCGTGGTTCTTCCGACCTCTAACCATCATACATTATAGTGATTATTAATTCCTATAACCATAAAAATAACATAATTAATAACATTTTATCGAACAATAATCAGAAAATAACTATGCCACACAATAAGAACACAAACATTCCCCACACATGCCAATTAACTTAAATAAGTCTCACATTAATTGAATAAACAATTTAATCATTTTCCATGCCAATAAATTTTTCAGTAAAACAAAATAGTTATTGAAAAATTATTCTTCAACCATTTTGACAAATAAATCTTAACAACCCATTTTAATATACCCATCTTAAAATCAACAATAAGAGCATTTCACCACAAAGCCACCTTTTACCTAAAATCCTCAAAACATCACCAATGGATTTCCAAGAAATTTAGAACGTCAAAAAATAATTAATTTTTATCAAAATATATTAATTTTAACTGATATTCATGTTCTATAAATTTGGTTTCATGGGGTAATAAGCCTACATTTTGGGTTCAGTCGAAATTGACCCACAAGCAACAACACCCCATAATCTGCGAATGCACCACAGAAACCGCTTTATATCACCTTACCTATGAAGAGACACATTTAATCCACCCTGAAACCCCAAATATTTTCTTCCAAAACGTGTTGTAGAGCCCCTCCAACCCTTGAGAACTGAAAATCCCGAGCGAGGATCGAGTGGGAAAATGCTTGGAGTGAAATAGGTCAAGCCTGAGTGAACACATATTTTAAAACTTTTCTTTTTATGTGGTCACATAGTTAGTCTACATGGTTTGGAAAATAATTTTCTAATTATGTGCATGCCACTATCTTGAGTGGAGGGGTCCACACAGTTTCCTTACATAGTTTGTAAAACCGTGCACAGAACATGTGAAGCCTACTATCACCCCCTACTATGAGAACCCGAACAGGTTTCCTTAACCAAGCTCAAATTATGTGTCATTAGAAAAGCCTCCAAACTTATTCAATACCATTAAAAACACCCTAAACCTCGTTCCAACTCATCTAATGAAAATTAAATACCTAAAAAGTCATAAATAAAGGTTACATACCTCAAACTGTGGGTGCAACATTCTCCCCACCTTTGGACATTCAATTCTCAGAATTTAGAGAACCATAACATTGATGAAAGAGCTCAGGCCATTGCTTGGTCATCTATTTCTATCGCTCCAAAGTTTTCTCTTGAATCTGACCATGCCACCAAAAAACAGAAACTAAAATGATGATTTTACAATGAAATACATTATTCTTTCGAACAAGAATCCACACTGGCATGTGAACCATGGAAGTATTTGGTTCAAATTCAATGAGATCCCAATGGGTCACATGGTCATGATCTAGATGATATTTTTTCAACTGAGACAAATTGAACACATTATGGACCGCACTAAACTGTGGTGGAAAATACAAATAATAAGCCACCTCTCAAATCATCTCATGTATCAAAAAATACCCAATATACCTCATAAATAACTCACCCCTCCTTTCAAACTGACAAAGTCCAATCCTAGTAGATATTATCAAAAAAAATGATCACCCACATCGAACGAAAACAGTCATCGATGATTGTCCACATACAATTTTAGGATACATTGAGATGTCTCCATATTCTTCTAGATCAACTTGATATTCTCCATAGTCTCTTAGAAGAGGCTCAGTCCAATTATTGAAGTCTCTCCCATTTCTATTAAATACAGTGGAAAACGACAAGGATGGCCATATAATGCCTCAACTGGAGCCATATGTGTCTAATCCTGATAAATTTAATTATTGGTTAACTTCACTAGCAGTAAGTGCTCCTCTCATTAATAATGAAAATACATCACGCAATCCCTTACCATATACTCCATGGTTTGTATCATACTCTAGGATTGGTCATCCCTCTACAGTTGAAACATCGTGCTCATTGTAAAATTTATTCCAAGCGATTACTCCATGAATTTCTAAAAATGAGATGTGAACCTCAGATCTCAATCTGACACAATTGAATCAAGAACACCATGCCTCTTTACTAGCTTCTGGATATTGATTATCAATAGATCATCCACCATATAAGATTTACAAATAAAAATGAAATGGGCCAAATTTGTGAGCCATTCCACAATCACCCATATGGATTCATGATTTTTGATCGTTCTTGGGTGACCCATCACAAAATCCATTGTGATTTTCTCCCT
Organism: Viscum album; assembly: GCA_963277665.1. Classification (NCBI taxonomy): domain Eukaryota; kingdom Viridiplantae; phylum Streptophyta; class Magnoliopsida; order Santalales; family Viscaceae; genus Viscum; species Viscum album. Next base: position 1,063,875,046 of record OY728140.1, read on the forward strand.
TTTCTACACTGGGATAGGTATAGACTACAACATGAATACTGGTCATTGATGCTCTACCTTGAATTGCTGACTAGTTAATCATTTTAAGAAAAACCCAGCCACATCCTTTTTCATACCTTCCCACCAACACTGCACTTTAATCGTCATCAACATTTTATGAATTCTAGGTTAAATAACCCACATAGAATGATGATAATCCCTGATAAGTTCTTCCTAAAAATACACTGGTACCTCCATCTGATTCCAAAAACACAAGACTAAATCCCTATTCATTTCCAAGCTCTTAGTGATTTACCCACCATTGAGCATCGACCTCATATCCTCCCATTATGAATCAGATTCTTGCACTACTTTAACAAAACCAGCCACGTCAGGAGCCAATGAAACTCGAATAAATTCCGCTCTTCATCCCTGGTCCTCACATTCCAAATTCATGTTGTCTATGACCGAAATAAATATCCATTGTTCTGATTCCTTTTTCACCACTAGAGCATATGATTTTCTACATAATGCATCTTCCATAGGATTTCCCTCTAACCAGAGTGTACATTATGTCAAAATCAATCTTTTGGAGATATTACATCCATTTATATTACTTATAATCAAGTCTCTTTGTGAGAAGATATTATTTATGATCTAGTGATAGGTAAACACTATGAATTTATCACCCAAGAGATATTGGTGTCACATCATTAAAGCATCATCCACGACTCCAAAATTTAAATCATGTGTTTGTTATTTCTTCTCGTGAAACCTCAACTTCTGTGAGCTATATAAAACAACATGAACCCCCCCCCCCTAGAACACCCCAGAATCATTATCTTGATGTGTCACAGTACACCACGTACACTTTTGCAGGTTATGGAAAATCCCTGATTGGTACTAATGTAAGGCATCCCATTATCTCTTCAAAACACTTAATACACTTTTCATCCCATTGATATGGAACATTATTCAATGTCAAATTGATCATTGGTGAAGACAATATTTGGAAATCATGAACAAAATGACGATAATACATATGTAGTACCAGGAATATTCGTATCTGAAAAATATTTATTGGCCATGAGATATTAACCTCTTTATTTTATGAATCAATAGAAACACCCCTCTTAGAAAAAACATGGCCAATTAAATGACCCTCCTGTATCCAAAAGTCACACATGGACAATCTGGCATACAACTAATGATCCCTCTAGATCCCCAACAATATCACCAAGAGCTTCTCATGGTCTACCTGTGTCCTTCAATCCACAAATATATCATCCAAAAATACCAAAAGAAAAGAATCTTGGTGTATTTTCTATGTTCGATTAATCAATTCCATAAACACTGATGATGCCTTCAATATAGGAAAATGCATAACCATATACTCATAATTTCCATATCTACTTTAGAATTATGTATATGGGAGATCGTCCTTCCTCACTCACAATTAAAGATTCCCTAAACTCAATTCAATCATGGAGAACCACGGATCTCCCTTCAACTGGTAACACCCATCATCAATGTGTGGAAGTGGATATTAGTAGTTTATTGTAACCTGATTATATACAAGATAATAAACACTAAGAAACAAAGTTCAATCCACCTTTTTAACAAACAAAATTGGTTCTTCCCAAGGAGATGATCTGGGATGGTTGAACCCTTTGTTCTCTGACACTTCCAATTTCAAATTCAGTTCCCACAATTTTTTTGGTGCCACTCGATAAACCAAAAGTGAGATAGAACTGGTCCCCAGAATGAGATAAATAGTTAACACTATTTCTCTCATATGTGGTAGCCCCAGGAATACATTGGGAAAACACCTATAAACTGATATAGAACTACATGAGTACACATCACTCAACACCTTCCATTGATGCCAATGAAAAAGTCACTAACAAATAAGATATTGTTCCAACCACTAGTTCCAACAATCCTATTTCACCCTGATTCTAATTATCCTACCCCTAATGTATGGAATAACGCTATCCTCCATCACAAAACAAATCGTTTTCTTATAACAGTCAATGTAGTCCTTGAACATTTCCAAATAATCCATTCCTCAAATTATTTCATACACATTTTTCTCATGCATTGACAAATCCCACATCAACACATTCTCATCCACGACTAAAAAATATGCTCTACATAGGAATGATCGACATTATCATTAACCTAGAAGCGTTTGATGTTATAAAAAACATAGACCTCATCATTATAGTTAAAAATAAAAAAATAACCATTTGAAAAACAAGAAAATAATGGGAATCACTTTTATCAAACAAAGCTTGAATTGACATTGTATTTAAAAGAACTATACCTCACACCATGGATGGTCTCATCTGAATATCAACTACAATTTTCTCTTCTCAAATAGATGTGTACTTTCCATCCTTTTCTCATTATTACCCAGATTAAACTTCACTTCTTGATATGTGTCATGAATTCCCTACCTCGTTGTATTGGGTAAATACCACTAATGATGCCACATCTACTCGCAGTGAATACACTCTTGAGTTTCGGCCTTATAATCTCATTTCATGTGTCCTATATAACCACAGTAAAAGAATCCTAGCTTACAGTTGGGTCTTAGAGGATTTTTTAAAATCTTGTTGTCTGATTTTGATGTGTTATATGTTGTTGAGAAAATGTTTTGGTCCTTCACTGTCTCTCAGTGTTGGGGTTCACACATCCTCTAATGAGGACAATAGTTCTTCCATTATAGGGAATTATGACCGTGATTGATATCGTAACATTTGTATCTAGTTGCAGTCCTAAATAAACTATTTGGAAATCCTAAACAATACTTTGGGCCAACAAATAGTTAACCTAGGGCTTAAGTTCAACAATATTTTCAGTAGCTTCCTTCGACTAGTCTCTACGATGGCTACCCAGTTCCATCTCTATCAATAGAAAAACAACAATAAGTATCACACCGATGAAATTAAAGGCTTATGATTTCAATTTCAAATACATTGAATCTACCATGACTTGGATTTACTCAATTTCATTGTTCCCATGTTGCATTATTTTATTTAGAAAAATATATCATGTTTTGAAAATCAACCCATTTTTAAAATACCACAACTATTCACAATTCATATTCATATATTTCAATTAATTTTTTAATTTTTTCACACATCCATATATTAATGCTATAACATATGCCAATATAAAAAATGAATTATGCATCCTAGAGGGAATTCTATTCAACCATTCATTTCATGACCATATCATTGGCCATGATAACGACATATCCAATGACTATAAGTGTCTCTAAACCTTTATGTACCCAACTTCTTTTTAACCTGATGTTTAGCATAAAATGGTTTGCAAAATCCTTTTATGATATACATTCCTTGTTCTGAAAATCCCATGACTTACTACCATACTGAAACAAGGAATAGACCAAGAAAAAATGTCCACACCAAGACCAATGATCAACACCAACGTTCGAAAAACGACTATCTCATGAAAACAAAGGAACAAACAAAATAATACCAGTTTTAACATCCCTCTCCATCCCATTGCTTTGAGGGGGAGGAGTGATGAAACTTGGACTTTTGTGATGATCCAAAGGAACAAAAGGATACTAATAATTGTCGAGGGCTTTAAGAATAAATTTTTGAAATATTTTCCCTTGGGATACAACCAACCAACCAAACAGTCCACTAAAAACAAAATATATATCGAATGATAACAAAACAACCTAAACCATACATTACCATAAGATAGAGAACAATTCCACATTAATTCCTAAGAGACATTACAACCAAATAAAATAAACCATATTAGAGTATGAAGAGGAAGACTACAAAATTACTCCAACAGAACTAGGAAATCGTCCATATCTCCACACTAAGAACCATTATCCAAGAACCAAAATATAATCAGAGAAACATGACGAAATGGAAGCAAAATTAAATGCTTCACTCTTACTAGTTTCCCAGAACACAACATCTACAAAAGCACCAAATTTCCAAAGTTGGGCTGCATAATAGTACTCAGTAGGATTTCCTCAAATGACTTCCCATCACATGACTCTAGGATAAAACTATTATCATATTAATAAAAAAATATATTAAACATGAAATAGTGCAACAAATTAAAACATTCCAAAATTAACCTTACCAAGACATGAAAAACAATGGAAGTCCACCACCATTCCATAAGCCATATACCCATAATGCATTAGCACAAAAAAATAAATTTTTTCAAAACAACCCTCAATAATGAAATAATTATGTTGGGACTTCTACCCACCCTATTCACCCAATTCCAAACTAGTGCTGCTTATCGACCACTATACATAATGGTGGTTTTAATTACCACAATCCATCATAATTTATAGTGGGAATTCTCGACCACTTCATCACAACCAAAAAAATAGATAACATTTAATCATCCAACAAGAACAAAAAACCAAGGACGCACAACAAGAACACAACAATTCCCAACACATGACAATTCACTTCCAGAAATCACCCGTTTTTTGAAAACACCATTTAATCGTTTTACATGACACACAATATTTCAATAAAATAAAATCATTTTTAAAACAAATTTTGTCTTCCATTTTCAAAAATCAATCCTAGAAACCCATTTTAAAATCTCCATCATAAAATACACAATAAGGAAATTTCACCACAAAGACCCCTTTTTCTAAAAAATCACCAAAACATCAGCACATGATTTTTAACCAATTTAGATCCTTAGAAAATAATTTTATGAAAAATAATTAATTGTAAATAATATTCATGTTGTAGAAAATTTGAGTCGAGATAGAATACACCTATATTTAGGGTTCTGATGAATTCTACACAAAAGGATCTTTACTTAAAATCCACAGAACACACCAATGAAACTCATCTAGATCCCCTTACCTAAGAAGAAATTCGTTAAATATACTATGAATTCCCTTTTATTATCTTATAAATCATGTGGGAGATCCCATACAACCCTTGATAATGAAAATTCTTGATTGAGGATCGATTGGGAGAATTTTTTGTGTGAAATAGGCCATGCCTTGGTGAACACGTATCTAAAAAAACTCTTTTTTATGTGGCTACAGAGTTTTTCCGCACAGTTTAGAAAACCATGTGCTAACCATTTGCGTTCCCCAGTCTTAGGAGGAGGGTTCTGTATTGATGCTTAAATTGGTATTGAAAACTATGCGTATGCTGTGTGAAGGCCATTATCACCCCCTGCACTGTTTTCTAGAGAACCCGCAAGGTTTTCCCTAACTATGCCCAAAATGTGTGTCCTTAGAAAATCCTCAAAACTTATTCAATACAATTTTATTTTCTCTCAACCTCTTCCCAACTAATATCAATAAATTTAAACATATAAAAAGGCATAAAAATTTTATATACCTCAAACTAGGTGTGACTTATGGAAACATAAGCTGAAAGAGGTAAGGAGATAAGTGGAGTCAAACTCCAAGAAGAAATTAGATAATAGAATAGGTGTAAAAATACTAAAATTTACCATGTGGAACAATGTGGGAGGAATCAATTGGGTAGATACTATACATGATGTAAAATGTGCTAAATATATAGAAAATAAGGCCATATAACATGGAATTTTCATAGTGTGGGGAATACACAACTCACATTGAAAATGGAAAAGGGAACTATTACATGGAAAACCTACTATTAACTGGTTTTAGGTTAGATTTTTTGAGATTATTTAAAATTAAAGTCAAATTATAATATACTGTAGATGAACTTCCATAAACAACAAAATTGAACTGGGGTCAATTTTTTATTATTTTATTCAATACATTTGGCATAGATGGTCTAAATGATGTGTTGGATGGTAGACTCTTTGTGATAAAAATATATAAATTAATTTGATTATAAATTGTATAAAACATTTAATTATTACATAAAATTTATCATTTAATTTTAAATAAAACCCATAACTTCTATAAAGAGTTATAATAGTTAAAAATTCTAGAGTAGTTATCAAATATTCAAAGGTGTTTTGAAACACTATTATCACCACTGAATAGAAAATTAGAATTAAAAATATATTATTAATTATCATGATATAATTCCACACAATAAAAGGGGTAAAATATATATTAATGTATAATTATATGTACAAATACATTATAAAAAATTAATTTGACTAGAATGGAAATCCCATATTATAATTCTCATTTCATTTTGCGGGATTTTATATAACATGGATTCAAATTTTAAATTCAATAATGTTTTTCAATAAATATATGTGATCTATAAAAATTATTCAAATGAATTAAAAAATTAATTATTACTTTAGGTCAACTATAAGAAATCCAAATGAATTCTTAAATAAATTTAGAATGTTTTTAGGTTTCTACATAATAAATGAAAACATTAATGAGTAATTACATGAATATAAAATGTTTTTTAATAAATATAAATTAAATAATATATGATTTAATTACAATTTAAATTAAACTGAAAAATCTATATTAACAAAAATAATTAGTATTAAATGTATACTGCTAAATTTTATTTAATTATACATAATATGTTATAAAGAAAAATTTAATTCCTCATGTTTAGAATTTTTAGAAGAATAATTTTATATATTCACATAAGAATTCTATAATGATTAATTTAATACTATATATATTCATACTATAGTTTCTATCACACTGTAAAACTATCTCATAGTGAAATGGATTATATAAATTAATTTTTTATGTGTTCTATAGTCAAATTAATAATGGTTTTTATAACATCATTTTGTATGAATAATGGAATTTTTTCCTCATGTGAGATATCTCTTACAATATTCTACTTTTGAAATAGATGGTTATGAATTATTAAAATTAGATCCTAAATCATATATTTGTGAATAAAATTAACATATATGAAGCATAGGATTTGGTATCTTAGTTTTTATTGAAATATAATTTAATGATTAATTTAAAAAAATTAAATGTATTTTGAGTTTTTTATATTCCGTAATCTTTTTTATAATGTTGAAGGATATATTTTTTAAAACATTATATGTAATAAATTGTTGAAATATGGATATAATTTAACATTGTTACTATTTATATTGTAAATATAGTATATTTATAAGAAACTAATGGAATTTATCGAAAGAATATTACATATGTTTTAGATAACTCATTTTAAATTTAGAAATATTATTTTATAATGTTATAGAGTTTTCTATTATATTTCTAAAAGGATTTTTTGACTTTTTATATATTTTAAAATATTTTTGGATTGAACATAAACAATAGAATGTGAAATAATTTTTTAGTTACTCTATGTATATTTTCATAGGGAATATTATAGAAATCATTAATATTATTGAATGTAAACAAAGAGTGAAATATTCCAGATACCCTCTTTCTTCTGCATACTTTTCTATCATATTCATTCCTTCAATGATGTTATTATTTCATTAATCCTTATATATTATTTTAGGAATATATGCATGGAAGGAATGGTTTTTTTTATTATGATAATTCCATGTTTTTATTTTTCAAATTTTTTATACACAATATTTTTTTCTAGGACTATTGTATAAATTGTGAATACTTTATTTAGGTTATTTTTCTATTGTAATTATAAATAAAATAAATCACCAATTTTAAACATCATTGGTTTTTTAATAGCTCATTATTTAGAAAACTTTCATCCTTTTGGGTTAGGTTCATTTTAAAAATAAAATAAAATGTATCAATACATCATTATAATAGTTTTTCTCATTCCTGGCCTTGTTCTTAGTTAGGGTTGATGTTTTAGTGGATATCCCTAGTGTTTATTCAAATAACTGTGGGAAAATCGGACACCTATATTTTCCAAATATCTCCATCCATTAATACTTATTGTGTATCATTTAAATTATATTTAATTCATTTTAGGGACATGTAACAGGTCATGAAGGCTCGATGATCTACCTATTGAATTCATGTCTTGTTACTGGTGTACATGTCATATTCCAAATACATGACATTTAGACGTTACATGTCATGAATCCTTCAGGATTAATTTTTCAAAAGTGAAACAAGGGCTCGATCAACCATTCTTCTTTCATTACCTCCATGCACAAAAAATGTGGTGCGGTTTTACAAGATGTTTTCAAGGGAGACCAATATAAAAATGTAGATTATTCAAAAATGAGGATTTTGATTTAAAAATTTATCAAATATTTCACAATTAAATACTAAAATAATAAATTTAAATGTGTCTTTTATAATTACAAGATATCAAATATTTCAAATAACACATTATCCCCTCGTATATTATGTCTTATATTTAAAAAAACTCTAAAAAATGTTAATAAGAAAATAATTGGATAGTAGTGACTCTTTCCCAAGAGATAATAATATACATAGAATGAAAAATCATCGAGGAAAAATTATAGGTATTGTGTTCAAAGATAACATCTATTAATAGACCAAAGGAGTATTAATTTTAATAACCTATAGATATCATAAATACACTCCATGATCTGTTAACTTATTATTTAGATGTTTTTCATTACCCATTATTTAACTCTTGCTTCCTCCAGCTTTTTATAAGTTTTATGAATGGGGACCCCAAGTACCAATACTATTCATTTTGGAAAAATAAAATTTTACATATAATTTAATTTGTGTAAAAGTAGAAGAGGAGTTATAGAACTATAGGAACTATTATGAACATTGGGTATCATATTTTATTTTGATATCATTCCAAAAGGTCTATATAAAAAAAATGTATATTTTTATCATTTGATATTTCATTAATATTTTTAATAGTACTATATGGTTTTATGGATATTGGTATGGATAATTATAAAACATTCCAATGAATTTAAAAAATTTAATGGTATTATATATGGATGAACCTTTTTTATCCTTCTATGAGAATGAGGTAAAAACATCTATACATTTTTTATTCCCTTCCTGCTCATTAAAAACATTATTTATGATTATATAGTGAATGTGTTTGGATGTACAATAAAAAATAATTCATAATATAAATATTAATTAATAGTCATCAAATTGGTACATTCGATGTTCAAAATTAAAGTAAAATTATTTATAATTTCTATAAAAAAATTTGGAAGATGGGAGAAATATAGAGAAATCCACCATCAATTACAATTAATAATAAATTTTATAAAACTAGGGAGTCAAATAATAAATATATCCCATTTTAGATTAATTAATATATATTTAAATAAATGACAAAATATAATGAAATATATTTAGTCAGACTATATATGCAATCGTGATATGATTTTTTCTTTTAAAAACGATTATTAATTTTATCTTCATGTATAAATTTATATTCCCTTATATTAGAATATATATATACTTTTTGGCCCTTATAATATTTTTTTTAAATAAGTAATACATTTATACTGAACTATTACTATATAAAAAATAATGTCAAAAACAATTTTCCATTGATTTTTAATGTTATTTTTATGATGATGTATATACAAAAAATTACAATATTTTCTTAATCTATCTTTTAGGAAAAGTGTCCATTATATTATTTTTGGATTCTTTTCACTATTGATATTAATTTTCACAAAATGATATATAAAATAACTATTAACCTCAATGTGTAAAGGTAATGAAATATTTTACAAAAGTTCCTTAAACATGTATTTATATTCATCATGTGGTATTTTATTAACATGGTTAAACAATTCAAAAATATATAGTTGGATTCTATACAAATTAGATAGTGTAATTTTTATGTTTATTAATACTCATTATCCCAATATCTATAGTTAAATTTATATCATTGAGGATTATTGATTGTATTATTCATAAAATATATTCTTTCAAAATTATAAAAACTGTATTTAAATCAAATTAAAATATTTTTTAGATAAATAAAAGAGTTCAATAAAATTACCCATATAGTATAGTTGACAAAATATTTTTATCACACTATACCCTACCAATATAATTATTTTGGACCTAAATTAGAATATGGATAGTCACTATTAGATATGTTGTATGGTTATTAATTAATGAATTATGAAAATTATAAATAACAAATATATAATTCAGGAAAATTTAATCAATGTAGAAAAGGACATAAATCATTTTAATTATCAGTGGTTACTTATATGGAAATAAAATAATCTTATACAATATTTTAATTTTTACATAATGTGTATATTTTTAATGTAATGGATGAACAATAGGGATCTTAGTCCCATGTAATATTAAAACTATAAAATGGGAAGTAATTAATGTTAAATATATTTTTTAATTTACCATTACCAATGATATTGTTTCACGAATATTAATAAAAAACTCCCTATCTTTTTATAAATAATTGTTTGATGTAGTAATGAAATAAAATATGGATATAGTAAATTAACATAGTTACCCAAACTAGTAAAATATGAGTATCATGCAATGATAATTTTTTGATTCACCAACAATATAAGTATTGTACTTTTAATATGATTTGTAGTGACAAATTGACCCTCTAGTCTTACCACTATTAATAAATAATGTTATAACTCTCTTCCCACCCTTTAAAGAGGAACTCCCAAATCAAAATAAAAATGATTTATACATTCCATGATCACATTGAATTTACACTAAGGATAGAGTAACAATAATCTCATGTATGATTAATGTGTCAAAATTAACAATCTTACAGTGTGTCATTATACTAGATTTTTTTTTATCCTATTTAAAATTTAAAACACATGTTTGGAATACATCTCATTTTTTATAAAACACATGTATCCAATGAATATATCATAATCAATTGTTTCATCATAAAATGAAATATCTATACATGGAATAATAACAGAGTATTCACATATGTTTGGACTTTTTATTTCCCTAACATATAACATCCTAGGTCTTATACATCAGGATCATGTGGAAAAATAATGAACATTACATTTTCAACATTAATGCCAATAATTTGGAACCGAATTATTCCATCAAAAAATTAATTAATAAAAAGAATTAGATCACATATATAACTGAGGATATTTTAGTTATTAGAGTTCTAGATATTTAGGAAATAATCCTACACAAATGATTCCAGTAAAATTAAATACGAATTTATCCAATGTAAACAAATGTTTATTTATTGCATTAAGAATACATAATCATCGTCAATATGAAATCTCATCTAGATATAACTTATTCATCCGCATTCTTTATAACATGTGGAAATAGAACCATAATTGGGGTGAAATCAATTTCTCAGTAATGGGAACTGTATACTATAATAAAATAATCTCATCATGGAGAGTAGGATATGAATAATGGTATGATGACACAATCATGTTTATGAGTATAATACATGAATATTAATGCTTGTCAACAAATATTTCATCAATAATGAAAACATGAAATATGGTATTAATAATTGATAATGTTAATTGAATAAATAATCATGTGCCTTTGGATATCAATATTGATCATATGAATCATCATAATACCATGTCAATGAAGATAAAACATATTGGTATCTTGGAAAAATTCACATAGAATCATTATAGAACCCTTCCAAATTGGAATAACCAGAATGAAAATATTCGATATAATTATATCACAAAAATAAATATTAATCAATATATTGGGGAACAATAATGGAAAAATGATCATATATTCTATAATGGGATCAACTGGTGCTATTTTGACGTACCCATCATTTCAAAAACATGTTTTCTAGAAGAAACATTTTGTAACAATTATTAAGGAAAAGGAAAATAATGTATATAGAGAGAAGGTAGGGTTAGACAGGGAGAATTTCCCTCATCCAACATGAATCATACATAGAGTTTATAGTATTAATGATCATTTCCATAAGTCAAGTCATCAATAGTATCTTATTGAGATTAAGAATACCCATGATTTAGTATTTTGAGGATCTTTGCATTGGAAATTGTTTATGAATTCATGGAGGATATATTGGAGATATTCCATGGATAGTTGGAGTAATAATTCCATTGTCATCTCATCATGGGAGATGGTGTGTAGTTTTCATTATCACTTATAATTTTCTTCCTATGCATAATAGCATCCTCAATGAGGCATTACCACCATCCAATTCTTTATGAGTTTTGTTTTCCATACTCATTTAATCATTAGAAAAATTCCCCAATTATCTCTGATTCACAAATAGTAAATGGGATTCAGAATATCCATATAATAGATAACATGTTTTACATCAGCATTGAGGCCACCATCCTATAATAATTATCATAACATAATAGAACCCTTAGTTACAAACATCCTCACCCCATAAAAAGCGTTGTGGATTAATATTTTTCAAAACTACATCTTATGTGGCCTTGATAGCAACTTATTCAGTTGGAAACACCAAATTAATCTTTCCTTCATGGTTTTCTTTGGAATTACTCTCTATGTAGAGACAAGCCATGCGACCTCCCAAATTGTAGAATCTGGAGGCATATACTCTTCCAATTATAATCTTGGGCCTACAACCCCAATAAAATCATGGTGATTAGAGATAATAATAGTTAGGTTTTTACCTCGTGATATCACACTACATTATTTCTTCATAAATCCCATGTTACCATCACTATCAGTACTTGGAATTTCATTTTTATCTACTTATATCTCCACATCCACTGAATCTTCATTAGTTGTATCCATCCCTACACTCCATAAATCTGTATACTTATTTACACACACCACCACTAGATAACAATAAAATTAATCATATATTATATAAAGTATCAGTTTGTGAAGTACATATCGTGCCTCCTTAATTGATTTTTCATTTTTCTAGGACATCTCATCAATGGGATTAGCAGGTAGAAAATACCTCAAACAAGCCCTACACTCCTTCTTTCTTTCATCTGAACCAAATATAGATCCTATATAATTTCCCTTTACATAAATTTCATGACCTAAATACTTATTCATATAAGTTTCTTTATTTCCAAACGACAAGATTATTTCATGTTCCCCAATTTTTTGTATAAGGAGGAGAAATCCACCCATGACTGATATACAACATTTTATATATATCTATGGTCCTCTAAAAATATGATGAAAACAAGAATATGTTGTTATCACGAATCATCAACATCCATACATATCTTATTAGACTCTATATGAAACATACCTCGGGTTCTACTTTTAGAACATGGATTATAACCAATATGGTTTTAATCCACACATATTACCGATGGATTTTGGATAGGCCTAAAATGCTAAGGAATTGTAACCCAAATTTCCATCATTATAGTATTAGGATGCAATTCAAATCAAAATTTCACCTTATGTGGAAGAACCTAAATCCATTGTAGATGTGAGCATCAAAAAACCAGGCCTAGATCATATAATCCTTGAAAGTAATTTGAACGTACCCATAATTTGTAAGATCTTAGTACTAAATAATGAAAAAATATAATACAAAATTAATTTAATCATAATGTAATGAAACAAACATTAATATTTAATGAATATGATTAACCCATGGAAAATAATCTGGTTCCGTAAAAATATATTTGAGATATAATGAACAAAGAATAATGAAATGTGGTCTAAAATAATCACTTTAAAACATGGTTACCTTTTGAAAAAAATTGGTTACATAAAAATCCCGTTTATATATAATTAACTCGTAGAAAAAAAGGAGGTTAAATAAAAATATGTTTGAAATAAGATTAAATAATTTAAAATTTATGTTTTAATAACAATATCTATTAAATAATGTCATATAGTGGAAAAACAATTGGGTTATAAAACAAATATCCCTGATACAATCAGAATCCCTCTCGAGAACGATTTGGGATAGTTTCTCTACAAAATATCATCATTGGATAAGATGAAACAAAATTTCATTGATATTTATTATTGGAATTACCATTAATTTATTATTAAAAACATTCTGAGGAAAATTATCATTTCATTTTGAAAATACCATTGTAAAACATGAAACATTTTGAAAACATTTTTCAATAATAATAATAATGAAAAAAATATTAAATAATCATTGGAAATCATTTACCCCCATTTTGAAATAAAAAATACTTTCAAAATCTTTTGTATCTATATTTATATTAAAATAACATTTATAAACAATTTAAATAAATATGAATCATGGTATTGAAAAAACATATATTTTCAACAGAATAGATAAATGATGTTGTATTTTCTTCAAAAGGTTAGAAACATTAAAAGTGTCATTGTTTGGAAAAATTGGTAAAATGACATGGATTTATCATAAATGAATCAAGTATACGATAATAAATTATTATTATAATATTTAAACATTAGAGACTTAATAATACACATTCTTGATAAACAATGGAAATAAAATAAACTACACTTACCACTTTGGTAATGTTGAATCATAATGTCCCTAAAGGAATAAAATTAAATGAAAAATAAAATAAAATGAAAAATTAGTATATTCATTATATAACATGTAACATGGGGATTATATATAGCTTATAAAATAATATAGGGTTATAGAAAATGAAACCCCTCATAGAATGGAAAATACCACAAATATACCTTACTACTATAGTCCAATTTAAACCGTAAACCCATTAATGCCTATGTAACACCACCATACAAGATTATATATTATTTTTATAATAAATTTAATTTATTTCACACCTTTTATACAAATCAATCACAACGATTAGATTTTAGTACATGTAACAATGACTTTAATTGATATCATGTATTACAAACAAGAATACGTTTTATCGAATAATTATATATTATAAAAATATTTTTTAAATTTAATAAGGTGTAGCCGAGCCATTAAATTGAAATTTCTGATTATGATTAAAAAAATTATAAAAATATATGTCTGAATTAATTGGTTACCTGTTAATTAGAATGTAATATGGAACCAAATTTAATAGAATTAAAATGATTTTATAAATACAAATAATTATACTCCAATGGAAATCCATAATAATAATTTAATCTATATAATATTAGTGAATTATATTTATTATATTTTAATATTATATATCATATAATTTTTTTACATCATACTATAGATTTTTTTGGAAAAAAAATTTGATCATAAAAAATTTTACACATAAAATCTATATTTTTCATAAAACTATTTTCTAACCATTTAATTAAATATATGTTTTATGTCTATATTATTGAACTTTTATAAATTTAATATGACTAAATAAATTCATTATTTAAAATAAAATTCTAAAAATTATATTATGTAGAACTTTTTGCAACATTATATAATGTATCATTTTTTATGAATAGTGAAAACACAAAATTTTAATTTTAAATTTAATTTTAAGAAAAAAAACATATATTGCTAAATTATATTTTTAGGTCAATTTAAATAACTATTAGATAATTTTTAGATACATTAATAAAATTTTGGTAATGTTTTCAATTTTTATCTTAAATTTAAATATTAAATATATTAATTGATGGACCATTTTCATTTTAATAACATGATTTATTGAATCATCTACACGACTTATTTTAAATTATTATCTCACACTTCTATTATTGGAATTTTGGACATAGAATTATATATTTAGAATCAAATATATTTATAATTTATATTATGGTCAAAATATGTTTTGACCAAAAATCTATGTGAAGTCAATTAAAATTAATTACAAGATGGATTAGAAAATGAGTTTACTTAGTAGTTAAATTTTATTCATAAGGGTCCTAATGACCTTGAAACATGTCCAAAAATAACATTATAGAAATATTTATTCCATAGAGTACATTTTTTTTAAATATTATTCATTATTTCATGCACTTTATGAATGTTATACCTCCAAATAGTGTTGACATATTTATGATTACAAGATTAGTACTCCTCCTCAATAATAAATAAACACTCTCCCCCTCACTAATTAACTCCAATAAATAAAATTTAATTGTCCAACCCATTCAAAAATAATCTCACAACTTAAAACCAATCATCTTAAAATCCTTACTTAGTCTGTAAATCCAAATATGTAAGTATTTTGATATAAATCAAAATGAGTAACCTGAAAAAGAGGTAACATTATTCAATGAGAACATTATTATTAATTTTTATCAATCTATTTATATATTCAATTATAATTATTATATAATATCATTTAAATACATAATATATTTTGTTTTTTTATTATGGGTTAGACCAACACCGACGCATATGTTTATCATATGAGATAAACAATCATCATTCGTGTGTATGGAGGACTAAAGCCTCACATACGAATGTCGTAAATTTTTCGATTAAGACCTTTTAAGGTTTTCAATATTGATCAATTTATAGTTTCTATATTATATATATGATATTTATAATCTATTTATTAATATTTTATTCTTGTATAAATTATATATTCATTCTACCCATTTTGTTGGAATATGATAACATCATTTGTCGACATGTGGACTACAGGCTCATCAAAGCTAAGTGATTTATTCACGCATTACATGGAATTTATTAAATATTGGTCTAATAAAAATATGTGAAATATATGAAATAAATATGAAACTAAAATAAAATCATTGATATATATCATTCAATTTCTATTATATTAATACGATAAGAAAGTGGAAGAATTTTCCATGCATATGTATGGTCGACCATCTCCATAATAGTTTTTTTCATTTCTTTTATCCAATCATTATGTATTACTATAAATAAATATATACAATACTAAATATATTTATATATATAACTTAAATATTGTTTTAAATTCATGAGATTATGAAACCATTCTGTAATTAATAGGAACAAAAAAAATAAGTAAAGACTTAATTGAAGAACAAGGCAATTAACCCCTGACATGATGAAAAATATTATAGATTATTAATGAATGTGTTATAAAATTTTATTAAATAACTATATATAAAATAATAAACATTAATAGGATTATTTTCTAAATTTCTATCATGCTTAAAAAATTATATTAGAATATAAATAGAGTTTAACCAAAAGTACTTCCATGTAAGTGGATTTTTACTCTCACATTTATATATATGGGACTTATTCCGTATTAAACCCTCATTTAATTAGTGTGGTTTATAAACTACCCTATAACATGTTATATCATGAATTAAATTTATTTCATGTTATTAAAATTTTTCATTGATTTTATTCTATCAAGGATCTCATTATTCAAATTACACTCAAGTAGCTGGAGATTTAGTCTCATTTTATAGTGTTTTGAGACTTATTTGTTAGTATTAATCAATTTCCTATTGTGTGGTTTATATATTATCCCATTGATATGAAATATCTTTAATAATTATTTGTTAATTGTATTTTAATTTTATATTTTAATTATTTGATCCCAGGAGAATTAATTCAATAATTTCTAAATTATACAAGTTATTTGGAAGTCTCAGTTTTTTAAGTGATTATTGAATTGTTTTTGAAACATTAACATTATTGTATTCATTTTCTTCAATCATTAAATTTATATCAAATAACCACATTCTTGTGTGATTTATGTGATTATTTCATAAATTATATACCATTATTACATATGACGTTTACACTGAAATTTATTTTCTTAATAGGGGAAAAATTGATAAATCATTATTCCATAATAAATATGAATATTTTATAAAGAAAATAATTTCTTAATAAATTTAATATCACAATATATGATAAATGCTTTTGACATGCAATACACAAGTTTTTAACCAGTTAATGCAAGCTCCATGTTGCATTGGTAAATTTATAAGATGAACTAATTTGAAAAATTAGAGTTGTATAACTGTCTTGATATTATATAATGAAGGTATAAGGGTTCGAGTTCCTAATACTAAAAATCCAAAATTTAATATTTTCATTCTTTTTTAATTTAGTCATTATTTTCCAATGGATTTTCACTAAGATGAAATTATATGGATGAATTTCATATTCATCAAATTGATTAAATTTTATTTGTTTTTAGTTATCTACTATGTTATAATGTTTATGAAATATTCAGTTATTTAAATGGAATAAGTTTTCATTTAATTACCATTCAATATTTATTATTTATTGAGGTTTTATGCTATATTTCGATGAAATTAACCCATAATTATTATTTGAACTCAACCTTATTTTTTTATTTTCTTTGATTCCATTTAGTGTACTAATAATGATATGTAATTATATGCTAAATGATTCAAAGGAAATATCGAAAAAAAATATTTTTTAATTTGTGTATTTATTTTAAAAACAAGGCTTATATATATATATATATATAGTTTACACAGACTACTATTCTGATAGGACATTCTTGATTTTTTACATGTATCTCATACCATTATGATGGTATAAAGACATCGGTTATGCCCTTATTGAGTTATGGTTAAAATAGTTGGTATCAAATGATGTTTAGTAGAAAACATGGAACCATGATTTAAGAAACCATATATTTTGGAATATAACCCTAAGTTATAAATTCAACATATCTATAGAATAACATTCTAATGAAACCGTGTTTAAGATCATCAGTTTAGATACACATAATTTTTACATTTTTTTATGAATATAAATGTTTTGGGATTAATGATGGTGTTTCATGTGATATAATTTAATATAGTATATGTCATCATTTATAAATTTTTTCTAACAAATGAAATGTGAACATAAACTATACTCATAATCCATAGAGTAAGAAAGATCATTACATTTATGGTCTTAAGGTAATATTTTGAAGGGATGTTTTCTCCCATGAAATATCAACATATGAGGAAACAGTATCCTATAAAACAAGGATAGTTAAAGAGTTCTATTATTATTATAGATTTGGAGGGAGGCATAAGAAACAAGATAGTAGTATGGAAAAGGATGAATAAAGTAATAAAGGTAAATTATTGTCTTCTTACATGTGTTATCTATTTAAAGAGTCACCCAATGGAAAAACTAGAAAGGATTGTTAGTTTGTTATCATTACATAAAAAGGTTCAGTACCAAAATAATTCATATGGATGAATGAAAATAATATAATTTTCAATTTCTACTATAGTGAAATGGGTCATAATGAAAACAAATTCCCCAAGATCATGGGAAATTTACCTCTAAATTAATCTAATATATCCTAGTCATTATTATTAAATTGAGGGAACCAATGTAGAATTATTAATGTACTTATATAATTAGGTATATGAAATATGAAATAAATGTATGTTATTTATTATATTTTCTGAATATTATATTTTATATATATATATATTTTACTATAGAAATAATTCATTATGTATTTGATATAATATCAATAATGGAATAAGAAAAAGTGGTTTGGTAGAAAGTTAAACATTATTGGAAAACACATGGTCGGGTTAAAGTTATATGTTAATATCTTCCTAATGATGAGATGGTGACGTTTTGATGAATATATGATTTTAATGGATAATGTAAATGGGATACAAATATCTCTCATTGAACTGATTTTATTCTTTTGGATCATAATACTTGGAATGTTTATAAGTGTATACATCTATAAATATAGATAATGATGATCATTGGATGCGGTTTTAGAGATTATTGTATTACATCACCGTATGATAAATAATATTCTAAGAGAATAAGTATAAAAAATTATAAAATGACCACATAAGAAAATTTTCCAATAAAAACATATCAATTATGTTTATTTCATTATATTATTTGAGAATAAAAGGATTAGAAATATCTTGGTAAATAGAATTTAAACATATTTGTATTTCTCTTATCATTATTTTTTATGATATCAATAACCATTTTCTTATAACTCGTTCATGAATTTATTTACATCAGCTTTGAATTTAACATATTCTCTACCACTCTCCCCCAATATTTGAAGATCAAATTTTCTTCCATGTCCTAGTTTCCATTTCACTTGAATTTTTTCAAACATAGAAACATTGTAATTTGCCTAATTGTGATGAAAACAACACTATAATATCCATATTATAATAAATATGTGTTATTAACCCTATTTATAATGTTTTTTTTTCAATATAAGTATTTTTAAATATCAATCCTTTGATTCTCAAGATCATATTTAATTGTTTAGACATAATATGTTTATGTTTGGGAGAATGTAACACCCTATGGTATTATGATATTTTTCACCAAGAATAAATTTATATTTGTTCTTATATACTTCTAAACGTAACACTTAGGTTATATTTCATTACACAAAATAATGGATTTCTTTAATGGATTTTTTCACATGAATGATATAATTTTACAAAAGAAAATTAAATTAGTAAAATATTATTACATAGTATATTAATATATAAATCTGAATTTGAATTTGTAGTTATGAATTTTTTTAACAAACATATAAAAATATATCATTTAATTCATTGGTTACCAATTGTTTTAAGATGAATATAGAATCCAATTTAATATAATATAAATTTTTTTCAAAATAATTATTAAACAACAAATAAATTTTATCCTAATTCCAGAAAATACTTAAAATTAATGATTTATATTAATTAAATATATATATATTATATTCAATAAATTGTGTTAACATTCATCCAACAGTTAATATAGGAATAAGATAAGAAAAAATAATTATGCACAAAACAATACGTTTTCTTAAAGGAATTTTGGCTACCTTCTAATAGAAAACCTATTTATAAATAAGTATTGGAATATTTATAAATTTTATAATACAAAAAATATACATCATCTTTAAATTTTAATGTAAAAATTATCTTAGTGTGAACTTTTAGAAATTTTCCATGGTGTTTCATTTTGTGATGAATAGTAAAAAATAAATAATTTTATTCAAAACTAACATTTTATCCAATTAATTTTGTATGAAAACATATTGTTTTTATAAGGAAACAACCTAATTAAATTTCTTAAATGTGAATTTTATTCCAAAGAATGAAAATTTGGTGAAGACTTCCCTTACCTTGGGATTGTATTACATCAAACACGCTTAAAACTCTAATATTGTGGTTAAAAGAGTGTAATAGATTTTTTATAAAAAAACTCATTCTTATAACACCATATCTTATCATTTCAAAACATCTTTTCTCCATTTAGTTTTGGTATTTTGTTTCTTCCATTTTTTCAGGTACATTCTTTACATGATTTCCATGGCCAGTTTGTATTTGATTTTCTTATAATATGAAAATGAAATTCTAGAAGATTTAATAAATTTTACTAATATGTATTCAGAATATATAATGACACTTGAAATCAATTTTTTATCAAATATTATGATGAATATTTAGACAAAACATCAATGATATTAGTTTGATCATTTTTTTTGCAGTTCCTCAATAATCATGAACTTGAATCATTATATAATTTAATGTTATGTATATAATTTCATTAAAGAACATAAAATACATTACACCATATATATTAAATTCTGTTTCATCCATTAAATGGGATTTATGATCTTCTTTGAAAGAATTAATGGTAATTGAATAAACATCCTCAACGAATTTGGTAAATTGGTGCATTGCATATAGCGTATTAATTTTTAGAATAAGGGGGAGAAGAGAGGAAAAAAATGATTTTTATTTTACATGAACAAGATAAAATATAGAATATATATGATTCTTGAGATTCCATACACCTTAAATAAGGGTATATAATGATATTATAAAAATAGAAAGGAATAAAAATAAAAACACATGAAAATATACGAGGATTTTTACTCTTGATCCCTTCTCCTTGAGATCATCCTTAAGGCCTATGGTTTTTTTCTTTTGGTTAGACAATCCAGTCTTGGACATGGGGATGATTCATGGGGAGGATATTTGGTAGGAAATAGATAATGCTAAATACTTTATAGGAGTATGAGGAAGTTGGAAATTAGGATTGTATTTATAGGGGAGGGGAGGAGAGATTTTACATTATTTTAATCATTATTTTAATATTTTTTTCCTCGGATGCTTTATAGTCAGGATTAATGTGACCCAAAATTTTAATAATTTCATGTGAGTTGAAAACAAGTGGGATTACATCAGCCTTGCATCAAATATGTGGTAGTAAAAAATGAATTTAGCATTTATCATAATTTATCGTATTTTATTATTCATCATAAATTCAAGAATTTTAGGAAAATAGAAAATATTCACCCTAATCATTTTGTACATGTACAATAATAAAATTTAATTCTTTTTTATGAAAATACTTTTATATATATTTTTAATTTAATTTTTATGTAAATTCATAATTTATTTACAAATAAAAATTTTATATCTATTAATCATTTATTAACACCATGAAAAATTTAATCAATATCTTATAACAATATAATAATAAGAAAGTCAAATAATAATATGATTTACTATTAATATGTTTCATATTATTATTCATATTAATATTCATAAGGGTATGTTACTATTCATAAAAAATATGTTCTATCTACCTCCAAATAACATAATGATAACAATGAGAGATGGCCATTTTTATAAAATTCAAATCATAGAAGAATAACTATGTTTTAATGGATATTTATTTATATCTACATAAAACAATGTTATATTCATTTCAATTTGTTTTTTATAACATGGGATGTTACATTTTCCCCACCTTTGAGCAATTTTGTCCTCGAAATTTTATTTACTTGATAAATAATTTGAGGGTACCTTTCCCTCCTACAATTTGCAGACTCCCATGTTTCTTCTTCAACCATGTGGTTTATCCACAAAACCGGTACTGAGTGGATTGAATTTTATGTAATAATTGTTCCCTTTGATCAAGAATATGAACTTGTTTCACATCACTAGAAATTTTCTCCTCCAGGTGAACTAATTCTGAACTCAAGAAATTTGATGAATCTGGAGCATACTTTCTCACCTTTGAATTAAGAAAAACATTGTTTTCTAGAGATAAAATCATAGGAAAAACTAATATATAGGTGAATGGTCAAACATTCTCAACTATTTCATAAGGTTCAATTAAAAATGGAAATAGATTTCCTTCCTTAAAAAAATGAATAACACTTTTCCATGGTGATATTTGAAGGAAAAACATGATCAACTACCTCAAAAGAAAAGGATTTCCTCCTGTTGTATAAATACCTTTTTGGCCTTATCTAAGTTATCCTCATGTGTTGCTCTATCATCATCACATTGGCAGCCACTCCCTCTACTAATTCATGTCTCATCAACATCCTTTCCCTGAAATCATCCCAAATAGCTGGAGTTCACCACTGCTTCCCATAAAATGCCTCCAAAGGTTCCATCTATATACCTGAATGAAAACTGTTATTATAATAAAACTCAACAAAAATATTATATTGATCCCAGAATCCCTAGAATTCGATTGAATAAGAATGAAGCATATCGTTCAATGTTTGAATCAATCATTCTGACTTGGCATCAAATTGAGGATGGAAATCTGTAATGAAATTTAACTATATGCCCATAGACTTCTAATGTTCCATCCAAAAGATATATGTGAACCTGAGATATCGGTTATATATAATAGAAATAGGCACTCCATAATACATAAAAAAATAACTTTGATGTATAGTCTAGAAAGATGATCCAAATACACTATATCTGAAATAAGCATGAAATGTGTAGATTTAGTCAGTCAGACAAAAATAACTCATATTCAATTGTTACCTCAATATGTTTTTTGTTGTCTCACATTGAATTTCATAGATATAATTTTCCCATTTCTACTCTATCATTAGTAAAGGATAAATCATCCTTTTTGGTAATAGCCCTCTTTTTTAACCTATTGACATGTCAAATATTTCACCGTAAATTATACAATATCAATTTTCATTTAATCTAAAATTCCTACAAATGAATGACATTATACATCGTAGTACATCAAGGATAAACTAAAAATAGAGAACTACCAGACTCAAACAATAAATCATTCTTCAACATGGAATCATAGTGTACACACATTCTTTTACCAACTCATATTACACAATATTTATCATGGTTATGTTAAGGAAACATTCCCATTTTAACCAATTCTACCTTTTTTCTAAAGCACATGATCTTCCTTCTAAGATTAATTAATTCTGTCTGATAATGATGACTACACTAAAATCTAAAAAAATAGTTATATTTCCTCTACTAATAAATTCTAATCTAAATTTCATCAAATAAATAATTAGGGTATCATGTTCCAAACATAACATGGTCAATGATGCATGATTTTTTTCGAATCAAGGCTTCCTCCACTTCTTTTCCTTTTCCTAGATGGAAATTGATCATGCAATAAAAAAACATAATCATTTTAATCAATATTCTCTACCTGATGTTTAAATTTTTCAGTAGTATAAATAATCATCATACATTAATGTTCTGTATATATTTTACATTTGGCTCCATATAAATGATTAGACTAAATTTTTAATGAAAAAACCAAGGGTGCCCATTCCAAATCATGTGTCGGATAATTTATCTAATGAAGTTATAGTTTTATTGAAGTAATATAAATTACCATATCATTTTTTATAAAAATATAACCATGTCCCATCAAGGAATCATCACAATAAATGATAAACTCTCCATTTTGGGAGGGCAATGCCAAAACTATAGAATTCAACAATTTCTTCATCAGTTACTGATAAAAAACATCATAGTCTTACGTTAAAATAAATGAAACCCTTTTAGTGTTAATATAGATTTTGTTCTAGATAACCATGAAAGGTTTTTAATAAACATTTAGTAATATCTAGATAATCCATGAAAATTAATAATCCATGTATCATTTATAGGGCTTGTCCATTATTCATCCACTTTTCTTTTTGAATGATCAATAGTTATTCCATCTTTATTTACAATATGAAATTAAAAAAAATCATTTTTAACAAAAAGTTACACTTGCTTAATTTTCTATATAGTTTCAATTGTTTTATGGTTTTCAAAACAACACCTTGATGTTTTTCAAACATCACTTTATTCCTAGAAAATACAAAAATTTATTTACTAAACACAACAAATATTTTCTAATGAATCATAAAATATTGTATTCAAAATATCCATGAATAATTATGGTGAATTTGATAAGAAAAATGGAATATCAAAAAAATAATAAATCCCATATCTATTGTGAAAAGCAATTTTCAGGATGTTATCCTCCTTCACCTTTAGATAATGTTATCTAGATCTCATGTATATCTTGGAAATGTATTTATCTCCTTAGAGAAGATCCAATAAGTCATCATTATGAGGAAAAAGGATACTTGTAAATAATGGTGATGTTATTAAAAGTTTTTTCATCATTGCAAAGTCTTATAGAAACATCTTTATTTTTAAACAACAAAAAAGGATCACACCATGGTGATGTTATAGGATGAATGATTCCTTTATCAAGAAATTCATTCAATTTATTTTAAATACTAAAACTTTTATTTATCCATTGGGTAAGGGGGTATTGAAATTGGATTTTAATCACGAATTAAGTCAATTATGAATTCAACATCCCGATCAAGTATAACACAAGGAAAATAATTAGTAAAAACATAGAGATATACATTTAATATTGGAACATCATTAATCTGAATATTCAACTTATTTTCAACAATATAGGTAAGATAACATTAATTTCCATCTATCAATAGTTTCATTACATCCAAATATGTTATCAATTTTATGGTTTCATTCCAATATATAAAATGAATATCTTTTTGAAAAATAACTTCATTATATCTACAATCAATCTGAGCATGATAAAAATTAAGCTAATCCATTCCCAGAATGTCGCCAAACTCTAATAAAGGAAAATAATGTGGTTTTTAGGTAATGTCATTCCATAGACCACAATAGAATAATTATTATAATTCCAAATTGCCATAATATCCCCCTGGTGTTTTTAAAAGAAGATAAGGTATCATTTTTTGTGGTGATATTTCCAATGGCCATAAAATTCTTCATAAATAAAGGAATGTGTAGACCACATATCAAACATAAATTTAGAAAAATCAGTGTAAACTAACAAGTTACCTGATATAACTACATTGGATGGCCCTTGGTCTACTGAAGTTACTACAATGGATCTCACTACACCTTTTTGTTTATATTCAGGCAACATTGCATCATTTGAATATATATTTGGGAAGGAATTTTCATAATGACTCATTTCACCACATTTAATAGACTTAATTATTCTTTTTTCTGGATTAGTCTATGGATAATATCTATTATAATATAGGCCAAAATTTCCAAATAAACCACATCAAAAACACATGTATTTGATATCCATTCCCCTTGGTTATTTTTTCTACACTTTTCCCAAAAAAACATTGATTTTGGACCATAAGATTTATTTTATGGATTCTTCCCCCTATCATTCCAAATGGACCTCTTCTTCACCTTGATTTGAATGTTAACATAATCATCTGGAAACTCTAACTCTACATTAGTCGCACCTCCGAGAATTGTTTCATAATTTTTGAATTCATGAGGGGCCAATATCCTTTGATACCATATATTTAATCCAGTGTAAAAGTAGTTTATTTTTCTATCAATATCCATTAAAATATTTATAGGATACATTTCAAGTTGGGTGATGTTTTTTTCCTACAAAACCACTATATCATCCTTATTTTTCTTCAATTCAAGGAATTTCGTATCCATACTAAGTATCAACACCTTAGGAAAATATTTTTTATATAAAAGACTTATAAATTGATCCCATAATATGGCATAAATATACCCACTAACACTGATATTTTTTACCATTAACCAGCATTAATTAACTTAACCTTAAATAATATAAGTTTAATCAATTATATTTTGATTATCTCAACATCCCATAACATCAATTAACTTTTCAATGGATTTAATCCAACCTTCATCCGCTACTAGGTCTGACGATCCAGTGAATGTAGGTGGGTGTTTAATCATAAAATGTTCCACTATCATCATGTTCCTATGTGTTATCACTATTTGATCCCTTTTATGGATGCCACCTCTATTTATTTCATATTTTAGTTGAATCACTACAATCTAAAACTTCTTGTTTCCAATCTCTACTATTCAATTATGCATATTCAAAAGGATTTCATTTGGTTGGTTCAATTCCACTTGAGTTTCCCCATTTCTTCTGTGGAAAAACATTCCAAACAAACATATCATTGTTGAATAAACATGGTAATCATTATATTTTATAAAATATCTAATTATACGTTGAGTAAAATTAATTTATGATATTATTATAACATAATAAAAACACCTATATTTATCTAAACCAACCTCCAATACCATCATTATGTACTCGGCCTTATTACATCACATAGTCTTGAATATTAGTCAAAAACTGACATTCTTTAATATTCAAGTTCTTTTCAAGTTTAATGTTTAGAGATTAGGGTTATAATACATATAAAATATTCCACATTCATATAGAGTATATAATAGAATAAAATTACATTTCTATAAAAAATTAAATCTTCTTAAATATAACATGATTTCATTGAAAAATCTCCATCACATTTTACCAGGCAGCCTTCTTTGTCACCAAAATCCTTATAACCTTTGAATGTCATTTAAAAACATGGTATGTGAACAAAATTATTAGTAAGTGATATATAAAAAATAATGAAAAAATTATTCCATGAATACTTATAACGTATGATATCATTTTCAAAAAGACATACTTGTCGCCCATATAAACATAATTTTTGAAACTAGATATTTCCATGAAATTTACAAAAAACATATTGATCATAAATATAACCATAATATTTTATTGGGGAATTAATAAAAAATATTTGCAACCTCATTACAATATTATGATTTTTAACCCTCACAACTACCGTACAATGTGACACTCACGACTACCTTATAGTGTAGCCATCATAGATACACATGGAGTAACTAGATGGATAACATCAAACATACACATACACAATGAATTAAAGGGACATATATGTCCCACCAATCATCATAAAAAATTCCCATTATATAAATCATAAACATACAATATAAAAAATTGCGCAAAAACATTTCTTTTTAATTTTCTAAAACATAATTTTAGAATAATATTTTAAAATAAAAGACCCCACATAAATATCAAATAATTGATATTATATGTAATAGAGTGGATATGATAAGCATATAAAATGTAAATACAAATAATCAATCATAATGTATAAAAAATTAATCATCCAAAATATTTTAATACAACATTAATAATGAAGTATGAGTTAAACCTATAGAAAAGAAATTTGGTGAAAAATTCTCTTACCTTGGGTTTTTCTTAGATAAAACATGTTTAAGAATCATATATAATAGTAACAGGAGAATAATTAATATCATATAGAAACATTTTCATGTTTATAACACCCTATATGATTATTTTATAACATAATTTTACCTCTTTAGTTATTAGTATTTTGTTACTTCCATTGTTTTTTGTACGTTCTTTACATGATTTCCTTGGTAGGTTTGTATTTTATTTTATTGGTGCATGGAAATGAAATTACATAAGTCTAATGAAATTTTATTCACATGTTTCTAGAATATATATTCATACCATAAATTAGTTTTTATCATATATGATGATAAATATTTAGATAATACATTAATGGTATTTGTTTATATCATTTTTGGTGGTTCCTTGATAAACATGAACTTGTTTAATTATATAATTTATATTTATGTATAGAAGATAATTATAGAACATATAACAGTTTAAATAATAAAAAGTAATTCTCTTTAAACCATTAAAATGGTACTATTATCTGATTTAAATGAATTAATGGAAATTGAGAACACATCTTTGTTGATTTTTTAAAGGACGACATATCACAGATGAGGATTTTATTTTTATAATAATAAGGAGAGGTGATAAAGAAATAAGTTGAATATTTTACAAGAACATAAAACATATATAATATATGTGATTATAGATATTTCATTCCATCAATAAAAGGTGAGGGGAGTATATTATATGAAAATAATCGAATTGAAAATAAAACACAAGAAAAATGAAGAGGATTATTACTCTTGATCTCTTCTCGATGAGATCTTCTATATGGGCTTTGGTTTGAGCAATTTGGTGAGACCATCAGGTCATGGACGTGTCTAAGGCCCTTCGGGGGGGATTTTACAGAACATATAAATGGCTCAATTTCGTGGAGGTGTGTGAGGATGCGAGAAATGAGGGATGTATTTATAGTGGGGGAGAGGAGAGATTTTACATTATTTTAATCATTATTTTAATATTTTTTCTCCTAACTATGAATATTCTTGAATCATTTGACCCAAAAATTGTTAATAATTTTATTTATGTTCATAAAATTTGAGCTTTAATCATCCTTGCATCACTTATGATGCTACAAATCAATTATTTAATATTTATCATAATTTCTTGTATTTTACTATTAATAAAAAATCAAGATTTTCAGAAAAATATATAAAAATTACCCATTAAATTTTTTGACATGTAGAATTCAAAAATGAACTCAATTTTTTAAAAATAATTTTCTAAATACTATTTATTTAAATTTTTAAAAAAATCATAATTTATTCAAAAATAAGAATTTTTACCCTATAACACATTTTTCACCACCTTCAAAAAATTAACCAAGATCGCATTATCCTAAAAAAATAAAAAATAAAATAATAATATGATTTTATATTAATAGGGTTCATATTAATATTCATATTACTATTCATAATGGTATGTTTCTATTCACCAAAAAACAAGTTGGTTCTATCAAATTCCAAATAACATGCTACCACAATCGTAGATGCCCATTTTTTTTAATTCAAATAATAAAAGAAGAAAAATAATGTTTTAATAGTTTGTTATAACTATCTAAATAAAACAATGTTTCATTAAATATAATATATTTTTTTAATATTTTGGGCGTTATATTATTAACTGATTTTCAATAATGATTTGATATATTTTACATATATTAATAAAATATAAATCATTGAAATATTTATTATATATTATTTAGATATAGAATCTTAGTAATCTTATGAACATTTTCAAAACCCTTCTTTCTCATCCAATCTACAAGATGAATTTATTATTAATTCCGTAAATTTAAATGATTGCAACATAGAAAAAAAGATTAAATATTTGGAATAATAATAATTTATAATTTTTAGTATGTATGAATTGGTTTCTTAAAAAACATAAGTGAAATGAATTAAAATTAATTACATAATTTTAGTTAAAAATGATTTTACCTGGTGGTTAATCCATAAGTCCTAAAGGAAACATGAAAAAAAAAACATTTCCCAATCCATTTTTCTAATCATATCCAAAACTTATTTTATCTGTTAAAGAATTTTAGTTCTTATTTTATAATAATGATATAAGAGTGACATCCCAGTAGTGTTTAGCTTTTTATATTTACAAGATTGTCACTCATAAAACATAAAAAGGCAACAATCCCTTCTCATATTCACCCCACTCGTTCATTTTTTATTATCAAAACCCTATGTAAATAAACTCCCATAATCATTCAAATCATTCTAGAAACCTCAATTTTTTTATAATTTAACTATGAATGTCATTTTGTATAAAACAAATGGAGTTACATGTAAAAAAGGTAACATTTTGCAAAGAAAAAATCTATTTAATTTCATTATACAAACCATAATTTATACTTATATATTGAATATATAAAAAAATAATTACCATTATTAGAAAACTATTTTTTATCTTAATTCTATTCTCTATAAATACACACACTTCCATAAAATGAGATTACACAATCACAGTTCATGTGTTTGGGGGACTACCGTCATGCAAATCGATGTCATTCATTCTTCCATTAAAAATATTGATGATTTGGAATAATATAGTATTTTAATTTTATATATTATATATGATAACTATAATAACATTATTAGTATAATTTCATATGAAAAATAAATACATTTTTTCCATTTTTTTGGAATATAATAATGTCATTTCTGGACAGGTTGACTATCGCCAAACTAATGAAATGTGATTCATTACACATTACATGGAATTAATTAATGGTGGGTTTAATAGAAATATGTTACATATATTAAATAAATATTATACATATGT
This sequence comes from Viscum album, assembly GCA_963277665.1. Lineage (NCBI taxonomy): Eukaryota > Viridiplantae > Streptophyta > Magnoliopsida > Santalales > Viscaceae > Viscum > Viscum album. The sequence continues at coordinate 1,063,905,921 of OY728140.1, forward strand.
TATAATTTAATTACATTTTATTTAATTTTTATACTTTTATTATGATAAGATAAATGAATCTATGTTCATCCATATGTACGACATACAATATTCATGGACGGTGTATTTCATATCCTATATCATGAATTTATGGATTACAAGAAATATATATATTTAATATATATATATATATAATATTTACATTTTTGATTGAATTCGTCATATGATTAAATAATTATCTATATAATAATGGAAAAAATCAAAACGTACTCATATGACAATGGAATTAACACACGAAATAATGATAATAGTGAATGATTATTAATAAACTAGTTAAATATGATATAAAAGGACTACATATGGCATCATTAAAATTACTATTATTCAATTATAAGAGACTAGCATGATTGAAATTTTTATACCTTTGTTTAAATTGTCTTTTTCATGACTCGCCCCTCGGGGCCCATTCCACTACTACCCCAAGCCTGCCTACCAAAGGCTCTGGGTGTTGACTACCACAGAAGTTATCAACCTTCAAGTTGGAGGAATTTTCCTAGATGCATATATGCACACACACTCCCAACAGTGCCCCGACTCACAAAAGGGACACAACATAACATAGAAAAACTCAGTACAAGTACAACTAAAATAAATGGGCCAGAATATAATCCCAACGAAAATGGAAATTTTTTTAAAAAAAGTAAATAAATTCTTGAGGCCATCTTCCACAAATCCTACAGGAATGGTAGGGACAGCTCATCATTGAAACACTCCATGTCAACATTCACCACCATCCACAGTCCAGTCTTGGATCCCTGAGTCTCATTCAAAGAAGCACATCGTCTATATGAGACACAATAACATGTAGGCAAAGCCCATGCTGAGATGAGTATAACAATACCAAGTAGGGACCCCAAGACCCCTGAAGGCCTCCTCAAATTGTTCAATGTGAAAACCAAAAATCATAATCTAAATCACAAGAACAATGAAAATATAGTCACACCTGATATATTCTATGGTAGTAACAGTAGCATCACCAATCACATTGTCGAACTCCACCGCTACTAGAGAACTCCTCCTATATCAAGTAAAGTTTGCCTGTCGGGACACACTGGGTTGCTTCCCACTAACCTTGAATTGCTTAGGTACTCCTCCCCATGACATATCATTGGTCTTTCAGGTCACAGAGAGTAACTCTTCAGTGTGGTATGCTAAGGTACTCCTCCTTTCATGTACGTATGGTCTACTAAGTCACACAGATGTGATCCTTACCATGGGAATGCCAGGTCACCCAAAGTCTCTTCCCACTGGGCCATTGAGTCACATAGATTCAAAAATCAGAAGTCTTCAGGTCTCAACTAGTCATAGGGTTCCGTACATAGCGCAGTAGGTAGAACCAATCATAATGTAATAGATTATAATTTAGTATGAAGAAAGATTGAAAAAAAGTTACTTGATAATCTGTCATGTCATAAGGGTTCCAACACAATAGATGGAGCTTCAACCGGATGGTTGGTCTGTAAGTTATAGGTATTTTAGTTCTGATAGCCTGCCTATATCCGAATACAATCTATCCCGGCCAAACTCCAACATTCTCTAAAGTTCACATGGAGTACCTAAAAAAGAATGTCTGGTCTTAATCGTTATGGCACAGCTGACAGTTAATCAAACGGATATCCAGTTTAGGAGTTACTACCAATTAAACGTAACATGGGAAAAATGGGTTCAGGTTCGATCCGACCCAAGTGGACCAACCCAACTTGACCCATTCTGTGTATACCCAACCCAGGTCTAATCCTCTTAGGTCGAGGCTGCCCACTATTCCCGACCCGGCCCGACCTAGTTGGGTCCGAACCAGCCCATTGGGCTGCTGATTTGGCTTATTCGTTCTGGCCCACTAGTATCACCCTGACCCATGGTTTCAAGCCGATTCCATCTTCTGTGGAGGTGGCATAGCCTCTTATGTCATCCACTCACACAGATGGTGGACCTGGTCATGCCTTTCACCTAAACTCGCTCGGAGGGTTAACTCCTCATTACAGTGACACACTGGTACTGCCGAACTACAGAATGATGTGGACAAGGATTCTTCATCTTCCAGGCACATCGTAGGGGTGTGCTTCCTCATGTTCCATGACCTGTCATGTTCGCGGCATCTGACTCCCAAGAATTCCCATGGTCTGCACCTCCTATTGCATCGCAGCTCGTTGTGGCTGTAGATTCTGCCACCCAAGCGTGACTATGGGGCGCACCTCCTCTAGTGTTGGGGCCGGTCATGGATGCAGCTTCCACCGCCCAGGCGCACTGCTAGAGAAAAACTCCTAAAGGTTCATGGACCATCTTGGATTCGGCTTTCATCACCCAGGTGCACCACTAGGGCGTTCCTCTTCCTGTGGCAACTAGCTAAGCTGATAGATGGTCTCTACTACATCAGGCAAGAGGCCGGTACAACCATGGGCCTCTATAACTTCTGGTCCTCCACAAAATAGGAAACCAAAACAGGATATAGTGGGGGATCAGTGCGGTTTTTGTTTAGCATACACCCTCCATGTTATAATTAGAAAATGAAAAGGATTGCATAAATGTAAAAAGTCCCATAATGAAAACCCTGCAATATTCTCCAATATTTTATGAATGAAAAATGGATCATCCCATTGAACGGTTGATCTGTGTTCTTCATAATAATCATGAATTGGGTAAAGGGGATATATATAGCATAAAACCCCATACCTTTTATTTGTTGGAAGGTGATGTAGGAGAATATGGAGTATACACATTCCAAAGTGTTCATTCGTTCTTTTCATTGCTTTTTGATACCACAAACATCTTTCAATCGATCACATTCTTTGTCGGAGCAGAACGTCATCGGTGCTTCATCAGAGCTTCCTCTCATATCTCACCCAAAACCCAATACTATTCTTATATTAAATAGTCCAAGGGAGAGGATCAAATTACCCCATAATTAATAAGGTTAATTAATGAGAATAATTTATGAACCTCTTTATCTATCTCAACTGTGTGGTAATAGATTCTTTAAATTTACCCCAAATATGCGGTTACAAAAAATAAGATTCAATCCATTAAATGTCTTGATTTTAAACCATGATCCCACCATCGTATGTCCAAAAATTGAAAAAATAAATAAAAATAATATAATCTTCAGTTGTTTTATTATTATTATTTTGTAATTCCCATAAAATTAATTTTTTCTTCATTACCTTACCAGTCAAAGTTAATCTTTTAATAAGTGAATCTTGGAACTACAGATTATATAGTTCCCTCAAATGTTTCATCTGAGTACCGGTTCAAATGATAGAAAATGCACCCACATGATGGACCCGCTCGTGTCAATCCCCTATCTCCATAGAGAACTCCGCAACCACTGCACTATCGTCGATTTCTGGCTATACCCAATCGATAATGTGTGATGGATCATTCACATACCTCCTCATCTATGACACATTGAAAACAATATGCACCTAGTGAATATTGGGGGGATATCTAGATGGTATGCCATATCTCCTACACTGTTGAGGACTAGGAATGGTCTGATGAACATCATAGATATCTTGCAACCCTATACATACCTTTGTCATCTATATTTTGGTGAGACCAGTTTGAAAACATGGTCCCCTACTAAAACTCCAAGGGACTCCATCTCCCATTAGAATAAGACATCTGTTGGCTCTGTACTGTCTTCATCCTATCCTGGATGATCTTCACCTTTTCTGTGGTAGGTTGTACCAACTCGAGACACATATGTTCTGACTCTCATGGGTCTACCCAGTATAGTGGTAATATGAAATTTTTCCCGTATAGGGGGACAAATGGAGCCTTGCTTATGGAGGAGTGATAACTATTTATGTTAGTGAACTAAACCTGTGGCAGGAGGTCCTCCCCACTATATCCAAAATCAAGGACACATGCAAGAATAATTTCCTTGAGTGTCTGTGTGGTCCACTTCATCCGAACAACATTTTTCGGATGAAAGGCGGTTCATAAGCGTATCTAAGTCCTAAATGCCTCCTACAATGACTTACACAAGCAGGTTATAAAACGTGTATTGATATCTGAGACAATAGTCGATGGTACCCTCTGAATTCATATAATATCATGTATGTATAGGCATCTCATTCTCTCTACCGATCCATGCTATTGGATGGGTAGGATGTGGGCCGACATAGTGAGTTAGTCAATGATCACCAAGATGGAATCGTGGCCCCTAGATGTATATGGTAGCCCTATTACGAAGTCTGGGGATATACCATCCCACTTCCATTCTGGCACCTCATGTGGCTATGTTAATCATATTGGTACCTTATGCTTGGCCTTTACTTTCTAACAAATGAGGCACTGTGATACGAACTCTGTCACTGCTTTCTTCATCCCAGGACAAAATTAATGATACCAGATGTCCCGGTACTTATTCACCACTCTAGGATGAACTACCAAATGGGATGTTTGGAACTCTCGCAACAACACCTCTCGTAGATTCACTGGTACCATGGTGCATCCTTGGATGATAATGACATTCTCTCCACCTCCCAAAAATCATTTTTAAGTTTATCCTAAGGGTATCTGAGAAAGTCAAGACTCACAGTCAACATCACCAAGATGAGCCTCCAAAAATCGTTGAAGGAGTGAGGGTTACAGTCATAAACTGGAGGTAGGATTCCCAATCTCAATCCATGATAGATATATGCAATGTGACGAGCTACATTGTGGACTCACTCAGCAACTATTGACCAGGCCTCCTACTAAGTGCACCTGCTACTACATTCCACTCCCCATGAGTGTAAACTATCTCCATGTCATAGTCTAGGAGGAACTCCATCCATCTTCATTGTCTCTTGTTCTGGTCCTTCTGTTAGAATATATACCTGAGACTCCTGTGATAAGAGTAAACAATAAACTCTTCACCCACCAAGTAGCGCCTCAACATCTTTAGCGCAAAGACCACTACTTCTAATTCCTGTTCAATAGTTTTATAGTTATGCTCGTGCAGCCTCAACTATTGTGAGCCATAAGTAATCTCCACTCACTTCTACATTAGAAGACATCCTAGTCTAGTCCATAATGCATCGCAGTAGACTACATACTCAACACCCTCTTCTGGTAGCCCCAATATGGGGACACTCTTAAGTCTCCACCTAAGCTCCTAGAAATTCTATTGTAACATCTCCATCCTCATGAAATATTGTCCCTTAATTATAAAATATTACAAGGGATCGGTTACCATAGAAACGTTATGTAAAAAAAATTCAGTAGTATCAAACAGATGCCAAGAAACTCGGCACCTCAGTCACAATCTGGGTGGCTCCCATGAAGTTACAACCTCTATCACTATCGGATCCATTGAAACCCCACCATCAATGAAAACATTCCCCAAGAAGTGAAATTCCAATATCCAAAACTGTATCTTCAATAGCTTTTCGTAAAGATGGTGATCTCAAAATGTATCCAGAATAATCTACCTGTGTGTGTCACGCTCCTACATTAACGCTAAGTACACAATGTTTTCATTAATGAAGACTACCACAAAGTGATAGAAGTATTCCTAGAATCTCTTTTTCATGATCCCCATGAACACTCTTGGAGTTTTGGTCATGACGAAGAGAATAACCAAGAACTCATAATGTCTTTATCAACATCTCAAGATTATCTTTGATATTTTCTTGTCTCGTACCTTATGGTGATGATATCCAGATCTGGGGTCTATCTTCGAAAACCACCATGCTCCATTGAGCTGGTCGAAGAGATTATTGATCCTTGGAAAAGGATTCTTGTTCTTCATGGTCACCAGGTTCAGGCACTGATAGTACAAAAAATTCCTCATAATCACATTAGACTTCTTGGAAAACAAAATCAAGGCTACCTAAGGAGAAACACTGGGACTTACAAAGCCCTTCATTTGTAAGTCATACAATTATACCCTCATCTCAAGAATCTCCACAAGAGACATCCGATATGACGGTTTGGATATCTGTTTTGTCGCTTAGCACATGTCAATGTAATATTGTACCTCTCTAAGAATAGTTAGTTTTAAAACATCATCAGGGAAGACATCAATATATAGGTCCAAAACTATTGGATAGATCAAACTCCACTCATCTGGTACACCGAGGGTGAGGATATCCAACTAAAGAGTGATCAGTTGTACCCTCCTTCATGAGATCCCATCTTGTTCAGAAAAGCTTTCCACCTCAACGGTGATGGAAAACCTAATCCCATCCTCGCAGACACAAAGCCCTTTGTGCATAAAATAGTCTATCTGAGTAAGGACTGTGGATAGCCATCCCATATCCATGACGACATTGTAAGGCCTCAACAATGATACTTGGAGATCCTAGTGGAAGCTCTCACCTCCTAGTGTGATCTCACACATCATATACTAGTGTGTAATCCATGAATCCTCTCCCGTGTGTGTCTCCAAACATAAAGATTAACCCAACGACACCATCATAATCTCATATCTCTGAATGAGTGTCGTGGAAATGAAATAGTGACTAGAACTTGTGTCTATAAGTACTAAAGCTGGGATGTAATAGACAAAGATCATATATCCAATCATCTCTAGAGCATCATAATCATATGCGTCTAATACCATGAGTTGTTCTCTGTCTTGTCCTCTTACTCCCTATAGTAGAGGTGGACCACCTAGTGGTGGTGCTGTTAGAACCTCATATCATCTTCCACCAACTACAAAAGGACATGCTCCTCTACCACTTCTTCCGCCCTAAGGACCACCATGCTCAAACCTTGACCACTAAATTGACAGCCACTCGACCATATTCTTCTCATCTATATGGAAGGTCCGGAATTCACATTCCATGTGTCCCTAACCATAACACAAAAATAAATTATTTTCCCCATATGACACCCTCTGTCCTGGGGGCCTCTCCATGCCAACCCTGAGTCCAATGGTCGACCTCTGAAATACGTGGCCTGCTTGGGCCCACATGTCTGTAATCTGCTAGCTCCGAAAGACTCATCCACCTGGGGTCTGTAGGTAGATCTTGTTGCTGGAATCTTCTCCGCAAAGAATTTCTCCATCATAAGCGGTCTCTCTAGCTCCCTGGCCAGGGTAGTGATGCTGAGAGACACTACCAAATCCATGATCTTATGATTGAGTCCCTACTCTATGGTTCGAGCCCTGAAGAAATGATTTGTCCCATGTTTATGGAGTAGAGAGAGAGAGGTCAATACATCTTTCTGAATATAAGGAAACATTCATGTTGACCTACTGTGTGTTAAGAAACTTCTGAATGTGCACAGATCGCAATATTGATGGAAAGAACTCATCCCGGAAGAGCCTCTCAAAGTCACCCCAAGTGAGGGTCGCCTTATCAGGAGTCTAGAGGGTCATGATACACCATCTCCCTATCAATCACTATAGAAGGATCGCATCCAAGAATGTCATATGGTCAGGTGGTGTCCTCACTAAGCGGAAGACCCACGTTACGACTTCTATCCATTCCTCAGCGACATGACGATCTGTCTCTCCCCTGAAATCAGGATGTCTCTATCAATCATACTCTTATAGGGCACTAAGACTAAACATTTTCTCTACCATAACAACCATATGTAGATAAAAACCATCGTGTGGGGGTATCACTAGTTCACTGCCATGTGGGGCCATCTCTAACATTGGTCCCTGAACGGATGCATCGTTTCTAGGAGGGATGTCGTCATGACCTCGTATTAGGATCATGTATGGTCCTATACTTGGAGGAATCCAGAGATAGATCATTATCTAACATGGATAGAACATTATACCAGTTGATCTGACTCTTATTATAAATCAAAAGACACATATGGAACCATTGTTTTCAGGTATTGAGTTGAAAAATAGAATTCAAGGTCCTTATGTATGGATACGTTAGCCACCACACCCACATTATACTCCCTAAATCTGAAAGTAAGACTCACAACATTTAACACTATTCCTCCAAGGGAAAAAATGAAAACCATAGACTCTCAATCATTTAGGGAAAACTGACCGCCCATTGATACAACTTTATCATGACTTGTCCCCTGAGTCCTGTGTCATGACTACCCCATTCCTGCCTCTCAAAGGCCAAGTTCTAGGGACTAGTGTCGAAGGCATCCAACTGCATGTGAAAGTCATTTTAATGGATACCTATACTGACACACATGTGCCCAACCAAGTCCAAGATACAAAATAGAAACAACATATCATTGATAAACTCTGTACAAGTACCACTGGAAGTAATGGTCCAGAATAAAAGCCCAATTGCAAAGGAAAAACAATGAAAGGGGAATAACAACTCTTGAGCTCGCCTACCACAAATCCTATAGGAAGGTTTGGTACAAATCAAAACTTCTTCTCTCAATATCAACTATTACCATCATCCACCATCAGGTCCTAGCTCCCAGAGTCTCAGTCAAATGTGCCCAGCATCTACAAAAGACACAACATGGTGTCGGTGAAGCCCGTGAAGAGATGTGTATAAAAATTTCTGGTTTGTTCCTTAAGACCCATTAAGATATCCTAGAATTAAAAATAGAAAAACCACATAGAATAATAAAAATCGCAAGCACAAAAAAACATATCTCACACCAAATATATTCTAGGGTAGTAATAGTAGAATCACTAGTCACATTGTAAAACACGTCAACTGATGGAGAACTCTTCATCTATCTAGGTCAGCGGGCCTACTGAGTCACATAGTACTGCTTCCAACTAACTATTAAATACAAAGATTTCTTCCCCCTCACATCTTGTGGGGCTTCTGGGTCACACGGAGCCGCTCTCCACCATGGCCTGCTGAGGTACTCCTCCTATCGAGTACCATAGGTCTGAAAAGTCTCATAAAGTTGCTACCTATCATGGGCAATCCATGTAACATAGAGGTGCTTTTAATTGAGCCTTTATGTCAAACAAAATCTAAAATTAGTTGTATTTAGGTCTCAACCAGTCTCAAGGTTCCTTACATAGTGTCGTTGTGAGCACCGCTCCACAAGCCAGCAATCGTATTTCATCAGAAACAAAGTCTCTCAATAAAGTAACATGTTGATCTATCTTGTCATTAGGGTTCCAACGCAATAGACGACATGTCAACCAGATTCCCAATATATATGTTATAAGCATCTCAGTTTCATGGGACCGGTTGGATTTAGGTACAAACCAAACCTGGAAAAAATTCAATTTTTTCGAATGTCATTTGTAGTTTTCCACTTCTTAAGGGTTTTAGAACCGCTAAAGGTTCGTCAAATGGATGCACTGTTTAGGTTTTATGCCCAATTAAATGTTACTAAGCTGAAAGTGGTCTGGGTCCTGTCTGACCTGATTGGACCAACCCGGATCCGACACTACTGGTTTGAACTGGCCCACTGGGTCCGGCCCAGTTGGGGCTAAACCAGCCCACTTGGCTTTAGGTCTAGCCTTTAATGTCTGGCCCACCTAGAAAAACTCAGCATGTGGTTTCGGGCCGACTCCAATCACCCAATACATGTAATATAAATGCCTGGAACCAGTTCAAGAAATCGGTGGACCATGTTGTTCCTTCTACATCAACCCACATGGTGGCTAGGATCCCCCATGTGGTGCCACGTTGGCACCACAGAACTCCAATGCACCTGGCCCTTTGCTGTCGCAGCTTATTCACCGTCGAGGCACACCGCCGGGGTGCACTTCCACCTACGCTGTGACCCATCGTGGTCATGGCTTCTGACGCCTAGGAACGCCTCCAAGGTGTGCCTCCTCTAGTTTATCGACCCATAGTGGTCATGGCATCATCCGTCGAGTTGCGCCTCGTCCTGCAACTATCGGCTCGGCCAGCATCCAATCCCTTCTCTACTGGGCACACCGTAGGTAGCACCGCATGCCTCCATAACTTCTGGTTGACCATGAAATACACAACCTGAAAATGGAAGAGGGATTGTTCCATTTTCATTTGGTCAGTTCCCTGCACCTTTGAATTATAACATAGAATGGATTACATAAATGTAAAAACTCTCATAAAAGAAACCGTGCAATATCCTCCCACATTTTGAGAAGGAAACATGGATCGCATTATTGGAAATATGATATGTGTTCTTCATAATAATATAGAATGAGGTAATGGGGATAAATCAAAAATAAAACCCCCTACCTGGTATTCATTGTATTGTGTTGTAGAAGAGGAGGTAGTGTACACGTCAGAAAGTGTTCATCAGTGAATGTCTTCGCCTGTCGACTACCCCAATGTATGTCACTCGATAACATTCTTCATCTGAGAGAAAAGTCATTAGTGTTTTGTCAAATATTATCCTCATAGCTCTCCCAAAACCCAAGCCTGATCTCAGATTATATAGAGTGGTGGAGAAGATCAACACACAACACAATTAATGATGTAAATTATTGAATATTATTAATAATCCTCTTTAATTATCTCAATAGTGTAGTTACACATTATTTTAATTTTACCCAATGGTGTGGTTACACAAAATATGAGTCAAGCCATTAAAGGGATTGACATTGCACCATGGACCCACCATTGTTTGTCCAATGGTTGAAAAAAAATCTTCAGTTATTTTATTATTATTTTTGTAATGTCCATTATATTAACTTTTTCTTTCTACCATTGATGATCAAAGATAAGCCTATCATAAGTGAATCCTTGCATTGGGGATTCAACAGTGCCCTCAGATTTTTAATCTGAGAACTGGATCAAATAATAGAAATTTCCACCCAAACATTTTCTGAACGTAAATTAAAAAAACTTCAATATTTCTATTATGGGCTCTCCTGGCCTCAGAAACACGTACCGACAATTTTCCCAATCTCTTAATAATCCTAAATAGTTTAAAAAAAATATTATATGGAATTTCTGGGTCTCTAAAACATTTATCCTAAAGAGATAATCATGAAATGATATTTCCAATCTTATGTCTATTTTTTTGTTAAAATTATACCATATTAACCACTCATTTCTTTTAAGTGGTGTATGTACTTCCCAATTCAATTTTAAATATTGAATTTAAATTATTTTATGATATTAAATGTTTCAATTGATATTTTTATTTCTTGGAAGTCATGATTCAAATTTATCTCTTCTAGTAACGGATTTCGTCTCAATTTATATTCCATTGAGAGTAAGTTATTTTTATGAACCAATTACATTTATGTGGTATATATTATAACCCTATCACATATAAAATCATGAATAAATCATTATAATTGAAATATTATAATCCAATTTTAATTACTTCATCCATTGTGGTTTGATTAAAAAATTTCCAAGTGATAAATGTTTTAGGGAAATCTCGTATTATTTATTGATTTTAAATATACTCTTAAAAAATCAAATTATTGAAATAATTTTTCATTGTCAATTAAATATCTATAAAGTATACATATTCTTATGTGATGGATATTATTATTTTCTAATATTTTTAACATTCTTACATAAGGAGATTACATTGAATATGATTTCATAAATTGGGGAAATAATAATAAAAATATTTCTGTCCCTAAATACGGATATTTTATAAGGACTGTTTTTTTAATTAAATAGATTAAAAGATATATGAGTAATTTTTTGAATATAAAATACATGGGATGGAGGCTGGTTAATACAATCCCCTCGATTCATTGGCAGTCTTATTAGAAATATAAAATTTCCATATAAATTTATATTAAACTATCTGGAGAATATATCTTCAGAGTGTAGTAGTTTATGCTAATGATACAAGAAATCCAATATTTAATAATTTATTTTAATTGATATTTTATTTATATTTCATAGTTGATTTTCAATATAAAAAAATATATTCATTCTTTTATTATTTAGTATATTTATTAAATGTAATGTGTCCCTATCCTCAATGTATAGTTGAAATTAAATTAAGAATTGTACATTTTTTTGTTTTTTATCAATTACCTTATTATATGTGTTGATTGCATCATATTGTGTTCCAAAAATTGTTATATTTTTATAATAAGGTTCTAATGTTTGATATATGTCATGAAATATGGTGTTTCACAAGGTTTGGGTGATTTTTACAGCACATACTCTGTTTAACCATCATGTAAACTCATTCTTACATAATTTTTGAAATTAAATTTAATTGTTTTCACTAATTACAATGGTAGAAAATAAATTCTACCTTATTAAATGTTATAAATTATGGTAATAAAATATATTTACCTTTTTTCTACAAATTCCATTCATAAAATTTTCATAATTTAATTTCAAATGTATCCCATATACATGATAGAAAAATAAATTCTTTTCAAGTAAAAATATTCAAAATATTATAATGTTTTTATAATTAAATTCAAGATAAAAATTATTATACAGAAATAAATTGGATTGATATATGTATAATTTAACTATTTATAATTTAAAAAAATCAAATCTATCATTTAACATTAGAATTAATTTAGAAGAAGAGGTAGTTTTCGATTAAAATTTTATATTTTTTTATGTTCATAAAAAATGATATCATTTAGAATAATAAAAAAATTCTCCTTTGGTAATATTAATATTCCTCTTTAAGAATTAAATTAATATTTTCTAATAAATATTTTAATATTTTAATATATTAAGTTCAATATAAGTTCATTATAAAAAGTCGACAAAATCACATTTTATATCAACTCAATTTTTAACCATAAAATTTGATTTATTTTTATTTTTTTTCATTTAAAAACATAAAAATATTGTTAAAATTTATATTACATATATAATATGTAACAATAATAAATATAAAAAAATATATTTATTTTTTAATTTGTTAGTATAAAACTCAATGGTGAGTATTTGTTTCATAAAAGGATTTATATTTACTTTCAAAAGGGTTTTATTTTCTATTATAATTAATTATCCATAAAAACTCATTATATATTAATTTTTAATTCATATTTTCATAATTTATTTAATCCTATTTATAAATTCTATTCCAATTTCCCAGTCATAATTGTAATATATATAATGGGTCTTTTATTATTGGTGTTGTGTGTTGGGTAAGCTATCAAGAATAAAATTATTAGGTTTATGTGTAACACATAATAAGTTTTGCCTTCCTTGTAAAAAAAGTTATTGATGAAAATAATTCATGTGTTTGTCATAAGATAAACATTGTGTTGGGTTCAATTTACTCAATATAATGTAATTTTAATCTTTTATAAATTCGATGAGTTACATCCCCCCTTTAAAAAATTATTTCATCGCAATATGAATATCATCTCATAAATCAAAGGATGGAAATTTAAAAATTATTTTCTTAGAAATTCCAATCATGAAACAGTTATTAAGACAATATAATTGATAAAATTGATAGGAATGTATTAGGGTCACCTAAAATAACATATATCATGGTCTCTACATAAGAGAGTAGTTTTGGTTAGTGAATATATGGGTTTAGAAGAAATACTTATTGACCAAATAAGGATATAGAGTGACAGATTCCATTGATTACTATAATGTAAATTATCATTAAAAATTTAACAATAAAAAACAATAATCCAGAGATGTCTAAAAACAGTCAATGATATTATCAGTGATAATTGTAATATATAACAATTTTTTGGAGATACTTTTTTTAATGTTCCGGAATTATCATACCATCTATACTAAGTGCATTTGGAAATATACATACACAATTAGTATAATTTTGTACAATAATAAAATTACACTTCCATCTACTCTTTTTCTCAAAATTATTTGTAATCCGGATGATGTTATAATGATCAAATCACTAAAATAATAATTTAATGACCACAAAACGATGAAAGGGATAATAATTCATTCTTATAGTCTTAAATAAATAAACAATAACAAAATGGTTATCAAAAGATAAAATAATTCCCCAAATGAATAAACTGTAATATGATACACTAATCTCAAAAATTAATTAGTAGTGCCCAAGGTTAATTGAAAATCATTTCATAGGTAATTATCCATAAATATTTTTAAGAATTTCAAACTAAGTTTGAAACATGAATATTACAAGGAATTGATATTATATTCTTATAATAAAAATCAAACATTATTCCTAATATATGTTACAATATTTTTTGAAATTAATATTAATATAGTCATGTAAAATTGGAATACTAACCAGGACATCACATAGTCAAGTAGAGGGTGATACACATTTTTTAACCAATTGTTTTGGGTTTAAGACCAGCATGCTTGCTAAATGTTTTGGGTTATAAATTGGTAAATGACTTTTTATTTATTTATCTTAAATATGGAAAAAAAAATCATCATAATTTTTTCATTTTGGTACTAGGTGTTCGAAATATACCAATCTAATAGAAACCCTCCCAAAATTTCATTTTTATTATCAGAAAATTTAAAATTTAAAATCCCAAAATTAGGTTTCTAGGACATTGAACATACGATAATCCTTATCATTAATGACCTTTAATAGTATCAATAAGTCTGATAATAACATCACATGATAAAATAAAAATGTCCATTGTTTTCTAAACCGACCTTTGGTACCACAAATCACAACATAGTACCCACACCCCAATCTGGTCCTAAAATCATGACCTTTATTTGTTCATCATTGATATGGGTAATTGTGACCAAAAAAAATTCTGTCAAAAAAAATCAAACAATAAATATGATAACACACATCTATGAGGCGCTTTTACTTTTTTGAGTCATAGAAAATTATGAAAATGTCCTACATTAAAAATTCACTAGTGTGTTAATGATATTATTTACCACATTACCAAGGTTTTCATTTACAAATTTATAGAACTTCATCATAAATTAGAAATTTCTTATAGAAATAATTCATTAAACTTATTTATTTATTACTTGGTGAAATTGAATCATATATGGGGTTATCTCAAATGATTATTAAGGGAAAACACAATCATAGATAAATGAATTTCATTCGTGATAATAATATAAGAATAAGGATATGATGATGTAATTAATGTGCATGAGTACAACATATAAATATTACTATCCATTAATACACGGAATAACATAAATTGAAAGATAGACTATGAAATTCATTACGGAAAATATCATAATAGTCAATAACCATTTTTAATGTGATATCAATATTGATCAAATGATTCGTAGTAAACCCATTGAAATAATAAATAAGAAATATTGGTATCATGGAACATCATATCATCAAACCCTATAATAACCCATAAAAATTATAATAAAAATTATCCAAACTAAAATATATTTATTTATAGAACATTATCATTATATAATTTATTGGAGGGCAATTCACGAACACCGATCATATAAGCTATCCTGGGACCACACGATGCTATCTGGGTGCACCCATAATTTATAAAGTTGAAGAACAAAATATGGAATAAATAATATAAAGATATAGTTTACTCATAACACATTAAAAATCACTTATTCATTTTATTATATGATTAAAAATTAAAAATATATCAGTTCCATAATAATTTCTTAATTGAATAACTAGCATGTTGATGCAAATCGGTTCCATGAAAATAACATAAAAAACTGATTATTCCATAGAAATGAAACCGGTCCCAGAACATTCTCATTAAGAAATTATTAACTTGTGGAAAACAAATAGGTTCTATAAAATTCATTTTCAAACATGATTTACCAATTGAAGATAAATGTGATCTATAACAGTATATTTTAATCTATGTTATTCCATTGAAAATAAATGGGTTTCTAAACAATTTCACAGAAAAAATATTAGTCTATCTAGAGAAACAATGAGGATTATATCATTGAAAAATATCATAATGGGATATAATGTAAAAACAATGGGTTTTGACATTGTTGATTGGTAATAAAGTTCATAATTTATAAAAATAATGTTATAAAAAATACCATTTTTATTTTTAAAATGACGTTATAAAATATAAAACATTTTGAAAACCCATTTATATAAAATGACATTAAATATTATAAGGAATTATATGGAAATAATTTTAAAACATTTTAAAATATATTTTTTAATCTATTCATTTATAAATAATATTAAAGTTTCATTTAAAATCCATTTGAGACCATTTTATATGAAAATATTTTCAAAGAACACTCATGTCCAACTGAAGAGTTAAACGACGTCATATTTTCCTAGAAAAACCTTATCAATAATTTTAAGTACCATTTAGATAAAAAAAATTATAATACATTATATGTGTCATGAATAAATAAAGGATAAGTAAATTTATGGGAATTATAATATATCAATATAGAATACATAATCATAGAAAATCAAATTAAATTATAAGATTGTAACAATAAGACATTTACAACCATTTTATCATTCAATCGTACTGCCAAATAAATAATAAAATTTAATTAATCTAAAATAATAATGAAAAATTATAATATTATTGATAAAAAATTCAAGGGTATTTCTATAAACATTATAATATAAAAATTGTTTATAACATAGTAATCATCTAATGAAATTACAATTGTGACAAAAATTTCTTACCAATTTGGTAACATTGAAACCATAAACCCCATGAATGTGATATTATAAAGTGGAAATGTAAGTACCCATAATATGCGTCTAATAATCAAAATATACATTCCTAGTATCTGTATACACTAAAAAACGGAAATAATTTGTGAATACAATATATAACTCATAGAAATAAATGTGAGATTAGAATGGACCTTAAATTGAGTCTAATTCATCAGTATTATTATTATTTTCCTTAAAAATATAATTGTGAAAATTATTTAATATCATGTAAAAAATTACATGGTTATCATTATATTTTATATAATTATATAAATATTCATTATAATTACATAATTAATTAAATCATGTCATTTGTTTAGTTCATATTTTTATTATGTGTCAAAAATGACTTTAGTTTGTCGAGAATAGTCAAAGTGATTATTACATAAACATATATAAAAATTATCATGATATAAATATAATATTATTATATTTATTTTAGTTATATAATCTATAATAAATTATAGTTCTAAAAATTGAACTAACATTATGATCATTGATAATGTTGTTCTTACTTTGCATGAGTAATGTTCTCTTTTATGATGATCGTTATGGAATGAAGGTAAAATAATGTTATATTTAAAAAATCAACATTATATCATTAATATTATATTATATAACCCTTATATATATTATTATTTTCATTTTTTGATGTGAAAAGAAGAATCATATCTCTTCGAAGAGGCAGCAGTCTTCACGTCCATGAATGACATTATCACTTTTTAAATGTGTGAAATTGAATGAAAAAAATAATATATTATATTTCATGAAATATATTTATGTCCTTAATTTAATAATTATATAATTTATATCTTATATATTCATCATGGATAAACTTTTTTCCATCCAAGTTACACATTAATGAAAAATGATTCACATCACTTCGTGAGGAGGTAATCCACCTTAAACAGGAGAATTGTAATCATATCCACTATGTTTGAAAGATTAAAATAGTGTATATGATAAATTGAAACCACATGATTATTTATTTTATAAATATTATAAATACCATAAATACACAATTTTTTTATCATAATGTTCCACAATGAGAGGTCGTGATGGAAAAAACATACAACATTGTTTCCCGAGGTAGTAGTCTTCCATACACATGAAAGATGATTTTATGACGCATTTGATTGATGTGTGTGTTGCTGTCAATAATTCCAATAAAATAACAAAATATAATTACATTTAAGATATGTTTGTTATTATATAATCATGGTATAATAATAATTTAATAGGGTGGAGAAGGAAGAAAACAAAATCACATGTTGATGAATGTTTCCTCTTCATTACGTTACTACTTTTCGATACACCGATGAAATTTTAAACCTGGATATATGAAATATATATGGATAGTAGGATGATATTAGTGAATTTTTGATTTATTTTTTATTACATGTATGATCCATATATATTTAGTGTTGAGAATATTGAATGAGATTGAGTGCCCTTATATAGTTGATGAGGAGTGGAATTCGTGTAAATAAATAAAATAAATCAATATTGGGTTGTCAAAATTACCTTATGTTCTTATTAAATTGAATAAATAGTTGTGCTTAAGGACCACATGGTCTATTAAAACAACAAATATAGAATGAAATACATTTTATAAAAAAATTTATGTATCTCATATGTTTCCTAGTTTTTTATTTTTCTTTTTAATTAATGTAACTACCGTTCATAACTATTTATTTTAACAAAAAAAATAAATTAAAGTGAATTTTTTTTTTATATTTAGATCAAAATTATTTAAAAAATGAATAAAAATAAAAAATAAAAATACCATGGTTTTTTATATTAATTTAAAAATAATCCCATATATCCTGCAAAAGATACTGATTTATCCACAATCATGCCAACAATGTTATTACTATTTATGGGTCAGTAGGATTATTTAAAAATAAAAATAGAAATAATAAATAACTAAATTTATTTTTTATTAATATTTTAATGTAAAATTGAGTAATACATTTTATATATTAATTTTAAATCATTTATCGAAATATCATTTATTATAAACTATCATTAATGTCAATATAGAAAGTATTTATTGAATATATTATAAAATATCAATAACATATGTAAATATAATTTTTAAATATGAAACATATCTACCACGTTATATTAATCAAAAAATTAATATAAGATAATATTTCAAACTATTTACTTAACTTTTAATTTTTTTTATGTCATTTATTATTCCGTAATTATCCAAATAATACATGTTTCGGCATTTTTTAATAAGTTCATTTAATTATATCACCTCTAAAATTATTGATAAATTATAATGATACAAAATCATATATATTAAAAAATGATATATATAACAAATCTGATGTAGTTTATTATTTATCAACAATCCATTTTGGAGATTAAAATTATGAATGATAAATTTTGTTCATTTTCTTTATTTAACTTATTATATGGGTCAATTTTAAGAAAAAGTGAAGAAATATCAGATATTCCAAAAGGCTTTGATTATTGATATAGTTCCATTTAATGTATTTTAGACATTCTTAGGGTATTTTTTACACTTTATATTATATGTTTAATCACAATTTAATATCAATTAACATTAATTTATATTTTTAAATATAACCATTTTCATTAATCTCATTTACAAGAAATTATTCTTCCAATATTATAAATTATAAATTATTCTAATTCCAAGTAAATAACTCGTTTTTACAAATTTTATTAATATATTAGTGTGACATTAATTTGAAATTAATCATGCATGCCTGAGTAGAATTACAGAATTTAAAGATAAAATGCTCAAATGCTTTCAATTTTTTTGTATTGAAATTATATATCAAAAATATTATAATTATTTAAATTAGATTAATATATTTTTTATTTATCTATTTTTATTTTATAACTATTTAAATATGTAAATTAACATTATAAATTATTTAGATGAAACAAGATTTTTGAAATAAATTTTATTATTTTAACTATTCATAAAAAATTTGAATCTTTTCAGAATAATAAAAAATTCAACATAAGATAATTTTCTATTTTATTTCAAAGAATTGTTAATTTTTAAAAATAAAATTAATAAATTTTCCAATAAATAGTTTTCAATCAATTGATCCATAAATAGGATAAAACACTGTTCGGTAGAAAAATAATATTTTTTTAATAATATTTGATTTATTTTCATATCATTACTGAAAAAATATGATTAATTCTAAAAATTATATTGAATATATAACATTTTAAATTTCATAAATATAATATAAAAAAATTATTTGTTTAATATATTGGTATAGAATGCAATTATAGGCACTAAAAATGTTTATTAGAAAAATATTTCCTTAAGGTTTTTAATGGTATTTATTTTTATTTTTATGTAATTTTTCATCAAATAATTCATTTTAAATACTTTTATAAATAAAATTTAGAATTTTTTTTATCATATTCATACTCTCTTTTCCAAAATACTGGATATAACTATGATATATATCAAGGGTCAATTAAATTTGGTGTTTCTTGTTGAATAAACTATAAAACATAAAAAACTCATGGATTTATGTAACACAATATAAAATGGTTTTTTCTTGTATTTAATGATATTTAATAAACTCAATATTTCATTTATCAATAGAAAAACTCTATTTTTAATTTTTTATGCTTTATTAAATAATTTTGTTCTTTTAAAAACTAATAGCGTTACATTCTATTTATTTACTCAACAAATTATCAAGTTAGATATATATATATATATATATTTAAAGTCTCTATATGATTAATATCATGATTTTATTAAAAATATTAATTTAAAAAGAATATAACTATAATTTTCTAAATAAACATATATTCCTTCTTTCGTGAAAACCGCATTTAAATTTAAAATACATTGTTTATCCCCATTACATGGAGTGGATATCTACTTCATGGTGAGATAATTATTCCATTAAATAATACCTACAATCCAAAAAATAATGAGATAAATTATTTTCAATATCATGATGTAATCCAACATTAAATTTAGATTGTTTTCTAATGTCACATATGATAAGAAAAGTAATTAAAAATAATATTAAAAAACATTCTCTAACATGTATCTTAATATAATTATCTAGAACGGACATTGGATATAGAACATATGTATCACCTATTGATTCTTGAAAAACACTTCAAAATTATATATTTTATCTTGGTAACCCTTATATATCTTCCTGGATGACCATTATATATATCTTGATGAACCTCACATATTTTTTCTAGTATCTTTTACATCTAGAGGGTGTTATAATTAATTTTTCATACTATTTTACATCCTAATTTTTGTTATTCATTCAAATGAGTATTTTTCAACATTTTCATTGTCTATAATTTTCTGAAGAGTGATACCGTGTCACATTTTCCTATTTATTTTTCTAACATTTAAAAATCACTATATATTCTCTTAAATACTATTTCACTTCACGTAACATAAAAAATCGTTATTATTATGAACAACATGATACTATTGGACTTATTTAATTTAACAAGGATAATTTATAGATACATTTATGTATCATACAAATCTAATTTTATGTACATAAATAGTGACCAATAATAATGGGACATTATTTTATTTATATAAATAAAAGATATATCAACTAGACCAATAATTTATTTAAAATCATATTGTATTAAAGATAAAATATTTCAGTGAATTCATAATATGGTTTGGTTGAATTGTCAATATTTATATAGATAAGAAGCCCAAAAAATTATTTAGTAATATTTTACAACTATATCCCCCCATGGGTTTTCTAAAAACATTGAAATTAATTTCAACACTAATTGAACGCATGTCTATCATGAAATTTAACAACATTTGAACATTTTTATTTAACCACATTTCGATTGTGGCACAATATATTATTAATCGCCCACTATAAGCCCAAATGAGTGGGCCTTGTTATGAGAAGTAAGACTAAAATGGAAATATCCCCACACTAATAGTTCTCTAATATTCATTCTCTCAAAAACATTCTCTAATGATATATTTAAATACTTTCATTCCTTTATCAATAATCCAAAATTTCCCCATCTCTAATATTTTACAACATAAGATAATATATAAATAAATATAATTGAAGAGAGAACCCATAAATTGAAATAAAGTGAAAGAATAATAGCAGAGTCGATCACCCTTATCAAAAAAAATTAATTTAATAGGGATGGGTAGAATCTAAGAGAAAATAAGTTCTCTTAAAATTAAACATCGGGTAGTTTCCATTTAATAATATCCATAAAATAATTTTGGGTTGAAATATAATCAGTCATCACTATATTCATTTCCACATTTTATTGGAGGAAAATATAGCTTCCCTCAATGTACTTTTTTTGTTAAATTACATACATGTTTTCTATCCTAGAATATTGAAAAATTAATCTTGCATGATTTGAATATTAACTTTTACATCAAATTCAATATAATTATATTTTGTTGATTTGTATTAATTGATTACATACTTCAGTATCCATAATATATTTATATTTATTTATTTTTAATGAAAATTATATTTTACTTATTAATCATCCATGAAATGTATAATATTTATTATAAACACTAACATCCCAAGGAAGCCTTGTGACCATTCACTAGACCTTCTAAATATATATAAATTTATTCAAAAAATACTCTTGTATGATAATAATATTGAAAATATATTATTCCATAAATTTAATAATATACACTCTTCATGGATAACATATATATTTTCTTAAGTTTGATTTTGTACAGTGTAGGTATACATATGGGAAAAAATAATTCAATTTTTATTTTTCTTATTTATCAGAGTCCTCCAGTAATATATCTATAATTTTTTAAATTTTGTTATTTTCCACGTCCATCAGTTACTAGATCAATCCATGTAGTACCCATTGCATTTATTATATTCGATTATTTAATTCTAAATTAGTTGAGTATTTATTAGGAATTTATTATTGGGAATTTAATGGTTCAACACTAACATAATTCCCTTATAATCCAATGGATAATGTTATATCAATAATCATGGACATATAAAATTTTCACCACTATCCCTATAGAAATAGATTACACTGTGAATCATTTAATCCTTATAAAATTATGTCATTGACATAAATAATCAGATTAATCCTTTGATTATTTTTTTCTAGATTTAGTGATTGTAAAAAATTACGATTATTGAAATCCAAGGTTTTTCATGTACTAATCCTGAATAGAATTTCAAGATATTGGTTATTTAATTTTTTATTTAATGACATCTTCAAGTGGAAAAAATTTCAGTTATCGTTATCATTAATAATCTTATCTAGTTACTCGCTTAACGCAATCTATTGAATGAATACATAGATTTCTTCTGATTATACATGTATTTGGTACTCCTTGAATCAAATTTGTAATGAAATTGTAATAAAAATATAAAAACTAAACAATCTATTGGATAAAAATATCCGTCTATATAAATCCCTTTTATTTTTTAATACTTATTATACACCATACATGAATTATTTTTTGATACCATTCCATCTTCATTATGTTTATTCTAGAAAACTCACTTGGATATATAGAATATTTATATTTTCCCTTTGTAATAAATTTTCATATTTATATGTAATATATTTGGTCATAAAAATTATATATATATATATATATATTTAAAAAAAATTATATATTTGGATGCAAATTTGAAACTTGCGGGCCCATCCAATGATTTAATAAATGTTTTTTACGAATATATTTCACTACGTTATAAATTTTTCTAAAACTATTAAATCATGAAATTATATTATTTTTTACATGAATTTTGTTATATCAATTTTGTGATTTAATTTTTGTTGAGTATCCTAGAAAAATCCTTTCATAACCAAAAATATCAAACTTTTGATTCTTCACATTTTAATAATAATGACATTATATTTATAATAATGAAAATAATTATTTTCGAATGTATTCATATACTACATGGTGTTGAGTATATTATATACATTTGGACATATAAATACCTGCTGGGAATATAATGTGATGTAATCTCTAATATATTCCAAAATATGTCATGATGAATATTATCATTGTGTATTTTCTGAGTTGTATTATTGAAAATTGTGTTTCTCCTTTCCGTGACTATATTTTATTATCGAATCCTAATTTTTAATACATAGTTTCATATTTCATGATTATAGAGAAATTATTAAAAAAATTATTAAATAATTATATTTGATTATTATTTATATGATTTTTAATTTTCATCCAATTAATCTTCTCTAGCATTCATAGATAACTAGAAATACTAAATAATAATTTGGATGTATGGTAGAGTTTCTTCAATAATTCCAACCAGCTATAGTCATTAATAGACATGATATTATATCTTCTTAAATCCATGTAAAAAATTTACTTCTTATAACACAAATAAACATTAAATAAATTGTGAATTATCATATACTTTTTATCATTCAATAATTCTTTGTTTTAAATTATATTCAGAGTTTTTATACTATCACGTGTATTTGTATGATATAATGAAATATTATTGATTTATCATGATCATTCTATCTTAAAAATGTGTTCCCAAGATATATGGATATATTTTCAAGGTCATTCATTCCCTGAATCATGATTATTTACATTAGTTAGAAAACAAATATTTTCTACTCCCCACAAATGGGTTTTTGGTTCCCTTTTATACATATTAGAGTAATTTTTAAGGAATATGAAAATAAAATGATGAAAAATAATTTTTTTCCAAATTAATCACAATCCCCAATTGACATCATTTAAATGCAGTAGACATATTTTTACTTTGTACATCATCCACAAAGGTGTAGAGGCACCTAATGAGTTTTACTTTAATGTAGGATCTTCTATATCCAATGATAAATATCATTTAATTATATAAAATGTTGAAAAATATGTCCTGTAAAAACTGGTCCCCATTAAATGATTTATATTTCCCAAAATATGTGGATTATATCAACAATCAAGGATTTACATAGCATAATAGTCAATTTAATTTAAATATCTTGTCACATTATTTTCCCTTTTCAGCATTTACATAGTTTATTCATGTTTCCTTCTTTTGTTCCTTTTATGGTAAATGATATTGTAGCACACCTAATTCTATTGAATCATCCTAATGTTTTAATGAAGTTAATTTATTATGTATTTATAGATCTATTAATGATAGTTCCTACCAGTTTTACATCCACTTTTTAGTCTTATTTGACGAATTTAATTATTCACTTTATGAAAAATCACACAATTTTCTGTATTTAAATACCACAATGAACAAAATAACCATTAAAAATAACTCAATTTTTTAATTATTCTCATCTATATTATAATATTTAAAATGTTTATTTTCAATGGAATTTGATTATTTTTTATTCCTCATCATTCAAATGAAATTAATACATATTTTTTGTAAATTGATGTTTTATTATTTTCTTAATCTATAACCTTTCTTATCTTTTGTGATTAATGTAACTAATCCTTATTCAATTTATATGGTGTTTGTTGTTTCACATCAAACACTGATAATATTTTTCTTATGATCAATAGCAACAACAAATTTATTTTTATCATCGAATCACTAAACAATTCATTATGTAGAAAATGTTTGACATCAATAACATATCTTAGAGCTCATGAAATCAATATTCTTAATTCTATGTCTAGAGGTATATGTATCTCCTGATATCTTGTCGTTAAATTTTTAACATATACATTATGACATGATATTTGAACATATATGAGAATACATCAATAACACAAATCTTTTCATCAATATTGTGCTTGATATATATCCTCATTTCTTGAGTTGTCTAGAGTTCTTAATTTTACATGTTCAACGATGGGTTTCAAATATAACTTATTTTATTCCTTATTATATATATAAATATTGGGTTTATTCCCCATTCTATTGTATTTCATTATTTTTACCCTTCAAATATCAATTTTTCCAAAATCATCTCTTTACACACCCATGAGGTTGACACTTCCCTATAGTTTGACAAGATCATTATTACTATCCTGCAATTATTTTATGATAATAATTCCAAAAAACATCCTTTATAAGGTATTTACATTCATAATTTTCATCAATATATATTTTTATATATCTTATATACCCTTGAGAACAAAATATCTTTTATTTTGAAAATATTGTTTTAATATAATATTTAATTTATTACCCACCACAATAATCTCAATGGTTTTACCATCATCATAATCATCATTGAACTACCATATCGAACTATAATCATGGTTCCCAAAATTATTTCCATAAAAAAATGTTAGTGGTGGCTCTTTTTTCAATCTTAATCTTACTTATAAATTTTTTAAGGAATGGAATAACATCACTTCATATACTTCCAAAAATTTAAGATATCCTTCCATTGAGGATTTCATTATAAAGATGAATATTGCCTCCTATGAATTAATATTTTTTAGGAAGTCAATTCTGATATTCTTGACCTTGTATGAAATGAAATTATTATGAAGACAATTCACTATTACTACCATTTGGTCATTATAATCCTTGATTGAAAATTTATCATTGAAACATGGTAGATATTTTTTCTAGATTCTCTTCAAGATTTTTATGCTATTATGATTTATATTATCCTATAATTTATAACCATAATGATTTTGAAAAAATAAAATAAAGCATCAAAATACTCATTTTTTATAATATAATATACTTGTACTAGCTTTATAGTACATCTAATATATATTTCCTCACATTACAGTCACTGTCATGAATGTATTGATATCTTTCCCATATTGTGTGTAAGGACATAGACAACTTTAGATTGGCCTATATATAATTAGGAAATTCCCTTCTCAAAGCATTTATTATTTTTGTGTCATTATCTTTATAACTTTTTCCTTTTTTGATAAATCTAAACTATATGAACTTATCGAAATCAAAATAATAGTATTCAGAATTATATCCATTCACAATGAGAAATTAGTGTTGTGTTATATTATTCCATAACCTGATATTTTTTCCATTGAGAATTATATTTCTATTATGGTTGAATTAATCATCCAAAATATCAATGATTGAAATCCATCACCTTAATAAATTATCAATCATACCTTTTATTGAATCCATGAAAGTACCCTAATAAGGGGTGAATAAATGTAAATCTATTTTTCAATTGAACCTATACAATGATCATGTTGCATGGGTATTAAGAACACAATCTCCTCTACAATATTAAAAATACTTAATGTTGTAAAATAGGGATATAATAAAATTAACAGGATCAACCAAATTAGGCTAATCTGTGGAGAATGGGGGAACATGTTTCATGTACCTAAAAAATTATGTTAAGTAAGTCAATTAAAATTTGAAAAATATTCATTGACACAATATGATTAAAGCCCTTATTGAATAAATATATAACTAATTTACCACCATTTAAGAATGAATGCACTGATCCACTTGTGAGTTTTTTATTTCATAAATGGTTAATTCATATAGATTACACTAAAAAGGGTTCAATATTTTTATTTAGTTTGTTCAATGTGATGAACTTTGTAATATTTCTATGAGATTGTATATTATGACTCATGTGATTTATCTCTTACAATAAAATATAGTCTATTATACTTAATTTTATGTTCCATAAAATGTATATCTTTAGAAAATGTCTTCATCCAATTATTCTTTATCAATTATAATTATATATCTCTAATATCTCTGTTGATAGAGACTCCAAACCCGTATTCAATTTTTTGAAATTTTTTCCATTTTCATTCTTATTCGTAGAATTATCACACAATGGATAATTTATTTATTTGATTATGAAAAATCAGTGATATATGTATTGTGATTTTATTTTAATATCAATTTCCATATATTTTTCTTTGTGTTTTTGTAAAAAATACATTATCATTATTCGGACAAATACCGTATTTAAATTCATCTAAAATAGCTTCTATCTTAAACATGGTCTGAAAAAATTATACATCGTGAGATACTTGGTAAAATACTAGTTCCATGAATTTTTAGAATATAAAAAATAAATCACTTTAATAACCTGAAATATTAATCTCATAATTTCAACCTGATTTTAATTCTCATAAATGATCGACCAATTAATCATATTTTATGATTCATAAAATAATTTATGTCATCCCAGTAGTTGAACATGACCTCATATTACAAAGGGAATGACCCTTTAAAATTTCATACTACAAAATTAATGTCTTTTTTTTATCTCTAAATGTGTCATGGTAAACCTTTCATATCATCCCAGATTAGGTTGACTTCTATCTCAATAATTCATTGGTATTGGATTTAGTAACTTTTATGTATAGAGCGAAATGTCTCTCTTTTTCCAAGTCAGAATGAATCATGTCAATTTTTTATTATGAATGATTAATAATGAACCCAACTTGTTTAATAACACCTACATTTCATAGAATACAAACTATTTACCTTAATATTTTAGTTTGGATGACCTTCATGTATCACTACTCGGTCCTTTTAAGAAAATTTCAATTCTTTAAATGTATAAATTTTTTACTTTTACACACATAGTAATACTCTATGAAATTTATATATTTTTACTTCATATTTCAATTTCAATTTTAAATGTCAACAAAAACTGTATTTATATACACTCCTTATTACCACTATCCATGAGAGTTAACAAAATTTATAAAAAATGATTTTAGTTTCAAATTCATCCAATATTCAATATATAAACATCAAAGATATCAAATTACATAATCCCTGTGACATTATAACCATTTTTTTATTTTATATTAACTACCCTCCAAAAAAGTCTACTTATAAATCATTAAATTTAGAGTTTCTTAGTAGGAATTTAATTATTAAATTATTTAACGATTTCAATAACTATCAGAGTTCTTGATACATAATTTCATGATTAATATAAATTTTAGTGCTTATTTGGGTCAAATATAAAAATTAATAATTTTGTATCAATAAAAATTAAAAATGAGGTTTCTATAATTATTTATTATGAAAAAGAAGATTATATTCTATGAGTGAGATATGTCTAATATTAATCTAAATGTGTGAGGTAATAGTTTGAGTTAAGAAAATGGATGATTAATATATAATTTGTGAATTAAATTTTCCTATATAAGTCTTATGAATTTTCATCTTGGACTTTTCATAAATAATTTTAAAATTTATATTTATATATATGAAATAGATTATGATTTTTATATTCTATTAACTAATTTATAATGTTTTAGTATATATTTTTAGAAATATTTAGTGTACAAAAAGGTTGATATAAGGTTATTTTTTTCAGTTTTACTATCAATTAATGTTAACAAATATATTTCCAAACATTTCACAGAATCATTTGAAATAATATTCTATAAGTTTTAGATCACTCATGTTATGTTTTCAAATGGTATCGTAATATATTCTAGTGTTTCCAAAAATTTTCAAAAAACATATTATAATGATATATGTAAATATTTTGATATTATTTTAATAATTACATTATTAATTAATTGTGTAATATTCAATCATTTATTCTTCTATTATTTAAAAGAATAATATTATAGAAATAATTATAATCATTTTAGGGGAACAAGTTGTGATTCAATTTAGAGATCCTCTTTCATCTAAATAATTTTATACATTTTCAATCCCTTAATGAAAGTATTTTGTATTAAATCCTTATATAATATTTAGGCTATCAAGATATTAATATAGGGTGATTTTGTTAATGTAAAATCAATATTTTGATATCACTTTTATGTTGTAAATTTTTATGATTTCTAAATCTATTAGGAAAATGGTTACTAATTTGAGTAAGATTTTTTTGATGCAATGTGGAATAAAATGGAGTGATAATTGGCTGGATAAGGTAAGAGAGATAAAAACTAAATTTAAAATAATTATGATGTCATATAAACCATGTTATCATTATACTAGTTTAATCTATGACAATATAAGGTTAAATAAATTTATGCCTATTGAAAGTAATTAACGCATTATGTAATAATTTTTATAATTTAATATTCTCTCCCACCAATGGTGTGATGTTTAGTTAGATCAAAATGTGATAAAAATATTATGATTTAGAATGTTTATAATGATATTTTATACATTACTGTCCAATATAAGAATAAAAAATTATAATAATGACTTACAATATTCAATTATTGACAAATATTTCACCAATATTCCAAAAAAGATATGTTATTATTATACATTGAACCTTATAAGAAAATAAATATTCTCCAATAAGGTTTCATTATTCATATATGAGATCCATGATATAAAATTATTCAATGTCAATTTTCTCTCTCTAACATTAATAACTACTTTAATTTTCTATCATGATACGGGATCCATTCGAATATTAAGTGATTCACTTAGCTCATTGATATATAATATGTATAGAGTTTATGAGATACATTTTTGTGATCCCTATCAAGAGTGTATGGATAAAATTTTTATTTTTGTATCATTAAATAAATGTATATGTATTTTATATTTACAAATGATTTCAAACATATTAATAAATCTTATAAAAAACAATTTTTTATTATATTTTCATATATTTTATAAAAAATGTATTATTTTTATTAAATTAATTTAGTGGAATCAGAGTAACATATATTATATTTAAATTATGGTTTGTATATATAGGTAATCTAGAAAATGGATTTCACCCTAACCAAAACTTTGTTCAATAAAAAATCTTATTTTTCGAAAATATTTTCTAAATAAAACATAATTTATTCAAAAATGATATTTGTTTTTAAAAAATTACAAAACCTATTTCATGTTTATGAATAATACATATATAAATAGTTTCTAAAAAAATATATTATCATATCAAACTAACAATACCTTATATTTTAGAGAAATATTTATCAATTTTATTATCATGATATTATTTCAATCAGAAATCCATGATATTTAAAAACAAAAATATCTTATGGTTTATTCAATTATTTACACGTAATGTATTGATATAAATTAAAACAATGAACGTACCTTTTATAATGCGATTAAATTTCATGTTATATATTATTAGATGTTCATGAATTTAATATTTTTTATATTTTGACTATTTATATTCCAAAAAAGCATAATTTTCATACATCTGGTCTCACATGGAAAGTTAATTTATAATGTTATTATGATTAAGAAAATAAGGATTATTATAAAAGAGTAATTATTAATTTTTAAAATACACAAAAATAATATTAATTGGAATCAAATAATGAAAACTGCATGGAAAAAGAAAATATTAAAAAGTATGAAAACATGGATTTTTACAAATGTTTATAAATATAGGATCTTTAATAAATGCTGGTATCGATAAATTCTAGCTATATCCCCTCAAACATAACTCCTATGTTTTCCAAATAGTATTTGACAATAATACCTTCTACATATATTTTATAATTTACAATATCTATTATATTTAAATATTTAATACAGTACCCCTAGATATTTTATCCCTACAACACGATGAAAATGTCCTTATATTAGTGTTATGCACAATAATGTTGGAGTTCATCTTATGTAAAATATTTTTATAGTTTTTAAATATCATAACATAGATCACCAGAATCACAACTTCCATATAAACATCATAAGCAATATACATTCCACCATCTTTAGAGAATCATTGCAGACCAAATACTTCTAGAACATCAAATATTTAGTCACTTCTATTGGTATATGGGTTTAACTTTGGAAACCCATCTATTTTAATCGTGACCGAACCTATAATAAGAAAATTCCAAAAAAATATTTATATATCAATTGTCATTTTTAGAATTTCAGTTAGATCCTACTGACTTAAAAATATATTATTAAATGATTGAATTATTAGCCATTCTTGTATTCATAATAGATACCACTCTGATCGATGATATCATATTCCCTATATCCTTGTTCTCTTCAATGCTATATCTATTGTACCTATTGCAATTTTTTTGAACATATACAATTTATCATTTTTGTAAAAGTAGTCCAATTGAGGTTCTTTAGTAATAAATAACCTTTTAGTATGATCCAATATTCATAGAGTAAGATAAGAATAAATATATAAAATTTATATACTTTAAATGTTTATGAGACAATATTAAATTTAGTTTAATAAAGACAACATTAAAAGAAAACTTATTCCATATAGTCTAATCAAAAAATATAACAACAACACATTTTGCTTATTATCATCCCAATGATTATTATGCAGAAATTCATTTGGGGAATGTTGATATAAAATTGTTAAATAAAGGAAAATTAAGAGGTTGTTGTATATTTTTTATAACTAATTAATTAAAGGGGATATATTTCTTATAAATCAAAATTTAAAATTATATAATTGATTACATATGTGATTTCCATTACATGCTACATTAAAAATCATTGTTCCCTATTAAAGAATAAAAGAGTAATAATAAAAAATACTTTATAGGTTCATGATTTTGTCTTAGTGTGAACACCATTTTATACATTACACTTACATTATGATTATAAATATTCCCATGAAAATGTTCAATTGTTTCAAAACATAGCCAGCTATTTGACATGAATTTAATTTCATAACTCATGGAATGAAGATATATTCTATAATAAATAAAATATTTATATTATTTTTGGATATATTCCAATATAGAGATATATAGTTTTCATTAATTTCATATTATATCCAAATAATTTACTTCTAAGTGAAAAAACAAAAAAATTTTCAATAAATCATTTCTAAGAGAAGCCTCCAAAAATCAAATCCATGATAGATTCAATGAAAATTGAATGGGTTTTAATTATTTTGACCCCATCATTCATTTATTTGAATCATGTGTCCTAAATGATCAAAACTAATTTCATTTATAAAATATTTTAAATCCATGTGATGTTCCTGGACAACTGATTTGGGTTTTTTATCAAATTAACAGCCATTTGGTAACCATATTGGAGTAAATCTCCATTAGAATAGTAACACCATTAATAATTGATATATATCATGTAAGGTATAGATAATTATCATTAAAATTTCTTTTCCATTATTTATTTATGTTATAAATTATCCTAAATTGATCTTCCTTCGACCTTCCCAAAAATAATGGCATACCGAATTAAATGGTTAGAAGAAAACGATCCATAAATTATATGGTTCCATTACCTAAATACCGACTATAATTGTATTTAGATTTCAATTTAAAGCTTATAAGAAGTTATTTTTCATAAATAATCATCAATAATTATAGAATCAATGGTAAATAATATATATCTATACATATTTCCATAATACTATTAAAAGAATCATTTATGATTTTTATTCACAAATGTGGAAATAAAAATCAATTTGAAAAAAAATTAGAAGCATATTAGTGAATAAATCATTTTTCCGATATGTATGAAATGCTAAATTTATAAAATCATTCTTTATAGTATCAAAATGGTTCCTAATTTCTATCATTATAAAAATAATTCATTTATGAAAGTATTTATTAGGATGATAATTTACATTGAGAATATATGGTGGAAATTTTGTATCCTTCTTCCGTGAATAAATCCATATTTATTTCTAGAAAACACCTATATATTTATACTAGTTTCCATGGTGTCTAATGATATTAATAATAAATATATTTTTTAGATATCTAACATGATAATTCCAAATGTTGTGATAAATTCAGAAGCATTAGAAATAGGTAATGGGACTAGTAATTTATAGTTATTAACCATCTAAATAATTAAATTTCAAAAATATATATATCATCTATGTAAAATCATCAATGATGATATCCATCAATTACTATGAATAAATATTATGGGAACTATCATATCTAAGGGAACTCATTTGGTTGAGACATAAATTTATTGCATTAACTTCTAACAGAACAAGTGTTTTAGTGAGAATTACATTTAAAAATTGTTAAACAAACCTTGGAATTTCTATCATAAAAACAGTATGTTACATGTGATAACCACATTCAATTATTTCAGGGTAATATTTAACTATGTGATAAACAGTATCATTCATCTTTATCATAATTGAAATTCCATTATTTATGTATTCATTTGGCTTTTTATATTTGTAAACCATACTAATATTAATAAAAAAGAAGAAGTCCAATAAATATATTAATCCAAATATTCCAAACAACTATATTTTATAATTCCCTATATCGTGGATCTTTTCTCATTCAACCGTAAGTAAATCCCCCCACATAAATTGAGGCATTCAAATTTCTTTATTATTTTTGATTTGATGACCCACTAACTCCCTTTTTAATAACACATTATCTCCATCCATATAAGTTGGAATATCCTTGTTCTATCAATTTACCATACACGAACAGATTTTAAATTTTATTATAGAAGAAAAATCATCATTTAATTTTATTAAATCGAAGTCCAATTTGGAAATTCCATAATTATCCATAATTTTCTCACAAGCATTATTGAATAAAAAATTAAAATATAATATTTCCATTAAATAAAAAATTATCTTTTAGATTGGATGATGATTATATTTTTTTACAATTCAGGGATAATATATAATCACACTAGTATAATGAAATATTATTAATAAATATTTGATCCAGTTAGTGTGAAACAATCATATTCATTAATTTCTGATAATAGTAGTATCTATCTCTGAGGAGTGTGATATAAACTAGGTCATTCTGATAAATGAATTCCAAAAATTCTCAATTGGAAATTGAAAGTTCATATTCCTGACATCATTCATAAGACCCATTAAAAATATTAAATTTAATTTAGAAAATCCACAAACCATTAATATTTTTGGTACAGTCCCAATTATCTTCTTAGAGGGAGCCTAACCCATTAAAATTATGGGGATTTTTAAAAAATGATAATGACTAAGAAATCCATTTAATACAATTCATTGTTATGATGACCTATTGGATAATTTGAATTACATTTCAACATGTGATTTTAATTAAAAAAACTAAAAATAAAATAATAATTCTAAATTATTAATTTATACCAATATAATTGAAACCCATTATTGATTTTTAGGACTTTAAGGATCTTAAATGTGTGTATGGTTTTGAAATACTAATTATTAACAGAAGTTTATATTAAAGAATATATATATATATATATATATTTATAGATTTAATTATTTCCTATTATATTATAATTTTAATATAGAACATTCATTTATTATAATTCATGTATTTTTTTATTCTGATACAATTGGTGGTAACTTCTTAGTGACTTTTGATCCTTTTGTACTAAACATCAGTATTGGAGGATGATTTGAGTGATAGGATTTTTGTTAAAAATCATCCTTTGAGACCCCTTGTGACCCATCACACATTTTCTTAATATCCCCTTAGGTAATGATGTCTAATTGGTCCATGAGACATCAATTATGAAAATTTCTGATTATAGCGATCCTCCACTCGGGGTATTATGGTAAAATATTTACCTTTCTTCCTTTTTAGATGTTATCTCTAATGCAGTATTAAGAAATACAGATTCCTCCTAACATCCATCATTAAAAAATTTCATGTAATCATTCATTGTATAATTATCTAACCTATTTAATAATAACATTTTATATAGGTTAAATCATATGACCCTTCCTCCTATCCAATTTGACTCCATTCATTTCAAACCAGGTATGAAACCTTGTAAGTATATATTTCTTATTTATTGTTGTGTATACTATGTTTTCTATATTAGTCCCATATGTATGATTCGCCTCTAATTCATGGAAATATCATAGACATACATATATACCATTTTCACATTATAGTCTTTTATTATAATTTTTTGACATTGAATTTACTTCACATTCTATAGTTACCATTCAAAAATAGCAGAGCCATATCCATGCTCTCAGTTGTATTTGAGTGTTTTCTAGCACCATATGTTAACAGAAACCTCTAAGATACACTCCTATTAGGTTAATCTATATTCTTGATGTAAATATAATAATCATTTATGTAATTAGTGATCTCATTACCTACAAAGAAAGTAGCAGATAAAAAATATTAATGTATATTCATACTAAAACTCAAAATCAATTTATCATAATTCAAAATTTGAATATCAATATATTCCATAAGATTTAGGAGATCCTAATACACTATAATACAACCATAATATACAAATATGACCAAGATATTTATTTCACCTAACTTAATATGAAATCCAGTGCAGAAATTAAAATCTTCTCATATTTTAGGATTCTAGTATACCCAATTATGTATGTGGAACTTGACATAGATTAGGGCCTTATAAATTTTATGATGATATAGGTAAAACATCATATTCCATTTTTAAAAAAATGTATATGATAATATTTTATAAATTTTAGTCACATATAGTGGATTGTAGTAATTAAGGTTCTATGATAAGGTGAAAATATCGTTTCCTAATTGTAACAGTTTTCCTATATTCAAAACCTAAAATTTGATTCATGTTTGAGTTCAATTACACTTTATTAATAGTATTACATCTATATACTTGATTAAGTAATATAATTAATGTTTACAAATAACATTCAGTCTTATCCTAGTGATCTTATTGATTAAAAAAGACAGATAATTTTACATCATCATATTATTTGATGCATAGTTTATGTAAGAACAATTATTGTAATGTATATTCAGGGGTGGTGTTCCTACTCAAGTCCTCCATGAAATATATAACCACAATAAATGGCTTTTTGAAATATTTTATTTCCCTAAATTCATATATTTTAATGGATCTATAGAAAAATATAATTTAATTTATAAACATAAATAGATTAATGTTTAATTAGAATGAAATCACAAATTCTATAAGGTATAAAAGATTTTATATCTCGAAATAAAATACTCTATTAAAATTATTTATTCACAATTGATGATGTATTAATTTCAAAAACTTGGTGTTTATTTACACCTTTAATGAAATATTTTTATTTAAATTTGAAAATGTTTATATAAAATGATGTACTCTGTGATTTTATGTAAAATATATACATAAAATAAGATTTTTTTAATTTATTTATAAAAGTCATCTGAAACACTATATATATATATATATGATAAATTATAGTTTTTTATTTTTAAATTATATATAAATTTAAATTTTTTATGAGATCTTAATGAAAATTATATGAAATATAAATGATTATTTTTTTAAAAAAGTATTATTAAAAGATATATGATTTAGTTTAATGAAACATATTTGTTCTTATAAATTTAAATACTTGTAAATAATGATTTATATATTTTTTATGATATACAATATAATTAAATTCAACCAATATTGTGATTATTTTGGGTTATCAACATCAATATAATGGTTGATTGATATTTGTTAATAAAATTGGATAATATTTTACTAGAATGTCAATTACTATTACCTATTAAACATTGGATGGTTGTCCAAAAGAATGGGAATCTATGACATGGATATTTTAGATCTCTTTGAAATTTTATAATATTTCACTAAATTACATAATAATTTCCCTTTCTATTGATATTATTTCCATTTCAATTTAAATGGTTCTAGATACCTTATAAATAGATTGAATATTGTTTTGTGCGAATATAACATTCCTAACGTTTTTGGAATTTAACATTAATAATGAGCTGTATATCATATTTTATAATAACATATATTGATTATATCAATATTTTGAATGCCTGTGGTTGTATATATGAATTATTATAAGTTTGAATATATAATGGTAATGCATTATCTTTGTTTTTGAGATTTTATAAATCCTTAATGATATAAAATCATATATTCATTATAAATTAAACTTTTATTAAGACATTTATCAATTGAATGGGTATGTCATGACAAATCTGGGATCCCACATATTATTATGTTTAAGTAGAAAAGGTTATCGGTGACCCAAATAGGATTTAATTCCATATAAATCTAGATATTTGGGACCAAAAATTTCAAAATATATTAATCAATTATGATAATAAATTAATATATTAGAGGTAGTTTATATAATGTATTTCCAAATGAGTTATTCACTAAAATATCCAAGAGTGTTATATGATATAATTAATTTAGTGATCTACATCATTAGTTATTCAGTTGGATAGATGCCAAGCAACCGATAAAATGGTAAAAATATATATGATAGGCCACAATAAGATAATATAAAATTGAATGGGACCATTATTTTATAGGGATCACATTTAATAAAGTACATTATTTTTTAATAAAATAACATACTCATATTAAAAACTTATATTAATGATAAATCTAAATATTTATTTTTAAACATGACTATGATTATATATCTAGAAAATGGATTACTAATAAAAGAAACATTCTAGTTTGGTATATAAATTTATGAATTTTTGTTAAATAATAATGATAATAATATGTGTTGAATAAAAAACATTTTGAAAATGATCTTTTTGATGAACCTAGTTATATATGTTAATGCTATAAATACTAAATAATCACTTCACGTCTCTATATATTTTTTGTAATTAGGGTTTAAAAAAAATAAAACTATACAGTATTATTTTGATAATTAAAATTCTAAAAAGGTTTAATGAAGGATAAGGTATATATGAATGATATTACATTTTACACTACCTTATTTGTTGTTTTATGCTAAATAGTATATTGGTAATAACTCATTCAATCAATAAAATTGGGCATCTAAATGATACATAGAGATCAGCGTCACTACCGTATCTTGAACTATCGATATACTTCATTCTTAAATCACTTATAGAAATGTTATTACAGGTCATTATTGATTATAACATGAACCATTTAAAAATGACTAGTTGATAAAATCTATATATTATTTATAATTGAGCAAGATTAGTGATATCAGAGATTTTGTTCCAATATGTATATAGAAATTAAAAATTCTAAGATATTTATCAATAGTTAAAAGAATAGGGGTTCAACATTGTCCATGGAATCATATTTGAAATCAAAGGAGTGGGATTATATGAATGGTTTTTGATTTCATAGTTGAAAACATATACATTTAATATATAGTTTTCAAAAATACATTAATAAGTAAATAAAACTAAATTTTCAAGCAGTATTATTGATTTTAAAATCAATTATACTATTTTTTTGTATATTATGTTTTATATAATTCATATCAATTATGAAAATATGTATAGGAGTTCAACCATAATAAATAACTTAGGGATAAATCTTTAAGTAAAACATCATATTATTAAGA
This sequence comes from Viscum album, assembly GCA_963277665.1. NCBI lineage: Eukaryota > Viridiplantae > Streptophyta > Magnoliopsida > Santalales > Viscaceae > Viscum > Viscum album. The sequence goes on from OY728140.1 coordinate 1,063,944,510, forward strand.
ATGGGGTTATTCTTATTTAATTTGGATGAAAACATATTTATATGAAACATAAATATAAAAATGATGCATATTTTTTGTCTTTTAATCAATTTTTTATTAGAGATTTTTTTGTAAAAAATATAATGTTTTATGAATAATATGTCATGAAAATTTTCACACATATATTTTTTGTTTTATTTGGATATATAACTTGATTTGATAAGAAAATATAGATTGTTTTTTATAAGATAAATTAATTTAAAAATATAAATTCAGGAAAATTAATATAAATATTTCCATAATGCAATAATATTTTATTTTAAAGAATAATATTTTTTAAAATATTATTCCAATCATATAGAATTACATATATGATATCATTGTTACATATTTAAATAATAATAATCTGAAAACTTATATACCTTTTTTCTCTACTATAGATGATTTTTCATTTTAAATATATATATATATAAGAGAAAATATTTTTTCTAAGATTATAGATGTAGAATAACGGAAAATAAAGAAGATTAAAATTATGAAACTATATAAAATAAAACACTAATTAGAATGTTTATATGATATTTATTATTAGTATTTAAAGTGTTAAAAATACTTCAGATAATGGAATTTATTGAATCTAAAACATTATATGTAGTGATGTAAGTAAACAATATACTATTTTCAACGAGTTAGATATGAGGATTATGAATTATGATCAAAATATTTTTAATAAACAATTATTAAATAATATTTTAAAATTAATTTAGATGAAATGGATTATTTAAGAAGAGTTTACATAGAGACATAGGGTAATTATATTGTAATATAAAGAGTTTGAGAGAACCCCAAAAATTCATCTACAAAACGTAATATTTGTGGGTTAATCCCATGGGATATAACTATACTGGATCTTATATGTGGTATAGTAATTATTCTAAAATGATTATAAAAATATATAAAATGTATCAAAATTCAAAAGATAAATTTTTTATTCCATAATTTTTAATGTTTTATACACATACAACATGAATTGAAATGTTAAATGGAAAATTAATATGTTAGTATGATTTATTCATACCAAAGGTGATCATGGACTATCATAGTTTTTTTATTAATCATGGATATTAGAATGATAATTTTTCATATATAGGGATAAAAATATTCACTCATGTCTCACAAACAGTTTTTTATCTGTCAGATTTAAAACATTGAATACAATATACAGTGTCACACACAATTTCTTTTGTATACATGGGGGTTGAAATTAAAATTAATCCCATGTTAAATATGTTATAAAATTTACATTTCATGATAATGATTACAAATTATAAAGTTTATTATAATGTTGTGGATTAGATAATCATAATGTGGTTTTATATTTCATGTATCATGACTTTCGTAGATGTTTAACCACGGAGATATTTTCCCTATATAATAATATGTGTGACATTTGGTTTGTTAATTAAGGTGAACTATGGATGGGAATGTCCAAACCAATAAAATTTACTTATAATGTTTTTATTTATTTGGTTATTTTTAATGTTATCTACACATATATCTTGGTGAATGGCATGTGATATGTTCAACTATTTGGTAAACATGAATCTAATAAATAAAAAATGTGTGTAAATTATTTTATATTTATGTACACCATGTTCATCCACCAACTAACATCATGAATAATGGAATTTTGTTTTCATATATACAATTAAATGATACCTATAGTGGATATATATTGGGAGATAATCATTTTTAAGAAGGATTACACTACATATTATTGTGTATTCAGTAGAAATACTACATTTTCCAAGGATTCTCATTCAAATCAATTATATTTTATAAGAATTTTAATTATAATAAATGATACTAATTTCAATGGTGTGACTCCTTGATGTAGTGTAATATAATATAATGACATTTTAAAATATTATTCAAAAATTACTGATACATATCCAAGATGTATTTTAGAATATTTCGAAAATAATATTTTGTGGGATTATCACCATTTGTCACAAATGAAATAATTTATAATAAAAATAAATTATTCATTAAAAAATAATTAGAATATAAGTAAAATATTCTTTTCATATAGTTTATAATTTAATTATTTATAATATAGCATAAGGTGACTGTGTAACATTTCTGTGTACCATTAGTATAATACGATGTTCCAAATAAAATTTTACTAAAGGAAAATCCTGGATTAGTTTGCATAATAAATTTTAGCATTTATTTTTTGGGAGAATACTTTTTATCATGGTTCAATATTCCAAGGATTAGTAATTGTAAATTTGATTGATATTAGATAGAATTGGAATTTAGTAGTTATATTCTAAATAAGAAATCATGTTTTTATACATTTTCATCTAATTATTATTTATTGTATTTAAAAATTCATTATTATTGTTGAAATGTGAAATTCCCTATAAATATATTGGACACTGAGTTATAAGTAGTCTTAATGTTTAAAACATATCATTAATAGGTTACATATTTATAGTGTATGTAGAATTAATTGATGATAATATATGAGGTCTAAATATTATTTTATGTTATTTCATATAATATAATACTCATATTATATAATTATTCATAGTCAAAGATCTATGTTGTTTGAAACTAGGTTTCTAGTACTCTATGTGATAAACAATATCATTTCTAGGAATCAAGAGACTCTCTCATTATCGGAAACCAATGAAAAAATAATCCCATTATTTAATTATTATTCATCCTTATAAATATTACTAAAAAATATATTATATTTATTACATCACTAGAAATGAAATATAATTTCAAAGTTTATAATTTATTTCCCACATATAGTTGCATCATATATAATCCTAGTTTGGATTTTGGTGTCCCCGATTTTTTAAAATGTTTTTACCCAACAAATCACGTTATAAATATTATTATATTAAAATACCATGGTGGTTATAGTATTAAATGTACTATTATAACCAACAAGGCTCCCATAACTAATCATGCATGAATTTAATTTCATTTTATGAATTTTAATGGGATATATGGGTAATCAACTATTTAGTTAGAGTGTTTTAATTATCATTTTACAATGTTCCTCAGAAATACTCATTTTCATATGATTTTAGGGACCTAATCCAAATTATATGGGAAAACTTTACTGTTATTTATTTTTAATGTTAAAATATAATTGTTAATGTTAAAATTTATTTTTATGAATAACAAAATTGAATGGAAATATTTACCCTGCGCAAGACTACTAAAATCAAACATAGCCTCGAGGGGTATATTTATTAAAAGATTAAATAGATTGTACATAAAAAATACTTCATAATATATAATTTATAACTATGTTATAAGGACATAAACTATTAAAATTTTACATATTTATTTTTCAATCTTATTTTATGCCATGAAAATTTGATATTTTTTCATTGAGAGTCATATAAATTCATAGGAAGTTGATTATATGAACTTATTTTTTACTAAATCAATTCATCATAATATATATAATTCATATGTTAAATTTTATAATAGAAAAATGGGTTCACCATAAACCATTCATCATATCTATAGAAGTGTTATCAGTATATCCAATTACATATTTTTGAATTCTAGAAATTTCCTATTATACCTAATTAATGTTGGATTTAAATTAATTTTTTTCTGAGATTAATTTTTTGTAAAAATTGGATTGTGTTAGTCTATATGCATAAATAACATAATTTTTACATCTTTATCAGAAGTGATGATAATATATCAATTCATATTTAATGAGTTATGGTGATTTATTTTATACTAGTATCTTTTATGGGGATTTTATTTTGCAACATTGAATTATAGATTTATTTATATAAATTTTTTTATAAGTATTAATAAAAACACTTCTATCATTGATGAGTTACTCAAATAGATATCACAACTATTTTTCATTGACATAATTTTTGTGTCATAAATCACAAGTGAATTTGGTCACCTGTTTCTTATAATTGTTGTATTTAATAGTTTCAATTTATGATATGTGTTAGTACATGATGAAATAATTTCATCACTTCAATGTCGTGAGATAATAAGGAATTTGTTTAGGGTAGGTCCATGGTCCACATACACACTTATGTTACCATTTACTATTTTCTACTTTATAACATGATGTTTTATCATATGTTTCGTGAATTCAAGTGTATTTTTTTCTAGGATAGCAAAGTGTTTTTTAATACTATATTATATAATTATTTTCTTCTATTTCAAATAGTTTTCTTCATTATTTTGGGAAATAATCAGTAATGGACATTTTATTATTGTATATGATGGTTGGGTGGATTATGTTTCTACTAGATGAGCAACATGTATTTTGATTAAAAAAAAAGGTTTTATTGATATGTACTTCAAAAATTAAATTCAAATTCATTGTAAATTTAAATTCAAAAAAGTACCCCAATATTTCAAGTATTTGTATTCATAAAAATACGATCATGATTACCATCATTTACAACAAATAAATGTTTATTTATACTCTATGGTTCCAACCCATAAACAAAATCCAAATATTATATCCATGACCATTTTAAAATTATATTTTTACGATCTCTTTGATAAATATATTTTTTACGACAAGAAGTTTAGCAATGAGATATTTTCCACAAAAACCACTTAGAATCATTTGTAATACAAACAATTCTAAATTATATGAATTTATGACACATGTATTCAGAAAAAATATATTTTAAAAAAATTATAGTTATTAATTCGATGTTCTCATCCAATTATAACATTATGAATTCCTAATAATGGTAATTTGTTTATATTAATAATAATTTTATACAATACATATGTATTCCTTAATGTGACCCATCATATATGTTATAAAAAACTATTTACAATCACAAAAATCATTCCATGATATAGACATAAACAAAACTCATTTTATTATAATTTTGATAAAAAAAATTGGCATAAAATGTATTTGTGTAAAAAAAAATGTATAAATTGAGTACAATATTTTTATATTAAAAATTTAAATCACGTAATCAAAATATTATTTCCATGAATAATAAATTTATATTATCATAATTTCTTGAAGACCTATTAACTCCATGAAATCTATCCATGTATACAATATTTATTATAGATAAAGTTGTATTGTCACTCTCCAACTATTAATTTCTTTATTATTTTTTAATGGTTTTTTGTAACATTCATTACTTTCATGTCAAAACTGTGAAAAATATTTATGTTATTATATTTAATGGATTGGAACATAGTTTACATACATGGGTTTTTCTAATTGTTCTACAACCATATGGGTGACCTATAGTTTTTAAGGGATGGTTCATTCTATTTCATCACATAATTTTTCTTACACCATATAAAGACAATGGGGATATCAAGGTATACCCAATAAAATGTGCGTGGTTGTTTCCTAGTTTGGTAGAACCTATAAAAACTTTTGACAAGCCCATGTTTTTTAAATTTGGAAATTTATAATATAATCATAATCTTTTTCTGATCCCTTAACCTGCTATTTCTCAATTTTTTGAATCTCAACACCCATATTCACATCTAACCCCCTCCACTCTAATCCTTGGAATATTTTTTGTGGAATAAGAACTCAGTACTTTATGAAAATCCTAGGAAATGGAATCTATTAATCTATTCTCCTTTAATCATGGTTCTTCATGATTCATTATATCAATAGTTCATTGTGATCATTTATTGGGTTTTAGGGTTGGTCTAATATAATGATTATTCAGTTTTATAAACTCTATTTATCATTACAGAAACCCTGTTTTCTTTTTTCATTGATAGTGATGTGTGATCTTTAGTTTTAGGAATCTTTTCAAATTCATAATCCTTTAAAATCAAATACCATGGTTTCTTGAATATCTTCCTTCAATATAGAGTTATTTTAAAATATAAATATATATACCTAATGTAGATTAGATTTATATGATACCTTGAATTCCCCATATACGATTCATTATTTGATTTGGAGTGTTTTGAAAAGTTATTTGTTTAATATTATAAATATTCATTTAATTAATTATTAAAATTTTAAAAATATTATTTTGACAATGTGTTTTGTAGATTTATTGTCATATTTTTATCACTTCATACATGGATTGATTTTTATTATGTGTAGTTTTAATTTCGGAGGTGTTTAGTTTCAAATAGGGTTTGCCACACATGACTGTTAATAAATTGATATTCTACTCAATTATAATTATATTCGGTAAATATATTAGAATATATTTCATTTAAAAATAGATTTATTTAATTTTTTAAATTTTTAAGGATTTTAAACCCATTTGAAAAAATGATGGTGTATTAAAGAAATTACTAGAACATTATATAAGTTAATTTTATTTATCCCTTAAATTTTATATTCAGAATGATGTTTGTAATAAGTGTGTGGTTGGAAAATGGTGGTTATTGGAATTAGGATAGTCCTTGAATGGTGGTAAGGGTGGTTTCATATACTGTTTATGTTTTTTGTGTAACACAACAAAATTTAGTGAAATAACGTTTTTCATATTAATTTAATCATTTTTATATTTTTACTTTCATAAGAAATATAATTTTATTATCTATATTAAAAAATATCATTGGATTGTTTAATATGCATCAACCAATTAATGTTTAAATACAATAAACACTAAGAATATCATTTGGTAAGTACCACACTCTGTCCGGCTTGTATTACCTAGAATATTAAGCCCCTCTAGCAGCTTGTTTTAGACATAATGATTATTTTTAATGAAATACTTATTTATAAAATATTATTATGAAAATATTATTATAACATTCATCGATCCATTAGAATATATGTAATGATTACGAATACCTAAAAATGAAAATATTATTTATACACATATATAAAATTATGTATTAGGTTATCAAAGAGTAGAAGAGAAAAACTAAACTATTTGAATATAAATAAATTTATTTTATAGAAAAATATTTTGGAATTTTTAAATAAATTTTTTTCTAAATCAACTAATCAAACCACATGTACTGTTCCATGATTTTGAACTAGAAAAATATCCAAGGGACTTTTAACATTTTCATTAACTATACAAGTCAAATTAAAAAAAATCAGATCTCAATTATTTGAGTTAGATCACTTTGAGGTGACATTTTTTGACATGGGAAAAGGTTTGATAAGTTTCTTAGGTGTCTTAGGGAGTTTTAGGTCCACTAGACCCCAAATAATCATAAATGTACTAGGTGTCAGAATATTAAAATTTATATCTCACAATCTAATTGGGTACCAATTGTACATAAGGAGGCCTTATATTTATAGGTTCATGGTTGATTGTTGAATTTCATGTGCATGGGATGTTGTAACAATGGACTGAGCTGGACCCCATGATGCTCATGGTGATTTCCCAATGGTATTTCTGTGTTTTATTTATTTATTATTATAATGTAAAAATTTCATTTGTTTACGATATTCTCTTATCTTCATCCATAATCCATCCATTTTATATGCTAGCATTGTCCACTATTTCAGTTATATAAAATCTATCATTCACATCTTTGTCATTTATATTAATTTCATCCACTTTTTATTTCAATTTATATAATATTATTCTATAGTGAGAACTATTATATGAGGTTACATTCTCCCCAATATCAACTCCTAAGAACCTCGCTCCTAGTCATCATCCTTTTGTGTATAGGGAGATGCACGTGAGGCCATGCGACCCACTGGTATGGCTACCAATTTATTGGTATGAAAGGTGTAGATGTTTCATAGCTATTTCAAAGGGGAAAATATTTCCTTTTTCTTCATGTTTTGGAGTTATAGAAATGAGATTAAGAATGTGTCGGCACTTGGATAATAGTAATTTATAGGACTGATCATCCCACATATGGGAAATGACCAATGGGCCAAGTTGGGTATTGTTGTCCATGATGTTTACTATTATAGTTGAAATTTATTTCACATAGAGTGAATGGTGTAATTTCTAATTATTATTTTATTATGAGATTATGGTATTTTACCCTTGACCTGATATAGCACAAATGTTTCATTACATGCATCATACTAGGAACATTGAAATTCAAATTCCATTTGGATTCCATTTTATGTAGTTTCATTTATAGGTTTCATTCATATTTTTTTCCTTTGGTGATATAAAATTATTAGATTTAAATATATTTAAGTAATTCATTATCATAATTTTTATGTTTACTACATGTTATAGAATATTTTTTTTGATTCAAATTCCATGCTTATGTGATTTTTTCATGTACCTATATATTATCTTCTTGTAGTGATGTTCCATATTACATTTATATAAAATTAGATTCTTTTTTAAATAATATTTTTATGATTACGCTGGGAGATATATTTTATTTTTAAGGAGTATGAAAGACTTATAGCCGTGAAAAGGTAAGTCATGTATATGAACCACTATAATAGGCCGTTAAAATTTAAAAGGAATGGTAAATTTTCTTTGACTAAAGGAACCCAAACTTCAAATTGAAATGTTAAAATGTTCTTTAATAGTTGGTAGGTGGCCATTCATATTCCCAGGCCATTTTATGTGAAAATGTTAAATTTGGAATTGAGTTTGGTTTCAATTAATAAGATTCAATGTTCCATCCATGAATTTTATGGGTACTTCCTGAATTACAAAATGGAAGACCATATTAAATTCAGTGGCATGAAGTGTTAAAAATGTTTATAAATTTAAAGGGATCTTTATTTTTAATCATAAAATAAATTTGTTTCCTTATATTATTCCTAAATGATATTATACCTACGTTGTCCTGTAAGTAAATGTTTGTACGATACAACATGATATGTTTGTTCAATATTTTAATGCCTTGAAAACTGATATTGGGATTCATTTTGATGAACCCATTTTGGTTAAATTGGGACCATTTATGGTCACCATATTTGTTAAAAAGGATCAATTGTGTTTAATTTCCTAATAAATATTGGATGTCTATTAATTTTTAATGTTGAAAATGATGTTTCATATACATGCAGATTTTTCCAGTGGGGCATTGGTTAAAAATCAAGTACCATGAGTTTTTATTTAATAAAATGGTACTTGATGATTTGATTGAATATTTTATTTGTTAAAGTTCAAAATTCAATAATGTAAAGTCCTTGTCAAGGTAACTTGTAGTGGTTTATTATGTTTGAAACATCATTTAGGGGTAGTTTGAGTTTTATTATGTGTTTTATTTTAATCGAAGAAATAGTTATTTCCATAGTTTTTCATTTACTTTTAACAATGTCTTATACAGTTGTATTTTGAGTCTGGTGACTTCTGTTTGACATGATCTAGTTTTATGGTATAGTATTATTCTGCGTAATGAGGAATCCTTTTCTATGTAGTACCCATAAAATTTTAATTCTTTTCTTATTCCATGATATTTCTAAAATTTCATGTCATTTTGATTCAATTGTCCCTTATTGTAAATTCAGTTTCCATTAACACCCTTGTTCAAATGGGTGTTCACGCTTTTAATGTAAATTCTATGGGTGTGAGTAGTGAGTGATACTCATTTTAAATTGGTTAGATGTGCCTTGTTCTTGGTTTGTTACTTCATAGGTCATTTTACTATATCTTCTTATTGGTAATGAATTATTGGTCATGTTTTCATCTAGGGTAATGTATATAGTAGGAAATGTGACACTGAAGGAAATATCATGTGGTGTTGAGTATGTTGTGGTGTCATCTCCAAGTATAGAGACCTGAGGGAGAAAGAATCATATTCCCACAAATTCTTCAGATGGAGATTATAATGACATATTTATTTTCCCACAAATGTTATTTTGGTTTAACATTCAAGGTTTTCGTTGACATAGGACTGCATAGCTTAAATAAGGGATATATGTATAATTAATGTGTTTTGGACTAGCACGCTTGGGATTCACTGGTTTATATTCATGTCCCTTGTCAACTGGAACACTCCTAAAATGGTGTGTGTCATGTAGGATTTGTTAAATGTGTTCCTTCCATGTATAAAGAACCCAATCCAATAGGACCACTAAAAATGGTTGCTTCTAAAAATACTTTGTAGCTATTCGGGTTTTTGAATGATGGGGCTTACTTGAAATCAATACATTGATATGTTTTATAGTTTATGTACCTAACAGAAAACACTATTGGTCATGGATGGTTTAGTTGGGTAAATATTTAGATATCATGTCTTAGGGAATAATTCATTGTTAATTGTTTTAACGATGATTCAAAAGGTTTATATGAGTTTCATATAATAAATTGACCAATTTTTTAGACTGTTTACAATTCATATAGTTGGGAACATTTGATTGGAACCTCTTAAATTCCTCTTAGTGCATTATTATTTGTGATTACCATGTCCCCTATCTTTATATAACCCATGATACACTTAGAGTGTTCTAGTATTATGACACACTAAAGAATAAATATACTAATATTATTGGGGGATTTTTCATAGTGTCGCATGCTGATAAAGGGTTCCTATCAAGGCTTGGTAAGTTCTAAGTGCTTTTTGGGATCCAAAGTAGAAAATCCTTGGTCAAACTCAAAGACAGTAGTCATTTTTTACATGACATCTATGAGGATTATATTGTGGGATTAGTTAATGTTCATCTATAGATATTGTGGTCTTCTACCAATATCTTCTATGTAAATTTTTTTTCTAAAATTCCTTGTAAAAGTTTTTTATAATCTAGTCTAAATATCCTTGGGATGGTTCATCCTATGATGTATTACATGGACTCATGTATGGACTTCATATAATATAATTTTCATACATTCTAGTTGAATTAGATGAAGACATTGCAGTTCAATTTGAAATGAACCTATTTTTTAACAAGGTAATCTTCATGATATGTTTTCCAACTGTCATGACTCATTTGGTCTTCTATTATTTAAATGTTTTCTATTGTATGGAACTATTTTAAATTGTATTCCAGGATAAGGTGATATTGGTTTTATGGCCATCAATGTCTTATGAGGAAGACTATCTCACCATATTCTATTAGTTTTATTGGGATTCAAGTGTTAATTTTTTCTAAAATCACACTAGGAACATCGTTAGGATGTTTAGAGGTATGATTTGTATTGAAATTACGATGGTGGACACACTATGTCTTATAATTGTCCCCATTATTATATTAAGACCTATGGTGGGGATCACCATCTATCAAAGGTTTATACAAATGATGTCATGATCTTATATCTAACATAACAGTCTCTTGTAAGCATAGGATGAATGTTTCTATTGGAAAGTGTGTCTTGGATTAGGTTGTGACAAGTTATGTAATGAAAAATGTTGTGTTGGGTGTATGAATTAATATATGACAATTCAAATGAGACCTCATGAACCTAGTTTGTAAGGTGAGGTTTTTTCATTTCCCAAAATCTTCTCAGGGACAAGACGTTCTAAGATTGGTAGATTATAGAGTTCATTATTTTTGAACCAGAAATTATACATGTTATTTTTAACTTTTTTGTTTACTTGATAGGTTGAATTTAAAACCTAGACTTTGAACACGATTCTCCATGTTTGATCACTACAATTTTATGTTTTTGGATAGGGGTGAAGATTTTAGAAGCTTACTGGGTGGATCAATGAGTTTTAACGGGGATGGACATGGAAAATCATGAATTTTAAAGGCAGAAGAGGGAACATAGTTTTTCTAAAACTATGTATACCATGGTAGTATAAACACCAAAACCCTCCATGGTATGTTTCCCTTTGAATAATGGAATAGATTTCATTGTATGTAACTTGGAGTTTTAACACACCATGACTAGTCAAACTAGCTGTTATGAAAAGTAATAACCAATTTTTCAAATTATATAAATTTTATTCTTAAAAATGGACTTCATTTTTGAATTCAGAATATGTAAAATAGCTTAGGGTGAATTTTTGGTATTTTTCTGAAATCTTTCAATTTTTGTTGAATAGTGAAAAACACTATGTTATTGTTTAAAACCGACTTTTTATTTAAATAATTAGTTGTATTATTTTAAGTTACTTTAGGTCAAAATAGATACATAATACTAATATATGTTCAATGTAATTCATTGGAGTCATTTTATAAAAAGATTATATATTTAAAATTTTATTGAACTTTTTATCGTCTTTTACCCACCTTTTGGAGCATTTAAAAATTTTCATAAAATGAAATTTTACCACTTCTATGAGTTGAATTTAAAAAATATGAGAGACATAGTTGAAATCAATAAGTAAAATGTGGTTCAATAAGATGAAAATATTTTTTTTCTAAATAGTAACTTTTGACTTTTATTTACCACGGTTAAAAATAAATTTGTTAATTAAGAGTAAAAATGATATTATAATTACCCTAACACATGTCCTAATTATATTGGGTAAGTGTTGTTCGACCCAAAACAACCTATGGAATAAAATATGGTTCTTTTGGTCCACATGTATTAGATTTGAATATTTATTGTTATTTTCATTAATGAATAGTTAAATGAGTAAAATTCAATAATAAATATCTACACTATTTTTAATATTAGGTTACACATAATATAAATTTGACTATAAATATTATTTATAAGGAAAAAATATTTCCTACATAATGATATTATATTTACAATATTTGAACATTAAATAATTTAATTTAATTATGACACAATGATGATGGAGTAATTACCTTAATAATGAAATATTAAAATAATTAATATTATAAATATAAAAATAAATGAAAAATTAGACTTATGATGAATTTATCTAATTTTATAGGTTAATATGACATTTTAGGGTTGATTGAATAAAAATTATTTGATAGATAATGTTTTTATGGCTTTTAAAATAATCAAATACTAAATAGTGTCAAAATTGACATAATTGAGTTTTTAAAACGAATACTATATAATAAACTAACAAAATATTCCTAAGAATATAAGTTTCTGAAAATAGACATAGATAAGATTATATTTATTAATAATTAACCACATGGTTGTCTATTGGCCTGTTATATTAGGTTTATTAACCATATAAAATAAAAATACAAACAGACATGGAAAATGTCAAACTATTTAACAAAGTGTTAGATCTAAAAGACAAGTTTAATATGGTGACCTATACCTATCCAAAACCAACTATTTGAAGGGTTTTAGACCCATCCCCAACTTATCCTCAAAATAAATCAGTTGGGATCCATTATATACCGAAAATTATTTTATTATAAAATATTATTTCAAGCATTTCCTAAACTGGCCTTCACCTCTCTTATTAAAGGGTATTTCCCCTTCTCTTAATTTCACACGTCCAAGTCCTTTTGTCTTGGCTAAACCCATACCATATATCCCCCCAAAATTCCTGCCTTCATCCTAGAGGCCTTCATTTTGTCAGAAATCCAACATAAGGATACCGTTTGATCAAATCAAAAGGACGAAACCGAAGAAGAGGTAAATATTTCATCTCCTCTTTCTAGTTCTTTTCTTCTTCCACATCCTCTTTATTTGTTTTTTCCATTATAAGATAATAACCCTAGTATCGTCTATATATTTTGATGTTATTATAAAAATGGAACAACAATATTCATTATTTAATCCATCATATGAATGACAAAGTCACCATTCGTGGGTTTGTACAGCTTACCATCTCCACGTCGTAGTGTAGTTTGTTATTCAAACACATCATTATTTGGATGGGTATAATAATGATTATAAATGATTTAGATAATATATATAAAATTTTAATTATTATTTATATGTGTTATGCCATCCAATTGCATATGATTTCACCATTAATATAATGATATTGTTGCTCTTGCATACGTACGGATTACCGTCTCCATGAACACGATGAGATTAATTCACAATCATAATCATTCAAGAATAATATTTATTTTATGGTTAAAAATAATATTTATGGACTTAATATCATTATTTATTTGAATCAATTACTTTTTATCCATAACAAACATGACTTATGTAACCTATCATATAAAGTTAAACAAATCAGCTAACACCTGAAACGATTATACTAATAAAAGAAACATTCTAGGTTGGTATATAAATTTATGAATTTTTGTTAAATAATAATGAAACTAATATGTGTTGAATAAAACACTTTTTGAAAATTATCTTTTTGATGATCCTATTTATATATGATAATGCTATAAATACTAAATAATCACTTCACGTCTATATATATTTATTGGAATTAGGGTTTAAAATAAATAAAACTATACAATATTATTTTGATAATTTAAATTCTAAAAAGGTTTAATGAAGGATAAGGTATATATGAATGATATTACTTTTCAAACCACCGTATTTTTTGTTTTATGATAAATAGTAAATTGGTCATAACTCATTCAATCAATAAATTTGGGCATCTAAATGAATCATAGAGCTCAGCGTCACTACCGTATCTTGAACTGTCGATATACTTCTTTCTTAAATCACTTATAGAAATGTTATTACTGGTCATTACTGATTATAACATGAACCATTTAAAAATTGACTAATTGATAGCATCTATATATTATTTATAATTAAGCAAGATTAGTTATATCAGAGATTGTGTTCCAATATGTATATAGAAATTAAAAATTCTAAGATATTTATCAATAGTTAAAAGAATAGGGGTTCAACATTGTCCATGGAATCATATTCAAAATCGAAGGAGTGGGATTATATGAATGGTTTTTGATTTCATAGTTGAAAAAATATAAATTTAATATATAATTTTCAAAATACATTAATAAGTGAATAAAACTAAATTTTCAAGCAATATTATTGATATTAAAATCAATTATACTATTTTTTTCGTATATTATGTTTTATATAATTTATATCAATTATGAAAATATGTATAGGAGTTCAATCATAATAAATCATTGAGGGATAAATCTTGAAGTAAAACATCATATTATTATTAATGGGTTTATTCTTATTTAATTTTGATGAAAATATATTTATATGAAACATAAATATAAAAATGATTCATATTTTTTTGTCTTTTAATCAATTTTATTATTAGAGAGTTTTTTGTAAAAAAAATCATGGTTTATGAATAATATGTTATGAAAATTTTCACACATATATTTTATGTTTTATTTGGATATATAACTTTATTTAAGAATAAAATATATATTTTTTTTATAAGATAAATTAATTTAAAATTTTAAATTCAGGAATAATAATATACATATTTCCATAATGCAATAATATTTTATTTTAAAGAAGAATCTTTTTTAAAATATTATTCCAATCATATAAAATTACATATATGATATCATTGTTACATATTTAAATAATAATAATCTAAAAACATATATACTTTTTTTCTCTATTATAGATAATTTTTCATTTTAAATATATATATATAAGAGAAAATAGTTTTTCTAAGATGATAGATGTAGTATAATGGAAAATAGGGAAGATTAAAATTATGAAACTATATAAAATAAAACACTAATTATAATTTTTATATAATAATTATTATTAGTATTTAAAGTGTTAAAAATACTTGAAATAATGGAATTTATTAAATATAAAACATTATATGTAGTGATGTAAGTAAACAATATACTATTTTCATTGAGTTAGATATGAGGATTATGAATTATGATCAAAACATTTTTAATAAACAATTATTAAATAATATTTTTAAATTATTTTAGATGAAATGGATTATTTAAGAAGGGTTTACATAGAGACATAGGGTAATTATATAGTAATATAAAGAGTTTGAGAGAACCCCAAAAATTCATCTACAAAACGTTATATTTGTGGGTTCATCCCATGGGATATAACAATACTGGATCTTTTATGTGGTATAGTAATTATTCTAAAATTATTTTAAAAATATATAAAATGTATCAAAACTCAAAAGATAAATTTTTTATTCTTGAATTTTTAATGTTTTATACACATACAACATGAATTTAAATGTTAAATGGAAAATTAATATGTTAGTATGATTTATTCATACCAATGGTGATCATGGACAATCATAGTTTTTTATTAATCATGGATATTAGAATGATAATTTTTCATATATAGGGATACAAATATTCACTCATGTCTCACAAACATTTTTTCATCTGTCAGATTTAAAACATTGAATACAATATACAATGTGACACACAATTTCTTTTGAATACATGGGGGTTTAAATTAAAATTAATCCCATGTGAAATATGTTATAAAATTTATATTTCATGATAATGATTACACATTATAAAGTTTATTATAATTTTGTGGATCAGATAATCATAATGTGGTTTTATATTTCATGTATCATGACATTGGTAGATGTTTAACCATGGTGATATTTTCCCTATATAATAATATGTGTGACATTTGGTTTGTTAATTAAGGTGAACTATGGATGGGAATGTCCAAACCAATAAAATTTACTTATAATGTTTTTATATAATTGGTTATTTGTAATGTTATCTACACATATATCTTGGTGAATGGCATGTGATATGTTCAACTATTTGGTAAACATGAATCTAATAAACAAAAAAATGTGTGTAAATTATTTGATATTTATGTACACTATATTCCTCCACCAACTAAAATCATGAATAATGGAATTGTGTTTTCATATATACAATTAAATGATACATATAGTGGATATATGTTGGGAGATAATCATTTTTTAAGAAGGATTACACTACATATTATTCTGTATTGAGTAGAAATTCTACATTTTTGAAGGATTATCATTCCAAGAAATTATATTTTATAGAAATTTTAATTATAATAAATGATAATAATTTCAATGGTGTGACACCTTGATTGTGTGTAAAATAATATAATGAAATTTTATAATGTTTTTCAAAAATTATTGATACATATCAAAGATGTATTTCAGAATATTTCAAAAACAATATTTTGTGGGATTATCACCATTTGTCACATATGAAAAAATTTATAATAAAAATAAATTATTCATTAAAAAATAATTAGAATATAAGTAAAATATTCTTTTCATAGAGTTTATAATTTAATTATTTATAAAATAGCATAAGGTGACTGTGTAACATTTCTGTGTACCATTAGTATAATAGGATGCTCCATATAAAATTTTACTAAAGGAAAATCCTGGATTAGTTTTCAAAATCAATTTTAGCATTTATTTTGTGGGAGAATACTTTTTATCATGGTTCTATATTCCAAGGTATAGTTATTGTAAATTTGATTGATATTAGATAGAATTGGAATTTAGTAGTTATCTTCTAAATAAGAAATCATGTTTTTATAAATTGTCATCTAATTATTATTTATTGTGTTTAAAAATTCATTATTATTGTTGAAATGTGAAATTCCCTATAAATATATTGGACACTGAGTTATAAGAAGTCGTAATGTTTAAAAATATCATTAATAGGTTATATATTTATAGTGTATGTAGAATTAATTGATGATAATATATGAAGTCTAAATCATATTTTCTGTTATTTAATATAATATAATAGTCATATTATATAATAATTCATAGTAAAAGATCTATGTTGTTTGAAACTAGGTTTCTAGTACTATATGTGATAAACAATATCTTTTCCAGGAATCAAGAGACTCTCTCATTATCAGAAACCTATGAATAAAGAATCCCATTATTTAATTATTATTTATCCTTATCAATATCACTAAAAAATATATTATATTTATTACATCACTAGAAATTAAATATATGTTCATAATTTATAATTTATTTCACACATATAGTTGGATAATATATAATCCTAGTTTGGATTTTGGTGTCCCCGATTTTTTAAAATGTTTTTACCCAACAAATCACATTATAAATATTATTATATTAAAATACCGTGGTGGTTATAGTATTAAATGTACTCTTATAACCAACATGACTCCCATAACTAATCATGCATGAATTTAATTTCATTTTATGAATTTTAATGGGATATATGGGTAATCAACTATTTTGTTATAGTGTTTTAATTATCATTTTACAATATTCTTAAGAAATACTCAGTTTCATATGATTTCAGGGACCTAATCCAAATGATATGGGAAACCCATACTGTTATTTATTTTTAATGTTAAAATATAATTGTTAATTTTAAAAGTTATTTTTATGAATAACAATATTTAATGGAAATATTTACCCTGCGCAAGACTACTAAAATCAATCATAGCCATGAGGGATATATTTATTATAAGATTAAATATATTTACATATAAAATACTTCATAATATATAATATATAATTATGTTATAAGGACATAAACTATTAAAATTTTACATTTTTATTTTTCATTTTTATTTTATGCCATGAAAATTTGATATTTTTTCATTGAGAGTCATATAAATTCATAGGAAGTTGATTATATGAACTTATTTTTTACTATATCAATTCATCATAATATATATAATTCATATGTAAAATTTTATAATAGAAAAATGGGTTCACCATAAACCATTCATCATATCTATAGAAGTGTTATCAGTATATCTAATTACATATTTTGGAATTCTAGAAATTTCCTATTATACCTAATTAATGTTGGATTTAAATTAATTTTTTTCTGAGAATAATTATTTGTAAAAATTGGATTATGTGAGTCTAGATGCATAAATAACATAATTTCTACATCTTTATCACAAGTGATGATAATATAACAATTGATATTTAATGAGTTATGGTGATTTCTTTTATACTAGTATCTTTTATGGGGATTTTATTTTGCAACATTGAATTATAGATTTATTTATATAAATTTTTTATAATTATTAATAAAAACACTTCTATCATTGATGAGTTACTCAGATAAATATCACAACTATTTGTCATTGACATAATTTTTGTGTCATAAATCACTAGTGAATGTGGTCACATGTTTCTTATAATTGTAGTATTTAATAGTTTCAATTTATGAGATGTGTTAGTACATGATGAAATAATTTCATCACTTCAATGTCGTAAGATAATAAAGAATTTTTTTAGGGTATGTCCATGGTCCACATACACACTTATGATACCATTTAATATTTTCTACTTTAGAACACGACGTTTTATCATATGTTTCATGAATTCGTGTGTATTTTTTTCTAGGATAGCAAAGTGTTTATTAATAATATATTATATAATTATTTGATTCTATTTCAAATATTTTTCTTCATTATTTTGGGAAATAATCAGTAATGAACATTTTATTATTGTGTATTAAAGTTAGGTGGATTATGTTTCTACTATATGAGCTACTTGTATTTTGATTAAAAAAAGAGTTTTTATTTATATGTACTTCAAAAATTAAATTCAAATTCATTGTAAATTTAAATTCAAAAAAGTACCCCAATATTTCAAGTATTTTTATTCAAAAAAATATGATCATGATTACCATCATTTACAACAAATAAATGTTTATTTATACTCTATGGTTCAAACCCATAAACCAAATCCAAATATTATATCCATGACCATTTTAAAATTATATTATTATGATCTCTTTGATAAATATATTTTTTATGACAAGAAATTTAGCAATGAGATATTTTCCCACAAAAACCACATAGAATCATATGTAATACAAACACTTCTAAATTATATTAATTTATGACACATGTATTCAGAAAAAATATATTTTAAAAAAATTACATTTATTAATTCGATGTTCTTATCCAATTATCACATTCTGAATTCCTAATAATGGTAATTTTTTTATATCAATAATAATTTTCTACAATACATATGTATTCCTTAATGTGACCCATCATATATGTTATAAAAAACTAGTTACAATCACTAAAATTATTCCATGATATAGACCTAAACAAAACTCATTTCATTCTAATTTTGATAAAAAAATTGGCATAAAATGTATTTCTGTAAAAAAAATATATATAAATTGAGTACATTATTTTTATATTAATAATTTAAATCACATAATCTAAATATGATTTCCATGAATAATAAATTTTTAATATCATAATTTCATGAAGACCTATTAACTCCATGAGATCTATTCATGTATACAATATTTATTATAGATAATGTTGTATTGTCACTCTCCAACTATTAATTTCTTTATTATTTTGTTTTTATGGTTTTTGGTAACATTCATTAGTTTCAAGTCAAAACTATTCAAAAAATTTATGTTATTATATTTAATGGATTGGAACATAATTTACATACATGGGTTTTTCTAATTGTTCTACAACCATATGGGTGACCTATAGTTTTTAAGGGATGATTTGTTCTATTTCATTACACAATTTTTATAACACCATATAAAGTCAATGGGGATATCAAGGTTTACCAAATAAAATGTTCATGGTTGTTTCCTGGTTTGGTAGACACTATAAAAACTTTTGACAAGCCCATGTTTTTGATATTTAGAAATTTATAATATAATCATAATATTTTTCTGATCCCTTAACCTGCTATTTCTCAATTTTTTGAATCCCAACACCCAT
The DNA here is from genome assembly GCA_963277665.1 of Viscum album. Lineage (NCBI taxonomy): Eukaryota > Viridiplantae > Streptophyta > Magnoliopsida > Santalales > Viscaceae > Viscum > Viscum album. Next base: position 1,063,964,849 of record OY728140.1, read on the forward strand.
ATTCACATCTAACCCCCTCCACTCTAATCCTTGGAATACTTTTTGTGGGATCAGAACTCAGTACTTCATGAAAATCCTAGGAAATGGAACCCATTCATCTATTCTTCCATTAATCATGGTTCTTCATGATTCATTATATCAATAGTTCATTGTTATCAATCATTGGGTTTTAGGGTTGGTCTATGATAATGATTATTTAGTTTTATAAACTCTATTTGTCATTATGGGAACCCTTTTTTATTTTTTCATTGATGGCGATGTGTAATCTTTAGTTTTAGGAATCTTTTCCAATGAATAATCCTTTAAAATCAAATACCATGGTTTCTTGAATATTTTCCTTCAATATAGAGTTATTTTAAAATATAAATATAAATACCTAATGTAGATTAGTTTTATATGATACCTTGAATTCCCCGTATATGATTCATTAATTGATTTGGAGTTTTTTGAAAAGTTATTTGTTTAATATTATAATTAATCATTTAAATTAAAATTTAAAAATTTAAAAATATTATTTTGACGATGTGTTTGTAGATTTATTGTCATATTTTTATCACTTCATACATGGTTTGATTATTATTATGTGTAGTTTTAATTTCGTAGGTGTTTAGTTTCAAATAGGGTGTGTCACACATGACTGTAAATAAATCGATATTCTGTTCAATATTAATTATATTCCGTCAATATATTAGAATATAATTCATTTAAAAATAAATTTATTTCATTTTTTTAAAATTTTTAATGATTTTAAAACCATTTAAAAAAATAAAGGTGTATTAAAGAAATTACTGGAACATTATATAAGTTAATTTTATTTATCCCTTAAATTTTATATTCTGATTGATGTTTGTAATAAGTGTGTGGTTGGAAAATGGTGGTTATTAGAATTAAGATAGTCCTTGAATGGTGGTAAGAGTGTTTTCATATATTGTTCATGTTTTTTGTATAACACAACAAAATTTAGTGAAATAAGGTTTTTCATATTAATTTAATCATTTTTATATTTTTACTTTCATAAGAAAAATAAATTTATTATCTATATAAAAAATATCATTGGATTGATTAATATGCATCAACCAATTAATGTTTAAATACACTAAAGACTAAGAATATCATTTGGTAACTACCACACTGTGTCTGGCTTGTATTACCCAGAATACTAAGCCCCTCCAATAGCTTGTTTTAGACATAATGATTATTTTTAATGGAATACTATATAATAATATATTATTATGAAAATATTATTATAGCTATCATTGATCCACTAAAATATATGTTATGATTACGAATACCTAAAAATAAAATTTGTATTTACACACATATATAAAATTATGTATTAGGTCATCAATGAGTAGAAGAGAAAAAATGAACTATTTGAATATAAATAAATTTATTTTATAGAAAAATATTTTGGAATTTTTAAATATATTTTTTCTAAATAAATTAATCAAACCACATGTACTATTCCATGATTTTTAACTAGAAAAATATACAAGGGACTTTTAACATGTTCATTAACTATACTAGTCAAATTAAAAAAATCAGATCTCAATTATGTGAGTTAGATCACTTTGAGGTGATATGTTTTGACATGGGAAAAGGTTTGATAAGTTTCTTAGGTGTCTTAGAAAGTTTTAGGTCCACTAGACCCCAAAAAATCATAAACATACTAGGTGTCAGAATATTAAAATTTATATCTCACACTCTAATTGGGTACCCATTGTACATAATGAGGCCTTATATTTATAGGTTCATGGTTGATTGTTGAATTTCATATACATGGGATGTTGTAACAATGGACTGAGCTGGACCCCATGATGCTCATGGTGATTTCCCAACAGTATTTCTGTGTTTTATTTATTTATTATTATAATGTAAAAATTTAATTTGTTTACGATATTCTCTTATCTTTATCCACAATCCATCCATTTTATATTCTAGCATTGTCCATTATTTCAGTTATATAAAATCTATCATCCACATCTTTGTCATTTATATTAATTTCATCCACTTTTTAGTTAAATTTATATACTATTATTCCATAGTGAGAACTATTATATGAGGTTACATTCTCTCCAATATCAACTCCTAAGAACCTCTCTCCTAGTCATCATCCTTTTCTGTATAGGGAGATGCACAGGACGCCATGCGACCCACTGGTATGGCTACCAATTTATTGGTATGAAAGGTGTAAATGTTTCATAGCTATTTCAAAGGGGAAAATATTTCCGTTTTCTTCATGTTTTGGAGTGGTAGACATGAGTCTAAGAATGTGTTGGCACTTGGATAATAGTCATTTATAGGACTGATCACCCCACGTATAGGAAATGGCCAATGGACCAAGTTGGGTATTGTTGTCCATGATGTTTAGTATTATAGTTGAAATTTATTTCACTTAGAGTAAATGGTGTAATTTTTAATTCTTATTTTATTATGAGATTATGGTATTTTACCCTTGACCTGATATAGCAAAAATATTTCATTGCAAGCATCATACTAGGAACATAGAAATTCAAATTCCATTTGGATTCCATTTCATGTAGTTTCATTTATAGGTTTCATTCATATTTTTTTCCTTTGGTGATATAAAATTATTATATTTAAATGTATTTAGGTAATTCATTATCATGATTTTTATGTTTACTACATGTTATTGAATATTTTTTTTGATTCAAATTCCATGCTTATGTGATTTTTTTCATGTTCCTATATATTATCTTCTTGTAGTGATGTTCCATATTAAATTTATATATAATTAGATTCCTTTTTAAATAATATTTTTATGATTACGGTGGGAGATATATTTTATTTTTAAGGAGTATGAAAGACTTATAGATGTGAAAAGGTATGTCATGTATATGAACCACTATAATAGGCCATTAAAATTTAAAAGGAATGGGAAACTGTCTTTGACTAAAGGAACCCAAATTTAAAATTGAAATGTTAAAATGTTCTTTAAAAGTTGGTATGTGGCCATTCATATTCCCAGACCATTTTATGTGAAAATGTGAAATTTGGAATTGATTTTGGTTTCAATTAATAAGATTCAATGTTACATCCATGAATATTATATGTACTTCCAGAATTATGAAATGGAAGACGATATTAAATTTAATGGAATGATGTGTTATAAATGTTTATAAATTTAAAGGGATCTTTATTTTTAATCATAAAATAAATTATTTCTATATATTATTCCAAAATGATATTATACCTACGTTTTCCTATTGGTAAATGTTTGTACGAGACAACATGGTATGTTTGTTCAATATTTTAATGTCTTGAAAACTGATATTGGGATTCATTTTGATGAACCCATTTTGGTTAAATTGGGACCATTTATGGTCACCATATTTTTTAAAAAGGATCATTTCAGTTTAATTTCCTAATAAATACTGGATGTCTATTAATGTTTAATGTTGAAAAAGATGTTTCATATACATGCAGATTTTTACAGTGGGGCATTGGTTAAAAATAAAGTACCATGAGTTTTTATTTAATAAAATGGTACTTGATGATTTGATTGTATATTTTATTTTTTAATGTTCAAAATTAAATAATGTAAAGTCCTTTTCAAGGTAACTTGTAGTGGTTTCTTATGTTTGAAAACTTCATTTAAGGGTAGGTTGAGTTTTATTGTGTGTTTTATTTTAATTGAGGAAATAGTTATTTCCATAGTTGTTCATTTACTTTTAACAATGTCTTATATAGTTGTATTTTGAGTCTGGTGACTTCTGTTTGACATGATATATTTTTATGGTATAGTATTATTCTGTGTAATGAGGAATCCTTTTCTAGGTAGTTCCCATAAAATTTTAATTCTCTTCTTATTCCATGATATTTCTAAAATTTCATGACATTTTGATTCAATTGTCCTTTATTGGAAATTCAGTTTCCAATAACACCCTTGTTCAAATGGGTGTTCACGCTTTTAATGTAAATTCTATGGGTGTGAGTAGTGAGTGATACTCATTTTAAATTGGTTAGATGTGCCAAGTTCTTGGTTTGTTACTTCATAGGTCATTTTACTATATCTTCTTATTGGTAATGAATCATTGGTCATGTTTTCATCTAGGGTAATGTATATAGGAGGAAATGTGACACTGAAAGAAATATCATGTGGTGTTGAGTATGTTGTGGTGTCATCTCCAAGTAGAGTGACCTGAGGGAGAAGGAATCATATTCCCACAAATTCTTGGGATGGAGCTTCTAATGACATATTTGTTTTCCCAAAAATGTCATTTTGGTTTAATATTCAAGGTTTTCGTTGACATATGACTGCATAGCTCAAATGAGGGATATATGTATAATTAAGGTGTTTTGGACAAGCACGCTTGGGATTCACTAGTTTATATTCATGTCCCTTGTCAACTGGAACACTCCTGAAATGGTGTGTGTCATGTAGGATTTGTTAAATGTGTTCCTTCCATGTATAAAGAACACAATCCAATAGGACCACTAAAAATGGTTGCTTCTAAAAATACCTTGTAGCTATTCATGTTTTTGAATGATGGGGATTACTTGACATCAATACTTTGATATGTTTTATAGTTTATGTACCTAACATAAAACACTATTGGTCATGTATGGTTTAGTTGGGTAAATATTTTGATATCATGTCTTAGAGAATAATTCATTGTTAATTGTTTTAATGATGATTCAGTAGGTTTATATGAGTTTCATATAATAAATTGACTAATTTTTTAGACTGTTTACAATTCAAATAGTTGGGTACATTTGATTGGAAGCTGTTAAATTCCTCTTAGTGCATTATTATTTGTGATGAGAATGTCCCCTATCTTTATATAACTCATTATACACTTAGAGTGTTCTAGTATTATAACAGACTAAAGAATAAATATACTAATATTATTGGGGGATTTTTCATAGTGTCGCATGCTGATGCAGGGTTCCTATCAAGGGTTGGTATATTCTAAGTGATTTTTGGGATCCAAATTAGAAAATCCTTGGTCAAACCCAAAGACAGTAGTCATTTTTGTACATGACATCTAGGAGAATTACAATGTGGGATTTGATAATGTTCATCTATAGATATTGTGGTCTTCTACCAATATCTTCTATGTAAATTTTTTTTTGTGAAATTCCTTGTAAAAGTTTTTTTAATCTAGTCTAAATATCCTTGTGATGGTTTATCCTATGATGTACTACATGGAGTCATGTATGGACTTCATATAATATAATTTTCATACATTCTAGTTGAATTATATGAAGACATTGCAGTTCAATTTGAAATGAACCTGTTTTCCAAAAAGGTAATCTTCATGATATGTTTTCCAACTGGAATGACTCATTTGGTCTTCTATTATTTAATTGTTTTCTATTGTATGGAACTATTTTAAAATTAATTCCAGGATAACGTGATATTGGTTTTATGGCCATCAATGTCTTATGAGGAAGATTTTCTGACCATATTATATTAGTTTTATTGGTAATCAAGTGTTAATTTTTTCTAAAATCACACTAGGAACATAGTTAGGATGTTTAGAGGCATGATTTGTATTGAAATTACGATGGTGGATGCACCATGTCTTAGAATTGGCCCCATTATTATATTAAGACCTATGGTGGGGTCACAATTTATCAAAGGTTTATACAAATGATGTCATGATCTTATATCTAACATAACAGTCTCATGTAATATTAGGATGAATATTTCTATTGGAAAGTGTGTCTTGGTTTAGGTTGTGACGAGTTATGTAATGAAAAATGTTTTGTTGGGTGTATGAATTAAAATATGACAATTCAAATAAGACCTCATGAACCTAGTTTGTAAGGTGAGGTTTTTTCATTTCCCAAAGTCTTCTCAGGGACAAGACATTCTAAGATTGGTAGATTATAGAGTTCATTATTTTGAACCAGAAATTATACATGTTATTTTTAACTTTTTCATTTACTTGATAGGTCGAATTTAAAACCTAGACTTTGAACAGAATTCAACAAGTTTGATCACTACAATGTAATGTTTTTGTATAGGGGTTATGTTTTTAGAAGCTTACTGGGTGGATCAATGAGTTTTAATGGAGATGGACATGGAAAATCATGCATTTTAAAGGCAGAAGAGGGAACATAGTTTTTCTAAAACTGTGCATACCATGGTAGGTTTAACACCACAAGCCTCCATGGTATGTTTCCCTTTGAATAATGGAATAGATTTCATTGTATGCAAATTGGAGTTTTAACACACCATTACCAGTCAAACTAGCTGTTATGAATAGTAACAACCAACTTTTCAAATTATATAAATTTTATTCTTAAAAATGGACTTCATTTTTGAATTCAGAATATCTAAAATAGCTTAGGGTGAACTTTTGGTATTTTTCTGAAAACTTTCAATTTTTTATGAATAGTGAAAAACACTGTGTTATTGTTTAAAACCGAATTTTTATTTAAATAATTAGTTTTATTATTTTAAGTTATTTTAGGTCAAAATAAATACATAATACCAATATATATTCAATTTAATTCATTGGATTCATTTTATAAAAAGATTATATATTTAAAATTTTATTGAACTTTTTATCGTCTTTTACCCACCTTTTTGGAGCATTTAAAAATTTTCATAAAATGTAATTTTACCACTTCTATTAGTTGAATTTCAAAAATATGAGAGACATAGTTGACATAAATAAGTAAAATTTTGTTCAATAAGATGAACATATTTTTTTCTGAATAGTAACTTTTGACTTTTATTTACCACGGTTAAAAATAAATTGGTTAATTAAGAGTAAAAATGTTATTATAAATACCCTAACATGTGTCCTAAATATATTGGATAAGTGTAGTTCGACCCAAAACAAACTTTGGAATAAAAGATTATGCTTTTGGTCCACATGTATTAGATTTTAATATTTATTATTATTTTCATAAATGAATAGTTAAATGAGTAAAATTCAATGTTTAATATCTAAACCATTTTTAATACTAGGTTACACATAATATAAATTTGACTATAAATATTCTTTATAAGGAAAAAACTATTTCCTACATAATGATATTATATTTGTAATTTTTAAACATTAAATAATTTAATTTATTTATGACACAATGATGATGGAGTAAATACCTTAATAAAGAAATATTAAAATAATTGATATTATAAATATCAAAATAAATGAAAAATGAGACTTATGATGAATTTCACTAATTTTATAGGTTAATATGACATTTTAGTGTTTATTGAATAAAAATTATTTGAGAGATAATGTTTTTATGGATTTCAAAATAATCAAACACTAAATAGTGTCAAAATTGACATAATTGAGTTTTTAAAAGAAATAATGTATAATTAACTGACAAAATTTTCCTAAAAATATATGTTTCTGCCAATGGACATAGATAGGATTATATATATTAATAATTAACCACATGGTTGTCTCTTGGCCTGTTATATTATGTTTATTAACCATATAAAATAAAAATACAAAGAGACATGGAAAATGTCAAACTATTTAACTAAGAGTTAAATCTAAAAGACAAGTTTAATATGGTGACATACACCTATCCAAAACCAAATTTTTGAAGGTTTTTAGACCCATCCCCAACTTATCCTCAAAATAAATCATTTGGGAGCCATTATATACCGAAAATGATTTTATTATAAAATATTATTTCATGTATTTCCTAAACTGGCCTTCACCTCTCTTATTAAAGGGTACTTCCCCTTATCTTAATTTCACACGTCCAAATCCTTTTTTCTTAGACAAACCCATACCATATATCCCCCCAAAATTCCTCCCTCATCCTAGAGGCCTTCATTGGGTCAGAAATTCAACATAAGGATACCTTTTGATGAAATCAAAAAAAAGAACCCGAAGAAGAGGTAAATATTTCATCTCCTCTTTCTAGTTATTTTCTTCTTCTACATCCTCTTTATTTGTTTTTTCCATTATAAGATAATAACCCTAGTATCTTCTATATATTTTTATGTTATTATAAAAACGTAACAACAATATTCATTATTAAATCCATCATATGAATGACAAAGTCACCATATGTGCGTTTGTACAGCTTACCATCTCCATGTCGTAGTGTAGTTTGTTATTCAAACACATCATTATTTGGATGGGTATAATAATGATTATAAATGATTTAGATAATAAATATAAAATTTTAATGATTATGTATATGTGATATACCATCCAATTGCATATGATTTCACCATTAATATAATTATATTATTGCTCTTGCATACGTACGGATTACCGTCTCCACGAACACGATGAGATTAATTCACAATCATAATCATTAAAGAATAATATTTATTTTATGGTTAAAAATAATATTTATGGACATAATACCATTATTTATTTGAATCAATTACTTTTTATCCATAAAAAACATGACTTATGTAACCTAGCATATAAAGTAAAACAAATCAGTTAACACCTAAAACGATTATACTACCAAAATATTATTAAAAATAATTATTATTATATCATATATGATATAATATTTATGTATATGATTATGTTATAATTTAATAATAATTTTTTATCACTTATATAGGATGTTTACATACCATCGACTAAGGAAAATTACAAAGTAAGCGTTAATTTCACAATCTCTTTAATATTAGAGATTGTTTTTTCGTAAGTATATAATAGGACCTCTTTATCATCCACATCCATGTTTCTTAAAAATGTGTTTAAAAACAATTATATTATTTTATAGACTATGGGTTAAATTCATTTATATACCTTTTTGAATTTTTATTAAATGTTTTGAAAGAAATAATTCTGTCGTTTTCCAAACAAGCTACTTTATGACCTTTTCGACAAAATTAAGGTAAGAATGCCTTTTTTTTAACTTACACTGTGGGTGTGGCTATTTTTTGTCATTATATCATCGTCGAAGATTCCCATAAAAGATTGTAAGAATATTTTCTAAATAAATTTTTTTCTTTTATAATTATGTGACTTTTTAATATTTTCAAAATAGAAAGAGGTATTTATTTCAAATAGTTTTCATTTCATCTATGTCAAAATCCATTGATGGATTTTAAACTTTTTTTATGTTAATTTATTATGATAAAGATCATCCATGTTGTATTGAAGTTTTTTGAAAATATTTTACTGTGGAGGTGTTATTTTAACACCATTTATTGATTATAGATAATGTATTGACATTTCATATTCTAGTTTTTATATGAATGTTTATTTATGTTTAAACCTTTTCATATGAGAAATGAATTTGACATAGAAGGTGATGGGTGGAGCCCACTATAGCTCCTTAATGGCTCGGTAGGTATCAAGAGATAAACTTATATCTTAGAACAAGGACTTGAACAAATCTTATTTTTATTCTTGGCACAAGGCCTTAACTACGTGAATATTAAGTCTGGCATTATGTTTTCCATCATTATGAAATTTTCTATTGATATTGCATGTGATTATTCAACTACTGGAATATCCATGTGAATAAGTAAATGGAATTATTTGATTTTATCTTTTTCATATTATGCTGAAGATTAAGTTTAAAAGGCTTTTTTTAGTCTTATACATTGCCTTAAATGTTTATGCTTATTTATGAAAGTTTCTACTATATTGTTATACTTATTGAGCATCTGAGATCAACCCTTTCTATGTTTTATTTTTTCGAGGATGTGATGATATATTTTGTGGTTGACCTGTAGGGATAGGATAAGGATATAAGTGTGCTCAATGGGGACATAATATTTCTGAGGTTTTAATTTCATGATGTTATGTAAAACTTATGAGGGTATCTAGTATATCCATGGCTACTAAACTAATCGGCCATTCGGGACTTGATTTCTTGTTTCATGCCAATGTTATTTAATAATGCACCGAATATCGATAACTGGGGTCAGGGGGTTACAGTTGGTATCATAGAAAGATTAGTACAAACATTGGAAACTAGATTTATATATACTCTGATTATAGCACAATACCCTAATATAGACATTGAGGATTGTTATAGAAGAACATTATAGAATCATGGTAATGTAGAGATTTTGTGTATTTTTTAAGCAATAAATTCTTATCTGGATACGAGTAGGTACAGGCGGCTCTGAAATTGATGTACCTAGGAGTGAAAACTCTAACAATTAGTTTCGGGATTTACCCTAGGTATCCTGGTACATGACATCGGGCTTTGCATCACTCTTGGTTACAACACTCCCAGGGCATATGCTTATGATAATTCACATATTCATTAAAAACATTATGATGGATTTATGAGTATATACCTCCTCAAAGAAATTTTTTTTTATGATTATGAAATATATCCAAAAATTGTTCAATTTATGTGAACTATTTTACAGGATTGTAATTGTGTATTGTGATTCATTAAATAATCCAGTGTATGCCATTGTATAGAAATGTCACCAAGTGGAAGGAATGGAAATTGATTAAATGCATTTAATCCATGTAGGGATTTACCTCCTACTCAATATAATTATAGTGGATCTGGTGATGCAACTGTTGCTGATCAGCTTATAACCATACTTGGATAACTCACTCAGGTTTTGAATAATAACTTTACCTATATGAAGAAACTTGATCTACAGTGCGGAGGATCAATGTTAGATCGCTTCATGAGGAAAAATAAACCAAAATTAAATGGGAGTACAAATCAATTAGTATCTGAGCCATTGATAAATTACATAGAGTAAATATTTCATGCTTTGGTGAGTAGCGAAATAGAAAAAAATTTCATGTTAGTTTATCACCGCACGGGAGATGCAGAACAATGGTTGTCATTAATCCAAAACACAAAGGATGCTGAATAAGTATAGAACATGGAATGGAGGGAGATTAAAGATATTTTCGTAGAAAAATACTTTCCTCAAGACCATCGAGCGAAAATAGAAAGTCAATTTCTTTGTCTGAGGAAAAAGGTAGATGAGAATGTCGCATAGTATGAGGCTAACATTGCAAGGATATCAATGCATGAAAAACATTATATATGTAACCAATGGATTATGTTTGATCTATTATTTGATTGTTTAATACCATTTATTTTTTCATCATTAATCTCATAATCCTTCTCATCATATGAAGATATTTTCTCATGTGCTATCAAGATAGAAAATGAATTATCCAAGTCTTATGACATCAAAGCAAATAAAGAAAAGAAGAGATATGATGACAACTATGGAAATGGAAATAAGGAGTAGAAGGTAAAATTTTAATATCTATCATACCATAATTGTTGGAAGAAACACCCTGGAACATTCCAGAAGAGAATGGGAGTCATTTATAAGTGTGATGAAAAAGAACACCAAGCATGTGATTGCAAGAAAATGAATGATGCTATCTATGTTGAATGATACAATTGTAGATAAAAGGGACACTATGAAAATGAATATCTTAAGCTTCATGGGATCTTTCCTCGGAAAAATTCCAATGGAGCAAGGCCATGCTTATGCGGTCAGTACTTCCAAGGTTGAAGCTCTAAAATCTGTGGTGGCAGGTAATTAAATGGTTTCTTAATGTTTAGTCAATGATTTATTTTATTCTAGATCATCGCATTGTTTCGTATCTTTTTAGTTAGCCATGAAAATAAGATATTTTCTATTTTACATAATGAGGGAGTTGTCAGTTAAAATAAACAAGATAAGTATCCTCACAACAATGTTTTGTGAATCCGTTCCCATTAGGCAATATAAATGTTCATTATCTGCTGATCTAATCATTATACGCATGACTGAATTTGATATAATTCTTGCAATGGATTGGCTTTCATACCATGGTATGAAAATTTATTGTAAGAATAAGGAGGATTCAATTTTCGATGATGATAAGATATACCTTATATTTAGAGCAGGAACATCACCACCTGATTCTTATCTTGATCCACCCCAGTAGCTCTGCTAAATACAATTAATGGGGAGGAAGAGAATTAAGTTATTATGGGTGAGGAAATAATGTTTGAATATAGGATGTACCTACTAAGAAAAAATATGTTTATGTGTTTCCAGAGGATTTACCTGAACATCCTCCATAATGAGAAATTGTGTTTTCCATTGATTTAATTCCTGGTTCAAGGACCGTATCGAAGACCCCTTATAGAATAGACACTGAGGAATTAGTGGAACTAAAAAATCAACTAGATGAATTGAGTAATAAGAGATTTATTCTCCCTAGTGTTTCTCCATGGGAATCCCCTGTCCTATTTGTTAAGAATACAGACAGATCTATGAGGAAGTGCATTGACTACAGGGATATCAATGAGATAACAATGATGAACAAGTATCCTATACCTTGTATTAATGATTTATTCTACCAACTTCATGGAGCTGAATATTTTTAAAAGATTTACCTTCGATCTAGATATCATCAGTTGTGGGTGAAGAAGGAAGACATTCAAAAAAAAGCATTTAGAACTAAGTACGGGCATTAGGAGTTTATATTAATGCCTTTTGGATTGACTAATGAACCATTTTTATTCATGGATATAATTAATATATTTTCCAAGGAATATATTCATGACATTATAGTGGTGTTTATTGATGATATCTTCGTATATCAAAAAGCTACAAAGATCCTGAAAATCACTTTGGCACTATTCTCAAAACCCTCAGACAGAATAAATTATTTGGGATGTTTAGAAAGTGTGAATTATAGCTTCAAGAGGTTACTTTTATTGGCTATATTGTCTCTAAGGATAGAATCTATGTTGATCCTTCAAGGACCAAGGCAATCCATGAATATCCAGCACCGATGAGGATAACTGAGGTACGCAGTTTTATTGTTTTAGTAGATAATTATCAACGTTTCATCCATAATTTCGTGTGGTTGACTAACCCATTAACCAATCTCACATGTGAAGGGGTTAAATTTTTTTGGATGAAAGAGTGTGAAGAATGTTTTGATGGACTGAATAGGATATTATTCAATTCACCTATCTTGACACTACTATCAAGGAACTATGGGTTTGTTATTTATAGTGATTCTTCAATGAAAGGACTTGGTTGTGTCATTATGCATAATGATAGAGTAATTTCCTATGCATCACGATACCTAAAAATTCAAGAAGAAAACAATCCCCCTCATGATCTTGAGTTAGTAGCTGTAATCATTGCTCTGATGATATGGAGACAATATCTATATGTTGAAAATTTGAGATTTATACGGATCAGAAGAATTTAAACTATATTTTCTCATAGAATGAACTCAACATGAGGAACATGAGATGGATTGAACTACTCAATGATTCTGATTTCACTATACACTACCACCTGGCGAAGGAAAATAAGGTGGAAGATGCTTTGAGTAGAAAAGATCATTGATATTTGAACAAGATGAGAGTTTAAAGAGATTCTATTTTCATGGATCTAATAAAGATGGATTTTGGAATAACCATGAAAGGTGAAACATCAATTATTTTTTTCAAATGGTTGCCAAAAAAAATTACCAGAATGGAAAAAAGTGTTCTTAGACTAATGATGATGAGTTTAAAAAGAAGATTAAAGCTATGAATGATGGTAGATGGAGTGACTTCATATATGAAAAAGGAATTTTCAAATTTTTTAAAAGACTTTGTGTTCCTAACAAACCAGAACTAAAAAGAGAATTGTATGAGGATTATCATAGATCCAATTTATCTATACACCTTGGAAGCACCATGATTTATAGAGATTGGAAATTACATTTTTGGTGGGACAACATGAAGGGGTAGATTACTGATTTTGTGTCAAGATGTGTGGTTTTTCAACAAGTGAATGCTGGAAGGAAATGGCCTAGAAGATTTATGCATCCTCATTCTATACCTGAGTGGAAATGTGATAATATTACGATGGAATTTGTCATGGGGCTAACAAAGACTACTAGAAGGGATGATTAAATATCAATCATTGTTGATCATCTTACCAAGTCAGCACATTTTATTACTATAAGAGAATATTTACCACTTGAACTTCTTGCAAGACTATATATTAATGAAGTTTTAAGACTCCATGGTGTACCCCTATCGATTATTTCTAATAAAAAATTCCATTTTACATCAAGATTTTGGTAATTTATTCAGAATTCCTTGGATAGTGAACTTCGTTTGAGAACTTGCTCCCACCCTCAAACCAATGGACAATCAGAACAGACTTTTCAAACCTTTGGTGATATGTTTAGATCTTACTCACTTGACTTTCAAGGTATGCCGGATCAATATTTACCTCTGGTAGAATTTTCTTATTACAATAGCTTATATTCAAGTATTCATATGGCACCATATGAAGTATTATATTGGAAGATATGTTTCACACCAACTTGTTGGGATGATGTTGGTGAAAGAAAACTCTTAGTCCAAAAACATATTGTGGAAACAATGGAAAAATTGATGGTCATCCAAACCCACATCAAACAGCTCAATCTAGGAAAAATAGCTATAAAAAAATCAAAGGAAGGATTGGAATTTCAAGTAAGAGATTATATTTTCTTAAATATATCTCCATGGATGGTTGTTATACGATTAGGTAAGAAGGGTAAATTGATTCCCAGGTACATCGGAACTTTAAAAATTCTAAAATGAATTGGGTATGTAACATACCATTTGGAAATGCCGCCAAGTATCTCTAATGATCAAGTTGTGTTTCATGTTTCATTACTATGAAAATACATGCTTGACACAATGCATGTACTCACCTATGAATAAATTGAACTGGAACTTGATCTATCTTATTGTGAACAGCCAGTCAAGATTCTTAATACCAGAGAATTAGTGATAAGAAACTGGACAACTCATCTGGTAAAAGTTCTATGGAGAAACCATAAGATGGTAGAGGCATCCTATGAACCCAAGGAACTTATGATGAAGAACCATATGAATATTTTTATGTACAGACATTATAGAAATTATAAGGATTAAATTCTTTTAATTAGGGGATAATGTAACACCCCAATCTTCAATGGTAGGTTTCCCTTTGAATAATGCATTAGCATGAATTGTATGAAACCTGGAGTTTTAACAAACCACATCCAATCAAACTAGTCGTTATTAATAGTAATACCCACTTTTTGAAAATTTATAAATATTATTTTTTAAAATGGACTTCATTTTGGAATTTCGAATATCAAAATCATCTTAGGGTGGATTTTTGGTATTTTTCTAAAAACATTCAATTTTAATGGATAGGGAAAAACACTACGTTATTGTATAAAACAAACTTCTTATTTGAATTATTAGTTATATTATTTTAAAATATTTTTGGTTTAAAATAGATACATAATACCTTTATATGTTCAATGCAATTTGTCACGACCCGTCCTCGGGGCCCGTGCCGTGACTACCCCAAGCCCGCCTTCCATAGGCCAGGGGCTGGCGACTAGCACCAAAGGCGTAAAATCCCGATAACTGGGAAGGCATTGCCTTTATAAAAGAAAACAAGCACCACAGAGTACAAGCGGAAGTAAAAACACTAAGTACAAAAGAAGAGCTGAAAGTAAAAAGGGGCCGGAAATACAAGCCCAACTGTAAAGTACAACTCGAAAGGGAAAACAGCGACTGAAAAGTAAATCTGCTACGCTGAGATGTCCACTGGAAATCCCACCTGAAGGGTGGGTACAGATAGCTCCTCTGCTCCTCGGGTCCCGCCGTCTGCTCCGAGTATGTCCTGTCCAGTGGTCTGCCTCCGGGTACCGCCTCGTCGTGTAGTCCACCTCCAGGTACTGTCTAGACCTCGAACATTCGGCTTCTGTCAGCACTGTCCGTCGTCTGCAACCAACACAACGAGGTGCGGGCATAGCCCGTGCAGGGGTGAGTATAACGATACTCAGTAAGGACCCCGAGACCCTCAAGGTCTCACTAAACCAACAAGGATAACCACAAAGAAGATCTCAACAGATAACTTCTACTTAGGTATATGCCCATACATATACCTAAGTTATCGAGTAACCCATCTCAATCATGAGGAACACAAGAATTGTGAAATCAACGGATAACCACTACCCGGGTATATGCCCATACATATACCAAAGTTAGCAAGTGACCCATCTCAATCATGAGGTAAACATAAGGTCAAAAGTCTCAGCTCAAACCAGGATTTTTATTATCGAAACCGTAACTGCTGAAGAGCCCCGTCTCTGAAGTGTGCAGTAGTCCTGTCACGACTCCGAGGTACTGCTCACTAACCTAAGACTGCTGAGGTACTCCTCCTGTCGAGTACTGCGGGTTTGCGGCCAACTGCCTGGCGCTCCGTCCGCTGAGGGTCTGTCGCCAAATACCGGGCGCTACCCAGATAGCCTACTGAGGTACTCCTCCTGTCGAGTACCGCGGGTCTGCTGCCAACTACCAGGCGCTCCGTCCGCCGTGGGTCTGCCGCCAAGTACCGGGCGCTCCGTCCACTGGGCTAGTCGACTCACTCCAAGTCGAGTCGGTCAAGCAGTCGTCAGGTCTCAGCCGGCTACACGGTCTCCGTACTCTGCACGCTCGTCTCCGGGAGGGTCCGCTCCACGAGCTACTGGTCGATACTCCAAGTATCACAAAGTCACACGAAGAAGTGTCTCAAAGGTCCGTCTCGTCACAGGGGTCTCAACGCAACAGACGGCGCGTCGATCGGACGCCCGGACTGTGAGTTATTAGCCTTTTCGTCCCAGGGGCCCGGTTGGTTTCGAGTGTGAACCAATCCCGGCCGTATCTCAACTGTACCCCGAACTCCCATAGGGTAAACTCAGAGGGACCGTTACTCAGCGTAACCACCAACGCCGCTGACGGCTCGTCAAGCGGACGTCCTGTCTGAAAGATATCATCTTTTCCGTTCCAGGGGCCCGGTTGGATTTCGGTGCGATCCAACCCGGCCACTATCCAACTGCAACCAAAACTCGGGCGGAGTATGCCAAAAGTTTCGTATCGTTAACAGGAACTCAACGCAACAGACGGCGCGTCGATCGGACGCCCGGTCTGAGAGTTATTGGCATATTCGTCTCCGGGGCCCGGTTGGTTTTTAAGGAAAAACCAACCCGACCGTACTCCACCTGCGTCCAAACCTCGGGCGGAGTATGCCAAAAGATCCGATTCACTAAGAGGAACACAACGCGACTGACGGTGCGTCAATCGGACGTTCGTGGCTCAAGATATGAGCGTTTCCGCTCCGAAGGCCCGGTTGGTCTCGTGAACGAACCAACCCGGCCGAACTCAAAGTAACCCGAAACCTTGAGTGCGATATACCGAAACGACCGTCTCGATCCGAGGATCGCGTTGCCGCTGACGGTTCGTCGATCGGAGGTCCGAGGCTCAAGTTATGAGCAAAAAACCAAATCTGGTCCGAAACGGGGGGGTCCGGGTCCGGAACGACCCGGCCCGACCCCCCCCCCTTGGGTGGCGCGGCGGCCGGCGGCGGCGGCCGGCGGCGGCGGACGGCGGCGGCGGGCCACGTGGCGGCGGCGGGCCGCGTGGCGGCGGCGGCCGCGTGGCGCGGCGGCGGCGGGCCACGTGGCGGCGGCGGCTGGCGGACCACGTGGCGGCGGCGGCTGGCGGACCGCGCTGGCGGCGGGGTGCCGCGGCGCAGCGGGCCGCGTGGCGGCGGCGGCGGCTGGCCACGTGGCGGCGGCGGCTGCCGCACGGGATTTTCACGCGGGGCATAGCCCCGCGTTTTTCCTTCAAGCGGCACGGCTCAAGCCGTGCCTTTGACAAAAACGGCCCCCGCAAATGGGGGCCGGCTTGACAAAACCGGGGGGCTGTTGCCCCCCCTCTTTAAGTGAACCGCCCCCCTCATTAAGAGGGGGGTCTTGAAGGTCCGGCCGGGGGTTTAATCCCCCGGTTTTTATGACGTCCGGCCGGCCCGCTGGCCGGCCGGTTTTTACCAACGGGACCGGAAATTTCCGGTCCCGCCCTTGACTTCCGACGCCGGCGGCCCGGCCGCCGGTCTTTCCTTCCGCCGCGGCCCGGAACCGGCCGCGGTCTCCTCGTCTCACCGCGGCCCGGAACCGGCCGCAGTGTTCGTCGTCCGGCGCGGTGCGACGGCACCGCGCCCCTTTCGCCGTGCCAAGAATCCTCCCAACGCGGCGTGTCGGCGTCGCGGTCTTGAAGTCTCACCTCGGCGAAGCGCGACGGTGTTGCGGAAAACATAAGCATGTTCATCCGCGTGGTGCGACGGCACCACGCCTCTTGCTTCCACCCGCATGAATCAACATGAACGAAGGAGGGGGTTTCGGCCGTGTTCGTGCGGTCCGACTCCCCTCGCGTTAACAAATAACATAACTAAAAAGTCTCACGTTTAGTCATGCTAAAATCCACGATTCAGGAATGGAATAAAATAATTAATAAAAACATCCCCTACCTCGGGTTTGAGATTCAAAGAAATCCTCTACGTTCCGCGGAAGACGGCGTCGCGGAATTCAGGCGTCGCGGTCGTCGTTCGTCAAATCCGTTGACGAAGATTTACGTCCGATGCGACACGTTGTTGGCGGATCTTCGTTTGCCGACGAAGAAGGTCCGAAGAGGAAGCAGAGGTCCGAAGATACTAGGTCTCTGAGTCGATGATCCTTGACGAAGTGTTGTCGTTCTTCGTTGAGGATGAAGACGTTCCTCGCCGGAGAAGATGAAGACGTTCTCCGTTCTTCGTCAGAGCTTGAAGATGAGAAAGCTCTCCAAAGACAAACAAAGAACCCTAAATAAAATAAGACTACCTCTTATTTTATTAACACAACACAAAAGAATTTTCAAAGTCTTGAAATTCAAAAAGACATAACTCCCATAATTAAATAAGAGTTACTTAGGCCAATTTAATTAGGGGTTAAGAACGTTGAGAGAAATTTGAAAGATAGGGGTTCGTGTGGGCCCCACCACACTTAATCCTCCCAAGGGAGGTTAAGTGGGTGTGGGTCCCACTTCCAACCCCCTTGGGTAGGTTTTTAATAAGTTAAAAATAAAATTTGTTTAACACAATTTTATTTAACTTAACTGAAAAACCCCAAAACGGAACTTTCAACCCGCAACAAACGCAACTCCCGGAAAGGTCTCTTTAAGCGAATATCGGCGCTGCGAGTTCATCGGTGCCCTCGGATTTCAATTCCGAGCACCGGATCAAAAGTTAGGAATTCCCGCTCGTTCGTTCACTGAACGTACCCGAGCCAAACTTCGGAAATTAATTCCGGGCACTCCGGGCCTCAGAATCAGGTGCCGTCTGAAACCGCATTCTTGTAAAATTCTAAAGAAAATTAAGAAAAAATTTCCCTTGAATTTTACGGGTCTTTACATTACTCCCACCTCAGGGCTTTACGTCCCCGTAAAGCTACATCAAAAACTAGGGAAGCAAAAAAAAAAAAAAAAAAAAAAAAAGGGATACTGAGCACGCATCTGAGCCTCCCGCTCCCATGTGCTCCCCTGGAGATTCCCGTGCCGCCATCTGTTGCGCACAAGAGGAATCGATCGTCCATGTAGGACCCGCTCCTGGATGACATGGACCTCTTTTGACGTGGCCCTGACCATCTCTGGTCCCACAAGAGCTGCAAGATTTCTCCTTTGCCGAAAAGAGAAACCTGGTCTCATCCCCTGGATGAACCACATTCTTTGCCTAAAACAGTCAATCCTAACATGGATGATACTAATCCATACCAAGGATGACGTCGTAAGGCCTCGACGCTACTACTAAGAGATCCAACCGTTACTCTCGCCTCCAAGGGTTGAGTCACACTGTCGGCATCAGTGTGTAGTAACTGGTCTCCTCCAGTAGATGTCTCACAAGTGAGGGTCAAGTCAACAGTCAACTGGAACCTCTTAGTAACATCACAAAAGAGGACAGGAAAGAAACATCACAAAGGTATGCGTCTTTTATTATTGCAGCTCATAATACAAGACGCTACACAAAAGCAACAAAGAACCAGAAGTACTAAGGACGTATCCACTAGTTCTGCTCCTGTCCATCGGCTCCCAGAGCTCCATGATCGAAGGCCTCGGCTGCCTGAAGCTGAGCTCTCCCCTACGGTCGGGGTGGTCCTCCTGGTGGTGGTGGTGGAAGAGCCTCAAAGCGTCGCCCACCACCAGCTGCTCGTCCAGCTCCTCTGCCTCGTCCGCCTCCTCCCTGCGGACCGCCACGGTCGAACCTCTGCCTCTGCCTGGGAGGTTCTTCACTTAACTGCTGATCATCAGCATGGCGGGTCGGACAGTCACGAGCCATGTGACCAATCCCGCCACAGGAGTAACACTGCCCACTCTCGGCACGCCTGGCTCTGACTCCACCCCGGCTTCCCCGTACAACTGAGCCTGAGTCGTGCAGTCGGCCACCGGTAGGTCTGTTCTGCCTGGAACCCTGAGTCATCTGTCGGCTACCTGCTGCAGATGACTCTGCCACGTGCCGCCCTGCGGTGAGTTGCTGTGCTGGTGTAGACTCTGCAAGGAAACTCTCGATCAGAAGTGCCCGCTCCAGTACTCCTGTCTGAGTCGGTATGCTGAGGGAGATCAGCGATGCCCTGATCTCGTGTCTCAAACCCTGCTCGAAGGTCCGGGCCCGGAAGAATGGGTCCCGTACCATGTCGGTCGAGTAGCGCGAGAGATCGGTGAACCTCGCCGCGTACTGAGCGACCGTCATGCTGCCCTGCCGCAGCTGTAGAAGCTCCTGGATGCGCACCGCTCGAAGGGTGGCCGGGACGAACTCAGAGCGGAAGAGGCTCTCGAAGTCCGTCCAGAGTAGAGATGCCTCATCGTGCACCTGGAGCATCAGGCTCCACCATCGTCCTGCTGCTGCGTGTAGTAGGCTCGCAGCGAGGATCACCATGAGGTCTGCTGGTGTCCTCACTAGCCTAAACACTCGAACTACTGCCTCCAGCCAGTCCTCTGCTGCCTGCGGATCCGTCTCCCCGCGAAACCTGGGCGGTCGCTGGCGCTGAAACTCATGCAGTGCGCTGAGGCGACGTGCATCGTCAGCGGCTGCTGCTGGAAGCATCGGGGGCTCGGCGGGTAAAGCTACCGCCGGTGCCACTACTGGGAAAGGGCCCTGCACCGAGGCCTCGTCGCTCGGTGGGCTGTCGTCTCGCTCAACTCTCGGAACCCTAGCTGGCTGTCGTCGCGGGGCCATCCTGAAAGAAACAACGTAACACGATCAAACGATTATACCCGGTGAGCTGACCTGGTTTGAGCTGTTTTAAGGGGAAAAAAAACCTTTGAAAACACACACGCAATCAGTGTTTTCGTGCACAAAGTCGGAAATCAGTTGTCAGGGTCCTGGTGTATGGATACGTCGGCCGCCCGCACCAACACTGGACTCCCTGAACTGAAAACCACACTCGGTACTCTCAACACTATTGCTCCACAGAAAGAATCATCAGAGTTATAAGTTCTGCGGTAGAACCGAACTCCTCTGATACCAATTTGTCACGACCCGTCCTCGGGGCCCGTGCCGTGACTACCCCAAGCCCGCCTTCCATAGGCCAGGGGCTGGCGACTAGCACCAAAGGCGTAAAATCCCGATAACTGGGAAGGCATTGCCTTTATAAAAGAAAACAAGCACCACAGAGTACAAGCGGAAGTAAAAACACTAAGTACAAAAGAAGAGCTGAAAGTAAAAAGGGGCCGGAAATACAAGCCCAACTGTAAAGTACAACTCGAAAGGGAAAACAGCGACTGAAAAGTAAATCTGCTACGCTGAGATGTCCACTGGAAATCCCACCTGAAGGGTGGGTACAGATAGCTCCTCTGCTCCTCGGGTCCCGCCGTCTGCTCCGAGTATGTCCTGTCCAGTGGTCTGCCTCCGGGTACCGCCTCGTCGTGTAGTCCACCTCCAGGTACTGTCTAGACCTCGAACATTCGGCTTCTGTCAGCACTGTCCGTCGTCTGCAACCAACACAACGAGGTGCGGGCATAGCCCGTGCAGGGGTGAGTATAACGATACTCAGTAAGGACCCCGAGACCCTCAAGGTCTCACTAAACCAACAAGGATAACCACAAAGAAGATCTCAACAGATAACTTCTACTTAGGTATATGCCCATACATATACCTAAGTTATCGAGTAACCCATCTCAATCATGAGGAACACAAGAATTGTGAAATCAACGGATAACCACTACCCGGGTATATGCCCATACATATACCAAAGTTAGCAAGTGACCCATCTCAATCATGAGGTAAACATAAGGTCAAAAGTCTCAGCTCAAACCAGGATTTTTATTATCGAAACCGTAACTGCTGAAGAGCCCCGTCTCTGAAGTGTGCAGTAGTCCTGTCACGACTCCGAGGTACTGCTCACTAACCTAAGACTGCTGAGGTACTCCTCCTGTCGAGTACTGCGGGTTTGCGGCCAACTGCCTGGCGCTCCGTCCGCTGAGGGTCTGTCGCCAAATACCGGGCGCTACCCAGATAGCCTACTGAGGTACTCCTCCTGTCGAGTACCGCGGGTCTGCTGCCAACTACCAGGCGCTCCGTCCGCCGTGGGTCTGCCGCCAAGTACCGGGCGCTCCGTCCACTGGGCTAGTCGACTCACTCCAAGTCGAGTCGGTCAAGCAGTCGTCAGGTCTCAGCCGGCTACACGGTCTCCGTACTCTGCACGCTCGTCTCCGGGAGGGTCCGCTCCACGAGCTACTGGTCGATACTCCAAGTATCACAAAGTCACACGAAGAAGTGTCTCAAAGGTCCGTCTCGTCACAGGGGTCTCAACGCAACAGACGGCGCGTCGATCGGACGCCCGGACTGTGAGTTATTAGCCTTTTCGTCCCAGGGGCCCGGTTGGTTTCGAGTGTGAACCAATCCCGGCCGTATCTCAACTGTACCCCGAACTCCCATAGGGTAAACTCAGAGGGACCGTTACTCAGCGTAACCACCAACGCCGCTGACGGCTCGTCAAGCGGACGTCCTGTCTGAAAGATATCATCTTTTCCGTTCCAGGGGCCCGGTTGGATTTCGGTGCGATCCAACCCGGCCACTATCCAACTGCAACCAAAACTCGGGCGGAGTATGCCAAAAGTTTCGTATCGTTAACAGGAACTCAACGCAACAGACGGCGCGTCGATCGGACGCCCGGTCTGAGAGTTATTGGCATATTCGTCTCCGGGGCCCGGTTGGTTTTTAAGGAAAAACCAACCCGACCGTACTCCACCTGCGTCCAAACCTCGGGCGGAGTATGCCAAAAGATCCGATTCACTAAGAGGAACACAACGCGACTGACGGTGCGTCAATCGGACGTTCGTGGCTCAAGATATGAGCGTTTCCGCTCCGAAGGCCCGGTTGGTCTCGTGAACGAACCAACCCGGCCGAACTCAAAGTAACCCGAAACCTTGAGTGCGATATACCGAAACGACCGTCTCGATCCGAGGATCGCGTTGCCGCTGACGGTTCGTCGATCGGAGGTCCGAGGCTCAAGTTATGAGCAAAAAACCAAATCTGGTCCGAAACGGGGGGGTCCGGGTCCGGAACGACCCGGCCCGACCCCCCCCCCTTGGGTGGCGCGGCGGCCGGCGGCGGCGGCCGGCGGCGGCGGACGGCGGCGGCGGGCCACGTGGCGGCGGCGGGCCGCGTGGCGGCGGCGGCCGCGTGGCGCGGCGGCGGCGGGCCACGTGGCGGCGGCGGCTGGCGGACCACGTGGCGGCGGCGGCTGGCGGACCGCGCTGGCGGCGGGGTGCCGCGGCGCAGCGGGCCGCGTGGCGGCGGCGGCGGCTGGCCACGTGGCGGCGGCGGCTGCCGCACGGGATTTTCACGCGGGGCATAGCCCCGCGTTTTTCCTTCAAGCGGCACGGCTCAAGCCGTGCCTTTGACAAAAACGGCCCCCGCAAATGGGGGCCGGCTTGACAAAACCGGGGGGCTGTTGCCCCCCCTCTTTAAGTGAACCGCCCCCCTCATTAAGAGGGGGGTCTTGAAGGTCCGGCCGGGGGTTTAATCCCCCGGTTTTTATGACGTCCGGCCGGCCCGCTGGCCGGCCGGTTTTTACCAACGGGACCGGAAATTTCCGGTCCCGCCCTTGACTTCCGACGCCGGCGGCCCGGCCGCCGGTCTTTCCTTCCGCCGCGGCCCGGAACCGGCCGCGGTCTCCTCGTCTCACCGCGGCCCGGAACCGGCCGCAGTGTTCGTCGTCCGGCGCGGTGCGACGGCACCGCGCCCCTTTCGCCGTGCCAAGAATCCTCCCAACGCGGCGTGTCGGCGTCGCGGTCTTGAAGTCTCACCTCGGCGAAGCGCGACGGTGTTGCGGAAAACATAAGCATGTTCATCCGCGTGGTGCGACGGCACCACGCCTCTTGCTTCCACCCGCATGAATCAACATGAACGAAGGAGGGGGTTTCGGCCGTGTTCGTGCGGTCCGACTCCCCTCGCGTTAACAAATAACATAACTAAAAAGTCTCACGTTTAGTCATGCTAAAATCCACGATTCAGGAATGGAATAAAATAATTAATAAAAACATCCCCTACCTCGGGTTTGAGATTCAAAGAAATCCTCTACGTTCCGCGGAAGACGGCGTCGCGGAATTCAGGCGTCGCGGTCGTCGTTCGTCAAATCCGTTGACGAAGATTTACGTCCGATGCGACACGTTGTTGGCGGATCTTCGTTTGCCGACGAAGAAGGTCCGAAGAGGAAGCAGAGGTCCGAAGATACTAGGTCTCTGAGTCGATGATCCTTGACGAAGTGTTGTCGTTCTTCGTTGAGGATGAAGACGTTCCTCGCCGGAGAAGATGAAGACGTTCTCCGTTCTTCGTCAGAGCTTGAAGATGAGAAAGCTCTCCAAAGACAAACAAAGAACCCTAAATAAAATAAGACTACCTCTTATTTTATTAACACAACACAAAAGAATTTTCAAAGTCTTGAAATTCAAAAAGACATAACTCCCATAATTAAATAAGAGTTACTTAGGCCAATTTAATTAGGGGTTAAGAACGTTGAGAGAAATTTGAAAGATAGGGGTTCGTGTGGGCCCCACCACACTTAATCCTCCCAAGGGAGGTTAAGTGGGTGTGGGTCCCACTTCCAACCCCCTTGGGTAGGTTTTTAATAAGTTAAAAATAAAATTTGTTTAACACAATTTTATTTAACTTAACTGAAAAACCCCAAAACGGAACTTTCAACCCGCAACAAACGCAACTCCCGGAAAGGTCTCTTTAAGCGAATATCGGCGCTGCGAGTTCATCGGTGCCCTCGGATTTCAATTCCGAGCACCGGATCAAAAGTTAGGAATTCCCGCTCGTTCGTTCACTGAACGTACCCGAGCCAAACTTCGGAAATTAATTCCGGGCACTCCGGGCCTCAGAATCAGGTGCCGTATGAAACCGCATTCTTGTAAAATTCTAAAGAAAATTAAGAAAAAATTTCCCTTGAATTTTACGGGTCTTTACACAATTCATTAGAGTAAATTTATAATAAGATTAGTTATATAAAATTTTATTAAACTTTTTACCGACTTTTACCCACCTTCTAGGAGAATTTCCAAATATGCAGAAAAAATAATCTTACCGTTTTTGTTATTTGAATTTAAAAAAATTGACAGACATGTTTGACATCAATAAATAAATTTGTGTTCAATAAGATGAAAATAATTTTTTTTCAACAGTAACTTTTGACTATAATTTACCACGGTTAACAGTAAATTGGGTAATTAACGGTAAAAAATGATATTATAATTACTTTAAAATAACTCATAATTTGATTAGATAACTATAGTTAAACCATAAACAACCTTAGGAATATAATATTATCCTTTTGGTCCACTTGGATTAGATGTGGACATTTATTATTATTTTATTTAAAGAAGAGTTAAAAAAATTAAATTCAAAGCTTAATAAGGAAAGCATTTTTAATATAAGGATGAATAAAATAAAAATTAGAATTTAAATATTAATTATAAGGCTATAAATATTTCCTAAATAATGATATTTTATTTACTATTTTTAGACATTAAATAATTTAATTTATTTGTGACACAATGATGATGCATAAATTACTTTAATAATGAAATATTAAAATAATTGACATCATAAATATCCCAATAAATGTAAATTCAGACTTATGATGGATTACACTAATTTTATAGGTTAATATGAAATGTTATAGTTTTTTAAATAAATTTTATTTCAATTGATAATGTTTTTATGGATATCAAAATAATCAAATACAAAATTGATTCAAAATTGACATAATTGAACTTTTAAAACAAAGACGATATTATTGATTGATATAATATTCATAAAAACCTAAGGGTTATCCCAAGGACATAGATAATGTTATATATATTAATAATGGACCAAATAGGGTTCGCGTGGCTTGTAATAGTAAGTTTATTAACCATATAATATAAATATACAAGCAGACATGGTAAATGACAAAATGTTTAACTAAGAGTTAGATCTAAAAGATAAGGTTAATATGGTGATCTAAACCAGTAAAAAACCTATTGTTTGAATGTTTCATGGCCTCTCCCCTACTTATCCCCCAAATAAATCATTTTGGAGCCATTATAAACTGAAAATTATTTTATTATAAAAATAATATTTCAAGCTTTTCCAAAATTGACCCTCACATCTCTTATAAAAGGGTACATTCACTTATCTTAATTTCACACCCCCAAAGCCACATGGATCGGCCAAACCCTATTCAAATATCCTCATATATTTCCTACCTTCATCTTAGAGTCATTCCTTTGGTCATAAATCCATCCTATAGATCCCTTTTGATCAAAAAAAAGGAAGAACTTGAAGAAGTGGTAAATATTTCACCACATCTTTCATGTTCTTTTCTTAATCCACTTCCAAAGTATTTATTGTTTCCATTGTAAAATAATAAATTAAGTATCTTATATATAATGTGATGTTATTATACAAATGTTACAACAATATTCATTATTCTATCCATCATATGAATGACAAAGTCACCATATGTGTGTACGTGCGGCTTACCGTCTCCACCTCATGGTATAGTTTTTTATTCAAACACTTCATTATTTAGATGGGTATAATAATTTGTATAAATGATGTAAATAATAAATATATCATTTTAATGAATCTTTATATGTGATATACCATCCAATTACATACGATTTCAGCATCAATATAATGATATTGTCCCTCGTGCGTACGTAAGGATTACCATCTCCACAAACATGATGAGATTCATGACCCATCATAATCATTCGCGAAATTTTTTTATTTTATGATTAAAAATAATGTTTTTAAACATAAAATAATTCATTATATAAATAAAATAAATCACATCCATAAAAAACATGACTTACCTTACAAATCATATAAAGGAAAACCAATTAGTTAACAACCGAAACGATGATACTACTAAAATGTTATCAAAAAAGATATATTATAAGATCATATAAGATAGCATACTTATGTAAATGATTATTTTATAATTTAATAAAAATGTTTTAACTATTTTATAAGAGGTTAGCAGACCATTTACTAGTGAAAAGTTTAAGGTGAGGGTTAATTTCAAAATCTATTTATTATCTGAAGTTGTTTTTACATAAGTGCCTATTGGGACCTCTTCATCATCTACATCCATATTTCATAAAAATGTATTTGAAAACATTTTTACAATTTACTTGACTATGGGTTAGTCATTTATAACCTAGTTTTATTTTTTATAAAATGGTTTGAAAGGAATCATTCCGTCATTTTTCAAACAAGTTACTTTATGAACTTATCGACAAAATTAAGGTAAGACTGTCTTTTTTTAACTTATACGGTGGGTGTGACTATTTTCCACTATAATATCATCGTTTAATCTTCCCATAAAATCTTATTAGTATATTTTTAAAATAAATATTTTTGTTAATAATTATATAACTTATAAATAATTTCAAAATATAATGAGGTATTTATTTCAAATAGTTTTCATTTCATCTATTTCTACATCCATTGATGGATTTTAAAAATCTTTGAAGTTGATTTTTTAAGTTACCAATCTTCCATATTTTATTGTAGGTTTTGTGATAATTTTGACTATGGATGTGTTATTTTTACACCATTCATGGTTTATGGATAAAGTATTGGCATTTCATATGATATTTTTAATATGAATGTGTATGTTATTTTGAAACCTTTTCATATGAGGAATGTATTATATTTAGTAAGTTACAGGAGGATCATGGTACTGCTCCTAAATGTATTAGTAGGACTCATGAGACAAACTAGTATCTTGGAACAATGCCTTGAAAAAATCATATTTTTAGTCTTGGAAAAAGGCCTTGACTATGTGGTTATGATGTCTAGAATTATGTATTACATCATTATGAATGTTTCAATTGATATAGCATGTGATCATTTGACTAGTAGAATATCTATGTGAAAAATTAAATGGCCTTAATTAATTTTATCTTTTCCATGCTATTTTGTTGTTTAAGTTTAAAAATATTTTGTTTTTGTATTATACATTACCTTAAATGTTTATCCTTTTCTATGAATGTTTCCACTATATTCTTATCCTTACTGAGAATCTGAGCTTACCCATTTCTATGATTTATTTTTTTCAGGATGTGAAGAGGTATTTTATGGTTGACCTGTAGGGATAGTCCAAGGATATAAGTTTGCTCAATGGGGACACAATGTAGTTGATATTTTTTTTTCATGATTTAATGTAAAACTAATGAAGGTATATAGTATTTCCAAGGATACTAAACTAGTCATTCTTTCAGGACATTATTCCTCCTATCATTCCAATGTTATGTAATAATGCACTGACTCTGGATAAATAGGGATGAGGCGTTACAGTTGGAAACCATGAAGCATTGTTAAAAAAGGGGGGTGTGGTGGTGTAAATGGGATACGCGATTTTTCTAAACTATGTTCCTATCCCACATTGTGTTTTATGCATGCAGTATCCACAAACGATACAATAGAACGATTGTGTGTGGTCAATAAAAAGGTGGTTGTCAAACCGTGTGGTTGGGTCTATTTTAGGAAATTAAATTAAATTAAATTAAATTAAAACTACGCTAAACCATTTTCCACCCTTACTTAAGTTGTGATACCATCCTCCCACCTTCCTAAGAAGGTATGAGACACCCCTACGATGTGGATCCTCTTCTGAAAAATTATCCACCTTATTTCCAATTTTATTTTGTGCAAGAATCATCGATTTATAACTTTATGCTCCTTCCCCTTCCTCAATGTGACAAATTTAGGTCTTACAGTCTCCCCTCTTGATTCAACCAAAATCCTATGGTTAGGATAATAAACAGTTGTTTTCTTCTAGTATTTGGGCGTGTGAGGATTCCTTGGGAATCATGGGTAATTAGTCTCTCATCTACCAATGAAGGCGAGGTATATGGTTTGGTTTTGGATTGCTACCATTTTTTTTATGGTTTTACATGTACATTTTATACCCAAAAATAGAGAGTCCAAATGTGTTTATGATATATAATTATTATTTAGAATGTTTATTAAATCATTTATGGTGATAACAAAAAAGACACAAGTATATATATATATATCATCATTATGTGTATTCCCTATTAGTGAGGGGAATATATTCATTGGATTAATATATATATATACATGTATAAGGAAGTACATGAGTGAGTGTGAAAGAACTTTATAGTGGTCGAAATTTTATTTTACAAGGTCCAAGTTCTAGCTTGGACTACTATATGTGGTAGGGTCCTCCAATTACCCAATTAATTCAAGGAATATATTAATTATTTACACATCGTAGCTTCTATAGTTTTTAATTAATGTGGTATTGTATTGAGATTAAATTCCTTTTAAATTTCAATTGAGTGAGTTTCATGATTCGAATTCTAAATATGATAAATGAATGGTTTTAATCTTAATCAAATTATTTTATAAAAAAAATTCTCTCCAATGGTAGTGTATTTTTTTGAGATATAATGTAGTTATTAGAATTTTATTATTACTTGGCCTATTTTACTGATAATACCATATACCTTGATGATACATTTTAAATATGGAATGTTTATTTCATGGCCCCTATTGGAATTAGAAAAAAGGGTTTTCCATTTTTAATTGATTAAATATTCAAGGAAACCTTTAAGTTCTTGGCCCACATTTTAGATTGGAATTACTTGTGTAGGTAATTGTTTTCCATCGAAACCACCTAAGTGATCCATAGAGAATTATAAACACGGTTGGGATGTTTTTATAAAATTAATTAGTTAAATTAGATTTAATGGTTTATTTATGATGATTAACCGTCTAATGAATATATTAATTTATATTCTAATTTATTGAATGTTGTTAATATACTATATGATACAAGGATTACTATATGGTAATGCCATGGACATACTCAATGGTTTATCATATTAAAATTATTAGTGATACATTGATTCCCATATAGTAATTATATGAACTTATTAAATGGTTTATCATAATTACACAATGGATGATACATCAACTCCCAAGTATTAATTCCATGGGAGAAATCATTGGTTTTTCATATTAACACCTTGGTAGATACATGGATTCCCAAGTATGAATTCCATGTATAAAATAAATGGTTCATTATATTAATACATTAGATTATTCAAATATTCCAATGTATTTATTCCATGGGATGCCTCAAGATGTGATACCCTTTGGATATGGATTTCTTCAACTCATGTTGGAAAAGTCGTTATATATTCTACGAGGAATAAAACTCTTTCCTTTAATGAGTTTCAATAGAAGTGCTCATGGGAATCGATGAAGATGCCATAGTCTTTCAATCCTTAGGATGGACCCTTTGTGGAATAA
The DNA here is from genome assembly GCA_963277665.1 of Viscum album. NCBI lineage: Eukaryota > Viridiplantae > Streptophyta > Magnoliopsida > Santalales > Viscaceae > Viscum > Viscum album. The sequence continues at coordinate 1,063,995,435 of OY728140.1, forward strand.
CTCATTAATTATATGAAAGGTCTATGTTTTTAATGTTACATAAATACTTTTTGGGCACTGGGATTTATGTTCCATGATTTACGAATCAGGTGTTTCCTAGTAGCCCTAATGCCATCCCATGTGTTGTATCAAGGAATATCTCGCACTATATGGATTTAGGTTAAGTACCCTATCTTGCAGTAATTACAATATATATATATATATATAGTGACTCATCAAACTTATTTTTTCTATGATCTAAAATAGGTATACCTATCCAGTGTTCTTTTGGAACCAGGACAGGTTTTTGATTATTTATTCAATACTATTTTTATTTCCCTATACTAGAAAAATTTTATATATATATATATATATATATTTGTTTATTTGTTTATTTAATACTTGGGATAGAAACTTTGGGTGTCATCCTACTGATATTTACATCTAAAAAGCTTCTTTGGAGTCCTTAATACCCGAGTAGACCTTACAGTTTCAGGTTCAAGGTTGATTGTCCTATTTCTTGTATGTTGAATTTTGGGACAAACAACCGAGTTAGAGCGTGAGATTATCATATAGATTTCTTATGGGTATTCTCTATCAATTCATTATTTTTTATTATAATGTAAAAAAAATATTTTTTTACAACTTTTGAAAATTAATTGTCTATCATCCATCAATTTTATTATGTAGTGTTGGCCACTTTTGTTTAGTTATATAAAAACTATATTTCATTTCTTTTCCATTTCAATTAAATTCGCCTGATATTCAATTATATTTATATACAATTATACCCCTGTGAAATATCCGATATAATGGAATATTCTCCCCAATTTCACCACCTGAGACCCTCACTACTTGTCATTATCCTCTCACTTGTAGGGTGACGCACTTGAGGCCATGTGGCCCACTAGTCTGGGTATTATTTTATTGAAAAGTTGTGTCTAGAATGTACATGAATATTGATTAATTAATTCAATTGAATGTTTATATTATATATTAAATCAATGTTTTTGATACTCTCAAATATATTTTATAGGTATGTGATAATAATAAATCCAATTCTATGCATAAAAAGATGAATTTTCTAAATGGTAATTTTAACTCTTTAATGGAGAACCCATTCTTAATATTATTTATGACACATGAATAAATATTTTTTGAAAAAAAAAATTAATTTATTTTTAAAAAAGTAATACCAAAATGAAATTTTGGTTAAATCTTTGTATTTTAATGAGATATTTCATTTTTGGATGAATATTGACATACACTAAGATTTATATCAAAATTGAATATTCATCTAATTTTTTATATAGTTAAATTTTGTTTTAATTTTGCTTAAATGTATAATTACATCAATTAAACATCTCTTTATCTAATTTAGATCATTTGAAAAAAATTTAAAATTAAAATATATATATAACGATATTAATCTTTTTGATCATTTGTAATAAAAACATGCATTGTCAACTCATCTACGAGATTATGTTTAAATACATTATAATAAATTATATTATTTTAATAGTGAAAAATAGAGTCCATGTTTTTAATAATAATAATTTATTATTATAAATATTTTCACATTATGTTTTACCAATAAAATAATTGAAATTCATTAAAACTAATTACAGTGATTATGAGAATCATTTTCATAACAAACAACTAATCCATATACTTAATGGAAAATATTCCACATAAACATTTATAGAATACTTTTTATGTTCATTTTCTGAAAATATCATCACTTTTATCTAAATGGGACTATTATTTCTTCCACATCCATTTGTAAAAATGTTGGTTGATTTTCCATTTTAAAAAAAATAAAAGAATGTCACTCATCCTCCACTAGAAAAATTATCTCACCCCTCATACTAATTCACAACTTTAATTCCCATTTTCTTAGGCTAAAGATAATCCAATATTCTATAAAAATACCTCCATTATTCATATAATCCTCTGTGTGGTAATAAATCCATCCATGGAATCCCTTTGGTGAAAATCCATATGTGTTACCGAAAGAAGAGGTTATATACTTCTTCAAGCTACTTTGTTTTATGATTATTCTCTAACACCAAAACACTAAATATTCCTTTATTTGACAATAACCATACTATTATAAATATTATAATATTTTTTAATTATAATGGTTTAATTTTCACTGACACACACTTTCATATATTGGTAAATAAACTTACCATTCATGTGTATGGTGGACTACCACCTACTAAAACTATGTTGAGAGTTTTTTCATTACCACATCTTAGTGATGGGAATTGTGATCAACAAAATATTTTTATATGATATATATTAGAATTTTAATTTATTTATTATTAAGTAATTCTAACATAAAACAACCCTTCATTATTTATATTTTGTGTAAACACAACAACATCGTTAGTGGAAGTTAGGACTACAGCCTCTTCTAAGAGATTTGATTCGTTCTCAGATTACATGAAGTGTTTTGGGGATTGTTTAACCTAAATAATATAATATATATTAAACAATAATTATACTATAATGATAATATATACACATGTATTTCATTTATATTCATTGTTTCAATTAAATAATAAAACTGAAATAGCGTTCATGTGAATGTACGTCCTACAATCTTCTTAAAAGGTTTATTCTATTTAATATTTATATATTTTTAAATTATTATAAATTTAAATATTATGAATATATATAATATTTACATAACGGTTAACATTATTTAATTAAGTAAATAATTATATAAGTAATAGTTTCAAAACCAAAAAGTCAAAACATATACGAAAAGAAGTGAATATTACATTGAACCACAACATTAACATGAAATTGTTAATGAAAGGGTAATTAAGTAATAATAATATAAATTATGGTATAATATATTATAATATGTATATGTTGTATATTTATAATAATAATATTCATATTATTACTATTGTTTGAATGTGTACAAAGAAATTCATGATTTATGGTAATGGTTATCCCATCTCACTTTTATTTTTGTGAGATATATGCCATGTTCAACACTGGTTTCTTTTGTGTAAGGTATATACTACCCAAGACTATATTATCCAATTATTATCAATAAATTTATAATTATCTTTATATCCCTTTTATTATCCCTATTTCATGATTTTTATGTTTCAACAATTTCTATATTAGTAATGATATATTGTCTCAATTTTCCGTCACTGAGAAACATGATATATTGTGGACCATTATTCTTCATTGAGGTTTATACACTAAAATTTTACTACTTAAATAATTAATTCCCTTCAAATAATTATATTCCAATCATTATTTTATTTAATTTTATTACATGGGTGTATGTTTCAAAGTTACAAGGTGGTAAAAGTTTATTAAAACAATCTTAATGTTTATTGGAATAATTTGTCATTACACATTAATTAATGAAATATTTTTACAAATTATTCTATAACACAAATAAATTTTTTTATACTATGGTTTTTTATGTTATAACCATGTATTTGTACCATTTTTTCCCTCATCTTTACTAATTATATTTTTGAATTTTTTTCATAAAACATCATATTTATCTCCCTATTTGGTTAAAAATAATTCATCATTAAAAATGTTTTATCTAAACAGAAATTTGCAATTTCTTTATGTATAAATATGTTGTTGAAAAGTTTTAATTATTATATTTATTATTTTCATGGAAAATGGTTTTCAAAATATTATCACGAGCCTTTTGAATGTTCTCAATGAAAAATTTTCTCAAACGGTTTTTGTGAATTATTTATAGGTTTTCAAAAAAAAATCAATGAAATTGATTTTAAGAATGTTTTCAAAAATTATTTAAATTTTTAAAATTATTTATAAATGAAAATATTGTCAACAATTTTACAGCAATTCATTACATATCTTCAAAGTTTTCTCAAATAAATGTTTTTACAAACTTTTCTCAAAACATCCTTTATATGTTTTAATGGATAATGGTCAAAGAGTATTTTAATAGATGCCTTTATAATTTTAAGGGGTTATTTTATATGAAAATATTTTTCAAATGGTTTTATGTTTTATAAATAATTTTTTTAAATAAGAAAATATATTTTCCTCTTGAAATTTTTTAAAAAAGTTGTTTTAGATTTATTTTCCATAAAATATGAGATCTGTTGGGGTTACTCAAGAATTTAAAAGTATGTGATCTATGGGTTACATTAATATTAATTCTCTTAATGGTATATCTTTTGATTTAATTATTTTTTGTAATGATTTTTGTCTTTCATAAGTTATATGGTTATGAAACCTAATTCTTATTAACAGGTTTTATTCTTATGAAACCTACTTGTTTTTCATTGGTTATTATTTGGTGAAATGGTTATAATACCTTTATCTTTTCCAGATGTTATGATATGATAACATGATAACGATTAACATTTAATTTCATGTGTTATTATATAATTGTTTATTATATTATGTAACATGTATGTATGATTTATCTTTCAGAAGGATATGACCTATATCTCACTCCAATTAATTATATAAATATTTATATGCCCTAAGATAAAAATTTATGGAATAGAGAATGAACTCAGATTAGTAATGTACTTTGTCTACTAAGATGTTATTGGGAGTGAACCTTGACTACTAAGATGATCATGATAGTGAACCATGACTAACAATATGTTATGGGGGTGAACCCATACTACCAAGATATCCTTTGACGTGATTACATGGATTCCAAATGAATAATTTTATATTCTTATGCTTCTTCCACATAATCTATGACATATACCTATTTTATGGTCTCATTGATTATTATTTTGATTCCCATTATATTAATGTCTTATGAACATCAAATATTTATATCATGACACCTGTATAAGATCATTGGTATGAAAGGTAGTATATTAAAATGTAAATCACATGTTCTTTTATCCTTATGATCATGTTATTCTTATGAAGAAGGATCATATATTTCATGGTATTAAGACAACATTTAGAAGGGAAATATTCTCTCATGTATTCTCAATATATAAATAAATAGTATCATGTGTTAATAAGATAAGTAAAGAATTCCTTGAGTCCTATGGCTTTGAAGGGAAGCAAGAGAAGAAAAGGATGGAAGAGAGAAATATGGATAAAGGGAAGAGGGAAAATAAGAATTTTCCATTATGTGATAACTGTGGGAAGAAACACCCTGGAACTTGCCTGAAGGGAATGGGATTTTGTTATGAGTGTGGAGAAAAAAGACACCATGTAGGTGACTGCAAGGCTAAGAAATAGGTTTCAAATGTACAATGTTTCATCTGTAGGTAGTTGGGACACTATAAGAAACCAATATCCAAATCATCAGAGTATGCCCCAAATGATACTATTGGATAATAATCATGTTATGATACTACCACAGATGAGGAGGAATGATTAGAGTTCTTATGTTTTTATTATATAATTATGTCATTTGAGTGTTTTATCAACAATGTACTGGTTATAATAATTATGGAGTATATAAATATTGTCTTGTAGTACAAGGAATTATGAAAAATTGGATTAATACAATTTTCTGTTAGGAAAAATATGATTAACAAAAATTTTGGTTATGAAAAAGTTTGATTAACACGGAAATATACACCCCTTAGGAAAAGGACTTACCTAATGTAAGGAGTTAGGTTTCCACAAATTGTTAACAAATAATATTACCTTATAGTTATCATTCATAATGTTTTTTTAATGTATTCAAATTAATCATAGGATATTGATTGTGTAATGATATTATCATATTGATTTTGAGTTCCGATAAATTGAACAATGATATATATTTTATGTGTGTGATACCATAGAAATTGATTCTTAATATCTATTTGTTTTTCACGGGAGTGATGTGTAGGGTTTTTACATTAGGAAATGGAACTAGTGTTACAAAAAATATCTTTTTTTAGTAAAACTCATCCCATAGTTAGTGACCGTTTGTCTCATCCACAACACATGTGCCCAACAACTTCTGGAAGCTACATATTCAGCTTTAGTAGTGGAATGTGATACTGAGTGTTTTCTCTTACAAGAATAAGAAAGTAACGAATATTTTAAAAAGTGACATATTCCAGATGTACTTTTATATTTATTCTATATCTACCAAAATCAGCATCTGGAAATATTTTTAAAACTAAGTCATTTTCATATGTATAGAAAAGACCTGAATCCATGGTTCCCCTTAAATAGCGAAAAATTATTTTCATTGTTTTTAAATGAGATTACATTGGATTATATTGATATAATTTATATACCCATACAAAAACCACTATGTTCATACTACTAGATATAAATTATATTAAGCTTCCTATGATACCTCTAAATGATGTTTGATTTACGGGTTTCCATCTTCATAACGATCAAGATAATTGGAGTAATTGATTATAGTGCTTAAACTTTTATTATTGTCATATCCATAATTTTTAAGAAGATATTTAATATAAAAATTTTGTGATATATAATTTCGATCTTATTTTTGAATAATTTATAACCCTAGACAAAATGTTAACTCACCCATCATACTAATTTTATACTCCGATTTTATTATATTCATAAACGAATCAGTTTGGGATTTTTGAGTTGATTTGAATATAATTTTATCAACATATATTTGAAAAGTATAAAAAAATTGCATGTCATAATTTATAAAATTATTTGGATATGTAGTTCCATTAACATAATTTTTTTGTAAAAAAATTCAAGCCAGTTTATCATACTAGGATCCAGGGGATTTTTTAAGTCCATATAATGGTTCTTTATGTTTGAAAACAAGTTTGAATTGATTTGTGTCATCAAAACAAAATGTGGTTCAACATAATCATCCTCTTGAACACATCCAATAAGAAAATAACACTTTACATCAACTTTAAAATGTTTTAAATCAATGAATGTTGTAATTGCATGTAAAATACTAATAGATTCAATTATAGCTACTAGATTATAGGATTCTTCATATTATATTTCTTCTTGTTGATTATAGCCTTTATAAAATAATCAAGCATTACTTCTTACAATGATTCCATTTCCATCACTCTAATTTATGAAGACCAATTTTACATTAATTATAGAATTTCCCTTAGGTAGTTCATCTAAGGTCCTGAAATTTTTCTTTTTGAATTCATTTATCTCATTTTGCATGGATTTAATCCAGTCATCATTACCTAAAGTGTCATCAGTGGTTTTTGGTTCTAATTCAGAATGGGATCCTAGGTGTTATATTTCATTTTATAATGAACTTATGTTCTATACATGTTTAGTAACATAACCAATGATACCAATCTTATGTGGATTCTTAAGAAACAATTGAATTGGGTTTTATAAAACCTATTCATCAATATATGGTAGAATATTATCTATGGTAAATTCTTCAGAAATACTTTCCTAAAAAGTTTCATTATTAGAATAATCTTCTATCAATGGATGATAATATATTTTTGAAAATACATTTGAGGATGTAATTTGAGGATTTTTAAAAACAAAACTATTTGTTTCATTGAATTTAATAAGCACTATTTCTTCAAGAGTACAAGTTTTTTAATTAAAAACACTATAAGCATTAGATTTAGTAGAGTAGCCAATGAAAACTCCATTATCATATTTGAGTTAAACTTTGTTTTAGTTATCTATAGTATTCAGTATGAATACTTTTCAACCAAATGCTTTGAAGTATAAAAGTCTAGGTTTTCTACCTGTCCACAATTCAGAAGGTGTTTTGTTAAAAAATGTCTATATAAAACTCAGTTTATAGTATAATAAGAAGTATTAATATCTTCAACTCAAAAGTGTTTAGAAATATAATATTTACCCAACATGGTTCTAGTTATCTATTAAATAATTAGATTTCTTATTTCAACAACACCATTATGTTAACGTGTTCTTAGAGATGAGAAGTTATGAGTAATGCCTTTATTACTATAAAAAGTTTCAAGATCTGAATTTTGAAATTATACTCCATGATCAATATGAATAGATATCAATGGATGGGTTTTTTTTATTTTTTACATGGGCTGTAAATTTTGTTAAATAAGAAAAAGATTTGGATTTCATTTCTATAAAATAGAACAATGTAAATATAGGGTAATGATAAACTAAAAAAATTCATAATATTTCACGATAATACTTCAAGATTGAGTTTGACCCAAATGATCCATATGCACTAACTATAATGAATCAAACATTTTGACATCACTGATTGATATAAAACATGATATATTCTGCTTTATATATTGAAAAGGATCACAATCATTTGACAATTCAAATCTAAGCACCAGTAGATCCTTAACAACTCTTTTCGTAAAGAGTTTTCATAGGTTCCTAAGGTTACAATGTCCTAACCTTCTATTCCATAACCTATATTGATCTTCCATTGCACTATGTCATGGTAGATATTATCTCCTAAGGTCATCTATGTTTATTTTTTGTAAATTATCATTCCTATGGGCTGAAAGAGTATACATTTCCTTGGAATTGTGTACTAAAAAATTATCATTACTAAAATTACCAAGGTAACCTTCATCACAAAATTGACTTGTGCTAAGGAAGTTGTGCTTAAGAACCATTACAAATAAAACAGTTAAAATAATTTTTTTTTCATGAATAACAATGTTATCTATACCAAAAATTTATTCATGAGCATTATCTATTAAAGTTACTTTTTCTACTTTTTTCAAAAATCTTTTCAATGATTTTTTTGGTACCTTTCATATGCTTGGAACGTCCATTATCAATGCACCATGTATTTTTTTTACTTTAATTATATTTTTTAAAATAAATGCCTTAGGATTTCTAAATCCAAACATTCATGGATCTGGGAATATACGAATGTAAAACTTTAGGTGCCTATATTTTCATGGAAAAATAAGCTTTATGAAAATGTAAAGATTGAGTTTTATTTAAAGAAACATTTTCTCCCAAAGTCCACCACACTAACACATAATACCAAATGGATCACTTTGGGGAAAAGATAATTATTACTATAAACTAGTTTCGAGTGAGTATACACAAATACATAACTATTACTTAAAAGAATAATTTTGGAATACATATTTTCAATGATTTATTTACCATAGGTAATTTTTGACAGAAATTTATTTAAGTAAAATATTTTTCACTTTCGTGTAATAACAATGTTATAATACTTAATGTTTTTAATTTTAGAACTTTTTTTTCTTGTCTGAAATATATATCCTATAAATAACATCTTTAAGATCCTTAGAATTTTTATACTTCTCAGAATTTAAATACTTAGGGATATAAAATATACTTTCAAATTCAAATTATTTCTGATCATGATCCTTATAATGATCGGATATATCATTATTTAAAATAGAAATTCTAGAATTTTCTTTCCATAACCTCTAATTTATATTACAATATTCATTTTTAAATACTTTATAAAATATAGAAGCTTCTTCAATTGAAGTTAATGTTTTATCTTATACTGAGGATGATTCATCATATGAAGATTCATAATATTATTCATTTGGAAAATTATCATTTTACAAAATATTGATTAAGGAATCAACATTGTGTACCTTATCCATTAGAAAATGATTTTAAATGGGTACTCTAGCTATAAGACTAATGTTTTTCTAACTAGAAAATTAAAATTCTAAAGATTCAACTGAAGAGTCACCACCAATGGAACTCCACATGACATTTACATTTAAGACATTCATAGCCTTAGACATGTAATATTTATTTCATTTTCATTCTTTATGTTTTTCCTTGTTATCTTTTCTCTTAATCATAGTACAATCATGTCTGATATGTCCAGCTATTTTTCATTCATTATAGTTTACATCATAATATTTTTTGTCTTTTATATTTTTATTTTTATATATGCACTGAAAATATTTCTTTCTCAAATTTTTTTTCATCCATCGATCAAAATTGGATAATTCATTTTCTTAGTGATCAATTTCACTAGATTCATATATTAAAAATTATTTCATAGATTTAGATCTCTTTACCCTTTACGAAGTCTTGTCTTTAGATGTATTAGTGAAAACTACACATCCATTACCATTTTTTTGTTGAAATCAGCATCTCTACTCATCCCAGTTTCATACTGAAGATGAGTTTTAAATAAATCATAATGATTAATATTTGATAATGTTCTATTCTAATAAACAACCCTTCTTTTTTATTCCCACTCATTTGGCATAATTTCAGTTATCTTATATACAAGAGCTTCATCCTCAAGACCTTTCTCACCTATAGAATGAGAACTATTAAAAATGGTTATAAATAATTATTATTCATTACAAATAGGTTCTCTATAAGGAAATAATAATCGATGATAATCATCTCTAAATAAATATCTTCTAGTTTATATCACATAGAAGTACCAAAATCTGAAACTTCATGTTTCTTCCAGATATAGTTTGATGCATCACAAGATTAAATTCCACTCTATATGTTCCCTATAATATAACACAACAATGTATTTTATACATTGAAATTTAGTTGATATTTTGATTTATCTTGGTTGGTGATTGTTCTTACATCCTTTTATGGAATTTAGTAATCACCAGTGGGAATTACCAAATTTTCTACTCTAGTATTAGTCATAAAACTCTATATTCTATCTCTTCATTACTCATAATCATTACCATAAAAATTAGTGGTCTATGTGGATTTAGGTTTTTAATGGAACCAATATTCATACCTGCCATTATATATGAAATAATTTTAACCATAAAATTTTTTAATAGAAAAAGATTGAAGATAAATATCATTATGAAATACATGAACAAGAAAAGTTAAGAAAGAAGTATTTTGATTAAGGAAAACATGATCATGAAAACCGATATGTTATTATATGTAATTCAGAGATCATACTCTCATTCCAATTGAAGGATCAAAATAGAGTCTATATATGCTCAATTACAAGAGTGGGGTTAATTGTATGTTTAAAAATGTTCTTTTTAACCATAAGGAAAACGATGTTTCACGATGTTAAAAAAGGTAAATTGCCAAATACTCATTTAGTTCTAAGAAATAACCATTCACAGGGTATGGAAATATGAATAAAAATATGAAAATTAATAAAAATTTTCATAAATGATGATTCTAAATTAATATGTATAGAATCTCATTTATTAGATTTATTAAAGTACAATAAATTATAAGAATGTTATATTTTTTCCCATTACCATAATACATCAGAAAAAACAAGAAACTAAAAACTATAACATGTAGAAAATCTTTTCACCTAATGAGTTGGGTATCCAACATCCTTGGATATTGGTACCTTGATTTATACTTTCTAGAAATTCTATCTTACCCACACCAGAGTAAGCCCTTGATAGAAATATCAAAATCTATCTTTCTATCCCCGCAATCCCTCGATCATTAAAATAGTCAGCACCTCTGTCTTCTTATCCCCAGAATATCTTGATTGTACTTAGAAGGAATCAGAGTCACCTGATGTATGTAGAAAAATATGTTCATGGTTGAACAGGATGTTCATGAAACACACAAGGCATGATAGTCTCTCTCTAGAAATCAGTTCACAGCATCACTATATGTAATATATTGATCGATCTCTTAATTAATAGTGATATCATTCAAATGAGCTTATTTTTATAGAAAACACATCAATGGTCAGCTCCATCATACAATGATCATATATTTCCATGAATCTTAGAGGGATCTATACATGTGTCAGTCATCTAACAGTTAGTTAGAAAAAAAAAATTGACTTCATTTTATTATTATAAAAGAATGTGTAAGTAAAATGGATTAGATTAACTAAATATGAATATTTTATGTCTATATAAAAATAGAATTCAGCGACTAATCATATAAAAATTCTGATTCTGTAAAACATAGATATTCGGATTCTATTTTACAAAGAATTAATAATTAGAATAATATAGATTTCAAATTCTAAATCATGATGATTTTTGTGTCTGAATTATGAGGAATTAAGAGTCTAAATTCTGAGGAATTTGGAGTCTGAATGACGAGGGATTCAGATTATGAATTCTCAGGAATTCAGAGTCTGAATTATTAGGAATTAGTTTCCTAAATTCTAGGGAATTCTGAGTATGAGTTCGGAGGAATTATATTTCATAATTCTGATTAATTCGAAATATGAGTTCTAGGGAATTTGGAGTTTGAATTTAGATAAATTTAGGGTCTAAATTTTATAGAATTTGGAGTCTGAATTTTAGATAATTTAGTGTCTAAATTGTAGAGGATTCAGAGTATGAATTTCAAAGAATTCAAATTCTGAATTTCAGAGTATTCGGATTCTGAATTTTAGTGTATTCAAAGAATAAATATTAGTGCATTCATAATCTGAATTTCATTGAATTCATAGTCTAAATTTCATTGAATTCAATGTCTTAATTTCATAGAATTCAGAGTCTAAAAATAGGATACTTTATATCCAAGGAAATATAAGATATAGAGGTTTTAGATAACAATAAAGAAATTTAACAGATTAATTAAATGAGTTTGTCTTTCAGAGTATATTGATGCACGCTTATCGTATGGAGTGGCAAAAATAAATTTATTATCCTAATGTAGCATAGAGGCTGACCAGGGTTGTCTCACTTTAGGAGAATTCTAAGTTGTTTAACAACAAAATCTATATCATCTAAAAAATTATTTATTATTTTTTCTAATTAATATATGAATGAATTTAAATTTAAAATCCCAATTTAATGTTAAAACATATACTAACATGCAATTACAGAATGTTATCAGAGAAGAAAGAACTTAGTCCTAGGGTTGGATAAATCGGGTTTATTGATTACTTATTTGTTATTTAAATTCAATTTGATAATTCAATTAGTGAAACCACATTAATGAATAAATCCCCATTGATTTATTGATTTTCTAATTTTACATGCATCGGGCACATAAAATAACACCTCCTCCAGTGGACGTGTAGGGTGAAACCTCAACCAAGATTGTTATTCTTAATGGACTCAACTCCACTGTATGTCGTTTCATCCCTTATAGAAACCACAACTCTACTATATGAAGTGTTTCCTAAGATAAGGGAGTGAAAATGATTAATAAATCAAAATAAATGGATTTTTGAGTAGTTTCATAGTGGAAATCCATGTCACTCGTGCAATATTTCCACCTCCAGCACAAATAGATTTAAAATATTTTGAATTTAAACTACAATAATGTAGAACACCTTGAAACTCCCCTAGGGGAAAGAATTTAGTTTTTCACTTTCCATGGAGATGTTCATAGAGATTAAAATGGAAATATGGAAGAGAGAAAGAAATTATATTATATTCAGAAATAAATATGATGAAAAAGAAGGTGGAATCTGTTTAATTTAAATATGAATTCATTACAAGAGAAAATAAAACTTAAAGAGAGAAGAAATGAAAATAAATGTGATAGAATGATTTCCCTAGGCATCCACTCCAATGATGGTGTCAAACTCCTTTTCATTAGAATGGGTGAAATCTTCGTTATATATGCCAAGGGGGTGCCATCATTTAGTCTTCAAATTTATGATCTTCAAAATTTCCCATTATGAATTCTTTCGGATTATTTCAAGTGAAAGATTGACAATTATAGGAAAAGTAATGTCCAAATTCTCGAATAGTTTTTTCATGAATGATCTTCCAAAATATCTTTTACTTTTCATACCATAATTTCATATTAATCGTCCTTGTTTATCATGATATATGTCCAATTAAATCTTAGCATTTATTCTGGATGAATGTTTCCTTTTTTTCTTCCCCAAACATTGAGCGTCCATGGCCCACCTTAATGAAGGTAAATATTTATAATATTAAACAATTGAACAATCCAATTACTCCTATTTCCATTCTTAAATTAATCACCCAAAATTAATCTGTATTGACCGATTTATGATCTATTCATTGAGGTGGGGTCCACCCTATCATCTAGAATAATTTTCCAACATTATAGAATGTTTCGTACCTTTGGATGGCTGAATTAAATCATGGTCCTAAAACAAATGATTAATACTATAAATATAAGAATCCAATAAAAAATTAATCACATCAATTTCATTTATATTTTAAAATATATGCATGAATTACCAATGTGATTAAAATCTATCAATATTTCCAAATTAGGTATCTTTCATATTTAATATCAAAACTCCGTAAAAATTCAAAATTGATGTAAATAACAATAATTGACAAATTTATAGTGATTTAATTATTTAATTACATATAAACAATGATGAACAAATTTTCTCTTTCAATTCCCCCACAATTAAACGATGCTTGTCCCCAAGCATAAAATCGCAACATGGAATTCAAAGGGCACCAATTTTACCAATATACAAATTTCAATGAAATAAACCCAATAAATTATCAATTCCCAATAAAAATTCATGTTCACTTTAAAATATCAATTTACATTAACATGTTTCAAATAGACAATAAATTCATGAGTTTTACTTTTCATCTTTGTAAAATGATAGTGCTTATCCTTTCATTCATTCAAGATTCTCAATTTATTATTATTAAACAAGCCAAATCATGATCTACATATATTTGAATCTTTTCTCTCATATCTCATGAAAAAATTAATGTGGAGTTGTACTCATATATTGAAAACATTCTCATTATCCATATTCTTGTAAAAGAACTACATTCTCCACTTATAATGAAAAAAAATATATTAATAAGGACCTGCAATAAAGGTTCAAATGACTCTATGGCATCAGGTTGGTGGGTAAATTATTGGAATTATTTAATGTTTGAAGTAGGAGGTTTGAATCTTCAGTACAATTCATGATTAATCATGTGAAAACACATGATGAATCTCACTCAAATCCCCTTAAGAATGTGAAACAGAACACAACCCCCATTTTATGACATGGAACATGAGTCTATAAATGATTACAAAGAATGATATCATCCAAGTTCTCTATCTTTTATTAAATCACGATCCAGAAAGACAAAGCGTAATTTATTTATTTTTAAATTTTTTTGTAATGCTCCAGAAAGGCACAACTTTATTTTCTATATTTATTAAGAAGAACTGGATGAAAATAATGAACCATAATGTAATGATTACTCATGCCCAATTTTATAATAATACATTATCTAAAATGATTGTGCACACCTCACACCACCCACAAATGATACACGTCCAAATAAATGCTCACTAAAGGCCCTTCCTCCACACTCAAATAGGAAATTTCCATGAAAAAATAATATAAGTATAGGAAGGTAATGAAATATTAGCTTGTAATGTGGATAAAACCTATAAGGTAATTCTTGGATTCTATGGGATAATGAAGGATAAATGTGAGGGTGGGTCTCAGGTAATTAAGTGGCAAGACAAAGTAGTGAATCATTTATTTTAATTGTTTCTTTTCATAGTCATAGTATCGAAATGTTTGAAAACATGTTCTCAAATGTGGCATGTCCCATGATCACTCATGAAATATGCTCAAGATAAAATATGAAATATTTGGTATATAAATACTCACCAGAATTGGAATATGATATTAGACAATCAGTCAGGGCATCATTTATAATAACAAATTA
This sequence comes from Viscum album, assembly GCA_963277665.1. NCBI lineage: Eukaryota > Viridiplantae > Streptophyta > Magnoliopsida > Santalales > Viscaceae > Viscum > Viscum album. The sequence goes on from OY728140.1 coordinate 1,064,010,902, forward strand.
ATTCACATAAATTTAAGAAATTTAAAGCATTAAAATGGTAAGGAAATTTTATTTACATGAATCAACTAATTCCCTCAAATCATTAGTCCTTATTTCCATATCTATGCTTCACATTAATAATCCAAATTTTCATTTTTATCATTGAATCTCATTAACTTTGAAATATAAAACATTTCATCACTAGAATCCTAAGAAACTCATATTTCCTAGATATATCAGGTAAAACATAATTCATATGTGGGATTTCAAATCTATTTTAAATTTCAAAACAAAACTGTAATGAGTTTAAATTTTAAACATTAAATGTGAACTCCCTTATGAAATTTTTGGTTTTTTTATGTTGGAGGGTTCACTTCTTCCATCATTAACCTACAAAATAGAATTACTCAATTAAGTGAATGTATCATTTCATTAATGCTCAAAAATATAAGAAGGAGGGTGATTCTTGTTATGCTAGTTCTATGAAATGAAATTGGAATCTAAATTCCTAATAACCATATGAAGATAATTTTTGGAATTATCCACCATGTAGGCCCTGAATTCTTTTACTTCCTCTAGAGGGCATTACTAGCTGTTATCTATATTCCGATGGCGGGTGTATCTTTGTGGAAATGATCCACCACATGTTTTTCTTCCTAGATTATAGTTCTTTGTTCTTTTTAAGGAGAATCATATATATAGAGTACACCATATCCATACACTTCACAATTAGGTACCACTTGCATTGGAGAGGTAGGATGATATATGGATCCTCATCCTCTTTAGTTGCTACTTGTGAAACATCTTCTTCAAAACCCATAAGTTTCTCCAGATGTGTTGCATTAAAAGAATAATGAAAGAGAGATTCATAATTTAAATTTTAAGTATTAATTTAAAAATATTTTTTTAAGGTAGGAAGCTTCTAGATTTGGTTCTTCAGGCATATACACTTGTATCCCTTCGTGGGATTCCTCAGGCATAGGATCAATGTCTTTAGGGGACTCCATGTGTTCTAAAATATGTACAATTTCTCCTTCTTCATATTCCTCCAAGGTGATACAAGTATTGACCTAATCTAAAAATTCAAAATCATAATGAGTGATAATAAAATCATATTGAATGAAATCAGAAAAGAGAGTGTTCTAGAAAGATCATCTCCCTAAGCTGCTTCTAGCACAATCACATCATTAGTTTCAAGTGCCTCTTGGATTCGATCTTCACTTGATGGAGTTAGTTAGCCCAGATACTCCAGTATTTCTTGGAATTCTACCACATGGGTGGTTTCTCCATATTCTAGGTATGGAGATAGTTATAATGGTGGTTTCTCTTCTACATTGTAATGAATTATGAGATCATGCTGCATTTCAACTTCGGCCCATTCGCTGTAAAATTTATCCAAATTTACATGATCAACCCCTTGTAAATCAGTTGAAAATGATCATTCATATATCTCTTCTAGAATTTTTTTAGAAAGGATGAATTTATCATAACTAAAATTCTATTTTGACCACTCTAGTTCTTCAAAATCAAAAACCTGTTGGGAAATTTCTTCCACAGCTTTCTCAGGATCTTGCTCTAGTTCACGCTCAGGTTGCTCAATTTGTGCTTGAACATAGTCAAAATCTATATGAAGTTTTCTCACCAATTCATCTAGAGTGTTTCTTATCATATCCTCCCAGGCATTTGGATCGATATAATCCTCTTCTGGTTCTTGATAGTTCACTTATGTGTAATCATCCAATACATAATAATTTGAATTTGAATACATCATGGAAAAGGTTTTTTTATAAATTTGTATTTAAAAAATTAATTAAAACAATATAACATTCAAAAATAGAAAAAGTAAAGTAACCAACTGATTAGATCCCCAGAAACGATGCTTAGTTTGATACACACTTGATATAGTGTGTGGAAAAAGGAAATTTATTCTCCAAATAAAGCACATAGGCTGACCAGGGGTGTCTCTCTTGAGAATCTTTGTCAGTTGTTTACCCACATAATCTTTATCACCTAAACAAATACTTTTTTAGTGTTTATAATTAATCTATGAATTAATTGAAGTTTAAAATTCCAATTAAATGTTAAAAAATATACTAACATGCAATTATAGAATTTAATTAGAGAAGAAATAACTTGGTTCTAGGGTTGGATAACATGGGTTCATTCATTAAATATTTGTTATTTAAATACAATTTGATAATTCAATTAGTGAAACCTCATTAATGAATTACTCTCCATTTATGTATTGAGTGTGTGATTTTAGCATGCATTAGTACACCAAATCACACCACCTCCTGTAGTCATGTAGGGTAACACCTCAACCAAGAATGTTATTTCTAAAGGACCCAACCCCACCGTAGACCATTTAAACCCTTATTGAAACACAAAATCTACCGTATAATGGGATTTCATAATATAAGGGAGTGCAAATTATTAATAACTTAAAATAAATTGATTTGGAAATAGTTTCATGGTGGATAACTGCTGCACCCGTGTAATATTTCCACCTCCACCACAAATAGATTTAAAATATTTTGAATTTAATGGTCAATAATGCAAACCACCGTGAAACCTCCCCCTGGTCCAAACCATGACATAATAAGTTGCGAAGTGAAAAGAGATCACAATGGAAATATGGAAGAGAGAATGAAATTATATTTTATTCGTAAAATATAGATAGAGGAAAATAAGGTGGAAATACTTTAATTAAAATATGAATGCATTACATCATAAAAGAAAACTAAAAATAAAACAAATAGATGAAAAGAAAATTGATATGTTTGAACCTTGCCCTAAGGACTCCACTCCATTGTTTGTGTCAAAATCCTTTTAACCCATATGGGTGGAATCCTCTTTATATTGGCCATGGGGGTGCCATCCTCTGGTATTCAAATTTTTGATCTTCTTAATTTCACTTTATGATTTACTGCATATTGTGTCCACCGAATGATTGACCATGGTAGTAAAACTAAATGGCTGAATTTTGGAATAGTTTATTATTAAAATTTCTTCCAAATATTTTTTATGTTTCATCCCAAATTTTCATATTATTCATCCATGTTTATCATGAGATATGTCCAATTAAATCGGATAATTTTATTCTGGATGAATGTTTCCTTTTTCCTGTCCCAAACATCGAGCATCCATGGGCCACCTAAATTAAGGTAAATCACTACAATTATCAACATCTGAACTCCCAATTTAATCCTCTTTCCATTCCAATTAGATTTACCCAAATTGAATTTGGTTTCACCTATTTATGATCTTTTCATTAATGTGGGGTCCACCTGATCATCCAGAATAATATTCCCACTTGATTGAATTTTTAGGACCCTTTGATGGCCGAATTAAATCCTAGTCCAGAAACAAAAGATTAATAAAATGAATATAGGAATATAAAAAAATTGAATAACATAAATTGGATTTATATTTTAAATTATATTCATTAATTCTAAAAGTGATTAAAACCTGTCAATATTTCCAAATTATGCAGTTTTCTTATTTATGCTCAAAACACCCTCTAAATCCTAAATTAATGTGAATAACACAAATTGACAAATTTTTAGTTATTGAATGTTATAATTACATATAAAAAATTAGGAAAATATTATCTAAATCATATATAAAATGATCCAATGAAAACCAATATCACTAAAAATATTTTTAGAGAAGGGAAATTTTCCATATACCAGTCATTTGGGAATGATAATTTTCCATAAGATTAAGTTTTTTTGATTTTCAAAACATAGAGGAATGTAAAATTAATAGGGAAACCATATTGATTCAACAACCTTATACAACCCTCATAATCACCAATTAAAATAATGAAAGTGTTTTCTAATATATAGAGTAATGGATACCAAGGAAGAAAAAAGATTCATTTTCATTTATTCATGAATGTGGAAATAATTACCTATGTTAATATATTATCGAAAAAATAATATTTTTTGAGTAGGGAAATGAATGACACAAATCATGTATCTGAAATTGATAAATTATGAGTTAGGATGATATAATAGATAGGAATGTTGGCCTCAATAAGACATTATCAAATGATAAATTCATTATGTTTGGAATAAGAATTTTCATTATTAAAATTAAGCTCCCAAGTGAAAATCACATGAAGAGAATCCTAAAAGAGCTGCGTGTAATGGTTATAATTATGATGATGATTCGACTACAGGTGAAATTTGAATGCAAATATCAATAATGTAATATTATGATATAACATTGTTAGTGAATTAAGGAATATGTCATGAAAAATATTTTTTATGTATTTTTATTCTTGAGTAATTTTATATGAATGTTGAAACATGTTAGGATTTTAGTTTTATGTTATTTCTCAACCTATTTTCTATAATATGTTGAATGTTACTAATGGGTTCAATATGATATTTAATGGAATGGTGATGTTCATGGGAGACACCTGATTATGATAAATATATACCATAATAAGTTACTTATGTCAAGATAATTATGCTTGTTGAAATGTGTGTTGGATATAAATAGGTCATAAGGATTATTCCAACTACATTGGAAAAAAGTAATGGATTTTTTGACAAGTTGTTTATGCTATCATTGATGATGATTAATTTTTTACTTAATATATCAAACACACATTGGAAAAAGAAAACATGTGTTTCCCCAATAAGTATATTTGGTAATATTGGTTATTGACATGCTTCAATAGAATACACAAGGAACATATTACTTTGTTTTGTATGTGACAAATAGGATAAACATTAGGATATATTCGTGAGAAATGCCATGTTTTATTAGAAATTTAGTGCCATTATTTCTAGGGTTTTTTACTTCCTATATTTGAAGTCTTATTTGGAAAAATATTTATGAAATGGTTTATATTAAACAATGGATGAGGTTTTCAAATTAATTTAATATATTACTATATGAGGTTTTATTCATATTTAATATCCAATGCTATCCATTTTGTTGCATTGTTAATTTATGATAGATTGATCTACTTATCCTCAATTTATGGAGATCATGGTTTTTGAAAGATTTTGTAATTAAAATTCGAACTTCATTTCCTGGAATAAAAGAATATTTCCATGTTCATCGAGGAACAACCAAGGGTAAGGTTGTATAGAAATAATTTAATGTATATTGTTTCAGGAGATTTTAACATTAGAATAATGGTCATTGAAATAAAAAAATTTCAGTTTATAATAATTTTCATGACATCAATGACCTTTTAAGGCCTCATTGGGTTATGTATTTTTTATGTATAATTTTTTTCCTAACCATGATCAACATCACTCTCAATTAGAAAATAATAGTTTTATTTCATTTCAATGTCCATGTTTTCAAATAACACATATGTTCACCCATTTGGAAACCTAGTTTTTAATTACTTTGGGTATCTAACATGTTTCCAAAAATCTCATTTAAAAAGTAGTTTTACTTTTCATTTTTATAATGTTTGTTTAAATTAATCGATCATTCATGTAGTTAACCATTAATAAACTATATAAATTTTTAATGAGAAATTATATTTAATTGGGGTATGATGTTAAAGCCTTTTATTTTGTAAAAAAGATTGTTCTCAAAAAATTTGATCATTTCATATTTTTTATTTCATAGAAAACGGAATATTGTTTTTAGTCTAAAAACACTATGTTTAGATTTCCTTCTACGCAACCCCGCATAAATAATGCATGGAAATCAACACATATATTATCATAAGGTGCATGTAAAAGTTTGGATGGATTTTATTACACACAATCTTGAGTCTCTTTGATATATTGTATTACATGAAATGATGAGTTTTTTCCAAACTAAAACAAACTATTCTTATTATTATTATTATAATTATTATTTTATTTTATCTTCCACTTAATATGATCTCACATTATATAGGTACATCTCACACAAAATTTTTTGTTAATATTTTCTTTTAGTTGTATTTTTATGTTTATTTTATAATATTTAAATAAATTTTGTCTTATCTGAAGGAAACATTATATGGACTATTGAGTATCTCTATAGAAGGATTTCTTTCAAATGTGGCTTGAGGTATATTGATGTATTCTTGTTTAAGTTGTTGAATTTCATGTATTAATGGGTTATTAATGTCATGGTTTTGTGGTGTGTTGAGAAACATTAAAATAGGATTGTCTTGTTTAAAATGAAAATGGGCCCAAAAATCTACATTATAAAATTTACATGTCTTGTAGAGGGATTACACATTGTGTAAATTACTAAGTGTTATAATAAAATAAATCTACGACAATGATATTTTCATTATATTCTATTATAGAAATTTAAATTACATGTAATAGCATTACATGCCATGTAAATTCCACACCATCTATTTTTAACATGTTTTGTGGATGAATTCTCAATGATTCTTATATAGATCATTTTATTTATAACCTTTGTCTTTATTAATGTGATTTACATGTTCCAAATTCCCTTTTGGACATCCAATTTTATTGAGAGATCCTTGTAATGTCTTCTAGATAGTTTTCATCTTTTAATTGCTAAATCTATTACCATTGAAGAGATTTAATTTGAAAAAATGCATCTTTTATTTTGAACATAATCAGTTTTGATCTTATAACCACTATGAAATCGTCTTCAATTTTTTCTTCATTGGTGTTGTCTATTGGAAGAAGTGTTGTATCATTAGTTAATGTTACGGGTCTAAATCTAAATGACATGATTTTATAATTTATATGTTTATTGAATATTTTGAATACACAATTTTTATATATTCTGAATTAAAATAAATAAAAATGTAATTATTCATTGATGTCCATTAGTTTCCATGTTATTTTTAACTAGCTTAGAACAACCCATGGGTTGAGAGAACCATGATTATAAATGAATCGGAAAATAGATTAATGTATGTTTATCATGAAATGTGAGATAGGATTTTTAATGTTATACAATAAAAAAATTAGATTACTAAATATTCATAAAATTGTTAAAAAATTGAAAATTAAATATCATGTGGAATGTTAAATAACAATGGTAACTCAAATAATTTACCACTGTGAATTAGGTTGTGAATTTATGATATCAATGTTTTATGAAATGAATTTTTTTCTATGTTGTAATTCTTATATATCATGATTGGATATGTCATGTACACACATATATGTTGTAATTATTATAATGAGTCTTCTCGGCCCAGTATCATGATGTAATGCTTTTATATAATGTGTTATCATCATTCCCATGTTGTAATGTGTATAAGGATTTGTACAGGATGTTGTAATGCTTATAGGGGTTCGAATCATATTGTTGTGACTCTACCATAAGTATATGGTTGTGGTTATCAGGGTCATAAAACTTGGTCAAATAAATTTAGTCATGAAGAAAAAAAATGTTATTTTACCTTGTTTATATGTTTGTTGTTTAAATGGACATGAGATATGATTAGATGTATTCTGTAATGGAATTGAAGCATGATATTTTACCATGGTTATATGGTTGTTGCTATAATGGTCATGCACAAGATCATCGACTAAGTTGGTGAGGAATCTGTATGTGCATCCAAGTGACTGGTGTTCAAAACTAGGTGGAGACATAATTTCTGTGGAACTATAGCATTATTATATTATGTAATGTTGCAGGAACTGTAGCAGGAAATGTTCAGTATTGTAGCAGATGAAACTATTCATCCATTTTGGATTTTGGGCCACCTATTTGGGCCATGTGTCCTTTAAGGCCTTCAGGACACCATAGTCCATCGAGACCATAAGGATTTTGGGCCACCTTAAGGCCTATGGGCCACCTCCAGGCATTTAGGTCACCTCAAGGCCTTCAGGACACCTCAAGTCCTTCGTGCCACCATAAATTGTTCTTAAATGATCCGAGTGACTCTACAAGGAGTAGACTTTTCATGAGGATTCAAAAAATGTACATTCACCATGGCAGAAGCTAAGAGGATTTGTAAGAAAGAGAGGGTATGCAATTGCCATCAAGACTTGCATGTTATTACATGCGAAGCCTAGAAAAATAAACCATGAAAAGGTGGGGAGTTGATATCATGATGAAGAAGCTTGGGAGGATTACTTCCATGTATAGTATGTATATTTCCTAAGACCCACTATTCATATAGTATCTAAGCCTACAGGCCTTGTATGTGTCCTCCCTCTTCCCTTGAAAGGAGGTGTTATCCAAAAATCAATAAAAATAAGGTCTATAGGCCATTTGGGATAGATTGGTCATAATGAATACATAGAGGTATTCAGTAATGGATCTGTTAAAAGTTGTTTTATTTTATTAATTGATAAATTAATTAAAACACATGGTTATCTTTATATTGAATACACTTTTTATTATACTCGTTTTATTTTTACATGGTTAGGTAAGACTACTAAGTCTTATTCACACTATATATGGGCCACCATTATGAATATAAGAAGATTACTAAGTTGAAGGAGAGAGTTCTAGGTTGGGGGATAATAGAATGTGTTATCAAAGGAGAAGGTTTCCCTTCCATCTTCATTACTGTTTGGGAGATCTATAATGGATACTATAATGTGTTAGAGATTGGTAATGAGCTTGGTCATGGGAGTATCTAACCCCAATATGTGGTAAAATCAATTTTCTTAGGGAATGTGGTGGAAATTATGTTCTCTTCTTGTTACAATTGACATAATTTCACATTCGGTGATTTAGATGTTGTGTGTGTTTTACTATTTTATGATGTAAAATTTTCATTACATTTTTACTCATGGATTGGTCTAGATAAATATGATAATACTTCTTCATAATAGGTATATAATCATGTATTTACATGAATTGTTCTTGACAGTGCCATAAATATTTTTTCATGTTAAATATAAATATCATTAGAATTGTGGCTTGAGATGTATATTTTATTGGAAAATGAAATGATTTATAGTACAATGATAAAATACATAAAAGCCCTATCTATAGACGATAATATTTAGTAGTTCTCAGTCGTAGTCACATGTTGTGGTATACGTTGTTTATGTAGAGTTCTTTAAGGTCTGTGTTTTTCATTTAGAGAAAATACCTCATCATCATATTTCAATTTAGTGTCTTGATAGTTGTAATATAAATTCTCAAAACATAAATGAACTTGTGCTTCTAGTAGTTCATGAGGGGAATATGAATGTTTAGATTCACGAGAGATTCCAGAGTGTCATGTGATCCATGGAAGGGGAGACTATTCATAATGTTCCTTTAATGTCTAGGATTAAAAACTATTTTCAGTTGCAGCATCCACATATGTTTACATGGAATTTGGGACTCTAGGAATCCATTATTTGGATTTAGTTGGTATAGAATATTTTCAAGCATATCATGAAATCAATACATAAGAGGGTGAATCTTATTGCATATATGCTTCATGGTCTTTCCTAGTATTGGTGGGATATTAAGGAGTAATATGGGTAAAATGATGAGATATATTTTATTGAATTAGAGATGATGTTCATAATCTATTTTTATCTAGAGGCCATGAGGGAAGAAAACACTCATGAGTTCATACATCTTTCATAGGAGTGTTTTTCTATCCTGGACTATGAGGGACATTTTATCAACCTATGTCACATTGAAACATCTATGTCAGCTGATGAGATCTCCACGTTGAGATTTTTCAAAGATGGTATTCATAATGATAACTTTTCATAGGGAAAATAATAAAATTAAGAATATTTAACGATATTATAAATCAGGAACTCATCATGGAAGTAAATATTAGGTAGTCCCAATAATCAGTTGGGCTATTTTATTAGGGTGATCTCAGATATTTTCCTTGTATGTTAAGACACCTCATTATGACTGGTTTCACCACAGAAGTGGTGGGTAATGTATTTAGGATTTTAGACAATAATCTTAATATCATGTTCCATTCTAGTGTTACAATTTTGAATGTTTTGGACATAAATGCCAACTTATACATTACCCTATAATATATAGTCATATATGTATAATACTGGGTCATATTTGGAGTTTCTATGTGAAAATTACACAGTAGATCATTGGTGTAGGATCAGGATAGGCACGTGTGTCATGAAGCGTCTCAACTACCCCTTAGTAGGTTGGTATCTAGAGTTCCATAGTTCATTCAGGACAAGGTTGGGAATCTGGAATCCCAGTGCATGAGAAATAGTTCCATGGAAAGGATATTGATTAGGATAGTTTTATTGGATATTTTGGAATACAAATATGTTTGTATCTCATTATGGAGACAACACCAGATAATATGGATATAACAATTTCTACTACTAGAGGTTTGATTCTTGTTTCATCTACAATTGCTTGTGTTTTTTTGATACAGGATAATCCCATTATTGTATATCTAATATTTTTGAAAAGGTTTTGGGTTTGGGTGTGGGAATGAATAGATGGTGTTTTATCCAATGAGACCCTATTGGGAGTGTGGTCAAAAAAATATCAAATGATTCCAGGCCTATTCTCCATAGATTAGTGTTACCATTTTTTCTGAACAATTCATAATGGAAATGACTGAATTACACATAATTATTGATATGTATTGGTAAGATCTATACTAGAATCATATCAAATATTAATGGATGAGACTTACCTTATAATAACTTTATGAAAAAAATTTATTCACTGCATAGTGAGTTGGATCCTTAGACATGTCATGCGGGACTAATTCAGTGCAGATTGGAGTGTCTCATGAATCAGATCATCATTATACCTCTATATAATGATTTATTTTTGAATGATATCCTTTCATTAGTTGTAGACCTTATTATGGATGTTTTTCTTAACATGTGTCATGACATAATTCCTAAAGAGATGGATCATTTTCAAGATGGAGTGTATGTCGAGAGCAGAGCTGGCTTCTATCCATCCTTACCAAATGACACCAGCTAAGCTTCTATAGTTAAATGTAATGTTGGGAGATCTATTATATAATGGTTTCATATAGACATGTACACCTCCTTGTTGTTTTCTAGATCTCATCGACAAAAGTTTTATGTATCTTGACTCTTAAGTGTGGATTACAATAGGTTAAACTAGAAGATGGTCAAGAATTATTATCCTCTTTCCTGAATTTAAAATCACATTGATCAGTTGAGAGGTGATTATATATTATACAACGATGAATTGGGATCAATATATCTTATGTTCAGGGAGAAACTACCAAACATACCTTACATAGTATTAAAGATAATGTATAGATTGTATGAATTTATAATGATGTCATTTGGGTTGACAAATGCATCTGTATGGTTCATGGACATAATGGAAACAATATTTTATCCTTTTTTAGATCATTCTTTGGGGTATTAAATCAATGGTATCTTAGTGTACTAAAATTCAATAGAATATAATTCTAGACATCTTGACATCATCTTGAGTATATTGAGATGGTGTCATCTTTACACTATGAAAACCAAATGAAGTTTAATAATTAATTATGTCCACATGATGTGACATTTCACCAGAGAGGAAGGATTTTTAGGGGACAAAAACAATGTTTCATCCATGATATCATGGTAATATCTAATGAAAAACTTCGTAATTCAGATCATTCTAGTATTTGAAGGTAATTTCTAGGGTTTTATACAAGATTTCTCCCATTTGGTAGCACCAATTTATGGGATGACCATGAAAGGGATGAATAATTTTTGGAATAACTATTAAGAGAGATATTTTTAGTAGTATAATGGTTGGATGACCTAGAAACGATCTCCACATTTTCAGAGAGGGGTATAGAATATAATGTAAAATTTAACACATCCATAGTTAGAATGGGAGTAGTTTGGATGTAGCAGGATTGAGTGGTTTCTTTTGGCTCTGGGTTACCTAATCTGGATGAGATTAATTACCCAAACAAATATCTAGAGTTAGGAACAATGGTACATGACTTTAGATATTGGATACATTATCTAATGGGTGTGGGTATTTTTGAATACACATATCACAAGATCATCAAATATATCTTTTCTCATGGAGGCCTAATCTTTTAGAAGATTTGTTTGTCAATTCTCTACAATCATTCATCATTGAGTTGGCTTATACACAAGTCAAGGGAAACCTCATTATCAAATCCTTCTGTAGAAGGACACGTATGGAGGCAATCTGAGAGTCTTCTAATGTGTGGTGTATAATGTTTTTCATCACAGACATTCATCATAATTTTCAGTAATCTCAAGGGTAGGTAACCCTAACCTCGACATCTATTATATATATTATTTTTTATATGATTATTCTGAAGATATCATTTGATACTGAAAGATTAGTTCCAAGTGAAAATTTATATAGTGGTAGATTCTATCAGGATGGTCTATTAACTGTGAAAATTATCGTCTTTTATATGGTGGTGTATGGGTTCCTATGATCATGAATGAATACATGATGAGGGAGTTTCATGCATCTAGATTTGTAGTGATTCCTTGTTTAAAAAAGATTTAGTGAAATCTTAGTAGACCGTACTAATGGTTAAAAATTTAGAATTATGTGGTATGTTTCATTGTTATAAAATTCACATGTTATCATTTGAAATCAGAGAATCAGAGCCCAATTGGGATTTTGTAGCCATTATCGATTCTAGTGTGGCAATGGGATTATGTCTCGAGGGATTTTTTGACAATTAAAACCAGAATTAACCATAATAAATAATTTTTTTCTGATTTTTTTGTGGATTTACATGTTATGGAAGAAAATTCTTACCTATTAGTGAAACCATCATAGTTGATGATCTCATCAATCATTATGTGTTAGATGTGTTTTGGATGCAAGTTTTTATGAATATTATCATCTATGATAGATATAATTTTTCTATATCTTATTTTGTGAAGGGTAATTATATATAAATAGGATCACGAGTTATTTTTACCTCATCCTTTAATACATGGACTAAATGTCAATCTAAGCTGACTATTCTGGTTAAGGATGAAATGTCATGAACATGTGTTTTAGATTTTGGTTGATGGTTGGAGATACATAAAAAACTCATTGAGTATGTATATAAAAATAGAATCTATGAATTGGTCCAAATGGATTATTGTGTTGATTTTTATTGTAGGTCATGTTGTTTACCACACTTTTGGCTAGTATAAAGAGACTACAAAAATGTTGGGATACATCTCATGCATGTGATATATGACCAGTTTAGTTGATCAGATAGTTATTGATGACTGTGAAGAGAAAGAAGAAATCATAAAATGGTCATCAGATACATCCTATATTATTTGATAATATTCATCATGTATTCATTCGGGTCTCACATAGCTTTGGGAGACTCTCTATTTAGAAACTGGGAAATCTATCACCAAAGTTTGTTGGGCAATTTGAAAAAGTGGAAACTTTCCATGAAGTTTCATACCATTTATCTCTTCCTCAATGCAACATTTCCATTCATGAAATGTTCCATGTGTCACATCTACAGCGATATCAACTAGACCCTACCCATGTGATAGAGGTAGAAGAGGTCTAGATATTTTTCAATGCATCATTTGAAGAGAATCCAACATGAATTGCGGATCGTAATGGGAAATTACATTAGGTAAGGACTATATGATTTTTTTAGGTGTTCTGGAACAATGGGATATTTCAAGAGGAATCCTAGGAGATGGATCCATATATGAAAACATAGTGACCGTACTTATTTATAGAGACAAAATAGTGAATCATGGAAAAGCATCAGGATGATATGATATTTGATTTGGTGGTTGTATTTCCCTTCATTTCCTAGGTATATATCACTCTATAATATTTTCATTGTTTTATCCTTCTGTTTGTGTTTTCATCATGTAATTTTTGTTAATAAATATAGTGTTGTGTTGCAAGGAAACAATATAAAGACTGGAGAGATTCACTGGGGGAATTTTTTTGGATAAAATGACATAATTTTTGTCTATGCACGCTTGTTTGAATTAATGGTCTCCATTTATGAATTGGTTAATAATTTAATGGTTTAATGGTGAGTTTAGGAACATTAAAATAGGTAGGTATTGTTTAATTAGAAATGGGTTGAAAATAAACTATGAAGAATTTACAGATTATGTAAAGGTGTTACACGTCCTGTAATTGTTCAAGGGTTTTGTTAAAATAAATTTTTTCTAATTGGGTTTTCAGAGTATTCCTCTCAAAAAATTCACACATCATGTAATAAAATTATCCACCTTGTAAATTCTTGACAGGATGTCTTAAACATGTTTTACAGGTGAATTCTCATTGTTCTTACTATAACACATATCCTCTTGACCCTTGGTATTTCTAAAGGTTATTATGGGTTGAATAATTCCCATCTAAAAATATCATTTGTCTATGATATCCCTCATAAGTGTTTTTCAGTTTGGATTCTTCCTTTTATTCCTTCTTCTCTAAATATTGTTGTTTAAGCTATTGACTAATTTCATTTTTGGTTTGTTTATTCATTATTTTTTATCAAGGAATATCGTTGTAATAATCCAAAACATCTTCCACATTGGTATTGTGAATTGGAATCATTGTTAGATATTTGATAATGTCAAGACTCATCCCCTAGGGCCCATGCCATGACATACCCCAAGGCCGCCTCCCTATATCTAGGGGTTTGTGACTAGTGATGAAGGCATCAACCTGAATATGGGATGCAATTTCCGGAGTACCTATACAAACATAAATGTCTAACCACATCCCAAAAACTGAATGGGAAAATTGAGTATACTAAAACAAGTGGTGAATACAAGTACAACATTAAAAACTAGGCCAATATAAAAACCCAACAAAAAGAATAGTAAACAAAAATGTACAAAGGGACTTGGGTAGACATCTACTGAAAACACCACTTGATGGTATAAGTAGTGTGGCTATTGTAAGATGATGTAATATGTCATGTCCACTTGGTCTACAAGGACCCACCTCCTCTAAGGCCACCAAATCCTCCGTTAGAACTTTTGTCATCTGCGCAGGACACATCACGTGTGAGTGAATCCTATGCAGTGGTGATTAAGAGTAATAAGTTGGGGACCCCATTCCACTAAGGAGAAATACAAAAATGAAACCACAATGAAAACCCACAAAACAAATACAAATCACACCAAATATATTCTAAAGTATTAAAGGATCATCGATTATAGTGAATAATATTTTTTAATTTTGAGGGACTCATCCTTGATGAATCAATGATGGTCTTTCGGGCCACTAAAGATCCACATGGATGCTTCTCATCTTCCATTCCACTATGGATCCACACTATTGTGGCCCATCTGTCATGCCATTGTGGATCAACATGGTCGGTGCTCATCTGCGGAGAAACTAGGGATCCATGTGGATGAAACTCGATCCTTCAGTCATAACTCAACCACCAGGAACTCTCACAAAGAAATAACCCAAAGGGACGCCTCATCAAAATGGTTCCAACACAATAGATTTCATGTCGAACAAATTCATGATCTGTATGTTATGGATGTTTTAGTTAATAGTGTCAGTTGTGTCTAGGCCCGGTCTGGCTTAGTCTGATTTCCCATACCAATACGGGCATGTCGTCCTATATGATCCAACTATCTTCCTAGACCATTATGCATCACTCGGCCTAGCTCAGGTTGGCCATTGGTTTAACTGTCGGGTCACCATGTGACACGGTTTTATCTGGCTCGTCCAACTCAAGTGTGGCAGCCTCTTTTTTCATCCTAGGCTACATATTGTCCCAGTATTAACTCACCAGATTGTACAACTTAAACATACCAGATCATGGAACATTCCCATCCCAAAGGGTCGGCCTTGTTCAGACATGACTGCTCGGATGGTCTGGTATATCCTGGACCCGTTAGGCAGAACCGGGTGGGGGCACACGTGGCCTATCAACCTAGCTACGTCGTTTTATCATCATGGCCTGCAGATGAGGGACGATCCCACATGTAGTTCCTAGTGTCATGGTGTTACATCTCAATGCATTGGCTGATAGGTCGCAGCTTCTTGTAGTTCTTTCGTGGCGCGTGACGCTCCCACCTACTGGAAGGGCAAGCCAGTGGCCCTCTGCCCCACAGTCGCAGCGCGCTAACAGGCGCACACCTAGCCTCCACTCGTAGCTGATGTTGTGATCCCTTGTTGGATGTTGTAACCAGTGCCAGCTTGATGACTGTTCCTTATTCAGGCCACTAGAGGTTCTTTGGTAGTCAATTTTTTGAATTGTCTATGCCTACGAGACTATAGGGATTCTGCCATCACTACGATGGCCTCAAACATTACTTGTCACTGTACGAATAATTTTACCACCATGAACACACAATGAGGGAGGGGTAAGGACTGGTTTGTGTTGGCCCATGCCCTTTTCATTAATTGTTGAAAGTAGGGGAATGAAATTACAATTCAATCAATAATGAAATTTATGTAGAATAGGAAACCCAAGAATGGAACCCTCCTTAACGAATGTATGTTCAGAAGATTAACATGTTCGTGGGTTAATATTCAGTTTTCATTTAGAATAAGGAATGGGGAATACATTAAATACTTCAACCCCTACAGCATTGACGATTATTTCCACAACGACTCATCCTTCAGTATCTGAGTTGTTGGTGGAGTTCCTCATTATTCAATGTATGTCATACTAGATGACGTCTCACCAGTGTTATTCATTATTACTTTGGTAGGATAATCCATAATAGGTTCTATAGAGGGCCATCATAGTTTTCCTCCTTTTCTCTAATGCGTATAATATTAAAATTAAAAAATCTGGTAGCATTTCTGTTATGCTACGACATCACATCATTAAATAGTCATTACCACTCATGTTATTGAGTCATTAATTAGTTCCATTAATGAACCTCATCATTTCACCACATCATCTCTATGTTTCCACTAATCATTTATAATATAAATAAAATAAATTTTTATGTTATATTATTATTTTTCTTAAAAATTATGAACATTAACTTTTTTGTTATGTCCTTGTCGTCTGATGTTATGTCCTTTCTAGTAGAATCCAAGTGTTCTGAGTTAAAAAATTCCCTTAAATTTTCTATCTGATAACTGGTTCAAATTTTATAAAAACTAACTCTCACATTAACAAAAGTTTTACTAAAAATAGTTCAAAATTCTATCTCGGTCTCACTGGGCATTAGAATCACAAGATATCTGAGCGTGTGGTCTCAAAATAACCATATATAATTTAAAAAAATACAAGGAAATTCTGGGACACTACATTCTCCCCACTTTAGGTATTTATGCCATCAAAATCCAAAATAAGGTCTAAACAAACAACTGGGGGTATTGAGTAAGAACTTGAGCCTTTCTCTCCAATGTTATCTCATAGAGGATCCTATACTACCACTAATCATGTACCATAGGAATCGACCATCA
Source organism: Viscum album (assembly GCA_963277665.1). Taxonomy (NCBI): domain Eukaryota; kingdom Viridiplantae; phylum Streptophyta; class Magnoliopsida; order Santalales; family Viscaceae; genus Viscum; species Viscum album. The sequence goes on from OY728140.1 coordinate 1,064,028,143, forward strand.
GCACTGGACCCACTCATGTTGATCCTCTATCTCTACTGGGAACTCCACAAACGTCACCCCATCATCAATTTCTATATTTCCTTATTCAATGACATGAAATTAATCATGCATGTACCTCTTAATCTGTGATACGTGGAAAACATAATGCACCTGGTGCATCTGTGGGGGATAATCTAGGTGTCACCACACCTCCCTAACTATGCACAAGATCTAAATAGGTCTTATGAACTTCAGAGATAGTTTTCACCCCAACCAAATATCTAAAATCCTCGTCGAGGTGTCACCCAAAGGTACATATGGTCTTTCTATACAAAATCTAGGTGAAAATAATGTTTGGAATTAAAATTTATTATTTTTAACAATCCATTAAAATGATTTTTTTTCATAAATTATCATAAACTTATCCAAAGTAAATTTTGATGATTTTTTTCCATATAAGTTGTTTGAATTATCAAATATAACTTCTAAAAGTGTCAAAAAATAGATTTAAATTTGGTACTCCTTCAAATGTATCTAAAACTATTTTTTTCAAAAATTATGTTCTTAACAACAAAACTAGTTTTATCATATACACTATTAAATGTTTTTTCTATTTTACATACATAATAATAAATAAATGAAAAAGATTATTATATCATTACCTATGTTGTTACATATAAATTCAGATTTCTTTTAAGTTCTTCTTAGTTTTATTCCATGGATATCACCTTCTAAGTGAATTTATTTTCATAGCCACTTATGATGTTTGATTGATAATGAAATTAAATTCTAACCATTTCTAAATAGAACATTAATCTCATCTGGATATTTAGTTTCATTTTTCATATTTATTTTAATGTGTTTATTTTATCTATCTCATCTTTCATATGTATCATCTTTATATTAGATATTTTGTACCAATTTTACATATATTGATTTGAGATGAATTTTATTTTGATTTATTATTCTTTTATTAATTATTCATTTTGATTCTATTTTCTATTTTCAGGTTCACATGTCTTATGGATGCATATAACATTATTATCTTAAGAATCTATCTAGTTTTTAAATATGAATAATTGGTTATATAATTCTTGTCATGTACACTTTAATGTTCTAGACCTTTTTCCATCATGTGGTTATTGGGAACTCCCCTTTATTAATGCCATAGGATAAGAGAGTTTCTTAGTTATAGGGTAACCCTGTATAGTTCATGAAAAAATTATATCATAGCACAATTGGGTTTTTGGGAGTAAAGGGGGATTTAAAGTATGTACCTTAAATATTATTGATTTTATTTGGAAATTTTTTATTTCTCTTATGTTATGCGGTGAATGTGAGATTCGAACTAGCAGTGTACAATGTACTCACAAATCATTGATGTACATTTGAAGCTTCATTAAATGGATCAGTATAATCCTCAATGAATGTTTCGTTTTTATAAAATTTTACTCAAATACATGTGACTATTCCATTTTTATTCACTATATATGTTTAAGATTTATTATACTTATTGTGGAAATATATTTTGTTTTGATATTATTTATCATGATATATGTTTGAGGTTAAGAATTTATAAATCTATTTTCAATTTTTTTTGTCAAAAAATTGATTATTGGGATTTAAAAATTATATGGGAAAGGATTTTAGAAAATGGAATCCTTTCTTAATAGACATAAATATAATATAAAATTTATAATGGAACATTTCATAAGGAAGTAAAGGGAATTTTTTGGATATAAAAATATCTTAATATTTCAATTAAAATTATTAAAATAGGGTTTTAATTATGATATTTGGGTTTTAATTAAGTAATGTGATTTTAAAATGGTTTGAAATAGAAATTTTTGGAGTCTAGAAGAACAAACGAGGCTCCAATAATTGAATTTAGTGTTGATTTTCTATATGAATGAAAGCATTTATTTTAATAAAGGACATGTGATATTTTATGATATTATTAAAATAGGATTAAATAGATTTTAAACATAATGATTTTTATTTAATAATGGTTTAAAAATGAGAAGATTATTAATATATATTGGTGTTATGTTTTCCTTTCTATGTGGTTTTAATTTTTTTCATGTTTACTAAGTTTGATGGTTGTTCTTTTTTCAAGTGGAGGTCTTAATCTACTTATATGTCATCCTTTTAGAATAATGATTCCTTATTTAATATGTTTATGAGAGGATTTTGAATGGATTTATATGAGTTATATTTATTTTCTAATGATTACATTTTTATCCATTTGAGTTTATGGAATATAAATTTTATATATAAGTCCTTTAATGTTAATGAGTATTGTTAGATAATAACTCATGTCAATCATTTTTTATATCTATTTAAATCAAAGTTAATTCTTATTGTACATGTATCAGTCAATTCCTCATAAGGGTTTCTAATGGATTGAGATGAATTTACTATATTTACTCATTTCATGTGTATGTATCAATCTCATTAGGATTTGATAAGGGAATTTTTTTAAAGGATTTAGTTTGAATTTACTTGAAAAATGATTCCTTCTATGTTTCTTTGACATGGTGATATAGCCCATTTTATTTTAATTGATTATTTTTATAGTCTATAACACCTCTTTATTCTCATTTCTAATTAAAATAATGACTATATTTTAGCAATGGGAATTATTTTTGGTTTCTTAATCTTCTCATATGTTATTAATTTATTTTAAGAATAGTTCATTGGATCTTCTATGGTATTTTATTTTTCCTTACATTCTATATTATTCATTTCATTATTTCTAATTTCTCATAATAATTTTTTGCAAATGGTTATGGGATATTCCATATATGGATCCTTGAATTTATTGATAGATTCCTTATTTTTTTGAGATTATGGTTTTATCAGTAATTGGTTTTTCAAATTCAAGATCTCTACTAGAATGGTTAGTTTGTGATTCATATTGTTTCACATATAGTTTCCCAATTCCTTTTACAAAACAAATTTGTGAAACTTAAAAATAGTGGAGAAACATGAATGTTTGATGCTTGACATTTTCATTTTAATGTATTCCATGTGTGTTACCATTGTTTTTATTCAAGGATCCATGTAATAGTCATTTAATTATTTCTTATATCATAGTTTAAATCTAATTTTTCTGACATTACTTTTTTATTTATTTAACATTGAGAGTAATAAACAATCAATGTTGTGAAAATTTTCTAAACAAAATATTTACATTATAATTTATTTAATTTATTTCATAGTATTTTTTATTCTCATTAAATTTCATGATAATGTTTTTTATGTTTGAATATATATTTTCCCAATCTCAGTAAATGGTTTCAGAAAATTTTCCTAGTAAATTATGTAAAAAACATACTGGTGGCCTTTCATTTTTAATAGAATTTTTATTCATGTTTGGTTCATTCTTTCTCCTACCATATATCCAAAACATGTGGGTTTCTATGTATTTATGGGTAATAGGCTCAAACCCTTCATACTCAACTTGTATGTATGTAGACATTATCATGTTTGATGCACGTAAAGAAAAAGCATTGGGTGATGGCAGTTCGGGTTGCAAGTTTCTTCCCTTGGTGCGGTGTGGTGGAGACAGATGGTGGGTGAAAACCCATTTTCATGTGGAGTCCCATGGGATTTTTTTACTTGCTCTTTTATGTATATTTGTATATCTTATTTCATTTTTAATACTATGTTTTCATTTTGGGATTTTATTTAAGGCTTTTTTGGTTAGAAATTATCATATTTAATTTATTGGATGTTTTTTGGTGTTTTATATATCCATTCTTGGGTATATTGTTCCCAATGAAATATTTTTGATACCTGGGCATTAGTTCTAGTCCATGACGATGAGGAATTCTGTTTTGGATTGTCCTATACTAGGTCGGGTTCTGTTTTGGATAGCAACCAGATTCATTTCGCGACAGAGTGGTATCATAGGCAACCAATGTTTTGGGTTTGTATTATTTTTTTTGGATGAGTCAAGCAAGAATGTAGCTAGGACCTTCAGGTATCAAATATTTTCACATGATTAGGGTTCCTTTCCTACAACACTTAGCTAAATCCCCGAGTCACCATTGTACATTAGAAATTTTTTATTGATTTCACATCAACGTGAGATGTGTGGGCTGAAAACTGCATGTGGACATCATTTAAAGGTGGAGTAGTTGTTCCATTTATTGTATTAATGTGTTTGGATTATTTATAATTTATTTTATTGATGAAATTTTAATAATTTTGGTACAGATTTTTATTTTAGTGACTGTTGTCTTTTGTAGTAACATGTATCCATGGAATTCTATTATACACCCATGGGAGGAAGCCAGAGAGAGTTCTCCATAAGCTCTTGATTAGAGGTAAGTAGGGGAAATGGTTAGGTATTTCCAAGCACTGGAATAGGGAAAAACTCTTGTTCTAGGTCTTATTAAGGAATATTAGACCTGTCCTCGGAACGATAAAGCCTATTAGTTTCTGAAAAACTAGTATTCTACTTTTCAAGGTAGCATAGAACCCCAAGAAGGGGAGGAGTGGCTCAAAATAATCGATTTCAAGTTTGAGTACTTAGACAAACCTGAGGAGGTTAGGGTGAAATGTGCAACTTTCTTGTTAGTGGTTTTAATCCACAGGTGGTGTGAATTGGTGCTTCAATCTTGGAGGCACAAGAAGATGAGTTGGAATGACTTTAAGGATATCTTCAATGACCAATATTACCATGATGTTTTGGTGTATGATTTATCTTGATAGTGTATGGAGCTTGTTTAGGGAGATATTTATATTATGTTGTATGAGAACCATTTTTCGAAGTTGGTTTGGTCTGCTCTAGAAATGGTCTTTAATGAGAAGTTCATGGCCCGATGTTTGAGAGGGGTCTGTGACTAGAGATATATTCTCTGGTCATTTAGTTCATGATGAAAACCTAGATAGATGTGGATTTCTAGGATTATATGTCGGATATCAATGGCAAGGGTATTACATGTTTTTCTGAGAGGATATCAGTTTTGGGAAGTGGTTTTACTTCTGAGAAGAAAAGGACGAAGGAGGAGCAAGGAAAAAATGGGGTAGCATCTCCATCCAACCATCCAGACAATTTTCTTTAGTGGATTTTGTTGTGGGTTCCTTATTGTGACACCAATGTGGGAGACAAAAGAACATCTAAATAGTATTAACTTTCACATTCAATACTTGTTATCAGTGTGGTGTTATGGGACACTTGATTTGATTTTGTAGGATGGAATATCCACTCCAATGTATGGCGGGATTAGTGGCTTCCAGTGGAGTGCCAGATTAGTCAGAGCTGTGAAGAACATGGGGATCATGGTTTTGTGGTCATGGAAGTAACACTGCATCATATTCTATGAAGATAAATTTTAGGGTAGAGCCACATCATATTAGTCGTTCTCAGTTAGAGACTTGGCATCTTCATGCGGAGGATCAAGCACTAGCAGGATCAAAGGTGAGAACGTTGATTGTATGAGGTACCATTCTGATTTCCCTTTCTATATCTGATACTCATTTTGATATAAATGCTTCAATATCATTCATCTCTACCTTTACAATGAACATTCTATCTTTTCCAACTGATCTATTGTCCTTCATGATAGAGTTGGTGATTCCACTAGGAAAAAGAAGGGACAATGTCTCGGGTTCCCATTGCATTCACTTTCCGTGTACGGGTTATAGATTAAGTGGGACCTCCTGGTCTTAAATATGGATCTTTTTGACCTGATACATGGAATGGATTTTTTTAGTTCACTTTTATTCACACATCAATTTCTATAGGTGGTGGGAGATTTTCATATTAACTGATGACAGTCATCTGGTTTTTCATGGGGAATGGGACCTTGGCTGGGTCTTATAAGACATAGACTCCCAGATTTGTGGAATATTATCTTCTAGTTATCATCACTCACTCTAGATAAAAAAAATAATGGTTTTGATGGTGGGTTACCTCATGTAGTGGATGAGTTCCCATAGTTATTATCAGTTGATTTTTCAGAATTACCCCTTGAGAGGTTTATCGAGTACTCGATCAATTTTTAATAGGGAACAAAACATATATTTATTACCTCATATCATATGTCCCCCACCAAATTGATGTAATTAAATATTCATATGGATGACTTACAATCCAATTTATTAATTCACCCGAGCATATCTCTTTTGTTTTCTAATATTCCCTTTGGGATGAAGGCCAGTAGGTCCCTCATCTTGTGCATTAACTATCGGAAAATGTTTGAATTATCTATTAAGAACAAATATCCTTTTCCCAAAATAGATGATTTTTTTTTGAACAACTGGAGGGGAAATGTGGTTCTCAAAAATATACTTATTTCCGGGTTACCATTAAACTCAGATTGAACGAGGAACATATCCCAATGATAGCCTTTTGATGTTGGTATGACCACATTGAGTATCTGATCATGCCCCTCAGATTTATCAATGCTCGAACCGTCTTTATGGAACACATGAATAGGATATTCCACCAGAATCTTGATTCATTTTTTGTGTTGTTCATGGATGGCATCCTTGTTTACTCCGATTTCAATTAAGAAAACGAGCATCATCTACAAATCATGGTGTAAACATTGAGATATCACCGCCGCTATGAAATGTTTTCCATGTGAGAATTCTGGATCCGTAAGGTGTTGTATCTAGGTTATTTGATCTTGGAGTACGGGGTTTTAGTAGTCACTTATAAGATCAATCGGGTTATGTCATGGGTGAAGGTGAAAAAAAATTTCCTGATTAGGATTTTCTTCAGCCTATATGGTTACTACATGTGGTTTGTTTGGGATTTCTATTATCATGCTTCACCTATGACCACGCTCAACCGGAAAGGGGTGATGTTTGAATGGGCATGAGAGTCCTGGGTATCTTTCAAGTAACTAATGAGGCAGTTTTCTACCACTCCCGTGATTATTTTTCTAGAGGTTAGATAATGGTATATGGTGTATTGTGAAGCTTAATTTCGCTAATTCCCCAACCCCAGTTACCCAAAGTTAGTGCATTATTTTAATAAATTTTCATGATTACAAGTAATCAAGTACTGGAAGACTGATCGGTTTAGTAGTCTTGGAAAATAGATTATATACATGAACGTGACATTACACTTTCTAACATATAACACTAAAAAAATCCTCTAAGAATTCCATTGTTCCCTTTTATTAACCATGCATCTCAAACATGAAACACTACTAGGGATCCTAGGAAAATAAAACATAATTAAGGGGTGAGCTCAGATGCTCAATAAGGGTAAATAATTTTTCAGAAGCAATAAGATTTTAAGAAAGATGTTTAATAAAAACAAAATCCTTTCAAACATAAAATTTAACATAATGTGGAAAAAATAAATCAAACATTACCATAAAAACATGCACATGAATATTCTACTAGTCGAACAATCACATGTAATAACTAATTTCATATTTAGGGAATGTATAGTACCGGACATTAATTTTTGTGTTAAGGCCTTCTTCCATGACATTGTGTCTAACTGTAACCGGACCCCAACCCGAAGAGCCTCTGTAACTGGACACCAACCTGGAGAGCCTCTGTAATCGGACTCAAACTCAGAGAGCCTCTGTAACCAGACTCCAACCTAGAGATTCTACTGTAACCGGACCCCAACCTGAAGTTCTAACTTTTACCAGTCCCCAAACTGGAACATACTAGACTAATACATTCATATTAATAAAAGGTTAAAATATAACATAAACATTCATATTAAAAATAGCAAACGAAATGTCAATACTTTAACCATAAACCATGAATTTCATATTAATAACTCATCCACAGTAAAACATATCACAAATCCTTAAATACAATATGGGATATTTGTATCAACTTCTAAAAAGTTTAAAATCCATCAAAGGATGTTGGCATAGAGGAAAATGATCGGTAAAATTCATTAAGGGAAATACCCTATTTTCATGAAAACATTTAAAATTCACACAATTTTGAAAAGAATAAATTTAAATGAATTTTTGAATTAAAGTGTCTAATTCCAATATTAATCCTTTGAATGCAATTAACATTTTAAAAGCATTCATTTCCATATAAATATATCCTTAAAACCCATTTTGAAAATATAGATATTAATGAAAAAGATTTAGAAGAAAAAATATTTAAAAATTTTAAAATGATTTTTTTGTTAAATTGTACCTTAAAAGAATAATTTTGAAATGTATTTTATGAAACATGTACATGGGTAATAAACATGTCCTAGAAAATACTTACATATAAATAATCTCGGATAATAATGATATTGAGGAATTAACACTTACATTGTACTTTTCTTTAGTTGAGGATTCGTTTAACCTCTTTTATAATTATCATTATATGTTATTAGATTATACCAGAACCATATTAATAATTATTATATCCTAAATGATTCATTTATGACTTTATACTACCCATTTAATAATGATTTTCATGTTAAATTAGCTTTTTGGTGAATAATATCTTTCTTTATCGTAAGTATTTTAACTTGTTATACTTGACCGTATCATTTAGATCAAGATTAAAATAATTCTAGAATATAAACCTTGATTTATATATCATATATATTTAGAATATAAATATTTATAATAGATATATATATGAAATGGAAAACACCATTTATGGAGACGGTAGGTCGTACGTACGTATAAACGTAGTTTCTGTTTTCATATCATATCAAATAGAAGAAAGTGAATAAGATATATGTAAGTACCTAAATACATATATATATATATATATATCCAGTTTCATTATTATTTCATATATTACATACTTATTATTAATTTATATTTTTATAATCGTCGATGAGTGGTGAAGGTGGAAATTAATCTCATCACGTCGTGGAGATGGTAATATGTACGTACACAGAGCGACAATATAATTTTCTTAAAGGTATGGAATTAGTTGGTATATTAATTTTAAAGAGATGTTATCATTTTATTTTCATTATTTATATACATATTAATCATCATTATATCCATTGAAATAACATAGTGTGGAATAACAAATTACACCACGGCGTGGAGACGGTAAGCCGTATGTACACATGCATGGTAACATTATCATTAATAAGATGGAGAGAATAATGAATATAGTTGTTCCATAATTATAATAACATCACAGTATATATAAGGTACTTTAGATATTATTTTGGTATGGTAATAACAAATAAAGAGTAAGTTGAAGAAGAAACGAACTTGAAGGAGGGTGGTGAAATCATTACCTCTTCTTCGGGTTCTTCCTTTTTATTTCATCAAAAAGGCTCCATAGGATAGATTTGAGGACAAAATAAGGCCTCTAGGATGAATTTATAATATTTGGAAGGATATTTGGGTAGGGTTTGGCTGAGCCAAATGGATTTTGATATGTGAATTTGAGAGAAGGGGAAGTGCCCTTTTATAAGAGAGGTTCGGGTCACTTTAGGAAAATCTTGAAATATTATTTTATAATAAAATCATATTCGGTTTCTAATTGCTCCAAAATAATTTATTTAGAAGTTAAGTTGGTTATTGGTATAAATAATATCAACCAATAGGTTTCAGACAAGTTTAGGTTACCATTTTAGCCTTATCTTTTAGATATAACTCTTAGTTAAATTGTTTGACATTTACCGTGTCTTCTTGTATTCTTACAATATATGGTTAATAAACGTACTGTAAACATCCAAAAGAACCTCAAGTGGTTCATTAATTACATATATAATATTATTTAAGCCCTTTGGAGGAACCTCATATTTTTATGAATATTATATCAACCAATAATACAGTTTTTGTTTTAAAAATTAATTTATGTCAATTTTGACACTATTTAGATTTTGGTTTTTTTGAAAGACATCACAACCCAATTTCTTCAAAAAGGATACATTTAATAAACCCTAACATGTAATATTAACCTATAAAATTCTTGGATGTCATATAAACTTTTAAATTATATTTATTTTAATATTTATAATACCATTTATTTAATTCTTTCATTGCTAAGGTAATTACTGAATCATCATTGTGTCATAAATAAATTTAGTTATTTAATTCCTAAAATTATAAATAAAATACCATGATGTAGGAAATTTTTTTATCTTTAAAATGAATATTTATAGTCTAATTTATATTGTTTGTAACCCTATATTAAAAATGGTTTAGTTATTAAACATTGATTTTAACTCTTTAACTCTTCTTCAAATAAAATAATAATAAATGTCCTAATCTAATCCAAGTGAACCTAAAGGATTATATTTTATTCCAATGGTTGTTTTTTGGTCCAATTAAAGTTATCCGATAGAATTATGACATGTGTTAGGGTAATAATAATATCATTTTTACCCTTAATTACCCTATTTACTATTAACCGTGTTAAATAAAAGTAAAAAGTTAGTATTCACCAAAAATTATTTACATCTTATTGAACCACATTTTTCTTACTTTTATAAACCATGTCTCTCGGATTTTTGAAATTATACTCATAGAACTGGAAAAATTATGTTTTATGTTAATTTGCAGATTCCCCTAAGAGGTGGGTAAAAGATGGTGAAAAGTTCAATAAAATTTTATATATCTAATATTATTTCAAACTGACACTAATGAATTACATTAAACATATATAGGTATTATTTATCTATTTTGACCTAAAATAAATTTAAATAAAATAAATAATTATTTAAATGAAAAGTCGGTTTTAACCAATAACACAGTGTTTTTCACTATTCATCAAAAATAGAATATTTCCAAAAATATAACAAAAAATCACCCTAAGCTAATTTTGAAATTTTGAATTCAGAAGTGAAGTATATTTTATAAAATTAAAATCATATAAATTTCATTTATTAATTTAAAATTATTTCCCGTTTCCAAAAGCAAAAAAGCGTATCTTTAAGAAATAATAACTACTAAAAGATTACCACTTATTTATGTCCAATTTCAAAGTAAAATTACTTCCAATGACCAACATTGGATTAAATGGTAAAAATATAGTCTAATTATACTTTCAAACAATTATTATGTATAGTTGAACATGAAAAATTATTTTGATTAAAAAAGTTGTTTTTGGTTAAAATTTAGTATTTTTCACTATTCACCCAAATATGAATGTTATCAGAAAAACACCAAATATTTATCGAAAGTAAATTTTTATATCCCGGTTCAAAAAAAGAAGTTTATTTTTCCAAATTTAACATATAAAAGTTTCAAATATTGGATTTAAAATTGGTTTTCCATTAAAAGGTGGAAAAATTGCATTTAAAAAATACTTCTTTAATCTGAAAAAATGAATTTGTTCTTATATTATGTCTTAAAAACTCATAATATGTATTCTAAAATTATAAGGATTATATAAACTTCAAAATTCAGTTAATAATATTCATAACATCTTTTAAACGGCTAGTTTGGTAAGTCGTGGTGCGCATGAACCCAGTGTTGTGTGTAGTGAATGTTATTGAATTACATTGAAGAAATAACGTACTATGAAATCTTGGGGTGTTACATTCTCCCCTCCTTTGATACTTTTCTTCCTTTCAATTTGAAATTTTTCTTCAAAAATGAAAGGTAAAAAATAGAAAAATGCCTTTGTGGAGAACCCACATCGGAAATTTGGTTTATAAAATTTAGTCTTAATAATTGGGAAAGGAAAATGAAAAAAGTCACCACCAAATTATGATCTCAATTAGAAGAACATTGGTTTATATTACAGACAAATAATTGGAGGGAAAACGTAAATATTTATTGGGAGTGATTGAGGTCATCAATCACAAACATGTGTAAAATTGAGGGCCTCAAATCCATCAATCTATGATGATTTAAAATATCATTGGTTAAAAAATATAAGGTATTAGGATAACACATTTTTTTTACTAAGATCCCATAACTGAATTTTAAGAATTAATTTCTTCATATAATAAGAGAAAAAATATACTTGACAAGTAGAGTTTACTGCTTTAAATATTTTCTACCACAAACTCATCTTTCACTATAAAAGATAAAAAATACTCTATTTATCCTAATCGTATATGGATAAAACAATGAATTTATAATTCAACTATCATACCTTTTAAAAAAACTACATTATAAAATTTAGGACATCGCGTAGGCCAGTGGTAGGTGATGCACCCTTGTCACCCTTCGGTTGAGGGTTTAAGTCTCGCAGCCTTGTCAGACGTGACAGGTTGTCACCTGACCTCCGGGTTGTCCTTTTATAAAAAAATCCAAAAAAATAATCTTACGAAATTATTTTACCTTAACTATAGAATCTAATGTCAAACATAATCCATTCCAACCTTTGGACTTATCCAAAATATTTATTTCCACACTCACAGTCCAAAATTTATAATGATTTAAAACACAATGAATATCTGTTTTCCACATAATAAATTGTGAATACCATCATTATATATTCTTTTAAAAGATGTTAACACCTTGACTTACCTTAAAACCTTATTTATTACATTCATGCTCCATTATTCATTATATAATGCTAGATATATTCCTTGTATACAAAAATTTTGAATACTCCAACAATGATGAAATAAATATTTCATTAATCAGTTCCAAGATATTCAAGAATATCCAATATAATTTAACCAAATAAACCATCTCTTATTACAAAATCTATACCTTGCTGTCATAACCATATAAGAGTTTTTTCATTCCATTAACTTTTTATTTTCAAAAAATATTAACTTTCCCTTGAGTCACTTTTCTTGGTTCCACACAATCTCATGTATTTAATGAAATAGTACTGCAGTACAATCCTTATATACTCTATAATTCTTATAACATGTACATCATTAATACAATACTCAAATGACACTATAATTTAATAACAACATAAGAACTATTAATCATTCCTCTTCATCATCTGTAGTATCATAACTTGATTATTATCCAATAACAACATTTGGGGTATACTCTAATGATTTGTACATTGATTCGCATAGTTTCCCAACTCCTTATAGATGAATCATTATACATTTGAACCCTTCTTCTCACCCTTGCAATCACGTACATGTTGTCCTTTTTCTCCACACATATAACAAAATCCCATTCGCTTCAATAATTTACCAAGGTGATTCTTTCCACAGTTACCACATATTGGAAAATCCTTCTTTCCCTTATTCCATTTATCTATCTTTCTTTCTACAATCCTTTTCTCCTCTATCTTCCCTTCAAAGTCATAAGACTCAAAAAACTCTTTACTTATCTTATTAACACATGATATTATTTCATTATATGAGGATAATAAATGGGAGACTATTTCCATTATAAATTTTGGCTTAATTCCATGAAATATATGATCCTTCTTACTCTTTGGATAATGCATATTGTTGGAGGTCTCCTTCCATCTACTAGGCACCATTTATAAACAATGGGATACACTTGGTTAATTTATGAATCCCAATGCATAAATACAAACTTGTAAAATAGTTAACATAAATTGAACAGTTCATGGATAAAATCCATAATCATAAAAATGTTTTCATTGAGGAGTATATACCCATAAACCCTTTGTAGTGGTTTGTAAAGAAGATGAGAATTATACTAATCATATCCCCCAGGAGAGTTGTAACCAAGAGTGCAGTAAGGATCATTACTGTGCACCAGTTCCCGTTCGATTCTAGTTCAAAGTGGTGTTTTTGGGTTTTACCCCTAGGTACATCTATGCCAGAGTTGCCTCTACCTGCTCGTAGCCAGGTGGGGATGTGTTTCTCAGAAAACTAACAAAATATCTACAATACAAAAATTCTCGTAATTTCTTCTATACTAACTCTCAAAGTCTATCTTGGGATAATGTGTTCTAATCAGAGTTAATATAAATCTAGTATCCAAGGATTGTACTAAACTTCCAATGATTCCAACTGTAATTCCTTGACCCCAGTTATCCAGAGTAGGTCCATTATTTTAATACATTGGCATGATTACAAGAAATCAAGTCCTAAAAGACCGATTAGTTTAGCAGTATTGGAAATAGATTACATATATGAACGTTACATTTCACTTTCTAACATAAAACACTAAAAAACCTCTGAGAATTCCATTGTTCAATTAGCTTAACCTTGCATCTCAAACATAAAACACGTCTTGGTATTCTGGGAAAATAAAACATAAGAAAGGGGTGAGCTCAGATGCTCAGTGAGGGTAAATAATTTAGCAAAAGAAATAGTCTTTTAAGGAAATATGTTTAATAAAAAAACCATTCAAACATAAACTTGAACATAATATGTAAAAAATAAATCAAACATTAACATATTAACATGAGCATGGATATTATACTAGTTGAATAATCGCATGTAATAACTAATTTAATAATAAGGGAATATATAGTAACGAGCCTTAATTTTTGTGTCAAGGTTTCATTCCATAACCTAGGGCCTAACTATAACCAGACCCCATTCTCGGAGAGCCTCTGTAAGTGAACTAAAAAATGAAGAGTTTCTGTAACCGGAATCTAACCCAGAGAGCCTCTATAATCGAACTCCAACTCGGAGAGTTTTTAGTAACCGAACCCCAACCGGGAGGGATTACTTTTATCGGTCCCTAACTCAGAACATAGTAGTCCAACAAATTCATCTTATGAGAAGGTTGAAATATAACATAAACATTTCTATTAAAACAAGCATATGAAATTTCAATTCATTAACCATAAACCATGAACGTCATAATAATAACTCATCCAAATTCAAACATATAAAAAATCCTTAAATACAATATGGAATATTTGTATCAACTTCTAACAAGTATAAAATTCATCAAATGATGTTGACATATATAAAAATGATCGGTAAAATTCATTCAGAGAAATACCCATTTTTCAGGAAAAAATTTAAAAACCACAAAATTTTGAGAACAATGCATTTATAGAAATTTTTGAATCAAAGTGTTCCAGACCACTTTGAAACATTTTAAGGTAATTAATATTTTAAAAACATTCATGTCCATATAAATGAATCCTTAAAACCATTTTAAAAACATGAACATTAATGAGAATGATTTTGAAATATAAATATTTAAAACATTTAATATGATGTTTTAGTTAAATATTACCTTAAAAGAATAATTTTGAAATATCATTTATGAGACATGGACATAGATAATAAAAATTTCCCCGAAATTACATACACATAAACAATCTCGGATAATAATGAGATTGAGGAATTAACCCTTACCGTGTATTTTCTGTTGGTCGAGGGTACGTTTAACCTCCTGTATAATGACCATTGTATGTTATTAGATTTTACTATAACCACATTAATATTTATTATAACATATATGATTCAGTTATGACTTTATACTACCCATTTAATAATGATTTTCCTGCTAAATTAACATTTTGGGTAATAATCTCTTTCTTTATCATACATATTTTAACATGTTATTATTGATTGTGTCATTTAGATCAGGATTTAAATACTTCAAGAATATAAACCTTAATTTATATATAATATATATTTATAATATAAATAATTATAATAGATAGATATATTAAATGGAAAACATCGTTTATGGAGACGGTAGGTCATACGTACGCATAAACGAAGATTATGTTTTCATATCGTATTGAATGGAAGTAAGTGAATAAGATATATGTAATTACATAAAAACATATATATATAAAAATATATATATATATATCCAGTAGAATTATTATGTCATATATTACATTCTTATTAGTAATATATATTTTTATAATTGTCACTGAATGGTGAACGTGGAAATGAATCTCACCGCATCGTGGAGACAGTAATCTGTACGTACGCACGAGTGACAATACTGTTTCCTTAAAATGGTGGAATTTTACGGAAGATTAATTTTATAGAGACATTAACAAGTAATTTTCATTATTTATATACATATTACTCATCATTATATCCATCCAAATAACATAGTGTGGAATAACAAATTACACCACCACGTGGAGACTGTAAGTCGTACGTATGCACACATGGTGACATTATAATTCATAGGATAGATAGAATAATAAATATGGTTGTTATATATTTATAATAAAATCACAGTATATATAATGTACTAGATTTATTATTTTGGTATGGTAATAAAAAATAAAGAGTTAGTGGAAGAAGAAAATTTCCTGAAAGAGGGTGGTGAAATCATTATCTCTTCTTCGGGTTCTTCCTTTTGATTTGATCAAAAGGGCTCCATAGGTTATCTTTCTGAAAAAAATAAGGCTTCTATGATGAATCTGGATATTTTTGAGGATATTTGGGTAGGGTTTAGATGATAAAAATGGTTTTGAAGGTGTGAATTTGAGATAAGGAGAAGTGCCCTTTTATAAGAGAGGTGAGGGTACTTTAGAAAATGCTTGAAATATTATTTTATAATAAAATAATTTTCTGTTTCTAATTGCTCAAAAATGACTTATTTCTAGGATAAGGTGTTTATGGGTCGAAATAATCTCAAAATATTAGGTATTATACTGTTTTATGTTACCATTTTAACCTTATCTTTTAGATTTAACACTTATTTAAATAGTTTAACATTTACCATGTCTTCTTGTATTCTTACACAATATGGTTAATAAAAGTACTCCAATCTTCCAAAAGAACCTCAAGTTGTTCATTAATTGCATATATCATATTATTTAATCCATTTCTCTGAACCTTATATTTGAAAATATATTTTATCAACCAATAATATAGTTTTTGTCTTAAAAATTAATTTTTGTAAATTTTGACACTATTTGGTTTTTGGTTTTTTTGATATTCATCACAACTTGATTGATTAGAACAAGATAAATTAAATAAACCCTAACATTTCATATTCACCATGATAATTCGTTGATGTAATAAACACTTTGAAATTATATTTATATTCTGTGTAACCCTATATTAAAATTGGTTTAGTTAGTAAACACTGATTTTAACTCTTTGAACTCTTCTTTAAATATAATTGTAATAAATGTCCTAATCTTATAAAATTGTACCTAAAGGATCATATTTTATTCCTAAGGTTTTTTTGTGGAATTACACTTATACAACAGAGTTAGGACATGTGTTAGGGTAAGAATAATATCATTTTTACCCTTAATTTCCCTATTTACTTTTAACCGTGGTAAAAAAAGTAAAACATTACTATTCACTAAAAATTATTTTCATTTTATTGAACCACATTTTTTAATTATATCAACTGTGCCTCTCATATTTTTTAAATTCTACTCAAATAAGTAGTAAAATTATGTTATATGCGAATTTACAAATTCTCCTAGTAGGTGGGTAAAAGAAGGTGAAAAGTTCAATAAAATTATATATATATAATATTGCTTCAAAATGACTCTAATGAATTACATTGAAAATATATAGGTATTATGTATCTATTTTTACATAAAATAAATTTAAATAAAATAAATAATTATATAAATTAAATGACAATTTAAACCAATAATGCAGTATTTTTCACTATTCGTCAAAAATTGAATGTTTTCAGAAACATAACAAAAATTCTCCCTTAGCTAATTTTGATATTCAGAATTCAGAAATAATTATATTTTACCAAATTAAAAACATTTAAATTTGAATTATTAATTTAAAATTAATTCCCATTATCAAAATGAAAAATCATATTTTTATGAAATAATAACTACTAAAAGATTGAAACTTCTTTATGTCAAATTTTAACGTGAAATTACTTCCAATTACCAACATTGGATTAAATGGTAAAAATATAATCTAATTATACTCCCAAACCATTTATATTTATAGTTTAACACTAAAAAATTAATTTTATTAAAAAAGTGGTTTTCAGTTAAAATTTAGTAATTTTCACTACTCACCCAAATATTAAAATTATCATAAAAACACCAAATATTTATCAAACCTAAATTTTTATTTCCCAATTCTAAAAAAGAATTTTATTTTTCCAAATTTAAAATATAAATGTTTCAAATACTGGAATTAAAAAGGGTTCTATATTAAAAGGCTGTAAAATTGCATTTAAAGAATACTTCATTTATCTGAAAAAATGAATTTGTTCTTATATTATGTCTAGGAAAATCATAATATGGATTATAAAATTATCAGGATTATATAAAATTCATAATTTAGTTAATACTATTCATAACCTCTTTTGAACGGCTAATTTGGTAAGTCGTGGTGCGCTAGAACTCAGTGTTGTCTATGATGTATGTTATTGAATTACATTGACTAAAAAATAATATAATATGAAATCTTGGGGTGTTACATTCTCCCCTCCTTCAATAAATTTCTTCCATGCAATTTGAAATTTTTATTCAAAAATAAATGGTTAAAAATATGAAAAATACCTTTGTGAAGAACCCACATCCGAAATTGGGTTTATAAAATTTAGTCTTAATAAGTGGTAAAGGGAAACGAAAAAGTCACCACCAAATTATGATCTCTATTAGAAGAACATTTGTGGAAATTATAGACACATAATTAGAGGAAAAATGTAAATATTTATTGGTAGTGATTGAGGCCATCAATCACAAACAAGTATAAAATTGATGGCCTAAAAACCATTAATTTATGATGATTTAGAATGTCCTCAGTTCAACAAAACATAAGGTATTAGGATATCACATTTTTTGTTTTAATATCCCTTAACTAAAGTTTAAGAATTAATTTTTTCATAGAATAAGAGAAAAAAATATACTTGATAAGTAGAGTTCTATCCTTTAACTAATTTCTACCACAAACTCATCATTCAATATAAAAGATAATAAAAATACTCTCTTTATCATAATTGTATGTGGTTCCAAAAAAATGAATTTATAATTCATCTATCGGACCTTTAAAAAATACTTTATACAATCCAGTACATCACGTAGGCTAGTGGTAGGTGATGCACCCTTATGGACATTCAGTTGTGGATTCAAGTCTCGCGGCATAGCTGGATGTAACTGGTTGTCTCCTGACCTCCGGGTTGTCCTTTTATATAAAATCCAACAAAATAATCTTAAGAAATTCTTTTACCTTGAAAATAGAATCCAATATAAAACATAATCCATTCTAACCTTTACACTTATCTGAAATACTTCTTTCCATACAAACAGTCCAAAATTTATAAATATTTAAAACACAATAAAGTTTCTTTTTTCCACGTAACAACATGTGAATACCATCATCATGTATGATTTTAAAAGACGGTAACACCCTGAATTCCCATTAAACAATATTGATTACATTCATTCTCCCTTATTCCGTATAGAATACTAGATATATTCCTTATATCCAAAAATTTTGAATACTCCAACAATGATGAAATAAAAAAACATTAATCTATTCCAATATAGTCAAGAAAATCCAATATAATTTAACCAAATCAACCATATCTTATTCCAAAATCAATACCTCGGTATCAGGACCATATTAAAGATTGGTTTTTCCTTCAACCATGTATTTTCAAAAAAGTTTAACATTCCATTGAGTCACTTTTCTTAGTTCCACACAATCTCAATTCCTTAATAAAATAGTACTGCAGTACAGTCCTTATGTACACTATAATTCTTATAACATGTTCATCATTAATACAATACTCAAATGACACAATACTTTAATAACAACATAAAAACTCTTAATAATTACTCTTTATCTTCGGTAGTCTCATAACTTGATTATTATGGAATATCAGCATCTGGGGTATATCTGATGATTTGGACATTGATTCGCGTAGTGTCCAAACTCCTTGGAGATAAAGCATTATAGATTTGAAACCATTTTCTAACCCTTTAAAACATGTACATGGTATCCTTTTTCTCCAAACTTATAATAAACTTGCATTCCCTTCAAACATTTACCATGGTGATTCTTTTCACAGTTATCAAATATGGGAAAATCAATTTTCCCTTATTCCCTTTATCCATATTTCTATCTAAAATCCTTTTTTCTTTGGATTCCCTTCAAAGCCATAGGATTCATAAAATTTTGTACATATCTTATTAACACATGATACTATTTCTTTATATGATGATAATACATGGGAGAATATTTCATTCCTAAATTTTGTCTTAATACCATGAAATATATGATCCTCCTTACTCTTTGGATAATGCGTATTGATGGGGGTCTCATTCCATCTACTGGGCACCAATTCGAAACAATGGCATACACTTGGTTAGTTTATGAATCGCAATGCATAATTTCAAACTTGTAAAAAAAATTAACATAAATTGAACAATTCATGGATATAATCCATAATCATAAAAAAAATTACTTGACGTGTATTTTCCCATAAACCCTTCATAGTGGTTTCTAAGGAAAAATAGAATTATAATTAGCAGATCCCCCAAGAGTGTCGTAACCTAGAGTGCAGCTAGTCCTGTTGTTGAAAACCAGTTCTCATTCGAGACTTGCTCAAAGTAGTGTTTTTGTTTTTACCACTAATTACATCTATGCTAGAGCTACCTCTACCTGCTCGTATCCAGACAGGGATGTATTTCTAGGAAAACTCAAAAAATATCTATAGTGCCAAAATTCTAGGACGATATTTTGTACTAATTTTCAAAGTCTATCTTATGATAATGTTCTCTAATCAGATTTTGTCTAAATCTAGTTTCCATGGTTTTTATTAAACATCCTATGATACAAACTGTAACACCCCGACCCTAATTACCAAGAGTCAGTGCATTATTTTAATACATTGGCATGATTACAAGGAATCAAGTCCCAAATGACTGATTAGTTTAGCAGTTTTGGAAAATAGATTACATACATGAATGTGAAATTACACTTTCTAACATATAATACTAAAAAATTACAATTAAAATTCCATTATTCCCTTATCTTAACCCTACATCTCTAACATAAAACACTTCTTGGGATCCTGGGAAAATAAAACATAAGAAAGGGGTGATATCAGATTCTCAGTAAGGGTAAATAATTTAGTATAACCAATAAACTTTTAAGGAAATATGTGTAATAAAAAGAAAAGCCTTTCAAACATAAACATGAACATAATATGGAAAAACTAAATCAAACATTACCATATAAACATGCACATGGATTTTCTACAAGTCAAATAATCACATGTATTAACTAATTTCATAATGAGGGAATGTATAGTACCAGACATTAATTTCTGTTTGAAGGCCTTGTGCCATGACCTAGCGGCTAATAGTAATCGGACCCCAACCCGGAGAGCCTCTATAACCGTACTCCAACCTGAAGAGCCTCTAGAACCGGACTCCAACCTAGAGAGCCTTTGTAACCAGACTCTAAACCAGAGAGTCATATGTAACCAGATCCCAACCCGAAGGTCTTACTTTTACCATTCCCCACCCAGAACATAAAATTCCAATACATTCAGCTTAAGAAAAGGTAGAAATATAACATAAACATTTTATTAAAAGTAGCATACGAAATGTCAATTCTTTAACGATAAACCATGAATGACATAAAAATAACTCATCCATAGTCAAACATATCACAAATACTTAAATACAATATAGAATATTTGTATCAAATTCAACATGGTTAAAATCCATTAAAGGATGTTAACATAGATAAAAATGATCGGTAATATTCATTGAGAGAAATACCCCTTTTTCACGAAAACATTTAAAAGTAACAAAATTTGGAGAAAAATAAATTTAAATACATTTTTGATTCAAATTGTCAAATACCAGTTTGAATCTTTTGAAAGGTGTAACAGCCCAAGATTTTATAAAAAAATATTCTTTTTAATTTTATTAATGTCTTGTGTTGTACGCTACACCAAAAGGAGCTTGCACAACACGCATCCTTGTCTTGCCTTGCATTACACGCAATCACGACCTTCCTCAATAGCGTGTGTAATACGCAATACCGAGTTTCACTAAACAACGATGTGCTATTAAAATATTATTAAAACTAGCCGTTATGAATAGTAATAACCACTTTTTAAAATTCTGTAAATCTTATTTTTCAAAATGAACTTCATTCTTGGATTCGGAGTATCGAATTTAGCCTAAGGTGAAATTTTTGTACTTTTCGGATAACTTTCATATTCCGATGAATAGTGAAAATTACTAAATTATAATTAAAAACAACTTTTTTAATCGAAATAATTAATAGTGATAAATCATTAATTTGAGTGGTTTTAAAGTATATTTAGAATATATTTTTACAATTTAATACAATGTTGGTCATTGGATGTAATTGCACATTTAAACTAGACATAAACAAGTGTCAATCTTTTGATAGATATTGTTTCTTAAAAACACGCTATTTGTTTTAACAGCGGGATTTAATTATAAAATTAATTAATGAAACTTCTATGTTATGAATTTGGTAAAATAGACTTCATTTTTGAATTCGGAATATGAAATATAGCTTAGGATGAAATTTTGGCATTTTTCTGAAAACCTTCAATTTTTGATGAATAGTGAAACTACTAAGTGGTAGGTTAAAAACTGAATTTTGCATAAAACTTAATTTTACCGCTTCTGTGAATGGAATTTCGAAAATCCGACAGACACGGTTAATATCAAGGACTAAAATGTGGTTCAATGAGATGAAAATAATTTTTGGTGAATAGTAACTTTTTACTTTTTTTTACCACGGTTAAAAGTAAATAGGGTAATTAAGGGTAAAGATGATATTATTATTACCCTAACACATGTCCTAATTCTATTGGACAAGTTTATTTCGACCAAAAACAAACTTAGGAATAAAATATGACCATTTAGGCCCACTTGGATTAGATTAGGACATTTATTATTAATTTATTTAAAGAAGGGTTAAAATAGTTAAAATCAAAGTTTAATAAGTAAATCATTTTTAATATGGGGTTATACATAAGATAAATTCGATTTTAAATATTCATTAGAAAGCTAAAAATATTTCCTACATGATGGTAATTTATTTTTAATTTTTAGACATCAAATAAATTAATTTATTTATGACACAACGATGATGCAGTAATTATCTTTTTAATGAAATATTGACATAATTGATGTTATAAGCACCAAAATAAATGTAATTTGAGATTTTTTATGAATTCCACTAATTTTCTAGGTTACTATGATATATTAATGTTGATTTAATCAACTTGGTTCGAACATTTAATTCTTTTATAACTTTCACAAAAATCATATATCAAATAGTGTCAAAATTGACACAAAATAGTTTTTAAATCAAATATTATATTACAAATTGTTATTTTATTCCTAAAAATCTAAGGATCGGCCAAATGACTTAGATAAGGATATATATATTAATAATAAACAATTTGGGGTTCGTTTGGCATGTTATAAGTGTATTAACCATATAATGAAAGAAAACAAAAAGACACGGTAAAAGTTAAATTATTTAACTTAGAGTTAAATCTAATTGATAAGGTTTAAAATAAGATCCAAAAATGTCTAAATTTGATTGGTTGATGATATTACAACCCTATCTCATCTAAGCTTCGAATATGAGTCATTTTTGGAGGTTTTTAAGTGGGGTTAGATTTATTATAAATTAATATTTTTAAGAATTCCTAAGGTGCCCCTCTCCTCCCCTATAAAAGGACACCTCCTCCCCCTCCTCCTCACACCAATTTTGAGCACTCAAGCTCGGCCAACCCCTGCCATTTTCTCCTCTCCACTTTCCTAGAATAATCCTAGAGGTTCTGGTCTTCTCCAAAGACCAATCATAGTTCCTTATGTGGAGGATTCAAAGAGGCGTTCCAAAGAAGAGGTAATATCCATTACCGATCTTTTCAATTTCTTTCTTCTACAACTTCTTCTTCTTTAGTTGTTTCATGATAAAGTAATAACATCAGTATTACTTACATACTGATATGTTATTATAAATATGAAACAACCCTAATTCACCTTCTATCCATCCTACGGAAAAATCAAATCACCGCGCGTGCGTACGTACGGAATACCGTCTCCACGCCGTGGTGTAATCTATTTTCCACCATCACCTTACAAGGATGGGTATAATGGTGTAATGAGTAACTACATATGATTATTATGAAGTAATATTGATACTGAAATAATATATATATATTCCAATACAATTCCAAGATCATAGGAACGATATCATCACTCGTGCGTACGTACGGAATACCGTCTCCACGATGTGATGCGACTCGTTCTACATGATCTTCATTTCATAATGATTATATAAATGAATTGAATGAATGAATATGGTATATACTACACTAATACCATTCTGGAAATGAATTATCTATAACCTAAAGATAAGAATAAGAATTTATTCGACAAAACACGCATAAGAACAAAAAGTTATAAAGACCCGAGTAACAAGTAACAATGAAATATTACTAACAAGAAACTAATAATATGACCATATATGATATCATATCAATATTTATGATTCTGGAATAAGTCAATAACATTATTTAAACCATTATACAGGAGCTTCGGACATGTACAAAGCTAATCGGACCTAAGGTAGGGGAAATATCACAATCTCATTTTTATCCGAGATTGTTTATTCGTAAGTATTTACCGGGGTGTATTTTATCATCCACATCCATGTTTCTTCAATATGTAATTTATTTCCATCCACCTACAATTGTTTAAATCCAATTTTACGCTTCGGTGAGTTTTTAGTAAAAGATATGAAAGGAATCTTTTGTCGTTTTTTTTTATACGAGGTACTTTTTGACTTTTCCAACAAAAGTACGAAGAATGTTTTTTTAACGTATACGGCACAAACGGATTTCTACTGTTTTATAAAGCCTTATTTTCATGAAGCTTCCTCTAAAAGAATTCATGACTATTTTCAATAAAATCTCTTTCTTTTAAAATTGCATGATGTTTTGTAAAAAGAAATTGATTTTGAAGAAGAAAGGATATTTTCCTCAATAATTCAATTCAAGTGTTTTATCAAAATTATTTTCCATCTAAGTTAATAAAGGGTTCTGTTTCTATCCATATTTTTACATTGATTTGACTACGTTGTGATGGAATTATGTTTATGAATTACTTTATCTTATGTGAATGGTTTTATGATGTCATGTTGTTTAAGAATCCCATTTTTATTACATGGGTTATCCAATGATGTATGATTTATGATTTTGTGGCACACATAAGAAAGGATTCATTAAGAGATGGGTGGTACCTATATCTCCCTCCAATGCATTGGGTAAAGATTACATATCTCATGAGATAGACATGGCTGGAATGGTAGGTTATACCGGTTCAGTGAAACAGGACTGAAACGAGGATTACTCGATTCAGAAAGGGACTTTGTCCACTAAGATAGTCTTGGCAATGAGTCTTGACTAACAAGAAATGATTCTCTATGATTATGTGTGTATGCCACAATGATTAATGTTTTAAGTTATGGTTTCATTTTCACTACTATGATTTATCCCATGTTATGATGTTATGAGCCTTTTTGCAGGTTAAGATTTCCAAAAGCTATGTTCTTATATATATGATGTGATTGATATTTCTTTTATTTACCCTTACTGAGCATTTGAGCTCACCCTTTTATGTTTTCTTTTCCCCAGGATATAAAGAAAGGTTTTAGGTAAAAAAAGGGGATGACCTTATGGGAGATATTGAAGAACTTTCACCACGATTAGAAGATTACGTTCCGAGTTTCCAAAGACACTAAACTATTACGATCCTTTAGTGTGTGTTTTTGTTATGTACTAAGTATTCCGCAAATGTAATGTAATGTCCATGTACGATAAGCTTCGGGTCTCTACAGTTGGTATCAGAGGAAAGGTTTAGTCAACCTTTGGAAACTAGGATGCGAAAACAATTAGTGAGATCCCTAGAGATATTTCTAAGGTATGTCTAGGGATGCCCCTAAGGATAAGTATACGTATAGGATATAGTTCTAGAACTATGGTAACGATATTAGATTAAACCAAAGATGATAGATATTTAAGTTACTCCCCCTTTATTACGATTTTTGCATCTAACACTATTCTGTTTTGGTTTTAGAAAATGGCTGGAAACAAGATGATTCACAATAATGGAGGATATGATGGACAATGGAATGATATTCTTCATGAGCAACCAAATGAAATGGGATTTGGATGTCCAAACATCATTATTATGCCGAATCAGCAATCTCACAACATGATCAATAAAGTAAAATTTGGTAAGTTTCCTGACTCGACAAATAAGAGAAAGATGGAGTTCCATGATGATCATACAGGAAAGAAAGTTCAATTTCCCCTATGTAATTCATGTGGGAAGAGGCATCAAGGAGAATGTTTCAAAGGAACTGGAAGATGCTTTGGGTGTGGAAAAGAAGGACACAAAGCAAGTAAGTGCAAAGGAAAAGGTTCTGTTAACACCATGGATGAGGATAATGGTATTGCTATGACATCAACAATGGTTAAATGCTTTAAATGTGGAATGTACGGGCATTATGCAAACCAATGCCCTAAGGGAAAGTCTCATGAAGAGAATCAGTATGGTCGTATGGGAAGTATTTATGTTGATGATGATGAAGAAACTACAAATGATATGTGAGATAAAAGAAATGTTGAAGCTCGGTCAATGGTCTAAGAATGTAGTGGAATGATTATATGTTTATCATGTGTAATATTGTATAAGTAATCTCATGGAATAAGGAGACATCTAAGGATTGTTACACTGTTGTCTTTCCTTAAGTTTTGAAAGTGTATGATGAATGGTACCAGTAACCATGAAAGGTTATTCAGATACTTTTGGAAAGAAGATGATAAGTGCATATTGAAAGGATAAGAAGATAGTGAGATGTTTGATTGTATTCATGAGCTCATGATTGATATAAGGACTAAGTGATATCATGGTTTGAGTATATGGAATTTTGAGGATTTCGGTATGTGAAAAGTGTTAACTTTTAACTGCATTCAAGTTTTCACTAAGGTTCAATGGGTATTCAAGAGAGTACAAGATTAAGGCCTTTGAATGTTTGGAATGTGACCAACAAGATATATCTTATGATATATGGGGATCAACGATGATATTAAATCTCTGGTAATCGTTTTCACTATGTTATGAGAGTGGACTGCAGTATTATGTATAAGCCTAAAGATTAGACTGGATTATGTTGGACATAAGTTAGTATTGTTTAAGGATAGAAGATGGGATGTTATAGTAACGTAGTTTTAGAAAAAGGGACAACCTGCAGGACGGACGACAGCCCATCGCTTCGGACAAGGCTGTAGGAATCGAACCCACAACCGAAGTGCGACTGGCCTTTATCGCCTACCACTGACCTACAGGAAGTCCCTGTTTAGTAGAAACTAGTTTTATCATATTAAGCGGTATGATATATGAAGTATAAGTCCATTTTAGAAACCATATGTGATTAATCTCACTATAGATCGACTTATGTATACAATTTTGCTAACCTTTTGTTTGAAACAGATGGAATGACCCGTCATTCTATCACATGATCTGCTAACACTTCACGAATAACAAATTCAACTTCGTTTATTTAAGAGATGAAGTGGAAATTGTTAAAGGCACGAACAACAGTGAGATTGTACCAAAATAAAGTAAGTATTTATTCTAAGCAAATTTTCAACTTTAGGGAAATGATCTTGAAAACCAAAAATGTTGTCCTAGTTCTCTTATACCTGATGAATCAGATGGTACCTTAGATCGTCACGAATTTATGGATTTGTGATTACTGGCTTTTCCATAGCCATGTTCTCTACCACTCTCCATCAGAACATGATGGTTAGATTTCTCTTCCATATAAATATTTTCACCTATGTGGAAACCCAATGATTAGTTTATTTGGGTAACCGTTACGTTTCATACTTTTGTTTTTAAAGATTGGTTTCGATATTCCTTTTTACGATGTGGGTTTCTATTAAAGAAACTTTCGAATAGTAAACCATTTATAACCCCGACGAATTTCGAGGGCGAAATTCATTTTAAGGGGGGTAGAATGTAACAGCCCAAGATTTTATAAAAAAATATTCTTTTTAATTTTATTAATGTCTTGTGTTTTACGCTACACCAAAAGGAGCTTGCACAACACGCATCCTTGTCTTGCCTTGCATTACACGCAATCACGACCTTCCTCAATAGCGTGTGTAATACGCAATACCGAGTTTCACTAAACAACGATGTGCTATTAAAATATTATTAAAACTAGCCGTTATGAATAGTAAAAACCACTTTTTAAAATTCTGTAAATCTTATTTTTCAAAATGAACTTCATTCTTGGATTCGGAGTATCGAATTTAGCCTAAGGTGAAATTTTTGTACTTTTCGGATAACTTTCATATTCCGATGAATAGTGAAAATTACTAAATTATAATTAAAAACAACTTTTTTAATCGAAATAATTAATAGTGATAAATCATTAATTTGAGTGGTTTTAAATTATATTTAGAATATATTTTTACAATTTAATACAATGTTGGTCATTGGATGTAATTGCACATTTAAACTAGACATAAACAAGTGTCAATCTTTTGATAGATATTGTTTCTTAAAAACACGCTATTTTTTTTAACAGCGGGATTTAATTATAAAATTAATTAATGAAACTTCTATGTTATGAATTTGGTAAAATAGACTTCATTTTTGAATTCGGAATATGAAATATAGCTTAGGATGAAATTTTGGCATTTTTCTGAAAACCTTCAATTTTTGATGAATAGTGAAACTACTAAGTGGTAGGTTAAAAACTGAATTTTGCATAAAACTTAATTTTACCGCTTCTGTGAATGGAATTTCGAAAATCCGACAGACACGGTTAATATCAAGGACTAAAATGTGGTTCAATGAGATGAAAATAATTTTTGGTGAATAGTAACTTTTTACTTTTTTTTACCACGGTTAAAAGTAAATAGGGTAATTAAGGGTAAAGATGATATTATTATTACCCTAACACATGTCCTAATTCTATTGGACAAGTTTATTTCGACCAAAAACAAACTTAGGAATAAAATATGACCATTTAGGCCCACTTGGATTAGATTAGGACATTTATTATTAATTTATTTAAAGAAGGGTTAAAATAGTTAAAATCAAAGTTTAATAAGTAAATCATTTTTAATATGGGGTTATACATAAGATAAATTCGATTTTAAATATTCATTAGAAATCTAAAAAGATTTCCTACATGATGGTAATTTATTTTTAATTTTTAGACATCAAATAAATTAATTTATTTATGACACAACGATGATGCAGTAATTATCTTTTTAATGAAATATTGACATAATTGATGTTATAAGCACCAAAATAAATGTAATTTGAGATTTTTTATGAATTCCACTAATTTTCTAGGTTACTATGATATATTAATGTTGATTTAATCAACTTGGTTCGAACATTTAATTCTGTTATGACTTTCAAAAAAATCATATATCAAATAGTGTCAAAATTGACACAAAATAGTTTTTAAATCAAATATTATATTACTAATTGTTATTTTATTCCTAAAAATCTAAGGTTCGGCCAAATGACTTAGATAAGGATATATATATTAATAATAAACAATTTGGGGTTCGTTTGGCATGTTATAAGTGTATTAACCATATAATGAAAGAAAACAAAAAGACACGGTAAAAGTTAAATTATTTAACTTAGAGTTAAATCTAATTGATAAGGTTTAAAATAAGATCCAAAAATGTCTAAATTTGATTGGTTGATGAGATTACAACCCTATCTCATCTAAGCTTCGAATATGAGTCATTTTTGGAGGTTTTTAAGTGGGGTTAGATTTATTATAAATTAATATTTTTAAGAATTCCTAAGGTGCCCCTCTCCTCCCCTATAAAAGGACACCTCCTCCCCCTCCTCCTCACACCAATTTTGAGCACTCAAGCTCGGCCAACCCCTGCCATTTTCTCCTCTCCACTTTCCTAGAATAATCCTAGAGGTTCTGGTCTTCTCCAAAGACCAATCATAGTTCCTTAAGTGGAGGATTCAAAGAGGCGTTCCAAAGAAGAGGTAATATCCATTACCGATCATTTCAATTTCTTTCTTCTACAACTTCTTCTTCTTTAGTTGTTTCATGATAAAGTAATAACATCAGTATTACTTACATACTGATATGTTATTATAAATATGAAACAACCCTAATTCACCTTCTATCCATCCTACGGAAAAATGAAATCACCGCGCGTGCGTACGTACGGAATACCGTCTCCACGCCGTGGTGTAATCTATTTTCCACCATCACCTTACAAGGATGGGTATAATGGTGTAATGAGTAACTACATATGATTATTATGAAGTAATATTGATACTGAAATAATATATATATACTCCAATACAATTCCAAGATCATAGGAACGATATCATCACTCGTGCGTACGTACGGAATACCGTCTCCACGATGTGATGCGACTCGTTCTACATGATCTTCATTTCATAATGATTATATAAATGAATTGAATGAATGAATATGGTATATACTACACTAATACCAATCTGGAAATGAATTATCTATAACCTAAAGATAAGAATAAGAATTTATTCGACAAAACACGCATAAGAACAAAAAGTTATAAAGACCCGAGTAACAAGTAACAATGAAATATTACTAACAAGAAACTAATAATATGACCATATATGATATCATATCAATATGTATGATTCTGGAATAAGTCAATAACATTATTTAAACCATTATACAGGAGCTTCGGACATGTACAAAGCTAATCGGACCTAAGGTAAGGGAAATATCACAATCTCATTTTTATCCGAGATTGTTTATTCGTAAGTATTTACTGGGGTGTATTTTATCATCCACATCCATGTTTCTTCAATATGTAATTTATTTCCATCCACCTACAATTGTTTAAATCCAATTTTACCCTTCGGTGAGTTTTTAGTAAAAGATATGAAAGGAATCTTTTGTCGTTTTTTTTATACGAGGTACTTTTTGACTTTTCCGACAAAAGTACGAAGAATGTTTTTTTTAACGTATACGGCACAAACGGATTTCTACTGTTTTATAAAGCCTTATTTTCATGAAGCTTCCTCTAAAAGAATTCATGACTATTTTCAATAAAATCTCTTTCTTTTAAAATTGCATGATTTTTTGTAAAAAGAAATTGATTTTGAAGAAGAAAGGATATTTTCCTCAAGAATTCAATTCAAGTGTTTTATCAAAATTATTTTCCATCTAAGTTAATAAAGGGTTCTGTTTCTATCCATATTTTTACATTGATTTGACTACGTTGTGATGGAATTATGTTTATGAATTACTTTATCTTATGTGAATGGTTTTATGATGTCATGTTGTTTAAGAATCCCATTTTTATTACATGGGTTATGCAATGATGTATGATTTATGATTTTGTGGCACACATAAGAAAGGATTCATTAATAGATGGGTGG
The DNA here is from genome assembly GCA_963277665.1 of Viscum album. Classification (NCBI taxonomy): domain Eukaryota; kingdom Viridiplantae; phylum Streptophyta; class Magnoliopsida; order Santalales; family Viscaceae; genus Viscum; species Viscum album. The sequence goes on from OY728140.1 coordinate 1,064,059,307, forward strand.
GACCTATATCTCCCTCCAATGCATTGGGTAAAGATTACATATCTCATGAGATAGACATGGCTGGAATGGTAGGTTATACCGGTTCAGTGAAACAGGACTGAAACGAGGATTACTCGATTCAGAAAGGGACTTTGTCCACTAAGATAGTCTTGGCAATGAGTCTTGACTAACAAGAAATGATTCTCTATGATTATGTGTGTATGCCACAATGATTAATGTTTTAAGTTATGGTTTCATTTTCACTACTATGATTTATCCCATGTTATGATGTTATGAGCCTTTTTGCAGGTTAAGATTTCCAAAAGCTATGTTCTTATATATATGATGTGATTGATATTTCTTTTTTTTACCCTTACTGAGCATTTGAGCTCACCCTTTTATGTTTTCTTTTCCCCAGGATATAAAGAAAGGTTTTAGGTAAAAAAAGGGGATGACCTTATGGGAGATATTGAAGAACTTTCACCACGATTAGAAGATTACGTTCCGAGTTTCCAAAGACACTAAACTATTACGATCCTTTAGTGTGTGTTTTTGTTATGTACTAAGTATTCCGCAAATGTAATGTAATGTCCATGTACGATAAGCTTCGGGTCTCTACAAAAGGAATTAACATTTTAAATACATTCATGTCCATATAAATAAATCCTTAAAACTCATTTTGAAAACATGGACATTAATGAGAAATATTTAGAAGAATAAATATTTATAACATTTAAAATGATGTTTTAGTTAAATAGTACCCAAAAGAATCATTTTAAAATGTATTTTATGAAACATTGACATGGATAATAAATATGTCCCAAAAAATACTTACACATAAACAATCTCGTATAATGATGATATTGAGGAAATAACTCTTACCTTGCACTTTTCTTTTGGTCGAGGGTACGTTTAACCTCTTGTATAATGACCATGGTATGTTATTAGATTATACCAGAACCATATTAATTTTTATTATATCATAAATTATTCATATATGACTTTATACTTCCCTTTTAATAATGATTATCATGTTAAATTAACATTTTAGGTAATAATCGCTTTCTTTATCGTACGTATTTTAACTTGTTATTCTTGATTGTATCATCAAGATCATGATTTAAATACATCAAGAATATAAACCTTGATTTATATATCATATATATTTAGAATATAAATATTTATAATAGATATATATATTAAATGGAAAACACCGTTTATGGAGACGGTAGTCCATACGTACGCATAAACGTTGCTTCTATTTTCATATCATATTGAACAGAAGTAAGTGAAAAAGATATATGTAAGTACATAAATACTTATAAATATATATATATATATATATATTATCATTATTATTTCATATATTACATAATTATTATTAATATATATTTTTATAATCGTCAAAAAATGGTGAACATGGAAATGAATCTCATCTCGTCGTGAAGACGGTAATCCATACGTACGTACAAGCGACAATATCATTTCCATAAAGGTATGGAATTGGATGGAATATTAATTTTAAAGAGAAATTATCATGTTATTTTAATTATTTATATACATATTACTCAACATTATATCGAACCAAATAACATAGTGTGGAATAACAAATTACACCACGGCGTGGAGATAATAAGTCGTACGTACGCACGCTTGGGACATTAGAATTAATAGGATTTATAGAATAATGAATATGGTTGTGCAATATTTATAATAACATAAAAGTATATATAAGGTAATGGACTTATAATTTTGGTATGGTTATAACAAATAAAGACTAAGTGGAAGAACAAAAGAACTTGAATGAGGGTGGTGAAATCATTACCACTTCTTCGAGATCTTACTTTATATTTGATTAAAAGGGCTCCTTTAGTTGGATTTATGACCAATGGAAGGCCTCTAAGATGAAGGTAGGATATTTTGGAAGTTATTTGGTCAGGTTTTGGCCATTCTAAATGGCTTTGCAGTATTGAATTTGAGAGAAGGGGAAGTTCCCTTTTATAAGAGAGGTGAGGGTCACTTTAGGAAAAGCTTGAAATATTTTTTTATAATAAAATCATTTTTGGATTATAATGGATCAAAAATGATTTATTTAGAAGTTCAACTGGTTTTTGGTCGAAATAATCTCAACCAATATGTTTTATACAAGTTTAGGTTACCATTTTTACCTTATCTTTTAGATTTAACTCTTAGCTAAATAGTTTAACGTTTACTGTGTCTTCTTGTATTCTTACACTATATGGTTAATAAACATACTTTAAACTTCCTAGAGAACACCAAGTGTTTAATTAATGGCATATATAATATTAATTAAGTCTATTGGTTGAACATTAGATTTATATGAATATTATATCAACCAAAAATATAGTAATTGTTTTAAAAATTAATTTCTGTCAATTTTGACACTATTTGGTATTTTGTTTCGTTGAAAGTCATAAAAACATGATTTATTTGAAAACGATACATTAAATCAACCATAAAATGTTATAATCACCTATAAAATTCATTGATATCATAAAAACGTTGAAATTATATTTATTTTAATATTTATAATACAATTTATTAAATTCTTTCATTAATAAGATAATTATTGAGTCATCATTGTGTTATAAATAAATATAATTATTTAATGTCTGAATATTATAAATAAAATACCATGATGTAGGAAATAATTATATATTTTTAATGTATATTTATAGTCTAATTTATATTCTGTGTATCCCTGTATTAAAAATGGTTTAGTAATTAAACTTTGATTTTAACTCTTTTAACACTTATTTAAATAAAATAATAATAAATGTATTAATCTAATAAAAGTAGACATAAAGTATCATATATTATTCCTAAGGTTGTTTATGGTTTAATTAAACTAATAAAATAGAATTAGGACATGTGTTATGGTAACAATAATATCATTTTTACCCTTAATTACCCTATTTAATTGTCAACCGTGGAAAATAAAAGTAAAAAGTTACTATTCCTCACAAATTATTTTCATCTTATTAAACCAATTTTTTCTTACTGATATAAACCGATTATATAATTTTTTATGTTCTACTCATAGAAGCGGTAAAATTATGTTTTATGTGAATTTGCAATTTCTCTTAGGAGGTGGGTAAAAGACGGTGAAAAGTTCCATAAATTTTATATCTAATATTATATCAAAATTACACTAATGAATTACATTGAACATATATAGGTATTAGGTATATATTTTGACATAAAATAAATTTAAATAAAATAAATAATTATTTAATTGAAAAGTCGGTTTGAACCAATAACGCAGTGTTTTTCACTATTCATTATAAAATGAATGTTTTCAGAAACATACGAAAATTTCACCCAATGATAATTTTAATATTAAAAAATCAGAAATGATGTCTATTTTACCAAATTCAAATCATAGAAATTAAATTTTTTAATTTAAATTAATTCATATTGTCAAAACCAAAAAATGTATTTTTAAGAGATAATAACTACCTAAATATTGACACTTGTTTATGTCTAATTTCAAAGTACAACTACTTCCAATAACCAAAATTGGATTAAATTGTAAAAACATAATCTAATTATACTTTAAACCCATTCAAATGTATATTTTAACACTAAAAATTATTTTGATTAAAGAATTTGTTTTCAGTTAAAATTTTGTATTTTTCACTATTCACCCAAATATGTAAGTTATCATAAAAACACCAAAAATTTAACAAAACAGAATTTTTATGTCTCGATTATAAATAACAACATTAGTTTCTCAAATTTAATATATAAAAGTTTCAAATATTGGATTTAATAAGGTTTATCCATTAAAAGGCGGTAAAATTTCATTTTAAAAAATACTTCTTTTATCTGAAAAAATGAATTTGTTCTTATATTATGTCTTAGTTACTAAAAAAATGGATTCTAAAATTATGAGGATTATATAAAATTCAAAATTCTGTTAATAATATTCATAACTGCTTTTGAACATCTAGTTTGTTAAGTCATGGTGTGCTTGAACTATGTGTTGTGTGTAGTGAAATTTATTGAATTACATTGAAGAAATAACGTACTATGAAATAATGGGGTGTTACATTCTCTCCACCTTCAATAAATTGTGTCCTCGCAATTTGAATTTGTTATTCGATAATAGAAGGTTGTATGTATAAGAAATAATATTTTGGAGAACCCACAACAGAAATTGGGTTAATAAAATTTAGTCTTAACAAGAGGGAATGGGAAATGAAAAACTCAACACCAAATTAATTATGATATCGATTAGAGAACATTGGTGGAAATTAGAACCACATAATTGGAGGAAAACGTAAATAATTATTAGGAGTGATTGAGGTCATCAATCACAAATAAGTGTAAAATTGAGTGTCTCAAAGCCATCAATATATGATGATTTAAAATATAATCGTTTCAACAAAACATAAGTTATTAAGATAAAAATTTTTGGTTTTAAGATACCTTAACTAAAGTTTAAGAATTAATTTCTTCATAGAATAATTTAAAAAATATATACTTGACATGTACAGTTCCATGCTTTAACTAATTTCTACCACAAACTCATATTTCACTATAAATGATAATAAAAATACTCTATTTATCATAATAGTATTTGGTTCCAAAAAATAAATTTATAATTCATCTATCAGAACTTTTAAATTAAACTACATAATATAATCTCAGACATCACGTATTCCAGTGGTAGGTGATGCATCCTTATCTCCCTTCAGTTGTGGGTTCATGTCTTGCAGCCTTACCGGATGCAATTGGTTGTTTCTTGACCTCTAGGTTGTCCTTTTATAAAAAATCCAAAAAAAATAATCTTAAGGAAGGATTTTAACCTAAGAATAGAATCCAATGTCAAGACTAATCTACTCTAACCTTTAGACATATCCAAAATACTTCTTTCCAAACTCATAGGCCAAAATTTATAAAGATGTAAAACATAATGAAGATTATTTTTTCCACATAATAACATGTGAATACAATCATCATATATTCTTTTAAAACACGGTAACACCTTATATAACCATAAAACCTTATTGATTATATTCATTCTCTCTTATTCCTTATATAATACTAAATATATTCCTTATATCCAAAAATTTTGAATAATCCAACAATGATGAAATAAAAAAACCATTAATCAGTTCCAAGATAGTCAATAATATCAAATATAATTTAACCAAATCATCCATCTATTATTCCAAAATCAATACCTCAGTATCAGGACAATATTAATGTTTTGTCCTTCCTTCAACCATGTATTTTAAAAAAAATTAACTTTCCATTGAGTCACGTTTCATGGTTCCACACAATCTCAAGTCCTTAATGAAATAGTACTATAGTACAATCCTTATATACTCTATAATTCTTATAACATGTACATAATTAATAAAATACTCAAATGACACAATACTTTAATAACATTATTAGAAATATTAATCATTATTCTTCATATTCAGATGTATCATAACTTGATTATTATCCAATATCTTAATTTGGGGTATACTCTGATGATTTGGACATTGATTCACGTATTAACCCAAATCTTTGCAGATGAATCATTGTGCATTTGAAACCTTTTTCTCAACCTTTCAATCACGTACTTGGCGTCCTTTTTCTCTACACTTATAAGAATCTCCAATTCCCTTCAAGAATTTCCCATGGTGATTCTTTCCACAGTTATCCCATACGCGAAAATCCTTTTTTCCCTTATTCTCATTGTCCATCATTCTCTCTACAATCCGTTTATTCTCTAGATTCCCTTCAAATCCATAAGACTCAAGAAATTATTTACAAATATTATTAACACTTGATAATATTTCTTCATATGATAATAATACATGGGAGACTATTTCCTTTTTAAATTTTGGCATAATACCATGAAATATATTATCTGTCTTACTCTTTCGATTATGTGTATTGTTGGAGGTCTCATTTCATCTACTTGGTGCAATTTCTAACAATGGCATGCACTAGGTTATTTTATGAATTGCAATGCATAATTCCAAAATTGTAAAATAGTTAACATAAAGTGAACAGTTCATGGATATAATCCATAATCATAAAAAGGTTTTCCTTGAGGAGTATATACCATTAAACCCTTCATAGTGGTTTCTAAAGAAAACAAGAATTATACTAAGCATATCCCCTAGTATTTTCATAACCAAGAGTGCAAAAAAGCCCATTATTATGAACCAATTCTCGTTCGAGTCTAGCTAAAAGTGGTGTTTTTAGGTTTTACCCCTAAGTACATCTCTACTAGAGCCACCTCTACCTACTCGTATCCAGACATGGATGTATGGCTTGGAAAACTCACAAAATCTCTACAATACCAAAATTCATGGAAGTTCTTCTATACTAATTCGCAAATTCTATCTTAGGATAATGTGCTCTAATCAGAGATTATCTAAATCTAGTTTCCATGGTTTGTACTAAACTTCCTCTGATACCTATTGTAATGCTCTGACCCCAGTTACCCAAAGTAGATACATTATTTTATTAAATAGGCATGATTACAAAGAATCAAGTCTCGAAAGACTGATCAGTTTAGCAGTCTTGGAAAATATATTATATACATGAACGTGAAATTACACTTTCTAAAATACCACACTAAAAAAATCCTCTTAGAATTCCATTGTTCCCTTAGCTTAACATTTCATCTCAAACATTCGACACTTCTTGGGATCCTAGGAAAATAAAACATAAGAAAGGGGTGAGCTCAGATGCTCAGTAAGGGTAAATAATTTAGAAAAATCAATAAACTTTTAAGAAAATATGTGTAATAAAAACAAAATAATTTATAACATAAACATGAACAAAATATGGAAAAAATAAATCAAATATTACCAAATAAACATGAACATGGATATTCTACTATTCGAATAATCACATGTAATAACTAATTTCATAATGAGGGAATATGTAGTACAAGAAATTAATTTCAATGTCAAGGCCTAGTTCCATGACCTAGGGGCTGATTGTAACTAGACCCCAACCTGGAGAGCCTCTTTAACTGGACTCCAACCCAGAGAGCCTCTGTAATCAGGCTCCAACCCAGAGAACCTTTGTAACTAGACTCCAACCCATAGAGTCTTCTGTAACTAGACCCCAACCTAGAGGGCTTACTTTCATAGGTCCCCAACCCAGAACATACTAGTCCTATACATTCATCTTAAGAAAAGGTTTAAATATAACATAAACAATTGTATTGAAAATAGCATACGAAATGTCAATACTTTAACCATAATCTATTAATGTCATAAAAATAACTCTTACAAAGTCAAAAATATCACAAATCCTTCAATACAATATGGAATATTTTTATTAACATCCGAAAAGTATAAAATCCATCAATGGATGTTGACATAGTTGAAAATGATCGTTATAATTCATTGATATAAATACCCCTTTTCATGAAAATATTTAAAAGTCACATAATTTTGAAAAGAATACATTTAAATACATTTTTGAATAAAATTTTCCCATACCACTTTGAATCTTTTTAAATGAATTATCATTTTAAAAACATTCATGTCCATTTAAATAAATCCTTAAAACCCATTTCAAAAACACATACATTACTAAGTTATATTTCGAAGAAGAAATATTTAAAACATTTAAAATGATGTTTTAGTTAAAGAGTGCCTTAAAAGAATAATTTTTAAATGTTAGTTGTGAAACATGGAAATGGATAATAAACATTTCCTAGAAATTTCTTACATATAAACAATCTCGGAAAATAATGAGATTGAGGAATTAACCCTTACTTTTCACTTTCCATTGGTTGAGGGTATTCTTAACCTCCTGTATAATGACAATTTTATGTTATTTGATTATAATAGAACAATATTAATATTTATTATATCATAAATTATTCATTTATTACTTTATAATACCCATTTAATAATGATTTTCATGTTAAATTAAAATTTTAGTTAATAATTGCTTTCATTATCTTACGTATTTTAACTTGTTATTCTTGATCATATTATTTACATCATGATATAAATACGTATAGAATATAAACCATGATTTATATATCATATATATTTAGAATATATATATTTATAATAGATAGATATATGAAATGGAAAACACCGTTCATGGAGACGGTAGGTCGTACGTACGCAAAACGTTGTTTCTGTTTTCATATCGTATTGAACAGAAGTAAGTGAAAAAGATATATGATAGTATATAAATACATATACGTATAAATATATATATCTACAGTGTCATTATTATTTCATATATTACATACTTATTAGTAATAAAAAAATTTATATTCGTCGATAAATGGTGAAAGTGTAATTGAATCTCATCGTGTCGTGGAGAAGGTAATCCGTACGTACGCACGAAAAACAATATCATTTCATTAATGGTGTGAAATTGGATGGAATATTAATTTTATATAGACATTATCATGTCATTTTAATTGTTTATATACATATTAATCATCATTATATCCATCCAAATAACATAGTGTAGAATAACAAATTACACCACGGCATGGAGACGGTAAGTCGTACCTACGCACGCATGGTGACATTATCATTTATTGGATGGATAGAATAATTAAAATGGTTGTTCCATATTTATAATAACATAACATTATATATAAGGAACTATATTTATTATTTTGGTATGGTAATAAGAAATAAAGTTTAAGTGGAAGAAGAAAAGAACTTGAAAGTGGGTGGTGAAATCATTACCTCTTCTTCAGGTATTTCCATTTGATTTGATCAAAAGGGCTCTTCAGGTTGTCTTTATAACCAAATAAAGGCCTATAGGATGAAGTTAGGATACTAGGGAGGATATTTGGGTGGGGTTTGTCTGATCCAATTTTTTTTTCAGGTGTGAATTTGAGAGAAGGGGAAGTTCCCTTTTATAAGAGAGGTGAAGGTCACTTTAGGAAAATATTGAAATATTATTTTATAATAAAATGATTTTCGGTTTCTAATGGCTCCAAAATTATTTATTTATATTATAAGGTGTATATGGGTCGAAATAATCTCAACCAATATGTATTAAGAAAGTTTAGGTTACCATTTTATCCTTATCTTTTAGAATTCACTCTTAGTTAAATAGTTTATCTTTTACCATGTCTTCTTGTATTGTTACATTATATGGTTAATAAACATACTATAAACATCAAGAGAACCTCATGTGGTTCATTAATGACATATATAATATTATTTAATCTCTTTGGACGAACCTCATATTTTTAGGAATATTATACCAACCAATAATATAGTATTTGTTTTGGAAATTAATTTATGTCAATTTTGAAAACATTTGGTTTTTGGTTTTTTTGAAAGTCATAGAAACTTGATTTTTCCTAAAACGATACATTAAATCAACCCTAACATGTCATATTTACCTATAAAATTCATGGATGTCATAAAAACATTGAAATTATATTTATTTTAATATTTATAATACCATTTATTTGATTTTTCCATTAATAAGGTAATTAGTGAATCATCGTTGTGTCATAAAAAATTTTTTTTATTTAATGTATGAAATTTATAAATAAAATACCATGATGTAGAAAATATTTTTATATTTCTAATGAATATTTATAGTTAATTTTATATTTTTTGTAAATTTATATTAAAAATGGTTTAGTTATTAAACATTGATTTTAACTCTTTTAATTGTTTTTTAAATAAAATAATAATAAATGTCCTAATCTAATCCAAGTGGACCTAAAGGATAATATTTTATTCCTATGGTTTTTTTTAGTATAATTACAATTATCCAATCAAATTAGGAAATGTTTCTGTGTATGAATAATAATATTTTTACCCTTCATTACCCTATTTACTTTTAATCGTGGTAAATAAAAGTAAAAAAGGTACTATTCATCAAAAATTATTTTGATCTCAATGGACGACATTTTTTTTACTATGACAAATCATTTCTTTCATATTTTTTAAATTATACTCACAAAATCAGTAAAATTATGTTTTATGCGAATTTGAAAATTCTTCTAGGAGGTGGGTAAATGATAGTGAAAAGTTAAATATAATTTTATATATCTAATATTATTTAAAAATGAATATAATGTATTACATTAAACATATATAGTTATTATGTATCTATTCCGACAAAAAATAAATTTAAATAATATAAATAATTATTTAAATGAAATGTCGGTTTTACCTAATAACACAATGTTTTTCACTATTCATTAAAAATTGAAAGTATTCAAAAACATACCAAAAATTCACCATAAGATAATTTTGGTATTCTGAATTCAGAAATGAATTCTATTTTAAAAAATTCAAAACATACAAATTGTGTTTATTAATTTAAAATTAATTTCTATTGTCAAAACCAAATAGCGTATTTTTAAGAAATAATAACTACCAAAACTTTAACACTTGTTTATGTCTAATTTCAAATTGAAATTACTTATAATGACAAACATTGGATTAAATGGTAAAAATATAAAGTAATTATACTATCAAACCATTCATATGTATAGTTTATGACTAAAAAATATTTTGATTAAAAAAGTTGTTTTTAGTTAAAATTTATTATTTTTCACTATTTACCCAAATATAAAAGTTATCAGAAAAACACCAAAAAAATTTCAAAACTAAATTTTATGTCCTTATTCTAAATTAAAAGTTTATGTTTACAAATTTAATATATAATGGTTTTAAATATTGGATTTAAAAATGGTTCTCTATTAAAATGCAGTAAAATTTAATTTTAAAAAAAATACTTCTTTTATCTAAAAAAATGGAGTTGCTCTTATATTATGTCTAAGAAACTTATAATATGGATTCTAAAATAATAAGGATTATATAAAATTCAAAATTTAGTTAATACTATTCGTAACTGCTTTTTAATGGCTAGTTTGGTAAGTCATGGTGCGCTTGAACTCAGTATTGTGTGTAGTGCAAGTTATTGAATTACATTGATGAAATAACGTAATATAAAATCCATGGGTGTTACATTCTACCCTCCTTCAATAAATTGCATCCTCAAAATTTGAAATTGTTATTTGAAATTAAAATGCTAAAAATAGAAAAATACCATTAGTGGAGAACCCACATTGGAAATCGGGTTAATAAAATTTAGTCATAATAAGAGGGAAAGGGAAATAAAAAAGTCACCACAAAATTATGATTTTGATTAAGAGAAAATTTGTGGAAATTATATACACATAATTGGAGGAAAAACATAAATATTTATTCGGAGAGATTCAGGTCATCAATCAAAAAAAATTGTAAAATTGAGGGCCTCAAAGCGATCAATCTATGATAATTTCAAATAACATCGGTTCAACAAAACATAAGGTTTTAGGATAACACATTTTTTGTTTTAATATCCCTTAACTAATGTTTAAGAATTAATTTATTCATAGAATAAGAGAAAAAACATATACTTTACAAGTAGAGTTTCATCCTTTAACTAATTTCTACCACAAACTCATCTTTCACTATAAAAGATAATAAAAGTACATTATTTATCCTAATCATATATGGTTCAAAAAAATAATTTATAATTCATCTATAATACCTTTAAAAAACTAAATTATACAATCTAGGACATCACTAAGGCCAATGGTTGGTGATGCACCCTTTCTGCCCTTCTGTTGTGGGTCCAAGTCTCGTGGCCTTGTCGGACATGACTGGTTTTCGTCTGACCTCTCGGTTATCCTTTTATAAAAAATCCAAAAACATAATCTTATGAAATTATTTTACCTTAACAATAGAATCCAATGTCAAACTTAATCCATTATAACCATTAGACTTCTCCAAAATACTTCTTTCCAAACTCACAATCCAAAATTTATAATGATGTAATACACAATGAAGATCATTTTTTCCTTGTAATAACATGTGAATGCCATTATCATGTATTCTTTTAAAATATTGTAACACCCTGAATTATAATAAATAATTATTGATTACATTCATGCTCCCTTATTCCTTATATAATACTAGATATATTCTATATATCAAAAAAAAATTAATACTCCAACAATGATGAATTAAACGAACTATTAATCAGTTCCAATATAGTTATGAATATCTAATATAATTTAACCTAATCAACCATATATTATTTAAACATCAATACCTCGGTATCAGAACCATATTAAAGTTTTGTCTTTCCTTCAATCTTATATTTTCCAAAATGATTAACTTCCCTCTCAGTCACTTTTCTTAGTTCCACACAATCTCAAGTCCTTAATGAAATAGTACTATAGTACTATCCTTATATACTCTATAATTATTACAACATGTATATCATTAATACAATACCCAAAAGACATAATAATTTAATAACAACATCAGAACTCTAAATCATTCCTCTTCATCTTCGGTTGTATCATAACATGCTTATTATCGAATATCATAATTTGGGGTATACTCTGATGATTTGGACATTGATTCGTGTAGTGTCCCAACTCATTGCAGATGAAGCATTGTACATTTGAAACCTCTTTCTCACCCTTTCAATCACGTACTTGGTGTCCTTTTTCTCCACATTTATCACAAACTCTCATTCCCTTCAAGCATATACCAAGGTGATTATTTCCACAATTATGATATAAGGGAAAATCCTTTTTCCCTTATTCCCTTTATCTATCTTTCTCTCTATAATCCTTTTCTTCTCTGGCTTCCCTTCAAATCCATAGGACTCATAAGATTCTTTACGTATCTTATTAACAATTTATATTATTTATTCATATGATGATAATTCATGGGATATTATTTCCTTTCTAAATGTTTCCATAATACCATGAAATATATAATCCTTCTTACTCATTGGATAATGTGTATTTCTGGAGGTCTCATTCCATCTACTGGGAGCTATTTCTAAAAATGGAATAAACTATTTTTGTTTATGAATCACAATGCATAATTGAAAACATGTAAAACAGTTATCATAAATTTAACAGTTCATGGATATAATCAATAACCATAAAATTGTTTTTTGAGGTGTATATACCCAAAAACCCTTTATAGTTATTTCTAAATAAAATGATAATTACACAAATCATATCCCCTGGGAGAGTCATAACCAAGAGTGCAGCAAGGCCCATTTTTGTGCACCAGTTCCCATTCGAATCTTGATCAAAGTGGTCTTTTCTGGTTTTACCCCAAGGTACATCTCTGCCAGAGCTGCCTTTGCCTATTCGTATCCAAAAAAGGATGTATTGCATTGTAAACTCATAAAATCTCTAGAGTACCAATATTATAGGAAGTTCTTCTATAATTATTCTCCATGTCCATCTTAGGATAATGTTCTCTAATCAGAGTTTATCTAAATCTAGTTTCCAAGGTTTGTACTAAACTTAATCTGATACAAACTGTAACTCCCCGAACCTAGTTACCCAGTGTCAGTGCATTATTTTAAGACATTGAATGATTACAAGGAATCAAGTCCCAAAATACTGGTCAGTTTAGCAGTCTTGGAAAATAGATTACATACATGAACGTGACATTACATGTTATAACATACAACACTAAAAAAATACTCTGAGAATTCCATTATTACCTTTTCTTAACCCAACATCTCAAACATAAAACACTTCTTGGGATCCTAGAAAAATAAAACATAAGAAAGTGGTGAGCTCAGATGCTTAGTAAGGGTAAATAATCTAGAAGAAGCAATAAACTTTTAAGTAAATATGTGTAATAAAAACAAAAGCCTTTCTAACATAAACTTGAACATAATAGGGAAAAAATAATTCAATCATTACCGTATAAACATGTACATGGATATTATACTAGTCAAATAATTACATGTCATAAAAAAATTCAAAATGATCGAAATGTATAGTACCAGACATTAAATTTTTGTGTCAAGGCCTCATGTCAAGACCTGGGGGCTAACTATAACTGGACCCCAACCCGTAGAGCCTTTTCAACCGTACTCCAACCTGGATAGCCTCTATAACTGGACTCCAACCCGGAGAGCCTCTATAATTGAACTCCAACCTAGAGAGTCTACTGTAACTGGACCCCAACTCGGAGGTCTTACTTTTACCAATCCCAAAACCAGAACATACTAGTCCAATACATTCATCTTAATAATGGATTGAAATATAACATAAACATTCATATTAAATCTAGCATAGGAAATGTCAATACTTTAACCATAAACCATGAATGTCATAAAAATAACACATCCATAGTCAAACATATCACAAATACTTAAATACAATATGAGATAATTGTACCAACTTCCAGTAAGTTTAAAATCTATCAAATTATGTTGACATAGATGAAAATGATCAGTAAAATTCGTTGAGGGAAATACCCCTTTTAGGAAAACATTTATAAATCACACAATTTTGAAAATAATACATTTAAAAAAATTATTCAATGTTTCCCATACAACTTTGAGACTTATGAATGGAATTAACATTTCAACAACATTCATGTCCATATAAATAAATCCTTCAAAAACATTTTGAAAACATTTACGTTAATGAGAATCATTTAGATGATTACATATTTAAAACACTTAAAATGATGTTTTAGTTAAATATTACCTTAAAATAATCATTTTGAAATTTCTTTTATGAAACATGGACATAGATTGTAAACATGTCCAAAAAAATACTTACACATAAACAATCTCGGATAATAATGAGATTGAGGAAATAACCTTTAACTTTCACTTTCCTTTGGACAATGGTATGTTTAACCTCCTATATAATGACCATTATATGTTCGTATATTATAAATGAACCATATTTATATTTATTATATCATACATGATTCATTTATGACTTTATACTTCACATTTAATAATGATTTTCACGTTAAATTAACATTTCGGATAATAATTACTTTTTTTGTCGTACGTATTTTAGCTTGTTATTATTGATTGTATCATTTTGATCATGATTTGAATAATTCCATAATATAAAAAATTATTTATATATCATATATATTCATAATATAAATGTTTATAATAGATATATATATGAAACGGAAAACACCGTTTATGGAGATGGTAGGTCGTACGTACGCATAACTGTTGTTTCTATTTTCATATCGTATTAAACGGAAGTTAGTGAGAAAGATATATTTAAGTACATAAACACCTATAAATATAAATATATATCTCCTATAGCATTATTATTTCATATATTACATGTTAATTTTTAATATATATTTTTATAATCGTTGATGAATGGTGAACGTGGAAATGAATCTCATCACATCGTGGAGACGGTAATCCGTACGTACGCACGAGCGACAATATAATTTCCTTAAAGGTGTGGAATTGGATTTTATATTAATTTTAAATAGATTTTATCATTATATTTTCATTATTTATATACATATTACTCATCATTATATCCATCCAAATAACATAGTGTGCAATAACAAATTACACCACAGCGTGGAGACGGTAAGTCGTACGTACGCACACATGGTGACATTATCATTCATAGCATGGATACAATAATGAATATAGTAGTTCTATATTTATAATAACATCACATTATATATAAGTTACTAGATTTATTATTTTTTTATGTTAATAAAAAAAGAAATAGTAAGTGGAAGAAGAAAATAATTTGAAAGAGGGTGGTGAAATCATTACCTCTTTTTCAGGATCTTCCTTTTTATTTGATCAAAATGGATGCATAGGATGGCTTTCTGGCCTAAGAAATTCCTCTATTATGAAGGTAGGATATTTGGGAGGATATTTGGGTAGGTTTTTGCCGTGCCAAATGGCTTTTCATGTTTCAATTTGAGAGATGGAGAAGTTCCCTTTTATAAGAGAGGTGAGGGTCACTTTAGGAAAGGATTGAAATACTATTTTATTATAAAATCATTTTCCGTTTAAAATGGTTATAAAATGATTTATTTAGTGTATAAGGTGGTTGTGAATTTAAATAATCTCCACTAATAGGTTTTAGACAAGTTTAGGTTGCCATTTTAACCTTATCTTTTAGATTTAACTCTTAGTTAAATAGTTTAACTTTTACCGTGTTGTCTTGTATTCTTACACTATATGGTTAAAAAAATTATTCTAAACATCCATGAGAACCTAAATTGGTTCATTAATGACATATATAGTATTATTTAAGCTCTTTTTCTGATCTGTAGTTTTATAGGAATATTATATTGACCAATAATATAGTATTTGTTTTAAAATATAATTTATGTCATTTTTGAAACTATTTCATTTTTGGTTTTTTTAAAAGTAATAACAACTTGATTGCTTCGAAAAAAATATATTTAATCAACCCTAACATTTAATATTAACCTATAAAATTCGTGTATGTCATAAAAACATTGAAATTATATTTTTTGAATATTTATAATACCATTTATTTGATTCTTTCTTTAATAAGGTAATTAATGAATCATTATTGTGTCAAAAATAATTTTAAATATTTAATGTATAAATATTATAAATAAAATACCATGATGACGGAAATATTTTATCTTTCTAATGAATATTTATAGTCTACTTTATATTGTGTGTAACACTATATTAAAATGGTTTAGTTATTAAACTTTGATTTTAACTCTTTTAACTCTTCTTTAAATAAAACAATAATAAATGTCCTAATATAATCCAACTGGACTTAAGGGATCATATTTTATTCCTAAGTTTGTTTTTGTTCAAACTACACTTATTCAATTAAATTAGGACTTGTGTTAGGGTAATAATAATATCATTTATACCCATAATTACCCTACTTACTTTTAATCGTGGTAAATAAAAGTAAAGAGATATTATTCATCAAAAATTATTTTCATCTAATTGAAAAAAAAATTATTACTAATATTAACAGTGTCTCTGGGATTTTTTAAATTCTACTCCCAGAAGATGTAAACCTATGTTTTATGTGAATTTGCAAATTCTCCTAGGAGGTGGGTAAAAGACGATGAGAAGTTAAATAAAATTATATATATAAAATATTATTTCAAAATGACTCTAATGAATTAAATTAAACATGTATCGGTATTATGAATCTATTTTGACCTAAAAAAATAAAATAAAATAAATATTTATTTAAATGAAAAGTCGGTTTTAACCAATAATGCAGTGTTTTTCACTATTCATTATAAATTGAATGTTTTTAGAAACGTACCAAAAATTCACCGTAAGATAATTTGGATATTATGAATTTGTAAATAAAGTCAATTTTACCAAATTAAAAACATAGAAATTACATTTATTACATTAAAATTAATTTATGTTGTTAAAACCAAAAAGCGTATTTTTATAAAAAAATAACTACCAAAAGATTGACACTTGTTTATGTCCAATTTCAAAATGAAATTACATCAAATGAAAAACATTAGATTAAATGGTATAAAAAATCTAATTATAATTCCAAACCATTCAGATTTAATGTTGAACATTATAAATTATTATTATTAAAAAAATTAGTTAAAATTTTTTAATATTCACTATTCAAACAAATATGAAAGTTATCATAAAAAACACATAACATTTATTAAAAATAAATTTTTATGTCATGATCCTAAATAAGGGGATTATTTTGATAAATTTAACATATAAAAGTTTCAAATATTAGATTTAAAAAAAATTCCATTAAAAGGTTTTAAAATTGAATTTTAAAAAATATACTTTTTTTATATGAAAACATGAATTTGTCCTTATATTATGTCTAAGAAACTCATAAAATGGATTATATAATTATAAAAATTATATGAAATTAAAAATTCAGTTAATATTATACATAACTGCTTTTGAACGGCTAGTTTGGTAAGTCGTGGTGTGCTTGAACTTGGTGTTGTGTGTAGTGCAAGTTATTGAATTACATTGAAGAAATAATGTACTATAAAATCGTGGGGTTTTACATTCTCCCCTCCTTCAATAAATTTCATCCTCACAATTTAAAATTTTTCTTCGAAAATAAATTTTTAAAAATAGAAAAATACCTTTGTGGAGAACCCACATCAGAAATTGGTTTCATAAAATTTAGCCTTAATAAGGGGGAAAGGGAAATGAAAAATTCACCACCAAATTATGATATCGATTAGAATATTGGTGGAAATTAGAGACACATAATTGTAGAAAAAACATAAATATTTATTGGGAGTTATTTAGTTCATTAATCACAAACAAGTGTAAAATTGAGGGCCTCAAAGTCGTCAATCTATGATAATTTAAAATATCATTAGTTCAACAAACCATAAGGTATTAGGATAACACATTTTTAGTTTTAAGATCTCTTAACTAACATTTAAGAATTAATTTACTGAAAGATTAAGAGAGAGAAAATATACTTAACAATTAGAGTTCCATCCTTTATGTAATTTCTACCACAAACTCACCTTTCACTATAAAATATTATAAATATACTATATTTATCCTAATTGTATATGGTTCCAAAAAAATGAATTTATAATTCATCTTTCAGAACTTTTAAAAAAACTACAATATAAAATCCAGGGCATCATGTAGGCCAGTGGTAGGTGATACACCCTTGTCGCCCTTCGGTTGTGGGTTCAAGTCTCGTGGCCCTGTCGGACGTGAATGGTTGTGGCTCGACCTTCGAGTTATCCTTTTATAAAAAAATCCAAAAAAAATAATCATAATAAATGATTTTACCATAATAGTAGAATCCAATGTAAAAAATAATCCATTCTAACCTTCAGACTTATCCAAAATACTTATTTCCAAACTCATAGTCCAAAATTTATAAAGATGTAAAACACAATGAAGATACTTTTTTCCACATAATAACATGGGAATACAATCATCATGTTTTCTTTTAAAAGATGTTAAAACCGTGAATTACCATAAAACCATATTGATTATATTCATTCTCCCTTATTCCTTATAGAATACTATATATATTCCTTATATCCAAAAATTTTTAATACTCTAACAATGAAGAAATAAACAAACCATTAATTAGTTCTAAGATAGTCAAGAATATCCAGTATTATTTATCCAAATCATAAATCTCTTATTCCAAAATCAATACCTCAGTATCAGGAAAATATTAATGTTTTGTCTTTCCTTGAACCATATATTTTTAAAAATATTTAACTTGCCCTTGAGTAACTTTTCTTATTTCCACACAATCTCATGTCCTTAATGAAATAGTACTACATTACAATCCTAATATACTCTAATATACTTATAACATGTACATCATTAATACAATTTTCAAATGACACAATACATTAATAACACCATAAGAACTCTTAATCATTCCTCTTCATCTTAGGAAGTATCATAACTTAATTATTATCCAATATCAACATTTGGGGTATACTCTGATGATTAGTACATTGATTCGCGTAGTGTCTCAACTCCTTGCAGATGAAGCATTGTACATTTGAAACCTTTCTCTCACCCTTGAAATCTACTACTTGGTGTCCTTTTTCTCCACACTTATAACCAACTCTCATTCCCTTCGAACACTTACTAATGAGATTTTTCCACAGTTATCACATACGGGAAAATCTTTCTTACCCTTTTCCCTTTATCCATCTTTCCCTCTAATATCCTTTTCTTCTCTGGCATCCTTTCAAAGCCATAGGACTCAGAAAATTCTTTACTTATCTTATTGAAACATTATATTATCTCTTCATATGATGATAATACATGTGATACTGTTTCCTTTCTAAATGTTTTCTTAATACGATGAAATATATGATCCTTCTTACTCTTTAGATAATGTGTATTGCTGGAGGACTCATTCCATCTACTGGGCACCATTTCAAAACAATGGAATACACTAGGTTAGTATAATAATCGCAATGCATAATTCCAAAATTTTAAAACAGTTAACATAAATTGAACAGTTCATGGATATAGTCTATAATCATAAAAATGTTTTCTTTGAGGAGTATGTACCCATAATCCCTTCATAGTGGTTTGTAAAGAAAATGAGAATTATCCTAAGCATATCACTCGGGAGTGTCATAACCCATGGTGTAGCATGGTCTATTGTCGTTCACTAGTTCCCATTCGAGTCTAGATCAAACCAGTTTTTTTTGGGTTTTACCCATAGGTACATCTATGCCAGAGCTACCACTACCTTCTCATATCCAGACAGGGAAGTATTGCTGGGAAATCTCATAAAATTTGTACAATACCAAAATTCTAGGAAGTTCTTTTATACTAATTCTCAAAGTCTATCATAGTATAATGTGTTATTATCAGAGTTTATCTAAATCTAGTTTACATGGTTTGTACTAAACATCCTCTGATACCAACTGTAATGCCACGACCCTGGTTACCCAGAGTCGGTGCCTTATTTTAATACATTGGCATGATTACACAGAATCAATTCCCAAAATAATGATCAGTTTAGAAGTATTTTATAACAGACTACATGCATAAATGTGACATTACACTGTATAACATACATCACTAAAATGATACTCTGAGAATTCCATTGTTCCCTTAGCTCAACCCTATATCTCAAATATAAAAAACTTCTTCGGATCCTTGGATAATAGAACATAATAAAGGGGTGAGCTCAGATGCTCAGTAAGGATAAATAATTTAGTATAAGAAAAAACAATGTAAGGAAATTTGTGTAATAAAAAAATCCTTTCAAACATAAACATGAACATAATATGGAAAAAAAAATAAATCAATCATTACCCAATAAACATGCACATGGATATTCTACTAGTCGAATAATCACATGTAATAATTAATTTCATAATGAGAGAATGTATAGTACCAAACATTAATTTCTATGGAAAGGCCTTGTGCCATGAGCTAGAGGATAACTGTAACCGGACCCCAACCTGGAGAGACTATATAACCGGACTCCAACCCGGAGAGCCTCTATAACCAGACTCCAACCCAGAGAACCTATATAACTGGACTCCAACCCAGACAGTTTGTTGCAATAATACCCCAACCCTGATGGCTTACTTTTACTAGTCCCCAACCAGGAACGTACTAGTCCAACACATTAATATTAAGAAAATGTTGAAATATTACATAAAAATTCATATTAAAACTAGCATACAAAATGTAAATACATTAACCATAAACCATGGATGTCGTAAAAATTACTCATGCATAGTCAAACATATAATAAATCCTTAAATACAATATGGAATATTTTTATCAACTTCTAACAAGTTTAAAATACATCAATGGATATTAACATTGATGAAAATAATCGGTAAAATTCAGTGAGAGAAATACCCCTTTTTCATGAAAACATTCAAAAGTCACAAAATTTTAGAATGAATACATTTAAAGAAATTTTTTAATCAAAGTTTCCCATACCAATTTTAATCTTTTGAAAGGAATTAACATTTTAAAAACATTCATGTACATATAAATAAATCCTAAAAACAATTTTGAAAACAGGGACATTAATGAGAAATATTTAGAAGTGTAAATATTTAAATCATAAAAAATGATGTTTTATTTAAGTAATAACTTAAAAGAATCATTTTGAAATGACTTTTGTGATACATTTACATGGATAATAAACATATTTCAGAAAATACTTACACATAAACATTCTCGGATAATAATAAGGTTGAGGAATTAACCCTTACCTTGCACTTTCCTTTGGTCAAGGGTATGTTTAACCTCTTGTATAATTACAATTGTATGTCATTAGATTATACCAGAAAAATATTCATATTTTTTATATCATTCATGCTTCATTTATGACTTTATACTACCCATTTAATAATGATTTTTATGTTAAATTAACATTTCAGGTAATAATCACTTTCTTTATCATACGTATTTTAACTTGTTATTCTTGATCATATCATTTAAATCATGATTTAAATACATCCCTAATATAAACCATGATTTATAGATCATCTATATTTAGTATATAAATATTTATTGTAGATAGATATATGAAATGGAAAACACCGTTTATGGAGACGGTAGGCCGTACGTATGCATAAACGTTGTTTTTGTTTTAAATTGAATGGAAGTAAGTGAATAAGATATATGTAAGTACATAAATACATATAAATATATATATATATATCTATATGAGATTTATTATGTCATATATTACATACTTATTAGTAATATATATTTTTATTATTGTTGATGAATGGTGAACGTAGAAACGAATCTCATCTCGTCGTGGATACGGTAATCTGTACGTACGCACGAGCGACATTATAATTTCATTAAAGGTGTGGAATTGGATGGTATATTAATTTTACAAAGAAATTATCATGTTATTTTCATTATTTATATATATATATTACTCAACATTATATCCATCCAAATAACATAATGTTGAATAACAAATTACACCACAGCGTGGAGACGGTAAGCCTTACGTACGCATGCATGTTGACATTATCTTTTATAGGATGTATAGAATAGTGAATATAGTTGTCCATATTTATAATAAAATCACTTTATATTCATGGTACTAGAGTTATTATTTTGGTATGGTAATAAAAAAGAAAGAGTACGTGGATGAAGAAAATAACGTGAAAGAGGGTGGTGAAATCATTACCTCTTCTTCGGGTTCTTCCTTTTGATTTGATCAAAGGTGTTCTTTACGATGGCTTTATGACAAACGGAATGCCTCTATGATGAATTTAGGATAGTTGGGAGGATATTTTGGTAGGGTTTTTCCGATACAAATGGCTTTGGAGGTGTGAATTTGAAATAAGGGGAAGTTCCCTTATATAAGAGAGGTGAGGGTAACTTTAAGAAAATCTTGAAATATAATTATATAGTAAAATCATTTTCGGTTTATAATGACTCAAAAATTATTTATTTAGAGTCTAAGGTTGTTATGTGTTCAACTAATCTCAACCAATAGGTTTTAGACAATTTTAGGTTACCATTTTGACCTTATCATTTTTATTTATCTCTTAGTTAAATAGTTTGACTTTTACTGTGTGTCTTCTTGTATTATTAAACTATATGGTTAATAAACATACTATAAACATCCAAGAAAACCTGAAGTGATTAATTAATGACATATATAATATTATTTAAGACCATTTTTATCAACCTTATATTTTTAAGAATATTATATCAACCAATAATATATTATTTGTTTTAAAAATTAATTTATGTCAATTTTGACACTATAATGGTATTTGGTTTTTTTTAAGTCATCACAACTTGATATCTTCAAACATGATACATTTTATCAACCACAACATTTCAAATTCACCTATACAATTATTGGATGTCATAAAAACTTTGAAATTATATTTATTTTAATATTAATAATACCATTTATTTGATTCCTTCATTAATAAGGTAATTACTAAATCATTATTGTGTGATAAATAAATTTAATTATTTTATGTCTAAAATTTTTAAATAAAATTCCATGATGAAGAAATATTTTTATATTTATAATTAATATTTATAGTCTAATTTATATTGTGTGTAACCTTATATTAAAAAGGGTTTTGTTATTAAACTTTGATATTAACTCGTTTAACTCTTCTTTAAATAAAATAATAATAAACAACCTAATCTTATCCAAGTGGACCTAAAGTGTCATATTTTATTCCTATGATTTTTTTGTCGAATTAAACTTATCCAATAGAATTAGGACGTGTTTTAGGTTATCAATAAAATCATTTTTTCCCTAAATTACACTATTTACTTCGAACCATGGTAAATAAAAATAAATAGATATTATTCATCAAATATCATTTTTATCTTATTGAACAACCTTTTTCTTACTAATATCAACCATGTCTCTTGAATTTTTTAAATTATACTCACAGAAGTGGTAAAATTATGTTATTTGCAAAATTTCTTATTCTCCTAGGAGGTGGGTAAAAGACGGTGAAAGTTCAAAAAAAAATTTGTATATCTAATATTATTTAAATATGACTCAAATAAATTACAGTAAACATATATAGGTATTATGTATCTATTTTGACCTAAAATAATTTTAAATAAAATAAATAATGTTTTAAATGAAATGTTGGTTTTAACCAATAACATAGTGTTTTTCACTATTCATCAAAAATAGAAAGTTTTCAGAAGCATACCAAAAATTCACCCTAAGATAATTTTGATATTCCATATTCATAAATGAAGTCTATTTTACCAAATTCAAGTCATATTTATTTAATTTATTAATTTAAATTTAATTCTCATTGTCAAAACCAAAAAGCGTATTGTTTGGAAATAATAACTACCAAAAGATTGATATTGGTTTATGTCCAATTTCAAAGTGAAATTACTTCCAATGACTGAAATTGGACTAAATGGTAAAAATATAATCTAATTATACTTCCAAACCATTCATATGTATAGTTGAAAACTATAAATTATTTTATTAAAAAATCAGTTAAAATTATGTATTTTTGGCTATTCACCCAAATATGAAAGTTATCAGAAAACACCAAAAATTTATCAAAACTAAATTTTCATGTCCCGATTCTAAAGAAGCAGTTTATTTTTCAAAATTTAATATATAAAAGATTCATATATTGGATTTAAAAAGGGTTCTCCATTAAATGGATTTAAAATTTCACTTAAAAATACTTCTTTTATTTGAAAAAATGAATTTATTCTTATATTATGTCTAATAAACTCATAATATAGATTCTAAAATTATAAGTATTATATAAAATTCAAAAAAAATTAATACTACTCATAACCTCTTTTGAATGGATAGTTTGGTATGTCGTGGTGTGCTTGAACTTAGTGTTGTTTGTAGTGAAAGTTATTAAATTACATTGATGAAATAACGTATTATGAAATCTTGTGGTGTTATAATTTATGGGACTTCTCTGTGTGATTATGCAGCATGATCTTGTGGGGGAATCTAGTTCTCTTAAAATCCAACCACAAGAAAAGAATTATCCAACCCATGACTTGGATCTAGAAGCTGTAATGAATGATTTGAAAACCTGTAATCTATAACTCTTTGGGAAGTAATTTATAGTCTATTCTAATCATGAAATATTAGCCTACATCTTCTCTTAGAAGGACATCAATATAAGGTACAACCATTGGTCAGAGTTCTTATAGCGGTTCAACATTGAAATTATCTATACTCAGAGCATGGGTAATGTGATGGTGGATGATTTGAGTATAAAAGTACTTGTGCTAGCCTTGGGGAAGTCAAGTGATGAGTGGAAACTGGTGGGGTGTTGTGATCATATGCATGTGGTGAACATGGAGAATAATTGAGGTGTGTTCTTGGAGAGGATTCTATTGAATCCTTCTCGCATGGAGTTGATTCTTCGAGAACATCACATTAAATAGATTTATCAGTGGTCAAGGTTGTTTCTTCATGTTGTGAAGACTTCTTATGATTGGTCATTTCCTACTCAGGGAATATTGTTTTTCATGGTTTGTTCCATAGTGTTGTCCTCTCTGTTGAATATGGTGATCATGATATCCACAAATCGTTGTTGGCTATCCATCATGTTTCTACCTTAATATATTTTGATTTGTGATAGTAGTTTTAGTGGTATGGAATGAGATGAGACAAATATGACTTCGTGTCGAGAATCTACATATGTAAGAAGTTTAAAGCATAGCACCAAAGGCCCTCTAGTTTGCTTTATCCATTACCCATTCCCACATTGAATGACCTCTTTTTGAATATGGGATTTGATATGTATGCCTATCCCTGATAGCCCTTGATCTGATAGATCATCTATAGCTTCTAATCCCCACAATCCCTTGATTACAGGATTGTATCTTAGTATTCCTATCCCTAATATCAATAAATAATAATCTTATATCTAAAACATGATTACAATGGAAAATAATTAATAAATTGAAAACCTAAAAAATATCTGTTAAGAAGAAAAATGTCTACAAAAATTAAAAAAATACTATGAACAATTTTTTCACGCATTTTATTCATTAGAGCTCTCACGTAATGAAATAAATTAGAACTTATACTAATGAAACAGAGATGTATTTACTCCAAACTTTTTCAATGACTGATTATTTACAATAAATAATCTTAATGGTCATATTTTTGTTAATGTTCATACTTTTTTCATGTTATTGCAATGAATTAGAGACTTGGAACATCAATTCATCTTTTATAACATAATTTCTAACATTATAGTGATTTAAGGCATTATATGGAAAAAATTTCCCTTGTATTAGAAATCAGATATACATATTCAATGTTTAAAGTCAGTTACTATTATGGGATTCCTTAAAAAATTCATTGTGATAAATTTTTGAGTGTGAATATGATGTTTATTTGTTCCACCATCATTCTGATTATAAATATTTTTCCATATAAACACAATTCAAAATTTCTTCATTTTGATCTAATATTGGTGAATCCTATATATATTGGATCTAAACTCATTTAGAAAATCATATAAAAGAATTTCAGTTTTTTTCATGAATACTTTAGAAATATATCAATAAATGGTAGAAGTATAATTTTCCTAAAAAAATTGTTCAAGGACAATGAATATAAAATGTTTGTAATGAAGTATTTAATAAAAATTTGTGATTTTCATAAATAATTTAGTGAAAATTTTATAAGAAAAACTATTCACTCAACACATATTTTTCTTTATTTATATCTATATTTGGTATAGTAAACTATGTGGGGATCATTCCATTTAAAAAATTCTTCTTTTCATGGTTTGAACAATATTTTCTTCATAGAAACTCAATATTCATCCTTTTTTCAAAAATATTCCTATATAACCAAAAATACATACAAACTCCCAATATTTTCTATCAAATTAAAAATCATTGAAAATTAAATATAAACACTTCTAAACATACTCAAATACTTCAAAATTCATGTGAACCAATATTTCATAAATTTACAAAGTGATGTATATATTGAAAATAAATTAAAACATTATCACCATAATTATTTTATATTAATCACATAATTTAATTAAAGATAAATAATACAATATATATGAACATTTTCAATATAAATTCAAAGAAAACATATCATAGTAATTCAACTATCTTACCAAAGATAATTGTTTTTCAACCGCCCATAAACTCAATACATAGTTTCAACATGTTGTTCCAATTCAATTATATATAGAGATACATTAATACTGGACCCATAATCATGTGTATTCTTAGATATATATACCATTAATAGGAGATTCATTCAAAGAAACCTACTATCATGGAGATAGGATTTGCTATTGTTATAAAAGAAAAGGTCATATTAATCTTGAGTGCTTGATAGGTGTTTAATAAATGGAATATTGGGTTTAATAGTGGATTGAACTCTAATTTATTAATAGTAGTGTGATTTGTTACCTCCCTATAGTGCTCAAGTAGGCCTTAAAGTGTAATCATTAATTGATGTGATGACAGTGCACTCGGAGGAAAAACCAATGGGTAGTGATATGATCCACATTCACTACCACTACATATCTAAGGTATACACTATAATCATAGTAGTTTAATATAGGTTTGTTGTTATATGTATTATATTGGTGATGAATAGTTCATAATTAACATGGTTTCAAATACAATTTATGTCTTTTTGAATACTATCCCTAATACTCATTGATACTCTGATAGTCTATTATTTTTTCACAACACATATTCTTCAATATCTATAAATCCATGTTTAATACCTAGACTAAAATATATTGATAGAGACACTTTTATGAATCAATTTCCAAATCACTAATACAAGTATTGGGGGTTTTTTATATGGGTTATATAACATCAGTTAGGGTACCATTACCCAAACTAGGCATATCTCAAGAGCATTTAATAAAATTAAAAAAATTGCCAAATTCCCTCTATTGCATAATTTTTGAATCTATAATTTTGGTTAATATTTAATAAAAACCTTAAATTAGTAGGTGGGGTTTGGATAATTGAATTATTGATATTTTCTTCATATAATATCTAATAGATCCATATTTTACAGGTATCTTCACAAAAAGTGATCTAATTTCATGGTTAGGCTTTTTATTTTCTAATGATTTATTTTTCATGATGTTTTAGACTAGATTCTTCATTCATATATAGTCGATCCATATATGTTAATTTTTTTAAAGATTTACCTTCATGATTTTGGTTATTGGTGTTGGATGAAAATGATTAGTTTTTATAGTTAAACATTGTGGGTATAGTTGGATGGTATAAGTACATTAAACCCCTTACGTTTCAATATAATTATGAAATACCCTCTAAATTTTGTAATTCACCAAAAAAATGTTTGGTTGAACGTCACAAGTGGTTAGATATCCAATCATTGACCAATTCCCTATCCAATCTCTCTATCTCACTCACACACACTCTCTCTCGCCCTCTCTTTTAATCTCTCATGATGTCTCTCTCTTCATCCCCAACATCACTCACTCTCCCTCTCAACAAATATATAATGATTAATCTCTCTTCAATCCCTATGACTCATTATCTCCCTCCCCCATTACCCTCTCCCTATATCTCTCCCTCTCTATCCCTCTCTCTCTCGACCTTATTCTCTCAATTTCCCCCCCCCCCCCCCTCTCTCCCTCCCACTCTCCCTCCCTCTATACCTCAATAAATTTATATCACTCTATCTCCCTTAACATCCCAATTTCATGCCCTCACACTCCCTCTCTCTCCATCTCTATCTCTCCCTCACTCACTTTTTATCTTAATTCCTCTCTATCTCACTCTTAATCTCTCTCCCTCTCACCCACTCTCTCTATCCTATATATCTCTATCTGTTTCTTTCCCTCTCTATCTCTCTCCCTCCATATATACCTCTTGAACTCTCTCCCCAACTCTAACTCTCCCATTACCACTCTCTCTATACCCATGTCTCCCTATCTCCCTCCCTCCCTCTACCACTATCTCTCAATCTCCCTCTCTCAAACCCTTAATCTCTAAGACATACTCATGATGTGAATCCACTATCAACAAGTTGGTTGTTATTATAATATTGGTCCTATGAATGTGAATATCCACTCAAATTATGATAGAATTATATCTCCCCCACAAACAAAGAATGGCTCATCTCAATTTAGTGTTATATACTCAAACCATTGATGTGTATATAAGGATATATGGTGGTTCCACCATAAACGAAATTACTCTCTCAAAATCTAAACACACATAGTGATATCTGGGTCTCTTATTAATATTAAGAGTTAATTTATATTTTGTAAATATTATTTTCTTCGTATTATGGGATTTATCATTGTATAGTATACTATAAAAAGGCCATTAAGAGGGTTAACACTCTATAATCCTTAATTATCTTTCATAAAATTATATTTGTGTAATTAAATTCATAGAATGGATTTGGCCTGACAAGTCTTTTATTATTTTTTGTTAGTTTTCAATGTTAACATAATTGGTATTTATATATTAATCCATTCATGGGAAATTAAACTTCATTTGACATTTTATATAAAATAAAAGTATTGTTTGGTGGTGTTCAGATTGAACAGGGTGTTAGTGGAGCAAGATCATTTTAATTCATGGAAGTGATAAATCCATGATTTCATTAAAGTCAAATAGTTTACATTTAGATGAATCCTTCATTTCTATTTATTATAGGGTGTTTTATATTATTTAATTATTTAATGTATTTTTCATTTTACTTTATGGTTCTATTATTTCTAGACTATATAGATGGTTAATAGTGTGGTTATTGAATATGATGGAGGCCACTAAGAGGGGGTTTGAATATGTGGTTTCATTTTTAAAAGAATGTTGCTTGACATCATTAGTATAATTTCATAAACTCTAAAACAAGTAAGAGATACGATACACTCAAAAATTCCTTCTCAAATGATACATTTCTATGAAATAAATATAATGAAAATGATACACACAATATATACAAGAATAGGTAAGAAATACCTACTCCCTTACATGTTTTATAGTCCAATAAACATAGATTGTTTCACTATGAAATATATTGAATACAAAATCACAATCGTAAAACAATTATATAATCTCAATGGAAACATTAAATCTAGAGTTGGTTATACCTCCCAATTATCCTTTTCAGTGTCCACTTTGTTTGATCTAGTCATGCACCCCAAATTAATAACAATTATTTTCAAAAACTAGTAATTATCTATTATTACATGGTTCAATTTAATTTTTCTTTTTGGATCCACTTAAAAGTGTTCTACACATCCTCCATATTCTAGTTGTACCAATAATTTCCTACATAAAATCTACTAAATTTTCAACTATTCTTTAAGGAAATTTTTGTTCTTCAAACATTATCCCAAATCACTTTTTGGAAAACATCCACAATAAAAGTATGTCTGATATTCACTGGTCCAATACTCTCTATCTAATGGTATCCATCTTATTATCCATATATTTTTTCTACTTATTCTCTTATATATACAATTAAGTGGGAACTGAATTGGATGTTCACATTTCCTCTATCTAATAGATCTTATTCGGATAGGGATAACTAAGATTGGTATCTCTAAGATGGACCCATTCCAATGGACCTTACTCTGCTAGACCAATTATGATTCACTTTCTCTAATGAACTAACTCAGATGGATCATCCTCATATAAAACAAAAAATAAAAACTCTATTGGAAATATCAATACATGCCCAAAAATATTCAGATCTCTTGGGAATTCAAATTACTTAATCTTACAACGACCAAATTTACTAAGGTCTCATTTTAAAGTAACACCGGATTGTTAATGGTGGGAAAAACAATTCAACATCCCAGTCAAAAAAGTTCATAATTCTCATATTTCTCATTCATTTAATTCTATCTCTTTGAATTGTTTAATTCTTCTCAATATCTTTAGGATATTCTCTAATATTATCGAATCTACTCACAATTATGACTTCTTCATGTTTACTGTCATTTATTCTCTCTGATTCATCATTAAATTTTTTTTTCACAATTTATCATTATGACAAATACATTGTAATACCTAATGATATACCATTGCAATGACCTATTGTATCCACTGATGTTCATATCATAAAAATGATCCATGTCAACTGTTAGGAACTCATTAAAGAATTGTGATAATTATTTGAAAAAAAAATTCTTTGCTTTTGATATAAATGTAGTTTTCTCTTCTAATGATTTATTACACTTGGTAAATTCTATAATAATAACTTCCATCTTCATTTAATATACTTTTTCAACATTTCACCTTTTCTTCTTCTTCACCGGACCGATGATCCCACAACTGATATATTTCATCATCTGAGGAATTTATCAGTGAAATAATGCATATAAATTTTATTTTAGAAATAAAATTATTCAACCATATTGATATTATTAAAATGATTATTCTCATTCAGATGATTTTTAACATTTTTTTTCTTATGTTCCTCATAGAGAGGAGATAAAACTAGAATAATTCACATTGTATTCTTATATCTAGAAAAAAAAACTACCACTTTTATATAGTCTTATTCATGGTTTTTGTGAAAATCACAATCAACAATGAATTCTCATAATTATTATCAAATATATACTTATCCAAAAAAATTCTTTATAATAAAAATATTGATTCCATATTAAAGACTATTTTCATTGACTTTTGACATTCTATCAAAAACCTCAATCTAACAATCGTACTTAATGACTCACATCGATGGACTAACATAAGGGTATTTTGTTAAAATTTATCATTATGATTGTGTATACATTCTTCAATAGAGTGATACTTGATGATATTGAAAACATCACACAAACATACACCATTCTTCAATCCATATTTCCATTAGCTTCTTACTATAAATTATTTCTTCAATATAATCAGCATATATACCTATGGAAAACAAATACAATGAGGACACAACATGGACCTAAAAAAACCACCAATTTTGGTTAGTTTACAATACCCACTTCAAAAAAATCACCATTAGTACTCCTCATTCCATTCATGACCCCCTATCTCTTATATCACCTACATTCCATTTATCTCTTTATTATTTAAAATCATATTCAAAGGGTATATCATGAAAATTTTCTCCCTTATTGAAAAAATATATCATTTAAAAGGGTTTGAAATTTTCATCTAAAAATTAAGAATCTCTTCTTTAGGAGAATATAAGTATCACACGAGTTTCGTAACAATGATCTTTTCAATAAAAAACTCTATGCCAATGTGGGAACCTCGTGGTGTAAAAATTAATATATATTAAATTATATAAATTATTTCTATAACACAATGTCTATATAATACCATGTCATGTATCATTCATCATTCTCAATTCTATTTAAATTGTGAATGTATTTATTTATGAAAAAAGTAACATGTTCTCATCTCAAAAAACATATTAGAATGTTCAAGTATATAAACACAACATTCCAAAAACTCATATTTTGTAACATTATAACTATTTTTTTTGATAGATATATAGAGTCTCACATATCAGTTTTATTATTTCATGTCCTTAATTAATAGGAAACTCATAGCTTTTAAGAAGAAAAGTTTTGACTGATATTATTCTCTCAGTCTTGACTTATTCATATTTATCATGGGATGTTCATGGGATGTATTTTTTTCCTAATATTAATCACTATACTCTTTTGATAATTACTCCACTATAATTTCCTATTTAGAACTCTTATTGTTACAATGAGTTAGTAAAATAACATTCATTCCATCATCCTATTCAGGAA
Source organism: Viscum album (assembly GCA_963277665.1). NCBI lineage: Eukaryota > Viridiplantae > Streptophyta > Magnoliopsida > Santalales > Viscaceae > Viscum > Viscum album. Next base: position 1,064,091,787 of record OY728140.1, read on the forward strand.
AGACGGTCAAAAACGTTTAGTAACTTTTTCTTCTTGATAAATTCTCTTTCATACTTTAATAATTTTCAACCATATTAGTTTGAAATATTTTATATCATCATATCCCACATCTTCAAAAACCCTTCCTCTTCCCATTTTCATTAGATGTTTTTTTAAAAGTATACCATTATTGACATTTCATCTTTATCTGGCCATATTACTAAGAAATCGTTTTTTTGGAATAATCATATTTATATTTCTCTGATTCCATAACATACTCAACATTCGTCAATATCTGAGATTAATTTTTTTAATTCCAAATAATTTATAGGATCATATGATCTTTTTTTAACATCATAGCTCACACATGATTCATACCTAGTTCTAAGAAGATACCTTCCATACCAACATGAATAAGCTCTGTGTTTGAACACTCAACAACACCAGTAGTGAAATTAGAATTTTGACCGTAGGAACTGATAGCGAAATTTTATAGCACATTGTTATTTTGGATTGATTACAAATCATACACCACATAAATGAGGAGGATACCTTCCAAACAAATTATATATTTCTTGGTGGATGATTTTATCTCGTAAACCATCCTTTTGAAACCATTATTCTCATCTTATTATGATGTTTCAACATTTACATAACTATCTTGGTCATGTTTTCTATTAAATTCCTTATCTAAATTTTTTTATAATATTAATTGTTTGTGTTTCAATAAACTCTTATTCTTTCTCAGGAAGACCAATATTCATAACATATATCTTCATTTTAGAGTAAATTATCTTCAACATGTTCTTCTTTTTTCTTCAACAAGTAAAAAAATTTAGTTTTATTTCAAAATAATCAATAATAATATTCTAAGTTAAATAAAATATTTCGTTTTTTCTTCTATAATCAGGAGTTCATTTTTATAAAAAGTTATTATTTTGACATCTTTCACCAGTTTCATTCCTTATTTCTTGAGTTTATTATTCTTATCAATTTCTTTTTCCAAAATTTCTTTTTAGAATCCACTATTTTTTAATGTATTATTTATCAATATCATAACTATTTTATAATTACTTCAATTTATAACATAATCAATATTGTTGAGTTAATGATGGGAATATTTATTTGAAGATGAGTCATTCATTAATTTTCTGCTCGTCATCATAAATCATTAAATTTATTCCAATAATGTACACAGAAAAAAGTGAAAACAAGGAATGAAAGAGAGAAGCACACCAAGACTTAAGGAGGACTAAAATATTGGAGAACATGGGAATCCCCTTGTAACAAATTAAATACCTCTTGTTTAATGAAGTAAAATTTTGAAGGAAGGTGACATGGGACCCATGTTCTGCCATCAATACAAGATGATCCACAAATTTGTTCCCCTCTCACCATGTATAAGTGACCTAGATATTATTTTTGAGGATATTCATGAATTTCATAATAATATATAAAACAGACCATAGAATAGTTCCTTGTCTATGTAGAGAGTCATTTATAATCATAGAATCCATATCCACTTGATAAACTACCATATTCCTAAGGATGAAAAGAGTTATCATGAAAAATAACATCATTATTATCTTCTCTAATATTGTTCTGCTCAGATAAATATACTTCTTTCTATCATATAGAAATATTTCATTATGGTTCTCCCACTTTTGTTTCTATTTTTTATCATCGTCATCTATAGAATCATATTCACCAAAATTCCGCCTATGAAAACTATGTGAAAAATTCCCATTCCTTTCATAATTACCACATTTAATAATTTTTATTTTTCATTTCCCCTTATTTTATATCTAAGGAAGTAGGGAATAAATTTTATTGAAATATTCATCTTCACATTCGTCTTATTGACAATATGATTATTATTGGACGTCATTATATTTTTTCCATTTTTATAATGATTTTGAGGTAAATTCTTGATCATGAATTTATTTAGATTTCATAAACTCTTCACTTATCATTTCTCATGTGGAAAGAGAACTATAAATAAAATCTAGATAAAGACTACATGATCATTATCCACAAAACATTAATCCATCAATTCATACCCATACAAAACAATTCTCATGATCTTATCAATGATAGTATAATATTACATATTCTCACAAAGACATCTGACGGCACTGAAAATATAATTATCCCTTATAAATAAAGCACCAATAGATTTATACTCACTCCTTTGATGATCTTTGAACATTATTCTCCATATTCAAATTATTGTTTTCCTATCATTTTTATTCCTTTCATAAATTTTTTTCAACATATCCCAGTTACCTTTGTCCTTCCCAACTCTTTTTTACTGAATGAAGATTGATTTTAGTTATTTATGAGAGTAATAGATTTTTATCTCTTCCATCATTCTCGTGATTTCTATTATAATTAAAAAAAGAGTACAATTCACAATTTAATAAGGCAATCCTTGTGTTGTTGTTTCCAAAAAACATTCCAATGATACGTTATATATATAATTATTTAATAATTATATAAAATATAGTTCATATGATTTAAAATTGGAATCCCTTTATAGTTCACATAATTGAAATTGTATTTTATCATATATGAATTAGTTATAGGGAATCTCCTATTAAACCAATTTATCTTCTAAAATATGATCAAGACCACTAAAATGTTTTGTTAAACCATGGTTAATTTTTCTTTTATAAGAATGTTTTTAACTAATTTTATAAATTTTTCTAGAATATAAAACATTATAAAACTATGATCCACTCAAATATAACTACTAAACTGTATCATTTGTATGAAACAAATAAAATGAAAATGAAATACATGATATTTAAATGTATCCAAAAAATGATCTACTCTTTGAAATGTTTGATAGTCCCACTAATATGGGTCATCCAACCTAAATATATTAGTACTAAAATAAAATATGTAGTGAATAATTCTAAAATACATTTAGGAACTATCCTTCTATATCTTATTATACCTCCAAATGATCTTTTCTAGTATACAAATTCTAAAGTATTTTTACAAACCCCATCAAAACAAACAATATTTTTAATTAACTATTATGTATCCAATGTTAAATGAGTTACTTTCTTTATTCCTTTCTAATCACATTGAGAAAGTACTTTACTTCAAACACAAGTACGCTAAGTCATAAAACACCTGCATATATTTTCCAAGAACATTGATTATTCTTTATGTATCATATTGGTCATGAATAATTCATTGGGAAATCTATATGGAATACTACCATAGAGAAATTTAGTTTGTTCTATGTCAGTCAAGTTACCTATTTCTGATTTTCTCTATCCAATTGGTAACAATTTGATAAAACTTCTTCTCTTCCTTCATTGATTGAGTAATAACTCAAATAGAAAGTCATAATTCATCCATCCATTGGAACTAATTCTAATGGGAATTCTTATAATAGATATAACACTGGTTGACTCATTATAATGGAATATACAAAATTAGACTCATTCCAATGGACGTGCTCTAATGAACTCGCACTGATGGATCATCCTCAAATTAAACCTAAAAAAATAATCTTGGAAAATAAATATTTGTTACACATTTTTAAAGGATCTATTTCAGGTTAATATATCATTTTACATAAGTAAAAATGTAATTACCTCTCATTTAATAGGGTCCCATGAATGATAATGATAGGGAAACCAATTATAATTCCCACTCATCAAAATGCACACCTGCAAGGTTTTTTATTCATTTTTGTCTTCAAATTTTACTTCATTAAATCTTTTTAAAAATTAGGGGATCTTATCGAATCTTCTCAAATATACTAAAATATTCATATATCATCATATATACTATTGTATCTTAAATATGATTAATATATATATTTTTTTGTTATGAGTCATCATTATGATGAAATCATATGAAAAACTAATGATGTCCCATTACGATGGCCTCTTATATCCACAAAGGACTTCTCATATAAATTCTCTATATCAACTAAAAATAACTAGTTAAATCATTGAAATCATTCTTACAAAAACATTTGGATTTTATTTTTTAATAAATATAGTTTTAACATATATTTATTCGTTACTCCATGTAAATTATCCGACAATAGCTCTAATCTCCATTGACAGTAAATTGTAAAATTTCACTATTTCATATTCATTATCAGCCCAATGATCCCATGTTTGATATAATTTATAATCTATTGACATTACCTATGTTAGTATTTATCTGATGAATTAGTCACGAGATCATTTAGATGATTATAGTTACTCCTAGTATAATGAGTATTTATGTCTTCTTGATAATAAATCATTTACTTTTGTTCATTTTCTCTTGACATATCAAAATTAAGTTCTACCTAATGAAAATGAATTAATATATTGTGGATCGTCATCTTATTGATCGGTCTTGGAATCCCTCAGATGGATTATCATTTAAATCATTTAATTCTTTCTCAAAACATTCCACCTCTGATCATACTACTCATATGATGTCATAAACATTACTACAATTTATAAAGTAAATAGTTTTTAGAATCCATTATGATAAGTCAGTGGCATACCATGTCTTATGGACTAGTGTCAGTAATGACCATTTACATTAACAATATTATTCTTCTAACCTCATGCTATTGATACACCAATTATTATCATGTTGATGATCTCCTTCTTTTTTAAATGTTTCTTAAACTTAGAAGAAATAAGTAGAAAACATCACATCATATTCTCATCAATTTCACACTATTTTTCTTCTATCTTTCCATCTTCCTAATTTATGTTAACTCCATGATCATAAAATCATCATCATATTTAGTATAAAATGTTAAATCGAATAAAACATTTCATAATGGTCAAAATATTCATTCCTTAAAAAATATTATTTTTAGAAAGAACTAAATATATATGAAAAAACCATAATCAGACAATTATTCTCAATTACTCAATATGAAGGAAAAATTGAAGCATCTTTTTTTAATATTCTAATTACAATTGAGAGTTCCTTGTATTTGATGAGGGTTCTGGATTTGATTGACTACGTCACACACACAATCCTCTTTCAATCAAAATTTACATTACCTTTTCTGTATTCTTTTTTTCTATAACATAATAAACATATTTATCTATTGACAACAAATATAACCAAAACAAATCTTGGGCCTAACAAATAGGCCATATACATATATATACATACTCTAGATAGTATATATTTTCATCAATCATAATTATAAACTCATTGTAAATAAGTGTTTTATTTAAATATTTTAGGTTATACCTTCAAATATTATGATATGTGCCAACTTGGTGTTAGTCAACGAAAAACTCTCTATTGGAGGCAAACATGGGGTGACACACCCAGCCTATTAAATGGACCATGTGGGGTCTTGGTATGTTAGATCATGATGGTCTTGTATTAGATAATCATTTTCATAGGGAAAAAACATCGAGTTAAGAGCCTTGTACGGACTTGTTCTGAATTTAGTGTATGATATTTAATAGTTTTGATTTCAACATTTTTTTATAGGGTTCCACATATTGGTTTGGTGAAGAACATTTTCCTACAGTTGAACTTTGATAACATGTTTTTTTACTTGTAAATTCATATATTTTCTTTATGATTTGATTCAATGAAAAGTGTTTTATATAATGCTATATCACTATTTTGTATACCCTTCTAAAATTTTACTAACAAATATTATTTACTGACCATGGTTTTATCTTGTTTAATATAATGTGACACCTTATCAACAACCATTGTGTAAACCAATGATGGGAAATGTAATTCCCATGTTAGTAATATAGAATCATCCCAACCAGTTGAATGAGGTGGAAGCAATCCCAGAACATGATTTGGATATATTCTCACTAAGAGAATGAGGAGTATATCCACCATCTATGACATAAAATTTATACAATCCACCAAATATTTTACTCTAACATACTCTAGTGATTTTTTGGATAATATTATTTGGGTAATTCATATATTATCATATTTATAGTAAGATACATGTGTTCCATCTGTATAGACCTCCCATGAACTGAGGCTAGAAACACACAATAGAAGATTAGTACTATATTTAGGTTGTGACATTAGTTTTCTGATTTATATTGATAAAAGTAATATGTTATAGTTCTAAAATCCATCTTTTTTCAGGATGAAACAATTCAGAATAGCACATCGACTATCCAATACCATGATGAGGTAACCATTTTATATTTATTTTTTGATATCATATTTTGAAGGGAGTATTACACACTTATTATTATTAAGGTAAAAATATTGGAGTTGTAAACACTTCATAAATGTAGCATAGTATAAATTTATCCTAATTTAGGTACCAAAAACACCATGAAATAATCTATCATGATGATGTATGTTAGAATCATTTAGTAATGAAATATTGAGTATAGAATCCATAAAGACATCTTATCCAATTTTCTACTATGATATCCCATCTAAATAGGTTTCTTATAGACTGATCGAGTGATTTATGAAATCCCCGTTTTTAGATGTCCATGTGTTAAATAAAATTATATATTTCTAAGGTAAACTTCATATGCTTATAAATCTCAGTGGCATATTATTAAATCCAAAAACAAAATGGATATGTCTATATGGTACATGAAAAGGGGAATTATAATATGATAATCATATAGAGGATATCTTCAAATGGAATATAGGGTTTGCTTCAAAAATAAGGGATACGACAATATGGCTTGAGACTACCTAAACATAATTTTTACTAAAAGTATTCATGGAGGAATTTTTTATGGACCTTCATATTCGAGGTAGAGGAATGATCAGGGGCCTCCTCATGGTCTTCTAGGATGGATATAAAAAAGAGTGATTATAAGATGAGATAGTAATAACATATGAGGTTTCCGATATAGATAATGTTATGACCAAATTTTTTCACCATTTCCTACATAATTGTTGACCGATCTATGGGATCTATCATCTATGGTTAGAGTACATACATAATATATTTGGATATATAATTTAAGATCATTACATGGTTTGAGTGATGATTTATATCATTTCCCCACTAGTAATCATATTAATTGTAATCACTTTGATAAATTATCTTTTAATATAAAAAATATTTGAGATCATAGAATCCCAAAAAAAATATTTATATTAACGTATGAAATTAGTAATTCTTACTAAAAGAGATCACATGCAGACATAAATCTAAAAATGATTTGGGAATATTCTTAGTGGAGAAATGTTTTCATGGGACCTTATATAGGATATGATAAATTTATTCAATTTTATTATTTTGATGACTATTTATCCTTATTCTATAAATATATAGACTAATACATAAAAGATTTATTTTTTCGAGAGAATGTATCATGGATTTCATGGGATGGTAGGTGCGACATTCTGTCATGGTAAGCAAATCCCAACAATAAGAAGTTCTAGATGATCACCCATTAGTTGGCGAGTTTATATCATTATGTTGTAAATTCATTAAATGATATAATTCATATATTTTTTCTGTATTTTATATTTTCTTTTCCAATTGATTCATTAGTATTTCTCACACATTGAGTAATCAATTTTTTATTGATTTATACCATATCGATACACTAAAAATTTAAATGCGTGTTAAATATCCCAAATTTATGTTAATGAGATAAATATATTGTTGGATGACCCTAAGAATAAAGGTTTCATAAGACATTGTGTGTTTCACTTTCCATTCCAATAATGGTTCACTATATAAAAATATAGGATATTGAGATATTTTATTGAATATCATCATCTAAATTAGGTGAAAATCAAGATCAAATACCCATGTCTAATTATAAACAACCAATTCCACCAGCTAGAGGTTGTGATGTGTTACATTGATATTGAAAACATTCATAGATATTACTTGATATAATTCTTGGGTTTGCATATTAGAAATAATATACAAAGGACTCTTTATAGGCATTATGGTTTTTTTGTGATTCCTTTGGGGAAAATGAATTCCCCTCTTATTTTTATGGAAATAATTGGCCATATATTACATCCCTTTTCACTAGATACATGGAATTATTTATTTATTATATCCTCATTTATTTATTATCAATTAATGATAATATTTTTTACTTTTTTGTTTCCATGTATTTATTTACTACAAACATATATATATAATACACTTCAAGTGATATTTCATTATTTTTGAATTCCATTTCCTGGGGAATTTCATCTATGATGGTGGAGTAGTAGTTGGTCCATTGATCATATAGGAATTTTTTTTGAATAAAATATAACTAAAAGCTTGTTCAAGGTATATGTAAATCACACAATATTGTGAAATTACCAAACAATTATAGAATATTTATATAGGATTGTAATCTTTTCGACTCACATTATTTGGGAAAAAAGACTTAAAAGACAATGTTACATTGTTTTAGCTTCCATATAATGTACTGAAGTTCATAATGATTTTTTATTCTTCTGGGATATATACTTTCTATATAATACTGTATTGGCATGCAGTGATTGAAAATTATTCAATGCATTTAAAAATAGAAAACCATAAACACACAACTAATATTTGAGGTCTCACAATGTTAATATTTTATTTGACGAATTCAAGGAATATACTATTTATGGAGAAATAAATAGTTTATACTGTTAATAAAAGAAATAGATACATTATTACAAAGATCTATATCAACAGAAATAATTATTGTTAGTGTTTTTTCATGATAGTGAATTTAAGATTTTCTACATCCCCTGTAATGTAATGTGATTGTTTAGTCACTTAATATGTAATCATTTGATCTGTTAACTATGGAGGAATATGATTATATACCATAGATATATCTATAATATTTGGGTGAGGAAGTTTATCCAGTATTTGATTAATGGTATTCATCAATTTACATTTTTATATTGTAGAGGATACTCATCATAGATACATGAATCATAATTTAATGTGAACCAACATAATTTCATGAGATTGAATAGACTATTATTTTTCACAATAGTTGTTCTTGATTTATTCTCTAAATATAAGGATCATGTAATCCTTTTTTGGAATTAATAGTCATCATATTCATACAATTATTAAGGAGTTGATGAAATTTCATACATCCCTAATAAAAGTACATTGGTGTGTGAAAAAATTTACAATGATCCTGGGCATTAGAATTACTATCCATTTAGGAAAAAATGTGATTTTTTGTTCATATGATAGTGCATCAATTGTTATTTGGTGAAAACAATTAACTAGGTTCCAATATTTATATCTCAAAGCCAAAAATTCTTTTTTTTTGAAGTGGTGTATCATATTATTAGACCACATTTTAAAACTTCCATCTTTATAAAATGTTCATGATTTAGTTGGGGGTTTATTTACTAACCGATCACATCATGGGACATCCAATCCTTTTTAAGAGGATATAATCAATTATCTTGTGATATATATACATAGATGAGATTTTAAACATTAATTGGTTTCCATGAATGATTTCATAAAAATAAACATGATTATTTCCTAGATATGGAGGATTTTGGAAGAGGCATGTTGAGAACAGTTGTAGCTCATTATATCCTTTCTCCTTATAAGGATTTATAGAATTAGTGGATTATTTAAATTCACATGGATATCATGATATATTGAAGGGATATGTTTCATATATCATTTAGGTTCTAATACCTCACACAGATTTTGTGTAAAAACACTAATTTAGAAACTATTATCACTGAACACTATGATGCATTATAAAGCTGAACTAGAATGTATCCCGTGTAAATGATATAGATAGAAAAGTATATACTAATGGGTTAATATATAGTGTGTATGGTGATAATTAATTTTTATATTACCCATAAATACAAGATGATATCTTAGTGTCATAAGGATAATTGTAAAAAAATAATAAATCCTTTTAAAGTTTGATGTGTGATGTCATTTGTTCCTAAATGAGTCACCATAGTGTTATTTATGATGTTATAATCATATAGGTAAGATATACCAACAATTAAATAGACCATTAAAGATATTTCACATTGTAATTGAGGTATATTATAAAATATTATTGTCCCTACAAATCATCTGGGTTCATAAAATATTCTGTAAGACATGGTTTAGGAGGTATGATCATGATCCAATGCATGTTATATAATATAATGAGATGGTCCTCATGTAAGGTAATACATTTATAGAGTACCCTCAACAAAATAACGAAATGTTTTAGTTCACTATAAGGGGTTAGGAAATACCATTTTTCGTAGTTTTATGTGATCATGAGAACCATAAGGTGGGAATTTTGGACCATTATTGTAATATATTCGCTGAATACCCTCACTATTTATTATAGGTGCTGAGTTTTCTTATAAAATAACCCCAAACAATTGGATAATGTAGGGAACAATATATATTATTTTAAAATTCAAAAAAATCCAAAAAACTTATGATTTATAATCAAATCCATGTTTATTTAATTAATTTTTGAAATAAATTATAAATTATAAAAAATATAATGTTTTAATTTTATTCATCCTACATGTTATATTAAAGAATGTATTATTTCATTAAAATTAATCCCAATATTTAAAAACCATCATCATAGTTTTACCATTGAAATTGTAGTTATGACTAGGGAGGTGTGTTTGGAGATGGGATTTTGGGTCTTAAATGGGATTCATTTATAGTTATTTTGATTAAAATTATTTAATATATAAATAGCGCATATTTAATCATTTCAAACTATATAATTTTGGGTTATCCATTGGATTATACCATAAATCAATTAATGGAATTGAGATTATTGGAATTTATGAGTGATATTAATATATATATATATATAATGGATCCCAGTGAAAAAATAATCCTCAATAAACAATGATCTAATGTTTAAGTAATAGTGCATCGTTTTTTAAGATTCATCCCTATTAATTTTTAGGTCAATTTTTTTCATTATTTCAATGATAATCATATCAAAAATTTAATAAATAATTATCAGCATTGATTTTTATTGTTAATTTCTTCATATAGTTCAATTGGGTTTTTTTAAATGATTCGTAGGTGGCGCAACACCATGTGGACCCATTGTCAGATCCCATTTCCTTCTCTTTACATGTCTCACACCCCTCCTATGTGTGACATGAACTATTAAAAACTGACACTATTGAAATGTATGTGATAATTTCTTGAGATTTAAGTGAACCTATCTCATTTATTTCACATACTCTCATGCACCATTCACTCTATATTTATTTATCTCATGTGCTAATAAGTGTCCAATATCCATCACGATGGCTAAAGGTGGAAATGTTGTATGATGAAAGTTCAAGGACTTATAAACTACATACAATATAGTGATGAAAATAATGTCTTAACACTCTATATTACTGTGAAGGTGGATGTCTGATCTATGACATTAGTCTTGGTGATAGCCTGTTCTATAGAAATAATTAGTTTATTGGGCCACTACGAACATCGTTTAATGATAAATGGAAACCATAATGGTTTTTCATTGTCATCTAATCCATAGATAAAAAATGGATCCCCACTAAACATAATGTGGTTGGTGTACTAGGTATTAGAGTCCTGGACCACTAGCACCAAACCGGAAACTATCCCTATCACTAGTCATGTGTTCCTATTGTACATACTCTCTTAGAAGAAGACTAATAGGTGTTGTTAAGTTAGGCCTCTTACCCAGCATATATGCTCACTAAATGGGTAGTCATTCAATTAATCAATGATTGTTGATGGATTAGGGAAGGTCCTCCTAGACCTAACACACAATATGAATGTTCATCATACTAGTATGCATACTATATCACAATATGTTAGATGTGTAATGATAAAAGGATTCCATATGTCCTAGTCCCCACCAACTTTTTATTTTCCACACCTCAATAAAAATGTGTCCATTTTTAGATAATAAATGGAATATATTTAACATTTTTTCTTATATAACATGATGCAGTTATTACTTTTCCCATTTTGGTATATTTTTAGGGGCCTTCAGTAATTTTAATTTTCATCTGTATATGGTCAATGAATGGGTTCATAAAAAAGAATCAAGTCATTCATAGAGTTCATTAGTATATATATAGGGTTCTAATTATAGTGTATTGTTACCCTATATATTTATGGAATTAAATACTCTTCTAAATACTTATTGTGTGATTCATATAATTTATATAATGGGATTAATACTTTAATGTTATTTATAAGGATTTGATACACTGTAAATCACAAAGATTTCAAAACCCCCCCAAACATGTGATGTGATTCTTCTATATAGAGTGTTAAATATTCTATCAATTGAAATTGATTAATTTAGGAGTCAAGGGTCCAAAATTAGGTTCATTACTGTCATAAAAAAGTTCATAAAACATTTCAATTCAATGAACCATTAAATATACATATGAGTGGTGGTGTGAGTGTAGTAGGTTTTTCTATATTAGTTTACATTATGTTTACAATAGTGTATTATACTAATGTAGCATTCTGTTGTAGATTAAGAAACTTATATTATCATTATTTTCATATCATAAAATCATTTATATGTATTTTTTGTATGGTTTTGAGTTGAATGATTTCTCTATCATTATTTTTTGTTTTTCTTATATTAGTATGTATATACTCACCCTTGCGTGGGATTTTTTCGAACAAGATTCATGAATTATAAAATAGAGTTCATCATAGGTGGTGATCATTATAGTCATAATGTCAGGTGAGTGGGGTATTATTAGGGCTCAGTGGTGATGTTTGTGGGGTGATATACAAGAAAACAAAATTACATTGAGGAGTGACATACATTTATTATTATACTAGGTTGGTATTTATTTAGTCTATTGAGATCAAATTTCAATCGTTTTATGTTTTAGAAATACATTTTTTTACACTAGTGATTGTTTTAGTGTATTATGGATATATATATATATATTATAATTTGATTATCTAACAGGAAACCCTATATCATAGGATGATACTTGTGATGGGTATAGTTATGTCAATGTCAAGTCCTCTAACATTATAAGGTTTCTCTACTAAATGATAGTCACCATTCAATAGTCTTTTGGAGGCAGTCATTTGGTAGAACACAGATATATACACCTGCCCATTTGGGAAATATTTCGTTCATGACATTTAATTTGGACATTAAACAAATATATATTATTCAATATATTTTATTTTGGGTTTCTATGTGATATTATAGTGTATACTTATATTGATCGAGTGAAACTGAAAAAGTTACATCTTATATTTAGGGTGGTAGATCATTTTCTATAGTACGAATATTGATAATTAATTATGTATATTTCTCAACAAGTTTTAAATAATATACTGAGGATATTAAAATGAATAGTAGTGTGTTTCTTGAGTCCATGATCTAAATCACGTTTTCATTTATTCCATTTATTTTTATTGATGAAGATCATGATTGTTTCCCTGTATAATTTAACTACATGATTTGATAGTTATTACATCAACCAATATGTGTTGATAAAAGGATAACTAATGCAAGCTAGTGTGGATGAGTATTCATAATTATGTTATCTATTAGAGGTTTAGAGGATAAATCATTTATATAAAAGAATTATTGATTTTAATGTATCCATGATTCCAGAATCCATGATCTTCATATCTGGTATCAACTAAATCAAGAATATATCCTGATAAATTTCCTCAATGGATGAATTTATCTGATTATGAATATTCGAAAAATTAAGAATTTTTATATTCTCCATTATTATATTTCTTTCAGTATTGCATTGGAAAAATATATAATCTCATGTTTTTTTAGGGTTAATATAGTCTAGATAATATTTAAGATAATATTAAGGAATTATTAAAAGGCTCTATTTTATAGATAAAGACATTTAGTTCAATAAATTTTATTATAAACTAAGACAAGATCAAACTCAATGGATGTAAAATTTTAGGGGAAATCTATTTAGAAAAAAGTGGGTGTGGTATAAAATATTCTCATTATTTATAGTAAATATATACATATTAATGATTTCGTTACCCTTCTATATTTAATTCAATTTTAGTATATATTTATTGAATATTTATTATGAATTCTATTTATTGTTTAGGAAAATATAATTTTATGGGTTGATACTCTTTTGGGGAAATTGATGTCATTTTATTAAGACCCAATAATACTTTTCCTACAACATTTCTCATAACAAATGTTTATTCGAATTTCCCATATTAATATATTAATTTATTTTCATTTTAGTAATTATTAATCAATAAGAGAGGATATTTCCAATATAAATCATTGAAAAAAAATATTTAATAATTTAAAATTTTGATAAATTGAATCATCTTTTACTAGAAGAATGTTTATTATTTTTTAGGAAGTTTATTTTTTTTAATTATTAATTTATCATTTTTTACTAAACATTGTAACTACCAATATGTAATTAGTAGTTAATTCTATTACCTTAAATTAATTATTCTATGCAATTGAAATTTTATTATTTTACAAAATTTAATTCTATAATTAATAATATTTATATTGTTAAATGGATGATTATTTTTTTATTCAAAAATAATAAATTAACATTACATGACTTTGTTTTAATAGATATATAATTTATAAATTTATTTAAATTTATTATTAGAACTGAAAAATTCATATATAATAATGTTACACATTTTCATCAAAACAATTCAACACATATACAACTATGACATTATTTCTTCATAATAATTTTTTTTAATTTACCTTATTTATCCATAAAAGGGTTTTTTTGTTACTTGTCAATTTAATTGCATTTTATTATCATAAAATATCATACCATTCTCATATTTACAAAAATAAAAAATTTAAACAAATTCCCTCAAAAAAATCTGCTCTTACATTATGGGCCAACCATGCTCTACTATATAAATAATACATAGTATATGAAAATATAATTTTAATAAAAAATTAAAATATTAATAGTGAATATTTTATTTTATTTCATGAAATATAAAAAAACTATAATCATTTAAAATGTATTTAGTGGATTTCATGATACCTTGCAACATCATCATTTCACACACCTTGAATAGATATCTCATAGATAATCCATGTAAAATATATGTGACATTTCACAATACATTCCTTATTTGATGGACTAAAATGGTTTCATTAACTTGAAAAAATTTATTTTTCATGCCAATTTTGAAAAATGATCCACTCCATGAATGAATTTTATTACTCTAAATCACCCACAAGTTATTGTGATCTTAAGGTTTCTACTAGTTGTGTAAAACAAAATAGTATTATATATTATCAATCCATCATAAGATAATCTTTTATCATTTTCAAGTATATATTTTTATGAAATTACCCTTAAAGTGAATGTTATGGATTTCATATAGACACATAATTGGGGTTTTGATCTTATTGAATAGATTTATTTGTTTATTAGTAAACGTAAATAATATTTTTTTATGGAACATTATTATTTTGAAAATATATTTATTAACATATCTATTGTAGAATAGAGAAAATATAATATTTAAAATTATATACATACACTTTTGTTAATTAGATTCCTACATTTTCATAAGTGTGAACCATCATTGTTACTCCAGACCTAATTTTTCTTTCAATAATAAGTTCTACATAATAAAAAAAATACATTTTTTGTGTCAATGTTAGGTAGGATTAATAGTGATAATCTATATAATGTGAGTACTAAATAAGACTCATGAGTCCATAAATTAGAAGAGGAATATATTTTTTGGAATTTATAACTTACTCAAATGCATAAATAATGTATAGAAAAAATTTAAAATATTTTTCTCACCATTTATATTCCCAATAAAAAATATAGGTAAATTTTTTTTCATACAAGAATGAGAAGTAATATAGTGATAAATAATAACTGTTAATGAAGAAAATAAAATCACATGTTTATGATTTAATTCATTACAATTATTATTTTCCCTTGAAAATAATTTCACCTAGAGGATAATGATATCATATATTATTTAAGGATGATAATAGTTGGTTAAATTATTTAACATTATTGAAGAAAAATATTCCTTAAAATGGATTCAATTGTATCAAAATAATATAAAAAAGAAAATTTGAAGTTAAAAATTTTATAGTCATACAATGTTATAGAGTAAACAAATATTTATATTTAGAAAATCATATAGAATCATGAAATCAAACATGAAATATAATTGATGAGACCTCCATACAAGAATAATTCTATTTTGGGATAAAACCACATACATAATAATATATTAAAAACATTCACATAAGGAGTTGAATCCCAATAAATAATATGAATGTGGTAGGGAAACTTATGTTATACACTCAAAATAGTGATATGTTATGTTATGGATATTATATGACATCATAAGAGATATTTGTGGTATGAATATGAACGTAAAAAAATTTGATTATTTGGATGTATATTAAACATTTAAAAAAATAAGGTACATTATGAAAATATATAGATACAGAAATTAAGGGTGATTCTTTGGTTACAAAACAATTCTTCAAAATCATAAGTTATTTAATTAGAGACAAAAAACTATTGAAAAAAATAGTATAAAATTTGTAGAACAATATTATATAAAAAATATCTAAATCAAAATCTAGTTGAAAAATGATAGGAAATCGATTATTATGACACAATTTAAGGGTAATTCCAAATCATATAAAATTTAAAAGACTCAGAAATTCCTTCAAAATACAAAATAAATGTTTTGGGTTGTTAATAGATGTATAAATGTTAAAGTCTAAGGGATAAAATTTATGGGTCTAATATCACGGGTGATAAAACTATTATATTACATACTTTGAGAATATAGAGTTTTAATCATACTGCTTTTTTATCATAGTTGGAATAAACATCATTTGAGGAAATTGAAAATAATAAACAATATGTAAAATCCATTAATAATTATATTGATGAAAATATATAAGATTCTGATATGGGAGATATTGAATAGGATGAGTGATTATATAATTATTGAAATAAAATTAGTTTTTATAAAATAATACCAATGATCATGTAAATTTGATCTAAACTTAATAATGAATTATATGTGAGAGAAATAATAAAATAAATGACATTTATATTATTTGTATTTTTCAGAAGTTGTGAGTATTGAATTTTTCCAACTATTATTAGGGATAATAAATTTAAGGAATTCATGATAAATCAAATATATGTTTTTATGGAACTCTTAAATAGAGTGTATAAATATTATGTTCATATGGACCATAATGGAGCAAATA
Organism: Viscum album; assembly: GCA_963277665.1. Lineage (NCBI taxonomy): Eukaryota > Viridiplantae > Streptophyta > Magnoliopsida > Santalales > Viscaceae > Viscum > Viscum album. Next base: position 1,064,108,946 of record OY728140.1, read on the forward strand.
AATTGTAGTTCATGATCATATGTGTAGAAAAAATACCTCAATTTGTAATTTATTAGTCATAATAATTAATGATACTCATTTATGTGGAAAAAATCATCATTGTTGTAAATCATATTGTATTAGTGGAATATTTGAAAAAATAATGATTTATTATTTTGAAATTTTGAAATCTATAAAATAAATTAGTTTTATAGGAAACAAGTACATGAAATTGGATTGTACATGTTTATCTCATTTGATATTAATGATATATATTTGTATAAATAATTTACATGTATTTTTAATATATATTTTCAACACAGATCATTATTAGAAATAAATGTGTAAATCATTAATATGGAAATTTTCATTAAAGAAAATTAATCTTGATAATAAATATAATATTTCATTATTTAAAGTAAAATAGTTTGAACATTATTTTTATTATGTTATTCGTAGCTTCGTCTCAATGATATCTAAAAGAAAAGAATCATATTGTTGAGATATTAATCTTATGGTATGTTAATGGTATTCCAAATTATGAATCAGTATATTACATAAGAAATGATAATTTATTTTTTTATCATTCAAATATAAATCGGGAAATATATATTTCATTCTAAAATATAATAGTATATAAGAAATATGCATTGATAGAAAGTGTGTTATTTTTAATATCAAGATTCATGAAATAACATCACAAGGTATAACTGAACTAATGTATAACATATAAAGAAATATATTATTGAAATTATTTAGAAGATGGAATAGTTGTAAAACTATTGTTATGAAAAAAAGATCTCAATAAAAATGATTTTGTGACAATATAAGTATGATTAAGAGAAAAAGAGAATCATTTATAGAATTTAAAATATATAAATATTGTATTTAGGTTTTATTTAATCTATAAAATTGTTTAATAATATGTTAGTAATGTTAAAAATGATTATAAAAATATATAAATTAGGAGATATTTTCATAAAACATTAATCTAGACTCACATTTTATGACGAAAATTAGATAAATCACATTAATTAAACCCCATCAAAATACATCACTTTTTTCTGTCTCCCCCCTCCCTGTAACAGATTATTACTTTTATTGAGTATTTATATAAGGTAGGATTTAAATTATCTTACCCATGGTGTTTAATTTAATTGTTTTTAATTGTATATAATATGAAATAATAGATATATCGAAATTTTTGACGGGTGTAAGTGAAAAATAAGGGTATCAATGATTCCATTTATAATATGTAATAGTATATCTCTTTGACCCTTGTATAAGTGAGTATTAATCAATGTTTTGGCGTGATATTATTTTTATAATAAATCAATGGACATACCATTAATGGGGATTTCCATTAACTAAATTTTAATTAATATAAGTATTTAAAAAAAATAGTCTAAATTAGTTTAAAATTGAATGTAATAATATAAAGAAATTTTTAAATCTTTTTTGCAACATGTTTCAAAAGAAATTGGAGTGACATATGAGGTATTCTATTTAATGTGGAGGTTTATGGACTATATATCATGTCAATGAAACATATAATTTCATGATAAACATAGAAACTAATAAAATGATTTCACAGCGACCTAAAATTAAATAATGTTGGAATATATGATAATTAAAATTGGATAATGATTGAATGGTCAAATTTATGTTATTTGGTTTGATTTTATTTTTTCTTATTAGACAAAATAGGAATATGATGATGTATATAATAAATTTGGAGGATTTTCTATGTTTTTTTAAGCTAATGTGGTGAAGAATATAAAAATTTACACCATAATTAATATTTTTACACCATGACACATTTTTTAGTATATGAAGTGTATGGATGAACAGTGATACAAATATTATGTTATAGTGAGTAAATATTATCCCATAATTTATTAATGTTGATTTGGAAGGTAAATAAGTGGTTCATCATTGTGTATTATAACATAGGGATTCATTTAATAATGTAAATACAAAATAAAAAAATGATATTGTAATTTTTTTAATAATTTTGGCCTATTTTGTTATATTATTCTATTATTTGTCAATATAATTTTTAGAAATGGTAATATTTCATTTATTTATAAAAATATATATTATTTCTTGATTATGGGGTATAAATTTTAATTTACTTCGTATAATGTTGTAGTGGTATAAATCTCTCTGTAATGTGTTTATCTATAATCTTTCCCAATCTTTTAATCCCATTAATTTCAGTTTAAGTAAAAAAAATTAAATTTCTAATTTTTTTGAGGAAATATGTTTTAAATAACAATTATTCAATAAAGTAATATATTATTTCATGTTCTCAGGGATATCTTTACACTATTAATAATTAAATATTTGAAAGCATAGAAAATGATTAATTGAATAATGACATATTTAATGTGTCCATTTTGATTTTTTTTGACCAATATTATGGTGAAATATAAAATAAAAATGTAGATATTTTCATATAGTATATCATAATAAAATTTATAAAATTAATCCATATATTTGGAAAACATATGCGATAGAAATTGAAAAACTACAAAAAGTGAGAAAATATTGTTAACATGGAATTTAGATAAGTTTACTTCACTAATGATAAACTATAAAAATATTGAATATAAAATTATATTATTGATGATGGAAAATTTTGAAAATCCTTTGGTAATATATTATACAACTCCTTTGGTAATTTAATATTAATGTCATATAATACATATCTTAATATATATATCAAAAATGTGTAAGTATAGAGATAAGAGGATGCAATAAACCTATAAATAAAACATGAACCATTCATAAAAAATTTATTAAATAAATATTTTTTGTATATTTATCAATACCATATCATATAAATTTTAATAAACATTTTTAATATCCCTTTTTGGTGAAATAATTAAAATCACTATGGCCTTATACATTAGTTTTTTTAATATTCATTTTTTAATGTTTATCTTTATAGATTGATTTGAGAATTCATGAAAAAAAGGACAACATGAACTATATGATGAAATTTTATAAAAACAATCCCCTAAACCAACCCATTGCCTCTTTTAGTAATTAAGAACTTGGGGGTTTCATCAATATAAATAGAATGAATCCACTGAAAATAAAATATAGGACCTAGGAATTTTTTAAAATCATAATCATTATTAACTATTAAAAACATCATTTATGATGCTTCCAGACGAATTCTCTACAATTGATATAGTGGTTGGTTTATTTATGATTTTCCAAAAATAAAACATATAAAAATTGTATAATAATTATGGTTTATATATCAATCATTGAATATTTACAGTGTTCCGTTATTATAATCATTTTTTCTTGTCATCTATCTCAGAAATTTATAATTAAATCTTGCTTTATTTAATTGATGATCCATAAATAAATTTTGAATATATAATTATAAAATAACCTCCTAGGAATAATAATATAGAGGGGTGTTCAAAAATAAATCAATTAAATGCTTAGTAATTTTTTACTTATCAAATATAATTATAACTAAGATAAAAAATTAAAATAAAAATATATAAATTTTTAAATAAAATATTTTGAATAAAACAAGATATTGTAGGCTTTTATATATTATGAGAACAATTATAAAAAAATAGTCAAACATCGTTTATAATCATTCCCCAGTTTAAAAAAACAATAATTTTCTCTATATTCATCAATATCATGATTTTTTTTACTTTTATGTTAAAATAAAATTAAAATAAACTTAAAATTTATTGATTATTTTGATTATTTTTTCAAATATTTTGTTAAAATAAAATTTTGTCAGTGATAAATCTTGATATTTAAAAATCATGGAAATATGAATTTATTATCAGAATAAATATATAATAATAAATATTATTGTTTGTTAAATGGATTTCTCAAAACATACATTCTAATTTTAAAGTTGTTATATTTTGGAAAAAATTAAAAATTTCTGTAACAGATTATGTTTTCAGATAATAATTGATATTTTTTATTATTTGATGAATTAATATTTGAAATAAATTATTTGGATTAAAATAATTATAACTGAAAAATATTTATGACATATGGAAATCAATAAAAAAATTATATATTATCCTCACTAATTTTATATGGCTTTACATGTTTTAATGTCCGAGCCCGAAAGCCACTGAATGGTGCTCCGTGTTGGTTGGTCACAAGCCCTCAAGCGCACCTCCCCATACGCCAGAGGGTGCCGACTAGCAGCAAGGGTCTATTATGTCAGTCTTGGGGAGACTATACCCTCTGATACCACTTTGTAACATCCCAACCTGGATTCCACTGAAAGGTGATCTATTCTGGTTGGTCACAAGCCCTCAAGCATGCCTCTACGTACGCGATAGGGTGTCGACTAGCAGCGAGGGTCTAGTATGTCAATCATGGGGAGACTATACCCTCTATTATCAGAATAAAATACCAGCAGAAGTAAACAAGAAATAGTGGAAATGCATATAAATATAACAGAACAATGTCACTAGCATAATCAAAACCAAAAATACAATACTCAACTGAAAGGTAAAACATGTTATGACAATGCAAGTGCCAAGTGTCTACAATGAAACTAAAAGTAAAGACCCAACAACTCCAAACTAGTCCTGACCCACGTTTGGTACCCTCTTCTATGCTCTAACCCCAAACCGAACTTTCACTAGGGCTCTTTCCCTTATCCTATCATGCAACAACAAACTCTATTAGGGTACCAATCAGGTATCCTGAGTAGGGTGTGAGTACGACTCAGTAGATCACCACCAACAGTGTCAAAAAAATCCATTCATAAGCTTTGAAAGCATTTTCATTAATAATAAAGAGAGGAAATAGGGGAAAAATTATATTTATCAAATTAACCTTCCTTTAATACCTTAAACATCCGGGTTTCCGAGAACACCCAAAACACAATGCATGCTTCGACCTTTGTAAGAGCCCAAACCATTTCCCGTGTTAAATTCATATCCATTATGTCACAATATTAGGTTTATGAGTATCCAAATGAAACCATAGAAAAAAATAAATAAAATAGTTTAGAACATCATGTCTAGCACACATGTGAGTATTTGGAGCATCAGTCCCTATCTCAGAACCCCATAGGAATTTGGAGCATCAGTTCTTGTCCATAAAATATCAATATCATGCATGTCATTGGTTCTATAATGCCAGGTCTAGAACCCTTGTGGGTATTAAGAGCATTGGTCTGTGTCCAACAAACCTTTTTCAAATCAAATATCCAATTCACATATACAATATTATTCAATTGTTGAATCATCCTTATCCTTCCATCATAACTCTCACCCATATTCAACTAGATACACAATTCACAAAGAATCGCATAACTAAACAACCAATTAATTATTTATGCCATGACATTTATAAAAAAACAAATGCATAACAAGATGAGACTGTGGATTTTGATTTTAAACCACCAACCTTGATTTATTCATGGATGTTATCCCAACGAAAATCCCCAAAATCCTAGTGGCACAACATCGTCGATCAAGTTCGGGTTCTAAATCCTTAAAACCAAAATAATATCAAAGGCATCAAGATCTTTCAATGTAATATATAGATTCAAAATTCTAGATCTATACCTTAACTTATAGATTTAGATCCATGGAAATGATAGAAATATCTTATGAAAAGATCAAGGAATGATAGAGGAAAGAATTTAAAAACAACAGAATGAAATCCACCTTCCGAAAGGAGAGAAGATCTTCAATCCGAGCCTTCAATCTCGATAAATAGTGTTTGGATTGACTTGGAATCTTTCCAAGTGGATTTGAAAACAACTATAAATTGCCAATCCTAATCCAAGGTCATAAATAAGGATGTCATGGGGTTCGGGTGGTCATAATAAGGGTTTTCAGAAATAAAAACCACATGCATGGTTTCTAGGACCATGGAACATAGTTAGGAAAAACAGTGTGCAAACCGTGTGGACCTATCTATCCAGTTTTGCACGGTCCACACGGTTTGGTCGCACGGTTTGTCAAACCATGCGTAAACTGTGCATAACCCACTATCCTTTAGTTTTACTGAAAAGTTCACCCAAACACACCCCAAGTCACTACTCCATAATAGAGGTACTTAAAAACATAGAAAGTACCTAAGAAGGTGCCCGAGATTGTCTCTAGAAAAGGTAGGGATCTTACATTCTCTCCACCTTATAACAGATCATCCTTGAGTTGTACTCCCAAACTTCTCTGAGATTCTGAGAAAAAATGATCGGTCCACTGAGTCCACATATCTTCTTCCCTTTCCCATTTTTCTTCTTGCACATGTCCATGCTACCATAAAACACGAACTATTGATACGGTCTTTCCCCTCAACACCTTCTCACTGTGATCCAACACAAGTATCAGATGCTCCTCAGAGGACGCATCTATATCTTGCTCAACATCATCTATATCGAACACATGATAAGGGTTGGGGTGATACCATAATAGTTGTGAAACATGGAATACATCATACATAGACCTATATTTATGTGGAAGAGCCAATTGTTATGCTACCAGCCCGACTCTCTTCATGATCTCAGAAGGTCCAACAGTCCTGGGTGCCAACTTTCCCTGACTTCGTTTCCTGCGGTGACCCAACCTAAGCGATACCCAAGGCAAACATGATCACAGACTGTAAACTCTAGAGGTCACCTCCAACTATCAGCATAAGACTTCTGCCAACTTTCAGCCATAGTCATTCATTTCTGAATCAGTTGAACCTTTTCAGTCATCTTTTGTGAGAGACTCGGTCCCAACAACTCTAACTCACCCTCTTCCATCCAGCATAGCGGTGATCTATTTGGCTACCATAACGAACCTCATATGGTGCCATATATATAGTTTTCTGATAAGTGTTGTTATAAGAAAACTCCACTAAATCTAAGTACTTCTCCCAAAAACCACTGAAGTCAGGCACACACTCCATCAACATATCTTCAAGAACTTGTATAGTATGCTCTGATTGTCTATCTTTTTTTGGATTCAAATCCATACTCAATAAAAACTGCGTACCAAGTGCCTTTTGTAGGCCCTTCCAGAAGCGCAAAGTAAACCGTGAATCATGATTTGAAATAATAGTTCATGGAAACCTATGCAATCGAACTATCTCCTATAAATACAGCTCACCCAACTACTCAACTGTAAAAGTTTCCCTTATAGGAAAGAAATGTGCCACCTTTTTTAGTCAATCCACAATGGCCCATATAGTATCATTCTTCCCCAGTGTTTTTGGAAGGTCTATCACGATGTTAATGGTCATGCCATCCCACTTCCATTCTAGAATGTACAAAGGTTGTAGTAAACCTCCAAGTAGTTGATGATCCACCTTCACCTGCTGACAGGGGAAACATCATGTCAAAAACCCTACCATATCCTTTTCATTCCTGGACACCAAAACTGTCGTCACAGATCACGATAATTTTTTGTCACAGCCAGGTGCACTGCCCATCTTGAGTCAAGAAATTCCCACATGAGCCCCTCTCGCATGCTCGTAGGAACAACAACCTGATTCTTCATATAAATGATATAATCCTCATCTATCGTCCAGTCTAAAGGTGTCTCCCCACCATCAATGTTTTCCCTCAGGGAAATGCATCCTGTGTTCTCATTTTTCATGTCCCCAATCCATATCAAAAGTGTATACTCCACTACAACTGGCACGAGTGTCATTTCCTTCTATCTCTCCTGAACCACAACGTGCATTTCAGCAAGCAATGACATCATCCTCTACTCGACACTAGATTCATGAACTATCTGAGTCTGAGTTTTCCTACTCAAAGTATCAGCCACATTATTTCCTGTCCCAGGTGCATATACCAGCACAAAATCAAAATAATGCATATATTCAACCCATCTCCAATGTCGAAGATTCAAATCGCACTGAGAAAATATGTACATCAAGATCTTGTGATCAGTATAAACTGTAAATCTTTCACCCAGGAGGTAGTGTCGCCAACACTTCAAAGCATAAACCACTTCTTACAACTCAAGGTCCTGCGTTGGATAATTCCTTTTATGTGGCCAAGATGTTGAGACCCGTATGCCACAACAATATCCTTTTCCGTCAAAACAACTCCAATTCATATCCCAGAAGCATCACAATACACCGTTTACTCTTCACCTGACTCAGGTAGAGCCAAAATTGGTGTGGATGTCAAACGCTTCTTTAACTCCTAAAAAGACATCTCATAAGCCTCTAACCATTCAAAATTTACTTCTTTTTTTGTCAATCCCGAATGTGGTGTTGCAAAATTGGAAAAGTCATTGATAAATCTCTTGTAATATCCAGCTAACCCCAAAAAGCTTCGGATATCGAAAATATACTTGGGATACTCCCAAGAAATCACTGCTTGCACCTTCTCTAGATCCACTGAAGCACGATTCTTCGAAATGATGTTTCCCAAGAAGTGTACCTAATCAATCTAAAATTGACACTTAGATATCCTGGCGTATATCCTATGCTCTCTCAGTGTACTCAACACGATGTCAAGATATTTGGCATGATCTTTATGAGTCTTGGAGTACACCAAGATGTCATCCACAGATACTACCACAAAATGATCTAGTTACGGATGGAATATCCTATTCATCATGGCCATAAACACTGCTGGTAATTTTGTTAACCCAAGTGACAATACAACAAACTCATAATACCCTTATCTACTCCTGAAAGCAGTCCTCAGTATATCAGAATTCCAAACTCTCAACTGGTGATACCCCAATCTTAAGCTGATTTTTGAGAAAACACAGGCTCCCTTCAACTGGTAAAATAGATCATCAATACACGGTAGAGGTTATCGGTTCCTCACAGTCATCTTGTTCAACCTCTAGTAATCAACACACAAACATAAACTCCCTCATAAGATCATAAATACATTTCACAACCCACTCTGGGTCTCATTCCATCATTTGCATGAAACGAGTGAGGTCATTTCGAAACTTTTCCCCCACTTCTACAGTTGGTAATATTGGTCCCTCAGGTTCAACCACTGGAGGACCATTTCTAACTATACCCCTCGCTCTTCCTCTCAACAAGCGTCATGGAGGCATAATTCTAAAAATCCAGACATGCAGCTTAAGAAAATATTCTCAATGTTACCACAATCAAACACAACCAATATATTCATATCACTTCACAATTATTTCTTTAAATTTCAAAATTAGACACCATTTTCATTTCAATTTCACAAACAAGGAAAAGAAATAGTTTATGTTCAATAATCTACCCATAATTTGTTTTCCTGTGCGTGCCTAAAATGATGTATGTCACAATAATCCTCAGTTCCTAGAATGATTCATATAGACGAAACACTCATGTCATTCTAGGCCATGAATCAATACTCAAAAAATTCCATAAAAAATAATCACATCACACAACAAATGTGTCACCCAAGGTGAAATAATATTCAACTCTAATGACAAACATCAATAACAGCAATCCCACCTTGAGTACTTGAGTTTTCCCTCATACATGGGTTTGTAACTCCCATAGACGAGCTCGTTATTAATCCCCGACTTTCCCGAATCCCTTGTCTACCTTCCCAAAATAGTTAGACAAAATAAGAAAAAGGAAAACCTCCTTTGATACCAATTTGTGACATCCCGACCCGGAATCCACTGAACGGTGCTCCTTGTCAGTTGGTCACAAGCCCTCAAGTGTGCCTCCTTGTATGCCAGAGGGTGCCAACTAGCAATGAGGGTCTATTAAGTCAGTCTTGGGGAGACTATCCCCTCTCATACCACTTTTTAACATCCTGAACCAGAAGCCATTGAATAGTGCTCCATGCAAATTGGTCACAAAGCCCTCATGTGTGCCTCCCCGTACGCTAGATGGTGTCGACTAGCAGTGAGGGTCTAGTAAGTTAGTCTTGGGGAGACTATACCCTCTGTTATCTAAATAAAATACCAAAGGAAGTAACCATGAAATAGCGGAAATTTATATAAATATAATAGTACAATGTCACTAGCATAATCAAAACTAGAAATAAAATACTCAACTGAAAGGTAAAACATGCTACGGCAATGCAAGTGCCATGTGTCTACAATGAAACTGAATGTAAAGACACAGTGACTCCAAACGGGTCCTGACCCACGTTTGGTTCCAACTTCCATGATCCTACCCCGAACAACACTCTAACCAAGGCTCCTTCCCTTGTCCTGTCCTACAACAAATAAGTCTATCCAGGTACCAATCAGGCAGCCCGAGTAGGGTGTGAGTATGATTCCGAAGATTACCACCAACAGTGTCAAAAACCAATCCATTCATAAGAAGTGTAAGCATTGGCATTAATAATAATGCAAGGCAATATGGAAAACAATTATATTTATCCAATTAACCTTTCTTTAATACATTAAACATCCAAGTTTATGAGAACACCCAAAACACAATTCCTTCTTTGGCCCATGTAGGATCCTAAACCATTTCCCATGTTCAACTCATATTTACTATGATACAATATTAAGATTATGCGTATCGAAGTGAAAACATATAAAAAAATAAATGAAAGTGTGTAGAATGTCATGTCTATAACACATGTGAGTATTTAAAGGATCAGTCCCTATCTCACAACCCCATGGGTTTTTGGAGCATCAATCCTTGTCCCATAAAATATCAATTTCATGCATGTCATTGGTTCTAGAATGCCATTTCTAGAACCCCTGTGGGTATTAGGTGCGTCAGTTCATGTCCCACAACCCTTTTTTAAATCAAATATACCATTCACATATACAAAATTATTCAAATGTTTAATCACCCTTATCCTTCCATCATAACTCTCACCCATGTTCAACTAGATCCATAATTCACAAAGAACCGCATAACCAAACCACCAATTAATTATTTATTCCACGACATTTATACAAATACATATTCATAATAATATGAGATTGTGGTAGTTGATTTTAAACCACCTACCATGATTTATTGATGGAAGTTATCCAAATGAAAATCCCCAAAATCTGATCGGCACAACGTCGTCGATCAAGTTCTAGATCTAAATCCTTAAAACCAAAATAAGATCAAAGGCATCAAGATCATTCAAAACTAGATCTAGATTCACAATACATGATATATACCATAAATCATAGGTTTATATCCATTGAAACGATGAAAATATCTTATGAAAATATCAAGGAAAGAATAAGGAAATAACGGAAGAACAACAGGATGAAATCCACATACCAAAAGGAGAGCGGATCTTCAATACGAGCATTCAATCTCGAGGAAATGTGTTTTGATCGCCTTGGAATCTATCCAAGAGTCTCTAGAAACACCTATAAATTGCTAGGCCCGATCCAAGGTCAAAAATGAGGAAGTATCGGGGTTCAAGAGGTTTCAAAAATGATTTTTTGAAATAAAAAACAGCGTTCATGTTTTCCTGGAATGTGGCGCATGGTTAGGAAAAACCGTGTGCAAACGATGTAGATCTCACTGTCCAGTTTTTCATGGTCCACATGGTTTGGTTGCATGGTTTTTCAAAATGTTTGCAAACCGTGCATACCTCTATGTCTAGTTCTTCTTGGTTGGCACGGTTTGGTCACACGGTTTGTCAAATTGTGCACAACCCACGGTCATTTATTTTTACTTAAAAGTTCACCCAAATGCACCCCAATTCACTACTCCAAAATAGAGGTACTTAAAAACATCAAAATTATTTGAAGAAGTGCCTGATATTGACTCCAGGAAAGGCTGGGATCTTACACATATATTGTTTATAAAAAAGAATATAAAATTTCTCAAAACTATATTTACTTTTTTAATTAAGAACCTAAATATGAAACTCACCTTTAATTTAGATTAACATATGAAATAATTTATTCGAATCTACATAATTTATCATGAGTTTTATTTAATCCATATTAATAATCAAATTTATTTAATTAGTGACAGAATAAAAAAAACATAAAAAACCTACTAAATTTAATTCTATTAAAAGTTTACACAGTAACTGGAGAGTAAGGTTAGACTGGGAAACTAGGCAATACAATATGGTGAAATTTTTATTATTTTAGATATATTATAACTATTTTGAGTTGTTAATTGGAATTAATATTCATAAATACAGAGAGGTGGATGAATAAAAAACTATTATGTAATGTAATTCAACTGGGTGTGATGATTGATAGGGTCCATGAATATATTATAACTATCCAAATTAGGTTACCTTATCCCAAAACCTGGTCCATGTCACCACAAATCACTTTTTAATACCCCGTTCCAAATACATTTTGTGATTTTTATATATAATTATAATAAAACATTATACAAAATCATTGAATGTTATATCACTATATAAAATTTCTTAAAATTTTCACAAACACCTTTTGTGAATTATCTATATAAAAATATAATTTAGGTTTATATAGAAATTACATAACATATAAATTTATAACCAACAATATAAAACATTATAAACATCATAAATTAATCATAGGTATCAAATATCAAGTTTACATTAATGAAAAATCCATTTGAAATAATAGATCACTAATGGAATTTTCCTCAAATAAATGTTTATATAACCATCAATCACAAACGAATGAAATATTTTAAAATTATTAGTATTTCACCAAATGAAATGGGGAAATATACATAAAAGGTAATGATAAATACAATATTTTAAAAATACCTGAAAAAAAGTCATGAAAATTGTTACTCTAAGACACTTCATCCATATTAGATAAAACTGAAATTACAAAGTTGAAGAATGTGGGGATAAAATGTGATTTGGATTGATCTACATTGAAGAATTAAACCTAGGTAGTTATAACTTACAAAGAATATTTAAAAGTATTATCTATGTTAAATGGGGATTTTTAATTAGTTTTCTCTTATAATATTCTAAACCAAATGAAAATATAAATGGGAAAATAAAAACATAAACTATATTTCATGAATTAAAATAAATTTTATATTCAATAGGGATACATTTTGTGGATTACTAGTGAGAAAAATAAATTTACAACCATTAATTTAATTCTGTAATTTTTTTTAACATGTAGGGTTTATATTATTTGTTAGATAAATCATAAAATCATTTCACAAAATAATGAAATAACCCAAAAAACAAAAAATATCCACCATAAACTCCAGGGAATGTAATGATATATTTCAATAATATAATTAAATAATAATAGTGATACTTTCCATATCATAATTCTATGAACTAAACGATTTTTAATACATATTAATTCCCTATGAAATAATTTAATAATAGAATAATTAATGTAATTTCACACTCATTTGAGATTACAATTCAAATGTACCATTGGAGACATTACCATAATACACTAACATAAAACATATATTAGTCAACTATTATCACATAACATTATTTTGATAATTGAGATTATTATAAAAACATTTATCCCATAAAGCATCAAAATATAATTCTAAAACCTTTGAATTTTGAACATTGGTTTATATTTTATAATTGTACTTTATCTATGATATATGAAACACAATATGTTTATATTTCATATGAGACATTAGTGTTATAAAATATATGACCTTCCTTGGCCTATGAGGAATATTCAATAGTTCAACACACTTCTTCCTTGGCCTATCATATATTTAATATTTTTGGTCACACAATGATTTCAATGTCTACTTCTATAAAAGAAAAACAAATAAATTATACCCAACATTATACTTGGGCTTAATAGAGAGGATTTACTACTCTCAATATAATAATGTCAATACTGCAAAATAGGACAACTTAAAACATCAATAGAATTATCCTTATAAATGATAAAAAAATTTATAGGAAAACTAAATAATTGACAAATTATTATCCCATGATCCTAAAATATCCAAGGAATATGAAAATAAAAAACTACTATTATTTGAATTACCTTATATATATGAATATAAATTTCTCTCTTATATAACATATTAAATTTTAATTATGATCCCATATACTCTTGAATTTATTTCAAAAAGTGGGTGGTAATGTGGGGATCTCTATCAAAAATAATAATAATATTAACACTGTGTAATTTCGGAATCTCATTCATATTTAATTTAATATTATATAATTTATAAGCGAATAAATAAGTTCATTATATTTAATTGATATTAAATTTATATTATTCTTTTGAAATTATTTATTAGTTGAAATTTAGAGTGATATGGAATTAAAGGATATTTTTAAAGTATTTTATGAATATTTTCCAAAATGAATGAATTATGGATTTAATTTATTTTACTAATTAATAGAAAAAATTTATATATAGGTATTAATAAATACATTTTTTTGAGGATGAAAAAAATCAAACTATTAAAGAAAATATTTGATAGTTTATAGAAGGATAAATGTATGGAATTTAGGTATCCTATAAGCAGTAGATTTATGATGAAATGTTTATTAGTATGGATGATGAATGTAATAAATGAATAAAAAATCGAATTGATATGAATGGATAATACCATAAGCAATAATATTATGATTACAAATATTTTTAATATTTTTTCAAAAGGAAATTGTGTGTAATAGTCATTTTTAATCTTCCCTCTATTGAAAATTTTACAATGTTATTATATAATATATACCACATTGAAATTAATAATAGATAATAATAAAATATGAACAACTTTTTATGAATATAACAACTAGTTAAATGCTCCTAATAAAGTAGTTTATGAGTAGAAATATTTATCTATAATAATTCATAATATTCAATAGTTGGATACATAAGAGTTTATTCATATTGAAGAAGAGGTTAAGGGTCCCCCTAGTAATACATAAAATATTATTGAATATTTAATCAATTATGGATAAAATATAAGGATTTATAGTATATATAATATATTATCTTTGAAATACCTAACACTTACATGGTGATATATAATAAATATAGGAGAGTGGTCATGGTATGTAATGGTTTCCTCATAAATTCACATGATAAGTAAGGGTATTTTCCATTCTATAAAAAATTAATGGCCCATACATTAGGGGTTATATGAGTAATGTATATAGGTAAATTAATTGTTCATGTTGTTAAATTACATAATTTGGATTATTTATAAAAAAATTCACCTTTATGTGTTTGGAATTTCCCTTTAATAATTTAGGGGGTATCAAGTTCCCTAGTGAAATATATGGATCATGATACATACAATATATTCATATATACTAAAAGTATACATGTTTAAATATAGTTGAAATATTTTCATAATAATTTGAGGATCTTATGTAAGATTTTATTAGTTCTTAGAACACTTATGTAATGATTATTCCATTATGAAAATATGTACTTCCAATAATGTATTTTCATGAGAATAACCAATATTTTAAAAAACTCCTAGAGAAATATTACAGTTGAGATAATCTTAATACTCAAATTTTTTGGGGAATAATTAAAACATTAATTATTAATTAAAACCTTTTATCCATTTAGTAATTCAATTTATCAACTATATAGAAATCGAATAAGGTAACATGATTATGATGATGATTTGAAAACATTAAGGATTAATAAATATGGATTTTTTTAAATCCAAAAATATCATTAAAATATTATTTTTGTATAAATAATGAAAATAATAAATATTAGTTGGAATAGAATTGAGATTCTATAAAATGTGTAAAGAGGTATAAGATAAGGTAGTATCAATAAAATGACTATTTTTTTGTTTTTTCTATATTATATTCTATTTTTCCTTTCAGATATTATAAAATATCTCTTTGTGTGGTAATAATTTTCATTGATTGGGAAGGAGGTGAGGAGTATAGTTTTTTAATTATTGTATATTAATACCAACAATAATTTTTTGTTCCTTTATTTTTTATTGGTTTACAGTGCTTATATGGTCAATTAAATGTGATTTTTTTCTTAATTATTTCATTTCTTTTTCAAAAATTGGGGAGATAAATTCTTTTCTACTTCATATTGATTAATTCTACATATGATGAATGGATTTAGTATTTGGGTGATGAATTATGTTATTGTTAATATGGATGAGAAATATAATTGTTGTCCCAAGATTTTCCATGATTTCATCCACATGATAAGGTGTTTGTTGAGTAATTCAAATGAGAAAATTATTGAAGTTCACCTGATTGTATTTATCATCATACACTCATAGAAAGGTGGATATGTCAGTAATAATCAATTTTAATTCAATAAATAAATCACTACTAAATATAAGGGAGAGATATAATTGAAGGTGGATTATCTTATTTATCAAATAATATAATGATGATTAATAAATTTAAGACGAATATATTATATTAAATGTTAATCCACATTATTAACCAATAACTTAATCTATCTCTTTATTAATCAAACATGGATTATATTTAATTTTTCATAATGTTCTCATAATTTTTAAAATAAAACAACAACATTATTTCACTAATATGGGAAAATGAATTATTACCACTCTTTGGAGATAAAATTTGGACTTTGGTAAACTTTTATTTTACCATAGGTTTTGACATATTGTTTAACTTCAAAAAAACAGGTCTTATAATAATTGAATTTATTCTATAGATGTGGTGTAAAATATCCAATCATAATTTATCATGAATTTTTCTCTACTGGCCATTTATTTATAATTAATATAGATATTTAAATAAAAATGATAAATAATGTAATATTATTAAGTAACATTGATAATTAATAAATATATTTTGAAAATGTTTCACTATCAATCACTATTAAAACATAAAGTGTTAACATTGTGTCAATAACCATGCATAAAAATCCTAATAAAGTCTTTAGATACCAATCACTACATTATTTAATTAATACAAATAATAAGATATCTAAACATGGGTTATAGGATGATTTAAATTTTAAAAATGACTACTAATATTGATGCCAAGACTTCTTTTAGATTTATTTGAGGTCCCTAATAAATATATCAAGTACATCAAACTCATATGTGCTAATATAAAGCAACAGAGAGTAACTCGAAAATTGGCATATTGAGATCCATTCTCTTCTCATTGGAAATAATGGATCATAAATAGAAATAAAACCTACATCCTAGGGAAGAAAATTTCTGATATAAAAATTATTTGATTTTTCATAAGATACTCATTTCATTTTCATTTAGAATTTCACTAGGAAATTAGATTTCTAACAAAAATTCTTTAAGATATTGTTTTTCATATTCTAGGAATGTTTCAAGATACTGTGCGAAATCTATCCACCATAATAAATTGAATAAAATAATTTCCTTATTTTTGTGTACCATGTATTTATAAATAGATGTATAAAGGTTTTAAAATAACAATCAGTATGACAATTTATTAAAAAGTCAGTATAAGAATCAGATGACAGATTGATAAAATTACAAAAATTTCTATAATAGTTGGGGTAATAAGAACATTGAAAAAAGGATGGAATGTGGATTAATCTTATAAAAAAATATTACTTGAGTATGTAATTCATGAACTATCCATTTTGATTATAAATATGTCTATAAATGAAACTAGTGAATGACCAACACTAGAAATGGTGTTTAGTATTTTTTTCTTCTAAAAATCATTATATTGAAAAACGAGAGTATGTAGGGTAAAAATAATATATACAGTTGCATATCAATAAAGTCAATTTCAACTAAACTACTGAGGATAGAGGACACATCCCATGATAATATTGAATTTTAATTCAACATGACCAAGAAATTCCACCCTTTCAAAAATAATATACAAAAATATTAGCATTATAATAACCCTCAAAGAAACCATATAAACAATATAACTTTCAACCACCACCTTTCAAAAAACTAAATTCTTATAATTTCCATAAAATATTTCAAAATTCCATTTTATAACCAACTATATCATTTTATTGAATTGGTAAAAAATTACATGAAAATATAAATTATATTATACATTACTATGGAAATAATGGGGAAAATATTATAGAAACTACTATCTAAACCCTTTATAATTTCCAATGGTAATGTGATCATGTTAACAAACAAATATCAGTAATGAGATTCACCTTATTCTTAAATTTTATTCCTAGAAGAAACATATAGACATTAAATTATGGAAAGAATAATATTATTAAAATAATAAGAATTAATTTTAAAAATATTTAACGTGAAAATGAAAACATTTCCTTAAAATTTCCCTCAATAGAGGTAGAATATGGTAGTATATCTGAGGTTATAATCCAAAGAAGAATTATAAATGCCTTTTATATGAATGAAATCAATATATAATACATGAATAGTTTACAAAATTCTCAATTATTCTATATATATAACTAAAATATTCATCATAAATAAATATATTATGGAAATGAAACAGATAATTTAGGGAATAAATTTCATCCATGATAACACTGTAACATCAATAATAATAGAAATATCTTTAGTAATTATCAATTCCCTATACCATTATAATTACGACCTTTATATATTCTTATATGATCTATTATATTCTATAAATGTTACACAACATTTTTATATTTCTTTATTGTATTTTGGATAGATCAAACCAATATAACCATTTTTTAAATATAAAAAATATCTTTTTTCTTCCCAGAATAATTTTATAATATTTCCTAATATTATTATTTAAATTTAAATTCTTATCAAATATTTTTAAAACTATAGAATTAAGAGGATATGAAATTATCATATTGAGACATCATTTTGGGGTATCACATCCTAATAATATCAAGTATAATCATAAATACTAATGAAGGTATTATTAAATAGGGGTTGTGGTTGAACATTTTACACATTATTACTTTACAATTAAAAAAATATCAATAGTAATGTTGATTTTTTTATTTTAAAAATATAATGAATCTAAAAAATGTATGAAAAATTATTTTTTATGAAATTTTGAATCTTTTAAAAAAATTAGATTTGAAAATTATACAAAAAATATTAAGAAAGTAAAAAAATTATATATAACCATAGGTGGATGAGGTAACAATTTATTTCATTAATGCATTTCATTTTGTATTATATAATGAATACTATTAAAATTCATTTCTTTTATAGGATATTCAAGTCATCCGGGCCAGTAAACCAAAAAAATGCATAATTAGTCTTGAACTCATATATATAATTAATTTATTTCCATGATGATCTTATATACCAATTTCTTGTGGAAGAAAATGAGTTGAATGTAATTATTTACATAAATTTACTTCAAATACCAAAAATATATAATAAATATTTTCATTATAAAATATGAGATCCAAATGGTAGATATTATAAAACATTATTGGGATTAGTTAAAAAAATATATGTGTAATGAATTCTGATTGAATGTAAGTGAAAACATGTTTTGAACCCTCAATGGAGTAATAATCTTGATAATAATATTGGTGCATCAATAATAAAATGAGTATTTTCATGGAATTTAAATCATGTACCCAATTTTTCATACACAATGGGTGGAAAAAAATCATAAAGGTTATAAAAAATAATAAGTACCCTTTGAAAATAATGAAAAATGAATTTATTCATTTCAGATTCCAAAATAGATGGAAAATTTGAATAGTCAATTGAATGATGGATTAGTAATAAAAAAAAATACTCGTACCATTTTTCTTCAAAAAGCATAAAATAATATTTGTAAAATCATATTATTAATCTTTATCTTGATTTTTATGATATTCTACTATTTAAATTAAGTATAAGTAATAAGAAAATTAAATTAAATTTCAATGAAATACTATTGATATTTCATAGGTGTCAAGGGACTTTTTCACCACCCTGTGATATGTGTGACAGTGTGACAATTCATGGTTGGGAGAGTAATTGTTTTTATACTAGTATTTTTATAAAATGTGATTAATTTTGATAATTCAAAAATGAATGTTATTAAAGATTTATGATAAAAAACAATGTAAATATTGAAAGAATAATTTTAAAAAATGTTTTATTATTTATAAGATTCATCAAGGTCATTATTAAGAATAATATTACATTATAAATATTAATTTTGATTATATTGAAGTTGAAATGACTCTAGTTTTTCGTTGAAATACATGACAATATTTTATGGAATATTTATGGAGCTAGGGGCTGAGTCAACATGAATTTCAAATACGTGGGGAGGCACAATATTGAAATAATAAAAATAATAAATATATTATGATACACACATGATGTTTTTAAGAAATAATGTAATAACCCTATAATGGTGACTAAAATGGGAAATATATTACCTCTTCTATGTCATGAATGTGGGTTTTACCCTTGGTGAAACATATACTTTTATGTTGTTAGGGGTTCGAAAAAAAATTGGTCCTGGGAAAATCGTAAAAATAATTTTTTCCCCATTTCAATCTCCATGACCTAGATCGCTTTCCATAATATCTACTAAAATCAAATAACTGGTAATGAATCATAAACATATGTATTTAATAGCAATGTAATTATGGATATTAGTGGATGAATTGAATCATAGATCATGGATCATATTTCTTCAAGGATTAGAAATGAAAATATAGATTTTGGATCAATATAATTAGAGGGATATATAAATATTGTTCATTTTTAATCTATCTAAGCTCAAGATAGATCATTTTTCCATTGGGTTTGTCCCAATTTTTTATCCTATAAGGAATAAATATTTATACAAACATATTTATTTTCAAGTAGTTCTCACTTGCAGGTTTGGTTTTATCTTACTAAGATTTATGTAATTGATACTATATGTTTAGTGTTGTTTATAGTTTATCCATTAATAATTTTATTGGAAGTGAATTATAGATAACCTGAATAATGGTTAAGGATCATTCCTCTTATGTTTAATTCATTTCTCCCCACGATCTTCATGAGATCATCATTAATAATCCCATGGTTAGTGGATCGATAAATAAATACTTGATGATTGATTGACAATAAATCGTTGTAGAAATGGCACATCACTATGTTTTTATGAATAAGAATTATGATGTGGTAGTGGTGTGTGATTGTAGTACCCCTAGTTTCGGGTACATAATCCCTTTCCTCCCATTTTTTAATTTGTTGTCTATAAATTAGAGAGTTTCCATAAATAGAGAGTTTCCATAATATAGAGACATTCCATTATATTGGGTGTTTCCATAATGTTGGTTGTTTCCATAAATTGGGGTGTTTCCATAATGTGGGTTGTGTCAATAAAGTGGGTGTTTCCATAATTTGGGTTGTTTCTAAAAAGTGGTGTGTTTCCATAATGTGGGATGTTTCCATAAAAAATGTCTTTCTATAAAAATGGTAATGGTGAAGGATGGGAGATTTTGGGGGTTTTATAAGGAGTTTTGGGACAATAAGGAAGGTCTCATGATCCATACATGGTTAGCCCAAAACGTGTGGTCAAACCTTGCATAGAGGTCACATCTATAACTTAGTTTCTTGGAGCTTACTCGTTTTTGCACAATATATTTCGGTTTGGATTCAAAATGACCCTATTTCGAGATTAATCTCCCTAGAAGTATAGATAACACTCCCCCACATGATTTGGAGCCATCCTATAGCCTTCCCTTTGTGAATTCGAGTCTAATTCTTGATGTATGTCACCATTCATTCCGAATTTTTCATGTTTTCATAGATATGCTTAGATCTGCATCTCCAATATCCATTATTTCTTAGATATGAACCTATAGTTGCCAGATCAATGTTTTTGGATGCTAAATAATTCAATGTTTGGTCTTGATCTTGCTAGGATAATTGAACTAAGGTCGTTCTTGGAGAATCAACCCGCTTTTTGTGCATTCTTCGTCTGTTGTCAACATTTTATCAAAACCATCGAGGTAGGTGGCTTCACTATCATCTCCTCTATATATAATTGATTTTATTAGATACAAATTTTATTATTGATTATGAAATTCATGGAAAAATATTCATTTTTGATTATTTATGGTTATTGTGAAATTATGTGATCTTGGGGAATAGTTGTGCAAAATGGGCACATGAGCCTTAGCCCGGTTTCTAATAACTCTATAAGTAAATCCATGTGACCCGGGATGAAATCCAGGAGGAGGTATAATTTTTGGGTGTTGTAGCAGTACAGTAGCAGGTTTTTTAGTGGGAACTGTGCAGTACTGTAGCATGTACTGTAGCGGAACTGTATCAGGTACTGTTTGGCACTACAGAAGCTAGGGATATGCCCCTATTTGGGCCTTTGGTCAACCAATTTAGTCCCTGATTCCATTAAGGCCTTAGGGCCGCCCAGGACTTCGAGTAAATAAGGTATTTGGGCCACTTCAAGGCCTTCGTGCCACCTTAAAAGTGCACATGCAAACCAGACAACCTATAAGGAACAAGCTCTACAAGGAGGATAAGGAAGGGGATTTCACCACAGCAGGAGATAAATGGATTGAAAGAATGAGAGGGTATGGTACCTGCCATCGATACAAGCATGTTCATTCACAGGAATGCCTAGTCGAACAGCCATGCAGAGGTGGAGAGATGATTTCACGAATAAGATGCTGGGGAGGAGGAGTTCCAAGTAGTTAGTCAGGGTTGTATGTAATGTTTGAAGCCTACAGGAAATTAGTTCCTCTAAGTCCTACGGTCTATGTAATACTTACACCTATGGGCCTTGTAAGGGTTTCACCTTGTCACGACCCGTCCTCGGGGCCCGTGTCGTGACTACCCCAAGCCCGCCTTCCATAGGCCAGGGGATGGCGACTAGCGCCAAAGGCGTAAAATCCCGATAACTGGGAAGGCATTGACTTTATAAAAGAAAACAAGCACCACAGAGTACAAGCGGAAGCAAAACACTAAGTACAAAAGAAAATCTAAAAGGTAAATGGGCCAGAATACAAACCCAAAAGAAAGTACAACTACAAATGAACAAGGTACAACAGAAAAAAGATAAACAGCTAGAAGAAGGAAGCAGCTCTTGGGTCGTCCTCCTCGGATCCTACCTGAAGGGTAGGTACAGATAGCGCAGCTCCTGGTCGTCCACCACGGATCCTACCTGAAGGGTAGGTACAGATAGCTTCCTCCACGCTCTCTTCCTTCAACCTCCTATGTGAGTCATCACGTCGTGTAGTCCACCTCCGGGTACTGACTCGTCGTGTAGTCCACCTCCGGGTACCGTCCAGTCCTCGAACACTCGGCCTCTGTCAGCGCTGCCCATCATCTGCAACCAACACAACGAGGTACAGGCATAGCCCGTGCAGGGGTGAGTATAATGATACTCAGTAGGGACCCCGAGACCCACAAGGTCTCACTAAACCAACAAGGATAACCAGAAAGAAGATCTCAACAGATAACCTCTACTTAGGTATATGCCCATACATATACCTAAGTTATCAAGTAACTCATCTCAATCATGAGGAAACACAAGGATTGTGAAATCAACGTATAACCACTACCCAGGTATATTCCCATACATATACCTAAGTTAGGAAGTGACCCATCTCAATCATGAGGTAAACATAAGGTCAAAAGTCTCAGCTCAAACCAGGATTTTCATTATCGAAACCGTAACTGCTGAAGAGCCCCGTCTTTGGAGTGCAAAGTGGTCCTGCCACGACTCCGAGGTACTGCTCACTAACCTACGATTGTTGAAGTAATCCTCCTTTCGAGTACTGCGGGCCAGCCACCCAAACATAGTAGTGATTCCCGCCGAGGTATGTCACCCAAACACAGTAGTGCACACCCCATAGTAGCCTGCTGAGTTACTCTCCGGACGAGCACCGTGGGTCTGCAATGTCACACAGGTAGTGCTCCGTCCGCCATGGGTCTGCACCTCAGAAAGTAGTGCTCCGTCCACTGGGCTAGGCGACTCACTCCAAGTCGACTCGTTCAAGCAGTCGTCAGGTCTCAGCCAGTTACACGGTCTCTGTACTCCGCACGCTCGTCACTGGGAGGGTCCGCTCCACGAGCTACAGGTCGATACTCCAAGTATCTCAAAGTCCCACAAAGAAGTATCTCAAAGGACCGCCTCGTCATCGGGGTCTCAACGCAACAGACGGCACGTCAATCGGACGCTCGGTCTGTGAGTTACTAGCCTTTTCGTCCCAGGGGCCCGATTGGTTTCGTGAGCGAACCATATCCGGCCGTATCTCAATTGTACCCCGAACTCTCATAGGGTATACTCATAGGGACTGTTTCTCACCGAGATCACCAATGCCGCTGACGGTTCGTCAAACGAACGTTCTGTCAGAAAGGTATCAGCTTTTCCGTTCCAGGGGCCTAGTTGGATTTCTATGCGATCCAACCCGGCCACTATCCATCTGCATCCAAATCTCGGGCGGAGAATGCCAAAAGTTCCGTATCGTCAACAGGAACTCAACGCAACAGACGACGCGTCAATCGGACGCCCGGTCTGAGAGTTATTGGCTTTTTCGTTCCAGGGGCCCGGTTGGTTATTAAGGCAAAACCAACCTGACCGTACTCCACCTGCGTCCAAACCTCGGGCGGAGTATGCCAAAAGAACCGTCTCATCAAGAGGAATTCAACGAAACAGACGGCGCGTAAATCGGACGCCCGGTCTGTTAGTTATTGGCCTTTCTGTCTCACACCCACCCTGGGAAACTTCCCAGGAGGTCACCCATCCTGATCACTACTCAAGGCCAAGCACGCTTAACTATGGAGTTTTTACCACGTAGGCTCCCGAAAAGGAAGGTGCACCTTGAGTATAGTATACTGAAATGACCGTCTCGATCCAAGGATCGCGTTGCCGCTGACGGCGAGTCGTTTGGAGGCTTGTAGCCCAAGATACGGGCATTTGACCAAAAGTGGTCCGAAACTGGGGGTCTGGGCCCGGGCCGACCCGGCCCGACCCCCCCTGGGTCTGCTGAACCGGGTCGACCCGGCCCGGGCGGTGACCCGGCCCGACGACCCGGCCCGGCTCGGAAAAATCCCGGCTCGGCCTGTGGTGCGGCGGCGCGGGCCGGTGCGGCGGCGCGGTCTGGCACGGCGGCGCGGACCGGCACGGCGGCACGGGCTAGGCGCCGTTCGGGTGCCACGCGTGGGGGGCAAAGCCCCCCCCCCCCCTTTGTGAACTGCGACCCCTTAATTGGGGCCGCTTTTGAGACCCGGCCGGGGGAAATTAATTCCCCCGATCTCCACTGCCCGGTCGGCCCGCACTGGCCGGTCGGTTTCTCCAGCAAGGACCGGCGACGGCCGGTCCTTCATTCGCCGACACCGGCGGCCCCGTGCCGGCCGCCGGTCATCTTGCTCCGCCGCGGCCCAGAACCGGCCACGACCTATGCCGTTCGGCGCGATGCGACAGCATCGCTTCCCTCTGCCATGGCCCCGCTCCGGCCGCGGTGCCTTTGACTTTCTTCGACGTGACGCGATGGCGTCGCGTTCCTGGATTTCTTTCCACGGCGCGGCGCGACGGCGCCACGCTTATCTTCCGCAATAAATCGCGTGGTGCGATGGCACCACATTTTCTCGTATCATCTTCAAGAAACCATCACGAATAACAAAGGAGGAGGGTCGGCCGTGTTTGTGTGGTCCGACCCCCTCGCGTTATTCGATAACAAAAAGGGTTTTAATCCACGATCATCACCAAGTTTGTATTCACGAACAATTAAATAAATAAAAACCCTCAATCATCAACCGCTTGATCAGACGATCCGCGGATCAACCCGGTATTGGTTGGTCTGCGCTCGTTGTTTTTTCTCAAAAGATAAGAGAATTACAAAAATAAATTCCCCTACCTCGGCTTCAAGAACGGAGTTCTTCAACGACCTGTGGAAGACAAGCATCGCGGAGGTCGGGCGTTGTTCCGTCTAGGTTGGTGGGAGAAGAGCTCGGTGAAGTCGAGCCGAGACGTCACCCTATGTATACTTTGTAGGCGGTGGTGCTTCCCTTCATTACTCCGGTTGAAGATGGTCGGAGGTGTTGCTTCACGTTCTTCGGAAACGTGGAACGTTCTTCCTCGAGAGGTTGGTGATCTTCCAAGAGTTCTTCTCCTCTCCTTAGTTCTCCCCAAAAGGTTTATGCCAACCCAAAAAGAAGAATATAATCTCTCTTTTTAATGTTGGCAAAATGAATTCAAAAGAATTCAAACACTCAAAATAATTAATTAAGTTGGTTTAATTAATTAATTGCAAAGTGTTGGCAAGAATTTCAAAAGATTGAAATTCAAATAAACCATACTTAACTCACCTCATTAATTAATCAAGTTGTCAAATATTAAAGAATGTAAGTTAATGGGGAGTTGGAATGTGAGGGGTTAAGAGGGTTAGGGGGTTTAAGGAATTTGAAAAGGTGGGGGGGGGGGGGGGTTCGTGTGGGCCCCACCCTTTCAAAAATCAACACATGGGAAGATGGAAGGATGTGGGCCCACCACCAACTTCCCATTGGAGAAGTTAACCACTTAACATTGTTAAAATTTGTTTTAACAATTTTATTCACTTTTTTTAATTAAACCCCAAAAATTAACTTCTCCTCCCGCACAAACGCAACTACGGTAAAGGTTCTCTTAAGCGATTACCAGAATTGCGAGTTCATCGTTGCAATAGGATTTCAATTCCGAGCACCGGTTCAAAAGATAGAAATTCCAGCTCGCTCGTTCACTAAACGTACCCGAGCCAAACTTCGGAAATTAATTCCGGGCACATCGGGCCTTAGAATCAGGCGTCGTTAGAAACTGCATTCTTGTAAAATTCCAAAGAAAATTAAGAAAAAAATTTCCTTGAAATTTCAGGGTCTTTACATTACTCCCACCTCAGGGCTTTACGTCCCCGTAAAGCTTCAACACAAACTAGGGTCACAAAAGCGGTACAGAGCACGCATCTAATCCATCCGCTCCCATGTGCTTACCTGGTGGTTCCGTACTGCCAAAGAAAGTGCATCCGAGGAATCGATCGTCCTCGTAGGATCTTCTCCTGTCGATCCTCGATCCCCACTAGAACCTCCGTGAAAGACACCCCATCACCATCGTCCAGCTCCTCATGGTCGATGGTATGCGAAGGGTCGAGCATGTATCTCCTCAGTTGAGATACGTGGAAGTCGTCGTGCACCTGGTGCGACTGCGGTGAATGGGTCAAGCGGTAAACCACCCCGCCTACCCAGTTGGAGACCTAAGAAGGTCCGCTGAACGTTGGAGATAACTTGCCCCCTTGTACACATCTTTGTAAACCTCGTTGAGGTAAGAACCGTATAAGAACGTGGTTTCCATCCTCAAACTCCAGAGGTTTCCAATTCCTGTTAGAAATGGAACTCAAACGATTGCTGCCACGAGGGTAAGGTTGGCGGATTCAAGAGTGATCGGTCGCACCCTCCCGTGAAAGAGTTTATCCCGTACTGCATGGGGTTTCCTTTTCACCGACCAAGGAAAACCCATCCCGACGTTTGCCTAAAACTGTCAATTTGAGTATGAACAGTTATTGCCCATTCCATACTCAAACTAACGTCGTAAGGCCTCGACGCTGTCACCAAGAGATTCCAACCAAAACTCTCGCGTAGAGGGTCTGACCACACCGTCGGCGTAAGTGTGATTATCGAGTCTCCTCCCAAGGTATCTCCAGGCATGAGGGTCAAGTCCACGGCTTACAGGAAACTCTAGGTCTGGAACAAGATTTTTGAAAGAAAGAAATGATTCACATCGACGTCCGTTACTACAACATCTAGTAGTGGACACAGACTGTCCCTTGAATCATTTCTAGAGCCATTGGGTCACACTCCTTGACCGCATGCAGCCGCACTCTTCCTCCGCCCTCCGGCTCCCTGAACCTGGAAGGAATAACTAAGGCGGGTGATTGTACAATGTTAGGATGTACACCACCTCATGCTGCTCTCCTAGATCTTCCACAACGTCTGCTGCTTCATAGAGTCATCTCTCCTTTAAGATTCCTCTTCTTTAACACGCCCGAGTCTCTAAGACTGGCACCAGTTTCCTGTTTCTTACTGCACTGTGCAGCCTTCATCCTCTCTTGGATGTCCTGGACCTCCTTTAGTCTCACAAGAGATGCTATGATTTCTTCTTTTTCGATAATAGAAACCCGGTCTCATCCCCTTGATGAACCACATTCGTTGCCTAATACAGTCAATCCTGACATGAATGATGCATTCATGCCATGGATGACATCGTAAGGCCTCGACGTAACTACTAAGAGATCCAACTGTCACTCTCACCTCCATGGGTCGAGTCACACTGTCGTCATCAGTGTGAGGTCACTGGGTCCCCTCCAGTAGAAATCTCGAAAGTGAGGGTCAAGTCAACAGTTTATCCGGGACCACTCAGTATCAACCAAACAAAAGGACAGGAAAGAAAACATCTCAAAGATAAGTGTCTTTTTATTATTACAGCTCATAGTACAAGACACGAATACAACAACAAAATGGAACTAGAAGTACAAGGGATGTATCCAATATTT
This sequence comes from Viscum album, assembly GCA_963277665.1. Taxonomy (NCBI): domain Eukaryota; kingdom Viridiplantae; phylum Streptophyta; class Magnoliopsida; order Santalales; family Viscaceae; genus Viscum; species Viscum album. The sequence goes on from OY728140.1 coordinate 1,064,137,160, forward strand.
CCTCTCTTATCCACCTGTTCCCGGAGCTCTACTGCCTTGTCCACTGCTCGGCTATTGCTCAAGCACCAGCCGCTGCTTCTGTCTCGGTGGCTCCTCTAACACCCGCTGATCAACCGTACTAGGAGTCGGATAGTCATGTGCCAGGTGACCCTTCCCGCCGCAGGAGTAACATTGTCCGTTTCTGGCACGCTTGGCTCTGACCCCACCTCGGGTGCCCCGCACCACCGGTCCTAAAACCCGAGATCGTCCAACTTCTAGTCTGGTCCTCCTAGACCTCTGCATCATCTATCTACTGCCCACAGATGACTCGGCTACTGATTGAAAATCACGCAGCAAAGGCAGAAACTCCTGTACACGCTCGGGGTGTAGAGCTACTGGCACAAACTCCACCCTGAAGAAGGTCTTGAAGTCTTCCCATGCGAAGGTCATCCCGTCGCAAAACTAAAACAAGTGGCTCCACCACCTGCCTACTGCTGCCTGAAGGAGGCTGGCAGCAAAGATCACCATGAAGTCTGCTGGCGTCCCCACTATCCTGAAGACTCTCACCATAGCCTCTAGCCAAACCTCAGCCGCCTGCGGGTCCGTCTCTCCCCAGAACTTGGGTGGCCTCTGGCGCTGGAACTCATGTAGCGCGCTCAAGCGTCGTGCATCGCCTACTGCTGGGGCTGGTGGCATCGGTGGCCCAACGTATGGTAGTACCGCTGGTGCCTCCGCTGGTGCCTCAACTGCAAGAGGGCCCTGCACCGAAGCCTCGTAGCTCAAAAGGTTGTCAGCACGCACATCCCTCTGGGCTCTAGCTGGTCATCCGTGAAAAGGCATCCTGAAAGCATCATCGTGACATGGTCAAACGTTTATACCTGGTGAGCTGACCTGGATTGAGATGTTTTAAGGGAAAACCTTTGAAAACACACACGCAATCAGTTTTTTCATGCTCAAAGTCGGAAATCAGTTGTTAAGGTCCTGGTGTATGGATACGTCGGCCGCCCGCACCAACACTGGACTCCCTGAACTGAAATCCACACTCGGTACTCTTATCACTATTGCTTCATAGAAAGAAAAAGTTAGAGTCATAAGTTCTGCGGTAGAACCAAACTCCTTTAATACCAATTTGTCACGACCCATCCTCGAGGCCCGTGCCGTGACTACCCCAATCCCATCTTCAATAGGCCAGGGGCTGGCGACTAGCACCAAAGGCGTAAAATCCCGATAACTGGGAAGGCATTGCCTTTATAAATGAAAACAAGCACCACAGAGTACAAGCGGAATCAAAACACTAAGTACAAAAGAAAAGCTAAAAAGTAAATGGGCCAGGATACAAACCCAAAAGAAAGTACAACTACAACTGAACAAGGTACAACAACAAAAAGACAAACAGCTAGAAGAAGGAAGCAGCTCCTGGGTCATCCTCCTCGGATCCCACCTGAAGGGTAGGTACAGATAGCGCAGCTCCTAGTCGTCCACCACGGATCCTACCTGAAGGGTAGGTACAGATAGCATCCTCCACGCTCTCGTCCGTCAACCTCCTCTGTGAGTCGTCATGTCGTGTAGTCCACCTCTGGGTACTGACTCGTCGTGTAGTCCACCTCCGGGTACTGTCCAGTCCTCGAACACTCGGCCTCCGTCAGCACTGCCTGTCGTCTGCAACCAACACAACGAGGTGCGGGCATAGCCCGTGTAGGGGTGAGTATAACGATACTCAGTAGGGACCCCGAGACCCTCAAGGTCTTACTAAACCAACAAGGATAACCACAAAGAAGATCTTAACAGATAACCTCTACTTAGGTATATGCCCATACATATACCTAAGTTTTCACGTAACCCATCTCATTCATGAGGAAACACAAGGATTGTGAAATCAACGGATAACCACTACCCAGGTATATGCCCATACATATACCTAAGTTAGGAAGTGACCCATATCAATCATTAGGTAAACACAAGGTCAAAAGTCTCAGCTCAAACCAGGATTTTCATTATCGAAAACGTAACTGCTGAAGAGCCCCGTCTCTGGAGTGTACAGTGGTCCTGCCACGACTCTGAGGTACTGCTCACTAACCTAAGACTACTGAAGTACTCCTCATGTCGAGTACTGCGGGCCAGCCACCCAAACACAGTAGTGCTTCCCGCCGAGGTATGTCACCCAAACACAGTAGTGCACACCCCCTAGTAGCCTGCTGAGGTACTCTCCGGATGAGCACCACGGGTCTGCACTGTCACATAGGTAGTGATTCGTCCGCCATGGGTCTGCACCTCAGAAAATAGTGCTCTATCCACTAGTCTAGTCGAATCACTCCAAGTCGAGTGGGTCAAGCAGTTGTCAGGTCTCAGCCAGCTACACGGTCTCTGTACTCCGCACGCTCGTCACTGGGAGGGTCCGCTCCACGAGCTAGAGGTCGATACTCCAAGTATCTCAAAATCCCACGAATAAGTATCTCAAAGGATTGCCTCATCATAGGGGTCTCAACGCAACAGACGTCGTGTCAATCGGACGCCCGGTCTGTGAGTTACTAGCCTTTTCGTCCCAGGGGCCCGATTGGTTTCGTGAGCGAACCATATCCGGCCGTATCTCAACTGTACCCAGAAATCTCATAGGGTATACTCATAGGGACCGTTTCTCAACGAGATCACCAACGCCGCTGACGGTTCGTCAAACAAACGTTCTGTCAGAAAGGTATCAGCTTTTTCGTTCCAGGGCCCGGTTGGATTTCTGTGTGATCCAACCCGGCCACTATCCATCTGCATCCAAATCTCAGGCGGAGAATGCCAAATGTTCCGTATCGTCAACAAGAACTCAACGCAACAGACGACGCGTCAATCGGACACCCGGTCTGAGAGTTATTGGCGTTTTCATTCCAGGGGCCCGGTTGGTTTTTAAGGCAAAACCAACCCGACCGTACTCCACCTGCGTCCAAACCTCGGGCGGAGTATGCCAAAAGAACTGTCTCATCAAGAGGAATTCAACGAAACAGACGGCGCGTAAATCGGACGCCCGGTCTGTTAGTTTTTTGCCTTTCCGTCTCACACCCACCCTGGGAAACTTCCCAGGAGGTCACCCATCATGATCACTACTCTAAGCCAAGCAAGCTTAACTATGGAGTTTTAACCATGTAGGCTCCCGAAAAGGAAGGTGCACCTTGAGTATAGTATACCGAAACGACCGTCTCAATCCAAGGATCGTGTTGCCGCTGACGGCGAGTCGTTTAGAGGCCCGTGGCCCAAGATACGGGCATTTGATCAAAAGTGGTCCGAAACCGGGGGTCTGGGCCCGGGCCGACCCGGCCCGACCCCCCCCCCCCCCCCCCCCGGGTCGGCCGAACCGAGTCGACCCGGCCCGAGCGGCGACCCGGCCCGACAACCCGGCCCGGCTCGGAAAAATCCCGGCCCGGCTGGTGGCGCGGCGGCGCGGGCCGGCTCAGCGGCGCGGGCCGGTGTGGCGGCACGGTCCGGCGCGGCGGCGCGGTCCGGCGCGGTAGCACGGTCCGGCGCGGTGGCGCGGACCGGCACGGCGGCGCGGCCCGGGCGCCGTTCGGGTGCCACGTGCGGGGGGCAAAGCCCCCCCCCCCCCCCCTTTGAGAACCGCGGCCCCTTAATTGGGGCCGCTTTTGAGACCCGGCCAGGGAAAATTAATTCCCCCGGTCTCCACTGCCCGGTCGGCCCGCACTGGCCGACCGGTTTCGCCAACAAGGATCGGCGACGGCCGGTCCTTCCTTCGCCGACACCGGTGGCCCGGTGCCGGCCGCTGGTCATCTTGCTCCGCCGCGGCCTAGAACCGGCCGCGGCCTATGCCGTTCGGCACGATGCGACAGCATCGCTTCCCTCTGCCACGGCCCCGCTCTGGCCGCGGCGCCTTTGACTTTCTTCGACGTGATGCGACGACGTCGCGTTCTTGGATTTCTTTCCACGGCGCGGCGCGACGGCGCCGCGCGTATCTTCAGCAATAAATCGCATGGTGCGACGACACCACGTTTTCTCGTATCATCCTCAAGAAACCATCACGAAAAACAAAGGAGGAGGGTCGGCCGTGTTTGTGCGGTCCGACCCCCTCGCGTTATTCGATAACAAAAAGGGTTTTAATCCACGATCATCACCAAGTTTGTATTCACGAACAATATAAATAAATAAAAACCCTCAATCATCAACCGCTTGATCGGACGATCCACGGATCAACCCGGTATTGGTTGGTCCGCGCTCGTCATTTTTTCTCAAAAGATAAGAGAATCCCAAAAATTGATTCCCCTACCTCGGCTTCAAGAACGGAGTTCTTCAACGACCCGCGGAAGACAAGCATCACGGAGGTCGGGCGTCGTTCCGTCTAGGTTGGTGGGAGAAGAGCTCGGTGAAGTCGAGCCGAGACGTCACCCTCTGTATACTTTTTAGGCGGCGGTGCTTCCCTTCCTTACTCCAGTTGAAGATGGTCGGGGGTGTTGCTTCACGTTCTTCGAAAACGTGGAACGTTCTTCCTCGAGAGGTTGGTGATCTTCCAAGAGTTCTTCTCCTCTCCTTAGTTCTCCCCACAAGGTTTATGCCAACCCAAAAAGAAGAATATAATCTCTCTTTTTAATGTTGGAAAAATGAATTCAAAAGAATTCAAACACTCAAAATAATTAATTATGTTGGATTAATTATTTAATTGCAAAGTGTTGGCAAGAATTTCAAAATTTTGAAATTCTAATAAACCATACTTAACTCACCTCATTAATTAATCAAGTTGTCAAATATTAAGGAATGTGAGTTAATGGGGAGTTGGAATGTGAGGGGTTAAGAGGTTTAGGGAGTTTAAGGAATTTGAAAAGGTGGGGGGGGGGGGGGGTTCGTGTGGGCCCCACCCTTTCAAATATCCACACATGGGAAGTTGGATGGATGTGGGCCCACCACCAACTTCCCATGGGAAAAGTTAACCACTTAACATTGTTAAAAAAATTTAACAATTTTATTCACTTTTTTTAATTAGACCCCAAAAATTAACTTCTCCTCCCGCACAAACACAACTACGGTAAAGGTTCTCTTAAGCGATTACCGGCGTTTCGAGTTCATCGGTGCAATCGGATTTCAATTCCAAGCACCGGTTCAAAAGATAGAAATTCCCGCTCGCTCGTTCATTGAACGTACCCGAGCCAAACTTCAGAAATTAATTCTGGGCACACCGGGCCTCGGAATCAGGCGCCGTCAGAAACTACGTTCTTGTAAAATTCCAAATAAATTTAGAAAAAAATTTCCTTGAAATTTCCGGGTCTTTACACACCTCACCCCTTGAAAAGTTTATTGTCACAAATCAATAAAAAAATGATATCCTTTGGGCCATTGGATGAGTTGTACAAAATGGGGAATAATTTCATGAATTTAAAATGATGATTTTAAATTATTAATTTCTTGGAATTTATAAATGGTTGATGAAAGTGATATTTTTAATAGAAATGGTTTTCTATAAGACTGGGGTTTTATTGAAATGGTTTGGAATCGAAGTGGATTATAATTTAAATGGTTTTGATGGAAATGTTTTTCAAGAAAATTTGTTTTTATTTAAAGGGTTGTTTTGGAATGATCTTTGGGAATATGTGATGAGTGTTCATGTTGCATAAATGGGTCTTGGTTGAAATTTGACCTTCTGATCAGGGCCAAAGTTTTAATGGCCCATGGAATTTCATACACAGGGCTTTGTTGAAATATGGTCTTGTGCTCGGTGCCAAAGGTTTAATGGCACATTGGAAATAATTACCTTGTGACGACTTGGTGGATCGACGAGAAACCTCTTATGAGTATGGAACTGTCATAACTTAGCATGCTTGTATGGTTGCATTAGTTTAATGAATGGTAGGGTATGCTGATAAAGGGATATTGTGAAATAGTTGTAAAGACTGTTTAGTTATTTTTCTAAAAAAATATCTTGCTGGAAAAATTGGTTTCAATTACACATGTATTATTTTTTTAATGAATGGTTTTGGAATATTTTTTAGATTTAGTTATAAACTGTTTTTGATAAGTTATTTTATATAAACTATTTTATATAATTGTTTCTAACTCTTCTATATTAGTTGCGTGAGTTAGGAATCATTGGGGAAAACCTAATATGTTTTATACTCACCCCTGATTTGTCACTTTGGCTATTTTGCAGGTGTTGTATTTTGGGATAAGGGAAAAGGTAATGTTTCACACGTGTTTAGAACTACCTCGTGTTGTATGGGTTATTCGGAGATTTTGAAGCTTTGATATTATAGAGAATGGGGTCTTGATGTCTTTGGTGGGTCATGTGTGATTTATCTTCTATATACTTTGATTTGTGTTTATTCTTCTGTTGTTGCTTACTTTGATGTGGTTGTGAGATAAATGAAGTTGTTGAGTTGTCTTCCATTTGTTCATGCATCATATAGTTATTGTTTTTTATGGTTGTTATGTTTATTGGTTTATTTCAAAAAGGTAAAATCATCTCCCACCTGTATTTGAAACCCTTCAGCAATTATTACCAGCCTTGGGCATCATGGGGATGTCTCTTAAGGCCTAGTAATGACTCGTTACCAGTGTGTTGATGAAGTAGAAGATATTATTTATCCTACATAGTGACACCTCTACCTTCTTAGGTTTGGAATATCCATGAAAATTAGTGTATTATGCTTCATGAATTGGATGGTATGATCCACATGTTGTGGCTCATTGCTCTGGTTCCCTGTTTCCACAGCTTTAATAGCATTGACAATACTCTGAACCAGCTCTTGGTTCATATGTGGTTAAGGTGAAACCACATTCTCTACAGCTTCTTTAGGTAGGTTTCTATGACACCTACCAGGTTCCATTTTTAATACCTAATAACAAACTCTTCTAATCTCACTCTCTAGCAAATTTTGGCTTAGCATTTCAAATTATATCACATCAATTATCACTATATTGTTTTCCAAAACGACCATTTTCCCATGTTCAACCATTTTTGAAAACACATCACACACTTTTGAAAATTAAACCATTTTCATAATATGATAAGAATTAGTTATTTCAAAATCGTTCATTTGATAAAAAAATTCCATTATTTTTCAAAATTTAACACTTTTTTCACAATATGAATCATTCCATGAAATGATGTATGCACTCCTTGTGGGAAGTCATTACTCTTCAATGCATGTCATGCTCATCTCATTGGATAACCCCATGACAATGAGATTTCAAAATTCTAGAAGTGTCTCTAAACACATATTTACCCAACTCCCTAGTAACATGAATTTTAGCATAAAAGGGTAAACTACATCCTTTTATGCTATACATTTCATGTTCCTACAATCCTACTCCTTTTTAAGATTCGCATCCATGGAATAGACAAGAATGTATTTCATCTCAAAAACTAGTATAATCTATGACTATATATTAGGAAAGGACCGAATAAGATGATACCATTTGCATATGGTGGATCATCAAACCAATTCGTCCCATTTCATACCTATTCATGAAACTCAAACGGTGGAGGATATCGAAAAAATCTATATCTGAGAAGAGGTAAAGAGGCATAGTATACCAGTGTCAATAGTCTCAGATAAAGATCCAAGGTTCACATCTCATTTCTAGAAATCCTTATAGAAAGCCCTTCTACTCAATTGACTATGAGCATGGTGTATCATTATCATATGGTTGGGAAATCTAAGAAGACAATACAAATGTCGGAAGACAAGTTATGGTCTTGTGTAATGGATCTTGGTGCATCATGCGTGGAGCATATGCCCTTAGTGGAGTTCACATACAATGCCTTGATAAACATGGATCTATTTGAAGCTCTTTATGGGCATCCTAGTCATACTCTACTATGCTGGGAGGAAATGGAAGAAACATCACTAGTCGGGACAAGCCTTCTCTATGAAAAAACATAGAAGATCCAATTGATTAGAAAGTGGGTGGAGATAGCTTATAGTCATCAGAAGTATTATTTAGATCACCGTCGAAGACCATTGTCATTCACTGTGGGTGATCACGTCTTTTTAAGGATATCTCCAATGATTGGACATTGTTCCTTTGGGAAGAAGGGCAATTTTTCTCCTATATACATTGTCCCTTTTGAGATATTAGAATGGGTTGGAGAGGTGGAATATCGGTTGGAATTACCACCATGGTTTAGTTTGGTGCATAATGTGTTCCATGTATCCCTGTTGAATAAGTTTCACTCTGATCCTGACCATGTGATTAGATGGGACCATGTTGAGTGAGAACTGGATGCATCCCTGATACATAACCTAGTGCAGATCTTGGATAGAAAAGATAAAGTCTTGCATGAGAAATGAATTACCCTAGTGAGGGTTTTATGGAAACATAGTCAGATTAATGAGGAGACTTGGGAACTTGATATGGAAATGAAAGACCAGTGGCCGAAACACTTTTTTTCCTTCAGGGGTTTTTTGCATTCTAAGGATGGAGAGTCCCATGGTGGGAGAATGTAGTACCTATGGTTTCGGGTACATAACCACTTTCCTCAAATTTTTTTAATTGGGTTTCTATAAAATATATAGTTTCCATAAAATAGATATTATCCATAATATAGAGAGTTTCCATTAAGTTGGGTGTTTCCATAATGTTGGTTGTTTCCATAAATTGGGTTGTTTCCATAATGTGGGTTATTTCCATAATGTAGGGTGTTTCCATGAAGTGTGTTGTTTCCATAAATTGGGGTGTTTTAATAAAGTGGGATGTTTCCATAAAAAAATTGATTCCATAAAAAGGGTAAAGGTGAAGGATGGGAGAGTTTGGGGGTATTATAAAGAGTGTTGGGACAAGAAAGCAGGGTGCACGATCCATACACTATTGTCCCAAACCATGTGGTCAAACCTTGTGCAAAGGTCAAATCTAAATCCTATTTTTTGAAGCTTACTCATTTTTGCTCTATATATTTTTCTTTCACTTCAAAAACCCCCTATATAGAGATTACACTCCCTATAATTTTATATAACCCTCCCCACATGATTTTGAGCCATCCTAAATCCTTCCCTTGGTGATTTCAAGTACGATTCTTGAGGTACGTCACCATTCTTTCCGGATTTGTCATGTTTTCTTAGATCTTCTTAGACATAATTATCTGATCTCCATTCATTCTCAGATATGAACCTATATTGGGTATATCTACGTTTTTGGATGCAAAAAAATTTAATTTTTCATCCTGATCTTTCTAGGATAAGGTAAATAAGGTCATTCTTGGAGAATCAATCCGCTTTCTTGTGCGTTCTTTTTCTGGTGTCAATGTTTTGTCAAAACCTTCTAGTTAGGGGGCTTTACTCTCATCTCCTCATTCTAGAATTGAATTTCGTAGATTCAAATTGTATTATTTGTTATGAAATTCATGGAAAAATATTAATTTTTGATTATTTAAAGTTATTGTGAAATTGTGTGATATTAGTGAATAGTTGTGAAAAAGGGGTATAGTTTCATGAATTTAAAATGATGATTTTAAGTTATGGATTTTATAGAATTTATAAATGGTTGATGAAAAAGATATATTTAATAGAAATGGTTTTTAATAAAAATTGCGTTTTATTGAAATGGTTTGGAATTGAAATGGTTTTTACGGAAATAGTTTTCAATAAAAAATTGTTTTTATTGAAAGGTTTGTTTTGGAATGATCTTTGTTAATATGTGGTGTGTGTTCATGTTGCATGTACAGGACATGGTTGAAATATGACCTTGTTCTCTGTGCCAAAGTGTTAATGTCACATGGGAAACAATTACCTTGTGACGACAAGTTAGATCGATGAGAAACCGCTCATGTGTATGGAACTGTCATATCATAGCATGATTGGTTCATTATAATAGTTTGATGAATGGTTGGGTATTCTGATAAAGTGATATTTTGAAATGGTTGTAAAGATTTTTTAGTTATTGTTTTGGAAAAATATCTTGCTGGGAAAATTGGTTTCAATTGCACTAGTATGATTTTGGTAATGAATCATTTTAAAAACATATTTATATTTAGTTAAAAAATGTTTTTGAGAAGGTTTTTTATATAAAATATTTTATATAATTATTTCTAACTCTTCTATACTAGTGGTCTGGGTAGGGAAATCATTGGGGAAAATCTATTGAGTTTTATACTCACCCCTACTTTGTCACTTTGGTTCTTTTTTAGATGTTGTCTTCCAGGACAAGGGACACAGAAATGTTTCACACGTTTTTAGCACTACCTCATGATGTATGGTTTGTTTAGAGATTTTAGAGCATGGAGTTTGTAGAGAATGGATTATTGAGGTCTTTGGAGAGTCTTGTGTGGTTTATCTACTATGTACTCTGATTCATGGTTATTATTCTCTTGTTTCTTACTTTGATTTGGTTGTGAGATACATGCAGTTGTTGAGTTGTATTCTGTTTATTCTTGCAACATATAGTGAATTTTTGGTTATGGTTGGTAGGTTTATTGGTTTTTTCCGTAAAGGGTAAATTGTCCCCCACTTGTATTTAAAACCCATCAGTATTTATTTCCAGCCTTGTGCGTCTTGGGGATGTGGCTTAAGGCCTAGTAATGACTCGTTGTACTCTGAAGCCAATGAGAAGTGGCAGGCTATTACAGTGATGATGATGGATGATCGATCGAGATTAAATCTGGAGTTATTAACATCCTTGTTTTGGAATGATAATATTATAGTGATGAATGAATGAATTAAAATCATATTTCTATTGGTCGATTATTTTCACTTATGATTTCCAATAATTGATAATTTCTTATATTTGATTATTTGTGTATCTGTTGGTGAAATAGATAATCATTGAAATGTGGGTGATATGGAAATTAGAAATGCAGATTTTTTAGAGAATCCTAATTAATTGTCATGTATTTTGAAAAACACATGCCATGTAGTCCCCCCATGTGGTTCTATGAATTATTCATAGACAAAAATTTCATATGTCATTTAACATTTATTTTTATTATATGTGATTCCTAGATGGAGGATCAGTGTGTACCTAAGTGATACACTGGCACAGACGCAACCATACACATGGGATGGATATAGTATATGAGTGTAGATCGATACTCAAACACAGTATGTTCATGGGAATGACCAGATAACACATTAATGACCCAATGTACATGGATTTAGGTTGTAATTAATAGACTCTAGAATGTCGCACACAGTGAGTCTTCCCAACCATTATACACCTTGAATCAGAAAAAAGACATGCTATTTATAGAGAGGATTACATGTCGCATGACATTTTGAGAAACTAGAAGACCAGGGGAACATAAAAAAGTAATTTAGTCCAATAACATGGCATCCACATTTTCTAGGTAATTTTGGTGAGCTCTGTCTCTTTAGTAAATATTAATATCATTTCATTGTTTTCTCTTGGTCCATACCAATGAGGTTGTAGTGTGGCAAGACATCATAAGAATAGGATTGTGATCCTCTATATGGATTTTTTGTGAATAGGTTTTATTGTATCTAATTATTTGTCTAGGTTAGGATCCTATATCATTACATTGTCCTCACTATATGGGGTTAGAAAAATTGATGTGAAAAACATATGTTGTCATAAGATCCCCTGCATGGTATAAAATTCTATATTGATCTTCCAATGTCCCCGATGATCACATGGTGTGACACACTATATATGTGACAATATAATTGGAGTTTCAGAATATTCTTAGACACTGGGTCCCTATGTTCATGGCCTTATATATAAAACACATTAGTGATTGAAAAACTCAGGGATTGTGATATCCTAGACAATTTCTTCTTTGAAATTGTGGGTACAATCTTATTTCTTGTAGTATGTTTGATACATCTTTGAGGCCTAGAGTCTATAATGAGTATGTCTTTGTAATTTATTTTATCATTAAAAATCATATGCATATAGTTATTCCATTTTTATGATATAACTATTATTTTGAACTTTAGGAGTTTTTATTTAAGGGTGTTTAACTAGGTATTGTTATAATCACCACTAAATGGTATTTTCTCATGTATGTCATATCATATGTAGATAATAATTCATTTTATGGAGACCTTGGAGGACTATAATATGGAATTGAATAGTTTTCATGATTGAATGGGGTTATATTAGGTGTTTAACATGATAGTAGTCCCATGAAACAGAGATTTTTGGACTCTTTTTATTAGTATCCTTAGGATTGCATTTTCCCCTATATAAATTCTAGTAATTTTGTCTTACATTGATGTGAGATAGAGATAATGAAATAACCATGGTATCATTTTTGTTTTACCTTTTAATATTTTAATAGTATTTGGTTATGATTTCATTCATAAAATTACCATATAATAAGCCCCCCCAAGTGTTTGATACACCTACTCAATACTAGTCACTAGTTCCTAGCCCATTATAGGTTGTATTGGGGTGTCATGAATAGATTACTATGATCTATGATGTCCTAAGTGGGTTTTGTTGTGAAAAAGGGGTACCAGAGTATTTTTTATATTATGAATTGGGTATGGATATTTTTTAACCATTTTAATTTTTTTGGGAACTAAAGAAATAGTGTCAATGTGTTTTACATTCTTCTCTCAGGCTAGGGATTTCATCCATTGTGTGGAAGTCGACATATCTATTCATCGGGGCTTAGAAAACCTTCTTCGTAAAAAATGTATATAGGCATCAGTTTTATGGAAAACATTAGTAAATTAATTATATAGAAATGGGGTGCAGTTTTCATGTCCTTCAGAGATCATCTCCAATGGTATACTCTTTACCGTAGTACATCATTATAATTTTAGGATTCTTCTATGATGACCGTTAGCAGGGATTCCTTGGTAAAATTACAATTATGATTAGCCCAGTGATGAGGCTTCAGTGTATGGTAATAAATTGTATGTGGTACCACCCATTAGTTTTATAGTCTCTACCCCACCCATTCTGATTAAATTTTCATAAAAATTATTATATGAGGATGTGAACAGATTTAATAAATTTTATTATTTTCAGAGGTAGTTTCCTCCCTAGATTCAAGGTGACCTGGAATCCTAGGCTACTGAGGGTTTTTGAGAAGTAGTTAGCCATGTTGTAATCCTTTTATAGACACCACAAAATAAAATAGTCATACTACCGACAAGTCTTATAAGTGGATCAATATATGGATAGAGGTTTCTTATGACAAGGACAAATTATGAGAAAACTCTCCCTTAGTCTGATGTCTTGTGGCCCTTCATATTGTATTATTATCCATGGAAATTATTAATAGTGTGAATATTTTAGCTTCTACAACTTTAGAGGTGTATCATGACCATGGAAGAATACACATCAAGGTTCAACAAACCTCCTGAGGTACTTTTCGGACATGGTTCACTACTATTTCATACTAGAATCAACATTTGATCAAGTAAGATTCCAATATATCATTGATTTAGTGATATATCTCTTCATACATTCCAATGTATTTGTATTTGAGTTGTATTTTTTTATGGAGAGCTTTCTAGTTGAGAAGATGCTAAAATTTGGTGATGGTAGTGGGCTCCAAGTTGCTGTAAAATTAGTGAGTGGTAACTGATAACAACTATAAGGGCCCATTCATGAAAGAAACATAAAGAGATTATTATAGGATAGATGATATATGTCCCTAGGCACATAGTATTGTTTTAGTAATACTAGATATATGAAGTTTTTCTCTTGAGACCGTTAGTGAAAACTTGCACCAAATTGTCTCAGCCATTATGTAGCTGACATATAGACACTCGATGATCCACCTAGTTTAAGATAGTGAAAATATCATGGCAATCCATAAGGATAAAAACATATCAAAGGAGTATAGTGAGAAAGTGTAGAAGGTATATGGATTGATATATTTCCACCAAATCCCAGAGGTTGTTCATGTCAGGCTAAGAGAGCTCCTGGACAGGGATTAGGATAGTTGGAGGTGTTGGAGGCCTATGACCAAGAGTCTACTAGGATTATTATAGGTATGATATAATTCTTCTCTACATTAACTAAACTAATAATTGACATATATTTTATATAATATTTTTTAAAAATACTCTTCTTTGAGACATATCAATTTTGGTAGATCCCTTGGATTGACCTTTGTGTTTGGAGACTTTGACTAGAGGGGATTCAGGGATCACACACTTTATTCATTAGTTTGACCTAGATCCTGATGGGTGGAGGTTTATATGGGATCCCATTGTAGAAGGAATCAGCCCTTATGATTTCATATTGGGTATGAACTGAATATCTATACTTATTTCCCATATTTACTATTTTAAGTTGATAATATTGTGTGTGCACAATGATGGAATGATTTTCTCCTATATGGGTGAGATGGAAACCCATGATAAGTAAGATTGGATAAAAATCAAAATGATATATCTGATTGCCCATTTATTGCATTGTATCACCCCTAGAAGAGTTGATCTATTGTTATTTCAACTTCTTGTTTAGGTGGTGGAGTCTAGGATGTATTTCAGGAGGATTCTATGGGATAACCTGCATGCTAAAATTTAGATAGCATCATAGACTTATGCGAATGGACTTCCCATATTTATAGGCCATCATATCAGATGGATCTCATAGATCTTCATGAGTTGATGGTGCAGTTGAAGGACTTGTAGTGGAAGGCCTTTATCAGATACAATGTTTCCCCCTTAGCATCCCTACTGTTGATCTATATAATTTGTATGGGATATTCATCTAGTATTATGATTACCATCTCCAAATATAGATAAGTTTGAATAATATAAGTCCACTAAAATAGATAAATGACCTTTCAAATAGATGAGAGGGGTTGGATGGTTCACAAGGATTATCCTTATATCAGGTTATCAATATATTTTATTATGATTTGAAGATATACTAAATATGTTATTATGATATCACTATAGTCATTATGAGTATTTGGTTATGCCTTTGGGGTGATAAAACTACTAATATTCTTAACGTGACTCCTGAACCAGATCATTCATCCTTTCTTAGAATGATTTTTGGTGAACATCATCAATGAAACTTTCAAATACATAGAGCCTGAGGAGGAGCATGTGCCACAATTCATGATGGTACTATATATTCTCCAAGATCTCCAACATAACGGAAAGCCCTCAAATTGTAAATTCTTGTTTCAAATGTTCTTATTTATGGGACATGTCATGTTAGAGATGGGATTAGAAAGGGACCCAATCTTTTTTAGGGTAGTGTTAGCTTGGGATCTATACCCAAGTGTGATATAGGTGTAGAGCTCACGTGGGATGGTTATATACTACAATGGATTCTTTCCGGATCTCTCTAGTAAATACTCTTAAGATAAATTTGTTCCAAATGATGTACGAATTTTTTTTTTTTGGTTCATATTTTTTTTTGAAATAACTTATGTTCTCAGATATTCCACGGGAGTATCATCTATGTATGGGGAATTTTC
Source organism: Viscum album (assembly GCA_963277665.1). Lineage (NCBI taxonomy): Eukaryota > Viridiplantae > Streptophyta > Magnoliopsida > Santalales > Viscaceae > Viscum > Viscum album. The sequence goes on from OY728140.1 coordinate 1,064,152,473, forward strand.
AATGCATGGAGCATGGATTTTTGTAAAATATTGAGAGGTTTACTGGTTTAGAGAAATTTTGTAGGGAAAGCTGCAAGGTTACCCATAACCATGTGGGCCATGACACTGGGGTGTAAGAGTTCGAATAATTTGAGGAAACCATGACACATTAGTCAAACACCTATGGTACATTCTTTAGAACTTTTACGATGGTAAGAAAGACTATTTTTGCACTGTTAAAAAATTATACACACAAATAATGCAAACATCTCCTTAATAGAGGGGTTGCTTCTGGGTTTTCGTACAGTTCAACCAAACATGAAGCCAAACCATGTTAACCAATTTAAATGAGTTAAATTAATATTTTCTGTTGTAGATATATGTTTTTTAAGCCCATTTTCCACATTTTATTCTATTTTAATACCATGGAATGGGATCCCCCATTGAATCTATTTAATATCCTTTGGTCTCTATTCTCTATCCAATATAATAATTGAACATTGTTGGTCTCATTGAATTCTTGTCAGTGATTTCTTCATTCCTTTTAAATTTTTATTTTTTTACATCATATTGACATATTTATATAGGTGCAAGATGATATTCCATATTTCATGTTTCTTCCTCCCATCATCGTTTTTCATCTGATTTGAATCGAATCAGTATGCTAATACTATATGAGTTCTCTAATATGGTCTTATTATTGGTTGTCTATACATTTCCCCTGGGGTTTTGTGTTTTATATACATAGTTGGAGTAGTTTCACATTTTCTAAATTCTAGTGGTGACCCTAACATGAATTGAATGAATGAATCATTCAAAATAGAACATGTTTAGGTTTCCATTTAATCCTTTGATTTATTTGATGGTAGATTCCCTAATCTAGACCCCCTATGTTTTGTGACATTATTATTTACCTTACTTTATACATACCAAGGTATGTGTGTGATCTCACCTAATTATTGGGAGACCCTTTATAACTGAAATGAATTGAATTTAATTAATTAGTATATGATTTTATTATATGTCAATGTGTTCACATGAAATGGTTTGTTGAAATAAATTAAATGGTTTTTATGGAATTTTTTATGAGTTGGATTATCACATAGAATGTGATTAAATGTGAAAAATGAGGTGATATGAAATGGGAGTGGATATCTCAGTTGGTATACATGGAATCCTACTTCCATTAGTTGACCTGGATGTTTTCATAGGTATCTTGATTGTGGTTGTAGATGCCTTGGACCTATTTCATCCTTGGGCCTTACTAACCCCAATATTCGGATTTCATTGACTCATATTAGACATGTGATGTTGAAATTATCCATGGAATCCACCAAGGCCATTAGAAAGATTCCATCAAGAATATCCTGTGACATTGTGAGGATGCCTTGGTCTTTTATACCTTGGATCTGTCCCATAGAAGACAAACACTTTTGATTACACATAACAACAATTTTGAATGACATGATTATACAATAAGTGAATAAAGTATATGATATACATGATTATACATAATTTTCATGGTAGAGGTTTACAAAAGGTTGTATAGTGAGATTATAGTCGATATTTTGACATGTTTAGATATGTCCCTGGTAAGGGTATCTGATTATAGTTATTAGATTAGGCATGCTGACTAGTATATTTCTATTCTATCACTACACTTAATTAATGGGTCATGACTACTGTTTGTAGGGAACCTTGTTTGGCATGATATTTAAACTTTATTATTAATAATTTAGCATGAAAATTTCCCTTGAATTACTATCATACTTGTTTTATACCTTGAAAAATGTTTTATCTTGTATTGCACAACCTAGATATATTATAGACACAGTTTGTGGTTGTCTGCTGAGTGTTATCTCGCACCATGTTAAAACAAACACTGGGAACCTAAAGAGACTATATTGATGCAGTTATGGACATGGGAAATATCCCATAGTATGTTTCATGTTTCTAAAAAGCTTAATATTATGGAAGTACTGGACTGATCTATGGCTCATGTTGCATGTTTGGATAGTTCCTTTTCAGTATTTTTGGTATTTTAATTCATTATTTATACATATCATTGTATACATATTTTGGATACATTGTGGGGATTTTACATGAAACATCATTTGGTATATGATATTGCATCTGGAATTTGTTATTTATTCTTGTTTGGGATGTTTATCTTTTATATTGTTGATTTACAACATCCTCTATTGACTATTATCATTATTATATTGTGTTAAACTCTAACATGAGGGCACAGTCTCCACATTAACACCCTCTTAGACCTCAGTGTTAATTGAAAGCCTCTAATATTTAGGGTGATGCACTTGAGGATATCAGGAAATCCATGATCAGGGAACCATTCAGTGGCTTCTAGGTCGTAGACATTACAATACACACACAATATTTCTTGAACACAAATAATGATGAGATTGTAAAATAAATGATTATCACAGTTCTAACTTCTTTTAAAGGTTTTAAAAACTCCTATATAATAAACTTCGATTTATTGAAAACTATGTTACAACAATAATCAATTATATTATACCATATTTTATTTACTTATGACCTATTATCACCCTTTAATTAATTTTTACATTAGAATATCTATTTCAGGTGATAATGGCTTCGGTTTTTATGAATTTTTGGTATGGTAGTTTTGTTTATTGTACTTCTATCATGGTAAAAATATATCCCTAATATTTATAATAATATAAATATCTTATATATTAATTCTATATATACAAATATTATATAGACATACATAAATAAATTATACCATTCATGGCGAAAATAGGTTGTACGTACGCATGAATGATTTTTTGACTTTTTAAATGACCGAAAGAAGGAATGGTAAATAATAAATACCCATAAAAATATAATTTTTATTTCATATATATTCATTAAGTACATATTTTGTTTTATTTTAGTAGATTTTAAATAAAAGGAATATCTAATCCCTTCCTAGTGGTGGTAGCACACAAGGACGCACGAACTAAATTGTCAGTTTTCAATGGATTGGTAGGTAAGAATATAGATATAATATTATAATTAACGAATCATAATTATTCCAGAAATTTGATATATTATAGTTAACCTAATCATAATACCCATCCATAAAATATGGTGATGAATAATTAATTATATCTCTATGTATAAATAGTAATCCATATATACATGTAAGAAATAACATCACCTCACATTTGATAGAAAAGAGGGTGGGTAATTGATGTTTCAAGATAATAATAAAATTTATATATATTTAGTATAGAAAATATGCTAATTTATTATGAATAATATATATTTATTAAAGTAAGATGAAGATATAAATTGAAAGAGGTCACGAACAATTATTACATCTTCTTTAGGAGACCAATTTTAAAAACATTCATATAGAACATATGGTTGGAATTTTAGGAAGTCTCGAACCTCCCTTGAATTTATAATTATTTTTATATGATAAATGGGTAGAGATTCTTAGATATAGTTTTCTCAATTTTTAGTAAATACAAGAGTTATTTGGAGATATTTTATCTGGAAGGGAGAAGAAATACATGATATTTTATAGAAAATTAAAATAGTATTAAGTCACTCTCTATAAAAATTCTTCAAAATGGAAAATTATCCAAATATAAATAATTTAATGTATAAATATCATCAAAAAAATAAATTTTAAATTTTTTTTCATTTTAATCCTTATCTTTTTCATGAACCATGTTGATTACTTATTTTATCCTTAACTATGGAAATAAATTCAATAATAAAGCGTTATAATGTTACTTATAATGATACAATTGGATAATAAATGAAACAAGGATGAGAATTACGACCATTAAATATAATTATCAACCTCTTTCTATATTTATATGATTCTAATATAATTTAATAAAATATTTTTTTTCATAAATTATAATTATTTTCAATTTTGAAAATGTTCATATTATTTGACATTAGAAATAAAAATACAAAGATGAATTTCAATGAAAATATTTCCTCATATCTATAATATGATATATATATATATATATATATAATTTTGGATCAGAAAAAATCAACCATGTTGTGTTACATTTAATATTTTTAAAACAATTTTTAATAACTTACCAATAATTTAATATACATTGTGTCACAGTTGAACATTCATTTACGTTAATTAAGTAATAGTTAAAAATTAGATATAAATTAAAATAATAAAAATTAATTATCAATGAATAAAATTTAATATTCATTAAAAACTCATTTTTATACTTATGTGATCATAAAATTGATGTTTAAATTAATGAGTGTGATGATTTCTATTTGGAATTACATAAATTTATTTAAAAGACAATATAAAAAAATGAACCTAGTGGAACCATTTTAATAAATTGGATTGTAAATTCAAAAATAAACTAGTCTAATAGTAAAAATTCATGTTTTAGTGACATCTTAATGCATTGTCCAAATGTTTTAAACTAATTGTATCTAATTAACCCATACCGAGGTGATAAGAAATTACTAATGTTATAATTCATAATGACTAAAAATAATTGGTAAATATTTACCCAATATAATAATTCTGATTACGAATTTTAAATCCAATTTTATATAAAAAATTTCTGTAAGTATAAGAAAATAATTTTTTAAAAAAACTACTCAAAACCTAATGAAACTGGTTTTTTAGAAAAATATAGTTGTTTAAAAAACACATCTTTCACCATGAAATGAAATTAATTATTTTTTCTAAACAATTAATTAGTATTTAAATAATTTTATATCTTTATAAATAATAAATATTTCAGAATTTAGTAATTTCTAATCATACCCACAAAATTTAATAGATATATTATAACTTTCACATTTTAATAACATGACAATAGTATATCACTATTCATTTAAACTCAGTATTTCATAATATGGAATCCATCAATGAAACTAAATTTGTTTAAATAGAAATATATCACAAAATATTATGGTATCAAATTCTACTACCTAAAGATAAATTTCTCCTTAATTTTACCACTCCCATAATAGTATTTTTTTTGATACATCTACCTCAGCACATCCATGGGTACCCACTTTTTCTTGAAATTTATAGTTTCACCAAAAAACATTAACCAGGTTAGTGGTCTTGTTTCATATATAATTAACTCTATGAACCAAAATCTGTAATAGTAATTCCTTATATTAGAGATCCTTCTCTTGTTTTATGATCTATGAGTACAGTACATTTTAATGATCATATATATATACATTATTAAATAAAATACTTGGATCAAATCATGAACATAAGAGAGATTTATTTTAAGCTCCATGTGATAATCTAACATCTTAATATGATTACCAATCTAGAAGGGGTCACTATACATATGTCTAAAATTTTTCTTCATTATAAATAACATTACCATTTTCAATAGATAAATTCATATAAATAAAATCTCACTAAATTAAATGTCTAAATCACATCGATGATTTTCAATATATATATTTTTTTCATTTATGATATTCCCATATGTTTTTTTGAATTTATCTAATATTCTCTAAAATTTCCTTATCTTAAACTAGTATTAACATGTTTATTCTTCCATCTTCATTCCAACCCAGTAGAATTATGTACATCTTTCCATATAGGTATTCATAATAATCCATCTATATACCCATGTTAAATCTATTGTTGTTATAAAATTCAACCAAATGAGGGAGTAAATCCTAAAAACATTTCAAAACATATAGAATTATCTATAATTTTATTCTCTAGTTTGAATGGTCTTCTCAGATTTAACATCTATATGAGGTAGATAATAAGTTATGAAACCCAACTCTTTGTGTATACCTTTTCAAAAACATTGTTATAACATTGAGCTAAAAATAGGATATAATAATATTTGTTAGGCCATGAATCCCTAAAATCTAATTAATGTATATTATTTAAATATGATCAATAAGTAAATCATCTATAATAGTATTTTAATTTTCATACTCTTAATGATATTTATAACCACCCAAATATTATTATTTCAATTTGACCTTTTTCCAAGTCTGATGGAAAATTTTGTGGAGATGTTTTCCCATTCCTATTTGAGTATGGTTAATGGATGTATTATCCCATTATACCTCTGTATATGATTTTGAATTGGATTCTATACAAGTAACCTAGATACATACTATATAATATTCCTTTCCATTTTATACAACTGTAAGTACACTTTCACATCACTATACATCATCTTAGATCATAGATGAATAGATAATTATAAACTATTATAATCATAAAATATATGATAATTCATGTATTATATTGATGTGACACTAAATATTTTCTTGAATATTATTATTCTTGATCTATCACTATTGAACATAGTACATTCCTCACATCTTTATTTAATTATGCATCTTCCCCATATACATCCTTACTCAAATCAGGGATGGATAGTTGAAGATTCAAAATAAAAAGAAAATATTTTCCCCATTCCTCATGATTTCAATATCCATATTATGAAAAATCATAAATATAAGTGCTGATGGGATCCTCATCATGCATAAAATTCCATGGTCTTTTCTACACAAATCATCAACCACATCTCTCATCTTTCTAGGGTGGTAGTTTATAGAGAAATCAGAATATATATCACACCTTTCTGTAAAAAATTATCCATCCATATCATCAATTTAAAATACTATAATTCCAACTCTAAATCATATATTGGTAATTGTAATCATGAATTTTTAGTTGGATATAGGAATATATTTTCAACGTGTCATTCTGGATGAGTAAATTCACAATTACTTGTTTTATGTATCACTATAGATAACAAACCATTATCTACAATAGAGTAGTTTATGAACATGGAAGATGAATAAAAATATCTTTTATTCACTGAAACACCCTTCACATTTTTCTATGTATTAAAACATAACACACATCTATGTCAACTTGGTTTTGGATTATATAGTAAAGAGAGATATCTCACAATCTATTTTTAGTATCAATACGTACAATCAAATCTATATATTACAATTACTATGGTTATTTTAATTCAATATATATTAACCTCTATATTTGAAGGATCCATAGATATACCCTCACCTGAGATTATATGACCCAATAATAATAATAAATTATTCTAATATTCACACTTGGTAAATTCATAACACATCTTCTCTTTCCTTGAGGTTTTCTGCACAATTTAATAATGTTGATTATGCTCTTCCATTAATATTGAATATATAAAAAAATCTATAAATACAATCAAATATTAATCATTGTAATCTCTAATGGCAGTATTTAGTAAATCAAAGAATATACCAGGTTCGTTGGTAATTTTAAATGGAGTTACAATAAATTCATATTCACCATAATTCATATGAAAAGATGTTTTATGTATATCTTCCTTCATGATACATAGTTGATGATATCCGAATCTTAGATTAGTCGTCAAAAAAATTTATACCTCTTCATAATTATTAATGTAGATCAATGATTTAGGGTTTAGGATATTTTTCATTTAATATTGATGATTTTATGTTCCCAAATATAATTGTAAATAAATATTATCTCATATTTATACATATTGAAATAAATAGGCACAATCCATGGAATACCACTTGGGAAAATTATCCAGTTATCACGATTCTTCTAGAGTTGATTCTATAATTCCTAAAATTCAATCAAGTAAATTGTACATGGAACCGACGAAATTGTAATAGCGCATGATGTGATTTATATTAAAAGTTAATATTCATGATTTGGGGGAAGAATTGAAAAATCCTGAGAAAATATATCATCATTTCCCCAAAAAAAGACACATTTTCAATATTTATATTCTATAAAAATATATATATTAATATCCCACATGAATAGTAAGGAAAACATAAATGAGGGACATATTTTCCATCCGGATTTCATGTTCATCCTCCCATTTATATACTATTAAATTCTAATTTGAAATAAAAAATATAATATACATTCCTAAATAATTTTTGTTACCTCATTTTTTATAAATCCAATAAATAACAAAAATTACATAAAATTAAACTAGAGGAATAATAAGAAGATTATTATGAAGAGTATTACATAAAAATACACCATACAGAACATATTCCAATAATATGTAATCATCCTACCATTAGGATTTTTTACTACTGAATCAATATGTAGTTGGTGAGGTGGTGATGTGATACCCATAGAAAATTATTCATATATAATAGATATTGAAGGAACGAAATCAAATAAAACATTTTAATTATTGGAGAGAATGATTAGTGTACCTTTAACCATATCTCATGGAATATGCACGTTAGTTATATTAATTGTATAAATATACCCTTCCCCCTTAGATAACATTCAGCTAAGTTGAATTAATATTTCAATAATTTTATGAATATTTTCCCTAGATCCAAAAAGATAAAGATATTTACTTTTCATGGAATATACCATAACATTCCATTCATGAGAATGGTTTCCTTTTTCTCTATATCTTTAAAAACACTTTTTATATTTAAAAAATAGTAAGGTGTTTTATTCCCTAAGTACCAAAAGTTTTAAATCCACCTTTATATTTTTTACCATTTCTATATTTTTATCTTTCACTATATTTAGATATTTTATTCTTTCAAAGTGATATGAAAGGGAGATTTATTTCCCTAAATTGATAACACATGAAATTATATCCTCACAGGATAAGAATTTTTGGGAGACTAGTGTCATCATAGCATTTTCCTAATCGCATTAAAGAAATATTCAATCATTCTACTTGTATTACATACATATTCTATAGCATTCCTTTCTAGCTATGTAATGTAAGAATCCTTTTTAGAAAAATTTTAGTCATCTATTTTCCTCATGTATAATAATTTTCAATCTAAATACACTTATTGATTAGAAGGAATATATTTTTCCAGTAAATGTATCTAAAAATCCATCCACTCCAGGATCAATACTTCCTCCTCATAATTAGTGTTCTAAATCAATGAAAACCATTGAATAGACTCCTATGAGATATAATAAATATCAATAACAACCTTATTTATTTCATTATAACCAAGTAGGATAAATATATTACTACATAACTTATTTATTACTTAGAAACACATGTATTTTTAGTCCCATTGGATGATGTCGGCTGATGATCCATGAGGTGGACAAAACAATTTACACCAAATTTTTGTAATGTTGGATTCTCTATTGGGTCATGGATATTAGTTATAACAGGAGTCATCATCCCCAACAATATTAAAAAAAATCTTCTCTAGTAGTAGTTTAATTATCTTTCCTAGGAGGGAAATTCCTACATAGATTACATGAATTTATAAAATTTAAATTTCATCTCTGGTATCCCTTTATAGACAATGTAATACACATGATTAGATCAAAACATTAAGAAACATGATGTATTATTTTGAAATTGGTGAAATACTGAACATAAATTGATATTTTATGCATGAATAATCTCAAAATCCTAAACATGGGTTTTTTGGTAATATTATCAAATCATAAAAATGAATTCAAATTTTTTATAATGTATTTTAAATAAAATTTTAATAAACTAAACTATTTCCACCATGATTTTCAAACCAATTTCATAGAAATATAATAATCACCTTAAACTAAAATCATTTCCCTACTATACTTGACCATTAATTCTTTAAGTGATTCCCCATAGTTGTAAATGTTACAAAACCTCCCCATAATGTAGTGTTCAATAAGAGATGTATTTATATTGAAATTATATAATCTATTCCAGAAAAAAAATCCTTTAGGATTCTATCATATAGATAAATTTATAAAAATATATATTTATATTGTTATGGTCTATTAACATTGTTTTCCAAAATATAGTTCATAATATTTCTATCAAAAATAATCTAATAAAAACAATAAATACTTCAACCATAGTAGATGAGATTTGGTAGTTAATTATTTAAATTGGTAGTAGAAACAAGAGATCATATCCCAAAACAAAAAATAGTTTAGCATTCTCATAAAACTAGATAAATAAAAAAATTTAACATTTTATTCTAGAACATAAAATACACTGTTTTATTTCCATTTAGAACACAACTATTCTGTCAAACATATCCATACATATCAATCATAGTACATTTAATAGAATCTTTGGGTATGTATAGTATATAAAAATGATCTCATATTATTATTAAGGTTTATGTATGATAGAATAAAATTTTAATAAATAATATGCAATAAATATATAAAGGTAAATAAATTAAACAAATTCCATTTAATTAATAACTTGAGAACAATGAAAAATATATTTTTATTAATTTATGACAAACTAATTATATAAATATAATCACATGAACTTGAAACTTATACATTCATATCATTACAATTCAAAAAATCACTAGTACATCAATAACATATTTCTTAATGATGGAATTCATAATGTTTGAAATTTGAAACATATAGTTGAGGAAATTTTATAAGACATATAAAAATAACCTAAGGAATTTTTTCCAGACATCTACATAAATTTATATGTCCATGGCCAAATACCAAATCTACCTTGAATATGTTTCATATAGAATGTCAATTATTTCCCGAATTATAATTTACCTAAACCATCCAGGTAAATATAGATGATGGAATCATTTAATTATATCCTAATTATAATATTTAATAATGGATGTTGAACTAGATAATAATACTTAAAAATAACACTGGGAAATATCATGATGAAACCTAGTTTTCAATTTAAAATTAATAATTTACAATAAAAATCCATTAAAACACAATAAGAATAACATATTCATGGAAAATAATCTAATAAAAATGTAATTTATACTTCAAAACATTTAGTGTCCATAATTATAGGAAATTCTATTTATGTGGTATAATTTAGCAAAACATTTCTTTTTCAATTTTATAAAAATTTAGAAAGTACGAAATTTATAAATCAGAATGAAGACTCATGTCAAAACATATCTGAAAAATGTTAAACATGTATAAAAATGTATTTAATAAATAATTTGATATTATCAGAAATGTTATCAAAAAAATTATTAAAAATATGGACATCAAATAAATTGAATATTGAACAAGTGGAAAAATAATATTGGTAATCTTTAAAAATATTATTTCAGTATACTGAGTAATTAAAGAGTGGAAAATGAAATAAAAGCAACTAATTTACAAAAATAACAAGTGTATAATAATATATATTGGGTTTAAAATAGAAATATAATATAATTTTCCTTGAACATACATAAATATAAATAATCTTGAATAATGATGAGTTTTTAAATAATCCCTTACCACTAGTCTTGTATCCATTATATGTGTTTCAAACACCAATATAATAAATATATATTTATTATATATATATAAATTAAGTATACTCATATATATCATACCATATATGATTTACATATTACCTTTTTATCCCATTTGTTAACAATTATTTTTTAAAATAATTTTTCTAGGTGATTCTTTCATTGTTTTTCATGTATGTTTTGGTTTTATTATTCGGGTCCTTTTACATTAATCAAGGTTCCAAAATCTCCTAATTTTTAACCATGATATAAATGTATTATATATTCATTATATATATATATAAAATATAGGAACAGAAAAATAAATTACACCAATCATGGAGACAGTAGGTCATACATGCGTATAAAAATTATTTTAACTTCTCAACAACATGAACTAAAAACGGTTAAATAATAATTTCCCATTCAATGATCATTTTTATAATATATATATATCTTATATATTTATTCAATGCATTATTACAATCCATATATTTCATAAAAATTATTTTAGGATTAATTTCATTATGATACAATTAATACAATCCTTGAAGATCTTGAGGCCTAGTGTATTTTGTGTAATTTTGTATGTCTTAGAAATATGAAATAGAGATTAAAATACCTACAAAAATATCAAACATGTCCATAAATTTCCATGATCTTCAAAAACTACATAGTATAACTCAATTATGGACTTATAAAATTGGTGAGAAATAAGTCCCAGTCAGAGAATAATAAAAGAATAACAAAAAACATAATACAAGTGAGAAAATAATAATTTAATGGTTACAAAAGTCGGATGATAATCCTAAAAATGAAGATATAATTATGATACATAATGATGACATAAATTAAGTGTTATAATGTTACAATAACATAAATCATAAGATTTTAAGCATAAGTCAAGGATAACTTCCAAGACATCACAACATAATTTTCATAGGTTAAAATCCAATGAAACATACATGTAATCTCATGGGATTAAAAAATGACTAATTCATTGGAGGGATATATAATTTTATCCTTACCTATCACATTCATATAATATACCTGCATAGGTGTTACACATATATCACACTATATATTGATGTATTTCATTACTTTTGATATCATAATTAAGTAGTGTTGGATATAATGATGGAAGTAAAATATCTATGAATTATAGACACATACAGGAGAATAACCATTACCAAAAATGGGGATTTTTAATACATACACAAATGTATGGAATGGAAAATCATAGGATAACATCTGTATCATAATGGGTGAACAAGCATATTCATTTAAGGGTTTAATGAGAGTGAAAGGGTTCTATCATCACTTTGAAATGATAAAAACATTAGTATGGATATGTAATAACATATCCTAACATGAGCTATTAGTAAAAATGCATAATATAAATATAGTTCATGAATAAATATGTCATGTAGATGATCTGTTACCTTGAGAGGGAAATTCTAAAATCTTAGATGGATCTTCATACAAGATTGGGAACCTTGTGATGAATATATAGAGGTAGTGGATGATTAACATCATGATCAAGTGTTTTTGAGTGAAGATAAATGTTAGGTTTTGTGGGTTTTATAGAATATATTTGTTAATTGATTATTAATTTATAAACATAGGATTTGGAATAAATATGATAAATTAATCCAAAACCCAAAATATCCCATTTTTCTAATGGTTTCCATCCAAAAGGGGTGTATTTGATTATTTAATAATGATATGCACAAAAAAATCAAAATAATGCACTTGTTTATGTGGATGTGAGTCATGCTTATTAAGGCTCAATTTTAAAAGAATAAAATATAATAGTTGATTTAAAGGATTCGTCTGGGAGTTCTTATACTAAGCTAACTCAAAAGAAACATAAACCTATTCCACGAAAGACCTCAAGTGTGCCTCCAAAAACACCAATGGCAACTGACTAATAGTGAGGTTCCTTGGTGGAAAATTGGAGAGGTTATACCCTCATGAAGAGAGTGTCGAACAATAGTATAATAATATCTATAAATAGAATAATAAATAAATATAATCAATTAAAAAATGAGTAACCATCCATAATATAAATAACCATGTAATCAAATCCATTAATTTCATATAGGAAAATGATTTTTATTGAGAAACATACAGACAAGAAATACTGTTTAGTCAGGGAAAAAGACATATACAATATTTTATAAAATAACAACAAAAGAAAAAAGGTTATCTCTAGTAGAATATCAACCATTGGTCTAGTCCTCTACAACCCCCTCCCCCAAAAATACATCCTCGAATAGTAATCATGAATTCATAGCATGTAACATTCCCGTGTCCCTAACTTCATCCATGATGTCAGTCAGGGTATGTGATAAAGGACCGAATACGGTGTGAGATATAAAGAATAGGACACTACCAATTATTCCTAATATAAGATAACAATATTATCTTATATTGGTATAATTATAAGTTTGGTAAAATTTAATATTAAAACCATTAAAAATATAATACTCAATACATATTTAATTAAAATTATCAAACCAGAACACCGACTTATTATCATAGTGACTATTCAAATCAAAATGGATCTAATAATAACCAAATAATGTTTATTACAATTAGATTATTAATGATAAACAACAGTATTGAAAGTTGAGTATAATGAATTTCATTATAGTATAAGAACTGGATAACAGAAACATGTAAAAACAAGCCATACAATAGCTAGTAATAGTAATAGTGTATTATAAGCTATATTAATATGATTTACCACTTCTAACCTATAAATAATGGTATTCAATTTCCTCGACTAATGGAATATATGATTTTATAATTGTAGAAAATTATGTTATTATTTACCAATAAATCACTGGTTTGATGTCATGAATAGATTCGTCTTCTTTTCTTGGAAGCACTAAATTTGATGATCGAGGTCTACCTTTATAGTTTTGAATGATCTCGATCTAATGGATCAGATTAACCATATTCCTATCCCTAAAATCGATCTATCGTAAAAATGATACGATTTAGAATAAAAATAAAAAAGTTTGAATAGAAACAACCTGATAAATATTCCATTTAACAAAAACTCTCTAATGTATTACACTGATTATGAAATATTGGTTCGCATAGAGGAAACTTCAAATTACATGTTTTTTTAATTGTATATACATTCTCTAAACTCTCCAAAAGAACATATATTTATATGAAAATATCCAATAGTTATATTTAATTTCTTTTTGTAATGACCTCACATATCTAGCTCTTGAATTACCACACTACCGTAAGAATAACTAAATGTATGACGTATTTTTATAACAATATTACTGATTTAAAGGAATTACTTGTAATAAAAACAACCATGTGAATTAAAATTATAAAAATAGAATATTACGATAGACATCTTTATCATTATATAATCTGATAATTCTTATAAGTATTAGTTATATTGTTTTGGTACCACAATCACTCTCATTGTAATGACTTATTTTAGTGCAAAAAACATGAAACAATTCTATCTATTGGTCTAATTATAGGTAAGATTGATGAATTATACAAACTCTCAATCTGATGATCATAATAAATAATTGAACGTTTATACACTTATTATATAATATTTTATTAAATGTATGGTAAATGATAATGTTTTTACAAAAACATACTTAACCACCTGAGACATAAAAATTTATTACACTTATTTTATAAAAGTGTTTGTGATTTTCAATAATGATGAAATAGAAAATTAATTAGTAAAACTCCTAACACAATAATATCTACCTTTTTAGAAACAATAAACCCCAAAACATAAAATAGAGAAAAAAATAACATGAAAACCTTACATTCCATTATTCATTTATGATATATAATGATATTCTTTTGAAATTAACTTCTCTTGAGTTTGTAACATCTTTGAATATTATGGGAGGTGTTATAATAATTCAACATGGCCTAAAACATCTCCATTTAGTATAATAATTTCATTATAAGAATAAAATACAACAATTTAAAAGAAATATTCCATTTAGATAAACTTTCTACAATTAAAAAAACAATCTCCCCTATATAAAATATTCTAGATGATTGTAATATTTAATAATAATTTAAAATAATTCAATGTTTCCAGAAATTTTTAGAAAAATAACATACAAAACAATAATAAACTAACTAATCATACATGAAAATAAGAGTTTTATAATGATTAATTCATTAGAAAATTTTAAATGTTTCAATAAATACCTAAAGAGTTAATAGAAAAATAATTCTTTCTTTATTCATGAGTTAATTAACAAAGGTTATCATATTTTTTAATTCGACATGATATTCTAAAAGCTTTGGGATCCTTTATTATTTCATATATTCTTGAGACTTCATCATTTTGACTTCCATGTATAGCTCTTTGTTTTGATCCCACACTACAATCGTCTCAATTTCATAGGATCTGAGTCTGATCATCTCAAACACTATTTCTCATATCTCTTATATCAAAAAATTTAAATCCATAGTCAAACAATTGATAGTGTCTCTGAATTTCTCACTAACCTTTAATCTATTATCCATTTCAGAAGATATATTGTTGATAGAATTATCTGATTCCCATGAAAGATTCATTACCTATAAAAAATGGTCATCATACTTATATATATCAATTTAAAATTATGGATTCTTTATTTCATAAAATTATATGATAGTTTTTTATTATTGAACTTTTTTGGACAAGTATTCAATTCAATCTAAATCCATTTAACAATTTTTTTAAACACATTTAGTTACTCCATTTATTAATTAATTTCCTCTGGAAGAAATTTGCACACTGATTTAATGATGAGTACATAAATATTTTGATATACTAGTCTCTTCAGATCTAGAAACTTTAAATCCAAACCGTTATATACATTAGTTACATCAGAGTCTGAATGATTAGGCTTAGGATCTGTAGTTTTCACCTACCGATTTAGTGTCTACTTCTTTTCCTTTCTTATTATATTTATTTAAAAATATATTTTCATCTAAAACATCATGAATATCTACATGCATATCATATTGTTATATTTTATTATTTTTTTGAGGCTATTGATATTTATCATTATTCTTTTATGATTAATTTAGTTCCATTTTCGATGAAGATTCTTCTTCATTAGTGTTTTTTAATTTTCCATCGTTATTGAATTTTGTGGTCAAATCCGAAGAAGCTGAAGATTATGATGATTCAATATATGAAATAGTATCTCCAAAATCATCCTTCTTTTTCTTCCTCTTCATATTCCCCTTTGTATTTCACTTATTCCTCAACTTATTAAAATTATTCTTCTTCAAATTCAACTTTAATTTCCTTATCTTTTCTATCTTATAACAGCCTGGAATTTATTTATGCTTCCTTTACAGCTGACTCTGTTTCCTATTGTATAAAAAAATTAACTAATTATTCAACAACAATGTTATCATTTCTTTTATCAACAATATAAGGAATCTCATAATGAACAATAAATGTTTCTTTAAAAACAAATCCAAATTCCATTAAAACATCATCAGTGTTGGATATTGGATATAGTGGGCTCTTAATGTCCATATCAACTCGTTTCACAAAAATATCAAAAATTGTAGCTTCTTGTAACCTTTTCTTCATAATTATTTTATTTTATTCTTAATAATGGTTTTCATTAGTTAATATATTCATGTATTTTTACTCTTTGAGGTCAATTATGTAATTTTTACCAACTATAATTTTATGAAAATTATGTTTCACTGTCCCCTCAAAATCTACATCATGTCTTTTTTTTCTTCTTTTCTTTTATAAGTTGATAGAGAATATCCTTTCTATTCTTTTTCTTATGTTCCATAGTTTTATTAGAAGGATGATCATGAGAGGAATCTCCATAAAACTTTATATAAAATTATGTGTATTGTATTGAACATTAGATTTTTTATTAACAACATATCCTCCTAACTAAAATAAATTTTCTCTCTTATAGGATAATATTTTTTCTCTACCATGAATAACTCAATAAACTTATCAAATGTCTTATTGATAAATCACAAAATCATTATTATCATTAACTTTATTAAATATGTGTTTATTTTATCTATTGTTAAAAATATTATTTTTATTAGGGTAATCTTCTTCATATTCACATGATAATATATAGAAAACACATAAAAACCATACATGTTTCCCATATACCATTCCTAAGAATCATGTATATATTCATCCAAATGGATATGAACTATTATTTAGAGTCATTGGAGATACCTTTATAACATTTCATATAAATATAAATGGGAATATTTCACTTTTTCCAATATTACCAAGACTTTTAGGCAGATTATGACAATGTAATAAATGTTACTCATTCTGATGGAACTCTAACAATATTAGTAACTCTTTTTTTAGACATATTTTATTTTTATATATCATTTTTATATAAAAGTTATATTTTTCATACTATTTCATGAATTTAATGAAAACATAAAAATTTGATACTACCTCTACATATTAAAGATAAAATTCCTTATTTATCTTCATAACTTAAAAACCCTCCCATAATTAGAAATAAATACTTTTCTTGAAAGTGGAATAGAATTATTCAAACCATTAACATTTAATCAACATGTCCCTATTCACAAAAAAAAATTAGGAATGTCTTCCATAGTTTCCATTGGATCAAGAATATAAAATTTAAAAGAATATTAAAAGAAAAAGCTTTCAACCTAAGGTATTTGAAGGGTGTAAAAACTCAAGAGAAAAACACTATAGAAATTATATGGGATATGGGGTGAACCGCCCTTATATAGGTTTTGGTGGTGATGGATCTACATATATATAATAAATAATGGATGAGAAAAACAAAATTTGATCAGATTATCAAGATTGATGTGAATATGATTTTAAAAGAATTTTTGTCCACTTAAGATTTAATACTTTGGGTCATAGTGAGGATCATTCTGATTTGGTATTTTTTTTTCTAAGAAAATTGAAAAAAAAAATGATTTTTTTATAAAAATAAATGTAAAAAACTATAAAAATTAAAACAAAATGTAATAAAATAGTGTAAAAACTAAAATAATCGATGATTACATTTTGGAGTTAATTGATTCAAATGAATGATTAACATATTCTTATATATTTTTGTAAATTGATTATGGTTGTGTTTTAATAAAATTTAATTATTATTTTTTAAAAAAAATAATTAAAATATTTTTTTAAGGAAAAGATCGCTAATTTCGATAGTTTTATAATAAAAAATAGATTATAAATGATTTTTTAAAAGAAAACAGATTATTGAAATTTTTTATCATATTTTGTGTATGGAAATTTAATGAATGGTTATTATTCTTTAAAACATTTTTGAGAAATTTTGACTCTAAAAAGTTTATTAAGGTGTGATTCTAAAAAACTAAATACAATAAAATGTTTTATAAAACCTTATAATTTTGAAATCAAAAATATTTGGGAAAAACTAAATCTATTGAATAACAAAAAACATATGTTATTCCCATATGAAAAGAAGTATATTAACTAATAGAGAAGGTAAAAATAATTATATATTAATGATCAATTTATCATAATCATTACAAGATTCAATATAATATATTCAAATATATCGAAACTATATTGTTCTGTAAAAATATCAGCAAGTTGTTCTTGTGTTCAGATGAATTGTAAAATTATATCTCATTTAATTGTGTGATCCTGATGGAAATGGTGTCTTATATCAATTTTCATAGAATGTGATTGATATATCGGATTTTTAATTATATAAATTGATGTTTTATTATCATAAAGTATTTTAGTTTCAGTTAATGTCACTAGATAGTTAGTTAGTGTTTGGTGAATCCACAACACTAGAGCACAACAACATCCAACATCCACATATTTCAATTAACTATGGGAATTTTCTACTAAGTGTTGTTTCATAAATGATCCTAAAACTAAAGAATCTCATATTAAAATGACAAGTTACATATGTAATTTTTCAATCCATTATATATCCACCAAATTTTGCATCCAAATAAAAAATCAATTGATTTTTTTGAAGAATAAGGAATGTATAAACCCTTTCATCCCATAAGATTAAAAAAAATCATTTTACAGTATTAAGATGTGATTCACTTATATTGGCTTGATATCATGCTCATAAGCATTATAAAAAAATTAAATCTAAAACACATTCTGTTATGTAATGTAATGTTCCAATCATATCGGTAAAAACCCTTTGATCTACAGGTTTTTCTAGATTCACCAAAATCTAAATTGTTGGGTGTACCAATTGGATTAATAATACTTATAATATTTTTCTATATAATTTTCATAGGAATATATTTCACAAAAAAATTTCGAGATATAAAATATCCTTATTGTTTTTGGTAAATTTGAAAACAAATAAAACATATTAACTCACCAATAATACAAATATCGAGCATAAACACCATCATATATACAAAAATATATGTAAATTATTTTAAAGTTCATCCCAATATTATTTCATCAACATAAATTTATACTATTATAATATATTTATTTACATTTTATGTAAAATAATTTGGATACATTGCTTCCATAACAGAATTATTTTTTAACAAAATTCTAGTAAACCTATTATACCAATCTATAGGGGAATCGTTTAGTCCTTATAATTATTTTACATGTTTATAAAAATATTGTGGATTTTTTCATAATAAAAAACATGTGTTCATTCTACAATAAATTCTTCTTGGACATTTCTTTTCATAAAATCATACATTACATCCATTAAAAATAGTTTAAAATTAAGGAATGCTGCAAAGGGTATAAGTATATCAATATCTTCAAATCCTATTATTGGAGCCTATGTTTTATAATAATCAATTATATATTAATGATTATATACTTTAACAAAAATTATATATTTATTAATCACGATTATTCTTTTTTTATATCATTTGTTTATCAAGATCCATTTCACTCCTATAATAAATGTTTTTAAAGGTTGTTACACTAATGTTAAGACATTTTTCCTCTCAAACTCATTAATTTAAATTATTTAGTCTCATCCTAATCACTTAAACCATCATATATATACTTATTTTAGAATTAGGATAAATAAAGATATATGTTAAAGGTCATTCCATAAGGAACATATAGTCCTAACTTATTGATTTACACAACCCATGATACTTTCACAAGGATGATTCCAAATAAACAATTGGATTATTTTATTTTCAAAAGTTTGTTCTTAAACAATAGGTATAAAATATTCCTAAAGAATAACATTGGAAAAATAATTCATCTTTATCTTATTTATGAAAATAAGTTTCTAATAATGGTTGAAGTTATGTTTTTGAAATATCAACATCGGATGCAGGATGAGGTCATTTGAAAGAAAAACGATCATTTTTTTTCAAACATTAAATGAACTATTAGTACAAGAGTATAATAAGTTTTATTAAAATAATTTATAAGTAATAGAAGTAGTGAAATAAACAAAAAACTATTACTCTATCAAATTTGACTGAAAATTTATTTAGATTATATATCATATTCAATATGAGTACTTTTCAACCGAGTACATTAATGTAAGAACATTTTGGTTTTCTTCCGATACACAACTCAAATAGTGTTTTATTAAGAAAATTTATAATTGAAACTCAATTTAAAGAATAGAAATTATAAAAAATGGCTTCATAAAAACAAAACTTACATCCTGGTATTCTTTTACCATGGTTCTAATTATTCCTTAAAGAATTATACTTATTCAGTCAACTACACCATTTTCATGAAGATTTCGTGGTGATGAAAGGTTATGTTCATCACATTTCACAATACGAAATAACTTAATATCATAATTTCCAAATTAACCACCAAGATCATTACAAATATTTTTCAAGTATGGGTTTTTATAATTTTTTTCTTTTCATTCAAATTTATAAAAATAATAAACGGATTTATATTTATTATAATGAATATAAACTCATGTACATATAGTTTAATCATATAAAAAACATATATATATTTTCATCCACTAATAATTGCAGTTTTTGTAGGGAAATAAAAATCTATGTGCACTAACTATAAATCATCAAAAGATGATAATTCCCTGAGGGATTTAAAACATGACTTATGTGTATTTCCTTATTGACAAGGGTTATAAAGAATTGATGAATTGAACTTATGTTCTGGTATATCCTTAACAAGTCCATTGTTGGTCAAATTAGATTTTTTTATAAGGATATATTATCCAAACCTTCATTATAATATCCATGATTGATCTTATGTTGAACTAAGTGAAGTTATTACATGGAACATAATGACTTTTATGTTTAGTTTGTAAACATTATGATGCAGATTTGTAGAAAGAATAAATTCATCATTGGAACTATGTACTAACCATTTATCATTTATAAGGATTATAAGGTAACCTTTATCACATAATTGATTTACTCACATAAGGTTGTGCTTATGTCCTATAACAAATTAAGCATTTGAAATTTAGGCATTCCATGAAGAAAAATATAACATATTCTGATAATATATCCTTGAGTGTTGTCTCTAAATGTTACTTTTACGCCATTCATATTGATTATATTCATAAAGAAATATTTATTTGAATAATGTGTTATTAATATCCATTATCCATAAAATAATTATTTTTTAGGGTACTATCTTTATTGTTCCTGAAAACAAATAGAATAAATTTTTGAAACCAAAACCATCTTCTGTCAATTTTATTAAGAAAACAAAATTTTATGTAACCAAATTTGTCCCACATTTTTGTGGGAAAACGTTAATTCCCTTAAAAAATAATCCTTATGTAAACATATAAATTGTATTATATTAAGGGAAGAATTTTTCATTCAGTGCCCACCACTTTTGATCTTAGTGAAAAAAGGATTACTTTTTTGAACAAATTATTTGTTTCTAAATATAATTATTTATTTTTAACTCGTTCAGAAACTATTACCATGAGATCAATTTTGATTATAAATTATTCAAAAATATTCCATACCAGTGTTAGTATTGCATAAAATTTTAATAAAACTAGACATTTTTTATTTTATTCTGATAGAGGAATTTTTATCCTCGTTATTATTGACTATGAAGATAGAGGGTATGAGAGGTCGACCGTGTAATTATTATGTAAACGTGAAAATAAAATTTTAGAAAGAACAATGATTTTTACAAAATTGGGAGTCTTTCAAACCCAGTGTTTCATCACCCACTAGCATAGCACAGTAATCTGGTATCATAAATGGCCACATGGCCCTCATATCAGCAATTCATGTCTTTAAGAGTGCATCTAATACATGATTAGCCTCACAGTGTATGTGTGAGACAATCATGTTTGTTTTCATAGAAGTATTGAAGAAACAAATTCAATGGGGTAAAATTATCAATTGTACCACACATTTTAAAGCATAGAAGATGTTATCAGCAAGTTCAGAGTTGGATTCAATTCAATTAATTTTCTTATTTCTATAGACAGCATGTTTAATATTATAAAGGACAACCCATATCTCCACCTCATATAAAGTTCCATACTCAATAAAATAGTAGATTCAGCCTTTATCAAACCAATTATATGTTTGGAAACCACCTTCACAGCATGAACAACATGACATTCTAGCATAAAAACCATCAATATTAGCCATGATGCTTTTTATTATAGGAGTAATCCATCTGATAAACATTAGTGCAGGATGTCTACTTGGTTTTCCTATTATACCTAGTATCATGATAGTTTTTTATAATAAAATGAGTTATTCCCAGAGATTTATTGAACATCATCAGTAGAACTGAATTCACAATACATATCTGTGATGTCGACATGAACTGTTGGAGATTGATTGCCATATACATATTTGTTACTTACTCTCCAAATTGATGTTAATGCTAATGCAACTGAAACAACTAGCATATTATAGATTTGACCACTTAATACAAAATGACATGAGATTATACATAGGTCTTTAATTGTAAAACCCCATGATTTCATAGTAAGTTATTTTCTTTAAAGTAATTCAATAGCTTGCGCTACATGCAACACTGAGTTTGAGCGCACCACGACTAACCAAACTAATCGTTCAAAAGCTGTTATGAATAGTATTAACTGAATTTTGAATTTTTATACTTCATATTTTTTTAGAATCCATATAATGTTCTTCTCAGTCATAATATAATAATATATTCATCTTTTAGATAAAAGAATTATTTTTTTAAAAATGTTATTTTACCAATTTCTAATGGAAAACCCTTTATTAAAAGAAATATTTGACACTTTTATATATTAAATTTAATGAAATTAAATTCTTCTTTATAATTAAGGCATGAAAATTAATTTTAAATAATTTTTTGATAATTTTTTGATAACTTTCATATTTTGATGAATACTAAAAATCTAAATTTTAATTACAAATAACTTTTTTAATTGAAATAATTTATAAGGTTAAATTATGCATTTGAATGGTTTTGAAGTATAATTATATTATATTTACATCATTTAATACAATGCATGTACTTATAATTAATTTCAAATTTAAATTTGACATAAACATATATCAATCATTTTATTATTTTTACATTTTTATAACCCACTTTTCGGTTTCAAAAAGTAGATTTAATTTAAATTTATTAATGCAACTTATATGTTTTGATTTTGGTAAAAAAGAATTAATTTTTTAATTTGGAATATCAAAATTCGATTAGGGTGGATTTTTTGTATTTGTAATGACATGCCAATTCTCATTGGCTTGAGAGTACAACGAGTCATTACTAGGCCTTAATCGATATCCCTAAGAAGCCAAAGGCTGGCAATAAATACTGAAGGGTTTCAAATACAAGTTGGGGGATGATTTACCCTTTATGAAATAACCCATAAACCAACCAAGAATAACCAAAAATTCACTATATTATGCATGAAAAAATGAAAGACCAAGAAACACTTCATTTATATCAAACTACATCAAAGTACACAACAGTAGAAGACCAAACTAAGCATCAAAGTGCACAGCGGATGAACAACCCAAGACTCTCAAAAGACACTAAAACTCCATGCTTCATAAGCTCCAAGCTCCACAACATCTACCAAGAATCACCACAAGCCACTGGCAATAATATGTTTTACATTTACTTGTGTCCCGGAATACGACATCTGAAAAAGCACCAACGAGCCAAAGAAGGGGTGAGTATAAAACTCAGTAGTTTTCCCTAATGACTTATCTACTCACTCCACTAAGATAGAAGAGTTAGAAACATTTATATAAAAACATTTTATGTAAAACATTTTCTCAAAACCAGTTTATAACTAAATATAAACAAGTTTCCAAATTGTTCATAACTAAAGGCATTCTGAGAGAAATTAAAACCAATCTTCCTGCAAGTTATTTTTCCAGAAAAATAACTGAACAAGATTTAGAACCATTTCACAAACATTCTTTTTTGGCATATCCAATCATTTCCCAACCCATGAAACCAACCATGCATTCTATGTTATGAAATTTCCATACACATGAGTGGTTTCTCGTCGATCTACCAAGTCATCACAAGGTAATTGTTTCCCATGTTCCATTACACCTTTGGCACCAAGCACAAGGTCATATTTCAACCAAGCCTCGTATACATAGTTACCATGTTATATTAAATGTTTGGAACCATTCACAAAGTGCTATTTCAACCAATCCCCATACATGCAATATGAAAACTCACCATAAATTCCAATCAATAATTCCAAACCACCCTTTCAATAAAAACACCTTTTTATTGAAAATCATTTCCATTAAAACCATTTCAATTCCAAACCATTTCAATAAATATCCCTTTTTATTAACAAACAATTCCATCGAAGTCATTTCAATATGAACCCATTTCAATAAAACACCCTATTTATTGAAATCCCGCTTTTCATAAAACCATCTAAAATTTTAAAAAATCCATAATTTAAAATCAACATTTTATATTCAACAAGCCAAATCACTTTGCACAACAATTAACCAAGATTTCACAATCTCATAAAAACCATAAATCATCACTAAAGATGATTTATTTAATGCTTTTAAAAATAAAATCCATTCAAATAAACCAATCTGAATCTAATCCAATCAATTCTAGCAAGAGGAGTCGAGAGTGAATCCTCCTACCTCAAAGGTTTTGACGAAATCCCTAAAAATAGAGAACGCAAAAGAAAACCAGGTTGATTCTTTGTAAACCCTCCTTAGATCTCTTCTCCTATCAAGATCAATACCAAATCTCATCATATTTGGCATCCACAGGATTAGATCTACCCATAACGGGTGTAGATCTAAGAAATTGAAAGAAGAGGAGAAGTAGATCTAAGTAGATCTAAGAAACTGATCAAGAACGAAAAAGAAGGATCTCATACCTCAAGAATACAGCTTCGATTCACCAAGAGAAGACTTCATATTACCTCTAGAATGATGGGAGAACCATCTTGGACCTTAGGAGAAGAAAAATCCAGAGTTAAGGGCACTTAGGAGAGAAAACGAGCCACTTAGAGACAAAAACGCGTGGGATCCACCTTTATAGGATCTCATTTAAGTGGTTGCATGGTTTGATCACACGGTTAGAAAACCTATTTTCTAACTGTGTGTTAGTTACTACCTTGGCCACCCTACTCTAATGGTTTGGCCACACGGTAAGAAAAATCGTGCACCGACCATGCGAAAGCTACTGCCTCCAAGACCAGCTACACACGGTTTGGCCGCACGGTTTAGACAACATGTGTGTCGCCCGTGTGGCTTTCCATTTGCTTCAAAATATCATTTAAAGTTCTCTTGACTCTCACATTCGTCACCCTTAACTTCAAAACCATGAAAAACATCATGAAAGTCTTACATACCAGAAATCGGGCGTACTACAGTATTTTTCTGAAAACATTCAATTTTTGATGAATAATGAAAAACACTACGTTATAGTTTAAAACTAACTTTTTCTTTTAATAATTATTTATTTTATTTAAATTTATTTTATGTAAAATTATATATATAATACCTATATAAGTTCAATTAAATTTATTGGAGTCATTTTATAATAAAATTTATTTTAAAAATTCTTACTAAACTTTTTACAGTCTTTTACCTACCTTCTAAGAGCATTTGAAAATTTGCATACAACATACTTTTACCGCTTCTGTGAGTTTAATTTAAAAAATAAGAGAGACATGGTTGACATTAGTAAGTAAAATTTGGTTTAATAATATGATAATAATTTTTGGTGAAAAGTATATTTTGACTTATATGTACCATAGTTAAAAGTTAATAGGGAAAGTAAGGGTAAAAATAATATTATAATTATCCTATATAATGTACTAATTCTATTAGATAAATTTAATTCATAAAAAAACAACCTTAGGAAGAAAATATTATCATTTTTGGTCCACTTGGATTATATTAGGACATTTATTATAATTTTATTTAAAGAAGTGCTAAAAGAGTTAAATTCAATGTTTAATAACTAAACCATTTTTAATATAGGGATATACATAAGATAAATTCAACAATAAATATTCATTATAAAGATAAACAAATTTCCTATATAATCGTATTATATTTATTATTTTTAGTTATTAAATAATTAATTTTATTTATGACACAATGATAATGCAGTAATTACATTGTTAATAATATACTAAAATAATTGATATTATAAATATCCAAATAAATGTAATTGGAGACTTTTGATGAATTACACTAATTTTCATGGTTAATTTCAAATTTTAGGGTTGATTTAATAAATTTTTTCTATGTAATCATGAAGTTATAATTTTTACAGAAACCAAATACTAAATAACGTCAAAGTTGAAATAAATGAGTTTAAAATAAATAATATTTTATTGGTTGATATAATATTACTAAAGATCTATGGTTCATAAAAAGTGTGTATATAATATTATATATGTCATTTATGAGTTACTTTAAGTTATATTGGATGTTTAGAGTATGTTTATTAACCATATATTGTAAGAATACAAGAAGACATGGTAAATGTTAAACAATTTAACTTAGAGTTAAATATAAAATATAAGGTTAAAATGGTAACATAAACTTTTATAAAACCTATTGTTTGATATTTTTGAGACCTATACCCACCTTATATTTGAAATAAATTTTTTAGGAGCCATTATAAAACTAAATTGTTTTTATTATAAATTAATATTTCAAGGTTTTCCGAAAGTGACTCTCACCTCTCTTATAAAAGGGTACTTCCCGTTCTCTTAATTTCACACCTCCAAAGCCATTTGGCATGGCCAAAACCTTCCCAAATATCCTTCCTACTTATCTAAAATCAACCAATAGTCATTAATTTGGTTATAAAGAAAACATATGGAGCCCTTTTGATCAACTCATTTGGAAACACCCGAGGAAGAGGTGATAATTTCACATCTCTCTTTCAAGTTCGTTTTTACTTCCACTTCCTCTTTATTTTTTTTCCATACCAAATTAATAACTCCAATACCTTCTACATAATATGATGTTATTATAAATATTTTACAACCATATTCATTATTTTATCTATCCTATTAATGAGAAAGTCACCATACGTGCATACGTACGGCTTACCGTCTCCACGTCGTGGTGTAGTTTGTTATTCTAACACACCATTATTCGGATGGGTATAATAATGAGTATAACTGATATAAATAACAAATATAACATGATAATTATTCAATTTAGATGATATAAAATCCAATTACATACGATTTCACCATCAATATAATGATATTGTCGCTCGCCCGTACGTACGGATTACCGTCTCCATGAACGCGATGAGATTCATTCCCCATCGTAATCATTCAAGAATAATTTTCATTTTATGATTAAAAATAATTTTTTTAAACATAATATAATTATTTATATGAATCAAATATATCATATTCATAACAAACATGGCTTACTTAACCAAGAATATAAAGGAAATCGAATCAGTTAACACCCAAAATGATGATACAACTGAAATATTATTAACAATGCAATATTAGAAGATCATATATGATGTCATATTTATGTATTTTGTTCTTTAATAATTTAATAACAATGATTTAACCATTATACAGGAGGTTAAACTAGCCTATAATAAGGAAAAGTACAAGGTAATGGGTTTCTTATCTCAAATTTAATTCTATGATATTTCCATTATTCGTCGCTTATTTATTTCATGTGGTATATTGTGTACTGCCATTTGTTATATATTATCATTATTACCTTTATATTCATGGTATTATGTGATTAATTTTGTGGTTATTAACTTTTGGTCATAAAACTCCATTGATTACCACATGGTAAGGGGTTTTCATCTCACTTCTTATTTCTGTGAGATTAATGTTATATTGCCACTATTTCCTTTTGTGTGGTGTATATACTTACAATGATTGTATTCCTTATATAATATACATTAATTTATGGGTACTTAAATCATCACTATATGATCCTTCTTTCATGGGGTGTTTGTTTTGTATGTCACCAAATCGTTAAGGGAATTTCTAATTTCGATTTCCACTCATTAGGTTGTATGCAAACTTCATTGATTATTTTACTCCAAGATTATGTGTGAAATAAATATTTATTTATTTATGTATTAAATTTCACTCCACTTTGTGTGGATATTCTTTTGATACACATAATCACTCCATTGATAAATTTTCAAGTCATTGATATGAACTTGATAAGAGTAATATTAAATCAATTTTCATTCATTTAGTTAAACATCCAAGTCATTGGTGTTGTTGTTACCAGAATATGTGTGAATTTACTTTGAATTTTTTACACATAATATCCAATCATATTTAGTGTATTTATATTTTTCACACATAATTATGTCATTGATTTATCCTTAACCTAAGGATGCAGTCTTTATATGGTATTTCATCTCATCCCAGATTCCATTGAGACTTCTTTGTTGTTATACGCCAATTTACTTTTATTTGGTGTATATACTGTTCATTAACATATTATATCATCAATACCTTTATTCTAATTATATTATAATGTTTTTATTACCTCAATTATTTGTATTCAATAGTCTCTCATCTGGTTAGGAACTCTAACTAAAATATCATTTTAAATGTTTTAAAATTTTATTCTTCTAAATATTTCTCATTAATTTACCTGGTTTTTAAATTGTTTTTAAGGATTTATTTATATGGACATTAATGTCTTAAAATTAAAATTATTCTTAAATGTTTCAATGTGGTATGGGAAACCTTGATTGGAAAATCTATTTTAAACAAATTCTTGATAAATAGTGACACTTTTAATTGCTTTGAAGAGAAATAGGGATATTTCTCTCAAAAATGTTTTGATGATTATTTTCATCTATTTCAATATCATATATAATTCATGATTGATGTTAATTTATTATAAGAAAATATTTAATATTGTATTAAATAAGTTATGCTTGACTGTGTATGTTCTATTGTTATACCATTCGTGTTTTATAGTTAAAGTATTGACATTTTGTATACTAACTTTATTACGAATTTTTATGTTATGTTTCAACATTTTCATATGGGGAATTAATTGGACTTAGTAAGTGATGGTTGGAGCCTACATTATATCCTCGATGCATCAGTTGGTCTCAATATATAATTATACATGGAATTGCTCAAGGCCTTTCCCAATTTGATATATGGTTTGGGTTGGGGCCTTAATCATTTTTAGACTTATTGGACGAGGCCTGGACAAGATGTTTTAGAATGTCTAGCATTTTTCATTCCATCATTATTAAATTGGATATTGATGTTACATGTGATTATTCAACTAGTAGAATATACATGTGAATATGTAAATGAAATTATTTGATTTATCTTTGACATATTATGTTGAAGTTTAATTTTAAAAGTCATGTGTCCTATTCTTATACATTTCCTTAAATGTTTGTTATTATTTATGACAGTTTCTGCTATATTATTATACTTATTGAGCATCTGAGATCACTCATTTCTTATCATTTATTTTTTCTAGGATGCAAATAATTATATTATGATTATACTATAGAAATAGGGTAAGGGATATAAGAGTGATAAAAGGTGACACAATTTTGTTTTTCTTTATTTCATGTTGTAATGTAAAACCTATGTATGTATCTAGTACTTCCAAGTCTAATAAACCGGTCTGTCTTTTGAGACATTATTACTTGTATCATACCAATGTTATGTAATAATGCTCCGATTCTGGCTAACTGGGGTCGGAGCATTATATTTGGTATCAGAAGAAGTTTAGTACAAACCTTGTAAGATAGATTTAGAAAAAAAAATCTGATTAAGAAACACTAACCTAAGATCGAAATTGAGAATTAGTATAGAAGGACATCCAAAAATTTTGGTAATGTAAATATTATGTGAGTTTTCCAAGAAATACACCCCTATCTGGATACGAGCAGGTAGAGGCAGCTCTGGAACAAATGTACCTATAAGTGAAAACTTCGATAAAGAGTTTTCGGCTTTACCGAGATTATCCTGGTACATGACAATAGGCCTTACTGCACTGTTAGTTATGATGCTCTTGGAGGATATTATTATGATAATTCACATTTTCTTTAAAAACTGATTTGAAGGATTTTAATATAAGATGAGAATAAATATATATGGTTAATCCTAAAGTGTTTTAGATTTAAAATAAGGTGTAATGATATTTTCTCAATGGTTTTATGACTCTCATTATGATTTATTATGTTAGTCAATGGCTGGCTTCCAAGGAAGTCATAGTATCATTGAACATGATGTACAAGGTGGGAATGGTGGTGGAAATGTGAAATGAAATTGGTTGTTGATAGGTGTAAAAAATATCATGTTCTTGTCATATTATTTTTTAAAAAATATGATCAAAAACATATATATTTACCAACTCTATGACTCAACAATGAAGAGAAAGGTGGTAAATGATAAGAGCTCCAGCAGTGGAGACCATAGAGAAAAGAAAGATCAATTTCCATCATGTAGGAAATGTGGAAGGAGACACCTATTAGAGTGTCTCAATAGAAAAAATAAATGATTTATGTGTGGTAATGAAGGACATAAAGTATAGAATTATCGAGGAAAAATGAAGAGTACTATGGAAGAAAATAAAAATGATCCCAAGAATTCATTTACAGTAATTTTCTATAAAAGTATAAGACATGTGAATCACCCCCAGTGAATTCCATATTCTTTAGGATAACCTCTTGGAAAAGGAATAATCTATTTAGAAATAAATGGAAGGCTAAATGTTTAAAATTATTAGTTCTATTTTTTGATGGGATTAAATTGGAATAATTTTCTCTTATATGTGTAACCCTATAGTTTATTATGTGAAAATGATATTTTAGGAAGAATTATAACTTCTATTATAGTTATAAATAATAATTTCATTATATATGATCCTTGAATTTGAGAAAATTACATGTTATTAAATTTTGTGATGAAAATGTGAGATATGAGATATCATTTGGGGAGAAATTATGTTATGGTTATTTTGAAGATTTTTCTCATTTTGGGAATGTTATAAAATATATTTTTTGAAAAAAAAAGACAACACACAGAGCATGTGATAACCTGTCGCATTAGATAAAGATGCGGGAATCGAACCCACAACTAGAGTGCGATTGGGATTTATTTCCTACCATTGGACTACGTGAATCCTTTGGTTAGTGTGACAAATTATTTTTAGTTAAATGGATTTATTGGTCAATAAAAAGTTGATTTGACATCTTAGGTCTTATTAAATGGATATACTTATTATAGTAAAATTATTTAGTGATTAAGTGATAAATTTTATTTTGGAATACATTCACTCTATTGGGAACACTCTATACATAAAGAAAATATAATACTATGGGATTTCAGTTGAGGATTAATGGTGGATTTTTCTCTTTGTTTTTATTATTTATTTATAATGATTTGTATTATTTATGGAAATAATTATCATATCATAGAGAATATGTTATTAGGTTAATTTCTGTAAATATGTTAGTTTAAGAGTAGTCGATGTTATTTTTGAGATGCAATTAAACGTGGATGACTACATAATCAAATTATTCTATGTTTTTGTGTTTTAATATTAGATTGGATTATATTCAAGGAATTTGAGGATAATTGATTATTGAATTTTATTTATTGAACTTTGTGTATTGTTGGTTTAATTTTAGAAATTAAGATTAGTATTTATTTTTCTAAAGGATTATCCTTTTTTGGGATCATCTAATCTTGTACCAATGATTTTGTTTCTAGTTAATCTCTAAAGAAAAAGGAAATATATAGTTTATCCTTTATCAATCATGTGATTCTCTAGAATTTGATTCTAGCACTTCAGGTGTGACCAAATCATCATAAATAGTCATTATTTAAAAAAAGATGAGTTAGTGGTAGAAATATATTAAAGTATAAAACTCTAAATAAAAAGTAAGTATATATCTTTATGTTCTTAGTCAATCTCATAAATAAATTCCTCAACATTATTAAATGGAAATTAAGACAAAAAAAACTTTGTCTGTTTACTTTTCCTACTGGGAAACTAATGGCAGTTTATCCCATCACAATTTCATGGTTTTCTTATGGTTATCTTTCTCTTGATCATGTTTTATATCACTCTCCACTAGAACCCTGACACTTCTTATATCTTCCATATCTTTGTTTTCCAACATGTAAACCTAGTATGGGTTATCTTGGGTGACCCTTGTACTTATCCATCATTCTTTTAATGTGACAATTTTATTGACTCTTTTTTCAATGTGGGACTTTCGAGGAAGTTACAAAGCCCGATTTTAAAATTGCAAGGATGAAATTTCCAAAGGGGAGGAAAAATGTAACACCTCAATATTTCATATTATGCTATTTTCTTTAAGGTAATTAAATAGATTTCGCTACACGCAACACCGAGTTTGGGCGCACCATGATTTAACAAACTAGTCATTCAAAAGCGGTTATGAATATTAATAACTGAATATTTAATTTTATATACTCCATATATTTTTATAATTCATATTATTTGTTTCATAGACATAATATAAGAACAAATTCATTTTTTCTAATAAAAGAACTATTTTTAAAAAAATGAAAATTCACCACCTTGTTTTGGAAAACCCTTTTTTAAAACCGATATTTAAATCTTTTATATATTCAATTTAATTTAATTAAATTTTTATTTAGAATAGAGACCTAAAAACTAATTTTGAATAAAATTGGTACGTTTCTGATAACTTTCATATTTTGATGAATACTGACAAATACTAAATTTTAATTGAAAACAACTTTTTTAACTGAAATAATTTATATGGTTAAATTAGGCATTTGAATGTTTTGGAAGTATTATTAGATTATATTTTTATCATTTAATACAATTTATGTCATTATAAGTAATTTCACATTTAAATTTGATATAAACACATGTAAATCTTTTGATAGTTTTTTATCTTTAAAAACTTGCTTTTCGGTTTCGACAACGGAAGATACTTTTAAATTAATTAGTGAAAATTATATGTTTTTAATTTGGTAAAATAGAACTAATTTTTGAATTTAGAATATCAAAATCAGATTAGGGTAAATTTTTGGTATTTTTCTTACAACATTCAATTTTTAATGAATAGGAAAAACACTACTCTATAATTTAAAACAGACTTTTTATATTAATAATTATTTATTTTATTGAAATTTATTCTAAGTAAAAATAGATATATAATATCTATATAAGTTAAATTTAATTCATTAGAGTCATTTTATAAGAAAATTAGATGTATAAAATTTTATTCATCATTTTATTGCCTTTTACCAACCTTCTAGGGGGATTTGTAAATTTGCATAAAACACAATTTTACCGATTCTTGGAGTTTATTTCAAAAATACGACAGACATGGTTGACATCAGTAAGTAAAATTCTGTTCAATAAGATGAAAAATATTTTTGGTGAATAGTAACATTTGACTTTTATTTACCACGGTTAAAAGTAAATAGAGTAATTAACGGTAAAAATGATATTATAATTACCCTAACACAAGTACAAATTCTATTGGATAAGTGTAATTCAACCAAAATCATCCTTAGGAATGAAATATGATACTTTTTTCCACTTTTATTAGATTAGGACGTTTATTATTATTTTATTTAAAGAATAAAAGTTAAATTCAATGTTTAATAACAAAACCATTTTTAATATAGGGTTATATATAAGATAAATTCAACAATAAATATTCATTATAAAGCTAAAAATATTTCCTAAATAGTGGTATTTTATTTTAATTTTTAGACAATAAATAATTAAATTTATTTATGACACAATGATGATGCAGTAATTACCTTATTAATTAATAATTAAAATAATTTATATTATAAATATCCAAATAAATGTAATTGAGACTTTTGATGAATTAAAAAAAATTTATTGGTTAATATAACATGTTAGGGTTGATTTAATAATTTTGTATAATTTATCATGCTATTATGATTTAAAAAAAACAAATACTAAATAATGTCAAATTTTACATAAATGAGTTTTTAAAACAAATACTATATTATTAGTTGATATAATATTCCAGAAAATATATGTTTCAGAAAAAGGTCATAAATAATAGTATATATGTTATTAATGAACCACTTGATTTTCTCTTGGATGTTTAGAGTATGTTTATTTACCCTATAGTGTAAGAATACAAGAACACACATTAAATGATAAACTATTTAACTAAGAGTTAAATATAAAAGATATGGTTAAAATGGTTACCTAAAAATGTCTAAAACCTATTTTTTGAGAGTTTATAGACCCATTACCACCTTAGATTATAAATAAATCAAATTTTATCCATTATAAACCAAAAATTAATTTATTATAAAATAATATTTCAAGGTTTTTCTAAAGTGACCATCACATCTCTGGTAAAAGAGTAATTCCCTTCTCTTAATTTCACACCTTCAATGCCATTTTGATCTTCCAAACCCTACCCAAATATCCTCCCAAATTCCCTTAAATCATCCTTTATTTTTTAATTATGTCAGAAATCCAACCGATGGAGCCCTTTTGATCAACAAAAAAGGAAACTCTCGAGAAAGAGGTAATAATTTCACCACCCTCTTTCAAGTTCTTTTCTTCTTCCACTTATTCTTTATTTTTTATTTCCATACCATATTAATAATCACAGTACATTATACATACAGTGATGTTTTTATAAATATGGTACGACCATATTTGTTATTCTATCCATCCTATAAATGATAAAGTCACCATACGTGTGTACGTACGGCTTACCGTCTCCACGTCATGGTGTAGTTTGTTATTCAAACAATTCATAAGCCGTCTCCACGTCATGGTGTAGTTTGTTATTCAAACAATTCATTATTTAGATGCGTATAATAAAAATTAAAACTAATGTAATTAATAAATATAACATGATAATGATTCTGTATATATGATATACCATCCCACTACATATGATTTCACTGTTAATATAATGATATTGTCGCTCGTGCGTACATACGGATTACCCTCTCCACGAACGTGATGAGATTCATTCCCCATCATAATCATTCAAGAATAATTTTCATTTTATGATTAATAATAATGTTAATTAACATAATATCATTATTTATATGAAACAAATATATCATATCCATGATAAATAGGGCTTACGTAACTAATCATATAAAGAAAACGAATCAGTTATCCCCAAAAATGATAATACTACTAAAATATTATTAACAAAGTTATATTAAAAGACCATATATGATATCATATTTATGTATTTTATTATTTTATAATTTAATAACACTGATTTCACAATTATGAAGGAGTTTATCCTACCCTATACTAATTTAAAGTACAGGGTAAGGGGTTTCTTATCTCACTTTTAATTCCATGAGATTTCCATTGTTCGCCACTTATTTATTTCATGTGGTGTATTGTGTACATCTATTTGATATATATTATCATGATTATATTTATATTCATGGTCTTCTATGATTCATTTGGTGGTTATTAACTTTGGGTCATACGACTCAATTGATTAAAACATGGGATTGGGTTTTCATCTCACTTCTTTATTTCCGTGAGATTCATGCTATATTACCACTATTTCCTTTTGTGTGGTGTATGTACTTCCCATGATTGTATTCTTTATGTAATATACTTTAGTTTATGGGTATTTACATCTTCACTTTATGATTCTTCATTCAAGCAGTGTATGTTTCATAAGTCACCAAATCAGTAAGGGAATTTTTAATTTTGATTTTCCCTCATTGGGTTTTACACAAATATCATTGTTTATCTTAATCCAAAATTATGTGTGAAATCAATATTTATTTATTTATGTAGTAATTTCACCTCCACTATATGTGGATATTAATTTTATACCCATTATCACTCCATTAATAAATTCTCATGCAATCGATATGAACTTGATAAGAGTAATCATAACTCAATTTTCATTCATTGAGTTAAACATCCGTGGCATTGGTATTATTGTTACAAGAATATGTGTGAATGTACTTTGATTTTTTTACACTGAATATCAAATAATATTTAGTGTATTTATATTTTTCACACATAATTATGTCATTTATTTATCCTTAACCAATGGATATAGTCATTAAAAGGTATTTCATCTCAACTAATATTCCATTGATACTTATTTGTTGTTATTCGCCAATTATCATTTATTTGTTGTATATAATGTACTTTGACATAATATAACATTAATACGTTTATTCTCATGATATTATTATGTTTTTATTTCCTCAATTATTTGTATTCATGCATCTCTCATTTGATTAGTAACTCTAACTAAAATATCATTTTAAATGTTTTAAAAATATATTCTTCTAAATATTTTTCATTAATATCCATGTTTTAAAAATGGTTTTAAGGATTTATTTATATGGACATGAATGTATTAAAAATAAAATTCATAATAAAAGTTTCAATGTGGTATGGGACACATTAATTAAAAAATATATTTTAAATAGCTTCTTGATAAATAGTGATACTTTTAAATGCTTTCATGATAAATTGGGATATTTTTCTCAAATAATATTTAATGATTATTTTCATCTATGTCAATATCCTACATTATTATGGATTCAGAATAATTTATTAAAATAAAATCTACCATATTTTATTAAAGGTGTTATGTTTGACTGTAGATTTGATATTTTTATACCATTAATTTTTTATAGTTAAAGTATTGACATTTCATATGCTAATTTTAAAACGAATGTTTATGTTATGTTTAAACATTTTCATATGAAGATTGAATTGGAATTAGTAAGTGATGGGTGGATCTCACTATAGCTTCTCGATGAATCGGTGGGTATCATGATACAATTATATGTGTAATTGTTTGAGGCCTTTCCCAATTTGATATATGGTTTTGGACGAGGCCTTAATCATTTCTAGACATCTTGGCCGAGGACTTGACAAAATGTTTTAGAATGTCAAGCATTATTCATTCCATCATTGTGAAATTTGTTATTGATATTATAGTATAAGACTAGTAGAATATCAATGTGAATAACTAAATAGAATTATTTGATTTTTCTTGTCAATATTATGTTGAATATTATGTTTAAAAGGATTGTGTTCTTATCTATTACATTGCCTTAAATGTGTTTTCTTATTTATGACATTTTATACTATTTTATTATACTTTTAGTACTAAAAATTTAAATTTTTATTATCAAACACTTTTAAGGATGAAAGTGAGAAACCGAGTCAAGCACTGAAAGATAAAACAAAGTCACGAAAGTGAAATTGCAGCCTGCCCGTTTTAACCTCTCTAAGCAGTTTCCAATATATGGTGTTTACCTGGATGTCTGGTTGCTCCATCAGAAGATCATCAAATCTGAATTCCATCTTTCCCCAAGACTGGATGTACTCCTCTACATTGATCTTTCCGTTGTTAAACCCCCAAACTAGAATCAAATCATGCTTGTCCATCCAATCACTCTGCTCATCATTGGTTTCCACATTAAGCGTCTTCATCTTCATTCTTTCTGCCTCCTCCTTAGAAGCGTTGATAATTAGACTAATTTCTATCATAATCTCATCCAAACTCATAAGCATCTCAAGAGGATTATCATCCCTCTCCCGTTGCTGGATTTCCCCCTTGGGGGGGAGAGAGTCACAATCCTTCAGTTTTTCCTTCACCTTCTTCACCGACCGGGTCTCCATTGGTAAGGGTAAATACGAATAGTCATATTTCTCCTTTTGTTTTCCAATTATATTCTTTCTCTGCCTTAGACTAGGATACATTCGCTCCTGGTCCTTGTCCTCTGTATTGCCAAAAAAATGGCTTGAACGTTCATCACTGGACGCTCCCTCCAAAGACGTCTCCACTTTCTCCACACATTCAGGATCCTCAACAACCAGAGCATTAAACCAGTTTGCCATCTCAATTTCGTCAACCTCTACAGATCCCCCCATGAAGTCAATTGTACTCTTTCCAGCTTGTTCAAAGAGCTTAACACCTATATCGCTCTTACCACCATATGAGCTTA
The DNA here is from genome assembly GCA_963277665.1 of Viscum album. Taxonomy (NCBI): domain Eukaryota; kingdom Viridiplantae; phylum Streptophyta; class Magnoliopsida; order Santalales; family Viscaceae; genus Viscum; species Viscum album. Next base: position 1,064,191,106 of record OY728140.1, read on the forward strand.
ACACCTCAGCATAAGAGGCCTTGCCTTGAAACATGCAGACTCCCTCATCCACCAATTATAGAGACTCCCTGTTTTGGGAAACTCCAGACATATCCTCTGCCTTGCCAGATCCCCCAAGCCCTGAAATGTCCTTCATCTCCTGAAGATCATTCAAAAAACCCCTTTCATTAGCACATCCAGGATCCAAATCCACTGGGGACTGCTCAGGATCCTCATCCACCATAGGAACCGCCTCCCACGGTCCACTCAGTGAACCCCCTGCTTCTATACTCTCAGGAAACTCACCCGCAATATTCTGCTTAGGTACCCCAGGCTCAGCGGAGGCTTGCCTCCCCATACCACAATCCATGGTCATCTTGGAGGGATTCGGTGCCCCCTGAAGACATAGAGGTTGTGAGTGACCCAAATGCTTTCATCCCAAACAGAACTCAGACCATGACTTGTAAACCACCGACTGCTTACACCTAAATTCTTCTCCCACTTTAATCCACACGTATTGAAGGGAACCCTGGACACGTCGACCTCCACACTGATGCGCAGAAAAACCGGGTGGCATAGGGACTCCATTTGGCTATTGGAACATAGATATCTCCAGACCAAATTGGCCAACATTCGAATCACAAAAGGATTTTGAAAAGGTAGCGGGAGATTAGTGAAACTCACCCAAACCGCCATCATCGGAGAATAACGCCGCATATGGAAATCATACAACCAACGAAAAATATAGAAGTGGGTGTTTTTGAGGCTGCGAGGGGCCCCAGACCAGGATCTTATGTTTTATTTTTCTAGGTATACAAATAAGTATATTACAATTAACCTACAAGAATAGGCTAAGGGATATATGAGTGTTCAAAGGGGAAACAATGTTGTTTTTCATTATTTCATGATGTAATGTAAAACTTATTTATGTATCTAGTACATCCAAGGATACTAAGCTGAATAGTCTTTCCAGATATGATTCCATGAATCATTCCAATGTTATGTAATAATGCATCGATTCTAGGTAACTATTTCCAGGGAGTTACATTCATCTTCTTATATGATTATAAATCAAAGAGAAAATTTTTCTTATAGAATCCAACTAATCCTGAGCATGTTTTCTGTAATAGAAAAATGTTTGAAATTTTTGTCATATGTCAGGAAGAGAGAACTTGTGGATGCACACTTTTGGAATGATTTCTTCAGTTGGACATGAGCGTCTAACTTATTTTACCATATCCTCTATTAGAGAAGATGTTTTGAAGGTTTTATAAAATTTATATTGAATTTATTTAGCTGGAATAGTGTTTTGATCAAAGCATCATATTGCATAATGTAATAATCCTTTACATTGTATTGACAATTACTTTTGGGCTTCAAAATCAGCCAATCAACCTCCATAAATTCATATCATTGTATTTCCATCATGGTTTTATTTGAGATGTTCTCAAATTATATGTTTTCAAGATACACAATGTCACATACTATCATATTGAGATTATTGGACGGAACGTTAGTGTTGTCTTTATGATTTTCTAGCCAAGGGATGTGCTAGTAGTGAATGTTGGAGACCCAACTAACCATCCATATTTAATATTTCCTGATAACATTATATAAGGTCTTTATAGAGGAAAAATTGGATGAGGTGATATATCCAGTGAATCCATTTAAGAGACTCATCATGAACTTTCATGACAAAAAGTCCATCGATGGATCAATGGAAGATAATAGAATCTATGTAATTTTGTTAATGATACATTCATTTAATGTATTCTTTTCCTTAATCCCAATCCCACCCATGTCAATTTTTTTGATACAATACCTCTATGAAATAGTGGTAAGCATTCTATCATACACATAACATGTCCACAAGAAGTTCCATATCATGCTACCAAGATCATTAATGAGGCTTCCTTTATATATATATATATATAAATAGAATGAATACATGAGCACTATTATGATGAAATAATTGAGAAGGAATATCTTGTCAAATTGTGACATGGCCTTTCCTTTCCATCTTTCAAGGAGATTACTGATGCCAGAATTGATTTTTCCAAAATGATGATATCATAATATTAAATAAAACAAGAGAACCCAATGATAGTTTAATTGTAGTGATCCTTTATGAACCTAATTAATTATGATAATTTTGTTCTTTCTACAAATAATAATTCCATTTACAATTATAGTTAAATATTAAGTCCTTCTGATGGTTATAATACTCACCTAATCATAATGCATAAAAAGGGTTTTGATAATAGTGGATTTCTTTTTTGAGGGATGTCTAAATAGAATGATATCAGTGGTATAGATTATGTGAAATGGGACAAAGTTATCTCCACTAAATTTTAATTTTTTATAAATTCCATGTGGGGTTATATAATTGAAAAACTAAGTCAGGTTTTATTCAAGCATAAAAAATGGATCCTATAAACCGGATCTCGTTGACCAACACACCTAGTGCATTGGAAATATCTCCTAGGGTAACTATTAAAAAGAATATGTAACCTTTATGAATTGAGGAAGGTTTGATGTAGACTAATTCAAGCACAAGAAAATCAATACCTTCTAAATATATGAAGACAAAAATCAATATTTAATAGTGGTAAATACCTTATAGTGTTCAATATTGAGCAAAAATATTCATTGCCTTTGGGATTCCATCATCTTGTTATCTCATTCATATGTAGTTAATAAGATATTTTTTATTCTTCTACTAAAAAAATCACAAAGTGATGTAGAGTGATATATTTGTTGATGACTTTTTCTATTCATCACATCTTGACTTTACTGATGATAATTGGAATTATGTTCCCAATGGAAATTGGATTAAATTTTTTGACATCAGTTTCATTCCCCTTCTTAGTCAAGAGTAAATGTAAATTTTAGTTTACCCCAAATGGAAGATATGTATGATAAAATAGGTTGTAAATTGAATTGGTCATGTCATCCTAAAAGTGATCCCAGTACAATATAATGAATTTATTTTTGAATCCATCTAGACCAGGAACACTCTCCATATTAATACTAAAAATATATTTCTTGATTTCCTCATTTGAAGGTTTTTAGTACCCCTAGTTTTTGGTTTGTAACCCTTACTTGATGATTTTCATGGTTTTAAAGTTAAAGGTGTTGAATGGGAGAGTCGGGAGAACTTGGAATGATGTTTTGAGGTAAAGGGGAAGTCGCACGGGAAGCGCACAGTTTGTCTAAATCGTGCGGCCAAACCATGCGCAGTGGGTCTTGGAGGCAGTGGCTTCCACATGGTTGTTGCACGGTTTGTCTAACTGTGCATCCAAAACATGCGATAAGGGTGGTCAAGGCAGTATCTAACGCACGGTTAGTGCACAGTTTGTCAAACTGTGCAAACTAACCGTGCGGGCACTTAAATGAGATCCTTAAATTGTGGATCTCACACATTTTTTCCTCTAAATGCCTAGTTTATGCTTCTATGTGGCCCTAACTCGAGATTTTGGGTTCTCCTAAGGTCATGAAGGGTTCTCCCATCATTCCAGAGGTGATCTGAAGGCTTCTCTTGACGAATCGAAGCCGGATTCTTGAGGTATGTTATCGTTCCTGTTTGGTTTCTTAGATCTACTTAGATCTACTTCTCCTCTTCTCTCGTTTTCTTAGATATACACCTGTTATGGGTAGATCTAAGTGTTTGGATGCCAAATATGAAGATATTTGGTCTCGTTTGTGTTAGGAGAAGAGATCTAATGAGTATCCTTGGTGAATCGACTCAGTTTTCTTGTGCGTTCTCTGTTTGTTAGGGTTTTCGTCAAAACCTTTGATGTAGGAGGCTTATCTCTAAACTCCCCTTGTTATAATTGATTGGATTATTTTCAAATTGGGTTATTGAATGGAATTGATTGTGAAAAGTATGGAATAAATCTTCTTTAGTGATGATTTATGGTTTCATTGGAATTGTGAAATCTTGGTGATTTGTTGTGCAAAGTGTTTTGGCTTCTTGAGTTAAAAATGACGATTTTAATTTATTGATTTGCTAGAATGGTATATGGTTTGATGAAATATGGGTTTTCAATAAAAAGGGTGTTTTATTTATATTATTTGGTATTGAAATGGCTTTTATGAAATTGGTTTATTCTTTTGTTTTCAATAAAAGTACATTTTTATTGAAATGGTTTGAATTGGTTGAACACACTTGGTTTTGATGGAAATGGTTTTCAATAAAAGGTTTCTTTTTTGAAAGGGTGGTTTTGGCAATATTGTTGAGAATGTGTGATGTGTTTTCATATTGAATTGAGGATTGATAAGGGTTAGGGGTCTCCCCCATAATTCTTGGATGGATAAGGGTTAGGGCTCTCCCCTGTCAAACATTCATATTGCATTCGTGACGGATAAGGGTTAGGAGTATCCCCCATCATTCTGGTATGGATAAGGGTTAGGGCTCTCCCCTGTCAAACATTCATATTGCATTCAGAATGAATAAGGGTTAGGAGTCTCCCCCATTATTCTGGGATGGATAAGGGTTAGGGCTCTCCCCCGTCAAACATTCATATTGCATTCGGGACAGATAAGGGTTCGGAGTCTCCCCCATAATTCTGGGATGGATAAGGGTTAGGGATCTCCCCCATCAAACTTTCTTCTGCATTTGGGGTTGGATATGGTTAAGAAGTCTCCCCTATCATTTTGGGATGGATAAGGGTTAGGGATTCCCCCTCTTCCAGGTATCATGCATGGTTAGTTGCATGGGTTTGTGGAATGGTTGGGTGTGACAAAAAAAGAAATGTTTGTGAAATGGTTTTTAAAGCTTATTTAGTTATATTTCTGAGAAAAATAACTCGCTAGAAAATTAGTTTCAATTTTACTTGTATTTTTACAGTTAAAAATGGTTTTGGGAAACTTGTTTATATTTAGTTATAAACTATTTTTGAGAAATTGTTTTATATAAACTATTTTGTATAATTGTTTTTAACTATTCTATCCTAGTGGCATGAGTAGGGAAGTCATTGCGGAAAACCTACTGAGTTTTATTCCCACCCCTACTTTGGAAATTTGGTGCTTTTGCAGATGTCGTGTTCTGAGACACAGGTGAAGGTAAATCATCTTACGGATAGTGGATTGTGGTGATTCTTGGGAGATATTGTGGAGCATGGAGCTTGTGGAGCATGGAGTTGTAGTGTCTTTTGAGAGTCTTGAGTTGTTTATCTACTATGTACTTTGATGCTTAGTTTGGTCTTCTTATGTTGTGCACTTTGATGTAGTTTGACATAAATTAAGTTTTTTAATTTGGTCTTTCATTTTTCCATGCATCATATAGTAAATTTTTTGTTATGGTTGGTTTATGGGTTTATTTCTTAAACGGTAAATCATCCCCCACATTTACTTTAAACCCTTCGGCATTTATTTCCATCCTTTGGCATCTTGGGGATGTCTCTTAAGGCCTAGTAATGACTCGTTGTACTCTCAATCCAATGTGAATTGGAGGGCCATTACAAGGTTCCTTATTGATAGGTTTATTTTTCTGTTAACCATTGAAAGGAAGAATATTATCAAAAGTCTTAATTGTCATATCAGACCCATCATTAGATTAAATATATTTAAATTAGGTTACCAAATCATTCGATATTTTATCTTTAGTAGTTTTAAGACCCCCATTAATAGGGATGTAATTTATTTCATCTCCTATTCTCTTCTCCTTATGAAAAATTTTAATGAATTTCTTGTTTCTATCACCTTCATTGAGCCAGGTAAAATTTAACAATTTTTGGCCCATCCTCAACATAACATTTTGACATTTATCAATCCTTGAGAGAGATTTTATTTCATATTTAAATGGATTACATTACTTTTGGATCCTAATTTGACAACCTTAAAAGTTAAATTCTGCACTTTTAATCTCACTCTCAAGGTCATAATTTTTTTTTCACCAGTACCTTAAACATTTTTTTTACATTTTTTATCTTTTCAGCAAATAATTGAAGTAGGATTCCAAAATATTATACATTCAAAAACTTTAGTAAAATATTTTCTTATCTATGGGTAGTCATCCATCAATTTTTAAACTAAAACTATGAAGGGTATAACCTTATAGTGTGTTTGAAAATTTCAACATGAATTGTCTAGTGATGAGAGTAATGATTAGGAAGTGTACGACATGAAAATATAGTATCAAAATTTATGTCATCAATTTTTACAAAACATCTATCATTTTTTCTTATATTTTAGTTTTTCAGTGTATGTATAATATTGTAAAATTCATCACCTACAATTGGTACTTCGTCAAGATTACATTGGTTAACACAAGAGGAAAAATCAGTAGAGAAAAATATTTTGGAATTCATTCATGTTTCCTCCATATATTTTATGATGGTGTTAAAATAAACTATAATTATCCATTAATGGATGGAAATTTCTAAAACATATTCAATATCCCTCCATAAATCCCTTCATGTGATATAATATGTGATGGAATAAATTAATGACTCCATGAGGTCATAACATTGGTAATCTATAAAGACAGAGACTAACTGAGATATTGTAGTGATTGATGGTGTATGGATACTATCATTCATGATCCCCAATAGTGATACAAGTTCATGTTATGATTCTTTTCGGAGTTAGATATATCCAAGAAAAGGCCATTTAAAGTCATTATACATTTTAAAGAGCATATAAAGCTCTAAAATTCCAAGAATTTTTGGTATGTAGGTTGTGTGATAATTTATAGGTTCTATACCCATTAGGTGATTCACAAGAACATGGAGATTACAGTATTGTATCTCTTTTGGGAAAGGGTTTGACACCTTTTACATAGCCCCTCACAAGTTTCTATATTTATTTGGACATTCCAATTTTTCCCTCTTATTTTTGTATTTTTTGAAATTTTGGTTGATTCCAGAACCTCTATTTTATCCTTATCAACCTGTTCATCAGGCATGTGAATTTTATGACCCTACTATTGGCTCTAGAAGTCAACTCTATGCTCAGGATATTATTCAACCATAATCTCATCAGAATAGAAAACTCCCTTCAATTGTTAAAATATATATATGTATTTAAATAAAATTGGATTTATATCAGTGGTAGTTCTCCTTCTAGCACCCATGGTTGTGGAAATATACATAAAAATTTCATTTGTATTAGGCTTTGTCCCATGATGCACATATTTCTTGAAATCCCCTATTGAGGGTGTTGATAGAGACTACACTTATTTGGAATTCAATGAAAGGTCACAAATATTTCCAGTGTTCCCTCTGTCCAGTAAAGAATCATAAACCTAATCGATGCATTACACCAAGGAATCATGGTTTGCAGTTTCACCTAGGAAGTCCTAAGACACGTTAACTTTCATGAAAAACATGTTCACCACACCAACATATGACTCAATCCTATTTAGAGAATTTAATGAAAGTTTTTTTTATCCTACTTTATCTCAATTATTATATATCCAAGATTCATATCAACATTATCACTCATGTTATCGAAATAATTATCAGCTGAAGATTTTCCCTCTTTATGTTCCTCCAGTAACTCTGTTGAATGTTTCCCATAGTACCCACCTATAGAATGTGAAGCAAGCCCTACTGCAACTCCCCCTAGATTAGTCGAGGGGCCAGACCTTGTGATAATTTAAGGATAATGGGTAATTTAACTCCCTTTTTTCCTTCTACATAATGAATCAAAATTACATTTCACTTTATAAGACCATTATTCCATTTCTCTATTACACTGAGTAAGAGAATGACCAAAAAACATACATCCTAATGTAGGGATGTCTCTTAGCATGTGACCTAAAAAATATTCATATCACAATTTCCCTTTTTATCATTTATATATCGGTATTGGAAATATTATAGTCCAACTATATTTTTTATCTATATAGAATTATTAGCTAACCTGTTATTTTAATTTTATGATGTACTAGATTTTTTCTAAATAATACGATTATTCTTCCGAAAATATTTTTCAATGTTATCAGCTGACCAGATATTATAATGTATATTATATGTTGTAACAAAATAGACACCACCATATCTGTTTTTAGATTTCACGTCATCCCTATTAAGTCACCCTAATATTTCATGATAATACCAATTAAAAAATAAAGTGGTTGATTAGTAAACGTCTAAGTATCAGCCACACAAGTCTTTTTATTCCCACTCATTGTGAATTATATCTACAATAATTTCAAATAGGATTTCATAAAAAAAATTCCATTTTTCTCCAAGAGATGGTAAACTAATTATAAAATTAAAGAATCTAGGATTCATCAGAGAAATAGTCTCTCTTGGAAGAAAATAAAAATAATGATGATCAAATCTAATCATAGTTTTTCTAGTTTTTCTGACTGTTGATATACCATAATGTGTTACTTCCTATTTTTTTTCTATATATTATTTTCATCCTCGCAATAATATAATTAACTATATATATTCCCTATCAGTGACACAATAAGTTATTTATGACATTTTCATTATGTTAATGCTCTTTTTTATCATCATTTGTAACCATCCGTATCAAGAATCATATTATTTCAACTGAGAGTTAGAAATTTATCAACCCCATTTTTGATTTAAAAAATCATTATTTTGTCTCTCAAATATTCTTATTCATTACCCTAAAAAATAATTATTCAAATATGATTTTGATTATCAGGATATCTATAATTCATACATTTGATATTAAAAAAATAAAAACACTTTTCTACAAGTACACATTAGTTTAACAATGTTTATTAACATGATGTCAATATAAAAACATATGAAACATGAAATAAGTAAATAATTTTTAATCCGTGAAAAGATATAACAAGTAGAAATATGATCTGATACCAATTTTAGGATTAGAAGTGTAGAATAGATGATTGTACTTACAATAGGGGGAAAATTTTAGTTTAAAAAACAATTAAGCAAGAGAAAAACAATACAGCATCAATTCAATTTATTACACTCAAACTAAGTAATGTTATCAGAGTAAAGATAAGAATCACAATGAATCTAATTAATATTAACATATGTTTATTCTAATCATAGTTATTGTGATTAAACTAAAATTATAGAATATTAAGTATGATTACTAATTTTTTATTTCAAGAATAATAGAATATAAACATGAAAGAATATGAAATACAATATATAGTAATAGTAAAAATGTCATAAATATTATATTAAAAAGATTTAAATTTTTCAACCGTAAGAGTAAGTTAGATAATAAAAATGAAAAATGATATTCACTATTTTGTACTTAGAGTAATGTTTTTAATTCCTTACTAGTGAATACCTTGATATGTTGATCAGAATAGCATTGTCTTCCTATTCTCGGAATCCCTCAGTACAATAATTTTGGTTTGTATTCCTCACCCTAGAAGCTCTCAATTTGATGGATCAAATTCACTAAATTTATATCCTCAAGATTCCATGATCCTAAAATTGATTGGACTTGGAATAAAAATGAAAAGGTTCAAAAAGGATACAACCTTACATGAATTCCTTAGAACAATAACTTTGTAAATTATTACATTGACTAAGAACAAGAAGTTCGCACAAATATTACTTTCAAAGAGATTAGTTGCATAATATATCAATCTATTCCAAACTATTAAAATAACCAAATATTTATAGGTGAATCTCCAATGGTCATGTTTTTATTTTTTTAATGTTCTCGGATAGCAGGCTCTTAAAAACTCACAATGCACTATCATAAATAAATGTCCAATGTTGTTTTTGTTTAAAACAATTACAATGTTAAATGTATTCCTTTTGATAGAAACAAATATATGTATTATTATTATAAATTTAAAATAATATTATAGAATTCCTTAATATTATTCAATTTCTTGATCCTTATGAAGATCTGTCCGATTGTTAGAGTAACTAAATCACTCTGAGGATCATGAATTTTTTCAGTACGATAGAAATGACTAAAGACTAACTCCAAGTCTGAATAGAGATATCTGTGATGAATTAGAAACACTCCCAAACTGATGATCATAATTAATTATAGTACTTTTATATTACAAATTTATTATTAAATTATCATTGTATGTAAAAATATAATTTTTTATAAAAAACATACTAAAACACTGGAGACATAAGACATTTAGAAAACATGTTTGATGAATGTGTTTATTATAACATCCCATGTAAATAAAGAACATTTTATTTTAAGGTTTATTAATATTTGTGGATTAATTATTAATTTAAATCTAAATTATATGCTATGTTTGATGGCGTACCTGATACGCAACAATGGGTTTCTTTGAAATCGTACATTGCACACTAATAATATAATATTATTATTTTTAATTATAGTTAATTCCTAGCCGTTTTATTGGTAGGAATGAACAGAACTAACAAAAATATGAATATACATATTTGTTAAATGTTTTAACATTTATCCAACAAATTTTAGAAGCTTAAAATGTAAATGAATCTAATTTTAAGCATAAATACTCTAATATTCATTAAAAGGTTGATTTACCGCCTTTTGATGTCGAACCCTCATTAAATCAATTTTTGGTCACTTTTATATGTTATATATTACATAATAAAATTATTCTTTATAATCACGACATTAAAATTTACCTTCGGTAAAATTTTGGTTTTTTTCTGATAAAATTCATTTTTTAAATGAATAGTGAAAAATATTTTCTTTTAATTCAAAACTTCCTTTTAATATAACTTATTTAAATTGTTATATTATATTTTTAAATGGTTTTAAAGTGTAATTAGATTATATTTTTACCATTTAATCCAATTATGGTCACTGTAATTAATTTCACTTTGAAATTGGACGTACACAAGTCTCAATCTTTTGACATATATTATTTCTTAAAAACATGCTATTTGTTTTCACAACAAGAATTAATTTTAAATTAAATAATTCAAATTTTAAATTTTCTATTTTTTAAAATAGGCATCATTCTATGAATTTAGAATATCAAATATAGCTTAGGCTGAAATATTGGTATGATTCTGAAAAACTTCAATTTTTGATGAATAGTGAAACCACTTAGTAGTAGTTAAAAAACTACTTATTTCATTTAAATGAATTTTTACCACTTCTATAAATTGAATTAAAAAATCTGACATAAATGGTTATTATTAGTAACTAAAATTCTGTTCAATAAGATGAAAATAATTTTTTTTTATTAGTAACTTTTTACTTTTATTTAGCGCAGATAAAGATAAATAGGGTATTTCAAGGTAAAATGAATATTATAATAATTCTAAATTACCTTAACACTTGTCCTAACCTTACTGGATGAGTCATGACTGACCATGGGCATCTTTGGGTCGATTATGTGACCCCTTGGAGCCACTTAGAAGTGATAATAACACTTCAGATTAATTAATATAATGTAAAGGCAAAAATGACACAAACAAATAGCATTTACAAAATTAATTTTTAAATGGGGTTATATAAAATATATTTTCGACTATAAATATTCATTGGAAAGATAAAAATATTTCACACATCAGGGTATATTTTTGATAATTTTTATTCATCTAATAAATTAAATTATTTATGACACAATAATGATGTAGTGTTTACCTCATTAATGAATGATTTAAATTAATAAGATTATAAATATTAAAATAACATCCAAAACCTATCAAATTCTTATTTGATGACTTTAATTTGACCATGAGTCATCATATCTTGTACCTTATTGAGTTTTTGGGCCTTTAGAAACTTAATATCATTGTATAATAAAATAATATTTTCACACTTTCTTAAAGAGACCCTCCTCCCCCTTATAAAAGGACACCACTTCTAACCAATACCTCACACCTCTCAGGAGTGTTGGCTCGTCTAACCTCCCCAATTAAGCTCCCTACATCCCTATAATCCTTCTAGAATCCTTACCTTATGCATAAGGAACTTCATAAAACCTTTTTGGTTCATACTAAAGGGAGTTACCCAAATTAAAAGAAATTATTTATCTTAAATTCTTTTCTTTTATTTTGTTTTATTTTACTTATAAAACCCCTAAACTATTTTTATTCCTTAATTTTAGAACAACACCAGTATCGTCAATATACTATTATGTTTTTATGAGAAGTATTAAAATTTCACTTACACACACCTCCATCTAATGGGTGAAGAACATATTGTTTCTGTGGATGGAAAACTAACGCCTCATGAGACGATGATTATTAAATTATCTCCTACCGCCTATCATGGTGGACATTATAATGAAAATGTATTTATATATGATATATATTATGTTTATATTTTCTTTATGCTTCTGTATTTTTAATTTATAGCATAAATTTATGGTTTCCATTATGAGTAAACGTGATAATTTCATTTGAGGAAGTGCGGACTACCGCCCCCTCAAAGTGATATGACCCGTTCAAAAAATATGTGGCACATATAAAGGATGAAGTTATTGAAATTATAAATTATATTATACTAGAGTTATAATATAACTATTTATCATTAATTTTTCATTCAAATAAAATACAAAATATAAATTAAAGTAGCATTAATGCGGACGTACGGATTACCGTCTTCCTGAACAGTGGATTTCATTTCTTATCTCCAAATATTATGTACTCTTATAAATACATATATATACTAGATATATATGATATATATGATATATAAATAATTAACATAATTCTGTAGATAATGAAATATTGAACACATGGACAACTTGTAATTATAAGGTGTTCATTTTTTACTCAAATACCAAATATCGACAAAATAACCATTATTAACTTAAATGATTACATATTATTTATAACATTTGGAATAAGGGATATGAAAGGAATAATAAACATTAAAAATGGTTCTTAATCAAGTATAAATTAATTTAATTTTATTATTGATGAATAACAAGGAACAAACAAGTCAAATCGGACACGAGGTAAGGGGTTTCTTATCTCACTTTCAATTCCATGAGATTTCCATTGATCACCACTTATTTATTGCATGTGGTGTATTGAGTACTACCATTTGATATATATTATCATGATTCATTTTATATTCTTGGTATTCTATGATTCATTTTGTGGTTATTAACTTTTTGCCACACGACTCGATTGATTACAATGAAGTAAGGGTTTTTCATCACAATTTTTATTCCCGTGAGAGTCATGCTATATTGGCCACTATTTCATTTTGTGTGGCATATGTACTGTATATAATTATATTAATTGTGTAATATACTATAATTATTGTGTATTTACATATTCATTGAATGATCCATCTTTCATATGGTGTATCGTTTATATGTTACCCAATCTGTAAGGGAACCTTTCACCCTACTCTTTTTAAAAGACTTCTTTTTGTTATGTCTTTTAATTTACATCATATTATGTTGGGATATGTTCTTATATATCCTTATTGATGTAAATTTTATGTCCAAAATATGAGATACCATTTTTATCTCATCAACTCATTTTCTTAATTTTAATGTGACGTTGTTTGGCTGTCGAATTTTGGCAAGGGAACTTCTTAATCCAATTTCAATTCTTTGGGTTAAACTTGCACTTCTTGAATATGTCATCCTATGAATATGTGTGAATGTCCTATGATTGTTTTAAACTTAATATCCACATATATTGGGTTTATTTATATTTGTCAAACATAATTATGTAATTGATTTATCCTTAACTTAATAATTCCCTCTTTATACGGGATTTTATCTCAATTTACATTTCCATTGGGACTTCCTTATTGTTTTGCAACAATTCATTATTATATGGTGTATATACTATCCTTTTATATATTATATAATTAATCCCTTTATTCTCATCAAATTATAATGTATTGATTAAATGTTATTCCTCAATAATTTGTATTCAAGAGTCTCTCATTTTTTTAAAAACTCTTTAACTAAAATATCATTTTAAATGTTTTAAAGATTTATTATTCTAAATCATTATCTTTAATGTCCATGTTTTAAAAATAGTTTTGATAATTTATTTATATGGACATTAATGTTTTAAAATTATTAAAAGCTTTAAAGTGGTATGGTACACCTTGATTCAAAAATCACTTTATTAAATATTTTAAATGGTTTTGAAAATGGTTTGATAAATCCTTGATTATATCAATATATTGAAATGATATATTGTGATTGCAATGTGGAAATTTTATCTTTCCTTTATTCTTGGATTATGTGTTATGAATATGTTATGGTTATTGAACATTGTTTACGTATATGGGTGGTTCTGTGTTAAACCTAGGGGGTGAGCCTGAGATAGCTCTTTAATGGATTGGGTAACGTGACGGAGGTAAACGTTAATGTTTCTCCAAAGAGATTTATGGAATATACTTGATGGGTATTCCAAATGTGACCCCCTATGTAGTTGTGATATCTTCAGTGTAATTATGTTATGAATTCCATAAGTTAGCTTTATGATTTATTATTTCATTAAGTTATTCATAAATCTTATGATTTCATGAGATATGTTATTATTGAAAAGTATGGTTTCATAGATTTGTATTTATTGATGGGATAATAATTATTTTCATTATTTTATAACCCTTACTAAGATTTTTATGCTCATCCCATGTTTTGAAATGTTTTTCACAGGACATAAAGATGAATAGGGTCAAGGATGAGATCAAGGAAAAGTCATGTTGTCTAAAACATGGAACTAGACATATCTTTTTTTAGAGTTTTTATTTTATGAAAATGGAAACCGAGTATTAGTGTCTACATGTAATTTCAAGTTGTTATGTAATAGTTATGGCCTAATTCTATATAATTATAAACATGAAAATATCATCAATTTGAATTTATCATTTAATTCAAGATTATGTAATGTTTAAGGAACGGTCCTTACAGTTGGTATCAGAGGTCAGTTTAGATAACATTAGAGGTTAGGGTGTTCTTTAATCATAAGTGACATTACCGTAATGGTTTTGATTTTATAAAGAGTCATAGTTATTATAGATAAAGTGAATGAGATTAAGATAACATGAATATGTATATCGTTTTATCTACCCTCCTCATAAAACATTATATGATGATTTTACTGATATACTCACACATACCTTTTTGGTTTTATTAAATGGTTGGATCTAGCAGGCACCAAAGTAACAGTGGATGTGAAGAAAACTATGATAGTTTTCGAAATTAGCAACTGAATAAAATGGGAGCTGCAATGAGAACTCTTGTGATTTTTCTCAACCAACTATCTGGATTCATGATTGACTATCTAAACCTTGTTGATTATTATAAGGCATCGTATATGAGAGAAAAAAATCCCCATAGAATTTCAGGTAATAATCATAAAGGTATGAATATTCAAAAACATATGTGTCAAAGATGTGCAAAGAATCACATAGGAAAATGATTCAAAGGGATGGGAAGATTCTATAGATTTGGAAGTGAAGGTCATAAAGAGAGAACATGTAATGTAAAAAGGAAGTATCCAGTTGACTCTAGGAAACAGAAATAAGTTCTTTCTGAGGGATCAATTGAATGTTTTAAATGTGGTGTGCATGGTCATTATGAAAATAGTTGTCCTATGAAGAAGTTTTGGGAATGGAATCACCAAGATCGTACAAATATATGTTTACCAATACCTAATGCCATTCCAATTGAGGATGAAGAAACATACAATGACCAATGAAAGGTATGGATTATTTCTTAAAATATGATTTGACATTATTGAATTTTAGAATATGATTCATGATTTTGTTTGTAAGAAAGAAGTATTTCAGAATAAGTTGGTAAAGAATGGTTAATGGATCATGAAGAAAGTTGAATGAGTAAGAAGTCAACTTATAAGGGATTCAAGAGTTATGTTAGATTTTTGGATGGTGAAATTCTTAAAATTATTAAGGCTCTTTTTATGATGGGATTACATTGGAGGACTTTTTATAGTATGTATAACCGTGAAGTTTGATATATGAAAATTTTATTCAAGGAATAATTATCTTTTCTTCTAATGATTAATGGTGGAATTTTATTTTAGGAGAATATATGCCTTTATTATGGACATATGGTGATTTGGTTTTTTTATGTAAATGATTAACTTATAATAGAGAATATGTGATTTGGTTAATTACACTTCAGTGTGAGACATTAAGAGTAATCGATTTTATTTGGAGATAAATCTTAAGATTTATTGTGGAAGACTATGTGATAAAATCATTCTGAGTTTTGGGTTTCAATATTATTTTGGATTATTTTGAATAATTTTAAGTAAAAATGTATATTGAATGGTCTTTCTTGAACTTTGGGTACTTTTGGTTGAATTTTGAAGATTAAGAGTAATACTTCTTTTTATAAAGCATTATCCTTTTGGGGATTATTTGATCACGTAATTACCAATTTTGTTTTATGTTAATGTATAAAGATAGGGGAAATATATGGTTCATATTTTTTGTATCATGTTATTCTCTAGAAGTTGATTAAATTTCTTTCAATGTGAACAAGTCATCTTGAATACTTACTGTTTAGATAAAATATGAGTTTTTGGTAGAATTTTATAAAAGGATGACACTCTACATGACGAGTAAGTATATTTCCGTATGATATTAGTCTTGTTATTAATAAAATTATTCAAATCTATTAAAATTATCTTGAATCAAAAATGTTATAATCCCTCTTTTATCATCAGACTTTTACCCAACCATAAATTTATGGTATTGTGGTGGTTAAATTTATGTGATCAAGTTCTCTATCACTCTCTATTAATCTATGAGAGTTATTTTCTCTTTAATATCTATGTTTTCATGTAATAATAGTATTTTTTATATTATGTGTCCTTTTTAATTCTCTACTTTTATCTAAAAGTGATAGTTTTATTGACTCTTTTGACGATGTGGGACATTCAATGATGTTTCCGAGACCAATTTTAAAATTGCAAGGATGCAATTTCTAAAAGGGGGAAGGATGTAACATCCCAAGAAAATAAAGAACATGAAATTTTAATGTTTATTAATATTTTTGGATCATGTATTAATTTTACTCTAAAGGGGATTCTATGTTTGATGGCGTACCCGATACGCAACAATGGGTTTCCTTAAAATCTTACATTTCACACTAATAACATAATATTATTATTTCTAATGATAGTTAATGCCTAGTTGTTGTATTAGTGGGAACGAACAGAGCTAACAAAAATTTGAATATACATGTTTGTTAAATGTTTTCACATTTATCCAATAAATTTTAGAGGCTTAAAATGTGAATGAATCTAATTTTAAGTATAAATACTCTAATATTCATTAAAAGGTCGATTTACCTCCTTTTTGATGGAGAACCCTCATTAAATATAGTTTTGGTCACTTTAATATGTTCTATTTGACATAATAAAAAAATTATTTAGAATCTAGATAATAATATTTACCTTGGGTAAAATTTTGGTGTTTTTTCTAATAAAATTCATTTTTAATGAATAGTGAAAAATATTTTATTTTAATTCAAAACTACCTTTTAATATAACTTATTTATATGGATATATTATCTTTTTAAATGGTTTTAAAGTGTAATTAGATTATATTTTTACCATTTAACCCAATTCTGGTCAATGGAATTAATTTCACTTTGAAATTGGACATAAACAAGTCTCAATATTTTGACAGATATTATATCTTAAAAACACGCTATTTGTTTTGACAACGGGAATTAATTTTAAATTAATTAATGAAAAATATATTTTTTGAATTTTTTAAAATAGACATCATTTTTTAATTAGGAATATCAAATATAACTTAGGCTGAATTCTTGGTATTTTTCTGAAAAACTTCAATTTTTGATGAATAGTGAAACCACTTTTATTTTAAATGAAATTTTACCACTACTATGAATTGAATTTCAAAAATCCAACATACATGGTTGTTATTATTAAGTAAAATTTTGTTTAATAAGATGAAAATATTTTTTGGAGAATAGTAACTTTTGACTTTTATTTAGCATGGTTAAAGTTGAATATGGTAATTTAAGGTAAAAATAATATTATAATAATTCAAAATTAACGTGACACTTGTCCTAACCTTATTTTATGAGTCATGGCCGACCATGGACATCTTTGGGTCGATTTTGGGACCCTATGGATCCACTTAAGAGTGATAATAACACTTTAGATTAATTAATTTACTTTAAAGGCCAAAATGACAGAAACAAATATCATTTAGTAAATTAATTTTTACATGGGGTTATATAAGATATATTATCATCTATAAATATTATATGGAAAGATAAAAATATTTCCTACATCATGGTATATTTTTTATAATTTTTAGACATCGAATAAATTAAACAATTTATGACACAATAATGATCTAGTGTTTAACTAATTAATAAATGATTTCAATAAATAATATTATAAATATTAAAATAACATCCAAAACCTGTCCAATTATTATTGTATGAATTTATTTTGACCATGAGTAATATTATATTGTACCTTAATTAGTTTTAGACCTTTATAAACTGAATATCATTATAGAATAAAATAATATTTTTCAGACATTCCTAAAGTGCCCCTCCTCCCCCTTATAAATGGACACCACTTCTAACAAATTTCTCACACCTCTAAAGCCTTTTGGGTCATCCAAAATCTGCCCAATTAATCTCCCTACATCTATATCCTCCTCCTATAATCCTTACCTTAATCATAAGGCACTTCAAGAAACCCTTTTAGTTCATACCAAAGGGAGTTACCCAAATTAAAGGTAACTATTTCTCTTAAATTCTTTTCTTTTATTTTGTTTTATTTTACTTCTAAAACCCCAAAACTCTTTATATTCCTTTATATTATAACAAATCCAGTATCCTCAATACACTAGTATGTTGTTATGAGAATTAGTTTAACTACACATACACACACGTCTATCTAATTTGTGAAGAACATACTGTTTCTGTGGATGGCAAACTAATGCCTCACGAGACAATGATTGTCCAATTATATCCTATAGCCTATAATAGTGGACATTAAGATGACACTATATTGATATATGATATATATTATTTTTATTTTTTATTTATTATTCTCTATTTTTAATTTATATCATACCTTTATGGTTTTCATTATGAGTAAACGCGATAATTTCATTTGAGGATGTGCGGACTACCGCCCCCTCAAAGTGATATGACTCGTTCATAACATATGTGGGACATATTAAGGATTTATTTATTGAAATTATAAATGATATTATACTTTAAATATAATACAACTATGTATCATTATGTTTTCATTCAATTAATATACATAATAGAAATAAAAGTAGCGGTTATGCGTACGTACGGGTTACTGTCTCCATGAACGGTTCATTTCATTTCTTATCTCCATATGTTATGTACTATTATAAATACATATATATATTGGATATATATGATATATATGATATCTAAATCATTAATATCGTTCTGGAGATAATTGAATCTTGAAAACATGGATAACTTGTAATTATAAGGTGTTCATTTTTTACTCAAATACCAAATATCGACAAAATAACCATTATTAACTTAAATGATTACATATTGTTTATAACATGGTAATAAACAATATAAAAGGAATAATAAAATTTCATAAGGGTTCTTAATCAAGTATAAACTAACTTAATTTTATTATTCCTGAATAACAAGGAACAAACAAGTCAAGTCGGACATGATGTAAGAGGTTTCTTATCTCACTTTCAATTCCGTGAGATTTACATTGTTTGCCACATATTTATTGCATGTTGTGCATTGAGTACTGACATTTTACATATATTATCATGTTTATATTTATATTCATGGTATTATGTGATTAATTTGGTGGTTATTTACTTTTTTTCATACGACTCGATTGATTACAATGAAGTAAGGGTTTTTCATCTCACTTTTTATTCCCGTGAGATTCATGCTATATTGGCCACTATTTCATTTTTTGTGGTGCATGTAATATACATGACTGAATTCATTGTGTAATATACTATAACTATTGTTTATTTAAATCTTAATTGAATGATCCATATTTTGTATGGTGTATCTTTCGTATGTTACCCAATATATAAGGGAACATGTCACCATCCTCTTTTTAAAAGACTTCTTTATGTTATGTATTTTAGTTTACATCATATTATGTTGGTGTATGTTCTTATATATCCTTATTGGTGTAAAATTTATTTCCAAGTGATGAGATACCATTTTTATCTCATCAACTCATTTTCTTAAATTTAATGTGACATTGTGAGGCTCTTGATTTTTGTAAGGGAACTTTGTAACCAAATTTCAATTCGTTGGGTTAAACTTGTACTTCTTGAATATGTCATCCTATGAATATTTGTGAATGACCTCTGATTGTTTTACACATAATATCCACATTTATTGGGTGTATTTATATTTTTCCCACATAAGTATGTAATTGATTTATCCTTAATTTATCAATATCGTCTTTATAGGGGATTTCATCTCAATTTATATTTCGATTGGGACTTCATGGTTGTTATGCACAAAATCACTCTTATATGGTGTATATACTATCCTTTTCTATATTATATCATTAATCCCTTTATTCTCATGATATTATAAATTTATGATTAAATTATATTTCTCAATTATTTGTATTCAAGAGTCTCTCATTTTGTTAAAAACAAATTTACGAAAATATCGTCTTAAATGTTTTAAAGATTTATTATTCTAAATAATTATCTTTAATTTACATGTTTTAAAAATGGTTTTGATTATTTATTTATATGGAAATTAATTTTTTAAAATTATTAAAATCTTCAAAGTGGTATGGGACACATTGATTCAAAAATCTCTTTATTAAATATTTTAAATGGTTTTGAAAATGGTTTGATAAAGCCTTGATTATGTAAATATCTTAAAATGATATATTGTGATTGAAATGTGGAAATTTTGTATTTCCTTTATTCATGGATTATGTGTTATGAATATGTTATGGTTATTTGAACATTGTTTACGTATACGGGTGGTTCCGTGATAAACTTAAGGCGGTTGAGCTGGAGATAGCCCTCTAATGCATTGGGTAACGTGATGGAGGTAAATGTTAATGTTTCTCCTAAGAGATTTAGGGAATATACTGTGATGGGTTTTCTAAATGTGACCCCCTATATAGTTGTGATAGCTACAATGTAAGTATGTTATGAATTCCATAAGTTTACTTTATTATTTATGATTTCTTTATGTTATTCATAAATCTTATGATTTCATGAGGTATGTTTTGATTGAAAAGTATGGTTTCATAGATTTGTATTTTTTGATGGGATAATGTCTCTTTTCATTATTTTATAACCCTTACTGAGATTTTTATGCTCATCCCATGTTTTGAAATGTTTTTCATAGGACATAAAAATGAATAGGGTCAAGGATGAGATCAAGGAAAAGTCATATTGTCTAAAATATGGAACTAGACAAGTCTTTTTTTAGAGTTTTTATTTAATGAAAATGGATACCGAGTAGTAGTGTCTATGTGTAATTTTCTAGTTGTTATGTAATAGTTATGGCCTAATTATCTAAAATTATAAACCTGAAAACATCCTCAATGTGAATTATTCATTTTATTCAAGATTATGTAATATTTAAGTCTGGGTCCTTAAATTTATTATTTTCAAAACTAAACGAATTTAAATTTATGTATAAATTTTTTTGATTCGTCGCCTAATTAAATTCATTGAGTGCGTACATATTAAGTAGTGTTATGTTTAAAATAATATATATAAATGAAACATGGTAAATAAATAACCTGAATATGTTAATATCCCCATGGAATTTCCATTCACTTCTATAATATTCTATGTAATATGGAATTTCTTTGAATAAATAGTCAGTCATGACTAAATTTATAATAATGTATCGAGACCAAACTCATAATCATGGTGTCCCCTTGATTAATTTTACCTCATGATATGTATGATAATTACACTATATAATTTAAGGATTCAAAAGAGTCAAATCCTATTGATTGGCTTGGTAATCACATAATGTAATCAATTTACTAATTAATTCAATGGTAGCCTAACCCATTTAATGGAATTCCTATTTATGAACCCAAGTATCACACCAGGCATTAGATGAACCCATCACCATAGAAGACCAACATAGTTATTTCTCATAGAAACTCTAATATCTCTCTAGGTGTGGTATATAGTCACCATCCTTTATGTTTTTTCTCGGTTGTGCACATAGGTATTCCATGTACCACTGACAGTATGATGTGCATACCTCTGATTCCATCCATGTAAGTTCACATTGGGAGTCAATATGTAACTTGTGTTATATATGAGGTTTCTCCATACTATTTCGTCCTAAGAATACCACATAGGGATTCCAAGTATCACTCTTGGAATATATAATCCATCATCCAAGTGATTATGCCCTGTAAATCATTTAATAACCCATGATTCACCAAAATAGAATAAAAATTCAATTTTCAATTCATTCAATTAAGTAATCTCAGTGAGTTGTTTCATGGAATTTAAAGTCCAAAACCATGAATCACTATTTATGTAGATATTCAATGGTCATGGATCAAAATTCATACAATACTATTTATGTTCATAATAAATTAAGTTGGCTATCACATTTATATAGGTGATTAAATTAACTAAATATGAGGCTCAAAATATAACCTAGTCTTGCAATAATTAGAATCCCAAGATTCCTCACATTTAACATAATAGAAGAATTTGGTTTTTATGAACATCTAAATCGTATGAAAGTTAAGATAATAGAAAATGGTATATCTACATGTTATTATATCATTATTTAATATAATTAAAATTAAATTTTAATCATCAATTTAAAATCATAATAGAATGGAATAATAGATCACACATAAAAAGGTAAATCCAATTAAAATTCCTTAAACTCTTTAATGCCATAAATGGGCTCTATGAATTCTATAAAACATTCCTATGTGATTAATTATATTTTGATTTAATTAAAAAGGTTTTTCTCACAAATTTTGGTATGTGGCATAATGAAATAATAGCTAAATGTCATGACATTATGGGAAAAGACAGAGACCAAATAATTTATCGTGGTGGTCAAATTCTCATCTGTTTTTACTCTAATCCATTATAGAGTCGAAGATTCCACATAAATGGAAAAATTCACTCAAAATAGGTAATATTATGTCACACCAGAATAAATATATTGAATGCATGGTAATTGAGGAATGGTTCAAGAGGAATGGATGGATAACTAGTAGATATCCAGTAACACTAAAGGTAAGCGATTCAGAGACCTAATTGTGGTGATACATCAATACCTATTGTTAGACATAGAGGATCTCTCCAACGTTTGATGGGTCCACTTTTCATGTGAGAGGACTGAAAAACGAGTGGAGGAGTTAAAAATAATGGAGGGTAAATTTTTTTATTTCCCCATTTTCTAAATGGTATCACGGTTCGAATGGAAGTTAGGGAAATCATTCCACAAACCATCCAACATCCACTATCCCTAGACACCCCCATAGATGATCTAGAAAAATGATATTAATTAAAATTAGATTACCATGAATAGTGGATATGCAATAGGGTTTTTATCACTCACATAACCATGAATCCTAGCCTACATTGTTATGATAATCTGTGTTGCCCCAAACAGTGTACAAGAAAACCCGACATAGTTTATCCAAAGCATGTAGACTGGGATGTGTGGTTTCTACTAACCATGTGGACCATACGTATCTTAAAAAATACAGTGCTCCAGGCTCCACAAAAACCCCAAACACTCCATGGGTATTAATTAGACTCTTTTGTTTGGATGAAACTAAACAATTAAATTAAATATAAAATGATCTGTACCTAATAGAATAGTCTTGTTTTTTCAGTATTCTCCTTTAAAAAAACATTTACATTAGATTCCTATCCATGGGTGGTAATGTATCATATGATAATAAATCATTCCACACAGATCAAATTTTATTTTCCCATTCCTGATTCGTTTCCTACGCATTGTAATGCTTCCACAAAACCATTACTAAAGGGTTAGACTAGCCTCAGATAATCATTATTATTATATCAACAATACAGATAGTTTTTTCTTAAAGGACGAATCCACGTCCATTTCATAATATGCAAGATAAATAATATGATTTATATATAAATTATATTGGCCAAGTCGATATACATGAAAGATGTTTCGTTGTCCTGATACTAGTGAGCTGACTTTCATTGATATGATAGAGGCCTAAGTCTCTCTAAAATTTATAAAGACATGATGTAATGAGGGTATTGATCACCATGTTTTTTTAATTCATTTATTCCTCAGTATAGATGAAATGCATAATAAAAATAGATTACCCCATGTGAAATGTATTTGTGAATGGAAATTATTGGTGTAATACATCTACATAGAGTGAGATTTTGACATTCCCTTCTTAATAATTGAACCTACTCAAAATTCTTGTTAATTAAATGAGAACCTTGTAGTAATGCTACTCCACACTCTAACCACCAATGGGGTCAATGGAATGACATCCCATATTGGGACTCATGAAGTACGATCTGTATGGTAACCTATAAATTGTTATTATAATTAAACATAAAAAGGAAAGTACTTCACCCATGAACCATCGAATTCATGGATGAATTTTCTTATCATGTATTCCATAATTTTGTATTGTAAAATTGTATTATCCTTCATCTATCAGTTATAGGTTATACTCAATAGCATATTTAAAGACAAAGCCCTCTGAAATCCATTCCAGAACCACAACATGAAGCGACCACCTCTATATGATAATGAAATTCATGGAAATCCTTGGAAGAATATAATATAATAAATTTAAATCCTCTCAATCAGATACACTAAAATTCATCTTGAATAGATAGTAAATGGGTGAACTTTAACAATCTATCTACAATCACACATATATGGTCATTTACACAATGGGAACTAGAAAGTCCCATCATAAAATCCATGGTGACATCATCCCACTTCTAGTTAGTAATAATTATGTGTAGTAAACCCAAAAATGATGATATATTTTTTTCTTCACTTATTAATAGTTAGAACACTAAATAACAAACCTACCTATCACCATTTTTATCCTTTCCTACCAGTATTTTTGGAAAACATACTGACATATTTTTAATATTGTAATGTACTCTCCATACAGATTCATGACAATCAATAATAAAACCCTCTTAGATTAATGTAAAAACCAATATTTATTTGTAAATGTGTATGGTCTCATTCTCATAAGAACCCAACTATGAAATGAGTCATCACCACCAATACTCTCCCGTAGGACCAAGTCATCACAATCTGAAAAGTAAATCATTTTAACTCACTCTAAAAGTGAAGTGGTAATAAATAAAAATTCATGTATGTAATGGATATTAAGGTCCGGAATATCCATGTACATCTTAGAAAATCGGTACATATGCTTCCATGTCATGCATGCCTCTAGAACTGCCTATGTTTGAGTATTCCTACTCTGGGAATCGGCCACTGCATTTCTCTTAAAAGATTTATAAATATCTAGAGGTTGGAAGATGGTATGTTTTCATTCAACCTTCCATGTCTTAGACTAATTTCAGGCTATTTGAATATTTATATAATGATTTTGTGTTCTGTATAAACCAAAAAATGATCTCATAGTATGAAATGTATCATATATTGTAGGGAATGAATAATAGTGGCTAAATAGATATTGTACGTCATGTAGTTATACACATGGGTCCTCAACTAAGAATACTCATACACCACGATTCACTCTCTTGGAATTGTAACTTCCCCTATCCCGATGCTGAATGCATCATAATAAACAATATAGATTATACCTAGCTTAGGATGAATTAGGATAAATGGTGAAGTCAGTATCCCTTCTTGATATATAATTGTTGTATTGTAGTATTATGTCCTAATTTACTACACAAACATCTTATTTAGGATCATAAGTTCTGTTTTAATGTACAAAAAGTTCATCAATGAAGAACCTATAATAACCATCTAGAAATAAGAATCATCAAATATAAAATACATTAATGTTATTATCCTAGTAAGATAAGGATTTAACCTTTTGGGATAGATTAAACTTCTATCTCCATGATGATGAAACCAAGGAAATGAACTTTTTTAATCTAATAGTGTCACTTTTGGAGAATATCCAGTAGATTTTTCATTCACAATGTATTCAGTATGATCACAAAATGTTTGAAATGGTCATGTTGGTCTTGAAAATACACCATGTCATTGTCCATGAAGACCACCAAAAATAATTTGGATATGTGTCATAGACATGTTTCATTAGTTCCATTAAACCTATTTGCATACTCATGAGACCTATGGACATAGACAATTAATCATATTATCCATATCTACTATGGAATTTTTTTCATGATATAACTTATGCTCTAATATGCACCTAATGATAAATAAGCCTCAAATAAGTCATATAAGAAACCCTTTCACCCCAGAGCTAATAGAATATATTTTCTATTTGAGGTAATGGATACCCATTCGTAACCATAATCAACTTTAACTATTGGATATCCCAAGAAATCCTCAGGGTACCAAATTCCTTCTTGGTTAAAAGGATTTGTGAACCCCCGGACAATGATGTCGGTCACATGAAACCCTTATCTTCCTAATCAACTATATCTTGATATCTGATAACATAGTAGTATCCATACAATATAGGGGTTTTTATATGATTTAAGATCATTTAACTAGCTCAATGGGAAACAATACCTCACCATCATGGTGTTGTCTTGAAAATTCATTGGAGAAAACATCCCTAAAACATTCTACCATTAGAGGAAAATCATCCTAAAATTGTCCTTGACTATCCATATAAAATATTTCAATATAGGTTTTCATCATACCCATACCAAGATACTCATATCAATATCATATTACCAAGACATCCCATTTGCAAAATAACACTATATCAAATAAGATATACCTTCGCAATCTGACCATTAACATATTTTTTTTGTGGTAACCCGGTAATTTTTTACAGTGATCCCTCTGAAAGTATCTGAACTATACTACCTATATATAGTAGGCTCACCCCCTACAACCCATTGTTACTCAGACAATTTACCTTCCATGATCCGGTTTCAGTAAATAGTTCACAAACCAGAATATGAATCTCCCAAGGTACTTTAGCATTCAGAGTCATACCTCATTTTCTTCATCATGGCCCCCGCCAGTGGTGGGGATTAATTTTTTGAAGTTTGAACCCCTTCAAAAATTAGTTATCCCATTCAGGTTATCGAGGATCTATGAAGCATTAATCCTTCATGGATAAATATTAAACTAAAGATCCATTTTCTAAGGCAATAATATGCTCTAGCAATGTCCTTCCTTTATGAAGATACATTCCACTGGGAAGTAACATTCCTTCATGGAATAGTACACCTTATTAAAGAACCTTTCATTTGAAAAGTTCATTTACCATGCAATGATCTTTATCACGATCCCCCTACCATAATAAATCATATACTTCATGGAACTCTATGATATTGAAGTGCCATTTCCTCATTCCTAGAGTGGTGTTTTATATAGTATTTCCCTACTTTATACTTCTTTACATATGCACACTAACGAATGTTTATTCTTCACATACCCATGCTAGAATGAGCCTCTCAAGTGATGACCCATCCACCTAAATGTTTCCTATAATTTATTGTGACTTTCATCCACCATTTGTGGGTTAGTAAGAGTTATGTAAGTCAAAGGGGTGTGGATTGAGTCCTCCTCATCTGAGTTGGAGGAAGTTTAACTTCCAAGAACCCACTTCCTCAACTCATGATGTTAAACTATTCATTTCTATATGTTTGGTAGAACAGGGATAATTTGTAAGGGAATAATCATTAGATCTCTCCCATATTCCCTCTCTTTTTGGGATTTCTCTCAATGTGTTCCTCAAACATTCTTTATGTAAGCCTGACAAACACTGATAGGGTGTATCCAATACGATGGTTGTATCACCCTCATACATCGGGTCACCATCCTTAGGTTTCTTTCCTAGAGTAATTCCCAATCCATACCATCCCACTTAGACACTCCTTTCATGACATTATTGTCAGGTCTTCCACTACCTCTTGTTTCCCATGCCGATTATTAATCACATGATCTTAGAGTTTAGCAGTGACCATGACATCAAATCAAGATCTAACCATGTTTATTTCTCAATCCTATAATATCTTATGACATTAAAAATAATCCATATGAACTATAAGGATTTAGATCCTTGTCTCCTAGATAGAGTAAGTAGGAATCCTCTCAGAGGATCAATCCCATCACTATCTACCATCCAACCCTTCCATTTATTTCACATCAGTTAACCTTCATCCAGTATGACATTAAACTATTTTCCTTTACGAAATACTCTTTTTTATTCGCATCCAATGTGATATGTAGGTATCCTCTCTAAGGTCCAACACCATCCATTGGTAAAATTTGGTACTCCCTCCTAAGGGATATACTCTCATGATGTGATACATTCCATTTTTGGGATGCACCTCTTAGATCTACCCCCTGAGGTGTTCCGAGCCATGTGTGCTGATAACCATGCATAATCAACATCTTGTCAAATGGTTTTTATCCATTATGTAAAACCCAACAATTTGTCACATTTACATGGGATGATAACCATTCATAATTCATACACATCACCATAATCCTCCAAACTAGAGTTCCCCCCTTACTATGGGCTTATAACATAGCATAATTCCAACTCATAACCTTATTCAGTCAACCGTGAGTGCCACTCTTGCGAGGGGATACTATCCATTCATAATTCACAACATGTCTTTTGGTCATTGTTCCTTTCATACTCCCTAATTCCATGACCCACCCATGTATTATGTTTACTTTTATTCCCATACTATAAGATATATAGGAAGCCTCCTTGAGGTAAAATATCACCACCAATTTTTCGTCTTGTAATTTCCTTATAGCCTTTGTGTGTTGAGAACATCATGCCTTAACCGGGGGATTTTGCTTCAATTGGGTCCTCATCCATGCATTTCATTCTCATGGGAAGCATCATCTAAAGTCTCATCATGCCACTGAAACTATGGGTACTAAGATTCCCATCCACTGGGATACGTATGAAGCCTCCTTCAGGTTGAATCCTTATGCCACCATCATCTTCATGTCAGTTCTATCCCAATCATCTCATCTACGTTATCAAATCGAGCATCATCCATCTTGATTTTAACCAGGTCTTCATATCCTAGTAAACACCTCTAATCCACTCGAGTAATTAACTATGCATAATACCCATCATTCCAATTTTTTCATATAGAGACACCTAGGCTACTAACAATGTGTAATAATTATGTTCCCCCTTCAAATAATGTTTTTGACCATGAATACTAAAAATGCTAAACAGTAATACACTTTGAGGTTCAATCATATCCAATGGTAAACCTGTGTTTTCCCTTTTCAAGTACCCACCTTCTCTAATATTCCCATATTGGTGTTGTGATTATCCATAATAGTGTAAGACATTCCCATTTAGGCACATTCCATCTAGGGTTTTTCTCATGGAAATTATGTCCCATTCCCCCAGTAAACATTTTAGGTGCTCCCTACTATAGGAGTATCGATATAATCTACTATCATTAGAGTTTTCATCTGTCTGATATATCTCCACAAGTCAATAAACTCATTGGATAACCCATGATTAACATGGTCAGTCGAGAAACCCCAAGGATACAATCCTCTAGTATATTATTCCTCGCATTACATGTTGGATTCCTTGGGCTCTCGTGCCCTCGAGAATGCCTAACATAAGGTATATTTCATTTGTAACAATGATCTAGTTTTTAGACATGGTAGTGTTGTCCAATTCTTCTAATTCCCTAACATAAGGTATATTTCATGACTTGATCCTCTGGAATATCCAAACTGAAGCATTGTAATTAACAGGAATCCAAAAAAATATGGAACCGTGAAGGGTTTCACAAACAACATTTTAATAAAAAATGAAGACCCATAATAGGAAACGAGTTCTGATGAGGAATCCACATATGGAGGAACTGACATCCCTTCATCCATTTTTAATCAAGGATAACAAATCTTCATAGAAATGATTAATGATTAAAATATTTAGATAGCAGGAATGTGGGGAACTATGTGTAGCCAATAGAAATTCAAACTTTCTCGGGTGGCGCACCTTAAGAGAAGTGGAGAAAAAGGAATGGTGAACCCGATGTGAATGTTTTCTCCTTCATCTTTGGGGATTAGTAGCATTCAAGACATGAGTAGATAACTGTGTCCCCAGATCAGCCATTTGGTGCCAAGTCATTCAAATAAAATAAAGGGTCTCGCATGGAAATCACATGAATTGGGGGATGTTAATCAATGGTAATTCCAGCCTATGACATCATCATAATGGATCTTTATGTCCTTCTATGGAAGAAATAATGGCACTGAGGCACTGGACCCTACATTATAACTATCTATCCTAATATATGAATCCTTCTACTTTAGAGGACTGAAGTTAAACGAACCCAGTATCCTCCATCATGCAAACATTGGAAAAACGCAACTCTAATGGGGAAATCCTCCATAACTCCACCTCCACCATAAATTCATTATCAACCACGACTACCGGGTTCCCCCACCCAATCACACCATCATATTTTCTCTAGGGTAAAGTGATTAATACTCTTGTATAATGATATTAATAGGAAGTCTTAATCCCAATGAAGTATATGTCCAACAAAGATCTATAGGTTGTTGTGCCTCACCAGCCTCTCGACCCTCAAGGGACACACCATGATTCATACCACCCCACTTCTATATTAAACCATTCAAGAGACATTCCCCAGAAAACTCTTATGATTCACCTCCTATGCTTTCTAAGTATTTGACATTTGAGTCATTCCAGATTGGACTATCTCTAGGGATTTTTCATGGAGTGATCCCACCAGACCTCTTTAACATATCAATATAGTTTTTCATGCCAATGACTAGGTGGTGTCTACCCCCCCCCCCATCTTTGGACCCATTTCGGGTGAACCGACATTAACATCAGACGTATGCTCTATAAAAAGCTCATCAGGGGGCGTTATCTTCTATAGATTCAATGGCCCATGTCACCACTAAAACTTGATTTCATTCCCCTATTATAAAAGATCATGGACATTTCTAGTCCCATTTTTAATTGTGACCCCATCCACCCATTAGGTAAGATGGGATGAATCTTTTGGTTGTTTGTATAAGAACTAACCATCGTTACCTAACCTGTGACATCCAGATATAGTACGAAGGTCATCCCCATACCATTGTTAGTTAGAGTGGAGGTACTCGCCACTCTCTCAATCAGTGTGGATTTCCTCAACATTCTGCACCTTCTAGTCCTAGATAATATCCACCATATATTTTTTATTACTGCAATGGAGGTCCTCCATGATCCCATGATCCTATGTATAGACATTTTTTTCATATTTTTCTATTTTCAACACAGATGTCCTCCTCACCCCGAAACCCATCAGAACATAAGTCCTTCCCATGTCCAGTTATATAAGAATGAATTTCCTCCTCATAACACCACTTCAAACATGCATGATGGTCATTCATGTGATATAGGTGGCTGGCATAGTGGTCCTCCCCATGTCCTTACTACATATGGGGGAGGTCGTCACTATTCAAGTACTTCCAACAATGGATATGTTCCCAAAGCCTGTTTCACTATGCATAGAGGTCATCCCATTGTTATGTTCGACATCATCTTGGGTGCTCCTCGTACTGTGGTGCACCAAAGAAGTGGCCCTCCATGCTTTCTCAACCAACATAGAGGTCATCCCCATTTCCGTATCAGTACTCAGAGTGGAGGCTTGTCTCACTTTGACAACATTAGGCATGGATGTTTTCCCCATGTTCCTACCAGCTATGGTGGAGGCCCTCCCCTCATCAGAACCATCCTCAAAGGTGGTCCTCCATTTGTTCAATATTAACCCTAATATGAGTAATATTACCAAATTAGAATATTGATCCATCACCGTAGAATAAATAATCATGCGTAGTGAAAGATCATTATAATACTAGTCCTCTTTTTAGATTTTGAATAGGAGTTTGATTCGATGATAGATCATTCACCTCAATCCATTACAAAATATTATGTGGTAGGAAAACGTAATATCAACTTCATCCTTTCAGAAATTAAAATGCATCAAATCACTGAGCCCCTCTATAGGTACATACATGAGGAGGAAGATTTGGACCCTTTCCTTGTCTTATCTTGAATTCCTCTCTATTGTCAAGTTTATCTTTCTCTAACTCTACATGTTATTAAAGAGAGTTGTTTTTTGGGGTTAGATGATAATGAGAACTATCCAAATTCATCACTAGTATCCTCCACATTCATACATGAAGAGATTGTCAGAACTCATTCCTAAAAGTTCATGATGATTCATTCATTGCCTCCTCTAGGTGATGAACCAGTATGTAGTGTCCTATCACCTTATATTGTGTTCTCTCCACTGGTCAGTCCACCACAACAATCCATATATGTACCATTTAAAGTTCCTTAGTGACCACATGTTAATTAATGGGTAAATAAAGTGTTGGACCCCAATGATTAATGAATAATTTTGTGGGACATTCTCGAGGAATACAATATTCCCAAAATGTTTTTCCCGGTCGCAACATCAAAATTTGGCATTCCGAAGCTACTCATTTAGGATGAATTCATGTGTTTCCATCAAACCCTGGGAAAGTAAAACTTCCATCTCTGTCATTGTTGATTGGATTATCCAAATTTTAGGAAAATTATGATTACATTTTCCAGTAATGTAATATAGTTGAATTAGTCCCTCATCCCATGTCTCAGCACCCGGAATCAACCAGTTATCACCAAACTATTCAACAATGATGCATTCAATGCTTCACTATACTCTACACAATTTTTATGGAAGTGTCTCCACCTATCTAGATCTATGCATGGGGGGATTATGTTTCTCCTCACCTTTATCATATCCAATGTCAGCCAAACATTATGGGTGACATCGAGGGCATGCTCCCAAGCACATTTGTTGTAAACATGGTTGACCATATAGAGAAGAACACTGAGGTAGGACTCATTGAAGAGAAACTACCCCCTTGTGCAGTGTCTCTTATATTGTATCCCCTAGGAATTCTCACTCACATGAAATCTAAGTTACATGTCCTTGTAATTCATGCCAAGTCATTGCCCTTTTGTCAGGAACCAAACAATGGTAAGGGAAAAACTGAGAATGTTATTCCCTAGGACCCATCTTACTCATCGTGAATGATGGATGAAAATCCCAAAAAACCACATTTCTCCAATGGCATTGTGCAAAAAAAAATAATGTTTTATATCATCATATTTATGAGTGTGTATTAGAGTGGTGAACGAAATATGTTGATCCCACTATGATCCCAACAATCCTACACCAGTACAGCAGGGGTAGGTACGGGTTCCACCAGGCATGTTTCCCCTACTGATCTCGACAACCCTTCATATCTATGTAAGATAGAGAATAATAATTATGGAATGTGGCCATGATATACAAAATAAAATATAAAAAATATATGCAAGGATCTTTTCAATGGACTTGATCTATAGGTTTTCCCTCCAATGACCTCTCAACTTGCTCCTCAGGTCACCCCCAGCATCTCCTTGAGTTGTTTCACCATTTGATCCTTGATCTGATAGGCTAGCATATCATGTTGATGTACCCACAAACAAACTAGTGGTTAGGGATCCTCACCATGAATGGAATATTTTCTAGGATGATATGATGACCCATATCATCTCTCTCCTCAAGTCCCTTAAAATCTTAAAGGTGGTGATCCCACCTGATATAAATCCATATTTGTCATCGGTGGATGACATGTAGGCAATTGTGGGCTTCCAAAATCCAACATTACCCACTACAATGGGATGGATGATTCCCTATATCATCTGGCCAACTTTATTTCAAGGAGTAGAACTGCTGGGATCTCTAGCACCGCCAGAGGCTGTCATGCTCTGGTGCTTTGTACAAACACTCGAAGGGACCACATTTATCCGGTACATCCGACTACCCATTGTGTCTGTATTGAGTTGGGAGGATCTTTTCATTCAGTTTTGGTATTAGTTCTACTCCACCACATATAAAAATAGTATCTATGAACTCATAAAGTGATTTAAAAGGCCATATGTTTGTTTCTTTGACATTGTCGCTAGGCGGAAGGGCTTCACATGTTCAATCGGCATGATGATGACTCCAGAAAATCTGTTGTAAATATTCATGGGTAACATAAATATATAATTGGTCTTTTTTCTGATCACTCAAAACATTAGAGGTTGATTTTGAGATTTTTATGACAAGTCTCAATGCCTAATATAGTCCTTTAAGAAATCAAACTAGGCATAATGTAACATTCCAGACCCGGAAGCCACTAAATCGGTGCTCCAAGCCGGGTAATTACATAACCATATGTGTGCCTCCCCGTTTGATAAAGGTTGCCGACTAGAAGCGAGGGTCTATGTGGTCAAGTGGGGAGACTATACCCCCATTCTGTTAGAGTAATCCATAAAATAAATAAACCAATATATGAAAAAATAATTAATAAACAAGGAACATGTATAAAAACCATTTCCAAAAATAAATATGTCATGTCCTACTACAAGTTCAAAAGTGAACAAAATCCCAAAATAAAGACAATGGACAATATCACCAAAATGGTCCAAACTCTAAGTCTAGATCCTCCACCAAGTGATACCCATGTCCACTCAACTATCTAGCAAGGACCCTTTCCCTTCTCATGGCCTACAAATATGAAATCTGCTCGAGTACCCAATGACAGCCCGAGCAGGGTGTGAGTACAAATCAGTAGGCCACCACCAACGGTGTCTACAAAATATCTAGTAGGAACAGGTAGTGCATGCAACAATAATATGAATTATAATTTCCAAGTAATTATTTAAGGTGTCATTAACTAGTTTAGAACCAAATCCATTGCCACTTCCATTACCATTCATTTCACACCAATTATCATCACGTACCATTTCATCACATTTCCATGGGTTAATCACATACATTATGTTACATGGGTCTAAGGCCAAGAATCACATGCAAGAGGGTACACACATCTTTATCCAATCTCACTAGGACTAACCCCCTCATAGAAACCATATCCTCACCTCGAAGCCTCAGTCGGGGTGGATGCAACCGTTAGGAGAAAAGTTCCTCAGTCCCCATTCCTAACCCGTGCATTTAGGGTGGAGTTCAGAGCATCAGTCTTCACTCGACCTGTGGGCATAGATCCTCAAGTCATAACCCACTCTACCAAACCATGTGCACATGCTTATATTTATAAGGTACCATAAACACATCATACCATTTCCCTTTGACAAGAACCATTCACAACAACCCACATGGGAATTCACATAATTCCTTAACCCATTAACACGTTACAATTTCAAATCATTCAATCATTCACCCAATTCCCATGTGTTATGCCTATCTCACTAAGAATTCAACACCAGACCCATAACCTATCCCATTATGGTCTTTAATCAGTTTACACATTACCCATTTAACCCACTCATCATTTCCATGAACCAACCATTCAACCCATTCCAAATAACCATTTGGTTACTGCCAAGTCTAGGTGAATCACCTAACTTCTATTCCAAGTTCAACCAATCATTACAACATATTCATCAAGGGCTCTACCATTTATTACAATAAGGTCACTTTTTCAATAACAATCCCTAAGCCCGAGAAAAGGCGGCACACCCCATGAATGTCCCCAATTAGGTCAAGTAATTCTCAATGTATCCCATGGGGATCATGAGAGTTCCCATTTTATATTTTTCAGCATCCTTTATCCCAAACACATCTAGGTTAATCAAAGATCATAAAAAGGAAACCATGATAAAATCCACACATGCATAAATCCACCACAGAACTATGGGATAACATTTGTAGACCACCTACCTCGAAACTGCGGTTGAACGCACAATCGATCAAGTCCTTAGATCTCAATCCAAACAGCATTTGGCACTTCAACCTAGAGATCACCCAAAAGATAGGGGTTTAGAGCTTCAGAATAAGAGGGAGAAAAGATACAAACCCTAAACCAAAAAGGGAAGCAAGGATGAGATTAGCCTTACCTAGAGATTCGATCTGCATCCAACGGTACCAAAAACGCCTTAGAAATGAGGGAGATCAACGTATTGGAGCTCTTGGGTGATTTCATTCATTCCTAGGGTAAAGATAGGGGAATGGAGAGGAAATACTAAGTGGGTTATTAAAAACTCGGGTGGAAATTTTGTAATTTTTCCCAACTTTAAGAGGCTTCACGGTTTGGCTGCACGGTTTGAAAAACCGTGCACATGCTACTATCTGTAGAAGGAGGGTTGCATGGTTTACCTGGGCAGGCTGCACGGTTTTCCCTGGCCGTGCCCATGTCATGCGCCCAGGCTTGTGTGGCCCAAGTTTACTTTCTTCCATGCCCCGAGCCCCCGAAACACCCCCAAGACCTCTCGTACTTTCACAAGACATCCCTTGAAGCTCAAAACAAGGGATTTGACCAAAACATAATGAATGCATACCCTTAAAAAATATGGTATCTAATAACCTCCCCACCTTATAATGGCTCATCCTCAAGTCGAGTTTCCACGCCTCATTGATCCACCGAAGAGAAGAGTTCGGGCCACTGATCCCACATATCTAATTCCCACTCCCAAGATTCTTCCTGAACTTTCCCATGCTGTCATAGTACTCGCACTAATGGCACAACCTTTTCTGGAAAGAACTTTTCACTATAATCCACCACACGAACTTGATGGTCCTTAAAGGACTCATCAGCCTCAAGCTTCACATCACCAACATCAACCACGTGAGATGGGTCAAGGTGATACCGTCGAAGCTGCGACACATGAAACACATCATGCATCCCACCATACTGTTGTGGAAGATCCAATCAGTAAGCCACTGGTCCGATCCTATCCACAGTCTCAAATGGTCCTACATACTTGGGTTCTATCTTACCCTGCTTTCGAATCTGATGGTGACCCATCCTTGGTGACACCCAAAGAAACACATTATCAGCCTTTGAAAACTCAAGAGGTCTACGCCACCAATCTGCATATAACTTCTACCTACTATGAGCCGTATCTATCCAATTCCTGATCAACATAACTCTCTCTAAAGTCTCCTGCATGAGACTTGGCCCCAACAACTCAGATTCACTGGCCTCTACCCAACACAACAGAGATCTACATGGCCTCCCATAGAGTGCCTCAAACGGTGCCATCTGAATCAAATCCTGAAAACTATTTTTGTATGAAAACTCAACTAACTATAGGTGACTCTCCCAAGAACCACCAAAGTCCAAGACATAATCTCTTAACATTTCTTCCAACACTTGGATCATATACTCTGACTTCCTGTCCGTCTGTGGGTAGAAACCCGTACTCAAAAATCCTTGAGTACCATGCGCCTTCCACAACCCTTGCTAGAAACACGACATGAAATGTGGATCTCTTTCCAAAAATATGTTCCATGTAACACCATGAAACCGCGCTATTTCTTTAACATATGTCTCACCCAACTGGTCGACTTTAATGGTCTCCTGAATTGGTAAGAAATGAGCCACTTTCATTAACTAATTCACAACCACCCATATTGCATCATTCTTTCATGGTGTCCTCAGAAGACCCCCAAAAAAATCCATTTTTACATCATCCCGCTTCCATTTCGGAATGGGAAATGGATGAAACAAACCATCTGGGTGTTGATGCTCGGCCTTCATCTGCTGACAGGTAAGGCACCGTTCCACAAAGCACGCAACTTGTTTCTTCATTCTAGGCCACCAAAACTGCCTTCGGAGATCATGGTATATCATGGTCAAGCCAGGATGCACTTCCCACTTTGATTAATGGAACTCACACATAAACTCTTCCCTCACACACCTTGTCACAACCACACGATCACGAACATGAGCAAACCCTTCCATGCCGACAGTCCAACCAGAAGGTAGCTCCCCACCGTTCAGCATTTCCTTCATGATCAAACACTCAGGATCATCAAGCTGACCTTCCTTAACTCGACTCAAGAGCATCGAATCCATCATTAAGGAAGAAAGAGTGGCCTAACCACTCTCCTTATGCACCTCTAGGTGCATCTCTGCAAACAAATCCATCACCTTCAACTCGGTGCTGGACTCCTGAACCACCTGATTCTGGACCTTCCTGCTCAGAGCATCGGAAACACTATTTCCCTTTCCCGGCATGTACACCAACTCAAAGTCAAAATACTGGAGACATTCAACCCATCTTCACTGTCGAAGGTTCAGATACCATTTTGAGAATATGTAATTTAAACTCTTATGGTAGGTAAATATAGTAAACTGTTCTCCCAACAGATAGTGCCTCCAGCACTTCAAGTCGTACACCACTACAGAAAACTCAAGGTCATGAGTGGGATATTTCCACTCATGGGCTATCAACTGCCTTGACCCATAAGCCACAACCCACTCATCCTACATCAACACAGCCCCAAGTCCGACTCCGAACACATTACAAAACACGATGTACTTCTTACATGGCTCAGGTAAGATCAAGATAGGTGTGGTCGTTAACCGCTTCTTCAACTCTTGGAACGCATTCTCACAAGCCTCAGGCCACTCAAACATAATTCCTTTCTTGGTCAAGCCTGAAAGTTGTGCTTCCAGGCAGGAGAAATCCTGAATTAATCTTTGGTAATACCCAGACAAACCCAGGAAACTCCGAACATAAGAAACACTCTTGGGCTGCTCCCAAGACACAACTGCCTGCACTTTCCCTGGATCCCCTAACACACCTTACTCTGAGATGATCTGGCCTAGAAAATGCACCTCACCAACCCAGAATTAACACTTTGATATCTTGGTGTATAGCTGATTCTCTCTTAGCATACCCAAGACGATGTCAAGATGTTGGGCATGATCGTCAGGAGTTTTCGAGTACACTAAGATATTTTCGAGAAAGTAAATCACAAACTAATATATATAGGGATGAAATATCTGATTCATCAAATCTATAAAAACCTCCAGTGCATTGGTCAAGCCGAAAGGCATTACCACAAACTCAAACAACCTGTACTAACTCCAGAAAGCTGTCAGTGATATGTCAGAAGACCTCACCCTCATCTGGTGATAACCTGACCTGAGATCAACCATAGGAAACACTGATTCACCCCTCAATTGATCAAATAGGTCATCGATTCTAGGAAGAGGGTATTGATTTTTCAGCGTCATGTGATTTTACTTTCAATAGTCAACATAGAGCCTCAATGACCCATCGGCCTTCTTTGCAAAAATCACGAGAGATCCCCAAGGAGACATACTAGGATGGATAAACCCCTTACGCTCTAACTCCTCAAGCTGAACCTTCAGTTCCTGGAGTTCTGCCGGTGCCATTTGGTATGGTGGAATAGAAATTGGATCCGCTCCCGGCAGCAACTCGATCGTGAACTCGACATCCCTCTCAGGTGGTAACCCTGAGAAATCCTCAGGAAACACAACCTGAAACTGATCCACCATGGGAGGAAAAGTATATTGTTCGCCTCATTCATAATCATCAAGCATGAGACATGCCACTTGAGCTGTGAGTCCACTCATCTGTTGACAAAATGGCCTTGCACGCCCTGCTCGAACATCCCATTCACCACGGTGGACATAAGTGACACCCTCAAGCAACCTAAACGATACTCTGCGATGATAACAGTCAATGTGTGACCGATACAACACCAACCAATCCATTCCCAAGATTAAGTCAAACCCAGACATCTCGAGAATGAACAATTCCCACAGAAAATGATACCCACCAAATTCCAAGGCACATCCCTTGCACTGCTTGATATCCTCAACCCTCACCCAAAACGGGGTGTCAATATACATAACTCCAAACACACCCCCTCCATAGGTAAACCCACCACTACCACAATTTGAGCAAAAACAAATGAGTGTGTGGCACCTGTTTCAAACAATGCACTAGAAAACGTAGAAGCTACAAGGATCGTACCTCAAATAGTTGACGCTCTAACCTCTCCATCACCAGGTGCAAACTCAACTGCCTAACGCTGACATGCCCCTATACCCTAGGATCCAGCCTGAGCACCCTGTACCGCACTACCCTGCTGGCGTGAGCGATCTTTCCCTGAAGTTCCACATCCACCACCCCTTCCAATACGACCCATGGAGCTCCAAATGCCTGCCTGATATGGGGAAGTTGATCCCCTTCACATACTAGGTACCTGCTTTTCATCATCATGCTCACTCGTCTGTCGATGGTTCCTTCAGAACCATTGCACATGCCCTATCCTGGCGCACAAACGGCACTCAACTGGAGGTTGAGGACACTAACCATGCATATTCACCAGCCTACCACACTGATAACAGAACACCTAGTTCCCACTCTGAGAGGATGACCCTCTCTTCTGACCACCTTCCTAGAAACTTTCCAAATGGCACTTCCGACCATCGGAAGATGCACCACTTGTACGCTTAGCTGTCACGACAAGCCCACCACCCGAATCTCCCTTCAGGTTCCCTTCAAAGATGAGTGTCTGATCCATCACTTCTATAAACCTCTTCAAGCGGAATATATTTACTTGAGACATGATCTCATGTATCAACCCATCCTAGAAATTCTTTGCTACTGTTGCCTCATCCCCAGCTAACACTGGGAAAAATCAACACAAATTAGTGAAGCGACTAGAATAGTCCATCACTGATAGTGATACCTGAGTTAGGCTCATAAACTCTGCAGACCGCTCCTGTCTCAATGTCTCTGGGTAGAAATGCTTCAGAAACTTCTCTTGGAAAACCTTCCACGACATCCCCTCAGCCTGCTCGGTCTGATCCTGAATGTCCCACCAACGCCTTCCCTGTCCCCACGACATATAAACGGCTAGCCTTACTCTCTTTTCAACAGGGGTCTCCAGTTGATCCAATATCTTCTGTACAGACTCTAAAAATAACTACACTGCCTCTAGCCTACCCTCTTCAGTGAAGGTCGGAGGGTACTGCAGTTTAAACTTCCTGGTCAGCTCAAACATACTCAGTGCAACCTGCCCTGGGTCCCGATCCATCATCTGCATAAGGAAATCCATGTTCTCCCAGAACTGGTCTTCTATACCTTTATTGATCACCAAATTTTCATGCTCTTCTACCGGAAGATTGTTCTCAGCAATATCCTCCCATTTCCCAACGGGTAACTGACGTTGTGGTGGCATCTGTCTACATTACCAAGCATGAGATTTAGCACGCCTACCCTAAAACTTTCAAGACTCCATCAAAAAGCTCTTTTATAGCTACAACAACCCCTTTTCCTATACTAACTCAATAACATTAACACCTCAAATTCACTACCCCGACCATCCCTACCGCAGGCCATGGTCCACATGGGGTAAACAACCAGGCACTACCACCAAAATCACACAACATTTTACAAAAACATTTTCCACTTCATTTCATCCCCTAGTATTTCATTAAACATAATTTACCCACTTGTTTTATTTCATTCTTCTCATTATTTCTTGGTTTCATTAAATTCATGATGCACCCTAGTTTCCTGCCTCACACACCCACCCTGTGCGTGTGCATAACACAATGCATTTCACCTATCACCCTAGGTGCCTACAATGATGCATGAATCAAAATCCTCATGTTGTTAAGGCCACGAGACAAATATCATAAAACATCCACATCAAACCACATGTGCATCACACAACTGTGAAATATCATCAACTGTAACAACACACAACCAAGAACAATAATTCCCACCTAGGTTGACTTGGGTTTTCCCTCGTACATGGGTTAGGTACTCCCAAGCACGAGCTCATTTACCAAGTCCGTACACATCTTAACCCTTGGCAACCTATCCCAAATAACCAGACCTCAGAGAAGAAGAAGAAAGACCTCATATGTTACCACTTTGTAACATTCATGACCCAGAATACACTAAACTGGTGCTCCAATCTAGGTAGTTACATAACCGTAAGAAGGCCTCCCCGTACGCCAAAGGCTGCCAACTAGCAGTGGGCGTCTATGTGGTCAAGTGGGGAGACTATACCCCTTTTCTATTAGAGTAATCCACAATAGAAATAAACAAATAGTGGAAACAATAATCAATAAACAAGTAACATGTATGGAAACCATTTCCAACAATAAATATGTTGTGTCCTACTACAAGTGAAAAAGAGAACAAAATCCCAAAATAAAGACAAAGGCCAAAATCCCCAAAATGGTCCTGAATCCAAGTCCAGATCCTCCACCAAGTGCTACCATGTTCACTCAACTATCTAGCAAGGACCCTTGCCCTTCTACTGACCTGAAAACATGAAATCTTCTCAGGTACCCAACAACGGCTCAAGCAGGGTGTGAGTAAAACTCATTAGGCCACCACCAACAGTGTCTACAAAATATCCAGTATGAACAGGTAGTGCATGCAATAGTAATATGAATGATAATTTCTGAGTAATTATTTAAGGTCTCGTTAACCGGTTTAGAGCCAAAGCCATTGCCACTTCCATTACCATTTATTTCAAACCAATTATCATCACTTACCATTTTATCACATTTCCATGGGTTAATCAAATACATTATCTTACATGGGTCTAAGGCCAGAAATCACATGCAAGAGGGTACACACATCTTTATCCTATCTCACTAAGACTAACCCCCTCATAGCAACTATATCCTCACCTCGAAGCCTCAGTCCAGGTGGATGAAACCATTATGAGAAAAGATCCTCTGTCCCCATTTTTAACCTAGAATTTAGGGTGGAGTTCAGAGCATCATTCTTCACTCGACCCATAGGCGTAGATCCTCAAGTCAAAACCCACTCTACCAAGCCATGTGCACATGCTTATATATATAAGTAACCATCAACCCACCATACCATTTCCCTTTGACAAACACAATTCACAATAACCCACATGGGAATTCACAAAATGCCTTAACCCATTAACATGTTACCATTTCACATCGTTCAATCATTCACCTAATTCCCATGTGTTATGCCTATATCACTAAGAATTCAACCCTAGAACCATAAACTATCCCATTATGGTCTTTAATCAGTTTACACATTACCCATTTATCATGTTTATCATTTCCATGAACCAACCATTCAACCCCTTCTAAATAACCTTTCGGTTATTGTCAAGTCTAGGTTCATCACCTATCTTATATTCCAAGTTCAACCAATCATGCCAACATATTTGTTAAGGGGTCTACCATTTATTATAACAAGGTCACTTGTTTAATAACAATCCCTAAGCCCGGGAAAAGCTGGCACACCCCACAGATGGCCCCAATTAGGTCAAGTCATTCTCAACGCATCCCATGGGGATCGTGAGAGTTCTCATTTACCATTTTTAAGCATCCTTTATCCAAAAATCATCCAGGTTAATCAAATCTAATCAAAATGAAACCATGAGAAAATCCACACATGCATAAATCTACCACAAAACTATGGGATAAAGTTTGTAGACCACCTACCTCAAAACTGTGGTTTAACACACACTCGATCGAGTCCTTAGACCTCAATCTGACCAGACTTTGGACCTTCAACCTAGAAATCACCCAAAAGATTGGGTTTTAGAGATTCAAAACAAGAGGGAGAGAAGATAAAAACCCTAAACCAAAAAGGAAATCAAGGATGGGATTAGCCTTACCCGGAGCTTCGACTCACCTCCAACGGCACCAAAAACACCTTAGAAATGAGGGATATCGACCTCTTGGAGCTCTTGGGTGATTTGGTTCATTCCTAGGGTGAAGAGCTTGGAATGGAGAGGAAATCACGAGTGGGTTCTTGAAAACCTGGGGTGGAAATTTTGTAATTTTTCCCAACATTAAGAGGTCACACGGTTTGGCCACACGATTTGACAAACCGTGTGTAAACCGTGTGCACACTACTATCTAGAGGAGGAGGGTTTCACGGTTTACCTGGTCAGGCCACACCGTTTTCCCTGGCCATGCGCAGGCTGTGCGCCCA
Source organism: Viscum album (assembly GCA_963277665.1). Lineage (NCBI taxonomy): Eukaryota > Viridiplantae > Streptophyta > Magnoliopsida > Santalales > Viscaceae > Viscum > Viscum album. Next base: position 1,064,234,941 of record OY728140.1, read on the forward strand.
GGATTTTCTTTCCCAACATTCATTTCTTTTGTGCCCCAAGCCCTCGGAACACCCCCAAGACCTCTCTTACTTTAGGAAGACATCCCTTGAAGCCCTAAATTATGGATTTGACCAAAACATAATGAAAACATACCCTTAAAAATACCAGGATCTTACACATAATCATTTCCTCACACATATACTACAAGAATAAAAAGCTATGTTCGAGACTTCATCCATTTCATAGGTAGAGGCCCCAAAACCAAAAGAGTTGTTTCAAATATGACCTCCTCTATAGGAACACCAAGGGACCAAAATCTGGTTTAACATCACCTACCTCAGAATCCATAGGTGTTACAACCTAATTCTCTACCACCACCTAGGTGAGATAATTAGGTCCCACTGCCGCATCAGGATCCACACCCTCTTCAATTTCATGTTCCTAATGTCTCATTTCTGAATAGGATAAATTGAATCAAGTATTTTAATGAGGATCAGGTACCTAGGCATTTCACGAGTGACATGAACTAGGGAATCTTGTAGCTTCTAGAATGTATGAGACCATAAGAGGAAGATCTCATTGATCTCCCCAATTAATTCCCCTATCACCTGTTCCTTGAAAAAACTCACAACAAGTGTGATGGGTTTAAAGATTGGCACCCGAACTGGGTTGACTGAAATATAGTCAGGTTTGGCACCAACTCAGTGCAGGTGGTGTGTATCCCTACGAGGAAGGATTGTGGTGGAGAGGGTGAATAGAATAAGGTCACCAGCCTTAATCCACATAAGTATGAACACTGGATGGCTTGAAAGTCCATTTATCATGCTCATGGTATAATATGTTCCCCTATAAATCATCTCGATCCTTCTAAATCCATTTAACCTATAATAGCTACTACTAGAGCATCCATATCTTATCCTTCTACCTTATAGAGGGGCATGTGTCGAAAACTCAAGGGAAAATAAAGCCATCTAATGATGCAGAATCCATCTCACACTCTCTGTGACATTATTCCCCCATATATGGGAGTCACCATTATGATCCACCCATCATTATAGGGTAATTCATTGGATGATAAGAATTATTCTTCATTAAATACCATTGAGATGGTAGAACCTGTCATGGATCATGATGATGAGGTGTGCAAGAAATTCCTCCAAAATTCACAGTCAATGGAATTATTTATGAATCCATGGATACATGAATTTTCATAATTCTATAACCAATGCCTTTCTCCACACCATGCACACCACTAATAATAGAAAATAGGCCCAACCTAGATATTATCATGCATAGTCCTCTCATCTTATCTAGTCAAGATCATGACCACAGACACTTGTTTTTCTCGATCATACAAAGCCACCATGATGGCATTATGTACATTAGCACCAAACACCATTAATACATCCGTCATATTTTAATTAGCTTATATTAATTTTTCATGGTTTATCTAATGATCCAAGGAATATTCCTAGGAACATCCAAAATATGATGGTTCAACCAATATTACATTTCATAGCTTCTATGGAAAAGGAACATCATAGCAGCAGAAATGTGTACATGGTGATAAAGTATGTTTTCCTTAATCTCCTTGAAATCATTCATGAAATTCTCACGATCCACTTGGATTTATGTCTTTTGGAAGATATTCATGGATCCCTTGACCATGATTTGAGAATTTCCACCCTGTTTGAAATAGATTTATCAGGTGAAGATGCTCTTTTTATTGATGAAGCTGAGCATGTAGAGTCTAATCCATTATCTCATTATCATGAGAAGATTAATATTCTAGAATACATGGTAAAAATCCCATGTTATAAATTACTATCCATTTTAATGGAATCTGAGACTTCTGTTTCCTTTCCCATAGAGGTTCTGGGATCAATCTCATCCCAACTCAGGAGCTCTGAAAATTGGGGTTGGTTGATGATGATTATGACCCCCCTCCAAAACAATCAGTGTTATAATCGAACCAAGAAGAGGACAAGTGGTATGATCCTTTAGAGGACCCAGTTTGGTGTCCTGATTTTCTGTACTGAGATCATGGTCATCTCGTAGGAAAATAAAAACAGTTCTATGATGGTTGTACCATGACTCGATCTAAAAGCATCAGTTCGTTCTTCATATCACTATTTCCACAATCACTACCTTTATGGTTGAGTGGGCATGATCCAAGGTGATTTCTCTCCCATTTCTTATTATGATTCTCAATACATATATTCTTAATACAAAAATAGTATGGAAAAATTTGTTAGGCTAATGAGGTTGAGCCCACCACTATTTTGGTCAACCCATGTATAGACATTGATGATGATTTCATTCCCTAGATTCACCTGTAAGAGGTCACATCTATAGACATAGGGCAATGAATTTTTCTATCAGGATGGAGTAAGAAGTTTGTACCTGGGTGTATGGAATTCCAAATGATAACATCATACTCCTACATGAATCATTCTTGAGAGATACCTCATCCCCTAACCCATGTAATGTATCAGGAAGATCAACAAATGGAAATAGCAATATGCTATACATTTATGATTTTCTAGTTTGGGTTGAACCAACTCAATCCAACATGACACGATTTCATTGATATTATCATCTATGAACCCTGGGACGAAGGCATCATGGAATCAGATTGAAAACCTTTATTTCAATACATTCAATGGTTTAAGGGTCTCGTATAGAAGGATCCACCACTACCCAGGTCTGTACCAGAATTTCTCCATGGTAATCTAACTTAGAAGAATTTCCCCCCATAGATAACCATATATATGTGAATGGTTAAGAGGATTTGGAAGAGGATCTTCCAAAATTCATGGATGTTTTCCCATAAAATATGTATGAGTTCATCTATGTGACTATAGATAAAGAAATAGACATGGGATTAACATTGATCATTGAGACTATGCCTATGGAAGAGTATCAGGGGTATGTGGATTTCCTGAAGCATCATCGGGATATATTTTCTTATAGTTTTGATGTTATTACAAGACTATATTCTTAGGTTATAATCCACCACCTTGGTCTCCCTGAAAGTAATTTCGGGCTCAAACAACATCCTAGATTGATTCACCATTATAATGGTACCATGGTTGAGGACAATGTTGATAATATCATCAAAGTCAACTTCTACAAATCACTATATTACCATAGGTGGTTGAAAAAAATCATTCCTTTTTTGAAGAAGAATTGATAGACCAGAGTTTGTATTGGACTTTGGGACCTCATCCACATATAGATGAAGGGAAAAATAACCATTCCCCTGCTAGAGTAGTTGATCAATGGCACCACTAGATTTCAGGATCTCTTTTTCTTGGATGTGTATTTCAGATATAATAAAATATAAATTTCCCCTGAGGATGAAAATGCCTCCACATTCTGTGAACTAAATGATACAAAATTTAATAGGTAATTCATATTAGTATAATGTATGCAAGAGCCACTAGTATGCATTCTATGTGCCACATATTAAAACTAATCCTTGGAACATTGGTTGAATTCAACATGGATGATTTTGTGGTCAACTATCACTAGCATTAGGGCCATATTAGAGATCTTGATAATGTTTTCATCTTTATAAACTCCCTTAATATAAATATGAACCCCTTGATTGGTGCCATTGGGATTATCTCTAGATTTTTTCCTGACATATCATTAGATACAGAGTTATTGAGATCGATCGGGAGAAGATCAATGTTTTATGCTAGATTCCTCGAATGAGAAACCTTTGAGAGCTATGAGGATTCTAAGGCCACTTATCATATATATGATGATTCATTATGAATCAGGATGTAAATTATAATCCCATATCCAGACTCATGAATAAAGGTTCCCCCTACCAATGTGGTGAAGAATGTCAAACACTGTTTGATAAGATCATGTAGTACTTTCTATAGCCTCCGATTCTGATGTCACCTTTGTCTGACATGCCAATAGTACACTTTGTAACCACCCAAGTGTGATCCCTTTTCACCCTTATCATTAGGATAAATAATGAAGGGACAATGAGTAGTTTATAATCTCTTATTCACATGATCCTTGACAAAGAGAACAGATATTCCTCTATCAAGAAGAGATAACTCGCACTGGTATTTAAGGTGCAGAAAATGTGGAATTATCTACAACACCATGAGATATAGCAGGTGTCCCACATGGATCTGCTAAATTATATTCTATGTATCCCAATGTTGATAGGAATTCTAGCTCAATAGATAGAGAACCATCAGTTTTTCGACATTTTGTCCATCCTGTACAATGATTTCATGGGTCAGGTGTTGGGATACATTCTTGCCACTCGTCTGACCGACATAAAGAACTCAATATATTTTGACATTCTAGATGAGGTAATTCTATTAGCATACCAGACCTTTTGTGTTGGAAAATTTAATTTGATGGTGTATCTCTATGTACCATAACTAGAAGACTCAATGATCCATGACTCAATAGGGTGGTACTAGGCATCATCTCCATTATTCCTACATAAGTTGTTCTTCCCTACTTATTCTTGTTTTTAGAAGGATAAAACGAAAATGTGGTAGATTACTAGGATCATATCACTGGTTGTATGAAGTCACTCAAGATTAATATTCCCCACCTACACTTGATGTGGTACTTTGATCTATTTATTAAGAAAATCAATGGTGACTACATCATCTAGAAGAAAATTTGTGTGCCCCTCTTAGAGCATATTCACCTAATGATGGCCCAATTGTATACTCTACCAGAGTTCAATCATGTTACTCATTCATAGAATGGTCAATCCAACTCCATGTCCATCCTTGTCGTGTCTATCACAAAACCTGTATAGGGAGATCTGATAATCCTTTTCTCACATCGAAGGGTCTTCGCACCCGTTAGTTAGGACAATAATGATACCAAGTAGGTAAGTCGCCTCAATTTCTATGCCTCCACATCATGACATCCATTTCCTCCCACCATTGTAGAAGATACACATGGTTAGGTGAATCCTTTTTTATATTACCTCCATCAGGTAAATAACCTGAAAAATAGAGTTGAATGGAATTGAATTAAATTATGTGCCTTACAATTTACCCTCTAGAGTGGTCCCATCCTTGAGAAGATCTTACAAAATCCTAGATTCTAGGGAGTTCTCATCTATTTCATTAAAAGAGGTTAGATTTTCCACATCATCCATGAAGTCCATGATGGTTCCTACATAGCTTATATGGCAGGGTTAAAGCTATCCCACCAAATTTGACGATAAAGCTACTCTTATCCCCCTATGTTCCATGACTCTATTGATTTTTCCAAGATGATTGAAACATAAAAAATACATGCCCACATTGTACCTTGGTAACATAAACCCCTTAAAACTACATTATACTCCTATACCATTGGGGTCTGGGGATTAGAGGTCATGTTACCATGTCCACCTAAAATAGCTCAACATTTCTAGTTTATTCGGACCACTTTATATTTACATTCCATGTGGGTATAAGTGATAACTTTAAAGTAAGTAAATGATATTTTTATCGTCAAGTTCATGATATCTAACATCATTTACTAAACATGAGTCCATCACTACATCCGCACTAATGATTCAACCATATTTTGTGTAGATGGTCTAAAAAGACAATATACCAAGTACAACATCTAGTTTAGCCACACTTCTCAAAATCATACATAATAAAATGGGAAAATATATGAAAAAAAAAAATTCTCTAACATTTTGGAGAAGATGTTTGGTCAGAAAAAACTGAGTTTTCCAGACAAGCTCACCAATGCCCTCTAGGCTTAATGGAAAAAAACTCATAATTACAACCAAGTGAACCAATATTACCTAGTCTATGGGATAGAATCAGTCCTTCCCATAGATATTCAATGAACATCTCCCTGAATTTTTTTTTATGATTATAATAATTAAAAAATGATATCATTAGTATGTCTAGATGAGCTATATTCCATAAATGAGAATATCCTTCGAGCCATGCACAATTTGGGGAGGCACCAGAAAAATATATCCAATGATTTCAATAATAACGTTTGTCTCTATTCATCCTACTAGGAGATAAGGTAGTGGAATTAAGGACAACATGTATACTCTTCATGAAGCCACTAATGTTGGAACGCCATTTGGAGGGACCCTACATTATTCATAAGGTTTATCCCAACGGTACATACTCTTTCGTCACCATGGATGCAGAGTGAATTACTCCTCCCAATAATTCCAAATTCCTCAAGCTGTAATTCACATAATGACACAATTTTTTTACTGCAGGGCGTAAAAATACCTAGCATCACTCTCTTGCATGACTTTAGACTTCACAAGAGTGTCCTGCATGATGTTAAAAACTTATCCCCCTTTAAGAAATATGATGTAAAACTTCCCACAAACATTTTTCTTCAATATGTTAAACTGGCTCATTCAACATGATAATAAATTGTAATTTAGTATTGGTTTTATGATTATAAAATTAATAGTTCTTCAACACCATTATCTGAGAAGGTTTCACTTATTTTCAATTATTCACTACAGAAGTACGTTGTGTGATATGTTCTTCTTTGGTCCACAGTCACATTATTTTTACAACTACAGCACCATTTACCATTCTCAGGAATAGTAATCCCTAGAATCCATCCTTACCACATGATGATAATCTTCATGTCCTTTTAGAACAACTTTTGTCTTGATTTTTTCCCTCACATGATACATTGGAATGCCCGATAATTTTGTTTTCAGGTCTATCCCCAGTTACCACAAATCATGTCATTCTTTATGCCACATGGCCTAAGATTCATAATATTACATGGTGTGGTGTGAGTCCTATTTGGATCTCTTTCACATAGGGTTTACAATGGTTGCACCATGTACTTCCCCTTAGGGAACTCCCCTTTTTACTCGTCTGATCTATAAGATAAAAAACTACTTAGCATCATTGTCCAACATGATGTTAAACTATACCCACTTCCTTAATGCATAACATTGAATTGCATGACATAAGAGAACTATGTATGGATTTTACCTTCTCTCAAATGATTCATAGGAACACCCACACAGTATTTTCTCATGCCCATCCTTGGATTGATGTCACATTTTTATGGATAGATACATGGTCTAGAATCAGAAATCCTTGATCCTCATTCATGTTAGATTCATTATATCTCCACACTATGTATACCCATTATAAATCCCCACTTTTATTGTTCTCATCCCACATGATATTATGTTTTACCACATTTTTAAAACACAATATAATATTTCTCGTCCTTTTAGATCAATGTGTTTCTTGATTGCTTCCCTTGAAGTATACATGGGAATTATTGGACATTTTTTATTTTGGTCTAGTCCCAAGTACCACAAATATTTCATTATCTTTATGGAATATTAGCCCAAGTACTCTCTGAGAGTGAATATAAGGTGGCGTAAGGCCTCTTTGGATTTCATTTATATCAAGTTTATAACATCCACACCGTGACCCCTTTTGAGACCACTCTCCCATCCTACCTCCTTACTGCACGATGTTAAACAACACATATTTTCCAAACTACATGTTTCTTGAATCATACCCTAACGAGATACATATGAACACCCAACCATTTTTCCTTCGGTTCTAGACCTTGGTCCCTAGAAAATTCCTTATCCATTAACATTTATATTATGGTCCATGTTCTACGACCATAAACAATGATCTCACCAACCTTTTGTGATATTATGAAACTCTATCCTAGTTGCAAGGCATTAAACCGTATAGTACATATGGTCCTTTCAAAATGATCAAATAAGGATAATTCCCATTTTCTAGCATGACATTAAAACTGCATGGTATTCAGTCATGACTCCATCCTTCTATACCTTTGTCCTTATTCTTCTATTGGGTACACATGAGGTCACGTGGACTTATTCATTCCTCATTCACATCAGGTTTATTCTACCATGATGTTTGTATCCACTATGGGATATCATTATCATCCACTATCATTAATGCATGATGTTAAATAGCATGACACATCATAAATATGTATGGCTTGATTCATACACTTATAGTACGGGAAGGAATTCCTAGAAATTTTTCCATCAGGTGTCCCATAGGTTCATCAACCAATTTTTTCTCTTTCCACCAATCATAAAATCGAGTCACTTGACCATAATCAAATTCCTCTGTCTAATATGCCTCATTAGAGTGATTATATGTGTCAGGGTATGGGATATAGAGTGTTGGATTATGTATGCACATTATCTCATTCCACTACAAAACATCATGTGTCCATTTATATGGGTCTCCATTTCCTTTCACATCCAAAAGGTACCCCAAAAGGTATGGATGATCATCCTTAAGGCTCAACTGCTATTATGGGCCAACAACCCAGATAATGTTGAATGAAATCTTGAGATAGGTTCCACCCATGTTCTGAATAAGGTTAGAAGATGACCCCCAGTTGTTTTTTTCATCTCTAACCACATGATATAGATAATGTGATTTGAATATGGTTAGATGTTATCCCCTATCATTAAAAAATCCTCTTATATCCCAAATATTGGTCTCATGATCCACGATCCTTATCACTTCTATATGTCCATATTGAACATCAATACTCTTGGTCTTATCCCTCCTACCACCATTACATGTTGACTTAGATGATCGGTTTCATGGGGTTTTCATTGACTCCACCCCTCTAATACCCTATTGTGTACATCCTTATGTTGTAAATATCATTATCATACCTTTTTTGAAAATCGAGTATGGATCACATGGGATTATGGGTTCTTAATAAGGTTATTTATTTCCATGAATGATTCACATGACCTATGGCTTGAACTCTATGCCCTTAAACCCATGTATTAGGTATCAATGTCCAATAAACATGTCTTTAAACTATGTACATGTTCTCTAGGAATATATGATGGGGTGTGGACCTCTTTGGTCCTTATTAACCACAGTTTTCTATCTGAAACCGCATCAAACATTTTTTCTTTGAAAAGCACATTCTCATGGCCCGAAATATATGACCATAAACTGGAATGTAACCTTTTGGTTCCACACTGTGTATTACTTTTTTAGAGTTCTTTCATCATGGTCTAAGCCTTATTACCATAAATTATACATGATGTTTTCCCCAAGAATGTGCAATGTGGTGTGGATTTCATTGGTCCTCATTCAAGTTAGGGTACATTATGAAGAAACCACTAGAAATTTCCTCCTCTAAACAGTCTAAACCCTATGACTATAAATTAGGAGACTCATAGGAATATGGGGTGGGAATTTGGAAAGAGTTATCCTTGTCTTTCATTGTTGTTGGTTTGTTTCCCTCACCACATTACATATGCCTACTTTCTATCTGTTTATGTTTTTATAAGGCTCGCATGTATTCCTTGAATCATTTACCTTGGATTCTTCTCCATCGTATAATGAATATATCATGGTAATAAACATCATAATCTATGTAACAAGATATTAAACTATTTTTTAAGGTATTGGCAGAATTCCTATAAACTATGTGAGATATCATGGTCATAAGATGTAAAAATATTATAAACATCACTTCCATTGTATGACACTTAACTATGTGTCTATTGTGCTTATATGTGAATTATTATAGTTCGTAGTATGATAAGTACTTTTTGGAAATTGGTTTGATCCACATTCTGACTAATACACTCACTCAATGTGCTCTTATCATGGTGGCTAATTATAGGTGTGTTGGAACCCATTCAAACATCCCATCACTACGTCCCCTCTTCTTATATTCCATATTGTTAGATCGTCGCCCACTTTCATATTTTATGGGGACCTCTAGAGTATGTATTCTCTTCCTCATGGATAACATACAATCCTGGTCTAACAATTCAAAAGACATTGGATGAAATATCATTTTTGGACCTCATTTACCTATCTTCATTTTAGACTAATATAACATGGATCATGTGTTTCAAATATATTATATTTTCACCCTTCATCATCATTCCACCATCAATGTGTTCAAAATTTTGGGTATCGTGATTCACAATCTTTATTCTCCTTTGTATATATTGATACGAATGCCCTTTTCATTTCCCCAATTGTGCATCACAGCACATTTGGAAAGGAATGTTACCAGATTTTGAAACCTTATTCACTAGTAAAACCTTGCCTCAACTCGAATGCTTCAATTTTCAAGTCACTCATAGTATAGAACAAGAATTCAATGATCAATTGATTCTCTCATATAAAGGGGGTGGTTATATGATCATCCCTTATTTATCACACTATGTATGATCAACATGATCTTAGGGACTGGCCTTTAGTTATTATAAAAATATGATTGAGATTCCATGATCAAATAAACAAAGAAATATTTCCATGAACATATATTAAATGTGTAGGTGGATGAAGAAATTATGTCTCAACTTGGCCAAAACATATCCCTTACAGATCTACTCCCTCAATGGAATGATTTAATTCCACCACTCTCAGGCGTATAGCTTCTAAGGTTTCTTGCTCCTCCCCAAGCTCATATTTCTCATCGAATACTGCATATTGAATCTCACTAGCCTTGACCTGCATTTCATTCCATTCATCTTGATGCTTTCCTCTTTAATGATCAGCTATTCTAATTTTCCTCATCCTCTACTTATTAGGCATTAAAAATTATAGCGATCCCAATCTACATAGTGTTGAACTACAAAAACTTTCTCACATCCCATCAATTCGTTGGATCTATTAATCAACATCGAGAAATTTTTGAATATTATCAAACTATTTTATAGCACTTGACATCTATGTGATGACTACATTCCCACATCTTCTTGTCATTGTATTATCAAACCAATGTGTGTAGATGTCGCATGTCTACCCCTCTTCCACATAGATCTCACATCCATGTGTAAGTGAACCCATTAATCCAATCCAATTAGATTATAGAACCTCATTAATGAAACACTTCATTAGATTCCATTCTTGGCATTAGGCATTCATTCAATCTATAGATGCTTCAAAATAAGATTTTTTCAGGTCCAATGGATCATCTGGTTCATACTGAAGAAATTTTTCCATGATCTTAGAAGTAGGATCTTCCTTAAACATTGCATCTGATGAATTAGGCCCCTAGTTGTCCTTTTGGAACTCATCACTTAATTCAACCACAATTATGTTAGCTCAACTGTCTCCATGTTCTATGCCACCAATGGGTTCAAGAGCCATCACAATTAATATCATACTAGGAATTATAGATTTCTAACATCCAAGGAATTACAACATAATCGTATTAGATATTTCATTAAGTGGATTTGTTTATAATGAAAATAAACTAATAATATTTTATTCAATTCTATTTCAAAATAATAATAACTATTTTAATTTATTTAATTATAATACTTATAGTTATTTATTTATAGTTCATAGATGTATTCCTATTCTGAAAACACATATTGTCTTTATTTTTTAAAAATAAGGTAATTTTTAATAAAAAATAACTTATTTTTAAAGGCTATTTAATAGTATCGTAATATTACTATTTGATTTTAATAAATATTTTTTTTCAATTTATGATAAACACACACACACACAAATATATATATATATATATATATAAGGTTATAAGTAATTTGATTAATTTTGTAAAATTATAATGTTTTTGTTTATAAAACTTTGAAAATATGTTAATTGATTTTCATTTATATAAAATTATTTTAAATAATTAGGATCTTGTATTTTTAACTTGTTTTATAAATATTTAAACGAAATTATAATTTTGGATATAAATTCTATATCTCTAATAATAATTTTTCAGATGATAAAAAATCTATCAAAAAGTGTTTAAAAATTTTTATTTAATAAAAAATTGTATTATATATGTATATATATATATATATATTTAAAAAATTCTAAAATGAGGTATATATATAAAAAAAATTATACGTATTTAAATAACTGATATGCATTTTTTTTAAATAAATATAATTATTCCCTAAATACACTCTAAATATATACGCAAAAAAATGGATGAATGATATTATGTAATAATATATTATTATAATAATTATGAATTCATAAATAATGATGATAATATAAAAATTCAATCATGAATTATAAAATAAAATATGAAAAAACTGACATGTAAAAAAACAAAAATTAAAAACATGATTAACAAAAGAATACATAAAAGAAAAACATTAGAAAAAATTATTAATTGATTAAAAAACACATGAATGTTTGGTTGGTACCCTCAAAAATAGACGAGACCCATACATTTAAAATACAAGGGATTATTCTATCCTTGGGATCATGTTTCTTTTAATCCATCCACCCGCTATATTTTTTCCCACATCCCCGTTGAGTAGAGCCAAACAAGAAGAAAATAAATGGGATTTTATCCCAGACCATAGATCATAACACCATCATCCTGGCTACCGATTCATTCCTTGGTCATCTTCTCACTCTGCACACTAGTTTTTAATGCATGGTGGGTTGACCGATGAGATTACCCCCTCCTTCAATTTTCTTCTTCATCAACCTATGATGCTCCATCCATCATTGTCCATGGACCCATGGTCACTCCTCTTTCTACTTCAATGGCATGATTGGATTATTTTAAAACCCAACCCATGACTGATAGCTTGGATTCTCTTTCATGTTTCTTATCAATCAAAAATATTTATAATTTTTACTCTGATTATCAATTTTGTTTTCATTTCCCTGGTTAATTTTAGAATGAAACCTAGGGAATTACATATGTATATATAGATCCCCATTTTCACACCCAATTACACCTTAACCTCACTATGCCAAGCCCTCTCATGGTGTCAAGAATCTCTTACCACTCCTTTGATCTGAATCACATGAGGGATTTTATTATTTCTCATTTTATTTTATAAAACTGTATATATACATATATAGTTATGTATAAATATATATTAATCTATATAGAGAACCATATCTTTCTAATCCAAGTTTCATATATGATAAGTCTTCTTCTTTTAAATAATATTTTCCCTAAAATCTTACTTGTGAAAGAATGTGTTTTTAATTATAAAGCTATTATTTTTATGAAAATAATTACATATGTGTATATACATGTCTATATACACCTATGTTGCATAATATTTTTATTTTATATATATATGAAAATGATAGGGAATCATTTTTTCTAGAACTATATTTATATGATCATATGTACAATTGGGATTATCCAGTTTTTTTAATGTTTGTTGTTATAAGGGTAATGTATTTACCTATATAAAAATATATGTGTATATATCGGTAAAAGTGTGTTACTGTATGCAAATAAACTCATATACATATATTTATAAACCCTCTTCGTTTAGTTCCTATAAGAGGATTCTTCTTTTAAAATCATTAAATGGTTTTTTCAATACAAACCACATACGCAAATACATATATATGTATATATAAATAGCTATATATATATACTTATATATATATATATATATATACTTATATATATATATATATGCATTTCTGCGTAAACATCATTGTTATAGTTATTAATTATCATTTTTGTAATTATAATTTGTATTTAACAAGCTCTAAACTAATTTTTTTTATGATTTTAAATCCCTGTAAACACTTCGTTTCTCACATTTTATGGTATAAATCTTATAATTTTATGTGAAATTATGAAACAACTTATCATTTAATGCTTGAAATTTTAATTTAAAATTATAACTTGTAATCCATGAATAGGTATGGCCATCATCTAGCTCATGAGTGACATTCCTAGTATTATGTAATCCTTTACTCACTTAAATCCATGTATCATGAAATTATGTTTTTTAAATAATAGTGGGTTTTATCCATGTATAGGATTCTCTGTAAAATGATTTTTAAACCTTTTGATGAAATTTTGATGAAATGAGAAGGATATTTTTCTTTTGAAGGAAATTATTTTATGTAAGTGTTATATGTATGATTTTGGGTAAGAAATAAGAAAGGCATAACCATTATAAAAAGTTTTAAAAAATGGTCTTTGGTGAAATGTTGTATCTTTTGGGGAGTGATACCAAAAATATTATTGATTGATGGTTTCCATGTATGGATTTTAATATGGTTTACAATGTATTATTAACGATCAACATAAAATTAATATTTTCAAAGGTGAATTCACAATGAAATTACAAGTATATTTATTTTGTGAAATATTATAGTCCATATATATATATAAATATATATTCAATTGTTGTGAAAATCTATTTTAAGGTATGTTTATTTAATTTCAAGGATTTTTTTTAAAATAATTTTATTCATTTTTGAAACACCTCACTGTGCATTTTTTCCCACTCTATTTATTTAAATTAATATTATATGTTTTGGGTAGTGCTATGTTGAATATCTAACTGGAAGTGTTTCTATGAATTTTTTTTACATTATGTTTACCTGAAATTGTCATTTTTATTTTATTGGAATTTTGGATTCATATTATCTAGAACATGGGTTGATAAAAGATCATTTGTATTTAGTATGTTGTGAAAAAATTCAATTACTTTTTTAAAATAAATACACATGATATTTTTATCACAAACTCCAGGAAACTATGGTCTATTTAGTTATAGTTGGTATCATAAGAATGGTCTAGATCACTTATTATATTAGGTTTTGTTGACTCTAGAAGATTAATGGTCCTAGTGTTTCTTAATTCTAAAGATATAAATTCCAAATTATATTTTTTTGTCCGACAAAACTAATTGACAGGACGCAATTCTATTAAGGGGGGGATAAAGTAACATCCCAAAAAATCCAACATAATATTATTAGATACTTTATTAAGTGGATTTCATTATAATGAAACAAACTAATAATATTTTAGACATTCTTCATTAAAAATAATAATAAGTGTTTCTATTTATTGAACTATATTACTTATTGTTAATTGTTTATTTTTTAGATGTGTTCTTTTTCTAAAAACACATATTGTCTCTCTTTGTTTAAAAGAAAGTATTTTTTTATCAAACAGAATATGTTTTTAAATGCAATTTAATATTATAGTAATAATACAATTTCATTTTTACTGTTTTTTTATTTTCAAAATATGATATATATATATATATATATATATAATGTTAGTATTAATGGGATTACTTTTATAAAATTTTAATGGTTTGGTTTATAAATTTATGATCGTATGTTAACTAATATTCATTTATATAATTTTTTTAAACAATTTGGTATTTGTATTTTCAACTTAGTTTATAAATATTGAAATAAAATTATAATTATGAATATAAATTCAATATCTTTAATAATGGTTTTTTAGATGATAAAACAAAATATAAAAAAATTATTTTAAAAAATTTATGTTTTAAAAAAATGATTATATTTATAATAAAATATATATATATACATATAATGCTAAATTGAGGTATGTATATAAAAAAAGAAATTATATTTAATAAAAATTGATAATTTTTTAAAAAATATATAATTATTATATAAACAAATGGTCTAAACAAATATGCTGAAAAATGGATGAATTCTATTATATAATAATATATTATTGTAATATTTATAAATTGATAAAAAAATTCAAGATAATATATTAAAAAATGACGACCTATAATCTAAAATAAGAAAAACGTGACATGTAAAACAGAAAAAATTTGAAAACCTGATTGAAAAAAGAAAATTAAAAATCTAACATAAGATGAAAAAAATAGAAATTGAATAAAGAAAAAAATTAAAAAAAACTTGAATGATTGGTTTGTCTGATCTATAATAGACCAGACCCATCCTCTTAAAATACAAGGGTTTATTCTAGCACTGGGATCAAGTTGCTTTTAATCCTAGTCATCTTCTATCTTTTTTACACATTTCCCCATTGAGTAGCTCCACCCAAGAGGAAAAAAAAGGATTTTATCCCAATCCTTGGATCACCACACACATATACGAACCACCCATTCATTTTGTGGGTCTCTTCTCCAGTCCTCACACCAGTTCCCATTGCACGATGGGTCAACCGATTAGATTCCATCCTCCATAAATTTTGTTCTACATCAACCTATGATGCTCCATACATCTCTATTCATGTACCCATGGTATCTCCCCTTTCCACTTAAATGATTGGTTAGTATTATTTAAAAACCAAACCCATGAATGAATGCTCGGATTCCACTTCATGATTCTTATCAATCTGAATTGTTTATAATTTTTACTCTAATTATCGATTTTTATTTCTTTTGAATAGTTAATATTGGGATAAACCATGGGGACTAATATATCTATATATATAGCCCTATTTTCACATCCAATGAAACCTAAAACACACTCCGTAAATCCCTCTCTTGGTGTCCAGAAGCTCTTAGTCCTCCTATTTTCCGAATCGAGTAAGGGATTTTATTATTTTTCATTTGATTGTGTAAACATGTACATATAAATATATATTTTGTTATATATAAATATATAAAAAACAATATGAATAACCATATATTTCTAATTCATGTTGCATATATGATAAGTCATCTTGTTTTAAATAATTGTTCACCTCAAATACTATTTTTGCAAGGTTATGTTTATAAATATCAAGCAACGAGTTTTAAAAAATGAACTACATTTGTGTATATACATGTGTATATACACATATGTAGAATAATATTTTAATTATATATATATATATAAACTTGATAGGTTTTTTTTTTGAATTGTATTTCTATGAACATATGTAAAATTGGGATTATCCTTTTTTTCAAATTTTGTTATTATAACTGTAT
This sequence comes from Viscum album, assembly GCA_963277665.1. Taxonomy (NCBI): domain Eukaryota; kingdom Viridiplantae; phylum Streptophyta; class Magnoliopsida; order Santalales; family Viscaceae; genus Viscum; species Viscum album. Next base: position 1,064,251,578 of record OY728140.1, read on the forward strand.
TCAATATATTTATATTAACATATATGTGTTTCTATGGGTATAATTGTGTTCCTGCATTAAAATAAACAAAGATACATATATATATCAACCCTTTTTGTAGTTTTTATAACAGGGTTCTTGTTTTTAAATGTTGAATTAGTTTTGTGAATAAGAAAGACATACGTAAATACATACATATGTATATATAGAAAATTATATATATATATATATATATATATTAATTTCTACATAAACAACTAATGTATAGTTTTTATTTCTCATTTATTTAAAAATTATAATTGATATTTTACATGCACAAAACTACTATTTTGTGATTTTAAATCCCTTGTTCATTTTTTTCTCAGATTTCATGAGCTAAATCATATCATTTTATTTAAAATAGTGAAACAAGTTACCATATCACTTCATAACTAGAATATACAACTTCTGACATGTCATGACTAAAATATATAGGGCCATCATCTAGCTCATTAGTGATATTCCAATCATTATGTGATCTTGCACAAACTTATATCAATGTTTCATGCAATTATGGTTTTTAAATAATAGTGGGTTTTTCCTAGAATGGTATTCTCTGTAAAATTATTTTTAATCCTTTTGAGGAAATGTTGAAGAAATGAGATGGAATATTTTATTTTGAAGGAAATTATTTTATGTCAGTGTTTTGGAAATTATTTTTTGTAATAAATAAGAATGAAAGGTCTATTAGATTTTTTTTTCAAATATTTTCACTGGTGAAGTGGTTGTTGTTATGCAGAGTAAACCCATAAATATTATTTATGACAGGTGGCAATGTGTATGGATTTTAATATGGTCTACAATGTATTATTAACAACCCATAAAAAAATATTTTTATGTATGTTTGTTTATATTTATGGAAATTTTTTAAAATAACATTACATGTTTTTAAAACCCCTTACTTAGAATTTTGTGCTCACCCTATGTATTTAAATAATTCATATATGTTTAGGGTAAGTGCTCTAATTAATATCTAATGTGGATGAATTTCACTTATGTATATTTAAATTATTTCTATTAGAAATTTTGATTTCATATTATAAAGTAATATTGGACTGTAAATATCGAGAACATGGGATGATAAAACATCCTCTATATGTACTATTTTGGGTAAATATTCGGTTTGTTTTCAAAAAAATTACACAATATAGTTTTAGCACAGACTTTGGGAAACTATGTCCTGGTTCATTATAATCATGGCCATATTAGGTACTTAATTTTATATGGACCATCACCACACCTGTTAAAGGTTCCCTATGTCCTCTATCCATATGTACCTTTTGGTCTCCCAGCATTCTATAAACTATTCAGACATGGGTTGTGGAAGTCATTTTGATTGACCAAAACAACATGTGTGTCTACCAGAGGTGGGTGTCATACGATGGTCAGACTCTTGGTTTCACTTCTGTCTTGTCAACAGATGAATTCCAGGGCATGTTCCCCCATATATAATGGAGGGATCTAATGGTTCTAGATATTCTTACCATGCCTCCACAGTACTGTTGGATTCTACAGCTATTGTTTCTCTAGATGAAATTCTTGATGCCTAGTTCTCCACACATATTGAAACATATTGGTCCCTAAAAATATAGACACTCTACAAAATTTCCTCCAATATAAGTAGACTTCATTTGTGATACTTTTATAGAGTTATAATGATAATTCCATAGGATATGATACTGAACATACTTGAATATATTCAACAAATCCTCCCAGAGAAATTTCTTGTGAGCCCATGATTTCTTTTTCTTGAGGATTCCCCCCTTGGAAGCTACTTCCTCTTCACAATTATAAAGGCCCTCTACATCAAAATCATCCACCAATGAACTATCTGAGTTATTAGGCATTTTGAAGTTCTCTTCTAATTTAGCTGGTGACATCGCTTGGGGGTTGATGATTTTACGAACATCACCTTCACTCATCGTTTCATTGGCTGCATAGTGCATTGATAGTACAACAATTCCTCCATTTAATTTTATGAACTTCTTCCCATAGTTGTGCCGACATTGAAGCATGATTTGGAAAAGCCAATTTCCCATAGCTTCATCCCATGTTTGTTCAAGTTCACCCAGATGTTGTCAAATTTGAGGTAATGTTTACATAATATTTAGTCATTCTAGGCATCCAGGTAAATGAAATCTAGGCGAATCACAGCACGGCACACATACTTACCAAGATCCAAAATATGCCTCCATTAGAATTCTCTGGATGATTCCCCTCTATCATGGGTAATCTCAGTGCAAACATCTAGGTCTGGCACTGTCCCATCCCTTTCTTCACCATTAACTGGACTATTTTTTGGACCACTTCCCTTACTTATATAGCCTCATCACCGTGACCTACATCAGCACATACCTCAAGAAGTCCCCTCACTGTAACTTGGACCCAACATTGAGGTGTGGTGTACATGATATACTAGACAATATGATGGTCTTATTCAACATATCAGGTAGGTATGATGCTACCCTACTCAGTGTATATTCCTAAAATAATCTGAATGCAACAGAAGGTGTTGAAAACATGGTCCACGTCATTCTATCCTCCAATGTGAATATCATCCACATTTTTCTCAACACACATGGGTGTTTCTCATGACACACACTAAATACACCTTTGGATTCATCCACTGCATACATATATATTTTAATGTGAATCAATGTGGATTATATGGTTCACATATAGGTTTGAAGTGCACATGTGCTACCATAACATCACTATAGAAGGGAAACAGTTCTGACAACTTCTCTATGGTGTACATTCCCTCATCAATGTATTCTTTAGTTGGTTTGGGGAATGGGGGGAAGATGAATTTTTCATCTTGTGTGATATTGTTCGGCATAAATATCATACCTAGGTAGAGAGGGGAGCTCCTTGGAATGTTGAGAATATCCTGTTGAGAGTGTATCCTATGTGTATCAATGGTATTGTGGTATTTTTATCCTCACATGTGCATAGTGACACAGCTATATTGGATTTGTAAGGTCCCACATTGGCGCAACAACCTCATTCCTTCACTGATATTCCAAAGTAGGTTATACAACTTCACTTGTTCTAGGATGCCTAGGATGATGAGTATTATGGAGGAGAATTACAATACCATGATATATTTTCCCTTCTGTACCCCCATGTGTGCATCCCTCACCATCAGCATCTATCCACTTATCAATGATGATATTAATCCTCCCAACCTGACTATTTTCTTCTAGTAATCCTTGATTTTTTAACCCTGCAGTATCCACTATCTATCCTCATAGATCTGCTAGGGAGAACCATACATGGCTCTATGAGATCTCCTAGGGTTGGTGAGGGCCTTTTTAGTAGTTTCTTTGAGGATTCCACTTCTTCAATGGGAGAGTTCAGAATGTAGTTGAACCACATCTTGAAGTGGACTTCCCTAGTGTTCTTTGTGTCATCATTCATGACTAGCATTATGTTTAACAATGGTGTTTCTAGAGGTGTCATATCTTTTGCATCATCCCATGAATTCATGATAGGGACAAACATGTCATACATCCCTCCAATAATAGAAATTCGAGTGATCTTTGGAAGATCTCTAAAGATGAAATAATCCTCCCCGTGTTACAGGTGGAATGTGTTGCTATCCAGTGACCACATGATTATCAGTTCTGGTAGGACATCCTTCAATAGGGAATCATGTAATATGGAATCCCATTCTTCCATGTACATGCCTACTTGCCTCATTTCATGATGAACCTTAATGCATGATGCTCACACCCAGTAGGCCCATGCCCACTCATTTGTTATGTTACCACCCTGCCGCAGATCCCGTCTATTTATCCACCCCTTCTACAGATTCCAAAGACCTTCTATACTATTCATATTATACTATGGTGTGGTTTTCTCTTCTTAAAACATCATACCATTAATGTTAATGAAATTATTGGTGAGTTATTGTGTTGTGAAATGGGAATGATCTATCCTAGCATGCCCATCCATGGAAATGTACATTTGATATTTTCTTGGTGTACAAATAAGAAAGTAGGATGGATCCTCTATACTTGCATCTGGAATAAAGACACCATCACATAAGCCAATTTCATACAAAAACAGTATTTTAAATAGTGGTTAGTCCTTTTGAGGAACCGATTGTAGTGTCATCAATGATTTCTGGTCTGAAGTAATCCCAAAATACTCTCCTATTTGAATGTTTTTTCCCATTTCATCCCTCTAAGAAATTACACCCTGAACATCCCAAGTAGCATCCTGAATAAAAATCTGACAAAGACTTAAGAATTATTTTATGTTTTCTCATAGAGATGGTATGTATATATGGTTCACAAAAATGGTTTGTAGAGACCGTTTTCAAAGGATTATATTGAAAATAATATAACATATCATCATCTGTCATAATAAAGAATCAGTTCTTGATGTACATGTTCACTGAAAAGCATTTACGGAGTAACAGACAATAGAAACTAGTTCTCCTAGACACATTTGTTGGGTTGGATCACTTAGAGAAAAGAAAGCATGTTTTTTATGATTTCACCAGGGCACACATCCTTCCATTGAGGAAACACTTATTTTTTACCCGAATTCCCACTTTCCATAGGTGTGCAGCATCCGTCACTAATTCAGTGACTTCTTATTTTTTATCAAATCGGGATTATGAGATATCGGCCTCTCCAACCAAGGATTCTTCCTCAGAAGTCATCACTGTTCTTGGGTCTCCCTTAAAGATTAAAATTATTTTTGAAACTCTTCATTGTTCTATGTCTTAATGGATGTCGGTTAATTACACTGCTTCTTTCAGGACATTCATAGGGGGTAAGTCATGGAAGAAACCTTTTACCAGGGTAGTAGTCACGTTGGACAATGTTGGCATGTCTTGAAATTGAATCACTGATGCCTCTATGTTTATTCCCCTTTCGGTAGTGCGTCTCAAGGGTGAGGAATATCTAGGAATACCATGATGAGTGATGGGAATTATATTTCCATAGTCATGTCTCAAAGGTTTTCCTTAACTTCCCATGTCTAAAATAGGGTATTATTCAAGGTTAATGTCTAATGGAAATGGATCGAACTGGTCAGAACACTGACAATAGTGGATCAGATGGGAGTATTCCTAATAGGGAGCACGAGAGGGGTGTTTACTAGATGAGTAGATCAAGATTTCCAATGAAGGCGAATATGAGGATTATTGGGTCCTTATAAAGTTGTCATTGATTTTTATCATTAGCAAGGATTAAACCTTAGGGAGGTTTTCTATATACCATATCCTAGGATACGTGGATCAAACAACATAGTTTGGAGGGTTGATGAATTGGGCTTTTCATAGAGGATTGTGACCCACAAACATATTGGGGCTTACACATCGTTAGCATCCCATCGGAAAGGGAGAAGTCTTGTTGGATGGTTATGTATTGTGTGTGCCTTATGCATGGTTAACTGTCAAATTCTTTCTAGGAGTATCAAGGATGCTAGTGAAATGATATCACCAAGATGTGGAGGACCGTGTAACAATCATGATGGATATGGATGGTTATGCGATGTGGAATGTTAATGATATGGAACCATCATAAATACGATTTTGATGTTGGGATTCAGCCTTGGAGATACTTTCTATGTATCCTGTGACTTGGAATCAAAGTCCACATAGTTTTTTAGGGAGATGGGACACCTTAGGAGGTGACCCATGAGAATGGATTCATGGATGGGACCTAGTGGAAGTGAAACCTCCAAGTTGGGGCATGACCTTCCTGAAAAAAGAGGCTCAAGGGAGAGACCAAGATGAGACATGATTGATCGAATTGAACCTCAAGGATGCTTTCTACATATCCCAATGCTGGGTAATAAATGTTCATTTAGTTTAGAATGGTGAATGAAATCAGGGTGAGCAAATTGGACAGCATCCCGATGACATGCTAGGGGTTTCACATAGTTAGCATCCTTGGGTGGGTCTGACACCACAGGATATGACTAGTGATGTGGGTCCCAACAAAGGGTGATTACAACAACTTAATGTCAGTTCGGGACTACAACGGCAAATATCTATTTGTAGACTACAATAGGTTACTGATAATTGGGGATTAAAACGACTTACCTCTGGTTTTTTTTATCCTCATGGAGGAGTCCTACATACCCTACCTATGAGATAGAGATCAAAACCCACATAGTTTGAATTGGTTTCCCAATTTTTGAGGTTGAACCTTCAGGAGTCTTCCTATGCACACTGTCTAGGAGTCAGGGGTCATAACTCTCTTAGTTCGAATAGGTTTACCAATGCTTGGTTTTGAACCTTGGGGAGGCTTCCTATGTACCCTGTCTAGGAGATAGGGATCAAAACACATGAAGTATGAATGCAAACAGTTTAACCTCATGTGAGAAGAAAATAGGGGTATATTTTAACATCATTCAGGATGAGCATGAATCGACATGAAGTGGTCGGAACTGATAACAATTGGGATTGTACCTCAGGGAGGCTTCCTATGTACCCTTCCTAGAAAGGGGAAAATATCAAAGTCCACATTGTTTGGAAGGGGTGTTTGGGGATTACATACTAAGGAAACCTAGGGAGGATTCTTTGGTTAGTTCTTACTCTAATACCAAGTGATTCATGCTCGGTGTGAGAAACAAGAGGCAATAAATAATTGAAAATCAAATTGAGAAAGGAGTTTCTACAAAGGGATGGAGTGAGGCTCACACATGGCTAAAGTCCCAATGAGGAAAAAGGGGATTACGCATGGTTAGCGGCCTAGGGAGATGGATATTGGGACTTACTGCATAATGGAGGCCTGATGACAACAAATACCAGAGGGAGAGGGATGGGGAAATTAATTTCCATGTTCCCATCTCTCTTCACATCTTTGGGCACAAAATAATATAAGAGGAGAATGGATGATACCACCCGCAATAATGGCTATGCGCTTACACCATGATGGTTTCCCTTCCCTTCTGATAAAAGCCTCTCCAATAATGAGGATCTAATTCCATTTGAGGATGATCTCACTCTTCTGGAGACCAGTGGACATGGATAATGTCTAAGAAGGGGAACCCTATGTATATTTCATGGGGTGTGTCCATAGATTAATTTCATGAGGTGAAGATGATGGTTCATGATAGTTTATCATCATATAGCTCGGATGAGACTGGTTCACTTCAAACCCCTAGGGATTATATAATTGATACCCACCAACCCTTGAGGAAGGGAAGGCCTCAAAAATTCCATTTGGAGGCGGTGTTATAGATTGATCTGTTGAGGGGATCACATTAGCTTTTCTATTTGAATAAGAAATAGTTGTTAGCATTCCTATGTGAAGAATCATGAGGCTAAGCAACGCAATATAAAGCACCTACCAAGGGACTTTAAAATCACTTTTCATTAGCCTAAGCGTCCATACATGAAATGGGTATATAAAGAAAAAGGGTTAGTAGGAAAGGGACCTTGAAAAACTCATGTTCTCCATAGAGTGGAGGGACTTTGGGAAGGGGTATGCTTTGCAAAGTGGAGTGGAATGAGCTAGGAATAGGATACACAAGTTTATGGAGTGTGATTCATGAATTGGAATAATTTTTGAAGGGTAGGGAATCCCAAATCATGGGTGAATTGAATATAATTTCACTATGAACCAATGTACATCGAGAAGAATAGTGATCCTACCATAGCATGTGGTTCACATGAGCATGGAAGGTACTTCACGATGCATGAGTGCATTGGAAAGACCTGATTCCCCTTAGGGATCTCCTTCCATTGTGATTGTATGTGGGATCCATGAAGGGAATACCAACATGAATGGGGTTTTTATTTTAGTTATGGTAAAGGTACGTCACAATTCTTGTATTCCTTGAATAGCGCAATTCTTCTAATGACTCATAGAGCATAGGTCGCTTCATTATTTGAAAGATAAGACGGTGAATGGTTAGGGTATCCATCCTTTGGGATCTAGGGGAGCCCAATATTTATAATAACAAGGTTGTGTGAATCTCGAACATATTGTTGGGAAGAAAAATGTTCCTCTTTTATCATCTATAGATTTGGTATAGTTAGTTATAATCACAGAGTTGACCATCGTGCCCTACATGGTGTAGATCCCTCCCTTAATTCCTTCAGTGGCACTCATGGTGCCTTCCATCACTTTATAGGGGATCATAGTGGCGATTTAGTTCCCTCTATGATGTGAATCATTTGGTCAATTTAATTATAACTATAGAGCCTCCTTCCCTATTTACTCTTCAGAGACTGCAGTGGGTGCTTCAGCTTTGCACCAGCCATAATGCTAAGGGGCTCCACGAAGGTGATTCTCGAAGCAGACCCATTGGCATTGGATTTCTATTTTCATATTTTCCCTTGGTAAATATTTTAGTTCCATTAAATTCCCCCTCTAAAATTGAACCGAGTAGATAATTAGGGTCAATGTCTGAGGGTAGATCGCTAAACAAATTTGGCTAATCGAAAACTAAGATCGAAAAGTAGGTTTGTGATGATGAGAGGTGACGCGTAGGTTGAGAATGCACTGATAATTTCCACAGCTAGTCATGCCAAAAATCTTGAAAGTATTATCCTAAAAATAGAGGAGGTTGACCTCTCTTTTTTACTTTCTAATAATCGGATTTTTTGTGATAGTTCTCTTGATTCGCAAAGCTCTACACACTTAGTGACCATTCATTGTGAATCAGGTCCATTCTGCTCTATGGAACACAGTGAGTTTTCCGACTCTGTGAGTCTTCCAGCTCTGCGAGTGTGCACACCACATCTTGTGTCTGTGAGGTCTGTTATAAGGATCTATGACCACATTATAAAAATGAGATCAAAGAATGAGATATTTGAACTAGAACAAAAAATTCTAAAATTTTAAGACTGAATGGCTCATCAAAGTGATTTCAGGGTGTCCTTGAAGATGCTTCCCAGAGGACAGATCTAGCTGAAAACCTGGGAATCATGGAGTATGTGCGGAGCTACTCAGACCATGAATATCTGGTGGAGCTATTTCCGTTCATCCAAAAAAACAACCCCTTATACAAAAGGTTTCCTATATAAATATTTTGTTTTAGGGATTACATTCTCATTCCCGAAGCAATAAGGGACGAGCCAGGCTAATGGTTCAATAGTACACCATGCCAGCGTAAGTGGTTTAGGGTGGCCATCGGTCATACATGGGAGGATTGTACACCTTTATACATCGATTGTTTGTATAATCACATAAAAAACATCGACGGGAAGACATTGCAACTAGAGGTATCTCACCTGAATTTCCAAAACATTCTAAAGGTGGCCTTGGGGGTATTAGAGATAGGATGGACAAATGAGTGGGATCTGGGCTCGGGGGGTATCTTCACTGATGAATGTGAATGGGCCTATATGTGCCTCATGTGAGTATTTTGGGTTAGAGTTGAAGCGATTGGACCTATATGAGCCGGCATGGGCCTCACAATTCCACAACTACCATCCAAATCAGCTGATGTTGGTGTTGTTGAGCAGGTGGTCATTGTGGAAAAACTATTTCCATTTAATGATGGGGTGGTTAGTATCATCCTCTGGGACTAATATGAATTATCATGGATTATTGTATTAGGGGTGAAGTAGGAAGAACTCCAACCCACATCAAATACATGGGAGGACCCGAAGAAAATTCCACCGTTGGTATAGGCATTGATGGACCAGGTGCTGGGGGAGAACAAGAAGTCAGTGAGGGATGTCAACATTAAGTGCTGGTCCATTCATTTTATGAATTCCCTAGTAGATGGGATGTTTCTCATGAGGTCTATAACCTTCCCAAATGGGATTCAGTGCATTAAATAGAACTCCTACTGGTGACTCATGGAGGATAGCTAGTGGAAGACCTCGGGGTTCATCATTAGTACTGAGAAACAACTGGTGGTTAGGTTGGCTATGTTCATTTTGACACTCATCTAAAACTTGATTCCACCATTAAGGGACATGAACATTGGAATGAGGCCATGAACATTTATCATAGAGTCTATGTTGGCGATGAGGGAGTGGGTAAATCTGGGGATCTCATTCCTGGAAAATATGTACAATGTGTTGTGTCATATCAGTGAGGGGAAAAAAGAGACATAGTTTTTGAATGCCATTCCATATTCTATAAGGGTGGATAAAGGCACACATGGGAACATATTAATATTCAATCCCCATTTCCCCTCGAAGGTTATTCTTCTGATTTTCTATCCTGAACACGATGGGGTGTTTTCTGACTAAGCCGACCCCGCCGTTAGTGCTAAATTAGGACTGGAAGGCGGATTAGTTCAACTTCCATCCATTCTCATTTTCAATAGGTTAGTTCGATGATGAAGACCATGGAATCTAAGAGAATTATTCCAACCTTCTAACCTTTTGGGGTAATGTATTTTGGTACAGGTTGACTATGAGCCTTTCAGTGAGCCTTACACCCTGCATTGTTTCGTGATGTTGTTCTAGTGCATGAAAAGGTTCATCCCATGGGTCAAATTGGGACTAGGCCATGAGGAACATCCATGTATGATGATACAAATGTGTATCATGTATACATGGGAGGATTGGAAGATATTGAATGAGATGCCTCCACCCACAGATCTCTACAGGCTGATGAAACAGTATGCCAAGAGTTGGGAGGTAACTTAACTGGTAGAGTTGCTAAAGAATAAGATTATCTATGATAGTGATGAGGTACCCCCTAAACCACATGGTTGGGGTCAAAAGGTGGCAAGGACATCCCATTGTAGAGGTCCAGTAGTAGCAGTGAGACCCGCAATAACAAAAAGGCAGGTTATAATTCTAGACATAGCGATCCCAGAGGAATGGAGTTAGCTAGAAGGAAGGCCACCCATGGGGTTCTTTTGGATACCCACTCATGTTCTAGGGAAGAATTTGTGCCATATAGATATGCCTGAGGATTCTGTCTTCTCGGAGTCATGGGACATCTAGGTTGTTAACCAGAAATTTCCCAACCCTTTGAGATGTGGAACCATCTAAACCACCATGGGATGGTTTTTGCAGGAATTGGTTGTTTGAAACCCGGTTTTGTAGTATTTTAGTTCGATTGAAAGTATTATATCACTGATCTGGAGGACTTCGTGCACTCTCATGGTGCTCTGTGTCCAATTACAAATCATGTTAATGTGTTTCTCAATCATACACCCCCTTCATAGTTGTCAGCCGCTTAAGTGAGCGAGTTATTACCTCTAGAAAAAAAAGGGTCCTCCTGGGGGAGGAGGTTAGTAGAGGGAGACCGGTAGATGAGGGTGAGGTCTCAAACATGGAAATGGAAGAGTTTGTAGAATCTCTTTAGGTAATCCCTAAATTACTTTCTTGTATCCCGCATCAATTTCATTTAATAGATCTCAATAAACATTTGACCTCTACAAGAGGGCCCCATATGCAAAACGTGCTCCCGTGCAATATTAGACATAGCTGTGGGAGGTTCGGGATGAGTAATCAAGACAATGGTGATTACTTCACCTAGCAGTGTCATGACACCCAGGATGGTTCTCCTAGAATATTTGGATTTCTGAAATAGATACGAGGGGCCACACCTCTGGGTCCCGGAGGAAATAGATCAGGGGAGAGACCGATTTTTTGATCATTGTAAGTCTTCTCTGTAGAATTTGTAACTGTCCTTCGTTGAAACCGAACAACTAACATCTTTGTATTCTAACATGTGCAGTTCTTCAAATGGCATTAGTCACATTGAAAAGTCTTGCCGAAGCTCCTAGAACTACCTTTCCTATTGGAATGTCGATAGTTATGGAAGCAGATTCCTAAACTAACCATACCGCAGCACATCTAATCACAGTTGTGACCATTAGTAGGACCAATTCAAAAATCATTGAGGTAGAATTTGAATAAAGGGATCAATCAGATGGCATGGGTCCAAAATACCCAACCAGACACCATATAAGGATCCTGCTGATGAGTTCCTAAAGGCGTTCCATGCATATGAACCCGTCAGCCACATAGACCAGGACAAGACAACTTCTGATAAAGAGGATAGAAATATCGTCTATCAATGATAATGAAAGTTTATTAAGCACTTCCTTGGTAAGACCCCACATGTGAAATGGATACTTTAAATGTGGGATGGCAGTGGAGGATTTCCATGAACTTCAAGAGACTCATAGAGGCTGAAAATAATATCTAACAGTGGTGGGTATGGGTGAACGAGTACTCGAATTTCATTGACATGAAATCAAGGATCGTATCATGGTTGAAGGCTTAGTTGGTAGTGGCTGAAGGGAAAATTAGGGGATCCCTTGAAGAGATGGTCATCATCCGAGCCGACATGGATCAGGCTCAGATTGAGCCTGATGAATTACACCCCATTACTATCAGTGAAGATTAGGATCTTAATAGGAGATAGAAGATCCTAGACTCTACTAACCAGAGAGTAGAAGAGCTAGAATGCACTATTTATGAGATCAACCAATCTATGGGAGGGGTCGATCCATGGGTGTTGTTGTGTGTGTAAACACATAAAACTACCTTCATGAATTTATTGTTCATGTGGACGTCATGAATGAGTTCAATTATCTATCGTTTGTTTGATGCATTTCAATCACATTTGTGAAATATCCAGAAATTGATCCCTAAGATCATGTGGCTCGTTCCCATTGTGAGAAACAAGGGGTGATAGAAATGTTATTCCATTCGAATATCAGAGTACCAACCATGCTTCAGGCATCTGTGGTCTGAATAACTAACCTGGATTTTTGAGAAGAAATAGGGGGGCTAAACTGGATAATGAAGTTCTCCAAAAAGTCGAATTTTTTTCCCAATGTGCTCTAGTGCATGAGCAGTATAGCATCCCGCCTTTTTATCACATAAACTTTAATTACATTTTACAAAACCGAGGATCTTTAAGGATTAGTGTCTTGGAAACCAAGAACTTAAAACATGAAAACATAAAACATTCTTCTTAAACACTTGAAAGGATTCTACTCATGTTCATCCTAGGTTCATTACTGCATCTCATAACCTGGGGACATATATCAAAAGAAAGGGTGAGCAGAAGGCCCAGTAAGGGAAACAAGAGAAACATTTTACATTTTAACTTGAGATACTTCAATAAGGTCATGAAAAGAACTTTAAGGCATGAGAAAGAAATCATGAGATATATCATAAAAAATAACGTTTTTCATAACTTGAAGATGTGGCTATAAAATTTAATATTGACAATCATTTCGTTTCACCAAGGTACATCCCCAAGGTGTCATTAAGAATTACCAAGTTTATTCACCATGGTATCAGTCTAAAAGTTCATCTCTAGAGATTAAGTCTTTACCCAATGCATTGGAGCGCTATCAGGGCACACCCTTGACATGTCTTTATTATCATGTGAGCCACATATATCATCATAAATCATTTCATAAACAACCATATAGCATAAAATTAATGGGTTTCATTTCATAATCATAACATTTTTAAAAACTACTTTAAAGACATGATCTTTGTGTCACTTTAAAACACACAGAAAAGGAAGGTGGGTCTCATGTATGCAAATCCCAGAATTTAAAATAGAACATTTTGGTATATATTTGAATACCCATATAGAATAGAGAGCTTTGATAATTCACTTAATAAAATAAAATAACTTTAGAAAAAATGAGAGAGACCTTTTGAGATGAAAATTCTGCAGCATAAAGGATATGTAACGAGGTTTTAGAAAACATTGAAAAGAGAGGGGAAATAGGTAAAACATTCATAAATGACCCATAAAACGGTATAGGGACAGAATATAAGGGATTTAAGAACATGGTAATGAAATTTTAAAATATACCATACGAAATGAAGAACATGAAAGGAAGACAAAAATAAGATTTCTCTTATGAAAATTCGGCAGCCTAACGGCGTCACATAAACATCAACCAAAAATGAATTGATGAGATCAAATAGGGTCTATCATCATATGAACATAAAATATCAGTATGATAGATATAGATATCATACCCCAATATAATAAAAAGGAATTTGCAAGACTTGACATGGAATTAGAACTTTTAAAAATGAGAAAGGTGAAATAACCACTTAAAAATTCGGCAGCCTAACGGCGCCACTTAAAACTTCGAAATACTGAATTGAAGAGATCAAATGGGGTCTCTCAACACATGACCATAAAAGGTAAGTATGATAGATATAGAGATCATACCCCAACATAATAAAGAGGAACTTGAAAGACTTGACATGAAAGTAGAACTTGAAAATGAGAAGGGTGAAAGAACCACATAAAAATTCGGCAGCCTAATAGCGCCACTTAAAACTTCAACAAAAATGAATTGACGAGATCAAATGGGGTCTCTCATAATATGAACGTAAAAGATCAGTATGATAGATTTATATATCATACCCCAACATAATAAAAAGTAACATGAAAGACATGACATGAAAATAGATCTTGAAAATGAGAAGGGTGAATGAATCCCTTAAAAATTCGGCAGCCTAACGGCGCCACTTAAAACTTAAAAATACTGAATTGAAGAGATCAAATGGGGTCTATCATCATATGAACATAAAATATCAGTATGATAGATATAGATATCATACCCCAACATAATAAAAGGAACTTGAAATACTTGACATGAAAATAGAACTTAATAAAACGAGAAGGGTGAATGAATCCCTTAAAAATTCGGCATCCTAATGGCTCCACATAAACATTCTTAAAACTGATTGATGAGAGGAAGATGGGGTATCTCGTCATATGAACATAAAAATTACAGTAGGATGAATATAAAAGAACATCCTTCAACATAAGAACATGGAGTATAAAAGATATTACATAAAAGAGAGTACGTGGAAAGAAAGAGAGAGGTCGGATCCCTTGCCTTAAAACGTAACTCTTAAAACTCAAAGGTTGGGACCTTGAGGGCTTGGGAGCACATAGGGAGGACTCTTTGGGAGGTAATGAGACCAGAGCTTTGTTGGGGGAGTGTTGGGAGTCAAAAGGATGAGAGGATTTCTTGGTATTTATAGGGAAAGTGAGGGGACAAGGCATTAATGGCCAAGGGACACCTCATTGGTGGTTTTGGAAAAACCATGGGCTTGCCCATGGTATTGGCCACTTGGGAAACCTCATACAATAATTCATCCCCTTTAGTCGACCATCCCTTAAAATATCTCATGGCATCATCCTGACACAGTTTTGATGTCATTAAACATACCGAAACCCTAAAACTGTATTTTTTACTATTCACTGAAAATTCAACTTTCTCAGAAAAAACCCATAATTTCACATGAACCAAATATCAAAGCTCTGATTTCAAAAATGAACTCCATTTTATAAAAATAATTTTCTAAATATTTTTAAATTAATTTTTAAATAAATACACTATTCATTAAAAATTCATTTTTTCATAAAAACCCCCCAAAAATTACCTTAACATAATATCGATGTTCTGAGTTCAAAAATGAAATCCATTTTATAAAAATAATTTTCTAAACGTTTTTAATTTAATTTTTAATTAAAAACCATATTCACCCAAAAAAACTAGTACTTGAATAATAATTTATGAAACCATTATTTAACCATTTTATTGAATCAAATTACTTAATCAAGGTGCCTAGATTATATTAATACTTTCTTTAAGTGAGATTACTAATCCATTTGGACACATTACTAATCCTAATCATAAAATCACTATTCATAATTTACTATTCATCAAAAATCAAGTTGATCTTATTAGACTCTAAATTTCGTACTGAACATAATTGTAGAAGACCATTTTTTGAAAATCATTACACGTTTTTAATTATTTAAGGATTACCTAAACATTTTTAAAATATCCTTTTTCTAAAATTCATCAAAAATATACATATTATATTTATCCAGACATTTGAAAATTCATAAACTTCATCATAGGAAGAAATAATTTTTTTTTTTAAACAAAGGGTTACACAAGGCAGTTATGGTCTCCTTACATAGCCCCTTATCACACCAGCATAGGACCTAAGTGTAAGGTGTGCTAAGGTGAGAGAATCTGAGGGAGGCTTGGCCAACATCGCACGAGTAGTAATTTTTATCAGTTTGAACTTCTCGCGAAGGCGATTCCATTATAGCTTCACACGATGAAGTTCAGCTTGGGTTTGGTCTAGATCAAAGCCCAGTGGTGCTACCTCCATCCCAAGTTCTGTTAAATGGGCTTCGATCGGTCCATGACTACTGGGAGAGGCCATCTAATCTTAATTCTATATTAATTAACCAAGATTACTTGTATTTAGAGACAATAATCAAAACGTTAAGTTTCCAGTGATCATATTGACCAATGGTCCTATAACAGTCAAAACCCAACGGTCTCATTTTAATTATACTCATGTTATCAAATGAAACAGTTTTGTTGAGTATCAAAAATAAAATAACACACAAAATTAGGAAACAAGATTTATTCAAAATTTTGGGTCATTACAATCTTCCCCCCTTAAGAAATTGCATCCTGGCAATTTTTAAAATTGGTTTTTGAAATTTCATTGAAAGTCCCACATCGGAAAAAGAGTCAGTAACACTATTACTTTAAAAGAAAGAAAGGGAAGTACAAAGGTCACCCGAGTTAACCCATACTTGGAATCCATGGAGGAGAACATGGATATGGAAGAAAAAACAAAGGTTCAAGTTCTGGGGGAGAGTGATAGAAAACATGATTAGGAGAAAGTTGACCATGAGAAAATCCCAAACTTATGATGTGTGTAAATGGAATTTGATTACCTAGTAGGAAACATAAACCAACAACATTTTTTTTACGTTTCTTTTCATAATTTTGGGGAAATTATTTACTACATAGAACAAAAACATAAGGAAATATACCTACCTTCATGTAGAGTTTCACCCTTTTATAAGTTTCTACCAAAAATAATATTTTCTCCAAATGATGAGCATTCAAAACTACATGGTCTCATCAAAACACAAGAATCATCTTCTAGAGAATCACATAATCCACAAAAGATTAACTATCTATTTCTTCTATCTTTAAACATTATCCCAAAAACAGAAAGGGTAAGGTAAAACAACTCTTCAAAAAGAAAGAATCCCATTGGAATGGAATGTACTTTTAAATCTTCAAAGTTCCATGGTACTACCCAAAGTTCATCATAGACCATTCCATAAATAACGGTCCTTAAAATTTCTGAAAATAAACCAAACTAAGATTGAAACCCAAATACAAGAAGGATTTGATAACATTGTCTTCCAAAATAAACTTCACTGTTTATCTCCAAACAACATCAACCACTCCTAAAATCTTATAACAAAATTAGCTAAACTAAAAATATTTTACCCAAGATAGGTTAATCATTCCCACAAGTAACCTAAATTACTATAATTCAACCTTAAATTCATCGATTATTCAAAATATAAGTCAACCTTACTCCTCAATGAAAATACTGTAGTAATCTATTTACCTCGATCATATAGGGTCCCCAAAATATTGAACGTCTTCCAAAAAAAATAATCATCTTTTAATCGCCTAATCATCTCTGTCATATTAATACAGCAATCATCGCATCTCCTATCACATTGGTTGTTGGGACATTTTCTTCCATTTCCCACCGTTAACTAAGAATAGAAAGTATAATTAGGGGCTTAAATACTTAGCCAATAATCATGAAAAGGAACTTAAAACATATAAGGATAACTTGTAGAAGAAAAGTATACCCTAACTTGTGATCCCCTAGGTTCCCATATAGGTTATCCATGATCATATATTCTTATGTGAATCTTTATTTTATTTATCTTTGTTCCTTTGACAATGGTTCATACTAAGCTTATGAATTTACCAAAGTATATCCCCCGGGAGTGTCGTAACCAAGAGTGAAGCAAGACCCGTTGTCGTGTACCAGTTCTCATTCGTGTCTAGCTCAAAGAGGTGTTTTCGGGTTTTACCCCTATGTACATTTGTGCCAGAGCCACATCTACCTGCTCATATCCAGACATGGATGTGTTTGCTTGGAAACCCCTAACTCAATACTCACCAAAATACCGGGAATATTTCCTATATATAAACTTTTCTATAGGATTCTTCCTAATGTTTTCATATCCTAATTTCCACAAATAACTAAACCATATTTTGATACCAACTATAGAATCTCGCCTTTTTATCACATAAAATTTCATTACATTTTACAAAATCGAGGATCTTTAAGGTTTAGTGTCTTGGAAACCAGGAACTTAAAACATAAAAACATAAAAAATTCTTCTTAAACACTTGAAAAAATTCTCCTCATGTTCATCCTAGGTTCATTACTGCATCTCATAACCTGGGGACATACATCAAAAGAAAGGGTGACCAGAAGGCCCAGTAAGGTAAACAAGAGAAACATTTTACATGTGAACTTTAGATACTTCAATAAGGTCATGAAAAGAACTTTAAGGCATCAGAAAGAAATCATGAGATATATCATAATAAAAATAATGTTTTTCATAACTTGAAGATGTGGCTACAATATTTAATATTGATAATAATTTTGTTTCACCAAGGTATATCCCCAAGGTGTCATTAAAAATTACCAAGGTTATTCACCAAGGTATCAGTCTAAAAGGTCATCTATAGAGATTAAGTCTTTACCCAATGCATTGGAGCGCTATCAGGGCGCACCCTTGAAATGTCTTTATTATCATGTGAGCCACATATATCATCATAAATCATTTCATAAACAACCCATATAGCATAAAAGGAATGGGGTTCATTTCATAATCATAACGTTTTTAAAAACTACTATAAAGGCATGATCTTTGTGTCACTTTAAAACCCACAGAAAAGGAATGTGAGCCTCATGTATGAAAATCCCAGAATTTAAAATAGAACATTGTGTAATATATGTGAATACCCATATAGAATAGAGATATTTGAGTATTCACTTAATAAAATAAAAGAACTTTAGAAAAAATGAGAGAGACATTTTGAGACGAAAATTCTGCAGCATAAAGGCTATGTTACGAGGTTTTATAAAACATTGAAAAGAGAGGAGACATGGGTCAAACATTCATAAATGACCCATAAAATAGTAGAGGGACAGAATATAAGGGATTTAAGAACATGGTAATGAAATTTGAAAATATACCATATGAAATGAAGAACCTGAAAGAAAGACAAAAATAAGATTTCTCTTATGATAATTCGGCAGCCTAATGGCATCACATAAACTTCAACCAAAAATGAATTGATGAGATCAAATATGGTCTCTCATCATATGAACATAAAAGATCAGTATGATAGATATATATAACATACCAATACATAATAAAAAGTAACTTTCAAGACTTGACATGGAATTAGAACTTTGAAAAAGGAGAAAGGTGAAAGAACAACTTAAAAATTCGGCAGCCTAATGGCGCCACTTAAAACTTCAAAATACTGAATTGAAGAGATAAAATGGGATCTCTCATCATATGATCATAAAAGGTCAGTATTATAGATATATAGATCATACCCCAACATAATAAAAAAGTAACTTGAAATACTTGACATGAAAGTAGAACTTGAAAACGAGAAGGGTGAAAGAACCGCTTAAACATTCAGCAGCCTAATGGTGCCACTTAAAACTTCAACAAAAATGAATTGAGGAGATCAAATAGGGTATCTCATAATATGAACATAAAATATCAGTATGATAGATTTATATATCATACCCCAACATAATAAAAAGGAACATGAAAGACTTGACATGAAAATAGATCTTGAAAACGAGAAGGGTGAACAAATCCCTTAAAAATTCGGCAGCCTAGCGGCGCCACTTAAAACATAAAAATACTGAATTGAAGAGATAAAATGGGGTCTCTCATCATATGAACATAAAATATAGGTATGATAGATATAGAGATAATACCCCAACATAATAAAAGGAACTTGAAATACTTGACATGAAAATAGAACTTAAAAAAGGAGAAGGGTGAAAGAATCCCTTAAAAATTCGGCAGCCTAACGGCGCCACATAAACATTCTTAAAACGAATTGATGAGAGGAAGAGGGGGTCTCTCATCATATGAAAATGAAAATTACAGTATGATGAATATAAAATAACATCATACAACATAAGAACATGTAGTATAAATGATATGACATAAAAGATAGTACTTGAAAAGAAAGAGAGAGGTCAGATCCCTTACCTTAAAACATAACTCTTAAAACTCAATGTTTGGGACCTTGAGGACTTAGGGGCACATTGGGAGGACTCTTTGGGAGGTAATGAGAATAGGGCTTCGTTGGGGGAGAGTTGGGAGTCAAAAGTATGAGAGGATTGCTTGGTATTTATAGGGAAAGTGAGGGGACAAGGCATTAATGGCCAAGGGACACCTCATTGGTGGTTTTGGAAAAACCATGGGCTTGCCCATGGTATTTGCCCATGGTATTGGCCACTTGGGATCATCATGACACAGTTATGATGTCATTAAACACATCGAAACCCTAAAACTGTATTTTTTACTATTCACTGAAAATTCAACTTTCTCAGAAAAATCCAAAAAATTCACATGAACCAAATATCAATGCTCTGATTTCAAAAATAAGCTCCATTTTATAAAAATAATTTTCTAAATATTTTTAATTTAATTCTTAATTAAATACACTATTCACCGAAAATTCATTTTTTCAGAAAAAACCCCAAAAATTGCCTTAACATAATATCGATGCTCTGAGTTCAAAAATGAAATCCATTTTATAAAAATAATTTTCTAAATAATTTTAATTTAATTTTTAATTAAAAAACACTATTCACCCTAAAAAACTAATACTTGAATAATAATTTATGAAACCGTTATTTAACTACTTTATTGAATCACATTACTTAATCAAAGTGCCTAGATTATATTAATACTTTCTTTAAGTGAGATTACTAATCCATTTGGACACATTACTAATCCTAATCATAAAATCACTATTCATAATTTACTATTCATCAAAAATAAAGTTGATCTTATTAGACTCTAAATTTTGTACTGAACATAATTGTAGAAGACCATTTTTTGAAAATCATTACACATTATTAATTATTTAAGGTTTGCCTAAACATTTTTAAAATATCCTTTTTCTAAAATTCATAAAATATATGCATACTATATTAATCCGGACATTTGAAAATTCATAAACTTCATCATAAAAAGAAATCAAAATTTTTATTTAAAACAAAGGGTTACACAAGCCAGTTACTGTCTCCTTACATAGCCCCTTATCACACCCTCATAGGACCTAAGTGTAAGGTGTGCTAAGTTGAGAGAATCTGAGGGAGGCTCGGCCAACATCACACGAGTAGTAATTTCTATCATTTTGAACTTCTCATGAAGGCGATTCCGTTCTAGCTTCACACGATGAAGTTCAGCTTGGGTTTGGTCCAGAGCAAAGCCCAGTGGTGCTACCTCCTTCCCAAGTTCTGTTAGATGGGCTTCGATCGGTCCAAGACTACTAGGTGAGGACATAGAATCCTCTTTTTATATTAATTAACCAATATTACTTGTATTTAGAGACAATAATCAAAACGTTTAGTTTCCAGCGATCATATTGACCAATGGTCCTATAACAGTCAAAACCCAATGGTATCATTTTAATTATACTCATGTTATCAAATGAAATAGTTATGTTGAGTATCAAAAATAAAATAACACACAAAATTTGGAAACCATATTTATTCAAAGTTTTGGGTCGTTACAAGTAGGGTAATGCCAGAGGCATTAGAATCAATCTGAAAAGAGGGGAGTTGAAAGTGTGAATCATGATAGCTGAAATTTATAAAACTATAGGGATAGAATCAAAATGATGGATAACTTTTGACCATGTTCAAAACACATTATCCCTAATGTGTTAGCCTGAAATGGGGATATCAAATGATGGTTGACCGCTGACCATGTTTGAAACACAGGTCCTAACTCAAGATGTCATGCACTTGTCTTCTGGAATGTTATCCTATGACAATAGGTGATCCATCGACTGAGAATATGTACTGTTAGGGGGTTTATTTCGGCATGAATGTGGATGGGGATCCAAATAAAGGGCACACAAAGTGTGGAGGGTAGAGTGATGGGTTGTTCGAAAGGAGTCCAACACTCTTGAAATTATTTTACCATGAGGAAAACACGTTAATTGAGCGCATCAATCTGATCGGGGATCATACCTACTTCCAGACTGGACCATTCTGGTGAGGACCTAGAATGCCTTTTAGTTTTACATCATACCAATGGGGATGATAGAAACATATTTTAACATTGTATGGTGAGGACAATGCACATATTTATAATGTCATACTTCCTAGACCATGGATAACAGTTTAATGTTAATTTGGGACGACTATAGGGTCCTAGTTTATGTTCATAGTGACTGGACCATAATCATGGTCAAGTGACCAGATGGGTTAATGACCCTAGGACTATACCTAAGGTGAAATGATTGGACATTGCTATGTATCTCATTATATTGAGAATAAATCCAAACATAGTTCTTGAGAAAAGTGTGGTTAGATACACATGCTAGTGGGGGTAATCTTTTCTGGTGTGGAAGATGATGCATCCCATTATTTTCATGGTCCATAATGAAGAAACACAAGGTAGGGCTATAGTTTATAGTCACGTGTCAAGGACATGAGTTTTCAATGGAATTGTGCGGTGCATTACATATCCTGATGTGAATGGGGACCACAAGAGTCAAAACCACACCACGTGTTCCAAATGGAATTTGATTTAGACCATAGACCATAGGTGGTCTAAAATGGGGTTAGACCCAAATAAATGTTCTTGGGAATTCTTACATACCCCGTGAAGATGTGAATCAAGCCATACGTAGTTCTAGATGACCCGTTTATTTTATCGACGTACGGTAGGAAAGAGATTGGGAGGCGGACACCAAAGGGGGGAGTATGCAATGTATCTATTATAGACTCGATCTGAATGGGGACCAAGAAAGTAAATACCACATCGTGTAATGATATAAGATAGATATTGACCATGGAGTCACGCATTTTAGGAAATGGTTGTCTAGGTTAGTAATGTCCCAAAATTATTGACCTACCTTCTAACGCAGATTAATGTGTGGACGTGTTAAATCGATTGTGTTGGAATTCCACATGAACATGAGGGAGTAGTGATATGTGAATCATAGTTCCCGAGATATAGATCAAATAGATAGTGGAGTGATGATAGAAGTTGGTTATTGAAATTTTTTGAAATAATGGATTTGTTTTGCGTTAGCCTCATATGGGGACAGACAAATGAGGTTCGACTGTTGACCATGTTCAAAACACAAAACCTGTCGAAAAGTTTCATCTGAGGTATTCATGGGATTTGGGAAAAGAATATAGTTTTTCCAATGTTTCATGATACCAGGACATAAAGTTTTTCCTTAAATATATGGAAAGGGTTGGAGATCCAAATTAAAAGCTCATGAATAATGGACACAAAATGAGGGAATAACCATGTGAAAACTCCACACATTGGGATTTTTTACACAACACATTGGAGTAATCCAATGGGTCGTGTTAGAAAAAGGGATTCATATATCGTTCCAAAGATAATGGTCTTAGGGATGAAAACTTTAACTTGAAGATTTTACGTGTTTCACAACCCAATGTGAATGAGTACATTGAGTTCACATCACACCATGTGCTCCTAGGGAGATTTGTAGGTCGAGGGTCCAAAAGTGGAAGTTGGGATTTTTCTAGGGTAAAGTTCCCTATCATTCCTATGTTCCCCATTATTATGGGTATCATGCTCTATTTAGATCTATAAGTGTCATGGTATGCTACCAATGCAAGGGAAAATACTTTTGTGATGTTCTGGTACACATAGCATAAGAAGTGACATTTGATAGGTCTTGTTTGTTTGTTTTGAAGGATGTGTTTTTTTTTGTGAAGCAACAAACATAAGATATAGAATCCAAGCATTGAAACAAGAATCCAGCCACATGTAGGACTTGATAAATGTCACATTTGATTACAGATACCAAAAATGTTTTCCATTCGATTGAGGATACCACAATGTGGTTCCATTTTTCGTTGTCCGACCAGTATGATAAGCTCATTGTTTAGGGTCGTATGATATAACCAGCTTATTCATTTTGTAGTTGTGTGGAAAAGAAGTAGAAGTTCAATTTCATGTGATACAACGAATCATATTTTAAAGTCATATGGCTTGGATGCATAAAGAAGAACAATGTTTTAGATGGAATGCACAATGTGTGATAAAGCATACCTGATGTAAATGATTACATGGTCCATGCCACACCGCATGCAATTTTAGGGGAGAAACCATGCACTAAGGGGATGGAAAAGATCAAATTATATAGTGCTAGACCTGAAGATGAAAATTCTAGGTTTTATTATGTATCCCATGAGGATGGTATCATTCCATATGTAGTTCTGAGAGTGAAATTTTATGTCATGTGGGATAAAAGGTTGTAGAGAATAACACCTAAAAGGGGAGTATGTGGTGCAGCTATCGAAAACCTATGATGAATAATTATGTTATCCCACAAACTCCACACCACACAATCCTTTGAAATACTAGTCCAAAAGGCTGAACAAAAGATTTAATTAGTGGAACCCGAGTTGGACCCATAGACGAAATGCTCGTGCATTCCAATATATCTCATAAAGATGGGAATCAATCCATATGTAGTAATTAAGGATGTTGTGTAGTTTAATGTCTTGCAGCATGGTTGTAGAGATATTTTAGTTTATGGTATTAGAACTCAGGCCATAAGAAGTGAGACTCCTCCAAATGAGAGTAAACCTTGACCAAATCCCAAAACCCAAGCAAGTTGTGCTCGATGTGGGAAATAAGGGTGGTGAAGGTCTTCACTACATGTGTAATACATGAAAAGGTGAAATGGTGTGGATCTATGAATGACTCATCACCATGTAGTTTCTCCCTTAATGCAAAAAAGTATAATAAGGTTTAACACTCTATATTTCAAAATTCTACTCAGACATGGTGGATTGGAAATGGATGTTAATCATGAAACCAATATTAAGGGATTAATGGGGGTGGAGAGATGATGGAGAATGATTGGTCACCATGTTTGAAACACAGAATATATATCATACGACCTGAAATGGGAACAACAGATAAGCATTGACTTATGGCCATATTCGAAAAGTGGTACTTCTATCAAATTTTGTCTAGAATCCTTGGGTACATTCACCCGAGATAGTTAGAGAGCCCTCGGTCCTAGAATACATGTCATTTTTTGGTCTTTTCAGATTTGAAAGATGATGAAATTCCAAATAAAGGGGATTGTGAATCAGGAAATTCGACGAGAACTTTTCTACATAGAATCTCACACTCTCGGTCCAGAACTAGAGTGCACCTAGACATGCTAATGAATTTCCAAATAGGTTTGAGGGATCCAATTCACGGGCAGACGACGCAAAATGATGAGGGGGGAATAGGGGGGAAGTCCTCTCTAGAGAGAGGGTTATGTGGTGTGGCTGATACAAACCTGATTTGAATGAGTATATAAGCCCATACCACACCACATACCACCCACCTATAGGAATTAGACCAAGGGGCCAGAACGATGAGGATGTTTCTACGAAGTAGGGATGGACCCGAAAACAACACGTCTGGGAGCTCCTATGTATCATGAAGTGGTTGGAATTAAGCCACTCATAGTTTTGAAAGATGGAATGTTGTTTAACATCATTGGGAAAGGATGAAGATATGGGGGGGATCTCGACAAGTAATTTGTATGGTTATTAGAGTAACTCGAAGTGACTGAGGACATAATCCCACATAAGACACACCCTTCCTAATTCATGGAGAGAATTTGGGCCAATAGGCTGAGAGAAAGAATAAACGTACCTGGGTTGGACCTAAAGTCCAAATGTCTAGGTTTTCTAACATATCCCATGGGGATCAGAATTAAGAAAAATATATATCAAGGATATTTCATGTAGTTTAACATAATATGACAAAGATGTTATAGATCATATTTTATGGTCAAATAAATTGGATGATAAATGCCCAGTTTAATGCCTTACACATGGGAAAGATGGGTGTAAAGGGTGAATCATCACACCTTCAATGAGGGAGACCACAAAATGACAACAATGATCGAGGATAACTACTTAACATGTTTTCAACACAGTATCTATATTATTTCATATAATAGGAAAAAATAATGAGTGTCCGCTTTTGACCATATTTTCAATTTAGGACATATATCAAATTGTCATCTAGAATCCTTAGGGCTATTGGACTGATATGCTAAGAGGGCCCTGGGGCCTTGAATACATGTCTTTATGGGGTCCATTCGGATGTGAAAGATGATGGAATCTCAAATGATGGGATGCATAAATCATGGTGGGACTTGTGCAGTCTAACGTCTTGCGTCAAGGATGAAAATGGAGGGGTGTGTCATGGGGATGTATGTGGAGTGGAAAAAATAGACCGACATTAACGAGGACATAGATTCCAAATCACACCACATAATCCAAGGTGATAACTTGGTCTAGGGGGTTGGAAAGGTTGAGGGACCTGATGCTAGTCCATAGACAAAAAGTCGCAACCAGTTGGAAATTTATCATCATGGGGGTAGAGTGTTGAGTAGTTTTACATCCTTCAGGGATAGATAGAATATGCAGTTTATTGTCATGCGATGAGGATGTTGGTAATCTTAATATAAGGTCCTAGATCTTGTACCATGATCACATGACTATTTTTTGGGGGTATGGACTTACCTAATCTCCTAAGACCACTTCAGAAATGCTCAGTGAAGGAAAAAGAAAGGGGATCAGGTTCTCCCAAACATATAAGGTGTAGAGACCCAAAGCTTGACGTACATGGACATTACATTACTTCTTCAGAATACTTAATACATAACAAAAACTGACACACAAGGACCGTAATAGTGTAGTGTCTTCGGAAACTCGGAATATAATCTTCTAATCGTGGTGAAAGATCTTCAACATCTCCCATAAAGATCTTCCCCCTTTTTTCTTACCTAAATCCTTTCTTTATATCCGGGGGAAAAGAAAACATAAAAGGGGTGAGCTCAAATTCCCAGTAAGGGTAAACATAGAGAACATAAAACAATCCATAAACATTTGAATGCAAAAACTTGAACATAAAATCTAAACACCAAAATCTTGAGCAAAGACATGAATCTTGGAAGTACGTAAGGCATATATCATAAAGGAACATCAATCCCGATAAAATAGGATTGGAATAAAACATGTAATTGTGGCAACCATTCATCACTTGTTATGATTTCCATATTAGCCAAGGCATTGTTGCCAAGACCATCTTAGTGGACAAATTCCCTTTCTTAATCGAGTTCACTCCTCGTTTCAGTCCTGTAACACTGAACCGGATTAACTTACCGTTACAGCCGTGTCTATCTCATGAGATATAAATCTTTACCCAATGTATTGGAGGGAGATATAGGTCTCACCCATCTCATAATGAAATCATTCTTAATTGTGCCACAAAATAAACATACATCATTCATAATAACCCAATAAATAAAATGGGTTTCATAAAAATCATCACATCGTCACATATTCCATATAAAAGAAATGGATATAATTTCATAATAAGAGAAGTGAAATCATGTAAATCATAGAGACATTATAATTGAAAAATACACATATTAAATAATGTCATCTTAGATGAAAAATGGTTTTGATAAAACACTTGAAATGAATTCTTGAGGAAAATATCCTTTTTTTCTTTAAAATATTTTTCTCTTCACAAAATGTCATTCAATTTAAAAAAAGGATTTTGTTGAAAATAGTCATGAAATATTTTTGAGGAAGCTTCATGAAAACAAGGTTTTATAAAACCTTAATAATCCTTTCATGTCGTATACGTTAAAAAAAACATTCCTCTTGTACTTTTGTCGAAAAAGTAACAAAGTGCCTTATAGGGTAAATAAAAGAAAGTTTCCTTCCATACCATTGGGTAAAAGTCAAAATGGGTAAAAAGGACTTTAAACATACATGTAAATATTTTTAGGAAACATGGACTTGGATGATAATAATAACCCCTTCAAATATTTATGTATAAGCAATCTCAGATAAAAATTGATATTTTCAAAATTATCCCTTACCTTATGTCTGACATGCTTCGTATGTATCTGAACCACCTGTATAATGATTTAAATAATGTCATTGACTTATTATAGAATCATATTCATTGTTATTATATCATATATGGTTCACTTATGACTTTATATTACCCGTTCTTTTGTAAATTCCATGTTAAAGAGCGTTTCAGGTAAAATCGTTTCATCTGCCATTCATGTTTTGACTTTTAATTATTCATATGATTAATTAGATCATGATTAATTAATTTCAGAATATAAAACATGATTTATGGATAATATATATTCAGAATATATATATATATATATATAATAGATCGATAAATGGAAAGAAATACACCGTTCATGGAGACGGTAGGCCGTACGTATGCATGAACGTTGTTTTCATTTCCTTATTGAGTTGAATGGAATTAAGTAGATGACATACATATATATATATATATAAATACAGTAGATTTATAATGTAATATATTTCATTATTATTTCTTATATATACTTTATAATCATTCTTAAATGGTTAACATGGAGATTGAATCTCATCGCGTCGTGGAGACGGTAGTCCGTACATACGCACAAGCGATGATATCGTTCCCATAATTATTGTATTGAATTGGATAGGATGATACAATATATCATAATTAGTATGATGTTATAATAACTATTTATAGTTATTCTTTACACCATTATACCCATCCAAGTAAGGTGTGGTTGGAAAAACAGATTACACCACGGCATGGAGACGGTATTCTGTATGTACGCACGCACGGTGATTTTGTTTTCCGTAGGATGGATAGATGGTGAAATAGGGTTTTTTCATACTTATAATAACATATCTGTATATGAGTGATACTTATGTTATTAATTTATAATGTAACAACTAAAGAAGAAGAAGTATAAGAAGAAATAAAGTTGAAAGAATCGGTAACGGACATTACCTCTTCTTTGAAGCGCCTCTTTGAGACCTCCTCTTAGGGCACTAAAATTGGTCTTTGAAGAAAACCAGGACCTCTATGATGTTTCTAGGGATGTGGAGAAGATAATTTTGCAGGGTTTGGCCGATCATGAAGGCTAAAATTGGTGTGATGAAGGGAGGGAGGAGGTGCCCTTTTATAAGGGAGGAGAGGGGCACCTTTGGAAATCATAAAAATATTAATTTATAATAAATATAACCCCACTTAAAAACCTACAAAAATGACTCATATTCGAATATTAGATGCTATAGGGTTGTAATACCATCAACCAATTAAATTTAGGCATTTTTTTATTTTAATTTAAACCTTATCATTTTGATTTATCCTTATTTAATCTATTTAATTTTATTTGTGGTAATAAAATTCTAAATTTTAAATGGTTAAAAATAATCACTTATATGTTGTTAATTTTACATAATTGGAAACTTTATAATATTTCCGACTATATAAATTTCAGTTTATAATTTTTAAATATTTTTGTGATTTTTAAACAATTTAATAATATGTTATTTTTATAAAATAACAATAGTGTCAATTTTGACACTATTCATTTATTTGAATTTAAATAAAATATATACAGAAGATATGTTAGAACTAATAGATTTAATAGATTAATAAAATGTCATATGTATCTAGAAAATTAGTGGAGCACATTTAATAGTTCATATAATATTTAGTTTATTATTTTTAAAACCATTTATTTTGTTTATCTCTTAAAAAAATAATTACTACGTCATTTTTGTAAATTTTTTAATATACTTATTTGTTTCATAAAAATTAAAAATAAAATCCTATAATGAAGCTAAATATATATTACCTTTCAAAATAATACTTTTACTCTATTGCATCATCTTAAAATAATAATATTTAAATTATTATATTTATTGAATTATGAAGGTGACAACTTTGGCATCATTTAAAATAAAATAATATAAGTGTCATAATTGCTTTTATAAGGCTCCAAATGGTCAAATATTAGACCATTGGATGATTATGGTTTAAATGTACATGACCAATAAGTTTTGGTCAGGGGTTTGTGCATTTTATGGTCACTATTAGTCTAATAAAAACTTTATTCTTTATTTTTCACTAGATAAACAATTTCTGCATCACTATTGTGTCACAATTAATGAAAATTATTTAATCCCTAAAAATTAGAAATAAATTCATATGACGTATATAATTTGATCAGATTTCTTTAGACTATTAATGTTCTAAGTTTCATGAAGTTTATCACTAAATTAAAATTAATATACTTATAAGATTTAAGAGAGTGACATGTTGTCACTTTCTTTAGTTTTAATAATAATTAAATTATTTTCATGGACAAAAGTCCATTAAATGATTCTAATCCGACCCTTAGGTGATATGGGTATACTTTTAGTCATCCAATAAGATTTTGACAGGTGTTAGAATAATTTTATAATCTTATATTTACCCTTAATTACCCGATTTACCTTTAACTACGGTAAATAAAATTTACCGTAGTTACTATTCATAATGCCTAAAAATAAAAAGTAGCTGATTAACATAATTAGGACCCAATGATTCCAAATATTTAATCAATTTTTAAAAAATTCAAAACACATAAGTTTCAGTAATTAAATTAAAATTAATCTCATTGTCGAAAGAAAATGGGTTTTTGTTTAAAGCATTGCAAAATATTGAATTGATTTAACCTACAAATTCAAGGTAAACTCAATGATAATTGCATACATTGTATTAAATGGTAAAAATATATTCTATTTATACTTTAAACCCATTCTATATTATAATTTAACCACATAAATTATTATGATTAAAAAATTTGTTTTTAATTAAAATATAGCGTGTTCTTACTATTCATTAAAATATGAAAGTTATCATAAAAATATCAAAACTTTATACAATGTAAAGTTTTATATCCTGATTCAAAAGAAGAAGTTTATTTTGTAAAATATAACTTATAAACATGTCAAAAACTAGATGTAACCTGGGAGCGCCATCAAAAGGCAGAAAAACTGCATTTTTTGAAAAATACTTATTTTACCCGAAAAAATTATTTTGTTCTTATACCATGTTCTAGAAAATGTGTAAGATTAATTATAATGTTATAAATTTCAAAATTTAGTTAATACTATTCATAACAACTTTTTTATAATATTATAATAATATATCATTGTTTATTAAAACCTGGTATTGCGTACAACACACGCTATCGAGGAAGGTTGTGATTGCGGGTAATGCAAGCCAAGTTAGGGTTGCATGTAGTGCATGACTCTTTAGTTATTGCTTATAACAAAATATATTGAATATATATATATATACTCAATGTTTCGTAGAATAACTACTGTCAAGCAAACATGAAATTGTGTGTAACACGATCCAAGAATAGTGTTGCGTATATTGCAAGCTAATACGGTGTTGCGTATAGCGCAAGATAATCTTGGTATAGCGTAAAACAGATGATATGAAAGAAATTAAAACGAATATATCTTATAAAATCTCGGGTTGTTACATTCTACCCCCCTTAAAATTAATTTCTCCCTCAAAATTCCTCGAGGTTATAAATCATTTACTATTCATAGAAACCCACATCGTAAAAAGGAATACTAAAACATAACTGTAAACAAGAAAGTCAGAAACATAATGGTCACCCAAGGTAACTCAGCATTGGGTTTTCACATAGAAGAGTATAGGTGAAAACATGGATATGGAGGAAAAATCTAACCATCAAGTTCTGATGGAGAGCGGTATAGAACATGGATATGAAATAGCCAACAACCACAAAGCCATATATTTGTGATGATCTAAGGTACCATCTGATTCATCGGATATAAGAGCACTAGGAAAACATTTTTGGTTTTCAGGATCATTTCTCTAATGTTGAAGAATTTTTGTATCAAAATAAATACTTACTTTATTTTTGTACAATCTAACCATTGTTCGTTCCTTGAACAATTTCCACTTCATCTCTTAAAGAAATGAAGTTGAATTTTCCATTCATGAAGTGTTAGCAGATCATGTGATAGAATGATGAGTCATTCCATCTGTTTCAAACAAAAGGTTAGAAAAAGTTATCAAATATACATAATTTCATCTATGGTGTGGTTAATTGTATACGATTCAAAAAATGAATTTATAATTCATTTATCATACCTCTTAATAAAATAAAACTTGTTTCTACTAACCAGGGACTTCCTGTAGGCCAGTGGTAGGCGATAAAGGCAAGTCGTACTTCGTTTGTGGGTTTGATTCCAGCAACCTTGTCCGACGCGACGGGTTGTCACCCGTCCTTCAGGTTATCCTTTTTCTAAAAAAATACTATTATAAAAAAAGTTCTATCCTTAAACAATAGTATAAATTCCATTCTTTAGGCTTATCGAAAATACTTCTTTCCAAACTCATTTTATAAAGAGAACGATTACTAAAAAGGCCATATAACAAGCACGTGAATACCATCATTTATCCCTCATATATCTTGTTGGTCACATTCCAGTCATGTGAATACCTCAATCATGTATTCTCTTGAAAAATGAATACCCATTGAATCTTAGTGAAAACATGAGTGCTGTCAAAAGCTAACTCTTTCCACATACCAAAATCCTCAAAAGTATATATACTCAAACCATGATATCACATAGTCCTTATATCAATCATGAGCTCATGAATATTGTCAAACATTTCATTTTCTCCTTATCCCTTCTTTATGCTTATATCATCTGCTTTCCAAAATATTTGAATCACTTTTCATGGTTACCGGTATAATAAAATTATTGAAAACCACAATAGACTAATACAAAAATATTCTAATACACTATACAAGTACCTCAATAAAATTATTCTGGAATACGAATACATAAACACTTCAATCCAGAATCTTCAATGATTGTCCTGGAATAAGTCCTTCCTTGATTTTAGAAGATACTTTTTAGGTCAAGGAATTGAGTTGGGTAATGCCCATGTTCTCTACAAATAATACATTGAACACCATAACAGTCTGTCACTCTATGACCCTTTTCTCTACATAGATAACATCAGTCCCTCCATTTTAGGTATTCCTCAAGGTTCTTCTTCCCATCTTTAGAAATCTCAATCTTCATTTCTTTATGCTCCTCAACATGCGAACATGCATAAAAGTCTATCTTCCTCTTTTTTGATTAATTAAGCATACCACTAAATTTCACCTTGTGAATCGAATATCGCGATGACTAATTCGGCACAATCACAATATCTTTCTCTTTAGGCATTACACAATTTCTTTTCTCATAGTCACCAATTTTTCCATTGTATTCAATGTTAACCAAATTCATTCTGGTTCCCTCCATTGACTAAAACATAAAAAGAATTTTGTAAGAGGAAAAAAATAATACAAGGAAAATAACATAATCAAGGTGGAGTACCTTAAATATCTAAAATCTTAGGTTAAATTCTATGATCGTTACCATAGTTCTAGGACTATATCCTATACGTATACTTATCCTTAGGGGAATCCCTAAACATACCTTAGAAATATCTCTAGGGATCTCACTAACGTTTTTGCATCCTAGTTTCCAAAGGTTGACTAAACCTTTCCTCTGATACCAACTGTAGATACCCAAAGCTTGACGTACATGAACATTACATTAATTTTTTGGAATACTTAATACATAACAAAAACAGACACACAAGGACCGTAATAGTTTAGTGTCTTTGGAAACTCGGAATATAATCTTCTAATCAGGGTGAAAGATCTTCAACATCTCCCATAAAGATCTTCCTCCTTTTTTTCTTACCTAAAACCTTTCTTTATATCGTGGGGAAAATAAAACATAAAAGGGGTGAGCCCAAATGCCTAGTAAGGGTAAACATAGAGAACATAAAACAATCCATAAACATTTGAATGCAAAAACATGAACATAAAATCTAAACATCAAAATCTTGAGAAAAGACATGAATCTTGGAAGTACGTAAGGCATATATCATAAAGGAACATCAATCACGATAAAATAGGATGGGAATAAGACATGTAATTGTGGCAACCATTCAACACCTGTTATTATTTCCATATAAGCCAAGACATTGCTGCCAAGACCATCTTAGTGGACAAAGTCCCTTTCTGAATCGAGTTCACTCCTCATTTCTGTCCTGTAACACTGAACCAGATTAACTTACTGTTCCATCCGTGTCTATATCATAAGATATAAATCTTTACCCAATGCATTGGAGGTAGATATAGGTCCCACCCATCTCAGAATGAAATCATTCTTACTTGTGCCACAAAATAAACATACATCATTCATAATAACCCAATAAATAAAATGGGTTTCATAAACATCATCCCATCATCACATAATCCATATATAAGAAATGGATATCATTTCATAATAAGAGAAGTGAAACCATGTAAATCATAGACACATTATAATTGAATCATACACATGAAATAATGTCATCTTAGATGAAAAATGGTTTTGATAAAACACTTGAAATGAATTCTTGAGGAAAATATCCTTTTTTTCTTCAAAATCATTTTCTTTTCACAAAATGTCATCCAATTTTAAAAGAAAAATATTTTGTTTAAAATGGTCATGAAATATTTTGGAGGAAGCTTCATTAAAACAAGACTTTATAAAACCTTAAAAATCCTTTCATTTCGTATACGTTAAAAAAAATATTCTTCTCGTACTTTTGTCAAAAAATTCAAAAAGTACCTTGTAGGGTAAATAAAAGAAAGATTACTTCCATACCATTAGGTAAAATTCAAAATGGGTAAAAAGGAATTTAAACATACATGTAACTATTTTTAGGAAACATGTACGTGGATGATAACAATAACCCCAGCAAATACTTACGTATAAGCAATCTCGGATAAAAAATGAGATTTAAAAAATTATCCCTTACCTTATGTCCGATATGCTTCGTATGTATCCGAACCTCCTGTATAATGATTTAAATAATGTCATTTACTTATTACAAAATCATATTCATTGTTATGATATCATATATGGTTCACTTATGACTTTATATTACCCGTTTTTTTGTAAATTCCATGTTAAAGAGCATTTTGGGTAAAATCGTTTCATTTGTCGTTCATGTTTTGACTTTTAATTATTCATATGATTAATTAGATCATGATAACTTAATTCCAGAATACAAAACATGATTTATAGATAATATATATTCAGAATATACATATATATAATAGATCGATAAATGGAAAGAAATACACCGTTCATGGAGACGGTAGGTCGTACGTACGCATGAACGCTGTTTTCGTTTCCTTATTCAGTTCAATGGAATTAAGTAGATGACATACATATATTTATACATAAATATAGTAGCTTTATAATGTCATATATTTCATTATTGTTTCTTATATATACTTTATAATCATTCTTAAATGGATAACATGGAGAATGAATCTCATCGCGTCGTGGAGACGGTAGTCCGTACGTACGCACGAGCGATGATATCGTTCCCATAATTATTGAATTGAATTGGATAGGATGATACAATATATCATAATTAGTATGATGTTATAATAACTATGTATAGTTATTCTTTACACCATTATACCCATCCAAGTAAGGTGGTGTTGGAAAAAAAGATTACACCACGGCGTGGAGACGGTATTCCGTACGTACGTACGCGCGATGATTTCGTCTTCCGTAGGATGGAAAGATGGTGAAATAGGGTTGTTTCATACATATAATAACATATCAGTATATGAGTGATAATGATGTTATTACTTCATAATTAAACAACTAAAGAAGAAGAAGTAGAAGAATAAATAAAGTTGAAAGAATCGGTAACGGACATTACCTCTTCTCTGAAGCACCTCTTTGAGACCTCCTCTTAGGGAACTAAAATTGGTCTTTGAAGAAAGACCAGGACCACTAGGATGTTTCTAGAGAAGTGGAGACGAGAATTTTGTAGGGTTTGTCCGAGCATGAAGGCTCAAATTGGTGTGAGGAAGGGAGGGAGGAGGTGCCCTTTTATAAGGGAATAATAAATCTAACCCCACTTAAAAACCTCCAAAAATGACTCATATTCGAATATTAAATGATATAGTGTTGTAATATCATCAACCAATCAAATTTATACATGTTTTTATTTTACTTTAAACCTTATCATTTTGATTTATCCTTATATAATCTATTTAATTTTATTTGTGGTAATACAATTCTAAATTTTAAATGGTTAAAAATTATCACTTATATGTTGTTAATTTTCCATAATTGTATACTTTATAATATTTTAGACTATATAAATTTCAATTTATAATTATTAAACATTTTTGTGATTTTTAAACAATTTAATAATATGTTATTTTTATAAAATAATAATAGTGTCAATTTTGATACTATTCATTTATTTGAATTTAAATAAAATATATACAGAAAATATGTTCGAAATAAAAGCTTTAATAGATTAATAAAAGGTCATATTTATCTAGAAAATTAGTTAAGAACATTAAATAGTTCATATAATATTTAGTTTATTATTTTTAAAACTATTTATTTGGTTTATCTCTTAATAAAATAATTACTAGATCATTTTTTATAATTATTTAATATACTTATTTGCTGTATAAAAATTAAAAATAAAATCCTATAATGAAGATAAATCTATTAACTTTCACAATAATACTTTTACTAGAATTTATCATCTTAAAATCACAATATTTAAATTGTTATATTTATTTAATTATGAAGGTGACAACTTTGGCATCATTTAAAATAAAATAATATAGGTGTCATAATCGATTTTATAAGGCTCCAAATGGTCAAATATTCGACAATTGAATGGTTATGGTTTAAATGTACATGACCAATATGTTTGTTCATGGGTTTTTGCGTTTTATGGTCACTATTACTCTAATAAAAACTATATTCTTGATTTTTCACTAGATAAACAATTTCTGCATCACTATTGTGTCACAATTAATGATAATTATTTAATCCCTAAAAATTATAAATAAATTCATAAGATGTATATAATTTAATTATATTTCTGGATACTATTAAAGTTTTAAGTTTCATTAATTTTATCACTAAATTAAAATTAATATACTTATAAGATTTAAGAGAGTGACATGTTTTCACTTTCTTTGGTTTTAAAAATAATTAAGTTATTTTCATGGAAAAAAGTACATTAGATGATTCTAATCCGACCCTTAGGTGATATGGGTCTACTTTTAGTCATCCAATAGGATGTTGACAGGTTTTAGGGTAATTTTATAATCTTATATTTACCCTTAATTACCCGATTTACCTTTAACTGTGGTAAATAAAATTTACCGTAGTTACTATTCATAATTTCTAAATGTAAAAAGTATCCTATTAACATAATTTGGACCCACTGATTCCAAATATGGAATCCATTTTTCAAAATTCAAAACACATAAGTTTCAGTAATTAATTTAAAATTAATCCCGTTGTCGAAAGAAAACGGGTTTTTGTTTAAAACATTGCAAAATTTTGAATTTATTTAACATACGAATTCAAGGTAAAATCAATGCTAATGACATAAATTATATTAAATGGTAAAAATATATTCTATTTATACTTTAAAACCATTAAATATTATAATTTAACCACATAAATTATTATGATGAAAAAAGTTGTTTTTAATTAAAATATAGCGTGTTTTTACTATTCATTAAAATATGAAAGTTATCAGAAAAATATCAAAACTTTATCCAATGTAAAGTTTTATATCCTAATTCAAAAGAAGAAGTTTATTTTGTAAAATTTAACTTATAAACATTTCAAATACTAGATTTAACGTGGGTGTGCCATCAAAAGGCGGCAAAACTGCATTTTTTTAAAAATACTTATTTTACCCGAAAATTTTATTTTATCCTTATACCATGTTCTAGAAAATGTGTAAGATGAATAATAATGTTATAAATTTCAAAATTTATTTAATACTATTCATAACGGCTAGTTCATAATATTATGATAATATATCGTTGTTTAGTAAAACCCGGTATTGCGTACAACACACGCTATCGAGGAAGGTCGCGATTGCGGGTAATGCAAGCTAAGTTAGGGTTGCATGTAGTGCATGACTATTTTGTTGTTGTGTATAACAAAATACATTGAATATATATATATATATACTCAATGTTTCGTAGAATAACTACTATCAAACAAAAATGAAATTGTGTGTAACACGATCCAAGAATAGTGTTGCGTATACTGCAAGCTAATACGGTGTTGCGTATAGTGCAAGATAATCTTGGTGTAGTGTAAAACAGATGATATGAAAGAAATTAAAATGAATATATCTTATAAAATCTCGGGATGTTACATAAGGGCATGATAATAAAAAAATAGATTATTCGTAATCGTTCCCACTCAGAACAACATACTTACACGAGGTATACTAACATTCAAAGGGATAGCATGACAAAATGAATCACTACACCCAATAGATGGGTCATATAGTTCTAATGATATTTATGGAGGATGGGTTTTTACCATATTATAAACACAACATCCATATTGTGTGACCTGAAATGGGAATAAACAAATGATCATCGATCACTAACCGTATTCTCAATGTAGGACATGTATCAAAGTTTCATTCTAGACCATCCAATATGTTGGCTAGAAATTGTTTCCAAGCCACAGGGTTGAGCATCTATACCGTTGGGGGGTCCTTCCTGATGTCAATGTTGATGGGGACCCAAATAAAGGGGATTCATGATGAGTGAATATTCCCTTGTAGTTTAACGTCATGTGGTAAGGAACAAAGAGTTGGAGATATCAAAGGAGGGGGATGCATGGTGCATTCTTGATAAACATGATGTGAATGAATGAAAACAAATATTTCCCCACACCATGTGTTTTGATCATATTTCGGGTCAAGGGTTCATACCCAAGGGGATATCCTAGAGTTGTGGAATGGGCCGATAGACAAAAAATTTAGACATTCCTACTTATCCCATGATGATGTGAATGAATACTTATGTGGTTATAAATGGTACATGAAGTTTAACATCATGCAGTAAGGATGTGGATATGATAGAATAATTGGAAGGGAACATGTTGTGATCATCTTAAACCGGGAAAAATTGGGCCAAATAAGCCTACACGATACCATGTGTAATCATCCAATAGAACTAAACCCAGGTGTCCATGAAGGAGATTAATTTGGGGCTATAATCCAAGATGAAGCGTCTGAGTTTTCCTATGTATCCCATGAAGATGGAATCAATCCATACATAGTTCGTGGGATGTTGTTCAGTTTAACTTCATGCCGAAAGGATGCGGGAAGATCTTAGTAGTGGTTCATAGGGCTTGGACCATTTGGTAGTTTATTGTCATGCGGGATGAGTGATGGGTAGTCTATATCCTATATCCAAGATGGATCATGTAGTTTAATGTCATGGGGTGAGGACGGAGTAATTTATTATCATGCAGGACCATATATAGTTTAATGTCATTCGAGACAACATACAATTTACTATCATGCTAGAAATGTGATGAGTTGTTTCATGTCCTTCATCTTGGATGGATCATGCATTTTAACATCTTGCGGTAAATACGTCATATTTTATGGTCAATTAGGACATTTTTACTTATTACTTGAGGAATTTGGAATTGGTGGGAGGAGTTATATACTCACCATCCATTGTGACTAGGGATTATGCTCCACTGTGGTAAATCTTGTGAATGATGTATGGTCCTTCCCATTTGGGATCCAATTTGGGTTGATTACTACAATTTATCATTGGACTTTTTAGATACAACACTATTTCACCTTATAAGAAAGAGTGGAGGTTAACTTTCTATTTGAAATCTCCCTCTTTTTGATTTGAGGCTTTTCCAGATTGCATGTGGCACAAATCATGTTATTGTCGACTACTTCAT
The DNA here is from genome assembly GCA_963277665.1 of Viscum album. NCBI lineage: Eukaryota > Viridiplantae > Streptophyta > Magnoliopsida > Santalales > Viscaceae > Viscum > Viscum album. The sequence continues at coordinate 1,064,291,368 of OY728140.1, forward strand.
GTTTAGATAGATGGATTTTAGATACCATATCCGGTTTCTTTTACTTATAGAAAACTATTCATACAGAAGGAAACTGAATCTAGATGGGTAGGAATACCTCTATTTCATTCACCCTAGAATATAGGGTCACCTATATTGAATTGTGAGTCATCATCTGATAGGCCCAGAGTGCATTGGGGAATTTGTCTAGACAACACTTATTATTCTAAAAAACCATCTTGTGATGAATATTGGAGTGAGTTTTATTGAATTCCTCAATCATCCAATTTGCTTTATTGTTATAGTGGGAGGTTTGTTAAGAATATATGTTGTACTTGGCGTACAACTTCTTCAGTGAAACTTCCCAGAAGTTAGTGTCCTTATCAGTGAGGATGGAATGAGGGACTACAAAATAGGTAGATGATATTGGAGCTCAAAAATTCAATGATAGAATGGGCCTTGACATCCTTGAGTAGAACTACCGCGGTCCATTTAAAAAAGAAATTTGTAGTGGTTCGGATCAATATGCATTGGCGAGCAGTCGCTGGAAGATATGGTCTGATGACATCAAGTACCATGACCAAAAAGGTCCAAAAATACATGGTATTGTGTAGAGGATCTGGAGGCCGATGAAAAAATTTAACATGTATTTGTCACACATATATCCTCTTAGAATACTTGATACAGTCATGGATAATGGAAGGCCAAAATTACCACAATCTTCAGATATGGAGATATTGTTTAGGCCCAGTCATATGAACCCCGCAGGAACCGACATGAACCTCTTGCATGACATGATTAATCTCACATCCTTAAATACAATTGAGTAGAATCCCATAAAACATACATCTATAGAGGATCTTCCCAAGACCAGGACCACTGTAAAGGTTAAACTATAATGTGCAGTGGTGGATTTTCTTGTGCTTGGATTGATCTGCCAGAGGATTTCCATACTATAGATACTCGATAAAGGGGATCTTATTGTCGTGTGTCAGCTCTAACACTGTGGCAGGGAGACCTGGGGGTCCTAACATGGAAGATACAGTGGTAAGGTGGCTTATTTGTTTGCTATATACATTCTACGAAGTGACAAGAGCGATGACTCTCCGGGGCGCCACTTGAAAAATTAAATCATCCAAGTCAGGCTCTACAAGAGGTTTTTCCAAGATATACAAGGTGTCATCCTGACCACTCTATTAATGAGGGATATTAGTATCTTCAGTATGATATGGTAACTGTGCCATCAACTTGTAGGTACATTCCAACTATGGTAAGAACTATGGATTCCTAATGACACAGTCACCGTTGATTGATTTGATGACTAGTTTGGAGTCCCCTATCACGTGTATGTGTAGAACATCAACCTTTAGGGCCAAATAAAGACTATTAATGTGATCCCGATAATCTTCCTCATTATTGGTACATATTTTTAAAAATGGGAATGTATCTGGCATAATAAGTTGTGCTATCATGATGAAGATGATACCCAGTCCCACTCTGTTGAGTCTGAGGCCATTAAGTCATATTCTGGTAGGGCTTCGGGAAGCACCATCAAAGTTCAATTTCCAACATAGAACTACCTGTTCTACCATGTCAATTTCCTCATTTGAGAATAATGGTCTAGAGACTGGTCCATGGGAGGTTGATGGGAAGTAAGGAAGTCTACAAAGTATGTTAATGGCCTTATGAGAGACAAAACTGATGTCGAAAATCTAGAGGATCACTTACCATTGATCTAGACATCCATTCAACATGGTGTGGTTCAAAATGTGTTCAACGGATCCACTCAGGACACTAGTTATATCTCATGATACTGTAAGTAGTGTAACAATTTGTGCACTATGAATACCAGCAAAAGGCATCTTATCTCGATAAAGGAATATCTAGTCTCTATATTCAGGATCATGCTGCTGAGATATTATAGAATATTCTCTATTCCCTTGTTGTTATTCATTGCGTTATGGGTATAGTGAGATCGTTGAAAATTGGTCGCATAATAGACTAAAGGTTTATCAAGAAATGGGTGGCATCAGGACCAAATGCGGTAATAGGTACAGCTTTATTTACTCAAAAACAGCATGACACTCCTCATTCCACTGATAATTGGTTCCATTCATCAAAATCCATGAAAAGGGATAACAATTTCCTGCCAGATTTGTGATGAATCAGCATATATATGCTATTTAGACTTGAAATACTTGATTCTCTTGGATGTTTCTCAAAGAAGACTTTTGGACGATGGCCTTGATATTCTTTGGAACAATCTCAATGCCTCAAAATCAGACAATAATTCCATGAAATTTTATAGAGGTGACCCCGAAGGCAAACATCAATGGGTTCATCATCAGATGGCAGGACCGGAGGAAGCTGAACACATTTTCGAGATCTTTGAGATTGTCTTGGCGATGGAATGATTTGACCTCCAGATCATCCACAAAGAATTCCACCAATTTCATAAGGATAGACTTAAATATGTGATGCATGTCATGATGATAGGTGTCACTTAAATTCTTTATACAGAAGGTCATTACCTGGTATCAAAAATTACCTTGTGGGGCCTTCAAAGTTGTATGCTCCTCATCCTCAGGGTCCATTAAAATTTGTTTATACCCAGAATACTCGTCCATGAAAGAGAGATCATGGAACCCAAAAGTGGCATCCGTCAATAGTTTCATTGCAGGAAGGGGAAATTGATCTTTCGGATAGTGATGATTAATATCCCAGAAGTCGATGTAGACTCTGATCTGTCTATTATTCTTCCTAAAAATAACAATTTTATCCATCCATCTAGTTTATTGGACCTCCTTGAAGAATTTGTTTTTTATGAGTTTATCATCTTCATCCACAACCATGCCACTGTGAGATGGGGGAGTCTTTCTGGGAGTTTGTTTGAACCCACAATTATTTGATGGATGACCGAGGTGGTGGACTGTGACCTGAGGATCTAGTCTTGGAATCTCATCATAAATCCTGGAAAATACATCATGATAATTCTTTAGAAAGATCACATATCATTTTTTCTCTTCAATAGGAATATTTTTTTTGATCAATGTGGGTTTTGGATCTGTCTCATCCTTTTGGTTCACCGGTACCAATTCATTGACCCTAGTGGTGACACCCTCTTCAAATGTAGGGGAGCATCCTCAAAATACTCTTCTTCATTCCCAGATGAGGGATCCTTGGCAAGAGGTGATTCTTCTGAGTCTACAGACCCTGATGGGACACCGGTGCCTATCTAAGCAGTGAAGGATACAGTGTTGGGGAGCTCATGTACTTCCAAAACAAGAGCGATGAAATCCGTCAACCCGATCACATCTAGCCTTTGACTATTGGGTCCACAATTGATGATATCAATTTAATAGTGGCTTGTAGACTTGAGATGGTTTATCCCTTACTATAAAAACCAACAACTATTCCTTATTGACATTACCATGGGGTGGACCTCCCAATACCTTATGGGTGTAAGGGTCTCTAGGATCAACCGAGCTAGATTCTTATATGAATACGAGGTGGTATTTTGAAGTAGCTTAGAATATAAAATCTGTTTCCCCTCATTCCAAAAAACAACAAATAATTTCCCCAGATTTGGAGTCATGGGATCCAATTGATGGATCGGGATGATGTACGTATCATCTAGGCATGTCCATAGGTTGGTCACCGCCGTAGTGGATTCATCCTCATTTTTCTGAATCTTCTTGTCCTTGATCTTTTAATAGTCAGCATCTACATAGCGAGATTCACTAGAGGAAATTAGAGACACATCACCATGGTGTAAGCATACTCAACCATTAATGGAGTACCTAAGGCATTGGTGATACGAAGAGGGAACCACCACGTGAAGGTGGATCCATGGCCTACCCGTCAATGCATTTTAGGAGGTGTGTTATGATACAACCATGAACTCAGTTCAGGATACTAGGCTACCGAACTGGGTCATATGGAAGATCATTCTAACCGGTGTTTGTTTCCTTCTATAATAACATTAATTTTGAGGTTTGAGGGTATCATATCATCCTCATACAACCGCCTTTTTTAGAGTGTCACAGTGGTGATAAGGTTGATACCAGAGCCAGTGTTGACAAGACAACAAGGAAACTCCATGCCATTGAAGTGGATAGTGATGGAAAATAGGCGTATCTACCCCTATATCTGAGAGAATTCATCTTATCTGGAGAAATATTTGATTGGTTGGAATTCTTTATGCTCAAAAGCCTTAGAAAAAAAGGATTATACGGCTTCTACCTCCATTTCAAAAGAAATGGTGATTCTTATGACATCGGCATGGGCATCACACATATTCATTGACAGATGAAGATTCTCAATGATAGAGATTCATGCTGTATTATTTTCAATATTCTTAAGTATATCACACTTCCTTTCCAAGTGTAAACTTTTGATTATAGGATGTATCTCTATGGAAATAGGTATGGTCAGCACTTTTTGGTGAACCGGTGGCCAACTGGTGATGGAAATGTCTCTATGATCACTAGAAGAAATCAGTGTAATGACTGCTAGATGAGGTCTAGTTGACTGAGTTTGTTCCACAATTAAACATGGTTGATCACTATGTGATCTTGGAGGATTCACCTGACCATGCATTAAAAATGACAGTGAAGGTAGGCATGATGCAACACGATGATAAGGCTACACATTCTAAGCTCTATGTGAGGCTTGTTGTATAGTTTCAACAGCAGGAAAATCTTGGATGGAAGTATTGATTTAGGAATTCCAACGACCCACAAAATCAATGCTTCATCGATGCTAGTGACGAATGGGGATGTTATGAGGATCCATCCAGTGCTCCTCATCATCGGGAACTATATAAGGGTTTACCAGCTACACAGTATTAACTAAAGAACATCCTTGGTCATCACCTGAATAATCCTCCATGATTGTACAGATTCTGGGATAATTTTCCAACTCTGGGGGCATGGAATGAACAAAAGTATGGGATGACAATGGCAGCAGTGAGTGACTTGTTTTCCCTTGTGTTGCTGATGGTTTCCCTTCTAAGGAGAGGAAGACTGAGATGATGACACAGAAGTCATTGCTGAGGGTGAAGCAGTGACTTTTGAATTCCCTAATCAATTAAAAAATTCTCTAGTAATACAATGGGAACATATGACTTCCTTAAAGGGATTCCAGTCATCATATATTTGTGACTCGTGGTTAGAAACTCACTGCCAGTCACCTTCGTTGTCACTGTCGCTTTTAGGATTTATCAATACACATGCCACCTGTGTTGGTGCTAGTACTAACCTGACTATATTTTTATCAACCTACTCTTTAAAACATTATTTAAACACATAGCAATGATGGAGGGCGAGCCCCAGGATCTGGTGATAGGGGAATTAATTAGGTAGGTCAGTAAGACCTACCTCTTTAGGAGTCCTGCATTCTAGAAATCATAGGATTCCCTGTTCTGAGGCACTTCAAAAATAAATGGGGACCTAAGACTAATTAAATTAGTTTATTTTGTTCCATCTATAAGAAAAGGGGTATCTAGGAGTCTGGAGCTGATGAGGGGCTAGATGATCTTATTGAGGAGGTGGAAATTGTTTATCTTTTTTAGGTGGTCGCGGTGCGTTATGCGGGGGTGCCTGTCGATTCTGAGGCGGGCACTGCTGGGCCGGTGGCTACACCTACGGTGGATAGCCTCTGTGTGGATGTGGAGGTGGATCCATTGGTAATAACCATAGATACCTAGGGGCCACTATTTGGGCTTCCACAATGGGGTCAACCTTAACAGCCATTCTCACGGGAAGTATAGGAGGCAATGGGTGTTCTGGTTTGGCCTGCTGCAAGACTTCCTCTAGATATAGGGCCTTATCAGTGAAATAATAGAAACCCCCAAGGTAATTTTTTGTGATGTGAGAGGGGACCAGTTCAATTTTTACATTCCCCACACACATTTCCAGCAATTTTTCCTAAGTCAGTGGCATATTCCGGGAGTAGGTGAGGCCATTCCACCGGGCTACATAGTCTACAATGCGCTCGCCAAGATGCTGATTTCACTTGATGAGGTTTGAAATACACATATTCTAGGTGGTAGAGATAAAATGGTAAAAAACTGCCTAGGAAAATCTCCCCAGCCCGATACTGATCTAATTGGTGGCTGTCTGTACAGAAAAATGCAGGTCGTTCCACTGTTTGTACGAAACACTGGAGTTTGGTGGCCTATTGCTGCCCTGGAGTTCCATGCATGGGTCCACTTATTGAGATTAAGTGGTCCATTTTCTATAGCAGATCACCCATCCCATTAAAGTGTGAAAATGCAGGGATTCCAAAACTAGGGGTGTGGGCATATCATCCATCCATTCCAGATATGGATTTCCATCAAGCAGGATTGCCACTGATCGAGTTTCCAATACCTTGAGATGAGAAATGAGTGCTTACAATGTATCATATTAGCGGGGATTCATATAATTATGAAGATATCTAACAAATAGTGTAATGGAAGATTCCTCTACATGATGTGTAGGCCAAATGGCTCATGGAGTGGCTAGTGGGATGACATACAGGACCGCTAGGGGAACAACCTGTGGATTGGATAGGGGAGCTTGAGATGGTTACTGATGATTATCAACCCACTCACGTGGATTTTTTGAAACATATTATTCCCTCTTTCCATAATCTCTAGAATCTACCCTTTCTATGTGGGATGGAAGGTCAGGGTCATCTGGAGGCAACACATTGGGGTGGGGGAATTGTACATGCCCCTGATTCCCCAGTTGAGTTTCACTGTTGTCTTGTTGCCTCTCTGCAACAACTTTATCAAGGAGGTCATCGACCATATTCTTAGGCTTCGTGAGATTTTGACGCAATACAGCCTTTTTTGGATCATCCTTTACCTTCTGTACAGATCCCAATGGGTCATTGGGTTTTACAGTCCCAAGATGCTCTTTTCCCTTATTGGGATTCTGTCCATGGGATAATGACTCTGTAGGTATTATAAGACCTAGTAAATTTCATTACTGAAGAGTAATTCATCCCAATGGATCCAATAGCTTTGGAACTCCCTCAAGGGTAAATTTATCATCAATTATATCTATCTCATTTTCTCTCTCTGACAGGTCGTCTATAATTACCATGACTCTTCATGAGGTCATATCATCAATTTCACCTAGAATTTCAGGTTGGTGCCGCATAGAACTGAAATGAAGGGTAGCATACTTCCCCGGCCATGGACTTGAACATGGGGGAAGCCTCCTTGATAATCCTACAGATCACATTAAAGCTCTTGGCACACCTCTACTAGAGGGACCAATGGATTCGGGGGCATATTCCGCCAACACGGCCTATGAAGGTGGCATAGTTGGTGAGGAGATGGTGAAGTTTGAGGGGTGGATCACCCTAGCGCATCCTATGACTATGGAGAAAGAAATGAGGAGCTGATGGATTCGGGGGGCAGATTCCCTCACCACCGAATATAATGACGATGGGGTTGATAAGTATCCAATTGATTTTGTGGGGGATGCACCCGATATGGCCTCTAATGTCAATAGAGTTAGTGAAAATCCAATGAAGTAGGAGGCGGTTTTCCCTGGAATAGCCTCTGATGGTGGAAGAGTTGGCAAGGAGCTTATGGAGTTAGGGGAGGATAACCCTACTGTGTCCTTTGATGGTTGTAGGATGGTGAGAAGATGTTGGAGTTGTGGGAAGTATTCCCTGGTGTTTTCTCATAAGGTAGTGGAGTCTGCTAGGAGTCTATGGAGTTATGATTGAATGACCCTGGTGTATACTATGAAGCCAACGGGGTCGGTGAGCAACTGATGGAGTTGGGGGAAGGATGCCCATGGCATGGCATATGATAGTAGTGGGGTTGGAAAGGATTTTTTGGAAATGTGTGGTGGATGCCCCTGGTGCGGCTTCAAAAGGTGTCAAGTTAGGTGAGGAGCTGATGGTGCTAGGGGTGATATCCCCCGACACAGCCTCTAAATGCGGTGGGTCGCCAAGGAGATGATGATGTTTGGTAAAGGATGCCCTCGACACAACCTCTGAAGGATGTGGAATCAAAGAGAATCTAATTTAGTCGTGATATTGATGCCCCTGGTGCATCCTGTATAGGTGGTACGGTCGTCGAGGAGATTGTTGAGTTGGGTGACAAATGCCCCTGGGTTTTCCTCTAAAGGTGGCGGAGTCGGTGAGGAGCTGATGGATTCAGGGTGGATATCCTCAGCGTGCTATTTGAATGTGGTGGGGTCAGCGATGAGCTAATGGAGTTAGAGGAAGATGCCCCCGGTGTGGCCTCTAAAGGTGGTGGGGTCTGAGAGGAATCGATGGAGTCATGGGAGGATTCCCCCAACGTGTCCTTTGAAGACAGCGGGTTCGACGAGGAGCTGATGGAGTCAGGGGAATATTCCCCTGGCACGAACAATGATGTCGGAGGGGTCGGTGTAGATCCAATGGAGTCATGTGTTGGATTCCAATGGTTCAGCCTCTAAAGGTTGTGGGGTTGATGAGGAGATGATGGATTCTAGGGGAGGATTCCCCCATCATGGCCTGTGAAGGTGGTAGAGTCGGTGAGGAATCGATGGAGTCATGGGGAGGATTCCCCAAGTGCGGTCTTTGAAGGAAGCGGGGTCGGAGAGGAGCCTATGGAATCTTGGGGTGGATTCCCCAGGCTTATCCATTGATGGCAGTGGGGTCATCATGGAGCTGATGGAGTTGGGGGCGGAAGCCCCCAGCACGGCCTGTGAAGGCAGGCAGGTTGGCGATGACCCGATGAAGTCGAGGGTGGATGCACCATGTGTGGCCAAAGTAAGTGGAGGGTTCAGTGAGGAGATGATGGATTCAGGGGGATTCCCCTGGTATGGCCAATGAACATGGAGAGGTCGGTGAGGAGCTGAAGGAGTCAGGGGTAAATTCCCCCTACATTGCTTCTGAGTGGAGTGTGGTAGGAAAGGATCAAATGGCGTCGTGGGGAGGGGGTGTAAGGGGGTGGATTCCCCAGCATGGTCTCTAAATTTGGCGGGGTTATCAAATAGAATATGGAGTATGGGGGAGGATTCCCCAGGCATATCCTGTGAAGGTTGTAGTGTCGGTGATGAGCCATTGGATTTGGGGGCGAATTCCCTTAGTGCAGCCTCTGAAGTCTGAGGGGTAAGTGAGGATCCATTTATGTTTTGAGTTATATGCTCCCAGCATGGACTCCTAAAGATGCTAGGTCCTCAGGATCTGATAGAGTCGGGGGTAAGATACCCCTAGTATGACATGTTGAGGTGGCCAGGTTGGAGAGGAGTAGATGGAGTCATGTGTTGGATTCCCTTGGGCCAGCCTCTGAAGGAGGAAGGGTCAGAGGGGAGCCATTGGATTTGAGGGAGGATTCCACCAGCATGGACTATTAAGGTAGAAAGGTTGGAGAGGATCTTATAGAGTTAGGGTTGAATAACCCTTGTGCTGTCTTTAAAAATGGCAGGGCCAGTGAGTAGCTGATGGATTTAAGGGGGGGATGCCACCAGCGCAACCTCTTAAGGTGGTGTGTTCAGTGAGGAGTCGAAGGTGTTGAGGATCGAATCCCCCAAACATGTCCAATGAAGGTAGTGGGGTCAGTGATGAGACGATGATGTTGGTGGTGAATTCGCACTGCACTACCTTTGAAGGCGGTGGATTCGGCAATGTGGTGATGGATTCGGCAGAAAATGCCACCTACGCTCCCTAAAAGAGAAGTGGGGTCAGCGAGGAGCTGATGGAGTCAAGGGTGAATATCCCCAGTGTGGACTCTAAAGGAATAGGAGTCATCAAGGAGCTGATGGTGTTAGGGGTAGAAGCCACTGGCATAGCCTATTATGGCGGCCGATTCAGCAAGGGGCCGATGGAGTCTAAGGGTGGATGCCACCGACGTGGCCTCTAAAGGTGTTGGGTTATCAAGGAGCCTATGTAGTCAAAGAGGATTCCCCTATAATGGCCTATAAAGTAGGAAAGGTGGGTTAGGAGCCGATGGAGTTGTTGTAAAATTCCCCCATGCACTGCCTTAGATGGGAGGGGGTGTCGGCGAGGAGAAGATGGAGTCGGGGGAGAATTCTCCCTATGTGGCCTCTGAAGGTAGTGTGGTTTGGGAGGAGTAGATATAGTAGAGGAGGATGTCCCTAGTGTGGACTTTGAAGGTGGTAGATTCGGTGAGGAGCCGATGAAGTTGGTGGAGGATGCCCCCGATGATGCCTAGGAAGGAGTCTAATTCAAAAAGGGGCTACTAGACCATAGACTTCACACACCCATTGTTAATCATCCTCCCACTCATGAATGAGAGGTAATTCACATGGGTGAAGCCTCCATTTTGTCATTCCTAAAATTTCACATCTATTCATAGTTTTGAGAGAGGAAATTCATGTCAGGTCCAACATTTATGTGTTCTATTCATTCACTGCGGCGCACATCCACCCATCGAGGACGCACTGATTGTTTCCCCACATTCTGGATTTTCAAAGGCGGAGGCATCCATCACTTATTTAGAGATTTTTTCTCCTTTCTCAAAATGGGATGATGGGATGTCAGTCAATCATCTAGTATATTCCTCCTTAGATGTCATTTCCTAGTTTGAGTCTCCATTAAAGATTAAGACATTGTTCGTGAAACTTTTCCTAGTGACATGTCTTCATGGATTCCATTTAATTACACTACTTTTGTCAGGATATTCCACAGGTTCAAGTTAGGGTGGCAACCTTCGATCAGTGGAGTTGGCACATTGTTCATCGCTGGTATGTCTGGACACTAAAACACTGATGCATTTGGGATTCTTCCTATTATGATAGGGCTTCTTGAGGGAGCGGAAGCCCGAGGCATCCCACATTAAGATCTTGGAATTATATTTCTTATTCATGTATTTGAGGTTTTCCTAATCTTTCCATGTCTAACAAAGAGTATCCAAAAGTTTAAAGACTAGTGGAGATAAATTAGACTGATCAGAAAACTGATGGGAGTGGATCAGATGGAAGTATTCCCAAGAGGGAGCACACAAGGGGTGTTTACTAGATTAGTAGATCAAGACGCATGATTAAAGAAGTTACGAGGATTCTTGGGTCCCTATAAATGGGGCGTCGGGGTTTTCCACTAGTTAGGATTTAACCTCAGATTGGTTTACAATGTACCCAATCTTAAGAGACAAGGATGAAACCCATGTAGTTCAAAGGGTCAATGAATTGGGGGGGTCATTGAGGACAACCACCTGGAGACATGTAGGGGCTTACGTGTGGTTATCGGACCATAGTAAGAGGTTCACTCTTGGTTGGAATGTTTTGGATTGTGTGGGGATTATGTGTGGTTAGCTTCTTGATTGCTTCTAGGAGAAGCACAAATGTGGGTGACATAATATCACCATGATGTGGTGGCCCGGGTAATTATCAAGATGGATATGGATAGATAATTGAAATGGATGAGAAATGATATGGGACCAGTGTGAAGACAATGGTGATGTTGGTATTGAGTCTCAAAAAGACTTTCTACATATACCCATGATTGGGAATCAATGTCCATATAGTTTTATGGGGATATGGGACACCTTATGAGGTTACCTGTGAGAATGGATTCATGGATGTGACATGGTGGATGTTGATCCTCTATGTTGGGGCATCACAATCCTGAAATAGTGAGGCTCATTGGAGAGACCAAGATGAGACATGTTTGATGGGCTTGAACCTCATAGAGGATTCCTACATAACCATGTGTCATGGAATCCATGTCCATGTAGTTTAGGATGGGGCATGGAGTCATGGTGTGCGTTGAGGAAAACGACCTGACAACATGCTCGGGGTTACACATGGATAGCATCGAAAGGTTGGTCTAAAGCAATGGGGTAAGACCAGTGATGTGGGTCCCAAACAAGGGGGCTATAATGGATACCATCATTTGGGGACTACAAGGCTGAACACTAGTGGCGGACCACAACATCTTAGCGCTGGTTGGGTATTACAACATCTTACCGCTTGCTGGGGTTGAACCTCATGGAGGTATCCTAGGTACCCTAGCTAGTAGATAGGGATCAAAACCCATGTAGCTCATATAGGTTTAACAATGATTGGGGTCGAACCTTAGGGAGTTTTCCTACATAAAATGTCTGCAATACATGGATCAAAAACCACATAGTTCGAATAGGTTTACCAATGTTTGGTAATGAACCTCTAGGAGGCATCCTACGTACCCTGTCTAGGATACATGGATAAAAACCCACCTAGATAGAATATATACAGCTTAACATCACATGAGATGAGAAGGGGGATATAGTTTAACATCATGTGGGTTGAAGGATATCTAATGTAAAGTAGTTGGGACCGATTGGTGTTGGGAATGAACCTCGAGGTGGCTTCCTACATACCTTTCCTAGAAAGGGACAAAGACAAAGTCCACGTAGTTCGGAAGGGGTGTTTGGAGATTACACACTAAGACAGTCCAGGGAGGATACCATGGTCGGTTCTTACTCTAAGCCCACATGAGTCATGCACAGTGTGATAAACAAGAGGAATCAAAGACTGGGTGATCACATTGTGAAGGGTGAGACTGCAAAGGGATAAAGTGGGGCTCAAATGTGGCTAGCAGTCCAAAGAGGAAACTGGGGCTTATGATTTTTTAGTGGACAAGGGAGATGGATATTGTGAAATACTATATAATGGAGGCCCAATGGAGACAAAGCCCAGAGGGAGAGGGATTGGGAAAAGAAGGTCGTTTTGCCCACCTATCCTCTAGTATTTGGGAATGGGAGAATATATGGGGATCAGGGATTCTATATCATACAGGTATGGCTAGGGGCATACACCAGGATGGTTTCCCTTCCCCGTAGAAAGATTCTAGTCTATCAATAAGGATATTATTTCATGCGAGGAATATCACACTCTCATTGAGACCAGTGGGCGTTGAGAATTTCTAAGATGGTTTCCCCACATATATTTCATGGGGAGAGGCAAAATTTTAAAAAATGTGCTGAGGACAATGGTGCTTGGTATTTTAACATCCTGCAACTCATACAAGCCAAGTTCACTCCATACCTAAAAGACATACATAACTGATACCCACCCACTGTTGGGGAAGGGAAGGAATCTACAATTCCATGGTGAGGTAGTGTTATAGAGTGCTCCAATGATGGGATCACATTATTATGTCTATGAGAATATGAAATAGTTGTTATCATGCCTAAGTGAATTAGCATTAGGCTATGCAATGCAATATGAATCATCACCCAAGGAACCATAAAATCACATCGCTCGAGCCTGGAGGTTTATACGGGAAAAGGGTCAGTGAAAAAAATGGTACATAGGATGGGACTTTGAAATGCTCTATTTCTCCATAGAGTGAATGGATTTTGTGATGGGTTATGCTACTATGTGGAGTGTCCAAGCCAAGTCATAGTGTTCACATGCCTACTAAGGGTGCTTTAAGAAATTTAAGTGCTTTTGTAGAGTAGGACAACACGGAGCATGGGTGCCTTGAAAATAGTAGCACTATGATGCAATGTACACTGTGAATCATAGTGATCCTGCCTTAACATGTGTTTCCCATGTGTAAGGAAGGTACTTCGAGAATCATGATTGCTTTACAAAGACCCAAGTCCCCTTATGGAGATAATTACTTTGCAATGGATTGTGGGCTCCATGAAGGGCATTCCATCATGAAGAGGGGTTGTCTTTGAGAAAAAAGAAAGGTACATGGTAATGCTCAAGTTCCTTGGTGAATTCATTTTTCTCAATGAATCACAAAGAAAAGGTTGTTTCACGATTTGATAGATGAGAAGGTCCATAGTGTGGGTATCCTCCCTTTGGGTTCGAGGAGATCATGGTATTTATAGTAAAGAGTCAGCGCGAATCTTGGAATGCTCATTATGAATCCACTGGGTGCTCTATGATCGGCCACAGATAGCCACAGGTTTGTTATAAATATAATTTTGACCGACATCGCCTCCCTGGCACGGATCCCACCTTAATTCCCTCAATGGTGCTCATGGAGGTTTTCATCAATTTCCAATGGATCGCAGAGGCGATCTAGTTCCATCTATGGCCGATTATTCCTATCAATTGTGTTGTAACTGTGGATACTCTTACCTATTTTATTCCCCAACAATAGTAGTGGGGGCTATGACCTTGTGTTTGCTGCAATTCTGAGGGGCTTTGTGAAGGTGTTTTATGAATTATCCCCTTTGATATTGGATTCCAGTTTGTCTATTTTCCCTTTGTACACTTTTTTGCTCCAACAAATAATCAACATTGTTTTTCGTGGGGATATAGGTATAGTAAAAATGAAAATCACTCCCTATTTATAGGTTCCATTTGTCTCACCCTTAAATGTTATCCTAAAAAATTCATTGTGGAGGACATAGGCCAGTGGAGCTTCCCAACACGTTTCACCATGCATCATATATGATACTTATTTGTGATCTAGTGATTTGTTCTATTTAATTACCCACCAAATCTGACTGTATATTCCCTATACTTCTCTTTTGAGTGGGGTAGGGAGATTTGTTGGCACCAAAAATCATTCCCTCAAATGCATGAAAAATTCATACCTAGTTTGAAAATAACACATTTTATAATTTCACAAGAATCCATCAATAATTATTAAAAGGGATATGTTTCATGAATATCCTCCACATAGATACCTCACCCATCCAACCATGAACATATAAACTTCACGATGTCACTTTTTCATCAAGATCCAACCTTGACCGTATCTCCTCCATAGTGTAAGATTCCCTTCATGGTCTAACTATGAACTTATATCCTCCACAGATTCATTTTTCCATTATGATTAAAACATTATCATATCTTCTCTACAACTTTTCATTTCCTTCACGATACAACTGTGAACAAATATCCTTCACGATATCTCTTTTCCATCGTGATCCGAATGTAAATGTTTCTCTTCTAGAGCACCAATTTTACTTAGTGATCTGACCATGATTTCATGTCACTCACAGAGTTTCTTTTCCTTCACGATCCAACAATGAACATATCCTCTCCATGGTTTCACTTTTCCTTCATGATATAATAGTGAATTTATGTTTTCCATGACATCATGTTTACTTCATGATTTGTCTGTGAACATATCTCTTCTATACCATCATGTTTTACTCACTGTTCCCTGGTTGTTCTTCATGGTGAGCCATGTGAATAATATTGACCTCCACCTCTAATAAATAGTAGGCTCTCCCCCATCCAGACCATTGTTATGACGAATTTTCTTCTTTACATTCTCCCTTTTCAAGTATCTCTTCACGAACATCAATATGGATCGCCCATGGTACTTGAACATTGTGAGTGGTACCTCCTTTTTTTCATCATGGCCACCACCTATAGTAGGGATTCCCTTTGAAAAGGCCTTCTCCCTTTATAAGGGTAGGATCCCATTCAGGTTTATCGATGCTCCCTAAATCATTAAGACTTCACAAATTACTCTCCAAATAAATTTGTCTTAGCTATGATGAAGCTCTACTTTACCAAAGTCCTTCCTTCATGAAGCCCTATTCCTTTACAATGAAACATTCATTAACGGAGAACTAACCCTTCATGAAGAATATTTCCTCTTCAATGCTCTTTCTATAGATCCACCTATCCCCACAAAACCCTTTCTCACATGATTGTCTACACTTCTGTGAAGTTATTTCATCATTCCTCAAGTAGTGTTTCATATTGTTTTTCCATGCCTTATTCTTTTTTTCATAGGCACACTAACGACTATTTATTCTTCTCACAGACTTTCTAACATGATCCACTCGAGTGACCACTCCCCCACACCATTGTTTCTATACATTTCATGCCCATTCTGTCCCCTAAGTGTTGTTTGGGACATGTTATGCTTTTCCAAAGGGTGAGGATTGAGCCTCATCGTCTAATATATAGGATGTTAAACGTCCAGAAACCCTCATCTTGAAAATGTGATGGTAAAATGTGAGTTTCCACATGTGTTCTAGGGTTGGGAGAATTATATGGTAATTGACATCATAGATATCCTTAATTCTCTCTCCCAAAGTTCTTTACCTCTATGTGCACCTCAGGTAATCATCATATAATCCCAAACACACAATGATAGGGTGTTCCCTGTATAATGGCCATAATGTCCTCGTATATAGGTTCACACTCCTTGGTCATCCCACAAAGAGAAAGTCTTAATCCACATCATCCCTCATGGATACACCTTTGGTGACAAAATCAATATATCCCCCACTACCTCGTGTTTCCCACACCGAGAATGAATCACATGGGATTAGAGACTATCAGGGACCATTATATACACCCGATCTACTATTCACATTTTAGTCACATCACTCTAATCTTGTATGATGTTAAAAAACACCAATGTATACTAAAAATACTTTGACCATTATCTTCTAAACAGTGTTTGTAGGAAGCCTCCCTGAGGATCAAGCCCTCCTCTCACTTCAATTAAATTATTATGTGCATTTTAGGTCAACTCCCCTTCATCCCAAATGATCATAAACTGTATTCCCCTTAGATTATTGTTGTGTTTGATTCCCAGCAATGTGGATACATATGAAGCATGTTTTAATTCCAACCAATCCTATTGTAAACAAATTCCCCCTATTAAGGGATATTCCCTATTGATGTGATATTTTCCCTTTTTGGAACACATCGCCTTTATATGCCTCCCTGAGATGTTCTAGTCGATGTGGAATGTGAACCACGTGTATGACCTAGAATATAATTGGGTTTCATCCCCTTGTGTACAACCTAACCATATGTATAATTTTTTGAAGTGTTATTAACCTTACATAATACCAACACATCACCATAATCTTCTATTGTTGAATTCCCCTCTTGTGGTGGAATTATAACCATCAATAAGCCCAAAAATACACCATAATCATCTGCCAACATTTCTCCTATTTCAATGGGATGATAATGATATGTAAGTCATAGAATATCTTTGGGTCGTTGTTCTATGTGTATTCCATGATTCAATGACAAACCGTTGATGTACGTAGAATTTGATTCTGATCCACTTGGATACCATGGATGCCTTTTTGAGGTTTGATCCCCACAGTGTTTTCACATCCAAAAATTTCCATTGAACCATTGTGCTTCGAAAAGATCATGCCCTAACCCAGAGATTATGCTTCCTTTGGGTCTCATCCATGTGCTTCATTCTCACGAGCTGCCTTCTTAGGTGTATCAACGCCCCACCAGACTACATTGACATTGATTTCCATCTACTAAGATGTGTAGTATTACTCCCTATTGTTCAATCCCAAAAAAACCAACATATTCACATCAGCTCCATCCCATTCATCTCAATTATTTCCTCATATAATCCATCATCCATCCTAATTATACTCAGGCAAACACATTTTGGTGAACATATCTAATCCACCCTAGAAGCTAACTATGCATAATCCCTAACCATCCAACTACTGATTCTAGCAACACTCGGGTAGCTAACCATTTGTATGTCATGTGTTACCCCCTCATCCAACATGGGGTTTGATCCATTTCTCTTATATAAGGTATATAGGAAGCCCTAATATGGTTAAATCCAATCCAGTGATAAACCATAGTGTCCACATTATTGAGACGTACATTCAATTATCTTCCATTTGTGGTGACCCAATCTACCATCACGATGGTAATACTTCCCTTTTTAAGACATGCCATCCAGGTTCCATCCTCACATATTTTTTGAACCATCCACTTGGTAAACATTCATGGTGCACCCTCTTATGGGTGTATCAATATGGTTAACTCGTGTTAGTTTTTTTATTATACTGATCCATTTCCTTTAGATGTTGAACATCAAGCATACCCCATGTTGAATATTGGAAGTTGAGGAAAAACTCGATGATATGCCACTGGTATAATATTCCAATTATTTTATTTGGGATACCTCATGCTTCCATGCCCTTTTGAATCCTTCTCTTAAGGTAGAATTCATGTGTACCAAGGTTACGTCATCCAGATATGTTAGTGATGCCCAACGTGGATACTTACCTGAATGAATTTTTTTATCCTAAGAAGACCCTTGGTAATGTCCTAATAGATGTAGTGTAATTATTGAGTGTCCACAAAGACATGGAACATGGGAGGGTTTCACAAACAACAACAAAATCTATAATGGAGACCGGAATTGGGTGTTGAGTTTTGAGGGGGAATCCATGTAAGGAGGGAACGATATCCTATCATCCCATAATGATCATGGAGAAGGCATCATGGAAAAAGTGATGAATTACTCTCACCATTGGAATGTAGGAATGTGGGATACAATGCCCAGCCATGAAAACATCAAACGCACTCTGGTGGCATGCCCTAGTGGGAGCATCAGAAACAATGATCTTATAGGAAGCAAACCCACCTTTTTAAGGGCGAACTCCATAATATTTCATACATCATTTGATAATATTCCCAATAATGTATCAAGTCTCATTGAACAATAGGGAAAATGAAAATCAATCCCAAGGATCTCCACAATAGGTGCAAATATAAAATAATGTGACACTCCAAAATAGAATTAAAAATAAACTAATGTTAAGGATACTATAATAGTTCCTGGAACCATAAAAGGTCAAGAACACTCTTCTACTAGTATTGGTTGGACATCATACATCTTTTCTATTCCAAAATCATAAGATATATCCTAGAAACAAAGAGAGGTACCAAAATACTAGCATTGTAGTTATGATGATTTATGACCATGGCCATAACCACCACCTTATCATGATCAACTATTGATACATAAACTCCCTACCTGATGATAAGATGTTGAACTTATTCATCAATGTTGAGTTAATAAAGACCCCATATCACTGGATACTATAGGATAATCTATTAAAAATCAATTAATATGAGCAATCATTCTACCATATTGGAATTCAAATATGTCTATGATATACATGGGTTTCATATGTTTTAGCCTACCACACTGATGAAACCTCACCTAAATACATGAGTATACACCCTAGAAACTAGTATCACAACATGGAATCTCCAAACAACAATTCATACTATCGGTTGATATAGTTTTTGATGTCAATGTTGAACCACCTTTTCCTACACCACCGGCCTCTCTCTGGTTATTCTCTATGATAAGAACCTTGCTCACTATCCCATATATGTTATTAAACAAAAAAAATCACATTTGATCAGATGCAATACCTAAGACCATAGAAAAGTATCTAGGATCTAGATAACTCATCACCTAACAGAACTAGTGAAAAGTGATGGAGCTCTATAAAATGGATATTATATTCCAAGATTATGAATGTTCTTTACTCCATGTGAATAAACTATCTAGGTCTTTTATCCCTTAACATAACAATTTTAAAAATATTCATATAAGTCCATCTAAAAATCACTCCCAGTCTGTATCCAGATGTAAATCCATCTTCGTAAAAATGACCCACCACCTATTGGTGGAATTATTATTCTTATATAAAGTGATATTTATTATTTTCTCAGTAGGTGTTTTATGACACTTGAAAAAAAACATAAACTCTAGCCATTACTCTACATCTTGTGGACCACCATCCCTTGAAAATGTTGGTTGATGCTACAACTCAAACAAAAATGTTAACTCTTCCATAGTCAAGAAGGTTGTAGGGGTCCACATGTAATTTGATTGAAAGATAAGAATCCCTCTAAAAACTATGTATTGGAGATGATATCAGGTATATCATGTATTTCCTGAAGTGGAAATGCTGGAGGTTCTACTATTGATCTAGGTCCCATCACCTCTGAAGTATGGCCGTCACCACCCTCTTGGAACCTAACATGAAGTTGTCATCATGGAATGTCTCGTCAAATTCAATACATAATACCCAAGGGAAGATTAATTCACCACTATAATTATTTATATATTAATACGATAGACAAAATACAACCATTATAAGAGTCCCACCCCTCTTCCAACTCCTAAAGCTAGGTTTAGGTGATGTTTAGAGAAAATCAATTGCAAGAGTATTTGATTACTATTCACTTTAGATTTCTATTCGAGATGATGATTTTTTGTTTTAATTCAGAGGTCCTAGTATACCAAGTGTTTATTGACTGTTATAGTGGAAAATTCTATTAAAGTTTCAATTGGAATCACCATTTTATGACGATTGTTTCATTTTATAATTCAATTCCTTATATGTTGGTACTTGTTTACTTAGATAATTATTTAAAATAGTTTAGTTAAATAGAAATAATTTTCTAATTTATAATGGGAAATAAATATTATAAACTAAAATATATATTCTATTTATCCACAACCGTAAATTTATCAAATTCTGTATGAATAGTTAGGACAATTTCATGGGCATAGAAATCAAGCCAACAAAACAAGTTGCATGTAATGAAGAAAGTCATATAAACCTAGAATGAATTATAAATGTTATATAAATCCATAATTTTTTATTATGATGTATAAAACACTAATTAAATTTCTTCTCTATCCAAGTGTAGAAATATAACATCATAGGGAACAGAAATCATCATGTAGGATACACAATAGTGATGTCAAGATAGTTTCAGCCCGAATAA
The DNA here is from genome assembly GCA_963277665.1 of Viscum album. Lineage (NCBI taxonomy): Eukaryota > Viridiplantae > Streptophyta > Magnoliopsida > Santalales > Viscaceae > Viscum > Viscum album. The sequence goes on from OY728140.1 coordinate 1,064,311,800, forward strand.
TCTAGAAAAACATTTCCCATATCATGAAATTTGTCCTCTCACTATATTCGGGTAAGATACTTATTGGAAAATGTTCACGACCAAATCCAAAAACATGATATTTCTCCATTCTACAATCTCAATTAGTATGGAATGGAGAATAATTGAAAATAAACCACATTAATACAACATTTTGATGTCCCAAACCGAGATCACATAGTTATAACTGAACCCAATTGTTGACATGACCTAAAGAGAACCTCCCCATGTGCTAGATTCTTCGTACAAGCAGTGAGTTTATAAGGTGGAATAGAGGAGAAACCAACCCCTCGTGATTAGAGGGTATTACATTAGTATAATCATATCAGTCAATGGTAGAAGCAATTTATTTAACCATATAAATGAAGAGTAATCATCTATCATATAACCATCTAGGTACACACATCCACTAATGTCATATACAAAAATGATGATGATGGAATTATACATGAGAAGAAAATACAAGGGGATAATGGAAATAAGAATATACAATAAGTTATATAATGAACGAACAAAAAAACAATGTTTATATGTAGCACCATCTTGGGGATAAGATTTTACCCCACAACACTATCCTATAAAGGTAATCATGAATCCATAGTAGGTATCTTTAAATTGTACCTACATAAATCTATAAAGTCTATCTTGATACCCTATAGAGACCCAAATAGGAAGTGAGATATAGTCATTAGGACACCACCAACATCATCTAATATGATCATGTCTATGATTTAAATATAAGTAGGGTGTGGGTAACAATAAAAACAATAACTTAAATGTGGGAAATAAGTAACCCACATAGGTTTGGATGCCCATGGAACACCCATCCTATACTACCTTCTTCACCATAAGCTATAATGCCTCTAAAAAAATATTCATTCATTATTGAATTTTTAATAATGTCTTAGAACCTGAAACATATTCAATGATTACCCCTTGAGTCATATATGAACCTTATATATATAATTAGTACACAATAAAGAAAAAGGATTTGAATGAATCAAATATTATTCATTTGGATTTCAGTTTCATCATGTAAAACATTATTTATATATTTAAAATTAAAACAGAGACTATCCTTAGAATTCTTATTTAGGAGAATACATATATATATAAGAATAATATGAACCCATCCTCTTATAAGAACATCCTATTAATTTCTTATATAGACCCTATTATTGATCTCAGTGTGGTACAAAGTCATATACCTCTAATTCTACCCTTGGTAGTCCACAAAGGGAATTGAAGTATCACTCATGGTGTATAAAAAGTTATTCTCACACAGTCTATCATTGGTAGTCAACATAGGGAGTCCAAGTTTCACACATAGAATGTATCATGTTTATCCCTATATTTATATCCATGAATGTTTACATATATAGACCATGTATCACTCATGGAATATATAATATTTTTTTCAAAGTGAGTTCATCCATGAAATTCAAATAAAAACCCGTGTGTTACACGAGGTTCATTTGCATTCAAATTAAAATTAATTTATTTAAATATCACTGATGATTATATTCATGTAATTCCATGTCAAAACCCATGTATCACAAATGTGATATTAATATCACTTTTCATGGTCCTAGGACTAACCATTCCATTTATGTTCACATTAAATTCAGATGGCCATTAGTATTATATTATAGATTAACTACCCTCATATGGTGTCTAGAAACATACCCTAAGATTAGAAGGCCTTTTATTTAATATTATGAATAACTCCTGGTGGATGTTTATCACAGATTCCACCAAGAAATTATAGCATGACAACTGGACTGGCACCACCCTTAGTACTATGATTCCTTCTAATACCTCTCCGGATAGCATCAATTATACCATAAGGGAGGTGATGCATTATAATAACATAGATCTCCCTGATTAAATCACCCACGTTGTCGATGATTATATATTCTCTAATGGTGAAGGCTTTATTATTTGGGAACCTTCCCTCAATGGTATTGTTTACTCAAAAAAATTACAACAAATATTTCACTACCTCTGACCCTTATTTCTCTTGGTTTCCATTTTTCAATAAACCCTGGATAAATCCTTCAAGACATAATATTATTTGGTGTATTTATCATAACCATATTCATACAGAGGATTTTCTCTAGTCCTTTGGTGTCCATCTTTGCTCAAGATTTTCCTCCTACCATCATCATTGGGAGGACATACCTCACTTATTTTTGTCTTGTGCTATAGCCTCTGCTCTTTGGAATTATATTACAAAAAAATTTGACTGAAGATGGTTACTATCTGACTCTATTTTCTCTTAGGTATAACATTGTGTGGAACTCGACTCTTCACAACAAATCAAAAATTGATTCTTATTTGAAGATTATGAGATCCTCCATTTTATTTGGTATGATAAAAATTCCATTATTCACAATAAGTACTCATTCAATCTTAATACAGGTCGGACGAGGATTCTTATTTCCATTAGGGATTCCTCAATGCTGTAGAAATCTCATTGCAACAACTCGGTTGGTAACTTTTTGATCCTTCGATGTCTTAGACTCAAAGGAATCGTCAACCAGCCGGATCTCCTGTTTGAGGTGTTTTGGAAATCCGTGATTCCTGGTGGGGTCCAAATTAATGTAGATGGTTTTTTTAAAGGAAATATAGGTCCTGAAGATTGTGGGGCCATTTTTTGGGACTCAACTTGGCTTTTTCATTGATTCTTCTTTGGTAGTTATGGGATTGTATCTTCCTTTGAGGCTGAGATAATGGTTGTGATTCATGCTATCACCTTTTTAAAGCTGAAAGGCCGAACAACATCCGGATCAAAAGTGATTCCACCACCATTTTACAAGCTATATGAAATGGTGTGGTTAACCTCACATGGACTCTTACAGTGTGCTAGAAGATTTTCCTTAACACACTTCTAGAGATTATATACATTTCCACCCATGCCTATTGTGAATCAAACATGGGGGAGATGGTCTTGCAAACAAGGGAATCAACCAGGACATTACGTGGATCGATTATTTGCCAGTTGATCATTTTTGTATCTATGAAAAAGACTATAATAAAATATCTTCATTCGGACTCATGTAGTTCCCTTTCTTGTTTATAATAAATTGTGTCTTGGACTTTGACCAATGCGTTTCCTGGAAAAAAAATCCAATTCAGAATAATTGTGGTTTTTTGTTTTAATGAACATCTCAAGACTAGGTATGAATAGATGGATGACCAGAATGAAGGGGAATGTTCATCAATTCACTCTTTCATTTAATTAAAATTACACATCAATCATCTTATTTATCCTATCAAGAGCATGTGGTCATAGAACACACCTATACAGGTGAATCAAATTAATGAAATTTAACCACTATTATGTCATAAATGGGATTCATGGTTTTAATAGGTAATGAATATTTAATTAATTAGTGATAAAAAACATTTAAAAATAATATCATAGGAAATCCATCATGAATAACAATGGTTCAATACATAAAAATAAGGAATTTAAGGGAAAATTATGAGACCACCTACCTTAGCTTGGTAGTTGAATCCTATTCTATTTTTATTCTCTAATCTATGCTATAATTGAAAAAAATACATTAATAGAATGATTTCTAAAAATAGTTAGTAGTATTTTTCTCCAAAATATATGATTCTATATTGAGATAATTTAGAAAATGTGTTATAGAAATGGAGAGATTATTGATGGAAATAAAATGAGACTGATAGAATAAAATTTGACTTATGGTAGAGGAATAAAATCAATTCTAAACATTAGGCATATATGAGCTCACCAATGGGAGAGGGGTAGGTTTTGGTGAAATACGATGAAACCGAAAATGTATAGATTAAAATAAGGTAGGAGATAAATTTTCATTTCATCCATTATTAAAGGGTCATATAGTTTGGCCGCATTGTTGGCCAAACCATGTGACATCCACTATCTAGGGACAACCCTATTGCATGGGATAAGCAAAAAAAATTTAATAATTGTGAATTGTCCAAGAAAAGTCCATATACAATTTGATCAATAGAAGTTGCACATTTTTGGGTTTTTGGGTATCATGGTTAGGACAAACCTTGTGGCCCTAGAAAATGCACTGGACCACCCAGTTTGGTTTAAACAAATCGTGTTGATTGGGATGCATGGTTTCTACTAACCGTTATGGAAACAAGATTACTCCATAATATGGGGATTCAGGCTCTCTACAAGCCTTATTAGCCCTTGTAACCCCTATGTCAAATTCTTCACTTTTATTAGGTTATAACTATATAATTAATCTTAATATAAAAGGTTTTCAACCTCATATAAATTTTGAGTTCATTGACATTAATGTTTAATATAATTTTTAAAATATCTTCAAAAACATTTTATTTTAAAAGGGAAAATTAATTCTTGTTCTTGGATACTATTTTTAGAATTTATTTTTTCACTCTTAAGATATTATAATATAATAATACATACTGTATAATTATAAAATATTTAATTTTTACCCAGTAAATTAATTTATGATGAAATTTATTAAAAAACAACATTGGATAATTTCAATACTCTTATATCAAAAAATATATTTCATTTATCAAAATTATTCTATAAATATTATAATTTTAAATTTTAACTTAAATCCCCCATTTATTTAAAAATATTAGTTTTTTAAATCAATGTTTTTCTAACCATTATAAAAATTACACTTGACTAGATAAAATTTTATTAGAAATTATATTTGATGGAAATTATTTAGAAATAATATTTAAATATCATATATTTTATTTTAATTTTTTTTAATTAATTAAGAATAGTATCTTTTTAGAAACATTATATTCCACAAAATTAAAATTTTTGTTTCATCAAAACAATATATAATTTTTATATAATTTATTCAGTAATAGTTTTATGGTAATAATAATAGATAAATATAATGATTGCTTTATTAATAAAAATATAATAATTCACTATGTTAGTGTCTACAAATGTAGACCTTTATTAAAGAATTGACTTTACTAAGGGAAAAGTGTGAATTAATTATATTTTTTTAGGGAGGTTCGGGGAACATTGTTTGGGTTGTGATGCCTATGATCATGATATTATCTTAAATATAGTTTCACTCTTTGTTTAGATGTTGAATCTATACATTGGATTGGTTAATATAAATTCCTAGTGATTTTATTTCCATTATAATATATAATAAATGGGATTCATAGGGTTTGATCCTATTTGGCGACACCATAACTTCCTCTATATGTGTGAGTTGGTTTTAGCATTACCTCATATATATACCATTCATAGGGAAATTATATAAGGAATATACTATTAATGGTTAAGATGGTTAATGGTTTTTTATTTCTTATATGAGAAAACATATAATGGTCCAAAAAAACATTTTATTGCATGTGTTTTATATAATACCATTACTTGATGGGGAAATTACTTATTTAAAAATAAATACTTGTGTATAAGTGATTGGGATATTACATAATTTTCCTTTACAAAATTTCACACTTCAAATTTCATTTATACACCCAAAATGATGGTTCTTTTATTTTATCACCACTTCTTGGTTCGTAGTCCCTTAATCTAACTTTTAGTTCAATCATATCCCTTTAACTATGTGAGTTTTATTATTTCTTGGAACCTTGTATTTATGATCTATTATCATTAATGGATGCACCTCATTTCAATTTTCCTCCTCCAATTGTATCACCTTTGGATTTAGTTCATGTGAGGGGTATCATATGAACTTCCTCAAGAGGGATACATTAAACACATCACTACATGAGATAGGATAAGTGGGAGTAATAATAGATAGGACTCCAATATAATGTTATCATGAATCTAAAATGGGAAAATATATCTTGGACTAATCATTAAATTCTTCCAAAAACACATGAATATATTCTATGGAGATATATGAAAGAAAAATTATCTAGAACCTAAAACTCTAGGTCTCATCAATGATTTCTCGTATATATTTTCTTACAAATATTTATTGATTTCCTATAATTAAGAATAGTTTAATGATTTTTAACCAAAATATGTATAAGATCAAGTCCCATAATTTTTTTCTCTATAACTTCATTTTATCATGTTGGAGTCTTCCACATCTTCTCATACACAGCCTTATAAGGTTCAATATAAATGCTATAATAAAAACTTGTTTATTTGAAAACTATACTAGGTAAATTTTTTAATCCCTACAACCTTGTAAATACATTGAATATGATCTCAAGGTATTTTTTAGAGTTTTAGTGAATATTTGAGAGTAAACATTCATAAAAGGGTGATACATAATGTTAAATCATAGTAATACATAAAATTCTTATTGAAGGACTCTACAAAACCATGAGGTAAACCTTGATCTAAATCAGTTACAGTAGATATTGGAACTCTATGTAGTCTAATCACTTTCATTATGTACATCTTCACATTTTATTCATGTAACTAATCATCCATGATAGAAATGAATTTAAATGACATTAAAAGGTGATTGATTACCACCTAGATGGTGTTATGTAATTTAAGAGTTTCGAGAATTCTTATTATGAAATAAATTTTTATTTTTCCCCATTTTATTTACTGGTATGAAAAATTGTTTCACTAAACTCTTAAATATCCTCCCTTCATCCTTTAATTATTTATATAGGAAGAATCATGATATTAATTCTATGATATCCTTCTTCATGTAGTCCCACCATATTTTATTCGAAAAATCTATATAAATTTTTCCTTAGACTAATAGTTAAGGTTTAGGTATGTGAAACATCTAAAAGATCCCCCATTAGAACAATTTGTATGTGACATGTATCCAGTTTCAAAATATCATAATTCAATAATTATTGTGGTTTAACTCCTTAATATTCTCAACCATCTTCTAAAGAACCTCATCATCCTTGTGAACATCCTCGATCCCATAATAATATATTGTTAAGCATTCATTTTTAGGTTCAATGTAGATTCATTTATTATTCTCATATTTGTCCTCTTTATTTCAATGGATACTAGATCCCATGAGATTTTCATTAAGGAAATTTTTATAAAATGTTTTTTCCTTAGAGAATATACCACATTTTTCTCATTAACATGATAGAAATGGATTGATTATTAAAAATACATGATTATCTCTAACCACCTTTATCGGTTCATATTAATCTTATTGTTTCTAAATATATACTTGGGGATTTTATGATCCTATTAAATTTCATACTTCTCCCCATATATATAATGACACCACTTTAATCAACAAATAAGGTCACTACAAATAATTATAGACAATTTTTTTAGAATCTCTACTCATGTATCATTAATTGGAAGGATAAATAGGGTACAACATTTTCAACATTCATTAGAACACAATCCAATATTTTTTTGATGCATCACTGTAGATATCAAATTTGTCCCCAATAGTGGGAATTTTTTTCAAAATATACATTGATTAGATTCTTATTTGGATATTTAAATCATTCTTCCCATATATAATTCTAGAAAAACATCATCCACAATTGAGATAGAGTGCTTAGTATACTTGAAAATTGTTTATGTTTCTCAAAAAATAGAATATAATTTAAAAATAATCTTTGGGAACTATGGGCTTCCATCATAGAGGTTTTTCTAGTAAATCCTTCAATTATTTATTTTTTTGTAGGTTCAAAAAATATTCATTATATGGCGATTACATTCCATGTTAATGTTACATTATCCATCAAAAACATTCATTTACTATACTCTTCATACTTATTTTTTATTGATATGGCCTTTAGTATAACATCAAAATCTTATTCAAGCCCCTCCATGATTTTTTAATTTAGATTAAAAAGACATCAATAAATACAAATCATAAATTTTTCATAAAATCCATAAAGACTCTATGCATTATATCCATGAATATTATTGGTGCATTAGTGATTCTAAATGCTATCACTATTAACACATAGTGTTTTTTCCTTATAAAAAATGTAGTATTGGGTATTTCCTTCTTATATTCATTTAATTGATGATATACAAAGATACTAACCACCTTAGATAAGTAATGAGATCCATTGATGATTGACCATGTCATCAAATAACAATAGAGGCTAATTTCTCTTTATCATGATTTTGTTGAGCTCATGATAATCAATGGAGATGAATATTAATCAATCCCTCTTCTTGATAATGATGACATGTGCAATCCTTAGTGATTCACTTGGACATATAAACCCTTTATCCATATTCTCATCTGATTTCATCATCATCTCATCAAGTTTAAAATTTCCATTCTATATGGGGTCTTTGATATTGGAAAATCTCTTTCTATAAGTTGAATCAAGAAATAAGCTCCCTAGTTAAGTGGATGTCCAAATAATTCTTTGGGAAAAACATTAGAAAATTACCTTACCATGGGCATGATATCAAGGATGATCTATTCCTTAATCTGGATAATATGAACTGGATACACTTACTCATAATGAAATAATATTCATTCTTGATATCATGAAATAAATAAATACTCAACATCCTCCTTTCAATTAAATACAATCTAGGGGTGATTTTTGATATGGAGGGTGACATCCTTATCACAAACAAATTATATTGGATCTATATAAGGAAATCCAATCCTTGTCGAGAACATTAATGAATTATACTAATGTGAGTATCAAATGGTTTTCTTATAAATTAATAACAAAAATTTTAATAATGGAGGAATTATATATATAGGGTGCAATAATTTTCCCTTTTTTCATTGACATCTCTAATTCCATGTTTTGTGGTGGTGTATGAATATTTATAATAAAAATATAGGATATGAAGGAATTCATAGAACCAAAATTAAATATTACAGTCCCTATCCTTAAATAAATAAATAGTGTATATTTCAATACTTTATTGATAGGATCCACCATAGATGTTGGTATGGTATAACATAACCATATCTCTCTGGGACATCAAGGTTGTTTCGATTAGATTTCCTAGAAAACCCATCGATTATTTTAGTAATTTTCATTGTGTCTTTTTTTATTCATTGGATACATTGGGAAATAGGATGATTATTGTTAGGAGTATTCCTTTCCTACATAACATTGGTGGGTTTCTCTCATTAGAAATTTCTAGATATATTCTCTCTAATAGCACACCTAAAGTATTTAATTGTCCCCTTTAGGTAATTTCCATGATTCCTCATCACACATTTTTTATAGGTGGGTTTTCATAATTTATTTTCCCTATAATATATTTTAATAACACATGAAGAACACAAATCCACTCACTAATTCTTATTACCATACCCATGAGACCCTTAAGATTCATTTATCTCTATTTTTTACTTTGAATGAACACCATATAATTACCTCATAGCTTTCAATGATCAAAAGAAGTAATTATTTTCATAGACATGGATTTTTCCCACTAAAAAATAATCCACAATTAATATTAAGAGAACTAGAAAATTCAATTTAATATTGATGGAAAAACCATCATGGTTCCATATAGGTGTTTTTTGGATTAATTTATTTTTTACCAAATCTAGATGACCAAAAATGAATATGGATGGTGATTACTAAATTGGTTTTTATGGTGGTTCAATTTCCCGATTGTTTTTCAAATCGTTGGTACTCAAAATTGACAGTTTTTTAAATTTAATGTTATTTTCAAAGGGCTCATGGGTTGTAGACCATAAATATGTCTCATGGACCACAAATAGAGGTAACTGGAATGGTGAATGAAATTATTAAAATTCATATTTCCATATATCAATTATAAATATACTAAGAATCATAGTACATGGACCGCATATAAATATCAGTTCGTGAGAATGATTGATGTTCATGAGAGGTTTGAAGTTCCCCAATGACACGTTGTTTCCAAATTGATGTGATTATTTAGTCTTCTTCAAAGGGTTTCATTTTCATAAGATTTAGTCATTATCAAAATGATAACAATTCTATATGGACTGCATAGCTATACTTAGTGAAGGATATACCACATCAAAGTATTGGGTAAATTAGAGTAATATGATTTTCAGATATATTTATCTATATAAATAACCCTAATCATATAATTATGTGAGGTGAATTTTATTAGAAGTTATCATCACTATGGAAAAAACATTTAGCAATGTACGATGTTGTTCATGAAAAAGATTTCAAAGAAAGATAAGAGTTCTTGATGGGGAATTATGTGAATGGTAAAGTTATTCACATGTACAATTTCATGAAAAGAGTTTTTTTTCTATGTATCACATAATATAAAATGGACCATAAGGTATCCTCCATTCATGGATAAAGAGACTTTCTGTAGAATAAAAGGATGCCAGTGGAAGAGGCAGTGGTGTGAAAATGAGGAGACAATCTATAGAAGTGAATGTGGTCCACATATGAAGAATATTTCCATTATTCACTTATAAAAAGTGGTGAAACACAGTTCAATGAGGATTCATGATAGTTCCCAGAAATAGAAATGGAGTTCAATATGGATTCATGTACATTTTAAATGGATCTAAAATAGTTTGTGAATGTAATATCTTCAATCTAATAGTATACAGAAAAGTTGTTTTCATTTATGTGTCAAAATAGAACATCAATACACAATATATCTAAAATTGAGGATGTGTTAATTCATGAAAATTAAGAGATGTACTAGTCTATAAACATTGACTGAATCCCTTCTAGAGTAGTGAGTAATAGAAGAGGAATACAATAATCCTTTTCAACTAATAGTGATCCAGAGAAAGAGACTTAAGGAGTGGCCTTTGGGAAATAAATGATCATAAGCTTAACATTGAAATTTTATTGATCCATGGAATAAAATTTATCTAGGAAAAATCATTTATTGGTGGTGAGACTTAGTGAATTTGGTACAACATCACATTGATGTCCTCTACTCCTTATATTATCCTAATGGTAGTGAACCATGTAAAAATATGTGTCTATTTTGTTTGATTTCTTACATTACATTATATGCATCATCATAATGTAAATATGGAAATGATTAGATAAATATCATAACTAATAGTCAAATTATATGAACATTATAACAAAGAGTTCATGATCGATTGGAATATGAATATGATACACCTGATTTGTGTATACATTTTTCATAAATATTATTGAAAATACAAACAGTTTTTCACCAAATACCTACTTTTTAGAAGACAAATACTATTATTTTGGTGTTCTTGTCTATTTTTAGGAGCTTTCAGGCTAAAATACACAAATCGAGGGAAGTCTGTGGAAATTTTAAAACTAGACAGCGTGTAATTTTTATACATGCCATGTACATCTAGACAGTGATACGGATTACAGGAGGGAGTACATTCCCATGTCACCAGGCATAAGCTACACACTGTGTGAGGTGGCATTACACACCGTGTGTTACATTCTAGAAGTGGTTGTTGCCGAGAAGATTCTACATGCCCATGTGGTCGTTGAAGGAGAAACGACGTGTTCCATTTTTACACATCATTTCTGCTATTAAAGAAGGGGTTGGTGGCTACATTTTGACATGACACACCGTGTATGGTGGCGCTACACGCCGTTTACACTCACCAATCAGGTGGTGCCATGTTCAAAATCAAAGAGGGCATGTTATGCTGCCTACCCACGGAAAAAATGGCGCCAAAGAGAGTTGACGGAAGTACACGGTGTGTACTTTCTATACACATCATGTACTTTATTTTTCTATAAATAGAGGCCTTGGCCTTCGGATTTTGGGAGTTCATAGGGTTCAAAACCATTTGAAGGAGGGGAGAAGTTCTGCTGCTACCATTCCCAAACCACCGTGGTTCCGTTATTCCACCATTCCACCTACCAAAACCACTCCTCAAAGCTTACACAATGAATTTATCAGGTATCAAGTGTATTGTTCCTATTATGTTTTCCATGTGTAACTAAACCCATTGTGTTGGGGATGTGGGAAATAAAGGATTGTATTATGCTATATTGATTTAGATAGTTGTGTTCGTTCTTCTTAATTCTCCTTACTCCTCTTAAATAATTGTTAAATATTACTGAGAATTCTGAGCCAGACCAAGGGAAGAATTCTCAGCGATATAAAAGAAGAGTAACATTGAAAGCTTTAATGACCATTGAAAAGGTTTCACCGATTCATAAATGGACTAACCAAATTAAGAATTGAGAAACACAGACTACCAAACCAAGGAGTCAATTTCTTTAATTCCAAACAAGAGAAACTGAACCAAGGAAATCTTGTGAAAGAAGGGAATCTAGAATGATTAATTATCATGAACAACACAACCATTTAAGAAATCTGTATAAAAACTCTATAATCACCACAGCCCCAATACATTTCTCTTTCTATCAAAACATCTTTAAATCATTTGTTGTTTCCTTTAAATTTTTAATCATTTTCTTAAAGTAAAAAAACTGTTTCACTCAATCCGAACCATGAAAATCCACTCTAAATTCTGTATGTTTCACTATGTTATTTATAAAATCAACTGAACCAACACACTACCAAAATTCCATGTAGATCGACCCCACACATCAACAATACTAATGTTTTAAGAGTGGGTTAATAACAATTTGGGGCACTGATAATGTACTTTCGGTGAAACGACCGACCAAATTTTGGCACCGTTGCCGGGGAATTTTTTTTATTTCAGTGTTACAATTTAAGTTGTGTTGATAATTGATTTTGTGAAAATAAAAATAAAAAATTCTCAAAAATTTATGTTCTAATCCCATTTCAGTTTTCTCTTTTATTTTCCCTTTTATGCCTGGAATTTTTGTTTTGGATGTGTAGGACCTTAGGTGCAGGAATAGATTCCCCACTCGGTCCAGAAGCAACAAGTCATCGGAACTTGTTCCGCTTGATCCGGAAATCGAACGGACCCTGCTTCATCGTCAATGTGCACTGAAGGAAATACACCAACAACAACCCTCAACCATCGTGAACACAGAAGAGGGAGCACCGGCCGTGGATGCTATGACAGATCATTAGTACCAGGATCAGCAGCCTCCCGCTGCTGGTCTACCAGAGCAGGCTTTTGGAGGCTTCGTGGAATTCCTCCCGAGGGATTACCAACGGCCGCCGCCGCAACCTCCTCCGGTGTATGTACAACTACAATAGCCACAATAGATCTTCCAATAGCCCTATTTATCCCCTCAGGAGCAGCAGTACAAACAACCTCCACCCCCTCAGCAGCCACCTCCATGTCGTACTCTTATGGAGTACGGACTTCCTTCAATCCATGGAGTTGATACGGGCATCGTCCATCCTCTGGTCCAGGCCCAGTACTTCAAGATTAAGCCTGCAATCATGTAGCTAATCCAAGACACTATCCAATTCAGAGGCCTACCCAGTGAGAACCCGAACGCCCATCTCTCCAACTTTTTGGAGGTCTGTGACACATTTCGGTACAATGGCGTGTACGAGGACGCCATCCGGCTTCACCTATTTCCCTTTTCTCTACTGGACAAGGAAAAAAGACTGGATCAAGGGGCTTCCACAAAGATCTATCCTCACTTGGGAGGAGCTAGCCCAGGTGTTCCTGTCCAAATACTTCCCACCATCGAAGTCGGTGACACTAAGGAATGAGATTCACAACTTCTAGCAGCATGACTTTGAGTCATTATACAAGTCCTGGTAACGTTTCAAAGAGATGCTATGAAAATGCCCACACCACGGACTCCCACTCTGGCTGCAAGTCCAGACCTTCTACAGAGGACTCACAACAAATACCAAGTCAGTGGTAGATGCTTCTGCTGGAGGTACAATGATGAGGAAGTCTCCCGAAGAACTTTTTGAACTACTGGAAGATATGTCTGCCAACATCTTCTAGTGGCACTCTGAGAGGGGGACACAAAAAAAGGTATGCATAGTATTGATGCTACCACCATGCTCACTACTCATTTGGATGCAGTGTCTAAGAAAATTGACACATTGAATCTCAAAGGAGAATCTCAAGTTCATGTGGCGAACCATCCAGCATGCGGTGACTGTGGTAAGAACCACAATCTGAGAGAATGCTCGGGACTTCCATCCGACCCTTCTACAAGCGAGGTGAGATTTGTTGCTCAAACTTGAGGGTTGAATCAATTTAAATAGTACAAAAACCCAGCATGGCGAGATAACCTGAACCAAGGTTGGGGCCAACAGTAGAAAAACCCTCCGCCCCAGCGACCGCCCGACTACCAGAAGCTTCAGTACCAGAATCATTTTTCGACATAGCAGTTTCAACAGGGTTCCTATCAGCAGCAAGGATACCAAAACCCTCGCCTGCAGCAACAAAGGCTGCAACCACCTCCACCACCTACCCATCCATCTCAGCAAGAGAAAACATCATGGTTAGAGGACCTGATGAATACAATAATATCAACTACTGAAATGAAATTTCAGAACCATGAGGATTCCATTCGAAACCTCAAGAATCAAATTGTCTAGATAGCAAACCAGCTATCAGGGAGGCAGCCCGGTATACTACCGGGAAAATCCGAGAAGAATCTGAGGGAGGAGGCCCATACTGTCATGCTCCAGAGTGGCAAAGAGATCCAACGAAACCAACCATCATATCCAGGTGCACCCACACCCCCTGATGATGAAGAACATACTAGTACTGACCCATCCTCATCCAAAATCCTATAGAAGGAGGCTTTGACAAATAAAGGAAAGGAGGTAGTCCAACCATTCAAGCACGCATTACCGTTCCCAGAGAGAATGAAGCAAAGAAAGCGGGATCACCAATTTGTAAAATTCATGGACGTATTCAGGAAGTTACAAATCAACATCCCATTTGAAGAGGCCCTAACTCAAATCCCCACATATGCAAAGTTCATGAAGGAAATCCTCTCAAATAAGAGGAAGATGGAGGATTTGGACGTTATTGCACTAACAAATGAGCGCTCTGCGGTTGTTCAACATTCCATTCCTCCAAAGCTCCAGGATCCTGGTAGTTTTAATATTCCATACACAATTGGACCCTGTGACTTTGGAAAATCTCTATGCGACTTGGGAGCAAGTGTCAACCTCATGCCATTTAGAGTTTTCCAAAAGCTCGGGCTCCATGATTTGATGCCAACCCAAGTAGCCCTTCAACTTGTTGATCGATCTATCAAGTATCTAAAGGGGCCACTAGAAGATATTCGGGTGAAAGTGGGATGATTGATCCTCCCAGCAGATTTCATCATCCTCAACATGGGGGATGATCTCGCAGCACCACTTATATTGGGAAGACCTTTCCTAGCCACTGTGAAGGCACTCATTGATGTGCCTCAGGGAGAGATGATTTTCCGGGTAGGAGACGAGAGAGTCTCTTACAATGTTCTCAAATCCATCAAGTAGGCATCATCGTCTAATCATGAGGATTGTTCTGTAATAACTAACATAGACGATCACCTAGTGGATGATCTGGTATGTTCCTATATTTCTGATAACTTTAACAATCTTGACATACCTGTTGAAGAAGATCCAGAGAACTTTCAACTTCTAGATTGCCAGGGTGGCCACTATAGGGACCATTATCCACCATAAATATTAGGTAAGCAAGGTAAATAAGGTCGAGCCAATGACCTAAAACAAATGCGCTTCATGGGAGGCAACCCATAGGTTACATGTCGTGTCCCACTTATATAAACGGCAGGTACTTATATTTTTAATTTATAATATTAGTAGTATAAATATATAGAGTAACAAATAAATAACTAGGGATTATGTCGGTGCTGATGGTAAAGTCACTGGAGTTTATTCAAGTTGTCCCCAATTCGAATCCTCTTGACCTACCTTCGGCATGGGGTTCCTCCTTTTTACACGGCATGTGTGGTATTTTTCATATATATATATATATATATATATCTGTGTGTGTGTGTGTGTGTGTGTGTGTGTGTGTGTGTGTTTAAATATAATAAAACCCATGATTGGGATGGACCGGTTGGCTAGAATCATAATTCGGTTCTAAAAGACCCGGGTTCGAATCTAGACAATCGTCCCATTTCCATCATTTGTTCTTTTAATAAAACCACAAGACGTGCATTTCGAAATATGTCGTGTGCGCCATAATTTTTCAATGTAAATTAAAAAAGTTTTTTAAAATAATAAATTGCATGAGGGTGAAGTTGGAGGATTGGAAAAGACTCGGCACCAGGTTCAAAAGACCTGGTTCCGAATCGCGCTAATCTCCTGACTTCATCCCCATCCTTTCCTAAATAAAAACCACACGTCGTTCTTTTCTTTCTTCCCGTGTGTCTAGACCATATGGAATATATATATATATATATATAAATAAATGATAAATATGGGAAACAGTACAGCCTTCACTGGTTGAGGTCTTCCATTTGGAACGACCGATCGTCGGTTCGAACCTCACCCCAACCACCGGACCAAAGGTTGTACTTATCTTTTTCCATTTTGTAAACACACGGCGTGTATTTTCCCACTACATTACATGTATAATTTTATTTTCTTTTAATTCTGTATATACATATATATACCTATTTTAATTTTATTTTTAATTAATGAATATTAACTATTATATAGTATATTTAATGTTTCTAAAAATAATTGGGAATATACGGCGTGTAGTCCAAACATACATGTCGTGTACCGCGGCTATATAAGCCGTGGGCCACCCGGCTTGAGCTCGTGTCGCGCGGCTCCACATTTCTCCACCTTCTACCTGTTTCTTCTCCCAAATGACACATGCACCCCCATTTCTCAGATCTGTCGATTTGGCGCATTTCAAGCTCTGATTCTTCTTACATTGTGATCCTCGTTCAAGGTACACCATTCTACACCCTCTATTTTAAATTTTTGGACTCATTTAGGGTGCTTTTTGGATCGGCTGACCGTTCGGCTTCCGCCAGTACATGACCACGAAATGAAGAACACACGTCATGTACTTATATGCATGGCCACACAAAAAATACTTTGAATTTGAATATACACAGTGTATATGTTCGGTACACACTGTGTCCTTTTTCATCGTGTCCGATTACCCCTTTGCACACAGCCTCACACACCATTTTCACGTACACGGCTTGTGTGTTTGGTACACGCTGTGTATACCCTTTCCATTGGCCCCTCCGTGTGTGGCACCTAACTTGGCCTCTTACCCCATGTTCCTATACACGGCGTGTGTGTTAGGTACACGTTGTGTATACCATTCAGTTTGGTCGGCCCATGTTTCACCCCCCACACAGCCATGTTCTTCTGGTAAAGAACACTCTGTGTCCTACCTATACACGGTGTTTCTTTATATTTATAATTTTCACAAACATGGTCATGTCCTTTATGATCACACGACCACATCCACTTTGAGTGACCATGGTGTGTATGTTCGGTACATGTTGTGTACTTTTACATGGACTATTTTTCACCCTCGGTGTGTCTATCCAGAGAACATGGGCTACTCTCCATTTTTAACTACATGCCTTCTACTCTGGAGTACACGCCGTGTACTTTTATTTTTCTATTTTCTCACATTTTATTTGTTTTATTTTCCTTTCATTTCTTTTCTTTTTCTTTTGTTTGGTTTTTCATTCTTTTTCAGATTATGGAAGATCACGATCCTTCCCGAGGGAAGTGGCCATCCTTTGCTACTAAGGGCGTGGGGTCCATCTTTCGCCGGATCTGACTCCAACCACCGATGCAGCCGGACCCAGATGCTCCGGCCTTCGAGCTCCCTCCATTGGCCATTCTTCCACCACTGACTCCCTCAGCGGAGGCCGGGCCTACTTCTGCTGCACCTCCACCTTCTGGCACCGAGCTTCCCAGCACCACCATTTCTGCTCCACCATCTACCGCTCTACCTGTGCTATCTTCATCATCAACTGGTCCCTCCTTGAGCACACCATCCAACGAGTCACCCTCTACTTCAGCAGATCCACCCATGGAGCCAGTCGCTACTGCTGCACCTGCTCCTGGGTTAGTACCTGCAGGTGCTCCCTATCCCTGCATGGTCTTCCCGATCACTGATCTCGCATATGACAGGGTCTGACGCTTCTATCGTCAGCTGATACCGTTGAGTGGTCGATACCTCGATAGCAGTATTCCATAGAAGCTAGGTATTTGGGAGGACTTGAAGGAGCTTCTTGGGCACACCCCACTCCTAGATATTTTCCAGGTCAGCACTCCTGTTTTTCGTGATTTATTTTTTGAGTTTGTGGCCTCGTTTGAGTTTGATGGAGCGGATTACTGGGATACACTTGGTGATGCGGTGACCGTGGTACAATTCTAGCTAGGCGGCCGATGTTTCTCTCTCACTATGACCGAGTTTGGTCGAGGGTGTAGCTTCTACCCCCATCCCATCACCCCAACTCTTGTTTCTACCATATCCTGTCCTGAGCGCTTTGAGATCGTCACTCTATGCAAGGAGATCACTGGGCCTGACCACTGATACTCCCCCAGTTCCTAGAAGAGCACTCTTATCAATGACCCCATCATCTGCTTCGGCCACCGGTGTTTCAGTGCCATCCTTTTCCCACGCCATGAGGATATGGGGGTCCTGAACGGCCGTGACATAGAGATACTTACCTGTGTCATTCGGCACGACTACCCAGACCTCCCCTATTTAGCCGCCTCCTATTTCCACTCCATGTTTACCGGCTATCAGGGAAACCTGGACGGCGGGTTTTATACTACCCGTATCTCCCACCACCTTGGGGTATTCAAGCCCTCTTTGCCTCATGACCTATTAGGTTCACCCCAACAGATGGAATTTCTCATCCTCATTCTCATGGGGATGGTCCGGAAGAAGGGGGGTGCCTACATCCTTGCCCAGGCTCGCCCCCGGCCACCTGATGACCCTCCTGCCCCAGCTGATTACCCTAATCCTCCTTCCCCACCCCCTCCTGCTTCTCCACCTCACCCACCTCCTACTGACCCCACTTCTTCTGACCTTCCTTCTTCTATCCCATCACCCATCCCACCTACCCCCGTACCCTCGGTCGATTTTTCCCTTTCCCACCGCTTAGCCGCGATGGAGCAGGTCTTGGGTCACTTCGACAGCCGACAAGATCAGATGGCGCAGTAGTTGGATCATATCATCGGCTGCCAGGACACCATTGCACGGCATTTGATTCATCTCGACAGCCGCCAGGACTGCATGGAGCAGCTATTTGCGCATATTGCTTAGCATCTTGATCTTCTATTGCCTCCGCCACCTGCCTCTGCCTCCACTACTGGCTCTTCTGCTGCTGCTCCACCGCCCTATTCTGCACGGTCCACAGATTCTATTCTACTATCTACGGTGGGACCTACTATTACTTCTCCATCTACCCTTCTCAGTCCCACATCAGAGCCTCCCGCTTCCATGACTCCTACGCCGTCTCTACCAGCCAGTTCTGTACTGGATGTGTCGTCCCCTGAGGCGACCCCATGATAGTGACATTTTTCTTTCTCTTATAAATCTATTTTGTCATTTTCTATGCTGTGATGTTTTGAATGTTTGCAGTTTTCTTTTTCTTCAATAGTCACATGTATCATGGAGCGACTCCCGACATCATTTTTTCAAGGGGAGTATTTTTCAGTTTTTCTTGTACATCACTTTCACTTTTATACTTCCACTGCTTCCCCTCGTTTTTCTCCCATCTTTTTTTCCTTTCCCACCATTTACCTTAGTATTTCACCTGGTGGACCATGTGTAGTATTAAGTATGGGGGACTTGCGCCAGCATCTCTCTATTTCACCTTAGTCTTTTCCCTTGAGCTAATCTAGGAGACATCATTATTAGATTATATATTTGCAAAATTGAGGTAATTTTTGGTTAAATTTATCAATGATCAAGTTATCAGTAGGAACTTTTGAGGGTTGCATGATTATTCTAATTCTTAGGTATTTTAAAATGATTGCTGATATAGTTTCAATTGCAACTTTTAATCCTTGATTAATTACATTGATTAGGATAATCATTTATATGCATGTCATGACCTGATTGTCCCTTTATTATTTTTTCCACTCCTGAGAGCTATTATAAACCCTTTTTTTTATTTATTTTCTAAATATACCCTTTCTTGAGAGATTCTTGGGATATGAATCACTACCAGAATTTGCAAGTTTTCTTTTCAAAACATGAATAATTTTTGAATTAATTTAAAATGATTGAGGCACTAGATTGTTTTCACCCCTTTATCTTGAGACTTAACCTACATTTTATCTTCATTAAGCCCATAGAATCCATGAACAACATTTATAGTAAGATACGTTACAAGCCTATTTCCCTTCCTACCCTATTTTTTTTTTAAATTTGAATGATTATTCATTTTGGATCTTTAAAGAGGGAGTTGGAAATACATGGCATATTTTTGTGCACAATCATGAAATAATGTGTGGGGGAGTGCCTCATGACTATTTGGGGCGAAAAGGGTTCCAAAAAATTATTCTTTGTATTCATACGTGTTCCCTTCAGTTCTTCTTAAAAAAGAAAAAAACAAAAAAAACAAAAAAAATCCAAAGAGAAGGGAACCTTTGCTCATTTGATTTCAGAACCCTACTTGACTAAGGGAAAAGGCGGTGATCACAGCAGCATTTGACTGAGTTTGTGAAGGATACATTTTCATTGAAGTTTAATTTGAATATCATGAAATTTTGTTTAAAGGAATAAGCCTTCCTTTTTCAATCCTCATAATTTATTTGTCACATCTGAACCTACCAACCCTTAGCCATAGATACATCTGAACCTTATTGATGAATCCCTCATGATTATTGTAATTTAATTTTTTCTGAAGTAGAGAACAAGTCATCTTGAAAACCTATGGATAGAGTGTATATACCATAGATTGAGCATAACTCTGAATAAAAACATCTTGAGTGTGGAGTGTGATATTGACTGGTAAGGTAGACCGTCAAGTGGAATGCTTATTTTTGAAAGGTTGAAAAATTTATTGAAAGAGGATGAGAGTAGTTAAGTGAATTATATATGAGGAATGATTTAAATATCTTATGAATTGAATTTGTTTGTACCTTTTAGAATTTTCCTTATTAACTTTATCATTTATACTTTTGATTAATTAAATGACTTTCTTTTAAAAGTATAGGCTCTTTTAATTACATGTTGAGATTTTGCTTGAGTACAAGAAAACAACTAAGTGTGGGGGAGTTTTATGCACCCGATTTGTGTATAAATTTTTCATACATATTATTGAAAATAGAATAAAGTTTTCACAAAATACCTACTTCTTAGACGATAAATACTATGATTTTGGTGACCTTGTCTATTTTCAGGAGATTTCAGGCTAAAATACACAAATCAAGGGAACTCTGTGGAAATTTTAAAACTACACGGCGTGTACTTTTTATACACCCCGTGTACATCCAGACAGGGACACGGATTGCAGGAGGGAGTACACGCCCATTTCACCAGGTAGAAGCTAAACTCCATGTGAGGCGGCGTTACATGTTGTGTACTACATTCTAGAAGTGTTCGTTGCCAAGATGAGTCTACACATCCATGTGTCCATTGAAGGAGACACGGCATGTTCCATTTTTACATGCCATTTCTGCTATTCTAGAAGGGGTTGGTGGCTACATTTTGGCATTACACGCTGTGTATGGCGGTGCTACACGCCGTGTACACTCACCAACTAAGCGGTGCCGTGTTCAAAGTCAAAGACGCCGTGTTAGGTCGCCTACCCGTAGAGAAAATGGTGCCAAAGCGCGTTGATGGAATTACATGGAATGTACTTTCTATACACTCCTTGTACTTTATTTTTCTATAAATAGAGGCCTTTTCCTTTGGATTTTGGGAGTTTAGAGGGTTCAAAACCATTCTAAGGAGAGGAGAAGTTATACTGCTACTATTCCCAAACCACTGTGGTGCCGTTATTCCACCATTCCACCTACCGACATCACTCCTCGAAGCTTACACAATGAATTCATTGGGTATCAAGTGTATTGTTCCTATTATGTTTTCCATGTGTAACTAAACCCCTTATGTTGGATCTGTGGGTGATAAAGGATTTTATTATGTTGTATTGATTTAGATAGTTGTGTTCATTCTTCTTAATTCTCCTTACTCCACTTAAATCATTGTTAAATATTACAGAGAATTCTGAGCCGGACCAAGGGAAGAATTCATAGCGATATAAAAGAATAGTAACGGTGAAAGCATTCATGACCATTGAAAAGGTTTCACCGATTCATAAATGGACTAACCAACTTAAGAATTGAGAAACAGTGACTATCGAACCAAGGATTCAATTTCTACAATTCCAAACAAGAGGAATCAGACCAAGGAAATCTTGTGATAAAAGGGAATACAGAATGACGAATTATCATGAACAACACAACTATTTAAGAAATCTTCATAATAACTCCATAATCACCACATCCCCAATACACTTATCTTTCTGTCAAAACATATTTAAATCGCTTGTTGTTTCCTTTAAATTTTTAATCATTTTTCTAAAGTCAACAAAATATTTCACTCAATCCAAACCAAGAAAATCCACTCTAAATTCTGCATGTTTCACTATATTAATTATAAACTCAACTGAACCAATGCACTTCCAAAGTTCCCTATGGATAGACCCCACACTTCAACTATAATAAAGTTGTAAGAGTTGGTTAATTACAATTTGGGGCACTGATAATGTACTTTCAGTGAAACGACCGAACAGAATAATTTCAAAAATAATACACATACCATGTTTCACCCCGACCTCTCAGTGTATCTTGGTCCCTTTGGAACATACATTTGGTATCAAAGAATATGTTACCTCTATTAATTTGTTTACACATAAATGGTTTACTCTACCATTGCAATTTAGTTCTCTATTATCTCAATGAAAAATGGGAAAGATAAGATGTACCAAGAATAAGAAGAATTCTAGTGGTATTCCGTAATGTGGAATTTCTTATGGATAATGTTTGATTTAGTTTATGGAAATCAATAGTGTATTGAATAATGTATCAGATAAATGAGATAGAGAAAAGATATGCTCAATCAATGTGTTTCATGAATTAGGTAAGAACCTAAAAATTCATGTTATACTGAAACTACTGATGATGAAGAAAATCCATGATAGAAAAAGTTTATGTTTTCCAACAAACAAATGAATCAAATCATAAATTGGATGAAGAAAATAAATCTATAGATATCTGAATACAAGTTCAAAATATTGAATTCAACAATATAAAATTATTATATAAAAATATTGTTGACGTTGTAACAGATCTAAAAGAGAAGAATGATTCCCATACTAATGAAATGCAAAAGATATCTAAAAATTTAATAAAACAAAAAGAAAATAAAATTGGAATGAATATAAACATAGATGAAATTAAGATTTTAAAATCTAGTAATGAAGGCATCACTACACTGCTATCTAAATGGGTTCTTTAGAAGAAGATGATAAAATTTGAGAATTCTTATTTAATTGATTATGTTTCTCAAATAAATTCTATGTAAATGTAGAACTATGACATTATGTAGAATATCTACTGAGAATCTGATGATGAGATGAGTTGTAGGAAGAATATCAATAGAGAAATAAATGATTAACATAAATTAAGGGATAAGAAGATTCAATAAAAGAAATAGTAGATGGAATATGTGATGAGATAAGTGTAGAAATATGATTCCAAAGGCATGCCTGAATTAAAGGAATATTTTCATTTATTATTTTATTATTTCTCATTGGGTTATAATGAAATGAATACAAAATATTCTACATCATAGAAAAAAAATAATTGTATAATCCCCAAGGCCATGAAATTTAGGAAAATCAAGTATTGGATATAGTTAACACCAATCATTCATGATATGAATTGACCTGTTAAAATTTTGAGAGAAAATAAAAAATTTAATGGTGTTTTAGATAGACCTAAAAAAAATGTTTTTACAGGATGTAGAGATAACATGTACAATTTCTATGGGATGCTTGTTCAGATGCCAAGTTTATTTTTATGGTATTGATATATGATTCATATTGAGAAGACTAAAATATAGATAAATTTTGGAATTATTAGAAGATTATTCAAAATTTGGAAAGAAAATTATCTCAAAAGATAGGTGTTCTCAGCTTCTATTATTATAGAAGACAGCACTATGAGTATGTTCCATGAATCCCTGTGGATCAATATTTTAAAAAAAACTCTTTCATCATCAACATCTCAACAGAGAAATGTTATAATGAGGTATTCCATTATTATAAAATGATTTATATGTTCTAATTAAGGGAATTTATATAGATAATGATGTAAGAAGATAGAATGTAAGGAAAAGAATCTCAGAAAAAGATCCCCAACACTAGAAGTGTATAATTAAAAACCCTATATTGTAAGACAATAAGATAAGATAAAAATAGGCTTATTTTCCCAGGATAATCCCATGGATGTAAACAAAAATTATTCCAATAACCTTCTCTGTCACTCTCACAATAAATCTCTTAAAAATAATGTGAATGAGAATACATGAAAATAGAGGATACACCCCAAATATGATTATAAATATTTCCAATTATGTAAAGACTTGATCCCAAAATTAAATAGTAATGTGTGTAGGATAACTGATAAAAGAAGAATGAATAAATAATTCCTTGAAATATTATCATGTAATGCCACATGGAATGTAGTGACAAAAAGAGTATGTGTTATCCAATGGAGGATGAATAAATAGCATAGGAATAATGGAAAGACTCATATTCAAAGAAAGAGTGTTCAAAAATAGCATATCAAAGGAGGGTCAAAAAGGAAATTTCAAAAAAATGGTGTAAACAAAAAATTGAAAAAATTAAAAGACTAAAGAATTCAAATATTAGAATAGGACTCATCATGTCAGTAAAAAGAGTTTTTTTATATGGACAGAATAGTTGATGTTGGCTAGGAAGTTAGAACAAACACAAAATTAGTGTAGTTCTGTGTATGAATGTATCAAAGGGTTGATCCATTAGGATTGACCACAATCCTCTCCTTGTGGATTCCAAAGGTTTCCCTCTCACAAAACTTTTAAATTATATTAACCAATTTCTTTGAGTTTCAAACTCAAGGGTGTATAAAATCTATGGGGAACTAACATTAAAATATTTTATGTGGTAATGTGATATTCTTTAGAATATCAACTACTACAAATTAGTCACTAGTGTTTAAGAATAAATCTAGTTGATTTTCTCAAAATGAGTTTTTGGTGTATGGATGCTTGATATGTATGGAAGTAAATGAGACCAATGGACTGTTATGGTGTTATTAAAATTAACTATTATTTCTTACACCAATTTTGGATTCATTTTGATTATAAATATTTATGACAGGTCCTTTCTATGTTCTAAATTCATCCTATGAAAATATCATTGATTTAATTGACAAATGGAATATTTTATTTAATTGGATATGTTTATCAAACCTATAGTATAAACTGAATAAATTATGCCAGAGAAGAATAATGTATATTGTTTTAAAAAGTTAACCTAACAATATGAAGAGTTTCACATCATAGAGGAAGTATTCTATCTCTTAATAAGGAGTATGATCTCAATGGTATAGACAGGATGATATTTTATGTTCAACAAAAAAAAGTTGGGGAACATGAATAAAAATTCTTCTATTTTAGGATTATATATTTCTCTCTAACAATATGTTACCATCTAACTATTTTCATGATACCATGAAGATGCAAGAGAAGTTTAAAAGTGTTTCCATAATGTGGTATATAAATTATGAAGAGTAATCAAACATATGATATCAGAAAAAAATGGGATTATTGATTTATATCAGTTCAATAAAAGATGTTTTTTGGTAGATCTTTTTTGATACCATCAAAAAATAATGTCATTGGTGCTAAATGGGTATTTTTCAAAAATATGGTTGAATATGGAATATTTATTCAAACCAAACCATGATTAGTGAAAAAAGGTTACACCTCAATATAGGGTACATATGTTAATGAAACATTTCCACATGTTTCAAGGATAGATGTAATCAAATTATTATTAGAAATAAAATTGCAATAATAGTTCATGTTTTTTATATGGACGTCGAACCATCATTTATGAATGTTGTTATAGAAGAAAATTTTTTTGAGGATCTAGATGGTTTTCACATTAATAAAGATGGGAATAGAGTTTTTCATGGAAGGAATTCATTATTTCAGTGGAATCAAGTCCCATGAGCATGGAATTCCAGAAAAGATCAAATTTTGAAGAAGATTGATTTTTAGTGTGCTGGAGTTGATTAAGATCACAATATTAACAATGATAGTATTCAAATGATGATGGTGTTGGTGTATAAAAAGGATATGATAGAATAATCATTAATAAATCTAAATATGTCAAGGTTTTCTATATAAGATTTGGAATGTATAATTACTGGGAGATGACGACTCTAGTGGATTCTTGGATGAAACTATAATGAGATGATGAGGCCAATGTAGTTATTTTCAAAAAATAATGGAAAATCATTTTTAGTCTATTGTAAATAAAAATTTAGAAGACATGATATATTTTTTACCAAAATCCATGAAATAGATATCAATGAAAACTCATGGAAATCCACATGATTTTAGTGAAAAAAATACATTGGTATATAAAGGGAATGAGGGATTTCATTTTATTATAAAATGTAAAATATAAATAAGAGTTTTTATGATATACAAATATATATTTTTCTAGTTTAGTTGATGATATGAAATAAAATTCATATTTTTGATTCTATCATGGAAGATTGTGTATTTCATTAAAAATATTAAAATATAATTTAATATCTTATAAAAATATTGAATATGAATATATTGTGTCTACTCAAGCATGGAAATAGTTACTATGGATGATGAAGAAGCTTGATGATCTATGAGTGGAAGTGAAGTCTCTGGTCAGAATCAATTATGATAATTAAAATTCTATAAATATTATAAAAAACACATTCCTTAACTGAAGGAGAAATCAAATTGAAATAAAGTATCATTTTATCAAGGATATAGTGGACAATGGGGTTGTTAAGTTGGATTATATTCTACATAACTATATGATACAAATATTCATGAAACATCCTTACTGAAAGAAGCATTTGAAAACCATTGAAAGGATCTGGGAGTCTAGCCAACTCCCAAAACATGAAAAAGTGTAGATGTGGTACCCCTTTCTCTATATTATGTTATGAGTTTCCTTGATATAGTGATCTATTTTATTTGACCTATTAAATACCAAAACAAAGTAACCATCATATTCGTTAACAAAGGGGGATAAAATATGCTAGAAAAGGGAGAAAATATATTAATCTAGACTAGGGAGATGCTGAAAAGTGGTGAAGTGGTATATGGGGATACATAAATATAAGAATTATAATTTTGATTTTTCAAATATTATATATCATGATAGATGATGTTCATTATAAAAGAAGTTGAGTAGTTTTGGAATGGAATGAGATGATCCATTGATGAACTTTTCATTATACACTTATATCTCATGCCAATCTGGGCACATGTGGGATTAGAGTTTTTGTTGAGTAAATCATTGATCTCTAACTAAATTACAATAATTTAAATCTAGTATATGACAGAAGAATCATCAACGAGGTATCAAAATGTGTAGAGTTATCAAAAAACCCTAAGAGGCTGATTATAGGGAAAAATATCTCAAGGTCCATCTTGGTGTTTTTGGGTTTATCTTGTTTGTTGAAAAATATAGATGGACATAAAGGGGTTAATATTATATGAACCATGGAGCAGAATTTGTGGACCACAAAAGGAGGTACCTAGAACTATCATGGAAATCCATTGATGGTAAATTCCTATATTGCAACACTATGTGGACAGAGAAACATGTTACGCAGACCGCATTGCCAAATATAATTTAGGGAATAATAAATGATAAAGGGAGGCTTGAATTTTAAATAGGAAATGTCATTATCTGAATGAGGTGATTATTTAGACTGCCACAAAGGGTATCATGTTTAAAATACAACAGCTGATGCAATGTAGAATGATGCTACAAAGACCGTATAATTGTACATGATGAAGGATATAAAACATATATGTTATGGGTAAATCAATTTTACTGGGATTTTAATACCTATTTACAATATAAATACCCCAAAATATGATAATTAACTATATATAATTTCATTATAAACCTTCACCACTCTATGAATAATTCGATGATGTCTAAAGTAGTTTGTGAGGGATAATTCAATGAAAGAGTAGAGTTCAAGAGGGAGAATTAAATGAATGGTGAATTTGTTCATGGGTAAAATTTTTTGTAATGAGTTTTCAGGTCTCTATATCCCCCAATGGGAATGAGAATGTGAGGCACCATCCATATGTGGAAGAAGATGTGGTATTCAAAAGAAGAGTTTGTCCATAGAAGTGGAGATGGTCCATGGAAGTGGAGATGGTCTACAGAAGTGGAGGCGGTCTGTTGAATAAGAGATTTTATGTGAAGTACTCTCAACATACAGTGCAAAAATATTTTCGAATGATTCATGATATTTAATTGCAATATATTCTTAGTTCATGGAGGAATCAAGGATGTTTTTAAGGGAACTAAAACTGTTCACGAAATTTATTTCCATAATCCAACAGTATATGAAAATGTGGATTTCACCTATAGGTTAAAAAATAGCTTCATCCGAGAATATATATACATTTATGGATGCATGGATTCGTGAATATGAAGGGACATTAATGTCCATAAACTGTGAGTAGATCACTCCCAATGTAGTGAGAAAATTATGAGGAATATTTTGATCATTTCCACTGATAATGATCCAAATAAAGAGACTCATGGTGTGACCCTTGGGAAAGTAGTGAGATTACCAAAAATATTTTAATGGAATTTATCATAATAATAGAATTGATCGGTCACAAACCATGAATTTTTTGTGAGCATTAGTAGGTTTGGTAAATTTGAAAATTTTCATTGTATGATCTTTGTAAGAATCCTATTGAGGTTAATCTTAGTAAAAATCGATGCATCTGTGTGCTTACATTCTTGCATTATATTATATGAATCATCAGTAGATAAAGATGAAATGAATAGGATAAATATAACAACTAAATTTAAAATAAGTGACCCTTATAACAAAGAGGTCATGGTCTAGTGTGTAATAAATAATTTCAAAAGGAATATTTATACCCTGATTCACCTCCCCAGAGTATCTTGGATAGTTTTAGACATAACACATATCATGACATTTTTGTGACGTCACCACATATGTCCTGATGGTATCATCATCATTTTGACCGACTTCATGGAAATCCATATCTATTTTATGGTATGTAGTTTGACAAAAATATTTATAAAAAAATATTATAGAACTCTTTCCAACCCATTGAGTTGATCTCCTCATCATGGTTTTTTAGCTTCTCCATACATACAATAAACACCCAGTACAACCTTCTTTTTATGAATCATTGTAATCCATAGATGATATTTAAAATTAATTTGATCTATTTTTATATTAATAATAGATCATTAGAACCACTAAAATATATTTTAATTTTTAAAATAATTATCTCAATTGAAACATTATCATTCTTCGGTGTATTTGGGTTTTCCCCATGATTCATGTTTTTGATCAAAACTTGTGCTTATTGAGATAGTATTTCAAAAACATTCCAAAATTCGACACCCATAATGTTGAGAATCACAATTGGATTGTCAATACATTGCTCATAACACTGGGTTTTGACTATATTCCCATTATTTCTATCCATTAACTAAATATAACGTGAAATTGAGGGTTTAGAAATAATATAATCATGTTAATAAAAAATTAATGGTGTACTCATGTGTAAAATAAATTAATGACATTATATAATACTGTCATAATGTAGAAATTAAATTATAGGTTATTAATGTGATTAATTATTCTATAAAAAAATTATTGTTTATAGTGGTGTGAAATAAATTCATTAGTTACAAATTAATTATAAATAATTAAATCATAACTTCTAAAAACATTATACATGAAATTTATTATTGTATTGCAAAATTAAATTAATCATTATTGGGGAAAATATTATTTAATTTTATATAATAAATATTCAATAAAAAAATTTAAATTCATCTAATATTTTAATTATGGATGGGATAATAAAAAATTCAATTTTATGCTTAAAAAATAATATTTTTCTAAAAAATGATTTTCCTCATGTTTTTTGAAATTATTTATTAATTAATTTATGCCAATTATAGATATTTAGTACAATAAAATGGATTTCATATTTAGAATCAATATGTTCAAATTTTGTAAATATATCCATTTTATATTTAAGTATTATGAATAGTAACCAATATAAAATTTATCACTATTGTAAAGGGTATATCATTTTATTATATGTTAGAAATAAGTGTTATTGTCAACATTTATAATATTAATTCATATTAAATTATGGTAATTGGACCATTACCAACTTATGAATGTAATTTAATTGTCTATGGGGAAGGTTTCATGAAAAATTACCTATATATTATTCAAACCAAAGAATGATTTGAAATGTCAATCTCTTAGTTTTAAATATATATTAAGCATTCATATAGGGAAATTTATTTTTGAGTTAATATTATTTTTAATTTTATTATAATTGAATTATATTCTTAATTATATTTTATTTCTAATTTTTTTGTCTAAATAATTACTTTAAATGCTTCAAAAAAACAATATTTATCCAATTAATAATGGAACAAAATAAATCGTTTTAAATGTAATAAAATTAAAATAATTAAATTGATATATAGTGTTGCCTTATTTTTTTAGATAATTTTAACATATTAGTGATTTTTAGAAGCACTATATTTTAATTTTATCCTTCACATGGTGTCATTAATTGCAAGTTAACTGAATACTTCCGAAAAAACATTAACGATATTTTTTATAATAAATTAAATTTTATTAAATGATTTAAAATTCATAAGAAAATTCCATTATCCATGTTAATGAATTATGTTAAAAACATAATTATTTGTATATTTACGAGTTATTAGTCAATTTATGAAAACATTCTTTACCATTTTTTAAAAATAAATATTTTTTTGTTATTAAGGTAAAAAATAATTAACAAAGTCATAAAACATCCATTAATGATTAAAATGACACAAAACCACTATAAATTTCATTTGATGATTTTATTTCAAAACAATTCACATATTATTATAACTAATGTACGTTATGGAAAAAAATTTATTAACAATTGCATTATTATAATTTAATATTTTGGGGAATCTCATGTGTGTCCTTCCCCTACTTTATAGAAGGACACTCATCCATATTCATAAATACTACACCTTAATCCATATATCATGACTATTTAGTTCATAAATAACTTCTAAAATTCTTTATCCATATTTTGGGGTTCCATTATCCTCAAATTACCTAGAATATTATTGTTAGGAGGAGATATAAAGGATTTCTTTCAATGAATAGGTAATCACATTAACTAATTATATTCTTTATACTTCTTATTTACCTCTAATAAATATATTTTATATGTCATAAAATACTATATTTATTATAATAAATATTATTCACTTTTATTCTTAATATAAAATCCCAATTATCCATCCTCAATCACAACAAATAGGACGTGAAGGTATCACTCCTGCATAAGTACAATTTACTATCTCCACGTAATGATACAATTAATTTCCCACTAGTATATTTAATTGATAGTTATTATTATGGGTTTAAATATTTAATATGATACCTTTGATGTTATTATTTTTGAATAATTATAATATCACATATTCATTCCAACCTTCCAATCCATTGGAAAGAAATAATATTTCTCATGCATAAGTGTGGACTACAACCTCAACAAAGTGATGTGATTTATTTATCAATTCCATTTTATATGGATGTTAAAAATGAAGGATTTAGTAAATATAAATTAGTTATATAATATAATAATTATTCTAGAATGGTAAAATTTTATTTGGAATTCCTTTTATGATCTTTTTTATAGCGAAGAAAGTGTTCATATGTACACTCGACCTTAAATCTCCATCAATGGTTTAATTCATTTATCTATATCTAAATTTTATAATTTAATATATGTATATATATATATATATTTAATATATATTATATTTAAATCCTTATCAAAATCATTGACATTATTTAACACTGATTAATGTACAGAAAAATGATATTTTTTACTAAAACAATCATGATACATGAATTTGTTAACACATAGAAACAAAAAATTTAAAATGGACCTATTTATAAATGGGTATTGAAACTTTATGAAGGTATAAGATATGATATTATAGGTATGTACAGAATTCTTTTAAAAAATAATAAAAAAATTACATTTATTATACATGATGTTAGGGTTCTTTTAAAGAAGGTGTAAATAAATGTATGGGATTTCTCCTCCCACTTTTATTTATTTAAGACATATGAAATATTCACAATATGTTTCCATAGTGTGATTTATGTATTTACCACGAATTTATTTTATGATTACATTCCCAAATTTTAAGGGAATATAAAGATCCATATATATTTATCTCTTTCATAAGGGATTCATTCACAGTATAACATTGTGGTAAGTTTTTGTCATCTCATATTATATTATTTGGGAAATAAGTCTTATAATGAACCTATAATCATATAATAGATGTATATACCGAACTTTGAAAATTTATATCATGATTATCCTGAATTTTTTATTTTTAATGATTCATTTTATGTTACCAATTTATATATCATACGATTCAAATGTTCCCAAAGAGAATTGTGTTTTATTTTACAATCTTATTGTTTATTATGATAATTTTTTATTAGTATTCAGATAATGTAATTTTTTGATCTAAATATAAAAAAAATATTGTAATATGATAAATTCAAGAGACTACATGTTTTTTATTTCATTCTTTTCACATTATTTAATTAAGAGATCGAAATAATGTTTTTAATCAAAAATGAATTTAAATTTAACTTCATTCAAAAAACATGTTTCATCGATTAGATTATTATCTAATAATGTTTTCAGGAATCTTTTTAACATTATTATATTATTTTTTAATTTTATATTTACCAATGATTTCATTTTTACAAAATGGTTTATAATGAATCTTCTTGTTAGGTTTTGATAAATGTTCTTTTTAGCTTTTTACAAATTTTCGAAGGGAATTAATTATTTTAACTAGTATGGTTTGAAAAGCATTTACCACATATATTACCACGTGGTACTACAAAACATGTATTATATATTTCAAAGGTTGTTTTCAAATAAAAGGATTTTTGTAAAATGTTTTGAATATATAGTTTTTGAAATGTAATTTTTAAAGTGGAAACGTTATTCTCTTCAATAATGATTTAATAATATTATAATGGTATTTATATTCATTAAAGAAAACAAACCTGGATTTTACTTATGATTTTCTGGGGATATAATATGAGTGCACCATACTTATTCTTAATTTGTATGGTTTATTATTATTATTAAATAAAATTTATTAAACAAGTATCTTTTCCATGGGA
This sequence comes from Viscum album, assembly GCA_963277665.1. Classification (NCBI taxonomy): domain Eukaryota; kingdom Viridiplantae; phylum Streptophyta; class Magnoliopsida; order Santalales; family Viscaceae; genus Viscum; species Viscum album. The sequence continues at coordinate 1,064,345,125 of OY728140.1, forward strand.
TGTGATATTATGAAAGAATTAAATGATCCTGAAACTCATCAATTTTCCATGGTTTATTATATAATGAAATTTTTATGAACCTCATTTATGATATTATGAAAGTATGAAGTGATTATGAATCTCATTAATTTTCCATTGGTTATGCTATAATGGAATATTTTTTAATAAAATTTATTTTTATAGTTTTTTATGTGATTAGTGTTTTATGATATTTAGTCATGAATCTATATGATATTCATTATGTAATGACTAGGCTGGGAATTTATATCCCTCCAAGGAAATAGTTAATGATTTATATCTCACGATATAATAATGACTAGAAGAAGGATTCAGCCATGTTCTGTAATGGAATTTTTCCACTATGATAGTAATGAGGGAGAAACATGACTACTAAAATTGTTTGGTTAATGAAAATAAACCACTATTATAGTATTAAGAGTGTTCTATTAATATTATGATAATTATTTTATATTCAAATGTTGGTTCCAATAACTCTTGTATTATACCAATGTTATGTCCTTGTGGATTTTTCTCTTATATTATTATATGATTCATGTCTTATAAACTGAAAATACATATTCTATGACACAAGTCTATGATCTAAGATATAGAGTGAATGGTTTTAAAATGTTATTCCCATGTTATCATGCCCTTATTTTCATTTTATGATCAACTTATCTTAGATATCTTCCTTATTTACCAATATTGTATATCTTATATGACCATTTCTTCTGTTTCATTTTACCTAGGTTTTGAAGAATGTTTGTGAGTGTTATATTTCTTAGAAGGTTTATAGTTATGAAAAATATTTTAGAGATAATTAATTATACATATAAATTGGTTTTTATGTATCTATGTTTCTAATTATGATAATAATAAACATTTCGGTGTGGATCATTAAGTTAAAAGATGTAATATCTATGTAAGAAAAGTATGGGTAACTATAATTGATATTGAATAAATGTTTAGTCTTCTTTTGAAACTAGGAAGTGAAAATTTTATTTTGAAACATGGGGATAAGTCTATGTATAAGTTCTCAACCTAAGGCATTGGTACTGATCATGGATGACCAATGTTGAACCTAAGGTTTCATATATTTAAATTGAGTTTTCATATATTTGAAATCCTATAAATGATTTTTTATTATTGTATGGTTTTAAAATATGATTATTTTTTCTCACTACTTTATTTTTTATTTTAGTTGATAGATGGAACAATAAGGAATCATGTTTTTGTTGAATATGAAAGTCAATGCCGTGATTTTAATAATGTGAAACCAAATGTCAGGGGACATAGAATGCAGAATATCATTGTTATAAACCCATAACATTATCATTACATAAATCTTGTTGATATATAAAATGAATAAATATGGGAAAATGTTATATGGAGTCTATTATGAGACAATGATCATCCGTAGGGAATCCCTAATTATCTACAGGCTGGTCCAAAATAAATGATTTAAAAAAGATTCGTACTATGAAACTAATTAATTGAAATATTTTATGTGAAAAAATGGAGGTCAAACCCACAAGATAACGCAACTAATTTATTATATTTTCATTAAATAATTGTTTTATTTATTTTGAAAATAAAATTACATGATCTTTTGTAGGTTGTTTTCATGTAATTGGATAATATAAAAAATAGATGTGAAGTATATGGTTTTTTATTATTTGTTGGAATGTGTGTTAGGGTTTAGTATTTTTTAGGTTTATGTGAAAATTAATTTTAAAATTAAATTAGTTAATTCATTTTTTGGAGTAAAGTTTATAATGTGTTGAATCCAATGGTCATGGTATCCCTCACAAACATAGAAATCCCCTTTTCCTAAGGTCGCAAAATTAAAAGAATTTCCAAATTGAGTTGGTCTTGATACCATTTTAAATCCTAGTTACCCAAAATGAGATAATAATTATACCAAGTTTATGGTAAATAGTTTCCCAATTTAAACCTACATTAATATTTATTATTCAATGGACATTATTGAACAAAATGAATGAAATTGGACATGTATAATTAAATTACACAAATCCAAATACATGAATAATATAATTATATAAATACAATGACACCATTTCTGTTCATCTACATTGCCTAAGAATAATGTTGGAATTAACCTCTCATACCTGTGATAAAGAACTTAAATGGAAGGAGTAAATAAATATAAATCATGAAGAGAGTGGGTATGTTGATTGGCTAGTTCCCTACATAGTGTAGCTTATCGAACCATACTTTGGACTCTAAAATCCATCCTTTTAATAACAGAACATCTCTCTCATTATTTAACTATGGGTGGATCAAGTTGAATTTAGTTCACAATTACTATAGCCTATAATTAATCATTGGTATATCTCCATATTAAATGGTTTCTTTGGAAATAAATTTTGTGTCTTCCATCAAAATCCCCATTGAAACATTTAAATCTGGGTATATCAAATGAATTTCACGGTGTGAAAGATAGTGTTGAATGTTAATGTTCATAATCTCTAATTAGTTATCTCACATTCTATTTTTCATTCATTTATAGTAATTTTATTCACATTCTAAATATGATTCATTAGGTGAATTAACATTTTACAATATCAAAAGCTCTATTTAACCCAGTTTCTTCTCTTTTGACCCCTAAAAAATAAAATTTTCATATAATGACATTGGGACAATATTTAGGGGTAATTATCAATATTTTTTCCATATTTTTTTCTTCCCCATATATTAATTTAAATTTATACATATGAGTACAATATTAAGTGGATATTCCAGAATTAACAATAAAATTACAAAAAGCAATGCATTGGAAAATAAAAAATGTATAAAATAAGTGTACTTATTTAATCCCCCAAACAAAAATTAAAAATTTCCCCCAAGGATGGAATCTCAACATACTAAAGATTATGCTCACCCTACTATGATTTAAATTCAATTACAATAAAATAATTGACCAAATGGGTTATTAAATGTTCGATCATTACACTGATAAATTCACCACTGCTAAATTTCTCAAATTGAAAATCAACCATGTACATTAATTTTTTTTCTTTTGAAATTTCCAGGAATTTTCATTCATCCATTTTCATTTCTTAATTATTTATTAATAATAATTTTATTTTTAATTTACCTAACTTTGAATTATTCCAATCGTCATCTAGGAACAATTGAAATTTGAGTTCAACACATACATCAATAAAATGTTAGAATCTATTGGTTTCTAGGTATATATCATATCCAAGACAAAATTATAGAAATCATATTCAATCATGATAGATTCACTATTTTGTTGAAATGATGAGGGGGCTTCAGTGTTTTTAGATAAATTATGGAAATAAATAAATTAAGAAAATGGTGTTTAAATATAAATAATAGTGTATGATATAAATAGATATGATCAATGATATTCACCCTTTTATAGATGGTATCTCTCTAACCCACAAGAAAACCTTCATTGTGGGCTCAGGATAATGGTAATCACAATTAATGAATCATAATCACTCAATTATTATTATTATTATTATTATAATTAATGTTTTTGTTAATACATTTTTTATTTATTTCAATGGTTATGCTTATGTCAACTATCATATCCACCACCTAACCACAGATGATCAAAAGATCATCCACTAGCTAATGGTGATTCTTTTACTCCCATGACACAACCCATTACATTCATTTTAAAATTTCATAATTTCATAATTTTTTTATTATAAATATGGTTGAATAGTGATAATATACAATGAATGATATCATGTATAAGGACCCAACCTTAAACATTACATAATATTGAACAAAATGAATATTTCACATTGAGAATCTTTTCAGGTTTAGATTTTTAGAGAATTATGCCGTAACTATTACATTACATCTCAAAAATTACAAGGTAGACACTTCTACTCAGTTTCCATTTTTTTATAAAATAAAAACTCTTGAAAAAAAGAGTCATGTCTAGTCCCATTTTTTAGATAGCATGACTTTTCCCTGATCCCATCCTTGACCCTATTCATCTTTAAATCCTATGGAAAAAATTTCAAAAATTTGGAATCAACATAAAAATCTCAGTAAGGGTTATAAAATAAGGAAGTAAAAAATTTTCCCATAAATAAATACAAATCAATGAAACCATACTTTTCAATCATAACATACCTTATTAAATCATAAGATTTATGAATAACACAAAAAAATAATAAATCATAAAGTTAACTTATGGAATTCATAACACACATACATTTTAGATATCATAGCTACATAGGGAGTTACATTTGTAATACCCATCACAATATATGACTTAAATATCTTAGGGGAAACATTAACGATTACCTCTTTCATGTTACCCAATGCATTGGAGAGTTATCTCAGGCTCACCTGCCCATGGTTTATCACGGAACCACCCATATACATAAAAAATTCCCAATAACCATAAAATAATCATAAAACATGACACAATTATAAATGAAAGATAACATTTCCACATTCCAATATATCAAATAAAGATATTGTAATAAACAATACTTTATCAAAACATTTTCAAAACCATTTAAAACATTTAATAAAGAGATTTTTGAATCAAAGTGTCATATACAACTTTGATGCTTTTATGGAATTATCATTTGAAAAAATTAATGTCCAAATAAATAAATCCTAAAAACCATTTTTAAAACGTGGACATTAATGATAATTATTTAGAATAATAAATCTTTAAGACATTTAAAATGATATTTTTGTTAAAGAGTTTTTAACAAAATAAAAGATGCTTGAATTAAATTAATTAAAGAATACCATTTAATAAGAACATTATAATATCATGACAATAAATGGATTCATGATATAATATTCCAAAGTACCATATATACACCATATAAAAGTGAATTGGTTCATAACGATAATGAAGTCTCAATGGAATGTAAATTGAGATGAAATCCCTAATAAAAATGGTATCCTTATATTAAGGATAAATAAATTACATAATAATGTGTAACAAATATAAATACACTCAATATGATTGGATATTTAGTGTAAATAATTCATAGGAAATTCACACATGTTCTTTTTAATACAAAACCAATGACTTGGATGTTTAACTCAATGAATGGAAATTAAGTTAAAATTACTCTTATCAAGTTCATATCGATGAATTGAGTATTTATGAATGGAGTGATTATGTGTATAAAAATTATATCCACACAAAGGGGAGTTGAAATTACAACATAAATAAATAAATAGTGATTCCACACATAATCATATCATGACATAATTAAGAATTATATGATTTACCCAAGGAATGGACATTGGGTTAAAAGGTTCCCGTACCGATTTGGTAACTTACGATTCATACAACCCATGAAAGAAGGAACATAAAATTAAGATGCAAATAACAAAAAATTAAAGTATATTACACAATTAATACAATCATGTGAAGTACATATACCACACTAAAGGAAAGATTGGAAAATATATCATGAATATCACTGGAATAAAAAGTGAGATGAAAATCTCTTACCACGTTGTAATCAATCGAGTCGTATGACCAAAAATTAATAACCACCAAATGATTCACAGAATAACATGAATATAAAAAGGATAATGATAATATATATCAAATTTAAGTACACAATACAGCACATGAAATAAATTAGTGGCAAACAATGGAATTCTCACAGATTTAAAGTGAGATAAGAAATCCCTTTCCTCGTGTCTGACTTGACTTGTTTGTTCCTTGTTCATCATGAATAATAAACATAAGTTAATTTATACTTTATTATGAGCCATTTATAAATTTTATTATTCCTTTTATATCACTTATTACAATGTTATAAACATTATGTAATCATCTAAGTTAATAATGGTCATGTTGTCGATATTTGGTACCTAAGTTAAAAATGAACACCTTGTAATTACAAGTTTTTCACATGTTCAAAATTTCATTATATGTTGAATGATATTCATGATTTTTATATCATATATATCATACTTATCAAGTATATACATGTATTTATAATAGTATATAACATTTGGAGGTAAGAAATGAAATGCACTGTTCATGGAGACGGTAAGTCGTACGTACGGATGAATGCTACTTTCATTTCTATTTCTTATTTTAATGGAATTAAAACATAATGATACATAGGTATATTATAGTTCCAGTAAAATATCATATATAATATCATTAATTACATCCTTATAAGTCCCACATATGGAATTAATGAGTCATATCACTTTGAGGGGCGGTAGTCCGCACTTCCTCAAATGAAATTATCGTGTTTACCCATAATGGAAACCATAAAGGGATGCTATAAAAGGAAAATATAGAATTATAAAGAAAACATAAACATAATATATATCATATATAAATATATTTTCATATTAATGGACACCATGAGTGGTGGTAAAAGATAATCAAACAATCCTTATTTCATGAGGCGTTAGTTTTCCATTCAAAGAAACACTATGTTCTTCACCCATTAGATGGAGGTGTGTATAAGTGTTGTTCAAATACTTCTCATAACAACATCCTAGTATATTGAGGATACTGGTTTTGTTATAAAATAAAATAATGAAAAAATTTTAGGGGTTGGAGAAGTAAAATAAAAGAAATTAATTTAAGAGAAATTTTTACCTTTAATTTGGGTAACACCCTTTGGTTTTAGCCAAATGGACTTCTTAAAGTGCCTTATGCCTAAGATAAGGATTCTAGGAGAAGGAGAGGGATATAAGAAGATTATTTGGGCAGGGTTTGTATGAGCCAAGTGGCTTGAGAGGTGTGAGGATGGAATTAGAAGTTAGGGATTTTTATAAGGGGCTGGAGGGGCTCTTTAGGAAATTTTGAAAATATTATTTTATTATATAATGATATTCAGTTTCTAAAGGTCCAAAACAAATTAAACTCAAAGATAAGATGAATAATGGCTGAAATAAAATCATCCAATAATAATTGGACATGTTTTAGATATTTTTTTAATATTTATAATCTTATTTATTTAAAACATTTATTAATAAGGTAAATACTACATCATTATTGTGTCATAAATAATTTAATTTATTTAATGTCTAAAAATTACGAAAAATACCATAATGTAGAAAAATCTTTTTATCATTCCAATGAATATTTATAGTCAAAAAATTAACATATATAACCTCTTATATTATTATTATATTATTATTGCACTGAATTTCCTTATTTACCTTTATCTGCGGTAAAAAAAAGTCAAAAGTTACTATTCACCAAAAATTATTTTCATCTTATTGAACCAAATTTTACTTACTAATAACAACCATGTATGTCGGATTTTTGAAATTCAATCCACATAAGCGGTAAAATTTCATTTAAATGAAAAACACAGTTTTTTAACTACGACTTAGTGGTTTTACTATTCATCAAAATTTGAATTTTTTTAGAAAAATACTAAAAATTCAGCCTAATCTATAATTGATATTCTGAATTCAAAAATGATATCTATTTACCAAATTTAAAATATAGAAGTTGGATTAATTAATTTAAAATTAATTCCCATTATCAAAATAAATAGCATTTTTTTACGAAACAATAACTATTAAAAGATTGATACTAGTTTATGTTGCAACACCCCAAGCTTCCATGGTACGCTTCTCTTTGAATAATACAATAGTGTGTGTTGTACGTAACTTCGAGTTCTAACACACCACAACAAATCAAACTAGCCGTTATGAATAGTAATACCCACTTTTACAAATTTTATAAATTTTATCTTCCAAAATGGTCTTCATTTTTGGATTTGGAGTATCGAAATTAGCTTAGGGTGAATTTTTGGTATTTTTCTGAAAACATTCATTTTTTTGTGAATAGTGAAAAAACACTGAGTTATAGTTTAAAACATAATTTTTATTTAAATAATTATTTATTTTATTTAAATATTTTTTAGGTCAAAATAGATATATAATACCTTTATAATTTCAATGTAATTATTTGGAGTCAGTTTATAATAATTTTAGATATATAAAAATTATATTAAATTTTTTACCGTCTTTTACCCACCTACTAGGAGAATTTGAAAATTTACATAAAACATAATTTTACCGCTTCTGTTAGTTGAATTTCAAAAATCCAAGAGACACGGTTGATATCAGTAAGTAAAATGTGGTTCAATAAGAGGAAAATAATTTTTGGTGAATAGTAACTTTTTACTTTTATTTACCACGGTTAAAAGTAAATATATTAATTAAGGGTAAAAATGATATTATTATTACCCTAACATGTGCCATAATTCTATTTGATGAGTTTAATTCGACCAAAACCAACCTTAGAAATAAAATTTGATCATTTAGGTCCACTTGGATTAGATTTGGACATTTATTATTATTTAATTTAACGAAGAGTTAAAATCAAATTTTAACAAATAAAACATTTTTAATATAGGGTTATGCATTAGATAAATTCAACTATAAATATTAATTGTAAATATAAAAATATTTCCTTCATAATGGTATTTTATTTATATTTTTTAGACATTAAATAATTAAATTTAATTATGACACAATGATGATGCAGTAATTACCAAATTAATGAAAGACTAAAATAATTGATATTGTAAATATCAAAATAAATGTAATTTGAGACTTTTCATCAATCCCAGTAATTTTATAGGTTAATATGACATTTTAGGGTTGGTTAGATTAATTTCGTTCTAAGTAATAATGTTGTTATGAATTTAGAAAAAAAATATACCAAATAGTGTCAAAATTGACATAAAAGAGTTTTTAAAACAAACATTATATAATTAATTGATATTATATTACTAAAAATCTAATGTTCAGACAAAGGTATAAAATAATATTATATATGTTGTTAATGAACCACTTGAGGTTCTCTTGGAAGTTTATAGTAAGATTATTTACCATATAATATAAAAATACAAAGAGACATGGTAAATGTCAAACTATTTAACAGAGTTCAATCTAAATGATAATGTTAATATAGTGACCTAAACCTGTCTAAAACCTATTGGTTGAGTGGTTTTAGACCCATACCCAACTTATCCTTTAAATAATTTATTTTGGAGCAATTAGTAATTGAAAATGATTTTATTATAAAATAATATTTCTAGCTTTTCCTAAGGTGCCCCTCACCCCTCTCATAAAAGGGAACTTCCCCTTCTCTCTAATTCACACCTTCAAAGCCATTTTCCTCAGCCAACCCCTTCCAAAATACCCTATCAACTATCCTCCATTAATCCTAGAGGCCTTCCTTTAGTCATAAATCCAACCTAAATATCCCTTTTGATCAAATCAAAAGGAAGAACACGAAGAAGAGGTAAATATTTCATCACCACTTTCAAGTTCCTTTCTTCTTCAACTTCCTCTTTATTTGTTGTTTCCATTCTAAAATAATAACTATAGAATATTTTATATACTGTGGTGTTATAATAAATATTGTACAACCATATTCATTATTCTATCCATCCTTTGAATGACATGTCACCATACATGCGTACGTACAACTTACCATCCCCACGTCGTGGTGTAATTGTTATTCAATACATTATTATTTGGATGGGTATAATAATGATGTGTAATTGATGTAGATAATAAATATAACATGATAATGATTCTGTATATATGATATACCATCCAATTATATAATATTTTAATATCAAAAGAATGATATTGTCGCTCGTGCGTACGTACGGATTTCCATCTACACGAACACGATGAGATTCATTCCCCATCATATCCATTCAAGAATAATTTTCATTACATGATTATAAATAATGATTAAAGACTTGATATCATTCTGGATATGAATAATATAAATCCCATTCATAATAAATATGACTCTCATAACAAATAATATAAAGTAAAATGAATCTGTTAACACCCGAAACAACGATAATACTAAGATATTATTAACAAAGCAATGTTAAAAGATAATATATTATATGATACTAATGTATATGATTACTGTATAATTTAATAACAATTATTTCATTATTATACAAGAGTTTAACCTACCCTCAACCAAGTAAAAGTACAAGGTAAGGGTTAATTTCACAATCTCTTTATTATCTGAGGTTGTTTATATGTAATTATCTATTAGGACCTCTTTATCATCCACATCCATGATTCTTAAAAATGCATTTCAAAACATTTTTACTATTTAATAGACAATATGTTAAAGTCATTTATACCCTTATTTGACCTTATATTATTTGAAAGGAATTTTTTCGTCATTTTCTAAACAAGGTACTTTTTGACATTTTCGACAAATTTAAGGTAAGAATTTTTTTTAACTTATACGGCAGGTGCGGCTATTTTCCTCCATTATAACATCATCTAAGATTACCTTATATTATTATAAGAATATTTTCAAAATAAATGTTTTCATTATAATTATTTTACTCTTAAATGATTTCAAAATAGAAAGAGATATTTCAATAAAAAATGTTTTGATTTCATCTATGTCAAATCGTTTGATGGATTTTAAGTTTATTTGAAGTTGATTTATTATGATACAAAACATCCATATTGTATTGAAGGTTTTGTGACATTTTTGACTGTGGATGTGCTATTTTTATACCATTAATGGTTTATGGTTAAAGTATTGAAATTTCATATGCTAGTTTTAATACGAATGTTTATGTTATATTTCAACCTTTTTATATGAGGAATGTATTGGACTTAGTAAGTGACGGGTGGAGCCTGCTATAGCTCCTCGATGCATTGATAGGTCTCATGATACAACTAGATGTGGAATTGGTTGAGGCCTTTCCCAATTTGATATATGGTTTTGGATGAGGCCTTAATCATTTTTAGACGTCTTGGTCGAGGCCTTGACAAAATGTTTCAGAATGTCTAGCATTATACATTCCCTCATTATGAAAATAATATGGACAGTTCATGTGGTCATTTGACAATTATAATACCCATGATTATGTTTTATTATGGAATTATTTACTCAGCTCATATTCCAGCCATAAAATTATTTGTGTTTATTAATGGTAAAGGCATGTGGTTTCAATTATTCACCATGCTTAATATTGATGAATGTTTCTGCTATATTGTTATCCTTACTGAGCATCTGAGCTCACCAATTTCTTTGTTTTATTTTTTCCAGGATGCTAAGAAGTATTTTATGACTGACTTACAGGGATAGTTTGATGGGATATGAATTTTGTCTTTGGAAACAATGTTGTTGTATTTTTTCATTTCATGATTTAATGTAAACCTTATGAATGTATCTAGTACTTCCAAGGCTACTAAACTAATCGGTATTTCGATACTTGATCTTTTGTGATCATTCCAATGTTATGTAATAATGCACCAACTATGGGTAACAGGGGTCGGGGCATTATAGTTGGTATCAGAGGAATTTTAGTACAAACCATGGAATCTAGATTTAGATAAAATCTGATTAGAGCACATTACCCTAAGATAGACATTGAGGATTAGTATAAAAGAACTTCCTAGAATTTTGGTATTTTAGATATTTTGTGTGGTTTCCAAGAAATGAACCCCTGTTTGGATACCAGCAGGTAGAGGCGGCTCTGGAACAGATGTACCTAAGGGTAAAACCCGAAAACACCGTTTTGACCTAGACTTGAACAGGAAACGGTGCATGACAACGGGCCTTGCTTCACTCTTGATTACGACACTCCTGGGGGATATTATTTGGGTAATTCTAATTTTATTTACAAGTAATTATAAAGAGTTTATGAGTATATACTTCCTCAAAGAAAACATTTTTTATGATTATGGATTATATCCATAAACTGTTCAATTTATGTTAAGTGTTTTACAAGTTTGGAATTATGCATTTCAATTTATAAACAAATATAGTTTATTCCATTGTTTAGAAATGGATCCTAGTGGAAGGAATGGAAACTGTATCAATGCACACACTCCAGTTAGGGATTTCCCTCCCACTCAAGATAATTAAAGTGGAGCTGGTGATACAACTGGTGCTGATCAGCTTATCACTATATTAGGAAAACTCACTCATGTTATGAATCATAACCTTACCCGTATGGAGCACCCTGATCCGAAGCATGGAAGATCAATGTTAGATCTCTTCATGAGGAAAAAACCACCAACATTCAATGGGAGTACAAATCCACTAGTATCCGAGCAACGGATAAATTCCTTAGAAAAACTTTTCCACACCATGGGGAGTAGCGAAAGGGAAAAGGTTTTCATGGAAGTTTACCGCCTCACTGGAGATGTTGATCAATGGTGGTCATTGATTCAAAACATAAAGGAATATGATGAAGTATCAAATATGTAATGGAGGGAGTTTAAAGAAATTTTCTTAGAAAAATACTTTCCTCTTGACCATTGAGCGGATATGGAAAGACAATTTCTGAGTTTGAGGCAAAAGGAGGATGATAATGTTGCAAAGTAGGAAGCTAACATTACAAGGTTAGAAATCCATACTACAGATTATATACGTAACCCAAGAAGTAATATTGATCATTTCTATGATGGTTTTGTTGTTTATAGTGATGCTTCAAATAAAGGACTTGGTTGTGTCCTTATACAGAATGATAGGGTTATTGACTTTGCATCACGACAGCTAAAAAATCATAAGAAAAACTATCCTACTCATGATCTTGAGTTAGCAGTTGTAATATTTTCTTTGAATATTTGGAGACACTATCTCTATGGTGAAAAATGTGACATTTATACTGATCATAATAGTTTGAAGTATATTATCACACAGAAAGAACTCATCATGAGGAATATGAGATGGCTTGAACTACTCAAGGATTATGATTTCAAGATACACTACCACCCATGGAAGAAAAATAAGGTGGAAGATTCTTTGAGTGGAAAGGTTCATGGAGTTTTGAACAAGATGAGAGTTGAAAAGGATCCTATATACATGGATCTAGTAAAGATGAATATGGGAATCACCATGGAAGGTCAAACATCAATACATTTTCAAATGGTTGTCAAATAATCTTTACTAGAAAGAATAAAGAGTTCTCAGACAGATGATGAGGAGTTTCAAAATAAGATTAAAGCTATGAATGATGGGATATTGAGTGACTTAATATATGAAGATGGAATTTTGAAATTTGGGAAGAGACTTTGAGTTCCCGATATACCTGATCTAAAAAGGGAATTGTTGGATGATGCTCATAGTTTCAATTTATCTATACACCCTAGTAGCACTATGATGTATAAAGATTTAAAGTGCCATTTTTGGTGGGACAACATGAAGAGGGAGATTGTTGATTTTGTGTCAAGATGTATGGTTTGTCAAAAAGTGAATGCTGGAAGGAAAAAACCAGGAGGAGTCATGCAACCTTTTCCCATACCTTAGTAGAAATGGGATGATATTACAATGGACTTTGTCATGGGACTACCAAAGACTCCCAGAAGGAACAATGCAATATGGGTCATTGTTGATCATCTTAACAACTTATCACATTTTCTTCCTATAAGAGAATATTTACCCCTTAAACGTCTAGAATTACATTATATTAATGAAGTTGTAAGACTTCATGGAGTACCACTGTTGATTGTTTCTGATCGTGATCCACATTTTACATCAAGATTTTGGAAAAGTATTCAGAAATCCATGGATACTGAACTTCGTTTGAGCACTACCTACCACCCCCAAACTGATGGACAATCAGAATGGACTATTCAAACCTTAGAAGATATGTTGAGATCATTCTCACTTGACTTTAAAGGTATGTGGGATCAATATTTACCTCTGGTAGAATTTTCTTATAACAATAGCTTCCATTAAAGTATTCAGCTAGAACCATATGAAGCATTATATGGAAAGAGTTGTCGCACACCAACCTATTGGGATGATGTTGATGGAAGAAAACTCGTAGGCCCAGAACTTGTGGAGGAAACGATGGAAAAGGTGAAGGTCATCCAAAACCATATCAAAGAAGCTCAAAGTAGGCAAAAGAGCTATGATGATAACCGAAGGAATGATTTGGAATTTCATATAGGAGATCATGTTTTCTTGAAGGTATCTCCATGGTAGGGTGTTATACATTTCTCTAAGAAGAGTAAATTGAGTCCCAGGTACATCAGACCTTTTGAAATTCTATAATGAATTGGGGCTATACATTACCATTTGTAAATGCCTCCAAGTATCTCCAAAGTTCACGATATATTACATGCACTACTAGAAAATCTGGTTTTGGAGGCGGGGCATCTATAGCGGCCGCTAATACCATCAACTGCGGCCGCTAAATGGTGGTCGCTGCAATTTTTCCAAAAACAAACCCCTAATTTCCCCTCCCTCCCCTCCCTCCGCTCCCGGACCCCGCGACCCCCCCTTCCCTAACCCCGCGACCACGACCCCGACCCCCGGAGACTCTCCCCGACCCCGACCCCCAGCCACCCTCCCCGACCCCCGGCAACCCTCCCCGACCCCCGGCGACCCTCCCCGACCCCCGGCGACCCCAACCCCGCCAGCGACCCCTACCCCCATCGACCCCGACCTCCCTGCGACCTCGGCAACCCCCGGTGCGCCCCCGTGTCCCCACCCCCTTGCCTCCGTGCTGCAGGCGACCTCCCGGCGATGCCGACCTCCCGGCGACCCCCACCCCCGACCTCCCAGCGACCTCCCAGCGACCCGACCTCCCGGCGACCCTGACCTCCCAGCGACCCCGACCTCCCGGCGACCTCCCTGCAACCACCGTGCGCCCCCGACCTCCCGGAGACCTCCCGGTGATCCCCACCCCCTTGCCTCCGTGCTGCGCCACCGGCAACCCCCACTACCTTGCCTCCACGGTGCGCCCCCGTGACCCCGACACCCCTGCCCACGCTGCACCCCGGCGACCCCCACCGCATTGCCTTCACGTTGTGCCCCCTTGACCCAAACACCCCCCGCGACCCAGCAACCCCCACCTCTGCCCGTGACGCACCTTTGGACAGCCTCGTCGCCGCCGTCCCCTCGCTGCCCTGTTGCATCCCTCCGGCAAGTCCTCCTGCCTCCGTTGGACCCTTCTGGTCCATTGTGCCCCGCCGTGTAGAACCCTCCACGCGGTCCAACGGTTCCACTCCTTTCGAGTCCGGTCGTCGAACCTCTGTCGTCAATTCACTGCTCCCTCATGGATCCGCAATCGAGTCAGACCCCATTACTCGTGGTCGAGTCCTCCACAGGTAATGTTTTTTATCCAAATTTGGTTTTTAAATTATAATGATATGTGTTTTTTTTAGAATTTAAATAAGATATTTCACTTTTCATTTCTATTAAATACAGATATGGATAGGAGTTGGATTGATATGCAAGATAGATTTTCAGCTAAATATTATTAGGGGATTAAGCGATTTATGGATTTCACCACCAAATTTCCAAGCGATATGAATAGTTGTCCATGAAGAAAATGTGCAAATAGATATCTCTTCAAATGAGATAGTGTTAGAGAACATTTTTTTTTGAATGGGTTTTTGAAAAACTATAAGACATGGACGCATCATGGAGAAGATTCTGTTTCATTTCATTGCTCAGAAAATATTCATATGAATGTTTATTTGGGAACAATTCATCCAGAGAACATAATGCTGAATGATATGCTGCGTCAGTTTCAATCTGAAGACATTAATGTCGCAAATGACAACGTTGGATTGAGTAATCCTCGTTCTTCTGCAGATGGAGAAGCATTGAAATTATTTGAAATTCTTGATGATGCACGTATTGAATTATATCGTGGATGTACTAAATTTAGTAAACTGTCGTTCATCGTTGAATTTTTACACCTTAAGGCCTTGAACCAGTGGTCAGACACCTCATTCTACATGTTGTTGGTATTATTGAATAAGGTACTCCCTGCTGGAGAGAAGATTCCGGAGTCATTCTATCAAGTTCTCAAGTTAATCGATGATCTTGATTTTACATATGATACAATTGATTCATGTCACAATAATTGTATGTTGTTTGGAAAAGAGAATGCACAATTAAATAATTGTACTGTTTTCTATACATCCAGGTGGAAGACCAATGAGATTAATCAAGGTAGTCAGATTCTTCCTGGGAGAGTCTTGAATCAAGCGAAACAAGTTGCTACTAAATAGATGCGTTATTTCCCACTGAAACTGTGACTGAAGAGATTCTTCTTGTACACTAAAATGGCTAAATTGATGACTTGGAATTTAGAGAGAATGAAAGAGGATGATAAATTAACTCACCCGGAAGATTCATTGGCATGGAAAGATTTTGATCAGAGACACCCAGACTTTTCCCGAGATGATCGTAATATTTGACTGGGTTTGGCAGTAGATGGTTTTAACCCATTTAGGTCCATGGTTGGTGTGACACATAGTACATGTCCAGTGGTGTTGGTTCCATACAACATTCCCCCATGGGTATGTATGAAGGAACCTTTTTTGTTACTGTCAATTCTAATTGATGGACCGAGAGGACCTGGTGATAAAATCAATGTTTATATGCAACCTTTGATTGATGAGCTGCAAAAATTTTGGGCCGATGGTGTAAGGACTTTTGACTCGACAGCAAATCAAATGTTTAGACTTCGGGCCGCTTTGTTATAGACAATTAATGATTTCCCAGCGTATGCTAACTTATCCGGTTGGAGTACAAAAGGAGAATTTGCTTGCCCTTGTTGTAATAAGAGTAAGAATTATATATGGCTTAAGCACTGTATAAAGTGGGCATATATTGGTCACAGACACATTCTTCCTCCATTGCACAATTTTAGAAAAGACCATGTATCGTTTGATGGGAATGGAGAGTCTGACCCATCACCACAAATACTGTTTGGGGTTGAAATTTGTGCACAACTTTATGAAGAAAACATTTGTACAATGTATGATTTTCAAGATTTATTGGTTCCTGCATTGCCTTCTATTCCTGCTGCAAATAGACAGCGAAGTCATAATTAGAAGAAATGAAGTATTTTATTTGAATTTCCTTATTAGAATTATAATATTTTAAGGCATAATTTAGATGTGATGCAGATTGAAAAAAAATGTATGTGATAATATTTTGTACACCGTTTTAGGAGTCAAGGGGAAATCAAAGGACAATGCTAATGCTCGATGTGATTTGCAAGAAATGGGATTGAGAAAAACTTTACATTTACAGCTGGGTGAAGGTAATCGGGCATACATGCCTATTGCACAGTACACAATGAGTAAAAAAGAAAAACAAACATTTCTATCAATTTTGAAGACTGTTAAGGTGCCAGATGGTTTTTACTCTAATATTTCTAAGTGCATGAATATGATGAGCATGACATTATAGGGTTTGAAAAGTCACGATAATCATATTCTGCTTCAATAGTTAATTCCTATAGCAATTCGTGATTTCTTATCTTCCCAGGTTGTTGAGCCGTTGATTGGAGTTTCTAATTTTTTTAGATAGCTCTGTTCTAGGAATCATCGCATGAGTGATTTGAAAAAGCTATAGGATAAGATTGTACTTGAACTATGTCACCTAGAAAAACTCTTTCCACCGTCTTTTTTTGATGTCATGGTTCACTTGACTGTGTATTTAACTGGTGAAGTCATTGATGGCGGTCTCGTGCAATTCAGGTGGATGTATCCAATAGAGCGATACATAAATACATTGAAATGCTATGTGCGCAACAAAGCTCGTCCAGAAGCATCAATTTCCAAGGGATATTTAATGGATGAGTGTTCTAATTTATGTGCTTCATATATTGATGAGGTTGAAACAAAGATAGATAAATCGTCCCAGACTGACGAGGGTCCAATTGGAGACGGAATAACATTTGATATGTGGAATGACGAGTGGGTTCAAGCTCATTGATATGTGTTGTTCAACACTCCATCAGTTATGCCATTGATACAGTAAGTTTCATATTTGATGTGTATTTTGTTTATATATTTATTTTATTGCTTACCTTATATTGTGTTGTGATTTAGGATTCATATCGCTGAGTTGAAACTTGAAAGGCCCCGTGCAACTGAGTATCAAATCCAAAAACATCATTTCAACACATTTCATGAGTGGTTCAAGACACATGTACGTATAATTGATTTAATATTTCTATAGCGCAACTAAGTTGTATTTTCACAATCCTTTATCCATTAAACTATATATGTGAAATTTTCAGATTCAAAAGTTACATGATTTAACCCAGCATGTGAGTGAAGAACTCAACCAACTAGCTGATGGTCCATTTATTACAGCTCGTCGCTACAAGTCTTTGGATTCTAACGGATTCCGATTTCATATTAGCGATGTTGACATGAACTGAGCCACACAAAATAGTGGCGTTGGTTGTTCTTTTGTTGGTGCGGGTTATTATTATGGATTTTTGAGAGATATTATTGAGGTTATTTATGATCGTGGCTTAAAACACATATTGTTAAGGTGTGATTGGGTCGATCCAGTTCGTGGAACGAAAGTTGATAACATCCAATTTACATTAGTAAACTATAACAATATGCTATATAAAGATGACCGGGTTAGCAAAGAGCCCTTCATACTGACATCGCAGGCAGAACAAGTTTACTTTTTCGGCATTGATTCTGATTGGAAATTTGTGGTGAAAATTTCTAGAAGAGGGCTTTTTCTGATTGACCAAGAGGAACCTGAAGTTGTCGCATTTCCTGATCAAACACTTGACCAAACAACAGTAGCTGTATGAGATGAAGATATACAATGGACCAGAGATATGGTTGAAGGAGATACGATAGACTTGAATGAATAGTGGAAATTGTAATTATATTCCTAGTTATTATTTGTAAAAATATTTATCAGTTATATATGTATAAAAATTGCTTGATTTAACTATAATTTCTTTTAATGCTGGTATGTCACAGGGTGGTCACAGTGGTTCAAATGATGTTGTTGGTATCTATGTTTTCATTTTTTTAAATTAATTGATTGGAATTTTCTATTTATATTTCCCTAACTGTTTCTAATCATTAATTTATATTGTAATTTAATTATAAAGTTATGTTTATTAGGATCTACTGCTTCTTTCAGCAGACGCAGGGGTCCTGGTAGAGGGGTTCAATCCTAGAACTCTAGAGCCCGATTGGATGTGTTATTTGACGACACATTTCATCCAGTTGGAGATGGTGCTACTGCATTGAGTCGTCAATTTGGCCATATGATACGAGACTCACACAGATTCCCTCTAACGACTCGTGACTGGAGTTCTTTCCCTCAGGATACGATGGAAAGATTAAGGAGGGAGGTTCAGGTAAATTCAATGTTTAATTTTTCAAGATATTGTTATTATTATTGTCCCATCTACTGACAAAATTTTTAACAGGATAATTTGACATCCTGTCCAGGTGAGTTTTGGGCTGTTTGTATGTCGAAATGCAGAAAATTATGGAAGGATAACAAGTCAAGGGTGAAGAGAGATCACTGGACACTATTTGCGGGTGTGCCAGACATTCTACAGCGAGTCCCTCTGGGCATTCTTCCTGCGCAGTGGCAGGATTTGGTTGCGTTTTGGTCGAGTGAGGCAGCGATGGTAAGATTTATTACTTTTAATCTATAAATGACTAATTTTTCAAATGTCTATTAAGTAAATACATTGAATGTAGACCGAGTCTGCTCGTCATTCACATAATCGGGCGATGCAGGCCACGCCTTCCAGACTTGGCACTTGACATGCGTCACAGCGCAGACATGATATAAGTTCAGAATTCACTATTTCATTCATATTTTAAAAATATTGTAGTATAACATGGTGAACCCCTTTATTATAGTTACACCAACGCAGTGAGACAATCGATCGGATGTCCATATGGATGAGGACTCGTAGGGGGGTGATCCCGATGTTGCCGGTGCTATAGTAAGAAGATTATTTACTAATTAATAAATGTATTTTTTATTTTATATAAATTATGCATATTTGTTCATTGATTCATTATATGCTACAGGATCAGTTTGACGCTCAATTAGCAGAGTTTCTAGAGGAGCAACGTCGTAGTACTGTTCATAGAGATGAAATATTTCACCATGTCATGGGGCGTGACGGTCATGTTTATTCTTTGACTTATGGCGGTGGTGTCCCACGACGTGTAGTTGTTAGAGCAGATGTGATGAGTGCATGCAGAGAGTTAGGGATGCCCACACAGGCTGAGATAGATTCTTCCATGCAGGATATGCAGCGCAATTTTGATTCACAGTTTCAGCAGTTACGTGCAGAGTATGAGGATAGGTTGTCATAGATGTCATCACGTATCGATGAAATGACGACGCAACAAGTGGCTCCACAGGTAAACAATAAAACAAACCATACTCAGATTGAATTTTATTGATATGTTTAAGATACATAATATTGATATATATTGTAGGCTTCAAATACATCTGGTGGACATCACAGTGATATTGGTGATCCAGATGAGAATGAACCCCATGCATGAGGTAATTTCATTTGTCTTGATGAATTCTTTAGAATTTTTTATATCCCTGATGAATATAATTTTCCTTTTTACCTAGATTAGTTTGTTTTAATATTTGTGGATGACATCTTCATGCACTCCAAGAGTGATTATGATCATACCCAACATCTTGACATCATATAGATTACACTTATTGACTATACATCAAGCTATATATATGTCATTTTTGTATTGATTATATAGGTATAGTTATTGGGTCAAATAATTTCAGAGGAAGGTGTGTCAGTGGATGGAGAGAAACTCCAGACAGTTGTTTCTTAGGAGAAGCCCAAGAACTCTTTCAATATTATTATCTTTTTAGGTTGAGTGAATTGTGATGTGGTTGAGCAGACGGTATGTCAATCGGACGTGCGGTCTGCGCGGTAGGGCTCACTATGCGTTCTTTAAGCATTGTGCGCGCTTGATAAACGCGCGTGGAGGGGTCCCAAACTGGCCGAACGATGTCCGAATGGCCCGAAATAGGACGACATCAAAGGGTGGGTGAATTGTGATGTGTTACAGGAGACGGCACGTCAATCGGATGTGCTGTGTGCCCTCGGTGACCATGAACGCCGTTCTGGTGTCATAAACGACCAAAACGGGCGTCTAACAGTCAAACTCTTAGCGGACAACATCGGATTGACCTGAAATCACAGGACAACAATAAAATTATTATTCGCGACGTGCACACGTAGATGACACGTCAATCGGACGTGTGGTCTACGCGATAGGGCTCATTATGCGTTCTTTAAGCGTTACGTGCGCTTGATAAACGCACGTGGGGGGGGGGGGTCCAAACAGGCCGAACGATGTCCGAATGGTTCGAAATCGGACTAAATCAAAGGGTGAGTGAATTGTGATGTGATGGAGCAGACGGAACGTCAATCGGACGTGTCGTGTGCCCGCGGTGACCGGGAACGCTGTTCTGGTGTCACAAATGGCCAAAACTGGCGTCTAACGGTCAAACTCATATCGGACGACATTGGATTGACCTGAAATCACAGTACAACAATACAATTATTATTCTTGACGTACACGCATAGACAGCACATCAATCGGACGTGCGGTCTGCGTGGTAGGGCTCATTATGCGTTCATTAAGCGTTGCGCGCGCTTGATAAACGTGCGTGGGGGGGGGGGGTCCAAACTGGACGAACGATGTTCGAATGGACTGAAATTAGACAACATCAAAGGGTGAATGAATTGTGATGTGGTCGAGCAAACGGTACGTCAATCGGACGTGTCGTGTGCCCGCAGTGACTAGGAATGCCGTTCTGGTGTCATAAACGGCCAAAACGGGCGTCTAACGGTCAAACTCTTGGCGGACGACATCGGATTATACTGAAATCATAGGAAAACAATACAATTATTATATGCGACGTGCACGCATAGATGGCATGTCAATTGGACGTGCGGTCTGCGCGGTAGGGCTCATTATGCGTTTTTTAAGCGTTGCGCGCCCTTGATAAACGCGCGTGGGGGGTCCCAAACTGGCCGAACGATGTCCGAATGGCCTGAAATCGGACGACATCAAAGGGTTAGTGAATTGTGATGTGGTCGAGTAGACGGCACGTCAATCGGAGGTGCCATGTACCCGCTGTGACTGGGAACGCCGTTCGGGTGTCATAAATAGCCAAAACTGGCGTCTAATGGTCAAACTCTTAGCATACGACATAAGATTGACCTGAAATCCCAGGACAACAATAAAATTATTATTAGAGACGTGCACGCATAGACGGAACGTCAATCGGACGTGCGGTCTACGCGGTAGGGCTCATTATGCATTAATTAAGCGTTGCGCGCACTTGATAAACGCGCGTGGGGGGGGGGGGGGGGCCCAAACTGGCCGAACGATATCCGAATGGCCTAAAATCGGAAGAAATCAAAGGGTGAGTTAATTGTGATGTGGTCGAGTAGACGGCACGTCAATCGGACATGCCGTGTGCCCGCGGTGACCGGGAACACCGTTCTGGTGTCATAAACGGCCAAAACTGGCGTCTAACGGTCAAACTCATAGCGGACGACATCGGATTAACCTGAAATCACAGGAAAACAATACAATTATTATTCTCTACGTGCACGCATAGATGGAACGTCAATCAGACGTGTGGTCTGCGCGGTAGGGCTCATTATGCATTCTTTAAGCATTGTGTGTGCTTGATAAACGCGCGTGGGGGGGGGGTCCAAACTGGCCGAACGATGTCTGAATGGCCTGAAATCAGACAACATCAAAGGGTGAGTGAATTGTCATGTGGTCGAGTAGACAACACATCAATCGGACGTGCCGTGTCCCCACGGTGACCGGGAACGCCGTTCTGATGTCATAAACGGCCAAAACGGGCGTCTAACGGTCAAACTCTTAGCGGATGATATTGGATTGACCTGAAATCACAGGACAACAATACAATTATTATTCACGACGTGAACGCGCAGACGGCACGTCAATCGGACATGCGGTCTGCGCGGTAGGGCTCATTATGTGTTCTTTAAGCGTTGTGCGCGCTTGATAAATGCGCGTGGGGGGTCCAAACTGGCCGAACGATGTCCGAATGGCCTGAAATCGGACGATATCATAGGGTGAATGAATTGTGATGTGGTCGAGTAGAGGGCACGTCAATCAGACGTGTCGTGTGCCCGTGGTGACCAGGAACGCCGTTCTGGTGTCATAAACGGCCAAAACGAGCGTCTAACGGTCAAACTCTTAGCGGATGACATCGAATTGACCTGAAATCACAGGACAATAATGTAACACCCCGAGCTTCCACGATACGCCTCTCTTTCAATAATGCAATAGCTTGCATTGTACGCAAGTTCGAGTTCTAAAACACTGTGACTAATCAAAGTAGCCATTATGAATAGTAATAACCACTTTTTAAAATTATAGAAATTTTATATTTCAAAATGGACTTCATTTTTGTATTCGTAATATTGAGATTATCCTATGTTGAATTTTTGGTATTTTTCTGAGAACTTCTATTTTTTTATGAATAGTGAAAATTACTTAAAAACAACTTTTTTAATCAAAATAATTTATAGTGATAAATTATACTATTTATTGGTTTTAAAGTATAATTAGAATATATTTTTACCATTTTATCCAATGTTGGTCATTAGAATTAATTTAACATTGAAATTGGACATAAACAATTGTCAATCTTTTGATATAATTTGTTTCTTAAAAACACGCTATTTGTTGTATCAGCGGGAATTAATTATAAAATTAATTAATGCAACTTATATGTTTGGAATTTTTTAAAATAGACATCATTTTTGAATTCGGAATATCAATTATAGCTTAGGGTGAAATTTTGGCCTTGATCTGAAAAACTTCAATTTTTGATGAATAGTGAAACCACTAAGTGGTAGTTAAATAACTGATTTTTCGTTTAAATGAAATATTACCACTTCTGTGTTTTGATTTTCAAAAATCCGACATACATGGTTGTAATTAAAAAGTAAAATGTGGTTCAATGAGATTAAAATAAATTTTTGGTGAATAGTAACTTTTAAGTTCTTAATCGCGATTAGAGGTAATTAGTGTAGTTTAAGGTAAAAACAATGTTTTAATAATATGATATGAGCTTGACACTTGTCCTACTCCTATTGGATGAGTCATGGCCGACCAAGACAACCCATGGGTCAACTTGGGGACCCCATGGAGCCACTTTAGTTAGAAAATGACATAAACACCTTTTATTTAATGTTAAAGTAAAAAATGACACAAACATAAAATGTTTTACTAAAACAATTTTTACGTGGGGTTACACAAGTCCAAATTTTGATTATAAATATTAATTAGAAAGATAAAAAGATTTTCTACATCATAGTATTTTTTTATAATTTTTAGACATTAAATAAATTAAATTATTTATGACATCATTATGATGTGGCGATAACCTCATTATTTAACGATTTAAATAAAATGAGAAGATAATGAAAAATCCAAGGCTTAGACTTGTCAAAAGCCTATTAGATGAAGAGATTTCGAACCCTTATCACCTTATCCACTAATTATATAAGTTTGGGACCTTTAGAATCCGAAAAGCATTGTATAATAATGTAACATTTCAATCTTTCCAAAAGAGCCCCTCCTCTCCAATTATAAAAGGCCCCCACCTCTCCCACCTTATTCACACCTTCAAGCCATTTGGCTCGGCCAACCTCTGCCCAAATACTCTCCCAACTTCCCCCTCTTACTCCTAGAAGCCTTACATTGGGCAGAACTCTTCCCAAGGAAGCCTTTGGCTCAAATCAAAAAGAGTTACCCGATTTTGAGGTAATGTCTTTTCTAATGTTGTTTTGTTTTATTTTTCTTCTCCAACCCCCTAAACTCTTTTTATTCATTTCTTTTGTAACAACACCAGTATCCTCGATATACTAGGATGTTTTTATAATAAGTATTCGAGCTACACTTACACACACCTACATCTAATGGTTAAAGAACATACGGTTTCTGTGGATGGAGAATTTCTGCCTCACGAAACGATGATTGTTCAACACTCATATAACACCTTCAAAGGTGGACATTAATATGTCACTATTTTTATATATGATATATAATATGTTTATGTTTTACTTATGATTCTTTATTTCTCATTTATGGCATACTTTATGATTTCCATTATGGGTAAAACGCGATAATTTCATTTTAGGAAGTGCGGACTACCGCCCCCTCAAAGTGATTTGAATCGTTAATGCCATATGTGGGATGTATAAAGGATGAAGTAAATGGTATTATACACTATATTATAATGGAATTATATTATACATTTATATCATTATGATTTAGTTCCATTAAATATGAAATTGAAATGAAAGTAGCGTTCATGCGTACATACGGCTTACCGTCACCATGAACGGTGCATTTCATTTCTTACCTCTAAATGTTACGTAATATTATAAATGAATGTATATACTGGATATATAAGATATATATGACATCTAAATCATGAATATAATTCTGGATATAATGGATATTCTACCACATGAACAACTTGTAATTATAAGAAGTTTATTGTTGACTCAAGTACCAAAGATCGACAAAACAACTGTTATTAACTTAAATAATTACATAATATTCATATCATTGTAATAAGTGATATAATAAGGATAAACAAATTGAAAATGGTTCTTAATAAGGTAGATATTAACTCTAGTTTATTATTCAGGAGGTTAAAGAACGGTTGAGTCAAGTCGGACACAAGGTAAGGGAACTTCTTAACCCAACTTCCATTCTTTGGGTTAATATCCTACTTTCAAGTTATGTCATGATATTATTATGTCCTATTTTGTATTTTTACTTTCTTTATGTGTACCTATAGTGAATACACATAATAGATATATTTTATTTTAAAAATGATATATTTAAGGACTTCGTCTCAATCCCCTTTCATTGAGGCATATTTGGTTTTATACACAACTTTCTTTTATACGGTGTATAAACCCCTTTGACTTTTATGTTTATTCAAAAGGAATCTTTTTTATATGAAGCGTTTTACTAAACGACAAAAAGGGAATGTTTTTCTTTCTGTACTTATGCGGCAAAAATGACTTCTCCACCGCCGTGACCATTATTTGAGTTTCGGCTTCCTCTACAAGCCATCATTTTTTTTAATGAAAAATAAATACAAAGTTTTAACTTTATTTTATTTTGGTATTGAAAATGGTTTTGAAAGCATTTTTATTATATCAATGTGTTGTATTGATATCTTGTGATTGAAATGTGGAAATGTTATGTTTCCTTTATGCATGTTTTATGTGATATGATTATGTTATGGTTTATGATATGTTTAAACCTATTCATATGAGGAATGCATTGGACTTAATAAGTGACGGGTGGATCCCGTTATAGCTCCTCGATGCATCGGCAGGTCTCATGAGACAAACTAGTGTCTTGGCACGAGGCCTTGACAAAATCTTATTTGTGGTCTTGGAACGAGGCCTTGACTACGTGGTTATGATAGTCTGGAATTATGCATTCCATCATTATGAAAGTGGTTATTGATATTTCATGTCATTATTCGACCAGTAGAATATCCATGTGAAGAAGTGAATGGCATTATCTCATTTTACTTTTTCCATATTATGTTTATGTTCAAGTTTAAAAGGCTTTTGTTTTAGTTATACATTGCCTTAAATTTTTATGTTTATTTATGAATGCTTCCGCAATATTGTTATCCTTACTGAGCATCTGAGCTCACCCCTTTCAATGTTTTAATGTTTTCCAGGATGTGAAGAAGTATTTTATGAATGACCTGTAGGGATAGTCAGAATAGGATATGAGTGTGGACTATGAATACTTTGTTATTAGTTTTTCACTTTATGATGTAATGTAAGACTTATGAATGTATCTAGTGTTTCCAAGGCTACTAAACTAATCGGCCTTTCGAGACTTGATCTTTTGTGATCATGCCAATGTTACGAAGTAATGCACTGACTCTGGGTAGCTGGGGTCGGGGCGTTACAAATAATAAAATTATTATTCGCGACATTCACGCGTAGAGAGCACGTCAATAGGACGTGCGGTCTGCGCGGTAGGGCTCATTATGCGTTCTTTAAGCGTTGAGCTCGCTTGATAAACGCGCGTGGGGGGGTCCCAAACTGGCCGAACGATGTCCGAATGGCCTGAAATCGGACGACATCAATGGGTGAGTGAATTATGATGTGTTCGACCAGACAAAACGTCAATCGGACGTGCCGTGTTCCTACAGTGACCGGGAACGCCGTTCTGGTGTCATAAACGGCCAAAACTGGCGTCTAACGGTCAAACTCTTAGAGGACGACATCGGATTGACCTGAAATCATAGGACAACAATAAAATTATTATTCGCAATGTGCACACGTAGACGGAACGTCAATCGGACGTGCGGTCTGCACGGTAGGGCTCATTATGTGTTCTTTAAGCGTTGTGCACGTTTGATAAACGCACGTGGGGGGGTCCCAAACTGGCCGAACGATGTCCGAATGGCCTAAAATCGGAGGAAATCAAAGGGTGAGTGAATTGTGATGTGGTTGAGTAGACGGCACGTCAATCAGACATGCCGTGTGCCCGCGGTGACTGAGAACGTCGTTCTGGTGTCATAAAAGCCAAAACGGGCGTCTAACGGTCAAACTCATAGCGGACGACATCGGATTGACCTAAAATCACAGGCAAACAATAAAAGTATTATTCGCAACGTGTACGCACAGACGGCACATCAATCGGACGTGCGGTCTGTGCGGTAGGGCTCAATATACGTTCTTTAAGCATTGTGCGTGCTTGATAAACGCGTGTGGGGGGTCCAAACTGGCCGAACGATGTCTGAATGGCATAAAATTAGACGACATCAAAGGGTGAGTGAATTGGGATGTGGTCGAGCAGACGACACGTCTATCGGACGTGCCGTGTGCCCGCGGTGACCAGGAACGCCGTTCTGGTGTCATAAACGGCCAAAACGGGCGTCTAACGGTCAAACTCTTAGCAGACGACATCAGATTGACCTGAAATCACAAGGCAACAATAAAATTATTATTCGCGACGTGCACGCGCAGAAGGCACATCAATCGGACGTGCGGTCTGTGCGGTAGGCTCATTATGCATTCTTTAAGCGTTGCGCGCGCTTGATAAACTTGCGTGGGGGGTCCAAACTGGCCGAACGATGTCTGAATGGCCTAAAATCGGACGACATCAAAGGGTGAGTGAATTGTGATGTGGTCGAGTAGACGGCACGTCAATCGGACATGCCGTGTGCCCGCGGTGACGGGGAACGCCGTTCTAGTGTCATAAACGGCCAAAACGGGCGTCTAACGATCAACCTCTTAGCGGACGACATCGGATTGACCTGAAATCACAGGAAAACAATACAATTATTATTTGAGACATTCAATCACAAACAGCACATCAATCGGACGTGCGGTCTGCGCGGTAGGGCTCATTATGCGTTCTTTAAGTGTTGCGTGTGCTTGATAAACGCGCGTGGGGGGTCCCAAACTGGACGAATGATG
This sequence comes from Viscum album, assembly GCA_963277665.1. Classification (NCBI taxonomy): domain Eukaryota; kingdom Viridiplantae; phylum Streptophyta; class Magnoliopsida; order Santalales; family Viscaceae; genus Viscum; species Viscum album. The sequence continues at coordinate 1,064,373,429 of OY728140.1, forward strand.
TCCGAATGGCCTAAAATCGGACGACATAAAATGGTGAGTGAATTGTGATGTGGAAGAGTAGATGGCACATCAATCAGACGTGCCGTGTGCCTACGGTGACCGGGAACGCCGTTCTAGTGTCCCAAACGGCCAAAAGTGGCGTCTAACGGTCAAACACTTAGCAGACGACATCGGATTGACCTGAAATCATAGGAAAACAATAAAATTATTATTCGCGATGTGCACGCGTAGACAGTACATCAATCGGACGTACGGTATGCGCGGTAGGGCTCATTATGCGCTCTTTAAGCGTTGTGCGCACTTGATAAACGCGTGTGGGGGGGGGGGTCCCAAACTGGCCGAACGATGTCCGAATGGCCTGAAATCGGACGAAATCAAAGGGTGAGTGAATTTTGATGTGGTCGAGTAAGCGTCACATCAATCGGACGTGCCGTGCGCCCACGGTGACCGGGAACGCCGTTCTGGTGTCATAAACGGCCAAAACGGGCATCTAACGATCAAACTCATAGCGGACGACATCGGATTGACCTGAAATCACAGGACCACAATACAATTATTATTCGCGACGTGCACGCACAGACGGAACATCAATCGGGCGTGCGGTCTGCGCGGTAGGGCTCATTATGCATTTTTTAAGCATTGTGTGCGCTTGATAAACGCATGTGGGGGGGTCCAAACTGGCCGAACGATGTCCGAATGGCCTGAAATCGGACGACATCAAAGGGTGTGTGAATTGTGATGTGGTTGAGTAGACTCCACGTCAATCGGTCGTGCCGTGTGCCCGCGGTGACCGGGAACGCCGTTATGGTGTCATAAACGGCCAAAACTGGCGTCTAACGGTCAAACTCTTAGCGGACGACATCGGATTGACCTGAAATCACAGGACAACAATAAAATTATTATTCGCAACATGCACAGGTAGACAGCACGTCAATAGGACATGCGGTCTGTGTGGTAGGGCTTATTATGCATTCTTTAAGTGTTGCGCGCACTTGATAAACGCGAGTGGGGGGATCCAAACTGGCCGAACGATGTCCGAATGGCCCGAAATCGGACGACATCAAAGGGTGAGTGAATTGTGATGTGGTGAAGCATACGTCACATCAATCAGACGTGTCGTGTGCCCGTGGTGACTGGGAACACCGTTCTGGTGTCATAAACGGCCAAAACTGGCGTCTAACGATCAAACTCTTAGCAGACGACATCAGATTGACCTGAAATCACAGGACAACAATCCAATTAGAACAATAGAATTAATGATTTTAAATTTATAAAACGGTAATCAAATTTATGAATATTATTTTGAAAATAAAATAATTTAGATCTGTTACAGTAAGTTTGAAGTTAAATATTTGTTTTCTAGGTTTTATTCGGTACTAAGTTTGTTATTAAATTTTGTTATGCAGTTATATGTGATGATGGATGGGAAACTTGGAAGATAAAAGCCAGGATTTATTTTTTATATTAATGTATAATTGAATTTTTTTTAAAAAAAAATTAAATTTAATAGCGGCTGCCATTTCGCGGCCGCTAAAGCCCATCCTGGCATGTCTACAGCGTCCTCCAAATGGCGGCCGCTGATAGTAACAACGACGGGGAAAAAGCGGCTGCCCTTTGGCGGCTGCTAGGCGGCTGCTATAGGCCTTTAACGACAGCTTTTGGCGGCCACTAAAGGTCATTCTTGTACTAGTGACGTATCACTGTTGAGAAAATACATGCCTGACCCAACGCATGTACTCACCTATGAGGAATTAGAACTAGAACCCGATCTGTCTTATTGAGAAGATCCTGTCAAGGTTCTTGATACAAGAGAACAAGTGATGAGAAACCGGATAAATCATCTAGTAAAAGTTCTATGGAGAAACCATAAGATGGAAGAGGCAACGTGGGAACCCGAGAAACTTATGATGAAGAACCACCTGAGTCTTTTTATGTAGTAATACTCTAGAAATTTTGAGGATGAAATTATTTTAATGAGGGGTGAATGTAACACCCCAAGCTTCCACAGTACTCTTCTCTTTGAATAATACAATAGCGTGTGTTGTACACAACATCGAGTTCTAACACACCACAACCAATCAAACTAGCCGTTATGAATAGTAATACCAAATTTTTCAAATTTTATAAATTTTATCTTTCAAAATTCACTTCATTTTTAGATTCGGGGTATCGAAATTAGATTAGGGATAATTTGTGGTATTTTTATAAAAACATTCAATTTTTGGTGAATAGTGAAAAACACTGAGTTATAGTTTATAACAGAATTTTTATTTAAATAATAATTTATTTTATTTAAATTTTTTTAGGTCAATATAGATACATAATACCTATATAAGTTCAATGTAACTCATTGGAGTTAGTTTATAAAATTTTAGATATATAAACATTTTATTGAAATTTTTACCGTCTTTTACCAACCTCTTATGAGTATTTGCAAATTTACATAAAACATAATTTTACCAATTCTGTGAGTTGAATTTCAAAAATCCAAGAGACATGTTTGATAATAGTAAGTAAAATTTGGTTCAATAATAGGGAAATAATTTTTGGTGAATAGTAACTTTTTACTTTTATTTACCACCGTTAAATGTAAATAGGGTAATTAAGGGTAAAAATAATATTATTCTTACCCTAACACGTGTCCTAATTCTATTGGATAAGTGTAATTCAACAAAAAAACGAACTTAGTAATAAAATATGATCCTTTAGGACCACTTGGATTAGATTAGTACATTTATTATTATTTAATTCAAAGTAGAATTAAAAGAGTTAAAATCAAAGATTAATAAATAAAACATTTTTTATATAGGGTAATACATAAGATAAATGAATCTATAAATATTCATTTGAAATATAAAAAAATTTCCTACATAATGTTATTTTATTTATATTTTTCAGACATTAAATAATTAAATTTATTTATGACACAATGATGATACAGTAATTACCGTATTAATGAAAGATTAAAATAATTGATATTATAAATATTCAAATAAATGAAATTTGAGACTTTTTATAAATTACACTAATTTTATAGGTTAATATGACATATTAGGGTTGGTTAGATTAATTTTTTTCGAATTAATAATGCTGTTATGAATTTAGAAAAAACAAAATACCAAAAAGTGTCAAAATTGAAATAAAAGTGTTTTTAAAACAATTATTATATTATTAATTCATATTCTATTCCTAAAAATCTACTTTTTTTACAAACGTCTTAAATAATATTATATATTTTGTTAATGAACCACTTGAGGTTCTCTTGGAAGTTTATAGTAAGATTATTTACCATATAATATAAAAATACAAAGAGACATGGTAAATGTCAAACTATTTAACTAAGAGTTAAATATAAAATATAATGTTAATATAGTGACCCAAACCTGTCTAAAACTTATTGGTTGTGTGGTTTTCGAACCATCCCCACCTTAGAATTTAAATAATTTATTTTTAATCCATTAGTGACCAAAAATGATTTTATTATAAAATAATATTTCTAGCTTTTGCTAAGGTGCCCCTCACCCCTCTAATAAAAGGGCACTTACCCTTCTCTCTAATTCACACCTTCAAATCCATTAGGCTAGTCCATCCCCTGACCAAATACCGTATCAACTTTCCTCCCTTCATCCTATAGGCCTTCTTTTAGTCAAAAATCCAACCTAAAGAGCTTTTTTGATCAAATGAAAAGGCAGAACCCCAATAAGAGGTAAATATTTCCTCACCTCTTTCAAGTTACTTTCTTCTTCCACTTCCTCTTTCTTTGTTGTTTCCATTATAAAATAAAAACTCCACTATAATCTACATATTGTGATGTTATTATAAATATGGTACAACCTTATTCATTATTCTATCCATCCTTTGAATGACATGTCACCATACGTGCGTACGTAAGGCTTACCATCTCCACATCGTGGTGTAATTGTTATTCAATACATTATTATTTGGATGGATATAATAATGATGAGTAATTGATGTAAGTAATAAATATAACATGATAATGATTCTTTATATATGATATATCATCCAATAATATATCATTTTAATATCAAAAGAATGATATTGTTGTGCGTGCATACGTACGGATTACCATCTCCTCGAACGCGCTGAGATTCATTCCCCATCGTATCCATTGAAGACTAATTTTAATTAGATGATTAAAAATAATGTTTAAAGACTTGATATCAATCTGGATATGAATAATATACATCTCATCCATAATAAATATGACTCTCATAACAATGAATATAACGGAAAACGAATCCGTTAATACCCGAAACAACGATAGTACTAAGATATTATTAACAAAGCAATGTTAAAAGATCATATATGATGTCATATTAATGTTTATGATTATTTTATAATTTAATAACAATTATTTCACCATTATATAGGAGGTTAAACTACCCTAGACTATGGAAAAGTACAATTTAAGGGTTAATTTCACAATCTCTTTATTATCCAAGATTGTTTATACGTAATTATCTACTGGGACCTCTTTATCATCCACATGCATGCTTCTTAAAAATTTATTTCAAAACATTTTTACTATTTACTATAAAATGGGTTAAAGTAATTTATACCCTTATTTTACCTTATATGTTTTGAAATGAATCTTTTTTTCATTTTCCAAACAAGTTACTTTTTGACCTTTTCGACAAATTTAAGGTCATAATGTTTTCTTAACTTATACAGCAAGTGTTTCTATTTTCCACCATTATAACATCGTCGAAGCTTCCCTTACAAGATTATAAGAATATTTTCAAAACAAATGTTTTATTTATAATTATTTGACTCTTAAATGATTTCAAAATAGAAATAGATATTTCACTAAAAAAGGTTTTCATTTCATCTATGTCAACATCCTTTGATGGATTTTAAGTTTATTTGAAGTTGATTTATTATGATACAAAACATCCATATTGTATTGAAGGTTTTGTGATATTTTTTACTATGAATGTTCTATTTTTATACCATTCATGGTTTATGGATAAAGTGTTGACATTTTGTATGCTAGTTTTAGTACGAATGTTTATGTTATATTTCACCCTTTTCATTTGAGGAATGTATTGGACTTAGTAAGTGATGGGTGGAGCTCGCTATAGCTCCTAGATTCATTGGTAGGTCTCATGAGACAACTAGGAGTGGTATTGGCCGAGGCCTTTCCTAATTTGATATATGGTTTTGGTCGTGGCCTTAATCATTTTTTGACGTCTTGGTCGATGACTTGACAAAATGTTTTAGAATGTCCGGCATTATACATTCCCTAATTATGAAAATAATATTGATGGTTCATGTGGTCATTCGACTAGTATAATACCCATGATTATGTTTTATTATGGCATTATTTACTCATCTCATATTCATGCCATTAAAGTATTCATGTTTATTATTGGTAAAGGCATGTGGCGTTAATTATTCACCATGCTTAATATTTATGAAAGTTTCCACTATATTGTTCTCCTCACTGAGCATCTGAGCTCACCCCTTTCTATGTTTTTTTTCAGGATGCGAAGAAGTATTTTATGACTGACTTGTAGGGATATTCTGAGGGGATATGAGTGTGGTCTATGGAAACAATGTTGTTGCAGTTTTTCATTTTATGATGTAATGTAAACCTTATGAATGTATCTAGTACTTAAAAGGCTACTAAACTAATCAGTCTTTTGAGAAATGATCTTTTTTTATCATGCCAATGATACGTAATAATGCACCGACTCTGGGTAACTGGGGTTGGGGTGTTACATATGTCCAATTTCAAAGTGACATTAATTCCAATGACCAATATTGTATTAAATTGTAACAACATAATATAATTACATTTAAAAAAAATTAAAAATATAATCTAACCATATAAATAAATTAGATTATAAGGTACTTTTGAATTAAAATACAGTATTTTTCACTATTCATAAAAAATGGATTTAATCAGAAAAATACCAAAAATTTACCCTAATTAAATTTTGATGTCCCGATTATAAAGAAGAATTTTATTTGGTCAAATATAACATATAAAAGTGGCTATAACTAAATTTAAAGAGGGTTCTCCACTAAAAGGTGGTAAATCAACCATTTTAGGTAAATTATGCTTCAAATTAGATTCATTCACATTTTAATCCTCTAACATTTATTAGAAAAATGTAAAAACATTTAAAAAATATGTATAATTATATTATAGTTAGTTATATTCATTCCCATCAATATAATGGTTATACATTAACTACCATTTTAAATAATATCATTATATTATTAGTGTGAAACTAAATATTTCAAAGAAACCCGTTGTTGCGTATTGGGTACACCATCAAACATAGTATCCCCTTTAAAGTAAAATTAATAATTAATTTACAAATATTAATAAATAGGAAAATTTCATATTTTTTATTTACCTGGGATGTTACATCCTTCCCCCCTTTTGGGAATTACATCCTCTCAATTTTATAATTGGGCTTAGAACTTCATTGAAACCCCCACATTGGAAAAAGAGTCAATAAATCTATCAATTTTGAAATAAAGGAAGAAAAGTAAAAAGGACACTCAAGAAAAAAGATACTAGGATTCCATGAAATCATGGATATGTAAGAGAAAAAAAACCATCATGTTCTGATAGAGAGTGATAGAAAACCTGATTAGGAGAAATTAACCACCAGAAAATCACAAACTTGTGATGGGTTAAACGGTCTTTGATTCCCCGGTAGGAAAAGTTAAAAGACAAATTTTTTGGTTTTTTGTTAATTTTCATAATTTTGAGGAATTTATTTATGAACTTAACTAAAAATATAAGAAAACAAACTTACATGTCATGTAGACATTCATCCTTTACTAAATTCCTACCACAAAATCATTTTTGTATTCAAAATATGAGTATTCAAGATGACATATTCACATTGAAAGTTCTATAATCATCTTATATAGAATCACATAATCCACAAAAGATGAACTATATTATTTCCCATGACTTTGGACATTAACCAAAACCAAAATGGTTAGTGTGATGATCAGATAATCCTCAAAAAGGATAATCTTTTACAAAATGATAAACTACTCTTGATCTCCAAAATTTGTCAAACAAAACCCAAAGATCAACAAAGTCCATTCAAAAAAACTATCAATAAAATTATTCAAAGTAATCAAAACTAATATTGAAACCGAAATCTCGGAAGTATTTAATCACATAGTCTTACAAGATAAATCTTAACATTTATCTCTAAATAACATCAGTTACTCCTAAAGCCTCATATTGAAAAGTAATTTACCTAATCACATATTCTCCATGATAGGTTAACCATTTCCATAGATAACCCAAAATAAACTTATTCTTTATTCATAAAATCATCTAACAAAAAAATTAGACATACTAACCAGGGACTTCACGTAGTCCAGTGGTAGGCGACAAATTCAAGTCGCACTTTGGTTGTGGGTTGGATTCCCACAGCTTTGTCTGATGTGATGGGTTGTCATACAGTCTATGTGTTGCTCTTTTTAAAAAACTATATAATTTTATAACATTACAAAAAAAGATATAAATTCATCAAAAATAACCATAACAAAATTTAACCAGAAATATTATCTAATAACTTTCATTTTTCATCCCAAAATGTATTAACCTGTAATTGCCTCAAATTTTTGGATCATATAAAACCAAATGGTTCTTTATAACTATATCCACAAAAGAAAATATAATTAATCCTTCTATAAAATTTTCATATATCAAACTTCAAGGATACACATAATATAAAAAGTCTTATAATTTAGTCCCATCATCAAAAGAGCCTTAGCATTTTACAATCCTAAAATATATCATAACACTTGAATCCCTTATATATTGACTTCTTAATCATTCAACATTATTCATGACCCGTTAACCATTCCTTTCCAACTTATTATGAAATACTTCTTTCCTACAAAAAAATCTTGAATCATATTCTATGATTCAACAATGTCTAAACATCAGTTCCATTGGTCATTGTCAGTTTCCTCATCCTCAATTGGAATGGCATTAGGTATTGGTAAACATATATTTGTATGATCCTGGTGTTTCCATTCATGAACCTTCTTCGTAGGACATATGTTTGTATAATGACCATGCACTCCACATTTAAAACATTCAATTTATCCATCAAGAAAGAACTTCTTTCCCTTTCCTAGATTCAACTAGATGATTCCTTTTTCCATGGTCGAATCGTGCTTTATGACCTTCACTTCCACATCTATAGCATCTTCCCATCCCTTTTAAACGTTTTCCTATGTGTTTCTTTCCACATCCTTGACACATGGGTTTTTGAATATACTTACGTTTATGATTATTACCTAAACTTCCATGGGGATTGTTTTCTTTCATATATGATTCCTTATAAAAATAACCAAGGTTTAGGTGGCCAATCATGACTCCAGATTGTTGGTTGAGAATAACCACAAGATTTCTCATTGTAGCTCCCATTTCATTCGGTTGCTCATTTCGAAAACCATCACAATTTTCTTCACATCCACTGTTACTTTTGTGCCTACTAGATCCAGCCATTTATTTGAACCAAAATGGTATGTGTGATTATATCAGCAAAATCATCATATAATATCTTATATTGAGGGTAAATACTAAGATATACTTATTCATGTTATCTTCAACTCGTTCACTTTATCTAAAAAATTATGACTCTTTCTAAAATCTTAACCATTATGGTGATTTCACTTATGATTAAATGGCATCATCACATCTAAAGGTATCAAAACTGACCTTTGATACCAACTATAAGGACCTAACCTTAAACATTACATAATATTGAATTTAATGAATAATTCACATTGAGTATCTTTCCAGGTTTAGTGTTTTAGAGAATTAGGCCATAACTATTACATTACATCTCAAAAATTACAATGTAGACACTTCAACTCAGTTTCTATTTTTTCTATAAAATAAAAACTCTTGAAAAAAAGAGTCATGTCTAGTCTCATGTTTTAGATAGCATGACTTTTCCTTGATCCCATCCATGACCCTATTCATCCTTAAATACTATGGAAAACATTTCAAAAACATGGGATGAGCATAAAAATCACATTAAGGTTTATAAAATAAGGAAAACCTTGTCCTATCAATAAATACAATTCAATGAAACCATACATATCAATAATAGTATACCTTACGAAATCATAAGATTTATGAATGACACACACAAATCATGAATCATAAAGGTAACTTATGGATTTCATAACATACATACATTATAGCTATTACAGTTAAATAGGGGGTCACATTTGGAATACCCATCACAATATATTCATTAAATCTCTTAAGAGAAACATTAACGTTTACCTCTATCACGTTACCCAATGCATTGGAGAGCTATCTTGGGCTCACCCACCCTAGGCTTATCACGGAACCACCGATAAACATAAACAATTCCAAATAAACATAACATAATCATAAAACATAACACAAGTATAAATGAAATATAACATTTCCACATTCCAATATATCAAATCAATATATTGAAATAAATAATGCTTTATCAAACCATTTTCAAAACCATTTAAAACTTTTAATAAAGAGATTTTTGAATCTAAGTGTCTCATACCACTTTGAAGATTTTAAGTAATTATAGTTTAAAAACATTAATATACATATAAATAAATCCTAAGAACCATTTTTAAAATATGGACATTAATGATAATTATTTTGAAGACTAAATCATTAACACATTTAAAATGATATTTTTGTTCAAGGGTTTTTAACAAAATGAGAGATGCTTAAATTCAATTAATAAAGGAATAAAATTTAATCAGAAATTTATAATATCATGAGAATAAATGGATTCATGATATAATATGCCAAAGGACAGTATATACACCATATAAATGTGAATTTGTGGATAATGATAATGAATTTTCAATGGGATGTAAATTGAGATGAAATCCCTTATAAAAATGGTATCCTTAGATTAATGATAAATCAATTACATAATACTGTGTGACATTTATAAATAAAATCAATATGATTGGATATTTAGTGTAAATAAATCATAGGAAATTCACACATGATCCTTTTAATACAAAACCAATGATTTGGATGTTTTACTCAATGAATGGAAATTGAGTTAAAATTACTCTTATCAAGTTCATATCGATGAATTGAGAATTTATGAATGAAGTGGTTATGTGTATCAAATTTATATACAAAAATAGTGGAGTGTAAATTACAACATATATAAATAAATATTGGTTCCACACATAACCATTGCATGACATAATTAACAATTAGACGATTAACCCAAGACATGGAAATTGGGTTAAAAAGTTCTCATACTCATTTGGTAACTTAGGAAACATACAACCAATGAAATAAGGGCCATAAAATGAAGATGTAAATACCCATAAATTGAAGTATATTACACAATGAATAACATATTTGGAATTATATACACCACACAAAACGAAATAGTGGAAAATATGGCATGAATCTCATATGAATAAAAACTGAGATGAAAATCACTTACCACATTGTAATCAATCGAGTCGTATGACCAATAGTTAATAACCAAAAAATGGTTTACATAATACATGAATATAAATAGGATCATGATAATATATATCAAATTTCAGTACACAATACACCACATGCAATAAATTAGTGGCGAACAATTGAATTCTCACAAAATTAAAATTGAGATAAGAAATCCCTTACCTCATGTCTGACTTGAATTGTTTGTTCCTTGTTTTTCCTGAATAATAAACATAAGTTAATTTATACATGATTAAGAATCCTTTTGAATTTTATTATTCCTTTTATATCACTTATTACCATGTTATAAACATTATGTAATCATTTAAGTTAATAATGGTCGTTTGGTCAATATTTGGTACTTGAGTTAAAAATGAACACCTTATAATTACAAGTTGTTCACATGGTCAAAAGATCATTATATCAAGAATTATATTCATGATTTATATATCATATATAACATATATATCCAGTATATACATGCATTTATAATAGTATATAACATTTGGAGGTAAGTAATGAAATGCACCATTCATGGAGACGGTAAGTTGTACGTACGCATAAACGTTACTTTCATTTATATTTCTTATTCTAATATAATTAATACATAATTATACATAGGTATATTATAATTATAGTATAAAATCATATATAATATCACTAATTCCATACTTTATACATCCCACATATGGAATTAAAAAGTCATATCACTTTGAGGGGGCCATAGTCCGCACTTCCTCAAATGAAATTCTCGCGTTTACCCATAATGGAAACCATAAAGGTATAATATAAATAAAAAATACAGAATCATAAAGAAAAAATAAACATAATATATATCATATATAAATATAGTTTCATATTAATGGCCACCATGAGATTCGGTAGGAGATAATCGAACAATCATTGTTTTGTGAGGCGTTAGTTTTCCATTCACAGAAACATTATGTTCTTCACCCATTAGATAGAGGTGTGTATATGTTTAGTTCTAATCCTTATCATAAAAATATATTTGAATAATTAATATACTTTTTTTTTATAAAAGAAAATAATAAAAAGATTTTAGGGGTTGGAGAAGTAAAATAAAATGAAATGAATTTAAGAGAAACGGTTACCTTTAATTTGGATAACTCCATTTGGTTTGATCCAAAAGGACTTATTGATGTGACTTATGCCTAAGGTAAGGGTTCTAGGAGGAGGAGAGGGATGTTGGGAGATTTTTTGGGCTGTTTTTGGATGATCCAAGTGGCTTGAGAGGTGTGGGGAAATAATTATATGTGAGGTATTTTTATAAGGGGGAGGAGGAGCTCTTTAGGAAAGTGTTAAAATATTATTTTATTTTATAATGATATTTGGTTTATAAAGGTCCAAAACTAATTAAAGTCTAAGATAAGATTAAAAATGGTCTAAATAAAATAATCCAATAAGAATTGGACATATTTTGGATACTTTTTTAATATTTATAATCTTATTTATTTAAAACATTTACTAATGAGGTAAATACTACATCATTATTGTGTCATAAATAATTTAATTTAATTGATGTCTAAAAATTATAAAAAGATACCATAATGTAGAAAATATATTTATATTTAAAATTAATGTTTATAGTATAAACAATAACATATATAACCCCTTGTAAAAATTAATTTACCAAAATATACTTGTTTATGTCATTTTTGTCTTTACTTAAAGTTAATTAATATAAAGTGTCATTATCATTCCCAAGTGGCTCCATGGGGTCCCAAAATCGACCCAAGGATTCCCAGGGTCATCCATGACTCATTAAATAAGGTTAGGATAAATTGTAATGTAATTTTCCATTATTATGGTATTATTTTTACCTTGAATTACCCTATATACCTTTATCTGCAGTAAATAAGTCAAAAATTACTATTTGCCAAAAATTATTTTCATCTTATTTAACCACATTTTACATAATAATGACAACCATGTATGTAATATTTTATAAATTCAAACTAAATAAGAGGTAAAATTTCATTTAAATGAAAATTTTAATTTTTTAACTATGACATAGTGGTTTCACTATTTATCAAAAATTGATGTTTTTTAAAAAAATACCAAAAATTAAGCCTAAGATATATTTGATATTCCCAATTCAAAAATTATGTCTATTTTTTCAAATTTAAAACATATATGTTTGATTAATTGGTTTAAAACTAATTCACATTATCAAATCAAAAAGCGTGTTTTTAAGAAACACTAACTATCAAAAGATTGATACTTGTTTATGTCCAATTTCAAAGTGAAATTAATTCCAATTCCAAAATTGGATTAAATGGTAAAAACATAATCTAATTGAACTTTAAAACTAATTAAAAAGATAATCTAACCATAGAAATAAATTATATTAAAAGGCATTTTTGAATTAAAATACAGTATTTTTCACTATTCATAAAAAATGAATTTTATCAGACAAATACCAAAAATTTACCCAAATTAAATTTTGATGTCTCGATTCTAAATAAGAATATTATTTGGTAAAATAGAAAATATAAAAGTTACTATAACTATATTTAAAGAAGGTTCTCCATAAAAAGTTGGTAAATCAACCATTTAAGGTAGATTATGCTTAAAATTATATTCACTCACATTTTCATCCTCTAACTTTTATTAGATAAATTTATAAACATTTAAAAAACATATATAATCATATTTTAGTTAGTTCTATTCATTCCCATCAATACTACGTCTTGGCATTAACAACCATTTAAAATAATATTATTATATTATTAGTGTGCAACTAAATATTTCAAAGAAACTCGTTGTTGCGTATTGGGCACACCATCAAACAAAGCATCAAATTTAAAGTAAAATTAATAATTAATTTACAAATATTAATAAATATGAAAATTTCATATTCCTTATTTACCTAGGCTGTTAAATCATGGGCTCCCACAAAATCAAAAAAAACTTCCAACAATGTCTGATCAATGTAGTGTATCCCCAGAAAACATGCATAATATATCCCCAACAATTATTCTTCAATATATCAAGAAATATAGTTATAGGGAGGTATTAATGGATAAAATAGGATTTTATCTATGACCATTTCCTAACTGGTTAATTCATGGTTTCTATATACATAAAAAATATTATTTTAAATATTTAAGGGAAAACTAAATATACTTTTGTATAAACCTAGCCATTCTATATATAGATATTACAAATATATAGATGAATATTAATTAAATTTTAAAAAACTCATGACTTATGACTCTGATTGTTTAGACCCTTTTGAATCATTGGAAAAAATTATTCTAATCTAGTGATTGATCTGTAATATTTCCCACAAAGAACAACCCATTATAAAAATTTCAAAAACATACCATACATAAAATCATTATTAATAACCCTGGGAAATTATTGGTAAGAATGGTCGAGAATATATTTATAGTTATGGAAACAATGAGTGATATTAATAATTTCAAAAATATAATGTTATAATTTAAATAAATGTATATTCTAATGATCATTATTTAATAATATCATACCCAACCACTCATATATATTACACATAAGCCAATGCATAAATATTCACACTTCATAAGACATAATTCATAAGGGAAAAAATAACATATTCCATTATATCATATCATTTTTATAATAAATATATTTATAAAATACATAAAATCATAGAAAATATTATGTCAAGGCTACTGACCAAGATAGTGATAACGTGTTAGGATTTAGCTAACAACATGTGTTCCTACTTCCATCTTGGGAAGACCACCAATGTACCCTCTTTCAATCATGTGCTCACCATGAATATACCCTTATTTTATAAAGGTTCACCACTTGATTGGGAAACACCACTATCCCCATTGTAATGACATTCTATATAGTATAATGGATTCACTCCCCAAACCATCATAGTAAATAAATTCCCCTACTGAACTGAGTCTAATCTCAGTTTCAGAATTGTCTTTCTGAACCGATTTTGATAAACATTATTATCCATTCTTATAGAGTCTATTTTAATCACCATTATATTCAGGGTTTACTAAACTGATTATTCTCCCCATTCCAGTCCTCTCTTATTGAATAGAATTTAGACCACATTCTAGTTCAGTCTTACGAAATTGATTTCACTCCAAATTTAAATCTATTCTAATAATGTGAAATATAAATATTTTCCTAGTGCATTGTAGAAATATCATGGAACACCCATCATTTAATCTAAAATGGTTAACTCGGTGCTATATAGGTCACCATTCATATATGTGATATAGGGATTAACCAACACTATCTAGGATGGACTATCATATTAGTAATCTCTAAGAACAAAAGTCTAAAAACAAGATCAAAATGAATTCATTTCATTAAAATAATCAAAAAAACAATCATTATTATTTTATAACATAGTTATCACATGAAATATAATTGGATTCTTTTCAATCTCATTAGAGAATGATTAGCTTCTGGAAAAGAAATTTTTTTACTAATAATATCTTTTAAAAATTTATAATCAATAGATATAAATAATGACGATGGTAAAATTAAAAAATATCCCCATAACAACATAAGTAACAACATGCTTTTTTCACATTTTTGAATGGAAATACCATCAAATGATCATTATCAACATTATTGAGGAATGTATTTTTCTTTTTTAAAAATCACTTTTTATAACATAAAACATTTTTTAAAATTACTATGAAAATTAATAATGGATTATTTAAAAAAAATTGAAAAACATTGTATGGAAATATACTTTCATATATGAATACCATTTTTAATAAATTTTTTAAAATCATTTTAATATAACATGGTTTCAGAGGATAAAGATTTATTTACCAAAAATAAGATTTTTAATAAAAACATTATTTAAATTTTTAAGCCCATAAAGACCAAAACAAATCATTGAAAATAGATATTCTAATGAATTAACAAATAGGATAATAATTTTCCTGATTTTATTGTGAGATAAATTGTAATATTTCATCATTTATGAATAATCATAAACAATATCAATATACAACGAGATTGTTGCATAAGACTCTTACCACTTTTGTAATAGTGATTCATAATCCCCATGAAAGATTTCCATTTAATGAAACTTATAATATCATGAAAACAAGGATATTAATTATATAACATGTTAATGGATTATTATATATTCCTTATAAAATAATATAATAGTATAACATAACAAACATCACTGAGAAGGAAAATTGAGTCAGAAACACCATACTTCTTTGGTAACATTTCATCCATAAACCCCATGAAAGAGAGATACTAAATATTCTATGTAAATTACCATTATTTTCATTATAATAATAATAAAAGTCATTCATGTCTAGTAAATACACCACATAAAATACGTAGGTATTGAATATGGAATGTGTGTCACATAAGTAAAAAATGTGAAATGTATATCCCATACCATCAGTCTTGATATCCATCATACCCATTCAAGCCACATATATATTAAATATAATATTATTATAAATATATTTAGGAAAAATATTTACATATATCATAAACCATTTTATTTTCCCAATGAACAGCTATTACCCATTCATTATCAATTCTAACTTATAGTTGTGTTTCGTGAAATAACAACAATGTTTTTTATATATGTTTTTATTTGTTATATATTTGGTTAAATTAAATTTATCATAGAACCATAATATCAAGAATGATAACCATGATATAAATATCATATATATTAAATTTATATGTATTTACATTAATTAATAAAATTCATTTATTGGAAATGAAATACAATGTTCATGTAGATGGTAGGTTGTACTTACACATTAACGTTGTTTATTTTTCTTTTTAATTTTAGGTTGATGGAAATAAAATTAAATGATATATAATATCATTATAGAATAATAGTTATTACATATATATTAACAAAAAATACAAAAACACATCCTTAATATATTCTTTGTATTGTGTTAATGAATCACATCACTTCGCAAGGTCGTAGTCTGCAACACTCACAAACAACTTTATTGTATTTCCAAAAAATAGAAAAAAATTATCATTTGATATAAAAATTTAGAATCATAAAAAAATAAAAAATTTCATCTATATCATATATAAAAAATCAATCCATCACTTTTTCTGGCCTTGATATATGGTAATGGAAAAAACGAACATAATTCATTCTCATGTTGATAGTCCTCCATACACTTGAATAATGATTTTTAACCCATTTGATAATAGTTTATGTGGTTTTAGGTCATAAAATTAACATAAAATTATCTATGTGTTTTTATTATTCTTATTTTTTTATAATAATGTTATAATATTAATTGGGGGAGGTAATGAAAGAAATAATATAGCTACTCTCATTTAAGAAAATTATATTTTATTCAGGTCCTCTCTTGGGGTTTACACTAAAAAATTTCCATGGATGTAATTATTTTCAAAATAATGACTTTAAGAAGTGGGTATAAAATATAAGAAGTGTTTTTAGCAGGTGGTGGTTCAGTCAAATGTCCTGAGTGGTCTGAAAAAGGGGGTAGAGTGAGTTCCATTTTATAATGTAGAAGGATTGGCATTCTTGTAAATAACCAAAATTATTCACAATTATGTGGAATCCTATACATCATGTTCCTCCAATATAGATCAATAACTAAGGTTAAGCTTTATTGGTTTTATTAAAACCTCATCCACATAATATGAAAATATTTTTTTAATAAATTTATTATCACGACCCGCCTTCACCAAGATTAGGGATGGGACAAAAAATTGCCATACCCTTCTTTCTTCATGTTGAAGTAGAGATAATGACCCAGAGTCCCTCCTTAAATTGGCCCCAGAGTGGCGACTAGCACCAATGATATATAATCTCAATTTATTATGGAATGAATTACCCTTTTTTTAAACAATATCTAGAGATAAGATTTCAAAACCCAAAAAAAGTCCAAATGTTTAAAGTAAAAGTAAATCAAAAAATCCATTCCCATATGAATGTAAAAAATATACTGATACAAGTAAAATAAAACTCTGACGAAAAGTACTGAATGAAAATAAAATCAATAACGACGACTCCCGGCACTAAAGCTACTCCAATTCCTCCTAGACACCTGAAAGATGTTTTATATATATTTGGTGAGTATATAGGTATAATGAGTAGGTAAAACCAAAAGTTCTCATGTATAATTAGGGAGGAATTAAAATTCCCCATGAGAAAATAGATAACCAAAATTCCTAGCATGGAAACTATCCACCCACCATCACCAATGCACACTGCCCAAATAAATCCAGTTAGGTAAAGTAATAGTAATAGAAAATTGATATTTGGGTATGCAGCACTACTTTCCCATTTTTTATTTAGAATATCATACACATCAAATATTAACCACAAATCCAACTACATTCCAACTACCGTTCCCCAACAACCACCATATGGGCCATCCCAACAGCACATCCTGCTCATAGACACCTCGGACACCACAACCACACATAACCACACCCACAGACACCTGGTCCACATCATCCACCTCCACGCCCAATGAAACCTATTCCAGAACAATCTCTTCCATGATCGAAGACACCTAGGCCTCATCCTGAAGAAAATTTTGAAACAAACCTTACCATACACACCTGGGGAAACCACCACAACACACTCTACTCAAAGAGTGTTAGGAAAAAATGAACCATAGGCATCCATAATCAGACCAAAGAGACATGGGATACCTAGGAGAAGAAGTATAAAGGATATCATAACTAACCACTAATAAGAATATTGGTGAAAACAACCTTTTCTAGGAAATGGGGGTGTTCGACATAGATTGCTCAACTTGGGTGGGGTGTGTATAAGAAACACAAGAACTATACATTATACATATAAGTAATCAAAAACAAATTCCCTAAAGTGTTCTGAAATAGAAAACCATCTCATACACAACCACTCAGGTTGTTATCCATACATGCACATGTATAAAACAACCACTACCAGAGGACAACCCTTTTCAGAAAATAAAAATTTCACTATCGTAGCCATTGTTGTTATCTGGTTCATGTGATTTCATTTCTAGCCTTCCCCGACTACCGGATAAATAACAGAAATAATCATATGCTAAGAAAAACAAATGAAACAAAATTTAAAAGAATACATTTAATAATTCACACTCAGTTCTCTTGTAATGTCACAATAATAAAAGTGATTCATGAGATCCCTCAAATAATGGAACTAAAACAGGCCCCAACATGCTGGCTCCGCATGGTCATAGGTTCACATGCCAACAACTTCCTAACTAGAATATTCCATCCCACTCCACGTCACCTCACCAGGCATCAAATAGAACAACCATTCATAATATGAGAATATAGTCAGTGAGTTTCCTCATTCAGTCACACCATTCATTAAGTACCTTATTTTTATTTGTTTAATTGGGGTGATCACACATGGGTTCTAATTAATCAATAATCCATTTTTTCAATCAGGTTTATGTGATTAACCAGTTTCCATAAAATAGTCATTTAATCACAAGATTATCTAGACAAACAATGTTTCATTAGTTCATAAGAAAGGACATAATCCAATACAATTAACAAAATAAATGAATATAAAGAAAACAACAACATCATCATCATTCCCACCCATTTATTCTTTAAATTTTTCACATAATTATCATTGTTAATGTTAGTTTCATCTACTTCCTGAATGATCATAAATATACCCACCCCACATGATGAACAGTTAAAGAGAGTCAATGAAAAAACCCCTACCTAGATGATCAAGGATCGATGTTTTATCTGGGCACCAAGAACTGGGGATGCATGACTTATAGAGGAAGAACTATGAGGACTCGAAGGCTGAGCGGTGAGGGCTCCAGTAAGGGTGAATGATTCATCATGGAAGGAAGTCTCTAGGAACAATAAGAGGATGTGAAAGAGACTAGAGAAGAAGAATATCTCATTGTGATAAAATGATCGATCCTAGAATTACTAGAATTGGAATATTGAAACACTTAAATGGTAGATCGTGGGTTTACCATTGGTTTGGGAGGTTTCACATGATGAAATTATTTTATAATTAATAATTATCATCATGGATAGTTAAGATAGACTAGTGGATAGTTGTGAGTTGATAGATATACATTAAATAGAGAAAAACATGGGCTAAACTAAAAAATTATCAAAGGGTGTGGAACACATAAAAAGGCTACATGTTTTGGTAGGTCAAGGGTCTCTCTACTATTTGGTAATTTTAATACCATTTATGCGCTTAAAACTCACCTAAATCCTCTTGAAAGGTGGTATAATGACTAAAAAAGTAGGTTGCATAAAGACTGGGAAGAAAAACCCCAAAAAAACATCTGTGGCACCATTCAAGTGTGTCACCGATTAGTGGCACTGATAGGTGAGACCACAGTGACACCCTGATACTGACATTGATACCCTCCGACCTCACCCCTATCATCTAGGACACCCCAAGCACCAGAATTAAAAAAATTAATGAAAAATTAATGTCTATGCTATTACATCAGACACCTCTCAGACTATTATCATTCTCATGAATTAAGAGTAAACTCAAAGAAAATAGAGTTTTCCGAACAACCACCTCGTAAGATACATCTCAATGAAAAACCACACCGAGTTGTTCTAAGGATGGAACAAAACCTTGAAATCCAGGAACCCTCTACCTCATCTATCTCCTAAAAAAATACATATAAACTACATCCCCTCACCCCCATGTAACCATACAATCATATAATGGTCACACTATATAGTCCCACAGATTAAGGATTCTATTTTCCCATGTGAAGAAATTATCCACTGTGGGTGGTACTAACTCACCCTCACAGGTTTAATCACTTTCACCCTTATTTGTCTAGTTAGGAATCAGATTCTCCAATATCCATAGTCAAGAATATTCTCATATGTTCATGGAAAAATAAAAATTGTCCATCTAATAGAAAACAAGGTCAAGCATTACACCACATAAAATCACAAGGAAAAAGAGATCAAAACACAAAACAACTCTGGGTACTGGGAATGCATCTAGGCCTCTGGTTCCCATGTACTCTCCTTGAGGACACCATGCATCCACAAAACTCAAACAAAGGGAATGGTCTACCGACAAAACACTTTCTCTTTATGATCCTTGATTCTCACTAGTTTCTCCAAGAACATCATATCATCCCTAATATCCAACTATCCCTAGTCGAGGATGTGGGAGTCATCATGAAGATACTGAAGGATCTGAGATACATGGAAGTCGATGTGGAACCATTCTAGTAGGGGATGTATTTCTAGTTGATATACTATTTTTACAACTCATCTCAACACCTCGAATGGTCTAATGAACCTGGGATAAAGCTTACTCCCCCTGCAAAACCTCTACTATTCACACCGAGGGGAGAACATCAAGAATACATGGTCCTGGACCTTAAACTCTAAGGGTATCATCCTATGATTAGAAAATGAATTATTATTTTCCTAATCCACCTTCATTCTCTTGAAAACAAACTAATCCTTCTCCGTTGTGCCATGCACCACCTCTATGCCAAGAACTCCTACCTCCCCAACCTCTGTCTAGCAACTGATGAATGACATGATCTCCCTTACATGTCTTCAAATGGTGCCATGCTAATTGTAATGGGATTGATATTATAGTAACCAAACTCCACTTATAGAAAATTCCATACCCATGATCCCATGAAGTACAAAATACATGCCTGAAACATATCCTCCAATGTCTGGAAGGTCTTCTCTTACAGCCCATTTTTCTGGGGGTGGAAAGCAGTGATAAGGCATAGCTAGGTGACAGAATCATTCTTCAATCCCCACTAGACTTGTGAGGTAATCCATGCATCCCAATGTGAGACTATAGACCTAAAAACTCCATGCAACCGCACCACCTCATCTGCGTATCTCAGTGATAAGGCATCCACCACGCTCGACTCCTTGATCTCTTGTAAGTGAGCCGATTTTGTCAATCATTCTACCACTACCCAGTTAGAATCCCAGCCTTTTTGAAGACATGGTAGTCTTGTGATGAAATCCATCGACATGTCATCCCACATCCACTTAGGGACATCTAAAGGATTTTTGATACTACTAGGAACACAGTTTTCTCCACCACTACTACTTTCACCCCTTTCCACCAAAACTCTTCCATCAGGACTCAGTACATCTTGGAAACTAATGGGTGTACCACTAATGGTGAGTTATTGAACTCCTCAAGAACTCCATTGTTCATTGTCTCAAGGAAAAACAAATTTTGGTGTAATAGAATCTGATTCTGACCATCCTCTGACCACCCTAAAGAAGCATTGCCTTGGTCAACAAAATTGTGCATCACTTCACTCTCTGAGTCTCCCCACTATGAATCCTCCACCTTCGTTAACAGAGTGGACTACACTATAATATGAAACATACATCCACTACTAGTATCCACCCTTGCATCTAGGTTCAAGGTGTCCAAATCCTCCATCACCTTATAGGAATTCAATGATTCTGGAACAACTTCTCTCTGTGACTTCCTGCTCAAGGAATCAGCCACAGTATTCCAAATACCTATAGTGTAAGATATTTTAATTGAATGTCCTAATGAAACTCCACCCACCTTCACTGGTGTAGGTTCAGGTCCCACTGGGTAATGATATGCCTCAAACTCTTGTGACCTGTGAATACCACAAAGTGATCCCTAAGGAGGTAATGTCGGCACAACCATATTGTGAACTCAACAAATATAACATCTAGGTCATGGGTGACATAGTTACATTATTCAGGACGTAACTGCATAATGCCATAAGAGATCACTCCCCGCTATTGAATCAGCATACATCCCAAGACTAGACTAGAAGCACCACAGAATAATTCCAATGCTACCCCTTCATCCAGCAACCACAACACTATAGCACTGACCAGCATCCCCTGTGGATAACTGAAAGTAGTCTGGCACTTCTCACATTATAAAAAAGCCTGGTATTTTCAGGTAAAGTCCTTTAAAGGTGATACAACTTGATATAAGTTGGGTATGAACCATTGGTAGTAACCTGTCGGTCTAAGAAAACTAAAAACCTCTACCACGGTCTTGGGAGCCTCCCAAGAAAAAACATCTTCATCCTTCGACAATTACACTATTATCTCCTACTGGGACACAATGTTTCTATGTATGTGGACTTCTCATGCCTAGAACATTCACTTGGTAAACATCCCATAGAGCTAGTGGTGTCAGAGTACATCTAAAACTATCCTCAGATTCCTGTTTTGATACTCCTATGATCATGAGTAAATAAAAATGTCATCGATGAACATGACTATGAACATGTCCATATATTTTAAAAAGATTAAATTCATGAGACCCTTTAACAGAGATGGGGCATTTGTAACTCTGAACGACATGACCACGAACACAATGTGCCCATATCTACACCTGAATTAAGTCTCTGAGATGTCACCCTCAACTGGTGATATCCAGACTGCAGGTCAGTATTAGAAAACCTACCCAAAACCTTCAACTGGTCAAAAATGTCATTAATCCTCAGGAAAGGGTATCTATTCTTGATCATCACCTAATTTAGTCTTCGGTAGTCATTTAACTACATGATACCACCATCATACTTCTTTTCAAACAAGGCAGGATCACTCCATGGAGACACACTTTGTCAAATAAAACCCTTATTAATTATGTCATGGACCTGAATCCTCAATTCCTGTAACTCAGAATTTTCCATCTGATATGGATCCATCAAAATCATATGGCAGTGGGTTGTAGGTCTATCCTGAAGACAACATCACATCGAGGGGGTATATTCACATCCTCTTTAGGGAAGACTTCTATAAAATCACCGACAATACCTAAAATTTCCACCATCTCTAAGTCTATTGAATTTGTTGATAGGCTGGATAACAAGGAAATAAGAGGTGCCACTCGCCAGTTTCCCTCTTGGAAACTCTGTAATCTAATGAAATCTACATGTGGGTCTACCCATATATGAAATCATAACCCTTCTCCACAAGCAGTCAGTGGTAATGTGTATGGAAAATATCCAATCGATTCCTAGGATGATATCATACGGATGCATTAGTAACAGAAGAAGATCCCCACTGGACTGATGTAGCCCTAACATCAATCTGCATCCTGTAAAAACATCAAAAAAGATGGTTTGACCTCCAAATGTCATACTCAACATCAATGTCATAGAGTATACTCTCAACGAATAGACCCAAACCCTGATCTAGACCAGGTGCAACAAATGAGTGTGAAGCTCTTCAATCAAACAAGGTGCAGGAAATATTGTGGAACAAAGTGATCATACCTCAAACAACCTATGGCCCATCTGAAACTATAGACTCTACGGAATTAAACTACCCACACCCATCTCCTATGACCCTCGTCTATCAACCTCCTCTTAGACCATGCCTTGATAGAGGTCCCTGAGAAGTTCCATGGGGTCGGCCTCCTCCTCCAACGTGTGATCTTGGTGGAACGAGAGAATGTTATACCTACAGCTGCTGCTAAAAAGGTCCGGATTGAAACTCCACCTGCTTAGGTGGTCAATGAACCTGCCCAACCCCAATATACTAAGATAGAAATAGGAAATGAATCTAGATGATCCCAAAACATTCACAAGAAAAGAACCTCTATATATGTCCCATGAAGAATGGGCCAGGATTGGGAGATCGGAACTGGAGCAGCTTCAGTCTTCCTCCCGCCAGCTAAAACCTTACAGGCCCTTATGCTGGAGGACTACATATAACAGCCTTCCCCTTTGACCAACCCAGCTGGCTCCCCTCTCGCAGCACACCTCACAACATGTGCATCATTTCCACCACTTCATACTTCTTCTAAACCTCCATTTATGCCAGTACAGTTAAAGGAGTAACAACATATTGTTGAGAATGTTAGAGAGCCTCCTATAAATGTCTCTATTGAGTCTCATCATCTAGAAAGAGGTTGGGGTAAAAGTTAATAAGTTCATTGAACATGATGCCTAGATACCATAATAACACACACCATTTCAGGAGGGAGAGCAGCTCTTACTTATTCTATACCTTCATCACAAAAGAAAGGAATTCCACTCAGAACTCCTTCTCAGCGTCTTCCCACAAAACCTCTGCCTCCATCATCTCCCTAAGGTAGAGCATCAACCACTGACATTTTTCTACCCTCATTTGACCGAATTCCAATGGATCCCAATACATTCTCGGTGCACGAATCAAGGTAGAGGTGATCTCCAGCACATCAATACATCCCTCTATCTCTACGTCAAAAACACTGCCCTCGTACCTACCAAGGGTCTGCCACATGAATGAATGTGGAGTCTTCTACACTTGTCCTCATCTTCCTCTTGGTCAATCCTCTGAGGATTGACCAGATCATCCTCTTAGTCCTTAATCGCTCGTACTACTCATGGACATCATCTGAGTTCTATAGATGTAATGTATATGAGGAATACTTATTCTCAAGTAGTGTAGAATATTTATATTAAATTTTTCATAAACATTTTATTTATTTTTAATTCCTAAAACACCCAATACATACAATAACACAAGTCATTAGGATGCATGCACCTTGCATCCGATCACAGGGGGCCCTAAAAACTCATGTCGTAGCTTGTCTTCTTATGCCAATTTCACGCACCAAGATTTTACTTACACTGTTTCCCTACCATCCATTGAAATCCTCGTTGTCACTAAACCTGAACTCCATTGCATCTCTCAACCTTCATTTGATACCATTCTATCACAACCAACCTTCACCAAGATGAGGGAAGGGATAAAAAACATCCAGACCCTTCCTTCGTCAATTTGAAGGAGAGATAATGACCACTGATTCCCCCTTCAATAGGCCCAATTTTGGTGACTAGAACAAAGATTATATAATCTCACATAGTATGGAAGGAATTACCTTATTTGTAAAAAAATATCATGAGATATGATGGTAAAACCCCAAAAAACTCTAAAAGTTGAATGTAAAAGTAATGAAAAAAATTCATTCCCATATGTGTTTTCAAAATAAACTAGTACAAGTACATGAAAACTATGATAAAATGTAATAAAAGAAAAGAAATGAAGAAATGAAGACTCCTAATAGTCAAGATAGTATGGTCTGGCGTGGTTCTCAATGTCCTCCTAGAAACCTGAAATAAATTCTATATACGTAGAGTGAGTATACATGTGTAATTAGTTGGCAAAACCAAAAGCTTTAATGCACTAGTGGGGAGGCATTCTAATGCCCCATGAGAAAAGAGGAACCAAAACACCTACCACAAGAACTAACCATCGAGCCTTACCAAGGAACACTCCCTAAATAACACATGTTAGGTAATGTAATAGTAATAGCACATCGATATTAGGGGACCCCACACTGTTTTACCACTAGTTATTTAGGACATTCTACGCATCAGATCTCCCCCTAAAATCCCACTAAAGTCCTAATGATTCCCCCAAAAACAACTATATGGGATATCCAAACCTCATCCCACCCACAGAAACCTGGGCCACCACACTCACCAATAACCATGCTCGCAGAAACCTGGGCCACAGCAACCACTGCCATACCCAAAGGCACCAGGGACAAAAACCACAACACACACTACCTACAGAGTCATAGGACAAAAAGAACCTTAGGCATTACAACCTATCCAAAGAGTCATGGTCTTCTAAGGAGGGGGAGCAGAATGAAGCTAATAACTATCCACTCTTTAGACTTCTGGGAAAACACCCACCCGCATGAAATGGGGGTGTTCGGTATGGAGTGCTCAACATAGTTGGGGTGAATATAAGAAACATAATAACTAAACATTGTATGTATAGGTAATAAAACACTCATCCCATCCAAAGGGTTCTAAAAGAGACAACCACCCCATACACAACCACTCTTGCTGTTATACCTACATGCACATATATACAAAAACCACAACCAGAGCACAACCCTTTTCTGAAATAAAATAGTTCCTTATCAGAGCCATTAACATTATATAATTCAAGTGATTTCAGTTAAATAATTCCCCTACTACTGGAAAATTAACAGGCATAACCATTTTCCAATAACAACAATTGAAACCAAACATCCAAGAAAATATTTAAGGATTCACACCTGGTTCTCTTGTAAAGTCACAAATACAAAAGTGATCTGTGAGATCCCACTATGTATTAGATCCTAACAAAGCCCCAACATGCCAAAACCACACGGTCTCATAATCACAAGCCAACAACTTATCATCAAGAATATTCCATCCCCCTATAGATCACCACACAAGGCCTCAAACAGAACAAACATTCAAAATAATAGAATAGAGTAATGTCGTTTTCAAATTTTGTCACACCATTCATTATATAACTTCTTTTCATTCAGTTAACTGGGGTGATCACATAGTGGATCGTATTCATTATCCATCCATATTCAAAACTGAGTTTACGTGATTAACTAATTTCAATGATACAATTATTCATTCAAAAGGTTATACAAAAAAAATAGAGTTTCATTAGTGTAAAATAAAGGACCACCAACAGCCACAATTTTACATGGACGTTAGCCCATACAATCTAAAACATAAATTAAGGTAAAGAAAACAACAACATTATCATCATTACCCCCACTTTATTCTTTAAAAAGGACTAATCATTATCTTCATTAAATTTGGTCTCATCTATATCCCGAAGGATCATCATCATAACTACCCCGCATGATGCATAGTTAAAGTGAGACAAATGTAAAACCCCAACCTGGATGATCATGTATTGATGTTATCTCCAGGTGCCAAGAACTGGGGATGTGCGACTTATATAAAAAGAACATCAAAGACTTGAAGTCTAAACTGGGAAGGATACCACAAGGGCTCATGGTTTTTCTTGGAAGGAAGTCTCTAGGTGCACTAAAAAACCGAAAGAGACCATGGACAAATAAGATCTTGGTGGGATAAATACCAAATCCTAGACTTATAGGATATCAAATCTCGATGAACATTAAAGGTGGATTGTGGTTCAACTACGTGGTAGGGAGATTTCACACAGTGGAAATAATTTATATTTAATAATTCTCTTCATAGACGGTGAAGATAGACTAAAGGGCAGTTATGAGTTGATAGATATACATTAAACAGAGAGAATCACGGGATAATATGGAAACACGACAAAGTGTGTGGAACTCATAAAAATGCCACATGTTTTGGTAGGTTAAGGGTATCCCCACTCTTTAGGGGTTTAAATAACATTAATAGGTTTAAAAACTGACTTAAACCTCTTGAAAAGATGTATTAAGACTAAAAAGGGAGGTTACAAGAAGATTGGTAAGAGAAACCCTGACAACCCTCTGTGGCACCATTTGGGTGCAGCACTGATCAGTGGCACTAATAGGTGACACCACGGTGACACCCTACCACCGACACCATCACCCCCCCCAACTCACCCCTAACATCTAGGTCACTCCAAGAACCAAAATTCAACAATTTAATGAACCAGTAATGTCTTGTCCTTTATATCTATTCTTTATTCTTTAAGATTAATATTTTTTCTCCTTATTTTTTTTCCTAGGTTACTTTTATCTGTTTATTTAGCTTTATAATTAATCCATTAAGTCTCAAATTAAAAATAGATTTATTATATATTTTATATCTATTAATTATAAATATTAAATCTAATTTTTTAAATGAATATCCTATATTTCTAGAAAATCAAATTTGAAACCAACACATGTAATATTGAAAAATCGTGTTTAATATTAATAAGGGAAAATAATTTTAACCATTTTCAATAATACATAGGTTAAAATATTAATTTTACCATATTTGGATATATAAATTATGATGACTACAAATATAGAATCTATTTTCCCAAATAAAATTAACATATGGGTCATTTTTTATACTAAAATTAACCCCATATATGTGATGAGAGAAGGTGTTTTGAAAGTTAAAATGATAATAAGTTTACAAAATTTTTATATTCAGTGTTAATATGAAATTGATTATATTGACCAAAATTAGATTAATATATATATTATTGAATTAATTATACTTCAAAAATAATTTATGAACTAATTTTACATTGCAAATAATTATGGTGAAAAGATAGTTTTCAATTAAAATTCTGTATTTTTCACTATTCATCAAAAAATAAAAATTTTCAGAAACAAACACAAAAAATCACATTACAATAATTATGATATTATGATTTCAAATTTTTTTATTTTATAATTTTCATTTTATAAAATTTTTGATAATTTTATTTTTATCTAAGAGATCCATAAAAATTCAACAACACACCATTTTAGAAAAAATATTCTTTTATGCATAACAAAAAAATTATTCATATTTATGAATAAAAACACCTAATATGGATGTAAAAGAGTTTATTTAATGTATATACTAAAAAAATTATTTAAATATTCCACCAAAACTAATTAGGTTAATTTATAGACATAAAACAAAATTGTACATATAATAAATATTTATCAGAGAAGGATTCCCTTTTATTCTCAAGTAGTTTTTATTTGTATTTATAAATAATCGACCACATAATAATTAATTTTATATAAATGTGCAAAATATATTTTCATATTTTATTTATTATTATTCCTAAACATCATTCCAACATCATGGTTACAACTATCTTATTATTTAATGAGTTTTTAATAAAATTTCATGTCTCATTTAAATTGTGTGTTTCATGTAAAGAAATATAATATTAGTATTGCGTGTAACATTGGGAAAACTCAATTTTTCTTGAAAATAAATTTAAAAACATTTTTGGTGTAAATAAAAATATCAAAATGATTAAATTAATTAAAAAATATTTCAAAAAAATGGGTGTTACATTTGACCCCAATTAAAATGAATTTCTCTCAATAAATTTATCTCACCTTCAAAGGATTGGCTATTTAAAATTAATTCATTGAATCAGACATCGTAAAATGGTATACTAAAAAAGAATATTTAAAAAAAGAAATTAATGTGAAAAATCATTTTGAGTATTTGATAATATGTTTTCATATTGGATAACATAAGTGGGAAGTGAAAACATGGTTGTACAATATAAAACCTACACCCTAATATAGATTGAGAGTGAAGAAAATATAGTAATGAAATATTTAATGATCACAATTCAATGATCCTAATAGAAGTCAAAAATTTCGTTGATATAATATGAAATGATGAAAATTAGAAAAAACATTAATCTGAATTACTTTTTCCTCATGTGAGGGAATTATTTTTCCCATTTTGACTAAGAAAAAATGAATAATTACATATATGATATCTTTTTTTTCATAGGCACAATTTCATCTATTGGATGTTCTATTATCAACATGCACTTCATATATTATTCCCATAAATTAAGAGAAATTTTTTATTCCTGAAGAATTTACAAACCATAAAATCCATAAATAGATTGTTAAGTCTTTCTAACTATTATTAGTTATCAATACCTCAAAACTATTAGTATTAGTTATCCAATATTCATAAATCCCCCTATTGTGATATAGTACATTGAACCCTAAAGCCTAATTTAATTCACAACTAAAACAATTTCATAAATGGTTAGTCTTGTAACCTTTATAAAATTAATATTCATAAGCAAGGTCAATAAATTTTTCAAAATAAACATAATATTAATCCACCACATATCATTAAGTGAATCTTGATTATCACATAGCAATAATTTGAATTTATTCTTGATGTATTTTCATAAAACATTATAATAATAGAAATTACTATAAAACATTATTTAATATGTACATGATTCTACTTTTCTTACATAAAATATAGATTATATTAAACATTCATTAAATCCAAAAACTAAGTAATCTCCATCCATGATAGAATAATCCCCATTGTCAAAAATTAATTAATCAATTACTTGGTAATCCGTAGTATATATTTTACATTATTCAAATCCAAGATCTATTTGTCTAACATAATTATATCAAAATACAAAATATATTAAAGGGTATTTTCTATTAAAGAAAATATCAATTTTGTAGTCTATCTATATCATTTAAAACATTCAATAAAATCTATAATAACAAACTTTAATAAAAATACTTATTTATTTCATAATTTATGCATTCAAATACATAAAAAATTAATTTGTACCACCTGATCCTTAATCCATTAATGATGATTTGTCATCTTATTCCTTAATTCATCTTCCATATGATATTTCCTTTGTTATCACTAAATCTTTATAAATATAAACATTAAAAGTAAAACCATTCTCATTTCAGTCATGTGTATTAAAAATTTGGCATCAATTTGTATAATTTTTATACATTCCATAATTAAAACATTGAACTTCTGACAATACCATTGGGAGAAAAATATTTCCATCTATTTATTTAAATAAACACTTCATTTTTTCACTTTTATAATTACATTGTTGTATCTATCATCATAAATTACACAACTTCTCATTTATTTGACACATTTACTTTTGTTATTTTTCCCAAATACATCATATATAGGGAACTGAATCATTATTTTCAGTGGTCTCCACCATATGAATTATCATTGAAATTTTTCCTCTTCATCTTTGGTCAGTCTGAGAGTTGGATAAGGTAAAAAAATTAAAATGTTTTGTAATTACTGATTGGAAATAATCAAAATATCATTTACTACACTTAACTTCTCATTTTTCTATTTACAAATTAATTTCCAATCACATCTAATGTTTACCCAATTCCTTTAGGTCACCTCCATTGACAAAGATCATAATGTGTAGTGTGAGTAGTAATAAGAATTATGGGGAAACGAATAATCATAAAAATCACTTATATGATATCTGAATCATAAAACCATAAACAATATATTAAACTTTATGTTTATCCTAGGTTGGTAATATTCATCTTATATTTAAATCCTTAATGATTCATTGTAAAGAGTTTTTGAATACCCAAATCATAACTCCAAGGAGAGTGAAACAAGGTGTGTCATGAGGACCATTCTGGTGCACCATTTACCAATATATTCTAGCTCAATAAGAAGTCGTTGGGGTTATTAACTCTAGGGACAGTGGTTCCAGATCCACCTTTACTTTTAGTGTTTAGATATATATGTTTTTCTTTGAAACCACTAAATCTATACTTTTCCAAAATTCCATGACATTTTCCTGTACATTAACTCATCCGTAGACTAATCCTTTTTGAAACACTATACATATCCTTAGAAACATCCCTATAAATCTAAATAGTTTTTTCTTATAATATTTTCTAGAGGTTCATTAACCCTTTTCAATGATACCAACTATAGTAACCCTGACTTCTCAAACATGAATATTATATCCTATTATATAACTATTTAATACATAATGAAAACACACACCTTAGGAATCTAAATTATTTGTTCCATTGGAAACATGTAAGAGAATATTATAATCTATTGAATTATGTTTAAAATTTCCAATAAATATCTTCCCAACATTTACTATTTATACATATACCCTACATAAAACCATTATTTATAATGTCTCAGATTTTCTATGTTTCATTTTTAAATATTATATATTATTATTATGAGACCAGGTGCAGATATGGCACATCATTCCAAGGCTCGTTCATCCCATAATGGTGGTTTAATCTTTTTTTATGTTAAGTGAGTTATAATGTGTACGTGGTTGTGGCAGTTTCCAAACTGATGCCCGAATTAAAAATCTAAGGGCACTGTTTCATCCAAGAATACAAATTTACCTATGAATGAGTCTAACCTTAACCATCGCAGGTCGAGGGAAATATTTAATTTTTGGATGTTTTTAGTAAAATAAAATAAAATAAATTCGCAAAGTATATTTTATTTTATATGGAAGCATCTGTTGCAGCGCAGTAATGGGGCAGTTGATTCATTAATTAATGCCATGCCATAATCACTCTGAAATAGCAACACTGACTCATTAATACCACAGCGTGATGGAATTCTGAATCATGTTTCCTCTTTTTAATAGTTTAATCAAATATTGCTCATTAGAAAAGGTAGAGAGAATCTATGGAGAATCCGTGGAGATTTGGAGAGAACTCTCGGCAACGAATGATGAAAAATCAAATCTGTGCATCAATGTTCCAACGAAGTTGAATTATCCTGGAAATAACAGAAGCACAACCCCTTCATCAGTGGCTAATCCCTTCTTAAGGTAGGGGTTGTTATTTCAATTCCTTTTCCCTATTCTTGGAATAAATGTCAAACGTGGACCAACCCACGAACATGTTGATCTGCGGATCGTGCGTCCTAGCAGGAAGGTTTTTATTGGGATGTTTTTAGGGATTAATCCATGATTATTATTTATTGTTTTGATCTTTCTATGTTTGATCCTACTAATGGGAGTGGATCAACGTCGTGATGAATGATGAAGGAGGTTCATTCCTCAATTTTATTATTAGATTTCTTCCCCATTTCTTTTCCTCGTGTGTTCTTCATGTTCTTTATGAGGCGAGGAACAATAGATAATTGCACATTCATTTTTTGATTCAATGATCCCAAATTCAATATCTGACATCATGAAGACCTAGCGGAGTTGTGACGACGATAGTGGAGGATGAATCAGACATGATCGAGAAAGACCATTTTTCGAGCATTCTTCACTCGGGTGGATCATTACGTGTTTTCAGAACCGATCAGAGGCCCGAAAACAATGGTATTAGCTTCGTGGTGTTGGGGTGACCAAAACCTGTGAGTTTCATGATGATCGGATGACCAGATCGATGAATGGGGTTGCACATAAGGCATGATGGTGGAAGTCGGTGATTCTGGAAAAATATATAAAACACGGCTTGTACTTTCGAAGAACATGCCATATAGTACCATCATTGGCAGCTAGGGTTTTGGGGGTCAGATAGGTATCACATGGCCTATGACCTCGGTCACACGGCATTTTGGACCTTCCCTGAAGCTCAACGTGTACTCTGGGAAATACACGGACATAAGGAGAATGACACGGCTTCGGAACACGGTGTGTAGACCCTACGCGGTCTAGCATAGGGAACTACGCTAGACTTGGCATGTATATAGGGGATACACAGACACGGGATAGAGTGCACAATCATGTACTCCACCACACATCCAGGAGAGGCCAGTAACACAGGTCACCCCGTGTACCGATTACAGAGGATGGAACACATGGGTTAAGGTCATGTACGAGCACGTGGTCAGCGTACACGGAGCCGACACCAATCACTCGGACACTGCATATACTCTTTACCAAACGTCGTGTACTGAATTTTTCTACACGACCAGACATACCACATTTTCCATTGTACACATGCAGTACCTAAGGTCAGAAGACATGGCGTGTGACTTTTTTACATGTTGTGTACTTTTTGGAAAATGGCTTGGTCCTCTTGTCCATTGTATCTTGGACATGTTTTTTTGGGTCAGTTTCCCTTCTTCTCATTCCCCTAAAGGATAGGCATTGTTTCCTTCTATAGTAGTATGATCCCTTCAGAATGACTTTCTATGATAGAGTCAACATCCCTTTGAGAGGCCCGAAGTGAGATCCTCTATCCATTCCTGACCCTAGGTAGAATCAGGCATCGACATGTCCAACTCCACCAGTCATTGATCCGATACCTAGCTGGTGAATCCGGATGAGTCTTGGTATCTTCCATGGCCCTAGTAATGATCCTCATCTATGTATTATGATCATTCTCACTCAAGAGTGTGTTCTCCCGTAATGATTGTATATATCTATCATGATCTTCCCCACTCAAGAGTGTATTCCCTCGTAATGAGTGTATCTATCTCTCATGGATTTTACCGAAGAACTATGCTTCTCAGACAGACTTCATTAGATATATTAATACTCGTGGAGTGTGTTCTCCCAAAATGAGTGCTTCGTTGAATCTTCGAACTGAATCCCTAGCGGGGGGTGTGCGGTTGTGTGAAATGTCTCTAGAATACGGGTCTGGGTTTTGATTATATCTAGATTGTGATCTCTTATTATATGTTCAGTAGACATATACTATATAGATATTATTGTTCCTTTCCTTTGTGTATGGATTTCTATTTTTTGGGGTCCTCCACTAAGTATTGTTATACTCACCCTTGCACGGGCTTTGCCCATACGTGTCATGTCTTGTGAAGACGAGCAGCCTTTTGACAGAGTCCAGAGTGGACCGCGACAAGACCAAGAATTCTGAGTTCCCTATAGGCTGAGGCATTCCTACGGCTATGAGCAGCAGTCCCAGTACGTCATTGTGTTTACATCTTGGACTTTTCAGTTTTCTAACTCCTTTTTTTGGTGGTCTTGTATTCTGTCCCAGTTTACTTTCAACACTTTACTTTCTGTCGTACACTATTGGTTTGTTTTAGATGTATGCATGCATTTTGTTCCTTAGTATTTTTTAAATTTCATCATTTTTGGGCTTGGAGATGTGTGCGTGTGTACAGGTTCTTAAGAAATGCCTCCCATCTAAGTAATATTCCTAGTCAGTGCTAGTCACCAGCCCCTGGCCTATGGGAGGCAGGCTTGGGGAATCGTAGTGTGGGCCCCATTGGTACGGGTCATGATAGAGTAGTATCAGAGGTGGTCGGTTCTACCTTAGTACAATGAGTCTATGATTTTGGTTTGGGGAAATAGTTTTAAGTGTTTCAATCTCGGCTTTCAGGATAGAGACTCCAGTTTTGGTGCAGGTGGCCGATGTATCTATACATCAGGACTCTAATAACCTGATTTTTGACTCGGTACATGAAAATACTAGTTGGAGTAAAATAAAATAATGCTACATTTTTCTTTCTTATAGGATTGCTCTGTGATTCATACTCGCTAGGATTTAGCAGCACAATCAAGAGGATGACCCCCTCAGTGACGAGGCTTCAATACAGGGACTGGTTCTCTAGGCATTTCCACCAGGTGGTGCACTTGTACTACCACCGCCAGTAGAGTAGCTCGTGGTACCTACAATATGGACCAATGAGGAGAACAGGCTAAGTGTGCTCCATGAGTTCCAAAGATAGATACCCCTCAGGTTCTGAGGCAAACCCAACCCTCAGGCTGCTGAGGACTGGCTTTAGGCGGTGACTAGAGTTTTTTCATCTAGTGAGGACACCAGCAGGCCAGAAGGTGATCCTAGGAGCGATCCTTTTTCAGGGTTTGGTGGGATGATGGTGGAGTCTGACCACACAAAGCACAATGAGGAGACTCTTTAGTGGACGGAGTTTGAGAGACTCATCAGGGAGTAGTTCTCTCCGGTTACGCTGAGAGCAGTATGCATCCAGAAGTTTCTTCAGCTCTAATAGGGTAGTATGACAGTAGTCGACTATTCATTGAGGTTCACCAACCATGCCAGGTACTTGATGGATATGGTCAAAGATCAGTACTTCAGAGCTCGGACCTTTGAGAGAGGTCTATGACATGAAATCTGAGCTATTTTCATGCTTATATAAATTTCGACTTATGCTGGAGTGCTTGAGCGGGCTTTGGTGATCGAGAGCATCTTGGCAGAGTAGAGGTAGCCGATGAAAGTCAGCAGCAGGCTGACAGGTCTTGAGACCTCGGCAGTAGGGAGCCAACATTGGACATAGGGATCTAGACATGTGAAACATCATAGGAGGACCCAGGATGGAGGATTGGCATTCCAGGGCTCTCAAGAGGGATCTAGTCAACCCAAGGATAAGTGATGTTATGCGTGCGACAGTATGGGACATCTCACTAGATATTTTCTGACCTGTCGAGTTGCTGACAGGGAAGTGGTGGATGGACCACCAAGTCAGAGGTAGAGAAAAGAGTAGAGAGACGACCATGCGGAGAACATGGGAGAGGAACAAGGATAGCTTTAGGTGGTGGCAGACGCTACGATTTACTTCCACCACCACCCCCAGGAGGTCTGCACCAGGCTCAGGGAGCTGGGGGAAAGGGGCGGGGACAGCTTCATGTGGTTGAGGCGTATGATCTAGGGACACCTAGGATGATCTATGGTACAATCTGTGTCTTATATACCTTAGATTTCATACTTATAGTCATAGGTTCCAGTCATTCCTTCATTGCCACATGTCTTGTTCGAACCATTGAGATTCTGGTAGAACCATTCACTTGATCCTTAAACATGGAGACACCTACGAGAGGAGACTTGACATTCATGAACCTTTTTAGATAGTGTGATCATAAACATGGATCTGAGAGTTTTGATTGGAACCTCTTGGTGGTAGCATCAAGGCCTTACGATGTCATTCTCGGTATGGATTGGTTATCTTCGGTCCATGCCAATATTGACTGTTTTAGATGAAGAGTGCAGTGAGTCCACTGTGATGGGATGAGGTTTTCTTTTGTCAAAGAAAAGGAGACCCAGGCAGCACAAAATTAGCTCATGCATAGGACGTTGAAGCCAGTCACTCATGAGTTGGATAGCCTTGCCCTCAGAGCAGTCCATGTGATGAGCTCCTAGTTCCCAGTAGTAGTGGAATAGTACGAGGACGCCTTTCCAGAAGATGTTCTGGGACTACCTCCCCACCGGTAAATATACTTCTTCATCGACTTACACCCTGGTACGACACCGATTTCCTCACCAACATATCAGATGGCTCCCGTAGGGCTTTGTGAACTGATGGTGCAATTGGAGGACTTGCAAAGAAAGGGTTTTATGAGACCCAGTGTTTCACCATAGGCGGCCCCAGTCTTATTTTTCAAGAAGGAAGATGGGGTTTTGAGGTTGTGCTTGGATTACCGGCACCTGAATCAGGTAACAGTGAAGAACAAGTATCCACTGCCAAGAATCGACGACCTCTTCGATCAGCTAAGAGGGTAATAGTGGTTCTCGAAGGTAGACCTCCGATCAGGTTATCACCAGTTATGAGTACGGGGTGAGGATATAACGATGATGGATTTTAGATACTGCTATGATCATTATGAGTACTTGGTGATGCCTTTCGGCTTGATGAATGCCCCCACAATGTTCATGGGACTGATGAACCAAATCTTCCAACTGTACTTTGATCAGTTTGTATTGGTCTTCTTCAACGACATCCTTGTGTACTCGGCGTCATAGGAGTAGCACGCAAGACACCTTCGGATGGTTCAAGATGTACTCCGAGAGCACCAGCATTAAGGGAAGATCGTGAAGTACTAGTTCTGGATTTATGAGGTCCACTTTTTGGGACATGTCATCACAGTAGATGGAGTAGCTGTGGACCTAGCCAAGGTAGAGATAGTGTAATCATGGGAGCCACCTCAGAGTGTGAGAGAGGTGCAAAGCTTCCTTGGGCTGGCATGATATTATCGGAGATTCATTCCTGATTTCTCCCGAATATCAGCACTGATGATAGCCTTAACCAGGAAGGGGAAACCCTTCATATGGATGGAGAAGTGCCAACATGATTTCATGAAGATGTGATAGATTTTTATGAGCTCCCCAATCATGAGATTACCAGAGGAGGGTGTCGAGTACGGAGTTTTCTGCGATGCATCAGGGACTGGGCTTGGTTGTGTCCTGATGTAGATATCGGCATTGATTTCTTATGGATCGTGCCTTCTTAGGACAAATGAGCAGAACTATGTGACCCATGATCTCAAGTTTGCATTGGTAGTCTTCACGTTAAAGATGTGTAGACACTGCCTTATGGGAGAGCGGTTTATCGTCTACTCTAATCACAAGAGTCTCAAGTACATATTATCGTAGAAGGATCTGAATTTGAGACATAGGTGTTGGCTATAAGTCCTCCAATATTATGATTTTGAGATCATCTATACTCCTGGGAAGGGGAACAAGGTGGTGGATTCTCTTAGTAGATGGTCAAGCTCGCAGCTGTTGAGTGAGGCGATATAGAAGTTAGACATGATGAAATTATCCTTCATAGATGGAGAGGATACAGCTTACCTACAATTGATGGTTGTCACCCCTCTTCTCTTACAAAGATTTTGGGAGGCGTATCTTGGGGATGTTGACTATGAGGCTTTACTACATGCTCAGTTATCCACATGATATTCTCTCAATGGATATTCACAAGGTGGGGAGAACGTACTTATTTTTATAGTATGCATTGTTGTACTAGTGGAATTTTGAGAATAGGTCCTAAGATAGTATCATGCATCCCTGTTGGTGGTACATACAGGAGTGGAAATGATGTACCATGATCTCCGATGACCATTTTGGTGGTCAGGCATAAAGAAGGAAGTAGCAGAGTTCGTTTCTCGATTCCTTACATACCAGCATGTGAAGGGTGATCACCAGGTTCCAGCAGGATTAGCTCACCCCTAGAGGTTCCAGAGTGGACGTGGGATGGAATATCGATGGAATTCATGATATTATTACCATGGAAATCCAAGTGGAATGATTCCATCTGGGTGATCATTGATTGACTCACCATGTCGGCCCACTTCCTATCTATCAGGGAGAAGAGTTCTGTAGAGATCTCGGGACGCCTCTACGTGTTGGAGATAGTTCAGCCTCATGGAGTCCATTCAACAATAGTCTTATATCAAGATGCCCGCTTCACATCTTGGTTGTGGAAGGGATTGCATGAGGAATTTGGAACTCAGATACGCTGGAGCACGGTGTTCCATTCCCAGACCAATGGTCAGACGGAGACGACCATTCAGGTTCTGGATGATATGTTGTGGGCATGTATCTTGTACTTCAGTCATAGTTTGGAAGACCACCTACCACTGGTGGAGTTTGTGTATAATAATAGCTACCACTCCACCATTGGTATGGCTCTGTTTGAGGACTTGTATGGGGGACCTTTCCAGTCACTACTTTGTAGGAACAACCCCAGAGAGTCAGCACTCAAGGGTCTAGAGTTGGTGTGAGATACCTCTGATAAGGTTTTAGTCATTCGGGAGTTGATGAAGACTGCACAGATATGGTAGAAGTCTTATGCTGACAGATGATGGAGACCTATGGAATCTGAGGAGGGAGACCACATCTTTCTTTGGGTCTCACCTCGTCAAGGATTATAGAGCTTTGGTCGGGGTGACATGTTATATCTGAGGTTCATCAAACCTTTTTAGATACTGCACAGAGTCGGCAAGGTGGCATACTTCCTAGCTCTACCTCCATAGTTTCATTGGGTACATGATGCCTTTTATATGTCACAGCTGAGGAGGTACGTTCATGACCTATCGCATGTCATCGACTGGGGAGAACAATACATCAAGGATGGGGAAACCATTGCTAAGTACCTGGTGGAGATCGAGGATCAACAAGAGACGATCCTTCATGGGTGATCAATTCCCTTGGTTCATGTTTGGTGGCAGCACGAGAATCTTCAGGAGAGCATGTGGGAGCAGGAGGCTTAGATCCGTACCCAATACCCACATCTTTTTTAGTAGTCTTTTTTTTTTGATTTTCAGTGACACAAAGCCCCAAAGTGGAGTGAATGTAATGTCTTGGATTTTCTATGTTTTATTTGTAAATATTATATGGAATTATTATGAGACTAGGCATAGAAACTGCACATCATTCCGAGGTCCAGTGATCCCAGAATGGTGGTTTGAACTTTTTTTAAGTAATGTGAGTCGACATGTGTGTGCGGTTGTGGCAGTTTCCAAACAGATACCTAAATTAAAAATCTAAGGTAATCATTGCATCCAGGAAGATGACTTTACCTAAGAATGATTCTGACCTCGACTGGCACATGTTGAGGGAAAAAAGTTAATTTTTGGATGTTTTTAGTAAAATAAAATAAAATAAATTCGCAAAGTTTATTTTATTTTATTTGGAAATATCCAATGCAGAACAGCGATGGGGCAATTGTTTAATTAATTAATGCCATGGAATAATCACTCTGAAATAGCAAAGCTAAATCATTAATAACATAGTGTGATGGAATTCTGAAAAGTGTTTCCTCTTTTTAATAGGTTAATCGAATGTTGCTTGTTGGCAAAGCTGGAGAGAATCTCTGGAGAATTCGTGGAGATTTGGAGAGAACACTCAGTGAAGAACGACGACAAATAGAAGCTATGAATTGTTGTTCCAATGAATTTTAAGGATCCCAGAAAAGAAAGAAGCATGAAACCTTCATTAGCGATCGATCCCTTCTTGAGGTAGGGTTTGTTATTTCAATTCATTTTCACTTTTCTTGGATTAAACGTCGAATGCAGACCAACCCACGAATAGGTTGGTCCACGGATCGTGTGTTCTAGTGGGAGGTTATTTATTGGGATGTTTTTAGGGATTAATCCATAATTATTGTTTATCATTTTGATCTTTCTACATTTTATCCTACTAATGTGAACAGATCAACTCCATGAAGAATGACAGCAAAGGTTTATTCCTCGAATTGCTTATTGGATTTCTTCCCCATTTATTTTCCTTGTGCGTTCTTTGAGTTCTTCGTGGGGTGAGGAACAATGGATTGTTGTGCATTACTTTTGTGATGCAAT
The DNA here is from genome assembly GCA_963277665.1 of Viscum album. NCBI lineage: Eukaryota > Viridiplantae > Streptophyta > Magnoliopsida > Santalales > Viscaceae > Viscum > Viscum album. The sequence continues at coordinate 1,064,414,155 of OY728140.1, forward strand.
TATCCCAAATTGAAAATATGAGTTCACGGCGACCTAGTGGAGGTGTGATGATGATAGCAGAGGACGAATTAGACTGGATCATGAAAGACTATTCTTCGAGCGTTTTTCACATGGTTGGATTGTTACATGTTTTTTGGACCGGTTGGATGCCCAAAAACAATGGGATTAGCTTCACGGTGTCAGGGAGACCAAAACCCGTGAGTTTCATGGTGATCGGATGACCATATTGAATAACAAGGCATCACGGAAGGCATGACAGCGAAAGTCAGCGATTCTGGAAAATTTTAGAATACATGGCGTGTACATTCAAACAACCCACCATGTAATACCAGCGGTGGCGGATAGGGTTTCGGGGTTTAGATAGGTATCACACGAAGTTTTGGACTTTCCCTGAAGCTCGACGTGTATTATGGGAAATACATGGACACTAGGAGAATAACATGGCTTCGGAACACGTCGTGTATACCCTAAACGGCATGGCAGAGGCAACTATACAAGACTCGGCGTGTATCCAGGGGATACACAAACATGTGATGGAGTACATGACTGTGTACTACACCACACAGCCAGGCGAGGCCAGTAACTCGGGTCACCCCGTGTATAGATTACACAGGTTGGCACACATGGGTTGAGGCCGTGTACGGGCACATGGCCAGTGTACACGGAGCCGACCCCAGTCACTCGGACATGGTGTGTACTCCTTACTATACGTTGTGCACTAAATTTTTCTACACGAACAACCTTAAAACACGGGCCATTGTACACGGGTAGTACCCGGGGTCAGAAAACATGGCGTGTGAATTTTATACACACCGTGTACTTTTTGGAAAGTATCTTGGTCCTCTTGTACACCATATCTTAGACATGTTTCGTTTGGGTCAGTGCCCCTTCTTCTCATTCCCCTAAAGGTCGGACATTTTTTACTTATATAGTAGTGTGATCCCTTTAGCAGGACTTCCTGTGATAGAGTTGGCATCCCTATGAGAGGACTGGAGAGATATTATCTATCCATTCTTAACCCTAGGTAGATTCAGGCATCGACATCTCCAACTCCACCGATCGTTGATCCTCTACCTACTTGGTGAATCCAGATGAGTCGCGGTATCCACCATGGCCCTGGATGTTATCCTCATCTGTGTATCATTATCTTTCCCACTTAAGAGTGTGTTCTCCTATAATAAGTGTATCTATCTATCGTGATCTTCCCCACTTAGGAGTGTGTTTTCTTGTAATTAGTGTATCTATATCTCATGGCTCTTCCCGATGAACATTGCTTCTCGGATGGACATCATCAGAGCTATTCAGACTCGTGGAGTGAGTTCTCCCTGAATGAGTGCTTCGTGGAATCTTCAGACTGAATCCCTAGCAGGGGTGCAGTTGTGTGACTTGTCTCTAGACTACAGGTCTGGGTTTTGAGTATATCTGGATTGTGTTCCCCTATTATATGTTTAGTATACATATACTGTGTAGATATGACTATGCCAATCCTTTGGGTATGGCTTTTTTTTGGGGGTCCTCTACTGAGTATTATTATACTCACCCATGCATGGGCTTTTCCCGCACGTGTCGTGTCTTATGAAGACGAACATCCTTTTAACAATCAAGGTAAGATCAAGACAGGATCGAGATTTATGAGTTCCCTATAGGCCGAGGCATTTCTACGGATATGAGTAGCAGTCCTAGTACCTCTTTGTGTTTACAGGTTGGACTTTTCAGTTTTCATACTCCTGTTTTTGGTGGGCTTGTATTCTATCCCAGTTTACTTTCAGCACTTTACTTTCTGTCATACACTATTTTTTTGGTTTAGTTGTATGCAGGCATTTTGTTCCTTAGTGGTTTTTACATTTCAGAATTTGTGGGCTTGGATATGTGTGCGTGTATAAAGTTTATTAGGAAATGCCTCTCATGTTAGTAATAATCCTACTCGGTGCTAGTCACCAGCCCCTGGCCTATTGGAGGTGGGCTTGGGGAGTCACGGTGCGGGGCCCATTGGGACAGGTTGTGACATTATTCATAACATTAGAAAAAAACATATTAAATGGTGAGACCATATTCTTTGTATTGGTAAAAAAGAGATATCAATATATGATCATATGAAGTCATATGATGAGCATAAATATACATGTTAGTGGTCATAAATAATGAATATATTACCCAACCTAACCTAGATCATAATAATGATTAATGAAATAAATATTGGCAGTCATATGGCATGAATCACAATAAAATAAAAGACCATGATCCATGATGAAATAACACTGATATAAGAAATATATTTGTGTCATAGACATAAGAATATAAAATCATATGTCAAGGCAACCCATGAAGACATTCATAACATGTTGGTCTTGGGAAAACCACCCATGTACCTACATCATGCTCGGGATAAACTCCCATGTACTCTTTTTCAGGCATCAACTATCCAACCTTGTACCCTTATTTTAGGTTGCTTCATGTCATTGGTGGGATACATCAGCATCACTAGTGGCAACAATTTTATCATAGTGGAATGGGTTCACTCCCCAAACCATCATATTTCCTTAATACCCTTCCTAAATAGATTTCAATCCCCATTCATTTTATTTCTTATTGAACCAAGTTCACTCCCCATTCAAGACATGTCTTACTGAACGGAGTTTACTCTCTATTCCAATCCTATCATACTAAATAGAGTTCACTACTGGTTCTATTCATGTCTTACTAAACATAGTTCACTCACCGTCAATATCCATTTTATATCATGACATAAAAATCATTACCCAATACATTGGTGTGGTATCTGGGAAGACCCGTAATTTAAGATATACTTGACTCACCTAGCAATATTTGGTTATCCACATCATGTAATCTATAATAAAGTTACTCCAAGCTATCTTGTTAACCCCATTATATAGGAAAACTATATGATCCAAAACAAAAATTAATTATAAAGTTTTTTCATTTGATTATAAAACTCATAAATATAATTAATCAATCATAACCTGATTTACACATGCAAAAGAAATAGGTTTCATGTAAATCTCATTGAAACATTATTAACTAGTGTAAAAGAAACTGGTTTCAGAACAAACTATTTGAAAAACATATAATATATCCATAAAAAAAATGAGGATGTTATCATTAAAAAATATCCTCATCACTGAATAAGTAAAAACATGGTTTTTGAAATATATGCATTGAAATACCATTAAAATATTGTTAAAAAAATTCTCGACTAAATTTTTATACCACTTTATTGCTAGTTCAGTAATGGGCTTGCAGTGGATCAAGATTTTTTTAGGAAAATACTTGCTCTTTCTCGGTTGACCAACATATGAAGGGTGACTCGTATAAGGATTCCAACTAATGATTTATTTAGAAGGATATAGTATTTATTTTTCTTCAATTTAGTTCCCTCTTTCATCAACATAGGGAGAAAATAGATCATTTATTGATTATTTATGGTGTTACATCATCCATGTGGAAGGATGATTCTAGAATTTTTGATATTTTGATAACCTACATGTCTAATATTTATTATTTTTCTAATGGATATATTGATCTTACTTGTCCCCCTAACTAATACAAATAATTTAAGTTGTTTTTTAATTTCATATTCACTTCAGATGGTAGGTAAATAACAAGGGGATTCATGATTGTATTAATTTCAATCCTCTTGCTACTTTAGATCACATTTTATCTTCTATCATAAAATTTAATATCCTGCAAAATAACTGTTTCCATTATTCTATTAATTATCATGGGGTTCTAAAAAAGATTGGTGTTAAGGGTTATATTTTCCCTAATTTTAATAAAATGGATGTATTTTTGAAATATCATTTTGATGGTTTGATTAAGATTAATATAGTTGGATATTCAAGGGGAAATCTAAGACAATTAGGTGATAGGGTTCTCTTTAGGGATAGCCATTGGGATTTCTTAGGATATCTTTATTGGTCATGAAGAATTTCTTCTTCACAAGAATATGAAAGTAATGGATTTATTATTTTAGAGTAGAAATGCATGAAGAGGGGTTGAATTAATCTGTGGTTCAAATTTTACTCCACCACAAATATAACTAAATTGTCAGTTGTGCTTTTGAGGATTACTATTCAGTTGGTCAACTATTTGGACTTTGTTTCATCTTCTAATTACATTATCACTCATCACTATAGGGAGGCCAATGATCTTGAAAATTCAATTTCCAATAGGGGTGTGGATGAAAATTATATCATTAGGTATTATGATATTTCATTACTCATATTTTCATTTTCTTCATAGTGATAAGTTTAATACACCAACGTTTAGAGTCATGTTGGTTACATTAAATTTTTTAATATACATATTTCATCTTTTTTGGGTAATTACTCATCATACAATAGACAAATAAGCATGAAAACATATAATAAAATATTTAAAAATAATTTAAAACATTTCTTGAAGAAATTATCCATTTAAATTTTAAAATATATATCAAAACAATTTTGAATTTTTTTGTAAAATGTGGTTTCAGAAGAAAATGTGTTTTCATCTAAATGGAATATTTTAAATAAAAAAATTATTTTGAAATATTTAATATACAATGATTGGAAAAATAAAACGAAATCATGTATTCTCATGAAAAACCCATTTGATATGAATATTAATGATTTTTTAGATATAGACCATAACATTTCATCATTTTTAGCATATTCATAAACAATCCCAATAAACGATGAGATTTTAATATAATACTCTTAAAACTTTGGTAATATTGTTTTATTATCACCATAAAAGAATAAAATTCAATTTTAATTTTAATATCATGAGAATAATTATGTTGATGATAATAAAATTTAAAGGATCATTACATATTCCACATAAATAAATATTATTTAATAATATAACATAAATCTAAATGATGTAAAATTGAGATAATAATTATTACCTCTTTGGAAACATTGAAACTATATACCCCATGACAGAGGGATAATAAAACTGATAGGTAATTAAAACTAAATTTATGTTTAAAAATTATAATATACATTCGTGGGATGTATACACACCACATATTATAATATATGGTGAATATGGAATATGCCTCCAATTAGTAATAAGCAATATTCAAATTCATAACCATAAGTCTCAATATCCATCAAGCTCGTTAAAAACTCATGTATCCTAAATATATGTTTATTAAAATTCAATTAAAAAAATATTATTCACATATATCATAATTTTTATGATTTTATTAATATATTTTATTACCCATTAATTAACAATTCATGGTTAAAGTCATGTTTCAGGTAATAATTGCTTTGTTTTTCATATATGTTTCAATTTTTATATTTTTAGTACAATTATTTTGATCATTATTCCATCTTATACATAATGATAATCCTGAAAAAAAAATATTTATTCATTAAATAAATATTTACAGTAATCCATCATAATTATGAAATGAAATACAATATTCATGAAGACTTTATGCTGTATGTATGCCTGAATGATGTTTTTTTCATTTTGAGGTGGGGTTGACTGAAATAAAATTTAACAATATATATTTTCATTCCAGATTTATGTTTATTTCATATATATCATAGATTATTATTAAATTAATTCTTAAAAAGTTCCATTTATAGATTTAATGGAACACATCACTTCATGAGATTTTAGTCATCCATAAACACAAATGACATTATAATATATCCAACAAAATGAAAAGGAAGATAGATTATATTACATTAAAATTACTTTATCCAAATAAAATAATAAATATAAATATATAATATATAAACAAAATGTCCATCATTATATCTAGCCTTTAGAGGTGGTAATGGAATAATGAATTACCACCATTTTAGAGTCGGTAATCCTCCATACATATGAAAATGATTTTTTATCCCATTTGATTGAAGCATTTGTGTTTCTAGGTAATAAAATTAATATAAGAACATATAATTGTATTTTTTATATGGATTTTATTATATATCCTAATATAATAATAGTTGTAGGTTATGTATAGTGAAATAAAATAAATAAACTTGATGAAGAACATTACATCTTCTTTAGTTCATCTCTTCAGTTTTAACCTAAAAGACTTATTTGGATGGATTTATTTCCGAATCATGATTTATAGGATGTATTAAAAGATGTTATTATGTTATTATTTCATGGTTTTAATGATCCAAATGTCTTGGGAGGTGTGAATATGAGGCTAGAGTGAGTTATATTTTATAATTGTGGAGGACTGACAATCTGGTAAAAACCAAAAAATATTCATTATTGGGAGGTATAATGTGCCTAGTGTTCTTCCTGAATTGATAAATAATGTATTTTATCATTTATTTGGTTGATCCATACCTCCTCAACATAATGGAAACACATTTTTTATAATATTATTCCATAGTAGTTATGTTTACTCAATTTTATAATTATAGTTTTTACCAAGGATTGTTGTGTGTTTTTCATTACTTACATAATTTATAAATTAAGAATAATATTAACAATATAATTATTAGATAAATTATATATAATTATTCAAAATTATAAATCCAGTTTACTAAATTTGAATCATATGTTTTTGGAGAACAAATTTTGATTCAACCTTATGCAATGATCAAGAATCTATTTTATCATTAATAATGTAAATTAATTTTAACAGTTTTCACTAGATTTAATAGAAAAAAATTTATCTTTAATTTAAAATATAAGATAATTTATTATTAATAAAATTATGGAATTTATTTTTAAAAATTACATTGAAAAAAGTGGTAGAATTTAATTTAAAATTAATCTTGTAGACGTGACGAGAAAACTTGATTTTTAAGTGAATACGACCAAAAGATCAATAAGGTTTTAAATAAAATTTCAATTTAAAATTCATTATAGTGACGTAAATTAGATTAACATATATATTATTTAACTAATTAACTTGCATAAAAAATTAAAAATATAATTTATATTTTTTATTACTTTATGTAAAAAAGGAAGTTTACAATTAATATTTAGTATTTTTCACTATTCTTTGAAAGATATAAATTTTCAGAAACAAATCAAAAATTCACCCTTATTTATTTTTAATATTCCTATTTGAAAAATGTTTTTTAATTATATCATTTTAATAGGATAAATTTAGAACACATTATTTGAAACGAATTTTTCCATAAAAAGGTGACAAAAATACTTTCTAGAAAAATAAGGGGTGTAAGCATAAAATTGGATTTATTATTATTTCATGTTTATAATACACATATGTATAATTTAAAACAGTTTGTTTCATATAAGTAATATATTGATTTAATTAAAATCATTTACTAAATTTTAATTGGTTAATATATTTATATGATACACAATTTTGTGTATAATATTATTTTTTTAGAAATATTTTGTTCTATTTTCCAAGGGGTCTTATTTTAATATATAATTAATTGGTTTCCAATGAAATCATTTTATATAAATATTTAAACCATTTCTTTATTTAGTTAAATTTTTTCCTAACTTCCATTTTAATAGCTAGGTGACAACTATCATATTTAAAAAATATTTTTTAATAATTTGTCTCATTACATTTAAAATTACAATTTTCTGTAAAAAAATCTATGATCGATGTTGCATATAAAACTGGAAAAAATTGATGCATGTATCTCGAGATAAATACAGTGTTACATGTAAATAAAAATATAGAAATGTTAAATTAATTTCAAATTAAATATTTCACCCAATCAGGGGATGTTGCAGCTTCATTCATTTTAAAATTTACTCTATTCTATCATAGCTCTGATAAGATACCATGAATTTTCTAAAAATATAACATTCTTGAGCATCCAAATAAATATAATTTTTGATGTAATGGGAAATATTAGGCTCAAATGATATCTGATAAATGGCAATGTAGGGTTTGAAAACTACTTATGGAAATTCATATGAAAAATAAAATAAATTATAAAAAATATCCTAAGTTCATGGAATACAAAATATTAGGAAATTTTCATTTAAAAAGAATATTTTCCTCAAAATCATAATTTCTGAAATCCAAAATCACAAGATTGTGTCTATTAATTATTTTCTTTGTTTTTTTCATTCAAATTTAGTGAAATAGAAACATAAAATCATGGAATTATACTAATCTATCGTAGTTTATTTATCTAGTTTAGTTGATAAAATAAAGAATAAATGTAGGGAATTAAATTGGCAGTTAAAAGATTTAAATAATTAAAATGTGAGGAACACAAAAAAATCATGATATGAAATTATTATTAACCATTTTATTATATTATGAACATGGATGTTAAGATTCTTCCTGCAACTGATTCATTATGTGAATGGATTTTACAATGTGTATTCTTTAGTGTTCATAATGGGAATGGATTTTATGATTTGAGTGGGCCTTGTAACTTCCTCTCATATTTCATTAAAATTTCATGATGGTCCTATAAAGAAATATGATAAAGTGAAAATTAAGTCCATTATCAACAAAATATGATGAATTTTCGTGGATATTTAATTAACCTACTACTAAATAATGAAAATTCAAAAAAAAATATTACCCCAAAGGAGTGATTTGTTTTAAATTGTTAGCTTTTATAGTACCTATTTTGGCTTCATCTAACATGATTGATTATTAGAAATATTTTACCTAGTCGATTTCCATATATGTTCTTAGTTTTGTTATATCCACATAGGTCGGCCCTCTCACAGCCATCTCATAAAATCTTAAGTATTCCTCTCATTAGCAGTTTCTAGATTTCAATGAAAAAAAATTGTTTATTAAATTGTATACAAAAACTAAATTTAATATCATGTAGCATCCATACATATAAACCTTTATCAAAATTTGTGGAATTGGTCATTCTTCTAACATTAGTGGTCTTATTTATTAGATTTGATTTAGTTTTTTCATTCCATTATTTTGAATTTCCTCTTTTACGGTAGCTTATAACTTAGGTACATATTCCACTTCAGTAATATCATCATCTTTGTTTTTTTAGTATCAAAATCCATTAAATTATCCTATATAATAGTTCTTAATTTTGTGTTGGATATTGAAACTCACTGGTTAACATGCCACTCTTGGTTAGAGTTCTACGCTATGTATCTCAATCAGTGCTCACCTAGTAGATAAAATGGCCTTCTTAAAATTAGTGGTGTTCAATCATCTTTTATATGAATCACTAAGAAAATGATAAGGAAGTAGAATGTGTTGTGTTTGATAATAATACATTTCATAACTCTTTAGAGAAATTCACACATGAAACTACTAATAATGTTGAAATTATTTTGGGCTTCAATATCTTTATTACAAAACATTTGAATGTGGTCTAAGAAATAATAATGATATTCTTTCATATGTCACAAAAACATTATCCAATTTTATTTGCTGTAATAAATATAAGAATTTAAGAACAACTAGTATCTTACTGATTCCATAGATGGTCCTTCGGTACCCCCAAAGAACAATCTCATGTGAGTTGAATCATGAAAATATCTTCACATTTCTCTCTAATGGTCACCAACTATATAAATATTTTTTCATATGATGGCATGTTTGTGAGATATCTAAAAATGTACTGTTAATGTGAATTATTATAAGGTGTTAGATAAACATAACATTTTATACATTGATATTCCCATGTTTAATCATTCCTGAAATATCAATGTTGGATTATATTATGCTGGTTCATCTTAAACATATATCTATTTAGATAATAATTTTTCATTGTCTTTTCCATGATCTTCCTTTTCATATGGTTTTTTGTGACTTTCTTGATTCAATATTTCCCTCTATAATTTTCCTGCATTGTATGGAAATGACTTTCAAATATTCATGTTGATGCACTTTAGTACATTATTGAAGTACACTTATTCATGACTCTTTGAACTACACAGGAATTTACCATACATGATGATCTACATTTCACAACATATCCTACTATCCCACTATTTATTCCTTGATATCATTCCATACTTCCTCGGTTATGGTCATGAATAATGTAAATATCTCTTACAAGGTATGAACAAGACTCTTCAGTGATAACCCTTGTTGTTTAGGTTGATTAACTTATTATCTTGGATACGATCCATTTCATTACTAGTATTTTTCATATTTTTATGGCTTCCAACCCTAAAATTTATTACCCCAATTACAATAAAAAAAATTATTTTTCTATTCAAATTAATGGGGGTTGTTTTTCTTGTATTATCATTATTTTTGTATTCTTGTTCAATGCCTCCATCTATAAATGTATACATTCATTGATATCAAAAATATATATTCCACTTCATTTTGTTAGTTATTTTTTTACATTGAATGTTTTTGTTTTTAATTTCATCTGGTATGTTAGAACTCTTCTCTGAGGACTTCATTATCAGTGGATTACCAACTACAACATTCATAATTGAAATCTTCATCTATATAAACCTTTTGTATAATGTTTTTAATATTATCCACTATTTTATAACATGGTGAGGTAATTTATAATTCATATCCTTGAAATTTTCCCATTCAATGAATTTTGATTTTTCTTAAAAATGAGTAAAGTTAAGAATATTTTCACATGTGTCCATTGAGAATTATTTTGGTAAGAAGTATTTGATAAATTTAATTCATAACCCATCCCATGTAGAGTTTTAATGAGTATAAAAACACTTAATCTACTCATGATGTTGATACATAAATGAAAATTTAGACAATTTAAGCTTTACAATCTCCCTTGTAAAATTTTTTAATTTAACTTTTTTCCCAGAGTATGAGAAAGAATACCATATAATTTTTCAGATCATCATGAGGTGGTCTGATGAATTTCATATATTTTGGAGATCAGGTAGATGATCAAATCTTTGAACTAAAAATTAGTTTCTATAAAAGGAGGTATCATGATGCTCATTTGTAGTTCCATGTCTGATGGATACTTGTAGTATGTGAGTGTATGTAACTCTGGATAAATTTGTTAAATTCATCCACCATCTAATTGTTTATTTTAATATACACCATTCATGATCATAGTAAACATGTTTATCATTAGATAAGGTTTAGGATCGGGATTACTTTTCTAATCCTCAGTTCTTTTTACCATTATATTTTATCCATGTATTAAGGTTCAAGAATTTGGATATTTGAGTATTAAAATATCTAATGTAAAATAGAAAAATTGAATAAAATAATTAAAATTGTAATTGAAATTCATAACCTAATAGCTAAAATAGAACATTCCTTAGAAACAGAATCTATTTTAATCCCCTGCAAGGCTTTATTAATTCCCAATGAGGTGACCCAAAATACAAAATTTATAAAAAGATGAAAAGTGTGCTCATAATTAAATAAAATATTGTCTGTAAAAAAATACAATAGTATCCTAGAATAAAGAAAATTTTATTAATTAATTTCTTTTAATAAATTATTTATTTAATTTGAAGAAAACTAAATGAGAATAATTGGATTGATTTGAATCAATTTGATGAATGTGAAAACTGAGGTGATGCATATTTGTTCTGAATATATAAGTGAAAAAACATCATGGTTTTTTAGTTTTAGGGATTGGGTGAAATTATAATTAATAATTAAATTAATTAGTTTAGGTTTAGAATTGTATTGAAGATATCGTTGATCCAATGGTCATGGTATCCCCTCATTAACAATATAATTTCCCTTTTACTAGGGTCATTTAATTTAGGTCATTATTGAATAAAGTTTCTCTCAATACCATTTTTAAACTATGTTCCCCAAAACATAGTAGCGCCTATTCCTAATTTAGTATAACTGGTAGAAAAATTAATAGTTTCATTTAATATTTATCAATCATTGTTCATGATAAAAAAAATTATGATATTTAAATGTTATAAATTAATTATTGGAAAAATAAAAAACAAATGATGATAATTAAATAAATCCAACTACACAATCCCAATTCATCTACATTACCCAAAAATAATGATGTAATTACCCCTCAAACTAGTGATGTGGATATAAGGATGAAGGGGGAAATAAAAATTAAAACATTTAAAAAGAAGCTACATCCTCTAGTGAGGACCTTACATATCATAGATTCTTACACCATGATTTGTTTACTGAAATCAATCCTAGGTAATGGTGGAATGTCTCTCTATTTATATACCTATAGAAGGATTTGGTTTCATTTATCACACCATTAATATTGGTCATAATGATTCATGGGTTTGTATCAATGTTTAATAGAGTCTTGTTTAATAAATGAGAGTCTTCTATAAAAATCCCTATATAAACATTTAAATCTATGTCTATCTGACACATTTCAATGCATAAATATAGGCTCCGCACCATAAATGGTAATACATTCTTCAAAATTATCCCAATTTCAATATTTCATTCATGTTTTATAATTGATTCACATCATGAAAATCATTTATCACATGAAGCATCATTTTCTTCCTTTCAACGCTCAATTTATTAATTGGTCTTCATGTTCGACCCTCAAATGTAATCCATATGTTTCTAATATCATTAGAGGATATTTTGATGGAAATATATATCATTTTTCATGATATTATTATTTATTATAGATTAATGTATCTATACACATATGATAATAATATTATATACATAAATATATATTCATAAATAATTAATAAATAATAAAAACAATGTATTTTAATATAAATATATACACTATATATGCATGAATCGGTAAACTCTACCCATATATGAGTGGTTTTTTGATCCATTTTTTGTTGAGAAATGGATAAATACCATTGAGAATATAATTTCTATTCTCTTGTATTCTGATAATGAAAAAATACTTTTTTTCTATCTTTCAGAAGGTGAAGCATATCGTTTGTAGAATCTTATCAATAATTGGATCAAACATGAATGAATTGAATCCATATAGTGGGATTATTTTATTAATTTTTTTCATTAATTAAATTCCTCATATTCATCATATGAATAAGGGATAAGAAATTAATTGATAAAAAGTATAATGATATTGATTTTTTTGGTACCTATGAGTACTAATTAATGAGAAATTTGAGGTATGAATCCAGTATTATCATCCAATATAAAATTAAGGATGATGAATTTATTAGTCTCTTAAAAAATCATCTGAAGTATATTTTCCCTAAGATACATCAGTGACTGTGAATAAATCATTCAATGGTTAATGAAATGCTCACCACCCACTATAAATCTTCTAATGTAAAATATATTACTATTAAAAACCACCTTTTTATATCTCAATAATGATCTTAGGGTTTCAGAATGACACCTCAACAATAATAGGATGAATTACTAATTAAAAACCCTATTAATGAGATGACCGCATTTGAAGTCTTCTTTTATTATCTAGTTTATTCCTATGAGAATGTGGATCTTGTAAATATTTTAATTTTGCCCCTATTTGAATATTATTTTATCTTTGGAATGTATTGGTTTTCATTATGTAAATTCTCCATCATTTATTGATGATGGGATGTCATGATTCATATATTAAACAACCAGGTTATAGACTATTAGTGTGATGCTAAATATGAACATCTATTAGAAATATAATCCATTTTATGGGTATAGATTCATATTCAAATGGTTTTTTATCTTATATGGTTGTGGAGAAAATTTTCTACAATGATCTACCATTTAATGGGTGTTTGTTGACGTATTTCCCAAAGAATTTACTATCTATCCACTGAATCATGCATTTGAGTTCTTAGTAGGACTCATTCCTGGATCTTCACCTATTTCAAAGACTCCATATTAAATGTACCTAGTTGATTTGTAGAAATTAAAAAATAAATTCAAATAGATTCATAAAAATGGATTTATTTGATGAATGGTGTCATAGTTGGGAGAATATATCTTTTAAATAATAAATTTACATCAATATGACTTTGTATTGGTAATCATGAACATAAAAATACCATAATTAAGAAAAACTATCATCTACCACATATTGATGATGGGTTTGGCCAACTTAATGGATCTCAATACAATTATAAGAATGACCATCATTATGGATTTCATCAATTGAGGTTCAAGAAAGAGTATAACCCAGTACATCATTTAGTATAAGTTATGGGCACTTTGAATTTATAGTGATTTCATTTGAGCTTTCTAATTTTGTAGCATCCCTGGTTTTAATATAAGAAATGTTAGTATCATGATATAAAAATTAATTCAATGTTTTCAATAATAACATTAATAAATTAATTAACGAATATCAAATTATCAATTAAAAAAGTAAATAAATAATAAAAAATATTTTTTTCAATTATTATGTAATAATATTTTTATTTCCCAAAAATAAGAGTGGATTAATATACAAAATTAAAAATAATATTTTTTTCCAATGTCGTGTTATTTTATAAAAAATTAATTTTAAGATAAATATAATTATTTTATTATAAATAAAAATAAATTTTTTGAATACAAAAATAAAATGTTTTTTATGAAATTTTTATAAATAATTATTTTTTATTTCACATAATAAAAATATGTGAAAGTATAGTTAATCATTTTGAAACTCCAATGATTATCAATGATTTGTATAGAATAACAAATAGATTTATAAAAATATTTGTTCATTAAATAATAATATCAATTTTTTAAAATAAAAATAAATAAATTATATATGTTTTATACCCATATGTGCTTAAATTTTGATAATTTAATTATCCATATTTTTTTTTTAAAATCTAATGGTAATATAATTTAAAAAACATTTAATTTATTTTCTTATAATTATGATAATTATTATTTGTTGTAACATTTTAAATATAAAGAAATTATATTGTATTATTAATAATAATAATTAACTGTAATATTATTTATTATAAAATATTTTAAATAATATTTTTAATATTAATAATTATGAATATTAAGGTGATATGATTTATTATAAATTATAAATAAATGAAATTTTATTTATTTATAATTTATAATTTTATAATTATGGAAATATATGTCATATTAAAAATAAATTTCTAAATCTTAAGAAATAAATAATCAAATGAATATAATATAAAAAACAAAATGAATAAAAAACGATGATAAATAGGTAGAAGGAAAATCAATGATCGAGGGACTCATTTTTGCTAGAGGTTGAATCAGAGTGGATTTATTCTATGAAGGAATGCACATGTTCAGAAATGGGAATGACCATGTGTCATTCCCATGATTCAAGAGTCCTTATAATGATGGAACATGAACATAATTGATGTATCACCATGATCTATGATCAATTGTGTAGGGATTTAGAATTTCCTCTCGCATCAAAGACCAAATCCTAGCACTAGTGAGGGTTTATATCTCAAGCCTCCTTTATTCTTTGATGAATCAAGGTAGTTTTTTTCTTTTTTGCATTCTGAATCTTCTTATTGTGAGGATTTTTTATGATATTGAAATTTCTGTATGCTTCCACTTTTTGTTTATACTTGTAACATAATTTTTTGTCCCTTTTCTATTATTTAGGTATTTTTTATTTATCCTTATTTTTATTAAATTGTATATTGGACTATGAATAGATGGTAAATTGATTTTTTTGGTTTTGGTGTAACATCCCGAGAAAATAATGAAATAATACATTCCCTTTTTTATTAATATTTTATGAATTAAATATTAAATTTACTTAAAAAGGGTTTTTGTTTTCGATGGCATACCCGATACGCAACAACAGGTTTCTTTGAAATCTTATGTTGCACACTAATATTATAATATTATTATTTTAAATGGTAGTTAACTCCTAGCCGTTATATTGGCAGTAATTAACAAAACTAAATACAATTTTATTATACATGTTTATTAAATGTATTTACATTTAACCAATAAAAGATAGAGGCTTAAAATTTGAATGAATCTCGTTTTAAGCATAATTTACTATAAAAAGTCGATTTACCACCATTTAATGGAAAACCCTGTTTAAATCTAGTTTTGGCCACTTTTATATGTTCTATTTGACCAAATAAAATTATTATTCAGAATGAGGACATAAAAATTCACTTTGGGTAAGAAAATTTTTTAGTCTGATAAAATTCAATTTTTAATGAAAAATTAAAAATGTTGTATGTTAATTCAAAACTACCTTTTAATATAATATATTTATATGGTTATATTAACTTTTAAATTATTTTCAATGTGTAATTAGATCATATTTTTACCATTTATTCCAATTTTGTTCATTGGAAGAAATTTCACTTTGAAATTGGACATAATAAACTGTCAATCTTTTGATAGTTATTATTTCTTAAAAACACGTCTTTTGTTTTGTCAGTGATAATTAATTTTAAATTAATTTCTGCCACTTCTGTTTTTTCAATTTTATAAAATAGACATCATTTATGCATTCATAATATCAAATATATCATAGGCTGGTTTTTTTTATTTTTATGAAAAACTTCAATTTTTGATGAATAGTGAAACCACTTAATAGTAGTCCAAAAACTAACTTTTTCATTTAAATGAAATTTTATCACTTCTATGAATTGGATTTTGAAAATCTGACATACATGGTTGTTATTGGTAAGTAAAATTTGGTTCAATAAGATGAAAATAATTTTTGGTGAATAGTAACATTTGACTTTTTTTACTACGGTTAAAGGTAAATAGAGTAATTTAAGTTAGAAATAAAATTATAATAATATAAAATTTACCTTATAATTTCTCCTAACATTATACGATTAGTCTTGTCCGACCATGGGAATTCTTGGGTCGATTTTGGGACCCCATTGAGCCACTTAAGGGTGATAATGACACATTATTTTAATTAATTTTAAGTAAATATAAAAATGACATAAACAAAAATCTTTTAGTAAATTAATTTTTACATGGTGTTATATAATTTACCATTTAGACTATAAATATTCATTATAAATATAAAAAGATTTCCTACATCATAGAATTATGTTTATTATTTTTAGACATTGAATAATTTAAATTATTTATGACACAATAATGATGCAGTATTTACCTTATTAATAAATGATTTAAATAAATAAGCTTATAAATATTAAAACAATATCAAAAACCTGTCCAATTGTTATTGGATGATTTTATTTCTACCATGAGTCATCTTATATTTGAGATTAATTATTTTTGGACCTTTCAAAACTGATGATAAGTTTATAATAAAATAATTATTTCAAACTTTCCTAAAGAGCCCTCCTCCGCTTATAAAAGGGAACCACTTAGAACCCATTATCACACCTCTAAAGCTCTCGGATTGTCCAAAATCTGCCTAATTAAACTCCCTACATCCTTATCCTCCTCCTAGAGGCCTTAACTTAGGCATAAGGCACTTAAAGAAGTCCTTTTGGTTCAAACCAAAGGAAGTTACCCAAATTAAAGGTACTGGTTTCTCTTAAATTCTTTTATTTTATTTTACTTCTCCAACCCCTAAAATCTTTTTATTACTTTATTTTATAACAACACCAGTATCCTCAATATACTACGATTTTGTTATGATATGGATTCTAACTTCACTTACACAAACCTCCATTCAATTGGTGAAGAACATATTGTTTTTGTGGATGGAAAACTAACACCACACGAAACAATGATTGTTCAATTATCTCCTACCGCCTCTCATGGTGGCCATTAAGATGGAACTGTATTTATATATGATATATATTATGTTTATGTTTTCTTTATGCTTTTTTATTTCCCATTTATATCATACCTTTATGGTTTTTATTATAGGTAAACACGATAATTTCATTTGAGGAAGTGCGGTCTACCGCCCCCTCAAAGTGATATGACTCATTCATACCATATGTGGTACGTACAAAGGATGGAGTTAATGATATTATATATGATACTATACTGGTATTATAATATACCTATGTATCATTGTGTTTTCATTCCATTAAATACGAAATAGAAATGAAAATAGCGTTCTTGCGTACATACGGCTTACCGTCTCCATGAACAGTGCATTTCATTTCTTATCTCCAAATTTTATATACTGTTATAAATACATATATATACTGAATATATATTATATATATGATATTTAAATCATTAATATCACTATGGATATAATTATCTATTGACAACATGAACAACTTGTAAATATAAGAAGTTCATTTTTTACTCAAGTACCAAATATCAACAATAGGACCATTATTAACTTAAATGATTACATAATGTTTATAATATGGTAATAAGTGATATAAATGGAATAATAAACTTTAAAAATGTTCTTAATAAAGTATAAATTAACTTTAGTTTATTATTCAATAAGTTAAAGAACAAACGGGTCTAGTCGGACACGAGGTAAGGTACTTCGTCTCAATCTCCTTTCATTGAGGCATATTTCAATAATATATACCTTCTTCATTTACACAGTGTATAATAAAACCCCTTTAATTTTAATTTCATTCAAAGGGAATATTTTTTCTATGAAGCATTTTACTAAACAACAAATGGAATTTTTTTAACGTTTGCGGCGACAGTGACCTCTCCGTTGTCGTAATCATTATTTGGATTCCTCTATAAGCCTTAATGTTTTCTAAAATGGAAAGGAAATACCTTATTCTATTTTTGGGTGTTTTGGTATTGAAAATGGTTTTTTAAATGGTTTTATTATTTCAATATCTTGAAATTATTTCTTGTGATTACAAATTAAAATTTATTAGTGAAATATTTATATTTGCAATATTTTATGTGTTATGATTTTATAATGGTACTTGGACATTTGATGGGTGGATATGTGAAAAACCAAATGATGGGTGGTGTCGTGATAATCCAAGACGGGTGGTTACATTATAACCTCCAATGAATTGGGTATGGAATTTGGCCATATGGTTATTCCAATTAGTGATATATATGGAAGTTGACCGTATGGTTATTCCACTTAAGAATTTTTATGTCTCAAGTTACCTTTATATGTTATGTGTTTTTTATATGGTTTTAATGGTAATAATTTGGTTACAAAAGGGTATGAAATGATCTTTTATTTAGTGAAGAGTATTTACTACTTCATAAAGGTGAAAAGTATTACTTATGATAAAGTATTCATGGTTTACTTAATGTTTAGAAAAACTAACAGTTTTCCTTCATTGGGTATCCCTTACTGAGCTTTTTATGCTCAAACCATGTTTTTGAAATGTTTTTCATAGGATATAAAGTGGAATAGGGTCATGGATGGTATCTATGAAATGTCATGATGTCTAAAATAGGGGACTAAACATGAATATTTTTTTAGGAGTTTTTATTTTGTTAAAAAAATGGAAACTAAGTAGATGTGTCTTCATGTATTATTCAAGTCATCATGTATATGTTATGGCCTAATTATCTAAAACTCTAAACCTAAAAAGATCCTTAATGTGAATTATTCATTTAATTCATGATTATGTAATGTTTTAAGGTTGGGTCCTTATAGTTAGTATCATAGGTCAGTTTAGAAAAATTTTGGAGTTATGGTTTTTTTAAATTAATATCCATAAATTAATTTATGGTAATATTGAAATGATATAGCATTTACAGATTAGCATGTTGCTTCACCTAAGAAATTTTTGTGGTCAGAGTGGTTTTCCGTAGAGGAAATAGGGAAACTATGTTTGGGCGACATCAGGAGGAAGACAACCTTCCAAATTAGCGACCTGAGATGGTCGGAATCGGAACCGAATAGTTTGTTGAAGTCATGGAACAGTTGAATCGGGCTATAAATTGTGGTGGTATCCATGCACAAGATCAACCAGTTCAACCATAGAGGAATATTTCAGTAGTGGAGCATTTCATGAGGCAGCACCCCCCATCATTCGGAGGATCATCTGACCCTGTTCTAGTAGAAGGGTGGATTAAAGCACTACAGAAAAATTTTGATGTCATGCGTTGTTCAAAACATCAAAAGGTTAGTCTTGCTGTTTATAGTTTGGAAGGTGAATCTAATCAGTGGTGGTTGATGGTGAAAAATATCATGGATAGTGAGGAGATTGATGCACATGATTGGGAGGAATTAAATTTTATGTTCCTTAAGAAATATTTTCCTAAAGTGGTTCAGCATAGGATGGAAAAACAATTCTTGTAATTGAGGTAGGAGGATGACTCAGTGGCTATTTACGAAGGAAAGTTCACTTAACTAGAAAGGTATGATCCAAATTTCATCCGAGATCTTGATAGTATGATAAATCAATTTTAATCAGCACTATAGATACGATATTGAAGATCATTAGCCTCTCGTGAGTTCAAAATTTATGAAAAACTTGTTCGATATGTGAAGAAGGTTGAAATGAAGTTTTCTGATGATCAGGTGTTCTTTGACAAACAACAGGATAATAGGTCCAGTTGGAAGGAAAAAGGAAATAATTCATCAAAGAATCCTGGAGGTTATAAAACTAAATATCCATTTTGTGATAATTGTGGTAAAAATCATCCTGGGGAATGTTTATCAATGTCTGGGAAGTGCTTTCAGTGTGGTAAGTCTGGTCATATTGCTCAAAACTGTAAGGAAGATGGTCAAGAAGGAAATGAAATGTCAGTGGTAAGATGTTTTAAGTGCAATGAAATGGGTCATTATGCAAATGAGTGTTCGGTGAAGAACTCAACTGAGGGAAAGAAACCAGACTACAAGCAAAAAGGGGTGGTGAAATCCTTTGCAAATACTTCAGAAGATGTTGGTCCATCAAATGAAGTAGTATCAGGTACACTATTTTTTTGTTCAGAATATACCAATGTGTTGTTTGATTTGGGTTCTACAAATTCATTCATTTCTGAGATGTTTTTTATTAAATTGGGAATTCCATCTCAAGATATGAATCCTGAACTTATGGTAAAAACACTTGGAAGAAATGTTAAGAAAAAAAGAAATTATAAGAACCTTCTTATCCTTATGTGGGGAAATATTCTACCTGAAAACATTATTGTGTTGCCTCTAGTAGTGTTTGATGTTATTTTGGGAATGGATTTGTTGTATGTTTATCATGCTAAGATTAACTGCAGAGCTAAATAGGTTTCTCTTCAGAAATAATTTCATTTTGTATACAATAATGAACCCTTACTTTTGATAACATATCAGGAAGCTGAGAAACTAGTAATAGATGGAAATGAATGTTACCTTGCACATATTGTTGAAAAAAATGAACTGTTTAGATAAATGATGTGCAAGTGGTTAATGAGTATCTTGATGTTTTACTAATGAGTTTTTTGATATTATACCTGACTGGTAAGTTTAATTTACTTTTTAATTAGTTCTTGATGCTAAGAAAATATAAAAACCCTCTTATTGAATTGCTCAAATTGTACTTTTAGAGTTAAAGAAACAATTACAGGAGTTATTGGATAAAGGTTTCATTCAACCTAGAACATCACCATGGGGTGATCCTATATTATTTGTTAAAAAGAAAGATGGTTCAATGAGACTTTTCCTTGATTATAGAGAATTGAATAACATCACTATTAAGAACAAGTATCCTTTTCCTCATATTGATGATTTATTTGATCATTTCCAGGGAGCTTAGTATATTTTTATGATTGATTTGAGGCCAGGTTAACATCAGTTGAAAGTAAAGGAAGAAGACATTTCGAAGACTGAATTTCATACTAGATATGGCCTTTATGAATTTGTAGTTATGCCTTTTGGTTTAACCAATGCACATATTGTATTCATGGATCTTATGAATTGAATTTTTCGTGATTTCTTGGATAAGTTTATATTTGTGTTAATTGATGATATTTTGGGTTATTCTAAATGTAAAGGGGAACATGAAAGTCATTTAAGGGTTGTCTTGCAAACCTTAAAAGAAAATAAATTGTTAGGGAAATTCAGCAAGTGGGAATTTTGTTTACATAAAATTTCTTTCCTTGGTCACATTGTTTCAAAAAATGGCATAATTGTTGATCCTGCTAAAACAAAAGTTGTTTAAGAATGAACAAGACCCACAAATATAATTGAGATTCATAGTTTTCTTTGTTTAGTAGGTTATTACCAGAGGTTTTTTGAGAATTTTTCACGGTTATCAAGTCCAATGACTAAGTTAACTCGAAAAGGTGTTAATTTTATCTGGAAAAAAATTTAATGACTGTTTTCAGGTATTGAAAAGAATATTGGTGAATGCTCCAGTTTTGGCATTTCTTTCTAGAGATGGTGAATTTATTATTTACAGTGTTGCTTCATTGAAAGAACTTGGTTGTGTCCTTGTGAAGAATGATTGGGTAATTGATTATTCTTCACGTCAATTGAATCCTCCTGAGTTAAATTACCCTAAAAATGATTTTTAATTAGTTTCTTTTTTTCATTAAAAATTAGGAGGAATCATTTGTAAATGTAAAGTGTGAAATTTATACTGATCACAAATGTTTAAAGTATATATTCAATAAAAAATAATTGAACAAGAGATAGAGGATATGGTTGGAATTAATCATGGATTATGATTACACAATCTATTACCATACGAGAAAAGAAAATAATGTTGCTGATGCTTTGAGTCGAAAAAGTAATACTTCATTAACCATGCTACATTTGGAACGATATCCTTTGGTTTTTAATTTGATGAACTTCGGCATAGAAGTTGTTGGTGCAAGAAGTTATTCTATTTTGTTTTAGGTGTCTGTGAAATCATCTCTATTAGACAGAATTAAGCAAGTGTAGAAGGATGAAAGTGTGTTATATAAAAAGGTAGAGTTGGTTCAGAATGCTAAGTTTCATGATTTTAATGTTGATAATGATTGTGTTTTGATCTTTGGTAATAGATTATGTGTGTCTAGTGATTCATATTTGATGAATAAGTTGTTATGTGAAGCTCATAATTCCTTATTTTCACTTCATCCTGGCAGTACTAAGATGTACAGAGTTCTTCGAGAGTATTACTAATGGGATGGAATGAAAATAGATATTACTGACATTACTGTGAAGTGTTTGACTTGTTAGTAGGTTAAAGTAGAGAGGAATTTATCAAAAGGGATACTTCAGTCTTTACTAGTCTAGAGTGAAAATGGAAAAATATATCCATGGACTTTGTTATGGGATTAACAAAGACATCATCAGGTAATAATGCAATTTGGGTTATTGTAGATCGATTGACTAAATCTGCTCATTTCCTTCCTATTTGAGATAATCTGTCTCTAGATCAAATCTCTCAGTTGTATGTTAAAGAGATAGTTGGGTTACATGGTGTTCCCCTTTCCATTGTATCTGATCATGATCCCATGTTTACTTATATCTTTTAAGAAGTCCTTCAGAAGTCATTGGGTACTGAATTAAATTTTAGTACAGCTTTTCATTCTCAATCAGATGGGAAATCAAAATGAAAAATTTAGACCATGGAGGATATGATACATGCTTGTTCACTGGATTACTAGGGAAGTTGGGGACAACATTTTTCTTTGGTTTAATTTTCATATAATAACAGTTTTCATTCTAGTATACTGATGGCTCTGTTTGAGGAATTATATGGAAAGAAGTGTCAAACTCCATCTTTTTAGGATGATGTATGAGAAAGGAAACTGATGGGACCAGAATTGGTAGAAGAGATGGCAGAAAAAGTTCATTTGATTCAGAATAACATGAGAATAGCTCAGAGAAGGCAGAAAAGTTATGCGGATAATCAGAGAAATGCTATTTCTTTAGAGGTAGGTGATCATGTATTTCTCAATGTTTCACCATGATAAAATGTGATGTGTTTTGGAAAGAAGGTAAAGTTAAGTCTGAGGTTCATTGGACCTTATGAAATCCTAGAAAAAGTTGGCTCAGTTTCCTACATAGTGTCTTTACATCCAATTTTATCCCAGGTACACAATGTTTTTCATGTTTCAATGTTGAGAAAGTATATGCCAGATCCATATCATGTTTTAAGTCCAGAGGAAGTTAAATTGTAAGGGAATATCTCTAATGAGGAACAAGCAGTCCATATTCTTAACTATAGAGAGCATGTGTTGTCGAATAAGGTAATTTATCTGGTAAAGTTTTTGTGGAAAAACCATATGGTTGAAGAGACAACGTGGGAATCTTAAAATGCTATGAGCGATAAATACCTCAACTTATTTGATAAGTGGATAAAATTGCGAGGATGAAATTTCTAAAAGGGGAGAAGGATGTAACATCTCAGGTAAATAAATAAATAACACATTCTCTTTTTTATTAATATTTTTTGAATTAAATATTATTTTTACATTAAATTGGTTTCTATGTTCAATGGCGTACTCGATACACAACAATGGGTTTCTATGAAATATTATGTTGCACACTAATAATATAATATTATTATTTTAAATGGTATTTAAAACCTAGATGTTTTATTGGATGGAATGAACCAAACTAACTCCAATATGATTATACATGTTTCTTAAATGTATTTACATTTCTCCAATAAAAGTTAAAGGCTTAAAATGTGAATGATTCTAATTTTAAGCATAATTTACTTTAAAAGGTCAATTTACCACCTTTTAATGGAGAACCCTCTTTAAATCTAGTTTTGGTCACTTTTATATGTTATATTTTACCAAATAAAATTCTTCTTTAGAATCAGGACATCAAAATTCACTTTGGGAAAATTTTGGTATTTTTCTGAAAAAATTCAATTTTTAATGAAAAATGGAAAATGTTGTATTTTAATTCAAAACTGCCTTTTAATCTAATTTATATATATGGTTATATTATATTTTAAATTGATTTCAAAGTTTAATTATTTTCTATTTTTACCATTTAATTCAATGTTGGACATTTGAATCCATTTCACTTTGAAATTGGACATAATCAACTGTCAATCTTTTGATAGTTACTATTTCTTAAAAACAGGCCTTTAGTTTTGACAACGGTAATTAATTTTAAATTGATTTCTGCCACTTCTTTATTTTAGATATTTTAAAATAGACATAATTTTTTCATTCTTAATAACAAATGTAGCTTATTCTGATTTTTTGGTATTTTTCTGAAAAACGACAATTTTTGATGAATAATGAAACCACTTAGTAGTAGTTTAAAAACTAAATTTTTCATTTTAATGAGATTTTACCGCTTTTGTGAATTGAATTTTGAAACTCTGGCATATAATCTTTTTATTAGTAAGTAAAATTTGGTTAAATAAGATGAAAATAATTTTTAGGTGAATAGTAACTTTTTCCTTTTTTCCACAATTGAAGGTAAATAGGGTAATTCAAGGTAAAAAGAATATTATAATAATACAAGATTTATCTTAACACTTGTCCTAACCTTATTGGATAAGTCATTTCCGACCATGGTCATCCTTGGGTCGAATTTGGGACCCCATGGAGCCACTTAAGAGAGATAATGACACTTTATTTTAATTAATTTAATGTAAAGAAAAAAAGACAAAAAAACATTTTTAGTAAATTAATTGTTACATAGTGTTATGTAATTTATATTTTCAACTATAAATATTCATTGGAAATCTATAAAGATTTCCTAAATCATAGTATTTTTTATAATTTTAATACATTGAATAAATTAAATTATTTCTGACACAATTGTGATGTAGTATTTACTTCATTAATAAATGATTTAAATAAATAAGATTATAAATATTAAAACAATATCCAAAACCTGTCAAAATCTTATTAGATGGTTTTATTTAGACCATGAGTCATCTTATCATTGACTTTAATGATAGTTTTACCTTTTTAAACCTAATATAAATTTACAATAAAATAATTGTTTCAAACTTTCCTATAGAGCCCCTCCTCTCCCTTATAAAAGGATTCCACTTCTATCCTATTCCTCACACCTCTCAAACCTCTTGGCACATCTAACCTCTTCCCAATTAAGCTCCCTACATCCCTCTCCTGATCCTAGAAACCTTACCTTATACAAAAGATACTTTAAGAAGTCGTTTTGGTTCAAACCAATGAAAGTTACCTAAATTAAAGGTAACAGTTTCTCTTAAATTATTTTCTTTTATTTTACTCCTCCAACCCATAAACTCTTTTTATTACATTATTTTATAATAAAACTATTATCCTCAATATTATAGGATTTTTTTTATGAGAAATATTCTATCTACACTTACACACACCTTTATCTAATGGGTAAAGAACATATTGTTTATGTGGATGGAAAACTAACGCCTCACGAAACGATGATTGTTCAATTATCTCCTACCGCCTCTCATGGTGGCCATTAAGATGGAACTGTATTTATATATGATATATATTATACTTATGTTTTCTTTATGATTCTTTATTTCCCATTTATATTATACCATTGTTATTTCCAATATGGGTAAACACGATAATTTAATTTGAGGAAGTGCGGACTACCACCCCCTCAAAGTGATATGTCTCATTCATACCATACATGGTACGAATAAAGGATGGAGTTAATGATATTATATATGATAACATACTAGAATTATAATATAACTATGTATCATTATGTTTTCATTCCATTAAATACGAAATAGAAATGAATTTAGCGTTCATGCATACGTATGGCTTACCGTCTCCATGAATGGTGCATTTCATTTCTTATATCCAAATGTTATGTAGTGTTATAAATACATATATATATATATATACTGAATATATATTATATATATGATATCTAAATCATTAATATCACTTTGGATATAATGAAATTTTGACCACTTGATCAACATGTACATATAAGAAGTTTTATTTTTGACTCGAGTACCAAATATCGACAAAACGATCGTTATTAAATTAAATGATTACATAATGTTTACAACATGGTAATAAGTGATATAAAAGGAATAATGAACTTGAAAAGGTTCTTAATCAAGTAAAAATTAAATTTAGTTTATTGTTCAAGAAATTAAAGAACGAATGGATCAAGTCGGACATGAGGTAAGGGACATCGTCTCAATCTCCTTTCATTGAGGCATATTTCAATAATATATACCATCTTCTTTTAAATGGTGTATAATAAAAATAATTTACGTTTACATTCATCCAAAAGGAATATTTTATCTACTAAGCATTTTACTAAATGAAAAATGGAATGTTTTTAACGTTTGTAGTGACAATGACCTCTCCACCGCTGTAATCGTTATATGGCTTCCTCTATAAGCCTTAATGTTTTCAAAAATGAAAAGAAAATCCCTTATTATGTTTTTTGGTGTTTTGGTATTGAGAATGGTTTTTGCAATGAATTATTTATTTCAATATATTGAAATTTTATCTTGTTATTTCAAATTAAATGTTATTAGTGAAATGTTTTTATTTACAATATTTTATGTGTTATGATTTTATAATGGTACTTGGACATTTTACGGGTGGTTACGTGATAAACCAAATGAAGGGTGGTGTCGTGATAAACCATGATGGGTGTTTACGTTATAACCTCCAATGCATTGGGGATGAAAGTCAACTATATGTCTATTTAATTTATTGATATGTGTGGAAGTTGACCGTATGGTTATTCTACTTAAGAATGTTTATGTCCCAAGTCACCTATATATGTTATGTGTTCTTTATATGGGGTTTATGTTAATATTTTTGTTACAATGGGGTAAGAAATGATCTTTTATTAAGTAAAGATTATTTAATACTTCATAAAGGTGAAATGTATTGCTTATGATAATGTATTCATGGTTTACATGTGGTTTTGAAAAACTAATAGTTTTCCTTCTTCTTTTTTATCCCTTACTGATCTTTTTATGCTCATCCCAAGTTTTTGAAATGCTTTTCACAGGACATAAAGTGGAATTGGGTCAAGGATGGGATCAAGGAAATTTCATGTTGTCTAAAACATGGTACTAAACATGAATCTTTATTTTTCAAGAGTTTTTATTTTGTGGAAAAAATAGAAACTGAGTAGATGTGTCTACATGTATTATTCAAGTTGTCATGTATATGTTATGGCCTAATTCTCTAAAACTCTAAACCAAAAATGATACTCAAAGTGAATTATTCGTTTAATTCAAGATGATATAATTTTTTAAGGTTGGTTCCTTATATTTGGTCTATAGATATCAATTCATAAAATTATATATATATATATATATATATATATTTATTTATTTATATTGTCCATCATTTTGAAGGATTTGGACAAAATATAATATGGAGTATCCTAAAATCATGACAAACAACATTATCTTATTATGTTTTATTATATTCTAAATCCTATTCATATATCTAAATAAGATTTATATATATATAATATAAATATTTAGAAGAAAAGTATATCATTGCATTCTAAGATATAGAATTTTTAGTAACTATTCTTGATCATTTAAATTTGGTCATGTCTTGAACTATCATCACAATTCTATGTCTTCATTCAAAATTCATAAAATAAATATATATTAAATTCATTTGAAAATAATGTTGGCATCTTAATTGCTGCCAAATGCCTATATGTGTAAATATACAAGATTCTTACATTTTCCTCCATCAAAAAAGATATGGATCATTTTCCAAAACATTATCTCACCTTTTTCTTAAGTTCTCGATGATGTGAGATTCTGATAGTATGATCTATTGATCTATTTTGAGGTAAGGGAAGTAATTTTTTAATGATTATATAATTTATTTTCTAGTAAGTAATTTATATTTTTTTATTTGTATGGTAATTTTTTTTAATGAAAATCAATTAATTATCCAATATGTATATATATATAATGTTTTTATTAAAACCCTTATAAATTATGTTTTTATTTTTAAATATATATAAATTATGTTTTAATATGAATTTATGTTAATACTTATATATGGGATATGTTTGGAAATTTCAATCATCCATTTATTTTCCAAAAACCGAATATATGTACATTATAAATGGGAATTAAATTATATCACCTGATCATCCTATTATATTTTCAATTATTACCACAAAACTAATATTTTTACATATGATGTACAATAATAGAAACATATTTTTTCCATATTTTTTGTCACAATATTTAATATAAATTTATTTTTAAAAAAATTTCAATATTTAAAATTATTATTTTATATTATCAATTTATGTGTGGGTTCTATTTACAGTATGTTTTATATAAAATTTAATAATTTATATACATAAATGAGTGTCATTCATAATCATAGATATTCCCATCATCTATATCTACTGTTGAAGTTCCATGAATCTTATGACTGACATATTTTTAAATTTTTATGTGATTCTGTTAATGTGATTTAAATAAAATCATTATTATGGATTCTTGGATTTCTCCAAGTCCTTATAATTCATTTGAACATAATATTTTCCATTAAAATATGTTTAAAAATTATGTTCCTCTATGAAAATAATTTACATATGATTTTGAATTTTTTTGGGCTATGAATGAGAATGGTTAAACCATTAATCTTTTTCTACAATTCAGAACATGATTTTAAAATGACAATATAACGTATGGGGATTAAACACATGACCATATGGTGACACTTTCCTTAATATGATAAATCTAGTGGAAACTTTATTTTATTTATATATGTTGATTATAATTATTAATCCATAAAATTTTATTATTTTTTAATATTTCTAGAATAATAAATCAAAAACCTATTCTATGAAAAAAATTGAAATTAAATGTTTTTTCATATTTAAAAATAATATTCAATGAATTTGAGGGAGATATTTCTAGGTATTTTATTTATGAAATAATTAATTTGACAAAATTTTTTAAAATTATATTTGTGGTTTTCAATGAAAATTATTTTCAAAGGGATTTAAAACTACTTTATAAGAATATTAAATATCACCCTATGTATTGAAATATTTTTCCCATTTTTGGTGAAAACTAAAATGTTTTTTAGGTTTATGGAGTTAGAAGAGGTGAATAAAATTTATTTATTGTCTAATTTATGTACAACTATGATTAAAATGTAAGGTTTTTTTAATTCTCCAAAACCTTCATAAAAAATGTTTCCCAGTTTTCTAATGAGCAGGTTATTTTAAATTTAATTTTTAATTTAAAAATTACATAGTTTGTTTTTAGTACTGAATCTGAGAGAACAGGTTTGGGGAATTATATTTTATATCATATAGATAGTGTAAAAAAAAAATTGGATAATAGGAATTTTCATTTAAGGAATAAAAAATCTTCATCATATAACACTATTTTGAAATTATAGGTCATTATTTTCCACTTGAAGTCTTAGTTTTTCATAAATCGGAAGTTGAAAATTCAAAATTTTATTAATTCTTAAGAAAAAATTGCGAGGGACAAATTCAGTTTATTTGGTTAATTTAACTTCATGAGTTATAATATCTAATGTATTCGTATATTCATATTAAAATTAATTCTATTTCATCAATAATAATATTCATAAATTTGTTTTCTTGAATATTAAATTTTCATTTAGGAATGTAAATAAATAAATAATAATTTATAGTTTATAAATATTTTTATACAATATTATCATTTTCATGAAACAATATTTGATTAATATTCCAAATTATAAACATATATTGTTTTTCAAAGTGTTAGTATTTTCAATAAATGATCTATTTTAATAAAATTATATTTATTTGATTACTATTAAAAATATATTATTTTAATAACTAACTTAAAATTTTACTTTGAATTTGTTGTAAATAATTATACCAAATTTCTTGTAAAAAAAATGTTTTAAAATAATAAATCTTTTTAAATCTAAAATTATAATCAATATTATGTACTGATTAACACATGGATTTATAATAATATTTTTTTACGATATAATAATTTTAATGAAGTTGTTTTAATATAAATTAATATTATATTTATTATTTATAAACAGAAAGGCTAGAATATTGATAAATTTATAATTATTATTGTGTTTCAAAAAATATAACAGTAATATAATTGATATAAGATTTAATATATTTTCTTAAATGTATGAAAAATATAATTTTTATTAAAATTATAATTATAGTGAAATTATACTATATAAATGACGATAACAATTAAAAGTAATATAATTAATTATAATGTATTTTAAATAAATATATTTTGAATTTTAATTGATATTAATATAAAGATAATATATTTTATTATAAATTTTTAATATCTAAAATTATATTTATTTAAAATATGGATTCTTATAATTGTGAATATATATTTGATATTAATTTTATATTTATAAATCTAAAAAATGATTGAAATGAACATAATTTTATTTAAAATATTAATAAAAAATAATGATAAATAGATATAATGGAAATAAATTTTCGAGGGTTTCATTTTTCTCTGAGACCGAATATGATAAGTCTTTTTCTCAAGTGGTAATATCATGCTCAAAAATAATATCCACCATCAGTGAGGCCCTTGAATTATGAGATAGATCATAGATGTAATTTTAACATCAATAATGGATCAACTCGAGTTCATATTTTGTAAATGGGGTTTTCGAATGTCGGTGAGCATCAAAGATCATATTTGAGCGATGATGAGGGTTTGGATCTCATATCTTCTTCAATATCTAATGATGAAAGGTAGGTGTGTGTTTTTTCTTTTTAGGTTCTATAATATTTTTATTGTGAGAATTCTTTTATTGAAGTTTCATTTTTTATTCATTCTTATTTTTTCACTATTGATCATTATCAGTTGTCTATGTTTGTCATCAATATGAATTTTTTTACATAATCCTGCATTTATTTTGGTTTTGTATAAGAATTTTATAAAATGGTTAATTTATTTTCTATTTTTGGTTCATTGAAATTAATTTTTCTAATTATATATATATATATTCCATCATCTAGAATTTTTTGGATAAAACATGATGTGAAGTATCAAAAAAGATTGAAAAAAACCATTATTATGTTATATTTTGTCAGGTTTTGAATGCTCTTTAGATATCCAAGTCATAGTAACATATATATATATATATATAATGACAATTTTCCCAATCTAAGTATATCCTTTATTTAAAAGACCTTGAAATTCTAGCATCATATCTTCAACATGGAAATTTTTTCAATTCATGGACAATAATTTATAATACGAGTCATCATGAAGAAGCTATAAAATAAAAATATATTATACTCATTTGAAGAGAATGATGTACACATAAGTGCATCTGAACACACACCCACCCACACACATATATATATATGAAGCCCTAATATTCTTCCATCATATAAGACTAAATTCATTATCCAAAACAGATTATCTATTTTTTTCTTTAAGTGTCTGCTGAGTTTAGCATTATACTATAGTATGCCTTTATGTGTTCATAGATTTGGGATATAATTATTTATTCTAAATTTTTATGTCTATGATTATTCCGAAAGATATTTTACTTTTTCAATATTAAGAGAATTTTTTTATTTTCAACTAATAATCTACTATAGATACATACATTTTAAAACACTTATAAGGGATGCTTGTATTTCTAAACCATTCAAAATTATAATTTAGCATGAATTAATGTAATTTATTTTATATGGGGGGATGTTGTTATATTTAAAACATCTATTTATTTTATAAATCCTCAAAATATATATGTATATATATATATATTATAATGTAATTTAATTATATCATAATATTACCCTACTATATTTTTAATGATTAAAACAAAATAACACCAATTTTGATATATGATATCAAACAATAAAAAATAAAATTTTTAATTGTTTCACATAAAATTTAAAGGATATTTGGTCATCTAAAATTTAAATATTTGTAATTATTATTTTATTTTCTCATTTTATGTTATATTTCTTTTTATAGTATGTTTTAAATAAAATTTGTTATTTTATGTACACATATGAATGGCATTCTTAATTATTGATATGGTCATCGTCTATGACTACAATTGAAATTCCTTATTTCTTATGACACATATTTCATTTAATTTTTATGTAGATTTTATGTCATTTAAATGAAATAATAACTATAGAATAGTTTATTAATCCTATCCCTTCTAAATTTTCATAAAATTAATATTTTTTCATAGAAAACAATTTATGATTTTTTTCCAACTATTAAAATATTTATATTTCAATTTTTAAAGGTTATTGAATTATTAATTAATATTTAATAACCTTTAAAATGTGATATTAAATTCACCACATGTGTATCAAATGACATTTTGCGGTATGAGGAGTAAAACCATAACATCTTGGGGAAAATATCCTATATGTGATACTTATAGGGGACACATGTTTTCTTTGGGTCTATTGAGTATCAAGATTAACTCACAGTTGTTTCTTATTTTTGTGATTTTTTAAATAGATAAATTGAACAAATATATTTCAAATAACTATTCATTTTCAAAAATTAATTTTTTGACATGATAAATTATACTATTAATGGAATTTGTGATAGATATTTTTATGCGTAGTATTTAATAAATATCTTATTTGATAAAAAAAAATCAACAGTGATTTATAGTTTTCTATGAAAATTATTTTCAAGTGTATATAATACCCTGTAATAGGAAACATAATGCTCACCAAATGTTTTAAAATATTTTTCAAAAGTTATGTAGAAACTCAAATGACATTAATTTATATTAAAGAGTTAGTTCACTTAAAGGAAATTTCTTAATTGAGTAATTTATTGTACAACTCTGATAAAAATTCAATGTTTTCTCTCATTATCAAAAACATATACTGGAAATATTTTTTGAATGTAAAATGTTCTGGATATTTTAAATTAACTTTTTAGTTTAAAAAAACACAGTACGTTTTTAGCACTGAATCAAGAATCACAGATTTGAGTGTTTACAAATTCACACGCAATCATCATGTATTAAATAAATAAATTCATTAGAGTTACATTGATTATTTTTTGAATTATTTATAGATGATATTATTTTATATTCAAGGTAGAAGGAAGATTATAATGATCATGTTGTAATTGTGTGGTAGACGTTGAGGAAGGATGATATTTTAGAATGATTTAATCACTATTAATTTTTTATTCGTAAATTTTCAATCATGGGATAAATAATATCATATGAGGGTTTATCAGTAGATCCTTCAATGATAGATGTTTTTGAACATTATCCCAGACCATCCATTGTGACTGAAATGCATTGTTTTGTCCATTTGGATGGATAATATCAATGATTTATGTAGAATATTTCATAGTTATCTAATCCACAAACTAAGCTAACTCAAAATAGAGGTATATACCATAAGACATAAGAATTTGAATGAAATTTCAAAGAACTAGAGAGAAGGATACTGATTCCAATTATGGTTACATTACCCTATAGTGGAGAATGGTTTGTAATACCTAGTTGTTCATTAAATAAGAGACTAAAATTAATTCTCTTGTATAATAATATGGTGATTTCTTAGGGTCACACAAATTGGTCATCAAGGAGAAAAAAATAATCAACTCATGATTTGATGTTATTGTGGTAATTTTATAAAAAAATATAGAAAAAATTTCATTACTAATAAATTTGTTTTATATATATACTAATCATAAAATTATAAATTTTATTTTCACATATAAATAGTTGAATATAAAAAAGAGTATATGATTGTATCTAATTAAATATTTTTTCTTCTCAAAACATTACCTACCATGGAAAAAGAACAATGTAGAATATGCTCTTATATGGGTGTATCAAACTAGCTTATCCATTATTATGATAAGAAAAGATAAAATATTTTTATATTTTCATAGGATGGATGATTAAATAATGTATCATGTGGATAAATATTATCTTTCCCAAATGAGTGTTTATATATCTATTTAAGAGAAAATCAATGATTCAAATAAAGAAGATGTAGAGCTATATGAGAAGGTTAAAAATGTTCTTGAGTTTAAATTTTTTTGTATTGGGATAATAATGTTATGGAACCATTTATGTGGTCCTTATATACTATATTTGAATAATAAGTTATTGGATGAGTCTAATAGTTCATAATTATTTCTTCCATAGGGAAGTACAAAGATATATATTTATATAAAAGTGAACTAATTTTGGGATAGTATGTAGATTGATATTACTGAGTATTTAAGTTATTTCACACACGTGATAAAGAGTGGGTTTTCAAAGAGAATATTCCCATCAATATATAATATTTTAATATCAACATTCAATGTGAGATTAGTTACAATGACCTAAATTAGATAAAA
Source organism: Viscum album (assembly GCA_963277665.1). Lineage (NCBI taxonomy): Eukaryota > Viridiplantae > Streptophyta > Magnoliopsida > Santalales > Viscaceae > Viscum > Viscum album. Next base: position 1,064,449,015 of record OY728140.1, read on the forward strand.
TGTATTATAATTTAATTTATTTTAGTTTAAAACTAGTTTAATATACCTATTAAAATTGTAAATAATTTAAAATAAAAGGCAGTTTAAAAAATCAGTATTTCTTACTAATTATAAAAAAATATCATTTTCATAAAATTATAAACAATCCACCCAAATATAGTTTCACCATGTTTATTTAAAAAAATAGTTTATTTTTTTCAAAAAAATTTTTTTAAAGTGAAAAAATTAATTTTAAATTATGTGTGAAAAGCACAAAAAATTAGTGTTTTAGAAAAAACACAATTTTTTAGAAGATACTTCTTTCTATTTTAAATGGTTTTTATTTTATTTATAATTAACAGAGAACAATTTAGTTTATTTTATATAATTTTAATTCATATTGTTTTAATAATTTTGTTATTACTATTAATTCTACAATCTTAAAATATATGTTATAATGGCCTATTTAAATATAAATATTTTAATATAGTATCATGTTTCATTCAAACATGGTATTGTGTTTATTGAAAGCTTTAAATGAGATTGAATTTATTTAGAAATAAATATTTTGTAAATGCATGGTTTCTTAAATTATCTACCAATCATGGTTTTTCATGTCATATATGATATCGAATATGTTCTTCCTCTTAAAATCTTTGGTGTTACAATCTTCCCCCTTATAAAAATTTCATCCTCCAAATTTAATCTCGGTCTAGTTAATAAATTGTTACACAAATGAATATATCATTCTTAAAAAAATTATTCTAGGAAGTTTTTATAAAACATCCTCTTTATAAGAGAGTAATTTAAGTATGAAGTTCATCAATATTAATCATATAATGACGTTTCTAAGTTGGAGAACATATTTGGGAAGTGAAGATTTGGACATGGATGAAAAATAATAATGAAAATATAATGATTTATATTGATATATTTCATTTACCATATGAAATTTAATGACAAATAGAAATTTAGAAACCAAACAACAATAAATAATTGATGTGTCAAAAGCCAATTGATTAATCCGATATGAAGTTAATAAAATAAAATTGTTTTCCAATATCCTTTTTCAAAAGATGAGGATTTCATTAAAAATATTGAATAGAAATATTTGAAAATATTCTTAATTTATATAATTATATTTCACATGAAAAATTTCAAAAAATTTGAGCATTGATTTATTCCTACTTCATTTCATACTCGAACCATTCAGTTTCTAAAATAATTTTTATGCATGAAGAAAATTTAATTGATCATTAGAATGAAAATTCATTTATCCTATATCAATATATAATAAAAAAATGTTTCAACATTTTATAAAATATAACCTAATGTTAAACTTAATTCATTCAATATATAATAAAACTTATGGCGTCTCTAAAATATTTCTTCCCAAATTCAAAGTCAAAAAAATTGAAAGAAAGTCACTAAATTATAATTATTTCCCCCATAAAATATAAAGTGTCTCTTAATTTTCAATTGATAATATATGAGTACCTTTATCATCATAAAATATTATTTATTACATTTATTATTCAAATAATAAATTCTAATGTTGTTAAATATATTCCATAAATATATACATGTAGTAAACTCCAATAAAAATGCCTAAATCATCAACTCACTAACCAATTTTGTGGTCGAAAATATTATCCTATAAAAATAACTTTATATTTAATATATCAACAATGAGCTTATACTAAATGTTATCTTAAATCAATAATATGATTTCCAAAATGGCCAACTTTCCACCGAATTAATTTTCATAGTCCTCGGTATCATTCCATATATGCACTCAAATCCTTAACAAAATTTTATAATGTACAATCATTATATTTAATAATTCCTATAACTATAATTTCATTGATAAACATATCCTATTAAATAATTCATTAATCCAAATACACAATATATTTATTCATTTCACTCGAGCAATACTAATATCATAAGCTTGACCATGATCCATACCATGCTTTAATTTTATTTTCTCTTAGTGCTTGGGGAATTTGTTTTCATAGTGAACCATCACATTAAAGTTGTTTCATTGAACATTGGAAACTTATTTCTTGAATTTACAATAATGAGGATTGTTTCCTTTTTCTCCATACATATATCTGACTCATATTCCATTAAATCAAGTACCCTGGTGTATCTATCCAAAATAATCACATGTAGTAAAATCCTCCTTTCCCTTTTTCCCCTTATCAATTTTTTTCTCTTTTATTCTTTTATAATAATTATTCCCATCAGTTCCATTGTATATAAAAATTATTTATCATTATTGATAGCACATGAAATTATGTCATTGTATTATTTGAAATTTTAGGATATTAGTACCCATTGAAAGATTATATTACACCATTTAAAAATGATCATTATTACTCTTTGGATAATATAAATTTATATAGATCACATTCCATCCTATAGGATATATTTATAAATAATATAAAACACTATATTAGATTAAAAAAATATATATCAAAATATTTAATCACAAAAATAGTTAAACATTCATCATAAATTGAAAATTTTATGGAAATATAATATCATAAACATAAGAATGGTTTCATTGAGATAATTTTCAAAATATAAGATTAATTTAAAACCATTGAAATTTTATTTTAAATATAACATGAAATAACCCAAAAATTTCACTAGGATGTTTCAAATGAAGTGCATATTAATGCCCATTTTCATGTATCAGGTGATGCTCAAGACTACCCTAATGCAAAATTTTCAGAGTTATTACCCATAAGTACATCTATTCCAGAACCACAGCCATATATAGTATCAAGAAAAAGATGTATTTATTGGTAAAACACATAATATTTTCCATTCCAAAACATGATGATTTTATTTGATACCTTTAAAAAATTTATATTATTGGGTTGTGTCACATAATCTATGTTTTCCTAAATATAACTCCTATAGATTTTATTAAACATAGTTTGATACCAACTGTAAAGACTCCAACTCTAATAAACAAGAGTTGATGTATCCATTAAAAAATTTACATAAGATATAATGAATTATGTACTGAAGGACTGAATAGTTTAATAGTATTGGTAAACTAGATATATATATGAAATTCACATTACAATTGAAAACACAAAATACAAAATGTTTATTATGTTATAACACCATTATTACTCATTGTGTATCATTGTATATAAATCACAAACCCCTTCATGGTATCCTAGGGATAATAAAACATAAGGAAGAGATAAAGTCATATTCTCATTATGTTTTAACAGACAGTGGAAACTATCATAAATAATAAAACCTAATTAATATAGAAATGTAAATTACTGAAACAAATTCCATTTAATCAATAAAATAATAATATGGAATAAATAAATGAAAATGAAATGAAACCATATAAATAATAGCAAAATCTTTAGAAATATACATGGATATTCTAGGTAATTGAATAATCACATGGAAATAAATGATCTTATATCGTGGTAATTCATAGTGTCGAACATATGAAACATATTTTCAAGACCATTACCAAGGTAGTTTAAATATATAGTTATAAACCCTCCTAATTTGAAAAACTAGTTTCTCTCATGATACTTGGAGATACATTAAGGGGATATCTAAGACCAGGACACATACACCACATTCCAATGAGTGACTTGTATTAAATTTCTAAAATATAATCAATAAAAATATTCATATTTCAAAAATAACATATGAAATATTAATATTAACCCATTTCAAATAATAATAATCAATATTAATATAGGGTAACAAGGAGAATGTTATTAAAATAATATATTCTCTATCAAAATCTTAATAATCCATCCAAAGAATGATTGAAGATAATATCAAAACATTATATACCAAGTAGATTGTATGTAAAATAAAGGGTTCTTGTCATCAATGAGTAAACATTCCATAAGAATTTCATTTAAAAAATTGGAATATATAATTATCACTTTGAAAATCATTTCATAAGATCCATAAAATATTTAAAATAATTTTCATTTTAATTAAATTTTTAATACATATAATATAATCTTTAAAACAATTATTGGTCTTGGAGGTGGAAATTTTCTTCATGTCGTACACATTAAAACAAATATTCATTTCACAATTTGGTGAAATCCAAATGTGAATTTATTGGAAAATGATATGAATATTCAATTCAAAAAATTAAAAAAGCCAGAACTGGTTAAAATTTTATAATTAAATAAATTTGAAATGGGTAAATCACTTTTGTAATAAAATATAGAATATACATATTTTGACGGATTAGGATTTTCCAAAAAAGATATAAATAATGTCATATTTTCATAAAAATATTTCGTGATCAGTTTAATTAAAAATGACTAGAAATATTTTACTATTACTTTATAAATTTAATGAATAAGAATATTATTAAAAGAGTATTGATTTTATGAAATAAATATCATATTATCCACCCAATGGAATCTCAATGAAAATAAATACATGATAAATATAAGATTGTTAAATAAACCCTTTCTACTTCGGTAACTTTTGAATCAAAATACCCATGAAATAAAAAAACATAAAATGAAATGTAAAATTACATTAAGGGAAATATATTATATATATTAAAAATCCAAAGGGAAATTATATACACTATAAGTAAGAATAAGTTTTGTATATGGAGTTTGTCTCATAGATGAAAAAGTTAGGCAAAAACCCTTACCATAGGTTTGATTTCCATCATATGTGTTTGAACCTTGTATATTATAAATATATTTTTTTATATATATATAAAATAAAAATATTCTTATATATATCAATACATATATTATTTACTGGTATAATACTATCAATATTTTATTAACAACTCTTTGTCAAAATCAAAGTTTCGAGAGATAATTGATTTGTTTTTCTTTTATGTTTTAATTCAATATTTTTGGTCTTTTTAATTTAATCATGGATAAATAATCTATATATATTTCTCCAAGATATATATCCAATCTATATTAATTAGATTTTTATTTATTATTTTATATCAAATTTAGAGATTGAAATTAGATTACACTATTCATGGGGATAGTAGGTCGTATGTACGTATAAACTATGTTTCCATTTTTTATTGAAATATGGAAAATATGGGAATAAATACTAATTAATATACCTATATTTTTTCATATATAAAATTTTTATCAACAAATACATCTTTATTACTATACATTTAAAAATAAATTAGATGAAATTACATAGTGCTACATGGATGCAGTGGACCACATGTATGTACGAGCAACGTTAATATTTACCAATGGATTTAAATGTAAATATTTATAATTTCTATTAGGATTAATAAGTAATTATTCTGTAATATATAGAATTTATATTAATCATATTCATTCTTTTTACCATCCATGTAAAAAAATCATACAAAAAATCATGTCCCTTCGCAAGGTCATAGTCTCTCCTACAAACGATCAAATTTATTATATCAATCACAAAATGGAATGTATGATGGTATATGTGATATCATAATTATAGAAGTATAACAGTTTCATATAAATCATTTTAATATGTCAAATCTATCATTTTATCTATTCTTTGAAAGGTTTTTATTGAGAATGAATTACATCAGTGCGTGAGGTAGTCATCTATCATACACACAATCGATTATTTTGTCTCCCATTTGATGGAAATGGAGATATATAAGAGTTATTTATTTAATATAATAAAATAACATTAAATGTTATATAATTTTTTTATTTTAGCATTGTTGAAGATGTTTTTAGGTTGGTTAATGAAGAAATTAAAAAAATATGAACATTTAAGAATCTAACTTCTTCTTTAGATGGCCTCTTTAGGTTTTTACCAAAAGAATTTATTGGATGGATTACCTAATAAAAAAAGGGACTCTAGGATGTGGTAAGTGGTTCATAAGTGTATTTTTTTATGGTTTTCCAAACCAAATTATTTTTATATGTCATTTTAGAGGAGAGCTTTTTCCCTTTTATAATTTGTGGTGTATGATAGAAATGAGAATATAGAAAATAGTTAATGGGATTCCCATATTTTTCTCATTCTAGAAGCATATATAATATGTATTTCATAATAATTAGATAAAAATGGTTCTAAATTTTTCCATAAAATTGGTGTCAGATATATTTTATGTCGTTTTTAAACTATATAACTTACTTTAATTCCACATAATATTCTGATTCTTACCTTAATCGTGGTAATTATTTATTAATTTATTCACTAATCATCATGATAAAATATTAATTTTATGTTTTGATATTATATTAATTATTATTATTCAAATATATAATCATTTTTTATGAATTCAATTCAAATAAGTGTCATTATTTAGTTTATAATTATACCATAAACATTATGAAAGATCAATAGAGAAATTTTTGATAATAATTTAATGTTTTAATATTATTAGTTAAGATTAAATTGATTAAAATGACCTAAATTATATAAATTGAAATATAATTAATCTAATTTTACTTTAAAAATGGGTTAAAAATAACTTTTTTTTATGAATTTATTAAAAATGTTTTCAATAAAAATTACTATTATTAACGGTTTATAAAAAATTAATATTTCCCTAAAATTCTAAAAAATATACAAGTAAAAGTTTTAAAATATGGATTTAAAAAGTTTATATAATTTTTAGAAATAATTTTATAAAATTGGTTAAATTTTAATATAATATATGTTCTAATAGCACAACTAATCACACATTCATAAAAATACAGTTATTTAGAAAACATTTCATTCTCTTTTAAAAGTATACTATTTTATTTCAAATTTATAAACCACCATTAAATTGATTTTTTTAAATGTTTAATCAGCATTATTTGCATAATTTAGTTATTATAATTCACTCCCATAGTCATAACCACTTGGTTTTAATGTACTTATTTAAAAAAATAGTATTTTTTTATAGATTATCACCTATCATTCAAACACTTTGTTGCATACATTACAAGATATAGAGAGACAATAGTGTTATTTAAAGAGATATATATCATTAATAATTGGTGTGTTATTTTATCTTGTAAAACTGGTGTTGTGTTTCATATAATCTATCAAATATGATGCTCCTCTATTGAAATTTTAGGGTACTACAGAACCAAACTACTCACCATGTTAATGTTCGTTAGAGAAATCAGAAATTTGAAGAAGGTACATCAGAACATGAGTGTGTGATTAAATTGTTATATTCTTATTTAATGAACTATATTTATGTTATTTTGAGGGATAAATTCATTTAATGTTTGTTAAACACATCACCCTATGTTTTTTTTTTGAAATATTTCAGATCAAATAGATTTTTGGGAAGCTTTTGATACACAAAACCCCTTGGCTGAAAGAAAGATATTAGAGTAACTCATTAAATACAAGTAATTTAATTTTTGGGTATTAATTAGACTATAAAATTTATAAAAAAAATTTTAAACATGTGTAAGATGAATTATTTGTTTATCAACTGATTAGATATAAAAAATTTCTTATCTTATAAATAAATAATTTTTATACACATGATTTATTTTTATCTTAATAAATTATTTTAATAACTATTGGTAAAAAAATTTACATAATTATTATATTATATATTCAGTTAAATATTTTAAATGTAATCTAATATTTTAACCATGCCATAGATAAAAATTGATCCAGATAAATGCTTAAAATAATATTTTTTCTAAAAATATGATTTCGTTATGTTTTCAACACTTATTTTAAAAATAACATTTCAAACCTATAGTTATTTAATATGATAATATTTATTCCATAATTTTAAATATGATTTTAATATTTGGTAAAATATTCCTTTTTTTAGGCATCATGAATTGTAACTATAGTAAAATTGAACACCATAATAATGGGTAAATTGATTTAATCATATTTAGAAATTTGTTCTTAGGAAGACAGGATTCATAATAATTACTATTAAAATATTTTAATTTTAAACTTATATCATTAGGGTTAAAATTAAATTATTTAATGGGAGCTATATTATTAACATTCCTAATATAATATTCAATGAAAATAAAGTTACAAAATGTCACTCACTTAGTTTTAAATAACCAGATCTGTTTACATTGGGGAAAATATGCTATGAATGAATATTATATATTATTTTGTGAAAAATAAAATTATATTTATAATGGTAATTTATTTATAAAATTTCTGATTTAAAATTTATATTAAATTCTTCTGCAAATAAAATATAATATTTAATCATTTAATAAGAAGTAAAATAAATGATTTAAAAAATATTAAATTTAATAACCGTTTAGTGACTGGGAGTTTAACATGATTTTTTTAAAAAATATAACATATTATTGATGTATAAAATCATTATATTTAATTTAATTTTCATATTTTTTTTATTAAGGATAAATTAAATTAATGGTTCAATAATTAAAATTAATGATATTTTATAATAAATTATAGTTTATTAAATTATATAAAATTCAAAAAAAACATATCTTCATCAATTTGAATGTAAAATGGATGATTAAATAATCTATGGTCCATTTATGATTCACATTTCTATTTATTAAAATATTTTCATCCAATTATGGATAATGTTATCATTACCACAATTACGGTACAAAATAATTAACAATGGTATTAATAAAAATATATTGTTTAAAATGACTCCCAAACATATCTTAACATAATTATATAATATTTTTTATACACTATAAATTTTTATTTTAAATATATATCAATTTTTATGAATTTTTCCTATAAATTGATTTATTATATTTTAATCCTTTATGATATTCCAACTCTGTCTTCTCCCTTCATTAGTAAGAGACACCACTCCTTCCTCTTCTATAAAACACATTTTGACATATTGTCATGACCCGCCTTCACCGAAAGGTGGGAAGGGACAACAGATTGCCAGACCCTTCCTTCTTTAAGTTGAAGTAGAGATAATGCCCCGCGAGACCCGCCTTCAATAGGTCCCGGAGTGGCGACTAGCACCAATGGTATAGAATCACACACAAGATAGAAGGCATTACCCTTTTTATTTTAATAGGATCGGGATATAATATAGTAAATCCCAAATAACACCAAAAGTTGTAGGTAAAGGTAAATCCAAAAGTAAACCATTCTCATATGCATGTTCAAAAGTAAAAGATACAAGTTACAAGAAATACAAAAGTAATGTACAAAGAAAAGGAAAATGACAACAACAACTGCCCAAACGTCTGAGCTAGTACAGTCCTACATGATCCCTAAAGTCCTCTTGGAAACCTGAAAGTAGTTTTATATACATAGGGTAAGCATACAAGTATACTAATCATGGAAAACCAAAGACTCTCATGCACAAGTGGGGAGGCATTCTAATGCCCCGTGAAAATGGATATAACCAAAGAACCTAGCAAGGAAAACTATCCACCCAAGCCTCACCAAGGAACACTACCCAAATAATGCAAGTCAAGTAATGTATAGTAATAGAACATCGATATTAGGGTACCCTGTTCCTCTTTCCCACTGGTTATTGAATACATCCTATGCATTGAACCAATCCTGCCATTCTCACCACAGTCCCACTGCCACACCCCGCCCACACACACCTGGGCCACAACTGCACATCTCGCCCGCAAACACCTGGGCCAAGACCACCATTCTGCCCGCAAACACCTGGGCCACAACTACCATGCGTAACCATGCCCGCAGACACCTGTGCCAGAACAACGGCTACAATACCCAAAGACACCTGGGCCTCATCCTGAAAACTCTTGGGAAACAACCTGCCTGCACACACCTGGGCCAACCACCACCACTACCCTACCCGAAGAATCTTGGGATATAATGGACCTTAGGATGTCACAGCCTTCCTGAAGAGTCTTGGGCTATTCGGGAAAGGGAGCAGAAAATGAGCTAACAACCATCCACCCATTGGAGTGTTGGGAAAAACACCCTCCCCATGAAATGGGGATGTTCAGCACGAAGTGCTCAACTTGGGTGGGTGCGAATGAGAAACATAAAAATTACATATATATGTATACGTAACAAGCACTCATCCCAACCTAGGGTTTCCAAGCCAACCTAAGCACAAACACCCTTGTTACCATTCATTCGTAAGAGAAAGGCACAGCACTCACGGCCAACTCACAACTCATTTCCAAAACAAATTCCCCATATAAACCATTCTTGTTTTCATGTTCATGTAATCCTATTTAGGTGAATTCTACACTACTGGGAAACTAACAGGAATAACCACAATCCAGATAAATATAAACATCCAAACATTAATTTAAGCATTCACACCTGGTTCTCTTGTGAAGTCACAACAACAAAGGGATTAGTGAGATCCCTCAAAGTACTGGAACCAAATCAAGCCTCGAGATACATCCCCACACCACTTCAAACTCACAAACAAAAATCATGCCACAAAGGAGGATCCCATCCTCACCCACATCACCCCATAAGCATCAAACAGAACCACACACATACTACCATAACACAGTAGGGAAGCTCCTCATTCAAGCACACCATTCACTAAGTTTTCTTTCTCCCTATTTGGTTAACTGGGGTGATCACACAAGGTTTGTTGTCCACTTGGCATTCATTTAATCATTCGAGTTTACATAATTAACCAAATTCCCATATTGGAGCCATTCAATCATCACAGAATATTGTGGTTCATTAATGCACAAAGAAAGACCACCAATGGCTATGATTTTCTGTGGGCATAGGGGCATAGGCCAGCACAATTCACAATATAAATAATCAAGGGTAAGTAAAAGAAGCAGAACATCAATCACACCCCACCTTCATTCTTTAAAAGTCCATTTGTTATCTTCGTTAACGTTTGGTGTCATCTATCCCATAGAAACAATAGCATACCCACCCCGCATGATACACAGTAAAGAGAGACGAAGTAGAAACCCTACATGGTTGATCAAGGATCGAAGTTCTTCTTCACGTGCCAAGAACTGAAGATGCGTGACTTGCAGGGAAAGAATGTAGGGGACTCCAAATTCACTAGGAAGAAAAGGAGACCAACCAAGAGTAAGAAGAAGAAGTAATTCCCATGTGATATAAGGATGAGATTCCATTGTTACAGGATATGGAAATTTGAACAGATTTAAAGTCAGATCGTGGTTCCCCACGTGGTTGGGTGGTTACACACGACGGGATTAATTGTTATTTAATGATTCCCATCGGAAAAGGTGGTATCAGCTGTGACTTTATAGAATTTTTTATAAAAAGAGGGGCACGATACGCAGACACACAGCTGGGTCCATTGAGGGTCTCCCCCCCTTTAGGAATTTAAACATTGATTATGTTCTTAAAAACAGCCTTGAACCACTTCCAAAAAGGTTAAAAGGGCCTAAAAGTGGTGTTACGGGAGAAACTGAAGAAGAAAAATCCGATAAGGCCGGGTGGCACCGATCGTGCCACACACTATTCGGCCGCACCGATGACACAACGATGGTGCCACACACTGATCGGTCCCACTGATCGGTCGCACCGATCGGTCACACCGATCGGTTTCACACCAATCGGTCTCACACCAATCGATCTCACGCCGATCGGTCGCACCCACCGATACACCACCCTTAGGATTCGGATTTTGGTAAAGGGATAGACCATGAGGGTCTGGGCCATTACATCAGATACCTCTCAAACTATTCTCGCCCTTGATAATTAAAACCAAACCAGAAGAAAAAGAGGGGGTCCGAACAACCACCTCAAAAGATACCTCTTAGAAGTGAACCTCATTGACATCTACAAACACCTCTCCCTCATGAAACCATGCAACACTAAAGGGTCAAGTTGTCCAGTCATATGGGTTTGGGAGTTTCTTCTTCTATGTCAAGATATTATCCTCTTTGGGTGGCACTGACACGCCCGCACGGGTTTAATCGCATCCACCTTAATGCATCTTGATTAGGGATCGGATCCTCCCCTCCCCGCAGTCAGGACATTTCACATGCATCTAGAGAATAAGGAAAACCATACATTCCATAGTTAACAAGGTAAAGTGTTCCATTACAACAAGTAAAAACAAAACAAAACTCAAAATAGCTCTGGGTATTTGGCGCGCATTTGTGCCTCCCGTTCCCAGGTACTCTCTTCCAGCCCACCATGTCTCCACAACACACAAACTAAAGGAATGGTCCACCCACGGAGCACCTTTTCCTCAAGATCCTCGATCCTTATCAGTCTTTCCACAAAAGTCACATCGTCCTCAATATCTAAATTTCCCTAGTCGAGGACATCTGAAACATCGTGTATATACCATTGGAGTTGGGACTCATGGAAGATTTCATGTATTATTAGTTGCGGAAGTGGTAGCGCTAGCTGTTAAGCCACTTCTCCGACCCTCCACAACACTTCTAAGGGTCTGATGAACCTTGGAGAAAGCTTTCCACCCTACTGAACCTCCATTGTCCACGTCGAGGGGAGACTTTCAAGAATACGTGGTCCCTGACCTCAAACTCCAAGGGTCTCATCCTATTATCATCATATGACTTCTACCGGTCTTGAGCCCCCTTCATCCTCTCCCGTATAAGATGAACCTTCTCCGCCGTGCTCTTCACCACTTCCGGGCCAAGAACACCGATTTCCCCAACCTCAGTTTAGCACACGGGTGAGCGAAATGGCCTCCCGTACAAGGATTTGAATGGAGCCATGCCAATGGTAGATTGATAGCTATTATTGTAGGCAAACTCTACCAGAGGAAAGTGTCACACCCATGATCCCCCAAAATCTAGCATACATGCTCGTAGCATATCCTCCAACGTCTGGATAGTGCGCTAGGTCTGCCCATCTATCTGGGGATGGAAATCAGTGCTAAGACGTAGATGGGTGCCAAAAGGATGCTGCAATCCCCTCTAGACTCATGAGGTAAACTGTGCATCCCTATCCGAGACTATGGACCTCGTAACTGCATGCAATCGCACCACCTCATCCACATACCTCCTTGCTAAGGTATCCACTACACCCGACTACTTGATCGCCAGAAAGTGATCCGCTTTCGTCAACCGGTCCACCACTACCCAGATAGCATCACAGCCTCCTTGAACCTTGGGTAGCTCTGTGATGAAATCCATCGAGATATCATCCCACTTCCACTCGGGGAAATCTAAAGGTTGTAACAGAACACCAGGAACGCGGTTTTTAGCCTTCACCTGATAACACACTAGGAACCTGGCCACGAACTCCGCCACCACCCGCTTTACCCCAGGCCACCAAAACTGACTCCATAGACCCTGGTACATCTTGGAAACTCTCGGGTGCACTGCTAGGGGTGAGTTGTGGAACTCCCCAAGAACCCTCTCACGCATCGCCTCTGGAACAAACAACTTCCATCAGAAAAGCATATGATTATGACCAACCTCTGTCCACCCTTCCGGAGCATCTCCTTGGTTAACCTAGTCATGCATGACTTCACTATCTATGTTTCCCCACTGAGACTCCTCCACCTGCCGTAGTAGAGAATACTGCACTGTCATCTGATACAGGCAACCTCTACCACCATCCATCCTCGCATCCAGGTGCAGGGCAGCCAACTCCTCCATCGCCTTCCAAGTATCTTCCGAATCTCAAACCACATCCTTTTGAGACTTCCTACTCAAGGCATCAGCCACCACATTCCCCTTTCCTATGGTGTAGGAAATCTCGAAGTCGTAGTCCTAAAGTAAATCCATCCACCTTCGCTGCCATAAATTCAGGTCCCACTGGGAGAAGATATACTTCAACCTCTTGTGATCAGTGAAGACTACAAAGCGTTCTCCGATGAGGTAATGTCACCACAACTTCAGTACGAACACAACCGCCACAATCTCCAGGTCATGGGTGGAATAGTTACACTCATGGGGACTTAACTTCCTAGACCCATAGATGATCACTCCTTACTGTTGCATAAACACACATATGAGGCCTTTCCCTGAAGCATCACAGAACACCTCATACGCCACTCCTTCCTCTATAAACCTCAGCACTGGGGCACTTACCAACCTTTCCTTCAGATAGCAAAAGGTTGTCTCGCACTTCCCACTCCACATGAAAGCCTGGTCCTTCTTGATCAAATCCATAAAAGGTGCTGGAACTCGGGAGAAGTTGGGAACAAACCTCCGGTAGTAACCTTCTAGTCCAAGGAAACTACGGACATCTACCACGTTCTTGGGTGCTTCCCAAGAAACAACCGCCTCGACCTTCAATGGGTCCACTGCTGTTCCCTGCTCGAACACCACATGCCCAAAGAAGTGCACTTCTCGCACCCAGAACTTTCACATGGAAAACTTTCTATAGAGTTGGTGCTGCTGGAGGACCTCTAAAACTGTTCTCAGGTGCTCTGCGTGATCCTCCTCTGATCTTGAGTAGATCAGGATGCCTCCAATAAACACGACTATGAACCGGTCCAGATATTTCCAAAAGACATAGTTCATAAGCCCCATGAACACAACTGGTGCATTCGTAACACCAAAAGGCATGACTACAAACTCAAAGTTCCCATACCTGCACCTGAAGGTAGTATTCGAGATGTCTCCCTCCTTCACCCTCAATTAGTGATATCCAGACTGCAGATCGATCTTTGAGAACCAACTTGCTCCCCTCAGATAGTCAAAGAGATTGTATATCCCCGAGAGAGGGTAGTGATTCTTGACCATTACCTGATTCAATCTTCTATAGTATATGCACATCCTTATACCACCATATGCTTTATTTGAAAACAAGACAGGAGCACCCAACGACAACACACTTGGTCGAATAAAAACCTTATTCATCAGATCTTTAATCTGGATCTACAACTCCCACAACTCAGAAGGTTCAATTTGGTAGGGAGCCATTTAAATTGGACGGGCACCAAGTTGCAAGTCTATCCCAAACTCAACATCACGTTGAGGGGGTAGAGTCTCCACTTCCTCAGGGAAGACATACATAAACTCACAGACGATCCCTGGTACCTCCACCATCTCTTCATCCATTGAATCCACTGATATTTCAGCTAACAAGGAATGGTGGGGCTCCTCTCACCTTCTTCTTTTCTGGAAATCCTGCTCGCCAATGAAAGTTACACGTCGGCCGCCCAAATCTGAAAACATGACCCTTCCTCGGAAGCAGTCAATGATGGCACATATAGAGAACAGTCAGTCAATGCCCAGGATAACATCGTATGGATGTACCTGCAATAGTAGAAGATCCCTGATAGACTGATGCAGCCCTACCATCAGTCTACACTCTCGACAAACATAAAACAAGTCAGTCTAACCTCCGACTGGTGAGATCAGCACCAATGGAACTAGAAGTCTCTAAGTGTCTAAACCTAGAGCACGGTCCAGACTAGGTGAAACAAAGGAGTACGAAGCTCCTTTATCGAACAAGGAATAGGAAAGAGTACTAAACAAGCTGATCGTACCTCGATGACTTCCAGCCCTTCTGGAACTACTGCCTCTACGGCGTGCAACTATCCACGCCCATCTCCCCTGCCTCTCGGCTATCAGCCGCCTCCTCGACCATGACCTGGTCGAGGTCCTTGAGGGGAACCCTGGGGTCGGCCTCCTCTTGCAACGCCTACCTTGGGAGGTGCGGGAGCTTGCTGCCCCTACTGTTGCATCTGAAAGGGCCTAGCAGGAAACTGTTGCTGCTGAGGTGGGCGCTAAACCTGCCCACCCTCTCTGTACTGCACTCTGTCTAGGCACTAATTCCGAAGGTTCCCATGGCTTCCACAGATGAAGCATCTCTATCCTGGGCCCGAAAGTAAAGGGCGAGGGCTAGAAGATCGAAACTGGAACTACTGAGGCCTGCTTCCTGCTGGTCAAAACCTGGAGGTTCCTGATGCTAGAGGCCTTCTACTGATGACTTTACCCTTTGTCAAACCCAACTGGATTCACTTTCACGATACACCTCCCAGCATGTGCATCCTCTCCACCACTACAGCCTTTTTCTGGACCTCAAAGTATGTTGGTAGGGTAAAGGGAGTAACAGCATACTGGAGAGAAGGTCAAACTGCCTCCTCTAAACATCTTGCCTGAGACTCCTCATCTATAAAGAGGTCTGGAGCAAAGATGAGGAGATCCTTGAACTTGATCCCCAATTCTCTCACTGATATGCTCCCCTACTGGAGGGAGACTAGCTCCTGCCTCTTCTCAGCCTTCATCGTCGAAGAGAGAAATTCCGCCCGGAACTCCCTCTCAAAGTCATCCCACGCAACCTTAGCCTCCTTCTTCTCCCCAAGATAAAGCGTCCACCATTGACGCGTTGCTCCATGAATCTAGCTTACAGCCAAAGGAACCCAGTACTCTTTCGGAGCCTGGATCAAGCTGAAAGCTATCACCAGCTCCTCTATCCATCTCTCTATCTCCATATCTGAGATGTTAATCTTGTACTTCCTGAGGGTCTGCCGCTCAAAGGAACAAAGCGTCCTCTACCACTAATCGTCCTCCTCCTCTCGGTTAGCCCTCTGTCGATCAGCCAAAACAACCTCCAGGGCCTTGATCGTCCACACCACTCGTGGTCGTCTCCCAGGTGCCATAGCTGCAAGGTAAACAAGGAATACCTAAGCCCAAGTAGTGTAGAAGATTTAAGTTTTTTTAGACTTTTTATTCATTTTAAATTCCCAGAATACCCATGAAACATAAGAACACAAGTCATTATAATGAATGTACCTTCCCTAGGGTCTCTACCCTACAAGCAGTGTAGCCTCACTTGGCCGTTTGGTAGGTCCAGAGTCCTTGCATTGGATCACGGGGGGCCCTAAAATCCCATGTCCTAGCCGGTCTTCCCTGGACTATTTCACGCACTAAGATCACCCAACACTGTTGAACTACCATCCCATGCAATCCTGACTGTTCCTAACTCTATACTCCATCTTATCTCTCAACCTTTTTCTCTGATACCATTCTGTCACGACCCGCCTTCACCGAAAGGAGGGAAGGGACATCAGATTTCTAGACCCTTCCTTCTTTAAGTTGAAGGAGAGATAATGACCCCCGAGACCCGCCTTCAATAGGTCCTAATGTGGCGATTAGCACCAAGTTTATATAATTACACACAAGAAGGAAGGCATTGCCCTTTTTATTTTAATAGGATCGGGAGATAAGATAGTAAATCCCAAAAAACACCAAAAGAGGAAGGTAAAGGTATATCCCAAAGTAAACCATTCCCATATGCATGTTCAAAAGTAAGAGATAAAAGTCATAAGAACTCCAAAAGTAAAGTACCAAGAAAACAAAAATGACAACAGAAACTGCCCAAACGTCCAAGCTAGTACGGTCTCGCACGATCCCTGAAGTCCTCCTAGAAACCTAAAAGAAGTTTCATATACGTAGGGTGAGAATACAATTATACTTAGTAGGGAAAACCAATTACTCTCATGCACAAGTGGGGAGGCATTCTAATTCCCCGTGAAAAAGGAGATAACCAAAGCACCTAGCAAGGAAAACTATCCACCCAAGCCTCACCAAGGAACACTCTCCAAATAACGCAAGTCAAGTAATGTATAGTAATAGCACATTGATATTTGGGCACCCCACGCCACTTTCCCACTGGTTATTGAAGACATCCTATGCATCGAACCAGTCCCGCCATTTTCACCGCAGTCCCACTGCCACACCCTGCCTGCACACAGTTGGCATACAACCACAAATCCCACCCGCAAACACCTGGGCCACAACCACCATTCCGCTCCCAAACACCTGGTCCACAACTACCATGCGTAACCACGCCCGCAGACACCTGGGCCAAAACAACAGCTACCACGCCCGAAGACACCAGGGCATCATCCTGAAAACTCTTGGGAAACAACCTGCTCGCACACACCTGGGCCAACCACCACCACTACCCTACCTGAAAAATCTTGGGATATAATGGACCTCATGCCCTCACAGCCTACCCGAAGAGTCTTGGGATATTTGGGAAAGAGAGCAGAAAAGTAGATAACAACTAGCCACTTATACGAGTGTTGGGAAAAACACCCTCCCCATTAAATGGGGATGTTAGGCATGAAGTTCTCAACTTGGGTGGGGAGAAAATAAGAACATAAAAATTACAGATATATGTATAGGTAATAAGCACTTATCCCAACCTAGGGTTTCCAAGCCAACCTAAGCACAAACACCCTTGTTACTATTCATTCGTAAGATAAAGGCACATCACTCGTGGCCAAGTCACAACTCATTTCCAAAACAAATTCACCATTTAAACCATTCTTTTTTCAAGTTCATTTAATCCTATTGAGGTGAATTATACACTATTGGGAAACTAACAGGCATAACCACAATCTAGAGAAAGATAAATAGCCAAACAGTAATTTAATCATTCACACCCGGTTCTCTTGTGAAGTCACAACAACAAAGGGATCAGGGAGATCCCAAAAAGTACGGGAACCAAACCAAGCCTCAAGATACATCCCCACACCGCTTCAAACTCACAACCAATAATCATGCCACAGTGGAGGATCCCATCCTCACCCACATCACCCCATAAGCATCAAACAGTACCACACACCTACTACCACAACATAGTAGGGAAACTCCTGGGTCAAGCACATCATTCGCTAAGTTTTCTTTATTCTTGTTTGGTTAACTGGGGTGATCACACAAGGTTTGTTGTCCACAAGACATTCATTTAATCAGCCTAGTTTATATAATTAACCAAATTCCCATATTGGATCCATTCAATCATCACAGAATACGGTGGTTCATTAATTCATAAAGAAAGACCACCAACGGCCATGATTTTCAGTGGGCATAGGGGCATAGACTAGCACAATTCACATCATATATAATCAAGGGTAAGGAAAAGAATCAGAACATAGATCACACCCCACATTAATTCTATAGAAGTCTTTTTTTATCTTCATTAACATTTAGTTTCATCCATCCTGCAGAAATAATAGCATACCCACCCCACATGACACACAGTAAAGAGAGACAAAGGAAAAACCCTACTTGGTTGATCAAGGATCGAAGTTCTTCTTCACGCGCCAAGAACTAGAGATGCTCGACTTGTAGGGAAAGAAATTCGGGGACTCCAAACACACTAGGAAGAAAATGAGACCAGCCAAGAGGAAGAATAAGGAATTCTCGTGTGATATAAGGATGAGATCTCATTGTTACGGGATAAGGAAATTTGAACGTCTTTAAAGTTGGATCGTGGTACCCCACGCAGTTGGGTAGTTACACATGACGGGATTAATTATTATTTAAAGATTCCCATCAGAAAAGGTGGTAACAGCTGGGACTTTAAATAATTTTATATAAACAGAGGGGCACGATATGTAGACACACAACTAGGTCCGTTGAGGGTCACCCCACCTTTAGGAATTTAAACATTGATTATGGGCTTAAAAATGGCCTTGAACCACTTATAAAAAGGTTAAAAGGGCCTAAAAGTTGTGTTATGGGAGGAACTACAGAAGAAAAAACCAACAAGGCCGAGTGGAACCGATCGTGCCACACACCGATCGGTCACACCGATCGGCCGCACCAATCGGTCACACCGATTGTTGAGGAACTGATCGGTGACACACTGATCATGCCACACACCGATCAGCCACATTGATCAGTCGCACGGATCGGTGAGGCACTGATCAGTGACACATTGATCATGTCACACCTGTCGGTGGGGCACCGATCGTGTCACACTGATTGGGTGCACACCAATTGGTCGCCCGTCGATTAGCCGCCCGTCGATCGGTCGCCCGCCGATCGGTCGCCCCCGATCGGTTGCCCGTCGATCGGTCGCACACCGATCAGTGGCACACCAATCACTCGCACCCACCGAGACGCCACCCTTAGGATCTGGATTTTGGTAAAGGGATAGACCATGAGGGTCTGGTCCATTACACATATCACTCAAACATACCATAAAAAACCATTATTTACATTATTTTACACATTAAATAGGTTTTATTATTCTTAAAAGTCTAACCATAAGATAATTAAGTGGATATATAAATGAGATCCTTCAATGAATCAGTAATTGAATTAACAGATCACTTTAATTATGTTTTTTTTCTTAACCTAAATCTTTATTTTATGTTTGAAAACTAATAATTTTAGTATCCAAAAATATGCCGAAAAGTTATAAAGATTATTGAATCACAATTATCCACCATCTTTCCCATTAAATGGGAAGTGAAAGTATCACACACACGAAAAATGAGTTTTTCATATCCTCTTGATGATAAAAATAATTTTCCACCACTATATATCATTGATGGTTATTATGAGTAATTTAATGATAAGACATGATAAATATAAAATAATTACTATTTTTTAATTATAATATCATATCTTCATTATTACATTGATTTTTTTGGGAAAACAATAATGTCTCTCACTTGTACGTGCAGATTACCAACTCTACAAAGTAATGTGAATTTTTTTCATTTCTGTTTTACTTGGATAATAATGCAGTTAGATTAAGTTAATATAAATGATTTATTTGATTTTATAATAATCCTATAATTTTTAATTTTTATTTTATGTTCTTTTTAATATCTTAAGATAAGTGAAAAAATTGTCCATGTGAACGTATAGCCTAACATCTACATTAATGGTGTAATTCGTTTCTCTATATATATCTTTTACAGATGACCATACATATATATATATATACTTAAAATATATGTTATTTAAAACTTTATTAGCATTCTTGAGATGATTTAACCATTATCAATGTAAAATAATTAGAACTATTGAACTGAAAAATTACTATAAATGATATATTTAACACCAAAAAAATGAATATTTTTATAATGAATTAATGATAAATATGAGTTTAATTTTTATAAAGTCATCATATTTAAAATTATAAGTACATACATGATTCATTTATAGTAGTTTATTAATTTTATATTTATTATACAAGAGGGTAGATTTATTTCAATGTATATAGAACTCAAGGAAACTAACTACTCAACTGACTTGTATTTTTGTGGGATATATTCCATATTCGCAACTTATTCCCTTATTATAGATTATATACTACCTATTAATGTATTTTTTGATCCGTTTTATCAAAATTATTAGGATTTAAAAATACATTTAATTTTCTCCCTTTAATGTGGTTTTGATTCAAAGATTATAAATGTTGAAAGGTTTTACAATCTCAAATTATCTTTATTGAGACATATGATTTTCATGAACATATATTACTTTATGAGGAGTATATAATATCATTTTAGAAGATATATCAATATTACAATAATTTTATTTATATTTAATTTTTCATTTGATGTTTCTATTTCATCCTAATTATGATTCAAATGTTACTAAACCAATAACGTTTTCATGTCACAATATCATTCTTTATCAGGATTGTTTATGATTTTGATTCTATTAATAAATTTTTTTATATTTACCTTAATAAACTCATGAATTTTCTTTTACTATAGTTACATATTTTGAACAAATTTTTTTCTTTCATTCTCCCCACTTTAAATTTTCAATAGACCGAAACATCATTTTTAAGGAAAATCGATTTATAATTTCAATTCAGTCAAAAAACCATTTTCATCCATGTATATGTTTTCTAAAAATGATTTCAATAATTTTTTATTATTATACTATTATTTTTTTAATTTATTTCTACCCATTATTTAATTTTTACAAAATTTTTTAAAATGAATCTTGTTGAATTTTTTCTGAAGTAGATAATTATTCAATTTTCAAAAAAAATGTAATGGAATGTTTTTATTTTGATTTATAAGACATGGAGGAACAGTCGCTTTGTTATGACCATTAAATAATATAAATATTCCTTTAAATGTATACGTTTCAATTTAAAAAATTATATTTTAATTTTTTTTAATGTATAATTTTAGAAAATTATTCTCTAAGTGGAAGGTGTATTTTTCATATAAATGTTTTAATTGTATTATCTGGTTATTTCTATTAATAAAATACAAAAACCCTTGATATAAATTATTATTTAATGGGGATATGTTTCAACAGTACCATCCTTATTTTTCTTCATATGGTTCATGATTATGATGAAATTATTTTTATTGGAAAATTTATTCTTACATTGGTAATGGTATGATGAAATGATTAAATTTTTATAGAACTGAATCCAATTCCACTTCTTATACTACGATGAAATATTTATAAAACTCATTTATATTCATGGGATAGAATATGTTAATTTTTTACGAACTTGTTTCATAATCTTTTATGATTATCATTATGTGACGGTTGGTCCCAAAATTAAATATTATTTTAAGGAATTGGGAATATATTGATATATTATGACATAAATATCCTTAAAATAGGGAGTGATCTGAGTTCAGTAATGATATTTTTATATAACTACAGTCTTGGGAGTGAAAATTGACTACTATAATGGTTTGGGGAGTGAATCCAATCCAGTATAATAGTATTGGATGAGATCTATGACTATTATTGAAAGGATTTTTTATTCTTCTCTATATTTGAAAAACTCTTGTCTTATTCCAATGTTCTAATCCCATGACACATGTTATTGTATTACTATATTATTCATATATTATTAACTACCATGATTTTTTTATGTCACCCAATATTATGATCAATGTTATTAAGGTTTTTTTGAGATTTTATTCACATGTTATCATGCAATTATGACTATGTTATGATCAAGTGATCATTCTAATTTCCCTTTTTTAAACTTATTAATCATTTAAGCTCACCTATTTTGATGATTACATTCTTCTAGGTTATGAATAATGTTATTAAGTATTATATTTCTATTAAGGTTGATAGTATGAATATTTTAACTAGATATCACATAATTCACTTACTAACTAGATCACTATGTATTGACATTTACAAACATACTAGACCGAAATGATTCTTGTGGGGAACAATACCTAAAAATATGTAAATTCTATGTATGATAATTATTGGTCATTACAATTCATTTATAGTTTTTTATCTCTATTATCCATGATCTACATCCAAGCATAGTGTATTATATTAATTTCCCCACTTTAATAATAGTTTCTAGTATGCTTATAAATTTACCTATGCATATCAGTTGAGAGATTCAAACCAGGTGTGCAGAAAGGAATATTTTTCAAGAACTAGATGAGAATTGAGTCCATCTACATGATCCATTTTAGGGGTAATTATCCCTTTTTACAACAGATCTATATCCATAAACACTTGTAGTTCAATGAAGTATATATTTTCATAGAAACAACATTATCTATACTTTACCAAAATATGGGGATTTTTTATTATTTTTAGTCTTTTATACAAGGTTTTAACTATATTTTTTGGATCCAAATCCACGATAATAGATAATAATTCCTCTAATAACAACTATGAATACCCAAATAATACTCCCACATTATATTAGTATATATTTCATAATGATACACTTAATACTACAATATGAGATCATGATTCTTAATGTATTTTGGTAATTAGGTAAATATAATAACAACATAAAATAGAAATGAAAGGAGATAATATAAAGCTATATATCATGATCTTAAACTTCTATGATCATCATAAACAACAATTGATAACCTGGGGATGTATATTATAATTGGGTGATTTATAAATCCCATTAATTTTATTATCGAATCATAACCTAAATAAATTAAAACAAATGAGTTAGGAGGAATTTCAACATAACCTATTATGGGTGAGAATCATAAAAATGATGAATTAAGTGATATATTATATGATAACAAAAAGGTAACATTGGTATGTGGAAATAATACAAATCATAACATCATAGTCATAAATCAAGGCTAACTGACAAAACATCATAACATTGTGTGATTAGGATAACCCTGAAACACCATACATAAACTCTCATAGGATAAATACATTACCCTATGAATTGGAGGGTTATATAATTTTGGTCCCACACGTCACATTCATATCATGTACATGAATAAGTGTTTCAAATATATTATACAACATAGAGATGATTTTTGTTTCATATAATACCATGAATAATTATTGTGAGTAACATTGTAATGTCCTGAATTTTTTCCCTGTATTATTTTAATATTATATGGGAATTCTTTCGACACCAGGCTTTGAGACAGTGTGCAGTTCCAAGGCCCAGTGAGCCCAGAACAAATTTTTGAATTTAATTAAATAATTAAATAATGTGAACATGTGGTTTTCCTAAAAAAGTGGAATAGCTCCTGAATGAGTGCTTGGATTATAAATATAAGAGCAACATTGCGTCCAGAGCAACGGGTTTACCCTAGGAGAGACCTAACATCGGCTGCCACAAGCCGGTGGTGAAATTCAGATTTTGGATGCAACGGTAATAAAATATTTTATTAAAATATTTTATTAAGTCTTGTTTCATCAAATATATCTAATATTTTTAAATAGAGATTTGCGCAGGGGTCTAGGGATACAGACCTCATAACCCTGAAATCCCTGGAGGCTCTGGGAAAGCTCTAGACGAAACCCCCAACATGGCGATGACGTTCTTGACAAAGTTCGTCGGAGATGACGATACGGTGACCGGATCTTCGCCAACAAACACCGCGAATCCAGGTTGGATGTTTGATTTTGATTTTCCTTTCCTCATTCTTGTTTCTTACGATGAACGTGGACTAATCCACAAGATATTAGCCCACAGATCGATCGTATTTGTGGGATGGGATTTTTGCGGGGATTTTGGGATTTGATTCTTGAAGATAATTTGGTTTCTTCCAACCTTCTAATGGTGAGGAACCAAGATTGACACGAACATCAATAGAGGTTCATCCCTCTCAATGTTCTGTGTTTTTCTTCCCAGATCTCTCGCGTTCTCCGTGTGCATTCTACGCGTTCTTCACGAAAGTATGAATGACAGATCTTTTTGAATCTGTTGTGTGACGCAAAGATCCCAAATTGAAGACCTAGCATCGAAACAACCCCATGGAGGTGCGACGACGGTTTCAGTGGACGGATCGAATCGGATCTGAAGATATCACTCTTCAAGCGATTTCTGCACGGAAGACTGGAATTTGATTTTGGAGCTGATCGAAGGCCCAAAACCCACGGAATCGGCATCACAAAGATGAGGCAACCTGAAACCTTGAGTTTCATGGTGAACGGACAATAGAAATAGGATCCAGAGATCTGACTGAGGTGTGAGGAGGAACACAGTGAGTCTCAAAATTTCTCGACCACACGGCGTGTAGTATGGGCTACACGGCGTGTGTTCATCGGCGGACCACCCGACGTGTACTCTGGGAGTACACAGAAACGGGTTGCGTACACGACCAAGGACACGGCGTGTACACCCTTCCCCATCCAGACTCGGCCAGTTCCACGGGATACCCCATATACAAGTACAGGGGCAGGTGAAACTGATGGACACCGTGTATAGGAATATGGCTAGGGTACACGGGTGTTTCCCAGTTGACATAACATGGTGTGTGCTTCGACTTACACATCGTGTATATGATTTCCAGAACGAATTTGATTCTAGACACAGTCTGTTTACACGGGAAGTAATCAGAGTCAGGGAACACGGTGTGTGATCCTTCTACACATCGTGTAGTTGAGTTTTACACAGCTTGGACAGGTGACATGGGCCGTTTACACGGGCAGTACCTGGAGTCAAGGAACACGGAGTGTAACCATACTCCATTCCATGTAACATGTTTTACATGGCTTGAGCCAGTGGCCTTCTGTGACCTGGACTAGTTTCCATAGGGTTCGTCCCCTTGGTCATTCTTATGAAGGTTTACGGTATCATTTCCTATATACAGAAGTATGATCCCTTTAGTAGGAATTCCTGAATAGAGTTTTTGTAATCCCCTCTATGATACTTAGAGCCGGATCCTCTATTCATTCTTGGAACCCTTGGTATAGTTCATGGTATCGACATGACCAACTTTACCCAGGCACCGATCCTCTGCTTAATGGATTAGTTCAAACTAAGTTGTTCAAATCACCCCTTAGCTATTGGTTGTGATCCTCATCTGAACATCATATTTCTCAAGTACTTGTGGAGTGTGTTCTCCTGGAATGACTACTTCGTATATCTCTCCTTAGACCTATGAGTGGGTTCTCCTTATTACGTGCTTAGTGTAATCTTCGAGCTAGATCTTAGTGCATGTTTTACGATGGTCGATCGTGTATGAGTATATTTGGATATTCTTGTTATATATTCCATAGACATATACTGTGTGGAGCTGACTGTATATTTCCTTTGTGGTATTTCCATTGTTGTATCTCCTTTGTGGTTTTGGGGTGTCCTAACGTGTATTATTATACTCACCCCAGCACGGGATTTTCCCGCACATGACGTGTCTTGTGTAGACGAGCGATCCTTTGACAGGATTCTAGGTGGACCAGGACCGGACGGTGCTCAGTGAGATCAGATAGGCTGAGGTGTGTTCCTACGGCTGCGGATTGAAGTCCAAGTACCTTTATTTACAGGTTGGACTTTGTTACAGACTTTCTTTTGGTGGGATTGTACTTTTGGCCCAGGGTTTTAATCTTACAGTACTTTACTTTCCTGTTGTACTCTGTTTTGTTTGGATTTTTAGTGTATTCATGCATTTCCATTTTTAGTAGTTTTTACCTTTCAGATTTGTGGGCTTGGAGATGAGTGTTCTTGTGTACAGGTTTATAGTCAATGTCTCCCAGGTTAGTGATATGCCTACTCGGTGCTAGTCACCAGCCCCTGGCCTATTAGAGGCGGGCTTGGGGAGTTGCGGCTCAGGCCACACTGGGATGGGTCGTGACAGAGTGATATCAGAGGTGGTCAGTTCTACCTTAGGACTAAGAGTTTGTGAGTTGGTTTGGGGTAACAGTGTTAAGTGTTTCGAGTTCAGCTTTCAGGCCAGGGACCCCAGTGTTGGTGCGGGCGGCCGACGTATCCATACACCAGGACTCTGATAACTTTCTTTTCGACTCAGAACATGAGAAAACTAGTTGAAGATGAAAAATAACGGTACATGAATCATATAGAAATGGGTTGTGGTTCCCATTTCCTTCTTGAGTCATCTCTTCGGATATACTCACTGACTGAGATACATCTTGTTTCTTTACAGGATGCCTCCGTGATGTGCACCCATTAGGATCTAGAAGCTTGATCACAAGGATGACCCCCTTAGTGATGAAGCTTCGATATAGGGACCAGATCCCCCATTTTTTCTTTAAGGTGGTGTGCCAGTTATTCCACCACCTGTGGAGCAATTTTTAGTGCCTACTGTACTAGTAGAGGAGGAGTGCAGGCTGAGCGCACTCCACAAGTTTTAGAGACAGAGACCCCTCACGTTTCTAGGTGAGCCTGACCCTCAAGAAGTAGAGGACTGGCTTGAGGCAGTGACCAGAGTCTTCCATTTAGTTAGGACACCAACAGACTAGATGGTAATCCTGGCGGTGAGCCTTCTGCATGGCTTGGCAGGGCAATGATGGAGTTTGGTTATCCAGACTCACGACAAGGCGACTCTTGCATGGTCAGAGTTTGAGCATCTCTTTAGAGAGGAGTTTTCACCGGTTACCCTAAGAGTAGTACATATAAAAGAGCTTCTTCAGCTTCAACAGGGAACCATGATGGTGTATGACTATTCATCGACGTTTACCGAACTCTCTCGGTACTCGATGGATATGGTCAGGGATCAGTACTTTAGATCTCAGACTTTTGAGCAGGGCTTGTGCAGAGATATCTGATCTAGTATCATCCCTATGAGAATTTCTACTTATTCTGGGGTGCTCGTGTGGGCTTTGGTGGTCGAGAGCTTCTTAGAAGAGCAGAGACAGCCGACAGTTGTCAGTAGTGAGGAAGATGGAGCAGAGACCTCGGCAGCAGGGATCCGACATCAGGGACCCAGGCATGGGAGATGTTTCCATAGGAGATCCCAGGACAGGGGATCTTCCATACAGGATTCGCAGGGCGCATCTAGCCAGCCTCGAGAGAGGTGATGTTACTCAAGCGATGGTCGGGGACATCTCACCCGAGATTGTCCGACCCGCCGTACTACTGACACGGGAGTAGTGGATGGACCACCATGGCAGAGGAAACGTGTGGAGAAGATAGATCTGCAGGGCAGTGGACGTGGTAGAGGAGCTGGGAGAGAATCTGGAGGTGGTCGGTGTTTTGACCTTTTGCCACCACCACCCCTGGGAGGTCCACCCTAGGCTTAGGGAGCTGGTGGAGAGAGGATGGGACAACTGCAGGCAGCAGAGGTTTATGACCCAGGTACTCCCATAATTATTAGAGGTACAATCTGTGACTTTTATACTTTGGATATCGTACTGATAGACACAGGTGCTAGTCATTCTTTTCTTTCTTCTTATCTTGTTCGAGACCTTGAGATTCCTGTTGATTCGTTGACTCGACCCTTAAACTTATAAACACCGACTAGAAAAGGTTCAGAGATCACACACCTTTGCAGACAGTGTGACCTGACCCTTGGAGGTGAGAGTTTTGGTTGGAACCTCTTGGTGGTAGCGTCGAGGCCTTACGATGTCATTCTTGGTTTGAATTGGATATCCACAGTTCATTCCTAGATTGACTGTTTTAGGCAAAGGGTGTGGTGTGTCCGCAGCGATGGAACAAGGTTCTCCTTCGTCGATGAAAAGGAGTCCCAGGCAGCATAGG
Organism: Viscum album; assembly: GCA_963277665.1. Classification (NCBI taxonomy): domain Eukaryota; kingdom Viridiplantae; phylum Streptophyta; class Magnoliopsida; order Santalales; family Viscaceae; genus Viscum; species Viscum album. The sequence continues at coordinate 1,064,477,482 of OY728140.1, forward strand.
ATGGACTCCTGCATAGGAAGGTACAGTCGATTTCATAACAGTTGGATACCCTAGCCCTTGTCGTAGCAGATGTTACGAGTTTCCAGTTTCCAGCAGTAGTGGCTGAGTATGAGGACGTCTTTCCAGAAGATGTCCCCGAGATACCTCCCTGTTGGGAGATAGATTTATGCATTGAGTTGCAACCTTGGATGACACTGATATCAGCATCAGCATATCAGATAGATCTTGCAGAGCTTCGTGAGATGAGGGTGTGGCTGGAAGACTTTCAGAATAAGGACTTTGTGAGACCCAGGGTTTCACCCTAGGTGGCCCCAGTGTTGTTTTCCATAAAGGAAGATGGGAGCTTGAGGTTGTGTGTGGATTACCGGTGCTTGAATTAGGTGACCGTGAAGAACCAGTATCCACTACCAAGAATCGATGACCTCTTCGGCCAGTTAAGAGGTGAAGGATGGTTATCAAAGGTTGATCTATGATCAGGATACCACCAGTTACGAGTACGAGATGAGGATATACCGAAGACATCATTTAGATGTCGCTACGGTAACTATGAGTACTTGGTGATGCCCTTCAGTGTGATGAACGCCCCTGTAGTATTTATGGGACTCATGAACCGGATCATTCAGCCCTATCTAGATCATTTTGTGGTGGTCTTCATGGATGATATCCTTGTGTACTCTGTTTCCAAGGAGGAGCACACGAGGCACCTAAGGATTGTTTTGGATACACTCCTAGAGCACCAGTTGTATGGGAAACTCTCAAAGTGTCAATTCTGGATACAGGAGGTCCACTTTCTGGGATACTTTTCTTAGAAGATGGTGTAGTAGTGGACCCATCCAAGGTAGAGGCAGTGTTAGCATGGGAGCCACCCCAGAGCGTGATGGAGGTGCGGAGTTTCCTTGGGTTGGAAGGATACTATAGGAGATTCATTCTTGATTTCTCCAGGATGTTATCACCCATGACAGCTTTGACCTAAAAGGGGAAGACTTTCGTGTGGAATGAGAGATGCCTGCAGGATTTTTAGCAGTTGAGACAGAGTCTGACGAGTGCCTCGATCTTGAGATTACCGTAGGAGGGTGTCGAGTACATAGTGTTCTGCGACGCATCAGGAACCGAGCTTGGTTGTGTCCTGATGCAGAAGCAAGTGATGATTTCCTATGGCTCACATCAGTTGAGTCCACAAGAGCAGAACTATGTGACCCATGATCTTGAGTTGGCAGTGGTAGTCTTCACGTTGAAGATGTGGCGGCCCTACCTGATGGGAAAGCAGTTTATTATCTACTCTAATCACAAGAGTCTCAGATATATCTTTTTACAGAAGGATTTAAATTTTATACAGAGACGGTGGATTTATTTTCTCCAGGATTATGACTTTGAGATCGTTTATACTCCTAGGAAGGGGAACATTGTGGTAGATGCTCTCAGCAGGAAATCCAGTTCGCAGTTGTTGGATGAGGCGATAAGATAGTTGGCCTCTTTATAGTTATCCTTCATGGATAGAGATGAGGGAGCTTACCTTCAGTATATGGTTGTTACCCCTCCCCTCTTAAGGTGAGTAAGGGAAGCATAGCTCGAAGATGCTATCTTTGATACTCTACGTGCTCAGATATCCACAGGTGATGCTGCTGATGGATATTCAAAAGGTGGGGAGTGCGTTGTTCTTTTCTGAGGGCACATAGTAGTACCAATGGCATTGCAGGAGGAGGTTCTGAGGGACTTCCATACATCTCTGTTGGTAGTGCATCCAGGTGTGGAAAAGATGTACCAAGACCTCCGACGTCAGTTCTGGTGGCCACGAATGAATAAGAGTGTGGCAGAATTTGTTTCTCGGTGCCTTACTTGTCAGCAAGAAAAGGATGAGCACCAGGTGCCAGCTAGTTTGACTCAGCCCCTTGAGGTGCCAGAGTGGAAGTGTGATGGGATATCCATGGACTTCGTGATGGGTTTACCACGTACATCCAGGGGAAATGATTCCATCTGGGTGATTGTTGACCGACTAACCATGTTGGCCCACTTTCTATCCATACAGGGGAAGAGTTTGGTAGAGATCTTAGGACACCTCTACATGCAAGAGATAGTTCTAATTCATGGAGTTACATCCACAATTGTCTCAGATCATGATGCTCATTTCACATCCCGTTTGTGGAAGGTATTGTAGGAAGATTTTGGGACTCAGTTACGCTTGAGCACAGTGTTTCATCCTAAGACTGATGGTTAGACATAGTGGACTATCTAGGTTCTAGAGGATATGCTACGAGTTTTCATACTTGACTCCGGTCGTAGCTGGAAGGATCAGCTACCACTGGTGGAATTTTCTTATAAAAACAGTTATCATTCCACTATCGGTATGGCACCATTAGAGGATTTGTACGGATGGCCTTGCAGGTCACCACTTTTCCGGACTGACCCAGGAGAGTCGGCACTCATGGGCCTAGAGATGGTGCGAGCTACTACAGAGAAAGTGCAAGTCATCAAGGAGCAGATGAAGACTACACAGATTCGGCAAAAGTCTTATGTCGACCGGAGATGGAGGCCCTTGGAGTTCGAGGAGGGAGACCATGTGTTCCTTCGGGTCTCACCTCGAAGGGGATTGCAGAGATTTGGCCAAGGCGGTAAGCTATCTCTGAGGTTCATCGGCCCTTTTCAGATTCTGAGTAGAGTTGGAAAGGTGGAGTACCGCTTGGCTCTACCTCCTCATATGGACCGAGTACAAAACGTCTTCCATGTATTGCAGCTGAGGATGTATGTGCATCATCCATCACACGTTATCGACTGGGGCGAGATGGAGATTGATGATGGGGCGACCTTTGCTGAGTACCCAGTGGAGATTGAGGATCAGTAGGAGAATATCCTTCGTGGGAATGTTATTCCCTTGTTGTGTGTTTGGTGGCAGCACTAGAATCTCCAGGAGATCACATGGGAGCGGGAGGCTCAGATTTGTGTGTAGTACCCACATCTTTTTGAGTATCCTTTGTTTTGGCTATTCGAGGACGTAAAATCCCTAAGGTGGGTGTGATGTATTGTCCCAGATTTTTTCTATGTATTATTTTAATATTATATAGGAATTATTTTGAGATCGGGCTTTGAGACAGCATGCAGTTCCAAGGCCCGGTGAGCCCGGAACAAATGTTTGAATTTAATTAAATAATTAAATAATGAACATGTGTGGTTTTCATAAAAAATGAAATAACTCCCAAATGGGAGCTCAGATCAGAAATCTGAGGGCACCGTTGCATCCAGAGCAGTGTTTTTACCCTAGGAGAGACCTAACATCGGCTGGCACAGGACAGTGGTGAACTCCAGATTTTGGATGCAACCGTAATAAAATATTTAATTAAAATATTTTATTAAGTCTTTTTGCATCAAATATCTCTAAGCTTCTTAAATAGAGATTTTAGTAGGGGTCCAGGGTTACAGAAATCATAACCATGAAATCCATGGAGGCTATGGGAAATCTCTGGAGGAAACCCCCAACGCGGCGACGACGTTCTTGATGAATTTCACCGGCAACAATGACGCGACGACCAGATCTTTTCCAACGAACACCGTGAATCCAGATTGGATGTTTGATTTTGATTTTACTTTCCCCGTTCTTGATTCCTACAAAGAACGCGGACTAATCCATGAATAGATTAGCCCAAGTATCGATCGCATTTGTGGGATGGGATTTTTGCGGGGATTTTGGGTTTTGATTCTTGAAGATAATTTGGTTTTTTCCAACCTTCTAACAGTGACGAACCAAGATCGACATGAAAATCAATCAAGGTTCGTCCCTCTCAATTTTTTGTGTTTTTTCCTCGATTTATCGCGTTCTTCATGTTCATTCTACACGTACTTCGTGGAAGTATGAATGAAAAATCGGTGCGCATCTGTTACGCGACACAACTATCCCAAATTGAAGACCTAGCATTGGAACAACCCCATGGAGGTGCGACGACAGTTTCAGTGGACAGATCAAAGCGGATCAGAAGATATCATTCTTCAAGCGATTTCGGAACGGAAGACCAAAATTCTATTTTGGATCCAATCAAAGGCCCTAAACCCACAGAATCGGCATCACGACGATGATGCGACCTGAAACCTTGTGTTTCGTGGAGAACAAAAAAGAGAAATGGGATCTAAAGATCTTGCTGAGGTTTGAGGAGGAAGACAGAGAGTCTGGAAATTTTCCGACTACACAGCGTGTAGTATGGGCTACACGGCTTGTGTTCGTCGGCGGACCACCCAACGTGTACTATTGGAGTACACAGACACGGGTTGGGTACACAACCAAGGACATAGCATGTACACCCTTCCCTGGTCAGACCCGGCCAGATACACAGGATACCCCGTGTACTAGTACATGGGCAGGCGACACGGACGGACACCGTGTACGGGCATACGGCCAAGGTACACAGGTGTTTCTCGGTTGATATAACACAGCATGTGATTCGACTTACATGCCTTATATATGATTTCTTACATGAATTCGATTCCAGACACAGGCCATTTACAAGGGAAGTACTCGGAGTCAGGTAACACGTCATGTGATACTTCTACACGCCGTGTAGTTGAGTTCTACATAGCTTGGACTGGTGACATGGGCCGTTTATAGGGGTAGTACCCGGAGTTAAGGAACACGGCGTGTAACCATACTACACACCGTGTAAGCTGTTTTACATGGCTTGAGCTAGTGGCCTTCTATGACTTGGACTAGTTTCCTTAGGGTCTGTCCCCTTGGTCATTCTACTGAAGGTTTCAGGTATCATTTCCTACATACAGGAGTATGATCCCTTTAGTAGGACTTCCTGAATAGAGTTGTTGGAATCCCCTCTATGAGACATAGAGCCTAATCCTCTATTCATTCCTGGAACCCTAGGTAGAGTTCTGGGTATCGACGTGACCAACTTTACCCGGGCACCGATCATCTTCTTAGCAGATTAGTTGAGACTGAGTTGTTGGAATCACCCCATAGTTATTAGTTGTGATCCTCATCTGAACATTGTATTTCTCAATTACTTGTGTAGTGTGTTCTCCCAGAACGAGTACTTAGTATCTCTCTCCTCATACCTAGGAGTGTGTTCTCCTTGTTACGTGCTTAGTGGAATCATCAAGCTAGATCTTAGTGGTGGTTTCGCGATGGTTGATCGTGTATGAGTATATCTGGATATTCTTGTTATATTTTCTATAGACATATATTGTGAAAATCTGACTGTATATTTCCTTTGTGGTATTTACCTTGTTGTATCTCCTTTGCTTTTTTGGGGTGTCCTACTGGGTATTGTTATACTCACCCCTACACTGGCTTTGCCCGCACGTGCCATGTCTTGTACAGACGAGTGAGCCTTTGACAGGATTCTAGGTTGACCAGGATCGGACGGTGCTCAGTGAGATTAGACAGGCCGAGGTGTGTTCCTACGTCTACAGATTGCAATCCCATTACCTTTCTTTACATGTTGGACTTTGTTATAGACTTTCTTTTGGTGGGCTTGTACTTTTGGTCCAGGGTTTTACACTTACTATACTTTACTTTCCGGTCGTACTCTGTTGGTTGGGATTTTTAGTGTATGCATGCATTTCCATTTTAGTAGTTTTTACCTTTCATCTTTGTGGGCTTGGAGATGTGTGTGTGTGTGTATGTGTACAGGTTTATAGGAAATTCCTCCCATGTTAGTGATATGCCTACTCGGTGCTGGTCACCAGCCCCTGGCCTATTGGAGGCGGGCTTGGGGAGTTGCGGCTCAGGCCCCACCTGGACGAGTCGTGGCATACATATTTTTTAGTGAAAAATTAATTAATTATAGGTACATTTGGGTGAATACCAATGAGTGGTAATGGTGATTGGAATTTACTACACAAATGTTTGGTATGTAAATCACATCATAATTTCTACATAAAAATTGATGTACAAAAATATTAATTTAATTTCTTAATGAGAGTGAATCAGTCTCTTATAAAATAAAAATTATAAATACAATAATAGGGATGTTTAAATTCATGTCCAAAAATAAAATCATTTTATGAATAAGATATAATATAATGAAGATTCATGAATTAATTAGATGAGGATATGATCCCTTACTTTTATAGGGTGTTTTTTAAATCTAGGAAGGATATTCATAGGAGCTTAGGGCACTTTGGTACGGACATAGAGAGGTAAGGGGTGAGAAAAATCATGATCTGAGGGTTTTTAGTCATGTGGAATGAGAGATTGGTTGCGTTATTATACTAAAACATAAGATAATTCTTTTTTAATTTTTAAACATAGGTTTTTGACTCTATATACAAAATTAATCCAAACAACAAACCATCCAATAGTTTTTTTCATTTTTTTCTCCTAAAGAGTAGTGTATTTAATTATTTTATAAGATAAGTAAATTACTATGTAAAATAATTCCTATGGTTATGTATAAGTGATATTTTTTATAAATAATTTATTTTATAACATTAAAATATAATATAGGTTTCAGGTGATACATTAACAATTTATAAAATTAATCAATTAACTTAAAAACAAATAAAATTAAACTTTAATCATAATTTGGTCTTTGGAACAATTTATAGTATTTATTATATAATTTTTTTCTCATTTATGATTTCATAATACATACAGTACAATATTACTGTATTTATTTTTTAATAAAAAAATTGATTTTCTTAGAAAATTATAAAATTTATTTATTGGATAATTCAGATGTGCTAATTTTAATAAATAACATTTATTTTATTTTAATAATTCTCTACATATGATAATTTACACATTTAAATCAAAAATCCCAATATATTTAAAAATAATGTTTTTTTATTAATTTTAATGTTAAGGGCCTTATATAAATTACATTTGGCATCATAAAATTTTATTATAATTTATATTTATTAAATATTATTTAATTATAATATTTTATTAAAATGTAATTTTTTAAAAATTTATTGAATTCATAAAAATGTAATGAAATGACTGAAACTATATATTTTCCAAGGATACAATTTTTTTCATAATATCATAATTTAGTTTTTATCAGATGAATTATTTAATAATTTTAAGGTAATAAGAATACATAAATATATCATTAATTTAAAAAAAATATAAAAATTCATATTTTTAGGATCTATATAAATATCCCTTTATTACCCAAATGAATTCACTAAAGGTAAGATGTGAGATGGTGACATTTTCTTTGGGTGTTTAAATGAACCTAGTTTTTAGAATGATTTTGATGATCTTGACCATCTATAAGAAATGGTTTCTCTTATGCTTTAGTTAATGACTCCCATAATTTGGCTGGTCAACAAAAAATCATGGTGGTGTTATCCCCTCTAAAGCTATGATAAATGGGTTTTATAGTATATGATCTTATAGGTTTAGGCCATCATATACTTTTACTATGTCAATTTTATTTATCATAGTCATATATATATACTAATCATATAATCATTGAATAATGGCTATATTATCAATGGTTATGATGATTTATGTTCATCTAAATCCAACTAGATAGAAGTTATAAGGATCCAAAATATAGTTATGCTCATTTTTTATATATTTTTAATTCTTAATAATGTATTTTATCAATTAAAAATTTAATTTTATATTTAAATTTCTGATCGTTACATCTATTTGTATTACCATTCATGTAATGAAGAAATGAAAAATGAATCTCATCACTTCATGGAAGTGTTTTTCCACATGTATGCACGAGTGACATTATTGCTTTCTAACGGATTGAAGGGTAAGATGGTATATATGATATTATAAGTAGAATAGAATAAATATATCATAAATATCATATGTAATTATTAATTTAATTATAATAACCATCCTTAATTTAAGATTATGAAAAATTAATTATATTGCTATGTGGAGATAGTAAGTCGTATAAATGAATGAGCGTTACATTCACATCCAATTTGATTGAAAATAGTGTGTGTAATTTTTGTTTCATAATGATAATAATATTTATGTACATTTATGGAACTTAATTAATTATTTTATGATAAATACCATAGATTTATAGGTGTTTTATATGAAATAAATTGATGCTATTCTGATAAAATAATTATTGCTTCATCATGAGACCTCCTTTAGATCATTTATTATAGAACCTAGAGTGGTTATTTTGGAATTAAAATAACCTCCAAAAAATAGATTAGGATATTGAGAATATAAAAGACTAGGGATGTTTTTAAAATACTTCTATCAAGGTTTCATAACTATGGTATATAAGGGGGGTCCATTTATAATTGACGAAAAAAATTATTATAATTACTAAAAATTATTAAAATATAAATATGTCATTTTCAAGGAAAATTTTAAAAAATGGGAATAGTTTCAATGATAAAGATTATATGGTCAAAATAAATTCATTAAAAAAATATTGATAGGAGTTGTTTTAATTTTAAACCTAATATTTTTGTTTAAATCCTTAGTTAACCAAATTTATCCTTAAATTTCCTTATTGATTTTTCATTAATAAAATGATATAATTTTACTTATGATGTGAAAATTGGGTCATAAATAGAAAATGGATGAAATTTTCAACATAATGGAAAAGTTCTAATTCTAATAAAAACATTTAAAATATCTCTAATAAGATATATTCATCAATAATATTTTGTATACACAATAATTCTCCAATATTATCCTAATTCTAAAAATTTTAAAATAAATTAAATTTTTTTCATTAATTGAATAAATATGGTGTTGATATTGTGAAACCATTTAAGATAATTGCATAATCACTATAAAATTGAAAAAAATAATCATAAGAATAATTTATTTGTTAATTAAATATCCCATTATATTAATTCATATCTTTTTTATCCCTATATGAACATAATTTATAATTTTAATGATAATACGGTGAAATTTTGTATTTTTATTTACATAAAATAATAAAAAGGTCAATATCAATGAGAAATTTAACACGTAAACATGGTTTTGAGACATGGATGAAAATTTCTAATCTCAACTACTCCGATAGGATAAAATCAACTATTAAAATATATTTAAATAATTGTCACAAATTTCTAGCAATATTTTTTCTATTCTACCCTTACAAATATTACCAAAAATTACAATGGTTATTATTTAAAAGGAAAAAATATTAATGGGTACTATTTACCAAAAATTGATTCATATGAATCCAAATATATATTTGATTTTTGAAGATACAATTTCTATATGTTTCAAAATTGATTTTTATAAAAATGAAGAATATTCAATGAAAACCTCATTTAGAAACATGCTATTTTCAATCATATAACTGGATTTATTCATGTAAAATAAAAAGAAAAATTATTAGATGAATAATAACAAATAATGGAATATATAATAAATAATTTCCATTAACATAATTCACCAATAGTGATAAATTTTAATTTGTTATGATGGAAACACACTGTGTGGTTAAAAACAATTTTCTAGAAAAAATAATAATTTTACTTCAATTGGATTGTATTTTTTTGTAAATAATTTATAAAAGATAAGCTAATTTTATCCATGTATATTCCATGATTTTTTCATAATTTAGTTTCTACAATTATTACCGAAAACTGTAATGTAAATGTTATAATGGTAACATTTAATTAATATTTCAACAGTAAATTATGTTTCATTTAAACTCGGCATTTTTTTAAAGGAATATATAAATGAAATTAAATATATTTTGAAAATATATATATTATAAAATATAAGGGTGTTACAAACATTTTTTCCATTACATTGAACAATAAATAATTTAAATACCCTTTATTTAACAGGACTAAATGTATTGCAATTTTTCATTATTATTCATAGGTAATCATAACTAACACAAGTTTCTTTTATAGAGGTATGTCCAATGAATGAGACCAAAATAAAAACTATATCATTTAATAGTTATCATCTAATAAAATAATAAACAACAACACCACTAAAATATTTTTTATGAGGATAATGGGAGAAATCTTATAGCTCTATCCCAATATGTTTCTTTCAGAATATGTATAATGAGATTCTGTAATAGTTGGGTGAAATAAATTAAATATCAATTATTTTCCACACATTACGTATCAAATAGTTTAGTTCAAGTGTGTATCATCAACCATTAGCTTCATCCTTATTTATATAAATGATATATGAAAAGTATAGTACATTATCTTCCACTTTAATTATTAATTATAGCTTCACATTGAACAACCTATAAAAAATAATACTTGATTAATTAAAATAAATAATAAATAATCTATTTTTGAATAATATAACAATAGTATTAAATTAATAAACTATTATAGATATCATTAACCACTTAAAAATACCCATAATTACATGGATTATCTTCCTACAAATTCAAACCAATTTTAATTTTTTAATTTTTTATCCCAAATTATCAGTCGAAAGAAATGATTTATAATTTATCATAGTGCATGATAGATAATTTTCTTATATTGGTCCAAACAAAAATGCGCACCTTAAAAATTCAAAACTTTTGAAAATATATCTTTTGATCCATATATAAGAGTCCTCAAACTAGTAATTAAAAGTATACTCCTTTGTAAAAATATTAATACATATAATTAAACACCTTTAATATATAAAGGTAATACTATAATTATATTTATTTGAAAAAGTAAAATATCCTATGTAAAGGCCTGATACGTTACAATATATATATATATATAATTTAGTATTTAATTGCACTATAATATGTAAAATTTCATGACTTACCAAAAATTCCAACTCTTATCTTATATAAGAGTCATTTATTTAGAAAAATAAGACCACACATATTTACCGAAAACAAACCTTCACCAATATATTAAATTCATATTTTTAAAAGTAATGGTAAACAATTTATTCAAAATAGTGTAGTTCTTTTGAAAGTCCATCATCCAAATATATTACAAACTAATAAATAAAAAATATAGAAAATAATAATCACAATAAATAATAAATAATATCATTTTTATTCATCATCCATATGTATATACTTAAAACTATTATAGTAAAATCCATTATACCATATAATATGAAATATAATAAAAAAAGTATATAATAAATAATAAAAACAATACAATGTAATTAGTTTATAAGATAGGAATTATGAATAATATATAGTTTAATGGATTCCCTGAAAATTCATCCCCATCAGGATAATTGAAAAACCCACACATTATTAAAATGAACATCCCCCATATAATAGTAAAATATATATAAAAAATGTCGACAAGTTCATGTAATTACTCAATAATGAAAACAATAATAAAAATAATAATATGAAGAAAAAACAGGCATACATGATTAAGATTAAAATAACTAAAAATAGAATAAAAAAATAAAAAACTATCAAATAAACACATAAATAATTAATGATATATGAACATTAAAAAAATTTAATGAATACTCTTTGATCCAGTTTTCCAATTATAAAGAATCAATGGTAGTGAAATTTATCATAAAATGAAGTAATATAAAAAAATAAAAGTGTATCCTCCTTCTCTCTGAAATTAATTACATTATGATCCTTCAAACATGATAAAGATATTTAACAAATTATTTAATTATATTAAATAATTAAAAAAATTAATTCTATGAATATTATAGTAAACTAAAAATATTTCGTGGAATAAATTCACACAATCCATATATGGAATCATGAAAATTAAGTTCACAATAAAGTATACCATTGAATATAAATGACGATGGTAATTATGTTATCCAAAAAGAAATTAATTACCTAATAAAATAAAATAGGTATCTTTGACTTTAAAATTAATAAGAAACATTAAGAAATCATATTTTATAACAGTTTGAAATTTTAATTTCAGAGGAATATTTAAAAAAAATTATTGTTACCAAGAGGTTGAAGAAAAACATTAATATGATACACTAAGATAAAGATCAAAATCATGAAATATAAAATACTCATTGGAAATAAATTCTTTTTTTTACCTTTCTTGAATCAGTTATTATACATCATGGGTAATAACCCACGATAATTAATGCTATTATATTTCTTATTCACATATTCACTAATATGATCTTTTCATAAATATCACTTCTTTAAAAAAAAATATTCAATGTAATCCCTCAAACATCCAACTATAGGTTTTATCATTCAATTATTTATTTAAATATCCAATAATTCATCACAAATACATCCCTTCTAATTAATGTATGGTTTTTCATTTTTTTCATTCTTATAATTAAGCTTTAGAGTTTATTTTTTCAGCTTCATGGATTCAAAATCATAATTATCCCCATCCATTATCAACCCATGATGATCCTTATTTATCCTTATATTTGAATCACTAATTGTAAGTACATTTTTTCTAACACATCATCATTCCGTTTTAAATTTTTAACCCTAAGATTTTAACATCCAAAATAATGTATATAATAAAAATAATTACTATAACTACTATACAAATAAATTATATCCATCAAACATATATTTCTAGAATTAATTTTGGATTCTCAAATTTAATATGAAGAATATAATTCTATATGTGAAATTATATTTTACTATATTTATACAAATATGATTTTTAGTTTCCCATTACCATTTAGATTCAACACATTAATCAAATATATTATAACTACTCTAGGAAGTGATATTTTTTTACATTATACATAAACTTATTCCCATCAAACCAATTTCCCATATTCAAAATTTTAGTTTTGATTTTCCATTTATTTTTAAACACATATCATGTATAGAATTATTTAATATTCAAACTACAATTATTTTAATTCTTATAATATTTCATCATGCCACATATAATCTATTAACTTTCAATAATTTTGAAAAATCCTTTCATGAACATAGTTATCCCCTCAAAATTACATTATGGTGAATATAAATCACTATCATATGAAATAAATATTATATATATTATTTAAATAAAATAATTTTGTACTTCAAATCATCTTCATTGTCACTGTTTTATAACTCTATGTTATATTTGAAGAGTAAATAATTTATTTTATCCAATTTGAAATCCTAGAATTGAAAATTTCCAAGAATTATACATCATAGGTAGTAATATGAGTGACATATCAACCATTGATATAATTTCTTGTGTTTTACCATGTTAATTATTTTAATCCACAATGATTTTGAACCAATGAAACATTTCATTAACTATTTTTAGTTATCCCATTTTTAAATATCTAAACTAATCCTAAAGTAACCAAATATTTTTTATTATAAACTTATATGAGAGATAACATGGAACCTTAGAAATTATCCACATATCATTAGCCAGTTTACAACTAGATAAATGACTCAAAACATATTTTTCTAATATATTAATAAATAATATTCATTGTTTTATAATTTATATCTTCCTTAGTGGCATAAGTTACATTTATATAGTGACGATGAATCTCAATATGTTTATTATTTTTTATCATTAAGGTCAAAATATTAATTCTTAGTTTCTGGTGGGATCTTTTCAACCCAAATTTCCAATACTGATAGTCATTTTTATCATTGTAGTGTGGCCATTGAAGAAAATGTCTATTATTTTATTCTTGACCTGGAATCTCAAATAATAAATCCCTTAGAATTACATGTCTCTTACAATATTTTAAATGGGAATATATAAACAAGAGTCAATTCTATAATATAAATTTCTTATCATATATTATATATGAATTGTAATAATAGGTGTGCTTAATTTTTAATCTTAGAAACAACAATTGAACTATAATATATAATATGTTAAAAAAGTATAAATATTTCTTGTAGAAATAATAACACAGTGATGAAAGATGATTTCAAAGCTAAATATTGTAAATAATTGGGACTATGAAAATTTCTATAGTAGTTTCTTCCCTGTAAATCCAATGAAAACACTAAAACACCTATACTCAATTAGAGTTATAACATACACTAAATAAAATCAAATCTCCTATAAATTTATGACTCAAAATAAAATAACTGTATACAATCTAGTAAAAACCCAAAATAATACTTATTTCAATATTGGAGTAAAAACAAAAAACCATTACATTTGAATTGGACTAATAACTAACCTTGAATATTACCAGAACATGGATAAAAACCCACCTTCCATTTATAAATAGAATTATTTTTCCTTCAAGTAAGTTAAATTTTGATGTTTAATCCACATTATAATTATAGTGAATAATAAATTGAAACATAAAATCCTTACATCACAATTTTCATCGAATAGTTTATGTGTGGAGTCTGTCCAGTTCCAGTAACATTAGAAGCCCTTATATAAATGATATAAATATAGAATACTCCATGCCCTTTAATTGTATTTATTAATGAAAAATTCTTGTGGATAATATAATAAAAAATAACTCTATATAATAAAATTAATAATAAAGTTTCATTATCAGTCCATACTCCAATTGTAATTAACAATTAATCCATTATAAAAAACATTATTAATATATTAATTCTAATTTTTATGTGATGTAGAACCTCAAGGATATTTTTTAATATTTTAATGTTTCTAATGTGTTAATGAAGTTTTAAAATTTATCATTAAATTAATTTTTTAAATTCTTGATTAAATCTATTATTTATAACAAAATAATTTATTTAGTGTTTTTTTATGATTTCTCAAAAATTCTTGAGATTACCCTAACAATTTTTTCATCTATATTGTAAGGGTGATATATGATATCATAATGTATATATGAGTATTATGAGATTTATTTTTATGTTTTAGTAATTTTCATTCAAAATAAATTTATGTTTATCCCTTCATTAGAGTTATTTAATTTTCCCAAATTCCATTCCATAAAAATCATGTTGATTTTTATAAGGGTAACCTCAAATTTATTAATAGTAATATGATTTCTATAAGGGTGATTCCCTATAATATAAGGGTATTTTACATTAAAAAATTCTATTTAATATGAGAAGAAATTATTTTATTATATTTATTCATATTTTTTAATGGTTATATGAATTTTTATATGTGTAATATTTTTATCCATAATTATCATTCATTTTCTATAATAGTCATTTTGGATTATGTAAGAGTAAATTTTTATTATTTAAGAGTATTTCATAAAATTTTTATATATATTTCAATTTAAATAATAGTTATGATATTTCTATAAGAGTATTTTAGAGTTCCAAAAGGATATTTGTTTTATAAAAAGTCAATTTATTCACATCATTTTACTGAATACCTTTTTATAAAAATTCACATTTTTATGTTTTATATAAATTATATATTACAATTTAAATAAACAATTTAATTTGTAAAAGGATTTAAAATTGAGAAATTATTTACCTAATATATTATCTTTAGACCTACAAGATTAAATAAATTAAAAAATGAATTTAATGTCTAGTTAAAACATAATAAATCATCAATGAATGATTTTAATCAAAAATTTTGGGTTTAATTTTTTTTAATGGAATCATATAGTGAATAACAACTGTTATTTGGAAAACATTATCCTTAAATTTAGAAAATTCATTATTTTGACATATATTTCTCTCTCATACAAAATAAATCATGGATTTACCCCTTGAAATTTAGATATATCATCATTAATCACCTCATGTAACCCCTCATAAGTTGGGTTTGGAAATCCACTATTAATTTACCCTAGTTTTGTGTAGATGGTCGTTAAAGTGTCTATCTGAGTATGGAATTCTGGAAATATATATTTAATTTTCTGTATATTAAAGAATTATTATATTGTTTCACCCATTGAATAATTTTTTAATAAACCTTATGTAATGAAAATAAAAATACTCAAAAAAATATGCGAAATTTGTGACACATGATCTCTATGTTGTGTTTTTATTATCATGATCATGTTATTATTTTTATGTGTATTCTCAATTCTATAATGTGTGGACTTGTGTATGTGTTTTAATTTTATAATCACTTTAATAAAAGGATAGTAATTTAGAACTAGTAATAATTAGGTTGGATTGATATTCTAGAAAATATGATCATGCTCATGTTGTTCTAAGATAATACACATGGAGAGAATGAATTTATGTTTGAATATCTAATTTAATGTTTTTAGTTATATTTGTGAGTTTTTAGTGGTTAGGATGATTTTTTTCAAGGAATATTTTTTTGGGTAAATCTATGGATATTTTCCCCTTGTTTAGTGAGTAATATATTTTTGGTTGTTGAGTCAGTTGTTGATGGATTAGTTGTGTGTAAATAGATTTTGTTTTGAAGGGGGAGTGGTAATCATAGGGATGTGTTGTGGTGAATTATGCATGGTGATTATTTATTTTGGTGGTGATGTGACATATTTATTTTGTGGTTAGAAATATGGTTGAAAAAAATATTGTTGATATAGTAATGTTGTGTAATTAAAGGGGTATTGGTAGTCAATGACATAATTTTTTTCAGAAATGTAGGAATAATGGCTGGATAGAATATTGCTGTTAATGAAATATGGTTTTAATTAATTATAAAATACCATGGAAAAGTAAATAAATTATGTCTAGAAAATATTAATTCCTAAATCAGACTAATAGATTTTTAAATTATTATTTTTGAACATTATGTGGAAATTTTATGATTGAAAGCGACCTGGTTTGATGTGTAGAGGTTTCTGTGACTTTAATGGATGATGATATAGAAGTGTTTTGTATGTGTTGTTATTAAGATATTTTAGTGTGAAATATATATATTGGGATTAATTTTTATTTTATTATAGTTTTATATTCCAATGATTTTCTATACACCCCACCCAATTTGGATCAACATACAAACACTTGATGGTTCTGGGTTCTGGGTGTTCTATCAAAGCATTCTAGTCAACATAGGAATGTATGGAAGACTACCCCTGCTTCCTAGACCTATCTTTTGAAGGTTGTAGTTCATGGTCTATGATGTCTAGAAATAGAAATTGTAATTAATTTTATGAGGATGTTATCTTGACATGTCGTGTAATGGAGGTGATTAATGGTTGGAGGAGGGTATTAGGATTAGGTCATTTACATTTATGATACAATGCTATAATAGAAATATATCTTTTTTATATATTTGTGTGTTTATGTTTATGGTATAGATTCTAGTGGTGTTAATGATAATGTTGGACCCTGCACAAATTAGTTAATATAGAAGAATAGTTAATCCCAAATCATGCTTGATATGATTTATATGCTTTGTGTGATTACATGGATAAAAAATGTATCGAAGTACCAGGGAATTTATTTTTTGGAATTGAGTTTATAACCATTAGGGAATTGTTGTGGGGAACATTTTCTTATAATCATCATATTATTTTATTTTAATTGGATGTGATGTTTAGTGATTGATCCTTGGTGATATTGGGTCATATTCAAAATAGTATAGTTTTCTTTAGTTTATACTCTTTATTCACTTAAAAATTAGAATGATTATTCAACGTTTTCATTGGGTGTATTGAATAAGATACTTTTGAGTACACATTCATACTCACAAAAATATAAATTGTAACATTTTAATTCCATATAGGAGGGAATTGGTGACTGGACAAGAGATTATTATCTTAGATCATGGAGTATTATTAGGGTTTTATCCTAGGAATCTTTTTAGGTATTTTTTTGGAGATAGGTATCCATAGAGAATTTCTTATATCATTGGAACTTATATTTATTTTATATTACATTTTTATTGGTGGGGTATATTTATATACTCCTAAGATTTATGATGTTAATGCCTATCATATATATGTTTTACACTATTTGTGTTGGTATCTAACCATGATGATGTTATAGGAAATATTTGGGGTCACGTTTATATTCACTAGAGACCTGGGAGGGGATCCATGTGTGGGTAGGTTATAAAAAATTGGTATCGAAGCTAGGGAGGAGAGTTACAATGGAAACATTTAGTAGGAATTGTTGACGATTTAATTATATTAGTGGTAAAAATAGTTATTCAATCATGTTTTTTTATGTAGAATGTTATAGAGGCCACTAAATAGTTAATGAGGCCCCAAATGGTCTTAACCATGTACATTAGGAAAAGAAATTCTAGTCTAATTGATAATGCTGAATCCAGGGTAGAGTATTAGGAGTTGTACATTCATCTTAATTTTTTTAATTGTAGTGACTATGTGGAAGGTAAAATTAATAAAATTAAATGATTCTTAATTTAAATCCACATCTGATGTATTATTTGTTTTCATTATGATTTTAGAGGTGTTTTTTTCATTATGAAATATCCATGGTTCTGGTTGGTGAGGCTCGACATGATATTTAGGTTGATCGTCCTTGGTTTGGCTTGTCTTAGGTGGATGAGGATTGGAGGAAAACAATGGGTGAGTTATATTATTAAAGATTAGAATATTATAAGGATTAATCATTTAGGATTGATGATAGATTGTTTTACAGATGAGATTTAGGTATTTTTTAGTTTAATCTATCCCATATATGTGTAACAAATTCTATTTATAGTTATACAAATGTGAGAGGAATCTCTCCAATTATGAATTATATATCTTTGGGTGTATGAGGTGGTGGTATTTTTTGACATGGTTTTACAAGGATGTTTTATGAAGTGATACAATAATAGATAGAGTTAAATGACGATGAAGGAGTTTATCTCCCCTAGTATTTTCATTAGAAAACATATCATTAGTGGGGAAATCATTCTAATTTTCATTAAAAATAATATGGAACTAATAGATAGTGGACCTATGATATTATCCATACACCAAGACATAGGGATGATCATGGTCATGGAGATGACCCTCAAAAATAAAAATAAATATATTGGGTCATACATGGGTTATTTAATATAATTGATATGGTATCATCAATTGAGTGAAATATTATCTAAAAATAAATTTCTTTTATTTGATTATGTATTTTTCTATGAATGACTTCAAAATGTTACATTAATTTATTTAACCCAATTTATTATACTCCATGAGATTGTAGGTGGAGAAGTTTCTTGTTTCATTAGTTATAAATACAAAGGTTTTGATGCTAGACATGTTTTCTTGAATTGTGTCAGGGTTGTGAGTTGATGATAAGAAACCAACCATCATCTATGGATTTCATCTTACTATGGATACAAAAAAATTCTGTTATTCATATCATCAACTAGTTGTATTCTGATTTAAAGTAAAAATTTTACAAATATATGAGACATTTATCTAATTATAAAGAGGGTTAGTGTTTATTATTTAAAAGTTAGTGTTACTGAAAAATTGGTTAGAGGTTTTTTTATTTCTATGTATCATTACATTAATAATTATTGGTAAATTTAGTGAATACATATGTAGTGGAGTTACACTGAGTTGTTGACTATATTATGGAAACTTCTCTTGTAGATCTTGAAAAACAACACCTTGGTATGATAATGAGTTTGATGTAGATTTGTAACATAGTGAAACTAAAATTTCAATGTATTCTTATCATATATAACGATTTTAGATCAATTAATTGATTAACATGAAAGGTGATATCATGTTGGAGGGTTTCATTCATCCCTGTGTATTAATAATGGGTGATCTAATTTTAATTTTTTAAAAATGTTATAGTAATCTATATTTTTGTATATACTATAGGTGGAATAATTTAGTGGGGTTAAAGTATTGTTATCCCCTTTTGAGGATAGATAATTTATCCAATCAGTTGTTTGGAGTTATCTATTATCTAATCATTAGTTTCTATATTTGATATCAACAAATGAGGGTGAAATTTGATGGTTTTCTGAATACTAATTTTAAATTACTCTATGTGCACATCATGTGTGTGGTTATGATTATTGGAATAAAAAACTCACTATCTATATTCATAATAATTGTAAAATCCATGTTTCTTAAGTTTATAGACTACTTCTAGGTAGTTTTCATTAATTAAATTCTTATATAAACAATATTATAGAAGTCATATACCAATCGTATTAGAGATATTCTTCATGTCATTAACACCAGTATCAAAATGGTAATTTTTCCAATGTGAAGGTTTTGGACATGAGGGGTGTATCTCCTTGAAAATTTAATGACTTTTTAGGGAATAATAGTTGATCATTTGATGAACAACGTTATTTTTTTAGGGAAAACTATATTATGTTTTATAATCATGTAGTTTCTAGGATCATGGTGGTTTATTATTGGAAGCTCATTTCCAAATTTTCTTGTATTGTGTCCACCTAAAATACATTTTCCTAGAAGGACAATCAATTTATAAAAAATAATTACATTTAGAATGTATATGACTACCCAAAAGAGTATTTTATTAGTTCCCTCATCCTTTAGTTATAAAATGATAGGATGATTTCTATGGTTTAATACAATTATTTCTATATCAGGTTGGGTTATATCTTGATTCAAAAAAGTAAAATGATATTATATTGGACTAGGAAGTTACATCCCCTTGAGTGTAACTATACAACTTAGGATAATGATAAACTATAATATGCTATTACCATAAATCTATAATAACATTATCCTATAATAATACACATTATAGTTATTAAAAAATTTATGAATTTAGTCTCTGTCAGTGGATATTCATAAAGAACTCCCTAGAGAGGTTTTGGTCAGGGAAGGGGGGGTTATCTTGGTGGTTGAAGGTTTTATATCAAAACCTTCCTCATTTTTCATATATATTCCTTTGGTAGAGGAATTAAATTGGAGAATATAAGAGATTTTGTGGCAGATGATCACTTACACCTCTATCTGAGAATGAGGTCTTCAGTGGGTAAGCCAGTGTAGTGGATTGGGGGGAGGACCATGCCAATCCAAATAGAGGGTGGGGTGCACATTTTTCTACCAAAGATGCTGAAATACCTTTTTCAAAGTTCGGTGGGTAATTTTTCATGAACTTTTGGATTCCAAATCAGGGTCACAAACCCTCGTCATTCCCTTCTGATCAGCAACCTCCTCCCGTTAATGGCTATCTGGTTATGGTGGTGGGTTTTTTGTGACATTGACTCCATCCTCTATTGTGGGACCAGGTCATCCATCAGATTTTTATGATCCTTAGGGTATGATTTAGCTATAGAGGGTTTTTGTTGTGGTTAACATTAAGATCAAAAGGTTCATCCCCCTTACAAGGAGGAAGAAAAATGCTCGGATGATTCCACGTTGAGTCTTGTGGATCCATTCTCTTCACTGTCAAATAATGATGGTAGGATCATCGTACAATAGAAAGGGTGTATCAGGGAGGATATGGTGGTTTTTGAGTCTTGGAATGAAGGGAATATGGAAATGAAATATGTTTTAGGTGTATTAGAAAACATTTTAGGATTTTCGTTGCCTTCATGGAAAGCCATTTGAGGATGCGTCAAAACATAGTTCAGTGTTATCATCAAGTAGGTTTCCTCCTCCATCTATTTGTCAGGCTATGACAAATTATATTCTTGATCTCTAACCCCCAATCCTAGATTCCTCCCCTCATGTTCTGGTCAGTCTGATAGATTACAATAGGATGTTGACAAAGTCACTTGTTTCATATGGTTCTCTTCTTACAAGGGATAATTATTAGGAGGACATGGCCCTCATAGCTCCCCCAAAATCTTTTAAAGCATTTGGAATCAAGGAATATATAATGTAATTTTCTTATTCCTTTCATTTTTTGGAATGCATGATTCATGGGTCCCCATCTGGAGTATGATTTCACAGTCAATGATTTTTGACGTCGTAGTATTAAAAATCTAGCTACCTTGGAACCAGACCAGAAGGAGGGGAATATTGGTGCCTTTACCAAAAATCCAGGGTTTCATTTTTTATAGAATGGGGTGTATTCACTATGGGAAAAATTGATTATTTTGACGGGTTATTTGCGACGGGAATAAATCTCGTCAAAATAAATCCGACGAAAAGCGTATTTGTGAAGGGAATATATGCCCATCCCAAATGGTCAGTTATTTGCGATGGGAATACAGGACCCGTCACAATATATATGGTGCGGTTTGCGCGCGAAAACGCGGGAAGCCTATTTGCGATGGTGGCCTTCATCCCGTCGCAAGTACCCGGAGGTGGTAAATACTATTTTTGATGGGTAATTGCTCATCGTAAAACAGTATTCAGTATGTGTTATTTGCGACGGGTCCCTTCACCAATACCAGCGATGGTAAATAGGCTTTTGCGATGGGGATGTCTGCCCGTCGCTAATGGTATGTCGGCCTGCAGTTATTTACGACATGCCCATCGCAAAAACCCTTTTAATCGCCGTCCGTATTAATTGCGGGTGAAGGTATTTGCGATGGGGCCCGTCGTCAATACCAGCGGTGGGAAATAGCAATTTGCGATGGGGATATCCGCCCATCATGAATGGTATGTCCGCAGGAAGCTATTTGCGACGGCCCATTTCCAATACC
Organism: Viscum album; assembly: GCA_963277665.1. Taxonomy (NCBI): domain Eukaryota; kingdom Viridiplantae; phylum Streptophyta; class Magnoliopsida; order Santalales; family Viscaceae; genus Viscum; species Viscum album. Next base: position 1,064,499,718 of record OY728140.1, read on the forward strand.
GGCGGTGGTAAATAGAAATTTGAGACGGGGATATCTGCCCGTCGTGAATGGTATGTCGGCAGGCAGCTATTTGCGATGGGCCCGTCGCAATAACCCTTTTAACCACCACCCGTAATTAATGAGGTCGAATTTATTTGCGACGGGATCCCGTCGCAAATATTCTAACCTATATATACCCCTATCCGTTTTTTTTCAAATCATTCAGATCTCTCTTCCTCTTTTTTCTTTTCTCTCTTTAACTTCCTGTTATAAGTAGAAAATTTTTTTATATTAATTTATTATTACAAGAAGAGCAGAGAAGGAGTTAGGAGTCACAAACTACTTCAAAATATCAAAGTTATTTGTAGTTTTTTTAATTGTTAAATTATTTTTAATTGTTAATTTTATTTTTAATTGTTAATTTTAATTTTTTTAATATAATGTTTAGTAGTTATATAGTATAATTAGATTAAGTGGTTGTACCAAATAATCCTTGTCTGGATACGAACAAGTAGAGGCGGCTCTGGCACAGATGTACCTAGGAGTGAAAACTCTGACAAGGTGTTTTGAGCTTGACGCAGGGTAACCTGGTACACGACAATGGGCCTTGCTGCACTCTTGGTTCGACACTCCTGGAGGATGTTTTGGTAATAATTAGAAATAAATATATTTAATTAGAAATAATTAGAAATAGTTATATTTAATTAGGAATAATTATATAATTATTAAATAATTAAGAAATAATTAGATTTAACTAAAATAATCATCAAATAATTAGGAAATAATTAGATTTAATTGATTAGAAATAATTAGGAAACAGTTAAAAATAATTAGGAAACAATTAAAAATAATTAGGAAACAATTAAAAATAAACAATTACAAATAAAATAATTAGTAAACAATTAAAAATAAACAATTACAAATAAAATAATTAGGAAACAATTAAAATAATTAGAAAACAGTTAAAATAATTAAGAAACAATTAAAAATAATTAGGAAACAGTTAAAAATAATTAGGAAACAATTAAAAATAAAATAATTAGGAAAATTAGCAAGCGTGATTGACCTCTCATCTACCTCAATTTATGGCTATTAAATAAGATAATGGAATGTCAAATAACTGTTTTGATCAGATATTTTATTTGGTTAAAGCATTGTTTCCTGAAGGAAATGTGTTTCCTGCTAATTATTATGAGAGCAAGAGACTGGTTCGTAATCTGGGCCATAGTTATCATAAGATCCATGCATGTTCAAATGATTGCATCTTATATTCTGGTGATAATGAGTCGTTGGATAGTTGTCCCACATGTGGAAAATTGAGGTATAAAGAAGCTCAATTAGGGAAGTCTGGATTGATTCCTGTATAATAGTTGAGATATTTCCCACTTACACCCCGGTTGCAGTGTTTATTTATGTCTCAGAACACAGCGACAATGATGTCATGGAACAAAACCAATATTTCAAATGGTAAAAGCTCGATCCATCCATCTGATGGTGATTCATGGAAACATTTTGATCAAGTGAATCTGTCTTTTGCTTTAGAATCCCAGAACGTTCGATTGGGTCTTTCTACTGACAGTTTTTGTCCATTTGGATCTTTTGGTAGTCAGTATTCCTGTTGGTCTATCTTTATAACTCTGTACAATTTTCTTCCATGGATTTTGATGAAAGTTCCTTATATATTTTTGAAATTATTAATCACAGGACTTCTAAAAAAGAATATTGATGTTTATTTGAAACCATTGATTGATGAGTTAAATTTATTGTGGATTCATGGTGTTGGTACATATGATGCTGCTGTGAAACAGAATTTTTTAATGAATGCTGCTTTGATGTGGAAAATTAGTGACTTCCCGGCATATGGCATGTTATCTGGATGGAGTACACATGGTCCAAAATCATGTCCTTACTATATGGGAGACAAAAAAGCATTTATTCTCATGAATGGAAAAAAAGAACCTTTTTAGTTTGACTGTTATCGCAGATTTCTTCTAATTGATCATCCTTTTTTTAGGAATAAATCTCATTTCAGAAAAGGTATAATTGAAAGAGATGAACCTCCAAAAATGATCGCAGGTAGAGAGGTACAATTAGTTGTATTTTTATTACCTTCCATCACTTTTGGACCGACAATAAGCCAACAGAAAATTCATGGCTTTGGGAAAGACACACAATTGGACAAAACGGAGAATTTTTTGGAATTTGCCATATTGGTCTGATTTGTTGGTCCGACACATGTTGGATGTCATGCATATTGAGAAGAATGGTTTTGATAATTTATTTCATACAGTTTTGGATACATCGAGTTAAACCAAAGATAATGTAAAGGCATGATTAAATCTTGCCCAAATTTGCAGGCGAACAGAACTTGATTTGTTTGAAAATGTCAGATCACAGAGATTAATGAAGCCAAAATCAGCTTATACACTGACCAAATAGAGTCGCTTATTAGTTTGTCAGTGGATTGCAGATTTGAGACTTCTAGATGGTTATGCTTTCAACATGGGAAGATGTGTTAAAAATGGTCATATTACCGGATTAAAAAGTCATGATTGTCATGTTATAATGGAAAGACTTATGACTATTATATTAAGAGTTCTATTGAATTATAAGATTTGGGATTCGATAACAAATATTTCATATTTTTTCTGAGACATGTGTGCGGCGACAACACACTACGATACACTAAGAAAACTGGAAGAAGCTGTTGTTGTAATTATATGCAAACTGGAAAAAATCTTTCCATCAAGTTTCTTTGACTCAATGGAACATTTGATATTAAATTTTACACATGAAGCAAAATGTGGAGGTCCGGTTCAGTTTCGATGGATGTACCCATTTGAGAGACGCATTCATAAATTGAAGAAAAAAGTACATAACAAAGCATCAGATGAAGGCTCAATTGCTGAAGCTTATTTGCAAGAGGAAATTGCTTTATTCTACTCTCATTATTTTGAATCTGAATATCCCTCAAAATTTAACCGCATGGGCTGGAACGAGGGGAACGTTGATGATGATATGAACAATCAATTATCAGTTTTCAATCAGTCTGAACTTGGCTTTGGTGGAGTTCATGATAGATGGCTTTTAGATGATGAACATAATAGAGGTCATACATATGTTCTACTCAACTGTGAAGAAATGTCACCAATTGTACAGTGAGTTCTCCTATCCCTTATTATATAGATTCTGTTACAGTAAATTAATCATATTTTATTTATAGGTTATATGATGATCATATCAAGAAACAATTTCTACAAATTACAGTAGCTGGCTTAGAAGAACGTCGGCAAAAAAAAAATTTCCTACTGGTTTCAAAAACTGGTAACATACATTCTTTTTTGGTTTTACATATAAAATCAATTTATTACTTGTAATAGTGATAAATGTTTTACAAAATTTCAGGCATCTGTACATGCTGATAAGATTGATAGTCGATTACGTATATTGAGTAGCCCACCATCCAAAATGGCTAAATCTTATAATGCATATGTGGTGAATGGTTATCGCTTTCATACACGTGAATATGGGGAATCAAAGAAAACAATGAATAGTGGTGTTTGTTTGAAGGGATCACATCATAGAGATATTGAAGTTGACTTTTACGGCATGCTTGAAGAAATTATTGAGCTGTGTTATTTGGGACAGAATTATGTAACAATGTTTAAGTGTCAATGGATGGATACTGAGAGAGGCTTGCGTATTCATCTGACTCATGGAATTGTTGATATTAAACATAAATGTATTATTGTATTAAATGAACTATTTTTATTTTCTCATCAGGAACAACAAATTTATTATGAAAAATACTGTGCTACTACAAAAGAGTCGGACGATTGGTGGAGTATAAGAAAGGTTAAATCTTGAGAAAATCAGTTTACTCAAACTGAATATGGTTCCACTGAAGTGCAAGGAAATGAAATTTTTCAGGAAACTCCTCAAAACACATCTTTTTCACAAAGAGACATGAGTATCGAGGATGACACCCCACAGCTAAGGGTTGATGGTGAAAATGTTGTCAATGATGTTACAACTGAATTTGAAATAACAAGAGATGATAAAAGTGAAACTAATATGGAAATTGATGATGTTGATGAGGAAGATGAAGACATTGACTTTGAAAACTATGAAGATAATGATGAAGATGAAAAATGACACAGTAAAATGCTGGTTAGAATCATATCAAATATATATATCTATAAATAATAGTTATTTTCAACTATTTGCTAATAACAATAATTTCATGTTTCAGATGGACTCAGAAACGTTTCTTCAGTTGTTGGAGGCTGATCTACCTATGGATGATTAGGTTCTTGAGTCATCTGACTCTCAGGATATTGGAACTACATGGAGCACTCGGAGGGGGAGTGGTCTTGCCAGACTGATGATTCCAGATCCTATCCCAGAGTGACGTCCACCTCTTGGATTCGATGCGCACACGCGGTGGTATAGTAACCTGTTTATTTTAGTTATCTTTTATCATAATTTATTTATATTTTAATTGTTTGATTATTTGTTCTTTTTCTACAGTTTTAAGCATATAGCTATTGGACAGGGGAGCGCTATCTTGTGCAATTATTTTTCTCAGCCCTGGCTCACATGGGATCAGATTCCCACTGATGTGTAGGCCGCCATGTTCGATCATTGGCTGGTACGTAATTAAATATTATTTATTTTGAAATTTAATTCATTAATAACTTTACATTAGGGTTTATGGTATCCCATCGACGAGAGCAAGTGTGCCACTATCCACATGGAATAGGTGGTGTCTATGTGTGACCGTTTCCATCAATTTTTGCATAATTTGAGAAAAGTAGCTGTGAGGAAAGCCGGAGTGACAGAATTTGATGAGTACTATAGAGCCCACCGACCAGAGTACATTTCATCTCACGTTTGGTATGGATTATGTACACACTAGTTGGGTGGTGGGTTTCAGAGGAGATGTGTATTGGGATGACAGAATCGGGGTAGACAAGAGGTGACGCATCGAGCCGGTAGTCGTACATTCAGTGCGCATAGAGAGCGTCTGGTAAGTACTTTTTTTTAATATTTTATACAAAATTAAATACAAATAGTTTATTTTATATTCATATAGGAAGTTGAGCAGCCCGGTATTATGACATACGGTGTTTATTAGAGGATGTACACTGATCCGACTACTGGAGAGATTAGAGGTGACTGCCCGCGTCAGATTGTGGTCAGTATTATTTTCTTTTCAGTTTTCAAATTAAATGAATATAATATTTTCATTATTTTAATTTATAATTGAAACTTAAGGAGTCATATGAGGCCGCGACCTCTCAGACACAGGCTGAGAGTCAAGACGAGACGGGTGATCAGACTAGTGCCCACCATTTTTATGAGACGGCATGGATGCAGGCGACCCAGTATGGCTTCGAAAAGGGCCGAGTGGTTGGTATCGGCTCTCATTTGACTCCTACAGCTTATTATGGTACTGCTGCGATGTCGGAGTCCAGCTCCAGAGGAGCTCATGGAGAGACATCACCTTCTGCCTCACAGTATCAGGAGCAGCTGCATGCTCAGAGTCTGGTTATAGAGGATTTGCGTCAGGGGTAGGAGCAGATGCGTCAGCAGCACAATGAGGAGATGCATCGATGGAAAGAGCAAATGCGTCAGGAGTAGGATGAAGAGAGGCGTTGATATGAGGAGCAACATCAGGAGTAGATGGAGTATATGCATCGTCTGACTCATAGTTTAGGGATGGAGTTTCCTCCACCACCTCCTCCAGGTCCTCCAGATTATCCACCCCCCAGTGATTTTTTTACATGTAATAAACATTTGAGTTTGTAGTTTATTGTCATATTAACTATTTAAAATTCCTCTTTCATATTAGTACGAATATTTCATGATTTAATTTGTTTTTATTTTTTTTAATATTTTATTACTTATTAGTATTATTTTTAATGTCTGCTTATTTTAGTAATATTACTTTTAATATTTTATATTTATTGTTAATATTGAGAAGTTTATAATTTTATAATTTTATTAATATTAATATTATTAATACGATTTTTTCATAAATATGTATTTTTATTTTAATAATAATAATATTATATTAATTTTTTATATTATTAATATTAGTACTATTATTATTATTTTTTGATATTAATATTTCATAATATATAATATTATATTATTTATATTCATATTATTATTATTATTTGATATTAATATTTCATAATTATATTATATATATTTTTTATTATTAATATTATAATAATATAATTTCTTTATATTATTATTATTATTATTATTATATACATAATTTAATAATATTAATATTATATTAATTTTTTATATTATTAATATTAGTATTATTATATTACATTATATTATTTATATTCATATTATTATTATTTTATATTAATATTTCATAATTATATACTATATATTTTTTTATTTATATTATAATAATAGAATTGTTTTTATATTATTAATATTATTATTATTTTTATATAATATTATACGATTTTTATTAATTATTTTATTTTTTATTTTATTTTTTTAGTATTTGCGACGGGAATATTTGCGACGGGGTGCCCCGTCGTAAAAAAATTTTTACTGTAACATTTTCAACAGGAAGAATAACAGTCGTAAAAACATTTCTGCGATGGTTCGTCACAAATATTTTTTAAATTTCTCATTTGTGACGGGTCAGAAACCCGTCGCAACTAATATATCTGCGTCAGCCCGTCGAAAATACCTTTTTTATATATAAACAAAAACCCATTTGCGACGGGGGGAAATACCGTCGGAAATACTCTTTTTGTGATGGGACCGCCGCAAAAACACCTATTTCCGATGCTGTTTTCGGCAACGGACGATTTGCGACAGATCCCTGTCGCAAAAGACCTTCTGCGACGGGATCCTGTAGGAAATATTTTGTTTTGCTGTAGCGATTCCCACTATCATGTAACACCCTATCTATAGATTTTAATAGTTAGTGAAGTATCTTAATACATCAGCATGATTACATGTAATCAAATCAATAATGAAAAATTAATTTAACAGCCTTCTAAAATAGATTTCATATATGAACATTACATTAAAACTCAAAATACAAATTACAACAGTGACAATACTTTAAAAATGCCATTATTCTCCAAGAATAACCCTTCATATAAATCATGATACACTTATTGACAAGTTGGAAAAATAAAAAATAATAAATTAATGATCTCAGATGCTCAGTAAGGTTAAACAATACTGCAGAAGCAATAATAAATAATCATAAACATTTATGGCAGGGAATAAAATTAAATCACATTCCTATTACACATTAACTTCTCTAAAATATGGCATGAATAAATCAAATAATTCTATTTAAACATTCACATTGTTACTATACTAGTCAAATAATCACAAGTAATATCAATAAATAATTTCATTATGAGAGAATTCATAATTCCATACATACCGTAAAGGCCTCATTCCAAGACCATACATGTAAAAACCCAAATTAGATTATCTCATGAAAAATATCGATGCATCGAGGGGAATTCATTAACCAGTTCCCATCTCTAGGGGATTTCATTAAATGGTCCACATCTCGTAAGGAATTCAATAACATTTCCCAAACCCATTACATAATATGTATAATAAATTACTCATATGAAAACGGTGAAACATATCCCACATAATCATTCATATTAAAACAACCATATAAAATGTCAATACATTAATCATAAACCATTAATGGTATCATAATAGAACTTCCATAGTCAAAAATAACATAAACTTTTCAATATAATATAAAAGATTGTATCCTTATAAATCAACCTTAATTAAGGATTAAATCTAACAAAGGATGTTGACATTGATGAAAATAATCTAATAAAGACATTAAAAATTACCTTGAGGAAAACAACCCTTTTAATTTGAAAATCATTTATTCAAAACTAACACACTTTTTTAAGAACACTTTTAAAAATGTATTTTTTTTTTGAATCAATGTGTCCCATATCATTTTGAAACTTTTTATATGAATTATCATTTTAATACACTAATTTTCATATAAATAAATCCTTAAAAACCCATTTTGAAAACATGATCATTAAGGATAAATATTTAGAAGAATAAATCATTAAAAATTTAAAATTATATTTTAGTTAAAGAGTCCCCTATATGAAACATTACAATTATTCCTTTTTGAAAATATTTGAAATAAATTTAAAATATAAAGAAAATTTTCATTATAATCATTTATATACATATAAAAAATATGTATGATAATAACAAGAATATTGAATATGGAGAAAGGATTAATTATTTAAACATTAAAAGCATCACATACCACATTGGACATAAAAATCATTATCTCAAAATCTTTAAATTAATATTTAAATACTATAAATATAATTTTTCTAAATATATGAAATATTATAGGGGAGTTGTATACACCACACACCATAAATAGGTGTTGAGCATGTCTTATATCACCTGAAAAGTAAAAGTGAGACATAATTCTCATACAATAGGTCTGATACTCGTTGTATGTATCTGAAACTCATGTATAATGGTTTAAAACATATTATTTAATTATATAATAATCATAATAATTTTTATGATACCATATATGATTCTTTTATGGCTTTATATTACCCATTTATTAATAATTTTCATGTTTAAGCAACATTTCAGGTAATAATCGATTTCTTAATCATACATGTTTTGACTTGTTATTCTGGATTGTATTACAATGATATTGATTTACATATTTCTATAATATATAACACGGTTTATATATCATATATATTAATAATGTAAATATACATAATAGATAAACATATTAAAGGGAATACAACATTCATGGAGACGGTAGGTTGTACGTACATATGAACGATGTTTCTATTTTATTATTATATTGAATAAAATTATGTGAATGAAATATATGTACACACACACATATATATATATATAATAACAGTTGCATTATTATTTCATATATTACTTAATTATTAATAATATATATTTTTATAATCATTCTTCGATGGTGAATGTGGATGTTGAATCCCATCTCATTGTGGAGATAGTAAGTCGTACGTTCGTACAAATGACTATATCATTTATTTAATTGTTAAATGGATTATAATTGTATAAAATATGAATTATATAGAAATAATATCATGTTTTATTTACTATTTACATAGTTTATATTCATCGTTATACAAATAAAAAAAATGTGTACATGATAAATATTTCACACCATGTCATGGAGATAGTAAATAATACGCATGCACGAATGATTATATTGTTTTTAATATGATAGGTTAAATGAGTAATATGGTTTTCCCCTAAAAATAAAAACATCTCAAGATATTTTAGATCCATGATTTATTACTTTTGCATGAAAAGAAAAAAGGAAAATGAAGTACAATAATGAAAGAACTTTGAATGACGTGATAAAAAATTACCACTTTTTTAGGTATCTCATTTGATTTTCACAAAAAGACTCCAGGGAAGCACTTTTTTCCCAATGTATGGCCTCTAGGATTTAGTGACAGATGTTGGAAGAGGAAATTGGTAGGGTTTGGATGAGAAAAATGGATTTGAGAGGAACTTCTAGAAGATCATAAAATAATAATTTTTGTAAATTGATTTGCAGTTTCAAATAGCCCCAATGTAACTTGTTTGAATTATAAGATTAATATGGGTATAAATCCACTAAAATAATGATTTCATGCATGTTTATGGATTAAAAATATCCTTATCATTTTGATTTAACCCTTAGATAAACAATTTAACACTTACCATGTCTTCTTGTATTTTTACACTATAGGGATAATATAGTTACTATAAAATTACAAAAGATCCCCAATTGATTAACTTATTACATATATGAAATTATAAAAGTTAGTTTATAGAACATCGGATTTTTTGGAGATTTATATCATTTAATACAATAGTATTAATTTTAAAACACCATTTAAGTAAATTTTAATACTATTCGATATTTTCATTTTTAAAAATATTAAACCAACATGATAACATAGAACCAAAACATCCAATATTTAAAAAACATTTATAATTTATCTATAAAATTTGTCTAATTCATTAATTAAGAAAAATTATATTTATTTTAATACTTTTTCCATAATTTATTTTATATCTCAATTAATTGAACAATTGGTACATTGTTATTGGGTTATCATTTAATTTATTTATCTAATGTATAGAAATTATAAATAATTTATCATGATGTAGAAAATTTTAATATATTTTAAAATACCATTTATAGTCAACCATATCCATTATATAACATCATATTAAAAATAAAAAAGTTATTAAAAATTTGAATACGAAAATTTAAACTCTTCTTTAAATAAAATATAATAAATGTCCTAATATAACAAATATGGCATAAAAATCATATTTCTAACATAACGATTATATTGGTTGAGAAATAATTATACAATGAAATTTGGAAAAGTGTTAGTGTAATTTAATATTCTTATAATATTATTTTTCCCTTTAATTACCTTATTTACCTTTAAATGTGCTAAATAAAATTCAAAAGTTAATATTCAAAAAAAATGATAGTATCAGATGAAATTTTTCATACATATTACAACCATTTATTTCTATTTTTTTGAAATTAAATTCATAGAAGCGAAAAAATTCATTTAATGTTAATCTTCAAATGTGGCTAGAAGGTAAAAAGACGTTAAAAGTTCAAATAATTTTTATATCAAATTCTATAAATAAAATGATTCCTTTGATTTATATTAGGTTAATATATTTATTATTTAAATACTTTTTCTATACAATCAATTTAATTTAAGGTAATTTTTTAAATGAAAAAGTTAGGTTTTAACAATAATGTAGTGTTTTGCATAGTTAATCAAAAAATTGAATGTTTTCAGAAATATTCCAAATATTTACCCTAAGATAATTTTGATATTCCAATTTCAAATATGATGGCTATTTTACCTATGAGTGTCTAAAATTAATTTTATTATTTTTCCAAAACACATAAAATGTACTTCCTTTATGTATATAGTATTTGTAAATATGTAATTATTTTTTTGAAGGTAATACATTTCATTATAAATATGTTTTATTTATGTCAAAATATTATAAATAAAATTTAAAAATTATTTATTACTATTTATATTAATATATTTAATGGATAAGTTTTAAATATATCATTTAAATAATATTACACTAATGTTTTGTTTCGCAGATACTCAAATTTTCTGCTTACGCAAGACAAATCAATGTTGCATGAAACACAACCAATTGAGGATTACGTACCATGAAATATTGGGGTGTTAAATTCCACCATCCATTAGTAAATTTCATCCTCAGTATATAATCTCAGTATCAAAAACTACTGGTCAGACTTTTCAAGATATCTTTACTGAAATCCCACATCGGAAAATGGATCAATGAGACCATTTTAATATAAAGAAAGTGAAGTATGAATGTCGCCAGATATAACACATACTAGGGTTCCATGTTTGATTGAATGGAAACGAATTAAACTGTTACCATAATTTTGTGATTGAGGGTGATAGAGAACATGATTATTGGAAATTAAACAACCGTAAAGGTATAGATTTGTGATAATCCAAGGGGACATTTGAATCAATGCAACAAAAAGTTTTAGGAAAACATTATTTGTTTTCATATCTATTCTATATACTTTATGTAATAATTTACTTCATATAATAAGAAACAAAGGAATAATACTTACATGACAATTATTGTTTCATATTTTAACTAATTTCTACCAGAAACTCATCTTTCTCTACTTATGATAATAAATTCAAAAATATTTTATTTATATAAATCATATAGGGTTCCAAAAATGAAACATTATATCATCTTTCATACCATTTAAATAAAAAACCACATCATAATAACCAGGAAATCAAGTAGGCTAGTGGAAGGCAGTGTATCCTTGCCGCCCTTCAATTGAGGGTTAAAGTCTCCCAACCATGACAACTTTTATGGGTAGTTTCCCGACCTAGGATTTTCTTTTTCTTTAAACCATAACATTCCAAAAAAATATTTTGAAAATTTTTATCCTTAAACAATACTTTCTATTTTACACCTTCATCCATTCCAATAATTAGACGTAGCCAAAATACTTCTGTCTAAACTCACAGTCCAAAAATTTATAAGGGCAGTCACATAACATAATGATTTTTTTTTCACACAACTAGAATGTGAATAGTTAATCATGAATTCTTTTAAATCATGGAAATTATCGGAATTACCACAAAACCTATTTGAATACATTCATGATTCCTTATTACTTATTTAAAACATAGATACTGGATATACTCCATAAATCCAAACATGATACAAAACTCTAATGATGATGGAAAAATAGACCATTAATTGGTTCCAAGGTAGTCAATAATATCAAATATACATTATCCAAATCAATAAAATCGTTATCAAAGAATCATTATCTCAGACATATTAAGGGTTATCATTCCCTCAACAATATATTATCCAAAATGATTAACTTGTAATTATGTCACTTTATATTACATCATACAATCTCAAATACAAAATGAAATAGTATTATATTACAATCCTTATTCATTTCCATAATTAATATAACAATTACATCATTGATTAAATACTCCAATGATATAATTAATTAATCCCAACATAAGCACATTAATCACTCCTCTTATTCTATGGTAGAAGCATAATATTGACTACAATCCATTTGAATCTTTTATGGTACATTACTTTTATTCATGGGGAATTATCTTGCATAGTACCCTTATTCTTATAGTAGAAGAACTAAACATTGAAAAAAAATCTTCTCTAATAGTCCTGGGCATGATTTCCTTTTACATGGAACATTAAGCAATCTCTATTTCTTCTCAAGTAGGACCTAGGGTGATTCCTTTTACAACTATAACAAGTGGTAAAATAATTCATTCCATTATTCTCTTGGTCCAATTTTTTCACAGCTATCCTTTTATTATCATGATTCCCTTCAAATAAATAATACATATACTATTCTTTATATATCCTTATATCAAAAGATATAATGTCCTCATATGATGAGAATTTTTGGGAGATTATTTCCCTTAAAAATATTGACATAATCCCATGAATGATATGATCCTTATCTCTCATCGAATCTTTTTCATCGGTGAGATTCAAATTCCTTCTAATGGGTTCCATTTAAAAATGAATGCATACACTAGGTTTGATCATATTTTATTGTATAATCGAAATGATACAACATTCAATGACAAAAAATGATGATTTACATGTTTCTACTCTCATAATCATAAAAATGGTTTCATTGGGATCATATTTACTAAAAAATACATCATAATAGTTTTTCTGAAAATTTGAATTATCCTAAGAATACCCCAAGGAATGTTAAACTAGGAGTGTGGTAAGGCCTATTGTCATGTACGAGGTAACACAATGTCAAGCCCAAAACACATTGTTGGAGTTATTACTCTTAGTTTAATATGTACCAGAAACCCATCCACTTGTAGTATCAAATCTTGGATATATTTTCTAGGATACACACATAATCTCAACATTACCACAATTCTAGAATGGTCCTCTATATGTATCCTCAAATTCTATTTAGAGTATGATTAGAAATCTATGTTTTCTAAATCTATTTTCCAAGGTTGTATATAATCTTTATTTTTATAATAATTATAATGCCCCGACCCCATATGCCCAGAGTTGGTGCATTATTTCAATACATTGGCATGATTACAAGGAATCAAATCTCAAAGTACCAGTCAATTTAGTAGCCTCGAAATATAGATTACATACATAGACGTTACATTAGATCTCAAAACATAAAATACTACTTTTATAATCCACTGATAATTTTATTATTCTCTTACATTAACCCTGAATAAAAATCATAATATACCTCTTGGAATCCATGGAAGATAAATCATAAAAAAATGGGTGTGATTATATTCTAAATAATGTTTAACTATACTTCATAAGCTTTTATAAATAATCATATCTTTTTAAATAATGGTAAAAAATTAAAACCAAATACTTTTAAACATCCCATTTAGTAAAATATGGCAAGAATTAATCAAATAATTCCATTTAAAAATTCACATGGATATTATACAGGTCAAATAATCAAATGTAATATCAATTAAAAACCTCATAACGATGGAATTTATTATGTCATACATACCGTCAAGGCCTCATTTCAAGACCATATGGGTAAAAACCCAAATTAGTTTTTTTCATGTGAACTATCAGTGTATTTATGGGATTTCATTAACATGTCCCCAACCCGTAGGGATTTAATTAATTATTCCCCATCCCATATGGATTTCATTAACGAGTTCCCAACCCATTAAATACCATTTCCAATACATTCCCCATATGAAAAGGGTGAAACATAACCAATATAAACATTCATATTAAATCAAGAAAACCAAATGTTAATACTTTAACCAAAAATCAAGAATGGTATGAAAATAGCACATCCATAGTCAAATATAACATACACTCTTAAATACAATATGTATTGTTGTATCATAATAAATCAACATAAATTAAGAATAAAATCCAAAAAATGATGTGGACATAGATTAGTATAATCAAATAATTCCACAAAAAAACTGTCTTGTGGAAAACACCCCTTTTTCATTGAAACTCATTTATTCAAAAGCTGCAAACTTATAAACGAATCCATTTAAAAATAGGGTTTTGAATCAATTTTTCTTATACCAATATAAAAATATTTAATGGAAATAAAATTTTACAACATTATTTTCCATATAAATGGATGCTAAAAACTTTTTAGATAACATGGTCATTAATGGGAAATAATTAGAAGCATAAATCTTTAAAACATTTAAAATGTTGTTTTTGTTAAAGAGTCCCTTATTTAAAATCTTAAAAAGATTTATTTTGAAATAAAAAATTAATGAAATTAAAAATATGAATAAATTTTCATAATAATAAATTATATATATATAAATAAATATGTATGATAGTATTAAGAATATTGAATATAGATGGAGGATTAATTCTTTAAAATTCAAAGCATTCCATTACACATTGAACATATAAATAATAAGCCTAAAATCATAAAATGAATAATTAAATACCCTGAAGATATATGTATTCATTATATGAAATATAATAGGGGAATCATATACTCCACAAGCATGAAATAGGTGGTGAACATGTCTTATATCTCACAAAAATTAAATGTGAGATGGAATTTTATTACCATAGGATTGATACTCTCTAAGTGTGTCTAAAAGTCATGTATAATGGATTTAAACAAATAATTATCATATAAAAAATCACAATATCCATTATGATATCATATATGATATCATATATGATTCATTTATGGTTTTATATTAATTATTTATTAATAATTTTCAATTTAATGAAATCTTTTAGGTAATAATCGCTTTCTTCATCGTATATGTTTTGACTTTTTATTTGTAATAGTATCACATAAATAATGATTTACTTACCTACAGAATTTATGAAATTATTTATATATCATATATATTATGAATAAAAATATATATAATAGAGAAATATTTGAAATGGAACACCCCGTTCCGGGAGACGGTAGGTCGTACATACACATGAACACTATTTCCATTTCCTTATCGTATTGAATGGAAGAAACTGAATGAGTTATATGTACATACACACAAATATATATATATATATATTATACCATTTACTTTTTTATATCATATATTTAGTAGTTATTAATAATATACATTTTTATAATCATTCTTTAATGGTGAATGTGGAAGATGAATATAATCATGTTGTGCAGACGGTAAGCTGTACGTGCACACAAGTGATGGTATAATTTATTTAATGGTGAAATGGTTTGTAATTGGATGGGATATAAATTATAAATAAATAATATCATGATATATTTATTTTTTAAATCCTTTATAATTATCTTTTTACCATTATAAATAACATGTACATGAAAAACATTTTACACAACTATATAGAGACGGTAAGCCCTATGTATACACGCATAAGGAAATTTCATTTATTATGATGGGTAAGAGGAGGAATATAGAGGTCCAATAATAATAATAATAATAATATCATAATATAAAATATTTTTTATTTATTACTTTAGTAAGGAAACAACATAAGAAAAAGAAGTATTATAAGAAAATAAATTTCAAAGAGGAGATAAAACAATTACCACTTTTTCTGGTATCAACTATTAATTTTTACAAAATTACTCCATATGATGGATTTATGACTAATGTATGGCCTCTAAAATGTAGTTAGGTATTTTTGGAGAGGAAATGTAAAGTTATTTGGAGAGAAAAATGGCTTTGGAGGTGTTAATTAAAGATAAAGATAAGTTCCCTTTTATAGGAGAGGTGAGGGGCACTTTTTGAATATCATAAAATATTACTTTATTATAATGAGATTTTATTTCTAAAATACCTCCAAGGAAATTTATCTGAGGGATAATATGAATATGGGTTGATATAATTTCAACCAATGAATTTTAGATAGGATTAGGTCATAAAATTAACCTTATCATTCATATTTAACCTTTAGTTGAATAGTTATCTCTTTTCAGGTCTTCTTTTATTTTCACACTATAGGGTTAATATATTTACTATAAAATGGAATAAAATTCCCCATTAGGTAATTGATGACATGTTTTACATTATCTTTAATACCCTATAATGATAAAGGGTTAAATGGATAAACGATATGACTGATGTTAACAAGGTGCACCTTCCTTTTTTGGAGCCTACTTGGTTAGAACTCCACAATTAATCATGATTGGCCTGGAGTAGTGATCAAGATGGGTGACCTTTTGAGAAGTTTCTCAGGGTGTTAATGAGTGAGGACAGATCACACTAGAAAGGACATGTGTTGGCCTGTGGGGAAAATCATTAGTCTGATGACCCGTTCGGGCACGTGGGTGGGACCTAGGGTGGGGCCCACGTGTCTGCAGGTCAACTAGTGGGCGGGGCCCAGTTGTTACAATTGGTATCAGAGGAGTCAGTTATACCATAGAACATAAGACTCTGATCATTTTTTTCTATGAAGAAATAGTGTTAAGGGTGTAGAGTGTGGTTTTTAGTTCAGGGAATCTAGTGTTGGTGCGACGGCCGACGTATCCATACATCAGGACCCTGACTTCTGATTTCTGACTCAGTGCATGAAAACACTGATTGCGTGTGTGTTTTAAAATGTTTTTCTTTAAGTCAGATTAACCAGGTCAGCTCACCAGGTATAATCTTTTAACCGTGTCGCATCTGTTTCTTTCATGATGCTTCCCGCAGACGACCAGATAGAGCCCCGACATTTGTACACGCATATAGCCCACCGAGCGATGAGGTATCGATGCAGGGGCCTCTTCCAGTAGAGGCACAAGTGGTATCACTACCCATTGGGTCATTGATGCCACCAGCCACAGCAGCAGACGATGCACGTCGCTTGAGTGCGTTGTACGAGTTCCAGCGCCAGAGGCCACCCAAGCTCAGGGGAGAGACGGACCCGCAGGCGGCTAAGGATTGGCTGGAGGATGTGGTGAGAGTTTTCTGACTAGTAGGGACACCAGAAGACTTCATGGTGATTCTTTCTTTCATCCTTCTACAGGCAGCAGTAATCAGATAGTGGAGCCTGATGCTCCAGGTGCATGACTGGGAAACACTATTTTGGGAAGACTTCGAGAGCCTATTTCGGGTGGAGTTTGTCCCATCTACTCTCTATGCGGTGTGGATACATGAGCTACTGCATCTACAGCATGGCAGCATGACTATAGCTTAGTACCCAGTGAGGTTTACAGACCTCTCATGCTACTCCATTGATATGGTACAAGACTCATTCTTCAGGGCCCAGACCTTCGAGTAGGGACTCAGGCGAGAGATCAAGGATTCGATGATCTCCCTCAGCATCTCAACGCAGCTAGGTGTGTTGGAGCGATCCCTCTTAGTGGAGAGCTTCCTTGCTGAGCAACCTCCAGCAGCGAGACCCACCGCTAGTCTACATGTAGAGGATTATTCTACAGCTAGCAGTAGACAGATGACATAGAGGTCCAAGAGGACCAGACCTACAGGTGGACGATCGCACGACTCAGGATCGGTTGTGCGGGGCACCCAAAGTGGAGACAGAGCTAGACATGCTAGGATCGGACAATGTTACTCATGCGGTGGGAAAGGTCACATGGCTTGTGACTGTCTGACCCTCCATTCGGGTGATCATTAGACGGTCGAAGGACCTCATAGGCAGAGACAAAGATTCGATTGAGGTGGTCTGCAGGGAGCAGGCGAACATGGAAGAGGAGCTGTTCGTGCAGCAGGCGGTGGGCGACGATTCGTGGTGTTACCACCACCACCGCTAGGAGGTACACCCCGGCCATAGGGAGTTGGTGGATAGGGGAGATCTCATCTCTAGGCATATGAGGCATACAATCATGGATCTATGGATATGATTCAAGGTAGGATCTTTCTTTACTCTACCAAAGCTTCAATACTTATAGATACAGGTGCCAGTCACTCTTTCATTTCCACTGCCCTCGTTCGAAGCTCAAAGATTCTGACAGAGTCGTTGGCTCTATCCTTACAGATAGAGACTCCAATGGGAGCAGACTCAATGATTACGCACTGGTGCCAGCAGTGCGAGCTTACTCTAGGAGGCGAGAGCTTCAGCTGGGATCTCCACATAACGACGTTGAGGCGTTATGACGTCATCTTGGGTATGGACTATTTATCTATAGTCTATGCTCAGATTGAATATATTAAGTGCAAAGTGCGGTGTGTCCACACGGATGGGAACAGATTCACTTTAACCAGTGATAGGGGAGCCTTTGCAGAACAGAACAGACTTACTCGGAGGAGGTTGCAGCCGATCACTCATCAGTTGGCCTGCCTTACCCTCGGATCAGTTGATGTGGAGAGTCTAAACTATCATGTAGTGGTGGACCAGTATGAATATGATTTCCCTGACGATGTTCCAGGACTACCTCCTCACAAAGAGGTGGACTTCTACATTGACTTGTACCCCAGGACGGCACCAATATCTACTCCAGCGTATCTGATGGCTCCTGTAGAGCTTCGTGAGCTGCGGGTATAGCTAGAGGACTTACAGGGGAAGGGATTCATCCAGCCCAGTGTTTCACCCTAGGTAGCCCAATTTTTTTCGATAAGAAGGCGGATGGGATCTTGAGGATTTGTGTCGACTACCGTCTCCAAAACCAGGTGACCGTGAAGAAAAAGTACCCACTCCCAAGGATTGACGACCTCTTTGATCAGCTGAAGGGAGCACAGTGGTTCTCGAAGATATAGCTCAGATCAGGCTATCACCAGCTCATAGTTCAAGACGAGGATGTGTTGAATACGGCCTTCAGATGTTGGTACGGCCACTACGAGTTCTTGGTTATGCCTTTCGGTGTAACCAACGATCCATTAGTGTCATGGGACTCATGAACGGGATATTCCAGCCATACCTCGATCACTTTGTTGTAGTCTTCATCGACGACATTCTGATCTACTTGACTACTGAGGAGAGCATGCCTACCATTTACAGGTATTACTGGACACACTCTGAGAGCACGATCTTTATGGTAAGATCTTGAAGTTCCAGTTCTATATACGAGAGGTTCACTTTCTAGGTCATGTCATCTCAGAGGCTGGAGTTATAGTGGATCCTACAATGATTGAGGCGGTACTTTCTTGGGAGCCACCCAGGAATGTGACGAAGGTATGGAGTTTCCTGGGTTTGGCTGGTTACTATCAGAGATTCGTTCCAGTCTTCTCTAGAGTTGAAACACCACTATCAGCCTTGAAAAATAAAGGGAAACCCTTCGTGTTGTTGGAGAGATTCCAGTAGATATTTCAGGAGCAGAGGTAGAGGCTAACTAGTGCCCCCGTCTTAAGGATTTCAGAGGAAGGCGTAGGGTATATAGTCTACTATGATGCATTAGGGACCAGACTCAGGTGTGTCCTGATGCAGGAGAATGTAGTGATTGCTTATGGTTCTCATCAGCTGAGACAGCATGAGAAAAACTAAGCAACCCATGACTTGGAGTTAGCAGTAGTGGTCTTCGCCTTGAAGATGTGGCGACATTATCATATGGGTGAATGTTTTACCATATACTCTGATCACAAGAGTCTCAGGTATATATTCTCTCAGAAGGACCTGAACCTGACACAACGATGTTGGCTTGAGTTCCTCAAGGACTATGACTTTGAGATAGTCTATACTCCTAGGAAGGGGGACGTTGTTGCGGATGCTCTTAGCAGGAGATCTGGTATACAGCTTCTAGGAGAGGTGACAGAGCAGCTAGCTGTAATATAGATATCCTTTGTAGATAGGGATGGAGTAGCCTTTCTACAGTCTCTTACAGTCACTCCCCCACTTCTTCAGTGATTTAGGGAGGCACGGTGTGGAGACACTGACTGCGAGACACGACATGCTCAAATATCCACAGGGAAGGCACCTGATGGATTTTCTGAAGGTGAGGACCACGTAATCCTCTTGAGAGGAAGTACTATGGTACCAGTGTCACTTCAGGAGGAAGTTTTGAGGGATTTCCACACATCCCCTCTAGCGGTATATCTAGGTGTGGTGAAGATATATCAGGACCTTAGATGACAGCACCAGTGGCTAGGTATGAAGAAGGCAGTAGTAGAGTTTGTCTCGGTGCCTCTCTTTTCAGCAAGTGAAGGTTGAGCACCAGGTACAATCAGGCATGGTTCGGCCTTTAGAGTTCCCAGAGTGAAAGTGGGATGGGATATCCATGGACTTCGTGATGGGTCTTCCACATACATCCAGGGGACACGACTCGATTTGGGTGATCATTGATCGACTCACCAAGTCGGCCCACTTCCTACCGATCATATAACAGGGTTCAGTGGAGAGATTAGGATGCCTCTATATGTAGGAGATTGTGCATTTTCTTGGTATACCTTTGACGATTGTCTCCGATCGTGATGCATGGTTTACTTCCCAGCTATGGAAGGGGTTGCAGGAGGCTTTCGGGACACAACTTCATCTGAACATTGCCTTCCATCCTCAGATAGATGGTCAAACTGAACGGACCATTTAGACCCTCGAGGACATTCTACGTTCTTGTGTCCTCGATTTGGTCGTAGCTAGGAGGACCAATTACCTTTGGTGTAGTTTTCATACAACAATAGTTATCACTCCACCATAGGGATGACACCTTTTGAGGCATTGTACGAGCGACCATGCAGATCATCCTTGTGCTGGATAGACCCTGAGGAGTCATCACTGGTGGGACCAGAGATGGTACGAGCTACCACGAAGATGGTGCAGATCATCCAGGAGCAGAAGAAGACTGTACAAAGTAGGCAGAAGTTGCATGCAGACAGGAGACGGAGACCTCTAGAGTTTGAGGATGGCGACCATGTCTTTCTACGGGTCTCACTACAACGAGGTATAAGGAGGTTTGGTCGAGGTGGAAAGTTATCTCTAAGATTCATCAGACCTTTATAGGTCCTCAATAGAGTAGGTGAGGTGGCTTACCACTTGACTCTTCCACCTCTGTTACACCGGGTGCACCACGTCTTCCATGTATCCCAGCTGAGGCGATACGTGCATGACTCTTCTCACATCATCGACCATGGGGAGCTGGACATCGATGAGGGGGTGAATTTTATGGAGGTTATAGTAGAGATTGAGGATCAACAGGAGTGGGTACTACATGGACGGTCGATACCTCTGGTGTGCGTATGCTGGCAGCACGGGAACCTCTAGGAGAGCACATGGGAGTGGGAGGCTCAGAAGTGTGCTCAGTACCCCCATTTGTTTCCATAGTTCGAGTTGCAGCTTATGCAGGAGGACAAACTTTTGTGCTTTCTGCAAAGTGAAGGGACATGATGTGGCTGAATGTAGGAAAGTAACTGAGACTCAGAAGCCTCCCTCTTCTGATAATCATAGTTCATTTCCTGTGCAGGAGGTCTTACAGGATGATATCTTATCTCTTATTGGAATTATTGAGCTTGAACAAGCTGCCAAGGAGGTGCTTGCAAACCACACCTATATGCCTGATGCTCCCTTTTCTTCCATCGAAACTGTGGTGCATTCCACTCTTTTCGGGGCTTCTGAGAACTCTCTGAGCAATGCAGTGGCTCCTTGTAACAGTGGTCAGATTGCCAATGAAGGAATTGTTCAGGGTGCCCCTCCTGTGCTTCCTGCCATGCTTATTGCAGGGGGTTATGATTTTTATCAGGCTCCTACGGTTGCTGAATTTGGAGTTGCTGCTACCCAGGAGTCTCCTAATCTGATCACTTAGAAGTCTCCTTCAAGGATTTCTGTTTCTTCCCCTGAAGGATCTCTGAATCCTGACTCTGGTGTTGCTGCTACCCATAGGTCTCCTCCCCTCTTTCTGGATAAATCTCACTTACAGAATATTTCCCCTCAGGCCCTTGCTGAGGTGAATTTTTCTCAAGTCCCAACAGGCAAATCTGCAAAGAGGAGGAATGAACCTGAGCTGATTTTGGGTATTGATACCTCCACGAATAGGTTCAGTCCTCTATCTGGGGTGTTATGGTCAGACTCTACTGAGGAGGATGATGAGGATGTCCATGATCAGAAATCTGATGATGTAGCAGCTATTTCTGGGATTCTTCAAGCGGACTCCATTTCTAAAGGAAAGGGAAAGGCCAAAGGAGAGATTTCTAGGGGTGGGGTCCAAACAAGGGCCATGTCTACCCTTCATAGATGAAAAAAAATTTCTGGAATTGTCAGGGGCTTGGGAATGCTCCCACGGTCAAGGCCCTTAGACATGTGATCATGACCAATAATCCTCTTATCTTTGGAATTGCTGAGCCACGAATGAGTTTTAGTAATTGGAAGGCCTTCAAATGGGAATCTCTCGGATACTACTTTGTTAGTCAGAATGAAGGGAATATGGAAAGTCTTTGGGTCTTCAAGCATGACTCAATCAGCTTAATTTCTTGTATTCAGGGGAAGCAGATTGTTTATGTCTCTTTATGTTTAAATGGGTACTCTTACTTTGTTTCATGCGTTTATGCTGCCAACTCTTATTTGAAAAGGAGAGATTTATGGAATGATGTGTCTTATTTATCTTCTAATCATCCTCCTAACTGGATCATCATTGGTGACTTTAATACAGTCTTAAGACCGGAGGAAAAAACTGGTTCCTGCTTTAACCGGGTTGCTGCCAATGACTTCTCACAATGCATTGATTCTTGTAACCTTATTGAAGTCTCTATGGATGGTGCTGATTTTACGTGGGGCCATTACACTCTCAATGGGAGGCAGGCCAGCAAGTTAGATAGGTGCTTTATTCAACTTGATGATAATAATGGTATCATTAGTGCTTCTGGGCTACCGCTTCCTAAACTTCACTCTGACCATAACCCCCTGGTGATGGATATCTCATATGGTGATTCACGTACGGCCCCTATTCCCTTCAAATTTAATAATGCATGGATTGTGATACAGGGGTGTCGGGAGATCATCACTACTTCCTGGAATTCTGGGTGTATAGGATCTGTCTCTCAGATTCTATCTTCCAAGCTCAAGATTACTAAGATGAGGCTTAGGGAATGGAGTAAGAATACCTTTTCTAAGCTTGATGAGGACATCCATGATGCTGAGATGAATCTTCTGAATTTTCAGAATATTAATCCGTTGAATTCCATGCCATCTAGTGATGAAACTCCGGCTCTTTCAAAGCTGGATGATCTGCTCAATACCAAGGAGAATCTGGCCAGATCCCTTTACAACATCAAATGGATGAAGGAAGGGGACAGAAACTCTAATTTCTTCCACCGTCTTCATAAGTAAAGGAAATTTATAAGAGGTGTATCTGCTATTAGGATTAATGTAAGACTGTACACTGCAGAATCTGAAATTTCTAACGCGGTTGTGAGTTTTTTTTCTGATCTTTATTCTGATAATGGACCTGATTTTTCTCATCTGATTGCCCAGAATATTTTTCCTTCTATTGATGATCAGTCTAATGAGGATCTGGATAATCCTCCGGGAGGGAAGGAGGTTAGGGATGCATTTTTTTCTCTTAACATTGATAGTGTGGCAGGTCCGGATGGGTTCTCAAACAAGTTTTTCATGTTCAACTGGGATGTTGTCCATGAGGAAGTGGTGAATGTTGTCAGGTAGTTCTTCATTTCATCTTCCATGAATTATGGTGCCAACTCTAATTACATTGCTTTGATTCCTAAGAAGGAGAATGCAAGTGACATCAAGGACTTCAGACCGGTTGCGATTGGGAACACAAAACCTAAGATAATCAGCAAAATCATTGCCACCAGGATGGGTCCAGTGGTCAAATGTTTCATCACCCCGAACCAATTTGGGTTTGTCCCTGGACGAAATATTCAAACCTGTATTTTTACTGCCTCTGAATGTATCAATGCTATGAGAAGGAGGGTTAAGCAAGGAACCTTTGCCATGAAAGTGGATATCTCCAAAGCCTTTGACACTATGAAATGGAGATTTCTGCTATCCATTCTTAGGATACATGGTTTCTCCACAAGATTTATAAATCTGATTCACTCTATCCTTAGGAGTGCTCGGTTATCTGTTTTTGTGAATGGATCTCCTAGGGGTTGTTTCAAATTCTTTAGGGGATTTCGTCAAGGGGATCCCCTGTCAGGTCTCTTATTTTCTCTTACTGAGGACTATTTAAGTCATTGTCTCAATAATCTGGTCCAAGGTGGTTTGTACAATCTGATTCTAGCGGAAAAGGATCTTCATGCCCCTTCTCATCTCCTTTATGCAGATGATATCCTGCTCTTTGGAAGGGATGATTGTAAGACTGTTAATTCCATTAAAGCCCTATTTAGTCACTATGAAGATGTGGCAAGGTAGGCCATTAGCCTTCAAAAGTCTTTCGTGGTCTTTGGAAAGGGAGTTTCCATTAGAAAGCAACTCAGAATTTTGAGATCTCTTGGGATTAGGAAAGGCTCACTTCCTTTTAATTATCTTCGTGTTCCTCTTTTTTGGGGAAGGGTTAAGAGATGTTATCTTGAGTCTCTTTTCTCTTGTATCACTGCTCAAATGGCCCATTGGAAAGGAAAAGCTATGACCCATGCTGGACGAATCTGTCTTGTTAATTCTGTGATCAATTCTATGTTTGTTTATGCTTTCTCTATTTACCGATGGCCAAGGAATCTTCTGAAGGAGCTCCAAAGGATTATTAGGAACTTCATTTGGACTGGTTCTATGTTTGAAAGGAAGCTTGTTGTTGTGTCCTAGAAGGATTTCACTAATCCCATTGAAATGGGGGGACTTGGCATCAAGGATCTGGTCCTTTTCAATGAGGCCCTGATTAGAAAATTTACCTGGAATCTCCTCACATCTTCTGATTATTCTATGGAGTTCATTGCTGGCTGTTTTATCTCACGCCTTTGGGCAGATTCTCCTCACTATCTTTTATCCTTTGTTTGGGCTGCTTTGAGGTCTTCCTTTATTGGGTTTTCGGCTTCATCAAAATGGCTGGTCAGCAGGGACTCAATGCTGAATATATGGACCACTCCTTGGCTTTCCAGACCTATTCAATAGGATGTCCAGATCCCTTCTCACCTGTCAACTGCTCGGATTTCTTACCTGCAGGCTGCCAGTCCGGGTTTATTGGAGTTCATTCCCCCTCATTTTAAATATGAAATTCTCAATTATCGGTACATGGACCGTGACACCTTTATTTGGGAACCAAGTAGCAATGGCATCCTTACCACTCGGGATATGTACAGATTCTTCTGTAATGGGCAGACTCCTACTCCTCAGTGGCTGCTTGCATACATGACTTTCTTTATTCTGCCTTCTGTTTACTTGCTTTTATGGAAAATCTGGAAACGAAGACTCCCAGTCCACTACACCCTTCAAAGAGCTAGTTTCCACATTGCCTCGGCTTGTCCTGTCTGCAGAGCGGCTGTGGAATCTCTTGACCATCTTTTTTTCTCATGCTTCTTTGCTTACAGGCTTTGGAAATATATTCAAGATATGACTAGGTGTTGTTGGAATGTCACCTCACTGGATAATATCCTCCAGTCTGCTGCTTCGGCCCGATGCAGTGATCAGGTTAGAAATATTATTATGGTTGCAGTTTCCTCTTTTCTTGAGTTTATCTGCAGGGCTCGTAATGCTCAACTCTTTGAGGATACCACGCCCTCTTTTTTTTCTGGTGTTAGAGCTATTCACAGGGCTGTTTGTACTGCTTCTAAGATACAAAATGGGTGCATGAAAAATGGTTTGAATGACTTTATTGTATTGAGGAACTTTGGTGTGAGCGACAGACCTAGGAAATCATTGGTTCTAAAATATATCTGATGGATTCCTCCTATTCCTTCCTAGCTGAAAATCAATGTTGATGGTGCGGCGGCTGGGTCACCAGGACCTTCGGGTTGTGGCGACGTCTTTCGTACTTATTGGGGCTTTGTCAAAGGCTGCTTTTATCATTATATTGGGCAGGGCTCTGCCATTGAAGCTGAGTTATGGGCGATGATCAAAGCCATTAATTATGCTGCCCATTTTGGCTGGAGATTTCTATGGATGGAATCAGACTCTATGGTGGCTGTGGACATTCTCAAGAAGCGATCTAGGAATGTTCCTTGGGTTTTAATGCCTCATTGGATTGAATGTCTACGTCTTCTTGATTTTATTGTCATTGATGTGACTCATGCTTACAGGGAAGCCAATCAGGTCGCTGATGCTTTATCAAAGAAGGCCATTGAGGAGTCATGCTCGGAATGGTCCTTTGTTGCTCCCGAGTGTTGTGTGCGCTTTGTTGAGGATGATGTGGGTGGGAAGTTGTTCTCCCGTCTTTGCAAACCCCCCTTTTGATGCTTGTCTTTGTACTTTATTTTATTTAATAAAATTTGGTAGGGGTGGATCTCTGATTCACTCCTGGGCCTTTTGGTTAAAGACACAAAAATCCCATGGAAAATATTTTTTTTAATACATGGTATTTTTACAAGTCTGCGAAAACTGACGGAGCTTGATTCTGAGGCCCGATGTGCCTGGAATCAATTTCTGAATTTTTGTTTGGGTACGTTCAGTAAACATACGAGTGGGTTTTTATAACTTTTGAATCGATGCTCGAAACTAAAATTTGAGGGCACCATTGAACTCACAGTACTGGTATTCTCTTAAGAAGACTTTCACTTCGACAGTAGTGGTTTGAGAATAAAAGTTGGTTTTTGGGTTTTCGTGGGAAGTAATAAAATAAAGTAAGATCACTTTATTTTATTTTTAACCACCGTGTGGAGGTTGGGTGGTTAAAACCTACTCATGGGAGTTGATGGTGGGGCCCACCCAAGCATAACCTCCCGTGAGAGGTTATGACATGGGGACCACATGAGGCTTAACCCCCTATTAATGGAGGAGGGTAAAACCTCCTCAACTCCCCATTAAATGGGGAGAAACCCCTTGACCTTCTCCATCTTAATGGAGCCAACTCCCCTTTAATTTAATTTGTGCCACCTCTAAAACATTAATTAGGGGAGATGATTTAATTAATTAATTCTCTCTTTTTAATTTTAAATCCAACATTCTAAAATTATAGACAAACTATTATTTTTTTGGACATAGTTCTTTGGTTAGCATTTTTTCTCTTTTGGTGGAGCTTGGGAAAAGAGAAGTTTGAGAGAAAAGTTCTTCCAATGAAGAACATCGGCGGCGATTCTTCTTCAACTTCTTCCCCATGACCTACCGACGTGGAACCACTTCCACAACCGTGATGCAAATTTAGGAGTGGAAGAGTGTGGCAGACACGACGAATGACAACTCCATCTTCTTCCTGCAACTCCGTCAACGAACGACGAACGGAGAATAAAAGGTAGGGATTTACTTATATTTATGTATGATATTTACCCATGTTCTTCCCATCTCTCAAAATGAAGAACAAGGGTTGTTTTAATTCATACTTGATGAACCGATTGTTACCACCCTAAAAGTGGAGGGTGCGGGCAAAACCAACATGGCCCGACCCCTCCTCCGATCTTGTTTATGTTGAACTTTCAGCGACGAAGTGGCAACGAGACGAAGAAGGTGGGAATGAAAAAGGCCACGCTACACGCGGCCTCTGTGAATTGTGCCACCCCGCGGTGCACTAGTGCCCCCGGCCGAACACCACCGGTCCACGCCAGCCCGAGCCGTGCTGAACTGGCCAGCCCGGCCGCCTCCAGCATGCCCCATCGGCCTGGCCGTAGCCTCCCGCATGCCTCACCGGCCTACTCTTGGCCACCAGTGCACCTGTCGGCCTTCCGCAGCCAGCCCAACGCCCTGCAGGCCTGTCCACATCCCGCGCGGAATGTCTGGCTACTGCCGGCCTCTTGAGCCGTCCCGTAGCATCCCTCACGGCGTTGCTGGCTGAACCGGCCCAGCCTTCCAGACCGAGCCTCCTGCACAGCGGCCTTCGGGTCAAACCGCACCCACAGTCCGCTGGGTCGGGCCCAGCAGACTAGGCCAAACCCAGCGGGTCTAACCAGGTCAGCCCAGTCTGGGTTGGGCTGAGTCAGTCTGACCAGGTCAGACCGGGCCCAGGCCCGTTACCGACCCTTTACTTTCTTTGGTCATATCTTTGGCATCAGACGTCTGTTTGACGAACCATTGGCGGTGCTAGAATTCTTGGAACATGAAAGACCCTTAATTTAACCCCACTGGAGTTTGGGGTAATGTTGAGATACAGTCAGGTTTGATCGTACACGAATCCAACCGGGCCCTCGGGACTAAAAAACTTATAACTCACAGACTGGGCGTCTGATTGATGTGTCGTCAGTTGCGTTGAGACCACTATGACATGGAAAACCATTGAGATACTTATATATGGTACTTCGTGATAGTTGAAGTATCAACCTGTAGCTCGTGGAGCGGACCCTCCTGGAGATGAGGGAGTGGAGTATAGAGACCTAGTAGCTGGATGAGACTTGACGACTGCTTGACCGATTCAACTCGGAGTAATTCGACTAGCCCAGTGGGGAGTGCCTAGTAGTTGGCAGCAGACCCATGGTGGAGGAGTGTCTGGTAGTTGGCAGAAAACCTATGATACTCTACAGGAGGAGTACCTCTGCAGGCTATTAGGGGGAGTGCCTGGTAGTTGGTGGCTGACCCATAGTGGGGAGTGCCTCTGTGTGAGCACGGCAAACCCACGGTACTCGACAGGAGGAGTACCTCTGCAGTCCAAGGTTAGTGGGAAGCACCTTGTAATTAGCGGCAGGCCCACTGTACATGACATAGAAGTAGTTCTCCAGTAGTCGTGCTTTCGATAATAAAAATCTCGGCTTGAGCTGAGTCAGTAACTTTTGTGTTTACCTCATGATTGAGATGGATTACCTGATAACTTAGGTATATGTATGGGCATATACCTAAGTGAGGTTAACTATTGATTTCATACCTTATGGTTTATCCTTGTTGGATTTTTTGAGACCTTTTGGGTCTCGGGGTCCCTACTAAGTAATGTTATACTCACTCCTGTACGGGCTATGCCCGCACCTCGTTGTGTTGGATGTAGATGACAGACAGCGTTGACTGAGGACTAGAGTAATAGGACTAGATGGTACTCAGAGGTGTACCACAAAGCGTGATAGTAAACAGAGGAGATGGACATACGTGTAGTGTTGTGGAGACTTTATGTACTTACCCTTCAGGTAGGAAACTCCGGAGGACGACCCCATAGCTTCTTTACTTTTCTTCTGTTGTACTTTTACTTTCCTTATGGGCTTGTATTTTCGGCCCCATTTTACTTTTCATAAATCCTTTGTATATAGTTTTTCTTAGTGTTTTACTTCCATCTCGTACTCTTCTGTGTGTGTTTACACTTTATAAAGGCAATGCCTTCCCAGTTTTAGGGATTTACGCCTTTAGTGCTAGTCGTCAGCCCCTTGCCTTTGGAAGGCGAGCATGCGGTAGTCATGGCATGGGTCACAAGGATAGGTTGTGACATAGTATGTGATGGGATGGTCCATGTTATAGGTAGACTCTCAATGAATCGAAATTCATTAGGAGAAATATCAATTAGAAAAATTATATTGAGTTCTACAAAAATATTTAATTTGACATGTGGAAGTTCTTGATAGTTTAAGGTGTCTGATATTATATATTTTGTTATTATTAGATCAATTATTTCCACGTAGTCATTTGATTAGTTAGAATATTAATGGAATATTTTCAAGTTTATAAGATTATTAATATGCATTTATTTTATTTTCAAATATTTCTGACATATTACGATACGTTTATATATTAAATGGAATTTGATTTTGTTATTTACCATGTCACATTGATTATTTGTATTTATTTATGATATATTTCATTTTAATCATACTCAAACTATGAATCTGGGATTTTCCATTTCATATGGTTTATTTTCCCAAGGATACAAGGAAGTGTTTTTCATGTGATATGTAAGGATGCTCTTTGATAAAAAATTGAATTTCCATTGAAAACACTTTTACCGTTTAATGTCTTAGAAAATTTGTTAAATTATACTATGTATCTAGTATACCTTGACTAATAAACTATTTTTATGGGATTAGATACATAAATATTATCTAAAACAAAATAAAAGGCCATATGTTTACTATATTGACTATATATTTTGAGAATAACCCATTTTGGAAGCTTATAGACTTATAAAAATGTGGGTATTACTTTATTTTAAAAAAACCATGTTTTCCACTCTCCCACAAATAAAAAGACACCCCCTCTCCTCTCATCCTAAAACATATGAAAAAATTTCGTTCATCCAAGACCAACCCAAATACCTTCCATATTTCCCCATCTACATCATAGATTCCATAGTTGTTTAGGAATAATCCAATGAATTCTTTAGGTTTAAATCTAAATTAGATCTCTCAAGAAGAGGTAAAATTCTAAATTGTTCATATATTTTTATATCATATTCCACCTCCTTTAATCACTATTCAACTATGATTATATAATATCACCAGTACAACCTATATGCTCTTATGATATTATATTCATGAAATAACCATGATTCATCTCTAATTCCATGAAATGGGAAATGAAACCATTGATCGTGTGTGTAGAGGAATACTGCCTCAATTGTGTGTGTGTGTGTGTGTGTGGACTACGGCCTCCACCTAGCGATGTGAAATATTTCATTAATTTTATATTAAAATTTTCAGTAGTTGGGATGATTTTGATTAATAAACATTATATATATGACATTATAAAAATTATTTATATTTAATATATCATTCACATTACTACATATAGAGACCTAGGATTTACATACATTGATATTACATATTCTAATATGAATATTCAATATATTACACAAACACATACTAGATGAACATAAATGTTTATTGTATTCAGAAACATAGAACACAATATTATAATCTGGCAAAGGATATTAAATATAACCCATATAGAGCTTCCCATTTAGTACTCCAACATTGAATATTTATTTGTAACACCGGGATATGAATCATAATATTTGGTGAGATAAGATGCTCAGTAAGGGTAAATAAATAATTTATTTAAATAAAACATAGATATAATTGTATGAGAACATAAGTATAATATTTGAAAACAATTCTCTACATATCAAGGATCGTAATTCTGTGTCAAATAATAATGATCGGAAATTCATAAGACATGAATCATATGATAATCAAAGAACATGATCAATGATATAATAACACTGGCATAATACATATATTTGAGTCATACATACCATCTAATAATAGTTTGAACATGTATCAATTGAAACAGGTTCCCTCATTATGTTACAATCATGAAATAATCAGATTTCATAATCCTATAGATATGAAAACATGTTTACACATATTATTATGGGAATGAAATATAGTTTCACACATTACATTGTGAACCTCTAATTTGGTTCATGCAATATATTTTTAACATGTAATTAGGATCACAGATTATATTTTGAAAATTTAATCAGTTTTATACATAACATTGGGATTATGTAATAAAGAGCGCTCATAACATTGTGAACATGTAGTAATGTTCATGCATAATATTGTGAACATGTAAAAATGTTCACACATTGAATTTTGAACATGTAATTTGGTTCACCCATAACATTGTAAACATGTAATCTGGTTCACACATAATATATATACTCATGAGTTCCCATCATTTCACAGTTCATTTGAGGAAGGAAATCATCCCACATGTCATATAATGAAAACCATATTTATGTGTGACATAAGATTATAAATATTAATCATACAAAAACCCATGAACTGAAATGTGTATCATAAAAATTTAATCATTTTAGATCTACTGAAAAATATGCACGTTTAATTGTCATTTTATCATAGAATAACCTATGAAAAAAAATATGGTTTGATAATAATTTTACCATGTTATAACCCATGTAATAGAAATGTGTTTCATAAAAAACTTGTCAACATTCTAATAAAAATTAAAATGTAATAATTAGAATAGTTTCCTTTGATCATATCCCTAGTAATGCATAAACTCTAAAAAAATATGAAATCATATTTGTAAAATTATTTTATAATATCTCACGGTCAATTTGTTATAGAAAATAAAAAATAAATTAAAATCAATATTTAATACCTAAAACATTATCATATTCCTTTTCAAAGAAATTCATTTTTTAATAAAATATGAAGTAATATTTGAAAAAAAATTAATAAATTTTTTAAACATAATTTATATATATATTTCTTGATAATAAACATAAATATCACTTTAAAATTTCAAAAACATTTTTAGAAAACATTTTTTTTTGAATAAAATAGATTTTTGACAGAAGAGGCAAATGAGTTTATATTTTCCCAAAAATATGTTCATAACTATCATTTGTTTCAAATATTTTAAAAAAAGTTTCCATTAGTTGAATATATCATGAATAAAAATTGGATAATAAAATAAATGATAATTCATAAGATACGCATCTTTATATTTTATTAACAAAAGTATAGTCATAAAAAATCCTGATAAATGATGAAATTGTAGTAATAAACACTAACCACTTTTATAATGACCCATAATTTACCTACATGGTTATTACTTCAAAATTGTAGTACACTTATTACAACATATAACAAAACCATGAAAGGACCGTATAGGTATAGTGTCTTTAGAAACTGGGAAACATAAACAACTGGTTCATAAAGCATCTACACTGTCTCCAATTTATTTCATCACATATATAGTCCCTTTTGGCATATCCAACTTAATAACCTTCTTCCTGACCTGGGGAAAGAAAACATACAAAAGGGAGAGCTCAAATGCTCAGTAAGGATAAACAAAAGAAATATCAATCACATCATATTCATAAGAACATAACATTTTGGAAATCTTAACCTGCAAAAGAGATCATAATTTCATCACATGGGATAAATCATAGTAGTGAAATGTAATCCCAATAATCATAACTTAAAACATGAAACTTTATTTCATCCACACATAATCATATAGATTCATTTCTTAGTAGTCAAGACTCATAGCCAATACTATCTTAGTGGACAAAGCCCATTTCTGAACCGAGTTCACTCCTCGTTTCAGTCATGTTTCACTGAACCGGTTTAACCTGCCATTCCATCCATGTCTATCTCATGAGATATAAATATTTACCCAATGCATTAGAGGGAGATATAGGTCCCACCCATCTCATAATTATACCATTCTTATGTGGGCCACAAAATCATAAACCATACATCATAGCATAACCCATGTAATAAAAAGGGGATTCTTAAACATCATTCCATCATAACATAATCCATATAATATAAAAAGACATCATAAAAATAATTCCATCATAACATAATCAAATCAATTTAAAATAGGGATAGAAACAGAACGCTATATTATCTTAGATGGAAAATAATTTTGATAAAACACTTGAACTCCATTCTTGAGGAAAATATCCTTTCTACTTCAAAAAAATTTTCCTTTCTTAACATGTCATAAAATTTTAAACTAAAAGAAGTTGATTAAAAATAAACTTGAAAACTTTTAAAGGAATATTCTTGTAAATAATGTTTTAAAAATCCATTCATGTCGTATAAGTTAAAAAACAGTCTTCTCGTACTTCGGCCGGAAAATTCAAAAAGTACCTCGTACGAAAAACGACAAAAGATTCCTTTCATATCATTTACTAAAAACTCACCTAAGGGTAAAATTGGATTTAAACAATTTTAGGTGGATGGAAATAAAATTATATATTTAGGAAACATGTATGTGGATGATAAATATTCCCCAGTAAATTCTGAAGTATAAACAATCTCGGATAAAAATGAGATTCTGAGATTTTCCCTTACCTTAGGTCCGATTTTCTTCGTAAGTGTCTGAACCGCCTGTATAATGATTTAAATAATGTCATTGACTTATTCCAGAATCATACTTATTTTTATTATATCATATATGGTCATATTCTTAGCTTCTTATTAGTAATATTTCATTGCTACTTGTTATTCGGGTGTTTATTACTTTTTATTCTCATGCGCGTTTTGTTGAATAAATTCTTATTCTTCTTTGTAGATTATAGATAACTAATTTCCAGAATGATATTAGTGTAATATATATCATATTCATTCATTCAATTCATTTATATAATCATTATGCAATGAATATCATGTAGAATGAGTCGCATCACATTGTGGAGACGGTATTCCGTACGTACGCACGAGCGATGATATCATTCCCATGATCGTGGAATTGTATTGGAGTGTATGTATACTATTTCAGAATCAATACCACTTTACAATAATCATATATATTTATTTATTTTCACCATTATACCCATCTATGTAAGGTGGTGGTGGAAAATAGATTACACCACGGCGTGGAGACGGTATTCCGTACGTACGCACGTGCGGTGATTTCGTTTTCCGTAGGATGGATAGATGGTGAAATAAGGTTGTTTCATACTTATAATAACATATCATTATATGAGTGATAATGATGTTATTACTTCATAATGAAACAAATAAAGAAGAAGAAGTGGAAGAAGAAATAAAGTTGAAAGAATCGGTAACGGACATTACCTCTTCTTTGAAGCGCCTCATTGAGACCTCCTTTTAGGGCACTAAAATTGGTCTTTGAAGAATACCGGGACCTCTAGGATGTTTCTAGGGAATTGTAGAAGACAATTTGGCAGGGTTTGTCCGAGCTTGAAGTCTCAATGTGGTGTGAGGAAGAGAGGGAGGAGGTTCCCTTTTATAATGGAGGAGAGGGGCACCTTAGGAAAAACTGAAAATATTATTTTTTTGTAAAGTCATATTAGGTTTTTAATAGCTCAAAATTGATTTATTTCTAATATAAGGTAGGTATGGGTCAAAATCCTCTCATCCAATATAATTTAGAGAATATTAGGTATCTATTTTAACCTTATTATTTAGATTTAACTTTAAGTTAAATAATTTTACTTTTACCATGTCTTTTTGTTTTCTTACACTATAAGGTTAATAAACTTACCATAACAAGCCAAACGAACCCCAAGTTGTTCATTATTAATATATATAACCTTATCTAAGTCATTTGGCCGATACTTAGATTTTTAGGAATAAAATAACAATTAATAATATAATAAGTGTTTTAAAAACTATTTTATGTCAATTTTGACACTATTTAGTAATTGATTTTTATGAAAATCATAACAGAAATATTAATTCTAAAAAAGTTAATTAAATCAATAATAACATGTCATATTAACCTATAAAATTATTGTAATTCATAAAAAGTCTCAAATTACATTTATTTGGGTATTTATAACATTAATTATGTCAATATATCATTAATAATATAATTACTGCATCATCACTGTGTCATAAATACATTAAATTATTTAAAGTATAAAAATTAAAAATAAAAACAAAATTATGTAGGGAATATTTTTATATTTCTAATGAATATTTATAGTCTAATTTATCTTATGTATAACCCTATTTAAAAAATTATTTACTTATTAAACTTTGATTTTAACTATTTTAACCCTTCTTTAAATAAATGAATATTAAATGTCCTAATCTAATCCAAGTGGGCATAAATGGTCATATTTTATTACTAAGGTTGTTTTTGGTCGAATTACACTTATCCAATCGAATTAGGACATGTGTTAGAGTAATAATAATATCATTTCTAACCTTAATTACCCTATTTACTTTTAACCGTGGTAAATAAAATTAAAAAGTTACTATTCACCAAAAATTATTTCCATCTCATTGAACCACATTTTACTTACTGACATCAACTGTGTCTCTCGTATTTTTGAAATTCCATTCACAAAAGCAGTAAAATTATGTTTTATGTAAATTTGCAAATTCTCCTAGGAGTTGGGTAAAAGACGGTCAAAAGTTCAATAAAATTTTTATATATCTAAAATTATTATAAAATGACTCCAATGAATTGTATTGAACTTATATAGGTATTATGTATCAATTTTGACATAAAATAAATTTAAATAAAATAAATATTTATTTAAATAAAAAGTCGGTTTTTAAATAGTAACCTAGTGTTTTCACTATTCATCAAAAATTGAAAATTTTCAGAAAAATACCAAAATTTCACCCTACGCTAATTTCGATATTCCGAATCCAAAAATGGATTCCATTTTGAAAGATGAAATTTACAAAATTTCAAAAAGTGGTTATTACTATTCATAACGGGTAGTTTTAATAATATTTTAATAGCATATCGTTGTTTAGTGAAACTCGGTATTGCCTACGACGCGAGCTATCGAGGAAGGTCGTGATTGCGTGTAAAGCAAGACAAGATAGTGTTTAGTGGAGTGAAAGATCCCTTTGATGATTTATATAACATAAAAACAAAATATTTCTCATAAAAGTCTCGAGTGTTACATTCTTCCCCCCTTAAAATGAATTTCACCCTCGAAATTTTTTACTTCATTACAAACAGATGAGGATACCTCTCCCTAATCATATCCTCAAGCTCCCATGTAGCTTCTTATAATTGGTGGTTCCTCCATAAAACTTTCACCAAGAGAGTGGTCTTGTTCCGTATGAATTTTTCGCTATGATCCAGAATCTCTATCAGCTGTTCTTCATAAGAAAGATCTTGTTCCAGCGGTACAACTTCTGAGCTGAGTACATGTGAAGGATCAGGTATGTACTTTCTCAGGAGAGAAACATGGAACACATCGTGAACTTGAGAGATATTCGGTGGAAGCGCCAATCGGTATGCTACCTTCCCAACAGGATCCAGAATTTCAAAAGGACCGATATACCTAGGGCTCACCTTTCCCTTCTTTCCAAATCTCATTACTCTCTTCCAAGGAGATATTTGTAAGAACACTTTATCACCCACTTCAAACTCTATTTCTTTTCTTCGGTTGTCGGCATAACTTTTTTGTCGACTCTGAGCTGCTCTTATGTGTTGTTGAATGGATCTAACCTTTTCTGCCATCTCATCACCAAGATCAGGTCCTAATAGCTTTCTTTCCCCAACTTCATCCCAGCAAGTTGGAGTCCTGCATTTCATTCCATTGAGAGCTTCATAAGGAGCCATCTGAATACTAGAGTGAAAGGTATTATTATAAGAAAATTCCACTAAAGGTAGGTGTTGATCCCAACCACCTTTGAAATCCATAGAGAAATCTCTCAACATATCTTCTAGAGTTTGAATTGTCCTCTCAGGCTGACTGTCTGTCTGAGGATGAGAAGCAGTGCTGAAACTCAACTCTGTATCCAGAGTATGCTGAAGACTTCACCATAACTTTGTGGTAAACCTCAGATCCTGATCAGATATCATAGAAAGTGGTACTCCATGCAATATTACCACTTCCTTTACATATATCCTGGCAAGATGATCTAGAGAGAAGTCCTCTCTAATAGAAATGAAGTGTGTAGACTTTTTAAGACAATCAACTATGACCCAGATATCATTATAGCCTTTCGATGTTTTAGGAAGTCCAGTGAAAAAGTCCATAGTGATGTTTTCCCATTTCCATTCAGGTATGGGTAATGGTTGTAACATCCCCTTAGACTTCTGTCTCCTAGCTTTAACTTGCTGACAAACCAAGCATCGAGAGACATATTCAGCAACATCTCTTTTCATTCCATCCCACCAGAAGTACTCTTTCAGGTCCCTATACATCGTCGTGCTTCCAGGATGAATAGAGAATGAAGAACTATGAGCCTCATCCAGCAGTTCCTTATTTAATTCTGGGATGGGAGGAACACAAACCTGATTCCTAAACTTTATTATCCCATCACAATCAAGGTTGAATTAAGGAACATTTCTCACCTTCTTTTGTAACTCGACATCTTCTTTCTGCGCCTCTTTAATATTCACATGTATAGATGGTTGAACTTTCATTTGATAAAGATACGATTTTTCCCCTTTCATTATAATTCCAAGATCCATCCTTTGTAAATCCATAAATATTGGACCTTTTGTGATCCTCATCATGGATAATCTAGCATGGTCTTGTTGACTTAATGTATCTTCCACCTTGTTTGCTTTCCCAGGGTTGTAATGAATTGAGCAGTCATAATCCTTAATCAGCTCCAACCATCTTCATTGTCACATATTCATCTCCTTTTGTGTGAAAATATACTTTAAACTTTTATGATTAGTATAAATGTCACACTTTTCTCCATAAAGATAATGCCCCCAAATCTTTAATGCAAAGATTACCGCAGTTAACTCCAAATCATGAGTTGGGTAATTTTGCTCATGGATTTTCAACTGTCGTGAGGCATAAGCTATCGCTATATTGTTTTGCAAAAGAACACACCCCACCCCCTTCTTGGATGCATCACTGTAGATCAAAAACCTTTCTCCACTACAAGGAAGTGTGAGCACAGGTGCACTGGATAACCTTCTTTTCAACTCCTTGAAATTCTCTTCACATTCCTCCATCCACACGAACTTAACTCCTTTTTGATTCAACTTGGTGAGTGGATTAGATAATCGTGAAAAAACGTTCACAAAACATCGATAATATCCATCAAAACCAAGAAAACTTCAGATCTCAGTTACAGTTGTTGGTCTCGACCATCTTTCGATAACCTCTTTTTTTATGGATCCACAGATATCACCTATTTTGAGATTATGTTACCCAAAAATGCAACTTTTTGAATCCAAAATTCACACTTGGTAAATTTGGCATAAAGCTTCTCCTTTCTTAGGGTCTTCAATATAATTATCAAGTGATCTTGATGTTCTTCCTTGATCTTTGAATAAACAATAATATCGTTTATAAAGACTACCACAAACTGATCAAGATAGTCTCTAAATACTCTATTCATCAGATCCATGAAGATATCAGGGGCATTAGTAAGACCAAATGGCATCACTATAAATTCATATTGTCCATACCTTGTACAGAAATCCGTATTTGGTATATCCTACCTTTTGACCCTAAATTGATGATACCCAGAATAATGATCAATCTTGGAAAAGTATTGAGCTCCACGTAGTTGGTCAAATAATTCATCAATGCACAGGAGAGGATATTTTTTCTTGATAGTGATCTTGTTAAGTTCTCGATAATCAATGCAGAGTCTCATTGATCCATCTTTCTTCTTAACATACAGAACTGGTGCTCCCCAAGGTGACGCACTAGGGAATATGAATCCTTTATCAAGATTCTCTTGGAGTAGCTTCTTCAATTCCTGCAACTCAATTGGAGCCATTCTATAAGGTGTCTTTGAAATAGGCAAAGCACCTGGTACGAGTTCTATTGAAAACTCATCTTCAAAATTTGGTGGAAGACCTGGAAATTACTCCAGAAAGACATCATCAAACTCCCGTACAATGGGCATATTATTAATCATGAGTTTCTCACCAACCATTTGAGATAAATAACCTTCGTTTAGTGGAATCAATACCCATAAGATGGAAGAAATTTCCACTGGAAGGTTATGTTCATCCTTGCATCGATAGACAATCATAGATTGATCTGGAATATGAAATGTGACTTCCCTTCTTTGGAAATTGATATGATCTCCACATAGAGAAAGCCAATCCATGCCAAGAATCACATCAAATTCCACTATATGAAGGATCACAAGATTTGTAGGAAGCACTTTCCCACAAACTTCAATCGAAGAAGAATTATAAACTTTTGATGCGACTGTTGTGCCATTAGGGGTTGTCACAGCTAACTCAACATCTAATTTTTGAGGTAATATGGAAATACCCTTATAAAATTCTTCATAAATAAAAGAGTGGGTGGATCCAGAATCAAATAAAACATTTGCTACTTTAGAGTGGATGGTAAGTGTACCTTTCACCACTTCATTGTCGTACTCCACATCGCTGATAGAAATTGCATGTGACTTTCCTTTGTCTTTAGCCTTAAGAGTTTTTTAGCGTCGATCATCATCAACAACTCTTGGATTAGGGCATTGATTAGCATAATGCCCCATTTCCTTACACTTGTAACATTGAAGTGTAGGAGGTGCACTCTGTGTAGCCTTTTCTTTGTTCGCATCACTAGACATCTTCTTCCCATCATTGCAGCATTCAAATTCCCAATGACCTTCCTTTCCACATTTGAAACATTTACTTGTCCCTTTAAGACAAATCCCTCCATGTTTCTTTCCAAACATTGAGCATAAGGGAAAACTCATCTTCTTTTCAGTGTGCTCTTTAGATTTTCCTTTGAATTCCATTTTCCTCTTCTTATCAAACCCATATGACTGATGGTTTACTCCAATCTCCATCTCAACTTTGAGAGCACATCGAATTATTTCATCATATCTATTGAAGTCCCTTATGGATAATTCCCTTCAAAGACTTGGTTTTAAGCCACTAAAGAATCGATCGATCTTACTCTCCGGTTGGATAATAATACCAGAAGCGTAACGTGCAAGTCTTGTAAAATTTGCTTCATGGGTACCAATAGATTCATCATCCTTTTGCTTCAATTCAAGAAACTCCTTCCCCAACTTTTTTCGAAGAATACGAGGGAAGTACTTATTGAAAAATAAGTTCTTGAACTCATCTCATTCCATGGACTCAATTTCATCCCTTTTCCTCGTATTCTTAATAAGATTCCACCATTGATCAACATCTCCTTCCAAACGATACACTGCTAAGATGACTTTATCATGTTCAGAACATTGAAGAACTAAAAATATCCTTTTAGTGGTATTGATCCATTGCTCATCCACTAATGGATCAGAAGACCCGCTGAATGAAGGTGGACGCTGCCTCATGAAGGATTCAACAGAATGTTGCTCCTTCCTTTTCTTGTTTGGAATTCTTGCATGATTCATAGCATGAGAAAGTTGTGTGAGCATGGCTACAAGATTTTTCATTCCATCTCCCATAACATTTGGTTACTTATGGGGACAATCATTGAATTTCCCATTGCATTCCGCATTAACACGGTTCCTTCGGGTTCTAGCCATTGACTAAAACCAAGAATAATAGTGTGAGAAACACTAATTATAATAGGAAAAACACATAATCAAGAATAAAATTTCACACTTAAGGTCTTATCATAGGTTTTTCATGGCCATTTCTAAAACACTAAGATTGTGTTCTATGCTTAGACTTATACTTAGGGTTTTTACTAAGGATTTCACTTCCTAGTTTCCAAAGGTTGACTATACCTTTCCTCTGATACCAACTATAACGACCCATACTTTACATACATGGTTATTACTTCAAAATTGAAGTACAATTATTACAACATATAACAAAACCATGAAAAGACAGTATAGGTATAGTGTCTTTAGAAACTGGGAAACATAAACAACTGGTTCATAAAGCATCTACATTGTCTCCCATTTATTTCATCACATCTAGAGTCCCTTTTGGCATATCCTACTTAATAACCTTCTTCCTGACCTGGGGAAAGAAAACATATAAAAGGGTGAGCTCAAATTCTCAGTAAGGATAAACAAAAGAAATATCAATCACATCATATTCATAAGAACATAACATTTTGGAAATCTTAACCTGCAAAAGAGATCATAATTTCATA
The DNA here is from genome assembly GCA_963277665.1 of Viscum album. NCBI lineage: Eukaryota > Viridiplantae > Streptophyta > Magnoliopsida > Santalales > Viscaceae > Viscum > Viscum album. The sequence continues at coordinate 1,064,541,581 of OY728140.1, forward strand.
ACATGGGATAAATCAGAGTAGTGAAATGTAATCCCAATAATCATAACATAAAAAATTAAACTTTGTAGCATACACACATAATCATATAGAATCATTTCTTAGTAGTCAAGACTCATATCCAAGACTATCTTATTGGACAAAGTCCATTTCTGAACCGAGTTCACTCCTCGTTTCAGTCCTGTTTCACTGAACCAGTTTAACCTGCAGTTCCAGCCATGCGTATCTCATGAGATATAAATATTTACCCAATGCATTGGAGGGAGATATAGGTCCCACCCATCTCATAATGATACCATTCTTATGTGTTTCAAAAAATCATAAACCGTACATCATAGCATAACCCATGTAATAAAAATGGGATTCTTAAACATCATTCCATCATAACATAATCCATATAAGATAAAAAGACATCATAAAAAAATTACATCATAACATAATCAAATCAATTTAAAATAGGGATAGAAACATAACCCTATATTATCTTAGATGTAAAATAATTTTGATAAAACACTTGAACCCCATTCTTGAAGAAAATATCCTTTCTACTTCAAAAACATTTTCCTTTCGTAACATGTCATACAATTTTAAACTAAAAGAAGTTGATTAAAAATAAACTTGAAAACTTGTAAAGGATACTTCTTGGAAATAATGTTTTAAAAATCCATTCATGTTGTAGAATATAAAAAAATCATTCTTCTCGTACTTTGGCCGGAAAAGTCAAAAAGTACCTCGTATGAAAAACGACAAAATATTTCTTTCATATAATTTACTAAAAACTCACCGAGGGGTAAAATTGGATTTAAAAAATTGTAGGTGGATGGAAATAATATTACATATTGAGGAAACATGGATGTGTATGATTACTATTCCCCAATAAATTCTGAAGTATAAACAATCTCAGATAAAAATGAGATTGTGAGATTTTCTCTTACCTTAGGTCCGATTTTCTTCGTAAGTGTCTGAACATCCTGTACAATGATTTAAATAATTTCATTGACTTATTACAGAATCATACTTATTTTTATGATATCATATATGGTCATATTCTTAGCTTCTTATTAGTAATATTTCATTGCTACTTGTTATTTGGGTGTTTATTACTTTTTGTTCTCATGCGTGTTTTGTCGAATAAATTCTTATTATTATGTTTAGATTATAGATACATAATTTACATAATGTTATTAGTGTAATATATATCATATTAATTCATTCAATTCATTTATATAATCATTATTCAATGAATATCATGTAGAACGAGTCGCATCACATTGTGGTGACGGTATTCCGTACGTATGCACGAGCGATGATATCGTTGCCATGATTGTGGAATTGTATTGGAGTGTATGTATACTATTTTAGAATAAATACCACTTTAAAATAATTATATATAGTTATTTATTTGCACCATTATACCCATCCAAGTAAGGTGGTGGTGGAAAATAGATTACACCACGGCGTGGAGACAGTATTCAGTACGTACGCACGTGCGGTGATTTCGTTTTCCGTAGGATGGATAGATGGTGAAATAAGGTTTTTTCATACTTATAATAACATATCGGTATATTATTGATACTTATGTTATTACTTCATAATGAAATTACTAAAGAAGAAGAAGTGGAAGAAGAAATAAATTTGAAAGAATCGGTAACGGACATTACCTCTTCTTTGAAGCGCCTCTTTGAAACCTCCTTTTAGGGCACTAAAATTGGTCTTTGAAGAATACCAGGACCTCTAGGATGTTTCTAGGGAAGTTGAGAAGAGACTTTGGTAGGTTTTGGCCGAGCTTGAAGGCTCAAAGTGGTGTGAGGAAGAGAGGGAGGAGGTGCCCTTTTATAAGGGAGGAGAGAGGAACCTTAGGAAAAACTAAAAATATTATTTTATTATAAAGTCATATTCAGTTTTTAATAGCTCCAGATTGATTTATTTCTAAAATAAGGTGGGGACGGGTCGAAATACTCTCATCCAATAGAATTTATAGAAGTTTAGGTATCTATTTTAACCTTATCATTTAGATTTAACTTTAAGTTAAATAATTTTACTTTTATCGTGTCTTTTTGTTTGCTTACACTATAAGGTTAATAAACTTACCATAACAAGACAAATGAACCCCAAGTTGTTTATTATTAATATATATAACATTATCTAAGTCATTTTTCCGATCCTTATATTTTTAGGAATAAAATAACAATTAATAATATAATATTTGTTTTAAAAACTATTTTATGTCAATTTTGACACTATTTGGTAATTGATTTTTGTGAAAATCATAACAGAAATATTAATTCAAAAAAAGTTAATTAAATTAATAATAACATGTAATATTAACCTAGAAAATTATTGTAATTCATAAAAAGCCTCAAATTACATTTATTTGGGTATTTATAATATCAATTATGTCAGTATTTCATTAATAATATAATTATTGAATCATCATTGTGTCATTAATACATTAAATTATTTAAAGTCTAAAAATTACAAATAAAATATAATTATGTAGGAAACCTTTTGATATTTATAATGAATATTTTTAGTCGAATTTATCTTATGTATAACCCTATATTAAAAATTATTTACTTATTAAACTTTGATTTCAACTAGTTTAACCCTTCTTTAAATAAATGAATATTAAATGTCCTAATCTAATCCAAGTGAACCTAAATTGTAATATTTTATTTCTAAGGTTGTTTTTGGTCGAATTAAACTTATCCAATATAATTAGGATATGTTTAGGGTAATAATAATATCATTTTTACCCTTAATTACTCTATTTACTTTTAACTGTTGTAAATAAAAGTAAAAAGTTACTATTCACCAAAAATTATTTTCATCTCATTGAACCACATTTCACTTACTAACATCAGCCGTGTCTGTCGGATTTTTGAAATTCCATTCACAAAATCTGTAAAATAATGTTTTATGTAAATTTGCAAATTCTCCTAGGAGGTGGGTAAAAGACGGTCAAAAGTTCAATAAAATTTTTATATATCTAAAATTATTATAAAATGACTCCAATGAATTGCATTGAACTTATATTGGTATTATGTATCAATTTTTACCTAAAATAAATTTAAATAAAATAAAAAATTATTTAAATAAAAAGTCAGTTTTTAAATAGTAACCCAGTGTTTTCACTATTCATCAAAAATTGAAGGTTTTCAGAAAAATACCAAAATTTCACCCTAGGCTAATTTCGATATTCCAAATCCAAAAATTAAGTCCATTTTGAAAGATGAAGTTTACAAAATTTCAAAAAGTGGTTATTACTATTCATAATGGCTAGTTTTAATAATATTTTAATAGCATATCGTTGTTTAGTGAAACTCGGTATTGCGTACGACGCAAGCTATCGAGGAAGGTCGCGATTGCGAGTAAAGAAATCCAAGATGGTGTTGTGTGTAGTGAAAGATCCCTTTGAGGATTTATATAACATAAAAATAAAATATTTTTCATAAAAGTCTCGGGTGTTACAACTTTGGTAACATTGAATCATAATCCCTATGAAATAATTAAATTATATGAATCATAAAATATCATGAAAATAATTATATTCATGTTATAAAATTTTAAATGGGTTTACATTCACCTATTTAATGAATACAAGGTCATGTCACAACAAACGTCTCAATGATGGAACATGGAGAAAAATAATAATTTACCAATTTGGTAACATTTAAACCATAAAACCCATGAAATACAGACCCTAAATGGATATATATATATATAACAAAAAAATTAATTATAGAAATAATAAAATATATCCATCGTCATTATATACTCATGATAATGAAATATATAGAGAATATGACATATGTCTCACTGATGTAAAAAAGTGAGATGGGTACCCCTTACTACATGAGTATCTATTGAAACATGAGATCCAAAAGAGAATAACATCATTTGAAACATTTAATATCATAAAATAAATTTAATTCATTATATAACATTTCATTCAGTAGAATATAAACCACATAAAAGTATTAATTGATGAATATGGCATAAGTCTCATAGAAATAAATGAGTGTAGAAATCCCATTACCTTAAGTATTGACTCTGGTTGTATATTTTCATAAATCCTATAGAATAATTATAATTTTATTATACATCTATCATATACCATATTCATGTATATAATACCATATATGAATTAATTATTAATTTATATTTCCTTTTCGTTAATAATTCCATGTTAAAATCATGTTTCGAGTAATAAACGTTTTGTTTTCTTACTTGTTTTGGCTTTTTATTGTTGGTCCGCTTATGTATATCACGATTTCATCATTTAAATAATGTGAAACATGATATAAATATCATATATATTTATTTTTTATCTAATTATAATTACATATAAAACATTTTAATAGGAAATGAAATACACTATTAATGGAGACGGGTGGTCGTATGTACGCATGAACGCTATTTCCATTTTAATGTCATAATGAATAAAATAAAATTAAAGGATATATTAATATATATTATGATTATAGTAAAATTTTAATTTCATATATATCACATATTTTTATTAAAACCATCCTTAATAATATCCATTTAAATAGTGAGTGGATCACACCACTTCTCAATGAGATAGTCCACCATACACACGGATGATGTTATTATTTTCTCAAAAAATATAAATAATGATGGAATGTGTTTTTTAAAAATTATAGAAACATAAGAAACATAAATATATATATATATCATCTAAAAACTATAAATACATCATTATTCCAAACTAGGGAAGGTGTTTATGGAAGAATGAAGGGCATTGGTTTTCAAGGTGGTAATCTGTCATACACATGAACAATGATGGTGTATCCCATTTGACGAAAGTGTGTGGGGTTTTAGGTCATACCCATTACATAACAACATATCAGTATATTTAAGAAACATAAGATAATATATAAACATGATATATTATAAATTGATGGGGGTGGAGAATAAAATTAAAAGAAAAAAATTATAGAAGAACACTTTCTCTTTTTTGGGTTTCCTCCATGGGTTCACAACAAAAAGATAAAATAATTGATTTATATAGAAGGTAAGGATTCTAAAAATATGTGAGGTAATTTGTAGTTTATTTGGGAAGGTGTTTGATGATACAAATGGAATTGTATTTTTGAATAAGGGAGGGGTGAATTCTATTTTATAGTGGAGGATAGGCATTCTTGAAAATACCAAAGACAAACACTATTGTCTGGTCTCCCTTATATAATGGGACACAAATAATTAAAAATAATCACTATAATAGGTTATATAGTTTAAATATTTCTCAAAAATGAGTTTTGGATAACTATCTAGAAAATTTTTTCTATTATGTTTATTGTTTATTCACTTAGTAAATTTTATATCTTATTAATCAACAAGATTTATATCAATTGTTTTCAGTTATAATTATTTTAAAAAAATTAGATTAGTATTATTATAAAAAAAAATATTATTATTCTAAATATTGAATATATTCTTCCAAATTATGAACTTAAAAATGGCAGAATCTATGTTAAAATTAATCTCTTGAATGGGATGAGGAAGAGGGATTTTAAAGCCAAAAGGTCAAAAGATTATAATTCTTTTATAGTCAATTTCAATATAACTATATAACTAAATTAAATGAAAAATAAATTTTCACTAAAAATCAATATTATTCACTACTAATTGAAAAATGAATCATCTTATAAAAATACAAAAAAATCTCACCAATCTATTTTTGATATTCCCATTTCAAGATAATTGATTATTTTTTAAACTATAGTTCATAAAAGCTCCAAAAACCTAATTTAAAATAAGTTCTCTATTAAATGGATGTTAAACTACCATTTTGAAAAATATATCATTTTATGCGTAAGATTGTATTTATCCTTATAACATGTTTAGAAAACAAAAAAAATAAATCTTAAATATTTTATTGAATATATAAAAATATATATATTTCATTAAAATCATCGAAATTTTTTTTAGTTATCTTATTTAGGTAAACAATGTTTTATCATCTAAAAATATTTCTTTTTCAGCAAATGAAATTCTTTATTTTCAAATATTTCTTTCTCTAATTTTTAATTAATTGGAAAATAAATAATTCATTTTAAAAAAATGTGTAAAATATATTTTTATAATATTTTTAATCTTATTCCTAACATCCATTCCAATAGATATGTGATAACTATAATGATATTTTAATTATAATTATAATATTATATTGTAGTTTGGTAAAACTTGATCTTATGTGCAACAAAATCTACCAATTAAACTATGTATTGTGTGTACCATAAATTAAAATACTTTTTCAAAGGAAATCCATGTATGAATTTTCTTTTATTCTAAATAATAATAATTCATAAAATCTAAGGGTGTTACATTCTAATCCCCTAAAAAATGAATTTCACCCTCATAATTCATCTACGTCATCAATGTTTTGACATTTAAATGCGTCATCCATAGAAAACCACATCATAAAATTGAATAAAAAAACCTCAATGAAAATGAGAATGTTGAAAACATAATGGTTACCCAATTTAACTCATAACTAGGTTTCCAAATATGAAAATATAGGTGGAAAGTGAATACATGGAAATAAAAGAAAAGTGTATATATTTATTAACAGAGATAAATAACATGGATGAAAATAAAGTGGGTGATCAATGGAAGTTTAGTAATTATAACACCATAACCCTATTAATAATGAAGAGGAAATTTACATAAAAATGATGGTAACATGGAAATACATTATTATAAGTTTATTTTCCTAAAGATGAAAAAATTTCACAAGGATATATACTTACATGATTTCATTCCATTTAATATTCACAATATCATCCTTTGGTAGTTCCTTTCTTAATATCAACTTCATCTATTTATTTAATAAATGAATGTGAATTTGTAATCCCTAGATCACTAAAGGATCAAAATATCCATAGGTATAACATTATGTCATTTCTTATATATTCAGTTATCATCATAACAAAGTGGTTAACATAGGTTATCCAACATGTATAAATCCTCAAATGGATAAATAAAACATTAATATTTAAAAACTTATTAAAATTTCAACATAAATTGTTTCATATATGGTTATCCATGTAATTATTCTAGATTATGAAAATCATAATCATTATAATGAATTTTACTAAATATCTCAAACATATGCTTAACATTTATCACCCATACACCATAAAGATGATATTGATAGACACATTCCAATCATGTGAATACATTCTTCATGTATTTTCTTGAAATATTTTAATCATCCTAATTACCATAAAATTATATAGAAAATATTTATGTTTCTTCATTCCTTATAAATCAAAAAATATTAGATATATTCCTTAAATACAAATTTGATGTAAACCCAACCCATGATAACATGAGCCACATTTTCAAAAAATAATAAATCTATTTCCATGATAATTAGTACCATAAAATTTAATATATTCTTATTTGGTATCTCTAAACACAATTTTGTAGACATCAAGAACCGAATAAGGGTTACCTTTTTCTAGACATGTGTTTTACATAAATTATAGCCTTTCCATTAAATCAAAATTCTACATTATCAGTATAATTCAAAATTAATTTTCAGATCCTTTTCAAAAAACATATACTGAACAATCCCAATTTATTTCATAATTTAGGTAATATAATTATGTAATTAGCCATAATAAATTATTCATTTTTCCTACTTTATTCTAAAATAATTAACTAAGAATTGTAATCTTGTTCTTTAACACTTATTTCAATTCACATGTCTTCTATAGTCACTTCATCATCAATAATATAACAATTACTCATTCCACCTCACTAATCCTCTTTGTTAGATTTCCATTTAGGACATTGATTTTCATAATGCCCAAACATTACAATTTTTAAGCATTTAATGGTGGATGATTTCATATGGAGGCCAATATTCCCACACATTATGTTAAATGTACATTTTATATTCCCTTTTTAGTTTCTTTATTTATGACCTTCTTTTCTATAGTAAAAAACATCATCTTTTAATAAATCCACATAAGTGTTTCATTCCACATTCGCAACACAAATGTACCTAAATAATTTTTCTCCAATGGTCTCCATTACTATAATTCTTAAATAACTCTTTTCATATCTTAATAGGTGATCCTAAGAGTCAGTTATGTTTCATATGCTTAATTATGTTTTGTGAAAATTGATTAGGAATAATCACAACATCCTTTACTCTAGACATCATCCAATTTGGATTATCATTAGAAAATCATACATCCCATTCATTGTTAATAAAATTTATTGTAGTTCTCACCATTGAATAAAACTAAAAATCATAGTGTGAGAAAAGATAATCATATTGGGAATCCAAATAATCATGAAGAAATAACTTATAGTATGTCTAAATCATCACATTTTAGGATAATCCTAGTTCATTCATAGTAATATTTTATTTAAATACATTTTATTGGTTCATAATGAATTTTTGATATTTCAAAACATATCCCTCAAGAGAGTAAAATCTGGTTTCCATCAAATCTCATTGTTGTGCACCATTTCATGATCAACTCTTGCTCAATACAATGTGTTTGGGGTTGTAACCTCTATCTATATCTATGCCTGAGCCATATCCACTTTTATTATCGACATAGGTTTGTAATTTATTTGAAACCACTCTCAATAGCCTTTACCATTATTCCCATGATTTTTTCTAATATTTTGACTCATCATGAAACATATCCTTAGAGACATCCCTAAAAATATCCTTCAAAATAACCATAGGCATCTCACTAAATATTTCACATCCTAGTTTCCTTAGGCCGACTAAACCTTTCATTTGATATCACCAATAGAGACACAATATTCTCATACATGGATATTACATCTTTTTAGAATAATTTTCAATACATTAAATAAATACATGCCTTATTAATGTTATAGTTTAGAGTCTTTGGAAACACGGAACACCATTATCTAATCTAGTGAAGGATCATCCTCATCCTCCTCCAATGGCCCGAAGGCCTTCATTTTTTATTTATTTTTATAATCCACCTTTCAAGGGGTGAGGTGGTACCCTTAAAAGTCCTGTAGGCATAAGTATTACATGGCCCATAGGCCTTAGAGGAATTCATTTTCCCGTAGGCTTCAAACATTACATACAACCAAGACTAACTACTTAGAACTGCTCCTCCCCATCATCTTCTTCATGAAATCAGCTCTCCACCTTCGCATGGTTGTTCGTCTAGGCATTCTCGTGCATGCACAGGCTTTTCTCGATGGCAGGTGGCATACCCTCTCATTGTTGCAATCCGTTTAGCTTCTACTTTCGTTAAAGCTCCTTGTTCATCCTCATTGTAGAGCTTGTTCCTCGTAGGTCGTCTGGTTTGCATCTGCACTTAAGGTGGCCCGAAGGCCTTGAGGTGGCCCGAAGGCCTTACTAACCCGAAGACCTAGGTGGCCCAAAGGCCTTAAAGGACTTGGGGACCAAATCGGTGGCCTGAAGGCCCAAACAGGGGCATATTCCTGGCTGCTATAGTGCCAAACAATACCTGCTACAGTTCCTACTATAGTACCTGCTATAGTACTGCACAGTTCCCGCTACAGTACCTGCTACAGTACTACTACAGTGACTTGGAAATAAATATTATATGTAATAATAACATGGATATATGTTAATGAGAACATGAGAATAACATTTTAAAACCATAACCTTAATATCAAAGATTATAACCATGAGTCACATAATAATTATTATCTATTCATAATACATGCAACATATGATAATCATTGAAAATGATTCATGAGAACATCACATTGGAATAATACAAATATTTATGGCATATTAATCATCTAATAACTATGTGAACATGCATAAATAAAAACAGGTTCACTCCTTATGTTAAAGACATATAATCATGAACAGTCACAAACATATGGACGTACAACCAGGTCCACACATATTATTATGAAAATGAGAGACAGGTCCATGAATAACATTGTGAACATATAATCAGTTTCAAACATAAACTTGTGAACATATAATCAGGTTCAAACATAAATTTTTAACATGTAACCATGTTCAAGAAAATAATTGTGTACATTTTATAAGGTTCACTTTTAGGATTGTGAACATGTAATTATGTTGACGCATAATGTGATTTGTTGAACCCGAATTCCACATAATAGGTGCCCTGATCTCGGTGGACCACATAGAATAATTCTCATCTCCCCAAATTCCAGAAGCTTACGACTAGTAGTGAGGTCCTAGGGTGTGTCATTAGGGATACTATTCCCTACATACCAGAGTGTATCACTATAGATAAGTATAAACTGAGGTAAATAAGGGATGTAATATAAGTAAACATAAGGAATTGTGGAAAATAGATAAAACCGCAATAATAAATAAAATAGATGAATTATATAAAAGCATAAAACAAATGATGTTGATATGTAATGTCACTAGAAAACATGAATTCATGATAGTCGACATAACATGATTCACAATATTAGAACAAAAATAAAATAATATCCTAACCATCCTAAGCTCTGGCACAGTTATCTGCTATCAAGATCTTTCCTAAATAGTAGGAAATCAATTGTTTGAATATTTATTCCTCCCTTTATCAATGCATGTATTCATGTAATCTAGAACGGTTACCAAACTGTACCCTGAGGGGGCGTGAGATAAATCTCAGTGGGACACCACAAATGCTGTCTATAAATATAGCCAATGTAATAGAAATTTAATAGTATTTAGGCATGAATATATACAGTAATGAAGAATAATGTAACTAAATACATAAGTACCTACTTCATCACTTCTTTTGTGTCTGAACATGTAACCAATTCAATATTTTAGTTTTACTAATTTATAAATGATTTACATGTTAGTAATATTGAAGGTTCCAAGATGTAACAAGGAAACCTATAATAATATTTAATAATGGAGTTCCATGGTAATAACCAAGGAAACATAAACCTAAAGAGTTTCCAAATTAGTAATAATTGAATCTTAGATAAGTGTAAGAGTGTAATCCAATGAGCATAGTCTATGTAATTCCACATTGAGATGTATAACAAGTCTAAGGAGTTCCTACAAGGAAAAATGAGGCCAATCATTGACTGGGCTTGATAGGATTTAACCATGGAACATACTTTTAAATGTTGTATCCAAGATGTGTATCCAATGTATCTGATAATACTACACAATGGATCATACAATTTCATACTAGGTATCCAATGTTATACAAATATCGGGTTTAAGGTTGGTCTCTACCTAAGAAAGTTGTATCCTTAAATTTGGAATGGGTTCCTCGAGTGCTCAAGGCATTCCCTTGTAAATCCAAGACGATCTTGAGTCAATCCACTAATATTTTGATAAATAATTCATATATAATTCATAATGTACAATCAATTTCTTTTCATTAGTGTGAGAAGAATAATTGATCATGCAACCATTTAATCAAATCCTAATTATTCAATAATTTCATTTGGTTCAGAATTTTATTTCATTAGTGTGACAAGGCCATGTATCATTAATCCATTAATTTAATAATTTTAAGTAATTTCAATAATCATGGTTCACTCCCCTACCATTCATCTACATGGAATTGGGTGCTATAGACTAGCAACCTATTATTAAATTTCATTTAAAATGGTTAAGTCATATACATAACATACATTGAAATTTTCATTTAGCCTTAGTTTTTCAATCGAAGAACCAACCTTAGGCGTGTCAAGTGGTGACCATACATGGTAATTTTTATTATGAAATTAAAAATATAAATACAACCATTTAATATATTAATTCTTACCCTTATAATGGTCAATACAAGGCACACCCGAACTGTGGATCAAACTGATGACACGACATGATACACATATTGGTCATACCTGCTATGAAAAATTGTACTAGGTATGTCTGATGGCCTTACTCGCACCTGATAATAAACTGATCCAAGGTCATTCATAGATAATACCCCAATTCCATGGACCTAGTCGAAGAGATCATATATTTGAGGTGGTACATACCGATTCTTGATAGTAAGATGGTTCAACCTTCTATAATCCACAAATAGAAGCAGGGTTCTATCATCCATCTTAGTAAAAGCACTAGTGATCCCTAAGAGGACGCACTAAGCCATATAAATCACTTGGACTTTATATCCTCTAATTACCACTTGATATCTTGGAGATAAGTAGGTACCATACTATATGGGGGAATAAAAAATGGATTTGATCACAGAAGAAGCTCAATTGTAAACTCTATCTCTATCTCATGAGGTATTCAAGAAAACTCATCGGAAATAATGTCCTAGAAATCATCCATTACTAGATTGGAATTAGATTTATGTAAACCTTAATCCTCCATGAAGATATTGGAAATATGGGCGGTCACCATACCAATCCCATGATGCTCTGGTCCTGCTCTATGAGCCTCTACATCCCACTCACCATTATGCAGATAAATGTTTCCATCTATTGATGAAAACTAAACCATTTAATGATAGAAGTATACAAAATCATGATACTGAACCACACAATCTATCTTGAGAATCACATAGAATCATTCCATCTCATGAATGAAAAGGTTCCACAATAAAGGGTAAATTCATAACTGAAGGGGACAATCCCTACAATAGTGTAGGCCCTCTGACCGTATCCCCAATGACATATCTAGGGTCATGACACCATAGTAATACTATATCTTCAATATGATACATTATATGGTAGATATAAATAAAATAGATTTAGAAGAACCTATATCAAATAAAATAGATACTACATTAGATGCCACACAATTAATACCTCGTACTATATATGGTCCCGCAGCTTGACCATCGAGTATCGGTTGCAAAGCATTCATCTGGTCGGATCCATAACCATTTGAAAAATATGGACTACCATGATCATAACTTCTTTGTTAGTTCTACTGGTTATCATGGGTCTAGCTACCATGACCATGATATCCACCTCGGCTATACCATCTGGTACTATTCCAACTCCCTACCTGATGTGGTGTAAAAGAACATGTTTCTAAAAGTGGAACTTGTATGATTCCTTTTACACTCGAAGATGGTGGAAATATACTATAAAATATTTGGAGATTCCCAAGATTACCACAATCTTATAACTCCATTGGGTCTCTATCATAGTGAGGATTCATGTGCCCCCATCACCCAAACTGATGACACGACCTATATCTATCTAAAGGAGTACTCTGGTTGTCAATTACCTAAAGAGAAACCTCGAGGGAACATTTTTTTCCACCATGAGATCTTCTAGCAGTCCATATCACAGATATTATATGCCTATTACTATTTCCACCCCTCAAGATGATCTTCATGATGAGTACCTGATTTACTATTTTATAAAATGTATACAGGCAAAAGGCCTTTACCTACATATGGATAGCGTACTAGAGCACTTCTTCAAAGAATCTAGAATATGAATTCTCATCACCAACTAAAAGTAGTGTGAAGAACTGAAACTACATGAAATGTAAAGAATATTCCATAACCGACATGGAAACCCTAGTATAGATGCATAAACTCTCTGGCTCTACTATATCTCAGCGTATGAGGAAATAATTGATCATAGAAAATAGTCTTGAAGTCATCCCATAACTTGTCTTTATGGAGATTAGACTGGGTAACCACATCCCACATAGATTTGTACAAATCATGAAACATGTATGTAGAAATATTGAACCTCCTCTCAAGATGTGTTTCTAGATTCTCAATGATACATAGAATATCCTCTAGCTAAGACTCACCACATTTCAGACCTCTATCCCTCTAGAAGGTGGGAGGATATTAATGCTAGATATCATAAGTAAGATCATCCAGCATAGGCTAAAGCTGTGAAGAACCATACATGGATTGAATCAAATATAGAAAACTACCATGAACTCGGGTGCCAGTTCCCAAATCTGGTAAGACATGTTTTGCATCATGCGGAACTCCTGGATATAATACTGGTGGCTTAGGGCCCACCATTTCTAGAGAATGATCGTCACCACCTTCCTAGCATATGAAACAAGGATGTCATGGTAGAATTATTATAAAATTCCACACACATGACTCAAAACAATATTTAAGAAAATATATAGATATAATTACTGAAGATAAGTAATTAAAATCTCACTACTCAAGGTATACAACCCAAATTAAATGAATAGATGGAAATGTACTGGTAATTACTCAGGTATAAGTTTTATTTTATTTTAAATTTAATTATTATCTTAACTCCTTTATGTTTTATAAACATTATAAGGTGGGATAAGGATGTGTAACCATTTCATATTATATGTCATGTTTCACTTTATAATGAATAGTCATTCCTATTGAATCAGTTCCCATACACCTCATTAAGGAAAATTACACCCATTTACTTCTAGAATAATGAATTGACTCAGTAAATTACTCATTCTAACCCATAAGTGACCATACATATCATGAATTGAGATAGTAAATAACACTATAACAACCAGGAGTAATAAAATCATATGATAACTATTAAAACATGAATAAAAAACACAAGAATATCAAGTAAGGAGAATCTATTAAATGAACCTATAATGCATGTAATTATGTATGAAATATGAATTCTAGGTGCCTAAGACAATGCATGTAACAATTCTCCTTTCACTAATAGCACCGAAATAAAGATGAATGAAAACCTCATTCTGAGTAATAATCAAAAATTCCATATAACATGTACATCACCCATCAGTGAAATGATATCAACAATAATTGGAAAAATAGAACACTAATTAAATTTTGAGTAACATTGATTTTACCCCGAACCTGGGTTCGTGAAGCCTAAGCACAACATATGATGAAGTCCCATAGTGTTCATTATATCCAATGTAATGTCTCATAAAGTATATCAAGAAAGGAACCTTGCTATGATACCCCTTTGTGATGTCCCAAACCCTAATGCCACTTATTAGGTGCCCAGAACCTAGTGAGCCACATGGCCTTAAGCACACCGGCCAAAATGCCAGAGGCTGCCAACTAGTAGCGAGGTACTAGGGTGTGTCCATGGGGAGACTATAACCTCATTAATGGAGTATATCATAAAAAATAAGTTTAAATAGAGGTATGTAGAAGAAGCAATATAGGTAAAAATATGGAACATCAGAAAATATAGAAAATAACAACAATAACTGAAATAACTAGAATTACATTCTAGAATAAAAAAATTGATGATGATATATAATTTCACTAGAAAAATGGAAAAACATCGATACAATACAGAAGGGATAACATGTTCCACCATCGTATAATAGAAATCAAAGACTATCCCAAACATCCTGAGCTCTGGCTCTGTGATCTACTATCACACTCCATCCTAAATAGAAGGCAATCAATTGTTCAAAAAAATTCTTCCCATTATCAAAACTTGCATTCATGTCACTTTTACTAGGTACCAAAAAATTCCCGAAGAGGGTGTGAGATAAATCTCAGTGGGCCACCACTAATGTTGTCTATTACATCTACCCCATATAATGGAAATGTAATAGTGTTCAAGAATGATTATATAAAGTAAATAAGTACAATGGAACTAAATACCCATGTACCTTTTTCATCCCATGGATGGTGTTTGATCATTTAAATAACTAATTAGTCAAGTGCTACCAGTTTAGAGATGATACACATGATACCAATAGTGAAGGATACAATATGTATAAAGGAAATATGTAATGATATTTATTGATGGAGTTCTAAGGTAATAACCAAAGAAACATAGACCTCAAGGGTCACAAACATAATAATAATTGATCCCCAGATAAGGGTAAGAATGTAATCAAATGATCAATGTCCAAGGAATTCCAGAATGATATTCCTACCGAGTCCAAGGAGTTCCTCCTAGGTAAAACACGTCTAAACAATGAATGGGATTGATTGGCTTTAACCATGGCACCTACTTCTCAAAAATGGATCCAAGTATTGCATACAAGGAATCTCTTTACACTACAAGAGGGATCCTACCATGTCATACCAAGTATCTAATGTTAGAAAATGTTTGGTTCCTAGGTGAGTCTCAACCTAAGAAATCCATATCCTTGAAATTAGAATGAGGTCCTTGAGTGCTCAAGGAATTCCCACGGGAATCCAAGGTAAGATTGAGTCACGTCACACCTATTTTGATAATGAATCAATATATAATTCATATGTTTCAAGAACCTACCTTTCATTAGTGAGAGAAGGCTAATTGAGTATAAAAACATTTAATCTAATCATATTTAATCAATAAGTCCATTTGGTTTAAACCTTTCATTTCATTAGTGTGACTAGGCCATGTTGCAAGAAACCATTAATTTAATCTAGTCAAGTCATTTTATCAATCATGTTTCACTCTTCTACATTCCAACAACATGGATAGGGTGATATATATATATGCAACCAATTATTTAGTTACATTTAAAAATGTCAATTCATATACTTAGAATACATTCCAATTTCAATTTAACATTAATTTATCATTCGAATCATACATTGTAGGCAGGTCAGGTTTTGAGCATACATGGTACTTTCTAATATTAAATTAAAAATATAAATAAAACCATTTAATATAGAAAATCTTACCCTTTGAAAGATCAATCCCAAGCACATCCAAATGGTGCCTCAAACATGTCCAAACGCTAAAATGACAATTATGGCTTAAAACCCTACATGGGTTAGATAGAGTTCTGGGTGTAAACACAAATAACTAATAACATATTTGGAAAGATAAAAAACCTATGGTTATAATGATTACAATCGTGGAATATAAAATTTATACATGATAGTGAATGAAATTGGTGGGCCCCACATCACAATTCCAAAATCAATGGACTTGAGGGATAAATTATAGTATTCCAAACTTAGGATCTTTTAAATCTAATTATCTTGTATTGGTCTTTTTTGTATTCGATCGAAGTAGATCTGAGAAAAAGGAGAAAATTCTCACACATCAATAACTAGGTCGAGAGAAAGAGAGATGAAGAATGACTCAAATTGATTCGAGTACATACCATTGCACATCCAACATGATAAACAAACTCTTGATCGAATCCTGGCTGAAGGAGATATATTGATTCCAACCATAAGCATTAAAAATGATCCAAAATGAGAGTAAAAGAGGATAATCCAACTAGAAATTAGATTAGGGAAAATTGTGGAGATTAATAAGATCAATAAGGAATAAATGGTAAAATTACAAAAAAACTATGCATGGGTTGTCCACACATTTTGAAAAACCATGTGCAACCCATGCATGGGTGCTTGGAGAAGAGGGGAATCATCACTGTTAGGCCACACGATTAAGGAAACTATCCACCGACCATGCAATATGGATTTGGCATAAAATACAAACCATTTTCACTATTAGATCTAAATGTGTTCCCAACTAGTATGGTTTACTAAAACATTGTGACAAGTCCATTTTTCACAAAAAGGTGGGTTACAGGATTTGAGAAATCCCCAAAAACCCTCGTGGCCTTCACTAAATCATTAGGAATTCATATTGCATCCAAAATAAAAAATTAGACCGAAATTTAAATGATCCATAGCTGAGAGAAAAATTGTTTTCTTACACATAATAATGTGAACATGTAATTTCATCTAGACATATCATTATGAACACATAATAAGGACCAGTCATAAAATTTTGGGGACCGTAATTAGGTTCATACAAAACATATATACTCATGATTTTTCCATCAATACCCAATTCATTTTATAGATATATAGGTCCCACCCATCATATAATGAAAAACATATTTATGTGTGATATATGACCATAAACATTCATCATATCATAACCCATGAAATTAAAGGTGTATCATAAAAATTCAATCATTTCATAAAACTAGTAAAAGATATGTGTTTCATAATTATATAATCATAGAATAATGTGTGATAAGAAGAAGGATTCATAATCATTTTATCATAGTGTATCCCATGGAAGGAAAACATGTTTCATTAATAACTTTTCATCATAAAAATAAACCATCCAATGAAAGAATAAGAATAGAATCCTTGGATCATATACCCAGTAAAGAATAAACTATATCATATGATAGAATATTATATGTATAGTGATTCTGAAGAATCAGTTGGATAAATTTTTAATTAAAATAATATTTATTTCAAAAACACATTTTTGGACAGAAAACATTTTGAAACCATTTTATTTGAAAATCACATTGAAAACATATGAAATAGGCATTAAATACCATTTTCAAAACATTTAAAAATTTTAAAAAATATTAAAATAATTTTACTATTAAATTATATTAAAATATAAATTAAAAAAATTTAGAAATTTTTTTATAGAACATTGTTTTTTAATAAAATTTTAATTTGAAAAAAAAAATAAGGCTAGATTTTTTTAAAAACACTATGTTAATTATCTTAATTACAAATTTGTGGAACAATTTTACCATTAATTTAAGATAACATAAATAGTCATATTATTATTAAATTCATTATAATTATTAAGATAAGGATCATATGATTTCGCTAATAGAATCATTATCATAAACAATATTGATAAGCATTGATATTGTAGCTACTAACTCTTACCACATTGGTAAAATTGAACCACAATCTACATAAAATATTAAAATTACATAAAGATAAAAATTTCATGAAAATAATATTATTAATTATATAATATATCAGTTGGTTTGTATCTATACCTAATTAATGAATATAGGTTCATATCATAACATATGTCTCATAGAATAGAAATTGTGACTAAAATAATTTACTGGTTTGATAACATTTTAACTATATACCCCATGAATTAAATATAGTCAAATGGATATGTAAATAACAATAAGGTAAACTATAATAATAATAAAATATATTCATATGAAGTAAATACACTACATAAATGAAATGATTGGTGAATATGACATGTGTCTCACTAGAGTAAAAAGAGAGTTAAAAATCTCTTACAACATAATAAACTTTTGAATCATGAGATCTGAAAAAGAATAAAATCATTTGAATATTTTTATATAATGAAATAAAAAAATAATTATATAAAATTTCATTTTTCTTAATATAAACCACAATAATGAACCACATTGGGAGAATGGAAAAATTCTTATAGAAATAAAAGTGAGACTTGAAATCTTCTTTCCTTATGTAATTACTATCATCCTACTTTTTAAAATCTCCTATATACTAAATATACATTTTATAAATAGATTATAGAATAATTTTTATTTATATAATACCATATATGATTTAATTATGTATTTATTTTAACCATTTATATGTTAATTTTATGTTTTGGTTAATATACGCTTTTTTCGTACATGTTTTTTCTCATTATTTTTGTGTCCTCTAAAATAGACAATCATTTCATCATTTATAGAATATAAAATATGATAGAAATATCATATATATATTTATAAAAAAAATATAAATGATATAAATAGTAAATTAAATACAACGTTTGTGGAGACGGTAGAACGCACATATGAATGAATGTTATTTCCATTTTTCTATTGTATTGAAGGAATGAAAAGCATATTATATGAATATATATATATATATATTATCCTTATAGTATCATTATTATTTCATATATAAAAAATAAATTTTAAATTGACAGTACATTCCATGTAATGTTTAAATGAATAACAACACTTCACGAGGTGGTTGTCAGTCGTAAACATAAACGACATTATCGTATTCCCACAAAATAGAATAAATGAATTTATATGTTATAAAAAAATAAAAGAATCACAGTAACCTAAAAAATATCATATATATCATATATTAACTTCAAATCTGTCATTATTTCCAACCATGAATGGTGGTAATAGAAGACTGGACGACATCAATTATTAAGGCGGTAGTCCACTATAAAAAGGAAATGATGATTGTGTATCCCATTTGATCTAAGTTATTGATGTTTTTGTTGATACAAATAATATAAAAACCAATAATATATTTATGATAACTATTTTATTATATTATCATGATTTAAAAATTGAATTAGTTGAATATGGAAATAAATTTAAAATCATTTTAGAAGAACATTACATCTTTATTTGTTATCCATCTTAGGTTTATTCTTAAACCTCATATGGTTTTATTTATGCCAAATATAAATATTCTAGGATGTGATGGAAAAAGTTGAGACCTTGTTTTGGAAGGTTTTTTATGATCTAAATGGATTTATAGGTTTTAATTAGTGATCAAATGAGTGCTATTTTATAGTGGATGAGGAGTGACATTCTTGTAAATACCAAAAAGTAAACACTATTGTTAGATCTCCCTTAAGTCATGTTAATCTAATAATGAACTATTTTCTAAAAAATAATTGATATGTTTGATATATTTCTAGAAAATTTGTTTTTTAATAGTTTATAGGTCAATATTTTCCTTATGTTTAATGTTTACTCCCATGGTAAATATGTTTTTCTCTAAATCACCATGAATAATTTTTACTAATTTCACTAATGAAAAAGTCCAAAAATTAAGTTGGCAATATTATATGTTATAAAATTATAAAATATAATTATTATTCACACCATATAATGAAATATTGTTATAGAATATTAAAAAAATAAAAAAATGATGAAATACACACAAAGAACCCTTATAAATATAATAACATTTAATGTAATAATAAATCAATGAAATTATTATGTTAAAAAAATTAAAACACATAATGAAAGTATAAATATGAAATATGAAAATGTGAAGAGATAACACACATAATTATTTCATTACATATTAAAAGATCATGTTATATGACCTTGTGAAGTGAAATGAAATAGTAGTCCCCTAACCATATATCCCAACATTCTTAGTTAATGTTTATAAAATCATAAATAAAAAAATTTTGATATTCAAAACATAAAAATATTTTTTCTATATATCTATTTATATGGTTAATTTACTATAATAATTATTAAATTTTTAATATAGTTTTTTTACATTAATGACATGAGGTTATTAAATAAATTTTACCAATACATCTCTTGTATGTTGAACATCATAAATGATGTCATAAAATATTGTCATATTATATAATTTTTTTATGAATGATTAAAGTATTAATTTTTTGTAGTTTTTTCTTATTATATCAAATTCAAAGAACTTATTGTTAATATTTTCATCGAATACATAAAAATATTATTTTAGAACATTTTAATTACATAAAAAGAATTTATTTTTATATGGAAAAAAATATGAATATAACCATTATAGACTCATTTAAAAATATTATATTCATAATTATTATATATTAGTACTATTTTATATGTTTTCTTATTTATTATTAAAATAAATATTATATAATTGTTTATACAAATGGTAAAACAAAAACAAACAAGAAAATGTTATCACTATAGAATGACTCAGAAGAAGTTATCTGATAATGATAATATAAAATTTAAATAATATTAACGTTTAAAAAAATTAGTAATGTGGTAAATTATATATTATATTTTATATTTGATGATTTTAGATGAAATATAATGGTAAAAATTTCTAAACAATAGTGTGTCATAGTATGTTCATTTTGAGGGGGTGTATATTAAAATGACAATTTACTATTAATATGTAATGTAGAAATAAACAATTAACTTTATATCACATTAAAAATGTTTTATCTTTAACAAAAAATTTATAATAATAAATGTATAACCACACATGTATGGTGGTGATGAATAATGAAATACATCATTAATGGAGATGGTAGTCCACACATTACCTAGTCGATGTTTCCAAATTCAATGATACAGAAGATATGTATGGTATATAATTTAATACTTGTAAAAATAAAAATAATAACAAAAAAATAATATTTATTCATTGATTAAAAATATTATAATCATTCATAAAAGTTTTTATTGAGAATTAAAATGTTTCTTCCATGGAGGTGGTATTAAGTATTATCACATGACATAAATTTTCACATTTCATAGGATTGATGTGAGGTACATACTGGTTGTTCTATAAACATAATAGAATTTCATTATAAAAAGTCTATTTATTTAATTATATTGGAATAGTTATAATAGATTTTATGGAGTTTTATGTTGAATAAAACATGAAATATCTATGTTTGAATAGTTATATACTCATATGATAACCTTCTTTGAATTACATATACATTAACCATATATTGGTCATTTTGAGAGACAAAAAATATTTAAATGTATACGGGTGTTCTAAAGTGAATTTTGGTGATATTGGATGAGCTATAGTGCTCGAATAATGTCGATAAATGATGGAAAATGGGCTCTTTTTTATGTGAGGGTATTGGGACTATTCTAAATACTCTTTACTTTAACAAAATAAAAATTCTTTTACATTAGAATGTGCCATAATGAAACACATTTCAAATCAATTGATGACTTAATGTTAAAATAAACTCATATAATAAAATTATATATAAGATTTTGAGGTTTTTAAAATATATCTAATTTTTATAAAACTTTTTAACATGTTTAAATCTTATCATGAAGAAAAATTTCAAACTATATTGACATAATGTTGACTATGAAAAAAAATTAATGTATTAAATATTTTTAATTTTTTTATTAAAATACAGAATCCATCGTACATTACTCAAATATTAAATATGGTAAAATTAATTTTAAAATAAATATAAAAAATTCAACTAATTCTTGAAAAAATTATTTTTAAGCATAAAAAAATATTTACACAAAACATTCATATGGAATTAAAACATATGTAAATTAATGTTTTTTTAAAAAAAATTTTAATTTATCTTAATTAAATCTATTAAAATGATGAATTTATCATCATAAATATTTTATTTATGAAAATGATCAAAGGTAGTTAATTTATTAGAATAAAAAATTAATTAGATTTTAAATGGAAAAACATAGGACCATAAATTCAATATAATAATTTTAAATGTTTTATATTAATCCTTAAACAAATATTTGGTAAGAAAAATGATTTCATTAACAATTTAGTCATTTTATATAATGGGGATTTCATAAATGATAGTGTGTTTATACAAACTCTATTTTTCACTATTCACAAAAAAATCTATAATTTAAATAAAGTCAAATAATACATTGAAAAAATATTTATTTAGAATAGAATATTTCTATTTCAAATCAAAAATCATTTTCCAAAAAAAAATCCTTGATCTTAATATTTTTAAGAGGATCATAATTATAAATTTCTATATGAAGTTATTGAATCTTATGAAATAACCAATTATTAAAAATAATATATTTAACAAACACCTTAAATAGATATTATAATTCATTTTTAAGAAAATATATTTAACTATAAAATATAATACCCTTTATTTTATATAATAATTATAAAAGTAACATTAATATGTCATTAGTTATTTGAAATCTTATGAATCATATATAAATTTTTATGAAATATATATTATTCTAAAATAAATAATCATAAATCTGATATCCCATTAAGCTTAACACGGTTGTTATAATAAGATTATATTGATAAAAAATAAACAATTTAATAACCTTCATGTTTTGTAATTAGTTAACTTCATTCATTTATTCCTAAAATAAAATGACCGATATTACAATCATTTCATAACTTGATTAATGATCAAGACTAATTTCCAAAGAAAATAATATCTATGACCATTAAGTATCTTATATAATTATTTTAAATTAAAAAATAAACAATTTAATATGTAGACTTCTCTAAATAGTTCTTTAAGTAAACCCATTAATATAATTTACATTCATTATTAATAGAATTTATTTATGTTTAATGTTAGCATGAATAAATAAAGATGACATGGGATAAACACAAAAACCTAAATAATATTTACTAAATATCGGTCAATAGTATAACAAAATTTATAGGAAACTCATTATGAATGATCACCTTATAATATATAAAATAAATTTAAAATATAATACATCCATAACTCTAAAAGTAGTATTTTATCATTACAATTATTTTTGAAAAATAATTAATATAAATGCCTCAGTAATAAGATAGAATTCCATTTGATGTTTTGAGACCATGTACATGATTAATTATTGATATTAATCAAATCCAATGATCCCTATAACATAATAAAAATGGTATCAAGTACTACTATTTTCCAATAGGAAGGATTCTATGTCCAATGAACACTAAATAATAAAATCCTATAATAACTAATAAATTATTAATGACAATGGAAATTTAATTAATTATCTCTTAAACATGTAATGGATTAATGGGGTTATCCCCAAAATCAAATTATGTTCAAGGTAGTTTGGAATTTTCATTTATAAACGTTTACTTTTTTAATTTCCTTTTGAAATTTAAATTCCATGTAATGGGATTACACGATATGTATTATTCATTAGGGCCATGTAAGAATAAAAATACACAACATGAACTATTACACACCAAGAAATGGGTATATAATACTTGTAATGATTAATGATCAGTTTATTGTAAAAGGAATATGGGTTTTTTAGTGTATACATTCCCCATGGATTATAGAACATGTAATGAGATTACATGCCATATATGTCTTGTGAGTTGGGTATTTAGGGAACAACATTACTGATTCATCATTCATTTATCCACAACAACTATTCATTATTACCCTATATCTTCCCTAGCAATTTTGGGAACCTCCAATCCTTCTGGATTGTTTTTCTCAGTATTTGATCGTTAGGGGTGTGTGCGATGTCTCTTCAAGTAAGATAATCATTCTTCTTATTTTTATCCATTGATCGTGGAAGAACAATTTTATTGTGATATTGTATTTGTTGATCTATAATGGTAATTCTTTTATTTTCTTCTTGATCTATTCTGTGATATCCTTCCAAGGTCCCTTCCATAGTTTTTTATATTATATAGAGTGTTCATTCTTTGAGGTTATTCATTATCTAACCTTTCCACTATCTATTTTATTATTCAGAAAATTCTAAGAGATGTGAGGAATTATTCCAGGGCCTCAGTTGTTGTTGTTTTGTGTTCTTCATATTAGTGGAACCCTTGGTCAGTATTGGAATCCAAGAGGATGAGATAGTTGGTTCCATCTCTAGCATATGTTTTATAAAATTCATTTCCCTATTTTTGATAAAAAAAATATAAATGAAAGAGTTTGATTGAATGATTTGATTTCTATATTTGGAAATGGTTTTTTAATAAAATCTGGGGTTTCCTTGTTTTGGAAAATGAGAAAGGTTTTAAATGAATTTTGAAGTAGTTTTCTGAAATGGTTATCAAACAATGTTTTTAATTAAATGGTTTGTTGAATTATATTGAAAAATATAGTGCATTTTAATCCTAGGGTACTTAAATAGAAGATGTAGTAATATGCCTCATTCGTTGATAATATCAGTGGATTCACTAATGTGGTGATTCTCTTCTCTATAATCCTTTTGTTCTTTTGAATTGATATACTCTATTAAGAGGTTCATTTTATGGTGCGTGCCACTACATCCATGATTAAATTCTTATTTCTTGGGGATTTATGCGAACATCATTTTCAATGTTGGGGGATAATTGTTCAATCAATCCTACCTTGTAGTGATCCTTTTCATGATGTTACCTATGATTTTGGAATTTATTATTTGGTTTCACTACCATGGATATGATATGATATGATATGTGATACATTCATTCTTTTGATTTGATATATCTTCATATATATATTTACATTAAACTCTTTGATATTATATTACCTAGTATTATTGGGAAATGGGTAGAAAGTTAAAAATAAATGTTGTTCCACGCAATTGTTATAAAATCTAAAAAAATATAAATAATGAATTGTTTTCGTTAATGATGAAAATAATTGGATTATTTTAATAGATACATGTTAGGGAACACCTGGGTGGGATGCTACTAATCTTGTTAGGTCACACCCTGCTCAGTCCATTGGAGGTTCTAGACCATGTTTTGTCTTTCGTGGAAAGGAAACACAAGGTTATATAGTGAGGTATCAATGTGTTTTATCAGTTATCCTTGGGTAGCTGGTGGTGATATGGTGGGAGGTTTCCCACACTATCACATGGGTATTATAGTAGTGGTAGTTTTTCAATTTTCTCTTCTATTAGACTTGTTATATAAGAATTTTTTATAATTGTGATTTTTTAGTTTTAGCTATCTTCTTTTAGTTATATATTATAATAATCTCTTTTATTGTATCTCTATGAATTGTTTTTATAAATTCCATATTGATTCTTCATGTTGGTTTAAATAATTGTTTTTTTTATGCTCATATTCTATTCTCTAGCCCATGAGGATGAAGAACTCTCTTCAAGAATGTGGAAATTCAGGTCAAGTAATAGTATGAGAGGCTATCTAGGTTGGGTTCATCACATTTTGGTAAGAGAGCTGGTCAATCCTCAATATTCCTCATCTTAGAACATTTTTCTTATTGGGGTTAATATTATTGATACCTGAGAGGTATGTTGTGGTGATTTCCTAACCACGTCTTGTCATGACGAGACTCATATTACCATGGGATATTGGGATTCTTGTCTCCAATTTTTAGTTCCTAACAATAATATCCTTTTTTATGGATTTCCTCTTTAAAATAATATTATTCGGTTGTATGATCATTTTTTTAGTTTTGGTGTGCACCCATTTTCCTTTGATTCTTTTTCCTCAGCATCAACTGGTGGGTATAGTTGATTCTCCCAAAGGGAATCCACCATTAGGTCAAAGATTTATTTAGTCTATAATGTGGGAAGATCATATTTTTTACTATAATTTATGACATGTGAAGAACATAGTTGTGTAGGTATAATTATGTGCTATAGGACCCCAATATCGATCAAGAGAGTTATTTTAGGACAAGCCACCATCCCATAAATGTATGAATGAATCTCAAAAGGTAGATGAAAATCCTGAAAAGATAAATCATATTTGTAAAATCTACGATATACCTGAGAGTATCAAGGTCAAGTGTGGGGATTTTAGACATGAGGTTCCTAGTTAGCTATTGTATGATTCCATTGTATAGGAGTATAGTTATGTTGTGTATGATTTGAATGTATTTATTGTTCAATTATTCTAGTATATTATTTTCTGAGTAGTTGATGATGGAAGAAACTATAAATTTATTCTCTTCAATGTAGGGAGAGTGTTTGGTGTCATCATACACCTATTTCTTTTTAAAGATGGTTCATTTTTCACTAGATGTTTCAAATAATGACTAGATGAATCTTAGAAGAGCCTATAGGGTCTACAGCCAGAAATCAGATCATAGGTATTTATGCTAAAGATTTTGACCTTTGAGGATACAATGGTTATTGATACAATGGTAGATATTCACATGGATGGAATGTTTGGATATTCTATCCCATATCATTCACATAATTTCATCTTTAGAGTAACACTAAAGAAATAAAGAACGTGTCAAGATCATCACATGTTTGTAGGGGGTGGTTCTTAGTGGTAGACATCCACTTCACCATTAGTAAGAGGTAGTATTATGGCACTGACTTTATACCAGTGTGGTTAGGTTGGAAACACTTATTATTTTAATCATTCACCTTTAGAGATGTGCAATAGTTGTGGATGTTATGGTTACCTATATCATTTTTTCCAGGTTGTGTCTACTACTTGATATATTTAGAGATCATTATCTCCAAAGGCTACTTTGGCATAGTCAGATGGTTTAAAGACAATTGGGATTCATGCATAGGCCTAGGGATTGAGAAACCTTCACCTGGTAGATTATTTTCTAGTGGAGGTAGACATAGGTCCAGGGATACTGTGAGGTACCCTATGTGTTGATTGTTTAGTAGTAATATATTTATTTAATACTAGTGCATCCCACACCTTTATATCTATACATTTTTTTGGTATGCATAAAATTCCAATAGAGATCATGAAATTTGTTATATTGTTAGTGAAACATCTTGGGAAGAGTAAAGAGAAGGGGTTTCAGTGTCCTTTTGCACTATTAATAGATGATCTTATGTTATTTTTGGATTTTCATGTTCTCAATTGGAATTTGATTGTGATAAACATCGGTATGGGTTAGACTGATGGTCAAAATGTTGAGGTTGATTGTTTTCATCAACATTTCATGTTTATTTTTTTCGATGAGATCCCATGGGTGTTTCAGGAAGACATGGATCTGATGCATGGTCATGCATGATGTTCCTTCATATAGATTAATAGTTTTTCGTAAATTTTTTTATTTAATCATGATGATTCTTACTCTATTTTATATCTTCCCACTACTGTTTGGGATTTTCCTACTTTTTCCCAATAAAATTTTTACGTTTCCTCCGGAGATGGATGCAAATTTTATTATTATCCTGGTACCAGGTATGCAACTGATTTTGATACCTTCATATCTTATAGAACCAACAAAGATGAAAGAGCTCAAGATTTATTTGTAAAATCTAATAGTGAAGAGTTTTTTTTTCACCCTAGTCTTTCTCCTTGGTAATCCCCAATGCTCTTTCCCAAGTAGGAAGATTATTCACTCTAATTTTGTGTGGACTCTCATATGTTGAACTGAGTAATAGTTAAGAACAACTATCATTTTCCTCAAGTGGATGATTTTTTTGATCTATTAAAGGGGGAGTGGTTTTAGAAGATCAATCTTTAGTAGGGTTATCATCTTCCTAGTGTTCAGGAGTCTGATATACTGATGAAAACATTTAGGAGAAGTTTTTGATATTGAAAATTTCTTCTAATAATATTTTGTATGACTAACACTCATGTTATTTTTATGATTTTTATAAATCAAAAATTACATATGTATCTTTACATTTTTTTGACAGTTTTTGCATGCTATTTTGGAATACATAAGATCCAACTGTAAGAAGAAGAACCATAAGATTTTTTTTAAAATAAATCCAAAGGATCCACTATTTGAATGCAATGATTTAAAATTTTAATTTTGGGATCAATAAGTGTTGTTCTTGGGGAACATGATTTTTGAACATGGATTTTTAGTTGATCATTAGAAGGTGAATTCTATATTATCATTATAATAACAACATAATTTCTTAATAATTTGGTAAACCTTGGTCTACGTGGATATTATCAATTATTATTCAGGGATTTTCCAAAGTTTCTGATTCCCTTAACTAGTATTCTTAGGAAAAGTGTTAATTCATATAATATGAAATGTTCCAGTAATCTTTTGATGAGATGTAAAAACTTCTATCATTAGCACCAATTCTAATATTACCTAATCACGATAAGGGGTATATGTTTTTTGTGTGTTTGATGATTTTGATGCTGGGTTGGGTTGTGTGATAATGAGGGATATCATGTGGTATCTTATAGATCTCTTATTATTCAACCTTGAGAGAATAATTACTCCACTCATAATTTAAATCATGCTTCAGTTGGGTACACACATAACAGTTGCATAACTATATTTTTTAAGAGAGTTTCATATCATTTTCTTATCATAAGAGTTTTATCTATATCCTTTCTCATAAATACACGAATATTAGATAGTAATGGTGGGTGGAATACATTCAGATGCTTGACATCGATATCTCCTACACCTCGGGGAAGGGGATTGTCATTGAAAATGCTATTATCTCAAAAGATCAATTATTGGTTGTTTTGGAATAAAAGGACAATATTACATTATAGTGATTACTCTTAGACATAAATGGATTCTCATTAGGATGTTTTAAGACTGGTTATAGATAGTGTTAATTTATCATCATCTCTTATTAGTTATATATTATACAGTCAGTAGTAGGACGATGAGTTCCAAGGAATTATTGAAACCCTATATCGTTGGGAGACTATTTATGATTAGTCTATCTCTTCATATGGAATTCTCAGTGTTGAGTATTAGTTTGTTGTGCCAAAATTAGTGCGGATCATGGTATTTTTTGATTATCATTGTTCATCATGGTTCATTCATTCAAGAACTGTAATGATGTATTTTGACATGAGAGGGAGGATATTGAGGCTCTACACAAAGAAAGTCTTTATTGATTATGTGTCCGACTTTCATAAATTCTTACATACAAAGGAAGAGAATCTAAAACAATCTAGTTTGTTTCATCCTCTTCCGGTGCTAGTTTGGAAATGAGATGAGGTGTTCTTGGACTTTTTTGGATTACCACTGTCTCCCTGATGGTGGAAGTCTATCTCAGATGTAATTGATTAGTTGAAAAAAATTACCCACATTATTCTAATCTGGGACACTACAAAACATGATGATCTGTGTAAGATATATGTGCAGGAGATTGGGAGGATATGTTAGGTTCGTTTTATTTTTGTATAAGATAGCTATCCTAGATTAAAATTGAGGTTCTAGAGAAGTCTACATGATGAAATGGGGATTTAGGTAAAATTGAGTACAATATACCATCAACAGACAAATATTCAAAGTGATATTTCAATACATATCATAGAAGATATGATTTGTGCATATTTATTGGATTGTGGTGGATCATGGGACATCAATATAAATTGATTGACTTTGATTATAACAATAGTGATTATTAAATGATTATAATGTCCCATTTCTAGTATTTGTATGGTTACTCATGAAGGTAACTTCATTGTTGGGATGAGTTGGGAGAAGCCTCTTTAGAGATACCATGTTTGGTTCATGATATTTTAGTGAGGATTTGGGATATACATCACTACTATTCACAGCACAAAGTTGACATAAATCTGACATGGACATAAATAATCTTACATTTGAGATTGTCATTAGAGACTGGGTTTTGTTGATGTTATTTCCTTGGTTGGGTCACCAACATATTTTGAAATAGGGAGTGTTGGATCCTAGATATGTTGGACTATATGATGTCACTGAGCATGTGAGGAAGATTTCATATCGATTGGCATTGGCAGTTTGGTTGAAAAAAATTCGTGGTGATTTCCACATATCATAGCTATGGAATAACCATGTTAATCCCACTCGTGTTTTTATTTGGGAAGAGATTGTGTGAGAAACAGATGTTTATGTTGTTGAATAAATAATAAAGATCAATGAATCCCATGTGAAATTCCTGTGTAGAATTTTTATTTTGTTGACTAGAGTGTTATGGTGACATTATTAATATTCTCATGATACTTGGGATCATGAGCCGTTGATGATGGAGATGTGGCCTCACCTCTTTAACCGACCTCATCCGTCCACATCACTTCCCATGAATAAAAGGTATTAGGGTGGGGAGTGGGTAACATCATGTTACCTTCTTTCTATCATTTAACTTGTATTAATTGATTTTACTCTTTTTTTGGGTGTGTCTTGGGACTCTAATGATAGAGAAAAGTTTCATGGGAAAATAGATCAAATATCAAGGCTGTATATTTGTTCAAATTAATGTATTATGGGAATGAAAGTGTCAAGGATTAATGGTGTTCTCCTTGAGATTCGCGAATGCCCAATGGATTTTCATGTTTTCTACAAAAAACATGAATTTTCACTGTCTACAAGAAATTTACACGTCGTGTAATAGGAGTACACAATTTTTATTGTTCCCCAGGATCATGTCATGAGAAGAATACAGTGTAAATAGATACATTCTATGAAAATGATTTACACATTATGTATTGTTTATGGATTTTTTTTTATAAAATGGTGATATGTTTTACAATGTATATAGACCCCCTAGATTAAATTATTTGTAAAGGGATTACATGATCTATAAAATGATTATGAAAAATATAAATGAATTACATGATGTGTATATCTCACATGTTGGGATTTTAGGGTGCTCCATGACTAATATTAATTAATTCATCTAAATCCATATTCCTTTTGACCAAAGAATATTCCCTAGTGATTTTGTGAACCTCCACTCATTCTAGATCAATTTTTTCGACATTTGATCATCATGGTTCTGTGCGATATATCTCATCAGAACAGAATGATTTTTCTTTTTCATTACCTTTGTTTGAGGTAGCATTGTTTTTTTTTCTTATTGGATTTGATGATATGTATTGTTAATTCTATTATTTTCATCTACATCTATTGGTGATCTTTCTCCCATGGATTTTACTTTATTGGTTGTGATGCAGAATGTTTGCATTCTTCAATGTTTTTCATGATCTTCCCTTTACTCCACCTATTTTATTATTTATAAAATTTTAATAGATGATAGGACTGAATGTAAGGACTCCATTTTCATTATTGTGTTCTTCTTTTTGGTGGATCCCTTGGCGAGAGGGGGTAGCACAAACTTTTTAGTAGGTGGTTTTATCTCTATCCTATTTTGGATGAACTGCATTACCCTGATTTTGTGTAATTATTTTATAAATGAAATGGAACGATTTAATGAAATTATTTTTGAGTCATGAAATTTGTTTTTAATTAAATAAAGGATTTCCAATTTTTTAGTAAATGAAATTGATTTTCATGTCATACTAAATTGGCGTTTTGAAATGTTTTTCAATTCATGGTTTTAATGAAATTGTTTGATGAATTGGTTTTAGGAATAGAGCACATTTAATACCTTGGGAAAATATGTGAAAGATTTTGTAATATGTCTTCTTTGTTGATACGATCTGGAGATTTACTAATGGGGTGTTCCTTTGATCTCTAGAATAGTTGTTCTCAGGACATGGTATACACTTTTGAAAGGTACACTTTTGATGAGTTCACTTTCTAAGGTGTTCCTCTGTTTCTTAAATTTAAAGTATATATCTAATGGATTGGTGTGATCGTGGTATTCAATGTTAAGGGTATGAGTGTTTTAACTAGTGAGACCTATATTGATCACTTGAATGATATTGCATGTTATTCTGGCTAGTATTGTTCGACTGTATATCCCTGGATTTGATATGATAAGTGTTTGACACCGCTGGCTTCCATGCCCTAGGCGGTAATGAGCTTCACTTGGGCCCCTCCCCCCTCAGTTGGGGAGGGTTCTCTATCATCTCTCAATGGTGTTTGATCTCCTTCCTTCATTCCCTTTTGAAACCCTATTTTCCTACCTTCCATTACTCAGATTTTTATCGGCCTGAAAGTTCCCGAGACCTTCGACGGTCATCCTCTCCTTCCTATATCAACCTTCGATTTTACTGAGGCATACTCCCTGCTGCATCTGACCTTGATTGCGTGCTTCAATCAGCGCCGGCCATCGGTAGATTCCTTCGACCGCTTGATTTTTGATTCATGGGGTTTGTAGGAGCGAGCAACTATCGGTCTTCTCAACTCCAGGCATATTATGATTCGGTTCGCATCTGAAGAAGACTTAATCCTTTCCTGGTCGAGCGTGCCACGTTACTATGATGGTGCACATTTCTCCCTTTTCAAATTGTCATATAATTTTCATATGCAACGAGAGTCTCCATCACTGGTGATTTGGGTAAGATTCCCGGAACTCCCTCTCCCATTTCAAAATACCTCGATTATTCATTTACTTTGAAATTTTGTTGGGAGCTTCCTTTGTACTAATAGTAGAACCCGAGCATTGTGCCACCTGATTTCTCCGAGGGTGTGTGTTGAGGTTGAGGTATCGAAGGGTCCTGTTCATTCTTTCTGGATTACTATTGGGGAAGTATTTAGATACAAACAGTTGAATCGTGGTGTGATTATTGTGTATCGTGAAAGATGTTGGGTCATGGGGTGGCGGTATATAGGTGAAGGGTGAGGCAATAGGGTGTTGATTGGGAGGATCAGTCGAGGGTCCTGGGTGGTTTGCCTAGTGATGAAGGAATGCTTCTGGATCTGACCAGTGTTGCGTCTGGTGAAGGATGTGAAGGTTCTGGTCAAGATAATGGAAGGGATAAATGAACCCTTTTCTCGGGTGGAGTAGTGAAGAAAAAACCCATAAGGGTTGTACCTCTTGATCCTAGTGTAGAAGGAGTATTTAACAGGCTGTACAGAGACATGGCGAGTCCTCCTGGGGACAATTCGACTGCAGGGGGTGAACAGGCCCGGGCGATGGTTGTAGAAAATGTGGAGATGCACAATGCTCAAACACTTTCCCCGATGGATTCCGTAGGAGCTGATGGTCCAAATTATAAGGGAGGTGAGATCCCAAACCCATGTACCTATGCAATGGCTATGTGTGCAGGTAGTAGCACCAGCTCTGAATCGAAGATCCATTTGAATGGCCAGGGGAGGGAGCAGCCTCCACAAGGTGTAAGTAGGAAGCAGAACATCAGACAGAGTTCCAATTCAAGGAGGAATTTTTCCTGTCTCAACATAAACAACATATTTGACAGTTTGAATAATGAGGTAGAGACGGAAGATAACACCATTTTTCCCTCTGAAGCCAAGTCAGACGGAGATCCCTTAGATGATAAGGGTTTAGGAAGGGCTAGTAAAGGGCTGCAATGTAAAAGAAGGAAGAAATGGGATAATGAAAACAAGGATCCTAGGAGTTGTATTGTTTCCGGGAAGGAGAAAACTAAGGTGCGCATAGACCACTCCTATATTCCTAGGCCGATGGAGACCCGGTCAGCCAAAAAAGATGGTATACCCAAGGTTCTTGAGATCCAGCCAGTGGCAGATGTGGCTGTTCAGCATGTCTGAGTCTCCATGTCTCAAGAGAAAGCTATGAAGTCCTCAAGAGAAATTGATCAGCCAGACGAATTACAAATGCAATCTGAGGAGGTGATGCTGGTGATGGAGGATACTCTTCCCTCAGGTCAGCAACTTGTGGAAGGAACTGTTGTCGCCTGGCAGTGCCAAGAGGATACAGATTCAAATAAAAAGATGGATCTACTCATGCACTTGGGTGAGGAAATGAGGGAGGATGTCCTTGTGATTAAGGTGACAACGGTAGAAATTGATCAAATGATGAGTAGATTTCTCCAAGTGGAAGGTACCAGGGAGAAATGGGATTGTATTAACAAGCAAGACCATATACTGGTTAGAGGCTTCAACATGAGAAAAATTAGAACAGAAGAGTACATGTAAGCCTGGGAGTACCTGGAAACATGTTATGAAGGACTCCTAGAAGATGATCCAGGCAGCCAGATAAATTTCTTTTCCTAGAAACTGTCTAGGGATTATGATTCCAATATCCTCAATCTAGTGTATAACAAGTCAGTAGTCTCTTGTGATGTTTGATCTGTTGAATCTGGGAGGGTTCTTACTCCCCCCTTAAAAGTGTTGGAAAATAAAAAAGTAAATTTTGATGGATATGATAAGTGATACATTCTTTTATTTTATTTGATATATCCACTTTGATATATTAATATTCATGATTTCAAACAGTTTTACCCATATTTATCGGGAAATGGGTAAAAAGGAAAAACTAAATTCATTCCATTTTTTATATATAAACCACTAGATTGTATGTAATGACTTGTCTTTTTAATGTTTTGTATGGTTAGATTATTTTTATAGATTATTGTTATGGATTACCAAGGTGGGATCCTACTAAGCCTATAAACTCACACCCTATGCACCCCTTCGATTGTGTGTAGACCTAATTATTACATTCTATGTAGGGATTGGAAAAATATCTCAGTTAGGTGGAAAGGTACATTTCATATAGGTTTGAGTAGATGGTATGGGGGTTTCCCAAGACAACACAGAGTGTTGGAGTGGCTGTTTTGTTTACATTTTCATTTTCTAATGGACTTGTCAATTGAAGATTTTTTCTCCTTTTTTAGTTGTGTATTTTCCATTTTCTCTTTAATTTATGGAATATATTTTTCTCCTCCACCATTTATCTACATTTTGTCAGTATATATTTCATGTTTTTGATTTAGGATGTTCCAAATTATTTGCTATGTGGTTTTTGAGGTCTGCGTACTTGTCACCAGTCAGTGGGGATCTGGAACACCTTTCGGGTATGTTGATATCTGGGATGGGTGCCAGTTTGAGAGGGTATTCGGGTTAGGTTGGTCAGAAGACATACATCCATCATTCACTTATTACGTGGTCCATAGTTATTTTGTGTTCCTTCATAAACTACCTACACACTTCTTGGTCAAATTATGTTGTAGATAGCTTAAACCATGTACCCAATACAACCTACAATTATAAACATTCGGTGGTACTACCTTAAGGCCACCCCAAAATCGAGAAAATCTTAATGAACCAAATTACACATCAATATATTACATTTATTATACATTTAAATTACTAAATTAAAATTATATGTGAAAAATAGATGATAACCTAGGTTCTAGATTAATAGAATCAATGTCACCCATATTATCATCTGCTCAATTTTCATGAAGAACAAAATATCCTATTTAATTAATTATAAATTGATATAGGTCGTTAAAATATTTATTCAGAAATATATTAACTTTATATAATTAATAACAACTATAAATATTAATACATAATGATATCACTGAATCCAAAATTCATAGTTTACTATTGAATACATATATAAAGAATCTCCCATATACATGAAATATAATATGAAAATTCCCTTCAACAAACCAAACAAATACATAAAAAATACCTATAAGGACTACCAACTACTAGAGAACCCACATGAATCCCAAATCATCACCACATCTCTAATTATTAATCAAAAAATGAAATAAAAAGCACTATGCCCATAGAAATTATTGCCCTCAGAATGAATGAAAACTATACGAATAAAATAAAAAATCTAAACAGATAGCCTAGTACTATTAAATGAGTTATAAATCATTAAAAATATTTTTATACCATAAAAATATGATTTCATAAGGCCTATAAATTTTAATAAAATTCTTAATAAGATACAAACACTCTTACTCACTCATATTGCGTGCCCCACCATATGAATTGTCCATTATTTGGTAATGTCTATATTTCCATTGGGTTCTAGTTTTTTCAATCATTTAAAATTCGTAATAGTTTTATAATGGATACAATAACAATTAAAATTTATAATAGAAATTTATTTCTAAAATAAAAAATCCTTACAAATTCATCTTCCATTACACATCTAATTAATAATAATAATATATAACATTTATCATTGTAATTATACATACTTATTAATCAAAATTCTATTTTAGGTGGAATATCAATATTTAATTATCAAATCACTAACTTTTATAAAATAATATTATCATATAAATCTACATTGGGAGTAAAATTCTAGTTTCATTTTTAAATGTAACTGTTGAAAAAAAA
This sequence comes from Viscum album, assembly GCA_963277665.1. Taxonomy (NCBI): domain Eukaryota; kingdom Viridiplantae; phylum Streptophyta; class Magnoliopsida; order Santalales; family Viscaceae; genus Viscum; species Viscum album. The sequence goes on from OY728140.1 coordinate 1,064,578,511, forward strand.
CATACTTTTTGAAAACCCCAAATAGAATTAAATCAAATTCATAATATTTTAAATTTTTTTGAAATCTTGCATATGATCCATTAAACTACATATGAATTATTTTAAACAAGAAAAGTAAACATCATATTTTTTATTTATAAATGAAAACATTAATAAAAATTAAAAAAAAAATCAATATGTAATATACATAATATAATCAAATCAATAATATCAAAAATTCAAATTTATATCATCAATGTAATAAAATATTAAATAGAACGTCGGTGAAAAATCATTATATGGAATATATGTAACTGAATTAATTTAATAAGAGTAATTCCAAAATTTTATTCAAGAATAGATGAATTATATTATATGTTTTTATTTAATTAATTAAGGGAATTCACATATAGAATTCGTAAATTAGTTAACGTTCATATGATGGAATTTGTAAAAAACATATTATCCATTATATAAGGAAAGTAGTTACTCTTATAAATCTCTCCCATATTTTTGAAAATTTCTTTTTATGATATTCAAATCATTAGTTTACATCTATATATTGTGCATAAAATAAACACCGAGCCACCCCCTGGTAGCTTAGGATTTGACCATAACTATATTAAAGTGGAATATTTTGAAAATACTTCATTACTCTCAAATATTATATTAAATTTATATTAAGGTAAATTCATATAAAACAAAAGTACATAACTCTGATATCGCTTGTAAGGGCGCTTACCGATATTTTGCAATCATGTCATAACAAACCAAAGAGGAATTAGATCATACCTATAGGTTTTCAACTAGTAGTAATGATCTTTTTAAATCATTAGGGAATAATTTTATACCATACAATAATATTTCATACCATGTCCAAGTTCCTTTAATGGGGTTAAAATACTAGACTTTATATAGGAAATATCTAAAATCAATTACAACAATTCCATTAATAAACATAATAAAAAACAAATGAATAATCATTCGATATATATATATATATATTTGAATTCCATACATATAAACAAAATTATAATATAATTTTATCTTAAAAAATATAGAAAACAATATAGATGAAACAAGACTAAAATGGAATGGAAGTTTTATGAAGAGAAGATCAACATCCAATTGTGGCCTTCACATTGAATCTACTAATTCAAAAACAAGATTCTAATTATAAATGAAAAATTTATATAAGAACATCTGATAGGTAAAAATATGCATTTAAATACATAAAGTGGATCATGTGGGGCTATATTCTAATCGAGGGTTCTATTTGTCACGACTCCCTCCCCACAAAGTGTACCCCTCCTGGGCCAGCAATGTGAAAAGGGAGATAATGACTATAGCATCCCGCCATTTTATAACATAAACTTTCATTACATTACACAAAATTGAGGATCTTTAAGGTCTAGTGTCTTCGAAATCAGGAACATAAGACATGAAAACAACATAAAACATTCTTCTTAAACACTTGAAAGGCATCTCCTTATGTTCATTCTAGGTTCATTACTGCATCTCATAACCTGGAGACATACATCAAAAGAAAGGGTGAGCATAAGGCCCAGTAAGGGAAACAAGAGGAACATTTTACATGTGAACTTGAGATACTTCAATAAGGACATGAAAAGAACTTTAAGGAATGAGAAAGAAATCATGAGGCATTTCATAATAAAAATAACATTTTCCATAACCTGAAGATTGGCTACATCATTTAACATAGACAATCATGAACATATCACCAAGGTCCATCCCCAAGGTTTCATTTGAAAATTACCAAGGTTATTCACCAAGGTATCGTGAAAATTGTAATCTCTAGTGGTTACATCATTACCCAATGCATTGGAGCACTATCAGGGCACACCCTTAAATTTTCCTTTATTATCATGTGAGCCACATATATCATCATCAAACATTTCATAAATAACCCATATAGCATAAAATAAATGGGTTTCATTTCATAATCATAATGTTTTAAAAACTGCTTTAAAGACATGATCTTTACGTTACTTTAAGCCCACGAAAAGGGAAAGTGGGTCTCATGTATGTAAATCCCAGAATTTAAAATAGAACATTTTGATATATATGTGAATACCCTTGTAGAAATAAGAGCTTCGAGTATTCACTTTATAACATAAAATAATTTTGAGAAAAGAGAGAGGCATTTTGAGACCAAAATTCTGCAGCATAACGGCTATGTTTCGGGGTTTTAGAAAACATTGAAAAGAGAGGGGACATGGGTCACCCACTCATAAATGATCCAAAAAAATAGTAGGGGGACAAAATAAGAAGGATATATGGACATGGTAATGAAATTTGAAGGACATACCATTTGAAATGAAAAACATGGAAGGAAGACAAAAATTAATTTCTCTTATGAAAACTCGGCAGCCTAACGGTGTCACTTAAACTTCAATAAAAATGAATTGACAAGATAAAATAGGGTCTCTCATCATATGATCATAAGAGATCAGTATGATAGATATAGAGATCATACCACAACATAATAAAAAGGAATTTGAAATACTTGACATGAAAACCGAACTTGAAAAATGAGAAGGGTGAAAGAATCACTTAAAAATTCGGCAGCCTAACGACGTCACTTAAACTTTCATAAAACGAAATGATGAGAGTAAGAGGGGATCTCTCATCATATAAACATGAAAGGGCAGTAAGAGGAATATAAAAGAACATCCTCTCACATAAGAACATGGAGCATAAATGGAATGACATAAAGGAGATTACATGAAAAGAAAGAGAAAGGTCGGATCCCTTACCTTAAAATGTGACTCTTGAAACTCAAAGGTTTGGACCTTGAGGGCTTGGGGGCACCTTGGGAGGACTCCTTGGGAGGTAAGGAGACCAGAACTTCGTTGGGGGAGAGTTGGGAGTGAAAACTAAAGGAGGAAAGGGTGGGTATTTATAGGGAAAGTGAGGGGACAAGGCAATAATGGCCAAGGGACACCTCACAAGTGCTTTTCTCAAACCCATGTGCTCTCTCATGATTTTTTCATAAAGTTAGGCCACATGGGGCCCCCAAAACAATAATTCATCACCCTTGGCCGGCCAACCCTTGAAATATCTCATGACATCATCATTACACAGTTATGATGTCATTAAACATACCGAAACCCTAAAACTGTATTTTTACTATTCACTGAAAATTCAACTTTCTCAGAATAATCCCAAAATTTTATCTTAACCAAATATCAATGCTCTGATTTCAAAAATGAAATCCATTTTATAAAAATAATTTTCTAAATATTTTTAATTTAATTTTTAAATAAAAACACTATTCATCAAAATTTCATTTTTTCAGAAAAATCCCCAAAAATTACCTTAACATAATATCGATGCTCTGAGTTCAAAAATAAAGTCCTTTTTATAAAAAAAATTTTCTAATTATTTTTAATTAAATATTTAATTAAAAAACACTATTCATCCGAAAAAACTAATACTTGACTAGTAATTTATGAAACCGTTATTTACCCATTTTATTGAATCACATTACATAATCTAGGTGTCTAAATTATTTTAAAACTCTCTTTGAGTGAAAATACTAATCCATTTGGTCATATTACTAATCCTAAGCGTAAAATCACTATTCATAATTTACTATTCATCAAAAATTAAGTTGATCTTATTAGACTCCAAATTCCTTACTGAACACTTTTGTAGAAGACCATTTTTTGAAAATCGTTACACATCATTAGTTATTTAGGGTTTACATAAATGTTTTAAAATATCCCTTTTTCAAAAATTCATCGATAAAATATATCCTAAAATTATCCGGACAAAAGAAAATCCACAAACTTCACTAAAGGAAGATATCTCAATTTATTCACCCGAAAGGATTACACAAGGAAGCTAGGGTCTCGTCACATAGCCTCTTATAACACCGGCATAAGACCTAAGTGTAAGGTGTGCTATGGTGAGAGAATCTGAGGGAGGCTCAGATAACATTGCCCTAGTAGTAATCTCTACTAACTTGAACTTCTCCTGTAGGCGTTTCCGTTCAAGCTTGACACGCTGGAGTTCGGCTTGGGCTTGGTCCAAAGCGAAGCCCACAGATGCTACCTCCTTCCCAAGCTCTGATAAGTGGGTTTCATAAGGGTCGAGTCTACTGGATGAAGCAATCCACTCCTCTTTCTGCATTGACCATTAACATCTTAATAAATCATTAAGAGTAAGTTAATATACTACTCAAAAAGATTGGGTCGTTACATTCTTCCCCCCTTAAGAAATTTCGTCCCCGAAATTTACACTTGAGGCCTAGTCGAAAATGTGAGGGTACTTTTGCTTCATTGTTTCCTCAGGCTCCCAAGTCGCTTCTTCATATTTGTGATTCCTCCACAACACTTTCACAAGGTGGGTAGTCTTGTTTCGTAGGACCTTGTCTCTACGGTCCAAGATCTCCACTGGCTGCTCCTCATAAGAGTGGTCATGTTCCAGTTGTACCACCTCTGGGTTCAGTATATGCGAAGGGTCGGGTATGTACTTCCTCAAGAGAGATACATGTAAGACATCATGAACTTGAGCTAGGTTCGGTGGAAGTGCTAGACGATAGGCCACTGCTCCTATGCGATCAAGGATTTCATAGGGGCCAATGTACCTAGGGATGAGCTTCCATTTCTTCCCAAACCGCATGACTCTCTTCCATGGAGAAATTCGAAGGAAGACGTTGTCGCCAACACCAAACTCCAAGTCCCTTCGACGATTGTCAGCATAGCTCTTCTGCCGACTTTGAGCAGCTTTTATGTGTTGTTGGATGGCATGAACCTGTTCCGTCATCTCTTGCACGAGATCAGGCCCAAGAAGCTTCCTCTCACCAGTTTCATCCCAACAAGTAGGAGTTCTACATCGCTTTCCATACAGAGCTTCATAGGGTGCCATCTGAATACTCGAATGGTAGCTATTGTTATAGGAGAACTCAACTAATGGGAGGTGTTGATCCCATCCACCTTTAAATTCCATTGACCATAATCTCAACATGTCTTCGAGTGTCTGAATAGTCCTTTCAGATTGGCCATCAGTTTGAGGATGATAGGCCGTACTAAAATTCAATTCAGTATTCAGAGCATGTTGAAGACTTCTCCAGAATTTTGATGTGAAACTTGGGTCACGATCAGATACGATGGATAGTGGTACCCCATGCAGCCTTACCACTTCCTTCACGTATATCTTGGCAAGCTGATCCAGAGAGAAATCTTCCCGAATAGAGATAAAATGGGCTATCTTGGTGAGACGGTCCACAATAACCCATATCGCATTGTTTCCTTTGGATGTTTTCGGGAGACTAGTTACAAAGTCCATAGTGATATTATCCCACTTCCATACTGGTATGGGTAGCGGTTGTAATACCCCCTTAGGAAGTTGTCGTTCTGCCTTTACTTACTGACACACCAGGCACCTTGTAGTGTAATCAGCAATCTTCCTCTTCATGTTATCCCACCAATAATGATCACGAATGTCTCTATACATCTTAGTGCTTCCCGGATGTATAGAGAAAGTAGATCTATGAGCTTCATCCATCAGTTCTTTCTTTATCTCCGGAATAGATGGAACACATAGCCTTGTACGGAATTTCAATACACCTTCCTGATCAACATTGAAATCAGGGAACTTACCATCCTTTACAGCCTCGAACTTCTCCTGCAGCAAGGGATCTTCTTTTTGAGCCTTCTTGATCTTTTCTAGTAATGAAGGTTGAGAAATGATTTGGGATAGGGTTGATGATGTCCCTTTCCTTATAATTCCCATGTCCAGTTTTACTAGATCTTTAATCAAGGGATCCCCTAGGATCCTCATTGTTGCCAGAACAACAGGATCTTTCCTGCTTAACGCATCCGTGACTTTGTTTGCGCTTCCAGGGTGATAATGAATTGAACAATCATAGTCGTTAATAAGCTCCAACCATCTCCTTTGTCTCATGTTCAATTCTTTCTGTGTGAAAATATACTTTAGACTTTGGTGGTCAGTGTATATATCACATTTCTCCCCATAAAGATAGTGCCTCCATATCTTTAGAGCAAAAACAACTGCCGCCAGCTCTAGATCATGCGTAGGATAATTCTGCTCATGAATCTTCAACTGTCGAGATGCATAAGAAATTACCTTGTCATTTTGCATGAGGACGCACCCAAGCCCTTTCAGAGATGCATCGCTAAAAATAACGAATCCTTCTCCGATAGAGGGTAGTGTTAACACAGGTGCAGTAACCAATCTCTTCTTCAGCTCTTGGAAACTTTCCTCGCATTCCTTTGTCCAGATGAACTTAACCCCTTTTCGAGTCAACTTGGTTAGTGGATTAGAAAGCCGTGAAAAGTTTTTCACAAACCTCCTATAATATCCCACTAAACCAAGGAAACTACAAATCTCAGTTACTGTTGTGGGTTGAGGCCACTCCTCCACAACCATTGTCTTTGCAGGGTCAACCGAGATTCCTTCATTGGTTACGATGTGCCCCAAGAAATCCACTTGTTTTAACCAAAACTCACACTTGCTGAACTTCCCAAAGAGCCTCTCCTTCCGTAGAGTTTTCAAAATAACCCTCAGATGATCTTCATGCTCCTCACGACTTTTTGAATATATCAAAATATCATCAATAAAAACTACCACAAAGTAATCAAGGTAGTCCTTAAAGACTCTATTCATCAAATCCATGAAAATAGTAGGAGCATTAGTCAAGCCGAAAGGCATAACAGTAAACTCATAATGCCCATATCTTGATCGGAAGGCAGTATTTGGAATATCTTCCTTCCTCACCCTCAGTTGATGATAACCAGATCGAAGGTCAATCTTAGAGAAGAATTGAGCCCCGCGAAGTTGGTCAAATAAATCATTAATTCTTGGAAGAGGATATTTGTTCTTCAGTGTGATCCCGTTCAGTTCTCTATAATCAATGCATAGCCGCATTGATCCATCCTTCTTCTTCACAAAGAGAACTGGTGCTCCCCAAGGAGACACACTCGGTCGGATAATCCCCTTCTCCAACAAGTCTTGGAGTTGTTTCTTTAACTCTTCTAGCTCCACATTTTCCATTCTATACAGAGTCTATGATATCGGTTGGGACCCAGGTACGAGTTCAATGGAGAACTCTACCTCTCTTTCTGGGGGAGGTCCAGGTAACTCCTCAGGAAATACATCCATGTACTCTTGAACAATTGGAACATCTTCAATTTGTATGCTCCCTTTCCCTTCTTCATCATCACCGATTAACTCCATAAAGAAAGCTATGGGAGGTGCTTCTAGATAGGGATTAGTTCGGGATATCTCTCCTTGGAAGATAACTGTAGGTCGTTTATTCAAGACTACTGAGATTTCCTTACTTCTGCATTTGATCTTAGCATTATACTTTGAGAGCCAGTCCATCCCCAGTATAATGTCGAATTCCATCATGGGAATGACTACTAGATTTGCGATAAGATTGTGCTCACCAAAGTAAACACTAGAGTCTCTAAATACTTTTGATGCAAGGATAATCCCACTTGGAGTCTTGACTGACAACTCTACCTCTAGCAGTTCGGGTATTGATTCTATATTCCTTGAAAACTTGGAGGAAATAAAGGAATGCGTAGAGCCAGAATCAAATAAAGTACTTGCTAGTTTTGAGAGGACAACAAGAGTACCTGCTACCACATCGTTCGGAACTTCAACTTCAGTTGTTGTGATAGCGAAAGCACGACCTTGCTCCCTTGGCCTCTGCTGAGGTTGATGGTGATTCCCCTCCACCGCCCTCGGATTTGGACATTGATTAGCAAAGTGCCCAAGCTGTCCACACTTGAAGCATGTGACTTCGGGTAGGGCCAGAACCATCTTTCCTCTGTCGTTAGTGTTGGGAAGTTGAGGCTTCACATCACTACGACAATTCCGAGAAATATGGCCTTCTTTTCCACACCTATAGCACTTACCACTTCCGATCAAGCAGTTCCCCGAATGCTTCTTCCCACATTTATTGCATGTGGCATGTTGCATATGCTTTCCACCTCTTTCCTAATCAAAACTTCTTCCCAGGCTTGGTTCTAGAGTTCTCTTCTTTTCATTAGATTTGTGAGACCATTGTGTCTCCCCAAACTCTAGTTCAACTTTCATAGCACTTCGAACTATTTCTTCATAGCTATCGTAGTCCCTGTTGGCTAGATTCTTCCGTAGATGAGGTCGTAGTCCACCAAAGAATCTATCAACCTTCCCATTAGGGTCCATGACGAAGCTTGAGGTATAACGGGAAAGTCTTGTGAAGTTCATCTCGTAGGTTCCAACTGATTCATTCTCCTTTTGCTTCAGCTCGAGAAATTCTTTCTTTATTCTCGTTCTCATCGAACGAGGGAAATACTTATTAAAGAATATTCCTCGGAACTCTTCCCACTCCATAGCTTCCATCTCTCCTCATGGCTTCGCGTTTTTGATCAGTGACCACCACTAATCAGCTTCTCCCTCTAGGCGGTAAACAACAAGGGTGACTTTTTCTTATTCCGAACAATGAAGTACAGAAAAGATATTTTCAATGGAGCTTATCCATTGTTCCGCAACCAATGGGTCAGTAGATCCACTGAATGTTGGTGGTCATTGACGCATGAAGGACTCAACAGAAAGTTGTTCTCTTCGTGGTGAGGTCGGCCTCTTAGATTGATTCAAGTTATTACTCACAACTTGAGTCAGTTGGTTCATCATTCGCATGAATGTTTCCATTCCGGCTTCCATCGGAGGGCCGTCAGCACAAGGTGCATTGCGGTCACCATCGGCACGGTTCCTCCTATTGCCCGCCATTTTCTAAAAGAATAAAACCTTAGTGAGAAACTTATTTCATTTATGGATCTTTTAACTAAGACTTCATTCTTAGACAATTACACTTTTCTATAATTCCTTCATAATGATTCATAAAAAGCTTGTGATTAACCAAACATATCCCTCGGGAGTGTCGTAACCAAGAGTGCAGCAAGGCCCGTTATCGTGCACCAGTTCCCGTTCGAGTCTAGCTCAAAGCGGTGTTTTTGGGTTTTACCCCTATGTACATCTGTGCCAGAGCCGCCTCTACCTGCTCGTATCCAGATAGGGATGTATCTGTTTGATAAACCACTTACTCAATACTTACCAAAATACCAGGAAGTTTTCCTATTTTTAAACTTTTCTATAGGGCTCTTCCTAAAGTTTTCATATCCTAATTCCCACAAATAACTAAACCATCCTTTGATACCAACTATAGCATCCCGCCATTTTATAACATAAACTTTCATTACATTACACAAAACTGAGGATCTTTAAGGTCTAGTGTCTTGGATACCAGGAACATAATACATGAAAACAACATAAAAAATTCTTCTTAAACACTTGAAAGACGTCTCCTTAAGTTCATTCTAGGTTTATTACTGCATCTCATAACCTGGGGACATACATCAAAAGAAAGGGTGAGCAGAAGGCCCAGTAAGGGAAACAAGAGGAACATTTTACATGTGAACTTGAGATACTTCAATAAGGAATGAAAAGAACTTTAAGGCATGAGAAAGAAATCATGAGGCATTTCATAATAAAAATAACATTTTCCATAACATGAAGATGTGGCTGCATCATTTAACATAGACAATCATGAACATATCACCAAGGTCCATTCCCAAGGTGTCATTTGAAAATTACCAAGGTTATTCACCAAGGTATCGTGAAAATTGTAATCTCTAGTGGTAACATCATTACCCAATACATTGGAGTGCTATCAGGGCGCACCCTTAAATTTGCCTTTATTATCATGTGAGCCACATATATCATCATTAAAAATTTCATAAATAACCCATATAGCATAAAATAAATGGGTTTCATTTCATAATCATAACGTTTTAAAAACTGCTTTAAAGACATGATCTTTACGTTACTTTAAACCCACGAAAAGGGAAAGTGGGTCTCATGTATGTAAATCCCAGAATTTAAAATAGAACATTTTGATATATATGTGAATACCCTTGTAGAAATAAGAGCTTCGAGTATTCACTTTATAACATAAAATAATTTTGAGAAAAGTGAGAGGCATTTTGAGACGAAAATTCTGCAGCATAACGGCTATGTTTTGGGGTTTTAGAAAACATTGAAAAGAGAGGGGACATGGGTCACCCACTCATAAATAATCCAAAAAAATAGTAGGGGGACAGAATAAGAAGGATATATGGACATGGTAATGAAATTTGATGGACATACCATTTGAAATGAAAAACATGGAAGGAAGACAAAAATTAATTTCTCTTATGAAAATTCGGCAGCCTAACGGCGTCACTTAAACTTCAATAAAAATGAATTGACAAGATCAAATAGGGTCTCTCATAATATGATCATAAGAGATCAGTATGATAGATATAGAGATCATACCCCAACATAATAAAAAGGAATTTGAAAGACTTGACATGAAAATCGAACTTGAAAAATGAGAAGGGTGAAAGAATCACTTAAAAATTCGGCAGCCTAACGGCGTCACTTAAACTTTCATAAAACGAAATGATGAGAGTAAGAGGGGATCTCTCATCATATAAACATGAAAGGGCAGTAAGAGGAATATAAAAGAACATCCTCTCACATAAGAACATGGAGCATAAAGGGAATGACATAAAGGAGATTACATGAAAAGAAAGAGAAAAGTCGGATCCCTTACCTTAAAACGTGACTCTTGAAACTCAAAGGATTGGACCTTGAGGGCTTGGGGGCCCCTTGGGAGGACTCCTTGGGAGGTAAGGAGACCAGAACTTCGTTGGGGGAGAGTTGGGAGTGAAAACTAAAGGAGGAAAGGGTGTGTATTTATAGGGAAAGTGAGGGGACAAGGCAATAATGGCCAAGGGACACCTCACAAGTGCTTTTCTCAATCCCATGTGCTCTCTCATGATATTTTTCATAAAGTTAGGCCACATGGGGCCCCCAAAACAATAATTCATCACCCTTGGCCAGCCAACCCTTGAAATATCTCATGACATCATCATGACACAGTTATGATGTCATTAAACATACCGAAACCCTAAAACTGTATTTTTACTATTCACTGAAAATTCAACTTTCTCAGAATAATCCCAAAATTTCACCTTAACCAAATATCAATGCTCTGATTTCAAAAATGAAATCCATTTTATAAAAATAATTTTCTAAATATTTTTAATTTAATTTTTAAATAAAATCACTATTAATCGAAAATTCATTTTTTTCAGAAAAATCCCCAAAAATTACCTTAACATAATATCGATGCTCTGAGTTCAAAAATAAAGTCCTTTTTATAAAAATAATTTTCTAATTATTTTTAATTAAATTTTTAATTAAAAAAACACTATTTATCCAAAAAAACTAATACTTGACTAGTAATTTATGAAACCGTTATTTACCCATTTTATTGAATCACATTACTTAATCTAGGTGTCTAAATTATTTTAAAACTCTCTTTGAGTGAAAATATTAATCAATTTGGTCATATTACTAATCCTAAGCATAAAATCACTATTCATAATTTACTATTCATCAAAAATTAAGTTGATGTTATTAGACTCCAAATTCCTTACTGAACACTTTTGTAGAAGACCATTTTTTGAAAATCGTTACACATCATTAGTTATTTAGGGTTTACATAAATGTTTTAAAATATCCCTTTTTCAAAAATTCATTGATAAAATATATCCTAAAATTATTCGGACAAAAGAAAATCCACAAACATCACTAAAGGAAGATATCTCAATTTATTCACCCGAAAGGATTACACAGGGAAGCTAGGGTCTCGTCACATAGCCCCTTATAACACCGGCATAAGACCTAAGTGTAAGGTGTGCTATGGTGAGAGAATCTGAGGGAGGCTCAGATAACATTGCCCTAGTAGTAATCTCTACTAACTTGAACTTCTCATGTAGGCGTTTCCGTTCAAGCTTGACACGCTGGAGTTCGACTTGGGCTTGGTCTAAAGCGAAGCCCACGGATGCTACCTCCTTCCCAAGCTCTGATAAGTGGGCTTCATAAGGGTCGAGTCTACTGGATGAAGCCATCCACTCCTCTTTCTGCATTGACCATTAACATCTTAATAAATCATTAAGAGTAAGTTAATATACTACTCAAAAAGATTGGGTCGTTACAATGACCCCCGAGTCCTGCCTCCTGTAGGCCCCGAGTTGGCGACTAGCACCGAGGGTATAATAAACACTCAAATGGGAGGCATTACCCTCTAAGAGAACGCATGCGGAAGAGAGAGATAAGATAGACACTAACCAACTCCAACTCAGAACTGAAATCTAAAAGAAACCCAAGCACATATATGAAATGCCATGCAAAAGTACTACAACTGAAAGGAAAACTACAAATTCCCAAAAGAAAGTAAAACAGAAATGACCACAAACCTGAACAGCTCCTCCAACCGCAAGCTAGTAGTAACCAGCTTGATCTCCAACCTGCTCCAAGTGACCTGAAAAACAGTTATATATATACGTAGGGTGAGTATAATAGTATACTCAGTAGAATCCTCCCCAAAGCCTCTCGTGCAAAAGTAAAGGAAGCATGCTAGAGCATAGTGAACAACAAGTGAAACTAACTCATCACCTAAACTAATATACTAAGTTACCAACTTCACCATGGCTACTCTCACCAAGTAACACATACAAGAGTATAGCATATAGTAAAGAATATCAAGGGTACCTCGTTACTACTTCCCCACTGGTTTTCCGTTTTGCCCCAACGACATACGTCCTGTGCATCTCTCTCCAAAGGCTTGCCCGTATACACCTGGGCTAAGCTCCACAATCTGCACTACGTGCACCACAAAGGCTTGCCCGCAGACACCTGGGCTAAGCACCACACCATCCTCACAACCAAAAGTAACCAGGTTGTTTCTGGGAGCCACCACAACTCGCATAACGTGTATCATATGTTGGATATTATACCTTAAACCATTACAACCCATACACCGAGTAAGGATCTTCAAGACATCACAACCTATACACGTTACACCTATAGTAGTCCATAAGATACTATATCCAGAATATATGTGTGTGAATAACCACAAGCCATTACAGCCCTCTACACACATATATGAGGAAAACTAACCGTTGTGCCTCATGACACTAGTATCTACCAAGAGAAAGGAGCGGGGAAAAAGGGGGTAGTCAACCATTCATCCTCCCACCGGAATGTTGGGGAACCCCCCCTAGGGCTCAGAATCCTCGGGGTGTCAGTTGCACTTACTGACATGGTGGAGTAGTGTATAGAAACACAAAAAGTACAAAATATATTATAACTCACAACCACACTATGGGCATAACCTAGTCTTAGTTTCAACTGCAGCTAACGTCTCTCGGACTCCGAGCTGCTATTTCTAAGACTATGTATCCTATAAGCACACAACCAATTAAAGATCTTCATTAGATTACTTCATCCCCTTTTTCATCAATTCCACTTTACTTTAATTAATTCTTTACACATTAATTAACTATGAACAAAACCAAATTAAATTCGTCAACATCACAACCAATGTCAAATGTTCCTTCAAGTTACAACCTCATCATTATATTCCAGCATCTCCATCCCCATGGGTTAACATCAATTCTTCAAACATTCATTACAGAATTACTTTCACATATTCCCAGGCATTCTAGAAAAGCATCCTATGTTACTAAAGACAAGGGCCTCAACACGGTGAGTAGATGTACTACCCATCGAGTCTGTGCCACCTATAGAAAGAGCGTAGAACCATTCTCCTTGGAGAGGCTAAACACGAAAAACACATGGCATACCCCGCGTGTCTTCGCCCCTTTCGGAAGAAGGGTAAGCAAGACCAGCTGCCTGGAGCAGTGGGGAAAAGCAAACCAGATAAAAAACCAAAGAATCCACAAGCATCCAACAACCACATCCATCCCATTCCATTATCCCTGATGTCCTCCCCGACACCCACATGCATAAACCGATGCATCTCGCCACTCTAGGCGTCATCCACTGCCACAACCATAAGGCCTCCATGCCCCCACATATCACAACACCCTCCTAGGGTCACATCACCACACAAACAACAGGAAAACAAACATCACATCAAATTTGGGCTCTTGGCCCTTTAACAAGGCATCCAACCTTCAATCAACAAGCACCAACAGATTTCAGGTTTACCAACCAACTGAATTAAACACATCATCGACCTCAAATTGATTAACACCAAGTTGGAACAACAACCACAACAACAACAACCAGATTCGTTTACATGCCCCTTTATCTTTAGCCAAATAAATTATCAATTAATCCCGGCTTTACGTTCTTTGTCAATTTCATCAAGAACCCCATGCTAACAAGCAATACATAGATATCACACTATCTAACAAATCAAGAGGCAAACCGTTATCACGGTACAATGCAACAACATGCGATCAAACCACTTCTTTTAATCCGGTTCAAGTATTTAATTAGGTCAATTCCATTGTGATCCAAAGGGCTAAATCATGTTAACTCTACGATTGCATATAAAAAATTAGAGATGCCACGAATACCCTACCTCAACGGTTTTGACAAAAACCACAACGGTCAAAGAACGCCCAAGAAGACCAGACCGATTCACCAAGGATCCTCCCTAGATCTCTTCTCCTAACACAATCGAGACCAAAGCTCATCATAATCGACATCCACACACTTAGATCTACCCATAACAGACATAGATCTAAGATACCAAGAGAAGAGGAGGAGTAGATCTAGGCAGATCTAAGAAACCAAACAAAAGGGTCAAATACCTCGAGAAACCGGCTTTGATTCGTGAAGAGAAGCCTCCGGATCGCCTCCAAAACGCTTGAGAGAGGTTCTATAACCTTCAAGGGAGAGTAATCCCAAGTTATGGCCGCTTAGGGGCTTAAACGAGGTGATTAAAGGAAAACTGAGTTAGATCCAAAATTTTAGGATCCATCTTTGAGTGCCCGCACGGTTAGTCCGCACGGTTTAACAAATCGTACGCTAACCGTGAGTTATCTTCTGCCTCACCAAACACTACTCGCACGGTTAGTCCGCACAGTTAGACAGGCTGTGCGCTAATCGTCCGTTTTCCACTGCCTCTAAGACCAACCTTGCACGGTTTGGCCGCACGGTTTAGGCAAATTGTGCGCCAACCGTGCGAAAGCTATTACCCTTTAGATTTCCTTAAAGGTCCACCCAAACGCACCCCAAGCCACCTTGACCTTCCAGAAGACCTCTAATACCATATTTTCCCTAAGGAATGGACCGGAGAGGTTCGATCCATTACATCAGATACCTCTCAAAACATTCTCGTCCTCGAGAATTCAAAACCCACCTAAAGAGAAAACGAAACAGGGTCTGAACAACCACCCACTAAGATACCTCTCAAAAGAGAGAAATCCACCAAAGAAACAAAGGGAGCCATCTCATAAACATGAATGTTTCAAAACCACATTAGCTACAACGATACATGAAAAGAGTTAAACATCAAACAACTCTGGGTACTGAGCACGTATCTGTGACTCACGTTCCCAAGTACTCTCCTCCATGCCACTGTGTCGCCACAAGACACGAACTAAGGGGATGGAACGCCCATGCAACGCCTTCTCCTTGGGTTCTTGGATCTCCACAGGTTGCTCCTCAAAGGTGGCATCATCATCAACATCGATCTCTCCCCAATCGATGATGTGGGAGTCGTCATGAAGATAACGGCGTAACTGTGATACATGGAAAACATCATGTATCCGACTCATCTGAGGGGGAAGTGCCACTCGGTACGCAACAGCTCCAACATGAGCTAACACCTCAAAAGGCCCAACAAACTGGTGAGAAAGCTTACTTCCACGACCAAACCTTCGCTGCCCACGACGGGGAGTCACCTTCAGAAACACATGATCCCCAACATTAAACTCCAAGGGCCTCCTCCTTTGATCAGCATATGATTTCTGACGATCTTGCACTGCCTTCATCCTCTCACGAATCACCTGAACCATCTCTGTTGTATTCTGCACTAGTTCCGGTCCGAGAATTGCAGACTTTCCAACCCTAGTCCAGCACAACAGAGAATGGCAAGGCCGACCATACAAGGTTTCAAACGGCGCCATACCTATGGTGGAGTGGAAACTATTATTGTAGGAAAACCCCACTAAGGTTAAGTGCCTCATCCATGAACCTCCAAAATCAAGAACACAAGAGCGCAACATGTCTTCAAGAGTTTGGATGGTTCGCTCCGTCTGACTATCCGTTTGAGGATGAAAAGCAGTGCTAAGGCATAGCTGAGAACCGAAAGCATGTTGGAGACCTCTCGACACCCTGGAGGTAAAACGAGGATCTCGATCAGAAATGATCGTCCTTGGGACTCCATGAAGTCTCACCACCACCTCCAGATAGTGCCTCAACAACACTTCCACTGAGCTTGACCCCTTGATTTCTATAAAGTGGGATGATTTCGTTAAACGATCCAACCACCCAAATAGCATCATATCCTCCCGGAGCTTGAGGTAAGCTAGTAACGAAGTCCATTGAGATATCCTCCCACTTCCACTGAGGAATCTCTAATGGCTGGAGAAGACCACCAGGAACACGATGTTTGGCCTTCACCTTCTGGCAAACTAAACATCAAGACACAAACTCCGCAACCGCACGCTTCAACCCAGACCACCAAAATTGGCTCCTCAAGGATCGGTACATCTTTGTCACACCAGGATGAACCGCTAAAGTAGAACCATGAAACTCTCTGAGGACCATCTCAGGAATCACCAAGGGAACAAAAAGCCTTCCATGATACAACACTCTGTGTTGTTCATCCTCAGACCAACCATCAGGGGCCTCACCACAAACAACTCGGTCTCTCCAGACCTCAACCTCAAGATCTCCCAACTTGGACTCTTCCACCTTCTGCACCAGGGATGACTGCACCGTCATCTAAAAAAGACAACATTTACCCCCAACTTCTCCCATATCAAGATGTAATGCTGACAGTTCTTCCATTACTCTCCAGGAATCACCGGATTCACGCACAGCATTACTACGTGACTTTCGGCTCAGCGCATCAGCCACAACATTTCCTTTTCCAGGTGTATACGATATTTCAAATTCGTATTCCTGTAGGAACTCCATCCACCGACATTGTCGTAAGTTCAAGTCACGCTGGGAGAAAACATACCTCAAAATATTTTGATTAGTGAAAACCACAAAGCGTTCACCAATGAGGTAATGTCTCCACAACTTCAGAGCAAACACCACGACCGCCAACTCAAGATCATGGGAGGCATAGTTGAGTTCATGGGGACGCAACTTCCGAGACCCGTAAGAAATGACTGACCTCTGTTGCATAAGAACACAGCCTTACCCCAAATGTGAAGCATCACAGAAGACATCAAACTGAACTCCTTCAGCTGGAAGACAAAGGACTGAAGCACTTACTAACTTCTCCTTTAGATACTCGAAAGCTACCTAACACTGATCTGTCCATATGAAAGCCTGATCTTTCTTGGTCAAAGCTGTCAGAGGAGTCGCAACCCGTGAGAAATCGACTACGAACCTCCTGTAGTAGCCTGCGAGACCAAGGAAACTTTGCACCTTTGACA
This sequence comes from Viscum album, assembly GCA_963277665.1. Classification (NCBI taxonomy): domain Eukaryota; kingdom Viridiplantae; phylum Streptophyta; class Magnoliopsida; order Santalales; family Viscaceae; genus Viscum; species Viscum album. The sequence continues at coordinate 1,064,596,003 of OY728140.1, forward strand.
CTGTCTTGGGGGATGCCCAAGACACAACTGCTTCAATATTCGATGGATCCACAGCTACTCCCTGTTGGGACACAACATGCCCCAAGAAACAGACTTCTCGAGCCCAAAACTCACACTTCGAAAACTTTCCAAACAACTGATGTCGACGAAGAACTCCCAAAACGGATCGTAGATGCTCTGCATGCTCCTCTTCAGATGTGGAGTACACAAGGATGTCATCGATGAAAACTACCACTAACTTGTCTAGGAACTCATGGAACACAGCATTCATCAAACCCATGAACACAACTGGAGCATTCGTCACACCAAACGACATTTCAACAAACTCATAATGCCCATGACGACAACGGAAAGCAGCCTTCGGGATATCCTCATCCTTCACACGCATCTGATGATTTCTTGACCACAAGTCAATCTTTGAGAACCAACTTGCACCATTCAGTTGATCGAATAAGTCATCAATCTGTGGAAGAGGATAACGATTCTTTATTGTCACTTTGTTTAAGAGATGATAATCGACACAGAACCGCAAACTGCCGTCGGCCTTCTTCACGAAAAAAACTGGTGCACCCCATGGTGACACACTTGGCCGAACAAAACCGCACTGTAACAGACCATCAAGGTGTATACGCATCTCTCGTAACTCAGAAGGGGCCATCCTATATGGAGACATAGAAATAGGAGACGCTCCTGGCTGTAGCTCGATCCCGAATTTGATCTCTCGTCGAGGTGGTAAGGCTACAACCTCTTTTGGAAAGACACCAGGGTACTCCTCTATGAACCGAGGAAACACCAACTGCTGAACCTCTGAACAACTCAGCATCATCTCAGCTGCCATGGATGATAAGGATGAAACACGCCTATGACCCATTCGAGGATCTCGCTCACCAACAAACACCACTTGCACTCCATCCGCATCAAAGAAAATGACCTTATTTGATTAGCCAATAAAAACACATATTTTGATTACATTTTAAGGGTATTAAATGTTCATTTTTGATCTTATGGGCCTGAGTTAGTGGATTTTAATTTTGAACATCCATTCTCATCATTTGTGCACTTCATGCCTAATATGCACCAATTTAGTCCCAATGTTTCATATGATTTTAAAGAATGTAATTATCCATATTTTAATTTGATATTTTGGGAAATTTATATAAACATAAATATGAACATTTTTCATTCAGGGATCAATGGAGGATTCATAAAGGATGATGGAGATATTTGGCGATGAAAGGAAACAATTCTGGAGAAGGCAGATTGGATATCACCCCCCTGATGGGAATGTGGGCCCCACAATATAGGCCCAATGAAGCCCACAATTCACGGGAGGCTAGAAGACATATTGAGGAACAAATAATTCTTCTGGAGCTAGTGCTAATTCGTCCTAAATGGTGGTGATGAAGGCGGCCCAAGTTGAAGATTCAATTCTGGGCCATATTCTGCAGCCCAGAAAAACAGCCCCCTATATATATCATATCTCGTGAACGGATTATTATTTTGGGCTGAAATTTTACAAGATGTTAGGGGACATCCGGGGCTTCATTTAAGTCTACTAGGGCCCACTCAAATTCTGCCTTCTAGAAGGTCCTTTCGGTGCGTCTTTCCAGTGGATGCAAGCTGGCTGCAACTTTGGGGGATGAAGTGGAAAAGTCTCTCTACATTAATGTTGCACCCACCTTTCCCCAACACAATTAATTAAAGGCACATGGGATGTTGGGGGCTCGGCCAAAGCTTCATTTTTTCCTATTTAAGGCAGTAGTGGTGGATGATTTAGGGATCTTGGGTGATTTGTTTCATTATAATGTTATGCTGTCCATTTGATGTAAGTTGTTTGAATCACATTAGTTCTTAATAAAAGTTCTTCATTTCCTATTTTTCTTTTCTTCTTCTTATCACATTGATATCGTTGCTTTAAGGTGTGAATTTATTCACACCAGCACTTGTGAATTTATTCACACAACGGTAGAGTGATCATTTTTGTTGTTGTTGTTTTTGCTTCTTCAATTCCGCCTTTATGAGTCTTCTTTCTGCTTCCTTTGAGATCATAGAATCAGTGGAGGGCTAAACCCTTATGGGTTGGTCCTAGGGAGTTGCATGGGGCAGATTGGATGTTATTTTATGATCTTAATTTCTGTAATCATTTCATTATTTTAAGATTTCTATTTGATGATTTATTTTCTTCTTCGTCTTCACTAACATTAACAATGACACATTTTGAGTGCTAGTACGATCCAATTCCTTGGAGTGATCATTAAATTGATCCTCTAAGTGCATTGGTGATTAGCCTTGGAATGGTGTAGGGATTAAATTGGTGAATGGTGTTGAGGAATTATATCATTTTTTGGATACATCTTGAATTAGTGAAACGAATATTATAAGAAAATAAATGCATCCAATCTAACCCTAGTAACAACTTAGGATCAACTCATCTCCATTAATTGTTTTAGACTAAGTAATTGTATGTTTTAATTTATTTTCTTTAGATTAAATCATTAGTTATTTAAATCAAATCTATCCAAATAGTTGGTTACTCCATAGCCAAATTCTTCCAAAATCAAAGTGTCTCTCGGTTTCTTCTTCGGTCTATGTGGATTCGACCCCTACCTGTACTACAACGACCGCATACCTGTAGGGTAAATTTGGGCGCACCCAAATTTTGGCACCGTTGCCGGGGACCCAATTAAGTTACCTTAGACACTATCATCCTTTTCTCACCCCACTTTCTCTATTCTCACCCCCATCTATCTTATCTTTTCCCCCTTTCTGTTTGTGTGTATCCTGAGAATCTAGAATCAAACATTCTGTCTTCTCCAATGGAGTATCTTCAAAATCACCATGTCACAAACTCATGCTGGAATCAAATGGAAATTCAATATTGGGAAGCCCCTAAATTAGAAAATTTCTTTGATCAACCCTTGATTGATTACCCCGCACCCGATGAGACGTACAATCAATGGGATAATGAATGTTTAAATGATCAGTTTCCTTCCCTCTCAAGGATGATTGAAGAGTCCAATCTTAGTGAAGTCCATAATGTTCAACATCCCATCTTATCTGTTCCTCAATCATTTCTTGAAAATTTGTGTAATCAAATGGATATAATGAGTTCCGAGGTATCATCTTTGAGATTAGAACTACAACGCATTAATACTTCTGAGGAACTCATCCCTACACCAATTGAACCTTTCAAAACCTTATGTGGAGTGTCTAGTTTCCCAAAAACCTATCATGAATTAATTGAAGAACCGACCTTTGGATTTGGGGTAGGGGAAGTGAATCAAGAAATTGTTGAAGGGTCTTTAAATCAGGAGGAAATTGATTTCATGTATTCACAAGAGGGGAATTTGACATCATGGATTGAGTCTCCTTAGTGTAACTCTATTGATGATTTTTCAAAAACACCAATCACTGAACCACTGAGAGAAATCAAAAACATTGAGTCCACCCATTCCTAACAATATTCTTTCCAATTTTTTGGGGTAATCTTCTGTTCAAAATGAAACAATTTTGTCAAGAAATTTTGAAAACGAAAATGAGTTGGATTCAAATTCTCAACCTGTGTCTAAATGTCCTATCCAAACCGAGCTCAAAATCATTGTCCTTCCTTCCCCACTTGAGTACCCTATCATTTTTATTAAGCAAGATCTTGGGGGTTTCATTCATTCATCTCATGAAACCCAAAAAGGGGGGTTGATCTTTGATTTATTAGGAAAGACTACAGAAGAAAAAAGATCAACCATTTCTGATATTCCTTGGATTTTCCCATTCATTTTAGAAAATAGGATTGTTCATGAATCAAATTCCAAATCTTCTTACCAACCACAAGGGATGAACATTCTCAATAATGTTGAAGTGGAGAAAGATGAGGTCATTAAAATTTTTAAAGTTGGAATTAGATAAGTTGGGCGGTTCAAGTCGAGTTAAAGACATTAAATTAAGCACTGCACGGGAGGCAACCTGTGGTTTTCAAGTTTCCAATCATTTTGTTGTTTTAATCAACTTTATATTTCAAATAGGATTAGTGGATCATTTTGATATAATTTTATTCTACCTTAGACTGTTGAACTGTTCTTCTTTTATGAGTATGGATGGGTATGAAAGGGGAGCACCGTATTCATCTGTGTCATGCGGTGTGATCCCTGAGTAATACCTTACCCAGAAAATAAAAGAAGACAATGTATCATCAGTTTATTTTATTTTATTTTATGTTTTTGTAGGTATTTAAAAAAATAGATTGTTGACCTGTTCTTCTTTTATGAGTAAGGATGGGTATGAAAGGGGAACACCGTATTCATCTGTGTCACGTGGTGTGATCCCTGAGTAATACCTTACCCATAAATTTAAGAGAAGACAATGTATCATCAATTTATGTTATTTTTATGTGTTTTTTTAGGTTGAAAAAAAATACAAAAAATATTTATATTAAAAAAATTAAAGGCATGTCATAGGTCATTGGGAAAAGGTGGTCACAACCGTCCAAGCCATTGGGAGACAAACCAGAACTGAAGGGAGACATGAGAATTCATTTTTAACATCAACCACCAGGTGACTTCATTCCATAATTTTCATTTTCACTGTTTTTGTTGAACTTTTATCCTACCCCTTCTATGTTTCAATTCTTTAAACATTGGGGACAATGTTATTCTAAGTTGGGGGGGAGATGAAAATGTGTGGAAGGAAAAATTTCATTAACCTTGAACGTGATAACACACATTCCAAACTCTGAAATTGGATATCAAATAAATTTACATGCCTTGATTCTGATTTTAATGCAAGTTTATGTTCATGTTCATAGATATTGGAAAGTGCAGTTGTCCGATGATATTTTTCACCGTTATATTTTCATCCATTTAACAAAAAAAACAATGCACGTCCTCTGGATTGTGGGGTTTTAGTTTGAGTTCTTGGGGACCCATAATAAATAGCATATGATTGGCGTTCACTTTAATTTTAACATGAGTATTCAAAAAAAAATCAATTGTGCGTAGAGCAATGAATTGACCTAATGTGTGGCTTTCGACACTTGGGGATCGTTACTCCATAGTTGTTTGGCCCAGAGTTGGGCATTTTATCTCTATTTGTGGTAATTTGAATTTGTTTTTGATTGAGTTAACTCGAGATGATGCCCAAGTATGTGAGCTTCACTTGGTGCCCTAAGGTCTTTGAGCTTGGGAGTCATCGGCAAAGTCTTGCTACATGGGTTGACTCGATTGAGTTCAATTTCAATTACCATGACAAAATTGCAAAAAAAAAGAATCCAAAAATCCATCTCCTTTTATTGAGTGTAAAAAGGTTCTTCTTAGGTCTCTGAGGATTCGACAACCCAAGCTACACTGCAAGCGACCGTTTGACCCTTAAAACTTGGGTAAATTTGGGCGAAACCAAATTTTGGCGCCGTTGCTGGGGAGATGAAAATGCATGGAAGGAAAAATTCCATTAACCTTGAACATGATAACACACATTCCAAACTCTGAAATTGGATATCAAATAATTTTGCATGCCTTGATTCTGATTGTAATGCAAGTTTATGTTCATGTGCATAGATATTGGAAAGTGCGGTTGTTCGATGTGATTTTTCACTGTTATATTTTCATCCATTTAATAAAAAAACACAATGCACATCCTCTAGATTGTGGGGTTTTAGTTTGAGTTCTTGGGGACCCATAATAAATAGCATAGGATTGGCGATCATTTTAATTTTAACATGAGTATTCAAAAAAATCAATTGCGTGTAGAGCAATGAATTAACCTAATGTGTGGCTTTCGGCACTTGGGGATCGTGACTCCATAGTTGTCTGGCCCAATGTTGGGCATTTTATCTCTATTTGTGGTAATTTGAATTTGTTTTTGATTGATTTAACTCGAGATGATGCCCGAGTTTGTGAGCTTCACTTGGTGCCCTAAGGTCTTTGAGCATGGGAGTCATCGACAAAGTCTTGCTACATGGGTTAACTCAATTGAGTTCAATTTCAATTACCATGGAAAAATTGCAAAAAAAAAAAAATCCAAAAAAAAGAGTACTCATCTTATTATTAAAACTTGATTTCTCCTAGCGCTTTTATCTTTTCTCCCTCGAATGAAAATGAACCCCCATGTCTATTGTGACGTACAAGACTTCATCATTCTTAATTGAATTTGGATGAAATATGACAATGAATTTGAACAAAGGAATGGGCTTGGGATTGAGATATGCCTATGGAAATAGCTTGTTTTAAATGATTTTGATGGTTTTAATAATTGTTTGGTATGTGATCTTTGGGTGAGAACTGTGTATTAAAATGTTTTTGGAAAAGGTCATTTGAATTTCATTTTTGTGAGATATATTTTGCTCGGGACTAGAAAAACTCAAGTTGGGGGGGGGTGTGATTAGACAATAAAAACACATATTTGGATTACATTTTAAGGGTATTAATTGTTCATTTTTGATCTTATGGGCCTGAGTTAGTGGATTTTAATTTTGAACATTCATTCTCATCATTTGTGCACTTCATGCCTAATATGCACCAATTTAGGCCCAATGTTTCATCTGATTTTAAAGAATGTAATTATCCATATTTTAATTTGATATTTTGGTAAATTTATATAAACATAAATATGAACATTTTTCATTCAGGGATCAAAGAAGGATTCATAAAGGATGATAGTGATATTTGGCGATGAAAGGAAACAATTATAGAGAAGACAGATTGGATATCATCCCACTGATGGGAATTTGGGGCCCACAATATAGTCCCAATGAAGCCCAAAATTAATTTCAGGCTAGAAGACATATAGAGGAACAAATAATTCTTCTGGAGCCTATGCTAATTCATCCTAAATGGTGGTGATTAAGGCAGCCCGATTTGAAGATTCAATTCTGGGCCAGATTCTGCGGCCCAGAAAAACATACCACTATATATATCATATCTCACGAACGGATTATTATTTTGGGCTGAAATTTTACAGGCTGTTAGGGGACATCCGGGGCTTGATTTACGTCTTCTATGGCCCACTCAAATTATTCCTTCTAGAAGGTCTGTTCGGTGCGTCTTTCCAGTGGATGCAAGCTGGCTGCAACTTCGGGGCATGGAGTGGAAAAGTCTCTCTACATTAATGTTCCACCCACCTTTCCCCAACACAATTAATTAAAGGAACATTGGATGTTGAGATCTCGGAAAAGGCTTCATTTTTTTCTTTTTAAGGCATTAGTGGTGGAGGATTTAGGGATCTTGGGTGCTTTGTTTCATTATAATGTTATGCTGTCTATTTGATGTTGTAATCGTTCTTCATTCTCATTTAAGTTGTTTGAATCACATTAGTTCTTAATAAAAGTTATTCATTTCCTATTTTTCTTTTCTTCTTCTTATCACTTTGATACCGTTGCTTTAAGGTGTGAATTTATTCACACCAGCACTTGTGAATTTATTCACACAACGGTGGAGTGATCATTTTTGTTGTTGTTGTTTTTGCTTCTTCAATTCCGCCCCTATGAGTCTGCTTTCCACTTCCTTTGAGATCATAGAATCAATGGAGGGATAAAACCTTATGGGTTGGTCCTAGGGAGTTGCATGGGCCAGATTGGATGTTATTTTATGATCTTAATTTCTGTAATCATTTCATTATTTTAAGATTTCTATTTGATGATTTATTGTCTTCTTCATCTTCGCCAACTTTAACAATAACACATTTCGAGTGCTAGTACGATCCAATTCCATGGAGTGATCATTAAATTGATCCTCTAAGTGCATTGGTGATTAGCCTTGGAATGGAGTAGGGATTAAATTGGTGAATTATGTTGAATAATTATATCATTTTTTGGATACATCATGAATTAGTGAAATGAATGTTATAAGATAATAAATGCATCTAATCTAACCCTAGAAACAACTTAGGATCAACTCATCTCCATTAATTGTTTTAGACTAAGTAATTGTATGTTTTAATTTATTTTCTTTAGATTAAATCATTAGTTATTAAAATCAAATCAATCCAAATAGTTGGCCACTCCATAGCCAAATCCTTCCAAAATCAGAGTGTCTCTCGATTTCTTCTTCGGTCCCTGTAGATTCGACCCCTACCTGTACTACAACGACCGCATACCTGTAGGGTAAATTTGGGCACAACCATTCTTCCTGAAGCAATCCACGATAGCCTGCACCAAATACAACCAATCCATACCAAGGATGACATCATATGGTTGTATTCGTAAACATAAGAAATCTCCCCATGAGCGGTGTTGCCCCAACACTAGCTCACAGTCTCTACATACTTCAAAAAAGCTAGCTCGACCTCCAACTGGTGTAGTCAACGCTAAGGGCACTGGAAGCCTCTCCACCTCAAGTCCCAAAGCATGGACAAGGGTAGGTGATATGAAGGAGTGTGTCGCTTCGGAATCAAACAAGGCATACACCAAGGTAGAAAACATGCAAAGAGTACCTCGAACGACATCTGGATCGTCTGGTGCTGGCAACGCTAGAGCATGAATCTGACCATGACCTCCTCCACGACCTCTCTGACCCTGATGATGACCACTACCACGACCTCACTCTACTCTCTAAGTATGGGGAGCGTCATGGGGATGTCCTCTGCCTGGCCCATCTACCCTCTGCTGATCTAAAGCTGGTGCAACTGGCTGCTGCTGCCTCAGCTGGAACTATCTCAAAGGAGGAACCTGAAGCGTAACACTTGGTGCACGATGACCACTCGGAAAGGTCAGGCACTCCCGCTACTGATGACCACGACCACCAAAAGAAAAACAAGCGCCTGATCCCTTGGCATAGGCCTAAAAGTTGCCGCCTCTGGAGAAACGAGATGTGAAGGGCTGGGACCTACCCCCGGCTGAACAGAAACTCTTCTGCCCTGAAAACCAGCAACCCCAGACCACAACTTTGCTTCATGAGGAATCTTGTCGATTCCCTTCTCGTGATGATCCGATCCTGGCCAAATTCCTCTCAACAACCTCTGCCCTCTCCAGCACCTCAAGGTGTGTCTTTAACATAAATGGGGTGACCGGGCACTGGATCTCCAGATGGAAAGCCTCCTCGAAATGACTCACCCTAGCCTCCTCATCTGGTAACAGGTCCGAAGCTTATCGTAAAAGGTTCCTGAAACGGATCCCAAAGTGCCGAACACTGGAGCTCCCCTGTCGAAGGGTAAGATGCTCTTGGCGACTGGAAGCCTTTGCAGTCGAGGAAAGGTACTCGACTCTAAACTTGTCTCGGAACTCCTCCCCTGAGATCGCTGACTCCTCACAATCCCCGAGGAACAAGAACTACCACTGCCTTGCTGCTCCGCACAGCATCGTCACAGCTAAGGACACCCAGTGCTCCTTCCGAGCACGAATCGAACTGAAGCCTATCTCGACCTCCTCCAACCAGTCTTCCGTGACTGCATCTGAAATGGAGCCCTCGTACTTCTGCAGACTCTGTTGCTAAAACTCTCGGAGTGTCTTTCTCCAAGTGTCGTCGTCGTCAACCTCTACCCTATGACGACCTGCTGGAACAGCCTGCTGGACATCTTCTACGCAAACCTGACGAGGACGTCGACCTGGAGCCATACCTGCAGAATAACAAACAATTAGAGATCTTAATCCTTGAATATGGAAGACCCAACACTTATTAATTAATTGTTTTTTTATTCATTTTAGGTTAACCTATTCCATGGTCTACCCATTCAAACACAGCCATAAAGAAGAATGATGCATGATCCTTTCCTACGTCTCTACCCTGTAACTATTATCATCTTGTTTAGCAACCATTGTAAACTTAAAGGTCTGTGCATCAGATCATAAAGGGCCCTAAATGACTATGTCTTAACCGGTCCCCAGTGTTCACCTTACTTTCTAAACATGAATGACACTGTTGCCCTACCAACCCATGCAACCTCACATGTGCCTAACTCCAAACTCCATCCTATCCCTCAACCAGGCCTCTAATACCACTCTGTCACGACCCCCTCCCCACAAAGTGTACTCCTCCTAGGCCGACAATGTGAAAAGGGAGATAATGACCCCTGAGTCTCGCCTCCAGTAGGACCCGGGTTGACGACTAGCACCGAGGGTATAATAAACACTCAAATGGGAGGAATTACTCGCTAAGAGAACACATGCGGAAGAGAGAGATAAGATAGACACCAACCAACTCAAACTCAGAACTGAAATCTAAAAGAAACCCAAGCACATATATGAAATTTCATGCAAAAGTACTACAACTGAAAGGGAAACTACAGATACCGAAAATAAAGTAAAATGACAGCGACCACAAGCCCGAACAGCTCCTCCAACCACAAGCTAGTAGTAACCAGCTTGATCTTCAACCTGCTCCAAGTGACCTGAAAAAAAAGTTATATATATACGTAGGGTGAGTATAACAGTATACTAAGTAGGATCCTCCCCAAAGCCTCTTGTGAAAAAGTAAAGGAAGCATGCTAAAGCACAGTGAACAACAAGTGAAACTAACTAATCACCTAAACAGGTATACTAAGTTCCCAACCTCATCATGGATACTCTCACCATGTAATGCATTCAGGAGTATAGCATATAGTAAAGAATATCAAGGGTACCCCCTACTACTTCCCCACTGGTTTTCCTCTTTGCCCCAACGACATACATCCTGTGCATTTCTCTTCAAAGGCTTTCCCGTATACACCTGGGCTAAGCTCCACAATATGCACCACGTGCACCACAAAGGCTTGCCCGCAGACACCTAGGCTAAGCACCACACCATCCTCACAACCAAAAGTAACCAGGTAGTTTTCGGGAGCCACCAAAGCTCGCATAACGTGTATCATACGTCGGGTATTATACCTCAAGCCATTACAACCCATATACCGAGTAAGGATCCTCAAGTCATCACAACCTATACACGTTACACCTATAGTAGTCCATAGGATACTATATCCAAAATATATGTGTGTGAATAACCACAAGCCATTACAACCCTCTACACACATATATGGGGAAAACTAACCGCTGTGCCTCATGGCACTAGTATCTACCAAGAGAAGAGAGAGAGGTCAAAGGGGGTAGTCAGTCATTCATCCTCCCACCGGAATGTTGGGGAAAACACCCCCCAGGGCTCAGAATCCCCGGGGTGTTAGTTGCCCTTACTGACAGGGTGGAGTAGCGTATAGAAACACAAAAAGTACAAAATATATTATAACTCACAACCACACTATGGGCATAACCTAGTCTTAGTTTCAACTGCAGCTAATGTCTCTCAGACTCTGTGATGCTATTTCTAAGACTTGGTATCCTATAAACACACAACCAATTAAAGAACTTCATTAGATTACTTCATCCCCTTTTTCATCAATTCCACTTTACGTTAATTAATTCTGTACACATTAATTAACTATGAACAAAACCACATCATATTCATCAACATCACAGCCAATGTCAAATGTTACTTCAAGTTACAACCTCATCATTATATTCCAGCATCTCCATCCCCATGGGTTAACATCGATTCTTCAAACATTCATTACAGAATTACTTTCCCATATTCCCAGGAATTCAAGAAAAGCATCCTATGCTACTAAACACAAGGGGCTTAACACGGTGAGTAGATGTACTACCCATCGAGTCTGTGCCGCCTATAGCAAGAGTGTAGACCCATTTTCCCTGGAGAGGCTAAACACGGAAAGCACGTGGCATACCCTGCGTGTCTTCGCCCCTTTCAGAAGAAGGGTAAGCAAGAACAGCTGCCTGGAGTAGTGGGGAAAAGCAAAGAAGATAAACAACCACTACTGTAAATAAGGCTATTAGCGACCGCCATTGGCGGTCGCTGTTGCCTCGTCGCTAGAGGCCTTGAGCGACCGCCAATGGCGGTCGCTGAAGGCCCTCCCCGACACCCACATGCATAAACCGATGCATCTCACCACTCTAGGCGTCATCCGCTGCCACCACCACAAGGCCTCCATGCCCCCACAAATCACAACACCCTCCCAGGGTCACATCACCACAAAAACAGCAAGAAAACAAACATCACATCAGATTTGGGCTCTTGGCCCTTTAACAAGGCATTCAACCTTCAAACAACAAGCACCAACAGATTTCAGGTTTACCAACCAACTGAATTAAACGCATCATCGACCTCAAATTGATTAACACCAAGTTGGATCAACAACCACAACAACAACAACCAGATCCATTTACATGCCTCTTTATCTTTAGCTAAATAAATTATCAATTAATTCTGGATTTACGTTCTTTATCCATTCTATCAGGAACCCTATGCTAACAAGCAAGGCATAGATATCACACTATCTAGAAAATCAAGAGGCAAACCGTTATCACGGTACAAAGCAACAACATGTGATCAAACCAATTCTTTTAATCCGGTTCAAGTATTTAATTAGGTCAATTCCATTGTGATCCAAAGGGATAAATCATGCTAACTCTACGATTGCACATAAACAATTAGAGAATCCATGAATCCCCTACCTCAACGGTTCTGACAAAAACCACAACGGTCGAAGAACTCCCAAGAAGACCAAGCCGTTTCACCAAGGATCCTCCCTAGATCTCTTCTCCTAACACAACCGAGACCAAAACACATCATCATCAACATCCACATACTTAGATCTACCCATAATAGGTGTAGATCTAAGATCCCAAGAGAAGAGTAGATCTAGGCAGATCTAAGAAACCAAAGAAAAGGGTCAGATACCTCAAGAAATCGGCTTTGATTCACAAAGAGAAGCCTTCAGATCACCTCCAAAACGCTTGGGAGAGGTTCTCTAACCTTCAAGGGAGAGTAATCCCGAGCTATGGCCGCTTAGGGGCTTAAACAAGGTGATTAAAGGCAAAACGAGTTAGATCCACAATTTTAGGATCTAACTTTAAGTGCCCGCATGGTTAGTCCGCATGGTTTAACAAACTGTGCGCTAACCGTGCGTTAGATTCTGCCTCGCCAAACACTCATCGCATAGTTAGTCCGCACGGTTAGACAAACCGTGCGCTAACCATGCGTTAGCCACTACCTCCAAGACCAGCCTTGCACGGTTTGGCCGCATGGTTTAGGCAAACAATGCACCAACCGTGCAAAAGCTATTACCCTTTATATTTCCTTAAAAGTTCTGCCAAACGCACCCCAAGCCACCTTGACCTTCTAGAACACCTCTAACACCATATTTTCACAAAGGAATGGACCAGAGAGGTCCGATCCATTACACTATCTGCGTTGTGATCATATATAGTCACATGGGAACAACAAATTGTTTCTCAACTATTACAATGAATTACAAGGGGTATTCATAAAAATTTCTATACAAATATATATATATATATATATATTTTAAATATAAAAAACTAAATGGTTGAAATCAATTGATTTGATTATACAGATAAATATATGTTATTAAATTTGTCTCTCTATACCAAGATGATCCATATCAGAGATCAATTTCATCAAGAATTATCTTGATGTCTAAGATTAACCGTATTTAATGAGTCTTGATCAATCAAACATCCTGAGGGAAATTATATCATGTATAATGAATAAAAGAAATGTAATTTCCCATTATTGGGAGAAATGTGATAGGGTTATAATTTGTTAGGGAATTGTAATCTCATCCCAACAACTGATAAATTTATCAATAAGTCTAGATCCTACAAAAGATTTATATAGAAATTCTATAAAATTGTATATAAATCTATATAAGGACATACACTCCAGATTATTTAATCTAACCATTGAGTACAAATCCATGCTCATGAATTAAATTTCACATTATTCATCAATGTAGTACCAACTATTTATATGAAAAATCAACACACACACAAGAACCATTTCAAATTAGTGAATGTGGTCTCCATTGAAGTAATTAACAATACAATTTAGATCTGAATGACTCTGAAAAGTTATGATGAAAAAATATAGAAATATATTTTGAATCCAACCAAGTAAAATTTAATGGAAATAACAATAATTTTAGAATGGATTTTTTATTCCATGTACCATACTAACCATAGAATTCTTATGATTTTTTTCTAATTATAGGAAACACATGGTATAGACAAATGAAGCACGTCTGTTGGCGGTGGGGTGGTATGGTCTTGGGGGGTGATGGGTAGGTCGCGGGGTCAAGTCCCCGGGCTTGCAATTTACATGTAATTTTCACACTTGTGTGTGTGCTGCTTTCGTGGTTGTACCAAATTTTTTTTATAGTTACAATTCAAAACTGAAGTTTTTTTCAAAAACATATCTCATCCTCAATTCATTGATAAAAACCAAAAATTATAAATTAACTATCTGATGTTAGCGCATAAATCAATTGTTAATATAGAATAATTTGGCAAACCCAATAACATTTTTAATCATTATTATCATGGATTTCAACCATTATGGTCCCTCACTAACATCCATATATAATTAAATTTCAAATATTTTGGAGGGGTAATAAAATAAAAAAAATTGAATTTAAAATAATTTAATGAAGAAACAATTCTTTCTAAGGAAATTGATTATAAATTGATCCATCTATTTTTTTATTATGTAATGTTTCATTTAAACCCCATATCCCAAAAAACCAAAAAAATTATATATAAAAAAATTTATCCATTAAAAACTAAAAAATATTTATGCCTTAATTTTTTTCCCACACATGGATAACCAATCAATTACACCATTATTGATTGAATCAAAATTTTTAATGGTTATGTATGGATCATGATGAATAGTTCATTTTTATTATAGTTGGAAATGATGATCACACCTTAAAAAACACGATCAAGGATCATTATAATATATTTATTGAAAAATAAAATAATATAATACGAGTCATGTTTCGTAATGATTTCCCAATATTCTAATACACCCTATGTAACATTATTATTTGGATACATATTTGAACTAGAGAAGTTATAATTAAAATTGCATCAATGAAATACGATAACTAATACTATAAATTATGATCAGCATACATTTTAAACTAATTATAAAAATAATAATTACATATATTTCTTAATATAAATATTTATACAAGGAATCTCATTCAAAAAACAAATAGGCCTTCTTACCATCCACGTTATTGATAATCCTAATTACAAATATCTATGAGTATGAAATGAATTAAAAATACAATAATCCATTGACATAGTTTACCGAAAATTGAATGGTTGAGTCAGTACAATATAAAAATTTAAATAATAATTGTTTGGATCGATCCAAATTTTATATAAAAACTACCATTGAAATATCATCCATTAATTATTTTCCAAATATTGTTGAAACATAATTATGAATTTTGAATCATAAGAGGCCGACTTGTCACATGCATACAATACAGAAAAATATGGTACTAGTGGAATTTTATATATTTTCATCAGTCTAAATGACCCAAAATGGAACAATGTTGGTTTTCTAAATCCATCCATAATGTTGGTGTTGGAATCCAAATCGCAACACTTTTACTTATTTAGATATAGGTTTTATGAAGAGTCGCATAATGATTTTAGAGGCAGTTAATTTTTTTACACGGTGTTTTCCTCTCAAAACAACAATGGACTTCGCAACATTTTAAACCACCTCTACATTTAATAACATATTACAGTGGTTTAAACCACCACTATTTTTTTATATGTAGCAATGCTATAAACTATAGGTAATAAATTTTTAGAATATAAATCAATGGTTTAATCCACTTCATTATATATATATTAATATAAATAAAATTTGTAGAAACTATATCCATAGAAACAAATAATCAAGGGAGTTTCTAATACATGAAAAAAAATATAATCAAACATATATTTTAAAAACCATAACATATCATGTTTAAATTGATTATCAATAAAAAAATAATTAAAATAGGAGAAAAATTCATTTCATCTTAAAAAATATACATTTCTAGAGCATATAATTAATTCTTTTATATAAATAATTATAATAACATGTGATAATCAACAATAGCAGCATGAATAGTATAATTATGATATTATAAAGGTATGTGATATCAGCAAAAACAAACTCAGGATTAAAATGATTGAAAAATGAATCCAATAAATATACATGATAAAATAAGTAATGTTAAATAATTACATAGTTAATAATAAAATCCAAAATCAATGGTTTGAAAATATGATATATTAATATCAAATAAAAATGAATGAAATAACTATTCAAAACAAAAAAATAAACCCATAAAATCAATAAAAAATAAGATTTTTTAATTTTAATACTCTAAAACATCATCTTCAATCAACTTTATCAATACTTACATATATCCAAAATACCAAATGTTACCTCACCACTACATACCACCACAAAATCACATAAACCTTATTTATATATTTACACTCACACTTTATTTCACAACATCACCACCTTTACATATCCCTTGCACACCTCTTTTACATTTAAACTACAAATCCTCATATATTGTAACCACAACATCACTTAATAGCTTCCAACACAGCTAAAATAAAAAATAGCCTAAAATAAATTACTATACTAATTTTACCATAACAAGGTTTCACGAAACAAGACAATAATTATTTAATACCCCTAACATATCCTTCATCGATCCATAAAGGCCACCATAACCCCACATTCATTCTAGATACCACCCAACACCACCATGAAAACAATCATAACAACAATAAAAAAAGTAACGATACATAAATACCAAGACATAAACACCTAGTACTTACTTATAACCTCCTTAATATATGGAAAAACCTTACTCTCCCCCCTAAAATGATCCTTGTAAAATCCCTTCCTTCATCATAGTATTTATACACTAACCATCCCAACTCTAATATATCATTTAAGGAAAAGATGAAAGTCTTCAAAATATAATGAAAGACTTTACATGGAATAATTTAAATAATATCCCAAATGTGGATAAGAGTGATGAGTATAAGGAAAAATTCAAATGAAAACATAATAATTATCTAATAATATAGATTTTATGCAATGTAAGGGAAAAATAAATGTATCATACCTCAAATAAAAAAATTGATTCAAAATCATCATATCACTATATTATTAAATCCTGAGTTTTTTACACATCATAATAATGGAATCCAAAGTCAGCACTCATCACTACGAGATGAACTAAAATTGACACCCTCTCTATCACTATCTCTACCCCCTGTTACCCGCACATGTATGATAATTCATCGAAAAATTAACATTTTTATATATTTAAATGTAAACATGAAACCAATAAAAGTTTGTGTACTAAATGACTGTAAATTTGTCTAATTACCATTCCCACTCCATCCATCCATAAATGAAACATCATTGGGGTGACATCATGTCTTATATTGATATAATTCAACCAATGTTCTTCATATATAAATGACCATCACATCATGTATTTGTATATGAAACCCCCTTTTTCTATATTGTTCTCCCCTTATATTGAATTGTGATTTGAATTATAATAAACTACCTATGAGCATCAAAAGGTAATAAGTAACTTCAATTATGAGTATATGTGGCTACAATTCCCTAGTGACCTTCTAAAGACATCAGATTTTATGGGTTGTGAATATATCCCACACATGCAACCAAGATGCTCCATCCAAAGGACTTGACCAGTTGGATCATCCTAGGATATGCAGAAGGACTATTCGGGATTGATATCACAAATTTCATTCAAGTTTACCCATAAATAAAATATAAATCATATTTAAAGAAATAAATAATAACAAAGTGACAACTAAAAATAAGTTTTTTTCATTGAAAAGATAATTCATACCCCACTTCATTGGCATGATTATGAACATATGAACCATCATATTTCATATGAACAACCAACTAAAGATCTATCATGGAGACATAGACCCCCAATTTCTATAAATACAATAAACAAAGATAAATAAAAAAATTTAATATATGAAACATATAATGTTATCTTATAAATATTTAATGTAATGAAAATATGATTGTAATACATTTTTATCATGAAAAATTGTTGGAACCAATTGTGGAAGGGATTATTTTATCTTATAAATATATAATGTAAGGAAAATATGAACATAATAATTCATCAAAATGATACACTATGAATAATTGAATTCATTCCATAATATCCATTTGAAATATTTCCATTTATTTAAACAAATTCAACATACACTTTCATGAACTATGATCATCAATGGTACAATGGAATAATATCTTTATAAAGAGATTTATTTTTAAAATATTATAATTTGATTAAATAATAAAATTCAATTGATCCATAATGAAGTTACATTTATTTTTGTGTTGAAACTCATTTCTATCACATTGATGAAAATGTGACAAAGGAAAATGTCATAAAAGGGAGAAAATACATGGTGAATTTCAAGATTTGAAAAGGTTCAAGTTTAAAATAACCCTACTTGAGCCAATTCCCCATTGGCACGCATCCACTTGTGCACCAAAATGTCGGCATACAACCCACTTGCACAACCAAAATCCTTCACCCATGGTCACATATTTTCTTGTCAGTAGACACTTGGGGTATTCATTTGGATGAATGAATTTACATGAATCCCAATTTCTTCTCTGGTCACCCAAGTGCTTCACCCAAGTCATCTGAAACCATCACGATAGTTCTTTAACACAATGGGAGGAATAATTAAAGGAGGATCATTGGTCGTAAGTTCCTGCAGTGTTTGAAATCTATAACACCTACGCGCTTAAAGCTCCCAACCTCCTTAAATCGAAAACACTTTTCATGCCACCCATTCATCTCAATAGAACATTAGAGCCCCACATTTGGGAATACCAATGAATACTCATGAAGACTTGATTAAATTATCACCCAATTTTTAACATCCAGGTTGTTCTTCACTTATGTAATCATCATGTCACCCAATCATACTTGTCTTCCCATACCTATGTGCCAGATACCTACTTGGGATCCCCTCATTGATTCACCTTATCCACCAGCCTATACAAGACTTTCATATAGAATTATTCAATGACATTCACGGAATTTATTCCTATTTAGTGGCTCCCTTGTCTGAAAGGGATTATGTTGATACATCTTCCAACACCTCCTGACTTACCAAACCCTTGGAATAGGAACATCAGTGTGTCTACCATTTGGGTTTGTATATCAATAATCAAAGATTTACCACAATTGTTTCATAATGGGACAAGATTCATAGAGTGTCTATAGGTTTCTATATCCACAGTCACATGGACCTTTCTCTTATGAACAATATTGGGGAGTTCTCAATTTGGAGGATCAGGGTTCATACAATTTCCATCCGTTATCATCTCTAAAACCCAGAGCCTCATGTACCTGGTTGGAAAGGTATGGTTCACACCTACTTTTACATTTTAACAAAAGAAAAGTCTCCCTCCCCTACCAGGACCAATCTTACAGAATAAATCATAGCATAAGCCCCTATCCATTTGGGCTAGATATAATAGCTTTCAATATCATTCCACATTGAAAGGTTCATTCATCCACTCCCTCATCCAACATCTCTGTCATAGCCAGACCTCTTCCAAAAATAGAGGAGGAAAAGTGTGAGTTCCTTTTTAAATCCTTCACATCCTCTAGTTTCTCATACTAATCATGACTCATGTGGGATTACAGATTTGTGAATATCACAACATTTTCACAAACACCTCATTAAAATAACTACGGGATCTGATTCCCATAAATACTAGGATATGTAGGAATCCTTCATATGACCCAAGAACCATATAATCTCATCCATAAAGGGGAATCCTACTTAGGATTAAGACACAAATTAAACCCCAAAAGCACCAAGGAATCCTTTTCAAGAAGTATGATCGGAATCATTTCTCTTAAAGGACTACATTTTCTTGTAATACATCTTGAACTACGTGTGATTTTATTCTCATCCAAGAGAGATACGTATAAATCCTCTCAGAGGTGCAAACCCAAAAATATAAATCAACCATGTCCTTTCTGAGCCACATTCCCAGTAGGGTCTAATTCAACTTGGAAATTCATATCCATTTCAGGTTGTATGGTCTAGTTCAGTATAAGTCATACACCAAAATTTGATTAGGCATCTTCTGCCTATGTATCCTTACCACACTATGTTAAACCATATGGATTGGTCCTTATCACATGACCATAAAAGGTATGATTTTCTCTGTTATTTGGAAATGAAATACATGGTATCAGATTCCTTTCACAAGTATAGTTATGTATCCCATATATGTGTATGATCCCAACATTAAAACAACTCCCTTCTCCCTGGGTAATGATAAATTCCAAAGTGACTAACTGAGTGGCTTTAAAACCAGTGTAGTCATAATAAAGACCAAATAATCACTATGTAGTATACCAATTGATACCATTGATGGAGTACCTCAGATGCACATTGATTTCTCCATCGATGAAGAAACTCAGATACATATAGATGATTCTCAAATTCTATACATATTAATCATTGATTCCCAAATCACAAGGGAAAATCATTGCATATTTTGTGAATTAATAATGATTCATATACATATTATAAATCTATAGGAGAGTCCCAGATTAGGAAATAATTCCCCCCACCCAAAAGGGTGTGATGAGACCGACCTCCCATCCTCTCGACCATTGTATATTCTTAAGTATTGTAGGTCCAAACCTGACGAAAACCTCCCTTTGGAAAGTTGGTACCTTTAGAAAACGCACCATTGGATGTTTCCAGTTCAATAAATAAATCCCATGGAAACCACCCAAATGTAGTGATTCCTAACCAGAACACACATTCTGGGGAGACGAAACAAGAAATGGTGAACTTGACATGAATCCTTAACCAAGTTGACAATATTTCCAATCTGTCAGACCCCTATCAACTGATAATGTAAGGAAATACAAAGGAATAAATCACACATGTTTCCATATAAAAGACACTGATTTAATGAAATTAATTTGTTTTTATTTGTCAAATATTATCAGAACTCTGTTCAATCTAAACGGCTTCCTTCGGGGTTTCTCCCAAGAATTCCTCGACAGCTGCTCAATTTAGATCCTAATCCGCTGGAATGATATCATCAATAACTAAATGTCTTCAATGTTGGGTCTCATATGTATTTTTTTTGGAATACCTTCATCATGGTAATATCCCGACCCTATGAGGCTAACTGATAGGATCACCAAGTTAACAAAAATCATAGATCGTCTTGTCAATGACGACAAGTGTTCAAGAAAAAGATGGTTCCAACCACCATCTTCAACTATTTTGGGTCCTTTTCCCTAGAATTCAATAAATAGTCTATCCATTAATTTAGGGATGTGGATCAATAATTCACTCATGTCCTCAACATGAAGACATAGGGGTCCTTCTGGAGGGCTCCCACAAACACTTGCCACCAACAGAATCACGCGCCACTGAACCCCTAGAATGATGGGGGTGTTGCCTTCAGTTGTTTGGACCAGGTCTCTCAGACTGGAGCATGAAAGACGAACCTCTAGGGACAACATATATCTAATAGGGATTAGGTTATTACCTTTTCCCCCTCTAGATAATTCAATCAACCAAACTCGATGGAAAACAACGAACAGGTACATACACCCATCCACCATAATTTTGCATGTTAGAAGACTCGTTTGGAAGTTTCAAACCAATCCCATAGTTTAAATCTGGTGGAGTACTGTGAGAAGACACAAACACTTACATTCAAACTATCATCTAGTCAGAATACTCATGTGGATGCATTCAAGTAAGTATGAAAATATAATATGGTGGAAACATGTAAGGTGGAATAGACACCTGTCTTCACTCACCAATAATTCCAACAATATCTTCTATCTGTAATGAAAGAAGCTTGACAAACTTGTTTTGTGGAAAATATATATTAGGCACATAAACCTTCCAACATCCATCAATCCGAACAACCATCTCATTTAGAAACACATATAGTTGTCATTCAAAAAGCTCATATGACAAGCCTAGGGTAAATTCAACTATCTTCCCCCACACATGAGTATTGTCGGTATCCACTGATAGGAAAGGGAGGATAAGAGTTGGTACATATACCAACTCTAGATATAGAATGGACATATATTCCCATTCTGACTTCTAAAGTCACCAAACACTTTTTTCAATGGTTAAAGGGAATACACAAATTCCATCACATATTATTGAAGCTTTACAGATATCAAAAAAGTAACATCAATAATACAAGAGGGATGAAAACATAATTCTATCCCCACACCTGGGATATCTTGTCAGTATGCGATCCTGGTTCAGATACACACCAATGTTCAAGTCCAGGAGGGTTATTGGGCATACTCCCCCACATCATAAGGAAAACTAGATTGGGAACATACACCCTTTTCATATTAGAGATAATCGTCTTAGTCTGATGACCCCTTCAAGGCATGCACATAAACCTGCTCATGAAAAAAAACTTCTCCCAGCATGTGGCCCCAACTATGTGTAAAAAATAATCTAAGAAAAATTCTCTCCAAACACACTTGTAAAATTAAGAGTCAATCTATGATTTGACTCCTCTTAATGTTGGTCTTCTTGAATCCCTCAGACATTTCTCTGTTTTAACTAAAGATCCTACCCTCCTGTTACTAAATTATGGGAGTAGTAGTAGTAATTCCAAAGATCCTCATTGGATACATCATCGTGAAGTCTTACATCATGAAAATTTGGTCAATTTGGAGAACCTATCTATGGATGAGAGCCACAAAAATCCTCCATGTTTCCAAAAGACCAAGGAGAAAGGGGATTTATCTCTTGGTGTAATCCATCATGGTGGTCCTCCCCATGATGACATTCGCTGCAAAATTTCTCTCTAAAGTAGTGTTTCGTATTGTCAAGATAATTATCTAATTGATAATTTAGTGATGAGAAATCCCTATTATCTTAAGGAACTTTTCCAACATAAATCCATTCTTGTTTGAATCATTATTACTAATAGGTTAAATACTTTCTCAACTAGAAGACAACCCAAGGAAACAATCATTCTCCAATCCCCCCATTGAGTCATTTTTCTTCTTATATAGAATAGAGAAAAACAAATAATCCTATTTTTTGTGATAAAACAATGGAGAAGATTTCACAATGGTTATTCCATGTTTAGAAACATCTAGAAAATGATAAGGAAGATATGTTGAATATAAGAAAATAACTGGCTAAGGGTGAAATACCAGTTATGCTCTGGCCTTTGGAAACCACTCAAAAAAACATTCCAGAATTGATATCATAAGATTGTATTCTTGATATTTTCCTCAACATATGGAAAAATCTTCGTCATCTGAAATAAAAAGTATTACCTTATGAAAAATATCTATTCCATGCAAAGTTATTAGAAGGATTGAAGTTCCAAATTGACTTGGATTCTATCTCAGTGCCTCGACATCAAATGGTTGAGAAGCAGTAGAGAGCACTATAGTGTGTATGCCTCGATTCTCTAAAGAGTATACAACTGCTAATTACTGATACCCCATACTGTGTTCATATTATAGTATGAGGTGTCCATGGATCATTGCACTTCACTTCACTCTCCAGCCAGAAAATCCCACCAAAAGTGGTCTTATACAATGTTATTTCCCATGGCCAGCTACAATCAATAGATTTTGTGTATAATGAAAGATATTCTCAATAACATGCCTTGAATAGATCTCATCATTGTTAAGCCCAAATATAGAAATATTTCAAGATAATTTTACATCAGGTATCGATGAATATTAAGCAGACCTCCTACTTAGAGGGTGTCAGCCATCAGATTGCACAAATGTCTAAAATAGCACAATGGTTTTCCAAAATAGGAAATTTAAGTGGTTGTTAGATAATGCATCCAACCAATGTTCAGAACAAAATTTATAAAATCAGAAGCACAACTCTACTAATATCAGCCATAGGAGTTAAGGAACCACCCCATCCTTTAGGGCTGTAGATTTTCACATCCACAATCCATGCCTCAGTGGAAGTCACTTTTCTCTTGGTTAGGGAAGAAGCTATAATGTGAACACATAACTAAACTATACCATGATTCCTTCCAGGTTAATGTTCATCAAAAAATTCCTTGAAAATCATCATAAAGGAGAAAATAGTCTCATGGAGAAAACAAAAGGAGATGATCATATAAAGATAATGAATGGATGTCTTCAATGAATTATGCCTTGGTGAACATTATTAATACCATTATGGGAGATCCTTTAGAACATGAGTCTAGTTTAGGGGTGTTAGAGGATGAAGTTCATATTCATAATATGGTGTGTACTGAAGAAAATGAAGAAGGTGTGCTTACTCAAAATCATAGTATTACCTAGAATCTAGGTATTACCACATATAACCAACTCTGACCACTTCGAAAGACATCTAACAATGGTAAAGGTAAAGTTCAGATCATGTATCACTTTTCCACTGGAGGAGGTCAATCTATTTTGCATGAAGAGATATTTTCTCAATAAGAGGAGGAGAATAAGGAGTTGAAAAGTCTCAATTCAGAGTTACTCTAAAATAGAATTCCTACAAGAAATTATCCACAAGAAGATCCTCATATTTCACATCCAATAGTAACTCCTTAGAAAAGAGTGTTTGTTGCAACTACATATGTGGATAATGAATTCCAACCATTGGGTACACCATCAGGATAGGATCAAACAAATCCTTACAGGCATGTACCCATGGTTATCCATGATAAATACCAATAGCACCATCACCAATGGTTTTTCTGGTCATCATGCCAGTTCAAGAAACAACTGTTGTACCTGTATAAGTCCCAGCTCATCCATATATTCCCCAAATTCTTATGAATACAATTCAAGAATTAAAAAATTGATTGGAATATATAGAAGGACAACTTGAACCTGTACAAATTGAAAATAAAACTTACCCTGAATGGGTAGATCTGATCCCTTCCCCAAAAAACATTGTGAATACCATATTTCCAATCTTTAATGGTTTGAGAGATCTGAAGTAGCACTTAACAGATTTTGTTTCCCATTGTGATCCCATGATGGGGACCCCTAATCAACAAGAAGAAGAAAAGCATAGATTCTTTGTGAAATCACTACAGGGGTCAACCTTTGTCTGGTATAAAATTTTGTAGTCTCAATCAATTAATAGATGGGAAGTCCTCCATTAGAAATCCAATTTCCAATTCATCTCAATTCTTTCAAAGAAAACAATTTGTGATCATAAAAATTGTAAAAAAATTTAGAATGAAAGAGTTTTAGATCACATTGGTTGATGGAAAGGATTAACATATTCTTTAAATCTAGCACTCCCACAATAAGAGTTGCTGACAATTGGTGTGGAAAATATGTGTGATGATTTACACACACCAATAATCCCAATAAAATATATAGGAGGGTTTCAAGAACTTTCTATAATCGCCCAAAAATTAGGGGATTTCATTGTGGAAACCAAATCCAAATCTCATATAATATAATTATCTCTAGGAAGGAAAATAAGGAAAGCATAGTTTATTACAGTCACACTAAAAAAATCACTCATACTGGCTTCTACCTTAAAAAATTCATCATATTGAAGGGTTCCACCTCTAGAGCATCAGCAGCAACAAATGCCTAATCATGATGTTCAAAAAGCTCAAATGAGGAGACAATTTGACGAATTAATGAATGAAATTTATTCTTTTCGAAATGATTAGGTTCTCAGTTACACCATTTCAGCTTTGGAGAACAATTTTGTTCAGTTTCCAAGTCCCAAGAAACCAAAAAAAGAAAGAGATAAAGATCTCCCAAATTATTTCCCCTTTCCTAAAATGTTGGGACATCCCATTAAAGAGTGTTTTGTTTTCAGGTAACTCTTGCAATAAATGGTAGACTCTAGACAAGTGAAACTAAAAATTTCATCATCCCATGTACTATGTGTTACTACTACCAATCCAGAGTAAGAAGGTGAATAACAGGAAGTTAAAAGAAAAAATGAATAAAAGTATGAAGATTTGATAGTTAGGAAAATGGTCAACAGAACTCATTCCATTCTATGAAGATTACTGAAATAAATGACTATCCCTCATGCCACATTCGCTTTATGAAATCCACATTCATCAAAAGATTAGTCATCAAATGGTCAATCCTCAGAGAAGCAACATGATCATAATGGTAAAGAGCAGTCAGAAGAAGATAAGCTCTTGTAAGTTCAAAGTTATCCATGAATTTGGAATATTTCATACCAACTACACCAAAAGAATGAGCACTTCCCTGAAAAACATCACATCAATAACCGACCTATCAAATATAATCTTCATTAGATGAAGAATTAAAATTTGGTTCCATTAACATTATCCACTTAATGGACCCCTATTCAAATAATGATTCTGGTTATGATGAACATGAATTTATTATTCTTGATTGGGTAACTAGAGTAAGAAGTCATGGTCAAGGATATAAGGGTGGATGTGGATATGCTAAAAGCCACTATTTTTACTATACCCCTTCTCTAACCGTTTATGTAGCAATAAATCATGGGATAGCCCTTTAGTGGGCTTAGTAAGAACAAAGGAATTGTCCCACACATGACAGGATTGTCCCTGACTTGATCATTTTGGAAGGCCAGTTATAGGTTACACCATCACTCTCTTGGGAGGTAGATGAAATTAGTCAGTCTAATCTACCAAGAGGAGGAGTATTTCTATGTTCTTCCATGAAATATGATATATCTACATCAGGAGCATCAAATTCCAAGGCACATGAAGAACCGTATTTTGATGCTAGAAACTGTAGGCATTTGGTACAAAATTATGATTTTTTTGAAACAACTAGCCTATGTACCAGTCATGTTATTATTCCTGGATTCTTTGAATCAGTCAAAAGATCTTAAAGAATCACTTATTGAGTCCTTTTCATGTCCTCAATATTTTGAAACAGATGTTGCATCTTTTGAGGATAAATATATAGAGAATGATTCCACAGAATGTCATGTTGTTATATAATTCATGAATCAAGATGAGACTAATGTTGTAAATGATAAAATTAGGTCCTTTTATCTATCTTGAAGGGTTAATGATACATACATCTGATGATCCTTCATTTATAATGGCTTTTGGATTCAACCTCATTCTCATCCATATACTCCATTGATTGGGTCTCACTGAATTTGAGTTACCTCCTTCCACTCTAATGTTGCAAGGATATGAAAAGAATGAACAAGAACCTCTAGGAGAGATTACACTTAGAACTCAGTTTGTGGATCTTGTATCTAATTTATACATTATTGTCTGACATGACACATCTTTCAACATTCTTCATGGATGTCCTTAGAAACATAAACATGATTCCATTCCTTCTTAAAATTACGAATGTCTCAAGTATTGATTCAATGGTCAAATTGGGACATTTCACAGTGACATGGTCCTGTATAAAACATGTGAATCTCAGTATATTGAGGAAGAATCATTCTACACAAAGGGAATGAGGTCTTTGGAAAAGGATGTAATAGTAATAAATTCTATGAATGGTCTAGAAATGATCCCATATAACCCATTCAAACATCTGAGTAAAGATTACATATTTTCTATCAATCAAATTGAAATGATAGACCTGAATCTAAGAACCCCTTTAGTGACTTCCATAATGTCAGTTCTGGAAATCGAGCCAAATGTCATGGGATAGATTGTTGATAGTGAAATATTAAATAGATATGTATTTAACTCATCCACTGAACATCAATAAGGCTTTGATTCATTATTCCGGATAGAAGAAGTTGTCACATTAATAAAGGAATACATGTATGTTTATTCCCAACCCATCATTATCTCTTTAATACTATAAGAAGACCCATCCTCACCAGTAAGGTCATAAATGGTTGCCTCTGCTTAAAGATGTCCAAATACCAAATCCTCCACTAGATTTGAATGTTTTTCCTCATCACCTACCCCTCAAGAAGAAACAGAGGATTTGAAATGTGAGGATGATGAAGATGATGATCTTATGAATGCCACTCCAGCATTAGATGAAGGTGTATCCACTACTATGGATGAGCTCATAAAAATAAATATGGGTATAAAGGAAGATTAATTCCCTACACTAATTAGTGTGACCATGCCTTATAAAGAGAAATAGATATATATATATATATATATTTAATTTATAAAGAAATAACAAAATATATTTTATTGGAACATTACAAAAATTCCATGCCTTAATCCTGATGTGTCCACTCATCATTTTGGTTTTCCAGAAGGGCATCTAGGATTTAAGCAAGTTGCAAGAATAACACACCCAACTCACACCACTAAAATTTAAGATGAATTCAAAAATATTATAAATGTTAACTTTTTCAACAAGGTGAAATATCCAAAATGGATGGAAAAAACTTTCCTAGTGAAAAATAAGAATTGTAAAATCATAGATTTAAATTATTTTAGAGATCTCAACCAGCCTTATCCTAAAGACAACTTTTAGGTTCCAATCAATGAACTCTTAGTTGATGCAACAGCTGGCTAAGAAGCTCTTTCCTTCATGGATGGATACTCTGGGTGTAATCAAATTTGGATGGCACTAAAAGACAAGGACTCTACATATTTCATATCCCCTCAAGGTGTGTTTTTCTATATGGTAATACCCTATGGCTTAAAAAATGTTGGTACAACATATCAATGTTCCATGAAACATATCTTCAAACCCATACTTGGAAATTTTTTCGAATGATATATGGATGATCTAGTGGTTAAATCCCAAAAATGTTCTAATCACCTGACTGATCTTGAGGCCATATTCATTAATCTTTGGTAACATAATTTGAATATGAAAACCTTGAAATTTTATTTCAGGGTAACCTTGTGAAAATTTCTCATTTCTTCCCGCCATTGTGGAATAAAAGTTTTTTTAGGCTAAAGTTGTGTTTTGGTTGTATTTTTTTTTCAATTGATAGGTTTTTTGAAGAAAAAAATGATGTCGATAAATGGGAATTCACAATTAAATGGATTGAAATAAGTGTTTGTTTTGTGGGTGATTCATTTTTCGTAGAAAGAAGAAATGTATTCCAATTCAATTCAATTTTTTTCTAGAAACAATTGTACTATTGGTGGTATATATAGAAATAGAAATCGCTGTGAAATTCTGTTTTAATGAGAAGAATCAGATTTGAAAGTGAAAAAATCTTTCTGAAAGTAGATGGCCATCAGATTCACTATGAATACAATGAGAAAGAGTTTTTTTTTATTTGTTAGAGAATCAGAGTCACTATAAATATGATTGAATTAATTGTGAAGATGATTTTATGATTCGTATTTCATATAAATAATATTTTTGATTGAGAACTTGTGGTGAAATATTGATGGAAAAAAGGGGGAGGGAAAGAAATGCTTCCAATTGGAAAAGAATTATATTCAGATTTATCGTATCTAGATGGAAGAGAGAAAGAAGTTGTACCGATTTTTTTTCAAAACAATCGGAAAAAAATTTTATTTAGATTTATCGTATAAGGATGGAAAAGAGAAAAATGTGGTAAGAATTATTTTTTAAAACAATAGTATCCATATTTAATAGGCGATGCTGATTTTGTTTCAAAACAATTGTATCTATATTGAAGAGACAGTGCTGATTGTTTTTCAAAAAAATTGTATCCATACTGAAGAGGTGATGTAGATTGTTTTTCAAAACAATCGTATCCAGATTGAATAGGTGGTGCATATTGTTTTTCAAAACAATAATTTCCAGATTGAAGAGGTGATGCTGATTTTTTTAGAACAATCGTATCCATATTGAAGAGATGGTGCCGATTGTTTTTCAAAACAATTGTATCCTGATTGAAGAGGCGTGCTAATTGAAGAAGTCATACTAAAAATAATAGAAGATATAATATCAATTTTCTTTCAAAACAATTAAATACCAAGAGGAGGTAAATGATCTTGTTCCAATTTGTATTTAGGTGTTGCCTATTGAATATGTTATGTTGAAGGAAGATGGTGTCGATGATAAGTGGTTTCGTTGAAAGGTAGTGCTGATTAGAAAGGGGTGATGATAGAAGGGTAAGAGATGGTGCTCATTGATTCTCAAAATGACCGTATCTAGGTAAATGTGAAATAATGAACATGGTATGGATCAAAGATCATCGTTTTCAGATTTTATCATATATGGGCAGATCATTGTTTTTAGATTATATCATATCCGGGTAGATCATTGTTTTTAGATTGAATCATATCCGAGTAGAACATATTTTTTCCGATTATATTGCATCCAGGAAGATTATTGTTTTTAGATTCTATCTTATCTTGAAAAATCATTATTTTCAGATTGTATTGCATCGTATTGGGGATGATTATTGTTTTCAAATTTTATTTGATCGTAACCAAATGGATCATAACCCGAAATGATTGTATACAAGATGATCATATCCAGACAATTTGTATTCATAAAATATCTTGCATGGGTTGAAATGAAAAGAAAGAAGATGGAATGAATGGAATGTTACAATACTTTCCAATTCAATTCAGATGATGCTAAAGCTGATCCTCAATGCATTCAAAGGGATGAAGTAAGTCATGACTCAAGCACATGTTTTGAATGTGGTGATGTGTTTTCTCAAGTGGGTTAGGAGAAAAGAAAAGAATGTGGATATTGATGAATAACATATCAAGGGGGACTATTTCATTAAAAAGTGTAATTGTATCCCAAGTGGAGAAGTTAATTTCTTAAAACACATTCAATTGGTATAATATTAAGCATTTTTTTGAAAAAATCATCATGAGAGAATCAGATTTAGATGATCAGAACCATGTATTTTTCATCAATTATAATCGTATTGACATTTGAAATGGGATTCTAGAAAAGAAGATATGAAGACTGTAGAAGATTCGTGAAACTTCGAGAAGTGTTGTCAATGTCAAAATGTATCCCAATACTTTTGGGGGAAATTAAATTTTTGGATAAATTTGAGTGATCAGGAATGAATTTTTGGATTCCAGCCAATGGTGTCATGGGTCACTTATAAAAGGATAAGTACACTGTACATTTTTTTTAGGTGTGTACTATTAACTAAAGAAGAGAGAGAAGCTCTGGGTTTATAAAGAGAAGAAGAGGTCAATTTTTTTCATATTGAAGATTATCCTAGGTGGTGTCGATTCATTCATATTTTATTCTTCTTGAAAATTGTATTCAAAATTGAAGTGGTGTTGATTCTAATATATTGTATTCTATCAGAAAATCAGATTGATAGTATTGTTTTGAATGAATCGGATTTAGAGGAATCAAACTCAGAAAATATCAGACTCATTGTTTCATAAAAAAATTCATGTGGTTCTTAGGTTTCTTCTGGGTAAAAAATTTATGAATTTTATTACAATTTGAATACATTTGTTGAATTGAAAAAAGCACATGTAAGATGAGTTGTTACAAAACAATTGTATTACCTTATTTTTCTAAGAGGATAAACATGCACTAGTTGTATTGTTTCATAGTTATACACGAGTGAAAGGGTACATCCTACTCGTTGTAATCCAAGGAATTATTTCTATAGGATTTTATAGTACTGAATCATTTCAAAACCATACCAAGGATGTAGCAATTATTTTTAAATAGTAAACCTTTTAAATATTTATGTTCCTTTGGATGTGTGTTGATTTGATTCTTAGTATGAAATTTAAATATTTAATAGGAGTCAAAGGATGTTTTAATTGAGAAAAAAACATAAACGAAAAAAGGGTATAATTTATTCATGCCCTCCCCCTCTCTGTGATACAATACTCCAACTCAGCACTCTCAATTGGTATCAAAGGCAGGTTCCCTACGTTATTATATGCTAATTGAGAACATGAATAGTATGAATAGTAAAGGTATTATAGTAATTTATGGAAATAAGTATCATATCTGGAATGATAAAATTCTTTCATATCTTATGTTTATCATCTATGATGTTCTTGAAGCTGAAAAAGTTGGGTTTCCTCTCATTGATGATAAAACTCCAATTACTGCTGTTGATAGGAGACATCCTGAGAATGATGTAAGGGTGAAGAATGTTATATTGTCATCATGTATTGAAAGTGAATTCATTATTCTAAAAGGTTTTACAACAACCATAGTTATATGGGATAAATTGAAAAACATATATAAAGTCTATACAAAGGTGAAGAAGAAAAAGTTACAAATATAGAGATTGAAGTATGAAGATCTCAAGATGGATGAGCATGAATCTATTGGGGACTTATTTTCCAGGGTAAATTACATAGTATGTACTATTATATGTCTTGGAAAAGAGTTTGATGATTCTATTATGGTTTAAAAGATCTTTAGAATCCTACCCGACAAATTCGATTCAAAAGCTTCTTCATTGGAAGACAGAGATCCTGAAACATTATCTCTTAATGATTTGCATAGTACTATCATTACTTAAGAAATGATAATGGATAATTATATGAAAGGAAAAAACTAAATTTTATAGAGAAATGTTTTTCATAGATTTAAATAAAGAGGAGAAGATTATTTAAGAAAAAGAAGCTGGAGATTACGACTCTGAAAATGAGGTACGTAAAAATCTTGATTCAATTTTCTACTTGTTTTCTAAAAATGTTAAAAGATTTACAAGAAGATATAAAGGGAAACATACAAAAAAATATTTTTGATATGGATCCATTGGGATCTTTGTTTCCAATTGTACTCAAATAGGAATGGAATAAGAAAGTAAAGACGGAGAAAGTGAAGACATAGAAAGAAGTCTAAGAAGATATTGAAATTAAAAGGATGA
The DNA here is from genome assembly GCA_963277665.1 of Viscum album. Lineage (NCBI taxonomy): Eukaryota > Viridiplantae > Streptophyta > Magnoliopsida > Santalales > Viscaceae > Viscum > Viscum album. The sequence goes on from OY728140.1 coordinate 1,064,628,566, forward strand.
TAAAGAAAAACTCTTTTCCAAGAAAGAATATAAGAGGTTCTACAAATCCAAAAGGAGAGGTTTTTTGTCTTGGGAAGATGGTAGTGAGGATGTTACAAATGATGGTGAAGAAAATACGTTCATTTCAATTATTAATGAATAAAATTATTCCATTAATGAATGTAGTTATGCTATAGAAGAAGAATAAAGTGAAGATAAATCTGAAAATTCTATTGAGTATACTAGGGAAAATACTTTTATTACAAAAATGAATGATGAATAATTTAGAAGTAGTATTTATGATGAAGAAAATACTACACTTGAGATGCATTTGAAAGTAGAATTGAAAGAATACTTAAGAAATATCAGAATACTTGAAAGGAAAAACAAAAAGTTGGAATAAGAATCTTCCTCAACAAACAATAAAAAACTTTTTTCTGAATAGAAAGAGAAGATATAGAAATATATTGATGATTTGATGAAATATCTTAAATAAGAAAAGAATCGTAATGACTATATAGAAGTGAAGGTGAAGGAAAATGAAGAATATTAGGTACTTGTCTATAAAAATTTTTCTGAATTGGAATTGAGAAATACAAGTATCCAAAACTCTATCACTTAATTGGTGGTCATTCATGGAATGAGAAAAACGACAAGGCTAAAAAAAAGATTCCTTCAAAGGGTGAGAAGAATAATGTAATTTTTTTTGAAAAGAAGAAAAGTTGGAATGTTATGTATGTGGCCAAGACTAACATGGTTGGGAATGTTTTGAAACATTCTGAATTTGGAAATGTTTCTAATACTTATAGTTTTGATAATTTAGATAGGAAAAGAAGAAATCTTATTGATAATTGAAAGGATGATGAATTGGAAAAGTAAGATAAGAAGGTAGCTGATAAAAACATTCACAATTCTAGATAGTATTGAAATTTTAGTGGAAAATATTCCTTTTATGTATATTGCTGGTATTGTGGTGAATTTGGACATACAGAGAATATGTGTTCATTTAACCAATATCACTACTATTATTCCACAGGTTATGGAGGGAATAGTTTTAGGAGGAGTAAATTCACTCAAAAGAAGAAGTATGAAAAGGTAGCATTGAAGAAATATTAGAATAATGAAGTCAAAATTGAAAATAAGTTTCAACCATCGAAAACAATTTGTAAAAGGTGTAAGAAACCTAGACACCTTGCGAAAGGATGTATTATTTTGATACAGTCACAACAAAATATTCATAATAATTAGAAGACCCCAGATGTTTTGGAAGTCATGAAAGACATATCTACTAAGTTTCAATATAAAGAGTGCTTAGTTGTTTGGCCAGAACACATTGACCTGGCTAGGAAATAGGAGGAATCACAAAAGAATGTGAAATAAGAGAGGAAGAAGAAGACTTCTGAAGATATGATAAATGCTAAAAAAAGGTATCAACAGATGGTGATGATGAGAAAGATGGGCATGATATCAATACTTGTTCAATTATCTTTCTAGAGAAAAATATATGTATGAACAACATGGAACAAACTGATTGTAACAAGGATGTTCATAAAGATAAAGAAAAGTCATCATCCTCATCATAATATTCTATTGATAAGAATAAATCTGTTACAAAACTAGAGAAGCGTAAACAAAAAGAAGAAAGAAAATCCAATGAAAAATCCAAGAAGAAGTAGAATAAGGTAATACTGAGAGGGGATTCTCAGTCCAATTGTTGTTTCTAACAAACAATCTAGGTTCTTCATTATTCCCAATATATTTTTATACATGTTCTAACATGTATGGAATTTAAGGAGTGTAAATAAGGAAGATGGAAATGTATGAGTTTCTTACTTTTCTTGCAAAAGAAAGTAATGAGGATGAGAAAAGTTTGTTTTGATGAGTTGGTTTTTTATCCATATGAACATTTTGATGTGTTTTTTGAGATAGGTGTAGGTTACTTTTGTCTTAAAAGAATTCTTTCAAGGTTTTCCCCCAATCATGAGAATATTTAAAGAAGTATAGAAAAGGTATTACATGAAAGTTGTGTTAAGATCAACATTGATAACTTTGATTATACACTCTTGTTTTCTACACTGGGTTCACCCATGTAGACTTAGAATTATTTAGTTAAAGGTTCTTTTTTATAAAATCATGTGATACCCTTATTAAAGAAAAGACCCAGCCTCTGAAAATGGAGATCATTTACGAATAAGGGATAAATTTATTATTATATCCCCTTTGAATTTGGTTGTCAATAAGGGGGGAGATAAGAGAAAGAGAGAGAGAGAGATAAAAGAAATAGGGGGATTATGAAAGGAAACAATACCACTCATTGTTTTTATTGATGTGTTTGAAGTGGGTATTGAAAAAAGATAAAAAGTTGGATATTGTTAGGCCCATGTTGTGTTTTGGTTTTATTTGTTGTCAATAGATAGGATTACTGAAGAATGAAAGGATGTTGATGAATAGAAATTTAGAATGAAAGGGATTTAAAGAAGTGATTGTTTTGTGGGTGATAGGTTTTTTTTATAGAAGAAATGTATTCCGATTCGATTAACTTTTTTTCTAGAAAAAATTGTACTACTGGTGGTATTGATAGAAATATAAATCACTGTAAAATTCTATTGTAATGAATATAATAGGATTTGAAAGTGAAAATAACTTACTAGAAGTAGATGGTCATCAGATTCACTCTGAATATAATGAGAAATAGGTATTTGTTTTACTGGAGAATCAGAGTCACTATGACTACGATTGAATCCATTTTGATGATGCTTTTCTGATTCATATTTCACATAAATCATAATTTGGATTAAGAACTTGTGATGAATGCTTGATGGACAAAAGGGGGAGTGAAAATATGTTATCAATCGGAAAACAATTGTTTTTAGATTTATTGTATCTAGAAGGAAACGAGAAAGAAGTGGTACCAATTGTTTTTCAAAACAAACAGAAAAGAATTGTATTCAGATTTATAGTATCAGGATGGAAGATTGAAAGAAGTTGTACCAAATATTTTTAAAAATAATTGTATCCAAATTGAAAAGGTGGTGCTGATTGTTTTTTAAAACAATTGTATCCATATTAAAGAGGCGATTCTGATTGTTTTTTAAAAAAATTGTATCCAGATTAAAGAGGCAGTGGTGATTGTTTTTTAAAACAATCGTATCCATATTGAAGAGGCCATGATGAATGTTTTTCAAAACAAGTATATCCAAATTTAAAAGGTGGTGCGGATTGTTTTTTTAAAATAATCATATTCATATTGTAGAGGCAGTGCCAATTGTTTTTCAAAACAATCATTTCCAGATTGAAGAGGCGGTGCCGATTAAATAATTCGTACTGATAAGAAGAGAAAGTGACATTATTGATTATCTTTCAAAACAATTTTATACTGCGTGTAAGTAAAATATATGGTGCTGATTTGTATTTAGGTGATGCCGATTGAATAAGTGGTGCTGATGGAAGATGATGCTGATGAAAAGTGGTGTCGTTAAAAGGTGGTGACGATTAGAATGGGGTGCCAATAAAAGAGTAAGAGATGGTGCTGATTGTTAATAAAAATGAATGCATCTGGGTAAAAGTGAATGAATGGACATGGTACCGATCAAAGATCATCATTTATGGATTGTATCATATCGAGGCAGATCATCAATTTTAGATTTTATCGTGTCTAAGAAGATCATTGTTTTCTGATTGTATCGTATCAAGGGAGATCATCCTTTTCAGATTGTATTTTATCTAGAAATATCATTGTCTTCAGATTGTATTTTATCTAGGAAGATCATTGTTTTTATATTGTATTGCATCATATCAGGGAATATCATTGTTTTCATATTGTATTTGATCATAACCAGAATGATCGTAACTAGAAATGACAATATTCAAGATGATCATATCTAGGCCATTTATATTATGAAAAGATCATTCTTGGGTTGATATGAAAATAAAGAATTAGGAATGAATGTAAAGTTACAATACTATCCAATTGAATTCAGACGATGAAAAATTTGATCCTCAATGCATTCAAAGTCATGGAGGAAGTCATGATTCAAGAACAAGTTTTCAATGTGATGATGTGTTTTCTCAAGTAGGTCAAGAGAAAAGAAAATAAAGTGTATATTGATGAATAAATTGTAATGGGGGATCCTTTCATTTAAAATAGTTATTGTATCTCAAGTATAGAAGTTCATTTATTCAAAAACATTCAATTGGTATGGTGTCAATCATTGTTTTGATGAAATCAGCATGAGAGAATCGAGTTTCAATGATCGACCCCGTGTATTGCTCATCAATTGTAATTGTATTGACATTTGAAATGGGAGTCTGGAAAATAATAGATGAATATTTTATAAGAATCTAGAATCTTTGAGAAGTGTTGACAAAATAAACATGTATCACAATATTTAGGGGAGAAATTCAATTTTTAGAAAAATTTGAGTGAGTGGGAATGAATTTAAGGATTCCCACCAAAGGTGTCATGGTTCACCAATAAAAGGATAAGTACATTGTACTTTTTGTGTGAGGTGTTTACTATTTACCACAAAAGATATAGGAGCTTTAGGTTTTTAGAGATAAGAATAAATAAATTCCATTTGGATTGATGATTGTTTTCGGTGTTGCCGATTCATTCGTATTCTACTTATCTTGGCAATTGTATTCGAGAATTGAAGTGGTGTTGATTCTACTTAGTTTTATTCTATAAAATAATTATTTTGGGATTATTTTTTTGTATGAATCAGATTTAGAGGAATCAGACTCAAAAAATAATCAGACTTAGTGTTTCATAACATTGTCCAGGTGGTTCTTACAATTCTTCTGGGTACTGAATTGATGAATTGTTAACAATTTGAATACATCTGTTGAATTGAAAATAAGTTTAGGTAACATGAGTTGTTACAAAACAATTGTATTACATTATTGTGCTAAGAGAATTCACATGAACTAGTTGTATTTTTCTATAGTGCTACAAGAGTGAAATGGTTCAACCTACTCGTTGTAATCCAAGTATTGATTTTTAGTGTATTGTATGGTATTGGATAATTTCCAAACCATACCAAGTATGTATACATTGTTATTGAATAGTGATCCTTGTAAATATTTGTGTTCATTTGGATGGTTGTTTATTTGTTTCTCAATAGGGAATTTAAATCTTTAACAGGAGGTGAAGGTTGTTTCAATTAAAAAGAAACCAAAAAGAAAAAGGGTATCACTGATTCACCCCTCCCCCTCTTAGTGATACAATACTATGACTGAGATCTTTCAAGTTGATTATGATAACCAAAAGGTTTAGGAAACAGGAAGAAACCTTCTCCCATTAAAATTATAAAATAAAAAATTAGACAGTACAATACAACTCAAAAATAAGAGGCTTTACAAAGCCTTGAATACATAACCCCATTCCTATCATTTCTAATCAAATCTTCACAATGGAAAGGCAGGAAAAACGACTAGCTGGAACTGACCACCTTAATGGCCCGTTTAGATAGAGCATCCACAACCTGGTTGGATTCATGATATGCATGAGAGACATCAAGGCGTAAGCTGCCAGCAAGCCTAAGACAGGAGATCCAATCGGGAATCATCCTCCAGGGAACATTTCGAAACCTATCTTTCAAAATCTGCACAGCAAGAGACGAATCCAACTCCAACCATACTCTATGCCAACCATAACGAACTGCATACCTGATAGATTTGATCATCACCCATAGTTCAGCTTCAATAGCATGAGAATAGCCAATATAATGGAAAAAACACCCTTTCAAAAAGCCTCAATGAGTTCTAAAAACTCCACCACACCCAGCAGGACCCGGTGCACCGGCGACCACCCCATCAACATTCACTTTTAGACACTCTGAAATTGGTGGAATCCACCTAATATATTTGGCCATTCTAGGCTTCCTTTCCATACCACTAACACCAAGGGATCTCAAAATGACAAAGTCAGAAATATCATTATGCATAGACCCAGTTTGGATCCTGGAAGTAGCTGCAATACTTCGGTGTATATGCAGAACACCATCCTGGAATGATGGCTTTTCGTTGTTAAATATAACAGAATTCTGTGCTTTCCATATGTAGGAAAAAACTGATATAATAGCAGTAGTAAACAAGGATTTCAGTTGGTCAATGAAAAACAATCTTCAAGGGCGAACTTAACACCGATTCAAGAGAACAACAATCAAGAAAACAGTGAAATAATGATTCCACATAATTCCATAAGCGCATAGGAAAAATGTAGTGAAGGAATAGATGTGAAAGGGACTCATCGCTGCTAAAACAAGAGTGACATACCGAGGCCAGGTTGAGTTCAGCGCGCTGCAACACACATTGAATTGGCATTCTATTTTTCCAGATCTGCCATATCAACATAAAATCACTGGGATAGATGTATGGTTGATGAAAACCTTCCATCTAAGAAGGAATTCCAGAGATAATGCCACACTTCATACTGTAATAATCCCTGCTGAAAAAATGCACCACAAAGAGCAGGTATTCAGATCAAAATATCACTATCAACATAAACATAATATTCAATTTCCATGCGCATATTGCTTGGAATAATCTCATGAGCAATCAAGTTTTCCTGCAGATTAGAAATAGAGAGATTTCCCAGGGAGGGGGGAATATTAACATGATCTTTTAATGGAGAGGTCACCCATTGAGTGTTCCAGCAGTTTAGATGAGAATCAGAAGAGACCAACCAAATTGACTGAGACATAATAGATGAATAAGCACTTCTAATTGAAGGCCAGACAGAAGATTTCAGAAAACTGAACCTACTGTTTTGTAGTCTGTCCACAAACCTACCAACTAAAAAATCAAGAGTAAATCCAGGCTTAGAGAAAAGCCTCCAAGTGAAATTATGAATAAGCACATTATTGAATATTCTAGCATCCTTGATTCCCATCCCTCCCATTTTGAGTGGCTTTATACACTCCTTCAATGCAAAAGTAACAAGCTTCCTCTGATGAATAGATCCAGTCCAAGTGAAGTTCCGAATCATTCTAGTCAATTCCATTAGAAGCAGTGCCGACCATCTATACACAGAAAAAGAGTAGACAAACATAGATGTAATGATGACAAGAATGAATATAGCCTTTACTATCTCAGTCGAACTATACTTGACATGGAGACTAAATATTCAAGTACTGAGAAGTTCTTCTTAACATTAATCTTTATAGTTCAGATGATGAGGCACTACTTGAAACATCACAAGGTCTACGTTGTATCACAAAATAACCCTCTCATGTTTATCCTCAGTCCTCCTATGATTACAGGATGTTCGGAACACTGGGAAGTTATTTTTCAACAGTTCGATATCTAGTTTATGACTCAGAAATAAATAAAAGGCCCAGGATTGGTATAATCCCTTGCAGAACACCCATCTTTAGAAGATATATCTTTTAACACTGAACTTCTTCATAATTAAATCTTCTCTATTCATGATAGTCCCCAAATATGGTATATGTACGTTGATGGTGCATCCAAAAGCCCAATGGGGAATAGAATAGAAGATCCTAAACTCAACAAAGTTGGGGTAAGAATTGTGTTTATCTCCCCAAAAAATCAGTGTTACTATATTCCTTCCTATTATCAGATGATGGTACCAATTGTAACGACCCAACCCTAGTTACCCAGTGTCGGTGCATTATTACATAACATTATCATGATCACAAAAGATCAAGTCTCAAAAGGCCGATTAGTTTAGTAGACTTGGAAACACTAGATACATTCATATATGTTACATTACATCATAAAGTGAAAAATCACAATAACATAGTCTCCATAGTCCACACTCATATACCCTTCAGACTATCCCTGTAGGTCAGTCATAAAATATTTTCTCACATCATGGGAAAATAAAACATAGAAAGGGGTGAGCTTAAATGCTCAGTAAGGATAACAATACAGCTAAAACGTTCATAAATAAACATAAACATTTAAGGCAATGTATAATTAAAACAGAAGCCTTTTAAACTTGAACTTAAGCATAATATTGAAAAAATAAAATGAAATAATTCTATTTACTTATTCACATGGATATTCTACTAGTCGAATAATCACATGCAATATCAATAACCTCTTTCATAATTATGGAATTCATAATACCAGACTATCATAACCACATAACCAAGGCCTCGTCCTAAGACTACAAATAAGATTTTGTCAAGACCTTGTGCCAAGAACTAGTTTGTCTCATGAGACATATCGATGCATCGAGGAGCTATAGCAGACTCCACCCATCACTTATTATGTCTAATTCATTCCTTATATGAAAAAGTTTAAACATATCATAAACCATATAATAATCTTATAAAACATGCATAAAAGAAAACATAACATTTCCACATTTCAATCACAAGATATCAATACAACACATTGATATAATAAAAACATTATGAAAACCATTTTCAATACCAAAATAAAAGAAAAGTAAAACATGGTATTTATTTTTCATTTAAAAAAAGTTATGGCTTGTAGAGGAAGCCGAACCTCAAATAATGGTCATGGCGGTGGAGAAGTCATTGTCCCCACATACGTAAAAACATTTCATTTTGTCATTTAGTAAAATGCTTCGTATAAAAAAGATTCCTTTTGAATAAACATAAAATTCAAAGGGGTTTATACACCGTATAAAAGAATGTTTTGTATAAAATAAAATATGCCTCAATGAAAGGAGATTGAGACGAAGTCCCTTACCTCATGTCCGACTTGAATCGATTGTTATTTAATATCCTGAATAATAAACTAGAGTTAATTTCTAATTGCTTAAGAACCTTTTTCAAGTTCATTATTCATTTTATATCACTTATTACCATGTTATGAACATTATGTAATTATTTATGTTAATAACGGTCATTTTGTCGATCTTTGGTACTTGAGTCAAAAAATAAACCTCTTATAATTAAAAGTTGTTCATGTGGTAATGTATCCAATATATCTAGAATTATATTCATGATGTAGACATCATATATATCATATAAATACAATATATAAATTCATTTATTATATTACATAACATCTAGAGGTAGGAAATGAAATGCACTGTTCATGGAGATGGTAAGCCGTACGTACGCATGAACGCTACTTTCATTTCTATTTCATATTTAATGGAATGAAATCATAATGATATAAAGGTATATTATAATTATAGTATAATATCATATATAATATCATTTACTCCATCATTTATACGTCCCACATATGGCATTAACGATTCAAATCACTTTGAGGGGGCGGTAGTCCGCACTTCCTAAAATGAAATTATTGCGTTTACCCATAATGGAAATCATAAAGGTATGCCATAAATGAAAAATAAAGAAGCATAAGAAAAACATAAACATAATATATATCATATATAAATATAGTGACATCTTAATGGCCACCATTAGAGGTGTTAAAAGAAGATTGAACAATCATCGTTTCGTGAGGCATTAATTCACCACCCACAGAAACAGTATGTTCTTTAACCATTAGACAAAGGTGTGTATAAGTGTAAATCAAATCCTTCTCATAAAAAAATCCTAGTATATTGAGGATACTGGTGTTGTTACAAAATAAAGGTATAAAAATATTTTAAGAGGTTGGAGAAGAAAAATAAAACAAAAGAACACAAGAGAAGATATTACCTTAAAATCGGGTAACTCTTTTTTATTTGAGCCAAAGGATTCCTTGGGAAGAATTCTGCCCAAAGTGAGGCTTCTAAGAGTAAGAGAGGGATGTTGAGAGAGTATTCTGGGTAGAGGTTGGTTGAGCCAAATGGATTTGAAGGTGTGAATAAGGTGGTAGTGGTGGGGGCCTTTTATAAGAGGAGAGGAGGGGCACTCTTGGAAAGTCATGAAATGTTACATTATTATGAAATGCTTTTCGGATTTTAAAGGTCCCACAATGATATATTTTGAGGATAAGGTGATAAGGGTTCTAAATCCAACCATCCAATAGGCTTCAAACAAGTGTAAGTATTATATTTTACCTTATCTTTTCATTTTATTTAAATTTCTTATTAATAAGGTAATCACTACATCATCATGGTGTCATAAATAAATAAATTTATTTAATTTCTAAAAATTATAAAAAATTACCATGATGTAGGAAATCTATTTATATTTCCAATTAATATTTATAGTCTAAATGTTAACTTATATAACCCCATGTAATAATTTTTTTATTAAAACAACACATGTTTGTGAGAATTTTATTTGTTTACTTTAAATAAAAAGTTATTAATGTCATTTTCTTACCCAAGTGGCTCAATAGGGTCCCCAAGTTGACCCATGGATTGTCTTGGTCAGCCATGACTCATCCAATAAGTGTAGGACATGTGTAAAGGTAATTTCATATTATTATAACATTATATTTACCTTAAATTAAACTAATTACCTTTAATTGTGATTAATAAGACTTAAAAGTTACTATTCACCAAAAATTATTTACATCCCATTGAACCAAATTTTACTTACTAATGAAAACTTTGTATGTTGGATTTTTGAAATTCAATTCACATAAGTGGTAAAGCTTCATTTAAATGAAAAAATAGTTTTTTTAACTACCACTTAGTTGTTTCACTATTCATCAAAAATTGATGTTTTTCAGAAAAATACCAAACATTAACCCTAAGATATATTTGATATTCCTAATTCAAAAATGATGTATATTTTAAAAAATTCAAGGCATATAAGTTGAATTAAATAATTTAATAATTAATTCCCACTGTCACAACAAATAGCATGTTTTTAAGAAACAATATTTATCAAAAGATTGACAATTGTTTATTTCCAATTTCAAAGTGAAATTAATTCTAATGACCACCATTGGATAAAATGGTAAAAATATATTCTAATTATACTTTAAAACCACTCAATAGTATAATTTATCACTTTAAATTATTTTGATTAAAAAATTGGTTTTTAATTAATGTTTAGTATTTTACACTATTCATAAAAAACTGGAAGTTCTCAGAAAATTACAAAAAATTCAACATAGGATAATTTTGATATTCCGAATTCAAAAATGAAGTCCATTTTGAAATATAAAATTTATATAATTTCAAAAAGTGGGTATTACTATTCATAACAACTACTTAGATTGGTCGCGGTGTGTTAGAACTTGAGATTGCGTACAATACACACTGCTCTATTATTCAAAGAGAAGTGTACCATTGAATCTTGGGGTATTACATTCTCCCCTCCTTCAATAAATTTCATCCTCACAATTTGAATTTTTTCTTTGAAAATAAAAGGTTGAAAATAGAAAATACCTTTGGGGAAAACCCACATCGGAAATAGGGTTAATAAAAATATAACTTTAAAAGAAAGAAAGAGAAGTACAAAGGTCACCTGAGATATCCCATACTAGGATTCTATGAAAATATGGATATGGAGAAGAAAAAAACTGTCAAGGTCTAATGGAGAGTTGTAGAAAACCGGATTAGGAGAAATTTAACTTCAAGAAAATCACAAACTTGTGATTGGTTAAACGATCATTGATTCCCCAATAGGAAAAGTTAACCGACAACGTTTTTGTTTTAAGTTACCTTTAAAAATGTTGAGGAATTTCTTTAGGATATTTAATAAGAATGTAAGGAAATATACTTACTTTTCATGTAGAATTTTCATTCATTAATACATTTTTACCACAAATCCATCTTTCACTCAAAAAAATAATAGAACTCAAAAATATTATATTTATCCTAATCGTACAAGGCTCAAAATATTAACACATACCATTTAGATTAGGAAAAATATTTTGTAATCACTAGGGACTTCCTATAGGCTAGTGGTAGGTAATAAAGGCCTGTCGCACTATGGTTGTGGGTTCGATTCCTGCAGCTTTGTCCGACACGATAGGTTATCCCCCAACCTGCAGGTTGTCCTTTTCCTAAAACTATAGTATTATAATATTCCAAAAATAATCTTCATAAATATTTTAACCTTAATCAATACTATCCAATGTTCAACTTAATCCATTCTAACCTTTATAGTTATCCAAAATACCTCTGTCCAAACTTTCTCTAAAAGGTCTCTAAATTCCAAAATCAATTGTAACATCAGATTCCCGAAACAAAGTAAAGCTTCTCTTATGGTCACATACTAAAAATATGATTACCTGTATCATATTAAAAACTTAATGAAAATAACAAGTACTGCAGTACAATCCTTATATATATGACATTATTCCTATAACCAGAATATAATCCTTGAGTCCAAAAGCACCAATACATTAATTATTCCACCTCATATGTAGTAACATCATAATATTGGCCTTGATCCTTTGGCCTTTTCTGAGGTAAGTGTCTTTGATGCTTAGGACATTCCTTTGTATAATGCACCATTTCTCTACAATTGTAGCATTTAGCATTGATATCCGATTTCTTTCCCTTACAATCACGAGCCTGATGACCTTTTTCTCCAAATTTATAACAAACTCCCATTCCTTTTAGGCAAGTACCGGGGTGATTCTTCCCACAATTATCGCATAATAGAAAATCCTTCTTTCCATTTTTTCCTTTATCTGTCTCTTGTTCCACCGTTCTCTTCTTCACTTGATTTAATTTATTGTCATAAGATTTAGAAAATTATTTTTTTGTCTTGATAGAACACGAGACTATATCTTCATACGTCGATAAAGATTGTGATACTAAAGCTCGATGGAGAAATGGTTTTAACCCATCAAAGAAACGATCAATCTTACTTCTTGGGTAACATATATAATCTTTAGCATGCCTCACTATCCTTGTAAAGTTGGCCTCATACTTTGCGACATTCTCATCCTCCTTTCATCTTAGACTTAGAAATTTCCTTTCCATATCTGCTCGATGGTCACAAGGAAAGTATTTTTCTAAGAAAATCTCTTTGAATTCCCTACATTCCATATTTAATACTTCATAATCTTCCTTTGTGTCTTGAATAAATGACCACCATTGATGAGCATCTCCAGTGAGGCGGTAAACTACCATGATAACATTTTCCCTTTCACTACTCCCCATGGCATGAAATATTTTCTATAAGGAATTTATCCATTGCTTATCTACTAAGGGATTTTTACTCCCATTGAATGTTGGTGGTTGTTGCCTCATGAAGTGGTATACCATTGATCCTCCATGTTGTGGATCAGGGTGCTCTATACGAGTAAGGTTATTATTCATAAAATGAGTGAGTTGTCTCAGTATGGTGATAAGTTGATCAGTACCAGTTGTATCACTAGCTCCACTCTAATTATCTTGAGCAGTAGGGAAATCCCTACATGGAGTGCATGCATTGATACGGTTTACATTACTTCCACTAGGCGCCATTTCTAAACAATGTAATAAACTATATAGTTTATGAATCAAAATACATAATTCCATACTTTTAAAACAATTAACATAAATTGAATAGTTTACGGATATAATCCATAATCATAAAAATGTTTTCTTTGAAGAAGTATATACTCATAAACCCTTCATAATGGTTTTTAAAGAAAATGAGAATTATCCTAAGCATATCCCTTGGGAGTTTTGTAACTAAGAGTGCAGCAAGGACCATTGTCGTGCACCCGTTCCCATTCGAGTCTAGATCAAAGCAGTGTTTTTGGGTTTTACCCCTAGGTACATCTGTTCCAGAGCCTCCCCTACCTGATCGTATCCAGACAGGGATGTATTTCTCGGAAAACTCACCAAATCTCTATAATACCAAAATTCTAGGAAGTTCTTCTGTACTAATCCTCAAAGTCTATCTTAGGGTTATATGATCTAATCGGAGTTTTTCTAAATCAAGCTTCCAAGTTTAGTAATAAACTACCTCTGATACCAACTGTAAAACCTTGACCCCAGTTACCCAGAGTCAGTGCATTATTACGTAACATTGGCATGATCACAAAAGATCAAGTCTCAAAAGACCGATTAGTCTAGTATCCTTGGAAACACTAGATACATTCATAAATGTTACATTACATCATAAAGTGAAAAATCACAATAACATAGTCTCTATAGTACACACTCATATCCCCTTCATACTATCCTTTTAGGTCAGTCATAAAATATTTCTTCACATCCTGGGAAAATAAAACATAGAAAGGGGTGAGCTTAGATTCTTAGTAAGGATAACAATACAGTGAAAACTTTCATAAATAAATATAAAAATTTAAGGCAATGTATAACTAAAACAAAAGCCTTTTAAACATGAACTTCAGCATAATATGGAAAAAATAAAATAAAATAATTCCATTTACTTATTCACATGGATATTCTACTAGTCAAATAATCACATGCAATATCAATAGCCACTTTCATAATGATGGAATGCATAATGCCAGACTATCATAACCACATAGCCAAGGCCTCGTGCCAAGACTACAAATAAGATTTTGTCAAGGCCTCGTGCCAAGACACTAGTTTGTCTCATGAGATCTACCGATGCATCATGGAGCTAAAGTGGGCTCCACCCGTCACTTATTAAGTCCAATGCATTCCCTATATGAAAAAGTTTAAACATATCATAAACCATAACATAATCATATAAAACATGCATAAAGGAAACATAACATTTCAAGATTTCAATCACAAGATATCAATACAACACATTGATATAATAAAAACATTATCAAAACCATTTTCAATACCAAAATAAAATAAAAGTAAAACATTGTATTTATTTTTCATTTAAAAAAAGTTATGTCTTGTAGAGGATTTAGAAACTCAAATAATGGTCACGGCGGTGGAGAAGTCGTTGTCGCCGCATACGTAAAAAAACATTCACTTTTGTCATTTAGTAAAACAATTCCTATAAAAAAGATTCCTTTTGAATAAACATAAAATTCAAAGGAGTTTATACACTGTAAAAAAGAAAGTTGTGTATAAAACAAAATATTCCTCAATGAAAGGAGATTGAGATGAAGTCCCTTGCCTCGTGTCCGACTTGACTCGATCGTTCTTTAATCTCTTGAATCATAAACTAGAGTTAATTTAAACTGTCATAAGAACCTTTTTCAAGTTAATTATTCATTTTATATCACTTATTACCATATTATGAATATTATGCAATTATTTAAGTTAATAACGGTCATTTTGTCGATCTTTGGTACTTGAGTCAAAAAATAAACTTCTTATAATTACAAGTTGTTCATGTGGTAAAATATCCATTATATCCAGAAGTATATTCATGATGTAGATATCATATATATCATATAAATACTATATATAAATGCATTTATAATATTACATAACATCTAGAGGTAAGAATTGAAATTCACCATTAATGGAAACGGTAAGCCGTACATACGCATGAATGCTACTTTCATTTCTATTACATATTTAATGGAATGAAATCATAATGATATAAAGGTATATTATAATTCCAGTATAATATCATATATAATATCATTTACTCCATCCTTTATACGTCCCATATATGGCATTAACGATTCAAATCTCGTTGAGGGGGCGGTAGTCCGCACTTCCAAAAATGAAATTATCGCGTTTACCCATAATGGAAATCATAAAGGTATGACATAAATGAAAAATAATGAAGCATAAGGAAAACATAAACATAATATATATCATATATAAATATAGTGTCATATTAATGTCCACCATTAGTGTTGTTAAAAGAATATTGAACAATCATCATTTCATGAGGCAGTAATTCACCACCCATAGAAACAGTATGTTCTTTAACCATTAGACGAAGGTGTGTGTAAGTGTAAATAAAATCCTTATTATAAAAACATACTATTATATTGAGGATAATGGTGTTGTTACAAAATAAAGGAATAAAAAGATTGTAAGAGGTTGGAGAAGCAAAATAAAACAAAAGAACATAAGAGAAGACATTACCTTAAAATTGGGTAACTCTTTTTGATTTAAGCCAAAGGCTTCCTTGGGAAAACATCTTCCCGAAGTGAGGATTCTAGGAGTAAGAGAGGGAATTTGAGAGAGTATTTTGGCAGAGGTTGGCCGAGCCAAATGGCTTTGAATGTGTGAATAAGGTGGTAGTTTTGGGGGCCTTTTATAAGAGGAGAGGAGAGACACTCTTGGAAAGTAATGAAATGTTACATTATTATGAAATGCTTTTCGGATTTTAAAAGGTCCCGAAACGATATATTTCAAGGATAAGGTGATAAGGGTTCTAAATCCACCCATACAATAGGCTTTAGACAAGTTTAAGTCTTAGATTTTACCTTATCTTTTCATTTTATTTAAATCGTTTATTAATGTGGTAATCACTGCATCATCATGGTGTCATAAATAAATTTATTTATTTAATGTCTAAAAATTATAAAAAAAATTACCATGATGTAGGAAATCTTTTTAAATTTCCAATGAATATTTATAGTCGAAATGTTAACTTATATAACCCCATGTAATAATTGTTTTAGTAAAACAACACAAGTTTGTGACAATTTTATTTTTACTTTAAATAAAAAGTTATTAATGTCATTTTAATATGCATGTGGCTCCATGGGGTCCCCAAGTTGACCCATGGATTGTCTTGGTCTTCCATGAATCATCCAATATGGGTAGAACATGTGTAAAGGTAATTTCATATTATTATAACATTATATTTACCTTAAATTAAACTAATTACCTTTAATCGCGATTAATAAAACATAAAAGTTACTATTCACCAAAAATTATTTTCATCCCATTTAACCACATTTTACTTAATAATGACAATCATGTATGTCGGATTTTTAAAATTCAATTCACAGAAGTGGTGAAGTTGCATTTAAATGAAAAAATAGTTTTTTAACTACCAGTTAGAGATTTCACTATTCATTAAAATTGAAGTTTTTCAGAAAAATAACAAAAATTAACCCTAAGATATATTTGATATTCCTAATTCAAAACATATAAGTTGAATTAATTAATTTAATAATTAATTCCCACTGTCACAACAAATAGTGTGTTTTTAAGAAACAATAAATATTAAAAGATTGACAATTGTTTATGTCCAATTTCAAAGTGAAATTAATTCTAATGACCACCATTGGATAAAATGGTAAAAATATATTCTAACTATACTTTAAAACCACTAAATAGTATAATTTATCACTTTAAATTATTTTGATTAAAAAAGATTTTTTTAATTAAAGTTTAGTATTTTACACTATTCATAAAATTGGAAGTTCTCAAAAAATTACAAAAAATTCAACTTAGGATAATTTCGATATTCCGAATACAAAAATGAAGTCCATTTTGAAATATAAAATTTATATAATTTCAAAAAGTGGGTATTACTATTCATAAGGGCTACTTTCATTGGTCGCAATGTGTTAGAACTCGAGGTTGCGTACAACACACACTGCTCTATTATTCAAAGAGAAGCGTGCCATGGAAGCTTGGGGTGTTACACCAATAATGAGATAGAATATCAAGCTCTCATTGAAGGTCTATAATTGGCACTCAAGGTACAAGTGAACCACCTGATATTGAAACATTATTCATAATTGGTAATCAAATAGATTTCTGGGGATTATTCTTTTAGAAAAGAATAGTTAATCCCTTTTTATGATTATGTCATAGGGTTAATTGCATAATTTCCCTCAGATCCAACATTTTCACATGTCTCTCAATCATAAAATTCCCAATCCAATGAATTGACAAATGTATCCACTTCCCTAATAAATCCATATCGGGATGAAATAATCAATAATATTTCCCATCATGGTGTGGTTTCACTTTTTGTTTAGACTTTAATGGAAGAAATTAAGGAAACCAGCCTTATTTCTGAGCCATATGGTCACACAATAGTATGTATGACACCAATCATGGAATTACATCAAAATGGAATACTTCTACCTGATAGAGTAGAGAAAGAGCTAATCTGGTGATGAGTGGCCAATTTCACTCTATGATATCCCATATCACCAAAAGATCCTCTAAATATGAGGCTTTGAAGGAGTCCTCTCCGTGTGTGTTGATGGATAATAAATAACAACTTTCATGAAGAAAAGTACATGTAGGAGCTTGTGGTTATCACTAGTAAGGGAAAACGATTTATGATCAGCTCTGAAGGCTTGGATACTTTTATCCTTCAATATGATTTCACAGATTTCAAAAAAAAGTGTCACCCTACCATGTGTATTCCAACATCATTCATCAACACCTGGAGTTGTTATACATAGATAAATACTTCTGACGATTTGATACATAGGGAATGGTTGTAATTGGACCATATACTCTAGATAAATCTAAGAAGTTTAAGTATATTCTTACTACTATTGATTTCTTCTCTAAATGGGCTAAGGAAATACCTCTCAAAGAATTCAGATCCAAAATCAATGTTAGATTTTTCAAAAATAATATCATTACCAGATTTGGGGTCCCTCATACCATATTAATGGACAATAACACCAATTTATATTCTTTTGTGGTAAGAAGTTATATTTGGAGCACAATATCAAACCCAACCATTCATCTCACTATCACGCATCAACTAATGGATAGATATATGCTTTAAACAAGACCCTATCAAATATATTCTATAAAAATGGTGGATAAAGATAATAATTCTTCGTTTGATAAACTTTTCCATGTATTATGGGATTATCGTATAACTACCCGTACTGCCTCTCTAGAAACACCATATTAATTGGTGTATAGACCAAAAGCAGTTTTTCCTATTGAAATTTAATTTCCTTCACTACGAGTTGAAATCACTATTCAGTTATCAATAATGTACCCATCTCAGATGTGATTTGAGGAGATGGAATGATTAGAAAAAATATATTTCTTACTTTTAATCATTTGGAAGTCGATCATAATAGAATATAACAAGCATTAAAAAAGGTCATCTCCACACATTTCCTCAAATAGAATTAGTATTAGTTCTTAGGACTCTGATGATACCCATAATGAAGACTCCAAATCATGAAAAAATGTCGAAAGGAACAAACTCTGTAAATAAGGTCTATTCTAATGAAGATTCTTCCAAAATCTATAGGGATGAAGAACTTATTATAACTCCAACCAATGAATGATTCTTGAATAAGTACTTTGTGTAATCACATAGAGTGATGTCCTCACTGTAAGACTTGAAAATAAACAACATAATTTCCAAGATTAATGACTTGAAACTACACAGAATAATTTCTTAGTATCAATAAATTAAACTTCATAACAACCATATGATCTATGCATCATGATTTCAAAATGCGTAGCATCTTTGTCCTTAGGCACAATGTTAAACATCATGACATCATTTCTCATTGCTACATGACATTAAACTACATAGTTAATGTCTTCTTCATTTGACAATACAAAATCCCATATGATACCACAAATTGGTATTCCTTATGGTTCTTAATATATATATATATGAGTAGCTTCCATGCATAAGCATTACTCACATCATTGCTACTCCTTAGTAGAACAAGAGTTCTATTTATCCTTATGTTTGAATCAGATCTGCATAGAGACCTCATTTCAAGAACATTATGTGGCTTGATTCTTATTTCAATGGGATACATAGATATTCCTGGACCTCAAATCATGGGTCCATCCATAAACATAACAGAATTTATTTCTCTTTTTCTTCTTGTATATGAACCACATCTATACAGATTAATCTTCTAGGATATATTGTTTGATCTTCATACCATATTGTTTTTTTAAGTTTAACCATTATTCCAGAATGTGATAAATTCCCCTGCATCTCACATAAAACTCAATTTATGTGTGTAACAATATTAAGAAGAACTAAATTTGGCATGATTCTAATTTCAATGGGATATGTAGAGATTCCAAGATCTCCAGTCCTTTTCCCATTCACAACCAAAATAATGTCCTCTTCCCCATGTCAAAATATGATTAATATGGGGAACAACCTTAGAACTACATTTGGATTTATTATTGATTCATCAAGATATATAGTGAAATCTAGGTTCAATTATATGGTCAAGAAACAATATTCATTTTCACATCAAAATCACTTCATGTCTTCTCTGCATTACACTAAACTACACAACATAATGTTTTTTTACAAGACATTAAACTATAAAGTACCCAAATAACTATGTATTGATTTATTCTCATCCCATTGAGATATGTAGTGAAAACAAGTCCTTAACTCATATGCCCAACCATGGGATAATTTTATACCTATCTTCCACATATAATTTAAAATCATTATAGGAATCATCATTTTGGACCTCTCTTTAGAGATCCCACAAAGGAAAAAAATGTATTCCCATTGATCATATGAGTCGGATCTAGGTATGGAACTCCAAAATCATGGATAAAATTGACTTAAATATTTCTCATATTCATTGAGAATCACCCCTTTCATATTTCATACTCTTAATATTGAATTAATTTAGATCTTCATACTCTTTCTTCAGTTTCTAGTGGCAGAGTTTCTGATACCTGAGAACTCTATTTCCATACCATGTAGTATGTTCCCCTAAGTGGACTTTCATAAGTCACCTACATAATATGCCTATTAGTCAAAATATGCTACTATTTGGATATTAAGCATGTTACCCTATTGGCCATGCATAATACAACCCTTATAGCGGGTTATGTCAAAAAATGGTAACATCATTCTTGGTAAAAGCATCTTCTGCCACATTCAAACTTTGATGACAATATACAAGAATATGTATCATAAAACATGCGTCTATGTATATTTGTCCCATTACCTTTCTCTCAATATGAAATCTTCTAAGACCATGGTTTACTGATTTTTTTCTTTCTACGTGTTCAATGAATATTAAAATAACCTTAATCATTTGACCACATATCATCCATTATTTCTATAATGTCTTGGCTATATTCATGTGATTTAAAACTACAGAAACCAGTTTCTACATTTGGGACATACATTCATAAAGAACCAATTCATCATTTTCTCTAGAAATCATGATTGAAAATAATTTTTCTGTATTCAGGTACCTTTATTCATAAACAAAACTATGTGATTTAGAAAATATAAATCTCTATAAACATTATTAGATTTTTGGAAATAGAATGTTTGATACCCAATATCTATTTTTCTTGAAAATGTTGTAAATGACCTTAGGTGGCCTTGCATAAGTTTTCTAAATAAAAGGCCTTTCAATCAAAAGATTCTACCATTTGACCATGAAACATATGTTCCAGTTGGCCTTGCATAATACAACCACCATAATGGGGTTTTCATCCAAGAAAAACTTTTATATTATAAAATAAATCCTCTATAATTTTAATTCAAGTTTTAGAGTTAGTAACCATAAAAATAAAGACACAAGATTCCCTGTGGAAGTATTTAATGAATATTGGAGAAATTCCTAGAAAATAATAATTTTTTGGATTCTAATTTTAAAATTTATGGTTAATTATATTTGACCATAAACACTATCATTCTTAGTCCAATATTCATGAATCTAAACTTCCCTTAAAAAAAGAGACATGATACTCACCAGATTGAAAACCTATAAAGGGAAGTCTTGAAAAAATTTGAAGTATCAACATTCTAGACTGACATTTTGAATATTTTAGGTAGTATTGAGAAATAAAAAGTCAAAAGATACAATGATTGTGGTGCTATTTTCTTAACCCTAGTAAAAAAAACTATGCAAACTAGACCCATTGGCTTAGGTAAATAAAGAGCGCATTCCATATCTATCATTGTAATTATGGTTATATAGTATTATAATATTATATTATTTATGTTAACATTAATATTAGTATTAAAAGGAAACAAGGATCAACACATAGATGATTAGAGAAAAAATTATTTTCATTTGTGAGTAAAAAAAATCCCCATAGGAACATCCCAAAACTGGAGTCTCTATGTCATAAATCAAAAGTGGTTTTCTTTATAACTTCTCATTTGTTTAATGTCCTCTGGAACTATATAAGATACCTATCAAAGTTCAGTTAACGAAACAAAATAATCTGTTCATCTTGATGAAGTTCTTCATTAGAATCTGCAATGGTTTTCGCACCATGTTTTTGGACATCTTCTATTGAATCATGAATTTGGTCAAGATCCCCTATAATAATATCCAGATTTTGTTGAATAAAAAATTGTTGAACATTATTTTATTTAAATTTTTACAAGAGTCATGTCATCATTATAGTATTATTGGCCTCAGCTTGGGATAATGCTTCTTGGAATTCATCTATGTTGTCTAACAGTCTAGATTTTACTATATCTTGTTGAATTTTATTCTGTTTCTCCCATTTTCTGATGATATATTTCACTAAAATATGTATATAATGGTATTAAAAACCTCCAAAATCCCATCATATTGAATAGAGATGAAATTTATGAAATTCACGAGGATAGTTACTCAAGGGGAATTTTAGATATTATTTTCCATATGTTCTTCCATGACTTGTGACGTGCATGGTGAAGAAAATTCTATAGCTCCGGATCTGATTCAAAATCACTGCCATAAGGGGGAGCATATTTAAGGATTAATGCACATAACGAAGTTCCTTTTTCTGCTCCTTTTGTGACAGTAGTCACTTTACATAACAATGTTGTTTGAGATGATGCATAATATTGACCTCTAGACATATCCATTGATGTTTATAATATTATTTGGTGAATTAAAATAATTGTTAGTTTCAAAAGACTAACACGATTTAGCACAATCACAATATTGGAAACCCTCACCTAAAAATAATTCAGAATCTTGAGGAGACTACCCAACAATATTTCCAACCTCAATAGTTTGGGTTGATATTATTTGGTGGGGAATTATTTCTTTAACATGATCAAGATTCTCCAAAAGAAATATCCAGATGATTTTCCATTTCAATGTTCACATGAGCCAATATCTCTACAATAGTGGGAATGATAGGGATATTGACACTTTCTTTAGGAATCGTCACTGTAGCTGATTCTGTAGATGGAACTACATATTTCAACTGATCATGGTTAAAAAATTAATCATATGAATATTGATAGGAAGAACAATAAAAACTCACATCCATTTGGTTCTATATGAGGATCTTCAAAATCATCTAATATTTTTGGCATATTAACGTGTTCTAATACAGATTTAAAAGAATACCAAGATTCATCATATCATCCAATGGCATCTAAAATACCATGATAGTCTCATCCATGGGAGCACATGGAGTAGTAGTTTTGAAACCCTCCTCTTATAATGTTTTTACCAAAACAGCTTCCTTAGTAACAACTATGGGGTCAACATCAGTTGTCGCATGATTTTTTGGTTCATGCGATGAATATGAAGTATCAAAGAGTTGAAGTCAGTTGTTGTTACATGTAGTTTATCATGAAGAAATTATGACTTAACAGAGGTCTCCTCTCTTCTAGTAGTTAGAACATGAGTATTTCTAGTAACAAATGTTGAATCCTCTGGCCTAAATTCCCCTTCAGTCGAAGGAGCCCCATGGATGGATGGAATTTGTGCATGTCCGAAATCACCCTCCTGATTTTCTCAACGCTCATTAGTTTATTCCTAAAAGAAGAAGCAAAATAAGTTCCTGCAGTTCCATGAAGTTTAAACAAATTTTATTAATAATGCTAAAATTCATGATATTTGGAATGATTACCACTGCAGAGAAAATGTTTAACCACAATTTTTATTCTTTTATGTATCTATTTATTTTCTTTCTTGGGAGGAAGTGCATCATCATCTCCAAAAATAGTATTGGAGACCTCAAGTCCACTTCCATATAATCCTCTATGGCTTGTTGTCTGGGTGATATCTCTCTTGACTCATGGAGTGATCTAAAAATTCCAATTTTAGTACTGCCAGGGCTATAGTGTGGCGATGGAACATTAATCGATTTTCCCACAGTCAACTGCAAGATAAAATTGTATTTCCCCTAAGAAATAATTCTTTGACTAAATTCAAATTGAAAAGCAGAAATGAATGTGATAAAAGAAAACATACATATTCAAGATCAACAAAATCACACCATTCTTCATCACATGAATAGTCAATCACTTTAGCAGCACCACAATCTATTATCTATTTCACTAATTTTTTATTGGGAATTGATTCATCAGTTGCATTTTTTAGAATATCCAGTTCTTGGAAATATGTTCTTAATTTACCAGGGTTGTTCTTAAAAAGAATATCAGAAGAGGCTCATAGATCCCCTATTCTTGAAATACACAACCCTTCACCCAAATTTATCCATGTGGTTTTATCATGAAAATACATTATTTTCCATTTCTGAACCACCTATGGTCGTACATATTCAGTTTACATTCCAACGGGTTGTGAGGATGATACCAAAATTTTAGATATTATTTTCTTCCAAATTACCATAGTCACAGTTTGTGGATGAGAAAATGGGACCCCCTGATATTCTTATCGATAGATACTAGACCTTGTTAATAAAACTTCAATTGGTACTGATGGTGTAGCTCTATTGACTCTGACAAGTAAATTGTATCTTGCGCAAGGTCTCTTTGGTGATCTTGGAGCCTCATCACCCCCACCGTCTGACTCCAATAATTCTACCAATGATGATGAGGAATTACCTTCCAAATGATAGGGTTCCTTTCTACTGCCTCTCTTTACCACAACTTGAGGGACAACATGGGGTTTCACCCATTTAGGGTATGATGCATCCCAGATCTCAATATAATATATAGTCAATCTACATGGTGCATCAATGGAAAGTATGTTGAATATTGAACCAGTTTTCTCTTCTGTTTTCTGCAAACAAAGTTGTTAGGAGACCATAAGATGTTTATCTAATTTTACATACACTAGAGGAGATACAATAACTTATTATAGAAATTTTAATTGACATGAAAACCTGTAAGGATCATAGGCCCCACAAATGATTTCCCTATCAATACTAGTGGCCAATACGCCATCCCTACAAGCTAACATATACGCCCTTGTCTCTAATCTAGTTATCTCGATATCAAAAAATTTCCCTATAGACAGATTCCCATAATGGAGAAGATGACATTACGTGTATATACATAACCTGGCCTTATTGTCATAATCTTTCAAAGATAGAGGTGAAATACCAGAAAAATGTGAAAGGTTGGTAAGAATGAACTTCCAAAGACCTGAACCCCACCATCACAACATAAGATCATAAATGAGTTTCAATCCACCACCATAAAACCTATAATTGTCCTGCTATTTTGAAACTATACTTTCCTCTATAGATATGAAATATGATTCTATAGATCTTGTCCAGAATAGGGGTAGTCAACCATTCCATCCTCGTCTCTGTTAGCTTGGACACTATAACAAAAGTACATGGCTATACACTGAACATGGGATCTCCAATGGGAAATAGATATACACTGATCCACATGTCCAAGAAACTAGTATGATTTTTCTTCAGAGGAATTTTGAATTTTACTTCTTACCCCCACTTTTAAAACCCTACCTTTTCTATTTTTGGACAAAAAGTGTCTAGTTTACCTCTCTTTTCATCCTTTGGAAAGCTTGTTGGATGGTAGTAAGTGGGACCTCTTCTCTCATTCTCCATCAAGAATATTTACATCCACTCCTTTGAGTGAATATCCCTTATGTGTGGGAATTTATTATGAATGTATTCTTGTGTTTATAAAATATCTTCATTACCTCACTAACAAAGGATTGTGTATTTTCTGAGTCATTCCATGTCACCTTTATAGTAATAAATTCATCATACATGTTTCCAAGGTTTGAAGATCTAGAGATTTTTTAGGAAACCCACAAACTAATTCCTACTTCTACATGTGTCAAATGGAAAGAATTAGTCTCTGGACTCCATCGGCTCAGTAAATCTGGCCTGAATTCCTCAATGCTATATACACAGGTTTTCCCAACACATATGTCTTACAAACCCAATACGACCACATCCATGTGGGTTTATCACCCCCACCTCAGAAAAAATCCAAACTTTTCTTCCATCCCTTTGATTGATCTGTCTAAGAATTTTGAGAAATGGACGAATAGTAGTGTGGTTGTAGCTCAAGTGTATAATCATTAAAATCTGGAGAACACAGGCTATGATGTATGAAATGGGACTTAGTTTTCATACCATCATTGATATTTGTTCCTAAAAACGAAATATTGGTAGATGAGAAATTAGTTTGGTCTTGAAACCAAGAACATGGAAGACAATTCATTGGATCTGGTATGTTGGCATCCAACATATAACCATAACCATACAAAGGAAAATAAATAATCATTTGAAAATTGAGGTGATATTTACTCACATTCTATTCCAAATCTAGGAGAGTAGTCTCACAGATGATAAAGTAATCATGCCCGACAATCTTTATCATATAATCAATTCTAAGGCTATCCAATTCGTCAGTAGTTCTGATTCTCTTGGGAGCCATTTACCATTCTAAAGAGATAAAAATTCATTTTAATGTGACCACTTTTATTATTTTTGACAAAGTCTATAAGGAAATTTGACAAAGGAATCAAGGAAAAAAAGTATGGATTCATAGCGCAAGTATAAATCTTATGTACGTGTGTGGCACCCAATTTTTGGTGCACAAGTACAAATGGCACAGAAGGAGAACGACTAAGATTTTCATCCATATCATTTGAAAGAAAACAATTACACGCTGATAGTGGAATTTTTGGAATCCTTTGTATTTTTTTCTGATGTGAAGACACTTTATATAAGCAATGAATATTACCCTACGCGCCATGACCGTGCATTCCCGTAACTCACACGCTATCAGTTTTCATGCCACATCAAACTCTTTGACATTTTTTCATAACTTTACTTCATTAAAAGACCCTCTATCCATTTAGAATACAATTTTGAGGGGGGGGGGATTTTATTGACCCATTGTTCCATCATATCGATGAAAAAGTGACAATTTTAATTGCCTTAAAAAATAAAGATAATACATGGAGAATTTCGTGATATGAATAGGGTCATGTTTGAAATAGCTCTAGTTGATCCATGTCACCATTAACACAAATGAACTTGTGTTCCACAATGTTGGTGTGAAACCCACATGTGCGACCAAAATATTTCTCCTAGGGTCACCTATTAGCCTATTGATAGTCCCATGGGGTCTTCATTTGGATGAAAAAATTTCCCTAATGCCCAATTGCTTCTCTGGTATCTCTAGTGCTTCACTAAATTCTTCCAAAACCTTCAAGGTACTTCTTTAACACCTAGGGATGAGTAATTAAATGAGGATCATTGGAATTATGTCCCTTAAGTGATTTAAATCCATAACACTTTGGTGCCTAATGTTCCCAACCTCCATAAATTAGCAACACTTGTGTGCCACCCTTCCACCAAAGAAACATGAGTACCCCACGTCTAGGATCACCTATTAATACTATTTAAGGATTGAGTCAAGTCTCTCCCATATTTTAACTTCCAAGATGTGCGTCACTTAAGTAAAAATTAGGTAGTGGAAGCCTACCTACGTGCCAGATACCTACTTGGGATCCCCTCTTTGATTCACCTTATCCTTTCAACCTTTACATGCCTTTCATCATGCCTTCTTCAAGGTCATTCATGTAAATGATTCCACTTCATTGTCTCCCTTATCTAAAAGGTATTATGTTTAAACCTTCTCCAAAACCTCCAAACTCTTGGGATGGCCTATCTGTGTGTCTCCCATTTGGATTTGTATATCTATAGTTAATGGTTTCCCACATTTTTTATATTGGGTTCAAGATTCATGGAGGGTTTATGGGTTTCTATATCTGTATTCACAAGGAACTTTTTCCTAGGAATATTATTGGTTAGTTCCCACTTTGGTGGAATAGGGTTCAGGCCATGCTCGACCCTTATCATCTCTAATACATGGAGCCTCATGTCCCTCCTAGGAAAGGTACGATTCAAAACTATTTTTCTTTTTTAATAAAAAAATATTCTCACTTCCTACTAGAAATAATTTTAGGGTAGAAATCATAAAATAATACCCTATTTTTTGGTATGGATCCAATATCCTTCAATATCATTTCACATTTAATGGTTCATTACTCTATTCTCTCATCCACTATCGCCACCATATCCATGAATTCTTTCAACAACAGAGGAGGAAAAGTGTATGTACCTTTGTTGAATCATTAATATCCTCTTGTTTGATGATCACAACATTTATACAAACACCTTATTTAATGAACTAAAAGAACTCATATTACCATCAAAACTAGGACATGTGGGAAGCTTTCTTAAGACCCGAGCTCCATATCATCTCATCCATAACTGGGAATCCTTCAAAGGAGTAAGCCCCAAATTAAAACCTCAAACCCCCAATGAATCCTTTTTATGAAGTAAGTACAAAATAATTTCTTTAAAATGACTACATTATCCTATAAGACTTTCTAAACTATGTGGGATTTTATTCTCATCCAAATGAGATGTGTAGAAAGACTCTTTGAGGTTCATGCCCAACAATATAAATCAACCATTTCCTTTCTGGGACACATTCCTAGGAGGTTTTAATTTAACATGGAAATTTATATCCCTTGAAGGTTCCTTGGGATTCTTTATAATAAGTCCAAAACCAATTTTTTATTAGGTATCTTCTGCCTATGCATCCTTACCACATGACATTAAACTGTATGGATTAGTCCTTATCACATGACACTAACGGTATAATGTGTCCTGTTACAAGGCACCGAACTATGTAGGTTCTGATTCCTTTAACATGGATATATAGGTTGCTAAAAGGAACTGTTGTGGGAAATTTCAAATGATATGTGATTTTTGGTTACTTAGGTGCAACAGAGTGGCTGACCAAGGCCATCTCTCAAAGGAGGAAGTAAATTTAACAACATATTAAAGGTATTTTTAAAGTAAAATAAAATTAAATAAGAACATTAATTAAAAGCATGGTTTTGTTTATAGTTTATATATCTAGAAGAAGTTTTCTAGAATAATAATGTATTTTTGTATTATTTTTAGTTTTTAAATGAAGTTCGATTAAAATGAGACAAAAAGAAGATATTTTTTTAGAAAATATTTAAAAGGCGTAATTGATATAGATATAACTATTCACTCAACTACTTGTGATTATAATTTAAATTAACATCCACTTAATTATAATCCTCTAATTTGTTAACCCTCTAACCCTACAAGATTTAACTTAACCACAAAGATGAAATTACATACACCCTAGGCTAGCTTTGGAACATGTAATCACAACACCCTATTTTGGTTGATGTTCATAGGTTATATTATGGTCAGTTGTTAATTATTGAACATATTTACTCTGTAAATGAGGATTAATTGAGTTTAGGGATTATATTTGAACTCTAAAAATTTATCCTGTGTGGTCTTTTATTACCGATTAAGATTGCACTCCCACAATTTACACAACTTCCGACCTCATGTGTTTTTGTGTCAATTGTTCAATTTCTTTATTAGTTTCATTTAAATTAAAAAATCAATTAAAGAAATCAATTAATAGATCATATTAATTGAATTAAATTATCTCATTGATTCAAAATAAATGAATGAATAAGTTTAGAGGTATATCGATTACTAAAAAAACTACTCTTGAATGGGCGAAGTAGTCATCATAGAAACGTTTTATATGTGCAAAGGTTTATAAAGGGTAGAACCCAATAAAATTTATACTATTTATTCTAGTCTAGTTAGAAAGATTAATAGATTAATAAATTTTAACAATGTATAATAAAATATAAGAAATAAAATAAGAAAAAAGATTTTTATTATGAAAACACAAACATTACAACATGAGGAAGAAGAAGATGCATTCGATGAGGGGACCCTTACTTCAAGAGCTACCCCACTTACAATGTTTGGATAATTTGAGTGAAACCAAATATACATTGCCTTAAATATCCTAATACATGTCCAAACCCCACCAAATGATAAAAACACCAATTTATATAGTGGTGAGGAGGCTATATTCAATGTGGTTTAAAGTGTGAATGGGGAATCTCGGACAAATATTTTATGCCAACTTTCACCTCCCATTTGACAACCCAAACGCGTGAATAAGCTATCCTTCTAGAAGTATGATTCGTTATAAAATTATTCCTAGAGATCCTCTCAAAATTTGGGCCTATTCCAAGACAGATGAAGAGGTTATGGAAAATACATAACCCATTTCTAATCTGGTGTGTCCAGCCCAACATTGACTTCATGGTCCATTTTCACCTGTTGTACCCCTCTCTCTTGGATTTTAATGATCACAATCACTCTCATCATGTTCTAACTTGTTTTCAAGTTTTTGATGATAGGAAAAAGGTTGCCAAAGAGTTGGCCCAAGAAGAACTGGAAAAGGACTCTCTGAGTCCACCGGCCAACCGGTGGTCTCTGGCAGAAGTAATGCTCTCTGCCAGGTACCACCGGTCAGCCGGTGCCTGACCACCGGCCAGCCGGTGGAACTAGACAGTAGGACTTGCCTACTTCCAGGTGCCACCGGCCACCCGTGTCTGGACCACCGGCCAGCCGGTGGCCCATCACCGGCCAGCCCGTGGCCAAGCACCGGTCAGCCGTTAAGCAAAGTCAAACTAGCCGTTGGGCTTTGACTAGACTTGTCCACTTGACCCCCAACGGCTCCGAAAGCCCTCCAACGGCCATATTGAAGTATTTGGGGATATTTATCCTATAAATAGACGAGGATGGATGCCGGGAACATCACTGATACATTGGAATGATATTTTGATCCCTTGAAGCTCTAAACGACAAATCTCTAAGGCTACTTGTGATCCACCTCCATCCTTGAAGCTTGGGCTGCCTCTACATCAACTACTCTCACACTCTTGGCGCTCAAGGCTTCCTCAAGTTTGTTGTAATTTATTTATTTCAATTGTTTAGTTATTCACTGGTTTTGTATTAAAACAAACCATCCTTTTCTTCCTCACTTTCATTTTGGGTTTCTTGCTACAACCATCATAAAAAAGAAAGCTGTACGAAGGTGATCTAGCCTACCTTAAAACGGCTAGTGGGTTTCTTGCTACAACCATTAAAAAGCAAGCTGAAGTAAATCTCTCAACGGTTGAGTTGGGAGCGGAGACGTAGGCTTTGGTTTAAGCCGAACTCCATTATCAAATTGTGTCTTGCCCCTTTTTATTTCCGCTGCATTTATAAATTGTTTTTAAATTGTTAATTAATTTTTAAAAAGGCAATTCACCCCCCCTCTTGCCATCACTCTCCGACCAACAATTGGTATCATAGGGACGTTTGTGTAATACCTTAACCTGTTACAAACCTAAAATCCATAGTGATGGCTTCTTCCTCACAAACACCTGAAGGATATTCCATGACTCGGGCTCCATTCTTTGATGGAACCGATTACACTTATTGGAAAACTCGCATGATTACATTCCATAGAAGTATTGGCTATCCTATATATAGAATTGTTATGCAAGGCTACACTCTCTCTAGCAAAGATGAGTCTAAATGGACCCCCGAAGACATTGCTAATTTTGAGCTTGATGGCAAAGCCATGAATGCTCTTCATTGTGGGTTAGACCGTAATGAATTTAATCGTATTTCTACTTGAACCACTTCTCATGAAATTTGGATGCTTTTGGAAGTGACCCATGAGGGCACTAACAAAGTCAAAGACACTAGATTAGATATGTATCGTCAAGACTTTGAAAGTTTCACCGTGCACCCACACGAATCTATTACGGAAATGTTTACCCGCTTTACTGATGTGTGTAATGGGAGAAAGTCTCCTGGAGATGATGTTTCTGCAGAGACAATGGTCAAGAATATTCTTTGGGTCCTACCAAGCTCATGGGCTCCAAAGGTGACGGCAATCCAAGAAGCGAAAGATGTCAAGAAAATGCCGGTTGAAGAACTCATTGGATCACTCATGACCTATGAGATTACCATGAAGAGGCAAGCCGATAAAGAAGGTAAAATCTTCAAGGAGCAAAAGAACATAGCATTCAAAGCAAAGCAAGAAAGCTCCTCCGATGATAGCGGATCTGAGATTGCTCAACTTGCAAGAAAAATGAGCAAGTTCATGAAGAAAAAGAAGAATTTTCAAAGGACACGAAAGGAAGAGCCAAAAGAAGAAAAAGAAGTTACATGCTTTGAATGTGGAAAGAAAGGCCACATCAAACCGGAGTGCTCTCTTTTCAAGAAAAGGTTAAAGGAAAAGAAAAACAAGAAGGCTTTCAAAGCATCAACATGGAGTGCAAGCGATGACTCCATGTCTTCAAGCGACTCAAGCGATGAAGGTGGAAAATGCCTAATGGCATTTGATGAGGTATCTTCTTCCGACTCCTCTTCCTCATCTTCTTCTTTTAATAATGACATGTCTTATGAAGATCTCCAAAATTCGAGAGATCAATTAGAGGAAGGTTTTCACGAACTCGCCTCTAAATTTTTGGCCTTAGAAAAGAAACACAAAATTCTAATTTCTGAAAAAGATCAACTTCTCAAAAAGAATGAGGAACTTGCCCTTAAGGTCCAAGATATTCCAAATGTTGATTCTTTGAATTCAACTATTAAATATTTAAGGGAATCTCTTGCCAAGTTCACCCAAGGTGAACAAAATTTGACCAAATTGCTAGGTTCTCAACGTTCGGCTAGAACCACACATGGACTTGGCTTTAACAAGCAAGCCACCTCTTCTAGAGCACCCACTACTTTTGTAAGGGGGATCTCTCAAAATAAATTTTGTAATTATTGTAGAAAAACCAGACATATGATTTATGAATGCGATTGTAAAAATGCTAGATATGGCCGCCCCAAAATCATTACCTACTCGGATGAATATCTTAGGATGTATCCCTCTAGACGAGTATGGGTTCAAAAGTCTCTTTTAGCTAATCTTTCCGGACCCAAACTTATATGGGTACCAAAATCTATTCTCTCTTGATTTTGTAGGATAAACACCAAAGAAGTAGTCCTTCGAAAGGCTCGTGGTATCTCGACAGTGGATGCTCGAGGCACATGTGTGGCGATCCCTCCGAGTTCAACTCCCTTGAAGAATTCGATGGAGGATACGTCACCTTTGGTGACAATTCAAAAAGCAAGATCGTCGAAATAGGTACCATTGGTTTTGGTAGCTCCTCTTTAATTAAAGATGTTTTATTTGTTAAAGGTTTAAAACATAATTTAATTAGAATTAGTCAACTTTGTGATAGTGGTTTTTCGGTGAATTTTCAAAATGACTTATGCAATGTGTTTGATTTTCAAAACAAATTGATATTTTCTGCTTCCCGTTTTCAAAATGTTTACATTATTGATTTAAAGTATTTAGCTAGCCAAAATGTTAAATGTTTAAGTGCTCTTGACAATGAGTCTTGGCTTTGGCATAGAAGGTTGGGGCATTGTAGCTCTCATTCACTTCTAAAGCTTAATAAGAACAAGATCATCCGTGACCTTCCTAAACTTAAGTTTAAGAAAGATTTGATTTGTGAGCCATGCCAACTTGGCAAGAAACACAAATATTCTTTCAAATCTAAGAAGGAAGTGTCCACTTAAAAATCTCTTGAGCTCCTTCATCTTGATCTTTTTGGTCCTACCCCTGTAGCAAGTCTCGGTGGAAAATCCTATACCTTTGTTCTAGTAGATGACTTTTCTCGTTTCACTTGGGTTTTCTTTTTAGCTCATAAAAATGATGCTTGTAGAACCTTTTTGAAATTCTCTAGGAAAGTAGAAAACGAAAAAGGGTATAAAATTATATCGCTCCGTAGTGACCATGGTGGTGAATTCGAGAACAAAGAATTCGATGAATTGTGTTCCTCTCAAGGATACAATCACACCTTCTCTGCACCTAGGACTCCACAACAAAATGGAGTGGTTGAAAGGAGAAACCGAACTCTCTAAGAAATTGCTCGAACCCTCCTTAGTGAATTAAATCTTCCTCAATATTTCTGGGCCGAGGCGGTAAACACTGCTTGTTATACTATCAATAGAGTCCTTGTAAGACCCCTTCTTAAGAAAACCCCCTATGAACTTTGGAAAGGCAAATTGCCCAAAGTTGGTTATTTTAAAGTGTTTGGTTGTAAATGCTTTATCCTTAACACAAAAGATAACCTAGGGAAATTTGATGCTAAATCCGATGAAGGTATTTTTCTTGGGTACTCCAACTCAAGAAAAGCCTATCGTGTCTTCAACAAACATTCAAAAACCATCGAAGAATCATCTCATGTCAAATTTGATGAAACTCTTCCAAAAACTCACCCGGTCATTGAAGATGTTGAAGATAAGCTTGATAAGCTTCATTTGAATGATTCCTCTTCTCCTCCCAAGGAGGATGACCATCAAGAACCCTCTTCACCTTCTTCACCTTCCACCTTGCCTAAGGTTTGGAAACCTTCTAGAGACCATCCTTTAGAAAATGTTATAGGTGATCTTCAAGCCGGTACTCGAACTAGAAGATCAATCCTCAATGAGGTTGAACATCAAGCCTTTCTTTCTCAACTAGAGCCTCAAACCATTAATGATGCCATTAATGATGAGAATTGGGTTCTTGCAATGAAAGAGGAACTAAATCAATTCTCTAGAAATGATGTTTAGACTCTTGTTGAAAGACCCAATGATCATCCAATTATTGGCACTAAATGGGTTTTTAGGAACAAACTTGATGATCAAGGAACTATAACCCGGAACAAGGCTCGCCTAGTAGCTAAGGGATATAATCAAGAAGAAGTAATTGATTATGGTGAAACCTTTGCGCTCGTTGCTAGATTGGAATCCATTAGGATCTTGTTGGCATTCACCGCTCACTTAAATTTCAAACTTTTTCAAATGGATGTTAAAAGTGCTTTTTTAAATGGTTTTATTTCAGAAAAAATCTTTGTTGAACAACCCCCCGGTTTTGAAGATCCAAAATTTACAAATCATGTTTTTAAGTTAACCAAGGCTCTATATGGCTTAAAACAAGCCCCTCAGGCTTGGTATGAGTGGTTAACAAAATTTCTTTTAGAAAATGATTTTAAAATAGGTCAAGCTGATTGTACCCTATTTTTAAAACACACTTCCAAAGATCTTTTAATTGTCCAAATTTACGTTGATGACGTTATCTTTGGTTCAACCAAAGAATCACTTTGTAATGATTTTTCAGATTTAATGAGAAAAGAATTTGAAATGAGCTTTATGGGGGAATTAAAATTTTTTCTTGGTTTTCAAATCTTTCAAAATTCAAATGGTATTTTTCAAAACCAAGGCAAATACACAAACGAAATTTTAAGTCGTTTTGGTTTGGATCAAGTAAAGGAAATTAGTACCCCCATGAGTACTTCTTGTAAACTTATGTTAGATGAAGCCAGGAAATCGGTGGATAACAAGCTTTATAGGAGTATGATCGGGAGTCTACTTTACCTAACTGCGACCCATCCTGACATCATGTTCAGTGTTTGGCTTTGTGCTCGTTTTCAAGCCAATCCCAAATAATATCATTTTAAATCAGTCAAAAGAATTTTTAAGTATTTAAAAGGATCCAAAAACATTGGTTTGTTTTATCCCTCTAATACTTCTTTCGAACTTTCTTCATATTCGGATGCTGATTTTGGCGGATGTCAATTAGATCGTAAGAGTACTAGTGGAACCTTTCATCTGCTAGGAAAGTCCCTTTTTTCATGGAGTAGAAAAAAGCAAAACTGTGTTGCTCTTTCTACTGCCGAGGCCGAGTACGTAGCAGCTGGTAATTGTTGTGCCCAATTTATTTGGATGCAGCACACTCTCTTGGATTATGGCCTTTCCTACGATCTTGTCCCTATACGGTGTGACAACACTAGTGCCATTAGTATTTCTAAAAACCCAATACAACATTCTAGGACAAAGCATATAGATTTAAGGCATCATTTCCTTCGTGACCATTTTCAAAAAGGGGATATCACTTTGGACTTCATTTCTACTGATTTCCAATTAGCTGATATTTTTACTAAACCGCTCCCGGTTGAACGTTTTGATTTTATTAAGGGGGAGTTAGGAATGATTCGTCAATGAGCACTATTAAATATTTGACTCTTTTGGCTTGCTTATATTTCTTTTTAAGTTATTTAAACTCTTTTTTTATTTTTTATTTTATTTTCATTTTTTATGAATTTCAATACCACCGGTCAACCGGTGGTACATCACCGGTTAACCGGTGGTGTCGGGTTTTCCTTTTTTGGGCCAGCCGGAGGAAGGGTTAATTTTAAAAATAAAACCCTTCCCCTTCATTTCTCTCTCTCTCTCTCGTGCGCCTCCTCCAGACCCGCGCCTCCTCCTTTCCCTAGCCTCCCTTCTTCCTTCTTTTCCTCTCAAAATCCATTTTCTCTCAATCTCTCTCAATTTTTTTCCCTTTACCATCATGGGTCCTCGCTCTTCACGCAAGGGAAAGGGCATCGCTCAAGAAGCACCTCCTCCTCCTTCAATCCCTCAACTTCCGGACATTTGGCATGACAAAGTCATTCTGCCGGGTAGAGTAATTGATTATTCTTGGCTTTCTTATGCTCGTCTCGAGCTTTTCTCCATCATTGAATATCAACACTGACATTCTTTTTTTGAACCTCCTGAGAAGGATGTTATTTATCCCCTTCTTGTCAAAGAATTTTATGCTCACCTGACGTGGTCGGTTTCTGACGACATCGATACCATTTCTACCACTGCTCTTGGGCAACCCATCACTTTCACTTCTTTGGAGATTGCCAGGATGCTAGGGGTTCCTCATGTTGGACCCCATGCATTTGCTCAGGGGGAGTTTCCTCGGGACCCTGATTTTGATCTTGCTGTTGCTCTTGAGCATCTCACAGGGCAGCCCACCGATCCCATTGTCAAGATCTCCCAGCTCTCCCCTAACCATCGCATCATTGAGCGCCTCATTCAGACCACCCTTGCACCCCGTATCGGTGATCACGATACGGTAAAATTTATTGATATTTATCTTCTTTCTTATATCACCAGAGGCGTTCATTTCAATTTGGTCCGGTTCCTGTTCCGGACCATGTCTTATGTGGCTGAGCACCCGCGCCGGTCCAAAACTCTACCTCACGGGCGCTTGTTGACCAAAATCTTTACCTTTCTTGATGTCCCTCTCTGTGCTACCTCCTTAGAGCAGCCAAAGAAGGATAGCATCATCAATTTTATGATGGTGCAATGGATGAACATTCGTTGGAATCCTTGGCGTCAGGAGTGGATTACTGACAAGGAGGGCCTTCTCAAGGCTTACTCCCCTCAGACACATTCACACCCTCCTGCCCATGCCATGCCTCCTGCCATTGCCGCTGCCTATCCTCTTTCAGATAGCGAGGACAGTGGTGATGATGAAGAGGAAGACAGTGGTGACAATGAAGGTGAGGCTGCTGCTGCTGCTGATGAGGGAGATGGAGCGGGTGATGATGCACCGGAGCCTGCTGAGGCTGTGCCCCCTCCCGCTGATACTGGTAGCTTGTCGGTGACGGCTGATCAATTACTTCGCTTCCAGGATCAGATTGAGACCCGACCCGACTTACAGTTTTCTTACATCAGCTCTCAGTTTGATCAGCTCCACTCTCGGATTGATTCTCTAGATCATCGCTTTGAGGCGGTCCAGGCTCCTCCGGCTCCTCCGACCTTCAGGCGTCGCCGTCACTCTCGGCCCTCTAGGAGTGAATAAAGCCGTTCCTGTTTTTTGTCTTGTCTTTGTATTTGTATTTTGAACTTTCTATGTAACGTTTCATCTTTTATGAAATTCAATTTGTCTTATCTATCAATCCTTTTTTGTCATTGCTTACTTCCTTGTTATTGTTTTTCTAATTTTCTTTCATACTTTTCCTCCTATTTTGATAATCCTAAAGGGGGAGAAAAACTCTCTATTGCATAGTTACTTATTTCATTTAACTAAGTGCTCTTTTTAAAAGTTCAATTTTAAGTTATTACTTTCATCAAAATATGTTTTTAAATGGTTAAGTTTTTGATTCCAGTTGTTTCTTTTAAATGACCTATGATTACAATTTCAAAATAAACCATTCTCTTTATTTCAAATCCTTTCAAGATTAATATCATTTTCAATACATGATACATATATGAAATTCTTGTATTAAAATGATCTCTAAAATTTTCCATGTCCAAGTTTCTTATTTCTTTTTACTTGGCATATCCTTTTTAAAAGCTTTCTCTTTTGTGATTGTGATCATCAAAATAGAGGGAGATTGTTGTACCCCTCTATCTTGGATTTTAATGATCACAATCACTCTCATCGTGTTCTAACTTGTTTTCAAGTTTTTGATGATAGGAAAAAGGTTGCCAAAGAGTTGGCCCAAGAAGAACTAGAAAAGGACTCTCTGAGTCCACCGGCCAACCGGTGGATTACCACCGGCCAACCGGTGGTCTCTGGTAGAAGTAATGCTCTCTTCCAGGTACCACCGGTCAGCCGGTGCCTGACCACCGGCCAGCCGGTGGAACCAAACAGTAGGCCTTGCCTACTGCCAGGTGCCACCGGCCAGCCGGTGGAGCTCAGACAGAAAGCTTTGCCTTCTGTCTGGAGCACCGTCCAGCCGGTGGCCAAGCACCGGTCAGCCGGTAAGCAAAGTCAAACTAGCCGTTGGGCTTTGACCAGACTTGTCCACTTGACCCCCAACGGCTCCGAAAGCCCTCCAACGGCCATATTGAAGTATTTGGGGATATTTCTCCTATAAATAGACGAGGATGGATTCCGGGAACATCACCGATACATTGGAATGATATTTTGATCCCTTGAAGCTCTAAACGACAAATCTCTAAGGCTACTTGTGATCCACCTCCATCCTTGAAGCTTGGGCTGCCTCTACATCAACTACTCTCACACTCTTGGCGCTCAAGGCTTCCTCAAGTTTTTTGTAATTTATTTATTTCAATTGTTTAGTTATTCATTGGGTTTGTATTAAAACAAACCATCCTTTTCTTCCTCACTTTCATTTTGGGTTTCTTGCTACAACCATCATAAAAAAGCAAGCTGTATGAAGGTGATCTAGCCTACCTTAAAACGGCTAGTGGGTTTCTTGCTACAACCATTAAAAAGAAAGCTGAAGTAAATCTCTCAATGGTTGAGTTGGGAGCGGAGACGTAGGCTTTGGTTTAAGCCGAACTCCGTTATCAAATTGTGTCTTGCCCCTTTTAATTTCCGCTGCATTTATAAATTGTTTTTAAAATGTTAATTAATTTTTAAAAAGGCAATTCACCCCCCCTCTTGCCATCACTCTCCGACCAACATCACCAACCAAATGCATGATTTATCTCTAATGTACTGATAGAAAGTTGTTGAAAATTATGTTAGGAACACATTTAAAAAAAATTAGTTAAAATAATTCAAATAAAATTTTTTATGTTTGAAATATTATAGTAATTTTCAAAGGGTAAAACTAGAATTTTCATCAAATTTTATAATGAATGATCAAATCCCATATATTCCATAAATGAACATAGTTAAAAAAATGTGAGGAAGTTATATCACTTATTATAAATAAAGCATTCAATAAAATTGTTTTTTATCAAGTTCCCCAAACTTACCCTTTTGCACTCCTGGGAAAAACCTCATATCTTGTATTCAAAAAAATTGTGACAAGTAAACATCAATATAAAATCAAAACAAATTTTAAAACACATATCCTTGAGATCCAAAAATTCCACACAAAGAAAAAAGAAGATATCATGCCCCATAAAAACATTATTTAAATTTCTCTATTTATATCATTCAATATATTTCCACTTAGTTTATCCTCCCATGCACATAAAACACACACCTCACTCGAATTTTCACTTATAAAAAAATATCAATTTTTCAACAATGTCTTTCTCATAAAAACTCATAAAAGGGTCACCATAGGCTTGATAAATTCCTATATAACCACCCTATGTGAGTCAAGGACATTTTTTTTATCACGAGGAACTTTATGGGTTGTTCTGTAGCTTTTAGTTGGTAAGATTTAGATGTGAAAATCTCTGAGGCCGAATGAGGAGGGCTTGAATATTTTTGAAGAAAAATCGCATTATTCTAATTTTTACTTAAATATGGTCTCCACCTCAATCCCCATATCATCAATTCATGTTCATAATCAGGAAAAATAATGAATGTTCACACCATTCAACATTTCATCAGAAAAAATGTCAATCTTCTCAAACATTATTTTCTTAAAAGATTCAGATAGGCACAAATTTATCTATCTATTAGAAGATCTATAAAGGAATAACATCACTTATCATGAATGCTCTAAAAAAAGGCACAAATTTCAATATAATGATTTTCTTCAGTAGTAAAAACATCTCTTCAAAATTTAATTTACCACCCAAAGTATCACAAAATATGGTTTCACAACACAAGAAAACTTCCCCCATACTTAAGTTCAACTAAATTATGCAATTTAATTTCAAGAGTTTGTTGGATAGGGAAAATTTTATTTTAATGTGGCAAACCTAACAGGATGTTCATGGATTATATAGGATAAAAGGATTAAATGTTCAAGGTAAGACATTATAAAAAATGATTCTTTGAAATATGGGATTTAATACCAAACAAATGCCTCAATAATTTAAACATAAGTACCTCAAACCCTCATGTTTTGACAAGAATAAATCCAATTCTGGTTAAATCAAGCATGGTATAGTTCTCTCAAGAAATGAGGTAAATATATAGAATATGAAAAGAATGGTTCAGAATCCTCATAGGAAAGTTATTTCAAATATAAATTTAGTTATATATGGTATGGGATTCAAAATTCAGAGTACTTTTCATGAAATTACTAAATATTTGAACATCAAAAAAAGTTATTTTCAGAATTCATTTATGCTGTGTTTCATGGAATAAATTGTTTCACTTATTGATACGAATTTCAAAATGGTGATGAAAATAATTTCAGCTCAAAATTTTCTGAAACACCCAAAAAAATTGAAAATCAATCACAAAAAATATAAAAAACAGACAATTTTTTTTGAAAATCATTGAAAAATCGGAAAACAATTGAAATTACTAAACTAAAAGGTTCCATCCCCCACACTTAAAATATTGAATTGTTGTCGATGTAAACCCATGAGATGATATATGCACATGAAATGTATAATTTTAAATAGGAAAAATAATAAAAGAGTGAAAGGGCTAGAAACAGCCTGATATGATCAAGTGATGATGGGGTAATGCAGTGTGATGAAATCCACTACATCAGAAGGAAGTCCCTCAATGTATCTTTTAAAACATTTCCCAATGACTGTAAAGATCCTTTATGCATCCTCTTGGGTGATCTCCACTGCACCATAAGGAAAATCATTAGTCACAACATAAGGACATAACCACATGGAACACAACTTACCAGACATCATCTTTAGTAGTGAACTATAGAGCAAGAAATTCTCTCCAACTCAAAATTCACTTTTATGGATCATTTTGTCATGATATTCTTTTTATCATTCCAAGTAGATCCTTGAGTTACTATATGAAGACAATCTAATCTCCTCATGCTCTTGAATTTGCAGCTTCCTTTAGATTCTAGCTTGGGCCAAATCCATGTTGCATTTCTTTATACCCCAATAATCCCGATGCTCAACTTCCATGTGGAGATGACACGCTTTCCCAAAAACAATCCAAAATGGGATCATACCAATGGATGTCTTGTATACTATCCTATAATCCCACAATTCACCATCCAAGAGCTTGCTCCAATATTTCATATTTGGCTGCACTTTTTTCTAAAAAATTTGTTTCATCTCACGATTTGAAACCTCAGCTTGGCCATTTGTTTGGGGGTGGTATGGTGTTGATGTTTTGTGTGTCAACCCATAATTCTGTATAAGGGAAGAAAGATTATGATTGCAGAAGTGTGTCCCTTGGTCACTGATGATGGCCTTCGGTACTCAAAACCTATAAAAAATATACTCTTTGACAAAGTCCACAACAACATGAGAATCATCAGTCCTGGTGACCATAGCCTTCACCCATTTACTCACATAATCAATATTAACCGAAATATAAAAACACTGAAGGAACTAGGAAAAGGACCCCTAAAATCAATGCCCCATACATAAAAAATATCATAGAATAGTATGGGTTATTGAGGTATCTCATGTCCCCTAGAAATGATCTCAGTGTGAAGGCAACGAGAGAATGACTTACAAAACACATGTGCATCATAGAATAAGATAGGTCAATATAATCTAGAGTCTAAGACTTTCCTAACTGTATGTTGGGGTCCAACGTGTCCACCACAAGATTGTATATGAAAAAATTGTAGAATAGACTCAAACTCATGATTAGGAAAACACCTCCTAATAACTTGGTCACTACACATGCACTATAGGAATGGATCATCCCAAACATAAAATCTTGACTCACTCTCTAATTTTTGGACTTGATGTTTCTTTAAATTTATAGGGATTTCCGAGGAAACAAGGTAGTTAACTAAATCTACATACCAAGGATGCGTAATTGAGATGGAATAAAGATGCTTATTGGGGAAAGTGTCCCAAAGTGGTACCTTGTCCGAGGTGTCATCCTCTAGTGTGTGAGCAAGACTATCCAGGTGGTCTACCACCAAGTTTTCTGACCCCTTCTTCTTAATATCAAATTCTTGAAGAAGGAGCATCCATCGGATTAGCCTGGGCTTTGAATCTGGCTTCTTCAAGAGGTACCTCAGAGCTGCATGGTCAGAAAAAATAAATACTTTAGAGCCCAAAAAATTTAATTGGAATTTATCTAAAGAAAATATAATAGCATGAAAACATTTTTCAGTGGTTGTGTTGTTTTATTGGGCTGAATCCAATGTCCTTGATGCATAGGCAATCACATGTGAACGCCCCTCCACCCTTTGAGATAAGACATCTCCAACTAAGAAGTTGGAGGCGTCACACATAAGCTCAAAAGGAATCTCCCACAGTGGGGGATGTATGATCAGTGGAGTGGTCAAACACTTCTTTAGCTCATCAAAGTAATTCCTTTTAATAATCATCAAACACAAAATCAGAATCCTTTTGAAGTAATCACGACATAGGAAGAGAAATATTACTAAAATCATTGATGAATCACTGATAAAATCCTACATGTCTTAGGAAAGATCGAACATCACGCAAAAATAAAGGATATGGTAAGGATGAAATGATATCTAACTTTAGATCTATCAACCTCAATCACATTTTTTACAATACATGCCCTAAGGTAATGCCATGCTCTACCATGAAATGACTCTTTTCAATGTTCAGGACCATATTCTTCTAAATACAATGATTGAACACCTTTACCAAACTACTTAGACATTCATCAAATGAGGATCCATACACTGTAAAATCATCCATAAATATCTCCATGCAGGTATCAATAAAATGAGAAATATACTCACCATGCATCTCTAGAAGGTACCTGGGGCATTGCAAAATACCAATGACATCCTTTGGTAGGAAAATGTACAGAATGGACAAGTGAATGTTGTCTTATCCTAATCTTACAGAGCAATAGGAACTTGATAATATCCAGAAAATCCATCCAAGAAACAATAATGTTTCTTCCCAACTAGTCTTTCAAGAATTTGATCAGTAAATGGGAGGGGAAAATGGTCCTTGCAGGTGGAATGATTTAGTTTTATATAATCAATACACACACGCCAACTGTTTTGTACCCTCATTGGAACTAAGTCATCTTTCTCATTTTTAACAATGGTAACACCAATTTTCTTAGGCACAACCTGAATAGGACTTACCCACTAAGAATCTGAAATGGGAAAGATTATACCTGCTTCGAGCAATTTTTCAACTTCTTTTTTAACAACTTCCAAAAGAGTTGGATT
This sequence comes from Viscum album, assembly GCA_963277665.1. Taxonomy (NCBI): domain Eukaryota; kingdom Viridiplantae; phylum Streptophyta; class Magnoliopsida; order Santalales; family Viscaceae; genus Viscum; species Viscum album. Next base: position 1,064,672,060 of record OY728140.1, read on the forward strand.
CAGTCTCTATTGAGGCTGCCTAACTGGTTTATCCCCATCCTACAAAAGAATCCTATGCATGAAAATGGAGGGGATAATACCTGATATGTCAGCCAAGGTCCACCCAATTTCCCCGATATTCTCTCTCAAAAGATTCAAAAGTGTTTCTTCATGTTCAAAATGTATATTTTTATCAATGATAATAGGTAATTTATCACCACTTTACAAGTATGAGTATTTGAGATTAGGTGGTAATGGATCGAGTTCCAATGTAGGGGGTGATGTATGGATGGATAAATTGAAGGAACTAAAATATGTGGACAATAAACATCAATATCATAATATCCATCATCAATATTAATGGATAAAGCATCAAATCCATCATCATACTCTAAAACCATGTCATAATCAGATTGAACATGATCAAAATCAGAATATGATTCCTTTCCCAAATCAAATCTAAGAGAGTCTTGTGCTTTAGAAATAGGTGTGGAAGTAATCTTAGAAATCAAACTAGAGCCAATTTTCATAATATTCCAAAGCATTGGACAATAAAATTCCATGGGGTTTTTATATAGTGGTTCAAAGTGGGAGATAACAAAAGCAGAATGGTCCTCTGAGGGGTACTTCATGGAGTCAATAGTATTAAATATCATAGCTTCATCCCCAAAATCCATGGAAAGTGTACCCTTATTGAAATTTATGATAGTTTTTTCAGTTTTGAGGAAGGTTATACCTAAGATAATTGGATCATGAGAACTTACCTGATCATCCTCCATGTTAATCATAGAGAAATCTTCTGGAAATATCATATCTCTTACCCAGAAAAGTACATCCTCAAGGACTCCTTCTAGATATGTTATAGCTCTATTTTCTTACTGCACCACTACTCTCAATGGTATCAACTCACCAACCTATAAAGAAGATAAACAAGAGTGCGACATCAAATTTATGGAAGCTCCCAAATCACAAAGATCATCAGAAAAGTGAAACTCCCCTATGGTGCATGGGATAATGAATGTCCCTGGATCCTTGCACTTTGTTGGAATTGCTAGAGTTGGTTTAGTGAGTGTTGAAACATTATTTCCAATATTTATCCTCTAATTTTCTTTGATCCATCTTCGATTAGTACATTGTTCCTTTAAGAATTTCTCATACCTTGGGATTTTCTCGATGGATTCATGTAGAGGGATGTTAATCTCCCCACACATTAATATATCCAAAACTTCTTTTTTTGAATTAACTCTTAAGCAATCTTCTTGGTTTGAAAAACCCTATTTGGAAAGGGAATGGATTTAGGAGGAACATAATTAATCGTTTTCTTACCTTTATCTTTCTCCTTGGGTTTCTCATCAGCTGGTTTAGAATGATTCTTTTTTGGAGGTGTGGTGAATCCCGATGGAATGATCAGTGCAGATATATCAGTTGTTTGCTTCCAACATATCAATGTGATGGAACTAATATTCCCCTTTGGATTTGGGTTAGGTTGGGAAGGTAGATTTATAGAATTCTTACTTACTAATTCATGGTGGGTAGTGGAAATCTGACTCATTTGAGTCTTTAACTCCCTCATCTATGAACCTTGACTCTTCAGCCCATTCTGTTGATTAAGAACAATTTGTTTCAAAAGATCATAATTGTTTGAATCTAACTTGGTTCGGGGATTCCCTGGTTGTTGAATTATTGATTTTTGAGCTTCAAATAAACATTGGGGTTTTTGGAAACCCTGTTAGTAAGGTAGAGGCTACTTGAAGTTTTGTTGAAAAGGGGGAATTTGTTGTTGTCTAGAGCCAAAACTCATGTTTGATTGATCCTTCCACCCTTGGTTTTATGTTTGAGAAAATGAATCAAACTTATTTTGAGGATATATTTGTTGTTTCTGCTGATATTGTCTCCCAGGAAACACTGCAACATAATCTTCCATTTCTTTTATTTAGAGGCAATAGTCAGTTGGGTGGATTGTCTCAGTGAAAATTCCAAAAGGCCTTGAAGTATGGGGTTGAGATCTCTTTTGTGCCAAAGAAATTTTCCTCACCATAATGGTTAATTCTTATAACTTGGTATCAATCAAATGAATCTCAAGAGAAGAAGGACTTACTTGATGTACTCCCCTAACATGTGGTGTACCTCGATCACCAAATTGTTGGGAGTTTTGGGCTATCATGTCAATCAACACACGTGCAGCTGCTGGTGTATTGTCCACCAAATCTCCTCCTGCCGCAACATCCACCATGATTCTCTCTATAGGTGTGATTCCTTCATCGAAGTATTGGATGATGAGTTTCTCACTGATTTGGTGATGTGGGTAGCTTGCACATAACTTTTTGAATTGCTCCCAATACTCATACATTGACTCCCTTTGGGTTTTATTGATTCCAAAGATCTCTTTACGAATGGATGTGGTCCTTGAAGCTGGAAAAAATCTCTGCATGAAAAGACGTTTCAAATCATTCCAACATGTTACATCTTCAGGTTTTAAATAATACATCCAATCTTTAGCAGCTCCACCAAGCGAGAATGAGAATGCTCTTAGTTTGATTTGATATTCAGATACATTTCTTGGTTTCATGGTTGAGAAAACTATATTATATTCTTTATGGTGTTTTTTTGGGTTCCTCACCAAATAATCCATGAAACTGTGGAATAAGGTGAATTAAACCAGATTTCATTTCAAATTCTGATTCAAGATTTGGGTATTCAATACAAATTGGTTGATAATTAATATCAGGTGCAACCAATTCTAAAATGGTTATATTAAGTTCATTTATATTATTTTCAGCCATTGTTTCTTGTTTTATGTTTGAATTTTAATTCCATCCAATTTCAATACTTTAAGGGTGGAGGAATTATCCAACTGATTGAATGTTAAAACTTCCTATAGACTGAGAATGTCTAATTCGAGCCCTAAGGCTTCGTTCAATCTTAGGGTCAAGATCTAAGATATCATCGAGATTAGTTCATGTCATAAAGAAGAAAAGTGTACCATAGTAAAATAAAAATGCGAATTTTGAGTTTATGGTTAAAAAAGAAGAAGAAAATAATAGAATAATAAAAAAATGAGATTGGGTAAATAAGGAAGAAAGAAGAGAAGATGAAAATAAAATGTAAAATAAAATAAATACCTCTAATTGGTTGAATTAATTACTTGCCTTCCTAGAATTGATGCCAATTTGAAAGGCTCTGTCGGGGGTGCTTTCAAATGATATGTGATTGTTGGTTACTTAGGTGCAGTAGAGTGGCTAACCAAGGTCGTCTCTCAAAGGAGGAAGTAAATTTAACAACATATTAAATGTATTTTAAAATTAAAATAAAACTAAATAAGAAAATTAATTAAAAGGATGGGGTTGTTTGTAGTTTATAAATCTAGAAGAATTTTACTGGAGGCATATTGTATTTTTGTTTTTTTTTAGTTTTTAAATGAAGTTCGATTAAAATGACACAACAAGAAGATGTTTTTTAGAAAATATTTAAAAGGTGTAATCGATCTAGCACTACCAATTCACTTAATTATTTTTCATTATCATTTAAATTACCTTCAAATTAATTACAATCCTCTAATTTTTTAACCCTCGAACCCTAAAGGAGTTAACTCAACCCCAAAGATGAAATTACTTAAACCCTAGGCTAGCTTTGGAATATGCAATCACAACACATTGCTTTGATTAATGTTCATAGGTTAACTTATGGTCAGTGGTTAATTAGAACACATATACACTCTAAAAATAAGGATTACTTGAGTTTAGGAATTATATTTTAACTCTACAAATTTATCCTATGTGGTTTTTTATTAATGATTAAGATTCCACTCTTACAATTTACACAAATTCCGACCTCATGTGTTTTTGTGTCAATTGTTCAATTGCTTGATTAGTTCCATTTAAATTAAAAACTAAATAAATATATCATATTATGTGAAATAAAGTATCTCATTGATTCAGAATAAATTAATGAAGAAGTTTATAGGTAGATCAATTACTAAAAATAACTACTCTTCCATGGGTGGAGTAGTCATATTAGAAACATTTTTCATATTCAAAGGTTTAGAAAGGGTAAAACACAATCACATTTTTGATATTTATTACAAAACAATTAAGAGTATTAAAAGAAGAATAAATTTGAACAAAATAGAAGAAAAGAAAATAAATAAAAGAATAACAAAGAAGTTTATTATGAAAAAACAAACATTACAAATGATGAAGAAGAAGACTTCGATGAGGGGATCCTCACTTCAAGAGCTACCCCTATAAAAATAGTTGGATAATTTGAGTGAAACCAAATATCCTCTGCCTTAAATCTCCTAATTCACTTACAAACTCCAAAAAATGAGAAAAACACCAATTTATTTAATGGTGGGAAGGCTAGGTTCAAAGTTGTTTCAAGTGTGAATGAGTAATCTCGGAAAAATATTTTAGACCAACTTGAACCACCCATTTGACCACCAAAACACGTTAATCAGCTATCCTTATAGGAGGATGATTTGTTGGAAAATGATTTTTCTAGATCCTCTAAAAATTTGGGCTTTATCCAATTACTGATGAAGATGTTATGACCAAAATACAGAACCCATTTCCATTCTTGCGAGTCCAGCCCTACTTTGACTTTATGGCCCATTTGCACCAACCAAATGAATTATTTAGCTCCAATTTATTTTAATAAAAGTTGTAGAAAATTATGTCAGGAACATATTTACAAAATATTAAGTTCAAATAATTCAAATATAATTATTTATGTTTGAAATACTACAGTGAATTTTGAAAGGGTAAAACTGAAATTTTCATCAAATTTTCAAATGAATGATCTAATCCCAAATATTCCATAAATGAGAATACTTAACAAAACATGAGAAAATTATATCATTTATTAAAAATAAAATATTAAATAAAATTGTGTTTTATCAGTATCCCATCTATGTAGATGCTCCCAACATTAAAATAACTCATGTCTCCCTGAATGATGATAAATTCTATAGTACCACAACAAGTGGATTTAAAAAGAGAGTAGTCATAATAAAGACCAAAGAATCTATTAATAATATACCAAAGGATACCATTTATGGATAACCTCAGATACATACATATGTCTCCATCGTTGAAGAACCTCAGATACATATAAGGGATTCTCAAATTCTATACATGTTAATCATTGATTGCCAAATAAAAAGGAAAAATCATTGCATACTTATTCAATAAGTAAGGATTCATGTACATATTTTAAATCTATAATAGAATAATATATTAGGAAATAACCCCCCCAAAAGGGTGAAATGTGACCAACCTCCCATCCTCTCAGCCAATGTATGTTCTTAAGTATCATAGGTACAAACCTAACGAACACCTGCGTTTGGAAAGGAGGTCCCTTTAGATAAAGAACCATTGGATGATTCCAGATACATAAATAAATCTAATGGGAATCTCCCATATGAAGTGATTAAATACCAAAAAAATCATTCTGGGGGATATAAAAATTGGGTGAAAAATAATTCATTATAACAAGATAAGCCCATTTCCTCTAATAAGAATATGTAATCGTAAGGGTATTTGGATAAGCCACCAACTGGACAAGAATATGGACATGTAAAACCATATTATAATTTTTGGGGACCCCCTAATAGTAAAAATGGATTAAAATATTTAATTCATGCATATTCCATGCATATTAAATGTTAATATTTTTCATGATAGTATCATTGTTTCCATGTTTTTATTGAAATTTACTTATAAGTATATAAATAATACAATAAATTTATTCACATTAAAATTTGTACCTATAACTATCACCCGATAATATAATTATGAAAAACTAATAGTGACCACATATTCCATCATTTTAGTGTCGATGTGGGTTGATATTTTTGAATTTGAATCTAATGTTTGAAATACTGATGGGAAAAAGGACATGGTTTACATAGAGACCCTACATTTCTTATATTACTATTACATCATTTCAATGACGGAAAACCTAAAAAAAGCACACAATTTGGATTCAAAGGTTTAGTGTAATGGTTAATCTAAGACAATACGTAACTTTTACAACAAAAAAATTAAACATTTATTTAATTCCTTCTTCCCTAGACTTTTATTGGAACTTTAATTCTCCTTAGTACAAGTAGTCACATGAGAAAATACATTAAGAAGGGGTGATATAAATACCCAGTAAAAGGATAGATACGAAAATAAATCAAGACAACATGGTGTGAGAATAATAATTTTCATCATAACATAGGCATATGGTTATAACCATGAGAGGAAGCATTGAGAGAAGGCATGGAATGTGGAAATTCATAAGAATGAAACATCATGTTGTAGTGGACAATAGCCACATGTATTATTTTACAATGATAGCATCATGATCATTTATATTTAACCTTACTCATGAGGTTTTTCCCCTTACCTAATGCATTAGATTAATATATAATTCCATGCACACATGGAACATAATAATATTTACATTTTTTTATGTAATTCTTGGATCACCTATTAGAACATAGTCACTAAGTCACATATTCACATTGTCACATAGTCAACAAGTCATATAGTCACAAAGTCATATATAGCCATAGGATTCCACACCTAGCATGATCGTTCCTAGAGAATATATACCTCTAAATATTTGGTTTTATTCCAAAATCAAAAAGCACTCACATAGAGTATTCTAAATGCACCCCCTTTTCAAAAGGGCCCCAAAGCCGTAAATGACTCATTAAACAGACACACAATTTGAATGATGTGGTCATTTTTTGTATAACTGTATGACCAAGTCTGGTTCGAGTCTGACCCAAACCATGTGGACCTGACCTGACCTGGTCCGGCCAAGTTGACCTGGTCTGGTGTGAACCGACCCCGATGGCTGGGCACAACCCTTTGGGCCTACTTAGCCCGACCAGCTGGGCCTCTGGGTCCAGCCCACAGGTCCTCCAAAGCCACCCAACTACCCTAATTTGGCCCGATGAATGTGATATTATTTTCTCTACAAGATATAACCAACCTTGGTCATGCCCCTAGTCCACATGGTCGTCCCTGTCCAAATGGATCACCCCATGTCACTGGTCAATGCAGAGCTGTGCTGCATTTCTGCAGGCCTACCCCAACTCCTCTGTATGCCACAAGGCCTTGCCGATGTAGGTTCCTCCTATAAAGCTTCAATATTCATCTCAGCATACTACCACGACCTCCTTCCATAGCCCCTGGTCATAGCTCATGGCCTTTTCTTCCGTAGGATTGCATGCAGTCCCGCATAGACTATGCATTTCTGTCGGCAACTCGTCGCCGCCTCGTAAACCTCCAAGACTGGCCCCAATACCTGCTTCATGCCCCCGTCATCGACCACCCTTCTGGCGGACTTACTTACAGCATGACCCTCTACCTTTGTAAGTCACTGCCTTTTATGAACCGTACCATTCTTCCATTACACATCCACTATGACGTCGTGGAGTCAAATCATTCGATCTCGGATCGTTACGCCATATATCGGGGGGCACAACGGTGGATCATTATCATATATATTTCAAGGGAATAGAATTCATGAAGGACATGATAGATTTATGGGTATGAGATAAAACACATAAATTCCCAAAGAACGGATCTTGGACTTGTCCTTGTCATCCTTGATACATTCACATGAGAATATTTAAAGAAAAATAGAAATAGATAATCACTATGATCTATCACCCATTTTTAAACCTCCCAAAAATTATCCATCCCGCAAGAATAGTCATACCACAGATATAACTATTCATTAGATGGTCTGTGTTCATCATTAAATGTAATAGGGGAAGTTGAAATAAAAAACTGATCAACATACTACCTTGTGGTTGGATCTGTAATTGATGAAGAATATAGGCCTGTGTCATCATCAATCATCGATCAGCTAACTTTCTTTGTCATTCATAAGACATGTTTCTATATCATTGCCTCATAGGAATTCCTAGTTATGATGATAACCCTGAATATCTATAATAATGCTTATTAAAAGGGAAACTAACACCACACTATCCCATGTCATTAAATAAAATAACCATGATTTATTTTATTTATTTGACATTTGTGAACTACTTATCATTGACAACCCACACCGGTCGATGTTAGGCCCCACGAAAGGTAAAGTCACTACCCTGAACAGAATGGTGGCCTTGGAATTTTGATCTGGTCACCTATTCAGGTGTTCTTTCACTTTTTTTGGAAACCCATTCACACATGATATTAAAAAGTTAAGATTTTTCAATGAACTTTTTTTGGAACACTATGCCTCAGAAACACACACCATCTCAGCGCCTGGTCGTGAAATTTTCCAAATTAATTTATAAATATATAATTGAAGAAAATAAAATTCATTAAAATTAAATTTTTTAAAATTACTTAATATGAAAAAAAATCATATTTTTTTAAATAAAACACCCTACTTGATAAGAGAGAGGGATGTATGAATGTCATCTAGAATAACACATAGTTAGATTCCTAATATGAGATCAATATTGGGAAGTAAAAACATGGACATAAGGGAAAAAATGACACTCAAATAATGATGTATTGTGAAAGAGATCATGGTTCGAACAATTCTAAGGATCGCAATTCCATAAAAAAGTATCATGAAAATGGTCATTGATATCCTCAAAATGATGAAAACAAGACAAGGTTTTATTTTAATATCCTTTTCCTAATGTAGGGTATTTTTTTCTGAGAACATATCAAAATTTTCCTAATTTATATCTTTTAATTTTTTAGGAGTGATTTCATCTTTTGGTTGTCACTTGATCATTTATCACATCTTCTCGAACACTATGATATGTTTTCTTATGTCTGAAGCAAAAAATAATATACATAGTAAAATGATAAGTCATTTTTTCTATATCCATTAAAAAATGGATATCATTGGTTATCCAAAAATTTATAAATCTCCACATGGTAGAGTAATATGTAAATATTTAAAACCTCATAAAAAGTTAGAAATAAAAATTTGCATAAATTGTTATCCTTATAACACTTCGAAAATTAAAAATTTATAAAGTATGTCAGTACATTTCATAATGTAAACCTAACATTAATAAAAAATATCATTATTTATCTCCTAATTTCCACATAACAAATTTGTGAATACAATAGTCATATATTTTTTATGTCATTTTAATATCCAAAATTACCATAAAACCATAATAAAAAAATGCATGCTTCCACATTCTGTTAATAAAACAAAAAATTATTGAATATATTCCATAAATCAAATAACATTGAATACTTATTCAATGATAACATAAACCACTTTTCCCACAAATAATTAATCCACTCCAAGGTCATCAGTATTATAAAATTTACATTATCCAAATTAATAATTATTGATCCTAAAATCACTATACAACCATTAAGAACATATTCAAGGTTAAGTTTCTCTTAATTGTGTGTTTTCCTTGAATCACATTCCTATTTAATCATTATCATTCAACATATTCTTTCAAATACATAGTAAAAAATTTATACTGAACAATGCATATATTTTTCAATTCATAAATTATAATACATAAACACTTCAATCATCCCAATTACGTCTACATCCATTATCTAGACATCATCATATTAGTATTTAATACCAAATTTCTTTTATATTTTAATTTTAGTCGCTTCATATCAGTAATATAACAATTACTCATAAAATATTACTAATTTCCTTCATAAATATCCCCCCTAGGACATTAATTTTCAAAAATTTTTTACATTCAAATTTTAAAATATTCATCCATTGATAGTACATTTGGGATACTTATAGTCACATCCATTACATTAACTAAGATATTAATTTTTCCTAAAAAAATACTTTCTTTGTGTCCTATTACACACCGAAATCATATTATTGTTCCTTTAAGTAATTCAGTTGAGTCAATCTTCCCACATTTATGACATATATGAAACTAATTCATCGTTCCTCCATCTTCCCCATTTTCTATTCTCTTAGTGAACAATATCTTTCTCTAATTTATTGAGTCTGAGAGTTGGATAAGGGGAATGTTTTTACCATATTATGTGATAAATTATAAACAATAATCACAATATCCATATAAAAATTCATCATCCCATTTCGTTTCTCATAAAAACATTTTCATTTATATTTAATGTAAATCCACTTTCCTTTGGTTCCCTCCATTGACTAAGACCATAAAGCATTGAGAAATTAACCATTATTATAGTACGAAAAAACATAATCATGAAAAATTACTTTTTAGGATTTCTGAATCATGCCACATTATTTTTAATCATTAATACCTTTGGTTTATATTTGGTTATTCACAATCATAAACTATTTAAATACTTTAGGATAATTCATAATGAATGGTTAAATTTATAATTTGTATCCACTAGGAGAATCAAACTTGGTGCGTAGAAAGTACTAATGTTTAATAGTAGGTGACGATAGAGTTAAGATCAATTCATCCTTTTTGGAGTTATTAACCATAGGTAGCTAAATTACATTACCATATCAAATTTTAGTATCTATATAGGGATATAATTTCATAGAAACAACTCACTCTATCCATTACCAATATTACAATAAAATTTCCCATACCTTGACATGTTCTAAGACTTATCCTTAGACATGTACGTAGGGATATCACTAAGTTTTTCTAATCCATGATTATAAATGATAACTAATCCTATCCTATTATAAGAATTTCAACAGACCAGTATTCTAAAACATGGTCATTTTATCTTTTTATAATAATATTCATTACATTACACAAATAAAAACCTGTCTATAATAATAGTTTTGTGCTTTTGAAAACACAGAACACAATATTATAATTTTGTTAAAGACATTTAAACCCCCCAAAAATATCTTCACAATATGTAATCTTTAGAAAACTACCCTAAAAACCCTTTATTCATATTCGGAGAAAAGAAAAAAAATAAGAAATAGTGATCTTAAAGGATTTTTAAGGGTAAACCCGGGAGATACAAAAAAATAATATTAAAAAATGGGTATGAGAACATGATTATACATATAAATATCATAATCCCTTATTAAAGATCATAATATTATGTCATCATATAACGATTGGATTTTCAAAAGACAAAAATCCCAATAGAATCAATGAACATGATCCATGAGAGCATAACATTGGCATAAGAAATACAATTTTGGAATATATATAAGCATATAAAATCATATACCTAGTAGTAATTGATCATTACAGAAACATATCTGTTCATTACATGGGAAGATAAACCTACTAGTTGAGACACACTACTATCCCCAATGGAAGCCATTTCCACATAGTTTAATGGGTTGACTCCCCAAACCATCATGGTAGTCATGGTTCGCTCCCATTACCATCCTAATAGAAAAAGTCCCTTACTAAGCTAAGATCACTCCACATTCTAGTCCTATATATATCAAGAGATTTAAATCATTACCTAATGTATTTTAGTGAGATATAGATCCCACCAGTGTTTGGTTATAATGTATCCACAATCATTGGTTATAAGCTAACCACCATCATAAAATTAAAATCTAACATATGTGTGCTAGAAATAATATAAATTCATCATATCTATACCCATGAAATTAAATGGATTTAAAAAATATTTTATCATAATATAACTATAAGAAGATAAATAGTCTTCATAATCATTTCATTATTTAATCAATGAACAACCTGGGGAAAACGAAGTGTGTTTCATTATATTTTTATCATGGAATAACCCATAAAAGAGAAACAAAATTCATGATAATATTTTTCTCATAAAGATAAATAATTTATAGAATGAATAATAATTTTATATATATATACATTACCTTGTAAGGTATATTTGACATCAGTGGTTATCCTTATTAGTGGAGAAGTATTTTTAAATAAAAATTAAATGGAATGTTTCTTGAAAAAAAAACCATTCATTGAATATAATTTAAAAAAAATGTATAATATTTTTCAGGAATAATTTTCATTGAAAAATATTGATATAATATAAAGGAAGCAATAAAAATCATGTAAAAAATTTCTTGAGGAAAATATTATTTACCCTTTGGAAAAAACTTTTGAAAACATTTTGAAAATAATTTTACATTGAAATAATTTATTAAATATTTTAAATATTCCAAATATTAGGGATTTTTTTTCATTAAATATAATATTAAAAAATTTTAGGTAATAATGAAATATTATAGAGTTAATGACTATTAAATATACATTTAATTTCGTGTATTTTAAAAACAATGATTATATTTAGATTTTTATTAAAATCCAGAATTGAATTATTTTAAAAATGACATGAATATTATATTAAAAACATTTTTTTAAAAAGTATAACATGGGTAAATTTTTATTTTTAATATCATATATTAATATTAATATTTATTAAAAACATTTTTATAAAACTATTGTATTGGAATAAAAGGGTTTTTCAATCAAAGAGAGAAATAATGAAACATTTCCTTAAATATATTTTACCAATTATATTAAAAAGAAAATTGAGAATTAATTGTTATATTAATCGTAAATATAATTAATTACACAATTATAATAAAATTGATATGAAATATTGAGAGGTTTATCATAAAATATCATCATTATATACTTAATCATACGTAATCCCCAAAAAGGATGAAATTGTAACATAAAACCATTACCACTGTGGTGTCATTGGACACATAATACCCATGAAATTTATATCCATTAATGGATATTTAATAGACATAAATTTCATGATAATCATCATAAAACACATTAACCTAAATTATATACACAAAATAAATGAAATATGTGGTGAATAAGTATTTTGTCTCAGAGAAAAGTCGGGTGATATGGAAATCCCTTACCTTAAGTATTGGCTTCATTCATACGCATTAAGAATGCCTAAATTATAAATATATTATTATTATACACCTATTAATGATAATTGAATATATATATATATATATCATACTATATATTATTCACTTATGTTATTTTATTACCCGTTTAAAAACAATTCAATGTTAAAGTCATGTTTCGGCCAATAACTGCTTTGTTTTTTGTGCATATTTTGATTTTCTATATTTTTGTATCATACATTAATCATGGTTCCATAATATCAAGAATTATAAACATGATATAAATATCATATATATAATTAATATATATGTATTTAATTTAATTCATAAAATATAGAGGTAGAAGATGAAATGCAGTGTACATCGAGATGGTAGGATGTACATATGTATCAACCCAATTTGTTTTTTCTAAATGGATTGAATGAAATAAAATTTGATAATATATCTAAATTAATTATAATATTTATTTCATATACATGTCACATATTTTTACTAATCCTATCCTTAATACAACTTATGTAATGTATGATTGAATCACATTACTTCACGATACTGTTGTCCTTAATACACACAAGTGATGTTATCATTTTCCCAGAAAATGGAGACTGTGAGGGTATGTTTGATATATTAATTCCATAAATATAATTAATATAATAAATATAAAAAAATTTAATATAAAAAAATTATTTTCATCTTTGAGAGGTATTAAGGGAAAAATTACATTGCTTCGCAATCTTGTAGTCCGCCAAACAAAAGAATGATGATTTCATAACTCATTGGATAGAAGTGAATATTTTTTAGGAAATTACCTAAAAATAGAAACATAAAGTTATACATAAAATAATTAGTTTATTAAATCATCAAAATATATTAAAAATTGAAGGAGGTGAAAGAAGAAATAAAACCAAAACAATCATTGATTAAAATTACCTTTTCTTTGTGTATCCTCCTTATATTTGTGACAAAATCCTACTTAGGTTTTCATTATATCCAAAATTTGTCTCATAGGATGAGACGAGTGATGTTTTGAAGTTTTTGGTCATTTATTGGATGATATAGACTTCATAAGAGGTTTGAGGAAGTGGTGGATGGTGGTGGCCTTTTATAAGTTGGGGACAGGGAACCCACATGAAATCTACATAAAATATCCCAAAATAATCAAAAATAAAAAAGATATTCCAAGGGAAAAATATTAAAAAATGACAATTTATTATGAATTTTTATGTATAATATTTAAATATTCTCATACAATAGTAAATTTAAAATTATTATAATCATTTAAACCCTTATATTATTAGTTTAACGTTTTGAAAAATCCATTTTTACCTTAACTAGAATAATTATTTATTATTATTTCAAAATAAATTTGGGATAAAAATTTAGTTAACTATATTTCATAATATCAATTATTCTAATTAAAATAAGAATTTTATTTTTCTATATTCAATTCACAAAATTTTAAAAATATAATTTAATATTAATATCGCATCCGAAATGAGAATATAGATTTTCAAAGATAGAATGTTATAAATATTACAAGGTTTTCTTATCCAATTTTAATATGAAATTTATTCTAATAACCTAATTTTTATTAATAGATATATAGTGGAATTGAAATAATTTTTTAAAAAATCTAAAATATAATATAACACTACAAATAATTTTAACAAAAGTGTATTTTTTAATTGAAAGTCAAAAAATTTTACTATTCATTAAAGAACTATTCTATTCAGAAAATTATAAATATTAAAAGTATGATATTTTTTATATTTTCAAATAAAAAATAATTTTTTTGAAATTAATTTTATAATGGTTTAAAAAAATAAGTATGTGTGAAAAAAGACGACTAATCTGATTTTTTAGAAAAAATATAGTTTTTTATAGTAAAATTGTATTTACTCTTATCATATTATGATAAAACACATAAGATAAATATTAAATATTTGACTGAACAGATATAATATATATTTAATTTAAATTATTACTTTAAACTAGTTGGTTTAATATATTGAGGGAAATATTTTTTCATAGAAATAGGCTTTCATAAAATGATTTACTTTATTTTCAAATAGTTTGTATTTTGATTTCTATTTAATTGTTGACTAAATAATTAATTCGATAAACATGTTTAGAATAAATATTTTCATAATTTTTTTAATAATATTCATACCCTCCATTAGAATGTTTAGGTGAAAAATATCATATTAAATAATAATTTATTAATTGTATGTCGTGTTTCATTTCAAATCGATTTTTCATGTAAGGAAAACTATATAGAGTGTTGTGTTTCATTCATTCTAAAATCTAATTAGAATTTATAGATAAATAATCCGATCATTGATTATAACTCAATTTAAATGTAGTGTTGTATGTAATGAAGTACACACTCGATATTTTTTGGAATGGAAAATAAAGAATCATAAAATCTGTTTGAAAGCAATTCAAAAAATTATGGGGTGTAACAAATTCTTCATAAATATTCCTCCTTGATCCCTTAAAACTTTATATATAATTTCACCATGAATTATGAAAAAATTTAATCATTAACTCATTATCATTACCTTTTACCAAAAAAACCTAAAATGGATTATTTCTCTTGCTAGAGGGGATGTAAATCACAAATAACGGGAAAAAATATGTTGGATTGCAATTTAGTTCATGTAAATAAAAACCAACTGATTCTTTTTTGGCTTAAAATTTCAACTTCAACCTTATTTCTCTATAAAAAATGGAGCACTTAACTTCTATTGAATCATTTGGTGAGGAGTTCTCTATGCATTTTTTATTTCCTATCATCGTAGTCATAGAATTCGATTTAATAAGAGTGATTTCCTAATGGGTATCATTAATTCTACATTGAAATAATATTAAAATACATGATTCTTAATCTAGATATTATGTCACTAAAATGTAGTATAATAAATATCATCCCAAGGTTATACTTAAAAAATTATCTAAAAAACACTTAAAAATAAGGAATGAATAGAAATTATAGATAAAATTGTTTAAAAAAATTTAATCATGGTAGGAATAATAAGAAAATTAAATAATTAGTTATTAATCTATGAAGTAAAAAATAATAATGGAATAATTACCACTTTATACCCATTATTTTTTGGACCATTCATTCCTTTAAAAATATTATCTTTAGATGGATAGACATAATTTTTATTTCGTTAGAGTTGGATACTAGTGTGACCCCTCTTAGTTTTAACACACTCTATACTAGAGTCACCCATTCATACCTATTGATAAAATATATAACCCAAGAAACTAGTTAACATAACTAACCTTAACCATAAATTTTCATGTATGGGAATGTTAATCCATTTATTGCACTATAAATCATACCAACATCAACCCACAATGGTCATTAAACGAAAATGAATATTAGATTTGTTAATAAATGAAAAAAATGAAAAAACCCATCATAAATTTATCTTATAAATAATAAAATTCATAAGTATAATCCTCAATAATATTATACTTACAATGAATTTGAAAATGGATGGAAAAAATTAAAAGAGGCTAGTATGTTTAGCAAGCTTATAGATAAAATAATAAATTTTTGACATCAACAAATAAATGTCCATTTTATTGACCAACTAAAAATAATTTAAAAATATTTGAAAAACATAATACAATTATATAATTCATTAAATATAAAATTTAAATGTGTATTTTCTAATATAATAACATTATAAAATGTTTTGTATTTTTTTATAATAGGATTTAAAAATTTTATGAATTTGGAAAAATGAAAACGTTATTTGAGAAATACAGCTAATAGAATATGATAAAATGGTTGTGGTGTCAATGATAAATTATTTGTGTAAGTATAATGGGGTGTAGGAACTTCTAATGTAATGGGTGGATTGGTTATTTAATTGAAATTTTTAAATGAACAAAAAATAAATAAAAAATTATATATAAGTAATTAATTATTTATTATAGTTGGAAAATAAATTTAAATTATATAAAATACAAATAATATGTAGGAATATTCAATAATAACCCCTTATTCATCAGGTTTATTAGACTATATAGGCCTAGAGCATATCCCCTGGTGATTATATTTATTTTTTTGATTATTTAAAATAATAATATCAAAACAAATCATATATTCAATAGCTGAAATAAAAAATAAGATTGAAAATAAAATAAAAATGTTTAAAATGAGATTTTACCTATTATTTCTTAAAGAAATAAAGGAAATATATAATGTGGTGAACTATGACTAAATATGATAAAAGTAATAAATTCAAATTTTTAAAATAAATATCACAATTTTATTAATGATTTTACTAATGTAATATTAGGATTGAACATTAGAAATGTAGACTTAATCCTTCATTTGAAAATAAAAAATCTAAAATTATGTAAATTTAAGTAATGTTAATAAATTTTACCAAGGTATTTATGTATTAGAAATGAATCAATGTTAATGAAAATGTATTGCCCTTTGGCCATTTATCTTATATAAGTTCATTCACCAAAAACATTTATTACAACATTGTTATTATAAGAATTTAATGTAATGGATGAAATAGTTTCTAGGGATAAAAAATATTCATATAAATAAAATTAGTTGATCATAATTATTGAAATTTATATCATGTTATTTTGATAAAATCATTGAAATAATTATGAGAAGTAATTATTCAGGTCATTAAATGCGAGAACATTTTATTTCATGATTCTCATTCAAGAATAAAATTATTCAAAATAAAAAATACAAATTATAGATACCGAATTAAACATATCAATTAAATTTTCAAATACTATGTTCCTATAATGAAAAATGTATGAATAGAAAATAATACCATTATATAATAGTATCAATATAATTTTTTAATATATATTATATAAATTTTGTGTAAACTCTTTTAGTGATTGAGAAATAGGCAGAGACATAATCATATAATACATAGTAAAGTACATCATATGATCACTAAAAAATAGAGGAATTCATAATGTAACTAAATTGGAAATAAATATAACTGAAACTACTCATTATTTTAAATTTCAATTCAAAATTAAAATAACCTATAATATAGAATTAATTTCAAAAAATTCATTCCCTATTTATGTGATTTTTTTCACATAGTGAGAAAAGGAGTCTAATACAAATATAATTGTTGAGGAATGTGATGAAGAATATTCCTCATACAGGAAAATCATTATACATTAATTCACTATAAATAACAATTTTTTTTATAAACTCCAAAAAAAATTAAACTAAACATTATTAAAATAAATGAAATAACGCATAACATTACATGTAGAAATTGGGGGAGGTGATTTTTCTTAACAATGAAGAAAAAATAGAAAATTTTAAATCAATATTACAATGGTGTTAAAAAAGAATATCCCGATATGAGTAAGGTTTCTATAAATCAATGTAAATAACATAAAGAATAGAAATGAACCACATAGGATGATAATAGGTCTCACTTTTCAATTGTGGAATCTATATTAGTTAGAATTGAAATTAGATAATGGCATCAGGGGTATGGATCTCCGTGGGGTGGGTTAAAGGACATGGGTATCAGTGGAGTTGAATGTTCAATGGCCTAGAGTGGGCGTTATAGTATTGGATGTTAAACCCCTATTAGGGATTAATGAAGGTGGGGGTATGAGTAAAGATGGGGAGTGTAGATATTTAATGGGGTGGGGGAAAGATGGTGAGGAGGGGTGTGGCAACAATGTGGGGGCTCGATGGTGGGAGTGGGGTGGCATGACGGAGTGGTTGGTGTAGAAGGGACTGATGATGGAGGAGGGATGAAACTCAATAATGGGGGGGGGGGGGGTTGAGAGAATTTGGTGAGGAGTGAAGACGACTAGAGAACACCATTTTGTGGTCACTAATTGTGTCAATAAACACCAAAAAATAGTGTTCACCTAAATATTTACTCCCAAATATATGAGATAAAATTTATTTAATTAACCAACAAAGAAACAAAAGAATCTATATACCTATAAAATATTTGGTTTATCAATTACATAAAGACAATTGGTGTATTTGTAATACCATAATGCATAATCACAAATTCATAATGGCAATATCAACTTCTGAAGGTTGTCTTCTGAATATCCTCCTTTCAAACTAAAAAATGGTGATACCCTGAACATAAGTCCATTTTGCAGAACCCTTGGGATCGTCTCAATTGATAAAATAGATCATAAAGTAATTGAAGATGATACTAATTATTTATCATAACATGGTTAACCTTATGATAATCAAAAAAATGTCTAAGAGTCTTGTACAACTTTTTCAAAAAAAGAACCAGTGATGCCTATGGGGGCACTCTCCATTGAATGAAACCTTTGATTTATAATACATCCATCTGAAGTTACATATTAATAAACTCTTTTGATGTCATATGATAATATGGAAGTGTGATAGGATTGGTACCTTGATACAAATCAATCATAAAATACACTCCACATTTTTATGTAAACCATAACAATGTTTTATTTAACATTTCATGAAACTAGAAAATAATAGTAGAAATTTTTTTGGTCCCAATATTCTCTACATATTCTATGTTAAATGTTTCTAATTAATAAGATATGTCTCAAAACACATGTCCCAAAATTCCTACTCAACATGAATTTACCTTCAAATCTCCTCTGAAGTATTGATCAGTCCCATATAGAGAAGTGATACTAACCTTTTAGGTATAACAATATATATGGGCCTTGAAAGTTGTCCAACAATCCATACACAAAATCAAATCATAGACATCATTCTTGAGCATAGAGAAATCCCAAATAAATCCATCCCCATTGATAGCTATTAAAAAAGATTTAAACATAAAGTCTTGAAACTCTCTTTGTAGAGGGTTATTTTGATGTTTTAAAATAGAATACATACTCTAAATATGAAACACCATATGATCAAAAACTTGATAATAAATAAATTATTTAGATGTTACCATATCAAATATATCGATCATATGAATAGAACTCAAAAGAATCATACCTATCATAGTTTAAGGGAATGATTGATTATCCAAGATCACTTTCTCATCTCAATACAACTTATTTCTTACTATACTTTTCTCTTTTGAACCCTATTTTGATTGTAATGGATGAAGAGTCTTTATGTTCATAGAATCACCTGAGATCACATAGTTTGTATGATGAGAATTTTTCTACATCACATGTATCATCAATGAATATGATGCATGAGAAACATGAGATGTGTCTCTAAAACACCACCTTGGAAGACTATGATAATAAGGCTAAAGAAATCCCATCATTTTGTAATTATAACATTCTCAAGGTGGTGTTGTGTAATGTATCATGATATGATTTTTTAAACCACACTAAAAACATCCTAGATTAATTTGGGATAATTTAGGTAGGTTTATAGATCCTATTGTTTGAATAAATGGTGTACCACCACTCTGGAAGTAAGTGTCTAACTTCCACTTGTTCCCAATATTATAGTTCCCACCTATTCCCATATGTATAATAATATACTATGAAACTATATATCCCAATAAATCCCATTATTCCACTATATCCCTAATACAAA
This sequence comes from Viscum album, assembly GCA_963277665.1. Lineage (NCBI taxonomy): Eukaryota > Viridiplantae > Streptophyta > Magnoliopsida > Santalales > Viscaceae > Viscum > Viscum album. The sequence continues at coordinate 1,064,692,377 of OY728140.1, forward strand.
TTTATTTATATTCCATTATACATTGAACTAGGATCATTGAGAAAATGTATGGCATCAAATCAGACATTAAAATAAAATATATTGAAGATTCACATGATTCCACATCTAAGGTAGAGGGTAATAAATTCCAAAATTTACCCCTATACTCCATACCTGAGACATTATATTTCGTCAATATGAATAAGTACATTTTTATGAAATTTTAAATGTGTGATTTTATATTTTTTATCAAACAATTCCTTAAAATCCTATCATGTCATTACTTGGTCTAATTTAGCCTGAACTACTAAATCCCATCATCATCTTTGCAAATACTCCAGAATTTACCTTTCTAACAATACATTCATCTCTACTAGTTTCCCAAGGATATATAAGATTTGATTCATTCTATTAAACTTGGATTATGCTATATATGCTTGGAATCCCATTTATAGATGGATGGATTCTACTATTGGTACTGAATGGAATGGTACAATTATCAAGGTTCATCATTTTTATTTCATAAATCCATGGACTGAAAATCATTCAAAGTAATTTTAACTAGATATTAGTTTGTCTATGGTTCTGGTGGAACCAAATTCTCAACAACCTCTTTGGGTTGAATTTAAAACACCTACTTGGTTCTGTTCACTATAATAAGAAAAAACACTATTTAGTAAAACTTATTGGAAACTAAAGGTTTAGAAATTCCAATTTACCGCATAAACACATATTAAAAAAATATCATTCCACAATTCAACCATCATAAATATTCTATCTATTTTTAAAAATATTTAAACCACTCATTTTATATTCAATTTTTTTTTTAATTTTCAAAAGTTACCAGTTTTGGTCAATTTCATTATTTTTTGATTAAAAATTAATAATGGAGTCATCTTGATAAGTCATTCTATCAATAAATATCGTTAATCTCTCATCGGCTAACCACATGATTATGATGTGATTATACACTAGTAGTGACTTAAAATAATCATGTATCCAACCACCCTAGTAACACAATGTCCATAATCAAAAGGATATATGTTCCTTTTATGTTATACATTTCATTTTTTTTGAATACAAGCTTCTTATTATAATGTAAAATAGTGTAAAATACTATTTTAAAAAATGAATAAATAAATAGAGAACATTTTTCTAAAAAATGAACAATATAAATTCCATGACTGATATCATTTCCTATGTCGATGAATGAATAATATGACACAATTTCTAACATCTTATTCCTATACATGGATTGAGAAGTGGTGGGGGAACTGATATTCCATTTTTGACATCCTCAAGATAAAAAATACAGTAAATAAATTCCCTAGTCTTAAATAAAATTTGCGGTATGCTTTTTTTATTGAATGATAAAACATCCACAATAAATTAAAAACCAACTAAACATTTATATTACACATTTTTAAAAAAAAAACACAAAAAATATAGAGAAAATAATATATATTAGATTATAAGATCAAACAAAAATAAATTATCAAAGAGGACCACAATACAAAAACACTCAATACTCTATAATGATATCAACCAGTAATACCAACCTAATCTAATATCAAACTCCACATTCCATGCTCGTTCTAACAAGAAAAATCCTTAAAGAATAGAGATACCTGTGATTTATATGCGTCTCAATAGATGAGATACACAAATTTACAATATTTACCATAGAGGTGGTGTGTCTAACCTCATTATTATTTCATAAATGACTTCCCACCTCATGCCATTATGGCCAATAATTTTAGCACAAATTATATAAAATCTTTATAGAATTAAAATAAGATAATACGAACTAAATGGAACATTTTAAAAAGGAAAGAATAAAAAATTGCATTATTTTTTTATCATTTAATATGGAATATCATTTTCTGTTTCCACACACAAAACCACACTCACACCCACACAAGCATGGTGTTACCATTTGTAGTGAAACTTCACATGCATACTCCGTTCCATTTTGATAATGCAATTTCATGACCATTATCCATCCTATTAAACTAATAACAAACCGTTCATGGAAAAACCATGCCACATCATTTAAATAAAAATATTATTCCATTAAATCATTTCAAAAAATACATTATATAAATCAATTAAAAAACATAATATTAGTATTATAAATTTAAAATTATACACAAATAGGTTTTTATAAAAACCAATAACCATTCCAATTTTTTTGAATCATGTACAAAAATATCATTTTTGTTATGAATAAAAATATATTTCACCATCATTTCATGAATTTAATTTAATTATAACTAAAAAATCATTTTATAAATCAGCTAGACTCGATAAAAAAGCCTTCTCCCTCATAACGGTTGGAAAAAACAATGAACAATGCAACTAAAATTCAAGATCCAATCACAACCCATTCTTCTTTCACATGATATAACAATATTTAGTTAAAAAATCATTCATTACACATATATATACACATAATGAACTATATATATGGTTTTGAGAGGTATAATAACCTTTGATACAAGATAAAGTGGAATAACATGTACTTACATATGAATATCTACCCCCAACACTCAGGGATTCTCTTATATATTTCTCCCTAAATAATGGTGAACATATCTAGAACCAAGGGGAAAAATTAATTAATGTTATTGAGGGATTAGGAGAAAACCAATGGTTAGGAGGAAAAATTTTAATTAGATCCAAATATTAATGAGGTCTAACTATAAGGTTCATAGATAGTAAAATCACATGGAAACAATACATTGCTACTGGCTTAAGGAAACACATCACAATGTTGTAACATTGTTATACAAGACATGTTCCAACCATTTTTCCCTCAATTTAATGATTCATGGTTTGTTTGAGTGATTCACATGATTTTCCCAAACCATACACAAACAGTGGATTTTCCAAGTTCCCACATTCCACCCTTTGATGGTTTGATAAACATGTTTCACAATTTCTACTCACTACGAACAAACTATGATCCTCTAGGAAAAGGATCTAATGAATTAAAAAACCTCTCATAACATCTTGAAATATAACCCATACCTTATATACACTAAAAATACAAAAAAAATATTTATGTAAAGAAACTAGGGGGGAACTATATATATTTTATATTAATATTTAATTATACATTTGGGGATAATATATTATGAAAATTATTATGATGCTTCCTAGAGCATTGGAGAGGGCTCATTTTTATAATCGTATGGATGTATATGATTATGTTTCAATGAAAATTCGGGGAATATTTCATAGTATTATTTTTATTTTATAGTTTTATTAAATGAAAGTCAATAAATGAATTATCAACACTCAATTAAAATATATCATATAACATATTGTTTTTATGTAGTTAAAAATGCTTTATCATTTTTTCTTTATTATGGTAACTATATGAGATAGTACATAGTAATATGTATATATACATGATATTTTAAAACCGTTTTTGTTAAAAAAGTGTTAATGTTTTCTACAATTGTTCATAAATATTGTTTGAGGTTGGATTCATATATAAGACCTTTTTAATAGTGAATTTCATAGTTAATTATGAATGACGTTGATAAAATTTCATCAATTTTTAATGATTTCATAACTAACCAAATGAAATTTACCATTAACTAATATAGAATATATAATGGTTGAAGTGATAGGAGAGGTTATGAATTATCTTATTATTTTTTGTTACCAATATTTAATTACATGTCAGAAATATAAATTTACTGAATCTTCAATAGTGTCAGTAAGATAATATTTCCTATCAATTAGAAAGAAACAATTTTCCACATGATTGGATTAATTTATTGAATAATTCAAATTTAAAATGATCTAACGTCATCTTATGGTGTTTTTAGTTGTTTTTAAAGGGTTTAGATTCCAATTTTATATAGATATTAAATGTATATGGGTGATAACTCGTGGATATATTCTATAAATAAGGAGATTATATTATAAAATTTTGTAGTTTTACAAGATATAAGTAGTATATTACATTATTATTAGGTTATGACAAAAAAATATTATGGCAATCCTATATTATTTTATTAACCACCAATATATATAAATATTGTGTACTGTTTTTCACAATCTTCTGATTAGAAAGACATAATAATCTAAAAATAAATATATAATTACTTATTTATTTATTATTGGAATTTTATATGGTATCCCTGGTTTCCATCAATTAATAATCAATTATATGATGGAAATAAATAATTAATACTAATTAATAGTTAATAATAATTGGTAGAAAACCTAATACTAATCAATTATTTATATATATTGGAATTTAAATTTTCTCAAATGTCACTAAAAGATATCTTTTCATTTCATATGCATCATTTTTCATGAATATTTGTATTTTTGGTTGGTTGTCTTAATAAGAAATCATTGATATATAATTATTATTTAGTTAAATTAATATCCATTAATAATATATTATGAGATGATTATTCACCATTGAATACTGACTAGTGAAAACTTGATGAATTTTATTTTCAGATAGGGAACTAATGAAACCATTTAATATGTGGATGGTGAATAAATTCATAAATTATAGTATGTAATGAAAATGTACCGCATATTGAGACATTAATAATATGGATCTGGTATTTATATATATCTTGAATTTATACCATTAATCTATTATAAATGTAAAAATAATCCATTATATTCTTTGGAACATCATATATGATGGAATATTATTTGATGGTATAAATTATTTTATATAATAATAATCTTCATTGATCGGTTTTTCCCAATTTTATGTTTAGGTACTATATGAGTGATATATGATTCTTAAAAGAAATGTGTGAATGCCATGTTCTATAGGAGTTGGCATATTCACATTAGAGGGTGAAGTGAATAGGATGTGGATAACTAATTTAGATCTACTTTATTATAATATTTCATTATAATTTTAGGTAATTAAATTTGTTTTATTACTAATTATTTCATTTTATGTGTTATTATATTAAGTGTTCAATTTTATTTCGAAGTATTATATTGGTGAGTATTATGGTTATATAATATTATTTATAATGGTTTTTTATTAATATTTGTATTATGTGTATATTATATTTTATTCTTTTTTTGTAAATTAAATAATTAAATAATTTTTTAATTTATTAAGTAATTAATATATAATATCTATTTATTGTAAAAAAATTATTTCTAAAATTATTTAAATGTATATTATTATTATGAAATAAATTCATAGTTAATATAATTAAATAATTTATAAATGGTGTCCGTATTTATAACATTAATTATTTTCTTTATAATATTCTAACATTTTTCAAATTTTTACCAATTAGATTTTATATTAATTTTTTATTCAGTTTTTAATTATAATTTTCATTATATTTTAAATTTATTTTTTAACTTAATTGTGATATTTGTAGTTTGATCCAGTTTCTGTAAGGGTTTCATTGATTTTATATGGACTACACAATGGTAGTGCTTACTATATAATGGGCGATGTAGCACTATGTAAAGTTAAAAATAATATAATAATGGAACCCAAAGCTTCAAATTGACAATGAAATAGAAATGAAGGGAAACATAAAGGTAAGAAAATGCGTAACTATGATGCATAAAAGTATCTCCTACTCCACATAAAGTAACCAAAAATATAAACCATATTGTATAAGTATCGGTGGGAGGCTCATTCAAATGATATTCATGCCGAAAAAAACTACTTAATAGAAAATACATCTCATGTAAGGATATATAAAAATAATCATATATTATGTAAATGTATCTGAGGCTATTTAATAGTAATGTTAACTAAGGTAAGAGTATAGTTGTACATACATAAAGCTACCCTAAACCTATAAACATCTACATGAGGAAAACATCAACAACATTAAAATAGTGTAATGGTAAACACACATATTGATATTTTGGTTTATGAGTTGTGATGTAGCTTTCCACTCACATAAATTTATAGGAAAAGGTATTTTAAATGTGATAGGATCTATTTAATTAAATAAAATACAATCATGAAGTCAATCAATTATTTATGAGAATATGATTGATGTTTCTAGAATAAGACTTTGGTTGCTACAAAATGAACATTAGGAGATCATCCTTTTTTAGATATTTTAACTTGAGTCACATGATAACTGAAGTAAATATTTTCTCATTCCACTTGTATTATATCATGGTAGTGATTAATGTTTGGTCAATGCTAAAGGTGGTGAGAAATAGAGGAAAAAAAGTGATCATAAAGAGGCATTGAGAAATAGGCTGATGTAGTAGAATATATATGGGATTGGAGGTGGATCCCAGAAAAAATGGGTTCACAAATCTAGGAATAAGACATAGAGGAAAGAATTTCCCTTTCTAGAAAATCATATTTTTTTTATTTATCGTATATTATTCAATTGTGGTCTTTATATGAATTTCTTTTATTAAATATATTCTGTTGAGAACATGTATTCCTAATTCATCTTAGGGAATTGGATAATTATGGATTGAAATCTATTATATGTTTTTACATGATTAAATAATTAGATTCTGTTTTCAGTTCATATACTATTATCATTTTATATCTTTATTAGAATAAATGGCTTTTATATTCTACATACTAATAGTTGATGATAATGGAGTTTTAACCATTTCATATCATCTAATGTGCTGGAAACTATAAAAGGATGATGATTATAAGATCTATAATTAAAAATTAATTTTATATGTTTATGATTGAAAAATATTTACTATAGAGGGTTCACTATACTAATATTGTCATCAATTACAATATGTTGTTTCAAACCTCCTTTCCTTGATTATTTGAATAAATTTTTATCATTTTATAGAAAGAACATAAATTATTAAAAATCTATCTAGATCGATGCCTATCAGAAATTAAAACAGTTTTCCCTTTTCTATATTTCTCGCTCATATCAATATTTCCTACACACAATGATCTATCTTGTGATAATTTTCACAAAATAATTTCTATTAAGTCAATTAATTTTTTTTTGATTTTATTTAAAGATTATTTTATACAAATTTATTTTAGTATACTTTGTACAATATGATGCTCACACTTCAATTATAATAGTTCTTTTAGGTTCTATAAATAATTAAATTTTCATGATTTCATTGAGGAAATTTCACTATAACTTCTAAAATTACATTAATTATAATTAATCCCCCCATTTTGTATATAACCATTTAAACTATTTAAAACTACTGGATCTATATTTTCTTAACCCAAAAATATACATTAACATAAAATATAAAATTTATCTTAAAGGGAAACACATGATTCTTTTATATGATTCGTCCGTAACATGGTAACCCTCTTCAATCATAATTCAGTTATTATCCAATGAAATTGAACAACATTTTATTTCAAATGTTGATATAATAAGGATGGTATTATTTTATTCATATAGTTCATCCCACACTAATATAGAATCATTTGGTTATTTTCATTCTATGAAAATAATCTCAGTAAGATTAATTTCATCCCACTTATAATTATAATTTCTGTATGAATGAAATATATTATTAATTAATTTAACCTTATTATTTAATAAAATGACTTTTTATGTAATATGGGTATATAAAACACCTTCAGTTATTTAGTTTTATTATATCTTATCATATTTAAAAGACTGTTAACCTTCATTACCATTGATAATATTATCATTGAATAGTGATCATATGATTAGTATAAATAGAGGGTTTTGATATATCTAATTGATATAGACAATGGATGTTATGGCCTCCACTAGTTGGATCATACCATATGATTCCCATTTATTAGAGCATTTGAGGGAAATAGTCTCATTGGTATTTTCCCATGACCATGCCCAACGAGAGATCCGTTAACTTAAACATGAGTGAAAATGTTTACATGAGAAGTTCAAGGACATCGAGATCAAATCCCAAATCATGTGTGCTGATCCACTGCATAAAAGTCTCATTGTCATAAAACATACCATTCAGGTGTTTTTTGGTGTATATAGGGTACATGCATTTGGGATATAATAACATGAATAAGTATTTTTTAAATTTTCAAAAGAATAATGTACATGTTTTTATCTTATCATTTCATTATAAATGATATTTATTTTTATACAATGAAAATGATTTTTTAATTAGTTTTTAATTTAAATAAATAAATTTATTTTAATTAAATATTGTATTTTTTTAAAAAATAATATTTTAATAATATTATAAAATAATTCTAATCAAATATAAATATTCCAATTTTTATTATGAAGTTAAAATCAATTTTTATAAGGTTTTGAAAACAATTATTATCCAAAATCCAAGATTTTTTTCAATAAATGTCAATTATTATTTTAAATGTTAAATTAAATATATTTATAAAATTATATTAATGAAATGAAAATTATTTTTGAAATTAGAACATTGAAATAATTAAATGATGAACGTTTCATAATTTTTAGAGCCAGTTGATTTTTTTTGGTAAAAATTAAATACCGTATAAAAATATGTTGTCTATTATGACATCATAATGACCGAAAAGAAATTTATTATATACTATAAATGGTATACAATAAAAAATATTTTTTCCCTTTAATATATTTTAATTTTATGATTCCTTTATGAATCCTCCAATTTTTTTAATATATTTTAATGTTTTAAAATCATTTCATTATGAGTATGATTCACTTCCTCATCATCATGGATATTATTTTATTATGATCAGAAAATGATCTTATGAAAAATTGAATGCCACTCCCATTTGGATGAAACCATGGGAACAATAATGGTAAGGTTTGTGTTTTTGGTTATTTTATTATATAGTGACCAAAACCGATGTTTGATAAATTATATAGAATTAAGAACTAATTTCATATATAAACCCACCAAACATCCTATTTTTCTTCACTGAGAATAATCAGAGAACTTATTTACTTTTACATTCCCTTTATGTATTCCTCAAACGGTTCCCATATGCCCTCTAGAATATCATCCCATGCCTTTGGAGTCACACTCACAATTATAAGGGATCCTCCCATTCTCAAATTTATTAAAGATTCTTTATTATCTTATGCCCTTAATTTATAATTCCAAATATTTGGATATGTCAATAAATGACCTTATTACATCAAATTTCATTTTAAAATGATGAGATACCCCTTTCAATCTTTTCTACGTATTTTATGATTTTTTATGTCCTGATATTATACAACATAAATTTCACCACTATTTTCCATGACAGAACAATTGTGTACTGAATAACATGAAAATTTCCTATCAAGTGTGTTCAACATTATACACATAAAATTCATTTAATTTTAACATAAATGTATTTTTTCAATACTCCCTGATTGTGGAAAAAATTATTATTATGAATGAATCCATATAGTATAGTCTATGTGGCACACTTTAAAATGATAATACAATGAATGTGAATGGTGCACCAAGAATTATACAACACTCCAATGCATTGGGTAATCTTTTGTTTCATGAGAATTCATATTGGAATAAGGATTAAACTTTATTATTTTAAGGTACTTTTCTATCATGATTTTTTGGAGGTTATCCTTGATATATGTTTATGATGTAGTGTTTTAAGTTGTTTCCACATTTCCCACATTTTATTTTATGTTATAATGTTATATCATGCATCAATGTTCAAATTTATGACACTCATCCTGTTTGTGTCCCACTATTATGACTATTATCTAGAATTTATTAATCTCTTCATGTTATTCCACTTCTATTCCATTACCTGGAATTATACATTGACCAGTTCATATGTGTGTCCCTAGGTTTTCTAATACTGTTTTAAGTATGAAAAAATAATATGATACTGTGAAGGAATATTTCAAAAATGTTTTCATATCACTTGCTTTATGTTTTCATTAATGTACCTAATTAATAATGATACTTGACCTCCAAATATTTTTGGTTTTATTAAGTGTCATATAACTTAATAATTAATTTATTAATGTTACATAAAGAGACAGATTGTTAAGGTTGGTTTCCAATGAAATGATTCATTATTATTGTAATTAGTATTAGAAAACTCTATATAAATCCATATGAATAAGGATATTTATAAGAAAACATCACTAAATTTTGGAATGTATATATTAAGTGATTTATCAATAAAATGCATTCCAATCTTGATAATACCAATGGATGTGGATTTGGAATAGATTTATATATGGTTAAAACCCCAAAACACCACGTTGAGCTAGAATCGAGCAGAAACTAGTCTAAAATAATGGTCCCGGTGGCACACCATATTTGACACTCCGAGGGAATATAATTTGGGAAATTCATAATCTAATTATTATCAATTATTAAGAGATCAAAAAAATTCCCATGAAAATATATGGCCGAAAAGATATCATAGAGAACATAGATTGAATCTTATAAATTCATATGTTAACGAAACACATGAAATTTATATGTAATCTATCTAATTTCATCAGATTACCATTTATGTGTTTAATAATTAAAAAAATACACATCCTTACTTTTACATTTATTCTATCCAATAACATGAAATAAGAGGAACCAGGTAAACAATAAATTTGATAGGAAATGTGATGACTATCCCAATATGATGCCCAACCAGATAAGAGCTAAAATCATGAAAATTATAAAGATACCCTCCTAGATAACTCATGTTTTCAATTGAAACATAGATATGGATGAGAAAAAAATAGACATTACAAAAAACATAATGAAATTGATTTATTTATATGATAATGTTCTTAGAAATTCAGTGGATCATCTTATTCCTAAATAGAGGAAAAATAAATCAACTCCATTTAGATGATCTTCTCCATCATTCGATGTTCCAAAAATAAAACAGTTATATTAGTTGTTAATTTTATGGAGGGAAAATCAGATCAGTGGTTCACAATGATCAAGAATATAATGCCCGAGGAATAGTTCAATGTAATGGCGGTAAGGGAATTATAGTAAATGATTTTTATAAATACTTTCCTTGCACTCTCCGACCTAGAATGTAAAGGTTTTTCATTTCCCTTAAGAAAAAATGATTAATCTATCATAGTATACATATAAAACATCAAAATATATGAATGATACTCCATTGGGTTTGATTTTACCCCTGAATGCATGGTTGGTTACTTATTTGGTGGGATAAACCTATTCTATGAAAATCCCAGAAGATCTATGGCTTTGATATATTTGATGAAATTACATTATATAACCTAAAAGTCTTAATAGAGATTAGTGAATCTCATGTGTATCATGTGGATAATAAGTGGATAGTGGGGTCTAATTATAGATATCCAATAGATAAATATAGTGGTTCTATGATATTTCAACATCCCATGTTTAAACAGAGTGGAAAGAAAAACCATGAAAATTTTAAAATGTGGATGAGGTGATACTTTAGGTGTAAGAAGAAAGGGAACCCTACTAACAATTATGGATAAGAGAATCCTGCCAATCCGATGGAGGAAATGAATTATACAGTTATCCATTAATGCATTATTCATTCATTCAACTACATGGAACCATGGAACTTTTCAAAAAAATTCACTAATATAATGTTTTTTTAAGAAAACCAACATCCTCCGAGGAAACAATAAAGATATTTTTCAATCACAACAGCTGAGGTGTATCCTGAAAACAATGTGGTGAAAGGTTTTCATGTTATTCAATCAAGAATAGTGAACATAATTTTTTATTTAAATTGATGCATTTCTTTATAGAAAAAAATATTAGTACAACAATTCAATTACCTCAAGAAGTCATGAAATTAGAGCTATATGTGGAAATTAAAAATGGGAAAATTATTTCACCCCATGTATAAAAATCATTACTTGGGAAAAATTGGGGGATGAAAATCCTATTAAACATTGTTATACGCCCATTTGTGTAATTTTATGAAATTATATGAATGTATTGTCTTTGCTTATATAGATCCAATATGAATATCATTAATAAGGAAATCGCTCTGTGTATCGTGAATCAACCCTTGATTCTAAAAAAATTCAACGAGAAAGGTGAATCTTCATTACCACTAGCATATCAAGAATAGATAAAATTTCCCTATGAACAAGAATATATAGATAAAATTATTGACTCTAAGGATTGAATCATTTTTAAAAACATTCCCATTGTGAGGGAATACATTTATGTGTTTCCATAAGAATATCATGATCTTCCCCTTAGCTAGGAGGTTAAATTTTCAATAGAGCTAATACTTGAAGAAATTGCATTATCTAAGACACTGAATAGAATGGATATTGATAATATTGAAGGGCTAATGAATTTACTACAAGTGAATTAGGATAAGGGGTTAATACAACCAAGGGTTCACCATGGGGGAACTAGTCCTCTTTTTCATGAAGATGTTTGGGTCAATATGATATTACATTGATTATCGTGAGAAAAAAATTATAATGATAAAGAACAATAATCCTCTACCATAGATTGATTTTTTTTCAACCATCTATGGTGAGAACAATACTTCTCCATGGTGGATCTACAATCAAGATACTTCCATGTTAGGGTGAAGAATGAGGATATCCCCAAGAATATAGTTTGTACATGTTATGGGAATTATGAGTCCATAGTAATGCCATTGGAACTCAATAATGCTCAAATAATATTCATGGAACTGATAAATAGAATCTTTAGATTTTAACTCAACAAAGTTTATGTAGTCTTTATAGATGTCACGACCCGTCCTTGGGGCCCGTGCCGTGACTACCCCAAGCCCGCCTTCCATAGGCCAGGGGCTGGAGAATAGCACCAAGGCATAATTCCAGGTAAAAAGGGAAGGCATTGCCTTTGTAAAGTAAACAAACACCACAGAGCAAGCAAGCTGAAGTAAACACTAACTAAAAACTGGGTACAACAGTAAGTGCAGAAAAGTAAGTGGGCCAGAATACAAACCCAAACTAAAAGTAAAGTACAAATGAAAAAGGGAGTACAACAACTGAAAAGTAAAGATGCAGCCTCGAGCCATCCACTGGAAGTCCCACCTGAAGGGTGGCTATAGATAGCCTCCACAGCTCCTCGGGTCCTGCCGTCCGCTCCGAGTACGTCCCGCCCAGTGGTCCACCTCCAGGTACCGACCTGCTCCACAAGCCCCAACCACGATCAATGCTGTCCATCGTCTGCAACCAACACAACGTAGTGCGGGCATAGCCCGTGCAGGGGTGAGTATAAGATACTCAGTAGGGACCCCGAGACCCCTGAAGGTCTCCCAGAATCCACAAAGGATAATCCACAAAGGAAAGATGTAATCATGAAGTAACATTCGACACTACTTAGGTATATGCCCATACATATACCTAAGTCATCAATTCCAGTTCGGCTCCAACATCCGAGCCCATGTACAACCCAGTCCACAATGGAAAGCATAATGTAATCCACACAGGATATCAAGTCAATCTTATCAAAGATAAGGATTGAAAGTCAAGATTCAGCTCACACATGTATACTTCTTCGTAAGACAATATAGATGATCAAATGTAGCCACTTATTCATCTAAGCCGTCAGACCCACACATGATCGATAGGTACTAACCCCCGCAATGACCCACAAAGGATCGATAGGTAACTAAACCCCGCAATGACCCACACAGGATCGGGCCAACACAGGATCTGTAGGTGCTGGCCCATAAAGGACCGCTGAGCGCTGAACCACACAGGAAATGACCCACACAGGATCGGTAGCACTGATCCATGTAAGATCACTGAGTGTTGTAGTCGTCGCCGTCGAATCCACGAAGGATTTCTGTACAATCGTCATCGTCGTCGCAGTCGTAGCTAGCTCTAGGGTTCCCGCACACAGCAAGCTCATCTGGGAGGGTCTTCTCCATGAGCCGAGGGGCTGATACATCAACTAAAACATAGTCCAAAGTTGATGTATCCAAAAGTTCCGTATCACCAACATGAACTCAACGTCATAGAAGACACGCCAATCAGATGCTCGGTCTGAGAGTTATTGGATTTTTCGTCCTAGGGGACCGGTTGGTTTTTAATTCAAAACCAACCCGACTATACTCCAACTGCATCCAAATCTCGAGCAGAGTAATCCAAAATGTCCATCTCACTAAGAGGAATCCATCAAAATCAACGGCACGCCAATCAGACGTCTGGAGCTCATGTTATAAGCGTTTCCGCTCCAGGGGCCTGGTTGGTTTCGTGTACGAACCAACCCATCCGAACACAAAGTTCCCCAAAACCTTGAGTGAAATATACCGAAACGACCTTCTCAATCCAAGGATCGCATTGCAGCTGACGGTGCATCGATCGGAGGTCCGAAGCCCATGTTATTGGAAAAAGATCGTGAGAGGTCCGGAAGTAGGGGGTTCGGGCCTGGTCTGACCCGGCCCAGTACCCCTGGTTTGGCCCGAAATGGGTAGACTCGACCTACGTCCGGCCCTTTAGGGCATGGCGCGGCCTAGCCTGGGCGCGGCTTGGCCCGGCCTAGGCGCGGCTCGGCCTGGCCTGGCGGGTTCGGCTTGGCCAACTCGGCTAGGAGGCTCGGCCGTAATGGCCGAGCGATGAAGGGTGGGGGGGGGGGGGGCGCTGCCCCCCCCCCCCCCCGCATTGTGAAACCATGGCCCCCATGCGGGGGGCCACTCCAGATGGCCAGCCGGGGGTTACGACCCCCGATGATTCCCCCTGACTGGCCGGCCGGCTGCTACACCACAGGACCAGCGCGGGTCGTTCCCCCTGCTTCGACGCCGGCGGCCAGGAGTTGGCTGCCGGTCCCTGCTCCGCCGCGGCCTTGGTCTGTCCTTCATGGTGCTACGGCGCCGCGCCCCTCCACTGTGGCCCTGCTCTGGCCACGGTGCCTTTGTGATTCTCCGGCGCGGCGCGACGGCGCCGCGCTTCTCCGCCCTTCCTTTAATATTTCCCGCACGGTGCTTCGGCACCGCGCCGCCTTACACGTGCCAGAAAAAAAATCAAACCAACAAGGGGGGAGGAGGGTTGTCCATGTTCGTGCGGTCTGACCTCCTTCCTTTATTGTGATATCAGGCAGCTCAAATTGAAATGAAGAATGGAGGCATAAGTAATCACGAACAAACAATTAAAATAAACCACTAACTCGAGCGTAGTCGTCGAACGAGGTTGTCATGGAATGGGACGTCGAGGAATTGATTTCCGCGGAAGAAGGCGGATCGTCACGTCGTGGAGCAACGGTGTCTCCCATCCTTTGACGCGGAAAGAAATAACGAGGTGAGGCGCGTCGGGTCGTCGATCTCCGAGGAAGGTGTCTCTCACCGTCATCCATCGTCGGAGGTCGGCGTTCTTCGCGTTCTTCGTCGAGGAGGAAGAACTTCAATAACTTGAGAAAATTCTCCCCAACCTCTCACAACCCAACAACCTTCAATAAAATAAGAGTTTGCCTTATTTTATTTCTCAATCCATACGTTTTGAAAATCAAAAAAAAAAAATCAATTAAATGAATTAATTGCAACATTTTAAACCGCGCAAATTAATTGAGGCGTTTCATAAATAGAAAAATGCAAGGGTCGACTCCCACTTAATAGGGGTGCATGTGAGTTACCATAATTAAAAGGGGGTTGAGGAAGTTGAATGAAATAGTGGGGATCGTGTGGGCCCCACCTCACAAATATCCTACCTAGTGGGTATGATATTGTGGGTCCCACTCCAAACACTTATCTTAGGTTAAACAACTTTAAGTAAAATAAAACTTGGTCGCACCATTTTTATTTTATTCCTTTACTTAACCCAACAAAAATTAAAACCACACCCGAGCAAACAAAACTTTGGAAAAAGTGTTTCTAATAAATTACTGGTGCTTCGATTCCATCGGTGCCCTCAGAATTCGATTCTGAGAACCAGTTTAAAAGTTAGAAAACCCGCTCATTCATTCACTGAACGTACCCGAGCTAAACTTCGGAAAATGATTCCGGGAACACTGGGCCTCGTAATCAGGTTCCGTCAGAAACTGTGTTCTTGTAAAATCTCAAAGAAAATTAAGAAAAAAAAATTCCCTTGAATTTTACGGGTCTTTACAATAGAAGGTATTTTAATATAGTCCAAATGGAAGGATATGTATGAGAATCATCCAAGCACTATTATAAAGACCGAACCAATGGATATGACTTATTCCAAGTACAAAAAATGTGAGTTTTGGTTGAATTAATTAAATTTCTTGTGGTATATCATTACAAGAAATGGAATATCTATGGACCCTTCAAAAGATAATAGAAATTTAATGATGGTCATGTCTAACATATGTGATAGATATCGATATTTTCATTGGATTTACTAGGTACTATTGTCAATTACTGATAAATTTCTCATTAATATAAAGCCCTATGACTATGCTAACACAGAAGAGAGTCAAACATCAATTGAATGATAAATGTGAATAGTGTTTCATGGAGTTAAAATATAGGCTTATATCTTCATCTTTTGTCACACTAATAAAAGTAGATAACATTTAGTTGTGTTTATTGACTCTTCAAAGAAGGTATTAGATGGTATATTAATGAAAAATGATAATATTATAACCTATGCTACAAAGATATTAAAAGTTAACTAACATAAATACCAAAAAATGATCTAGAGTTAGCTGATGCAATACTTTATTTGAAAATACAGTGGTATTTTCTCTTTGGGGAGAAGTGTGAGATATATATCAATATAAAAAATTCAATATGTATTTACATAAAAAAAGTTGAATATGAGAAAATGAATAAGGTTATAAATATTCTAGGACAATGACTGATTGATTCACAATTTTCATATGAATGATAATATAGTGGAATAATTTCTATGTATAAAGGATCCAAAAATCCAATCATTGTTGTGAATTTAGAGGGATCTAGTATTTGTAGATAAGAAAAGGATAGAAATGTGAAGAAAAAAGAAATAAACATCATAAATACTTTCACAAATGATTTCTCAACCATCCTTTATTATTAAGATAAATGACTATTAGATATACGATGTGGGAATTTAGAAGAAAGTGGAATCCATGAGAAAATTTCAATCATCGAAGATTCATGTTGATGAAGAAGGATTTGTAATATTTGTGTCACAACTATGTCTACCATAAAATCCTCATCTAAAAACAAGTTTTTGGATAATGAACATAGTTAGAAATTAACTATATATCCTATAATCATGAAGATGTATTGATAAATCTAAAAACACTATTGGTGGGGAAATATGAAGAAGGAGATCATGGAATAGACATCATGATTTTTTTATGTGAGAATGTGAAGGAGTAATGGTAAAAATTCTAGTGAATTATGAAACTGTTATCTATACCCACATTGAAATGGGAATGCATCACCATAGAAATTGTTAACATTATTTCGAAGACATCAAGGGGAAATAATGTTGTTTGGTTTTTAATGTATCTTATTAAAAATACTACACACATCATTAGGATTATATAAGAATTACCACTCAATAAATTATGAAAATATACACATTAGATAAGTGGTGAGGTTTCATGGAACAACACTATTGATTGTATCCGATCAAGAACCATGATTTAGCTCCATGATCTGGATGTTTATATTTTAAATCCATCACAACTTATCACCCTAAAAATGATGGAAAATGTAAGTGGAATATCAAGAAACTCAAGGATATGTTGAGTTCATGATCTATTAACTTCAAAGGATGAGGTAACAACATCATCTACTGTTGGTGTTACCATACAAAAAATAGTTTCCAATCAAGAATAAAAATGGATTTATATGATGTTTATTATGGGAAAAGATGAAAAATACTTGCCTTCTGGGATATAGTTGGTGAGCATAAGTTGCTACGACCTGAAATGGTCAATGAAATGGAAAACAAGTTGAAAACCATTCAACAACAAATAAATGAATCCCAATGTATATAAAAATATTTGTAGAATATATTTTATGAGAACTAGATATTATATTTTGATACATGGTATTCTTCTACACATCCCCATGGAATAAGGTCATAAGATTCGGGATGAAGGTAAATCCTAGTATAAGATACATTGGTCCCGTTTAGATGCTTACTTGTATCAGAGCGGTGACCTATCAACCAGAACTTCAACCAAATATATCTCAAGTTCATGATGTATTACTTCTATCTCCCTTGAGGAAGTACATACTATAACCCTCACAAGTACTCAATATAAAGGTGGAAACATTAGAGAATGATCTTCCCTAAGATAAGCAGCCAGTGAAGATCATAGATCATTGATAAAATGATATATCAAATAAGAGAAAACACCTGGTCTAAGTGACGTAGGAAAACTACATGTTTAATGATGAAACATGTGAGCTGCTGGAAGTGAGGGAAAAAATCACCCTAATTTATTTTAATATGGGGAAAAAAATTTTTGAGTGAGAAGTTTATGATGGAGGGAGATTGTAAAGACACAATAATTTATAAATAAAATTCTCCTTATAATTTAATTAAATATCTTATTATGTAATATGTATATTGAAATCATATGAACTGTTTTGGTTTTCATATATCCAATCGTATTTAAAATACTATTATCCATATTTATCCTTTATAATATATCTATTGAAAATTAATCCTATGATTAGTTTAAATATAGTGTATTGAAAAATCCAATTTCCATAGTGAAAGGAAGTGTTATTCTCAACTAGTATTATCATGCCCTGTGATCCCCATTTATCAAATAATTCAAGGGAGATATCATAATTGGGATTTTACCTTGACAAATCTGAATATAAGATCAAACAACCTAATAATGAGTGAAACAGTTTATGGGAGAAGATCCAACTCATCATGATTATGCCTCAAACCATGTATGCCAAACCACCGCATTCAAGTCTCACCACCAGAAAAATTACAATTATGTCATTTTATAGTGTATTAAGTGGATTTTAATCATGAACATAATAACATGAATATAAGTATTGTATTTTTTCAATATAAAAATGTTCATATTTTCCTAAAATTGTTTATATATAAATGATTTAAATTTTTATACATAAAATAATAAAACATATTTTTAATTACAATTCAATTTAAATTATGAGATTTATTTTTAAAATTAATGTTTCTTTGAAATAAATAATATTTTAATATTATTATTAAATGATTATTAACCAATATAAATGATTATATAAATTTTATTAAGTCTGATATAAATATTTTAAGGGTACGAATAATTGTATTATCAAAAACCCCATCATTTCTTAATAAAAGTGGATTCTTATTTTAAAAGTAAAAAATCACATATTTAGAAACATATTATGATTAAATTACTATATATTTAAAATTATAACATCAAAATTATCCAATGGTTAGTTTTTCATAATTTTTGAAGAGAGTCAATTTTTTGGGTAAAAATTGAATACCATGTAAATTTAAAATAGGTATAATAACATCGTAATGACCCAAATGTGATTTAGTGAATAATCTAAAGTTTATCCACTAAAACATATATGTTTTATTATTAAAATAATGTGACTTAATGAATCGTTAATGAATCCTCCAAAACTATTAATATATTTTGAGGTTTTAAATTTATTTCTTTAAAAGTGTGAATCACATCCATATCAGCAAGGGTATTATTTTATAATAACATCCCTTGTAATAATAAGATAATTAAAACAACTAAAATTTTATGTATAATTGGGGAAAAAATATGGTGAGGTTCATAGTAGTAGTCATTTTATTATAGAGTCCACAACCTATTTTTGAGAAATAATAATGAATTTCCCCCACATTTCCTATATAAATCGACACAATATCTAATTTATCCCCAATAAAAATACTTGTATGATTTAATTACTCTTCACTCACATATATAGATTCCTCTCATAGTCCCACTAATATCTCAAGAAGATCCTCCCAATAGTATGGAGTCATGCTATCAAGGTAAATGATCCTCCCATTCTCCCCCCTGAATGGCTCGGAGGCCCTATATTTTTATTCATCATTTATAATACTCATTTTAAGGGTTTACGAGGATCCATTAAATGGAAAATAGGATTCATAACACATTACATGACCTAAAGGACTTAGAAAAATTCATCCATGACTATGAATACTTGGAATTTCCCCTCCCTTTAGTCTACATAATGATGTCAGTTCTTTGACATCACATTACTGTTTGGCTAGTTGTCTTTTATAAAGAAGCACATTCCTGTTACCAATGGAATTTTCCATGCACTCCAATTATTAAAAATATATTTGTTTCTACTCTGGTTAATGTTCCTACTCTGGATTCTCATATAGAGCATGTTCCTTGTATATTCTATCTAGTTTCTTCTTCAGATCATGTGGCCTAATGGACTTGAGGTTCCCTGAAGGACTGATGGTTTTTTGAAGGCCTTATGGTGGAAAAAAGTCTATACTGACCTTAAGTCATGAAAGGATTGATGTTCTGAAGGACTTGAAGGCCAAAAAAATTATTCAAATAAATAATTAGATGAATTACTCATGTTTATACAGTGCTAAATAATACATGATGATGTACCTCCACCAGTATCTGCTAAACTACTACTATAGTGACCCAATTTTTTTTGTCCACCTAGATTTGATCCTGCGTCTCTAGGATTCCATTTAGGAATTTCTACTACTTGGTTACAAGATCACTAACATCCCATTATAATCTTTATTGATTTCACTTTATTATCATATTCCCCACCTTTACAATTCATAATGTTGAGATATCTCTCTCTATGTCCCTATTAATTACCATTTTATTTCCATATTATGAGAGTACCCTTTCTACCTCATCATCCCCTTATATGAATTTTTTTTTTTATTTTTTTATGTTGCACAAATTTCACTATGACTTTCTAAGAATAAAAAAATGTATAGTGAATACCATACCTTTTTCCAATAAAGGGTTTTTTACATTATACACTTATACTTATTTGACTTGGGAGTTACATTTGTTCATTTAAAACTCATTGATCTTGGAATAAAAAATGACGATGAATCAATCAATGTTGTATGATGTATGTGGCACACTTAAGAAAGAGAATAAAATGAAAGTGACTGGTGTGACTAAAATTATAAAGCTCTGTAATTAATTGGGTAATGTTTAGTCTCATGAGAAGTCCAATTAGAATACATATTAAACTATATTCCTTTATGGGACTTTTTCCATTATGGTTTATTAGAAAGTATCCTAAACCTATGTTTGTGATGTGGTTTTTTTGTCACTTCCACATTTCCCATGTTTTATTTATGTTATCATGATGTATCATGCCTCATTGTTTGTGTTTATGATAGTCACCCATTTTATGTTCCATTGATATTCCTATTGTATAACATGAATTAATCTCTTCATGTTATTCCATGGTAATTTTTTTATTTGGATTTATGGATAAAACCATTATTATGTATGTCCTCATGTCAGACCATACAATTTTAAGTACGATTTAATAATATTATAATGTTAAGGAAGATTTCAATAATGATATCATATCCAATTTTTTATATTGTTATCTAATGTTACTTCTTACTAAAGACACTATACTTTTCAATATTCCAAGTCTTATTTAGTGCAATATTATGTAATAAATCTTGTGTTAATGTGAAATAAAGTGAAGGGTTGTTATAATGTAATTATAATATAGTACTAAACAATATATAGACAATGATTTATGATTTCAGTAGATCAAATATGATATCCTTTTCCAAAAAATCTATCATTGACTTCCTTTTTTATTTAGAAACAATATCTTGAAGAACTATCTCCCCAAACCACCTTTCTCCTAGATCATGTACAAAATATAATCACAAAAATTGGTAAACTCAAAATTCAAGGATATTAGTCTCTAATTGGTTTTCAGATACTCTACATTTATGTTTCTATTCCCAAACTATTATTTTATCTACATATTCCATTATCATGTACATTTTCATACTGGTTATCATAAACTCTAGTCTTTTAATTTGACACTCCTCTTTCTCCATCAACAAGATTCATCACACTAGATCTACATTATAGAAAAACTATTAGATAATTTTTTAATTTTTATATAGCAAATTCTATTCTTGTATATTAGTATATTTTTCTCTACTCTCATGTACATAACACTTCATTTATTTTTTATTCACTATAAAAAAAGTTTATTTTAGATATAGATAATACCTGATATCATCTTCAATACCATATGTATATATATTAAATAATTCGTTGTTCTATAATTTCAATGAAATAAATATCATAATTTATTATAGAATCACCCCTCTATATAAATTTCTAGAACTCAGTCTCACTACTTAACAATTATAATGTAATTTTGTTCCCATAATCATTTAATATTATTATTTTCAACAACTACTTATCTATTCAATAAATAATTACTATATAATTTCTATAAAATAAAATTTCTAAATGTAATATAGAACCCCCATCAATATCCTATGAAAGATATCAGTCTCACTATTTTAAAATAATAATTCAAGTTTTTTCACATAATCATTGAATATTATTATTTTTGTCAACAGATTATCCCTATTGGTATTCAAGAAATTTCTTTATTTTTATGTGATCTGAATTTACCTTAATCGTTTAATTCTAAACATCAGTGAAATATTTTGGAGTATTTCATCTCAAATATTAATCCATCAAAATCAAATGTTAATAAAATATAACTATTATATAATAACATATTTTAATTGTTTTTTGAGTGCTGCATCTCTACATGGAAAGACATTTTTTTAATTAATAATAATATTTTTCTTCAACCACTTTTTCTTAGAATCCAGGTCAACTTTGTCTTCTTATTAATTATGTGAATACCCCCATATTAAGAATTATATATTAATATGAAATTCATTTTTATTATATGAAAAATTTATATTCAACACATTCATCCTCTAAATTTTGGTTCCCTGAGTTTTATATTCTTTTTTCATAAATATTATTATTTTAATTTCCATAGTTTAAAATGATAGATTAATAGAATAATTATATTATTTCCATATTCTAAAGTAAAAATCTAAAAATAAAGACTGTAATATTTTTATAATAAATAATCATTATATTATTTCCTATGTTATAGATTCAACAACGGTTGATAAAAATTCATAACAAAACACTTTTTTTAAAAAAAATTAAAATTTTAATTAAAATAACTTATGTATTGATTTCAAATGTGTTATTTAGCAATTTTTTAAGAATGACACTTTATCATCATTATAATATATTTTTCACTTCTATATATTGTATTTTATCAAAAACAATTAATATATTATAAATTTTATATATAACTAAAATATATTATTCAAATATATTGTCTTATATTTCCCATATATATTATAAAAATAAAAAATAAGAAAATTAAAATTTTATTTAACAAAATTAGAATATCTAACATGGAATATAATATCTTAAAAAATTAGAGTATTTTACATGGATTGGAATATCATATAAAAACACAATATCATAGATGATCCCACCGAAGTAATAATAAGATATAACTATGTTATGAAAACCAACTAATCATAAGGAATCTCAAATTTTAAAAGAAACAAAAAAGTCATAGTATATTCCTATAATAATATGTTTCAATTTATAATTTTTTGAAACTTCTAAAACTGACATAACAGTTTCAAAAAACATATCATATCATCTCTATTCAGATAAAAAGGGACTCAAATGATAATAACTAACTATCCAAATATTTCAATGTGATTTGAAAGAGCCCAAATGTTAAATTTAAATAATTACAATTTATTTATAAAAAATTTCGAATGATTCAAAATCTCACCCCTACCTCAATAATCTATCTTCAAACTATTCATTTGAAAATCATCATCCAAGGGGATATATATAACATCCCAGGTAAATAAATAAATAATACATATTCATAATTATTTATATTTTTGAATTAAATTTTAATTTTAATTTAAATGGGTTGATATGCCTGATGGCGTACCCGATACTCAACAATGAGTTTTTTTGAAATCTTACGTAGCACAATAATAATATAATAATATTATTTTAATTGTAGTTAATGCCTATCCGTTGTATTGGAAATAATTAATAGAACTATCTAAAATATTATTATACATGTTTGTTAATTTTTTTACATTTATCCAATAAAATTTAGAGGCTTAAAATGTGAATGAATCTAATTTTAAGCATAATTTACCTTAAAGGTTGACTTAACTCCTTTTAATGGGGAACCTTTTTTAAATCTAGTTTTAGTCACTTTTATATGTTATATTTGAAAAAATAATATTCTTATTTAGAATAGATACATCAAAATTTACTTTGGATAAAATTTTGGTATTTTTCTAATAATGTATATTTTTTAAAGAATAATGAAAAATACTGTATTTTAATTCAAAACTGCTTTTTAATCTAATTTATTTATTTGGTTGGATTATACTTTTATTTTTTTTAAAGTTTAATTAGAATATATTTTTACCATTTAATCCAATTTTTGTTATTTTAATAAATTTCACATTGAAATTGGACATAAACAAGTGTCAATCTTTTGATAGTTAATATTTCTAAAAGCACACTTCTTGTTTTGACAGCGGGAATTATTATTAAATTAATTTCTGCCAATTATGTGTTTTTAATTTGGAAAAAAGGATTTTATATTTTTAATAAGGAGATCCAAATTATTTAAATAGGTAACTTTTATTTTTATACATTATGAATATTTACTTCAGTAAAAATTATATTTACCATGGTTAAAGGGTAAATCTGGTAAATAAGGGTAAAATAATATTATTATAATAATATAAAATTATCCAAACACATGTCCTAATCTTATTGGATGATACATATCCGAAAATGGGCATCTTTGGGTCGATTTTGGGACCTAATGGGGCCACTTAAATGTGATAATGACACTTTATTTTAATTAACTTAAAGTAAAGACAAACACGACATTAACAAATTTCTTTTAGTAAATTAATTTTTACATAAAGTTATATAAGTTATATTTTAGACTATAAATATTATTTGAAAATATAAAAATATTTTCTATATCATGGTATATTTTTATATTTTTTAGATATAAAAAAATCAAATTATTTATGACACAATAATGATGCAGTGTTTACCTCATTAATAAATGATTTAAATAAATAAGATTATAAATATTAAAACAACATCCAAAACCTTTCCAATTATTATTGGATTATTTTATTTAGACCATTAGTCATCTTATATTTTACTTTAATTATTTTTGGACCTTTATAAACTGAATATCATTATATAATAAAATAATATTTTCACACTTTTTTAAAGATCCCCTCCTCTCCCTTATAAAAAGACCTCACTTCTAACCCATTTGTCACACCTCTCAAGCCTCCTAGATCAAAAAAACCCTTCCCAAATAAGCTCTCAAGATTTCTATCCTCCTCCTAGAAGCCTTACCTTAGGCATAAGTCACTTCAAGAAGTCCTTTTGGTTCAAACCAAAGGGAGTAACCAACATTAAAGGTAATAGTTTCTCTTAACTTATTTTATTTTATTTTAATTATCCAACCCCTAAAATATTTTTATTCCATTATTTTATAAAACCACCAGTATGATCATTATACTAGGATGTTTTTATGAGAATTATTCAAACTACCCTTACACACACCTCCATCTAATGGGTAAAGAACATACTATTTCTGTGGATGGAAAACTAACTCCTCACGAAACGATGATTGTTTGATTATCTCATAATGCCTCTCACGGTGTACATTAAGATGACACTATATTTATATATGATATATATTATGTTTATTTTTTTTATACTTCTGTATTTTTTGTTTATATCATATCTTTATTGTTTCCATTATGGGTAAACACGATAATTTCATTTGAGGAAGTGCGGACTACCGCCCCTCAATGTGACATGACTCGTTATTTCCATATATGGGAATTATAAAGGATAGAGTTAAGGATATTATATATGATATTATACTGGAATTATAATATACCTATGTATCATTATGTTTTAAATCCATTAAATACGAAATGTAAATGAAAGTAGCGTTCATGCGTACGTATGACTTACCATCTCCATGAACGATGCATTTCATTTATCACCTCTAAATGTTATATACTATTATAAATATATGTATATACTGAATATATATGATATATATGATATCTAAATCATTAATATCATTCTGGATATAATGAAATTTTGACCACGTGAACAACTTGTAAATATTAGAAGTTCATTTTTGACTCATGTATCATATATCGACAAAACGAACATTATTAAATAAAATTATTACATAATGTTTGTAACATGGTAATAAGTGATATAAAAGTAATAATAAACATGAAAATGGTTTTAAGAAATTAGAAATTAACTTTAGTTTTTTATTCAAGATATTAAAGAACGATCGACTCAAGTCGGACATGATGTAAGGGAACTTCTTAACCCAATTTCTGTTCTTTGGGTTGATCTTATCTTTCTTGTTTATATCATTATTTGATTATGTGAGAAATGATTTTTTATATATTATCATGTATTTATACTTTCTTTATGTGTGATTATGTTTAATACACATAATCGATCTATTTTATTTACAAAATAATCTATGTAAGGGACTTCGTCTCAATCTCCTTTCATTGAGGCATATTTTGTTTTAATACACGACTTTCTTATATAAAGTATATAAACTCATTTTAATTTTCATTTCATTCAAAGGGAATATTTTTCTACCAATCTTTTTACTAAATGACAAAAAGGAATGTTTCTTTTATCTTAAGTGGTGACAATGAAATTTCTGCCACCGTGAGTATTATTTGATCTTTGGATTCCTTAACAAGAAGTAATGTTTTTAAAAGGAAAATAAATACCATATACTCTTTTACTTATTTTGGTATTGAAAATGGTTTTTATAATGGATTTGTTATGTCAATATTTTTAAGTGATATATTCTGATTGAAATGTGGAAATTTTTTCTTTCCTTTATATTTGTTGTATGTGTTATGATTTTATAATGGTATTTGGATATTTGACAGGTGGTTACGTGGTAAACCAAATAACGTGTGGTGATGTGATAAAATAGGATGGGTGGTTATGTTATAACCTCCAATTAATTGGGTATGGAAGTCATCCATATGGCTATTCTATTTAGTGATATGTGTGGAAGTCGACGGTATGGTTATTGCATTTAAGTATGTTTATGTCCCAAGTTACCTATTTATGTTATGTGCTCTTTATATGTGTTTTATGTTAATATTTTTGTTAAAAAATGGTAAGAAATGATCTTTTATTCAATGAAGAGTATTTACTACATCATAAAGGTGAAAAGTATTACTTATGATAAAGTATTCATGGTTTACTTGTTGTTTTAAAAAAACCAAAAATTTTCCTTCTTTAAGTATCCCTTACTGAGATTTTTAGGCTCATCCCATGTTTTTGAAATGTTTTTCATATTAAATAAAGTGGAATTGGTTCAAGGATGGGATCAAAGAAATTTCATGTTTTCTAAAACATGAGACTATACCAGACTCTTTTTTTCAAGAGTTTTTATTTTATGAAAAAATGGAAACTGAGTAGAAGTGTCTACCTTGTAATTTTTGAGATGTAATATAATAGTTACGGCCTTATTCTATAAAAATATAAACCTAAAAAGATACTCAATTTAAATTATTCATTTAATTCATGATTATGTAATGTTTAAGTCTAGGCCTTTATAGTTGGTATCAAAGGTCGGTTTAGATAACATTAAGAGTTAGGGTATTGTTAAATTACTATCCATAAATTAATTTTTGTTAATATTGCAATAATATAGCATTTACAGATTACCATATTTCTTTGCCTAATATATTTCTGTGTTAAATTTTTTTTATAGAGGAAACATAGAAACTCTTCTGGGAAAGAATACAGAGGGAATGAACTTCTAAATCAGCATCCTGAGATGGTTAGAATCTGAGTTAAATAGTTTGTTGTAGTGATGGCTCAGTTGAATCAGGTGGTAAATGGTGTTTGTGTTTATAGATGATATTTTGGTTTATTCCAAAAGTAAATAAGAACATGAAAGTATTTTAAGGGTTTTCTTGAAAACGTTAAAAGAAAATAAACTATTTGAAAAATTCAGCAAGTGTGAGTTTTTGTTACAACAAATTTCATTCCCTGGTCACATTGTTTCAAAAAATGGAATAACTGTTGATCCTTGAAAAAAAATGTTGTTAAAGAATGACCAAGATCCTCAAATATAATCGATATTTGTTCTTTTCTTGGTTTGGAAGGTTATCATTGGAGGTTTGTTGATAAAATTTCACGGTTATCCAGTCTAATAATTAAGTTAACTTGGAAAGGTGTTAAGATCATTTGGACAAAATAATGTGGTGATTGATTTCTGGAATTGAAAAAAAAGATTGGAGAATTCTCCTTTCTGTCATTAACTTCCAGAAATAGTTATTTTGTTATTTACAGTGATTCTTTGTTGAAAGGACTTGAATGTGTCCTTATGAAAAATGATCAGGTAATTGATTATGCTTCACATCAGTTGAAACCTCATGAGTTCAATTACCCTACACATGATTTTGAATTAGCTTCTGTTGTTTTTTCTTTGAAAATTTGGAGGCATCATTTGTATGGAGTAAAATGTGAAATATATAATAACCATAAAAGTTTTAAGTATATATTCAATCAAAAAAAATTGAACATGATACAGAGGAGATGGTTGGAATTAATCAAGGATTATGATTGCACGATCCTTTACCATCCGGGAAAATCAAATAATGTGGCTGATGCTTTGAGTTGAAAAAGTGATTCTTCATTAACCGTGATACGCTTGGAAAAAGATCCTTTGGTTTTTTATTTGATGAAATTTGTCATAGAAGATGTTGGTGCATGAAATTATTCTGTTTTATTTTAGGTTTTACTGAATCATCTCTATCATACAGAATAATAAAAGCGCATAAGGAATACAGTGAGTTGCAGAAAAAGGTAGAGTTAGTTAAAAAGGGTAAGTTGCCTAAATTTAATAGTGATAATGATTTTTTTGAGGTTTGGAAAGAGATTATGTGTGCCTTGTGATTCACAGTTAAGGAATGAGTTGTTATGTGAAGCTCATAGTTCTCCATTTTTAGTTCAACCTGGCAGTACTAATATGTAAAGAGATCTTCGAGAATATTATTGGTAGGATGGAATGAAAAGATATACTGCTGATTTTACTATGAAGTGTTTGACTTGTCAGCAGGTTAACGCATAGCGGTAGTTACCTAAAGGGATACTTCAGTCATTACCAGTGCCAGAGTGGAAATGGGAAAATATATCCATGGACTTCATTGTGGGATTAACAAAGATATCTCTAGGTAATAAGGAAATCTGGGTTATTATTGATCGATTGACTAAATATTATACTTTCCTTCCTATTAATGATACTTTATCTCTAGATAAACTTTCTCGGTTGTATGTTAAAGTGATATTTAGGTTGCGTGGAGTTACTATATTTATTATATATGATCATGATCCCAGGATTACTTCTAACTTTTGGAAAGGCCTTTAGAAGTCATTGGGTGTTGAATTAAATTTTAGTACAACTTTTCATCCACAATCAGATGGGCAGTCAAAACGAACAATTCAAACCTTAGAGGATATGCTACGTTCTTGTTCACTATATTACTAGGGAAGTTGGGAACAACATATTTCTTTGGCTGAATATTCATATAATAACAATTTTCATTCAAGTATACAGATGAATCCATTTGAGGCATTATATGGAAAGCGGTGTATAACTCCAGCTTTTTGGGATGAAGTAGGTGAAAGAAAGCTGATGGGACCAGAATTGGTAGAAGAGATGGAAAAAAGGTTCAGTTGATTCAGAAGCTCATGAGAACATCTTAGAGAAGACATAAAAGTTATGCGGATAATCGGAGGAAGGATCTCTCTTTTGAGGTAGGTGATCATGTCTTTTTCTCAAAGTCTCTCTATGTAAAAGTGTGATGTATTTTGGTAAGAAAGGAAAGTTGAGTCTGAGGTTCATTGAACCCTATGAAATTTTGGATAAAGTTGGATCAGTTGATTATATAGTGGCATTACCTCCATGTTTATCCTAGGTACACAATGTTTTTCATGTTTCAATATTGAGAAAGTATATTCCAGATCCATCTCATGTTTTATGTCCAGAGGTAGTTCAGTTGTAAGAGAATCTCTCTTATGAGGAACATCTAGTCCAGATTCTTTTTCGACGAGAGAAAGTCTTGTGGAATAAGTTAATTCATTAGGTAAAGGTTTTGTGGAAAACCATATGGTTGAAGAGGCAACACAGGAATCTGAAAACGCTATGATGGTTAAATACCCCCATTTATTTGATAAGTGAATAAAATTGTGAGGACGCAATTTCCAAAAGGGGGGAAGGATATAACATCCCAGGTAAATAAAGAAATAATAAATTTTCATAATTATTAATTTTTTTGAATTAAATATTAATTTTACTTCAAAAGGATTTATATGCTCGATGGCGTACCCGATACTCAAAAATGGGTTTATTTGAAATCTTACATTTTAAAATAATAATATTATAATATTATTTTAAATGTAATTAACGCCTAACTGTTGTATTGGTGGGAATGAATAGAACTAACTAAAATATGACTATACATATTTGTTAAATTTTTTTACATTTATACAACAAAAGTTAGAGGATTAAAATGTGAATGAATATAATTTTAAGCACAATTTACCTTAATGGTTGATTTACCGCCTTTTAATGGTGAACCCTCTTTAAATCTAGTTTTGGTCACTTTTATATGTTCTATTTTAAAAAATATAATTCTTCTTTAGAATAGGGACATCAAAATTTACTTTGGATGAAATTATTGTATTTTTATGATAATTTTAATTTTTAATGAATAGTGAAAAATACTGTATTTTAATTCAAAAATGCATTTTAATATAATTTATTTATCTGGAAAAATTATCTTTTCAATTGGTTTTAAAATTTAATAATAATATATTTGTACCATTTAATCCAATTTTGGTCATTTTAATTAATTTCACATTGAAATTGGACCTAAATAAGTGTCAATCTTTTGATAGTTAATATTTCTAAAAACACGCTTTTTGTTTTGACAACAGAAATTAATATTAAATTAATTTATTCCACTTATGTGTTTTGAATTTGGAAAAATGGATTTCATATATTTAGTCATGAGGTCAAAGTTTTGTAAATAGTTAACTTTCATTTTCAGAAATTATGAATATTCACTTCAATAGAAATTTTATTTACCATGGTTAAAGAGTAAAATTCTTAAATAAGGGTAAAAAATTTTATTATAATAATATTAAATTACACTAACATGTATCCTAATATTATTTATTGATACATATCCGACCATGGGCATCATTGGGTCAATTTTGGGACCTCATGGGGCCACAAAATTGTGATAATGGCACTTTATTTTAATTATCTTAAAGTAAGGACAAAAATGACATTATCAAATATCTTTTAGTAAATTAATTTTTACATAGGGTTATATAAGTTATCGTTTCGAATATAAATATTATTTGTAAATATAAAAATATTTCCTATATAATGGTATTTTTTTTATAATTTTTATACATAATATAAATAAAATTATTTATGACAAAATAATGATGTAGTGTTTACCTCATTAATAACTGATTTAAATAAATAAGATAATAAATATTAAAAAAATATCCAAAACCTATCCAATTAGTATTGGATGATTTTATTTCGACAATTAGTCATCTTATATTCAACTTTAATTAGTGTTCAACCTTTATAAGCTGAATATCATTATATAATAAAATAACATTTTCAAACTTTCCTAAAGAGACCCTCCTCTACCTTATAAAAAGACCTCACTTCTAACCCATTACTCAAACCTCTCAAGCCCCTTGGCTCAACCCAACCCTGCCCAAATAATCTCTAAAGTATCCTATCCTCCTCCTAGAATCCTTACCTTTGGCAGAAGGCATTTCAAGAAGTCCTTTTGTTTCAAACCAAAGGAAGTTACCCAAATTAAAGGTAACAATTTATCTTAACTTATTTTATTTTATTTTTCTTATCTAACCCAAAAAAATATTTTTATTCCTTTATTTTATAACATAAACAATATTGTAAATATACTAGAATGTTTATATTATAAGGATTCGAATTACACTTACACAAACCTTCATTTAATGGGTAAAGAACATACAGTTTCTGTGGATGGAAAACTAACGCCTCACAAAATGATGATTGTTCGATTATCTCATACCGCCTCTCATGGTGGCCATTAAGATGAAACTATATTTATATATGATATATATTATTCTTATTTTTTCTTTATTCTTATTTATTTTTCATTTATAACATATCTTTATGGTTTCAATTATGGTTAAGATGATAATTTCATTTGAGGAAGTGCAGACTACCGCCCCCTCAAAGTGATATGAATCATTAATGAAATATGTGGGACATATAAAGGATGGATTTAATGATATTATATATTATATTATACTGGAATTATAATATAACTATGTATCATTATATTTTAATTCAATTAAATATGAAATCGAAATGAAAGTAGCATTCATGCGTACGTACAGCTTACCGTCTCCATGAACAATGCATTTCATTTCTTACCTCAAAATGTTATGTAATATTATAAATACATGTATATAGTTGATATAAATGATATATATAATATATAAATCATGAATATAATTCTGGATATAGTTAACTTTTGACCATGTGAACAACTTGTAAATATAAGAAGTTCATTTTTGACTTAAGAATCAAATACCGATAAAACGACAATTATTAACTTAAATGATTACATAATGTTTATAACATAGTAATAAGTGATATAAAATTAATAATAAACTTGAAAAAGGTTCTTAATCAAGTATAAATTAAATTTAGTTTATTATTCATGAGATTAAAGAATGATCGAGTCTAGTTGGACGCGAGGTAAGAGAACTTCATAACCCAAATTCTGTTCTTTGGGTTGATCTTCTCTTTCTTGTTTATATCATTCTTGGATTATGTGAGAAATAAATTTTTATATATTATCATGTATTTATACTTTATTTATGTGTGATTTTATTGAATTCACATAATCGATCTATTTTATTTACAAAATAATCTTTGTAAGGGACTTCGTCTCAATCTCCTTTCATTGAGGCATATTTTGTTTTAATACACGACTTTCTTTTATATGCTGTATAAACTCCTTTGAATTTTCATTTCATTTAAAGGGTATCTTTTTCAACAAAGAATTTTACTAAATGACAAAAAGGAATGTTTCTTTTAATGTAAGCGGTGACAACGAACTTTCCTCCACCGCGAGTATTATTTGATCTTTCGCTTACTTAACAAGCCGTAATATTTTTAAAAGGAAAATAAATACCATACATTCTTTTACGTATTTTGGTAAAGAAATTGGTTATTATAATGGATTTTTTATGTCAGTATATTTAAGTGATATACTATGATTGAAATGTGGAAATGTTATCATTCCATTATATTTTTTGTATGTGTTAGGATTTTATAATGGTACTTGGGCATTTGATGGGTGGTTATGTGATAAATCAAATGATGGGTGGTGCTGTGATAAACCAGGATGGGTGGTTATATTATAACCACCAATTCATTGGGTATGGAATTCGGCCATATAGATATTCCATTTAGTGATATGTGTGCAATTTGAACATATGGTTATTCCATTTAAGTATGTTTATGTCCCAATTTACCCATATATGTTATGTGTTATTTATATGGGTTTTATTGTAATCTTTTGGTTACAAAAGGGTAATCAATGATCTTGTATTCAGTGAAGAGTATTTAATACTTCATAAAGGTGAAAAGTATTACTTATGATAATGTATTCATATTTTACTTGTTGTTTTAAAAAAACATACAATTTTCCTTCTTTGTGTATCTCTTACTGAGATTTTTATGCTCATCCAATGTTTTTGAAATTTTTTGCATAGGAAATAAAGTGGAATAAGGTCAAGGATGGGATCAATGAAAATTCATGCTGTCTCAAACATGATACTAGACATGACACTTTTTTTAAGAGTTTTTATTTTATGAAAAAATTGAAACTGACTAGAAGTGTATACCTTGTAATTTTTGAGAAGTAATGTAATAGTTATGGCCTAATACTCTTAAATTATAAACCTGAGAAGATCCTCAATATAAATTATTCATTTAATTCAAGATTATATAATGTTAAAGGCTGGGTACTTATAATATTCTTCCTATATTTCATCACCCCCAAAAATTAATAATCCAATGAATTTTCTCAAATAATTAACTATTACATATTATTTAGTCAAATATTAGTAATAATTAATCAAAATTATTAATTCATACAGTATAATATAGTAACTAAATTTAATGAAATTTTTTAGTAGTTGGTATATACTAAATCAAATATCTATTGTGAAATTATTTTATATAGTTCTTCCTTTATCATTGAAACACATTCCATGATACCATATTAAATATATCTTTAATACTTATATATATATATATCTAAGATATAATCTATCTAGTCTAGTATTTTGAGGTAGTAGCCACACTATTCATTACCCATCAATGGATAGAAATAAAAATCATCGTTAGCCTTTTTCCCATCCTCTATCACCCAACTTCAAAACACATTTATATTCAATTACTCTACTATTTTGATAAAAATATAGAACATCATCTCCATTAATGATTTTTTTATTCAATAACCTCATATTTTTTTAAATAATACCTAATTGAAATAAATTTCTATTTTAATTATTATTAAACTTATTAATATTAGATCCAATGGTGTTGTGTTGGAGAAAAATTCAACTTAACATATGATATAATATAAAATAATCCTTATGTCTCATTCATTCGATGTTCTGTATTTTCTTCCAACATTGATATAATCTTCCAAATTAACATTATAGAGAGAAAATAAAAAATTTACTTAGAAATTATAGATAATTTAATACAATACACGTATACATGAGACAAGATCATTGTAGAAAATAAGAGTGATCAATCTAGAAAATAAATATTAACAAGTTTTATCCATAAAGGGAAACCTATTTTACCATAAATTATTAGGATCTATAAAAATGTATTTTTAGTAATAAATATGTAGCATTATTGATGTTCAAAAAATATATCAACTAATTTTGGAGAAATTATATCTTCCCACAATTTCAAATTAGGTTTTAACAATAACATTACCATAGTAAAAATATTTTTTAAAAAATTATTATAAACATTGAATGTAATACATATACATAAATAATTATGTTTTTATATTTTCCTTATAATTAATTATTTAACAATTTGATATCAAAATACTAGTTGCTTCACTTTCACATCTCACTATTAAGGTTTTATCTTCAACAAAAATATACATTGTTGATTAATTTTTCAAATAATATCATTTCATTTGTAATAACATTTGAGATCTGATACCAATATTGATGTTTCACATTATTTTATACTATGAGTATAAAAGATACTATTTCTAATTTTTCATAGTGGATGAATCACTAAGTTGTATAATGATAAAAAATTTCATATCAATATATTTTTTATTATACATCACTAATTCCTCATACAACATAGAAAAAATAAAAATTGTGTGAATAATCTAGTATTCGAAAAAATACTTAATAAGACTGAGGTAGCCAAGACATAGATATCAACTAGTGGAATATTTTAAATATAGATCTAAAATTTTATGAACTTTCCCATCCTTCTTCAAAGAAAATTTTACATTAATAAAATTATTTAGGAAACATTTATTAGTCATCTTCTTCAAAATTCTTTATAAAATGAAAAGGATTTTATAATTTAGTATGAAAATAAATTTCTATTTTTATTTTCTGACTTATCATCTAATAAAACATTAATTATTCTATAGATTAAATTATTAAATATCTTGAAAAAATCCAAGAAATATTCTCGTGTGTAGAAACATTCAAATTATTAGTTATCTGGGCACATAGACTCAATGATTCATTTATCGGTTTATTTTTAGACAATTAATCAGTGAGAATATTTTATTCACCCTATAGTAAAGGGTCCTGAAAATTCCCCCTTACATAAATTTTTCCAATTGATTTGATTTTATCATTCTTAGAAAATCTATCAAAACTGTCATACTCTCCATCATGGGTGTCTTGTTCCAAACATTTCATTTATTACTATCATATACTAATTTCATTTTCATTTAGATATAAATCCCTCATCCTTTGTGTCCATTTACAATTTACAATGTTCTAGGATGTAAAATTTCCTTATAAAATAGAATTATCTACCTCATGTTGGTGATATATCAATTTTATATTTCATTAATAACAACATGTGAGTTTTTTTCACATCTCTCATCTTCTTTTGACTCATCTAGATGTATTTTTTTTAATTTTCTATAATTAAAAATATACTTCTCTTCACATAATCATTGAATTTTTATAGATAGTTTATAACTATATATTTATTCAATAATAAAAAATGTATTATTGGACTCACAAGAACTATAAGGAAATCATTTATTTATATAGATAACAGATTAAATATTTAAGTAAAAACCCATTTTTATAGTGAAACTAAATTAATATTTTTTATACTCATCTTAAAATAAGGTATTTAATTATTTCCCATGTTTTCAAGAAGAAATAACACTAAATGGAGTAATTCTATAATATCCAAATACAATAGTAGTTGACTATAATACTTATAATTTAACATTTAGATGAATTCTAATTAGATTTAATAACTTATTCATTTTTTATAGTTTGATTATATTTCTAATATTCATTAGCGAATACTTATATTGGATATGATTAAGTACACTTTTTAATAACTAGGGGTTGAAACATGGGTTTTTTCAGTATTTGAACTAATTTTTTTTTCAAATATACACTAGTAATTTTATTTACATTAGTTGGAATATAATTAATTAGAGCATGGGTTACATTGTTCAAATATAATGTTTCAAAATTCTTAAGTGATGATTTGAAGTTATAATTTTGTAGACGTACATGAAATTTTTCATTATAAATTTTTTTTTTCAATAGTTGGGAATTTTCATGCTCTATTATTATCTTATATTTAATTTAATAGTGATATTATTAGACACTCATAAAGGATTTTAGATGATTCTCCATTATATGGGTAAATTTATCAATATAATTATTTATAAAAATATATAATGAAATATTTTATTTGAAAAAATTATTCAACCACAAAAATTTATTCATTAAAAAGGGAAATTGTTTCCTATAAATAATTAAAAATTTTATTGATAGTGTTTCATTTTAGAATCTTCATAGCCTAAGAATATTCCATTTCAACAGGTTCTAACACAAGTTTTTATTTTTAGTTTGTATTCCACTCTAGTGTGAATGCATATATGTGACAACTTCAATACGTTATATTTTTTGATATTAATATACATCATAAATATACCAACTAATTGATTCATCTTTCACATACACTATATATTCACTAAGTATTGAATCTGATTCACCAATGGAATCATGTTAAGTATATTTATAAAAAAATTATCACATTAGATATCATTCAATAGTGTTTAATCCACACTTTCTAATAAATATATTCATAAAATTTTCACCTAAAATTTTATCATATTTTATGTTTTCTTTGTAGAATTAAATTTATTAAGAATTTAAAGAAAAATAATTTTCAATGTAATGAAATTTTAAAATATTATATAATATTTACTTCATATGGACCCTTTTTGTTTTTCTATATGATTCAAAATATATCCAACCAAAGGGACCAATTTTTTGTTGATATAAATCATAGTTTGCAATGTGTTTGTGTCGTCACTTGAGGGGGATGGTGAATTATGCATGACATGATTTTATAAAATTCCAATTATTTGGATAATCTATCACACATTTTGATATATGATATTCTTCTCTAGGGTAATTTTATTGGATTTGTTTTGTTTAACCAAAAATTGAACAATCACATGAATCATTGGATTTAAATTATTGAGTTTCACATCATATTTTTAGAATATTATTCCCTTAATGGGATACTTACTCCATGATAGAGTCAATAATTATCTAATGTATTTGATATTCCACTATATTATAGATAAAATTAATAATGTTCCCTAGGAATGGATTCATTATTAATATGGGTATATAAATCGATAGTGTTATTATTTTAGGATTTATTTCTATTTGATATTAAACTCAAAAATCAATTATGATTAATTCATAACAATTATATATATCATCCTTAGAGAACTGAAATTTAAATGGGATGAAAACATGTATACTCATATTTTTAAAATTTTATGTAATATTGTAAGTACTAACACATATCTATATCTGATTTCCATCCTGATCCAAATACTTTACACTATAATCAATTAATATTTATAATATATATGGTAGTATTATACTCTACCTATGAATATTCCATAACATCCAACAAAAATATAAAAATGTCACCCAATATTTAAAAGATGAATAAAATTAAATGAGAATGATTATAAATAGATCCAATTTTCACTAGAATCTAAAGAAAATCATGATAATAAACACATAATAACATGATTATATTATATATAATAACCTATTTGGGAAAATCCATAAAAAATTTTAGTTTATAAACATACGGTATAAGACCATTCACAGATCATGTGGAATCTATTTTGTAATACTCTAATCAATATGTTTCTCAACCTAAAATCCTTGTGTAACGTCCTGGATCCAGGAACCACTCCACGGGTGCCCCAAACCTAGTTCACCACGTGACCTCAAGCGCATTTCCCCAAATGCCAGAGGCTGCCGACTAGTAGCGAGGGCCCAGGTTTGATTGTGGGAAAACTATGCCCTCATTTGTCAAAGTGTAGCGCAATGGAATAAAATAAAACATATAGGAACAGCAGAAGTAGTAAAACATACACAACTGAAATAAACAACTGTAGTAGATATAACCAACTAGTTTATAAAATGGTGTAACATGCCTCAAATTCGAAGAAAGTATCCAGAACATGTTATACAAAAATACAGTGCAGTACAAGTACATGAAATCAAAATAGAACAAAACAGAAGGTAGCATCATCAACCTAAACCCAGTCTCATGCTCCCCTACTCCTCAGCAGCAATCAAGTACCTATATAGGGACTCTTTCCCCTATCCACACTTTCATAAACATAATCTATTTGGGCCGAAAAGCATAACCCAAATAGGGTGTGAGAAACGTATCTCAGTAGGCACCCACCAAAGGCATGTTCCCAACTGTGTGAAAATATGAAACAACAATATGCAGTAGTAGAATGCAATAAACTATGCAGTACTAAAAAGTAACTAACTTACCGGTTATATTTTCATTTTATAATTCTTTTAATCCATTTCATATAAGAAAAAACCACAGTGAATTTCTAAGTAAACAGTCAATTTCCACAGACACTCAACCCTTACCCTCAGGTAATCAGGAACGTAACTCGCAGGTACTTGCCCACAGGCAGAACAGATTTTGCCCTCAGGCGTATGTAGTGTCGCCCTTAGGCACAGAGTCTATCGCCCACTAGCACATAAGAAGTTTCCCTCAGGCTAAGATAACAGCTGCCCTCGGGCTAAGTAAAACAACACCCTCAGGATAATGTAACCAGGCCATGCCCAACATATCACAAGCAATTCACATACAATTCCTCTCAAGGAAAAAGTAATGTCGAATATAAACAATGCATACCCTCAGGTATCCTGGCCAAACGGCTAAACAGAGGAACGCACCCCCAGGGTGGTCCTGGATCCAAGCAGCTATCCCAAACAACATTTTAATATAACATTTAATTACTTATACAATTTTATGTAATTAAAAGAGCCATGGCCTCAGCCACCAGACACCCTAAATATGGGTTCGTAGCTCAAAACACACAAAAATGCATGACAGTTGGAAAATAAACACCAAGCCCCTACCTTAAACGCCAACGAACGTTATACGTGAATGCCGATTACAGAAATACCCAAGAATGACATTGATCTGACGTAGAATAAACACCAATTAAACTTAAATAACTTCCATTAGAGGAAGAATTAGAAAGAGACACACCAGGAGGAGGAAGATCTTACCCGTGCGGTTCCAACGATATTGATGGAGGCGGAATCAGAATCCTGACATGCACTCGGCAGATCCTCAATGATTTGGCCGTACCTCCTGAGCTCCCGTCTGGTTCTAAGCCTTCCCTATGAATAGGGGAGGCTACTGCCCATTTTAATCGAAAAAAAGTACATCACATGTATTTCCAAGTACAAGGTGTGTACTTCCCATTTTTAATTGTTCCTCTGGCGGTTTCCCACCAGCATGGCACTGTTCATCTGCCGACATGACTACATGGAATGTCTCCTTGAGTACACGGTGCGTTCGGTCACACAGATGGCCACATACTTACTATTCTCTTGCTGACTGACTACACGACGTGTAAGGGACCACTACACGGCGTGTAGTCGGTCTTTACACCCTTCGTTGTCGGCATGGACACATGACCCGTGTACTCATCCCACATAGCCAAAAGTACACGGCATGTAGAAAATTACACGGCGTGTGGAAAAGTACACGGCGTGTACTTTCCAAAATTTGGGATTTTTCCCCATTTTCCTTATTTTCTCAAAAACACGTAAGGAAAAGAAAAAAGAAGAAACTTGTACCTCAAAACTATGAACCGGGTTCTTACAAACATCCCCCCTTAAAGAAATTCGTCCACGAATTTCCCTTCCAAGGGTGGTGAAGATATATTCATGAATAATTCCGACTACTGAGCATGTACGTCAGTCTCCCGCTCCCAGGTTTCGTCCGGCACTCAGCCATGCTTCCATAGCACCAGTACGGGAGGAACTGACCGGACTCGGAGAACCTTCTTGCTCCTATCAATAATACGAATCAGATGCTCCTCAAAGGACTCATGGATCTGAAGCTCAACCTCCTCAGACTGAAAGACATGAGACAAGTCTGAATGATAATGGCGCAAATAAGATACATGGAAGACGTCATGCATGGCTCGATACCTCTATGGTAACAGCAACCGATATGCAACCATCCTTACTCTCTCCAAAACCTCAAATGGCCCCACATACCTCGGTGAAAGTTTACCTTGTCTCCTGATCCTCTTGTGTACCAACCTCAGTGAAACACACAAGAAAACCTGATCCCTGACCACTAACTCCAAGGGTCATATACAGCGATTAGGATAAGATTTCTGATGAGATTGTGTGGTAGCCATTCGCTTCTGAATCAATTGGACCTGCTCAGAAGTCTCCTGTACGAGACGTTGTCCCTATAAAGCTGCCTCACCTACCTCTTGCCATCACAAGGGTGATCGAAATGGCCTACCATATAAATCCTCGTAAGGTGACATCTAAATAGTTGCCTGGAAACTATTATTATAGGCAAACTCTACTTGGGGTATATGCTTCTACCAAGAGCCCCCAAAGTCTAGGACGCATGAATGCAGTATGTCCTCAAGCACCTGTATTGTATACTCTGACTGACCATCAGTCTGAGGGTGGTAAGTTGTGCTCAGAAGCACCTATATACCCAATGCCCTATGAAAACACTTCTAGAAACGAGACGTAAAACGGGCATCCCTCACTGAAACGATTGAACGAGGAACCCCATAAAGACGTATGACCTCTTGGACATATAGCTTCCCGATCTCGTCAACACCGAAGGTCTCCTTGATCGGCAAAAAGTGAGCTACCTTTATGAGTCTTCCCACAAAAATCCACATGGAATCATTACCTCAAGGTGACCTCGGAAACCCAGTCACGAAATCCATCACAACATCATCCCATTTCCACTCTGGGATAGGTAACTATTGTAACGGTCCGGCTGGCCTCTGATGCTCTGCCTTCACCTGCTGACAGGTGGAACACCTCGTAATAAAACCAGATACACCTCTCTTCATACCCGGCCACCAGTTCTGACGTCTCAAGTCATGGTAAATCATGGTAACTCTGGGATGAATTTCTGAAGATGAAGCATGAAACTCCCACATCATCTCCCCGTGTATATCCCATGGAACCCACAATCATCCATGAAAAACAATACTTCATCATTTCCTATCATCCACCCAAGGGGAGGGTCCTCACTTTCCACCAACTCCCGTAGAACTAGGCCTTCTGGATCAGATAGCTGTCTCATCCTCACTCTATCCAGGAGGGTAGAACTCACTACTAAGGATGAAAGATAAGTTTGCCCCTGACTATTGTGAACCTCCAAATGCATCTCAGAGAACAAATTCATAAGTTGCCACTCATCACTGGCCTCTTGCACAGCCTGCATCTGAGTCTTCCTACTCAGTGCATCAGCTACTGCATTACCTTTACTAGGTGTGCAGGAAATCTCAAAATCAAACGAATGAAGGTATTTGACCCACCTTCACTGCCTCAGATTCAAGTCACACTGAGTAAAGATATACCTGAGACTTTTGTGGTTGGTGAAAACCACAAAACATTCTCCCAAAAGATAATGTCTCCAACAACGAAACACATGCACAACTGCAACCAACTCAAGATCATGAGTTGGGTAATTCCTCTCATGTGGCCTCAACTGCCGAGACCCGTACACAACAATTTGATCACCCTACATCAACACTGCTCCCATACCAATACCTGATGCATCATAGTAAACTGTATAGATCTTCCCCTGCTCTGGGAGTATCAGGATTGTTGTTGATGTCAACCTTCCCTTCAGGTCATGAAAGGCTGGCTCACAAGATTCTGACCAAATGAACTTTACACCCTTCTTAGTCAAGCCTGTCAACAGCACTGCCAAGCGGGAGAAGTCCTTTATAAAATGCATGCAGTAACCAACCATCCCTAAGAAAATACGTATCTCAAACACGTTCTTAGGATTCTCCTAGGAAACTACTTCTCTCACCTTCTCTGGGTCTACTGCAACTCTTTCCTACAAGATGATATGACCCAAGAAGTGAATCTAGTCCATCCAAAAGTGGCACGTTGAGAGATTAACATATAGCCAATGATCTCTCAGTGTACTCAATATGATCTCAAGATGGGTGGAATGGTCATTTCAAGTGTGAGAGTACACTAAGATGTCATCCACTAAT
The DNA here is from genome assembly GCA_963277665.1 of Viscum album. NCBI lineage: Eukaryota > Viridiplantae > Streptophyta > Magnoliopsida > Santalales > Viscaceae > Viscum > Viscum album. The sequence continues at coordinate 1,064,735,276 of OY728140.1, forward strand.
ACTACCACGAAAGAATCCCGATAAGGATGGAACACATGATTCAACAGAGCCATGAAAACTGCTGGGGCGTTCGTGAGTCCGAACGGCATAACCATATACTCGTATAGACCATACCTACTCCTAAAAGCTGTAAGGGGTATATTAGATGGTCTAACGCGCAGCTGATGATATCCTGATCTCATGTCAATATTTGAGAACACTCGTGCTCTACGAAGTTGATCAAAGAGATCATCAATCCTTGTCAAGGGATATCAGTTCTTAACCTTAAACTGGTTCAGATTCCGATAATCCACACATAGTCTGAGGGTACCATCCGTATTTTTCACAAATAGGACCGGAGAACCCCATGGAGAAATACTGGATGGGATGAAACCCTTTGCCTGTAACTCTTATAACTTCCTCTTGAGCTCCTGCAACTCAGGCGTGGCTATCCTATAAGGAGGAATGGACACTGGTTCTCTCCTGGCACAAGATCAATAGAGAAATCCACCTCTCACTCCGGAGGTAGACCTGAGAATTTATCCGAGAAGACATCCTTGAAATGATCAACCACTGGATGGAAATATTCCTAACAAGTCCCCTCGTAGTCCAGATATAAAATCGCTATCTAAGATATGAATCCACCTCGCCCATGATGCTCTGGACCATCTTGAATCACCTAAACATCCCATTCGACCTTGTATATAAAGTCTCTACCCTCTGGTGATGTGAAACTCACCCTGTGATGATATCAGTCTAAAAAGACTCAAAAGGGAACCAACCAGTCCATCCCAAGAACGATGTCATAAGTTGTCATCTCTAAGATATAGAGGTCCCAAAGAAAGTGACACCCACCGACCTCAAGGGGAACTCCTTGCACTGACCCACATCAGCCGTTCTAGTTCCCAGTGGAGTGTCTAGCATCATGATATCAGAAGAAGTAGAAACACAGAGCCCAAGGCTCTCCACAATAGGTATAGATATGAATCTATGCATAACACCCATATTGAAAAGTACTTAAGATAAAACAGAAGCTACTAGAATAATACCTCTGACTATAGAAGTTCCGGGATCCTACTCCTGCAGGGTCTGTAGTACTACATATGCATGCCCAGTACCGCGGCCCTGCAACACAGCCTGGCTACCCTAAGCTGTCCCGCCCTGCTGCCTCTGAGATCCCGATGTCTGGCTACCATGGCCATGACCACCATCTCTGCCTGCACGCCCGGGCGTATTCTAGTTCCCTGACTGGTAAGAAGCTTCTGGCCCTTCTCCCGCTCGCGGAGTCTTCACAGAACCCCTCTCCCTAGCCACTAATAGAAACGCCCTGCAAAAGAGATGATGATGACCCATCTTTCCGCAAGATCGGCACTCTACTAGATCACATGGACATTGCGGCCTCTTATGCCCCTCTTTAATACACTGGTACCACCTGACCTAACCACCTGAAACATTCTTCTGGCTGGTACTACCACCCAAAGAGAAGTCCATCTTTCGCTTCCTCTTACCAGTAGAAATGGTACCAAAAAATGGTGCTGAACTGCCCTTCCCACACCATCAGCTTCCCGCAGGTTCCTCTCTGTAATCAGCACCTGATTCACAATAGCATGTACTGAAGTGAACCTGAAAACATTCACCAGTTACCGACTGTCATAAAGAAGACCATCCTCAAAGTGTCTGGCTTTCAACATCTCATCGCCCACCAGAACGGGTGAAATACACTGAAGCTCGGTAAAGCGAGCAGAATAATCCATCACTGACATAGCAACCTGCTGCAGATTCATGAACTCTCAAGCTCTATCTTCCCTCACCATCTCCTGAAAGATGAAGTCATAGAAGACTTCATGAAAATCTTTCCACACCATGTCTCTATGATGCTCTAACTAGGTGGTAACATCCCACCACCTCTTGGCAGAATCATGCAGCATATACGTCGTGATCATGACCCTCCACACTGGAGGCATCTCAAGATGCTCTAAAATAGTCTGCATCAATCCAAGCCAAGAATCTACAGCTCGTGGTCTTCCATCCCCTGGAAATGTAGGCAAATGCTGCTATTGGAAGATATGTGTCAGCTTGGACATAGATGTGGTAGCTGGCGATGCTCCCTGAAAGGTCTGCATAAACCGTATAAAGCCTTCACGAAACTGCGACTCCACGCCTGTGTCTGGTATAACGGCTAGCGCCGCATCTGGCTCTGTTGGAGGATCCACTGGTAGCCCATGGACCACCATATCTGGAGTATAGTCGTCACCACTCTCCTGGAGAACAATGCGTGGTCGTCTCGGCGGCATGACTCTACAATGTCAAATGCACACCTCAGATCAAGATTAACAACGATCGAAAAAAAAGGAATCCTAAAAGGGAATAGGAGGAAGAAGGCATTCAAAAGTTTAAAAAACAAGACTACACGGCGTGTATACTGACTATACAGCGTGTACATGACTCCTCTTCCCCTGCCTGGGTTCTTCTACACGGCTAAGCCACACAGCTTCCGTTTGAAAAAAACTACACGGTGTGTATATCATCTTCACGGCATGTATGGTGTTATTTTCCAACTGCCCGTGTAGTTTGTTACACGGCGGACTACTCGGCTGGATACTACATGGCATGTTACACCCGCAAATGTTGTGTACACTACTCCGTCTTCCCAGCCACATGGCTAAGTCCACATGGTCTGTCCTCAGACAATACTACACAGCGTGTCCCACAGGCACACGACGTGTAATAGACGAGCTATGCCGACCCGTGTTGTTAGTTACACCACCGGATACACAACTCTAACTACACGGTGTGTTAAATATACACATGGCGTGTTCACGAAAGGATTACACCAATGTGTGTTGTTAGATACACAGCCGGGTGCAAAGGTCACACTATACGACGTGTTCTTCATTGACACGGCGTGTTCAAGAAAAGATTATACCGGCCCGTGTTTTTTAGTTACATGGCCGGGTCTCCGGGTCAACAATACATGGTGTGTACATCCGGTACACGACATGTTCACCCCAATCTATTCCCTTCCCTGTGTCACCGCCCACACGGTTTGTGACACGAGTAGAGACTACACGGTGTGTACTCAGGGTACAGGGAGTGTACTAAAAAAGTTTATTTTTCTTCCCAAAAAGAATACCACACACGACGTGTTGAAGGTACCACATGGCGTGTATACTGGGAATTCCAGACAGTATGCCTCAGAAACATCTTTGGAACCTAGAAAACACTGAAAAACAACACATAAGTGCCAAATTATGATCTGTGAGGGCCCATACTCCCCACGAATCAAAGTTTGGCATCTTATCTGTGTTATAACAAAAGAAACAGTCAATGATCCACCAAATTCCGGTAAATGGGGGCCCATAATACCCTGAAACCAAAGTTTAGTGTCCATTATTTCCACAAGTTTGTACAGAAATACCCTATCATATAGAAGATATTTATCAAGCAGCTATCAAAATAACATGCTTTTTCTAATGCACAACCACTATCACAACAACATGCAATTTCTAATGCAACTACATGGCATGGAACTATGCATAGAATGTGATTTCTAGAATGTGCCTAAATGATGCATGAGATGGCATACCATCATCTAATCTGGTTGTAACTAAATATAACCCAGTAATAAAATATCAGCATCACAATACAAGTGCATCACCCTTCGGTGAAAATCAATTAAATCGTAAAATTGAAAAATCAGAAAAATTTGCAACACAAGTTAAATTGGATTTTCCCTATACACTGGTTAGCTACGCCCGAACAAAACTTATTACCAACTAACATTCTCATCCTATCCCTGACTAAGGCTCCAAATAGTAAGTCAATGAAAAGAACCCCCTCTGATACCACTTTGTAACGTCCCGGATCTAGGTACCACTCTACGGGTGCCCCGAACCCGGTTCGCCACGTGACCTCAAGTGCATTTCCTAAAACTCTAGAGGCTTCTGACTAGAAGCGAGGGCCCAAGTCTGATAGTGGGGGATCTATGATCTCATTTTCAAAGTGTAGCACAACGAAATGAAATGAAACATACATCAACAACGAAAGAAGTAAACAATACATAACTAAAATAAACAACTGCAGTAGATATAACCAACTAGTATATAAAATGGTGCAACATGCCTAAAATTATAAGAAAGTAGCCAGAACATGTTACACAACAATACAATGCAGTACAAGTACAGGAAAGGAAAACAGAACAAAAAAACCGGTAGCATCATGAGCCTAAGCCCGGTCCCATGCTCCTCTACTTCTTAGCAGCAATCAAGTACCTGTACAGGGTCTCTTGCCCCTATCCACACCTGCAGAAATGTAATCTGTTTGGGCCGAAAAGCATGAACCAAATTGGGTGTGAAAAACGTATCTCAGTAGGCACCCACCAAAGGCCCGTTCCCAACTGTGTGAAATTATGCAACAACAATGTGCAGTATTATAATGTAATAAACTAAACAGTACTGAAAAGTAACTAACTTACCGGTTATATTTCCATTTTATAATTCTTTTAATCGATTTCATATAAGAAAACACCACAGTGAATTTCTAAGTAAACATTAAGTGTCCAAAGACACTCAAACCTTACACTCAGGTAATCAAGAACGTAACCCACAGGTACTTTCCCATAGGTAGAGGAGATTTTTTCCTCAGGCGTATGTAGTGTCGCCCTTAGGCACATAGTCTTTCGCCCACAGGCACAGAAGAAGTTTCCCTCAGGCAAAGATAATAGCTGACCTCGGGCTAAGTAAAACAATGCCCTCTGGCTAAAGTAACTGGGCCATGACCAACATATCACAAGAAATTCACATACAATTCCTCTCAAGGCAAAAGTAATGCAGAATATAAATAAGGTATACCCTCGGGTATCCTGGCCAAACAGCTAAACAGAGGAATGCACCCCCGGGGTGGTCCTGGATCCAAGCAGTGATCCCAAACATCCTTTTAATATCACATTTAATTAAAAATACAATTTTAGGTATTTAAAATAGCCATGGCCTCAGCCACATGACACCCTAAATAAGGGTTCGTAGCTCAAAACATAAAAAAACGGACGACTGTTGGAAAATAAACACCAAGCCACCGACCTTAAATGCCAATGAACGTTATACGTGAACGCCGATTCCAGAAACGCCCAAGAACAATGTAGATATGATGTAGAAGAAACACCGTTTAAACTTAAATAACTTCCATTAGTGGAAGAATTGGAAAGAGACACACCATGAGGTGGAATCTCTTACCCGTGCGGTTCCAACGAGATCGATGGAGGCGGAATCAGATCCCCAACGTGCACTCGGCAGATCCACAAATATTCGGTCGTCCCTCCTAGGCTCCCATCTGGTTCTAAGCCTTCCCTGTGAACAGGGGAGGCTACTTCCCATTTTAAGAAAAAAACAAAGTACATAGTGTGTATTTCCAAGTACACAACATGTAATTCCCATTTTTAACTGTTCCTCTTGAGGTTTCCTACTAGCGTGGTACTGTTTATCTGCCGACATGACTGCATGGCATGTCTCCTTGAGTACACGGTGTGTTTGGTCGCACAGCTAGCCACATTTTTACTATTCACCTGCCGACTGACTACACGACGTGTAAGGGACCACTACACAGCATGTATTCAGTCTTTACACCCTTCGTTTCCGACATGGCCACACGACCCATGTACTCATCCCACACAGCCAAAAGTACACGACGTGTGGAAAAGTACACGGAATATAGTTTCCAAAATTTGGGATTTCCCCCCATTTTCATTATTTTCTCAAAAACACTTAAGGAACAGAAAAAAGAAGAAACCCATACCTCAAAACTAAGAACCGAGTTCTTACACCCTGAATAGTATAGCTCTTTATGTTCTTGAATTATTTTATTTTATTTTTATCATTATTCCCTCTTTTAATCTAAATATTTTCCAATATTTTTCCCCTAACATAGTTCTAATGAAACCTCTCCCCCTTAATCATGAATTCTAATATAACATGTTTAAATTAATTTAGAAATATTAAATTGGAGCTCAAATTGTAGAGAAATATCATAACTAAATTGTTCAATAAGATCCTTTACATATTTATATAGTAAAATATTTATTTTGGTATGATCCAATAATATCCAATCGTGATCTTATTAACTTAATATTTTTCTCTTATTATATTCTAGAACTACCCTTTAACATATTTAATATGAAAGTTAAAATTCTCATATAATTCATCAATATAAACAACCAATATAAATAATTTTAAAATATATGAATTTTGGGATATCCATAGATTAACACATCCATTTACTCTAACTATTCTTCTAGATTGTCTTCAAATTTTATCTTACTAACATTCTTTATGGAATGGAAAAATACAACTAGAAGTTACACACTTTATAACAAAACATGTATAATAGAAAAATGATTTTCATGTGATTAATGAACGATATAACCACAAAACACCATATTATATGGAATTATATTATAATATTTTTTATTTATTAACCATTTATATTTTTTAGATTAATTTATTTGAAGAAATATATATTTCTGACCAGTGAATATATATATTTATAACTAAAAAAAGAGATATAATATTGATGTTAATTTAAATGAAATAATCTATTCATAAATTTTAGAGAAAAATTATATTTAATGTATGTACCAGAAACACTCAGTCAGAGGGAGACCTCTGACCCTTTATCAAAATAAAAGAAAAGTACATGGAGAAAAGATCAAGAGTACATGCATACCGTGCATCCACATCCACATAACAGTACCCATCAGAAAAGATCAGCTACATATCATAATAGTCATAGTCCTCGCCACCTCCATAATAAGAAAGATCCTCCACAGTAGCCGACTCCCATTTAGATTTCGTATCATATGGCTTTAGAATCTTGGCATACTTCTGTCTGAGCTCCAGTTGCTCTATAGTGAGTTTATCCTTGATTTCTTGCTTGCTCACCCGACCCTTTTTAGAAATAGAAACATCCACTTTTTCTTTCTTGCCTGAGGACATGGTGGATACTGGCTTCGGTAAGTAAGAATAGTCCTTTCGTGGCCTCCTCTTTGGTGGAGAAGTAGCCGCACCTTCGCTGCCAGACAATTTTTTCTATCCACCTTGGACGATGTCACTATATGAAAGTCTTGCAGCCCCGTGATCATTCTCCTTGTCACTTCTAGATAACTTTCTCCATTTGTCCATGAGAATCACCAGAATGAAACATGCGTCCCCACCATCTTTCCTTCCAAAAACTCCTTTGGAGTTTTTCATAGACTCACCTCCAAGCATTGGAGAGACCCTATTCTGATCAATTGGAGCAAGACATTACAGATTTACTTCGGTTCCAGGGTCCTCAACAGTCCCCATCGAGATACCAACTACGAAATTTTCCTAAAAATTGGAACCAATCTGCATATTCATGTCTTCATTACCCTGCAAATCAGCAGTTGGATTGGGTGCCTCCTCCTACCCCAAAACCTCAAAGTGATTACCGGAAAGGAGACCCTGTGCAGGAGCCGCTGCCCCACTGCTTATGCTGGCACCACACCCAACAACACCCTCCAACACATTGAGGTCCTCAACTCGAGCTTTTTCCTAAAACTTGGAACCAATCTGCATATTCATGTCTTCATTCCCCTACAAATCAGAAATCAGATTGGGTGCCTCCTCCTGCACCAATACCTCAAAGCGATTACCGAAAAGGAGACCTTGTGCAAGAGCCACTAATCCACTGTTTATGCTGCCACCAAGCCCAGCAGCACCCTCCATCACATTGAAGTCCTCAACTCCTATCCCACATTTGATCCTCTTAAAGACCTGCTACAAAGATGGATGCATCGAGTCCCTCACCTTATTCACAACACATTCCTTCGGACACACCCCTGTATGACAGACTTGCTGAACCTCCATCTCCAATACTATGCCCAGTAATGCCGTGTCAAGGCAGAGGCTTCCCACCTGCTCAACACACCTAGTAGAAACCGCACCCCACTACACTGCACAGGTCCACCCAAATCTCTATTTACACTCCCTCACACGGTCACAGACTCACCAGAAATGGATTTTCCCCGTGCTGAATCCAAGCTGAAAGCCAGACCATCATCAGGATTTCTCCTTTCAACCATCTTTAAAGAACGAAACATCTGTTCGCGGTGACAAACCATTTCCAGATGACCAAATCGGGAGCAGTCGATGCAATAGCACATCCAAGAGTCAAAGAAGACATCCTGCCTCCATCGGAATTCCTTGGTGTCTGTGATCCAAATACAATCCAATGGTGGTCTTGATACGTCGACCTCCACGTAGATTTGGGGGAAAATCGGATGACTCACAGCCTCCGTCCGACGATCAGAACAGAGATAACGGCCGACCATATTACCGATTACACATAATATCGAGGGATTTTGGAAAGAAAGAGGTAATCCAAGAAGACTCACCCATGTTTCAATTGTTGCAGGATCTCATCGCATGTGGAAATCGAAGATCCAGTGGAAAATGAAGAAGGTGAAACCATTGCATCTCCGGGGAGCTCATCTTAATGATATTTCAATATTTTAAAATTTCAAAATATAAAAAGTGATATTTCTCTTACAAAGATAAATGAATACCATTTTGAGGTTATCACCCTTACAATGGATCTTCCATTGAAATGTTTTACATCATAAGAATTTATTGAATGAAATATATCCCTTTACAATGAATATGATACCATTTTGAAATATTTGAAAATATCTTATTCCATTAAAAATTATGTTAACCTTATAAAATAATAAATAAACATTAAAAATTCATGATTCAATTAAAAATAAGGTATACCCTTTATATAAATCTCATCTTCTTCAAAATACATCAAATCCAATGAAAAATACATCCATTATGAGATTTTCACATTTAGAACCCTGATACCATTATTATGAATTGATACACTTTTTAAATTCAATGAGTCTTATGGACTTTTCCAATTTTCAACTTCATACATTGAAATCAATATTGTTATCAGATAGTGATAAAATTTTATAATAATATTATGGGTAACTCTAAACATATTAACAAATATTCAAATGGATTAACATTTATATATTATGTTTCCATTATAATTCAATTCATAGTTGATTAATAATACTACAATTCAATAATAATTTGAGGTTCATCAAAATTGCACTTAGGATTTTTTTGAAAAATAGTCAACCCTTTTATATCATCCCAAATCATTTCCAATATACAAAAATCATCTCAAAATAATCATACAGTTCTATCATCACTCAAATGAAAAGATTAAAAACATCATAATACGAGTGAACATATTTTTTATGATAATTCCATATCATTATGGTAGAAATGATTATAAAATTGAAACAGATTTTCCCAAACAATTCTGATCCTAAATGATATTCTAGCATATATATATAATAACCATAACAAAGAATAATTTATATTAAAAAAGAGTAGAAGCACTCTTACACATTGAACAAGTGTTAGACTAAATCTCCCCATTTGATATTATAAGCCAATTCCATTGGTGGAACTCATCAACAAGTCATCATGTGATATTTGTGTGATGAACATGATGCTTCATCCCTACTCAAAGAAACTAAATCATAACACATCCTTTGAGAAAATATAAACAATCAAATATCTAATAAAAATTTATTCAAGTTTAAAAGTAACATTTTTTTGTATTTAATGAAATTATATATAATATTAATGGTATTTGATATTATATTTTGAACTAGATATTTTGATTGATCGATTATTCTATGATTATAAGAGTAAATTATCAATTTAAACATTCTAATCATCCATAAAAACTTATATGAAAATCATCTATGAATAATTATTAGTTGATTTAATATGATCTACTATAGATATACTTAATGAAAATGTATTTTTAATATAATTATGCCAACTTATAAGTATCTCCCAAAAAATTAATTCTAAACTAGTTGAAAGATTTTTTTCCAATGAAATATCTTACCCAGTCTGCATTAATGAATCCCTACAAGTTATCCTCTTATCTGTTTTAATATAGAAGACCCCGAGTTAGTTTACCATTTATATATCTCAAAATTATTTTAGTATCTAATCTGTGAGAAAAATTATTATTACGCTATGTGGTTTCACAAACATAAACTAAAAACAAAATATATGGTATTGATGTTGCATGATAATTTATACATCCAACGATTCCTGTGAAGTATTTTTGATTTAAACTACATCTATATTTATCATTACTATACTTATTACTAATTATAATGTATTTAAATAATTCATAAATATCTACAATCACAATTTTATTTCTCATTTATCTTGAATATATCTCTTTTGATAAGAAAATATGAATCAATTTTTTGTAATTATACATCCTATAATGTTGTACATTTCACCCAATTTAGACATCTCAAAGGATTATTAATTTCTATTGTAAGATCATTAGATGTATTCTCATTTTAAATTGAAAAAATAATTTCATAAACATATTCCTATACAATTATTGTACCTATAGAAATTTATTTTTGATATAGGTCATTTTTATCCATTCCTTTGATAATTTCATCTCTCAAACTCCTATATAACATAGAATACAAGGATCTAGGAACATTATTTCTCATATAAATATATATTCTTATCCTACTTCAAATAATTCCACAACTATCAAGATTTAATACTTTAGGACAATTACTTAAAAATGATTCTCCAAAGTCTCTACTGGGAATGGAAGAATGTACATCCATTTGATAGATGTTGTAATTCCTATTTACATCCAAATCCATTATCATTCTATATAATGAACAAAAATTTTTTCAATGAAATTTACATTCTTATATTTATGGAATATATTTTAATGTTGCATAAGGAACACTTACCATGTAAAAAACCAAGTAAAATTTACATTAATAATATAAATATTAAATTTAAATAACTAAATGGCCATAATAATTTAAAATATTACAAATAGATAGAAAATAAGAAATAAAATAACTAAAATATGAAAATTATGATCTACTAGATCAACTAGAATAACCGCACTATATAATGATCATGTATAAATGACGTAGAATAATTATCAGAAAATATTCATCTTAGAAATAAAGATATATATAGACTTAAAATAATGTAGCTATTAATGAAGAATGAGTAAAATATGATGTATTTATTAGAATTATGGAAGACATATGATCCTTAAAAACCATCCATTGGGAAAGGAATAAGACAATTGAAATTGTAATTTAACCATAAGAATATGAATATGACCAATTGAAATAGTAATATATTCATTACAATAGTAACCTCAACTATTTATGTGTAAAATATTATTAAGGTATCATATAAAATGATTGTAAGATATATTTAATCAACAGTAAATGTAAATAATTATTTTTAAATATAGAAAAATATCCATTTGTATTGTTGTAAATAATAATTATTTTTATTTCAATTTTATAATAAATATAATTATTTTAGGAAATTTTAATTTTTATAAATTGGGTTAATAAATATATATTTTTATTATACTTATTACATAATTTTATGAAACCACAAGTAATATTTCAAAAATATATAAAATCATTTATAATATTAAAATTGATATTTTATTAAAAAACGAGGATTATGTTTTTTAAAAATATATTCCACATATGTAGAATATAATTTTCAAGAAATTATTTCACTTTTGGAATATACATGTCAATGAAATTTAATAGTCAATTTTTAGTATTTTTTTAAAATAATTGAATTTTTCTGAATAATGAAATATGGTAAAATATGAATTTTTACATTATTGGTTAAATACATGAAATTTTATTTCTTTTATAGTGTAACGAACCATTATATAAAAATAAAATGAACCATTTACTATATATAGTAATAAAAATAAATAATATCTATATTTTTCTGTCAAAATAATAATCTAATGAATAAAATATTCAAAAGTCTCCTTCTCATCAAGTTATAAACCCCACCCCTCACCACCCATTCTTCTGAGAACACATTATCCTAGTTGTCTATAAAAGTTCTTCCATAACCTCTTCAAAACATAATATATATTCTAGTATCATCCATATAATGTTTCATTGAGTCGTAAATAGAATCTTAAGAGGAAGAAACTAGAGAAAGAGGTTAGGTTATTGACTAATAAATTTCAAATTTATACTTCTTCTATATATAAAAATAATATCAATACACCTAACAGTTGTAAAATAATTATCCTCTATATATTGATATGTTATTATTATGGTATAATATACATCTTATACCATGACTTCTTTCATTTCTACAATGAGATTTTTCTTTACAATAATCTTTTTTCACTTCCTCGACAAATAATTAACATTGTTTTCCACAATCATTAGTAAGGCTAGTCATAAAATTATTATTTGTAGGATCCATAATATTGAAATTAGGTATAAACCAATTTATTTATAGTTTAATTAATTTGGTGAACCTAATGTGAAAAAATAATGAGGCCACGAGAGTCTCAGGGGTGTTCTAGGATTATTCAAAAATCAGATTTAGGGTTTTTGGTAAAGGAAACTTGACCAAATTTTTATTAGAAACCATGTGATCAAGGTCTCATTGTTCGAGTAAACCATATAATTCATTAACAAAGTTGGATCCGGGCATAATTCTATGAGGAAATATAAAAAAATAGATAAACACTCATGTGGGGGATCATAAGATTTTATAATAGGTAAATCACAAGGTTTCAACATGGTTTCCCATACCATGTGCTTGAACCATGAAAGGGAGTCCTTGGACAGAGAAGGGTGCACAGTTGGCATAATTCTGGGACAACCATGTGGCCAAACTATGTGACCCAATGTTTTAAGGGAAAATGACAATTTTAACATTATTTTTTTTAATTTCAAATCATCATCTCCATATCCTATTTTCCTCCATTGGTTTCCACCACCCTATAATTTTAAGATCTTCCACATTCCTATCAAATGGATTGAATGGACTACCCAATTCAGACCCTATTTTACGTATTGATTGTCTCATTAGATCCATGTGAATTAGGTTATAATTAATATTATTATTTTATTTGTTTTTCTTTATATCAATGGAGTAATTTTGGTTCATGATATTATGCTATATTTTTATAGCACCACTCTATGCTCCCATTTTCATCCAATCTAACATTAGTCAGGATCTAATACTAGAAGTGAGTTCTATCGTGGGTGTACATTAGGTGTTCTATATTTTTCATTCATGTTCTAGTGTTTTAAATCCCTTTTTTATATTGTTCTAAACATCGGTCCATTCTACATTTCCCATTGAATTAACAGAACATATTTATTAAATTTATTGGAATTTGTTTAGGATTCCCATGAGTACCATTATATGGTTTGACATCATTCACCTCAACCCATGTCACCTTTTATTTTTTTATATGTATTTGACCTTGATATACCACTCCATTAGGTGTTATAATTCTCACCCATTTTAGTGGGACACTAAATGAGAATTGATTAAATTATTGGAGATATTTTATTCTTCTATATATTTGTGATTACATATGACTAGTACGGTAGTATTTTTATGTGATGAATTTGGAAATGAGTTTGATGAACTCATAGATTTTGAATGATTTAAAAATTTATTATGACATATCTAATGAATTGATTAATGGATTAAATATGTTAGTGGATGTCATGGATATCCATACTCCTTGGATCCTAATTCCTAACATTTCTTGGATATTTCTACTCCAAGGATCATAATAATTGTTGTATATACCTTGGATAATTTTACTCCATTTATAGTGATTCCATATGATGTCCTATACATTTCTACTTCATGGATCTAGTTTACATGTGATGGCAATAACATTTATACTCCATTGTTCTAGATTTCTTGGACCTCCTTGGACATGCTATGAGGGAGTGCTAATTAGGCTCCCCTATGTAATTATAAAGTTTCTATTGAGACTCTCCTAGAATTTGATGGGATTCCATGGTCATTTATACCATGGATCCGTAACATGTAAGTGTGACATGATTAGGATTCCTTGAAATTTATCCCTTTGATCTGGTCCTTGGAATTTAAAAATCGATTACACAACATTAAATATATTAGATATTTAATCATAATATACAAATGATATAGGTTTATGATTTATTGTTTACAATGTTCCTTGATAGGATGGAAATTGTTATATTTATATGTGACACACCTGATAAAATATTTACACTGTTATTATATATTACACACAATTTCTGCTTATATACATAGACTATACATGTTTTTGACAACGTTGCTGGTGGATAACATAGTATTATATCACACTCAATTCTGGATACCATATGGTACCCAAACATAAATTGTGGATGTAGAAAGGGACTTGGGACGGAACCGACATTTTTTTGGTAGATTATTCATTATATAATATTAGGGGATCATACAACAAATTTTTTATTTGTGATGCTATCTAGGGATAAATTGTTTTTGTTTTTTTACTATAGAAACATGTTTTTATTGGATACATTTTTCCAAGTAAGGCCTATAATTTTTCATATAAACTTGACATTTTAATCGTATTGTATATGAGATTAATTCTTTCATGCTTATTTATTAATTTTTTCTATATGTTTATCTTCTCTCAGTTATTTAATATTTTTATGCATATTTTTTCATCAGTATTAGTCTTGTGTTACTATGATCATGAGGGTATAGTCTACCATCCATACCACCTAAGACCCTCACAACTAGTTGGTAGCCTCTAGTGTATGGGGAGGCACCTTTGAATCCATGTGACCCATAGGGTCGGGGCACGGTTAGTTTCTCTCGGTTATGGGTGTTACAAAGTGTTATGAAAGAGTGTTTATATAATGAATATCTTACTATTTTGAGACATTAAATATGAGATCATTATGTTTTGTAATTTGGTAATGAAATGTGGCTCGGATTAGCTACCTCGCGTATAGAAAAAAATTCCATATTTCCTGTTATAATACATGTAGTTCAATGTTATTTCTATTAAAATTTATTTTATTCTACCATTAGGTGATGCACATGATTTGTGAAATTATTTTCATGATCAGGTGATTTAATATTATCATTGTCTTGACATCAAATGGAATCATTTATCATGAATCATATTTGGATCCTTACAGGATTAATATTCCATGAATATACAATTCTATAATGGATGCATTTATTAACAACATGGAATTTATCATCTGTGACTTGCATGATATGATTTTTATATACTAATAATTTGTATAGAAGTTTGGTAAAAATAATTTTTAAATAATGTTCTTTATTTATCCTAAATAGTGTTTTTCACACATAAAAAATACGAGACATCTGATATTGTCGATTATGGAAATGTGAGTCATGAACCACTAGTTGCATGGATTGGAATGTGTAGTTTTTGGGATTAAATACACACCAAAAATAAATTTTCAAGGTGTATGGTCTCTTATTTATTTAATTTTTTAATCTATTTAGTTCAACCATTAAATGATAATTATAAAACATTATGGACTTAAATGAAATTTAATTTATTGAATGGATGGGTCACTTCTAAATGAAGTTTCCAATTACAATTAATAGTGGATATACTAGGACCCATGTTTTGAATTACATATAATGGACCAAACAAAACATTATGGTGGAATGAGGGTAGTGTCTATTGTGCTTTTTACAGTAGTTTCTATAACCTAGTTGTTACACTTAGAGTAGGCAGAGGGGTGTGGGTTTTTATAGGGAGGATTCGACATGTAGTATGCTATTATTTGTGATATTATATTATTGAATCATTTATAAGTCATGGTATTTGAATTTATTGAGATATTTCAAAATGATGGGCTCCTTTCATTCACATGGAGGGTGAAAGTGACCATACTCTAGAGGATATGTTCCCTAAGCTACCAGTAAATCCTATTTCATTATGACTTGTGGAATTGTATTTTGTATTGTATAATGGTGTTGAGGCCCAATTCCAATAGGGTATCGTACATTTTATAAAGACCATTCTATGATCCACATATCCTACCTCAAAAAAAAAATATCTAACAAGTGTGTACTAGAAGTAGCAACCTCCCATGTTTTCAGGAAATGGTGGTCCATAGGCACATGATCTTGGACGTGACAATAAACTTTCTATTTTAGAGTATCATCAGAAACCACATTATACTAGAGTATAGATATTAATATATATGTGTTGGGGAGAATTAAATATAAGTTGGGATGTTTTGAAATGGGATGATAGGCTTGGAGATATGGTTTGTATGGATTTCTAATCTTGGATTTATGAATTCTTCTTTTCTGAGGCTCTCAGAGATGAATGTTATATTGAGTTAATGCATTTAGAGTATTGTATAACAATTATTATGAAGTATTCGTATTACTTTATAGATATTCAACTTTATGTTCATGTGTATATTAATGATGATTATTCTATGGAGACATGATTCGAGGATGGTCTAAAGTATGTCGTGTGATCATAATTGAATGTGATTTGGTTAACTATTTTTTCTAAAGTAGTAAATCATGTACTTATCATTGAACATAACCTGATGGAAGCTATATAAAAATAGTATGTTATAGAAACTTTTTAACCCATTGGTTCATCATCATATGGTATTAAGAGACATTTTTAGGCTTCTAATGAGGGGAATGCCAACTAGAATATTAGTGATAGTAGTTCATTCTTCTATCACCATTGTAAGAGATGGGGATATAAGAGGATTTAGTGTGAAAGAGACCTAGAAGAGATTCATACAGACAATATTATAGTCCATGTATATTGGTTTTTAGGAGCTTCCCTCTAGTAGTTAGTTAATGATGGTCAACTCCAAAACAAAGTTATTGAGCTAGATTGACAACTCCATTTCAGGATGGGAGATGGAATAATATATATAATTTAGTCTGAGGTGGTGGTAAAGGATGAGGTATCCATGTTGTAGTTATACCTCGATAGTAGAGAGGGACTACTCTATATAGAGATGTTGTTTTTTAGGGAAACAATTTAGGAGAATATATATTTATTACAAACTATACCTAATGAGTAGAGTGCAATTCCATCTATAGTGAGAGATATAATCCCAATATCTTATACTCTAGTGTCTTCCCTTTTTGATACAGTTTCATGCCTTGTATATATATATATATATGTTACTGTTGTGGATTGACTTGGTATTGATGATTAGTTTTATAGTGGTGTGGTGAAAATTGATAATCCATAGGGAATCAGATCATATATTATATTCAACTAGAGAGAATTACACCTTGAAATGATCTTTTATCACTTCGAATGGAATCTATTCATCCTCGATATGACAGGGTTTGATTTCCACATTGAGAAATACTATATAGTTTTCAATCATGACCATGTCGATTTATATAACTATAGGGTGACTTTAACATCATAGGGGGAGGGGTTTTTATTCAAAATGGGGATTGTGATGTCCAAGATGGTAGATTTGGACCATAGAATCTTGGGTTAGGTATGATGAAATTACAGATTTCTATATTATATCTGAATGATCAGGGAATATTTCTGGTAGACATCCCTCTAGTGGTTTATTTTTTTGGTACATTTTCATGTAAAGATTTTTAGGACTACCGCCTATGAGAGAAGTATATTTATACATTAATCCAGTTTGAGGAGCTCCACCCATATAATTTACTACTTATTGTATGGCTACTACTAAGTTTTAGGAAAAAGTGAGGTAGCTAGAGGACATGAAGGTAAATGAGTTTATATGAATCAGTAACTCTCAGTGGGGTTCACTAATAATATTTTATGAAAATTGAATACAGAAACCTTGTTATATATATGAATTAAAATAAATTTATCAAGTTGATAGTTATGAACTTGTATCCTTTTACATAGATAAATGATCTCATTGGACATCTCCTATAATCTCACCTATTTTCAAATATTAATGAGAGATTTAATTTTCATGAGGTGATTTTTGAAACTGGATACATACATCGCAAAAAATTTCATATAAGGTATTGTATATATGAGTATCTAGTTATGAAGTTCGGTCTTATGAATGCATGATTAGATTTTATGGAACTTATGAGTCAATTTTTCTATCCATATCTAGATTCATGTTTGTTGATATTCGTGGATGATATCTTCTTGTATTCTCACACTAAACATGGACATGAAAAATATTTTTACATAATAATGGAAACAATATGATGAAATTAGTTATACTCTACAATAAAAAAGTGAAACTTTTGAATGGATAATATTACCTTCCAGGGTTATATTATCTTTTATACAATAGTATCAATTGACCTAATGAATGTAAAGACTATAATATCTTGATGGAATCAAAAGAATGCCTTTGAAAGACATTTTTTCTTGGGGATATCTGAATATTATAGAAATTCCACGTAGTGATGATAATGTACAAAAGCACCTATTCCAGGATTGACTAATAATGATGTGAATCATGTATTATTAAATAACCATGTGATGGAATTTATTGATGCAAAAGGTATATTGACCTTAATGCTACTCCTAATTCTTCCAGACTCATGAATAGGTTATAAAATATATTTTTATGCATCATGTAGCATTCTAGGATTAGTTATGATGTAGGAGGAGAAATTGGTGGCATACATGTCTCATTAGTTGAGTCCACATGATATTAACTAGCAAATGAATGATCCTGAGTCATTAGTTGTGGTTCAATGCTTATGTTTTTGGAGGAATTATTAACATTAGATAACATTGTGCTATGCACACACTAAAAAATACTAAAATATATATTTTCATATCTTGACATGAATCATAAGAAATAAAGGCTGGTTTAATACATTCAATCCATCAACATCACTTTTAACACTATATCTAAAAAGGGAAATGATGTTATTGATGAACTAGGTTGAAAGACTCCGATATAGGTATTATAAGAGGCCAATAGTGAGTTGCATCTTATGAACATTTTTCAAAAGATGCACTTGGAGGTACACGATGATCATGTGTAGTCTTCTCTCCCATCCATGGTAATGACTTCAACTATTTTGAATTGGCTTAGGATGAGATAATTTTCGGATTCAGAGTTCATAGCCTAATGAGATAGAAGGTATGGTGACGGAACACCTCATTGTTGGAACATTTGTGGTGATGAAATTATATTTTTTTATTGGTCACATTAGGGTTAAAATAGATATTCACAAAGAGATTATTCGGTGGTTTCATGCCAGAACATGGGATGTGAATCTTGACTTCACCACAATTTATCATTTTGTATGAATTTAATACTAGTGGATGGGGATGATACATGAGGTAGATGGTTTTATAACATTTTTTACATATGTATTTAGGTGAAGGAGGAACACTAGAGACCACCCTGGATTTAACATCAGCTATCCATTACTGAGTGTAAATTTGATGATGTGGAGATGGATTTCAAGATAGGGACGATGAGGAAGCCTCAAGGTAGACTTGCAGTATAGGTTGTTATGGAAAGGTTCAGGATGTTTACTCATTTTATGATGATTAGGAAGACTGTCCCAATGTATGAGCTTAAGAATCCATATATCCATAAAATATAATACTTACACGGGGTTCTTCATTAAATTGTCTTATATAGGGATTCCCAATTTATATCTCGGTTCTGGAAACACTTGTTGTGGGTGTTTCATATACAGGTCATTCTGATCACGACCAAACACCCTAAGACTAGTTATCAATTAGAGAGAACTATACTAGTTCTAGAGGATATTTATAGAGGTTGTGTCCTTGATTTTAGTGGTAGTTTGTAGAGACATGTAACCGTAGTTGATTTTACCTATAATAATATTTATCAGGTGACTATACATATAGAATATTATGTCTAATTTTAATGTAGTCCCTAATGATTACATTTTTCATATCTAGAGTTTATCGAGGTAGCATTTCCTAGACCTCATCAGATGTAGGATACATTGGAGAAAATACAATTTATTGTGAGAGATATGGATACAACTAAGTCTAGTACTAAATCATATTCAAATTTATATTGATGATCTATAGAGTTTGAGGTTGAGGATCACATACTTTTACATGTCTTACTAATGATGGGGAATAGATTGATTTATAGAGAGGGTAATCATTCACCATAATATATCAAGAAATCAAGATTCTAGAGAGAGTTGAGAGAGTGTAATATCAATGGATGTAAACTCAATGGTATTGATCCATGAACATTTTATTCAATTTATCTCATTTTCATTATTATCACTCCCAACCATCTCATATTCTTCATCTAGATGATTTTGATCTTCACATAAATGCATCCTTTAGGGATTATCCTATTTTTATCATTGATAAGAGCATGCTAGCTCTTTTATATAGGTATGGTATTCTAGTATTAGTGATATGGAAGAAAAACCATGTGTAGATATAGACATGGTAGTCTAAGGAAGAGTTACATGATCATTGGATACAATTTTTCTTACTCGATTCTTAACCACCATTGAAAGATAAATTCAGGGATAAAATAATTTAAAGGGTATGATTGTATGGTCCCAGGTTTTATTATGCGGTACAAGTCTTTTTATTTTTACTTTATTCACTTCATATTGATCTAATATGAATGAATAATGAGATAATGAGAGTTTCAGTCCTATCTTGATATTTTTTAGAACTCAAATCCTAGGATTTTAAAAAATACAATTGGGATTCACTATTTGATGAAACTATTCATGGAGTTTCAGAGTCTAGAGTAGGTTCCAAATAGTATGAGGAAACCATGCAGCTAGTGATGCACAATATTATGTGGTCTCTTCATTTTTTGGGCATTATAAAATCATGGAGTTTTGGGATTGTTTCCTATTCTTCACACATAAAATGTGCGAGGAGAGTTCATGGACAAAGAAAAGAACACATTTAGAAAATATTTTTTCAAACAATGTGGACGTACTATACGATCTTATGTTTTGGAGGTAAAATGATTATTTTCCCTGAACCATTTTAAATTTTAAATACTCTTATCCCTTTATTATTTTCAACTAATGGTTGTTATCTCCATAACAATTTTTGTTCTTCCTCATACCTAAATTATTATTTTATTAAATCTCTTATCTAGACTATGTTCCTAATGTCGATCATCTAGTTTGTTATGCACTTGTTAGTTCATAATCCATATAAATCCTTTATTAATTGGTCTTCATATTGAAGAAGTTATTTTGGTGCAATATAATATGTTCTATTTCTAAGGATTTTGTATGTTTCATTATTTCTTGATATGCCCTACTGAGTTATGAGTAGGTATGGGATGAATATTCTACCACAAGTATATGGTATGTGGTCTACACATTTACATCAAGGTTTCTATTTTGAGGTGTGTTTAAAATTTTTTCCTTAATATAAGTCTTCATTGGTTGTCTGTTAGCTCACTAATTTTATTGGTATCATAATTATAATTTATTTAATTACAAGATATTATTTATTCCTCCTTCTTTATGTGATTAAATAATATTGATATGGTAAAAACTTTAAACAAAAAAAGTGTAAATGGGTTGGATGAACCCATGGATTATGAATTATTATTAAATGGATTATTATATTAGTAAGTAATTTATAAATGGATTGATTATGGTAGTGGATTTCTTGGTCATTTATCATATTTACACCATGATTTTATAGGATTCCATGGGAATTTATACAACATGGATCTTGATTATTATTGTGGATTTGCAGTAAATTTCTACTCCTTGCATCCTAATTCCATAGGATTCTATAGACATTTCTACACTATGGATCCATTTTATAATGTATGACATGTATATTGGTAGTCACTTGATCTAGATTATATAGAAAAACTTGGGGAGGCTCTATGGACATACCAATTATGCTCATCCATAGTCATTACTGAGTTTTTGTGGAAATGATTTTACCACTCACATGAATGCCAAAGTCATTTAAACCTTGGATCCAGACCATGTAGGTCGGACATGATGTTGATTTATTGGTAATTATACCTTTTATCTATCCCATGGGGATTGACACTAGATTACTCAACATAGTCTATATTGTACATTTTATCTTACTTTGTAGATGAGAATATTTTTTTTTCTATTTATAGTTTTCCTTAATAGGCTGGACATTGTTACTTTTTCATGTTACATGTAAACTTATCTATTTACTCTACTATTATATATTGAAAAAAATTTCTTCATATACACATAAGTTGTACAAGTTATAGGAAATATTGTTAGCAGTTCAAATATTATTATCTCATAACCAATTTTCTCTTTATTTGTATACCTGAACTAACTTCATGGGTGTAGCTTTAGATAGAGGAAACCCAATCTTTTTTATTCTTAAATGATTCTTTCTTAGGATAATGGGGAACAATATTGATCTATATATAATATAATATATGTAAATAATTATTTTTTAATTTTTAATACATTTGACACATTTATTATATTGGATTTCAATTTCCATGTACTTTTTTTTCTATTTTGTATAGAGACATGAAATATTATTCCTATTTTATATGAAACTTCATTTTTCATTGTTATTTACTAAAATTTTTATATTTTTATCTCCTTCTATTTATTTGGTATTGTTCCTCTTATTTATTCAAATATTGAACCACTACATTACTCTAACTGTTAGGGTATAATCTTCCCACCGTACAACCTCAAACCATCACTAGTAGTCAGAATCCCCTAGAATATGGAGAGGCATGCAAGAGAGGACATATTTACCAATATATAGAGAAACCATTAGTGGATATTAGATTAGGAATGTACATTTTTAGTGTAAAATAACATTATAATAAGTGTTTTATAACTTCTTTCATGTCTTAGAATTAATATATATCCATAATAATAATTAAAATTATTCTAGAACATGAAAATAAGTGAAACGGTATAAATAAACTAATGAAATAACATTAAAAATATAGGCAATGATTTTACCATATTCTAGTATAAAAATTGTCACATTGGACAATTTCTAATTATTGAATTTCATGAATTGTATTTAATATCACATATAGAGTTGTACTCTAATATTAATAGTACATAAATAATAATCCTTGAGTTTTTAGACCATAGGGCGATGAAGGGAATTCCCCAGGAACAAAATAATTAAACATTATATCTCATTTAAGTAGTAATACATTCCAATAATGAAATAATTTTAAATAAAATATAAATTAGAATTCATGTTAAATAAATAATTAATAAATACAATTTTCTTATACAGCATGATATATGCATGTTGACAAAGAATCTGAACATAAGGTAATGGATATCTTTTAAACCAAAATTTATATTAGGTTATGACCACTCTATCTCTAACTAACAACCTCTATAAATTTAATGTTATGTAATTCATATAAATTACACACACACACACACAGACACATATCACATATACACCTTTCTTATTCTCCAATCCATTGAAGGGGTAATATAATAATTATGTTCAATTCACAAAAAAATATTATTATGAAATCACTATTTGTTATGATATGATTAAAGATTATAAAAAACAACTCTTTTCATGAGTTATTCATAAATTTATACATTATGATTTATTTAATTTTATGGAACATAATAGAACATAAATGTTATTATTGGTTCACCTAAGTAGAGATCTACTAAATTAGTTAATGATTTTCTATCTCAAGAGATTATATGTATGACGTTAGGGAGTGATCCTAATCCATGATTGGATAATACCCACCAAATTATATTGTCTTGGTCGATGCACATGACTTATTAATATGTCGTGTTTTATAGTTTTTGAATATTCAATATTTTCTATGATATTACAATATATTATTTTTTATTTTATTCTTCCATTTCTTTAATCACAATCCTTCTCTTTTGTGAAATAATTTTTTTCATATGAATAACATTTTATGAGTCACTATATATTTTATTTCCTTTCAGGGATTTTTTTCTCTCTAATTAATTCTATGTATTCACAAGGTTATCTTATGATGTTTTGGGAACTTAAATGGATTTACAAGTTCATTATAGGGATTAAAATGATGATATTATATTTTATGTTTATATTTATTTATAATAAACATATTATTCCAAACACACTATAATTTTTAATAATTTGGTTTAATTTAATGAATAATTATGATTAAAACCATGAAATAATATGTCTAAATGAATTGGGTCACAATAGTTAGTATTTATGGATGGTTTATTTATTTTTGTGGATAAAGACCATAGTACATTACTGATAAATATAGGGATATGTCTATGTATATGAAAATAATCTGAAATATTGGTGATGTATAGAGAAATTGATTTCTAAGAAATTAAATCCCTATATTGACAAAATAAGTATATTTGGATTCATTTCTATTGATAATAGGGTTAATAACCATGACAATCATACATTGGGTATTAAATAAATATTCACCTAGTGCTCAAAAAATATGTTGTACTACACTATAGGTGTGAAACTCCCATGGGATATTCTATGTAAATATGAGAAAAACATAATGAAACAATATTACTGAATTTGATAGATTTTTAATCTGGAAATAATAATTGGAATATCATCATAGATAAACTATAGTAAATCATATAAAAAAATAATTTAGGATACGAGGTTCCTTTCTAATTTATTCCTCCTATGTTCATAGTTACACTTTTTATATGATTTTTAGTTAAATTATTCTCATCCTTATTTTTTTTATTTTTAATTTAATTATGAGAAATTAGAGAAACCACACCAAAAAAACATAATAAATAATGTTATGATTTCCCTAGTGAGATTTCTAACTGTATGTAAGGATGATATGAGAACATCATGGTGGAACTAGATCAGCTAAATAATTTATGAACAATAATATGAACTATGTAAAACAACCTCCTTATATTATGAAATAAAATATTGTTTTTATACAATTCTTATGATAAAAGAATAACCCATTTAGATAATTTTATAATACCATCATCATATAAAAATTTATTAACACCATTGAGATATTATTAGTTATCCTATAATGCTAAAAAAAGTACATTCTATACTATTTTTCAATCATTTTAAAATGGATGTTGATTTGTGGTGTAAGTTGATCAAATATAATAATCCCTATGATGACATAGATTCCATGGAATGGGGTAAATTCAGGAGACTATTTATCAATAAATATTTCCCATTAAGGATATTTCTTTAATTAGTGTGGGCCTCCATGGAATAAAGAAAAAGGAAGTCCAGTCTATTGGGTTGTATAAATAAAAACACAAAAGGCTTTCAGGGAACTCCATCATCATTTTCATCAACACCGATTTTACATTAGAAAATTTCCTTGTTAGGATAAATTTTAATCTATGGAAAACATATGTATTTATAGAACTTGATATCTAGGAAGTGATTTACTATTATTTAATAAAGGTTGATATGGATATTAGCGAATCATAGTAGTCTCACAGGCCATCCGTAAAAAAATGTAAAATATAGTTCTCTTTAGGAGGATCAATAAAAAAACCTTGTGAATGGAACAAAACACAACTAACGACATGTCAATAGTTTGGGAAGAAGAATCCCAGAAACTATATTAGGTAATATAAAGATTCAATAAATATATAAAATCAGGGAATCTAGATTATTATTGATGAAAGGATTTGAGGAACACCACTAATGATATTGGAGATATTAATTTTCTAAAAAATTCTCATAAAATAGTATTGTGTTTAAAATATATTGATCAAAATAATTTCATAAAATAATTAAATTTGTTATGGGTTTCTAGATTTTATCAAGAAAAAAACCTTCATGGTCTAGAGAGTAAGGAAGGAATAATACAGTCCCTACAGCTATGGTCGATCCGACTAATGTGGGGTGACTTGTATTCTAGTTATTCATTCATAGATAGTAAATAATTTTTTTATTCTAGTTCTACAAATTCTATAAAACCATTAATGTTTTTTAGAATTAATAAAATAAAAACTCATAATATAGTACTTCATTTTTATATGTGAATGAAAAATGGATCCATTGTTACATCCCATGTTTGTAAATTCAAAACCTTCAATTTTTTTAGACTAAACATAAAAGAAAATATATTTTTTACTTCATTTGGTAATGATTAATTCTATATTACCCATGTATTCTTTGTATTAATATAATTATACATCATCTTTTTCGAGATGGAGATCACACTTCACATCATACATCATCTTATTATTATGTACATGTTTGAGGAGGTTGATAAATATCCTCTGGAATAATCATATCAATTGTGTAAATTTTTCCCGTATAAACAAAAATATCTAATGCAAATATCTAAAACAAAAAATATAATCATTCTTTAATAAATTCCCATTATGTGTAATTTCACTGTTGTATTCCCTAAAAACTACCTTTGTCTTCATCCTAACTATGAGTTTGATATCTCAGTGTAATAAAGAGAAAGATAACTTCTTATATCCAAGAATCCATAGATAATGGTCATCATTGAGATATAATATATAAATAATATGTTATATGATAACCTAGGAATAGGTTTTTTATACACTTGTTCTCTACCATGGGGTGAACTTGTCTTCCTTATTAATAAGAGAAATGGGTTTATGTGCCTCTTCATTGATTATCTTGAAATAAAAAAAATAATGATATAAAATAATGTATCCCATTTTACTTCTTAATGACTCGTCCAATTCAATATGTAACATCACACCCCATTATCATTGGAATTAGATGGGGGAAATCAGTTACTAGGCCCCAGGTGACATCCACAATATGCTAAAGGCTAGAAATAAATTTTGAAGGGTTTCAATACAAATGGGGGATGATTTACCATTTAATAATAAAAACCACTAAATAAAAAATACATAACCAAATAACCACTATATGATGCATGGTAAAAATAAAATAAAACTCAACTTTTCATTTATCAAAAAAATTCTAGAATTAAGTAGCATAGTGGATGAAAAAAATAACAATGTAAATAAAAGAGGAAAATATAACAAGACTCCAAGAAAAACATATGTATCCATGATCTAAAAGATACATGCTCCAATTAATAAAATATCCAATGTATCATTATGTTTTTATAAAGAAGTGTGATACATTACCTTTTCCCATGTCCTGGTAGATGCCAACTGTAAAATCCTCAAAGTTCCAAAGAAGGGCTGAGAACTAAAATAGAGTAGGTATTCACCAATATATTCCCTAATAATGCCACTAGGACAGAACATGTTAGAAACATTTATATAAATTAATTTATATAACAAAATTATAACAATGTTTGTATTAAAATATAAACTAAATCCATTGTAAACAATTTTCAAAGTAAATCACATAACCGATTCCTTAAATAATTTTACATTCCATTTTGAAGTAACCCATACCTTTTTACACAACCTTATATCCAAACATGCATGAAATCTAGGGACCTACTAATAGTCATGATTAGTGATTTGTCCTTCCACTAATCCTTCACATAGTAGATCAATTTTATGGGGGTAAATCATGACCAAATCTGTCTGAAAAATTTGATAGGGGTACTTCACACCCTTATCAATCCCAATGCTCATGAAAAAATTCCACAATACCATAAAACCCATAAAGAATCCATGTGAATTCAAACCATTATTGAAAGGAATAATTCTTTGTATTAAAAACCTTTTTTTTGGTAACCAAAACCAAAAAATATTTTAAAATCATCATTTTGAAACCATGTTATCAAAAACACTTTAAAAAACACAAAATTTTCAAATTTCAACAAACGATATCTTAATAGGGTTTCAACAATAATTTCATAGTGAATAACCACTAAATTTTATTAAAAGGAATAATTGTGGAACTATGAATTCATGTTTTATGATAGTGGAGTTGAGAGTGAGGCCACCTACCTCAAAAGTTTTAGAGAAAATGATAAATGGAACAAAAAACATCACAAATATAGGTTGAATATATACAAACCAACTTCATATATCTTCCCCTATAAATTAAAAGACAAAAATTAAACATATTTGGCATATATAAAACCTTAAATATACCCAAATTAGTGATAGATCTTAGTTACTAAGAGAGAGGGAAAAGTAAATCTAAGAATATAAATCAGGAATGATGAAGAAAGATCCCATACCGTGAGAATTGAAATTCAATTCACCAATTTATGGATTTAGATAACTTCAAAATTAAAGGAATGAGGTTACACAACCTTTAAGATACCAAAATCACTAGTTAGAGACTTTTTGAGGAAAAAAAAGGCACATAGAGGTAAAACGATCTGGATTCAAAATTTAACAATCTAACTTTAACCAAAGCACAATTTAGTCACGTGGTTAGGAAAACTATGAATTAAACATCGTCCAGCCACAACCTTATAGATGAAAATCACATGTTTTTCTCACATGGTAACAAAATCATGGACCAATTAGGCAAACAATTTCATTCGAAAAAATTCACCATAGTCCATAGTTTATCCTATGCATCTACATGGTTTGGAAAAACTGTGCACTTATCGTGTGTCTTCCCTTATCCCCCTATATAACTATTCATGGTTTCCAACAACTATTGAACGTTTTTCACAAACCATGCACCACCCATGAACCTGTAGGAAGGAACCAAAAACTCTTAAAATTTTCTCCAAACTCTCAAAAAAGTCATATTTATACATTATATACTTAAAAACCACAATGAATTGTTTACATACTAGAAACTGAGGGGTGCTATATTCTCCCCACCAATGGTCATTCAGTCTCTAGAAAGTATAAAATCAACAGTTCCCTAAAAGAGTACTGATCATTTATCTTTCATCTCCTTCTCTCCCTCCCAAAACTCTTCCTGAATATGACCAAGTTTCCATAAAAATAGAACTTTGTCGATGATTTTCTAATGAAAGAAATTTTCTTGCCTATCCAAAATCTACGTTGGGATATATACTAAAGTTGAATTCTGCTCTAGGTCAACATGATCCCATATGATTATATGGTTATGATTTGGATGATACTTTTTCAATAGAGATATGTGGAAGACATTGTGCACCGCACTGTACTATGGTGGTAATTCCAACTAATATTAAACCTCCCAAACCCATTCCAGTATCTCAATACGACCTAAGTATCTTGGAGATAGATTTCACATATTTTCAAAACATCAATGTCCAAGCCTTGGAGAAATCCATAAAAACACATGATAAGTTATTGTAAATGATAATAGATTTTGAAAATGATCTGAATACAATTTTTTAGGGCTTTGGGATATCTCCAGCATTTTTATGATAAATTTAATATTTTATATCATCTCTTGAACAAGGCATGGAACATAAAGAGTAGTACACCTATTTCAAACCAACAAAGTTGATAATGTCAAGGGAACCCACACTATTAATCAAAAGGATCCATATGTATCATGGCTTGATAACTATCATTATATAAGAACTCAACTATGGGTATGTGCTCTTCCCATGAGCCACCAAAATCCATTACAAAAAACCTATAATATTTCTTCCAATTTTTATTTCTTCTGTTAAGACTAGTCATCCATCTAAGTATGATACACCATACTCATATTCAACTAATTATCAAGGTATTTATATAAGTATTTCCATAAACAATATGTGGAACTTATATCTCTATCTGCTACAATCAAAACTGGTATTCCATATCTTTATATCACTATTTGATATAGATTTTGGATATATCCTTGGACTTATTGTAGTCAGATGTCATATTTATTGAGTTCTCATGGTTTATTTATAGTATAGGACATACCCTAGGTCGTCTCTCAAGTAGCTTTTATAGGTTTAGAGTTTTCTTATTCAATAAAAAGTACAAAAAAGTGGGGTAAATTGAAATCTATTTTATAAAATCACCTTAACATAAAGAGTATACTAAATGAAAAACCAAGTGGATTCTGAAAAATATGAGATGAAAGGGTCATTTTTATTCCATTATAAACATTTCATGTTCATTGTTCTTAGAGAATCATTTTTTTTCTAGAGTAAATCATTGGTTGAAATTAACTGGAATCCCAATTAATGCCAAATCCTTTATTTCATTTCTTGAAGAATGAAACCATGACATAAGAATATTTTCCAAGGTCCAGAACACATTAATGGAATAAGATCTTTAAAATAAAAATGAAATCAGAATACTGTGGGTAATTAATGGATTCTTGTGTTGTCCAATTGGGACAACACAAGTCACACACTCAAAACCTCACACCGATCAGTTATAAATTACAAGAATAACATACAGTTGCATAAAAACTAGAACAAAAAAAATGAAATAATGTAATATAAATGGAATAACTGGTTTTAACAACCAAATTAATAAAAACCAATAGCTAATAGATGCACTGGAACTCCCTTGATATTTATGTAGCTCCCCCATAACAAACTCCAACTGTTTAGCCTGACATAGAGAGGTGGATGAAGCTTGGGTGGAACACCTTATTTATTAATGATAAACCTATGAGGATAGTGGCCTCTAGAACTTATAGGATGTGTATGGGACTCCTATATGACTGAGAAATGGGATATATTTTATTCTCTTTCAAAATATAAAATCAGGAACCCAAGGATCCATTTGATAAATAATGTGGAATGTGGTTTTGGGAACACATATTTCTTTAAACCACATTACCCATGGTTATCGACAACCATTAATTATTTTATATCTTTGGAAAAAACTAAAAGGTTGTATCCCCACCTCTTGAATATCTACATAGAATGTACTTTTTAATTGGACTCATACAGTCTGATATATTGACAAAACACATGACACCACTTTTGACTTCGTGCATTTTTGGTGTCTTGGACAGAATAGTTAGGATGTTCCACAAGATAGATTAATTTTTCATGGATTCCTTCATAAAAGTTATATCCCACTTATTTTTGGACCTTCCCAAAAAAACTATCAGACCATTTGGATTCAAGGTTTAATAGATATATGTGGTTTATTAAATTAGTGTGTTTGGAACCTCCACGGTTTGGCCCATGATTATTGAGATTTGTTATGGGTCCTCCAAATCACCTCCAACAATAATAAAATAAAGAAAAAAGTATCTTTCCCCTTTTAAAAGTGATAATTTTTTTATCAAATATGATGGTAAATTTTTTATTATTTTTATAATTTTCAATACAAAACTTGTTTAGAATAGTGGTGTAAGGATGTAAATGAAACAGTGAATCTTGGTGTGATCACACCCCCACAACTAACCATTTTCACTCATGGGTAGTCATATTTCAAAACATTATTCATGTAGATATTTACAACTTCATGAATATTTAACAATCAATAAAAAATTAATTACTGATATAAATGTGAAGAAAGGAAAAATCACACTAAGGATTTATTCTCAGTGACCTGGGAAAAAGTCATCTCAAAAATCATATCCAAATTAAATTCTTAGGGATACATGATAACAATCATATAAAATAATTCAGAATATAATCATGCCATTAATTCTCCACAAGAGTTTGTAACAACCATTTTATATTATTCCCTCCAATTTGTAACATCGCAGGAAAATAAGAATAAAACATTTTCATATTTATTAATATTTTCTAATTAAATATTAATTTTACATTGAAGGGGTTGCTATGTTCTATAGCATACCCGATACGCAACAAAGAGATTCTTTGAAATCTTATGTTGTACACTAGTAATAAAATAATATTATTTTAAATGGTAGTTAACACGTAGCCGTTGTATTGGCGGGAAATGAATAGAAATAACTAAAATATGATTATATATGTTTGTTAAATGTTTTTACGTTTATCCAATAAAGGATAAAAGCTTAAAATACAAAAAGAATTCAATTTTAGACATATATACTCTAATATTCACTAAAGGTCCACTTATCGTCTTTTGATGGAGAACCGTCATTAAATATAGTTTTGGTCACTATTATACATTATATTGGACCAAATAAAATTATTCTTTATAATTGGGACAACAAAATTTATTTTGTGTAATTTTTTTGTATTTTTCCAATAAAGTTCATTTTTTAAATGAATAGTGAAAAATGTTGTATTTTAATTAAAAACCGCTTTTTAATCTAATTTATTTTTATGATTAGATTATATTTGGAATTGGTTTTAAAGTGAAATTAGAATATATTTTTACCATTTAATCCAATAGTGGTTGTTGGAAATAATTTCACATTGAAATTGGACTTAAACTAGTGTCAATCTTTTGATATATATTGTTTCATAAAAACACGCTATTTGTCATGACAATGGGAATTAATTATTAAATTAATTAATGTAACTTATATTGTATGAATTTTCTAAAATAGTCATAATTTTTTAATTCAGAATATCAAATATATCTTAGGGTGAAGATTTGGTATTTTTCTGAAAAACATCAATTTTTGATGAATAGTGAAAGCACTAAGTGGTACTTAAAAAAACCGATTTTTCGTTTAAATGAAATTTTACCACCTATGTGTTTTGAATTTAAAAAATCTGACATACATTGTTGTCATTAGGAAGTAAAATATGGTTCAATGGGATTAAAATAATTTTTTGGTGAATAGTAACTTTTAAGTTTTTAATCTCGATTAGAGGTAATTAGTATAATTTAATGTAAAAATAATGTTTTAATAATATTAAATGACCTTGACACATGTCTTACCCTTATTGGATGTGTCATGGACGACCATGAAAATCCATGGGTCATCTTGGGGACCCCATGGAGCCACTTTGGTAGGAAAATGACATTAATAAATTTTTATTTAATGTTAAAATAAAAATGTCACAAACATGTGTTGTTTTACTAAAAAAAAATTTATATAGGGTTATACAAGTCATAATTTTTACTATAAATATTAATTAGAAAGATAAAAAGATTTCCTACATCATTATATTTTTTTTATAATTTTTAGACATTAAATAAACTAAATTATATATGACACCATGATGATGCAATGATTACCTCATTATTTAACGATTTAAATAAAATGAAAAGATAATGTAAAATATAAGACATACACTTGTCAAAAACCTATTGGATGGGTGTATTTAGAACTCTTATCACCTTATCCTCGAAATATATAATTTTGGGACCTTTAAAATCCGAAAAGAATTTTATAATAAAGTAACCTTTTATAACTTTCCAAGAGTGCCCCTCCTCTCCTCTTATAAAAGGCCCCCACCTCTACCACCTTACCCACACCTCTCATGCCTTTGGCTCAAGAAAAAACTGCCCATTTTTTCCCTCCACATCCCTCTATTACTCCTAGAATCCTCACGTTGTGAAGAAGTCTTTCCAAGGAAGCCTTTGAGCTCAAATCAAAAAGAGTTACCCAATTTAAAGGTAATGTCTTCTCTTGTGTTCTTATGTTTTATTTTTCTTCTCCAACCCCTTAAACTATTTTTATTAATTTATTTTGTAACAACACAAGTATCTTAAATATACTAGGATGTTGTTATGACAAGGATTAGAGATACACCTACACACACCTTCGTCTAATGGTTAAAGAACATACTATTTCTGTGGTTGGTGATTTTCTACCTCACGAAACGATGATTGTTCAAACTTATTTTAACACCTTTCATGGTGGCCATTAAGATGTCACTATATTTGTATATGATATATATTATTTTTATGTTTTCCTTATTCTAATGTATTTTTCATTTGTGGCATACCTTTATGGTTTCCATTGTGGGTAAACACGATAATTTCATTTTAGGAAGTGCGAACTACCACCCTTTCAAAGTGATTTGATTTGTTAATGCCATATATGGGATGTATAAAGCATGAAGTTAATGTTATTATATATTATATTATACTGGAATTATAATATACCTTTATATCATTATGATTTCACTCCATTAAATACAAAATATAAATGAAAGTAGCGTTCATGCGTACGTACGACTTACCGTCTCCATGAACGGTGCATTTCATTTCTTACCTCTAAATGTTATATACTATTATAAATATATGTATATTATGGATATATATGATATATATGATATGAAAATCATGAATATCATTCTGGATATAATGAAACTCTTACCACATGAACAACATGTAATTGTGAGAAGTCCATTTTTGAGTTAAATACCAAATATCGACAAAACGAACTTTATTAAATTAAATGATTACATGACGTTTATAACATGGAAATAAGTTATATTAAAGGAATACTAAACTTTAAAAAGGTTCTTAAGAAAGTAGAAATTAACTTTAGTTTATTATTCAGGAGATTAAAGAGCAATCGAGTTACATAGAACACGAGGTAACAGACTTCATCTCAATGTCCTTTCATTGAGGCATATTTTGTTCTGATACAAGGATTTATTTTATATGGTGTATAAACCCCTTTTACTTTTATGTTTATACAAAAAGAATATTTTTCTACGAATCATTTTACAAAATGAAAAAAAGGAATGTTTCTTTTAACGTACGTGGTGACAACGACCTTTTCCGCCACCGTGAGTATTATTTGGTCTTTGGCTTCCTCAATAAGCCGTGATGATTTTTAAAATGAAATAAATAACATATACTCTTTTATGTATTTTGGTATTGAAAATGGGTTTTTATAATTTATTTTTTATGTCAATATATTTAATTGATATATTTTGTTTGAAATGTGGAAATATTTTCTTTCCATTATTTTTGTTTTATGTCTTATGATTTTATAATGGTACTTGGTCATTTGATGGGTGGTTACGTGATAAACCATATGATGGGTGGTGCCGTGAATACCAGGATGGGTGGTTACGTTATACCCTCCAATTCATTGGGTATGGAAGTCGGCCGTATGGGTATTCCATTAAGTGATATGTGTGGAAGTTGATAGTATTGTTATTCCATTTAATTATGTTTATGTCCCAAGTTACCTTTATATGTGATGTGTTATTTATATGGGTTTTATGGTAATATTTTGGTTAAAAAGGTAAGTAATGATATTTTATTCAGTGAAGAGTATTTACTACTCTATAAAGGTGAAAAGTATTACTTTGATAAAGTATTCATGGTTTACTTGTTGTTTTGGAAAACTAACAGTTTTCCTTCTTTGTGTATCCCTTACTGAGCTTTTTATGCACACCCCAAGTTTTTTTAAATGTTTTTCACAGGACATAATGTGAAGTATGGCCAAGTATGGGATCAAGAAAAATTCATGTTTTCTTAAACATGGAACTAGAAATGACTTTTTTTTGGAGTTCATGTTTTGGAAAAAAGGAAACTTTGTAGAAGTGTCTTCTATGTAATCTTTTGAGATGTAATAGTCATGATATAATTATCTAAAACTCTAAACCTGAAAATATCCTCAATAGGAATTATTCATTTAATTCAATATTAATTAATGTTTAAGGCCGGGGCCTTATAGTTGGTATCAGAGGTCGGTTTAGACAAATTTAGGAGTTAGAAAATTGTTAAATTATAAATTAATTTATGGTACGATTGAAATGATATAGCATTTAAAGATTACCATGTTTCCTGGCCTAAGATATTTCAGTGTTAAGAATGGTTTTCCATAGAGGAAACAAGGAAGCTATGTTGGGATGACATCAGAAGGAAGACAACCTTCCAAATCAGCAACCTGAGATGGTCAGAATTGGGACTGAACAGTTTTTTGCAGTGATGGCATAGTTGACTCAGGCTATAAATGGTGGTGGTATCCATGCACGAGATCATCCAGATCAACCATAGAGGAACATGTCAGTTGTGGAACATTTCATGAGGCAACATCCCCCATCATTCAGAGGATCATCTGACCCTGTGCTAGTTGAAGGGTGGATTAAAGCACTGGATAAAATTTTTGATATCATGGGGTGTTCAGAACATCAAAAGGCTAGTCTTGCTGTTTACCATTTTGAAGGTGAAGCAGATCAGTGGTGGTCGATGATGAAAAATATCAGGGATAGTGATGAGATTGATGATATTTACTGGGATGAATTCAAAGGTATGTTTCTTGAGAAATATTTTCCTAAGGTGGTTCATCTTAGGATGGAAAAACAATTCCAAGAATTGAGGCAGGAGGATGAATCGGTGGTTACTTATGAAGCGAAGTTCACTCGACTGGAAAGGTATGCTATAAACTTCATACAAGATCTTGATAGTAAAATCAACTGTTTTTACTCAGGGTTAAAGACAAAGCATCGAGTGGATTTAGCTTCTCATGAGTTCAAAAGTTATGAAAAACTTGTTCGATTTGTGGAGAAGGTGGAAATAGAGTTTCCCGATGATCAGGCGTTCTTTGAAAAACAACAGAATAAGAGGTCCAGTTGGCAGGCAAATGGGAAGAATTCATCAAAGAAATAAGGAGGTAAGAAAACCAAATATCCATCCTGTGAGAAGTGTGGTAAAATGCATCCTGGAGAATGTTTATCCAAGTCTGGAAAGTGCTTTTGGTGTGGTAAGTCTGGCCATATTGCTCGTAACTGTAAGGAAGATGATCAAGCTGGCAATGAAAAGCCAGCGGTAAGATGTTTTTAGTGTAATGAAATGGGTCATTATGCAAATGAGTGTCTAACGAAGAACTCAATTGGGGGAAATCAGCCAGACTACAAGCAGAAAGGGGTGGTGAAATCCTTTTGAACTACTTCAGCAGATATTGGGCCATCGAATGAAGTAGTATCAGGTACACTATTTGTTTGTTCAGATTATGCCAATGTGTTGTTTGATTCAGGTTCTACACATTATTTCATTTTTGATAAGTTTTCTAGTAAATTGGGAATTACATATCAAGATATGAATCCGGAACATATGGTAAAAACACCCGGAGGAAACATTGAGACAAAAATAAATTATAAGAACCTTCCTATCCTTGTGTGCGGAAAGAATCTACCTGAAAACCTTATTGTTTTGCCTCTAGTAGAGTTTAATGATATTTTG
Organism: Viscum album; assembly: GCA_963277665.1. Taxonomy (NCBI): domain Eukaryota; kingdom Viridiplantae; phylum Streptophyta; class Magnoliopsida; order Santalales; family Viscaceae; genus Viscum; species Viscum album. Next base: position 1,064,771,959 of record OY728140.1, read on the forward strand.
GGCATGGATTGGATTTCTGTTTATCATGCTAGGATTGACTGTAAAGCTAAAGATTTTTCTTTTCAAAAAGATTTTCCGTTTTGTACAAGAATTAACCCTTGCTTTTGATAACATATCAGGAAGTTGAGAAACTAGTAAAAGATGGAAATGAATGTTATCTTTCACATATTGTTGAAAATAAAGGAACTGTTCAGATTAATGATGTACTAGTGGTAAATGATTATCTTGATGTTTTTCCTGATGAGTTTCCTGGTATTACTCATGATTGGGAAGTTGAATTTACTGTTGACTTAGTTCATGATTCTAAGCCAATTTCAAAACCCCCTTACCGAATGGCTCAAGGTGAACTTTTAGAGTTAAAGAAGCAATTTCAGGAGTTATTAGATAAAGGTTTCATTCGACCTAGCACATCACCATGGGGTGATCTCGTCTTGTCTATTAAAAAGAAAGATGGTTCAATGAGACTTTTCATTGATTATACAGCCTTGAATAATATAACTATTAAGAACAAGTATCCTTTTCCTCATATCAATGATTTGTTTGATCAGCTCTAGGGAGCTCATTATTTTTTGAAGATTGAATTGAGGTCGGGGTACCATCAGTTGAAAGTAAAATAAGAAGACGTTTCGAAAACTGCGTTTCGTACTAGATATGGACATTATGAATTTGTAGTTATGACTTTTGGTTTAACCAATGCACCTGCTGTATTCATGGACCTTATGAATAGAATATTCCATGAGTTCTTGGATAAGATTGTGGTTGTTTTCATTGATGATATTTTGTTGTTTTCTAAAAGTAAAGATGAGCATGAAAGTCATTTAAGGGTTATCTTGCAAACCTTAAAAGAAAATAAACCGTATGAAAAATTCAGAAAGTGTGAGTTTTGGTGACAACAAATTTCTTTCCTTGGTCACATTGTTTCAAAAAATGGCATAACTATTGATCCTGCTAAAAGAAAAGTTGTTGAAGAATGGTCAAGACCCACAAATGTAACCGAGATCCGTAGTTTTCTTGGTTTGGAAAGTTACTACCGAAGGTTTGTTGAAAATTTTTCACGGTTATCGAGTCCAATGACTAAGCTTACTTGGAAGGGTGTTAAGTTTATCTGGACAAAAGAATGTGATGATTTTTTTCAGGAGTTGAAAAGAAGATTGGTGAATGATCCAATTTTGGCACTTCCTTCCAGTAATGGTGAGTTTGTTATATTCAATGATGCTTCATTGAAGGGACTTGGATATTTCCTTATGTATAATAATCAAGTAATTTCATATGTTTCACGTCAGTTGAAAACTCATGAGGTAAATTACCTTACACATGACTTGGAATCAGCTGCTGTAGTTTTTGCTCTAAAAATTTGGAGGCATCATTTGTATGGAGTAAAGTGTGAAATATATACTGATCACAAAAGTTTAAAGTATATATTCACTCAAGAAAGAATTGAACATGAGACAGAGGAGATGGATAGAATTAATCAAGGATTATGATTGTACAATTCATTACCATCTGGGAAAAGAAAATAAAGTGGATGATGCTTTGAGTCAAAAAAGTAATGCTTCACTAACCATGATATGTTTGGAACGAGATACTGTGGTTTTTGATTTGATGATATTTGGCATAAAAGTTTTTGGTGAAGGAATTTCTTCTATTTTGTTTCAGTTATCAGTGAGATCATCCCTACCAGACAACATTAAGAAAGCATAGAAGAAAGATAGTGGGTTGCAGAAAAAGGTCGAGTTGGTTCAGAAGGGTAAGTTTCCTGAATTTAATATTGATAATGATTGTGTTTTGAGGTTTGGAGGAGATTATTTGTTCCTGGTGATTCACAGTTGAAGAATGAGTTGTTATGTGAGGCTCATAGTTCCCTGTTTTCAGTTCTTGGTGGCAGTACTAAGATGTACAGAGATCTGCGGGAGTATTACTTGTGGGATGGAATGAAAAGAGATATTGCTGATTTTACTGTGAAGTGTTTGAATTGTCAGCAGGTTAAAGAAGAGTGGAAGTTACCGAAAGGGATGCTTCAGCCTTTACCAGTACCAGAGTGGAAATGGGAAAATATATCCATGGACTTTGTTGTGGGATTACCGAAGACATCTCAAGGTAATAATGCAATCTGAGTTATTGTTGATCACTTGACTAAATCTGCTCATTTCCTTCCTATTCGAGATACTTTCTCTCTAGATCAACTATCTCAATTGTATCTTATTGTGATAGTCAGGTTTCATGGAGTTCCCCTATCCATTGTATCTAATAATGATCCCAGGTTTACTTTTAACTTTTGGAAAGGCCTTCAGATGTCATTGGGTACTGAATTAAATTTTTGTACAGCTTTTCATCATCAATCCGATGGGCATTCAGAACGAACAATTCAGAATTTGGAGGATATTCTACATGTGTGTTTGATGGATTATCAGGGAAATTGGGACCGATATCTTTCTTTGGGTTGAATTTTCATATAATAACAGTTTTCATTCCAGTATACAGATTGCTCCGTTTGAAGCATTATATGGTAAACGATGTCAAAATCTAGCTTTTTTGGATGAAGTGGGTGAAAGGAAATTGATGGGACCAGAATTGGTAGAAGAGATGGCAGAAAAAGTTCATTTGATTCAAAAACACACGAGAATAGCTCAGAGTAGGCAGAAGAGTTATGTGAATAACTGGAGGAAGGATCTATCTTTCGAGGTAGGTGATCATGTTTTTTCTCAATGTTTCACCATGGAAAAGTGTGATGCGATTTAGTAAGAAATGAATGCTGAGTGCAAGTTTCATTGGACGATATGAAATTCTGGAGAAACTTTGATCAGTTACTTACCAAGTGGCTTTACCTCTGAGTTTATCTTAGTTACACAATGTTCTTCATGTTTCGATGTTGAGAAAGTATATGCCAGATCCATCTCATGTTTTGAGCCCAGAGGTAGTTCAGTTGGAATAGAATATCTCTTATGAAGAAAAACCAATCTAGATTCTTGACCATAGAGGGAAAGTGTTGTGGAATAAGGTAATTCACCATGTAAATGTTTTTTGTAAAAACCATATGGTTGAAGAGGCAATGTGGGAATCTGAAAATGCTATTAGGGATAAATACCCCCACTTATTTTGATAAGTGAATAAAATTGAGAGGGCTCAATTCCCAAAAGGGGGGGAAGGATGTAACTTCCCAGGTAAATAAAGAATAAAACATTTTAATATTTATTAATATTTGTGAATTAAATATTAATTTTACTTTAAAGGGGTTTCTATGTTCGATAGCGTACCTGATATGCAACAAAAAGATTGTTTGAAATCTTACGTTGCACACTAGTAACAAAATAATATTATTTTAAATGGTAGTTAACACGTAGCCATTATATTAGCGAGAATGAATACAAATAACTAAAATATGATTATATATGTTTGTTAAATGTTTTTACATTTATCCAATACAGGATAAAGGCTTAAAATACAAAAAGAATACAATTTTAGGCATATATACTCTAATATTCACTAAAGGTCCACTTATCACCTTTTGATGGAGAACTGTCATTAAATATAGTTTTGGTAACTCTTATATATTCTATTGGACCAAATAAAATTATTCTTTATAATCGGGACATCGAAATTTACTTGGTGTAAATTTTTGGTATTTTTCCGATAAAGTTCATTTTTTTAATGAATAGTGAAAAATGTTGTATTTTAATTAAAAACTACTTTTTAATATAATTTATTTATATGATTATATTATCTTTTGAATTGGTTTTAAAGTAAAATTAGAATATATTTTTACCATTTAATCCAATAGTGGTTGTTGTAATTAATTTCACTTTGAAATTGGACTTAAACTAGTGTCAATCTTTTGATATATACTGTTTAAAAAAACACGCTATTTGTCATGACATCAAGAATTAATTATTAAATTAATTAATTTAACTTATATGTTTTGAATTTTCTAAAATAGACATCATTTTTGAATTCGGAATATCAAATATAGAATAGGGTGAAGTTTTGGTATTTTTCTGAAAAACATCAATTTTTGATGAATAGTGAAACCACTAAGTGGTACTTAAAAAAATGATTTTTCATTTAAATGGAATGTTACCACCTCTGTGTTTTGAATTTCAAAAATCTGACATACATGGTTGTCATTAAGAAGTAAAATTTGATTCCATGGGATTGAAATAATTTTTTGGTGAATAGTAACTTTTAAGTTTTTAATCACGATTAGAGGTAATTAGTGTAATTTAAAGTAAAACTAATGTTTTAATAATATGAAATGACCATGACAGATGTACTACACTTATTGGATGTGTCATGGCCGACCAATAAAATCTATGGGTCAACTTGGGGATCCCATGGAGCCACTTTGGTAGGAAAATGACATTAATAACTTTTTATTTAATGTTAAAATAAAAATGTCAAAAACATGTGTTATTTTACTAAATTTTTTTTAAATGGGGTTATACAAGTCATATTATGACTATAAATATTAATTATAAAGATAAAAATATTTCCTACATCATGAGAGTTTTTTTTATAATTTTTAGACATTAAATAAAGTAAATTATTTATGACACCATGATGATGAAACGATTAACTCATTATTTAATGATTTAAATAAAATGAAAAGATAATGTAAAATCTAAGACCTAAACTTGTCAAAAACTTATTGGATGGGTTTATTTCGAACTCGTATCACCTTATCCTAGAAATCTATAATTTTTGGAGCTTTAAAATCCATAAATCATTTTATAATAAAGTAACCTTTTATAACTTTCCAAGAGTGCCCCTCCCCTCCTCTTATAAAAGGCCCCCACCTCTACCACATTACCCACACGTCTAAAGCTTTTGTCTCAGCCAAAAACTGACCATTTTGTCTCTACACATACCTCTATTACTCCTAGAAGCCTCACTTTGGGAAGAAGTCTTTCCAAGGAAGCCTTTGAGCTCAAATCAAAAAGAGTTACACGATTTATAGGTAGTGTCTTCTCTTGTGTTCTTATGTTTTATTTTTCTTCTCCAACCCCCGAAACTCTTTTTATTCCTTTCTTTTGTAACAAAAATAGTATCTTAAATATACTAGGATGTTTTTATGAGAAGTATTAGAGCTACACCTACACACACCTTCGTCTAATGTTTAATGAACATACTGTTTCTGTGGTTGGTGATTTTCTACCTCACGAAACGATGATTGTTCAATATTCTTTTAACACCTTTCATGATGGCCATTAAGATATCACTATATTTATATATGATATATATGATGTTTATTTTTTCTTTATGCTTCTATATTTTTCATTTGTGGCATTCATTTATGGTTTCCATTGTGGGTAAACATGATAATTTCATTTTAGGATGTGCGGACTACCGCCCCCTCAAAGTGATTTGATTAGTTAATGACATATGTGGGATGTATAAAGGATTTATTTAATGTTATTATATATGATATTATACTGGAAGTATAATATACCTTTATATAATTATGATATCACTCCATTAAATACAAAATTTAAATGAAAGTAGATTTCATACGTACGTACGGCTTACCGTCTCCAGGAACGATGCATTTCATTTCTTACCTCTAAATGTTATATAATATTATAAATACATGTATGTGCTGGATATATATGATATAAAAATCATGAATATCATTCTGGATATAATAAACCTTTGACAACATGGACAATATGTAATTTTGATAAGTCCATTTTTGACTTAAGTGCCAAATATCGACAAAACAAACTTTATTAAATTAAATGATTACATAACGTTTCTAACATGGAAAAGGTTCTTAAGCAAGTATAAATTAACTTTAGTTTATTATTCAAGAGATTACAGACCAATCAAGTCACGTCGAACACGGGGTAAGGGACTTCGTCTCAATCTCCTTTCATTGAGGCATATTTTGTTCTAATACAAGGCATTCTTTTATACGATGTATAAACCCCTTTTACTTTTAATTTTATACAAAAAGTATATTTTTCTATGAATTTTTTTACAAAATTACAAAAAGTAATGTTTGTTTTAACGTACGTTGTGACAATGACCTTTTCCGTCGCCGTGAGTATTATTTGGTCTTTGGCTTCCTCAACAAGCCGTGATGTTTTTTAAAATAAAATAAATACCATATACTATTTTATGTATTTTGGTATTGAAAATGGTTTTTTATAATGGACTTGTTAGGTCAATATATATAAGTGATATATTTTGTTTGAAATGTGGAAATGTTTTCTTTCCATTATTTTTGTTTTATGTCTTATGATTTTATAATGGTACTTAGACATTTGACGGGTGGTTACGTGATAAACCATATGACGGGTGGTGCCGTGAATACCAGGATGGGTGGTTACGTTATAACCTCCAATTCATTGGGTATGGAAGTCGGCCGTATGGCTATTCCATTAAGTGATATGTGTGGAAGTCGACCGTATTGTTATTCTATTTAAGTATGTTTATGTCCCAAGTTACCTTTATATGTTATGTGTTCATTATATGGGTTTTATGGTAATATTTTGGTTACAAAAGGGTAAGTAATGATATTTTATTCAGTGAAGAGTATTTAATACTCCCTAAAGGTGAAAATTATTACTTTGATAATGTATTCATGGTTTACTTGTTGTTTTGAAAAACTAACAGTTTTCCTTCTTTGTGTATCCCTTAATGAAATTTTTATGCTCACCCCACGTTTTTTTTAATTTTTTTTTCACAGTACATAATGTATAATAGGTTCAATGATGGGATCAAGGAAAAGTCATGATTTCATAAACATGGAACTTGAAAAGACTTTTTTTTGGAGTTCATGTTTTGAAAAAAAGGAAACTTTGTAGAAGTGTCTTCTGTGTAATATTTTGAGATGTAATAGTTATGATCTAATTCTCTAAAACTCTAAACCTGAAAAGATCCTCAATGGGAATTATTCATTTAATTCAATACTAATTAATGTTTAAGGTCGGGGCCTTATACAATTTATATCGAGTAAATTTAAGTTATTTGAAAAATTGTCTAATTAAATTATCCATTCAACAGAAACTGCTCTACATACTTTTAAATCAAATTTCATAACCCACTAACTTAAGCATTCCCAGAAGTAAAACCATAAACTCGAGACCTATATATACCCATACATTTTAAATTTCATCACTCCCCTCATTTATTATTTTCTTTTTCAAATGTTTCACTTGGAAGAAACCATAAACTCTTCTCTAAACCATTGTTTGATCTTATCACAATAGAAATTGTTATTGTTTTAACAATATTAGATGTAGAGGAAGGGTGGGTTTTTTAATACCCAATATATAACCTATTTTTAGGGTATATAATAGTCAGATAACAGGTACACACAAAAAGGTAAATTTGTTATTGTAATGAAATATATTGAATAAGGAATGATTGTATGGAAAAATAATTTCTGAAAGTAGGTGAAAAATAACCTAACATATATTTACATTCTATTAAGTAATATATTTTCACACTTCATTCTTGGTTGCAATTGTGTGTGGAGAAATTATGTGACACAATTTTCCCTAAAAATACTCACATGAAGGGTTCCATTCTTCTTAAAGGGTTCAAAATGATGCAACTATTTATATCATCGACAAAAACGAAGTTTCAAAATAAAGTCACACCACAATATTGAATTCTTGTAGAAATGCCCATTTAATCAATTTTTTTTAATGTTAAAACAATATGAAATAAGAAAATTCCTCATGATTTTTCAATAACCACCATGATTAAGAAGGAATTAGTTTCCATGATAAAGTGGGAATAAAAAAAATTTCATTTCATTGCCAAAGTGAAGGAGGGTTAAAGGGGTTGGGGGCTTCTGAAAATAATATACAACAAGGGTAAATGAGAAAAATAAATAAAGACAATGAAAATTAATTACTAACCTAGAAGTATACCCATCCAATAGTCCTAAAGTGTGTAGTGTCATACCTATAATAAAATAGAATGTGGGAAGGAAGGATGAAACATGATGCATGTCATTCATAGAATACTTCTTGAACTCGGAGTTCTTCCATCGTGGATTTTGAAATGACATTGTGGAAGTGATTCAGTCATTTCCCATTAGTAGTGATGGTTTTCTTGATTTCATAATTATGAACTTTAACAACTCCAAATGGATATACATTAGTAATAGTGTATAGTTCAAACCACCGGAAATGAATTTTCCCTTGATGCAACTTCAACCTTTCATTATAGAGGAGGACCTTCTTCCCAATGTAGAACCGACAATGGAGGTTGAAACAGTTATGGGAAGCCTTTTATTTTTCTTTATAAATATTGGAGTTCTCATATGAATAACTTCGAATTTACCCTAGCTCCTGAATATGTAACTTTCTTTGAGAAACTGCACTATAAATATTATAATTTCATTATTTGATGTCATAGTAGGCCCAGTGCTCAAACTCAATAGGGAGGTGACCACTCTTTCCAATCGCAAGGTGATAGGGTGACATTCCAATGGGAGTTTCAAAGGCAGTATGATATCCCATAATGAGTCATCAAATCTAAGACTCCAATATTTTCTATTACATTTAACTATTTTATAGTGAATCTGTTTTACATCCTGTATTTGACACCTCACTTTGACTATTGGTTTGTGGGTGATATTTAATAGACACTCTATGCCCAAACCCATACCAATGTAAAAGATATTGCATTTTTTTCTTATAGAAATGAAAAAATTTTCCTTGATGATGAACCTAGGTGATGAAAACCTACAAAATACTATTTTGGTTCTAAAAAAATCCACAATTTCCTTAGAATAATATGTCCTTGTAGCTTGTTCCTCTACCTATTTTGAAACATAATACACCAATAGAAGAATGTAAAGGTTCTCAAATGAATTGGGAAATGGTTCTATAATTTCAATACCCCAGGCATTGAAAATTTCATAGAAGATAAATGGTTTTTGTTGTAATTCATTTCGATTAGATACATTATTTAGTATTTGATAGCGAGGGCAAGATTTGAAGAAATCATCAGAATCTCAAAAAAGTGTTAGCCAAAAGAGACCAGAATCATGGGCCATATTAGCTGTCCATTAGGGTCCATAGTGGCCCCAAAAAGGAATAATGTGATAGAAAATAAAGATTTATTTAAACTCACAATAGGGAGCACAACACCTAAGGACTTGTTCATCACATGTGAGCCAATGGTAGGGGTCATCCAAAATGTACCAACGAGACACATGTTTTAGACTATAGATCTATTTTTTATTAAAATAATTCGGAATGAATGATTCTACCAAATAATTTTCAATTTCTATATACAATGGAATATCATCTTTCACTTGGTACAATTAATCATATGAAAAAATTTCATTTAAGGGAATATAGGGGGGATGAGTTAATGTCTGGGGATGGGTGGATCCTACTAATTTTTTCTTCCACCACATTCTCTGCAACTTATTTATCTCTAATTTTTAAATAGAACTTTTGATGGAGGAGCATTCAATGAATGTGATGTTTTATGGTTTCTAGTTTCATGTAGAGATACTATAGGCCTTCATGGTCTGATAAAACAATAAAATTAGTCTAAAAAAGATATGAGACGAATTTATCCAAGTCAAAAAAAATTGAAAAATATTTTTTTTCATTTATGGTGTTGTTTTCTTGGTCATGGTCTAGTGTATGTAAGGAATATGGAATTACATGTGGAGCTCGATTGACCCTTTGTGATAAGACATCAACAAAATCATAGATAGAGGTGTCACACATTAGCTCAAATGGTAAATCCCACAGAGGTAGTTGTATTACTATAGATGAAATGAAAATCCATTTTATTATTTTAAAATATTCCTCACATTATATTAAAAAAACAAATTCAGTTTCATTTTTGTGAAATCGGGAGATGGGGAGTGCAATTTTACTAATGTCAAGAATTAAATGACCGTAAAATATATCATGAACTAGGAAATACCACACGCCCCATACATTTCTGGGTAATGTTTGCAAAGAAATTAAATCCATTATTGATTAATATAATTTGATACCATCCCCTAAAATGACACGACAGAAAACTAGACCTTGTTGATGCATGAAATGGTATTACTCATAATTTAATATGTGATTATTTTCAATATTTAGACATAGGAATGAACCAAGACTACTCAAACATTCATCAAAAGAGGATATATAGAAAATGATATATCCATAAATACTTCCATGCAATTATCCAAGTAATATGAAAAAAATAATTACCATGAATCACTAGAAATAACCCTAAGCATTGCACAGACCAAATGGAACCATCCTATATGAAAATGTCCCAAAGGGGAAATTGAAGGGTTTCATTTACAAATCTTCAGGGGAAATATAGAAATGAAAGTATAATGAATACCCATCATTGAAATATTAACGGTACTTCCCTACTATCCACTATAGAATTTGGTCAATGGAAAACATGGGGAATGTTCCTTCATAGAGTGTTAGATTAGTTTAAGGTAGTGTATCCAGACACACCATCTATTTTGAACATGGGTTGGACCCAATTCATTATTTACATTTTCAATCACCATTAGACACATTTTTTAAGGAACCACTTGAACTGGATTGACCCATCAGCTATCAAAGATGGTGTAATTGATTCCAGAATCCAATAATTTTATTACCTCCTTTTTAAATACATATAAGTGGTTAGGGTTCAGTCGTTATTGTGACTGACTCACTTAATTAGCCTCATCATTTAACAATATAATTTATGTGCAAATTTATGGGATAATACCTGTACTATATAAAAGTGTCCTTCCAAAATATTTTTTTATAATCCATCAAAAGTTCAAACAGTCATAATTTTTGATCTTGATGTAGTTAAATAGAAATGATGATAGGAATTTGTTTTCATTCTAAATATTGTAAAATTTTAAATCTTGAGGTAGTTGTTTTAGTTATAATTTATGGATATTTTTGTTTTATGGGATTTTCTGTGAATGTGAGAGGCCACTAATCTCATATAAATACTCTATGTAATCATCCTTAGATGAGGAATGGGATTTTACAAGATTAGCAGTGTCATCGATGGTAATGTGATTCTTATTGTTAATGAAATCATCAACTAATAAACAGTCATGAAATTTTTCTAAAACGGTACAATATTCTATTTTTTATTCAATTCATATCATTTCAATCAACAATGAAAACTCATAATGGGGATTAAGGGATTGAAACTAATTGTTTTTAAGGGAAGGGAGTACATCTATAGAGTTAAAAGAGATTAATGAATGTTATTCTGAGTGTTTTGTCATGAAATCAAGGATGTTTAAGTGGATAAAATAAACTCCAAAATTCCTATATAATGTACCATTTGAACATTAAATATGGTTTTGTAAGTTTTCATGAATATTCCCTCCAATATAATTGGCGCATTCCCATTCAACCAATCATCTTCCATTTTGAGCACCTAAAAATCACCATGAAATATTAAATATTATACCCTCAAAATAAAAACTCTTAACACACCTTTAGGGTGTTTTTTAATTCTATTTGTGAGATAAAAAATGATTATTATTGGCTTTAGTTATCCAACCTACAATGTAGAGTAAATGGTGTGTGGAATCACATTTATAGAGGCACCCAAATCATGCATAGTATTGGAAAAAGAATAATACCTTATAGTTCATGGAATCGAGAATGTTCTATGATCATTTCATTTGGTGTGGAGTGATGGATATATAAATATAGAGACATTAATCCCCAATATCAACATCTCATCACCTTGATATTACCTTTGGTGTGTACTCATATCCTTCAAAACAATCCTATATCTTGGAATTTTATTCACAACATCAATCAATGGAATATTGGGATTCAATTTTTTAAAAGTTTCCAATACTACATTATCATGTTACAATATATTTTGTTTTCATGGTTGGGTAGACGTTTTGGAAAATAGGAGAGGAATAGAAGGGCTAAGTGGCTTATCAATAGAGAAAATCTTTCCATTGGAAGGTCCTTTATCAAGAAAAGGGTTTTCAATATTTGGACTAATTTCAACAGCTGGGATGGTGTTTTCCTTAGGAGGGGATGACTCCAAAGGAGGGGTCATATGACTTCTAAAATGAGGTCTAATACTAGGGGGGATGGAACTTATATTTACCTTAATCCTAGGGTTAACTACAGGTTGAGTGGGTAGATTACCCAACCCAAGACATTGGATTTTCCCCACAGTGTTAACAATTTGACATAACAGGGGTTTTAGGTCTTGTATGGATTTTTGGGTGGTTAGTTTGAATTGTATATTGTTTTAATCCATTTGTTTGATCATATATTTTAGGCTAGGCTTGGGTTTTTGACGGGGTGATTAGAACGAACTTTCTGGTGGTTGGTTATTTTTATGTGGTGGTGGTGGATGACTACTCTAAATCAATTGGATTCATTTTTTAGCTTGGTTTGAATACACCCTCTCTTATAATATTGGTTTTCTTTCAAACTAGTGTTGGATAGATGGTAATGTTCTTTTATAATGGTTTGTTATAGGGGTATCCTAGAATGATTTTGTCACAATACTCAAAAAGTTCCGCTTAGATGGCGGAATTGTTGAGAATAATGGCTGTTAGAAGAAAATTTCTATAGTGAATGAGAGGAGGATATTGTAATTTCCCATGTGAAAGATAATGTTGTTAAATAAGGGTACATACTTCTTCAAACATTGTATCCACCTTAAAATTGTATTCAGAACTATTCACCACATGGAAAAATCAAATGGGTATAGTAATCCTTGAACCAAATTATTGACTGTTTTGTGCCATATTATCAATCTAGGTCCTTATAGAAATCGGGTTTTATCATGTAGTTCACTACATATAGAAACATTAATCATATTTCAATCAATAAGAATTAAACCATCAAAAAATATTGTATTACATATTGATCACTTATTTGTTGGTGCGGGAAACATGAAAAAATCCATTTAAATGTTGCCTAGTATTCATGAACCCTTTACCCTTTCAATTTCCTTATAAAAAAAATCTATTCCCATATTATTGTGGTTTGAGAGGTTGGGAAATATTTTTCATGGAAATGGAGTTTCATGTCTTCCCAATCTCAAATCAGTGAATTAACTTAGTAAGGACAATATTTTTCAGTATCTTATATTCCAAAAGGGAATTCCATAAGAATTAATTGTTATTCAACCAAGTTATAAGGTTTTAAGGCTTAACATATAATGAGAAATTATTTTTAATGCTTAGGTGGGTCTTCTCTAGTGAGTTTGTGTAATCTTAGTATTAAATTAAATAAACTAGATTTATGTTTAGAATTGGGTGCCTCTCTTTGCATTTGATTATTTGTGTGTTGGATATCAATATCAAGTGAGGTTAGTTATTTTTAGTGTTATATTATTTTTAGCAAATTTATACATGTTTATTTTAGTTTTAATATTGGTTATAGAAGAAGAAGTAGTATCAAGAAGAATTTTAAGATGTGATGTTTCCTCCTTGAAATGGTTGTCTTATTTATCATAGCGTTGTTGATGTAGGATCCTATCCGGTTTGGGTACAGAAGGTAGTAAATATCCCTGAGTAGAAAATATCATGAATAGAACCTATAGAAGAGGAAAATTTTAGAAATAAACTAAAAAAATAATTAAGGATAAAAGCACTTAAATACTTACAGAATTTACAATTTTTTTATAATAACTCATAAAAAAACAAAAGTGATCCCCAAAAATAGTTCCATAATTTGAATGTGTTGCTGAGACACATAAAATTTATTATGTTTTAAGGATAATTTATAGTATATAGAAGACCCTAGTTCATCTCTCAAGGAGCATTGAAGGTTTTAGAGTATGTTTTTTACTAAAAAATACAAAAAATGGGGGTGATTTAGAAAATTGATTAGTGAAAGTAACTTTGATTAAAGAGTTAAATAGTTGAAAAACCAATTCGATTTTGAAAACTATGAGATTAAGGGGTAATTTTGACTTCAATACACACATTTCATGTTCATTGATCTTAGATATTCATATAGGTTTTGATTAATTCTTTGGTAGAAATTAATTGGAATCCCAATTAATTACTATTCCTTTATTTTATTTCTTGAAGAACGAAACCTTCACATACCAATCATATTTCCAAGTTCCAGAACATATTCATGGAATAAGATCTTCCATTGATTATTCAAATCCCAAAAATTTAGGTGGTAAAAGGATTCTTATGTTTTCCAATCAGAAAAACACAAGTCACACACTCAAAAACACACACCGATTGGTTAGAAATTAAGATCAAGACATTCAAATGCATAAAAATAAGAATTGAAGAATTAAATCATGAAAGATACATGTAATGAAATAATTTAACACCCAAAATAATCCAATCATGTAGCTAAATGTTGTGATAAAACTCACTTATCACGTGTGAAGCTCCCTCACAATGAATTCCCACCATTTAGCCCGATATCGGAAGATGAGGATGCTAGGGTGGAACTACTTCTTCAATCATGACCCCCATATGAAGATAGGGGCCTCCATAAACTTTAGGATTAGGATGTGAATCCTTTTGGACTCCAAAATTGGAGATACTTTCTTAATGGTTTGAACATGCAAAAGAGGATCCCGATGTTATATTTTTTTTAAGAAAAGTGGAATCTAGTTTTGGGCACACAAATTTCATAAAACAAAATGGCCCACAAGTTTTGACATCAAGACAGTATTAACTCACTATGAGAAACTATAAAAAGTTCTTTCCCCAACTCTTGAATATCTCAACTGAATGTTTGGATTCATTTAGACACCTACAGCTTGAGATATTGATAGAACACAACACAACACTTTTGACTTTAGTCAGATTCAGTGTCATGAATATTTAAGTTCAGATGGGCCACCAAATGGCCAAATTGGGTTCCACCTCCTTCAATAAAGTTATATCCCACTTAAATTTTGACTAGAAAACAAAATATAAGCCCATTTAGATGAACTATTTTGAAGAAATGTGTGGTTGAGTGCACTGGTTTGTTTGGATCCTACACCGCTTTGACCATTTTTCTTTAACATCATCATGGGTCCTCTAAATGACCTCACCCTACAAAACCTTTATAAAAAAGTAACATTTTCATTTTTAACAGTGATAAACTAAAAATTTAAATAATATATAATGTGAATTTTGTAATTAATTTTATATTTTTCAATACAAAACTACTTTTGTAGAGTGTTTTTACAGGTTAAAATGAAATGGTGAATCGTGGTTCGATCAATCATCCACTGTTTGAGTTTCACAAATAAGGATGTAATGGGAGAATTCATGATCCAATCTAGAATCACCCATATGGAATCATGTTTCCAATTGATTTATGGGATACCTACTTGAAAATTCATATCCATATACTCTTATTTCTACACTATAATAGGAAACGATTGTAACATACCTTCTTGTCACTAATAAACTTATTTAACTTGATGACATGTTAAGAATATGGAAAAACTCACACAACCAAATTCAATTTTATACCATTCCACCAAAACTAAAAATTCAATGTTTTATACATCTTCTATATTCCTGAATGAAAATCTCTTATCAAATGATGATAATAATGAATTTTTTGATCCTGACAAGCCATTGGTAAAACCATCTGATTTAAAATCCTAAAAAATGAACTTGCATTTAGTTTCCATACCTCAATTTTCTCCCCACAATTGTCCATATTTAACAAATCATGAACAATTAAAATATGAAATACAATCACAGTAATAACTTGGTATTCACATTACACATTCATTTTGTCTTGGATAGATATCAACTACCACTCATCTGAAGCTTATTTTTACAACTAAGCATATGAATTTCTGCTTAATGACCAGACATAGAATTTATATTACCATATGTATTCACCAATTCAATGTTGAATATTTGGATATATTATATCCATCTTCTTTTCCTAATATTAAAATACCTTGGTGAGAAAATATGCCTCAACTTATTATGATCTGTGACTATAATAAATTTCTCTCCAAGGGGACATTGATGCCATGTTTTTAAGGCATGTATGACTAAGAATGACTCCAAATAATGTCTTGGGAAGTCCTTCTCATGAAATATTAACTACCATGGGAAACATGAAAAAACATGATTTTCTTGCATGATAACACACTTGAACCATGATCTTTAAGCATCGTAATACACAACATACCCCTGTCCTATTTTTTTTAAAAAAATCATGATCAGTATGGATGTGAGGAGAAAATTTATCTCTTGAAAATATTTATGGTATTCCTCAATTTATTAGAATGGAACAATATTCTTTGTAAATGATGTAATTGGAGATGATAGCCATGAAAATTCATTGAAAAAAAATCTCTAATTACCAGTGATTCTAAGAAAACATCATATATCAAAAATGTTAATTGGTGGTTGCTAAGAGATAATAGCTTCTATCATTTCTGGATCCACTCAAACGCCTCTTTCCAAAATTACATGGCCAAGACAACATACTTATTATATACTGATATCACACTTCTATAATTTTTCATAAAAATGATGGTCTCTCAAGATTTATAACACTGTCTCCAAGTGTTTCTCAAGCTCATACCTTGTCTTTGAATACATTAGTATGTGGTAAAAAAAACTACAATAAAAGAATCAATAAATCACTGAAATATCTGATTCATCAATTCCAAAAAAACCACTGGTTCATTTGTAAGACTGATATTAATAACCACACATTAATAATGGCTATATCTACTTGTGAATGTTTTCTTCATAATATCTTCCATTTGAAATATTAGTTTGGGATATCCTGATCGCATGTAAGTCATTGAGAACCACTAGGATCCCCTAAATTGTTCAAACATACCATCAATTTCTGTAAGGGGATACCTATTATTTATCACAACATGGTTAATCTTACAATAATCCACAAACACCCGTAATGTTCCATCTAATTTCTTTATAAGAAAAAACATTGATTCCAATGGAGATGTTATTGGATGAATGAAACCATTCCATTCTATATCATTAGACTACACTGATTGACAACTAGTAAAAAATTTCTAATCTCAGTATTTTATATCATTGATAAATCCATCGCTGCCAACTTGTACATGATTATTCCAAACATAGGTGCCAAGAAGCTCATTGCAGCTATCTTCTAATTCCAATATCCTTTAAAGATATTCCCAAAAAAATTCGTAGTATTGATACTCACTGTTATGTTATAAAAATCATTGTTATCCATGAAAGTTGTCAACCAATCCATAACTAAGATGACCTCATAGACATCAATATCTTATATAGACAAATCCCATTTTATCCGAGCACCATCAATAGTTATAGAACATTCTCTACAAAAAAGGCTTGAACTTATCTTTCCCCAATATGAGTTTGAATTTTTATTACAGAGGGAATCATCTCAAATTTTAAAATCAGAAAAACAATAAAACTATAATCAATATAGGAATTCAATATAGTACTATCAGACACCAATTGAATAATAGAAAAATTAAAAATAATCACACCTCTCACCTTAAGTAGTCCCACCTGATCATCTACAAACAACTTATCCGCTCTATATAATGACTTATTCGATAATTTTTTTCTTTATTATAAATTTTATATTTCCCTCCCAAAGGATTAGTTTCATTACAACAATAACCATGGATAGATCTATTATTGTAATGAGATTGGTTCTATTTACATTTCCACGTCGATGTATATGGTGTCAGTGACACCTGATAAGTGTCCCAATCACATGAACTTCGAGAGCTATGACAAGTGCTCTAATGATGTACCATATAGTTGCAATTGTTACATGATCTCGGTTGATATGTTCACTCTTAATTTATGTGATCACGTGAACCACATTGTAAATAACATACATTTATATTGGGTCATAGTGGAATGTTTAGTAATTTAGTTATCTGATTATGATTCACACTCCCACTATGGAAGTAGGTGCCCCTCTTCTGCTTTGATCCTAACACTAGAGTTCCCATCATTTACCATGGGAATCAACATACATCCTCCTCCCATGGCTTATGATATGTCTCTTTCATCCACCATTTCTATATTCCACAATTCTATATAGTCAGTAAAATAGTGATCCACTATATATGAGTGAATCTCTTTCATTATCCCCGATTCAAGGATGCATGCCTTCAAAGATTCAGCAGCCAAAAAATCTAGTGAAAAGGGAACTAAATTCATGGATTTTTCCATATAAATTTTGGTAGAGATAATTAACTTCATTAGTACAAAAAAGTATATCATTCTCTAAATCATGAATGTGTGAGGGTATAATTTTTTTTGACCAATTCCTCAAAATAATCTAAAACAAGTCCATGATTTTATTTAGCCTGCACAGCTGGATCCCACTACTGAAATCTTATGTCCTCAAGCATATGTGTCAACATTTATACTTTCTACTCTGTTGGTGTGATGATGAAACCAAAAGTATGCCTCTTCTTGTTCTTCCAAACCACTTATTTTTTTTGGGTTCAGAATCACCCTGAAATATTGGTGGATTCTACTTTTAGAATTTGACTGAGTGATCCACTTTCCTTCACTCATCACCCCGATTAATTATTTCCACAGCTTGAAATTATTGGATGATACTCTAAACCAGATATTGGTCCACCAATGGATCAGGTGCATCTACATTCCCCATATCATTATCTAGTTTGTTTCCACAACACCTATCAGGTTCTAGTTTCCATTCAACAACATAGTTCATAAGTGTCGCTCTCTATTAAATGAAGTCATAACAAATTCAATTTCAACCACATCATATATCACACCATTTCTCTCCAAAATCATCATTTTCTACATTCAAACATTTATCAAAACATTATCTTGATTTTTGGAAATCAAATCATTTTTAAAATACATCCACCATTATTTAAAAAAAATTATTTTAAAGAAAAAAACACATTTTTTTCCTTCATAAATCAACACTTTTGTAGAAAAAAAAAATTGTTACTCAAAAGTACATATGAACTTATTATGGGAATTCACTCATCTAATGCATGTCATGATCATCTTAATGGATATTCCCATGAAAAAAAGATTCAAACTCTTATATGTGTGTATAAAACATTTACAATCCCCACTCCTTGGTGACTTTAAATTTAGCATAAATAGGTTATCTATTTTTAAGACTTTTTATTTCATGTCTTGATAGTCCTAATACTTTGTATGATTCAAACACAAGGAATATACAAGAATAAAAATCCACACCCACACCAAAATAAGTGATGGCTAATTTTTCCATAAGAAAAAGAATAAGGTGATACCATTTATCCTAAACTATGTTTTGGAAGAAACAATAATGATAAATTTTTAATATATCTCCTCCTTATAATTTTATTGAGTGGGTGAAAGGGTGTTTGATGTCATTACGCAACATCCCCAAGGCACCAAGGGGTAGAAATAAATGATGAAGGTTTTCAACACACGTGGGGTTTGATTTACTCCTTAAGGAATAAAAACCACTAAACAACCAAGTCATTAACCAAAAACCACTGTATGATGCATGATAAAAATAAAATAAAAATTAATATTTCATTTATCAAAATAATTCTAGAATCATGTACCATAGGGGAAGACTATAATATCAAATTAAAAAGAGTAAGACAAGCTAACACAACTCCAATATAAACATAAGACTCCATGATCCAACAGATCAATTCTAAAACTTCATCAAACAACCCATGTACCATTATGTAGTCTATAAGATATGTGATTCATTTCATTTTCCAATGTACCAGTAGATGACATATGAAAAACCACTAACGTTCCAAAGTAGTTGTTAGTATTAAAACTCTACTGGTTTTCACCATTGAATTCCCAACTCATTCCACTAGGAAAAAAAATGCTAGTAACATTTCTAAAAAACAATTTTTATAAAAAAAAATCTTAAATAGTTTATGTAAAAATATAAACTAATTCTATTTTAAATTTTTTTTCAAGGAAATCACATATATAATTCATTAAATCATTTAACATTTCATTTTAGAATAACTCATCCCTTTCGATACTAACATACATCCATCCATGCATAGATTCCATGGACCTCAGTATACTCATGACTACTGAGTCATTCTTCCACTATGCTTTAACTTAGTGGACTAATTTGATGGTGGTACCTCACACCCATATCTGTCCCAACATATTTTTGGTTGTATATCATGCCCTTATCCATCCAATAAAATATGAACACATGACACAAGATCTTTCCAACCCATTCCAAATCCATGTGTTTTCAAACTATTTCATAAAAATAAAATTATTTTAATTGAAAACCATATTTCAATTCCAAGAAACCAAGAACTAATTTAAAATCAACATTTTGAAATCATGTTATTGAGAACACTATCAAACAAAACCCAATTTTCTATATTTCCCCAAAATGTATCTCAAGAGGGTTTCAAAAACTATTTGAAGAAAACTAAAAAAACAATTTCAATCAATGAATTCATCTTGGAAGTAAGCCTTATTGTTCTAAACTGGGTTGAATCTCCATGATAAATGACACAAAAGACCTCACAAAACTGGGTTGAATATCCATGAACCCTCCATAGATCTCTTCCCCTATCACCAATAGGAACAAAATAAAAATATTTTCCATATATTACTTTTTATCACACCACAGTGTTCATACATATATGTAATTGAGAGAGAGGTAATAATAAATCTAAGAAAACACATCAAGAATGATCTAGACTGATCACATACTATGATAATCGAGCTTCAACGTACCATGGTACGACAATGAATCACATCTTAATTGATTGAGAGAGTCCTACATCCTTTTAGAGACAAAAATCTTGTGTTGGAAATATTTTTGGGACAAATGAGCCATTTAGAGGTTAAAACAAGTGACATACAAAATTTAAGGATCTAACTTTGACCTGTGCAAAATTTAGTTACACGGCTATGTAAACAGTGTGCAGACCATCCTCCAACCACTACCTTAAGAAGGAAATCACATGGTTGTATCACACAACTAAAAAACCAGGAACCAATCCTAACAAAGATCACATTCAAAAAAATAAACAACACTAAAGAGTTTCTCCTAGGCTTATTCATAGGTTGGACACAACAAGCACAATTCTTGCACTATCTCTATCTCCATTATCTCACTAGGAATGGTTTCCTGCATGTTTTTCACAGTTTCCACAAACCATGAACCACCCATGCACCTTTAACAAAGACCAAAAATCAATCAAAAAGTTCTCATAACTGTCCCAAACATCACCCTTATACAATATATACATAAAAATCAAATAAAGGGTTATATACTAGAAACCATGAGTGATACAAACTATGTGTGGTCAATTATTTCTCTACTATGGATATTTGGATAGGATACAACAAATTACAGGTGAAAATAGAAGATATCCCCAATATTTACAATCAAACATGTTATGGTGATCATGAATTCATAGAGATGACCTTCTTACTAAATAAATCTCAAAAAAATTATGGAATTAATAAATAAAGTCTTTAGAGATTACATAAAAAAATTTGTGGTTGAATTTATTCATTATCTTATCCTATATTCTAAAATCAAGTAAAAACATGGGTATAATTAGAATACCATGATAAAAAAATGTTTATAGGATAATATATATGAAATTTAATGTAAATTTTATTTTATTAAAAATGAATTATCATTGTTGTGTTGTTTTATCAACAGATAAGAGTTATCATGGGACCCTTTTAAGAGAAAGACAATTGTGGAGTGGGGTAGTCCATGATCAATAATAGAGATATAATGTCTCCTTGGACAAACTGAGTATTATAGGTGTTTTTTTATAAATATATCATTATTTCCAAAACTAGTAAAAATATTACATGGAAGGGAGTATGGATTTTCTATATCGATGAATGTAGTGAAATATTTGAGGAATTGAAAATGATTCTTATCATGACAAATATCCTTTCACTACCAATAAGTGGGGAACCTATCATGGTATGTAGTGAAACATAAATGAAGGGTTTGGGATTTTTTATTATTAAAAATGATATCATGATAGTATATGTATCAAGGTATTTGATTTTTCATGAGCAATAGAATCCACTGCATGATCTGGAATTAGTTGTAACAATCTTAGTATTGAAAATATGGAGGCACTATCTTTATGTAATGTATTATAAAATATATATTGATAACAAAAGCCTCAAATATATATTCACATAGAACAAGATTAAAATGATCCTATAATGGTTGTCAAATCATATAGATGACTATTAATAATCAATCAACTACAATTTTGGGAATTAAAATAATGTGTAAAATGATCTTTGTAAAAGGGATAATAAAAACATTTCAATGATGAGATTTTAAAAGGATCCAATATTTATATAATTTAAGTGGATGGAAATGGGAATCATATAGGATGTAACATCATTATTCCTTATTCAAGTTATTTCTTAATCATCCCTTATAGAGATAAAAAATTATTCAAAAATAGATGATGTAGAAACTCTAATGGTTTTTGTAAGATACAAGAAAAAGGAAATCCCCATATTTCCAAATTCATGAAGGTAATATAAGATTTTGGTCATGAATATGTGTTATATCATTTTTGAGATAAATAAGGACTTTTTGAATAATTCACATAGCTCTAAATTCTCTATCTACATAGGGAGCGTGGATATGTATTGAGATATCTAATAGAACTATTTGTATACAAATATGAAAAAAAATTATGGAATATACACAAATATTCATATTTTGTTAGAAGGTGAAATATGAGGGTAAACAATTCATAGGGATGGTGAATCCATTTCCCATACCATTATAGAAATTGGAAAACATCAACCTGAACTTTCTCTTCAGTATTATAAACATGACTACAGGAAATTTTTATATACGTATTGTTGTGGATTTTCTCACATAGAAATCACAAATTTTTTCTATTTTATAAGACTTATCACTTGATCAAAAACTTTGGATACACATTAGAGATCTGATGAGACTACATGGATCACCAATATCAATCATATCATACTAGGATCAGATATTTAGCTTCATATTCTTGAGGACTCCCAAACAATATCTAAACATAGAGTTGATCTTCATAATTTATAATCAACACATAAAATATATCTAATCTAAAAAGACCTCGCATATTCCAGAAGACATGTTTACATCATCCTTGATTTACTTATAAGAAGTTTGGGATCAACATCATCATATATAAGACTTCTCATATAATAATAGATTTCAATCATGATTCAAGATGTCTTCTTATGAATCCCGTTCTGGGATGTGATTCATAAAACCAATGTGTTGGTTTGATTTTGGATAACTGTAACGCCCCGACCCCAGCTACCCAGAGCCGGTGCGTTACTTCGTAACATTGGCATGATCACAAAAGATCAAGTCTCGAAAGACCGATTAGTTTAGTAGCCTTGGAAACACTAGATACATTCGTAAACGTTACATTACATCATAAAGTGAAAAACTACAATAACAAAGCCTCCATAGTCCACACTCATATCCTCTTCTCACAATCCCTGCAGGTCATTCATAAAATACTTCTTCACATCCTGGAAAATATTAAAACATTGAAAGGGGTGAGCTCAGATGCTCAGTAAGGATAACAATATTGCGGAAGCTTTCATAAATAAAAATAAAAAGTTAAGGCAATGTATAACTAAAACAGAAGCCTTTTAAACTTGAACATCAACATAATATGGCAAAAGTAAAATGAGATAATTCCATTCACTTCTTCACATGGATATTCTACTGGTCGAATAATCACATGAAATATCAATAACCACTTTCATAATGAGGGAATGTATAATGACGGACATTCTAAAACATTTTGTCAAGGCCTCAGCCAAGACGTCTAAAATGATTAAGGCCTCGGCCAAAACCATAAATCATATTGGGAAAGGGCCTCGGCCAATTCCACTTCTAGTTGTCTCATGAGACCTACCGATGCATCGATGAGCTATAGCGGGCTCCACCCGTCACTTATTAAGTCCAATACATTCCTCATATGAATAGGTTTAAACATATCATAAACTATAACATAATCGTATCACATAAAACATGCATAAAGGAAACATAACATTTCCATATTTCAATCACAACATATCAATACAACACATTGATATAATAAAAAGGCTTTCATAACCATTTTCAATACCAAAATAAAATAAAGTTAAAACTTTGTATTTATTTTTCATTAAAAAAAATGATGGCTTGTAGAGGAAGCCGAAACTCAAATAATGGTCACGGCGGCGGATAAGTCATTGTCGCCGCATAAGTACGGAAAGAAAAACATTCCCTTTTGTCGTTTAGCAAAACGCTTCGTATAAAAAATATTCTTTTTGAATAAACGTAAAAGTCAAAGGGGTTTATACACCATATAAAATAAAGTTGTGTATAAAACAAAATATGCCTCAATGAAAGGAGATTGAGGCAAAGTCCTTAAAAGATCATTTTTAAAATAAAATAGATCTATTATGTGTATTCACTATAGGTACAAATAAAGAAAGTAAAAATACAAAATAGGACATAATAATATCATGACATAATTTGAAAGTAGGAGATTAACCCAAAGAATGGAAATTAGGTTAAGAAGTTCCCTTACCTTGCGTCTTGTCCTGACTCGACCGTTCTTTAACCTCCTGAATAATAAACTAGAATTAATTTCTATTTACATAAGAACATTTTTCGTGTTCATTATTCCTTTTATATCACTTATTACCATGTTATGAACATTATGTAATTATTTAAGTTAATAACGGTCGTTTTGTCGATCTTTGGTACTTGAGTCAAAAATAAACTTCTTATAATTACAATTTGTTCATGTGGTAAAATATACATTATATCCAGAATTATATTCATGATTTAGATATCATATATATCATATATATACATTATATACATTCATTTATAATATTACGTAACATTTAGAGGTCAGAAATGAAATGTACCGTTCATGGAGACGGTAAGCCGTACGTACGCATGAACGCTACTTTCATTTCTATTTCGTATTTAATGGAATGAAATCATAATGATATAAATTTATAATATAATTACAGTATAATATAGTGTATAATAACATTTAATCCATCCTTTATACATCCCACATATGGCATTAACGATTCAAATCACTTTGAGGGGGCGGTAGTCCGCACTTCCTAAAATGAAATTATCGCGTTTTACCCGTAATGGAAATCATAAAGTATGCCATAAATGATAAATACAGAAGAATAAGTAAAACATAAACATATTATATATCATATATAAAAATATTGACATCTTAATGGCCACCTTTGAAGGTGTTATATGAGTGTTGAACAATCATCGTTTCGTGAGGCAAAAATTCGCCATCCACAGAAACCGTATGTTCTTTAACCATTAGATGTAGGTGTGTGTAAGTGTAGCTCGAATCCTTCTTATAACAACATCCTAGTATATTGAGTATACTGGTTTTGTTACAAAAGAAATGAATAAAAAGAGTTTAGGGGGTTGGAGAAGAAAAATAAAACAAAACAACATTAGAGAAGACATTACCTCAAAATTGGGTAACTCTTTTTGATTTGAGCCAAAGGCTTCCTTGGGAAGAGTTCTTCCCAAAGTGAGGCTTATAGGAGTAAGAGGGGGAAGTTGGGAGATTATTTGGGCAGAGGTTGGCCTATCCAAATGGCTTGAAAGTGTAAATGAGGTGGGAGAGGTGGGGGCCTTTTATAAGTGGAGAGGAGGGGAACTTTTGGAATGATTGAAATGTTACATTATTACACAATGTTTTTCGGATTCTAAAGGTCCCACACTTATATAATTCGTGTATAAGGTGATAAGGGTTCTAAATCTACCCATCCAATAGTCTTTGGAAAAGTTTATGCCTTGGATTTTGCATTATCTTCTCATTTTATTTAAATCGTTAAATAATGAGGTCATCGATGCATCATCATGATGTCATAAATAATTTAATTTTTTTAATGTCTAAAAATTCTAAAAAAAATACTATGATTTAGGAACTATTTTTATCTTTCCAATGACTATTTATAGTCAAAAATATGACTTGTATAACCCCATATAAAAATTGTTTTAGTAAAACATTTCATGTTTGTGTCATTTTTTACTTTACCATTAAATAAAAGGTATTTATGTCATTTTCCAACTAAAGTGGCTCCATGGGGTCCCCAAGTTGACCCATGGATTGTCTTGGTCGGCCATGGCACATCCAATGAGGGTAGGACATGTGTCAAGCTCATCTCATATTATTAAAACATTATTTTCACCTTAAACTACACTAATTACCTCTAATCGCGATTAAGAACTTAAAAGTTACTATTCACCAAAAATTATTTTAATCTCATTCAACCACATTTTACTTATTAATGACAACCATGTATGTCGGATTTTTTAAAATCAAATCACAGAAGTGGTAATATTTCATTTAAACGAAAAATCAGTTATTTAACTACCACTTAGTGGTTTCACTATTCATCAAAAATTGAAGTTTTTCAGAACAATGCCAAAATTTCACCCTAAGATATAATTGATATTTCGAATTCAAAAATGATTTATATTTTATAAAATTCCAAACATATAAGTCAAATTAATTAATTTTATAATTAATTCCCGCTATCTCAACAATAGCGTGTTTTTAAGAAACAATTTATATCAAAAGATTGGCAATTGTTTATGTCCAATTTCAATGTTAAATTAATTCTAATGACCACCATTGGATAAAATGGTAAAAATATATTCTAATTATACTTCAAAACCAATAAATATAATAATTTATCACTATAAATTATTTTGATTAAAAAAGTTGTTTTTAAGTAATTTTCACTATTCATAAAAAATTGGAAGTTCTCAGAAAATTACAAAAAATTCAACTTTGGATAATTTCGATATTACGAATACAAAAATGAAGTCCATTTTGAAATATAAAATTTCTATAATTTTAAAAATTGGTTATTACTATTCATAACGGCTACTTTGATTAGTCGCGGTGTTTTAGAACTTGAAGTTGCGTACAATGCAAGCTATTGCATTATTGAATGAGAAGCGTATCGTGGAAGCTCGGGGTGTTACATTCTCCCCTCCTTCAATAAATTGCGTCCTCGCAATTTGAAATTTTTCTTTGAAAATAAAAGGTTGAAAAGAGAAAATACCTTTGAGGAAAACCCACATCGGAAATAAATTAATAAAATTTATCCTTAATAAGAGGGAAAGGGAAATGAAAAAGTCACCACCCAATTATGATCTCGATTAGGAGAACATTGGTGGAAATTAGAGACATATAATTGGAGGAAAAATGTAAATATTTGTAGGGAGTGATTGAGGTCATCAATCACAATCAACTGTCAAATTGAGGGCCTCAAAGCCTTCAATCTATGTTGATTTAAAATATCATCAGTTCAACAAGACATAAGGTATTAGGATAACACATTTTTTGTTTTTATATCCCTTTACTAAAGTTTAAGAATTAATTTATTCATTGAATAATAGATAGGTATATATATATTTATGCTTGACAATTAGAGTTTCAACCTTCAACTCATCTTTCACTCAAAAAGATAATATAACTCAAAAATATTATACTTATCCTAATGTTATAAGGTTCCAAATGTTAACACATACCATTTAGATTAGTAAAATTATTTTGTAATAACCAGGGACTTCCTGTAGGCTAGTGGTAGGAAATAAAGGCATGTCGCACTATGGTTGTGGGTTCGATTCCTGCAGCTTTGTCCGACGCGACGGGTTATGCCCCACCCTGCAGGTTGTCCTTTTCCTAAAACTATAGTATTATAATATTCCAAAAATAATCTTCATAAATTTTTTAAACATAAACAATACTATCCAAAGATCAACTTAATCCACTCCAACCTTTATAGTTATCCAAAATACCTCTATCCAGACTTTCTCTAAAAGGTCTCTAAATTCCAAAATCAATTGTATCATCAGATTCCCCAAACAAAGTAAAGTTTCTCTTATTGTCACATACTAAAAATATGATTACCTTTATCATATTAAATCCTTAATGAAAACAACATGTACAGCAGTACAATCCTTATATATATATCACATTATTCTAAAAACCAGAATATAATCCATGAGTCCAAAAGCACCAATATATTAATTATTCTGCTTCAACTGTAGTAACAGCATAAGATTGTCCTTGATCCATTGGCCTTTTCTGAGGTAAGTTTCCCTGACGCTTAGGACATTCATTTGCATAATGCCCCATTTCCCTACAATTGTAGCATTCAACATTGATAGCCTCTTTCTTTCCCTTGCAATCACGCGCCTGGTGACCTTTTTCCCCACATTTATAACAAACTCCCATTCCTTTTAGGCAAGTACCAGGGTGATTCTTCCCACAATTATCACATAATGGAAAATCCTTCTTTCCCTTTTTCCCTTTATCTGTCTCTTGTTCCACCGTTCTCTTCTTCTCTTACTTTACTTTGTTGTCATAAGACTTAGAGAATTCCTTTTCCGTCTTGATAGCACATGAGACAATATCTTCATATGAAGAGAAGGTTTGTGATACTAAAGCTCGATGGAGAAATGGTTTTAACCCATCAAAGAAACGATCAATCTTACTTCTTGGGTTACGTATATAATCTGCAGCATGCCTCGCTAACCTTGTAAAGTTGGTCTCTTACTTTGTGATATTCTCATCCTCCTTTTGTCTCAGACTCAAAAATTTCCTTTCCATATCTGCTCTATGGTCATGAGGAAAGTATTTTTCTAAGAAAATATCTTTGAACTCCCTCCATTCCATATTCGATATGTCATCATCTTCCTTTGTGTTTTGAATCAATGACCACCATTGATCAGCATCTCCAGTGAGGCGGTAAACTGCCATGATAACCTTTTCCCTTTCACTACTCCCCAAGGCGTGGAATATTTTCTCTAAGGAGTTTATCCATTGCTTAGATACTAATGGATTTGTACCCCCATTAAATGTTGGTGGTTGTTGCCTCATGAAGCGGTCTAACATTGATCTTCCACGTTGCGGATCAGGGTTCTCCATACGAGTAAGGTTATTATTCATAACCTGAGTGAGTTGTCCCAGTATGGTAATAAGTTTATCAGCACCAATTGTATAAACATATCCACAATAATTATCTTGAGCAGGAGGGAAATCCCTACATGGAGTGTGTGCATTGATACGGTTTCCATTCCTTCCACTAGGCGCCATTTCTAAATAATGGCATAAACTAGATTAGTTCATGAATCAAAATACATAATTCCATACTTGTAAAACACTTAACATAAATTGAACTAGTTATGGATATAATCCATAATTATAAAAATGTTTTCTTTGAGGAAGTATATACTCGTAACCCTTCATAGTGGTTTGTAAAGAAAATGGGAATTATCCAAAGCATATCCTCCGGGAGTGTCGTAACCAAGAGTGCAGCAAGGCCCGTTGTCGTGCACCAGTTCCTGTTCGAGTCTAGCTCAAAGCGGTGTTTTCGGGTTTTACCCCTAGGTACATCTGTGCCAGAGCCGCCTCTACCTGCTCGTATCCAGACAGGGATGTATTGCTCGGAAAACTCACAACATCTCTACAATACCAAAATTCTAGGAAGTTCTTCTATACTAATCCTCAAAGTCTATCTTCGGGATATGTGCTCTAATCAGAGTTTATCTAAATCTAGCTTCTAAGGTTAGTACTAAACTGCCTCTGATACCAACTGTAACGCCCCGACCCCAGCTACCCAGAGCCGGTGCGTTACTTCGTAACATTGGCATGATCACAAAAGATCGAGTCTCGAAAGACCGATTAGTTTAGTAGCCTTGGAAACACTAGATACATTCGTAAACGTTACATTACATCATAAAGTGAAAAACTACAATAACAAAGTCTCCATAGTCTACACTCATATCCTCTTCTCACAATCCCTGCAGGTCATTCATAAAATACTTCTTCACATCCTGGAAAATATTAAAACATTGAAAGGGGTGAGCTCAGATGCTCAGTAAGGATAACAATATTGCGGAAGCTTTCATAAATAAACATAAAAATTTAAGGCAATGTATAAATAAAACAGAAGCCTTTTAAACTTGAACATCAACATAATAGGGCAAAAGTAAAATGAGATAATTCCATTCACTTCTTCACATGGATATTCTACTGGTCGAATAATCACATGAAATATCAATAACTACTTTCATAATGAGGGAATGTATAATGCCGGACATTCTGAAACATTTTGTCAAGGCCTCAGCCAAGACGTCTAAAATGATTAAGGCCTCGGCCAAAACCATAAATCAAATTGGGAAAGGGCCTCGGCCAATTCCACGTCTAGTTGTCTCATGAGACCTACCGATGCATCGAGGAGCTATAGCGGGCTCCACCCGTCACTTATTAAGTCCAATACATTCCTCATATGAATAGGTTTAAACATATCATAAACCATAACATAATCGTATCACATAAAACATGCATAAAGGAAACATAACATTTCCACATTTCAATCACAACATATCAATAAAACACATTGATATAATAAAAACGCTTTCAAAACCATTTTCAATACCAAAATAAAATAAAGTTAAAACATTGTATTTATTTTTCATTAAAAAAAATGGTGGCTTGTAGAGGAAGCCGAAACTCAAATAATGGTCACGGCGGCGGAGAAGTCATTGTCGCCGCATAAGTATGGAAAGAAAATCATTCCCTTTTGTCATTTAGCAAAACGCTTCGTATAAAAAATATTCCTTTTGAATAAACGTAAAAGTCAAAGGGGTTTATACACCGTATAAAATAAAGTTGTGTATAAAACAAAATATACCTCAATGAAAGGAGATTGAGGCAAAGTCCTTAAAAGATCATTTTTTAAAAAAAATAGATCTATTATGTGTATTCACTATAGGTACACATAAAGAAAGTAAAAATACAAAATAGGACATAATAATATCATGACATAATTTGAAAGTAGGAGATTAACCCAAAGAATGGAAATTGGGTTAAAAAGTTCCCTTACCTTGCGTCTTGTCCTGACTCGACCGTTCTTTAACCTCCTGAATAATAAACTAGAATTAATTTCTATTTACATAATAACCTTTTTCGTGTTCATTATTCCTTTTATATCACTTATTACCATGTTATGAACATTATGTAATTATTTAAGTTAATAACGGTCGTTTTGTCGATCTTTGGTACTTGAGTCAAAAATAAACTTCTTATAATTACAATTTGTTCATGTGGTAAAATATCCATTATATCCAGAATTATATTCATGATTTAGATATCATATATATCATATATATACATTATATACACTCATTTATAATATTACGTAACATTTAGAGGTAAGAAATGAAATGCACCGTTCATGGAGACGGTAAGCCGTACGTACGCATGAACGCTACTTTCATTTCTATTTCGTATTTAATGGAATGAAATCATAATGATATAAATTTATAATATAATTACAGTATAATATAGTGTATAATACCATTTAATCCATCCTTTATACATCCCACATATGGCATTAACGATTCAAATCACTTTGAGGGGGCGGTAGTCCGCACTTCCTAAAATGAAATTATCGCGTTTTACCCATAATGGAAATCATAAAGTATGCCATAAATGATAAATTCAGAAGAATAAGTAAATCATAAACATATTATATATCATATATAAAAATAGTGACATCTTAATGTCCACCTTTGAAGGTGTTATATGAGTGTTGAACAATCATCGTTTCGTGAGGCAAAAATTCTCCATCCACAGAAACCGTATGTTCTTTAACCATTAGATGTAGGTGTGTGTAAGTGTAGCTCGAATCCTTCTTATAACAACATCCTAGTATATTGAGTATACTGGTTTTTTTACAAAAGAAATTAATAAAAAGAGTTTAGGGGGTTGGAGAAGAAAAATAAAACAAAACAACATTAGAGAAGACATTACCTCAAAATCGGGTAACTCTTTTTGATTTGAGACAAAGGCTTCCTTGGGAAGAGTTCTGCCCAAAGTGAGGCTTATAGGAGTAATAGGGGGAAGTTGGGAGAGTATTTGGGCAGAGGTTGGCCGAGCCAAATGGCTTGAAAGTGTAAATGAGGTGGGAGAGGTGGGGGCCTTTTATAAGTGGAGAGGAGGGTCACTTTTGGAATGATTGAAATGTTACATTATTACACAATGTTTTTCGGATTCTAAAGGTCCCACAATTATATAATTCGTGGATATGGTGATAAGGGTTCTAAATATACCCATCCAATAGTCTTTGGACAAGTTTAAGCCTTGGATTTTGCATTATCTTCTCATTTTATTTAAATCGTTAAATAATGAGGTCATCGATGGATCATCATGATGTCATAAATAATTTAATTTATTTAATGTCTGAAAATTCTAAAAAAATACTATGATGTAGGAACTATTTTTATCTTTCTAATGAATATTTATAGTCAAAAATATGACTTGTATAACCCCATATAAAAATTGTTTTAGTAAAACATTTCATGTTTGTGTCATTTTTTACTTTACCATTAAATAAAAGGTATTTATGTCATTTTCCAACTAAAGTGGCTCCATGGGGTCCCCAAGTTGACCAATGGATTGTCTTGGTCGGCCATGGCACATCCAATGAGGTTAGGACATGTGTCAAGCTCATCTCATATTATTAAAACATTATTTTTAGCTTAAACTACACTAATTACCTCTAATCGCGATTAAGAACTTAAAAGTTACTATTCACAAAAAATTATTTTAATCTCATTCAACCACATTTTACTTCTTAATGACAACCATGTATGTCGGATTTTTGAAAATCAAATCACAGAGGTGGTAATATTTCATTTAAATGAAAAATCAGTTATTTAACTACCACTTAGTGGTTTCACTATTCATCAAAAATTGAAGTTTTTCAGAACAATGCCAAAATTTCACCCTAAGCTATAATTGATATTCCGAATTCAAAAATGATGTCTATTTTACGAAATTACAAACATATAAGTCAAATTAATTAATTTTATAATTAATTCCTGCTATCTCAACAATAGCGTGTTTTTAAGAAACAATTTATATCAAAAGATTGGCAATTGTTTATGTCCAATTTCAATGTTAAATTAATTCTAATGACCACCATTGGATAAAATGGTAAAAATATATTCTAATTATACTTTAAAACCAATAAATAGAATAATTTATCACTATAAATTATTTTGATTAAAAAAGTTGTTTTTAAGTAATTTTCACTATTCATAAAAAATTAGAAGTTCTCAGAAAATTACAAAAAATTCAACTTTGGATAATTTCGATATTACGAATACAAAAATGAAGTCCATTTTGAAATATAAAATTTCTATAATTTTAAAAAGTGGTTATTACTATTCATAACGACTACTTTGATTAGTCGCGGTGTTTTAGAACTTGAAGTTGCGTACAATGCAAGCTATTGCATTATTGAATGAGAAGCGTATCGTGGAAGCTCGGGGTGTTACAATAACACAATCTCTTTAGACCATATATAGATGGGGAAATGGTAGAAAACTTCAATACCATTCAACAAGACATTTGGGATGCTCACTGTTGATAGAAGATCATTGAAAAAAACCACCAATGAAGATAAATGTTATATTTCATAGATGATGTTTTATACTTAATATAATTGTGGTTAAAGCGAATTGGGAAGAAGGGAAAGCTATGTTCCAGGTATAGTGGTCAATTTTAGGTTCCTGGTCTCATCATAGTCATGGATGATCAACTATCAATCCCAGAAACCCTTTATCATGTAGAAAATGTATTATATGTCTCCCTATTAATAATTTTAATAGTAGATCTATCAAATTTACTAAATTTAAAGTTTATGCATCTAGAAAATTATTAAACTTTTGAGGAGTAGTTGTTGAACATCTTGGACCATAGAGATAAAGATCTACATAGTAAGAAAACTTACTCAGTTAATGCAGTATGGTGATACAATATTTTTGAGGAGGAGACATTGGAAATGGAGGAATACTTAAGAAGGATGTTCCCTTATTCTTCACCACCATTTTATATAAAACAATATTTCAATGAGAAAATTTTCTATGTGTGGATGAATGTAAAAAACCATGAATTTTGTCAATTTAAATTTAAATTTTATATTTTTTGAGTATTTATTAATGTATAATAATAAAAATGAACCACATGATAGAAATAATTAACTTTTAATTTACTAAATTAGATATTGAATTTACATAATTAATATGAAATAATAATTGAAAATATTACATGTGGATAAAAAATATAAGATAGGATAACTAAATTATTAATATTTAGATCAAATCAATCCATCAAAATTACCAAACTCATGAATAATGATGTAAAAATGAACCATAATATTAGTAATTAAATATTAATTTTGAAAATAAAAATATATAAAAACTTGAGATAAAATATAAGTAAATGAATATTAAATGAAATATTAAGAATTTATAGGAAGTAGTGATCCCATATTATTGTTACAAATCTGACTATTGGAATAGTTTTTTGATTGCATTTATTTCTCCTCTATATGGTATGGTATCAGTGTGATAATGAAAAGAATATTTCATTCCATTAAAAATTAACAAGATACTTATGGTAAGCTTCTATTTCCCACCACATATAGAACTAACAAATACATCATTATCATGAATTTTAGTGGATATAAAATTAAGATGAATATCATGAACATTCCTCCAGTCATTCAATATTAACCTAAATTATATATTAGTTTCACAAAATAAAATGTTACCAGTATGAGTGATTTTGGAAGCACAATCATTTCCCATATTCACATGCCCTAAAATCACTGAATTGTAATATGATATTAAATATCATAAGTTAGTGACATGGTAGGAGGTAACTGAATCAATCACCCATATAGAATCTTGTATTACAATAATTTCTTGATTATCTTTCTAAATAACAAAAATTTCTTCATTTAAAACTAAATAATAATAATTTTGGTCCATTCCTTCCAGATTACTCTTCTCATTATTCATCCTTCTAGGATCCAAGATGAAGTGTATGAACATGACATATTGATGGAACTTCATCTCATATATCAATAAGGATTTTGATACATATTATTTTTTAAAAGTAATTCACGGGGATCTTTTCCCCAAATTCTTCACTTAAATTTCTAATTCCCTTGAATTTTAATAAAAAATGATTACTATTAATGTTTTCATACCTCTTCCATACATGGGAAATCTTCATTCAGAATTGTGTATTTCATCATTTTAATGGTAATAGTTCAATATGGAATTTCGTTTTTAACCATCCCAATGAGTTTTATCAAGTCTTTAATAAATAATCCAACATCAATTATGCCTGAAAGTCATCAAAAACTAATCATTTTGCTGAAATTCATTTGAAAAAAAGTTAAAACTCATCCATGTGCTCTGATATGATTTTTCCATCTTTTCACATCAACTTGGAAAGTTTACATATTCAGATTTCATTATTCTATATAGTTGTCATTGAATACATATTTTTCAATTTTTTTGATTGAATGGATGTATTGTATTCATAGGAAAAATTATTTAATATACTCTTATTGATACACTATTTGATTTGGGAACCGAACATCCTATTGAGTATGATCCACTATATATAAACTAGAGGTGTATTGACAGACATCTTATCACAAGATTGAATACTTGTTAATGATTACCCCAATATCAATATAATTGGATTAGTAGTTTACACTATGAGTATACAGGGATCATTAATATAAAATTGATACTCTATATTATATTTCCATATGGAATAATTAAATTTTTTGAGTTTAATCTTATTACCAATATTTTGTTTCCATTAATGAAGTGATAATTTTGAAAATATAACCATATTGATGCATCCAGAATAGTCAAAATGATTTTAATGACTATTAGATAACATAAGAAGGACTCTACTTTTACATAACTTCCCAAAAATGATTTCAATAGTTTAGAGGTACGTATTGGGTGATGCTTCTCTGGCTCACTAGAATAGTCACCGAAAAATCCACCACAAAGACACTACATACATTAATAGTGTCATCATCTCTAGAATGGGGGTACTTTTGCACCGCCGTTTTGATCGAAACATTGAACTCCTATACTGAATTCATTTCAGAATTTTTTGTATATTTTTTGTACCACTAGAATTCTCTTGTCATGATCTTCATGGATCTGGACTCAACAAAAACTATGACCACCATCAATATTCCCACAACTAGAAAATATCTGTGAAACATCCTTATTTTGACCCTGATTCCCATGATACTAAATTATTGGGCCATAAGAGGTTTGTGGCTATGAAAAATTCATAAATAGACAAATAAAAATTGAAGAACATGAATGATATAACATGTTTCATAAAGGGTTTATGACCCGTATTTCTTGAATATGTGTCAAAGATTAAAAATTTTATTTTCTTACTCACTATAGTACATCAATAAGAAGGGTCCAACCCACAGTTAAAGTTGTGATACCTAAATTTTCTTCAACAAACACCCACTTTTTTCAGTAGTGGGTAAACATTCTTTTTAACAGTTATTTTTTTAATATTTTTTTAATAAGTAATTAATAAGAGGATAAAATATTGATAATTAGTGAAAAACATTGATGAAAGTGATGACAGATGAAAAATCAAGATGAAATACCTAGTGAAAAATATATCCTACTAGTTTAAAGTGTATTAATTTTCACCATATTAACTACCAATGAAACCACAAAGAAATGAATGATTTATCTCTCTCTCTAGATGATTAATCAAACAAATTGAAAAATCTTGTAATTCACCACACCATGAATGATTCATCTACAAAATAAATTGAAAAATGAAAACAGAAAAAAACATGACGTGTGTTCTGACATTTTATTTTTTATAATAGATTATTTATAAAAAAATAAATCCATGATCAAACTCAATGAATGATTTTGGAATTGAAATTTGAATTCACATGGCACAAATAAATCCAATGAATTTATAATTTCTCTAGTCGATCAATTATGAAAACTATAAAATAAACAATAGAAAAGGAAAATTAAAGTTAAATAATAATAAAGAAACATCTCCCAAACTAGAAGTAATTGGCCAATGATCATGACCATATTATGAATTGAAAAAACATTCAATTACATGCTCTGAAATTTAGAATAAAAAGAAAGAAAGAACTCCACTTCTTCTCCCATATTGAAGCTTAATTTCATTTCTGTGAGGTCTGCAGGTCTCCTTACTCAAGAGTCTCCTCGAACATCTCTCCAAGGATTTAATTAATGTTAAATTTATTGATAAGTGTATGCATAAGACATCTTGGATGGTTTTGTTGCCTTTTAATTTTTAACATCTACCATGATTTCCATTTTTCTTTTGCAACATGAATTGACTTCAGTTGGTTTTCTTTAAAAACATCGAATAAAAACTTCTCACTCCTACTATCCAAGTGACTTTTGCAAATTTCTGTAGCTAAATTCATCCAAGTAATTGGGATGCACCATGACCTGAACACAACTCTATATTTTTTCTAAAAAATGAAAATAGAGAAAAATTAAAATAGTATTTATCCTTAAAGATAAATATTTACACATTTATTTAATTATTATTATTAGATGATGTTTTTATTTTAAAATTATTATTTTTTAATTATTATTTAAATTGATAAATTCATTTTTTATATTATATTCAAAAATATTATTATTTCTTAATTATAAAATTATATATTTATTAAGGTTAATATTTCAATATTTTTATAAATGATTATTATTATTATATTAATATTAAATGTTTCTATTTTATGAAGTTAATTATATATTTTATTTATTATTATGATTAATGTTTATTTTCATTAATTTATTTAATTAATTTATTATTTTTGTTATTATTATTATATTACATTAACTATTAATGTATTCAGATTTTTCTTTTAAATTTATTTGATTTAATTAGTTTATTTTAATGATTGATTATATTTTAAAAAGTAATTATTAAAATTTTAGTTTTATTTTTATTGGATGTTTTATTTTTTATCTAATAATTACTATTTATTTATATAATTTAATTATTATTATAATTTTATTTTCTTTTTTTCCCCTACTTATTCTCTACCACACGAGGGGGGGGTCTGGTTCCTTATTGAAGGTTCCATGGCATTTCTTCATGCGTGACGACTTCTCTTCCCTCTATTGAGGCTCGCAAGAGTTCAATGATTTTGTGTGGCGAAAAAGATTCTACATGAGCAGTGGTGACACAAAGGCTTTATGGAGTTTCTTAGATCGTCAATGATGGGTTTTATAATCATATCCAATTCATCCACTATAGATATGGATGATAATGGAGGTTCTTTGAGGAGGTACGATCATACTCCGAATCATGGGGACCCTTCAGATCTAGTGCTGGTCTTGTGGCTTGATCTCGGTTGGGACTTAGGACTAATGGCAAGGTTTTAGATCGGCGATGTCTCAGTTACGGTGGTCTTCCAAATTGTGGAGGTGAATGGAAAATGGTGGAGGCATTAGTTAATGGTGAGATACCGGTGTTAGATACTGTTTCATTATAAAAGGGAGTAGTAGTTTTGAATCATTTTGTCACCACTACATACTGGTGGTGATAAAATTTGCAGTGATTGTGGCTTGTGAGGGGCTACTAGCTGTGACGGTGTGTTTAGATGGATATCTATGGTGAGTCCTGAGGTCTTGCGGTGTGTCAAAGGTATCAGTGATGATGGGTGATATTGGAGAATGCTGAATCGACTAATTGTTGAAAGTTGATATCCATTAATGATCGCTAGAGATTTGGGTGTAATGGATGGAACGATGACTCGTTAAAGTCACTACTGGATGGGTACATGGAAAAAATGAAAACGGTTGAGTCACCATTGGGTTTCCAACAGTGAGTCCCAAATAATGTAGTAGATCATTTGCATCAAGAATAATAAAATAGAAATTAAAAAAATATTAAATAAATGTAATTGAAATTTAATTAAATAAAAAATAACAAAATAAGAAAATTAGTAAAATAAAATTCAATTAATTGTTTAAATATTTTTTCTTTTTAATATTTTAATTAATAAGAACCTTAAAAAATGAATTAACTAAAATCAAAAAAATATATTTAAAATACTGAAAAAATTATAAACCAAATGTAATTAAAATAAATAAAATAAATAAAATAAATTCAATATTGATCTATAAATTAAAATGTGGTATTAAGTTTAAGAGTTAAATTATTTATTAATAAAAAATTAACTAAAAAATCTAATTTATTAGAAGTAATAATAATTAAAAGATTAAATATTCAATTAAACAAACAAGTAAATAAATAAAAAATTAATTATATATTATTTATTAAATGTAGAATAGATTTAATATTTTACGAAGAATAAGAATAAGAAAAAAGGTAAACACAAATAATGAATTTAAATACTAAATGTACATGATTAATAATAAAAAAATGAAAAAATTATAAAATTAACACTAAAATTATTAAAGTGTAATTATTTTAAAAAATTATAAATATAATTAATTAAATCATTATAAAAATTAAAAATGATGTGGAAAAACATCAAAATTTAAGATCAATGTAAATTTCCTAGACATATAAGCATTGATTTTCCTCAATAAATCAATGTTTCATTATCTATTGAAAAGTAAAAAAATATTTTTTAGCACTCAAATTGAAGAACATACAATAGTTTAG
Source organism: Viscum album (assembly GCA_963277665.1). Taxonomy (NCBI): domain Eukaryota; kingdom Viridiplantae; phylum Streptophyta; class Magnoliopsida; order Santalales; family Viscaceae; genus Viscum; species Viscum album. The sequence goes on from OY728140.1 coordinate 1,064,811,505, forward strand.
AAAATATAGGCAAAGAAATTATGAAATAGGCTTTTTAAATGAGAATTTAAAATTTAATATTGCCCAATTTCAAACAGTCATTGTGTGATCATGAAAGTAGTGAATCATCTACTCTTGAAAAATGGCATGCCTTATATGATGAGCTACCAACTGACATATTCATTTCAAGCTTTGGTTCTAAATATAAGAGTGAAAATGGATAACTATAAGTAGAATAAAGATCCTAACAAAAGTATCCTTATACATTGACTTTATCAAATGTTCCAAAAGATAAAAGATACTTATTTTTTTAATAACCTTATTCATACAACATAGATGGGTTCATAAAAATAAAATATCCCCTTCTTCATCTGGATTTCATTATTCCCCTCACTATAATGAACAATTTTTTAATAATAGGCACTTTATTATTATTATTATTCTTATTTGGAATTTTAACCAAGCCATCTCCCATGTTTTTATAACTATGAATATGCCCTTATTTAATTTTGTATAGAGGGATTACTCTAATAAATTTAGTGTCAAATATCTTAGAGACTCACCAAGGGTTACAAAATATTTATTTTACACCAGTTTTAAAATATTTAATTGAATAAAATTTACATTAGATCACTAATGTGATTAGTCTTTTAATAATTAAAAAGTGAGTCCCCAAGAAAAAAGTTAAATATTCTATTTTCTTAAAGCTATGATAATAAATCCACACAAAATATATCATATATATCACTCAAAAACATAGTATCTAAATATAAAAAAGATGAAATAATTATATATATTCACTACAAAATCATTCATTCTAAAAAAATTTAGATTCAAGGGAACTAATAACTACCATTATGTTATTATCCTTATGAAAAACTGATTTGAATTACATTGTGATTCCTAATGAAAATAAAATTGAGTAATGATTTTTTAAAAAATTACCATTTATTAACTAAAAATTTAACGGTATATGGGTTTGATGTGAATACATTAAAGAATAGACTATCTCATACAAAGGTTTACCCCTCCCCCACACTGAAAACCCAACAATTTCCATAATGATGAATTTAAATATGGCGAATAATCATTACATATAAAAGCTCAAAATAGACATGAAATTAAGTAGATTGATGAAAATTACATGTGTATCATTGAAACCCAAAAATAATGTTAGCCACAATAATAGATTACAACATTTATACATTCATTTCATGAAATTGAATGAATAAAATTTTCCATTAAACTCCAAAAGTATTATGTAAACATTTTTAATACATAGTGAATATGGTGTACCATGTTCAAAATTTTGATTCAAATAGATTTTCAATAGAGAAGAAAAATTAATGCTAAGAAACCAACAAATTAATGCACATTAAATTAAAAATAGACAACTAGCCCAAATTTACCCCCACAAAAAATTTTAGAATGTGAATAAATATATTAGTGGATGAATCCATGCATAAAAATGTTCTAGTGAATAAGAACATGAATCTAGTTTTTCTTAGAAACAAAAGAAGAAGCAATAATATTTCAATTAGAAATAGAATAACAATGACTCACCATCACTTCCACACAAATGAGTCACTATTGGGGTAACTCACCACCGGTAGTAGAACAATGACTCAAGTGCCATGATGAGTTTATAACTCACTGTTAAACATAGAATAATTTTTTAAAATTTAATTAAAGAGTATTAAAATGAAATTGAGAAATTAATAGAAGAAAAATACTGATTTAAACATGTTTTCACAAGATCTTTTTGTGATTTGGGAACACGAGGAAGTATTGATCCTTTGTGACACCAACATCATCATCCTTATTAATGAACAAAAACAAGATAAAGATGGGAATTCATAAAATGTAGATAAAGAAATAAATTATTCAAAAAAAACAATATATAAATATAATTAAAGACAAATAATAATCCATGGTTTTACTACCATGAAGAACTATTTTTTAAGCCTTCAGTTACACTTTATTTATGATCAGTTTTCCAATACATTAAGGCATCCAAGACATTTGGTTATCCTTTAAAATATTTTTTGGATCTCGGACCATTAATAATAATGTTCTCGTTTTCCACTCTAACAATTTCAATAGTAGCATTTTTAGTCACTCTAACAGCATTGGAAAGTCAAGTCCACATATATTTTAGTTATCCAGGAAATTTCCTAAGTATTTAAATAAAGAGAAGGACATTCTATATAGTTTTAAACTCTCTAATTTCAATGAAAAAATCATTAATGATTTTAGAAATCTCTTTTTATATTCTAGAGTTATCATAGCACTATGTCATTTTCAAATCCATATCACTTAACTCAAGAATTATGATTTCTCCAGCACTCTTAAAATAAAAATTTTATCCCTTAATTTCCCAATATGAATTGGTTTTCAACTACAAAAAAATGACATCATTTATTAAATAAAAACCTATATAGAGACATAACCATTAGGGTCATGATATATATTTTATATTACTGTAAATCCTCATGTATCATTAGTAACCAATCCTTCCTAAAAAGTAAGACAATTTTCTCTAAGATCTTTTTTAGCTCCCAATTTTAGATATCTATATGTACAATAGATTGTGAATGGTATATAGTGATAGTTTCCTGGGAGAATCCATATTTATCCATTAAATTCTTATTTTTTTTATTTTAATGTTTGTCCTATTATCCGTTTTTAATGATTTTAGCACTCCAAATCAAAAAAATGTTCTTTGTAACAATCTTTATTACAAATATTGGACTAATTATTGGGAATAGTTATTGCCTCATCCCACATAGGTATATAATCTATAGCCACATGAATATAGACATTACTATGAGATTATGGAAAGTAAGCTAGGAATTCTAAACCCAAAATAGAAGAAATCTCAACTTCTAAAATACAACGTTGACTTTACTCTTGATTCCTACCAACATTACCCAACCTATGAAATCTATCACAACCCAAAAAAAACTTCTACATTTCTTAAATAAGGCGGGATAATAAAAACCACCCTGACTAAATTTTTGGGCTATCCTCCCTCCACCATGATGTGCTCCCCATGGTGAGGAGTGGAGACTATCTTATATAAGCATTATATCTTCCTCTATTACACACATTATCCACATTCCATTATAATAAATCTTAAATAGAAATGGATAATAATAAAGGTAATAAATATTTTCTAAAATTATTTTTTTTCCATGGTTAATAGATGAATCTTTTGGAATGACATGATCATTCAGAATATTTGAAAAATATGAAAACCTCTCAAACTTCCTCATTGATACCGTGAGAAGATTTTCATTATGAAAGGAAATGTTAATCTCTATTGGTTATTCATAGTGAGTATGAGGAAGAGTAAAATGTGGATTTGAAACTATGTTTCCAACTCCATGAATATCTCTAATCTCTAAATATAACACTTGTAACAAAAAATTTCACCTAGTCAGCATGGATTTGGAATCCTTCTTAGACAATAGTTATTTTAAGATAGAATGACCAGTAAATATGATAATGACTGAACCTAGATGATACTACCTAAATTTATCTAGAGCAATAACCACAACTTACAACTCCTTTTTAGTTGTGATGTTATTATTTTATGCCTCATCTAGTAGTCTTACAGAATAGTAGACCACATGTATCCTATTATCCCTAATCCATCCTAATAAACCAAAATTATCCCTATCACTAGAATCACACATTAATTCAGAAGGAATATTAAAATCCATTGTAGTGATGTTAGGTGATATAGTTAGTATTTATTTTAGAAGATTAAATGAATCAAGATTGTTTTGATCATATAAAAAGGGTGCATCACTGAACACAAGTCACATAAGGGATTTTTAATTTTATAAATTTAATTTATAAATATTCTATAAAAACCAGAATTCCCTGAGAAACTTATAACACCATTAACATTTTTAAGATATGGTAATTTTTAATGACTTAAATTTTGGTAGTGTAAACCTCCAAATCTTTCTTGGACATATTGTCTTCCTATATTATCCTATCAGGGACCATGAATTGAAATTTTCCCAATAAAGAACATGGTTGGTCTCTAAGAACATATCCAATAGTAATTTTAAATTTTAAATACATGTATAAAATGTGATAAAAACTATAGATATTTCATCCATGAAAGCATCTACGATTCTTTTGATCATATAAAAAACATACCCATCATAAAGTTTTGATAGGGGGTAGGAGCACCACAAAACCCAAAGGGCATCCTCTGGTAGAAATATGTCCAAAATTGAATCGTGATGGTTGCTTTCTACCGATCCTATATAGAAACTGGAATTTGGTTGTAACTAGAATATCTATCCAGAAAAAAGAAATATTCATTCCCATCAAGCCTCTCATGCATTTTATCAATGATCGATATTTGATATTGGTCCTTCCTAGTGGCTAAATTGAGATTCTTATTGTTGATTCAGACACTCCATTTGGTGTCTTTTATAACATGTATATCTCCATTATTCATGTTAGTGAAAATAGTGAATCCTTCTTTCATAGAAACTAATAGGACCAGGAAATACCAATTTCTATTAGATAGGGGTATATGATACTACTATCCTATAGTTTCAATATATCCTTTCAGACAAAATATTTCATGTCGGGATTGAGCCTTCATTTACATTTTTAATTTAGGTTTATTATATGAATCCATAGGAATTGTATGCATGTAGAATGAATGGAAAATTCCATCAATATCAGCTATGGTCCAGCCTATAGTATATATGAATTTTTTAAAGACAGTTATAAAAAATTCCACTTGGTTATATTTTATCATTGCAGAAATAATAATAGGAAGTGTGGAATTCTCACCCAAAAAAGAATATTTATGATGTTCATAAAGTGGTTTCAGCTCAAGAGTGGGTGGTTTAACACTAAAAGGAAGGATTATATAACTAGGAGGACATAGGTATTGAAAATATCTGTTACATTTATGTTTAAATGTTTAAATATTTTCAATTTCATGATCAATTTCATTATTTTCAGCTCTGCTATCCAAAGTGGGAAAATCACTATTCAATGTTTCCAAATTAGAATTTAAAATATTTATCCAGGAAAAATAAAAATTCTTTCAAGTAATATATACAACAACTTCATTATATTTTTCAGTAGTTATAGTGATATAAGAATCACATATATGTTCCATAATAACATCATCATGTTCAGAAGAGGATGATAATGTTCCAGTAGAAGCAGAAATTAGAATATTGTCCAGTTATTAGAAATATTCTAGATTACTTTTTCTAGTAGATCCTAGAGTTTCTAAGACAGAAAAATAAATATTTTCATTTTCCAAATTACTTTCTTCAACATAGTGTATTTATTCAGATCCTTTATTGATTTTAAGTTAATTTCTTGCTTTTAAAGACTCTACCACTGAACAAATTTCAGAGAAAGTTGGAACTTTGAATTTTTTGAACACATATAATTCCTCTTGATTTTCTCTGATATAAAAGATTAATTGACCCATATAAATTCCAACAATAGCTCCACCTATGTAAATGAAGGTCATAACCAAGATGATGGGAATCTCCTGGTCACACTCCATGTCATGGACTATGATGTTTGATGAAAAAATAGCTTCACTACTCCCACTAGAATATCATCTACACTCCCCATATGATGTGTGAAATAATAGTCATCTAAATGTAGGATCATTTTGTTGGGTTAAAGGTCACCCAATACCTACTATTTGAATAGTGAGAATAGGAAAAGGTTATTACTATCATATAATTCTCATAGGATGTTGAGTTGAATCAAATTACCTTAGGTGTATGGCATGAAAAAACATTATGGTTCTCTCATCTTTGGGGGATTTTCTTTTGGATAATAGAACTACATTCTTCAGTTGGGTTTCTAGTAAAATATTATTCAAGTGTATTTTTATTCAAACATTTTTTTGAGAGTGTTCAAGTAAGTGGAATTTTGAATAAGGATTAGATGATAGTGATGTTTAATTAGAACTTTGTCAAAAGTTTTTGGAATTAAAGAAGTTCAGAATTATTGTTACTTTAGGGTTTGTGTTGGGGAATGGAATGGGTGGGGAAAAATTTATAAGGACAATGATCATTTCCATCACTCCATCAACAAATTATTCTTTATTATTTTTCATCAAAATTTTATAAAAAACTATAGCATGTGTAACAAGTATCATATTTAAATCTTCTTCATTTTTAGCAGTTCTTTCTTGATTTCTAGATTGTGTAAAAGTCATATTTTTCTTTCCAGATTCATACAGTTTTTCAGTTTGGGAATTTTTAGAGCCTTTTTAGGCATCATTTTGAGTCCTAAGACAACTTATTGTTATAATAGCCATGGAAATATCTATAGTGTATATTTTAGTTGTGTAAGACAATATAACTTTATACCTAGGTGTCACGTCTCTAGCTAGATCGCTGGATTTAGTTTCCATGTTTTTCATTATAGCATTAGTTTGAATTTTATCATCTTTATTTCCAGAGTTTTGTCTATTAAATTGAGTATTGTATATTTACACTTCAGAGTCTACTCTACTTAATGATTGATATAGTTTTTAAATCATTTTCCCACATAATTTTCTTGTGATTTATAAAATTAATCTGTTAGATTAATTTCAATCTATTCTCTAGGTTGGTTTTGGTAACCACTGGTAGTTGGTTGTTTTATTAAACCCTTATATTTCTAGGAGAGTTTGAGTTTGTTTCTATAGAATTGGTTATAAATGTTGGAAAATGGGTCATCCTTAGTAGGCATGCTAGGACTATAATTAAAAAATATTTAGATTTCATGTTGGTGGGATAACATGTCAATGTTGGGACAGAAATGTTCAGTGTGGCCAAACATCCCTCATTGAGAGCATTTTTCCATAAGTTATTGGTTTGTGTTTTGAAAACCCAATTCTATAACAGTTTTTGTGGAATTTTGGTTCATTATATACTAATATTGATTAATAATTTCATCCAGTTGAGTGTTTATTTTTGTTCCAGTTACATTGTTTGAATTTCTATTAAAACATTTTATTATTGAATTTTTATGTTGATAATTTAAGTAAATGTTGTTAAAAATTGTCTACATTATTCATCAATCTTATAAATAAAATTTCCCATAGCTGATTGGCCAAAATTATTTTTAATAGGAGAAAAAGATCCTTTATAAAATTTGTCAATGAGAACATCAGATGCATGTTGAGGTTAGGGAAACTTCCGAAGCATGTCCCTATATCTATCCCAATCCTCTTGAAGGTTCTCTATCTTCTTGGATACAAATAGTTATTTTAGATAATGTTCTACTTTATGTATTTGGGTATAAAATTTCATGATTAATTAATTATAGACATGTTTACGATTTTTAATGATGTTCTCATCTTGTCGTAATAAACAATTCCAACTATTGCCTTTTTAGAAATAGGGGAATACTCTCATTCTATGCTCATTCCTAGTGAGTCTAAACATAGGTAAATATTTCATTGTATTATATAAATCTCTAATGAAGGATAAAGAGTCCTCATTAGAGATTCCATTGGATGTTGGAAGAAGTGAATGCTTGGAATTTTTAAATTTATAGTTTCATTCTCTTGGATATAATCTAATGGAATATTGGTTGCTTGAAAATTTAAGGAGTATATACTCCCTCATACCAGGACTCTCATTTTCATATAAGATTTTAGGGTTAATTTCTGGTTTATTATCAGGTGCATGAACTCTCTCTACTAGGTACTATATTTCAGTTTTATTTTTCTTTTTGATAATAGTTATTTTTTTCTTCAATTTCTAGGTTTAGGGGATCAAATCAATCAAAACATTATCTAATGTTAATATAATGGACCTAACAAATTGAACTCCATAAAAAAAGTAAACTATTTATAAAAGTATAAAAAATGTATTAAAATTATAACAAACAATAATCAAGGAGTGAATGATATTAGGAAAATCCAATAGAATTCCATAATATAATTTTTGTAAAGCAATTTTCAATTTTAACAATTTTTTGATGTTTTTTATTTTTTTAGATGTAATTTTTTAAATTTTTTTAAAAATTTGTAAGTCAAAGACATCCTCTATAATTTCTCATGACATGTATGTCATTGTATAATGGTTAAAGTTTAAAATATTTATTTCCAACATACTATATTACAATGATAAGTAGATTTGAAGCCACAAAAAGGTTGAGCTACCTAATTTTATATAAAAACATCCAAATAATTTCACCAATTGGAAAATTTATTTTCAAACATTTATATTGTAAATTTTTTTTATAAAACATCAATAATGATATTGGAGAAAATATATATAAGTAGTGAAAAAATGAGAGGAAAAACGTGGGATGATGAACAAGAAAGATGAATTGCTGGGGAAATAACTTATCCTACTGGTTTAAAGAGTATTACATTCCACATAAATAATAGCAAATGTAACCACAAAAAATGACTAATTTATCTCCTTAAACAAGAGATTAATGACACAGTTTGAATAATCTTGGTGTTCCCCACTCCAAGAATGATTTATCTGTAAAATTAATTTGAAAATAACTACAAAAAATAAATAATATTTTTATGAAGTTTTATTTTTGAAATAGATGCTTTAGAAAAAAACTAATCTATGATAAAACTCACAAAAAGATTATGGAAATGAAATTTGATTGATAGTGGCATGAATAAATTGAATTAATTAAGAATTACTCTCGAAGATCAATTATGAAATTATTAAAATGAAAATGTGTAAAGGTAAATTATAGATAACCAATAGAAGAAAAAATTATACCAAACTAGAAGTAATTATCCAATAGTCATATTCATATTATGAATTGAAAAAAATAAATTATAATAATTTAAATATAGAACAAAAAGGATGAAAGTAGTCCCATTATGCACCCGTGTTAATGGTTGGTTTCTTATCTATGAGGTTTTCATGTCTCCTCACTAAGGCGTCTCCTCGAACTGCTCTTCGAGAATTAAATGAATGTTGAATGTGTTTAGAAGTGTATGGGTAAGATATCTCCATTGCAGCCACTACCTTAAAATTTTTAACATCCCCTGTAGTTTTAGTTTGTCACATGTTTCAGGCACCAACATCAGTTGGTTTTTCTTAAAAACACCAAACAAAAAATATTCACTCATACTCTCCACATGACTTGTGAAAATCCCCATAAATAAATGTGGCCAGGTTGTTGGGATTCACGACAATGTGAACCTGACACAAACTTTTATCTACAAATGAAATAATAGAACATTTAAAATACTTTATAACATAAAAGATAATATTTACTTATTTAATTATCTTTTATGATTATTATATTGAGTTATTATTTTATAATTATTTGTTAACTATTACTATTTTAATTGATTATATTAATTAAAATATTATATTTAAAACTATTATTACTTATTAATTATATAATTATTAACTTTAATATTTCAATAATTTTATAAATTATTATCATTATTATTTTATGATTAAGACATATTATTTTACTAAGTTAATTATTAATTATATTTAATATTACAATTAATGTTTATTGTATTTAATATATTTAATATTCTCATTATAATTATAATTATTATATTAATGTAACTAATATAGTATTAATATTATTATTTTAAATTTATTTGACACAATTAATTTATTTTAATGAATATTATTTTTTAACAATTTTTATTATTAATATTTTGGTTTTAATTATTAAATTTCTTTTATATTTTATATTATTTTTATTTATTTATATTCATTATTATTATATATTTTTTATTTCATCCCTCACTTCCTCTTCATCACGGGGGGGGGGGGGGGGGTCTATTCTGTTTCTTTCTCGAAGGTTATGCAGTGTCCCTCCATGCCAAATGCCTTTTCCTCTATCCGTGGAGGCTCACAGTGGATCGTTGATTTCAGGTGGTAATGATGCTTCTACATGAGGGACATCAACACCTCAACGTCATGGTAATGCTCATATTTTCAATGAAGGGTTTCTACATCAACTTCAGTTCATCCAATGTAGATGTCGATTATAGTAAAGGTAATACAATGAGGTGTAGGTTTGGTTCCAATTTGTGGACTATTCAAATCTTGTGTTGGTGTTGTGGCTTGGCCTTGGTGGTGACTCTGAACTAACCGTGAGGCTTGAGATCAGCGAAGTCTCAGTTGTATAAGTCTCCTAAAACATTGTAATGAATAGAAAAGGGTGGAGTCGTTAGTGAGTGGTGTGCTACTAGTGATAAATATCATTGCAGTGGGAAAGAGAGGAGTAGTTATGACTTAGTTATTACTTGCTTGTAGTGAGAAAATTTGCAACAATGATGGATCACAAGGAGGTATGACTATGAAAATGTTTTGGGATTGATGTATACTGGTAAGTCATGAGGTCGTGCAGTGCTTTAAGGGGAGTAATGATAATGGGTGATATTGTGGAATGGGGACCTAAGTCACCATTGAAGGAGGAGAGGCCATAATAGTGGCATACAATTTGTTATTAAATGGTAGAACCATGACTTATTGGAGTTACTACTGGATGGTTACATGAAAAAAATGAAAACATATGAGTCACCTTTGGGTTTATTAATGGAGATATAGAATAATTTGGCAATGTATTTGAGTCACCGTTGGGTTTCCAATGGTGAGTCCCAAATCTAGCGTTGGATCATCTACATCAAAAATAATAAAATAAAAAGTAAAATAATGATTAAATAAAAGTATTTGATGATTAATTAAATAAAAAAACCAAACATAAAAATTGATAAAGGAAAATACAATTAATTATTTTAATATTTTTTTTAATTTATGATTTGATTTAATGAAAACATAAAACAAATGAATTAATTGAATATGAAAAAAAGGAAATAATGAAAGAAAATAATAAACATAATGTTGTTAACAAACAACTTAAATAAAATAAATTGAAAAAGAATATGTATATTGAAATAAGGTATTAAATTTAAGAGTGGAATTAATTTTTTATAAAAAATTTATTAAAAGAATGTAAATTTATTAGAAGAATGAAAAATAAAATGATTATATATTGAATTAAAGTAATATTTAGTTAACTCAATAATGAAATATTTATTAACTAGAAAATGATGAATAAAATTAATATTTTATATAGAATAAGAACATGAAAAAACTAGAGGATGAATAAATTATTTAAATGTTAAATGTATATGTTTAATATTGAAAATGATAAATTGATAAATTTAATAATAAATTTAGAAAGTGTAATTAGAAAAAAAACAACAAAAATAAATACATAAATGATTATAAAAATTAAAAATGATGTTGAAAATCAGTTAAATTTTAGAGGCACATCATTTTCCTATATCGATGGGAGAAATGAGGGCATATATTGTATTTCCCTCTATAGATCAATTTTCATAGGATAAAAAAAATATTTTATATAATATTTTAAATTTATCCCAATTTATAGATAAAGGGATTAAATACATAAAGAGTTGGTTCAAGTAGTTCATCTACCATTGATGATTCTCTGGCTTCCAGCGGGTCATCCACCTTGTTTGGTTCTCATGAAAGAAGAATTATCCTTTCAAACTGAAAATGTTTCCTCTATGGATTTCAACATTTTCTGTGAGTTTACCCAATATTAAGTACCCTTATACAATTTCTATATTTCTCCATGAACATATTAAAATACTCATGTAATAATATATGGTGCTTCTTCAGTGTATAAAATCGAACGAGTGATATCAATTCATAATGATCAACTATCATTGAATCTAAAACAACTTATGTCCCTACATATTTTTGGAAAATGTATTTATTTTATGAACTTCTAATTTTTACATAATGTATGATTGGTGAAGGGGTATTCAGCTGGAAATATATTCATTATGATGATTGGAATCAGATATTTTATTCACTACCATCGTTAAGTTCAATGAATATAAATATTTTTGAAGCTCCCATCCTCTCATGGGAAAATATGGATAATTTTAATAATGGAAGTCACTAGACCTATTAATACTATTTGGTTTAGAACCATGAGATGACATTTTTGTCTCAGAATGATGCCTCTTCATCCATGTATTGGTTTCCATCACCACCTCTTCTTATGAATCTTGATCCTATCATATTTTACCCCATATACATTACAAATATTGATAATTACTCCTCCACTATGGGAATGAAAAAATATCCATGTGATTTAGTAATTCCAAGACTAATAAATTCTCTATATTTCCATCTCCAAAAGAAGTTCCTCATCAATTCCTTTTTAATGCACCTATTCGAGATACGAGTAGAAGAATGAAGCTGATATAATTTCTACTATGAATCATTTGGATGATATAAATGTTAATAACCCTTATACTATGTGAAATGATATATTTTATATATCTATACCAACAAAATATTATAACATTTTTTTCATATTGGATGAAATCCTTTTGGGCCCAAACAGAACAAAATAACAGTTGCAGGTCCACTTTCATGGATATTTGTGTTCTCTTGTAATGTCATATCTCTTATACAGGAGGATATGTATTTTGATTTATAATCAATATGAAATATAAATTCATTGATTTAATATTGGATGCATGGTTGAAATCATTATAGGGACTCATATTAGATCATCACCCTTTTAATGAATATGTATGACAACATACAAAATACATATTACTGTAATCATATGGAGATCATGGTTATAATTTTAGGATATCTACCTCAATAATACTTCTTCACGTTTATATTCATTTATAATATAAGAGGGAAAAATGGTCCTTCTAAATGTGAGTCTATATAGAGGCTTTAATCTATAATGTCAACAAAATTCTTCTCTATATAGAACCTATGAGTAAAGAGGTTTTCATTTGGGGCATTAAAGTCATGATGGTATTTATCCACTCTCTCTCTCTATATATTTAATAATAATTAGGTTTGTATATTTTGGAATGATATGATTAACATATATTTTGGATTAAATTTTGATCAATTTATTATTATTTATATTGGGAAAAATAAAATGTTTCTCAATAATGTGGTGTATTTGTGTTATGATATGATAAAAATGACTTTTCTCAAAAATAATATAATTTAATTTTAATATATAAACGTTTGTCGGTTGGAGGGAATATTTTTTTATATAACCTCAAACCTAAATGAATAAAAATGTAACATGTAGTACATCATGTTTGTTTATGGATGACTTCAATACTTTTATAGTTTAAAATAAACCGTTGGTCTTGAGTTCTTCGAGTGATTACTTCACATAGTAAAATAGTTGTATATTACACATGATTGTGTGTCATATTTTATAGAAATTATAAGCAACATACATTAGATAAATACATTTCTAAATATAATGGTAAGAAAACACCCTTTCAGATTATATAATAACACTAGACAGATCATTGACATAAAAAATACTTCCCTAAAGAATCATGGATTTAGGTAAACCAAACTATTGATTGGAGATGATTATTTTATTTTTTATTTATTTATTCTTGTAACGATGATGTCAATGATCCATCAACTTCATTAATTCATGGGAAATTGAAATGTATTAAGAAGTCCATTTTGAGGTTGTCTGAGAATTTTATTGAGGATTTTGATTCTTTTAAATCATTATCTATGGAAATTTATTATATATCCACATATAAGGAAGATGCATGTAATTTATAGGCTAATAAGTATATAACCAAGAAATATGATTTTATGAACTTAATTTTCATGATGTAGGATATGGAGGCCATAGATAATTATATGGAATTATTGATTTATGATGGATACTAGAATATTACATATTGTAGTTCTTTTATCAATGAAAATGACTACATGGGTAGACTAATCATCTTCAATAAGGATTGTACCCTTTAATAAAATATTTATACTAGTATGGGTGTTTTAATTAGACACTTTTAATCATTCCTCAATAACAACTATACAAATTTTTATTTACATTTGAATATTTTAGAAGGGATATATTTTATTGATTACATTTCATATAGAGTCAAGGAGTGTAACAATTTTTTTTGAGTTGCCTCCATGAATAAAATGAGAATTATGAATTAGTTTGTAGATTTATCGTGGATATTTCCCGTTCTTTAAAGGTTTTATTGGGTCATTTTACCTATTTTAAGGGAATATAATTTTCGAGGATGCAGTTGATATAATGGGGGTTTTCTTGTGTTGGTGTAATCACCCAGTCAAAGGACCTCACTAACAATTTTTTAATTCCAAGAATTCATCCCTCATACAATATAAAACTCTTTTTATCGATAATTGAAAAATTATTTTTCATATATTCTCTTTATAATTACATTGAATAATATAATAATTCCATTCATTACTTCCATTATCTCATAAATTAATCATTGTTTTATTTATGGGTAAAATATTCACGAGGATATTATTCTTCCTTAAAAAACATATATAGTTAGTTGAATAAAAATTCACTGATGTAAATGTGATGATCAAAATTCTTATGGAAAATAAATTTTACATGTTGGAATATTTAATTATTTTGATATGTATTTGAATTTTTTCCTTCTCTAATAATTTTTATGACTATTTGTTCTATTGTGTTTCTTCTCTGTAGTTGTTCATATCTCTTGTGGGATAAATATTTTTCTTTTTTAATTATTCCCAGAGGCATATATAAGGTGATCAGCTATCTTCAACTCTATTTATAATATTCTATTATTTTTTTACTATGACTTGTATTCTAGTATGATAGATGCATTAGTGGGATGGATTATAGGTATTTATTAAACTTAATGTATCTCTCATATTCACCATTTAGTTCATATTTTTTGTTTCATAGTGGAAAATAACCAGTAACTAATTTTAGGGACCTTATAATGACATAATATATGTGGAGTAAGGGAATAATAAAAAATAAAAAATAAACTGTATGCTATATGATAATATAACTAGAAGATGAAAATAATTTCATGATAGATAATTGGTAATCGAGAATAATGACATCCAATTTTATTTCCTTAAGGATTTACTGGTATATAACCATGTGAAGAGCTAATACATTGAATATTTTTTAGATAAATTGGATCACAGTATGTTGTATTGGAAAAAAATATATGAATATCACGGAGGAAATTCATCCTTTATCCAATATTTTAATCATTTATTTAAGTCATGTTTAAACATCACTGTTGTTTCTAATGGGGTGTTAAATAATTATTAAAATTTGATACTTGATATTATATAGGATTGTGGAAGTAATGCATGGCTCTGTTGGGTGGTCTAGAAGACCATATCACTTATAAAAAAAGATAGAGGTATTAAATTGATTTGTCTAAAAGGCCCCATGAAGGATCACTAAGTGAAATATACATGGGAATGTCTTGATGAAATATCCAGATGAGGTAAATATACTCCAATATTAGGGTAATATATGTAAATTAGTTATAGTATGTAATGGTGGAATGAACTCAATTATCTAGTTAAATTATCTTTTATATAATAATATTTAATTGAAAAATATCAATTGATAGTGGGAAATGTGAAGATCTCATTATGAAATAACTAATCCCAACTATATTATCTATTTTGTCTATCTCTAAATGTCATAGTTTATGAGGATGTTTCATATTCAATAATCATAGATGAAAATTTTTATTTGGAAGAGTTGTAACTATCTAATGTTTTTATTTCTCCCAATTCGAGTTCAGAATATCTTTTTACATAGTTCCACTATAATTGTACTGTATCTACCTTGACCATTTCAAACAAGGACCCTCATAAAAATCACCAATGGGGGATATAATTTTGAAAAATATTATCCATATTAAAAAGATCTTTTTTATTTGGAGGATCTAGTTGAATTCTCCTCATACTGATGTTGTGGTCAATTAATGATTTATCTTTCTATCTTTTTAATGCATGTGACATTTGACAGTGATAGTGGAATCCATTGAGAATTTATTTTTTAATGTCACATGGGTGATTTTTTTACTTATTTATAGTTGTAATGGATTTCCTAACCATACATGATTATTTTATGTCATTATTGGGTTTTTAGTTCCATCATTATTCTACCAAACCAACATATTTCATGATTCTATTTATTGTTATAGAAATCTATTTGTTGATCGTGGTTGGATAGAATATTGCGCT
Organism: Viscum album; assembly: GCA_963277665.1. Classification (NCBI taxonomy): domain Eukaryota; kingdom Viridiplantae; phylum Streptophyta; class Magnoliopsida; order Santalales; family Viscaceae; genus Viscum; species Viscum album. Next base: position 1,064,827,548 of record OY728140.1, read on the forward strand.
ATATAGGGCTCAAGATATCTCATAGTAATGTATCATTCATTTTTTCCTCAAAAATTTTCTGTAATTCATCATTGAAATTACATGTGAAATTCCAATTTGATTTATTTTTCAATTTCAAAAGACGGTTCATCCAATAGGGAATTCTAAATAGTAAGATCCTAGAAAACCTTACAAGGGGTGGGGTGAAATAGTGTGTAAAAATTTACTTGAAATTATATAGATCGTGTTCCCACATTTTCATGATATTGGATGGACGATATGATTTAATTTTTTAGTTATAAAACATATATAATCATAGACAAAACACCTCATTATTACTTGGTTCACTAATAATGGTTAGTCCATGGAGCACAAGCTGATAATGTATAAATCATTCCAGAATACAAAAATAACCATAATTCTTCATGGATTAAATTTTTTCAAACATGTTCAGTCTATTCCTTACAAACTACCTTTATAGTACATTTAGGGATGGAACACTACACACATTATATCACTTCTGTAGACACCCTATTGATTACAATGGTGGGAGTTGTCTTAAACATTTAATCAACATGAAGGTAGGTTGAATATATTTTGAATTTAGGTTTTTGTTCTTGATTATAAATATACTCTATATACATCATAGTCTTGAAAATATTAATATTTAATGCAATTTTAACAAAAACCATATATTCAATAATACTGTTTTCAAATGTCACATCCTTCATAAAACTCAATTTTTTGGTTCAAATTAATATCACTATTCAAGAAATCACACAATTTAGAAAATCTCCATGCCTCCATGGAATATTAATAACTCAAAAAACTCATAGCTACCCTGAAACACACCTCTCAAAATATCCTTACTATCTATTAAGTATAAAAAATAATTTTCAGGAAGCATATTCTTCAGAATAGTTCCATATTCACGATCCTCCCAGCTTTTCAGAATTCATATAAATTCCTCTACATGTTAAATTAATTTTTTAAATCAAATTAGGTGAATTATAATATTTGTAAACATATTCATTCTCAAATAACCCAATACTACTGTGTCCTATTCGCGAACCACATAAATCATTCTAATGAAGGTTCTCTATTTTTGAATCTCATTCAAATATTTTCCTGTTCACAAATCTTCTTGTTGTCATAATGATTACAATCATATTAAAATGTACCATATATTTTCATGAATCAGATTTTAAAAAAAGCTCAATCATTTAGGAAACTAGATTCCATTATAAAGATTCACATCTTATTAAAACTCTAATAATAAAAAAAATCTATGCCTTCATTATCTATATGATGATTTCTTCTAAAAAAACATCATTCCCAAAGCACTTACTTCCTCATGATATTGAGCACCAAAAAAATGGAAAACACTATAAAATGATTATTATTTCTATAATGAAGGTTATTCTACCACAATATCACATTCCATGAAAAATTCCAAATCAAACTATTGTGCATTGATAACATATACAAACAAGATGCTACTCCTACTATGAAAAACCATGGTTCCAACAGTCTCCCCCATTTGGTTTTTTTTCATAATTTTAAGATAAATTAAATAAGGAATCATCCTTGATAAATAAAAAGATAGGCCTATAATATCTCATCCAACATTTTATGTTTTAGTGATAAAACCTTGATGTAGAAAACAATAGTGGAAAAAATATAATTTAATTCTTTAATAGAAAACCAAACAGTCCAAAAAACCTTAATTCACTAAAAACTACTTATCTCTAAATTTGACAATAAAACCAATAAAATTATATTTTTACTTATATTTCCCAAAATAAACATTATATTGATCATATATCTCCCATTTTCCTTCATCACATCCAAAAATAGATTAAAAAAGTCCACAAAAAGGGGACAAGAGATTAAATAGATCCTCATCATGTAATAGGAGGTGGTTGATCAACAAGGTTCAACTGAGGATTCTTAATCATTTGTTCTTACAATAGTTTAGTGAGAATGTTATCTACATGGCCATTAGTTCCAACATGCCCCATTTGAATAACACATTGTTCAACATTTTCATTGATGAATTGATATTGGGTCTAAAAATGTTTGGTATGAAAAGGTTCAATCAGATTTGTCATAATATCAAGAATTTTCTTATTGTCATAATGTATCACCGCTAACCATTAATCATCAGGTCCAATATCATTATATTGTGTTTTTATCCAAAATAAATGTGTTAATGAATTTAAAATAGAGATATAATATAATTAAACCATAATAATTGATATTGATTCCTATTTATTCCTAAACCATCTCATTCACTTTACTTTAATGCAGATTTCACCACCACTTATGGGATTTCAATCCACCAAATATCAAGCTCAATCAGCATCCAAAAAAACAAATATTTTTTAATTCATTGATGATGAAAAAATAAAATCCAAAATTGAGAGAACATTGAATATTGGCTTCCAATGGCCCTCTTTTACAAGGTGGGAATCATAGATCTCCCATCATCATGCTTTCCATGTACGATACCAACTAAATTTGTAGTCAAAATTGTCTTGGAGTCATGCATGTTTAATTTATTTAGAATAACTCTATTATAATTTTCCTAATGAATGAATGTATAATACTTATTTTGAATCACCTATATTTCCAAAAAGAATACGAGTTCACCAATTAAAGAAATTTCACATTCTATTTTAATGTGATCAGAAAATTCGTCCATGAATCCCTGAATACTTAGTATAGAAATAATATCATACATATACACAAAGAACATAATTAGTATTCTTAATAATTATTCACATTTATATTATGGTCAAAACCTCGATAAAATAAATATTATTTTAGTCATATAAGTATCTAGTAAGGAATACCACACTCGTGGGGCCTATATTAGATAGTAGAGATCCTAATTTATTCTAAAAACTTTTGTTTTACCATTTAAACAGTAAATCGCACTAGTTATTCAATATATACTTCTTATTCAAGAATATTTTAAGAATTATGGTTTAAAATCCATATAATAGACATTGTTCCCACTTTGAATTTCCATGGATTGGAATAGCCTAGATAACTATACTTGTGTTAATCGATAAAAAATTTCATCAATATCATTGCCTTAAATTTGTGCATATTCATTACACAACATGAATTCCTTGGTTATTATAAAATTTCCTTTCTAATAAATTTTTTTTGAAGAAAAACATTGTTCTAATAAAATTTTGATCTTTTGGTCTCATAACACGATCTCGACTCTAGTTCCTATCAATCTGATCAAGTACTTAATTTATATCCTTAAGACATTATTCAAAATTTACTATATCTTCAAATTATATTGGTTTCAAATTTGATGGTATGGTTGAATGTTCTATATTACTCTTTCTCCATGTATGTGTTTCTGTGGTCCAATCCACAATGATGTGGGAAGGATCAAAATTTGTTCTTCTATTTCTCCTATAAGGTTCTAATAATGTTTATTCATTAATGGTTTCCACATATCATTCTTCCCCTAAATTATCATCTTTTAAGATCTCTATATTTTTTTCAATCCTTCGAATATTATTTTAGATGAATATTTCCCTTGTCTACATTTTTATTCATCTTCTATAATATCATCATGTGAGATACTCTAGTTATTTATGGTTTTATGCTAAAATATATTGACACAATTTAACTACACAATATTTCTGAGAAATTATTATTTCAGCTGTATGCTTTCCTCTTCCTAAATATCCGTTGAACATTCCACCATATACTGAATAACCATACATTACATGATTATATAAAATGTTCTATAAGAATCATTTACTTCCAAAAACATGAAAATAAATATAGAGGTCTTCCTTCAATGACATATATCTTATATTTTTGTGGTCATTCCTATGAAAATCCTTTCTCAATTGTAAGGGTACACCACTACTTGATCATCCTATTTCTAGTAATGTTGATAAAGATAAATCTTAATCAACATGATTATAGCCATACCTATCACTTATCCATTTATTTATTCAATGACCCCATTTTATTTAAGGGTTCTCATTGAGGACATCACCTACGTTATCCCATATTTTTTGATGTAATTTTTAACTATATTGGTTGTGTATTTTGATCAATTTATAGATAAAAAATTCTGATTTTATAGGAAGTTTCATGCTCAATTCATTGATTATAACACTTAATTAAATCATACAATTTTCATTTAGTCTAAAAAAACATAAAAAAGCATTGTATTATAATAATAAATAAAAAATAATGAATAACATGTCTCCATATGTTCTAGAATCATTTATTGGACCCCACACCGTTGTGTGGATGAGATCAAGAAGATTTGTTACCCTTTTGTTATTCAACTCATATGAACTCTGAACCGTATTAACTCGCATGTAATAATAACATGTATTTTTTGACCATGATTTTGATTTGGAATGATGATGATCATATTTATCTTGTATAGATATTCCATGATATATTGATTAATGTGGCAGAACCTTCAGTGCCATATGTTTTTTTCTATTTCAATTTTTATGAAACAATTATTTTCATTACTATCAATTTAGTTTAATTTCTATATTTCCTACATCCTACCATGAGAGAATTAGTTGTCTTTGCTTTGATATTATTTACCTTTTGATTAAATGTCACTAGAAGAACTGATTCACAAAGTTAAATCACACTCTAGAGGATGCGATGAAAATTTTCCATGTAATGAAATTTTGTTTTCATTATCTCTTGATTTTTAGTTTTATATTTTTACATTATTTGATCATTAAGGCGCCATCATTTCCAAATATCATTTTTAAATAAACCATTTTATTTAATTTTTCAACAAATATTCATTTCTTATCATGTTGGATGTCCATACTCTAAGAAAAATTTATACTCCACTAATCTTGGTAACATTGAGAGCCATTTCTGAATAGTTTAATTTCTCAACCATCTTCTTTTCCTTCGATGAGAATCTGTATTGAGTGGAGGAAAAATATTTCCTTTACAATGTATATTCAATATGAATAGTTTCATTATACTTATATTTCTATTATTACAAATTAGTGTACCAATTTTATAAGGTACTTCTATTTGGTTTATGGATATTGATATATTATAGAGTTTTGTAGTTATTGTTCCCAGTATTCCTATACAATCAATGAATATCATTATACAAATATTAGAACATTGAATAAAATAATAACAATAAATATTTCTCCTATATGATGAAAAATATGGTCTCATTATCACATGTTGACATATGAGATCTTTCCCATTCAAATAGCTCATTATATCCATAGAGTTAGAAATGCTTTGGCCAAACAAGACAAAAAAGTGGAATTTCATTAGGGTAAATATCTTTGCATTATCATTCCTCCACATGTAAACTTATTTTGTAAATTATTTTACCTATGATCCTCTCTAGATACTTGAGGATTATTTTCATCTCCACAATTATTTGGTTCAACACTATCTCTTTTAGAACATTATATTCCTTTGTGAAATGCCCGTATTTCATCATCCATTTACCTTGTGTCTTCATATTTCTATCCATTGATGTTTCTATATCACATCAAATTCAAAAATTTTCCATACATGTGAATCTATGATCATTCTAGTCATTCTCCACTTCTATATAATCAAGTTTAGATATTTCCAAATTCTATTCATATGAAAATATTTCAAAAAATAATTCCTTCTTTATTTCCTTCGATTTTGATTCAGTTTCAATTTTACTCTATAAAGTAATAACTTATTCCATGAGTCCCTCAACTATGTTTTACTTTTCCTCTAGTTTCACGGTAATTTCATTGATTAATATTTCACGATCTACAATACCAATTTTAAACTTCAAAACCACATCTAAGATTTAATGATTTTAAAAATGTTTTTCTTCCTCCCTATATCTTCTACCAATTTAAACTTCATGATAATCCAAATTTTCTAATGAATATTTCAAAAATAATATTATCATTTTAATTTTTTGAATTTCAATCTTTTCATGATAACCCCCAAGAGACACCTTGAGATCAACAACACCAATCGACTGATTAATATCACATTTTTAATGTTTCACCATTTCAACTATATCCATCATGGATTCCTCATGACCAGGTTTATATAGAATTTATATATTCTTAAAAAAATCATTATCATCTTGTTATTCTCTGAAGACGAATCTATTTATCAATAATTTATTTTTGGACATGAAATATATCTTTTGAGGGATCTTTTTCTGTGTATTCCACACAATTATTGATTGGATTTCTTCATCATAAAATTTCCTTGAGTACTGAGTGGAAATTATCCATAAAATACCACACAAAAAACATAAAAACATAATCATGATTTCTAATGTCCCCTTTCCTCTATTGATTTTTTTGGAAATTATAGAATGATTTTCATCATCTAAATATTCCACATTATCTATAACCTTAGATTTGTGAAGTTGTTCCAAGGATTTAAATAATATTTAATTGTTTACTCATATTCGTTCGTAATTTGATATGAATATAATTTTAGAATCCACCATACTACATAGTAGATTATCTTGATAAATCGTTGACAAATCCCTTTCCTCATGGGATGAAAATTATTTATTTTACATTAATGAGACCATTCTCATGATTTTATTAAAAATTTGAATATAATTAATTTCTTCAAAAAGTACTCAAATAACCACAAAAAATTAAGTGATTAAATTAACAACACTATATTAATTTTCACCTTGATTCATTTTCATATTGTTAAACATATTATGAAATAATCAATTTTTTTCAACAATCACATCTTTATTTCCTTCATATATATTTTCTGGTTTCTCCCACATGGATTTAGATGTATATGAAAACATCACCTTCATATATATTTCATTAGATAGAGCGTAGATAAAGGTATTATGAGCTTTGACATATGAATCATAAATTTTATAGTATTTTTTAGTCATAGGGTGATTTTTCATAATATTGACTAATATCCCAGGAGCTATAAAAATGATAAAATGCATTCCAAGGGATCTTGAATCATATTAGATTCTCTTATTAAAAATTAGGAATCTTATTCTATCATAGTGGGTAACTCATCTAACATTCACTAAATTATCTATGAAAATAATAGAGAAATTATTTAACACTTATAAACTAATGGATATGATTCTAATTAGGGGACCCCTAGAACATCGAGAGGTGGGAGGGGTGAATCATGGTGTCAAATATTTTTAAGGAGAGACATCTTGTTCCTATGATGGAATGGACATATAAACCCATTCCCATGGATTCATGACATAATAAAACAACCATATACAGAGATAGAATAACACAATATTAATTGGTTCACCACTAATGGATAGTCCATGGAGTATATTCCATCATTGTGTTAGTCATATATGAATCGAATAAGATTAACTACATTTTGCGGATTAAAAATGTTTTCGAATGGAAACTAAAAACCAGAAACACTTCCATTAAAATACTTTTAGGGATATTAGAATACCACCATCAGTTCCCATACAATGACTCCCCTTCACTCACTATCATGGGTGAAGTCATACACGGTTTATCAACAGGAATCCTACTTAAATATATTTGGCATTTCAGTCTTTTTCCCAAATTTTAATGAGAATCTACTTGCACTATATTCCTAAAAAGATTATCTTTGAACATACTGTTCAATTAAAAAATATTTTCAACACTACTTTTCATGAATCTCCCATCCTTTTTGAAACCCCCATTTTGTTTCAATGAAATATAAACGTTTCCAAAATCACACACATTTAAGAATCAACCATACTTCTTGAAGGTCCCATCATTAATGGGAATAATTGTGTTGAATAAAATCACAATCTTCAGGAAAATAACATTTTTTAAATTACATAGAATTAGTTTTCTCAAAACTACTATTTTTCCATGATTAATCCTAAAAAAATAATTACTAATTCACAAGTCTTCAAGCCTTCACAAAATTTTGAATGATTCGCAATTTTCACAAACTATCTCCTTATCTCAAATTAATCAAGGTTTCCTCTTTATATAAATAAAACGTCACAAATATCCAATGTTCATAGAATAATTTTTGTTAACCTCTTCAATAAAGCTATAAAAAATTCATTATTTGTGAATCTCCTAGTGAAAATGTTCCAAATGTGATACTACTCTTTTTTTAGTAGATTACCATTATCTCATTACAACACATCTATTTTTCCTAATCCTATTTCACAAACCTTAAATACTTCACAACACATAATTCCTTGGTGAATCTCCACATCATAGAAATACAATTATCTTCATTAAATAAAATCTTTCACCATATATATGAAGGGTTATTCCTGGAAAACTCTCATAGAAAATCATTTACCATACTTCTAAATTTAACCCCAATTTTTTTTAAGACACTAGGAAACAATTCAACACTCAAACCCGAATCCCCATGGAATATAATATCACATGCCTTGAAAACTCCTAGATCTATCAACTGTGGAATATGAAAATCCAAAGATTAAATTCTTTTTGAGTTGTGAAAATACATTTTTCCAATGTAAACTATATAATATAAGGATAACTAGGTCACATGTTGCCTCCTCTTCCTATATATGAACAAAATTTTAATGGATCTGCTTATAGATTATTTATGGAAAGAGGAGGGTTTGTTCGATAACATATGTTCTTGGAAATATTTTTTATCACATTTATTTTTCATTTATCTTCTCAAAAATCTATTATGATAGATATCTATCTTTGTTTTAAAGTTTTTTTGAAGAGATAATTTTTTATTAGAATTTATAATAGGATATTGACATTATTTGGAAAAAATTTAGAGGAACTGAAGTCATACCATAGGTCAGCCAACTATGTGATGTGTTCTTTTACTATCATGGATAAAAGGGACATTATATCTCTCACACATGGATAGATGGTAACATGTTGGAACACTCTCTGAAAAAAAATACCTTTTTATTTTTTATTTAAAAATATTTATAACTCCTTGATTTCTACCCATGGGTTGTGGGTGATTTGTAATCATTGAAAAATTGGGTGTGTTGGTTTCGATGTCATTTGGGGAGTTAGTTAAGGTTGTCAGTGTGGAAAAGGTGTCATTTATGGATTCTGGAGATGATAGTGGTACGACATCGAGGATGGAAGCATCTGTGTTATTTGTATCAAACTATATCAGAGTAGGGGAATCATCATGTAGCAGAATTTGTTTCTCAAGAAATGGCAGTTTAGTGGATATGGGGAGGTTGTAGTTCAAGTAGATTCATGGTCAAAGAGGTTGTGACTCATCACATATGTCTGGGTGGACAAAGACGGTGGCTAGGGATCAAAATTGGGTGTTTGATTAGGAATTCTGTAACAACTAGGCTGGAGCTCATTGGGTCCTACCATGGGATTGTAGATCAAAGAGGATTCTCTATTTTGGGTTTTCATATTAGCACATGATGATCTATTGTTTATTATTATTGAGTTTTTATAATTGTCTATTTCCGAAGAAATATAGTCTTTGTGCCTTGGGGTCTTCAGACTTGTATTTGTTTTACCTTAACCTAGTTAAAAAGAGTTTTCATTTTTTATAATAAAAGGGGATTTACCCCAACCTTTTTTGAATATTTAAACAAATATTATTTACATATTTATTAATAAATATTATTTATTTTTTTATCAATTAGATATCGATGAATACATAAATATTATTATATTTAAAAGTATTTATTTCTTCAAAAATTAGTATTCATGTCTGTAGAAAAAATGTATCTTAATTAACTAATGTACCAAATAATGAGGAAATATTTTAATTTAATTTACTAAAAATAAATAAAATAAAGTAAATTAATATTTATTTAATTTATATTTTAAGGCATGAAATAAGTGTATTACCATTATTATGTTTAAGGATAAATTTTTTTTGCAAAAAATGGTTGTCATATATTTTGTGTATTGATATCAAATTTGAAATATATCACTATTACTAAAAATATATTCTATAATTGTATTCACATGTTAAATAAAAATCTCAATATTTTATGATATGGATAATTTTATTTTTATTCTAACAAATACGGTATGGATGTAAATGTTAGTCATCATGGGGAAATATATAATAATGATAAAATATAATTTTTTTGATAAGGAAAAAACATTCTAAAAAACATTCCAATAATTTATCTTATAGGTGGATTATAAATTAACCTATTTTATAATAAAAAATTAATAACATTGATTTTATTAATCTTTTAGAATTAATTTAATTTATGAAAAGATTAATTCATTTCAAAAAGTGTTAGAACTGTCACCAATAAAATTCTACTTTCAATTAAAAATTCATAAATACGATTCATAATTATTTTTAAATGAAATATAAATAATAATAATTTATTAAAATTGATTTTATCATTATGAAATAGTTAAATATTAACCATTCAGTCACAATTACTTGCAACTATATTGAAAATTTGTACCAATATCTGGAATGATGATATAATGTTAATGTCACAAATTATTATGGAAGGGTACATATTGGTAATATTATATAAAATTAGGGAACAAAATGTATTTTTAATTTGTTTAGTGGTAAGATAAATTTTTATTAACTAAAAAAATAATATTTTTTATGTAACCCAAATTTCTAAAAACGTTTTTTTTTCATTCCATTAAAATCATAACCATAATTCCTAGAAATTAAATGGGACTACATAACAATAAAAAATATTATAAATATTCATGAATTTTATAGGGATAAATAAATAATAACTATCTTCTATAAGACCAAAACTGGAGGATTTGGATATGTGTGGAAAATTAAATAGTTAATAAAAAATATTGATTTTAACTATGAATTATTACTAAATTGGCAATAAGAAATTAAAATTAAATGATATATATTATGATAAATAGTTAAATGGTTCTTATATATATATATTGACTATAAAGAATTTTAAACCATGCCAGACCGTAATGAAGTATTTAGTATGTGTTTTTATCTCAATTTTACTTTATTGAGACATGCAACATAATTTTACAAATTTGTTATTTATTTTGGGTGCTTAGCTTCCATTTGATATAATATATCATAAATATATTTTTCATAAATTTATTTTACGTTCGATTTAATATTCACTCTTTTAACTGTGTTTTTTATTTTAAAACCCACAAGGGGTTTTAATTAAGATCATTATGATTTAATGTATTTTACAAAACTCTTTTTACTCCATTTCAAAAATCATTAATGATTATTAATATATATACATTAAATACATTATAAGTTAAATATAAAATATATTTAACTGTGTAAATAAATTTTAAAAATAAATATTTTTAACATGTTCTCTATGATTCAGAATTTAAATTATTTATAAATGTCTAGAAAGAATATTTTTTTTACATTTACCACATTAATTAAAATTATTCTTTTTATTTTTTTTCAAAACTTATGTCTTGTGATTTTTTAAATATTTTTTCACCAATCTCAGTATAATTTTGGGTTTCTGATTCTTCATTGCATATATTCCTTAAATAATAATCCACCATTATTCAATTAATTTCAATATATTACATTTTATTAATGTTTTCATGAAACTCACTTCTTTCCCACAGGTTCATGATTCAATAAAGTAAATATAAACTATTTCATGTTCTTGTTGAATATATAATGTTCTTATTATGAAATGTGGATACCCAAATAAAAATTTCCTTCAAATAAAATAGTTTTTTAATTACATATGATGTGTTATCATTTATGAAACATAATATTTATTGCAATCCACAAAGGGAATCTATCAAAAATTAATTAAAGGTAATAAGGAGTGAACCTAGTAAACTATGAGACTCTTTACATTATGTGATGAATTTCATGGAAAAGAACATCAATAAAGGAAATAAAATTCTATTATTTGTATATGAAACAAAATTATTCTATACATACCTATATGTCCTTCACTTATTCATCATGATTGATTTATTTTTCCACACTATCATGGATAATTTCACATGTTATTCTAAAACCTCATTACATGACTCATTATTACTGATCATTAAATTCTTGTGTATTATTTTCATATATATATTTACTATGTACTTTATTATTCTCAAATTCCAATATTATAATTTTATTCTTTGTTAATTTTTTGGATTATTATCTCCTAGGATTACCTATACTGTTTAACAGACCATACAATTCATACCTAGATATTTCATAAAAATATATCTAAATTCACTACATAACATAGAAATTCTATTCATGATCCGTATAGGTTTAGTGTTCTCTGAAACAATGAAATAATATAAAATAGTTAATAAAATATATACATTATCTCACACTTATTGTTTCATAACTAGATCCTCTTTTTGCGCATATTACTTAATACCTTTCTTTATATCCTATTAAAAAAACATAATAAAGGTTAAGACCATAGTTTCAACAATGTTAAGCCAGGGAGAAAATAATAAAATAATAATTATAATACAAATAAATGTAATAAAAACATTTAATTTTGATATCCTTCACATAATAGATCATGATATCATGTCATGGGATAAATCATAGAATTTCATAAAGAACTTATTTCATGAGAAAATAATAGAAGACATGAAATTTTAACATACACATAAGTATAGAAAATCATTTTCAAATTATTCATGGTGCCATTCCAATAATATCATAGAAGAAGAATACCTTTATTGAACTAGGTTCCCCCCTATTCCATCCATCTATTAATGAACTGGGTTTTCATCACATTCCAACCATGTATTATGGAACCGCAATCATTTACCTTTCCATTCCTCTCTAAATAATGATATATAAATGAGTACCAAATGCATTGGGGGGATATATTGGTCCCACTAGTCACATAATGAAAAAAACATTGATATTATTTCTATAAGAACACACATGATTCATTATATCATAACCAAAAGAATGAAATTGGTTTCAAAAACATCATTCAAGCATAACACCAACCTTGGAAAATAAATGTATTTCATAATTATAATCACATCATAAACATAAACCAATTGTAGGAATAATAATAATTATTTCATTTAAAATATATCCCTATTTAAATAGAAGTAACATAAATCATTTTTTTGTAGATTGAAAATAATTTTGAGATATCACTTGAATATAATTTTGTAAAAAATATACTTTCAACTTAAAAAATGATTTAGTTTCATAAAATATTTATCAATTTTAATAGTATATATTCTATATTTAAATAAAATTATATTATATTAAGTTAATATATTGGGGAAAAAGTCATAATGAATGTAGAAAAATATATTCATTCCTTATAAGATAAAAAACATTCGATTCATAATTTATTTTGAAAAGTTAAAAAGTATATCGTTAGGAAAATTAAAAAAATATTCCCTTGAAACATTTTGTTAAATGTACTTAAATGGGTAAAAATGTTATTAATAATTGTATAAGAATAGAAAAAATATTTTTTAAAATGTTTTTAGAATCATGGTAATCAAAGAAGAATATTTCCAAGAAGATACTTACGTATCAACAATCCTGAACAATAATGAGAGTTTTCAGTTATTTCGTAGCATAGGCCTTATTTAAATTGTATGTATTCAAAAATACAATATAATTGATTATATAATATTAATAACTTATTCTAGAACCATATTAGAATTTATAATATCATATATGAACATATTATCACACTTTTGTTAATAATATTTCATAATTACTCTTCTTTCAATTTTTAACTACATCATTTCCTTATGCATATTTTGTTGTCTAAGTACCAATTGCTGAGAATATGATATAGTTCAATATGTTTATGAATTTATATCATTTTTATTTGTTATATAAATTTATAAATTCATTCATTTATGTTTAATATGAAAAAATAATATCATCACGTCATGGAGATATTAGGACATACGTACACATGGGTGATCATATCATTACCATAACAGTAAAAGGATACAGATGTGAGTGAGGTATATTTTAAAAAATAAATAAATATAATTTTATAGTTTTTATAGATATATATTATTTCCATAATTATAACCATCTGGGTAAATTAGTTGATAAAAAGAGATTACACCACAGTGTGGAGGCGGAAATCCATGAGTATGCATACATGTTAATTTGTGTTTTTTTGGAGGATGAATAAACTGTGGAATATGGTTGGTACATAATCATAATATATTCTCATAATATTGGTAATACTATAAGTAATTATTTTTAATAAAAAACACATGATGTGGATGTATAAGAAGAAAAAATCATGAAAGAGTCGATACAGATGATTACCACTTCATTGGGGAACATCCCTTATATATCCTTGTAAAGACACTAGTGTTGGTATGATGAGAATAAAAAATCATCTAGAATATTTATTCATAATATGAGAATATAAATTTTAGGTGATGGGTGAACATGAAGTCCCAATGAGTTTTGATGGAGTGATGGATTTTTTTCTCTTTTCTAATTGAGGCAAGGGTCTGTTTGAGAAATTCTAAATATATTATTTATTATACCTTCAATCTCAATACACATATATCCAAAAAGAAAGGGATTAAAATATAATATGTGATAATGTTTTAATCACATAAACCAATATATTTATGCTAGTTTTGATATTATTTTAATCCATATTGTTTTGATAAATCTTTAATTATGTTATTTAATATTAAAATAGACAAAGAAATTCAATATTAAGATATTGTAATTTTGGAGTATGTGATATCAATTAATTCCTGAATGAATTTTCATTAATATTACAACCCGTATATTAAAATATTAAAATTTTAATGTTGTTATATGACTTTTTAATTAATATAATATAATATTATTTTGATAAAATATAATTAGTGTCATTATGGAAAATATTAATTACTTTAGATTCTAATTATTTTAAGATGACAAGTTAACTTAGAAAAAATAGTTTGTTTTATCTCTATGAGGTCATGTACATCTATAAAATTCATTTATCACATTAATAATATCAAATTAAATTTATTTTAATATTTGTAATAACTTTTGTTTGATATTTCCATTATGAAACTATTTACTAAATCATCATGTGTTATTATTTAATAGATATTTCCATTTACTAAAAACTAAAAATAAAATACAATAGTGAAGATAAATACTCTATATATTAGCATAATATTTATATAAAAAAGATATTTTTTCAGTCTCATATTAAAAATGTAATAATATTTAAAACACTAATGTGACATATTTATGTTTTTCATAAATTTATTTTATAAATACCATAATCCCTTATAAGTGACCCGAAATTTTGAAAAAAATCATATCATGAGAATTTATTAATTAAGTAAAAAATTTTCAGTTACATTTGTTCGTAACATCAGTTTTCAGCATGTGGACACATAAGAGATATTCATGAAAATGAAAGTTACATTTTGTGACTTCCTTTGATTAAATATTATATAAGACATTTTATATGTAAAGTTTATATTAAACAACTTAATTTAGATCCTCAGGTGTTATCGGTATAATTTTATTTAACATAATAAATTTGGGATTTTGTTGGGGTCATTTGGTAGTCTTTATAATTTTATTTTTAACAAAAATTACTAAATTTACCCATTACTGTGGAAATAAAATTTACTATGGTTACTATACAAATTTACTAATAATTAATGGTACCAGTTTATTGATTTATACATTATAAATTCAAATTTTTTTCCATTAAAAAATAGTCAAAACACATAAGATAAAAAATTTAATTCAAATTAAAATCCCTAAAACGCCATGAAAAATAGTTTTTTTGAAAAAATGACTTTTAAATAATAAACTTTTACTATATTAAATATGTGTATAAATCCATTTTAAAAATTATAATAAGATTATTTTAAATAAAAATGATCTAATTATAATATAAAAATAATAAAAAACATAATGTTTCATTGTAAAGGATTTACAAGAAAATTCATTTTCAATAACAATCTGCATTTTCATTAATCCATAAAAATTAATGTATCAAAAAAATTAGAAAATAATTTTAATATATTAATTAAATGAATAAATCAGAAATAAAATTAATTTTTTCAAATCAATTTTCTAGAACTTCTAAAAATTATAATAAGGTAAATTAATTTTTAATGAAACTGTATTTTTGAAGAATATAAGAATTTTACTAAAAAGTGTGTGACTATTTTTAAGCACATAACAATATATTCATATTGATTCATATTAATTTAATACATTATATATTCATATTTATTCCCTTAATATTACCATCTAGGATATAATAGTCATTTTATATTAATAGTGTTTCATGATTCGTTTGAACTCACAGTTTCGTGTAATGAAATATACTGAAGAATGAAAATTATTTAAAGTGAAATATTTCATTACAATATTTTTTATTACCTTATACCCCCTAAAATGAATTTATCCCTTGAAATTCATCACATAGATGAATGATACCTCTTCCTCATCACATCTTTATGTTCCCACAATGCTTCCTAAAATTATTGGTTCCACCATTAAACTTTAACCGAGTTGCTGGTCTTATTTCGTAGAATATTCTCTCTAAAATCCAAAATATATATCAATTATTATTCATAAGAATAATATTTCTCCTATGGTATTCTATTTTATTTTAGTTCATGAGAATGACCAGGTATGCACTTTCTCAAGAGAGATTCATAGAACACATCATGAACTTGATAGAGATTTAGTTGCAACATTAGTCTAAAGGTTACCTTCCTAGAATGATATATAATTTCAAAGGGGTCAATATACCCAGGTCTTAACTTTAAATTCATTCAAAATATCATAAATAAATTCAATTGATAAATTCATTAAAATACCATTTCACCAACATCAATCTCTATGACTTTTAGTCAATTGTCAGCATAACACACTACGACAAAAAAGGCATTTAGCGGCGGTTTAAACCGCCCCTAAATCGATTGGCGGTGGTTTTGAAAAACGGCCGCGAAATCGTGCGTCGGGAGACTATTCATGGCGGTTTTCAAAACCGTCGCAGAACGTTTCGTGGCGGTTTAAATCGCCTCTAAATGATTTATCGGCGTTTTTTTTTTATTTTTTTTTATTTTTTTTTATTTTTTTTTAATTTTTTTTGAATTTTTAATTTTATATATTTATTTATATATTAATTAATTAATTAATTATTTATTTATTTATTTATTTTTCGTATTTATTTATTTATTTTTTGTATTTATTTATTTATTTATTTATTTTTTATTTCGTATTTATTTTTTATTTCGTATTTATTTTTTATTTCATATTTTTTTTTATTTCATATTTATTTTTTATTTATTTTATTTATTTATTTTATTTATTATTTATTTTATTTCACCATTAATATACCTATTATTTATTTATTTTATGTATTTATTTATTTTATTTTATTTATTTTATTTATTTATTTTATTTATTTATTTTATTTATTTTAGTTCATGAGAATGACCAGGTATGCACTTTCTCAAGAGAGATTCATAGAACACATCATGAACTTGATAGAGATTTAGTTGCAACATTAGTCTAAAATAAATAAAATAATTATTCCCAATTATAGAATATATTTTTTTATTATTTATTTTATTTCACCATTAATATACCTATTATTTATTTATTTTATTTATTTATTTATTTTATTTATTTTATTTTATTTATTTATTTTATTTATTTATTTTATTTATTTTAGTTCATGAGAATGACCAGGTATGCACTTTCTCAAGAAAGATTCATAGAACACATCATGAACTTGATAGAGATTTAGTTGCAACATTAGTCTAAAGGTTACCTTCCTAGAATGATATATAATTTCAAAGGGGTCAATATACCCAGGTCTTAACTTTAAATTCATTCAAAATATCATAAATAAATTCAATTGATAAATTCATTAAAATACCATTTCACCAACATCAATCTCTATGACTTTTAGTCAATTGTCAGCATAACACACTACGACAAAAAAGGCATTTAGTGGCGGTTTAAACCGCCCCTAAATCGATTGGCGGTGGTTTTGAAAAACGGCCGCGAAATCGTGCGTCGGGAGACTATTCATGGCGGTTTTCAAAACCGTCGCAGAACGTTTCGTGGAGGTTTAAATCGCCTCTAAATGATTTATCGGCGTTTTTTTTTTAATTTTTTTTTTAATTTTTTTAATTTTTTTTGAATTTTTAATTTTATATATTTATTTATATATTAATTAATTAATTAATTAATTATTTATTTATTTATTTTTCGTATTTATTTATTTATTTTTTGTATTTATTTATTTATTTATTTATTTTTTATTTCGTATTATTTTTTATTTCATATTTATTTTTTATTTCATATTTATTTTTTATTTATTTTATTTCGTATTTATTTTATTTATTTATTTTATTTCGTATTTATTTTATTTATTTATTTTATTTCATATTTATTTTATTTAATTTATTTTATTTAATTTATTTATCCATGCATGCACATCCCATGCACATGCCCATGCCCATGCACATGCACATGCACATGCCCACGCACATGCACATGCACATGCACATGCATGCCCATACAATATAAATAAATTCTGTGTTTGGTGAGATTTGAACCCCTAACCTCTTTCATATTTTTCAAAGACTTTACCACTTCAACAAGCTCGCCATGTGGTTAATAAACAGAATTTAATATACTTATATATATTAATTCAAAAAACAAATAATACATAAATAATATATATAAAAATAAAAATAAAAATAAAAAATAAATAAATATAAATAATAAATAATAAATAATAAATAATAAATAATAAATAATAAATAATAAATAATAAATAATAAATAATAAATAATAAATAAATATAAATAAGAAATAAGAAATAAGAAATAATAAATAATAAATAAACATAAATAATTAATAAATATAAATAATAAATAGTAAATAATAAATAGTAATTAATAAATAATAAATAATAAATAATAAATAATAAATAAATATAAATAATAAATAGTAAATAATAAATAATAATTAAATATAAATAATAAATAATAAATAAATATAAATAATAAATAATAAATAAATATAAATAATAAATAATAAATAAATAATAAATAATAAATAATAAATAATAAATAAATATAAATAATAAATAAATATAAATAATAAGTATTAAATAATAAATAATAAATAATAAATAAATATAAATAATAAAGAATAAATAATAAATAATAAATAATAGATAATAAATAATAAATAAATATAAATAATTAATAAATTGAAATAATAAATAGTAAATAATAAATAATAAATGATAAGTAATAAATAATAAATAATAAATAATAAATAAATATAAATAATAAATAGTAAATAATAAATAATAAATAAATTTAAATAATAAATAATAAATAAATATAAATTATAAATTATAAATAAATATAAATATGAATAATAAATAAATATAAATAATAAATAATAACTAATAACTAATAAATAAATATAAATAATAAATAATAAATAATATATAATAAATAAACATAAATAAATAATAAATATAAATATAAATAATAAATAATAAATAATAAATAATAAATAATAAATAAATAATAGATATAAATAATATATAATAAATAATAAATAATAAATAATAAATAATAAATAGTAAATAATAAATAATAAATAATAAATAATAAATAATAAATAATAAATAATAAATAATTAATAATTAATAATAAGTAATAAATAATAAATAATAAATAATAAATAATAAATAATAAATAATGAATAATGAATAATAAATAACACATAATAAATAAATAAATATAAATAATAAATAATAAATAATAAATAAATATAAATAATAAATAATAAATAATAAATAAATTTCGATATTACATAATAAATAAATATATATAATAAATAATAAATAATTATTAAATATAAATAAATAATAAATAATAAATAATAAATAAATATAAATAATAAATAAAAAATGAATATAAATAATAAATAATAAATAAATATAAATAATAAATAATAAATAAATTTATATAATAAATAATAAATAAATAATAAATAAATATAAATAATAAATAATAAATAATAAATAATAAATAATAAACAATAAATGAATAACAAATAATAAATAATAAATAATAAATAATAAATAATAAATAACCAGTTACAAATAATAGATAATAAATAAATTAAAGTATATTATAAATAATAAATAATAAATAATAAATAATAAAGGAAACACATGAAAAAGTATGAAAAGGCGTGATAAGGGATGAAAAATCATGAAAACACATGAAAAAGGATGAAGAAGCATATGAAGAATGAGGCATTAGAAAGAATGAGAACACATGAAAACACGTGGAAACTCTGGAAAACTCCTTAATAATTCAACATAATCATCATAATAACCCACAAAAAATCGTTGATAAAGATAACAAGTCATGGAAACCCAAATAAACAGTAATAAATGGAGCAACCGTTAAAACCCGTCAAAACTGTCATAAAGAGACAAAAACATTGGACTCACATTAACGGAGATAACATATGATCCGAGAGTCCGTTTTAGATCTTCCACCTGTCAAATCAAAGATCCTGAAATGATCATCGACCTGAATGGTGAAAGAGTCTGAATGGACAGGAAGATCGGAAGTTACGACCATTTAAAAAAAAGATGACGGGGAAGGGGTGCTAGAAACGAGGCATTGAAAAACATAACAAACCTGATACCCACTAAAAGGCCATAACATATGATATAGGAGTGCATGTGGGTGCTGCGACCAGTCAAACTGAAGCTCATGGAATGAGCTATGATCTGGCAGGTGGAGGAGTCCGAACTGACACGCGGATCGAAAGTTAGGTCCGTTTGAAGACAAGTTCGATGGGACACCGATGACAAAAACAAGGTTTTGGAGGCCTTCAGAGGGGTTTTTGGAATCTAAAAACATGATAGAAGATTTCTTCTATAAAATTAGTGTGTATCTCTTTTCGCTGTCTTCGATTTGATATGTGGTAGAGCCCAAACGGACCCCCAGAGCGAAAGTTATTGTCGTTTGAAGTTGGAGAACTTTTTTTAACTTTCTTATAACTCTAATATCTTCTGCACCTTAGACCATATCACGGTTTTTATTATATGTGTCTCTAGATCTCTTCATTATCTTCTATTTGACTGGTCGAGGCGCTTCAACAGACGCTTGGATCAAAAGTTATGGTCGTTTTAGTGATTTTGAGGTTTCTTGTGTTTTTTATTTTTTCATTTCATTTCGCGGCGATTTTACCGAAACCGCCGTTATTTCGCGGTGGTTTATTAAAAAACTGCCACTAATCCTAGAATAAAATTAAAAAAAAATAAAAAAAATAAAAAAAATAATTTTTTGGGCATTTCGCGGCGGTTTAAAAACCACCGCGAAATGGCGGCCCGAAAAGCGTTTAGCGGCAGTTTTAAAAACCACCACGAAAAAACCGCCACTAAACGACAGTTTTCTTGTAGTGACATTTTATTTAACTCTTATATACTCATATGGGTTGTTGAATATATATAAAATTATTCACCATTAATATACCTAGATCATTTAAAAATATATTTCTTTCCCCAAATTCATTCCATATTTTTGGATATCTAAACTTCATACCATAGAGGGATTCCTAAGGAGCCATCTAAATATATAGTGAAATCTATTATTGTATGAAAATTATAACAATAGCATGACTTGATCCCAACTACCTTTTAAATACATAGAGAAATATGTAAACATGCCTTATAGAGTTATAATAGTCATATCTAAATGACCATTTTTTGGGGATGATTATTAATAGTGAAACATAACACTGTATCCATAGCCTAATGAATACTTATCAAAAACCTCAAGGTAAACTATATATCTCAATCATATATAATGTAAATTGATACTCTATGTAATCTCCCAATATCAATTTCATTTATAATGACATGATGATCAAGATATAAATATTCTCTAATGTAAATGAAGTGTGGAGGATTCATAAGGATATTGACTATACCCCATATAGCATTATAGAATTTATATATTTTTGTATTTCTAGTGAAAAAGTCCATTATGATGTTTTCCAATTTTCATTTTGGTATGAATAATGGTTATAAAATAACCATATAATTATATATCATAGTATTTACATTCACACAAACCATGATCCATGAATCATATTCTCAAATATCTTTCTTCATTCCATCCCAACAAAAATATTATTTTAGGTCCCTATACATCTTGATGCTTACAGGATGAATAGAGAATTGTGAATAGTGATCCTTTTCCAATATATCCTTACATATCCATATATAAATTTGGTAATGGAAGGAAAAAATTTGGTTCATGAACCTTATTATTCTATCTCATTGAAATTTGAATAAATAACATTTTCACCTTTTCCTATAACACTATATCTTCCATTTTCACATCTATAATCTTCAATTTTATAAATGGTTGAACATTAATTTGAGATAGAAAATGTTTCTCCCATTACTTTAAAATTTATAGAACCATCATGTGAAAATCCATATATATTGGATCATTTTTATCCTCATAATAGATATGTGAGTATATTTCTTTCGACTAAAAATATATGTCACCTTATTCTTCTTCCAGGGGGTACAATATTGAGTAGTCGTAATCTATAATCAACTCCAACCATCTTATTTGGTACTAATTCAGATTATTTTTTATTGAAAATAAACTTTATCATTTTATTATTATAATATATATATATATATATAACACCATTATATATATATAAATCCACTATATATTTAATGAAATTGTTTCCTTGGATAACTATAAATGATGAGTTGGGTAATTTCTCTCATAGATTTTCTATTGTTATGAGGCATAAGATATTACCATATCTTTTTTTATGGGAGCACATCGAAGCCACTTCTTGGAAACTTCATTGTTTATCACAAACTATTATCCACTATAGTGTAGTTTGAGAATATATTCACTTACTAAAATTCTTTTCAAATCCTTGAAATTCTCATCATATTATTCCATCCATATAAATATAACTACTTTTCAAGTCAATATAGTTAGTTAATTACATAATCATGAGAATTTATTCCCATTATTTGATAATATCAATCCAAACCAATAAAACCTAGGTTCATAGTTAATATTTTTGGAATAGTAAAACATTCAGTATCCTATATCTTTAACACATCCACATATATCAACAATCATTAGATTATTTCACCAAAAAAGGAATCCTTATAAATCCAAAATGAAAACCTAATAAATTTTCCAAAAGAATATTCTTTCTTTGAGTCTTTAGAAAATTGCTAAAGTGGTATTATTTTTCTCCCTTGAACATTAAATATACAGTAATATCATATATATATATATATACTATGAAAAACTAATAAATATATTGTCTAATGAATTTATCCCATAAATCCATAATTAGAGAGAGGGATTTAGTAAGTCTATCATGTGTCACGATAAATTCCTAGTGTCTATAACTTGTATAAAATTTTATCTTGGGAATATCCTTCTTTAGGACCATCAATTTATGTTTTCTAGATGATGATAAATCATTGAAATGTTTTGAGGTCTATGTATTTGAAAAATAAGCAATCAATACAAGGGAGAGTATATTTTATATTTATAGTGATCTTGTTATTTTCTTGATAATCAATGAATAGTCTCATTGATTCATATTTTTTCATTATAAACTAAACTAGGTTTGAATATGGTGATGAACTCGGGAATATAGATATCTTTTCATCATTAGTTTTGATCTTCCTATTTAATTACTTCAAATAAATTGCTTCAATTATATTACTATTCTTTGAAATAGACCTAACATATAGTATGAGTTCTACTAAAAAATAAACTTATCGACTTGCTGAAAGATTGGAAATTATTTTGGAAAGATATAAAAAAACTCCCCCAAAATAGATGTATCCTTAGTGGCGAGTTTTTACACAAACACCTAATATATTTAACCTTCATTTATATGAATTATTCCCCATATAATGGCATGATCAATGAATAATTCACAATATTAAATGTGACATAGATTTCACAAAAATTGATATGAGATCCATAGGTATAATTATTATACATTATAATAATCACATAAAATTAAAATAAATGAAGGATCCCATTATTTTTACGACAAAATTTCCAATAAAATTTAACTGGAGAAGAATTATAAACATTTCATGTAACCATTTTTCGATTTAGAGTTTTCAAATCTCACTCAACATATAATGGAAGAGTAAATACGATGATAAACATAAAAAATTAGTTTTAAATAAAAGTGTGTGTGTTTCCAAAACCAAATAAAACCTTATCTTATTTAGAGTGGATGGTATGTGTTCATTTTAACACTTCATTTCCATTCCACACCCACTGGTAGTGTGATTTTTCAATGTATTTTTCCTTTTGAGGTTTTTTCTGTTGATAACCACCAATAAACTTTCAATGAGGGAATTTATTTTCATAATTACCATTTTTCTTTAACTTATAACATTTATATTTGGGCTGCGAATTCTATGTAGTGTGTTTTTTCATAATTTGTTACCTTTTTCCCATCACTTCAGAAGCCAATATCTTGATGAACATCCATCCAACACTCACTAAATTTACTAGTATACTTAAGATCATTTCCTATATTATTGTTTTCACACCATGAGATAAAGAAAATATCATATTCACTACACTATGGTTTTTATATTTTCCCTTGAATTCCATTTTTATCTTTTGATCAATCCCATAATATTGATGTGCAACTCCATTCTCAATTATAACCTTAAGACCACATTAAAAGATTTATTTTTATCTATTTATGTCCCTTATAGGTAATACACATTAGTGACATGATTTTATGCCACTGTAGTATCAATCAACTATTCTCTTAAGTTGAATGATAATTCCCAAATCATACCTTGAATTTATTTTAGAATTTTAATTGTAGGTACCGATGGATTCATCATTATTTTCTATAAGAACAAAGATATACTTATCCATCATCATATGAAAAAAATTATGAATGAACTTATTGAAATATAAGTTCTATAACTCATCCCATTCCATTGATTCACTTTCATTTCATTAAATATAATTCTTGATAATATTCCACCATTTATCTTCTTTACTATCCAAATGATATAAATAAAAACATGAGTTTTTCATGGTATGAATATTAGAGAACTGAAAATGAATTTTATGATTTAAAAATCACATGTTCAGCCACTAGTGGTTTGGAAGATACAATAGAAGAATGTCAAGGTTATATCAGGAAGAAATATACTATATTATGTTCCATCCTTTGATCACTTGGAAGACAATTATAATTAATAGCTTGAAAATTTTGTATGAGTATAGAAACATGATTTTCCATTATAGATCTGAAAATAATCATTTTCTCAAGAGGAAAATATTTTTATTTCTAATAATATTCTTAATTAACATGGCTTCTTAATGTTCTCGCCATTGACTAAAAAAATGTGTTAGAAGAACTAATCATAATGGGAAACCACATAATAATGTATAATTAATTATTATTTTTTAGTTCATACCACCATAGGTTTTAAACTTGGATATTTATAACCATCACCAAAACTCTACGATTGTATGCTAAATAATGACTAATTGTTAGTGTTTATACATATGATTTTTCATTCATGTTTCAATGGTTAACTATACCCTACTTTGATATCAACTATTACATATCATAATTTTCATACATAATTATTACATCCAAATAGTTTAATATACATTATGTAACACATAAAAACTATTGCAAAATTATATAGATTTAATGCCTTTGGAAACATAGAAATATAAAAAAATAGTTCATAATACAAATACATCATATCTTGCTTATTCCTTCACAATTAGAACCCATTTTCACACAACTTTCAAAATAAATTTCTTCATATCCTATAAAAAGATTCATAATAAAGGGAGATCTAAAATTTTTAGTATTGGTGAAAAAGGGAGATATAAATCATATAAAAACCATAATATAAAAGAACCTAATAAATACTTTTAAATTTAAAATCCTTCATATAAAAGATCATGATATCATGTCAAGGGATAAATCATAGAAGTATATAAAAATCATTTTTCATGTGATCATAACATAAGACCTAAAATTAAGGAACACACATAAGTATAGAAAATAATTTACATATCATCAAATAATCTCTGCCAAGACAATCATAGTGAACAAAATCCTTTAATGAACCCAACTAACTCTTCATTTCAGTACTATGTTATTAAGTGAAGTTTTCTTCCCCTTCCAGCAGTATAATAATGTACCACAATCATTTCCCATTCGAGTCCTATAAATTTCAAGAGAATTAACATTTCACCCAATTAATTGGAGGGAGATATAGGTCCCACTAATCACATAATTAAAACCATATATATGTGTTCAGAAAAAACATAAATAATTCATCATATCAGAACCGATTGAATTAAATGGGATTTATAAGCATTATTAAATTGTAAAATCATCCATGGAAAACAAATGGGTTGCATATATATAAATCCATAATAAAAATAAACAAAACATTATAATTATAGGGATAACATCCTTTAACAAATATCACCAATAAAACATATTTAACAACAAATAATGTTATTATGGTTGGAAAATAATATTGAGATTTTACATGAAAATAATTTTTTATGAAAAAATATATCATTATATGAAAAATTTTAATTTCATATAATTACCCACAATTTTAAAAGAATACATTTTATATAAAAATAAAATTTTAATAATTTATAATAATTTTTAGTGAAAATATTATTTACTAAAATTAACAAATCTATTCCTTTATTATAAGTAAAAATAATTCCATTCATATATTTTCTATAAAAATAACAAAGCACCTAGTTAGGAAAATGAAAAAATATTCGATTCAATATAATTTGTAAAAAGTAGAAAATGGGAAAAAATGAAATTAACTATTTTTGAAGAATAGTAAAAATATTTTGGAATTTATTTTCAACAGACACGGTCATGGAAGATAAATATTTCTCAATAGATTCTTACGTATAAACAATCTTGAATAATATTGAGATTGTGGAATTAGTCCTTTTATTTAGTCTGATATCATTCATATGAATTTTAATTCACTATATGATTTATTTATGAATGAAATTATCTTGTTCTATAACCATATTCATATTTAAGATATCAGTTATGATAATATCATTAATTGTATATTAATAATATTTCATTATAATGCTTTTTTCGAGTGTTAACATGTTAATATTCCTATGTATTTTTTAATATATAAGTACCAATTCTTGTGTATAGGATTTAGTTTCATCTTTTCCTGAATATATATCATATTTATTCATTATATACATTTTAACAATCATTCAAAAATGGATAGTACAAAAAATGGACCGTATCACGTTCGGGAGATGTTAAGCCGTACGTGCACACCAGTGATGATATAATTCACTTAATAATAAAATTTTAAGAAGTGGATACTATATATTATATTAAATAATCAATAAAAATTTATAATTATTATATATATTAATTATTTTTATCATTATAAACATCCATTTATTGTAGTACTGAAAATAGATTACACCACATTATGGAGAATGTATGTCATATATATGAACACGTAATTCTTTAATTTTTTGTAAAATGGGTTGAAAGTGGAATATGGATATCGAAAAGTCATAAAAAAATCTAAAAATATAGGATATACTATATTAAATAATTTATAATGGAACAAAACCGGATAAGGATGTATTAGAAGAAATAATTGTGCAATAGTTGGGAAAGATGATTATCTCTTCCTCTGTGAATATCCCTTTGATTTATTTTAATGGACAGTAGGGTGGGTCAGTTGAGAAGACCAGAAATTCTAGAATATGTCTATAAAATTTTATAAGATAAATTTTCATGGTACAATTGTGCATGGATCCTCAATGAGATGTGAATATGTGACGGAGGATGTTTATTTTTATAATTGTAGTGAGGTTCACTTTTGGAATTTTAAAAAATATTAATTTTTTAATAAATTAAATATCAATAAAAAAACCTAGAAAAGTCCATATAATATAATATAATAAATTATAATGTTTTAATATCATTAAAAAATATATTTTAGACATGTTTCAATATTATTTTAATCATTATATTTTCATTAACCCTTAATCAACCTATTTTAATTTTAAATATGGTAACAAATTTCTCAATAATAAAAGATTTGAGTAATTACTTATGCGATAAAAATTAAATAATAAATAAAAAATCTATAACCTTTTCTTCCCTATTAATTTTTATTTTTGATAGATTTTTTATTTTTGAAAAATAAATGAATAGAATATTAATTCGATTAAAATTCATTAGTATCAATTTTGACACTATTAATTAGTTGGAATTCTAAAATATCATGAAAACTAATTAATATTGAAAAATAATATTTCAATATATTCTAAATAGGTAATTTTAATAAATAAAATTAATTTATAGCTTGATTATCTCATATTATATGTATTTAAATATTTTTAATATAAATTATTTGATATTTCCATTTGTAATATAATTACTACATCAATGTTGTGTAATTATTTAATATAATTTTACATTACTAAAAATTAAAAATAAAATTCTATAAAGATCATACATCTTTTATGTTATAGAATAATATTTATAGTCAAATATATAATTTATCTACCCTTATATAAACAATGTTATGTTATTTTAAACCGAAATGTGATATCTTTAAATTCTTATTAAATACACTTTTATAAATTCTGTAATATTTTAAATGTGAACCAAAAAGTAATATTGGAATAATACCATGAAAATATATTATTAATATAAAATTTATAATTATATTCTTTTATAAAATAACATTTTCCCTATGTGGAAACATAATGGATATTGAAGGCAAAGAAAGCGACATTTTGTGACATACTATGATTTTAATATTGTATAAGACATTTAAATGGAAAAATATCCCTTAAAATACTTCATTTTTATCAATATGTTTCATGCATTTAATTTTATTCATCTAATAAAATTTGGATAAATATTAAGGTCAATTTATAGACATTATAATTTAATTTTTATTCTAAATTTTTGAATTCACACAATTCCTTGCTAACAAAATTTATTAAGGTCAATATCCATATTGTCCAAAATTTAAAGTGACCAATTAATAATTTTATACATTTATAATCACAAATTTTAAACCACCGTTAATAATAAATAACAAATAATACTCAATATTTAATTTTAAATGAAATCAATAAAACACCATGTAATTTGTTTCTGAAACAATCTCCATTTAAAACATAAAAACTTTTTACAATACAATTTTGTATAAAATACGTTTTAAAAACCATAATTGGTTTATTTAAAATCCAAATTAAATAAAAAATATTTATAACTAAAAAACATAATTTTCCTTATAAATATTTTAAAATAGAATTTAGTTTTGAATAAAAATAAGTATTTTCATTATTCCTTATAAAATTTCATTTTTCAACCAATTATAATATTATTATAATATTTTTTTTGACATATTTAATTAAAAAAAAATTAATTTTTTAAATATATTTAAAAAAAAGCTAATTTCATTTCTAAAGAAAAATAATTATGAAAAATAAAATAATTTTACTAAAAGTTATGTATTCAGTTTTATACACTTACAAATATATTCATATTGAGTGCAATTTATTTAAAATACTATTTTTTCATATTCATTCCTTGAAAATTAATTCCTAGGTTAAAACAATCATTATATACTAATAGTTTTTCACGGTTCGTTTTATCTCATTAATGTGTGTGACACAAGATATTGAAAATTTTAAATTCTTTATAGGGAAATATTAAATTTATATATTTAAGGGTTACATAATGACTGTCTCACCTGAACACTTATTATGATTCAATTTAAGTTTTTTATAAAATGGTTCTATGTATTATATACCTACAAGGGTACATTAATAAATGTATATTTATGGGAAATATTGAAGAACATATATGAAATAAGATGATTATTCATTTAATTTCCTATAGTACTATTCATTTTTCATCTAGGGTGTAAATTATTTTCATATATATTTATTATTAATATAAAATTATGTAATATTCATGTAGGTTATTATATTATTTCCATAATTTTTTTTCAAATTAGTGATTTTTTAGGTAGTTATTATTTAAAGAAGAAGTGGATATATCGTGAAATAATATTTAATAAACCAAATTTGATATTGAATGAACCTAAAATTTATTGTTTTGAATTATTTTTAATTATTTAGGAAATAATTTGAATGATATTTATGATAATAAAATTTATTACTTTTAATATTAATTCATGATTCTCAAATTAGAAATTTTTTTTAGTTAGTGGCTAGTAAATGAGGAATATTGTTTACAGTGAATGTGATATAAAATTCCCTGAACAGTCTCATTATCAACCAAATGGAATATGATAAATAATAGAGAAATTGACACCAATTATAAACAAAATAATTCAATATATGAATAATAGATAAAATTATGTTAACATGAAAAAAATTAAAGGAATAAGTGACCATTTTATATTTCATTTCTGAACGTCCAACATATTTAAGAGAGTCTTTTGATCCACTAATTTTCAAGCATTGGATCTGTAAAATAGAATATATATTTTCCATCCCCCAAATTGAAAATAATGTTTCTATTGTATTTTTTTTGTTTAGAAGGTAAATATTTTCAATAGTGGGCCCCTATTAAGAATACAAGAAATAAAGAAGATACTAACACCAAGAATACAGTTGAGTTTAAGAAGATATTATTTTAATATTTATTTTTCCAAAACACATTAAAATAAAATGGAGTGACGTATCATATAGTTAAAATTGTAGGATGGTGAATATTTTGTTATCTATGATGAAAAAACGTCAAAAATATCAAGTTTCTCTTGGGGACTTATCATTTACTCTGGATAAAAAATAGATCAATAATTTAATGTATTAAAATAAATTCTTCAAAGGAGTTTCATATAATAGGATTTAGTAATTATGATGAATTTATTTAATGTTCTCCCAATGATGAAATTAATAATATATAATCCAATTATACTAAAAAAATATATGTTATAAAGATAAAAACATCGTTTTCATGGAAATAAATTTAAAAGACCATTGAATAATAAAAAAATACTCAATCATGCAAAAAACATATAATTAAAAAAATAGCCTTATGGGGATTGGTAAATGTTCAAGTGCAGAAAATAATCCAATCATGTAAAAATGTTAGAGAGATATGCAGTGAAAAACCCAAGAAATGAAAGGATATATTCTCTACCAAATTCCTTACCCATACTATAGTACATCAATTGAAAGAAATATAGACATTATTAATTCAATATCATGAATTTACTTATTAATTATTTCAAATAAAATTAGATAACTCTTAAGAAAATTAAAAAAATAAATTGCAACATAATCTCAATTAATAATGTGTGTCATGAAAATTAATTGGTAAAATATACACATATCATCTTCTAAAAAGATATTAATTTCATGTTTGATTTTGATTCTATAAACTATATTATATAATTATAATTTTCTAAGGGAAACACATAAACACCTATATAATTTGATTTTAATTTATCAGGAGAAGCTTGTAATGGTATGTTTATTTCAACCCAACTGAAAACTATTATATTATATAATTTTTTGGGTACATGATTCATATAAATCTAATTCTTATACCAATAGTTTAATTTTATGTAATTTTATGAAAAGATTTTTTCTATCGTTATAAATCCAATATTGATTATTCTACTAAAGAAGTCATATTTCATATCTTAATTACACCCATGGTGGTTTATGAGTGATTTTATGACTATGAAATCCCAATTGATCTTACATCATTTATATGGGTCTTAATTAATATTCTTGTGGGGTATGTAGCTTAAATGTGTACGAAGAAACTTATCATATATAATTTTCCTACATAGATGAAGTATGTTGATGTATTTTCGATAGAGGTACCTTATAATATTATGAACATTTAATATGGTAGATTATTGTTTAGGTTATCATTTTAATTCATTCATTCTAGCTATTAAAATATTTTATGGGAGTGTGTGGAGTCTCAAGGGTTTCCTAGGGGTTTGTGGACTGAAAAATAAGAAAAAGAGGTCATCTAGTTTCTGTTTCACATTTGAATCATAGTTAGTGGTAATTATGCAACAGAACTATTCACCCTGGTGAGTGGTGGTGTGTAGTTGGTAAAACAATTCCTATTGGGGGACCACAATTTGTGGTCTGGGATAGAGCCATCCCACACATGCACTATAGAGTTAGTCTATTTTTGAAGTTCCCTAGGATACTGTGTGTCCCAAGACGCATCTTGATTGATGGTGGAACATGAATGTTTCATGGTTTAACAAACTGTGCTACCAAACCACGATCCCCATTAAACACATGGTAATTTCACATTATCCCTCCTAACATATTTAGTTTTTAAATAATACACAATTTTCAACCCAATTCTTCATACTGCAACCATGGGTGATGAAATAATCCTCACAAACATCCCAATATTAAATCTCCCTCATTTTTGATCTATTAAGAGCTACAATGGGAGTGGATCGAATATTAGGATGATCCTAGGTTATTCATTTTGTGTTATATTGAGTTTTAATGAAGGGATATAATATTTTAAGAGAGTGTTCATCTATGAATTTAAGATAGTTGGTATTCAAGTTATATCCCTTTGTTTTTATGTTTGAATTCTGTGTATATGGGTCTTATTGGGTGTTGTTACACCATTCATTAGGTATACTTTGTATGAATCATTAAATTTGATAATTAAAATATTAATTTAACCCCTCGTTATCCCCAAGGTATTCAATGAGGATGGGTAAATTATAACCTAAGGACCCCCATGATGTGTTCCCTCTCCAATACATAAAAAGTGAGTTGTTAAATATTAATTTTATGGGTTCATAAAATAAGACCAATGATAAGTATGTTTATCTTGTTAAAATGTTATTATGATATGAAAATAAGGATAACTCTGTTTAAATTTTGAATATCAGATAAGGAGGTGTTTGACTGAGAGTGAATGAGTTAAATGGGTTACAAATTTTAAAGTGGTAAATCTATGAAGAAGTTCAAAAATAATGTTCACAATATTAGGTTGTTGGTTTTGGGGTATTAAAATGAGGCTCTTCTCCCATGAGTTTGTAAATATTGAGCCTCTAGTCCCCACTGTGATATTTCATGGGTTAGATTTTCAGGATGAGGCTTTATGCCCCTAACTAATGAATTTTAACTGATTCCTTGACTGATTCTCATAGGGTTGTTGGTATCCTATTATATTGATTAGTTAAATGATTTTCCTTGTGAATTAGGGAACATGAACCACCTTGTATGATGTTTAATTGATCCGCATAGGCCAAATAAATTTGATGGATATGGTAAACTCCTATAAATAAGGATCAAATTTATTAATCTTAATATTATTAAATTATTGGGCTTGTTTTATTATTATTCAACCTTCATATTTTTGAAATTTTAAATAAACTATTTTAATTAGACAACATATTTTATAAATACCATTGTTCATGGGCTACTGAGCTGTACTTGCTCCCATCTTGGTGCACCATAGGGTTCTTGAATAGAGATCGTTGTTGTATGATAGGATAAGGGATAAGGACCTGTTAAAAATGGTTGATATAGATCTTGGGGATGTTCATGGATGAAGGAACTATGGATGTTGTGGGGACATATTTTATGTATTCTTCATATTTTACTTATATTTTTTGAAAAATTAACTTGGAATTGTATTCCCTTAGACGAGATATTTAGTATTTTGTTTTGGGAACATACCATGTTTTGGGAAATGGATTGTGTTTCATATTTATTATTATTATTAATGTATTAATTATTTCATATTTTATCTTTTTTGGCTTACATTAGAAGAGAGGGTATCATCTCCCTACATGTTCTATTAGTCCCTCTCTACTAGGCATCATGCTCTCAATTATGGGGGGTCACCATTGATGTCTTATAGAGGACCATGATGTGGTACCCATTATAGTATTACTAATTATAGGGAATTATAAAGTTGTATTATAGAAATTTTATTTTATATTGGATTTAACTTTTGGGATGGTATATGGGGATTCAGATGTTTTAGGTCTTAGAAATGAGGTCGTCCATTGGAGTAGCATACCCATGATGGGGAAAATGAGTACACTAGATGGGATTATTTTTCAATATGGTTATTGTAAGGGAAGGATGATATTCTGTGGATGGGAGATTCACATGATGGGTTTTGTTATAGTGTTATGATATTTTTTCATGTTATTAAATAGTATACGGTTGTGGATATATGATTAAATTTAGGAACATAGTGATATATGTGACATGCATAATGATTAGGAAAACAAATAAAAAACATGTAACGGTCAGGTATGGGAGTTATAAATGCATTAAAAATTTTCAAAATTTTTAATTAAATGTTCCCAAAAATGATGATATAGTTTCATAATGAATTGATGTATATTTTGAAAATGGTTAAACTAGTTCCCCAATGTGGAATATTTGTGTTAATGGAAGTGAAATTATTTAATAGGGCTGTCTATTGAGAGACATGTGTTTTTTTATATTGGGTTTGAAATCTATCGACATTGTCCAAGGATAAAGCTAGGTGATGATAGTGATAGAGATATGGTCCTATTTGTTAGGTTATTTTATATAAAATGGGATGTATATGGTTCATAGTGATCCTTTTTATCCATTTGTGTAAATTTTTGTTATGTGTTCTAAGACCTGAATTTGGTATTATTAATAAATGACCCCAAGACATTGATTATAATTGGGAGAGAGGAGGAAATTATCGAGAATGTTCTTTTGGAAGAGAATATTGAGACGCTTGGTGTTCTGAGTAACATGGGGGAAGTAAAATTATGTAAGAGTAATTTTTATTTTATAAAAGTGGTGGCACAAGACCTAGGGCGTGTCGTGCCAAGTTTGATTAACATATCTATAGAGTTATAGTTTGAGATCTCTCTGATGATATCTGAATTGGGCGGACATGATGAATTTGACTTCTACATAGATTCCATAAAAGATATTATGGATCACATAGATACTCTTCTCTAATAAGAGATTCATGATGGAAGCCTACAAGTTCTGAGGACAAGCAAAGCATGGGTGGGATATTCTTGGACATATGGAGAATGTTGAATGTATGTTGTGGAATGAATTCTAGAATATGTTTATAGAAAACTTCACTCCAGAGACTCTGAGAAATGATAAAGATGTGGAATTTATGATGATGACCCAGAAAATGTTATCAGTGATAGATTATGTCGGTGATTTCACTGACTTACAACATTTTGTTTCAGAATTTGTATGGGATATGGGAGTTATGAGGAGGAATTTTTAAGATTCACATAGATAATAGATTAATTATTAGGTAAATATATTCCATATAGTGAGGTTTTATGAGGTTGTGGATAGGACTCTCATTTCTGATGGGAATCTAAAGGAGGATTCAAGAGGTGTACATGTTGTTCTAGTTGGGAAGACTAGTGTTTTGACTTCTAAAAGTTAGATGCTCCATAGTGAGAGCCATCATCATGGATGTGGTGGAAAAGGTATCCATAGAAAATGACTGATCACTCATGGTGGTGATTTGGTTTGAATTTATCAGTGTGGTAGGATGTGACACATGGACATTCATTGTACCCAACCACTAGTTGAGTTTCATAAAATTGATATGATGGGGAATGTATAATGGTTCTATTTAAACCCTCAACATGAGGGTTGTGATTTAGGATCAAGACAGATATAGAGGGTAGGAATTGGGTCTACTAATCCATACCATGAAGGTATATGGTATTCTACAGATTATACCACTTGATGTGGAAAACATGATTCTTGTGTAATTGATAGTCCTTATAGGTAGGGTAGGTCATCACTAAGAAGTCATGTTGGAGCCTAAAGAGGAGGGTAAATTCGTCTTTATGAATTTTAGCAAGCACCTGACATTGGCGAGTCAGGATCATCAATTATTCGTGGTAAAATCCATTTATTTTTCACACTTTCTAGTATTTTATTTAATATAGGGGACTCATATTCATTCATATAATTTTGGATTTTAAATATTTCATGTTTGGTAATGATGTTTATATGTGGAATTAGGTCTATTGAGACACCTTTGTGAGTGAGAGTAGAATGTATTAGACAATTTAAAGAGTGTTCACTCAAGATTGGTTGTTATCATTTCCTTTAGAACTTTATATTCTGGAAATGTATAGTATTTTCCTTATCTTTGGAATGGATTGGAAGGTGTTTTATTGACCCCATATAAAATAGTATTGTCTAAGGGTGATATTTAAGACACTTGAGGGTGACCCATATGTTCACCAAGGAAAATATAATATTCTTCTAAGACCTGATGGGTTAGTTGGTGAGTTTTTTGGTGATTTCATAGCCTAAGAGGCATGTATTGTTTATAATGATTGAGGAATGTCAGAAGACGAATTTCATCCTATGGTGGATCAGTTTCTACATGTGTTTACTAAGGAAATATCAGGACTTCCACTTAAGAGATAGATCGAGTAAATTATTCAACTTATATTGGGAGCAGATCTAGTGTCCATTCATCCATATATGATGGCACCATAAAAACATCATGAATATAAGAATCAGTCGTAGGAATTAGGGAACAATGTGTTTATTCACCCATGTACATGAAGTTTGGGACATCCAATTTTTTATGAAAAGGTTGAAATGCAATTTTAGTTCTTTGTTGATTTATGATGATGTACTAGATGGAATTTAAGAACCATTATCCCATTCTGTGTTTTGGAGAGCATTTTAACTAGGTGAAATGTGCCTATATTTTCTCTAAAATTGAAATAATGTTAGTGTATCATTATCTAAGAGAGTGACCTTATGATATACCATGTTATTAATTTAGGATCATGTATGGTTTTTTGAGTTTTTAATGGTTTTCATTATGTAGAAAAATCCCCCTACTGTGTTTATAGTTCTAATGAATCAAATATTGCACCCATGCCTAGGTCAGTTTGCAGTTGATTTTATGAATGACATATTAGTGTAGTCTTAGGGTCATGATGATCATTACAAACACCATGATATAATCTTAATTACATGGAGTGATCATAGGTTATACACCAATAAATATTGGTTTCAATACTAGAATGACATGGAAAATTTCATATGTCACATCATCTCTGGGGAATCTGAATTAGTAGACCCAAAAAAGGTGAAAGTTGTTTTATCTTGGTATAATCCCAATAATGTTTTTGATACATGGAGAATTTTTGGTTTTAATGACTATTAATGGGAGTTTATCAAGGTCTTCTCTCAGTTTGTAGCACCTCAGTTATGACTATCCAGGATGTGTTGCAAGTTCAAGTGGACTAGACAATGTGGGAATGATTTCAAGGAGTCAAAGAATATGTTGGAAACTGCACTGATTCAGATCCTACTCGATCTAGGTAAGGAATAACTTTTATTATTCATATTCTATTGGACTTGGAGTAGTGTTGATGGATGGATATTGGGTTTTTTCTTATGGGTTAAGATAGTTGAGTCTACGTGAATAAAATTACCCTATGCACAATCTCAAGTTTGTCACGTGGATTATGCCCTCAAATGTTGACATCATTATCATATGTGTGAATTTTTTGTGTGTATACCAATCATAAAATCCATAAGTACATCACATCCCAATATTATTGGAATCAATGAAAACAAGGATGGGTTGAGTACATTAACTTTTTCAACTTTTAGTTGGCCTACATGATAGAAAAAATAAGTAGTATTACAAATTATTTAGGTATGAAGACACAAATAAAGTTAGTTGAGGAATCATGTAATGAATTGAAAATGATGGATTGGGTTGTGAAAATTCATATATATAGGTTTTGGAGAACTATGTATACATAACCTTCACATATATGGTAGTTGAATCCAAGCATTTTAGTATTTTCAAATTCATATAGTATGAAGATATTGAGTGTTGTACTTTTAGGGAATGCCTTGAAGGCGGGGAGTCACCTTTTGACTAGACTATTGATGATGATGAGATCATTTATGTTTGTGGTTGTATTTTTCTACACACATTTACGCAAGCGTAGTTGAAGAATACATTCATTCCTCAATGTGGGCGGGTGAACCCATGTATTAATAAATTGTTTTGTGACCTTCATAAGCTGTATCAGTGGAAATGGATATAGAAAGTGGTTCAATGTTTCATGATGTTATTCTAAACCTTCCAAAAGGTGAATTCCAATCATCAATTTCCAGGTCGTATGTCACAATATCTTGCAATTATATAATGGTAGTGGGATGATGCCACCATGGATATTATGGTGGGTCTTCTGAGGACATCCCAAAATAATGACAATATATGGGTGGATATGGATCACCTAACTAAGGTGGTACAATTCTTATCGATATGGGAGACTTTTACCATGTATATGTTAGGTGACATATATGTTTGGGAGTTAGTGTGGTTTCATGGGATATCCCAGTGTATTGTTTCAAATCATGATCCATGTTTTACTTCATGATTATGGAAAGGGTTATAGATGGTTATTTTAACCTAGGTGATTTTGAGTACGACATTACACTAACATAAAGAAAGGTGGTTGAATCATAATATTTAGGTGATAAAGGTCATGATAAAGCCGTATGTCTTATAAAATTATGGAATATTTGATAGACACTCAGTTAATTTAGAGTTCTCTTATAAAAATAGCCACCAAGATAAAATTTAGATGTAACCATATTAGGTTCACTATGTAGGAATGTGGATAAATATTTTTTTATGGAGTCATCATAATCCTAGTTATTGGGGATGTGTCTTGTGAAGGATACATTAGACAACATTGAATTGATTTGGAAATATATGGCTATGTCCCAGAGTAAGATGTAGTCATATGATGATTTAAATCATTGAATATTTGAGTCTATGTTGTTTATTATGTGTTAATTTAGGTGTCTCGAATGTTAGGTCACATTCAAATTTATAAACATGGTATGCTTTCACCTAGGTTCATGGGGCCCTTTGAGATGTGGAGAGTATTAAATTTGTGGTGTACCAATTGTCTCTTACATAATGGTATATTTTCTTTCAAGATTTTGTTCATGCTTCATAGATTCTTCCATTATCAGTATGACCTATCTCATATGATTGATATTGATAATTATGATCTTGAGGCTAGAATCCTTTGAGGAGAATTATGTTTGTATTATGGATAACTGTGATAATTTTTTACAAGGAAAGACCACGCCTTTTGGTTTGAGTGTTATTGAAATATTGTTGATTTAAAAACATGATTATAGAGGGGGAGACAGATATGTAGGCCCAATGGCCCAATTTATTTACTTTGGAAGATCAATAATTATTAGGAAGGCTTCATGAGGATGAGAAATATAAGGTGGGTAGGTAGTACGATTATGAAATTCAAAGATGTATGTTCTTGTTTATGTTACAGTTTAACCCCCTTTAATTTGGTAAATAATATGTTCCCATTGAGTATGTGGATTCTAGGTATTTTAATGAGGGTTTAGAACAAGAAAATATGGAAAACAGTACACCCATTGAATCATTACCAACTAATGAATGATTAGTTCCAAATGTTCACTAAAACCATTCATGCTGGATAGGGGTGGTTCACGGTTAGAAAAACCACACATGTTAGGGGACCAAATCATGTAGGCTTGGATAGATCCTTCCTGCAAGGACACCATACAGTTTGATATAATGTGTGGATCCATAGGAGACCATGAAACCCAAAACCCCTATTGATAGTGGTTTGATTATAGATTGTGCATGTTTTTTCATACCATTTTAAAAAAATTGTTTCCCATTACACACAAGGTAATATCTCAGTTCCCACCTATGATTAATGAATCCTTAAATGATTTTGATCACCCTTTTCCAATAATTTTCACAAGTGATGAAATATTCCTAGAAAACATCCAATGGAAAAATATACTTCATTTATATTATATTTAGAGTATTTATTGGTGTGGATCAAAGATATGTAGATCCTTGGTTGTGGTTTTGATGGTGGTTTATGTTAATTTTAAGGGCCAGTATTGTTTAAGCAAGGACTCTTATATGAAAATGATGTAGGTGGTCTGCATGTTATATCCTTTATTATTAATGTTTTAATTATTTTTATTTTTTTGTGATTAGGTTTTGTTATTCCATTATTTTTATATCACTGGTAAGAAATATAAAATATGTTAATTTAATGATGAATTAAATCCCTCATAATCCACAAGGGATGTGATGAATATTAGTGAATTGGAACTTAAGGTTACCCATGTGGTGTTCCCAACTATGAAAATGGAATGTGAGTTATTAAAAGTTAAATTTATGAGTTCATGAAATAGGATATATGATAAGTATATATAACAAGTTATCATGAGTTTATGAGATGAACATAATGATAAATGTTCTTAATTTTGGAATGTATGATAAGGGGGAATTCTGTCAAGCGTGAATTGGTTAAATCGGTTATGAACTATAAAGTTATAAATGTGTTAATTGGTTTAAAAATATGAAAAAAATGATTAAGAGGTAGGTGTGGGATATTTTAACGAGGAAATAATCCCATGGTTCATGCTATACCAAGGATCTAGGCCCCACCCATATATTTAATCAGCAAGGGTTCTTGACTGAGGCTCAATGACCCTTACCAATCCACATGTAAGGATACCTAAATTGAGGCTCCAAGGAATGTTGTTAATATGTTATATTTATATTTAAATGATTATAGATATGAATTATAATACAAGCCCCAACTTTTATGTTTTTTAGTAGATGATCATAGTCCAATGTGAATTTGATGAATATGGAGAACTAATTGAACTAAGGAAAAAGGTTTTTTATCCTAATATTGTAAAATTATTGAACATGTTTGTATAATTATCACCATTTTGAATATTTTATGGTTTCATACACTATTTAATGTATACTATATATTATGTAGACACAATTGGTGGTGGTGTAATTAGCTATACTCACACCCTACTTTGGATGACATTGTGTGCCTAAAAAGACTTCAGGGTTGTAGGCCCAAATAATTGAAATGGACCTATTGTTGAAGTATGATTTGGAGCATGGGAATGTTCATGGATGAAGGGACCAAACTCTGGTATGGGACCCATTTTTGGGATTCTTCATCTTTTCCTTGTTTCTAGTTCATCATTTCACATGTCTTTGTATAACATTACAGGAAATATTTTATATTTGGTTGTGGTCACATACCATATTTTAGGAAATGTATTGTGATTCAGGTTTAATGTTATTATAGTTTCTTTTTTTCATTATTTTATATTTTGTTCCTTACTATGATATATAGGGTTTAGTCTCCCCACATGTTCCATTAAACCATCGCTACCAGTGGACTACCTATAATGAACATAGAGGCACACTAGAGGACGTATGATGAACTAGTATGGGGCACCAATATAATGACACCAATGTTAAGTCATTATATTCCAATTCTTCTCTTGAATGAGGACATTCCATTTTTAACATAAAACCATTTAGACCTAAACAAATTTCAAAGACTCGTTATCGAATATATCCAATTTATTTATAGGTATTTTAAATGTATCTTATTTTTGGATCTAGATAAGGGATTAATATTCTCTAGTGAACCACTATTTGTCAATATAGGATAAGGTGTTTCTCACTATGGTCTTATAAACCTCCAAAATATATTTCAGAATTTTTTTCTATGGTGTTATTTGAATAATAAACTCTAAAAATATTTTTTATTTAATTCTTTCTTATTATTTTAAGTATAATTTTTAATTTAAACATAGATTAATGATAAGAGGTTCATAAAACTCACCATTAATTGGTGATGATTTTATATGAAACAATAGAAAAAAATAATTGGAAAATAGTAAGTAATAAATAGTTTTTAAAATAATATTTGTTTTTTATTAAATATAATCATTTATAATTTTTTATTATATTTATTTTTTTAAAAAAATTATTATTAACTTATAATTAATTGTTAGTAATTATTTGAGAATATAATTATTTATTGGATAAGTTGAAAATCAGAAGCCAACATAAAATGACCATGACATTTGATTTGGGTTTCCTTTTTAGGTATACATACAATAAAATCAATACAGATTTAATAAACTAAATCAATATTATATAAAATATTAGTAATAATTAATAGAATGTAGTTTATTATTGCATTCAGATAGTATGAAAATTTAAGATCAACTTCAAACAATTATAATTCATTATCTTTGTGTATGTTTGGGCTCTACCACATATCAATATATATAAGTATATTAATTTTTTTTTCTCGCCACATGTAGAGCTTACTATAGTGGTATAGTATTTACTGAATAAATAAGAGGAACTAGAATTAGATTTCAACCAATTCACATATATTTACTAAATTTTTTATGAGATTTATATAATATCATTCATGGAATGATAAATAAATAAGTAAATAGATAATAAAAATGATTTTAAAAAATATACATTTAATAATAAATAACCAATAAATTAATAAAAAATATTGAATTTAAATTACATATAAATAAATAAATAAATAAATAATATTAATATATTAATTTATTAATTATCATATAAATTAATACAGACACATTTAAAAATTATAAAGTTAAAAATAAATAAAAAAAATATATTAAAAACCACAGATAAAAATTTATTATTGGGGTTTAAAATAACATTGAAATTTCTTCATGATAATTTTTTAAAACCAACATATAATTATTACTAACAACACATTTGATGGAGGTTTTGAATAACTATTTCTAAAACAAAAAAACTACCAGTAAACACTATTTCCCATATATTGGGTGCACCAATTCTTTCCCAATGATGAATAATGGGTCAATACCTATCTATATTAATTATCATGAACATATCATAACCATGACGAAAAAGAACCCTTTACTCCCTATTGATGACTTGTAAGAACTATTAGGATATATACCTAGAAATGATTGATCTTATATCTATAATTCATTAATTAATGGTCCACATTGATTGAATACCCAGAAAAACCATTTCTATGGGGTATGGACACTATGAATTTATAGTGATTCCAATTATACATTAAATTCTCCTTTATACATTAATAGATCTAATGAAGATATTTTCTTAGAGTACTAAAATTATTTTTTAGAAGGATAAATTATATGCCACTCATAAATTAAAATTTACTTCTTATCTTCTTGGTTATATACCTAATGAAAAATTTCTATAGTATGAATTATGATTAACTTTTTTTACACTAATTGGGCATGTAATCACAAGAAAATGTATATTTTAATATAAAATAAAAATTTAATTAATTGAATAATGGAATAGACCAAACACCGTGAGAGAGAGATTTAGTTTTCTTTGATTGGATGTATACTATATATTATTTGAAAAAAATTAAAATTGTTATAAAATCAATTATCCATGCTGAAAAAGAAGGGATACATATTCTTCTGGAAAGATTAATGTGATGAATTTTTGAAGGAACGTAAGAGGTGGTTCATTATTACACCTATACTCAAATTACCCAACCATAAAGAAGGTTATATATATATATATAGATATATTAATGAAGGTATTGTGATGTATTTTATTAAAAATTAACACCATAAAGAAATATTACACTCACCAAGGAAAATATCATTTCAAATTTTACCCAAAAAATTATTTAATTATAGTAATAGAAGTGTTTTTTATTAACATTAGGGAATAATATATGTTTTGATTTATATGGTGTATAAAATAATAATAAATGAATAAATAATATTATCGTATATATGATGTTAAATATGAAACCAAATATATGGTAGCAGAAGACCAAGGATTTTTATTATTCAATACATTCAACTTGGGGATGTTAAATAATATGAGAAATGCTCTGAGTATAAATAATCTTGTTACCCTATATATTATAAAGATTTAAAAAGATATAAAACTCATTGATTCATTATGAATGGGCATTTAAATCATATAAAAAATGAAAAAATATTATATTTTGAAAATATTCTCTCAACCATCCATCTATTTGTTGATAAAACGGAGTGGAAGGATGGAATAATGCTACACAAGATGTTATGCAATGTGAAAGAGTTTAAACATGCCCATGAATGAATGATATGGGTTATAAACTAAACATTTTTTCCATAAATACCATATTTAAGGAGTTATTTGATACATAATATATCATATAATTCCAAATACACATAAGACTCAGAATGTTTTTTAGAGACATCAAGGATAAATTCTGTTAGGATAACATGGAAATGGATAATGGGGAGTATGTATCTTGATTACTATTATTCAAAAATATAAGAGATAATTTCATATGTATAGGATGATGATATAACAATTACCCATTCCAGTATATAAATGGAAAGAAACACCCCTAAAAT
Source organism: Viscum album (assembly GCA_963277665.1). Lineage (NCBI taxonomy): Eukaryota > Viridiplantae > Streptophyta > Magnoliopsida > Santalales > Viscaceae > Viscum > Viscum album. Next base: position 1,064,871,884 of record OY728140.1, read on the forward strand.
CATTAATAAGAAACCCCATGACATATAAATATTATAATGTCAATTGTATTATATTTGATCTCCTTATGGTGTTAGAACTGATATCTCTATTAACAATTTTTTTCATGATATACATTTAGGAATTGATAAAACATCAGGGAATACAATTTTTATTATATCTAATCAGGATCTATGTTTTACAATTATATTCAATGGATATCATATAAAATCATTTAATATATAGTTTAAATTTATCCCTACAAATAATCCTATGAAATATGGTGAGTAAAAGATGATTCAAACCCTGATTGATATAGTGACATTTAATTCCATCTATTTTTTATATAGGTTTGGATAAAAACCATCCCTCTATAAATTTATCAAATAACAATAAATTCTGGTCTATAATTCAGACTTCACAATATGAGGCATTGTTTGGGAAGTGGTGTAGAACTCCAACATTTTGTGATGATATTGGAGAGCTTAAGTTATTATGACTTAATAATTCTCAAGATATGTTAGTGATGATTCAACCATTAATTATTACATTAAAACTATAAATATCAACAAAAATATATATTGATAATTATAATTTTAAATTGGAGACTGATGTTGGGGAATGTGTAATCTTTCAAATATCACTATGGTGGATATTGATGATATTTTTTATGAAGGTAATGTTTATCCCTAGTAATATTTGTCCTTTTGAAATAATGGATCATATGGGAGTGTCAGTGTATATATAACCTCTCCCAGGTGAATTACGAGTTTTATATATTAATTTTAAGGAAGTACATGCATAACCATTTATATGTATTGAATCAAATGATATATTATTTTTCACATCATTTCATATAAAGATAACCACATATATTTGTTTCATTTTAAAGATAATGCACAATGAAACAAGAACACCAACCTGGTTGTGTTTTTAGAAGGAATCATATGTCTTTAGAAGAAACATAGGAACCTAATGATATAATGAGCCAAATTTTCCCTATTTTTTCATGAAATAATATAATATAATTTTTTAAATTCATTAATGTGGTGTTCAATTTTCTACCCAATGGTATTAGTTTAAATTTCTTATTTTAATAACTCATTTTTTCCAATTTAATGTTTTTTACTAAAAACCATTTTAATGTAAATAATAATTTATATACAAAAAAATTGCATGAAATTTTCCAAAAAACGAACAATAAAAACAAATGATGATTTTATAATTAAATGTGCTTAATTTTAATAAGAACTAAAAATTATTTTATAAATTCTATTTTTATGAATTTTTATTTTATTTTAATTTTATTTATTTTATGAACCTATATCAATAATATTTATTAGAAAAATTCAATTTATTATTTTGAAAATAAATTAGTAATATAAATTGACTAATTATGACTCTATGAAGAGTAATAACTTAAATAATCATAACTTAATAGAAGTGTTTTATTTTGAAATTTATTATAAATTTTAAGGAAAATATCTATTTTTTAAGTATTAAATATATTAAAATATACTTTAATACATATAAATAGATTAATGATGATTTATAAAATAATTTTCAATTGGTTATAAATAATTATAAAATCAATCCACGGTAATAATAGATATATTTCATGAAACTATTTTTATGTAAAAATTATATTATGATCAACTTAAAATAAATTAATATCTATTGATGAATGGTTTAAATGAAATATATTTATTTTGGGAAAAAATACCTCTAGGAGACATTGATGATTTTTTGGGATGATTGTGTATATTGACAAAGTGGTTTTCCATATTCAGTTGTGGAGTTCAAGTGATATTGCACACAAGTGTTTAGGTGGTTTGGAATGTTTCACCAAGACTATATTCATTATTATTACATCAAAATAGTGAAAAATAAATTAGTTCATGCAAGTTATCATTTTGTGCGAAACATGAGTTTTCATGACTGAGACTTATGTGAATGAGACTTGTGAGCTCAGGGAAAGTTTCACAAGTTGCATGCAGGGATAAAAAATGCCTATAAATAGGTGTCTAACCCCCTCATGTAAGGATTATGAACACATAGAGAAAATATTATCACCATATTGTGAATGTAGTGAGTGTTTCATAATAATGGAGTATCAACATAAGTAGGAGGTTGTGGACAAGAAGGGATATGAGTGAACATAAGGACTTTCACGTTAGAAGGGAGCTGCAAACAAGTATTATGTGGTGCATAAGTTGTTTTTTATGAAAAGGAGAAAATTATTACACAAGTTAATAGGTTTGTGTACAATTAATCCTAAGGTTAAATAAATGTTTTATGTTCCCCAATACAACTATGGTAAGGTGGTATTCATCAGTGGATGAAAGTCAGATACCAATAAAGAATCTACATGTAGTGTATAATGCAATCATTTTAAAAATTTATGGTACCTACATATCCATAAACTATGAGTGGATCCCTTATAAGAGCAGTGAGCAATGGAAGGTGAAGACGATGATCCTTTCTACTGGATGTGATCTTGAGAATGATATAAATGGAGTATCTCTTGGGAATGTAGTGAGAAGACCCTAATCATTGTAAATATAGTGATCCTAGGTATATAAGTGATCTTGACTGAACCTTTTAATTTGAAGTTAGTTTTAATGGATTTTGTACATCGGCACATCATCATTGTATGCTCCTTAGAGACAACCCATTGAGGCTGAATAAAGTAAAATTGTTGTGTCTGATGCATGATTTAATTTCTGTTAATACATTGTTATGGGAGAAAGAGAGATGTGTATTTTGTTTAACTATGAAACAAGATCGAATGGGTTAGCAGTTTTAATATATCATATCCAAGTTCACCCCTAGGGTATTTGACATAGTGGAACAAACAATTCGTATTAGAGGTAGGGTTGAAATTCAGTGTTTCCCTCCGGGTAAAAGAAATTGAGGTTTTCAGTTAGAATGGGATTTTATTCTTCAATGGAATGATTTTTTATTTTTTTGAATACTCAGATGACACAATACTTATGATCATTATGAATGGATGTATTTATAGTATAAATTCCTAGAGTATAATCTAACATCAAATTTGGTGCTTTATCAGATGCTAAGTGAAGATAAATGGATGATGATTCCATGTTAATTAATCCTTTGGGGGATACCTATAAAATTCAATTCATACAAAAGTGTTTTCATGTTAGTCATCACAGGAAATGTGGGAAAATTTATTGAATACATTCATGGAATCCGAAAGATTATTCAAGAAAAACACATTGTTAAGCACATCATGTGAAATCTTAAACCTCAGTTTTAACTGAATGATTATGTACTAGAAGAAAATGATCTAAAATAGTTTTCATTTAATAGATTTCCTATCACTCTTATATCATATGATATGGTAAATGATGATAAAATTTATATGGAAAAAGGTAAGTCCAATGAAGTGGCATTCATCAACATTAATAAGATCACCATTTAATATAGTCAGGAAGATTTTGAGTTAGATGAGGTGATATCATTCATTTATTCAAATTTATGAAGATGTAAAGTAAATTACAATGGTAAAGTACAACATCAATTAATTCAATGTGGGATGGTTATAAATCATTCTAAAAGGATCCCCAATAAGTTTTATGAAGATGAAGAGGTTGAAGTTTAAATTACTACAACCAAGACATAAAAATATGTGAAAGGAATGAAAATGTTTGAGAAAAGTGTGTTTAGAATGAAGAGTGGTCTTTTGAATGAAGATGAAATTTTAGAAGAATATAAAGAACAATATTTTAAAGATAACATGAATCATAAATTGAATGCTATTGTGGGTGTTATTATAATGTCCCAAATGATAGAAGAAGGTGAAAATGAAGAATATTAATTTGAATGAATAGTTGGTATTTAATTCGAATTAGATCCATCAATTGTGTAATTATAGATTTGGAATGCCAAAATGATGAAATCATATAAAGTGGTCCATAATGTAAAACTATATATTGAGAAAAATGAATAATAGAAGTCTAAGATGAATTAAGAAGTTCAAAAACTAAACATTTTAAGTCTAGGGATCTATGATATGATTGTTGAGTATAACTAAAAATTTAATAACATAAAAGTGAATTCGATAATTTAAACCCAAATAGAAATATCCAAGAAAATGTATAGATGAACATGAAGAGGATTTCTTCAGTCGATGATGGAATGTTAAGGATCATGAAACACATTGGACTATAGGTATGACATTAAAAAAGTAGATCATCCAAGAAATAAAGAAGATACGGGTGGATCATAATGGTCCAACATAAAAAACTAGTCAAATATGAATGACAAGGCTAATATAATGGTTGATCAAAAAAATTTCGACGATAATTAATTTTAGACCACATGATCCCACTATGAAATTGATTATTGATTTTAGTATGAAGTAGAGTTATAATTTTTTGAAAACTCATGAGACAATAAGTGGTGCGGAAGTGACACACATGAATTCACCTCAAAGAAGGAGGTATTACTATAGAATGATATGACACTCATAAAATGTGTGTTACATAGAAAAGAGACACCAAAGGGAACAATAAAAATGATGTAAGACAAATAGAGTGAAATATTCTAGAATTTTTTTATGGTTATTGTTTTTGGTGTGGAGGATTTGGACACGTGGCCAAGTTATACATCAACCCTCTAGAGGGATGTGTAGAAGATGAACCATATTATATTTCAGTAGCAATTCAATTTAACATAATGAGAGTTGAAAATGAGAAATTGGTTTGTATTGTTTCTTGTTGAAGCTTTTCTATCATACACCAAGGAAGATAAATATTTTTCATCTGTAAAAGGTATGAAATCAAAAGAATGCATCAAGAAAAAAATATATGTGAAATATGTCGTTGAATAAATTTCTTTTAAAGCATTAGATTTACCATGAATAAGGATTATTTATAGTGTATTCAATTCACATTTGATAGGAAATAAGGATATAGTGATCTAAATTAGGAATAGTAGGGAATGTATCATACAATTTTGTAATAATGAAGGCCTAAATATTGTTTTCGTGGGGAAATCCAAGTTTTGGGGAAATATGTGAGATTTGAAGATGCCTTGGTTGTTGGTGGTCTTATTCAAAACATAATATGTTTCATTCAACTATGTGACTTGAGACATCCCAAAAGTTTTTCAATTCATCCATGTATTATTATAACAAAAGATAGTACCATTATTTAAAAGGGAAAGAATATTAACGGAAATATTCCACTGGTAATTAGAGAAGAAGATAACTATTTTTTTTTCTGAGGAAGAAGTAAACAAGGTATTTTCTAAACATCTTGGACACATGAACTAAACTTCCTTGGATGATCTGGTGAAAATTGATACTGCTCGAGACCTCCTTTTATTTTCACATGATCGTACTCATTAGTGAGATGTGTGTAAATAGGGGAAGATCATTAAGAATACGTATATGGAAAAATTAAAGGTCAACTAAATTTCTTAATATGGTGAATACTAATGAGTATGATCCCATTTCACAATGATCTATTTATGGGAGGACATATTATGTTCTATTAATTAATGATTTTATCATAATATCATGGGTTTCAATCATCACCCACAAATATGAGATTTTCAGTTTCATAAAATCTTATCAAAGATAATTTTAGAAGATGTTGGGTCAAAAAATCATTAAGATATGAATAGACAACGGACAATTGTTCCAAAACTGACCAGTGGATGATTATCTTGAGAAAAATGGGATAAGGCACAATGTTACAGTTATAAGAACTATACTACATGATGGAGTATTTCTGGGTAGAAATTAAATTTTCAACAACATGGGTAGAATGATTTTCATTGAGAAAAACATTCTAGAGATGTTTTGGAATGAATAATTTGTTACATTAGGATACATATCAATTAGAGTGTTATTGTGTCCAAAATAGGAAAATACTCCAAATGATGTTTTTTATTGAATGAAACCATCATTGAAATAGTTTTGAATCTTCATAAGTAAGTGTTTTATTCTCAATAAAGGGAAACAAAAGATGTTTAAATCTTATAGAGATGAAGGGATATTTCTTGGAAAATCAAAAAAAAGAAATGAATATAAATTCTTCAACCAGAGAAAAGAAAATCTAGTTGAATGAAATGATGTAACTATTGTGGAGAATGATTATAATAATTAGAAAATATATGATCATATTATAGAGGATATTGATGAAGAGATAATTTTATATGAGGATGTTCCAGTTACAGGAGAAAATTCATAAGAATACTTGATTATTGAGAAAAATGGGAATAAATCATTATTTTCATAGAAACCAACAAGAAGAGTTGAAATTGATAGATAAAACATAATTGGTGATCATATAGTGTTAATGAATACATAGAAGATTAATAATCTACAAAAATAATCGTACTTATCATAGGTAGAGCCTAAATGTTCTGATGATGTAGTTTGAGATGATAATTGGTTTCAATATATGATTTAAGTTCTTGACCAAATTGAGAAGAATCATGCATGGGATATTTTTTTGATGATAATAGTTAAGAATGTCATCAGGAGAAAATGTTTCCTTTATAATAAGATGAAAGATGATGGTACAATGTCTCGAAACAAAGAACTAGTATTGTGAAATGATCATTCCAGATAGAGGGTATTGATGTTGATGAAACATTTTCACATATCGCATGACTAGAGACAATTAAATTATTCTTATCCATAATAGTGAAAAGATTGTTAATAATTTTTTAGATGGGTGTCAATTATGAATTTATGATTGGGGTTCTATGAGATGATATTTACATTTAATAACCAAATGGTTTTCTCAATCATGAAGATGAGAAAAAATTATGTCAGCGGAAGAAGGCACAATATGGGGTGAAGCAAGCACCAAGATCATGGTATTCAAGAATAGATCAATTTTTTAAGATGTTCAGTTTTTAGAATGGTGGAGTTGTTAATAATATCTATGTAAATAATGAATGTAATATATGTATTATGCTGTTGTTTTATGTCTATGACATATCATTTGGTGGATCAAATTGAGATTTGTGAAAATAGCTAATATAATTCATGAAATGTTAGTAAAAAATGTGAATGATTTGTGAGAGGATGTCTTTCCTCAGTTTACATGTTACACATGGAAGGAATGACACATTTATTTATCAATATAATTATTCAAAGGAGGTTTTGTGAAGATTTGAAAATGGGATTTCCATGTAGAGGTTGAATCTGGTGGCTATCCAAATGAAACTATCATGAGATGATGGAGGAAAAGTGGTTAATGACTTAGAATATAGGAAAAGTTTTGGAATTATATTGTACATAACAGTTACTTGAACAACCACATGTCAAGAAGCATTATATCAATGAAATCCAAAGGAAATCCACCATCTTTTATTGAAAAAAATACTTTGATATATCAAGGGATTAGTAGAATTCGGCTTGTTATACAATGTAAAAGATCATCAAGAGATATTGGGATACACAGATGAAGATTGGGCTGAATTAGAAGATGATCAGAAATCAACATGAGGTAGTTCATTCTATAATTGTGGTTTTTTATTTCATGGATAAGAAAGAAAAATATTTCATTTCATTGAGCACCGTAGAAGCTAAATATATTTCAGCCACTAAATCTTGAACATAATTGTTGGGTATGAATCAACAACTTGATGATATGGGAGATGAAGTTATGTCTTTGATCGAAATTCATTGTAATAATTAATGTTCTATAAATCATAGAAAAAGTACATTTCACAACTAAAGGAAAAAATTTAATTGAAATTAAATATCATTTTATCAAGCTGATGTTGGATCAAGGTCTTCTTAGTTGGAGTATGTTCCCACATAAATACAGGTTGAAGAAATTCAAAAAAGAACTTCCCCAAAGAAGAATTTGATAGACATCTATTGGCACTAAGAGTTAATTCAACTACCCACACATGAAAAAGTATGGATTCAGGATCCCCTCTCACCGATTTATGGTGTTTTTATTCCTTAAAATATCAATATGTTATCATTAAACTATTGTAGAGAATAGAAATGTGACAATCAGGTTCATTGAAAAAGGGGGAGAAATTTTGTATATAAAAAAATATAGAAATTGTATTAATCAAGATAGGGGGATAAGGTGACATGTGGAGTAGTGAGATAGGGAGACCATCTCATAGGGAGATTAACATGACATAATTCCTCTATGTTATGATGAAATAGTTAGAGCGTATCCTGGGCATCATTAAGCATCCCCAGAAGTGAGATAAGGGGAGTTTTAAATATAATGATGCTAAAGGTGATAGATAAAAGGTTATATATCATGATATATGAATTTCATAATTAAATAAGTCTATATGTTTTATAATTGATTGATTCATTGTTCAAAGTTTCATTATACTCTTGTTTCACACACTGAGCATGGATCATGTGTGCATAGAATTGTATGTACTGCGCAAGTTGTTTTTTCATTACAATGAATAATGTTCCATACAAGGTATTAGAGTTGTATTCAAGTCATACTAAGGTTGTGTGAATGATTAAAGAATCATAATATATCTATGGTAAAGCTATATTCAGTAGTAGATGAAAGGGAGAATTCAACATAGCTTCTACATACAATGGAGGATGCATCCATTAATGATAATGAAGGGACCTACCAGTCCATTAACTATGAGTCAATCCCTTTATTTAGTAGTTATGAAATGAAAAGGAAGACAATTATCCTTTTTATCAAAAGTGATCTAGAGAAAGAGAAATAGAGAGTAACCCATGGAAATGTAGTGAGTACACACTAATCATTTTAATGGTAGTGAACCTATGAATAGAAGTTATCAAGCCAAAACCATGTAATTGGTTATGAGAATTAGGGGGTTTGGTACATCAACACAACACCATTGTATGCTCATTGTGCGTATCTTAGTGAGGGTGAACCAAGCAAAATTTCTGTGTCCTATGATTATTTTAAATTATGTTCATAAATTCTTATGGGATAAAGTGAGAAGGGTGTTATGTTTCATGGCTAAACAACATCCAAAAGGTAGTAATTCCCCCTTTTATGGTATTTGACCTAGTGGACCGAATAGTTGATAAAATATTCAATAAAATAAATTTATATTCATTTAATGAATATTCCTTGAAAATGTATAACTTTAAAATCATTATCATTCTTAATGTTACACCACATCAAAAAATCATTTTTAGGCAATATTTTTGTGGACATTAAAAATAAAACATTACCAATTATTGAAGTTATAATTTCTAATTTTTTTCCTCCTTTTTAATTAGTATATTCACATATGTAAATAATCTATATTATATTTTAGCATAAAAATATGTTATTAATGATAATTTTTTTAAAAGGGAGAAGGTAATAATAAGTAAGACACATTAAATCTATGTGTGAGGTTAAAAATATCAATAACCCCATATTTTTAATAGATTTAATAAGTGTATTAATGAATACTCTTTATATTTGAAATTTGGCTATCTGGGTTGTAATAACCCACAATGTTCCATTGGTTTGGAAAGGTAGAAAGGGATTACATAGCATTATGTGATGTTCCTAAAATTAAAAAGGCTAGAAATAAATGTCCAGGGATTCAAGAAAAAGTGGGTAACATTTTTCCATTAGAACACATCCAATAAACCACAACAATATGATTACTGTAAATCATTATCACATCTTACCCAGTACCCACCAAAACCCAACCATTTCACAAAAAGACAAATGAACAAAACAACTCAACCAAAATATCCATAATTAATGTACCTAGAATAAGACTCAGCAACAATACTCAAAGGAAACCAAGACACGCTCCATGTCTCCAAACCAAGCTCCCTGCTCCAAGAACCACAATACCACCCTAGAATCACGATAAACCACTAAGAAAATGAGATTCCTTACCTTTACATAAGTTCCAAAATACCACATATTCAAAAGCACCAATGTGCCAAATCAGGGGGTGAGTAAAAAAAAATCAGTAGGTTTTCCCCAAATGAAATCCCTACAAATGGAAGTAGGATATAACCGTTATCATATTTATATAAAACTGTTTATATAAAAAATTAAATAGTTCAACAATTTCTACCATTCCAAACATATCCTTACCAAGAAATTTCTCTCCAAACCACACAATACAAGGGTAATCCAAACAAACATGTTATCATCAAATTATAATTCACATGAGCACAACAATTTTACACTTAGAATAACCACATCAAAAAAAGTAAACCCAACATGGTTTAACTTCCCATCCAATCCATACACAACTATTTCAATATAGTGGTGCTTCCCAAACACTTAACCATGACGGTGAACCTTCAATCCACTATACATCCCCTTTTTATAGTGGTAATCCACACTCATTTCACATCAATGCAACAAAAACATCAATATATATATATATATATCTAATAATAATCATATTGAAAACATGTCATAAACCTTATACAACTAACCATTACCAACTATATTCCATAACACTTCAATAAATCACTCATTAATTTAAATAGAATTTTAACCATTTTTCATTCCAAATCCCCTTTCAATAAAAAAATATTTCATTGGAAACGATATTTTACAAATAAATTCCCAAAAATCCAGCATTCCAATGATTTTAAAATCTCTATTTTAAAATCCATCAACAATCATATTGCACAACAATACCCATTTTTTTTAAAATCCCCATATCCTCACAAAATGGGTTTAAAAGAAGAATCACAAAACATATAAATAATCAATATCAAGAAAACAGTTCAATTTTAAATTAAGCCTTCTAATTATATAATACTATAGTCGAGAGAGACGCCACCTAGTTTAGGGTTTCTGTGAAATCTGCCAACGCCCAACTACACCACAAATCTGGGTGAAAAAATCCACAAAACTACCATAAATCCCCTTACATAACATCAAAAACCCCCATTAATAACATTATAGGAAAAAAAACTTTAGATCTATAGGAAATGGATGTAGATATAGAACACTGAGAGATAAGGAAGACTATATCTAAGGAAAACAATGAGAGAACCATGATAGGGGACTTACTGAAGAAGAAACACCTTAACCACACATTGAAATACCATTGATTGCCTTCCAAAACGAGTGGGATAGGACTTCTTACTAATGAGAACAAGGAATACTGAGTAGTATTATAGTTAGGTAAGAAATAGAGTGAATTTCGGAAATCGTGAGAAATCTTGATTTTTAACCCTCTTTTTCCACCGTACATGGTTAGCTCATGCAGTTTGGGAAACCCGTGCGCCAATTTTGGACATACCACTGCCTCGACAAGAACAACACAGGGCCTCCTCACATGGTTAGAGAGACCATTCACAAACCGTGTGGAAGCCCACTACCTCGAGTTTCACAGTTTCCTATGGATTCTATATGGTTTCCCCTAATCATGTTCAAACCATGCTCCAACAGAAAATCCTACAAAACATTTCAAAACCCATCAAAACAATCCCAATGTCACCCAAACCATTCCTAGAAACATTAAACATAGAAAAAGTCATAAAAATGGTTACATGTCTCAAACTAGGGGAATTATATTCTCCCTAACATAATACATTCCATCTTCGGAAGGTAGATGTCCCGACCCCCTCCCACCAAAGATGCCCCTCCGGAGATGGAAATAGTGAAAGGGAGATAATGACCCCTGAGTACCACCTCCAGTAGGCCCCGGGGTAGCGACTAGCACCATGGGTATGAGTTTTCACAAATATGGGAGGCATTAACCTTTTTGTTATTTAATATCGGGAAATAAGACAAGTCAACCACCAAAATGGAAAAGAACAAGTGTATATAAATAAACCCAAACCAAGCCCAAATGCATTTTTAAACAATTTTATAACAAGTTTCAAGTACAAGAAAGCTCAAAGTACAATACCAAAAGAAAACAAGTACAACAAACTGCAGCAACTCCAACTGTTCGACTAGTAGGGTCCCGCACGGCCCTGGTAGTCCTCCTGGAAACCTGAAAGTAAACATAGGGTGAGCATAAAAGTATAATCAGTAGGGAAACCTAAATCTATCATGCACATGTGGGGAGACAACCTAATGTCCCGTGAGAAAAATAGAAGAAACCTAGAAAGGAATTATATCTACCCAACCTCACCAGCCACACTCACCAAAACACAATCACAACAGGTAGTAGTATATAAGAACAAGAGTATTGGGTACCCCGCACCATTTCCCTTTAGTTAGCTGATCTTCCTAATGGCGAACGTCCTGACGCTGCCACACTCTCCCCACCCACACACACCTAGGCCTCACAACCACGTATCCTACCCGCACACACCTGGGCCTCACAACCACGTATCCCGCCCGCACACACCTGGGCCTCATCCCGAAGATTCTTGGGAAACAGTAAAACCTTCCCAAAGAGTCTTGGGATAGAACCACCCCAAATCGAAACCTACCCGAAGAGTCTTGGGTGTAAGGTAACCTCAAACCATCACATCCTAGGGAAGAAGGATCAGGAAGAAGCTAGTAACTAAGGGGAAAACACCATCTCCCATGAAATGGGAGTGTTCGGCACTAAGTGCTCAACATGGGTGGGGTGCGATAAAACACAAAGATATATATATATATATATATATATATATATATATATATATATATATATATACCAAACACTCAGCCCAACCTATGGCTTCTGAATAGAGAACTGAGCATGTGCCTCGGCACTGCTACTGCGAAGTATGCATACAACAAACAACCCCAACCCCATTTAGGTTTTCATGTTCAACAGAATCAGGTTATTAGTTCCTTGACTACTGGGAAACTATCCACAACTAACCACAATGATAATTCGTAAAACATATCCCTGCCATTCACAAATCAAGTTAGGAAAACACAAGCAGAATAACAGAAACCCTTCTTATCAACCAACCAACCCATTGATTATTAAACCCGTTCGATTACCATGACCCACCATTCATTAATGCTTCCACTTTTTATTTATTATTCACAACCCATAGCCCGTCACCAATATAACATTCACACCAAACCACAACCAAGTCAACCACAGCCCCGCTGCTCACCTGATCCACAACAACCCAAAAAACACCCCCACCACAAGCCACGTATCCAAGTGAACACCCCCATGTTCCTTATGCCATTTTGTTCAACCGTGGTGATCACACAAGGGTTCTAGATTTTAAAACATCCAACTTTACGTGATTAACCAAATTCCAGATTCCACAAGGTTCCATTCACAAAAACGGTCTAGAAGATAGAGCAACATTTAATTGTGCAAGCAAAGGCCCCTAACGACTGTGATTTTCAGTAGGCATAAGCCTATTCAATTCACAACATAATATCACATGATCTAAAAAAATAACTGCATTCACAAGACTTCCCATCCCCATTCTTTAACCAGTTATTATCTTTATTTAATGGTTCAACTATTTCTCATGAAAACAAGAGGATACCCACCCCGCATGATGCACAAACTATAGAGACGAAGGTAAGATCCCCACCTCAATAGGTTCCGGTCGCAACGCTCCCCCAGATCAACATTAGAAGACGTTCGTCGGCGTCCGTCACTTCTGTTGGGTCCCAGAAAAACCTCCTCGGGTGGAATTAAGAAAGGAAATTCCAAAGTAAAGACAACAGATCCAAGTTCGGAAGTTCCGCCTCGTTGTTACGATCCCGTGGCTGCTGACGGATCGTAAATCGGTGCTCAGACGAAGAAGTTATCGAAGAAAGAGCCTTCGAGTCTCTTGGGAGAACTCTTCTCAGAGAGAAGGGGAGGAGAGGGGTGAGTTAAAAAGGAGGGGACCCCTCCTTTTATATGTGAGAAAAGAAAAAGTACACGTCATGCACTCGTCCGTTTCACACGGTCATCACGCGGCTTCCAACACGGCCTTCAACGAGGAACGTGGCCGTTGACTAGTCAACACAGGGTTTGAGGGTAACACATACGCGAGGAAGTACTACACGGCGTGTAGTTTGGACACACATCGTGTACCCTTTTATTTCACACAGCAACGACACGACTTCAACACGGAACACTGCCATTGACTGGTAATGCGTATGCGGGGAGGGACTACATGACGTGTAGTTTAGGGTACACAGTGTGTACCCATTTACTTCACATGGAAAAGACACAGCCTTCCACATGGGGTATACCCGGCGAGGGGGTACATGGTGTGTTGTTTGGGGTACACGGCGTGTAGTTTCCAAACAATATTTTCTTTTTCTTATCCACAATCCACACTAGTACATGCACCAAAGAATCATTTAGTTATAGCTCAACATGTTCCCAACAAAACACATGGTCATGATCTAGATGATACTTTATTGACTACAAAACATGAAACACATTGTGAACCACACTAAACAATGTTTGAGAATCCAACTAATTATCCACCTCTCCAATCCACTCCTATAGATCAAAAGGTCCTACATACCTTGGAGATAACATGACCCTCTTTTAAAATGAAGGATGTCCCAAACTCAAATAGATCCATAAGAATACATGATTTACCACCATGATGGACTATGAACTTCGACAATGATCAAAATATGATTTATGACAAATCTGAGCCATCTACATCCATTTCCTGATCAACATGATATTTTCCATCATTTATTATACTAAACTCAGTCCGACCATTGATATCTCATCTGTTTCCACCCAACATAGTGGAGAATGAAACATACACCTTTATAATGATTCAAACGGAGACATGTGTTTTGGAACCTGATGAATTTTATTATAAGAAAATTCCACTAATGAAAAATGATCCTCCAAGGATCCTATAAAATAAGTCACACAATCCTGCAACATCATCCCCGATTTCCCATCTTTCGAAGGGTGATATTCCATGCTCATTGTCAGCCGAGTACCAAGGGCTTACTACTAGGATTTCATGAAATGAGATGTAAACCTAAAATATCTATCATATTCAATTTAAACTAGCACACCATTTATATTTACCACCTCATAAATATAGTTTTAAATAGATCCTCCACCGTATGATATTTATGATTTGGGATGAAATGGGCCAACATCATAAAATGATCCACAATCACCCATATGGGATTGTGCTTCTGAACCATTATTGGGAGACCCGTCACAAAATTCCATTTCTATATGATCGCATTTCTACATTGGAATAGGGAAAGGCTGCAACATACCTACTGGTCATTGAATATCTACTTGAATTTCTTACAAGTCAAACATGTCGATACAAACTCAGCCACATTCCTTTTCATACCCGCCCACAAATTCCTGTACCTTCTATGCATTATACATTTTCTAAATTCTAGGATGGACAACCTATCTAGAATAATGATAATCACTGAGAAGTTGTTCTTGAAAAGACACTGGTATAACCACATGATTCTAAAGACACAACACCTAATTCCCATACACCTTACTACCCTTAATAGTCGCCCCACCATTGAGTTTCTACGTCTTAGCCATAGATTCTGAATTAGACCTATTATCCTCTATAATGAAAATAACAAATTCTAGAACAAACGAGATAGAAATAGAAATCCTATATCACGCTAGTATTCACTTTATAACCTCATGTTGACTGTAACCGACATCATCTTCCACTAATCTGATAATTGTTTCACCACCCTGAGCTTATTAATTTCTACTTAGTGCATCATCCACCAAATTTACCTTAACTATTGTATAAAATATTTAAAATTCAAACATATGTAGATTCTCTATTGATCTAATCTACCTCAAATTTAAATCTCCCTATGAGAAATTATGCTTGGTGAAATTATGAATGATATACACCATGAATTTCTCATTGAATAGGTAATGACATTTAATTTTCAAAGAAAAAACCACTGCTTCCAACTCTATATCATGTGTGGGGTTGTTATTCTCATGAAACCTCAATTGTTGTGAGCCATAAGCAGCCAAAATATCCCCTTTAATGAGAAAAAAACACAACCCTATTCTCTTTTCATCTCAAAACACCACATACCCATTTTATTGTTCTAGGGAAACCATTATTGGGGATGATTTAAGATGATCCTTAACCTCTTACAAACATGTTTGACACTGCTCATTCCATTTAAATGGATCATCCATTCTTTTAAAATCTTTCAATGGTGAAACTAATCATGACAATTCATGTAAAAAGCATCGATAATACTTAGCAGGACTAAGAAAACACCATATTTCAAAAACATTATTTAGTGCTTCCACGAGATAACAACCTCTATAATTTCCTGATTCACCGAAACACTACTCTCATAAATCACATGTCTAAGGAATAAAACATATTGTATCCAAAAGTCACACTTCGAAAATTTCTAATACTACCAATGATCCCTCAAGACCCCCAAACCTGCTTCCAAGTGTTTATCATGCTCCACCATTGTCCTTGAATATAATAGTATATAATCCAAAAATACCACCACAAAAGTATATATATATATATCCGATATATCTATTTAAACATGCAATGGAAACCACTGGTGTATTTGTAATAACAAAGGGAATAACCACATACTCATAATGGAAATACCTACAATAGAAATCTATTTTGGGAATATCCTCATTACACACCCACAACTGATGATATCCTAATTGAAATTCAATCATTGAGTACCATTGTTCACCCCTCATAGGATTGAATATATCATCAATGTGTGGAAGTGGATATCGATTATTTATCTTATCAAGGTTAGGCATATGATAATAAACTGATAAACAAAGAGGTATATCATCCTTCTTCAAAAATGAAACTGAAACTACCCACAAAGATGTAATGGTCCATATGGATCCTTTATTCTCTAACTCCTCCTAATGAATATTCAATTCACTCAATTTTGTTGGACTATTCCCCTTGAGGAGATCAATCGTTATAAGGCCCCAGCCTTAAACCTTACTTAATCTTGAGTTATTACAAGATTACACTGTCACGACCCGTCCTCGGGGCCCGTGTTGTGACTACCCCAAGCCCGCCTTCCATGGGCTAGGGGCTGGCGACTAGCACCAAGACGTAAATCCCAACAAAAGGGAAGGCATTGCCTTTGAAAAGTAAACAAGCACCACAGAGTAAGCAAGCAGAAAAGTAAACACTAAGTAAAACTGTAACAAGCTGTACTGAAAGTAAAAGGGGCCAGAAATACAAGCTCAATTGTAAAGTATAATTGAAAGGGAAAAACATCAACTGAAAGGAAAAGCCACAGCGTCGAGCCATCCTCTGGAAGTCCCACATGAAGGGTGGGTACATATAGCCTCCACTGCTCCTCGGGTCCACCTGACCGTTCCGAGTGCATCCCGCCCAGTGGTCCACCTCCAGGTACCGTCCTGCTCCACACACCTCCACCACAATCAGCGCTATCCATCGTCTGCAACCAACACAACGTAGTGCGGGCAAAGCCCGTGCAGGGGTTAGTATAAGCTACTCAGTAGGGACCCCAAGACCCCTTAAGGTCTCCCGAAATCCACCAAGGATAATCCACAAAGGAAAGATACAATCACGAAGTAACAACCTACACTGCTTAGGTATATGCCCATACATATACCTAAGTCATCAATTCCCATTTGGCTCCAACATCCGAGCCCAAGCACAACCCTTTCCACACAGGAAAACAAAACGTATACCCACACAGGATAGCAAAACACAATCCACAATGGAGAGTAAACAGTACCCACATAGGATAGCTCAACACAATCCACAAAGGAGAGTAACACAAGATTCAGCTCACACAGGTATACTTCTTCAGATGAAGATAAAGACGATCACTGATCCATCTAAGTCGTCAGACCCACAGAGGATCGATAGGTACTAACCCCCGCAAAGGTCCACATAGGATCGGGCCCACACAGGACCTGTAGGCACTGGCTCACACAGAACCGCTGAGCGCTGACCCACACAGGATCGGACCCACACAGGATCGGGCCCACACAGGACCTGTAGCATTGATCCACGTAGGATCACTGAGTGCAGTAGTCATCGCAGTCCACTGAGGATATCTGCACAGTCGTCGTCGTAGTCCACGGAGGATCTCTGCACGGTAGTCGCCGTAGTCCACTGAGGATCTCTACACGGTCGTTGCTGTTGAAGTAGCAGTCGCAGCCAGCTCTAGGGTTCCCGCACACAACAAGCTCGTTCGGGAGGGTCCGCTCCACGAGCCAAGAGGCTGATACATCAACTGACACAAAGTCCGAAGTTGATGTATCCAAAAGTTCTGTATTGTCAACATTAACTCAACGTCGCAGACGGCGCGTCAATCGGACGCCCGGTCTGAGAGTTATTGGCTTTTTCGTCCCAGGGGCCCGGTTGGTTTTTAAGGGAAAACCAACCCGACCATACTCCACCTGCTTCCAAACCTCGGGCGGAGTATTCCAAAAGATTCGTCTCACTTATAGGAATTCAACAAAGTTGACGGCACGTCAATCGGATGTCCGTAGCTCAAGATATGAGCGTTTCTGCTCCGAGGGCCCGGTTGGTTTCGTGTACGAACCAACCCGGCTGAACTCAAAGTATTCCGAAACCTTGAGTGCGATATACCGAAACGACCGTATCGATCCAAGGATCGTGTTTCCGCTGACGGCGCATCGTTTGGAGGCTCGTATCTCATGTTACGGGCATTTGACCGAAAATGGTCCGAAGATGGGGGGGTCTAGGCCCGGGCCGACCCGGCCCGACCCCCCCTGGGTTGGCTGAACCGGGCGGACCCGACCCGGTCCGGTCCGGCCAGGGCGTGGCCCGGCCGGTCAGACCGGCCTGGCTCGGTTCGGCCGAGCGGCCGTGCACCGCGGGGCCTTGCCCCCGCGGTCTGGAGACGCCGCGGCCCCGTGTGGGCCGTGCTGGAGAACCACGGACGCAGCTTCTGCCGCATCCCGTGCGGGTGAACCGGACCTGCGCGGCCGCAGGTCTGTTCGCCGCTGCCACCGCGGCGGCCTCGTCCGGCTGCGCGCCGGGGCGCCGCCGCCTCCGACTGCTGGCGCCGCCGGAATCTTCCGCGGGCCACCGGAGTTGCTCCGGTGGTCCGTTTTCCTTCCCGTCTACGCTGGTGCTCCTCCCGGGTTCCATTCTTCACTGCAGAATCAACAAACTGCCCTTTCGTCACGATTTTCCGTCGCCCGCCAAATCCGCACAACCACGAAGAACGACGGAGGGTTGTCGGGCCGTGTTCGTTTGACCCGCACCCTCCGCGTTAAATAAAAACAATGAGAGAAAACAATTCAACACATGATACAACAATTTTAATAATTTAACATTGTTCATTTGCATCCTGTTCATTAATTTTAAAGAAACGTTCACGGGAATAAGGGCATTTCCAAAACAAAAATCCCTACCTCGTCAAGTCGTCGCCGCGGGTTCTTCGCGGATTGAGGATCGTCGCATCGTCGCAGTAACCGGCGTCAGGTCGTCGCAGAAGGGGGTCGCGTTGACGAACTCCAAGGTTCAGGAACAAAAAGATTTAATTAATAATAATTAAATCTTTCTTGAGTTAAAAACCACAAAGGAAAAAAATTAAAAGAAATCTGAAACCCTCACCTCAACGGATGATCGAAGGTTCTTGTTGTGGATTAAGGAGCGTCGCCGAAGAACATCGCGGGAGAGGAAACGTCGATGTTGTGGTATCCGGCATCATGTCGTCGATTTCCACGGGTTCGACGTTCTTCGTCGGAGGATGGTGTTCTTCGCGTTCTTCACGTTCTTCGCGTTCTTCGCAAAGGAGGATGAAGGATCAAGAACTCTGACAAAACCTCTCAACGATTAATCCTCCAAAATGTCTTGTTGGTCTTATTTTATTATTACGCCAATAAACGAAAAAGGTAAGTAACGACCCATCAATTCGTTGAATTAATTCAACGAAAGAAACCGCCCATTTAATTCATGAAATAAACCTCCCAATTAAATGGTGCGTTAAGGATTTAAGAAAACGCGTCAGTTGACTTTCATAATGATGGGTTTTCGCGGGTGCATTACTTAGCGGAAAAGAAACGGTGGGGCATGTGCGGCCCCCACCTCACAAATATCCTATTAAGAGGGTAAGATATTTATGGATAGTACCCTATCCATTTCAACTCAGTTAAAGCTGCTTTTATGTGGCTTCAAGTGGCTTCCAAGTGGCTTAAGTGAAATAAAATAAAGTTGTCGTAAAATTATTTTATTTCTTAACCTTAAGCCCAAAAATTAAAAACCACACCCGAGAAAACGCAACTCCGGAAGAGGCGTTTCTAAGCAAATACTGGCGCTGCGATTTCATCGGTGCCCTCAGAATTCGATTTCAGGCACCGTTTCAAAAGTTAGAAAAACCTGCTCGTCCGTTCACTGAACGTACCCGAGCCAAACTTCGGGAAATGATTCCGGGCACACCAGGCCTCGGAATCAGGTGCTGTCAGAAACTACGTTCTTGCAAAATTCCAAAGAAAATTAAGAAAAAAATTTCCTTGAAATTTATGGGTCTTTACATTACTCCCACCTCAGGGCTTTACGTCCCCGTAAAGATACATCATAAACTAGGGAAACAAATGTGGGTACTGAGCACGTATCTGAGCCTCCCGCTCCGATGTTCACTACTGGAGGTGCCCGTGCTGCCATCTGATGCGCACAAGAGGGATAGATCGCCCACGTAGGACCTACTCCTGTCGATCCTCTATCTCCACTAGGACCTCCGCAAAAGTCTTCCCATCATCCACGTTTAGCTCCCCATGGTCAATGATGTGCATCGGGTCGTGCACATATCTCCTCAGCTGAGATACATGGAAGAAGTCATGCACCCGGTGCAACTGAGGTGGTAGAGCCAGGCGATAAGCCACCTCGTCAATCTTGCTGAGGACCTGGAATGGTCCGATGAAGCGTGGAGACAACTTGCCGCCTCGACCGAATCTCCGCAAACCACGTCGAGGTGAGACCCGCAAGAAGACATGGTTGCCATCCTCGAACTCTAGTGGCCTCCGCCTCCTGTCAGCATATAACTTATGCCATCTCTGATCTGTCCTTATCTGCTCCTGGATGACCTGGACCTTCTCTGTCATAGCCCAGACCATCTCTGGTCCCACAAGTGCTGACTCTCCAGGGCCTGTCCAGCACAAAGGAGATCTGCAAGGTCTGCCGTACAATGCATCGTATGGTGCCATCCCGATGGTGGAGTGGTATCTGTTGTTGTACGCGAACTCCACCAAGGGTAGGTGGTCCTCCCAGCTACGACCAAAGTCGAGGACACATGCGCGGAGCATGTCCTTGAGAGTCTGAATGGTCCTCTCCGTCTGACCATCCGTCTGAGGGTGAAAGGCGATGCTCAGGCATAGTCGCGTCCCGAACGCCTCCTGCAACCCCTTCCAAAGTCGGGAAGTAAAACAAGCGTCCCGATCGGAGACGATAGTCAATGGCACACCGTGAAGCTGTACAATCTCTTGAATGTAGAGACGCCCCAATCTCTCCATTGAGCCCTGCTCTCGGATGGGTATGAAGTGTGCCGACTTGGTGAGTCAGTCAATAATCACCCAAATGGAGTCGTGACCTCTAGAAGTGCATGTAAGTCCAGTCATGAAGTCCATAGATATCCCGTCCCACTTCCCCTCAAGGACCTCCAAGGGCTGTACCAAGCCTGCTGGTACCTGGTGCTCTGCCTTCACCTGCTGGCAGGTGAGGCACCGAGAAACGAACTCTGCCACAGCCTTCTTCATGCCTGGCCACCAGTGTTGTCGTCTGAGGTCCTGGTACATCTTCGCCACTCCAGGATGTACCGCCAAAGGAGAAGTGTGAAACTCTCTCAGCACCTCCTCTCGTAAAGCGACTGGTACCAAGGTACGTCCTCTGAAAAGGACGTCATGCTATGCTCCAAGGGAGAAACCATCAGGTGCCTGTCCCGAGGATATCTGTGCACGCTGTGTCTCACAGTCAGTGTCCCCATGCTGAGCCTCTCTAACTCGCTGTAGAAGTGGATGAGAGATGGTGAGAGACTAAATGAAGGCTACTCCGTCTCTATCTACAAAGGATATCTGCAAAGCGGCTAGCTGCTCTGTCACCTCCTCAAGTAGCTGAATGCCCGTTCTCCTACTGAGGGCATCGGCTAGTAAGTTTCCCTTCCCAGGAGTATAGAATATATCAGAGTCATAGTCCTAGAGGAACTTGAGGAATCACCGCTGTCTCAGATTCAGGTCCTTCTGAGAGAAGATATACCTGAGGCTCTGGTGGTCAGAAAAGACTGTAAAGCACTTTCCCATCAGATAGTGCCGCCATGTCTTCAGAGCGAAGACCACTGCTGCTAACTCCAGGTCATGGGTAGCGTAGTTCTACTCATGCGGCCTCAGCTGACATGATCCATAGGCAATCACGACCCGCTCTTGCATTAGGACACATCCGAGTCCAGTCCCTGATGCATCGTAGTAGACTACGTATCCAACTCCCTCCTGAGGCAACCTCAAGATAGGTGCGCTGGTCAATCTCTGTCTCAGCTCCTAGAAGCTCTGCTGACATCTGTCTGACCAAACAAAGGGTTTACCCTTCTTCGTCAAAGATGAGAGGGGCACCGCAACTCTGGAGAAGTCCGGCATAAATCTACGATAGTATCCGACTATACCAAAGAAACTACGCACCTCTGTCACGCTCTTGGGTGGCTCCCAAGCTAGTACGACCTCGATATTCGCGGGATCCACTGCAACTCCCGCCTCAGAAATGACGTGCCCCAAGAAGTAGACCTCACGTAACTAGAACTGGAACTTCGAGAGCTTTCCATAAAGATGGTGCTCTCGGAGTGTGTCTAGCACATCCCGCAAGTGGTAGCCGTGCTTCTCCTCGGTGGTCGAGTACACCAAAATGTCGTTGATGAAGACCACGACAAATCTATTGAGGTATGGATGGAAGATCCCGTTCATGAGGCTCATGAACACTTCTGGAGCATTGGTTACGACGAAAGGAATAACCAAGAACTCATAGTGGCCATACCGACACCTGAAGGCCGTCTTCTGCACGTCCTCGTCTCGAACTCTGAGCTAATGATAGCCTGACCTGAGGTCTCTCTTCGAGAACCACCATGCTCCCATGAGCTGATCGAAGAGGTCATCAATCCTCGGTAGCGAATACTTGTTCCTCACTGTCACCTGGTTCAGGCGACGATAGTCGACACACAGTCGCAAGCTCCCATCCGCCTTCTTGGCTAACAGAATCGGCGAAGCCCAGGGTGAAACGCTGGGTCGGATGAACCCCTTGCCCTGCAAGTCCTCCAACTGTACCCACAGCTCTCGAAGCTCAGCGGGGGCCATCCGATATGCTGGAGTGGATATCGGGCTGTCCTGGGGTACAGATCAATATAAAAGCCTACCTCTATGCGAGGAGGTAGCCCTGGAACGTCATCAGGGAAGACGTCCACATACTGATCCACCACTACAGGAAAACTAGGACTCCGCACGTCCACTGCTCCAAGGATGAGGCTAGCCAAATGATGAGTGATGGGATGTCCTCTCCTCTGCGGGAGTCCATCCTGTACTGCTAAGGCTCCCTTCTCGCCGGTGAAGGTGAATCTGCTCCCGTCGGTGCGCACACATCGCACATTGCGCCTAAAACAGTCAATATGAGCATGAACTGTAGATAACCAATCCATGCCCAAGATGACGTCGTAAGGCCTCGACGCTGCTACAAGAAGATCCCAGCCTAATCTCTCGCCTCCTAGAGTAAGCTCACACTGACGGAACCATTGCGTAATCGTCGAGTCTGCTCCGGTAGGAGTCTCAAGCCGTAAGGATCGAGCCAACGGCTCTGTCGGAATCTCCGAGCTCCGAACAAGGGCAGCGGCTATGAAAGAGTGACTCGCTCCTGTGTCTATAAGAACTACAGCAAGGGTGGAATAGACACAGATCGTACCTCGAATCATCTCTGGAGCGCCGTGGTCGTAGGCCTCTGCTGCATGGAGTTGTGCCTGTCTCTGCCCGCCAGCTCCCTGTGGTCGGGGCGGACCTCCTGGTGGTGGTGGTGGCAGAGCCTCAAAGCGTCGCCCACCACCTGCTGCTCGGCCAGCTCCTCTGCCTCGTCCGCCTCCTCCCTGCAGACCGCCACGGTCGACCCTCTGCCTCTTCCTGGGTGGCCCCTCCACCATCTGCTGCTCCTCGGTACGATGGGTCGGGCAGTCACGAGCCATGTGGCCCTGCCCGCCGCACGCGTAGCACTACCTGCCTCTCAGAAGACTGGCTCCGCGCTGTGTGCCCTGCACTACTGAGCCCGTGTCCTGAGGTCGTCTACGAGAGGGTATGGTTTGCCTGGAACCCTGAGTCATCCGTCGGCTACGTGCTGCCGAAGACTCCACCACCTGCTGCTCTATAGTAGGTCTCGCTGTGGACTCGGCCAGAAATCTCTCGATCAGAAGGGCTCGCTCCAGTACTACTGCCTGGGTCGGGATGCTGAGGGAGATCAGCGATGCCCTGATCTCGTGTATCAATCCCTACTCGAAGGTCCGGGCCCGGAAAAGGGGTCCCGTACCATGTCGGTCGAGTAGCGAGAAAGATCAATGAACCTCACCGCGTACTGGGCGACCGTCAAGCTGCTCTGCCGTAGCTGAAGAAGCTCCTGAATGCGCACCGCACGGAGGGTGGTCGGGACGAAATCTAAGCGGAAAAGGCTCTCGAAGTCCGTCTAGATGAGAGAGGCCACATCGCGCACCTGGAGCATCAAGCTCCACCATCGTCCTGCTGCTGCGTGCAGTAGGCTCGCCGCGAGGATCATCACGAGGCTTGCTGGTGTCCTCACTAGCCTGAAAACTCGAACGACCGCCTCTAGCCAGTCCTCGGCTGCCTGGGGGTCCGTCTCCCCATGAAACCTGGGTGGTCATTGGCGCTGGAACTCGTGAAGAGCTCCGAGGTGACGTGCATCATCAGCGGTCGGTGCTGGAAGCATCGGAGGCTCGGCGGGTAAAGGTACCGCCGGTGCCTCTACTGTCAACGGGCCCTGTACCGAGGCCTCGTCGCTCGGCGGGCTGTCGTCGCGCTCTACTCTCAGAACCCTAGCTGGCTGCTTTCGTCGGGCCATCCTGAAAAGGAAATAAGTGCACCACGGTCAGAATATTATACCTAGTTAGCTGACATAAGTAATCACAAAGAAAACTTGAAACACACATGCAATCAATGTTTTCTTGCATTAAGTCAGAAATCAGAAGTCAGGGTCCTTGTGTACCGATACGTCGGCCACCGCACCAACACTGGACTCCCTGGACTGATAAACACACCCAATACGCTAAACACTATTGCTTCATATAGAAGAAAGATCAGAGTCTGCGGTAGAACCGAACTCCTCTAATACCAATTTGTCACGACCCGTCCTCGGGGCCCGTGCCGTGACTACCCAAAGCCTGCCTTCCATAGGCCAGGGGCTGGCGACTAGCACCAAGGCGTAAATCCCAACAAAAGGGAAGGCATTGCCATTGAAAAGTAAACAATCACCACAGAGTAAGCAAGAGGAAAAGTAAACACTAAGTAAAACAGTAACAAGCCGTGCTGAAAGTAAAAGGGGCTGGAAATACAAGCCCAACTGTAAAGTACAACTGAAAGGGAAAAACAGCAACTGAAAGGAAAAGCCGCAGCGTCGAGCCATCCTCTGGAAGTCCCACCTGAAGGGTGGGTACAGATAGCCTCCACTGCTCCTCGGGTCCACCTGACCGTTCCGAGTGCGTCCCGCCCAGTGGTCCACCTCCAGGTATCGTCCTGCTCCGCACGCCTCCACCACGATCTGCGCTATCCGTCGTCTGCAACTAACACAACGTAGTGCGGGAAAAGCCCGTTCAGGGGTGAGTATAAGCTACTCAGTAGGGACTCTGAGACCCCCAAAGGTCTCCCGAAATCCACCAAGGATAATCCACAAAGGAAAGATACAATCACGAACTAACAACCGACACTGCTTACGTATATGCCCATACATATACCTAAGTCATCAATTCCCGTTCAGCTCCAACGTCCGAGCCCAAGCACAACCCAGTCCACACAGGAAAACAAAACGTATACCCACATAGGATAGCAAAACACAATCCACAAAGGAGAGTACACAGTACCCACATAGGATAGCTCAACACAATCCACAAAGGAGAGTAACACAGGATTCAACTCACACATGTATACTTCTTCAGATGACGATAAAGATGATCACTGATCCATCTAAGTCGTCGGAACCACAGAGGATCAATAAGTACTAACCCCCGCAAAGTCCCACACAGGATCGGGCCCACACAGGACCTGTAGGCGCTGGCTCACAAAAAACTGCTGAGCGCTGACCCACACAGGATCAGACTCACACAGGATCGGGCCCACATAAGACCTGTAGCATTGATCCACGTAGGATCGCTGAGTGCAGTAGTCGTCGTAGTCCACTAATGATCTCTGCACAGTCATCGTCGCAGTCCACTGAGGATCTCTGCACGGTCGTCGCCGCAGTCCACTGAGGGTCTCTGCACAGTCGTCGCTATCGAAGTAGCAGTCGCAGCCAGCTCTAGGGTTCCCGCACACAACAAACTCATTTGGGAGGGTCCGATCCACGAGCCGAGAGGCTGATACATCAACTGACACAATTTCCGAAGTAGATGTATCCAAAAGTTCCGTATCGTCAACAGGAACACAACGTCGCAGACGGTGCGTCAATCGGACGCCCGGTCTGAGAGTTATTGGCTTTTTTGTCATAGGGGCCCGGTTGGTTTTTAAGGAAAAACCAACCCGACCGTACTCCACCTACATCCAAACCTCGGGCGAAGTATTTCAAAAGATCCGTCTCACTTAGAGAAATTCAACGAAGTTGACGGCACGTCGATCGGACGTCCGTAGCTCAAGATATGAGCGTTTCGGCTCCGAGGGCCCGGTTGGTTTCGTGTACGAACCAACCTGGCTGAATTCAAAGTAATCCGAAACCTTGAGTGCGATATACCGAAATGACCATCTTGATCCAAGGATCGCGTTGCCGATGATGGCGCATCGTTTGGAAGACCGTAGCTCATGTTACAGGCATTTGACCGAAAATGGTCCGAAGGCGGGGGGGGGGGGTCCGGGCCCGGGCCGACCCGGTCCGGTCCGGCTAGGGCGCGTCCCGGCCGGTCGGACCGGCCTGGCTCAGTTCGGACGAGCGGTCGAACGGCCGTGCGCCGTGGGGCGCTGCCCCCGCGGTCTGGAGATGCCGCAGCCCCGCGTGGTCCGCGCTGGAGAACCGCGGACGCGGCTTCTGCTGCGTCCCGTGCGGGCGAACCGGACCCGCGCGGCCGCGGGTCCATTGGCCACTGTCGCCGTAGCTTCAGCCGCAGTGGCCTCGTCCGGTGGCGCGCCGGGGCGCCGCCGCCTCCGGCTGCCGGCTCCGCCACGCCGGCGACCCGCGCCGCCGGAATCTTCCGCGGGCCACCGGAGTTGCTCCGGTGGTCCGTTTTCCTTCCCGTCTGCGCCGATGCTCCTTCCGGGTTCCGTTCTTCACTGCAGAATCAACAAACTTCCCTTGAGTCACCATTTTCCGTCGCCTGCCAAATCCGCACAACCACGAAGAACATCATAGGGTTGTCGGGCCGTGTTCGTTTGGCCTTCACCATCCGCGTTAAATAAAAACAACGAGAGAAAATAATTCAACACATGATACAACAATTTTAATAATTTAAAATTGCTCATTTGCATCTAGTTCATTAATTTTAATGAAACGTTCATGGGAATAAGGGAATTTCCAAAACGAAAATCCCTACCTCGTCAAGTCGTCACCGCGGGTTCTTCGCGGATTGAGGATCGTCGCGTCGTCGCGGTATCCGGCGTCGCATCGTCGCGGAAGGGGGTCGCGTCGACGAACTCCGAGGTTGAAGAACAAAAAGATTTAATTAATAATAATTAAATATTTCATGAGTTAAAAACCACAAAGGAAAAAAATTAAAATAAATCCGAAACCCCCACCTCAATGGATGATCGAAGGTTCTTGTTACGGATTAAGGAACGTCGCTGAAGAACGTCGCGGGAGAGAAAACTTCAGCGTCGCGGTATCCGGCGTCGCGTCATCGATTTCCAAAGGTTCGACGTTCTACATCGAAGGCCGGCGTTCTTCGCGTTCTTCACGTTCTTCGCGAAGGAGGATGAAGGCTGAATAATTCTAACAAAACCTCTCAACGAGTAATCCACCAAAATGTCTTGTTGGTATTATTTTATTATTACGCCAACAAACGAAAAAGGTAAGTAATGACCCATCAATCCATTGAATTAATTCAACAAAAGAAACCACCCATTTAATTCACGAAATAAACGGCCCAATTAAATGGTGCGTTAAGGATTTAAGAAAACGCGTCAGTTGACTTTCATAATGACGGGTTTTCGCGGGTGCGTTACTTAGTGGAAAAGAAACGGCGGGGCTCGTGCGGGCCCACCTCACAAATATACTACCAAGAGGGTAGGATATTTCTGGATAGTACCCTATCCGTTTCAACTCAGTTTAAGCCGCTTTTAAGTGGCTTCAAGTGGCTTCCAAGTGTCTTAAGTGAAATAAAATATAGTTGTCGTAAAATTATTTTATTTCTTAAACTTAAGCCCGAAAATTAAAAACCGCACCCGAGCAAACGCAACTCCAGAAGAGGCGTTTCTAAGAAAATACCGGCGCTGCGATTTCATCGGTGCCCTCAGAATTTGATTCTGGGTACTGGTTCAAAAGTTAGAAAAACCCACTCGTCCGTTCACTAAATGTACCTGAGCCAAATTTTGGAAATTGATTCCGGGCACACCGGGCCTCGGAATCAGGTCCCGTTAGAAACTGCGCTCTTGCAAAATTTCAAAGAAAATTATGAAAAAAATTTATTTGAAATTTACGGGACTTTAAATACACATTGAGGATCTTTTTGAGTTTAGAGTTTTAGAGAATTAGATCATAAAACTTGCATTACATTTCACATATAAAAAAATGGTTACATTAAGATAGTATTCTTCTTTCCCATCAATGTAAACATATTTAAAATAAAACATCGATTCTTTCTTGACACTTCCTTGACACTATCATCACATCATGTACCTTTCCCTTGACCTGTGAAAAACATTTCAAAAAACATGGGATGAGCATAAAAAGCTCAGTAAGGGATATAAAAATATAGAAAGGAAACATGGGTACATATATACATAAGAATGAAATCATACTTTACCCATAAAACAGAAGCACTTTAACATACTCATCAAATAATGAATAAATCATAGAAATCATAAGACATAAAGGTAACTTGAGGCATTTATAACATTCTTACGTAGGGAGTGACCCTCTTGATTACATTTGGAATACCCATCACAATATATTCCCTAAATCTCTTCGGAGAAACCTTAACGTTTCACTCCTTCACGTTACCCAATGCATTGGAGAGCTATATCGGGCTCACCCGCCCTTAGTTTATCACGGAACCACCTGTCTTCATAATAATTCCCAAGAACCTCAACATAATCGTATCACATAAAACATGCATAAAGGAAACATAACATTTCCACCTTTCAATCACAAGATATCAATACAACACATTGAAATAAAAACATTATGAAAACCATTTTCAATACCAAAATAAAAGAAAAGTAAAACATGGAATTTATTTTTCTTTTAAAACAAAGGTATGGCTTGTAGAGGAAGCCGAAACTCAAATAATGGTCACGACAGCGGAGAAGTCGTTGTCGCCGTATACGTACGACAAATACATTCCCTTTTTTCGTTTAGTAAACGCTTCGTATAAAAAAGATTCCCTTTGGATAAACGTAAATGTCAAAGGGGTTTATACACCGTATAAAATAAGGTTTTTTATAAAACAATATATGCCTCAATGAAAGGAGATCGAGACGAAGTCCCATACCTCAGGTCCGACTTGACTCGGTCATTCTTTAATCTCATGAATAATAAACTTGAGTTAATTTATACTTGTTTAAGAACCTTTTTCATGTTCATTATTCCTTTTATATCACTTATTTCCATGTCATGAACACTATGTAATTATTTAAGATAATAACGTTCGTTTTAACGATCATTGGTACTTGAGTCAAAAATAAAAACTTTATAATTACAAGTTGTTCATGTATCCATTATATCCAGAATTATAATCATGATGTACATATCATATATATCATATATATCCAGTATTTACATGTATTTATAACATTACATAATCATTTAGAGGTAAGAAATGAAATGCACCGTTCATGGAGACGGTAAGCCGTATGTACGCATGAACGCTACTTTTATTTCTATTTAGAATTTTATAGAATATAATCATAATGATAGATAGGTATATTATAATTCTAGTGTAATATAATATACAATATCATAACTCCATCCTTTATACATCCCACATATGGTATTTAACGAATCAAATCACTTTGAGGGGGCGGTAGTCCGCACTTCCTTAAATAAAGATATCGCATTTACCCATAATGGAAACCGTAAAGGTATGCCCAAAATGAAAAATACAGAAGCTTAAGGAAAACATAAACATATTATATATCATATATAAAAATATTTACATCTTAATGGCCACCTTTGAAGGTGATAAAAGAATGTTGAACAATCATCATTCTGGGAGGCATAAATTCACCACCACGGAAACAGTATGTCCTTTAACCATTAGATGTATGTGTGTGTAAGTGTATCTAGAATACTTCTTATAAAAAAAATCCTAGTATATTGAAGATACCTGAGTTGTTACAAAATAAATGAATAAAAATAGTTTAGGGGGTTGGAGAAGCAAAATAAAACAAAAGGACTCAAGTGAAGACATTACCTTAAAATCGGGTAACTCCCTTTGGTTTGAGCTCAAAGGCTTCCTTGGAAAGACTTATGCCCAAAGTGAGGCTTCAAGGAGTAATATAGGGATGTGGAGAGACAAAATGGGCATGGGTTGGCCGATCCAAAGGCTTTGGGAGTGTGGGTAAGGAGGTACAGGTGGGGACCTTTTATAAGAGGAGAGGAGGGGCACTATTGGAAAATAAAGAAATGTTACTTTATTTGAAAATGATTTTAGGATTCAAAAGGTCCCACATTGATATAATTCGAGGGTAATGTGATAAGGGTTCGAAATCCTCCCATCCAATAGGTTTTGGACATGTGTAGGGCATAGAGTTTACATTAACATTTCATTTTTTTTAAATCCTTTATTAATGAGGTAATCGCTGCATCATCATGATGTCATAAATAATTTAATTTATTTAAAGTCTAAAAATTATGAAACAAATACTATGATGTAGGAACTATTTTTATCTTTCCAATGAATATTTATAGTCTAAAATATCATCTATGTAAACAAAATTAAAAATGTTTAAATCGGGTGATACATTCTTGTTATATTTACTTTCTTTAAAAAAAATAAAAAGATAACAAGTGACTTTCCACAAAAGTGATTCCATGGGGTCCCCAAGTTTGGCACAAGACATCCCATGGTCGTCCATGAGACAACCAGTAGAATTAGGACACATGTTGGTGTCATTTTTTTATTATTATGATATTATTTTATTATCCTTAACTACCCGATTACTCATTAATCAAGATAATTAAAGATAATTACCGTCATTACTATTCATAATGTACAAAAACAAAAGAGTCTTGATTAAATAATTTGGACCTTATGATTCCAAATATGTAATCCATTTCACCAATTCCAAACACATAAATTTCAATAATTTATTTAAAAATAATTTCCGTTGTCAAAACAAATAGCGGGTTTTTTTGAAACAATATCTATGAAAAGTTTGGCATTAGTTTATGCCCAATTCCAAAGTGAAATTAATCCTAATGACCACCATTTGATTAAATGGTAAAAATAAATTCTAATTTAACTTTAAAACCAATTCAAAAGATAATCAAATCATATAAATAAATTAGATTAAAAAGCAGTTTTGATGTAAAATGCAGTATTTTTCACTAATCATTAAAAAATGAACATCGTCAGAAAAATACCAAAAATTTACACAAAGTAAATTTTGAGGTCCCAATCATAAAGAATACATTTATTTTGACAAACATAGCTTATAAAATTGTCAAAAGATAGATTTAAAAATGGTTTTCCATCAAAAGGCAGTAAAACAATCTTTTAAAAAATATTCGTGTATTCCATGCATAAGATTGTATTTATTTTCATTTTAAGCCTCTAAAACATTATCTAATTCATTAATAGACATAGATAAAAATATCTATTATTCATTACTTACTTGGGATGTTACATTGTTACCCCCTTTAGAAAATTGTGTCCCCGTAATTTATTTACTTATCGAACAAATGGGGGTACTTATCCCTCATTGCATTTTCAGATTCCCATGTTGCCTCTTCCATCATGTGGTTTTTCCACAAAACCTTTACCTGATTAATCACCTTATTTCGTAACACTTGCTCCCTGTGGTCAAAAATCTAGACCGGCTGTTCCTCATAAGATAGGTTCTCTTCCATCTGAACTACCTCTAGACTCAAAACATTAGATGGATCTGGCATATACTTTCTCAACATCAAAACGTGAAAAACATTGTGTACCTGAGATAAAATCGGAGCTAAAGCCACCCGGTATGCAACTAATCCAACTCTCTCTAGAATTTCATATGGTCCAATGAACCTTGGACTCAGCTTTCCTTTCTTACCAAATCTCATCACACTTTTCTATGGTGAGACTTTGAGAAAAACATGATCACCTACCTCAAAAGTTAGATCCTTCCTCCTATTGTCTGCATAACTCTTCTGCCTACTCTGAGCTGTTCTCATGTGTTTCTGAATCAGCTGATCTTTTTCTGCCATCTCTTTTACTAATTCTGGTCCCATAAACTTCCTTTCACCCACTTCATCCCAGAAAGATGGATTTCGACACCGCTTCCCATATAATGCCTCAAATGGTGCCATCTGTATACTGGAATGAAAACTGCTATTATATGAAAATTCAACCAAAGAAAGATGTTGGTCCCAACTTCCCTGATAATCCATCGAACAAGCTCGTAGCATATCCTCCATGGTCTGAATTGTTCGTTCTGACTGCCCATCAGATTGAGGATGAAATGCTGTACTAAAATTTAATTCAGTACCCAACGACTTCTGAAGGCCTTTCCAAAAGATAGAAGTGAACCTGGGACCACGATCAGATACAATGGAGAGAGGAACTCCATGTAACCTGACTATCTCTTTAAGATACAAACGGGAAAGTTGATCTAGGGAAAAAGTATCTCGTATAGTAAGGAAATGAGCAGATTTAGTCAAGCGATCAACAATTACCTAGATTGCATTATTACCTCGAGATGTCTTCGGTAATCCCACAACAAAGTCCATGGATATATTCTCCCATTTCCACTCTGGCACTGGTAAAGGCTGAAGCATCCCTTTCAGTAACGGCCGCTCTGCTTTAACCTGTTGACATGTCAAACACTTCACAGTAAAATCAGCAATATCTCGTTTCATTCCATCCCACCAGTAATACTCCCGCAGATCTCTGTACATCATAGTACTTCCAGGATGAACTGAAAACGGAGAACTATGAGTTTCACATAACAACTCTCCCTTCAACTGTGAATCACAAGGCACACACAATCTCTTCCCAAATCTCAAAACACAATCATTATCAATGTTGAATTTAGGCAACTTACCTTTCTGAACCAGCTCTACCTTTTTCTGCAACTCACTGTCTTGCTTCTGTGCTTGCTTGATTCTATCTGATAGAGATGATCTCACTGATACCTGAAACAAAACAGAAGAACTTCCTGCACCAACAACTTCTATGCCAAAGTTCATTAAATCCTTAACCAAAGGATCATGTTCCAAACGCAGCATTACTAATGAAGCATTACTTTTTCAACTCAAAGCATCAACCACTTTATTTGCTTTTTCCGGATGGTAATGAATTATACAATCATAATCCTTGATTAATTCTAGCCATCTCCTCTATCTCATGTTTAAATCTTTCTGAGTGAATATATATTTTAAACTTTTGTGATTAGTATATATTTCACACATTACTCCATATAAATGATGCCTCCAAATTTTTAAAGCGAAAACAATAGCAACTAATTCCAAATCATGTGTAGGGTAATTTACCTCATGAGTTTTCAACTGTCGTGAAGCATAAGAAATTACCTGATCATTCTGAATTAAGACGCAACCAAGTCCTTTCAATGAAGCATCACTGTATATAACAAACTCACCATTCCTGTAAGGTAGTGCCAAAACTGGAGCATTTACTACTTTTATTTTCAATTCCTGAAAACAATCATCACATTATTTTGTCTAGATAAACTTAACATCCTTCCGAGTTAGCTTAGTCATTGGACTAGATAACCATGAAAAATTTCTATCAAACCTTCGGTAATAGCCTTCCAAACCAAGGAAGCTATGAATCTCAGTTACATTTGTGGGTCTTGGCCAGTCTTCCACAACTTTTGTTTTTTCAGGATCAACAGTTATCCCATCTTTAGAAACAATGTGACCAAGGAAAGAAATTTTTTGCAACCAAAACTCACACTTGCTGAATTTTCCATACAGTTTCTTTTCTTTTAAGGTTTGCAAGATAACCCTTAAATGTCTTTCATTCTCCTGTTTACTTTTAGAAAACACCAAAATATCATCAGTGAAAACCACCACAAACTTATCCAAGAACTCATGGAAAATTCTATTCATTATGTCCATGAATACAGTAGGTGCATTGGTTAGCCCAAAAGGCATTACTACAAATTCATAATGGCCATATCATGTACGGAACACGGTCTTCGGAACATCTGCTTCCTTTACCTTCAGCTGATGGTACCCCGATCTCAAGTCAATCTTTGAAAAATACTGAGCTCCCTGGAGCTGATCAAACAAATCATCGATATGAGGCAAATGATATTTGTTCTTAAAAATGATGTTATTCAAGGCTCTATAATCAATGCAAAGTCTCATTGATCCATCTTTCTTTTTAAAAAATAAAACAGGAGCACCCCATGGTGATGTGCTAGGTCGAATAAAACCTTTTTCTAATAAATCTTGCAATTGCTCCTTCAACTCTAAAAGTTAAATTTGAGCCATTCGATAAGGGGGTTTTGAAATTGTCTTAGCATCAGGAACTAAGTCAACAGTAAACTCAACTTACCGATCTGGTATTATTCCAGGCAACTCTTTAGGAAAAACATTAGGATACTCATTTACCACTGGCACATCATTAATCTGAACAGTTCCTTTATTTTCAATGATGTGTGCAAGGTAACATTCATTTCCATCTTTTACAAGTTTCTTGGCCTCTTGATAAGTTATCAATAGTAAGGGTTCATTCTTGTACACAAAATGAAAGTCTTTCTAAAAAGAAACTTCTTTATCTCTACAGTCAATCTTAGAATGGTAAATAGAGAGCCAATCCATACCCAAGATAACATAAAACTCTTCTAGTGGTAGAACAATAAGGTTTGCAAGTAGGTTCTTTCCACAGATAAGGATATGAAGATTCTTATAAATTCTTTTTGCCTCAACATTTCCCCCAGGTGTTTTTACCAAAAGTTCAAGAGTCATTTCTTGAGATGGTATTCCCATTTTACTATAAAAGGTTTCAGAGATAAAAGAATGTGTAGACCCCGAATCAAACAACACACTGGCATAATCTGAAAAAACAAACAAAGTACCTGATACAACATAATTTGATGCCCCAACATCTGCTGAAGTAGTTGCAAAGGATTTCACCACCACTTTCTGCCAGTAGTCTAACTACTTCCCATCACTCAAGCTCTTTGTCGGACACTCGTTTGCATAGTGACCCATCTCATTGCACTTAAAACATTTCACTAACTATAAATCAAATTTGGTCTTACCTTCACCTTGATTTTTCTGTGAAATCACGAGCCTTATGTCCCATATTACCACATCGGTATCACTTTCCAGAATTCAGAAGATATTTCCCAGCTTGCCTTTTTCCAAATTTATCACAAACTAGAAACTTAGATTTCTTACCATCAGACTTTTTTGAAGAATTCTTCCCATTCTCCTGCCACCTTGGTCTCTTCTTCTGCTAGTTTTTATAGAAAACTTGATCATCGAAAAACTCTATTTCCACCTTCTCAGCACATCGAACAAGCTTTTCATAACTTTTAAACTCACGAGAATCTAATTCCCTTCGATATTTTGGCTTTAATCCTAAGTAAAAACTATTGATTTTACTGTCAAGGTCTCGGATAAAATTTGGAGCATACCTTGCCAATTGAGTGAACCTTTCTTCATAGGTAGCCACTGAGTCTTCCTCTTTCCTCAATTAAAAGAATTTTTTTTCCATCCTAAGTCATACAGCCTTAGGAAAATACTTTTCAAGAAACATACATTTGAATTCATCCCAGTCGAGAGCATAAATCTCATCAGTGTCCAAGATATTTTTAACCATCGACCACCACTGATCTTCTTCACCCTCCAAACGGTAAATAGAAAGACTAACCTTTTGATTGTCTAAACACCCCATGACATCAAAAATCTTCTCTAGTGCTTTAATCCACCCTTCAGCTGGCACAAGGTCAGATGATTCTCTGAATGATGGGGGATGTTGCCTCATGAAATGTTCTACCACTAACATGTTCCTCTGTAGTTGATCTAGCTGATCTCGTGTATGGATACCACCGCCATTTATCGCTTGAGTCAACTGCGCCATTACTGCAACAAACTGTTTAGTTCCAATTCCGACCATCTCAGGATACTGATTCAGAAGGTTATTTCCTTCTGCATGCCTTCCTAGCACTTCTTCCCTGTTTCCTTTGGGAAAACCATTCTGAACAAACATGTCTTAGATGAAGCAACATGGTAATCTTCAAATGATATATCATTTAAATTTGACCATAAAAAAAATATTTTTGGATAATCATTTAATATAATTCTAACTCCTAAAGTTATCTAAACCAACCTCTGATACCAACTATAAGGCCCCAGCCTTAAACCTTACTTAATCTTGAGTTATTACAAGATTACACATTGAGGATCTTTTCGGGTTTAGAGTTTTAGAGAATTAGATCATAAAACTTGCATTACAGTCCACATATAAACAAAGTGGTTACATTAAGATAGTATTCTTCTTTCCCATAAATGGAAACATATTTAAAATAAAACATGGATTCTTTCTTGACACTTGCTTGACACTATCATCACATCATGTACCTTTTCCTTGACCTGTGAAAAACATTTCAAAAAACTTGGGATGAGCATAAAAAGCTCAGTAAGGGATATAAAAATATGGAAAGGAAACATGGGTACATATATACATAATAATGAAATCATACTTTACCCATAAAACATAAGCACTTTAACATACCTCATCAAATCATGAATAAATCATAGAAATCATAAGACATAAAGGTAACTTGAGGCATTCATAACATTCTTACGTACGGAGTACCCCTCTTGGTTACGTTTGGAATACCCATCACAGTATATTCCATAAATCACTTCGGAGAATCCTTAACGTTTCACTCCTTCGCGTTACCCAATGCATTGGAGAGCAATATCGGGCTCCCCCGCCCTTAGTTTATCACGGAACCACCCGTCTTCAAAAAGAACCTCAACATAATCGTATCACATAAAACATGCATAAAGGAAGCATAACATTTACACCTTTCAATCACAAGATATCAATACAACACATTCAAATAAAAACATTATGAAAACCATTTTCAATACCAAAATAAAAGAAAAGTAAAACATGGTATTTATATTTCTTTTTTAAAAAAGGTATGGCTTGTAGAGGAAGCCGAAACTCAAATAATGGTCACGGCATCGGAGAAGTTGTTGTCACCGCATACGTATGACAAAAACATTCCCTTTTGTCGTTTAGTAAATGCTTCGTATAAAAAAGATTCCTTCTGGATAAACGTAAATGTCAAAGGGTTTTATACACCATATAAAAGAAGGTTTTGTATAAAACAAAATATGCCTCAATGAAAGGAGATTGAGATGAAGTCCCATACCTCGGGTCCGACTTGACTCGGTCGTTCTTTAATCTCCTGAATAATAAAAATGAGTTAATTTCTACTTGTTTAAGAACCCTTTTCAAGCTCATTATTCCTTTCATATTACTTATTTCCATGTCATAACACTATGTAATTATTTAAGTTAATAACGTTCGTTTTAACTATCATTGGTACTTGAGTCAAAAATAAACCCTTTATAATTAAAAGTTGTTCATGTATCCACTATACCCAAAATTATAATCATGATTTACATATAATATATATCATATATATCCAGTATATGCATGCATTTATAATATTACATAATCATTTAGAGGTAAGAAATGAAATGCACCGTTCATTGAGACGGTAAGCCGTACGTACGCATGAAAGCTACTTTCATTTCTATTTCGTATTTTATATAATGGAATCATAATTATATAAAGGTATATTATAATTCCAGTGTAATATCATATACAATATCATAACTCCATCCTTTATACGTCCCACATATGGTATTTAAAGAATGAAATCACATTGAGGGGGCGGTAGTCCGCACTTCCTTAAAGGAAGATATCACGTTTACCCATAATGGAAACCATAAAGGTATGCCCAAAATGAAAAATACAGAAGCTTAAAGAAAACATAATCATATTATATATCATATATAAATATAGTGACATCTTAATTGCCACCTTTGAAGGTGTTAAAAGAATGTTGAACAATCATCGTTTCGGGAGGCATAAATTCACTATCCACGGAAACAGTATGTCCTTTAACCATTAGATGTAGTTGTGTGTAAGTGTAGCTAGAATAATTCTTATAAAAAAATCCTAGTATATTTAAGATACTGGAGTTTTTACAAAAGAAATGAATAAAAAGATTTTAGGGGGGTTGGAGAAGCAAAATAAAACAAAAGGACTCAAGTGAAGACATTACCTTAAAATCGGGTAACTCCATTTGGTTTGAGCTCAAAGGCTTCCTTGGGAAGACTTATGCCCAAATTTAGGCTTCAAGGAGTAATAGAGGGATGTGGAGAGACAAAATGGGCAGGGTTTGGCTGAGCCAAAGGCTTTGGGAGTGTGGGTAAGGAGGTAGAGGTGGGGGCCTTTTATAAGAGTAGAGGAGGGGCACTCTTGGAAAGTAAAGAAATGTTACTTTATTTGAAAATGATTTTCGGATTCAAAAGGTCCCACATTGATATAATTCGTGGGTAAGGTGATAAGGGTTCGAAATCCACCCATCCAATAGGTTTTTGACATGTGTAGGTCATAGATTTTATATTATCATTTAATTTTATTTAAATCCTTTATTAATGAGGTAATCGATGCATCCTCATGATGTCATAAATAATTTAATTTATATAATGTCTAAAAATTATGAAAAAAATACTATGATGTAGGAAATATTTTTAGCTTTCCAATGAATAATTATAGTCTAAAATATCAACTATGTATACAAAATTAAAATTTTTTTAATCAAGTGATACATTCTTGTTATATTTACTTTCTTTAAAAAAATAAAAAGATAACAAGTCACTTTCCACAAAAGTGATTCCATGGGGTAACCAAGTTCGGAACAAGACATATCATGGTCGTACATGAGACAACCAGTAGAATTAGGGCACATGTTGGTGTCATTTTTGTATTATTATGATATTATTTTATTATCCTTAACTACCCGATTACTCATTAATCAAGATAATTAAAGATAATTACCGTCGTTACTATTCATAATGTCAATAAACAAAAGAGTCTTGATTACATAATTTGGACCTTATGATTCCAAATATGTAATCCATTTTACCAAATTCCAAACACAGAAATTGAAAAAATTTATTTAAAAATAATTCCCGTTGTCAAAACAAATAGCGGGTTTTTTTGAAACAATATCTATGAAAAGTTTGGCATTCGTTTATGCCCAATTCCATTGTGAAATTAATCCTAATGACCAAAATTGGATTAAATGGTAAAAATATATTCTAATTTAACTTTAAAACCAATTAAAAATATAATATAATCATATAAATAAATTAGATTAAAAAGCAATTTTAATGTAAAATGCAGTATTTTTCACTATTCATTAAAAAATGAACATTGTCAGAAAAATACCAAAAATTCACACAAAGTAAATTTTGATGTCCCAATCATAAAGAATACGTTTATTTTGAAAAACATAGCTTATTAAATTGTCAAAAGATAGATTTAAAAATGGTTTTCCATCAAAAGGGAGTAAAATAATCTTTTAAAAAATATTAGTGTATTCCATGCATAAGATTGTATTTATTTTCATTTTAAGTCCCTAAAACACTATCTTATTCATTAATAGAAATATATAAAAATATCTATTATTCATTAATTACTTGGGATGTTACAATCATATACTCCTCTTATCTGACCAGTGATAACCTTGATAATTCTACACGAAATACATCTAAAAACTGATCGACCACTGCTAGTAGACTGATTCTACCAACCTCTTACAATGATGAAAAAGTCAAGGACACTACCTAATATACTATTGACCAAACTGATGGTTCCAACATATCTATTTCACCCCCATTCATATTTTACTCTTCTATAAAGACATTTCTGACGCAATCCTTGACCGTGAAACTCATCTTTCCCACAAAACAGTAAATGCGGGCCTTAAACATAACCAACCAATATCTATACAGGATTACATAATACACATCCATCTCAAGCACTGAGAAATCCCACAGTAACTTAAACACATTCAAAAATACACAACATTCTCTCCAATGGAAGGATTGACACTATTTTTTCACCAAGAGGAGTTTGATGTTTTAAAACCAAAGGCATAATTTTCACACATAACCCAAGAAAATAATCAATATGGGAAGAAATGAAATAATGGGAAACACATGTATCAGGAAACAATTTCAAAAATGGAGAATCATAATAATTGTGCCTCTTAATGTGGATGGTCCTGATTGATCATCCATCACAACCTTCTTAGATGTGAATAACTACTTGCTTTCAAAACACAACTCTTTGTATCCCAACTGAAACTTTCCCTAATAAGGAGTCATTGTATTCCAAGAATCACCATGATAATATCACCCCAAATTATGAGTCTTATGATACTTACATCA
This sequence comes from Viscum album, assembly GCA_963277665.1. Lineage (NCBI taxonomy): Eukaryota > Viridiplantae > Streptophyta > Magnoliopsida > Santalales > Viscaceae > Viscum > Viscum album. Next base: position 1,064,912,728 of record OY728140.1, read on the forward strand.
CCCCGTCGAGGAAAATGACAGTTGTGAATCCAGAGAAGTGTCACGGACACCCGACCTCAGAGCATTCCTACAATACCACTCATGATGCCCAATCTGCTTCCAATTATTACATGATTGAGGTTGTGTCATACGATAATGCTTGATGTGCCCAATATAACCACACTAAAATCTTCTTGGATTACTCTAAGGATTTAGATGTAGATTTACCAATCCTACCGTCCAATTATGATCCATACTCCCACCCTAGAAATATGTTCCCCTCTTCCTCTTACACCAAGCGCTAGAGTTCCCACTATTCCCCATGGGTACCAAAATAATTACCCTACTCGTACCCCAAAAGGGGTCCCTTATAGACACTGAGGCTCTATTCAAGATCTACTTCTAATCACTTATAAACAACACTAATAAATTCGAATGAATTTCCTACCTCAACCCAACTTCAAAGATATGTGCCTTCAATGGTGTACTACCTGCCACCTTAGTTGCAAACTGCATTGTGTTCATAAATATAGATTCATATTCCATTACCAACAAGTTATCATACCTCAATCAATATAAGTCCATTGTGTGCAGAATTCTAACTATATGAGGGTATGATTGTTTGTTAAACAATTCTTCAAAACCCTCCCATATAATCACTTTTTCTTTTCTAGATTGAAATGCCATATCCCACCACTAAAGGGAAAGATCATCTACATATAAGTGGATAAATAAAATTTCAAATCCAATGATTTTATCAAGAATTAATATATACTATTTATTCTTTTCGTCCATGATTCTTACCTTTAAGCCTCTGAATCTACCTGAAATATGAGTTTATGAAGCTTTTGAAATTTCTCTACATGATCCACATTCATTGGATCATCCAAATTATTTCCACTTTCCATAGCATGAATTCATTCACTATACTGGACACTAGAAATTTGTTCAACTGGGTCTCAGGTGAAACAATATTCTCAACAACATCCTCTTTTCACCTTCCACGATGTGTACCTGATTCTATTTCTTTCAACATAAAAAATACAATTTGTCTCACTCCATAGAAGATTAAGCCGTATAGTTTCAAATTCAATTACATTTAAACTATCAAAACCTGGATTTCCACAAGTTCACATTTCCCATATTGTACCATTTTTGAAAAATTCACTATGTTATGAACATCAACCCATTTTCAACATACCAAAACCACTCACATTTCAAATCCACACATTTGAATACCAATATTGATTTTTCAAAATTCAAACATTCATATCACACCATAAATCATTATACCCAAATGAAATATGAAACTTAGTGGGAATTCATTTATACCATGAATTCCATCCATATATCATTGTCTACACCCATGACAGTGAGATTTCCAATGATTATAAGTGTCTCTAAAACAATTTTGTGCACAACTCCTTGTTAACATGATATTCAAAATAACATGGATAGCTACATCATTTTATTCCATACATGTCTTGTTATGACAATCCTAATCTTTTATACCATCCCAACTGAAGTAATATACCAAGAATGAATTCCAACACTAAGACCAATAATCAACGACAAAGGACCGAACAAATGATACTACTTTTAATGACCTTCCTTTTTCTATTGGCCAAGAAAAAAGTAAAGGCATTACTTGGCCTTAATAATTATTCCCATGATTCCAATAGATGGAAATAAATTCCATGGTATTCAAAAAAATTTGGGGAACGATTTTCATTTAGAACACAACCAATCAACCACAACAATATGATGGATGCAAACCATTACCAAATCTTACCCAATACCAACAAAAACCCAACCATTTCACAACAATGTGAATGACCAATATAAATAAACCACAATATCCATCATCAAGGTTCCAAGTGGATGAATCAAAAATAAAAATCAAAGAAAACCTGAACACACTACATGGCTCCACACCAAGATCAATGCTCTAAGAACCAAAATACCACCCAAGCATCACAATGAACTGCTATAAAAATGAGATTCCTTTCCTTTACATGGGTCTCAGAATACCACATTTGGAAAAGTACCAAAGTTCCAAAGTATCTTGTGAGTGAATAAATACTCATTAAGAATTCCCCAAATGACTTCCCCACTCATTACACTTGGATAAATCAATTATCACATTTAAATAAAATTGTGTATATAAAACATTAAACAGTTCAACAATTTCCAACAAGAAAAACACACCCTTACCAAGATATTTCCTCCCAAAACACACAATAAAAGGTAAATCAAAATTTTTTTATCATCCATTAATTATTATTGAGAGAAAAAAAATTACACTTTTCATAAACACATCAAAGAAAGAAACCAAACATGGTATAACTTCTCGCTCAGGCTGTACACTACTATTTTAATCTAGTGGTACTTCTTAACCACTTAACATTAAAGTTGGACCCTATGTATGCTATCAGTACCATTTTTCTAGTGGTCCTCCCCACCAACATCACATAAATTCATCAAAAACATCGATATATAACCAACAACAAGAACACCGTAACCAAGGAATAAACCTAATTCAACCAACAATTTCAATCTATGTCCCACAAAACATCAATATATCACCCATTTATTTAAAACACCCTTAAACCATTTTTCATTCCAAATTCACTTTATATAAAAAATAAATTATTGGAAACCATATTCAAAAAACAATTTTCCAAAAATCAGTCATGCCAATGATTTTAAAATCTTGATTTTAAAATAAAGTAATAAGAATATTACACAATAATAACTATTTTCCCAAAAAACCCTATATTCACACAAAATTGGTTTCAAAAAAGATTCCAACTAGATTAACACAATCATTTTTAAGAAAAACTTTTCAATTTGGAATTATGACTTCAAGTTAAATCAATTTGGAGTTGAGAGGGAAGCCACATAATTTAGGGTTTCAGTGAAATCGGCCAACGCCCAATCACACCACAAATCTAGGTGAAAACTCCACGAAACCACCTTAAAGCCCCTTACCAAACATAAAAAACCTCACTCATAACATTTTAGGAAAAAACCTATATTCACAATGAATATGATGTAGATCATGAAAAATGTGAGATATGTAGTTCTAGATATATGGAAAGCCAAGAGAGAAACACGAGAAGATATTTACTGGAGAAGAAACTCCTTAGATGCACCTTAAAAACCCTTCGATTCAATTACAAAGCGAGTGGGAGAGGCCTATTAACCCTATAGAACAATTAATCCCACGTAGGATTTTAGTTTGGTAATAAATGGAGTGAAACATGTCAATCCCTCAAAATCCCATTTTTTAAACCCTCTTTTTTCGCCAGACATGGTTAGCTTACACAATTAGGGAAAATTGTGTGTTAGTCATGTGCTTTCCACTACCTCGAATTGAACCCCACATGGCCTCCTCAAACAGTTAGAAAAACTATTCACAAACCATGCAAAAGCCGACTCCCTCTATTTTCACATTTTATTGGGGATTCCTCATGGTTTCCCCTAACCGTGTTCAAACCGTGATCCCCTAAAAAATCCTCAAAATCATTTCAAATCCCTTCCAAACACTACAAAACTCTCTAAAACTTTTCCTAACCACATCAAACAAATAAAAAGGCATAAAACGAGTTATATAACACAAATCAGCGGTATTAAATTTTTTGAACATTTAATTTAAATAAAATATATTATATATAACATTTATTGTATTTACAAATATGTCACCTATATCTCTTATAAAACGAACCCACTTCTCACTAACTCAATGCATTCTATTATATGTCATTAATATGAAAAAAATATATCCCACATTAAACACTCTTAGTTTTAGGAACTTTTTATCCCATTATGAATTCATAATGATCAATTCTCTATAAGGTATGTCAAGAGGGGTTGAATATATATGTGTAAAAAATAAATTATTCTCACATTTTCATAAATATATTAAATTTATTACTTTTTTAAATACTATTTTTCATATTTATAATTTTTTAAATCATTGTTCATCTCCGTTATAGATATTATCATTACTAAATACAATATTCTTATTAATTCTAACATCATAATATGCTCTTATTAAGATATATTTTACCGCATAGATTAATAGTGTTATAGTGATTATGTCATGAATTATTATGGAATTTCAGATATGATATTATTTTATTACATTAGCGAATTTATAATTAATTAGTGAATCTATAATTTGTTCAATTTTTTTAATTCAATAAAATATAAAATATTATTTTCAATAATGTTAAAAAAATAGATGTTGAAGTGTTTCCTGAAACTGATCACTATATGTCCCATTAAATTTAAATATGAATATAAAAATATAAAAAATTATAGAAAACATCATATTAATTTTATTAATAAGGAAATCATGACACATATGGATGGGCCAGAATAATATTTTGATAACATTTTTGGAAAACATAATATTTAACACAAAAATATAGATTTTAATAATGAATTATTACTATGTTGGAAATAAAAATGTTTCAGTGAATATTTTATAATATGATAAAAATAAATATGTTTAAAATAGTTATTTAAAATATATATACATTTAATAAACATGTGGATAGGTTGTGTCCAACTATTTTAATTTCTGATATAATAGTTTTTTCCTCAATTTCAGTTCATTAAGACCTGTGTTAGAATATAAAACTAATTTCACTTATATGGATTATATAATTAATCATTAAAATATTATATCATGAATTTAATAATATTCATGTACTTTACATTACATATCTTGAAATTTATTTCAAGGAGATTTTATTTTTACAACAATTATGGGTTTTGTTATAAATCAATTCTTTAATTGTTTTCATGTTTTTTACCCTAGGAATTCCCATCATAATCCATTTTAATTAAAGAAAATTAATTTATATACCCCAGTGATGGTTTAATGTGATTGTCAAATAAAATAAATTTTCATTACAATATATTTTATTTAAATCATTCTAATGTTTTCTGTTTTTTTTTAATTTTTGACTATCATTGAAAATGATTGACAAGAATATCATTTTAATGTTTAATACATGAAATATTTTCCATCTATCATATTCATCCATTATTTTTAAACAAAATTATTAGGATTACGTGTTTTTTAAATAAAATTTAACATCTATTAGTCTTTTATTTATGTCATTCAATTAGATGGTATGAGACGAAAGTGTTATACCATAAATTTATTTTCAACATATATTTATTATTATCTTATAAATGTTTTTTCATCTATGTCAATAGATTTTTAATATTTTTTATGATCAATTAAGAATATTATACAATGAAATAATCTTTATTCATTTTTAATGAAATATTTGTAATTCTTATGGAGGTTTTTATGAAAATCAATTAATTCATGGGGTTAATTTACCTTTATTTGAAATAAAAAAGTTATTATATTTTTTCAGAACTCATATATATTGTGTTGATAATGTGATCGATTGGAATATAAGTATATATACATATTTTGTACTTGGAATAGATTTAAAAGACATGTGATAATATTTAAGTGACGTGAGGCTAAATCGAATCAACTAAGAGGTTCGGTCCACTAACCTTTAATGAGAATTCAAAGTGAACCAATTCCACTATAAACCTATGTGCACTATGTAATGATTTTATTTGTAGTGAACCTTAAAAATTAAATAATTTTATATTCTTATGTATGTGTGATAATATTATTCCATATATTAATTTATTATTTCCCCTTATGAATCATGATTTATTGATTTTTACACTCTTATGATTCATAAATTATGTCATGACAAAGCCTTACACCATAAAAATTTATTTACGATATAATAATTATTATATAAAATTTAAATATGTTATGATCATATACCATGATTTAGATTTCATAACCTTATTTAATTCTTATGATCACTTATGATATTAATTTGTAATATCCTTTCTTAACACATAATGAGCATTTGACATCACCCCATTTTTTGTTTCAATTTTCATAGGTTATGTCGAAAGGTGTTTTATATGATACACCTATAGGTGTGTTATTTCCGATGAGTATTAGTGATAAATTTTTAAATGTTGTTGTCAAATAACCTTTTTATGTATATAATATTAAAACGTTAAATATATTTTTCGTTTTCTAGTGTGAAATATTATAACATGTATTGAATATTCAAATAAAATGACATAATATGCATGTATTTTATCCTTACACTTCATCATTGAAAATTATTATTGTAAACATTGGAATCATGTTAAGTTTTTGTAAAACCAATTAACATGGATTTTAATTATATGATTTGCTTGTAGATTCATAGTTTATCATTATAGGAAGATGTAATAAGAAAATGTATTTTATTTTTAAAAAATATAGAATTGTATCTTCCTTATTAATCGGGATTATAAATTGGAAAAAAGGTTTTACTATAGTTTATATGTATTTTTTCAGTTTTTTTGTAATATTTGAGAGTGTTTAAAAAACATTATGATGGTTGTTATTGGATGTGATAAATATATTATAAATAAATAATATTTATCATAAACATATTTTATTTCTAAAAAATATTATATAATATCATAACATAGTGACTATTTTGGGTGAGGTTAAAGAAATATTTCTCACCCCAATGACATGAATTGAGAATTGGGACATCTCACCATAAAATAATGATATAGGAAATAGTTATATTCCTTTAACATGATGTTTCATTTTTTGGATATTTTTACATTTTAAACATGATTCAATATTATTTTACTATGCAATAAAATTATTCAAACATGAAAAATAGATTTATCTACGATGAAATAAATACTAGTTTCATGAATTGATGCATCCTATTAACTACTATCATTCTTAAGAAGATATTTTATAGCCAATTAACTCTCTCTTTCATATGATGTAGAAAACTAAAAATCTAAATGTACAACATATATATTTGTCATTCCATAATTAATTAATGTTTTATTGCAATATTTTTCAATAAAATAATAATTAATTTTTTAATATATTATAATGTGAAATTTGCAGACCATTATCATAAAGAATATGATAATTTAAATACATGAATCCTTAAATTTTAATTCATATACTATTTTAAAAGTTATACTGAAATAATATCAATAAATATTGATTGTGATGATACAAAATAGAGATTATTTTTTATTTAAGTAGGTATTCTCATTCATAATATAAAATTGTGAGATGTAATATATTTTTTTCTTTTAAAACATAATGTATTTGATAAATTGTTTCACACACACCGCTATACCCAAACAAATATTATAACATTATATAACTATTAATATGTATCTATATAGTTGTTTTGTAAAAAATAAAAGTAATAAAATTATTAAATATGTATAGAAATAAAAAATTGTCATTATCAATTATAAGGATATGATAAATTTAATTAGTTTATAAAAAAAGTAATAAGGCTGATTTATGAATTAAAAAAGAAACCATTCTAAAAAAGTTTTTTTATTTTGTTATTGAAATTAATATTAATATTTTTGATAAAATAAATTTTATATATTAAAAATATATTTAATAAAACTTTATTGGTAAATTATTGGAAATAAGAATACAAATAATTGATTTTTTTTTCTGAAAATGTTCTTTTATTATGTTAATGTTTTTATTAGTTTTTTATATTTTTTAATTGTAAAATTATAAAATTATAAAATTTTAATTTAATACAGTACAATCAATTTTTTAAATTATTATTTCAATATTATCAATATTCTAATAGATTTTTTTTCTATAATAGTCGATTTTTAGGTGAAAAATTAATAATAAAATTTTTACCAAAATTAAAACTTTTAGGAATTAATCATTTTATGATAAATAACTAGAAGTTGAAATATCCATTAAATTGATCACTAATGTATTAAAAGATTATTAATAATTTTTTTAAATAGAATCCGTTATTTATTAAACCTATTTTTAATCATTATTTACTAAAGTAATATTTTACAATAAAACACTATTTTTCTATCTCATTATTTAATTATTTTTTATGTAAAATTTAGTTAAGGATTTAAATGAAAATTAAAATCTTTTTTATTAAAATAATCTTTTTTTTCAAGAAGATGATGGAAAATTACAATTTTATCCGTGTCATAAATTTAATGATTAATAATAAATTCTTTAGAAAAGCAGGTTTATACTCAATACGTGCACAAATTATAAAAATGATTTGACTTACTTATAGATTTTTGTTTCTGATAAAAATGATTTAATATTTTGAATTAGTACATAAAAATATGTAACAATTCATATTTAAATTTTGATAGAAAACATTTATTTAGTTTTGTAATAACTAGTTTCTATCATAAAATAGAAAATGAAAACATTTATAAATCTAAATGTAAAGAGATTATTTATTTAAATAATAACTAGTTTTGACGATGAAACACAAAAATGTTTAAAGTAATAAATATAGGGGTAAAAAGATTCAATTACATTGAGAACAAATTATTAATGGAGTGGATGAGATAATATTGAAATCATATCATCCCACACTCCATTATTATCCATTTTTTTCTACATTACCCGTGAAACATCAGATCTATCTATATTAGGTTAAAATATTTATTAATATGGGATAAAAAAATCATAAAAATTTTCTCTCAGAACACCCTAAAAACCACTCCAAATATTTTTTTTCATATCAAAATTTTCTCTTATTCCATCATTTATTATCCCCCTACACACTCTTCAATTTATGGTCCCCTAACATTAGCCTATTCCATCCCTTTCAATAGAGACCACCAAGGAATAGTTGAAGTCCTCAAATATGTACAATTTTTCCTTTCTTTCATTTATTTTATATAATAAATTTCAAAATATATATTTATCAATAATATATTAAGACATAAGAATTTATATTAATATATTTGAAATTATTTTTTTGGGAATAAATAGTATCCACCTTTAAATATTTTGAATAAGAAAAAATTGACATTCATGGTTGAGTGCATGTTTTGTTCTACCTGGAGCATAATATATCATTTTTCGTATCCGCCTCACATGGACGGTCCTCCTCTTGAGTTAAATAAATATTTTTGATATTTTAAATATTTTTATATTCCTAAATGATAAAAATTATTGTACATTTCTCCCAATCTATTAAAAATTAATTCATCATCTATGCATATATATAGACCATATCCACCATAGAACTATTAATTTCCTTTTATATTTTCATCATATACACATATTTATTGAAATGAGAATGTGTTAAATGGATAAATATGATGATTTTAAAATTGTACTGGTTATTGAATTAAATAGTGGTTAATCTATTAACAATTTGAGAAATAATCATCTATTGTAAAATTCAATTACCTAAAGGAGAATTTTAAGAGTAACAATTAAGGTAATTATAATATATAATAACATAATATCGGTTATCATGTTCTTATATGACATTAAAATTATTTTATATCATGCTAATAAAAACTAAATAGGGTAATTATTCATTTGTATAATTTTCATGACAACAAAATCAGTTTATAATCATTCATTAATTATGATGTTTTCTTTTAAGGGTAAATTTAACCACCTCTTTAATATTAATATAAATTTATATCATGGATGAATATATAGATTTTATATAAGGTAATATATGACACCCACACATATATAGATATATATTTATATATGAAAATAATAATTCTGTTTTGGTTATGTAATAGTTACATTTATAAGAAACTTAGTAGTTAAGATAAAAATATCTGTTCATGAAATATCATGAATCCATATGCATATATGATTCCATCATTATTGAACTTAAGTAAAAATTCCATAGGATAAAGTTTTTATTTTATAAATAATTATTAAAATTTAATTATAGAATATTTTATTAGATAGGATTGATGAAAATTGTTATAAGAATGAAGATAAACATAGTTATTACGAAACTATATCAAAATCATAGAGATTACTCACACCCTGTATAAAAAATAGGTAATCAATAAAAATTATAAATTATTGAGTAATTATAAAAAATATTCATAAAAGGATATATATATATATATATATATATATATAAGAAAGAGGTTCTAAAATTGGTGATGAAGATATTTAGTTTTCTTATATATTATGTTATATCACATTTTGAGTATGTAATAATCACAATATGGTGTTTATTGTCTATAATTTCAATTCATTGGGATATATTTATGTTACACACCATGTTTTCTATAGACTATTTTGATTATAAACCCAATAAATTTAATATAATGGGTAACACATTTTTTATGGTATTTAACATTCAATTTAATATTCAATCATTAAATAGATTTTTATTTCAATATTTTTAATAATATATATTTTTTGTTGTCATAAATTATTATTCTTTATGTCAAAATTCATGTTATGAACCATGTTTCATTTTTTTGTGTTCTATTGAATTACAATCCAATGAATCATATAAAAATTATTTCTTTGTAATTAATCATATATAAAAATCCATATCACGTTATTTTCATAAAATATATCTTGAATGTGGTGTCACCTTAATTATTCAAGTTTTAGTAAAAAAATTATTTATTGAACGATGATAATTATTTTGAATTTATATTATATAAATTATAGAAATTATTAACATTTATTATATTTTTTTTTCTCATTGTATACTTTTTTTCCACTGTCCAGTTTTCAAATGATTAATGTGTCATGAAGTTTATTTCATGTAGGGGATATTTATAACTAAAATATCCTTTATATGAGTTATAATGTTTTATCTTTTAATTTTATTTTCCATGATTGGGATGTCTCACACTTTGATTTAATTATATGGTATCTTCTCTTCCTCTCTTGAAATAATTTCTTGTTTATTCAATGATTTTACATTTTGAAATCTATTACTATAAATATTTATCATATGTCAGATTAATTCACATCCTATTTAATGATGGTTTTCACTCATTGTCAATATTTTTCTTTCATGATAATATTATAAATTATAAATAGAAAAATAATTATTATTTATCATAAGTATCTTATATATTTCCTTTAACATATTTTTAAAGTGATATGTTATTAATCATTATATAATGTTTGTTTTTTTAAAATATATAATGAAAATAAAAATGGGGTTTCCATTCATGATCAAATTATTTTTCAACAAAACCATATTTAATTACATATAATTCTATTTTTAAAATTCTTCATAAATGTTAATTCTTTTGAAAATGTTTTCTACAAAAAATCACATCACCTTTTCAAGAAATATATATTAAAAAATGATCCATAAATAAATATTCATAAAAAATCATATGTATTTTTAAAAACCCTATTATATTTTCCCATAAATATTCCTTTATATATTCAGAAGGAATTAAATTAATGATATGTACGATTTAGGATATAACCACTATTTTGTTTTATAAAACTTGTATTTTGGTTGGATTTAAATCCCAATATAAAAAATTCACATTATTTACCCATACCTATTTTGTACCATTCTAATCATTCATATTTAAAGATTGGTTTATATATATATATATATATATTTCCTTTGTAACAAAATTTATATTTACATTTTCAACCATCCAACATCATTTTGTAGAATTATTGTGATCTTGAGAATAAAATTATCTCATATGGGTAATTTTGATATTATGTATATTTTTAGATGAATAATGATTATTAATAACTACTAAGGTTGGTGGATTTTATATTGAAGACATGTATATTTGTGTTTTTTAAAATATGGGTTATTATAAGAACAGTTAATTATGTACTTTTTATTCATTTTATCATATGATGAATGAATTGAAATTAATTATTGATATGTGGTTCATCTTTATATATAGTCTATTGAAATTTTGATAGGTCTTATATAAAAAAATAATAGGAATGTTTTATTATTCTAGTATAAAATATGGTATTTACAAACAAAATGGATTAATGATATGATTTTGAGGTCTAATATCAATATTTAGTAGATTAGGTAATGCAATAAGATTTATAGATTTATGAATTTCATTTCTGGATAACTGGTTACAATAACCAATCAGATCCTTTTATTTATATTATTATTTAAGGATATGTTATTAATTTTTTTGTTATATTAAATTATTAATTTAACATTACGACCCTAAGACAAATTATTCCCTTAATTATATTTTTTTATAGAATGATTAATGAGAGTATAATATATCTTAGTGGGGTCATGAGGGTTTGAGACTTGGATATGTTGGAAAAGGGGAAAATCTATATGGATGGAATGGTTGACGCATGAATAGTGAAAACTATGCCCTATAACCATGAGGCATGTAGAAGAATGTGAATTGTTTAGGAAACCATGTGTAGTGCCTCTTTGAAAGAGTGAAACCTAATAATATTAGACAATAGGAAGTGAATGACCTCCATATGGGGTTTGAATCTATGAGGGAGGAAGGGAAAAATATGTGGAACAATTTCTTCTTGGATAGAGGTAACCTCAGGGTTGGTTCATGATTTGTAAAATTTTGTGGAAAAATCATGTCTCACTTAAAAAGTGTGAATTTTCCATTTTCCCTGTAGATATTATTTAATTGTCAAAACATTTTCTCCATAATTCAACTATTAAAAAATAATGATGAACCGAGTTATATCCCCTATTCCATGGGTGAATCTTTTTCAATAATGGACAATTTAGAGTGTTGTTTATTTGAATTGATGTTCTAGGAATGTCTTTAACTCATTTTCCATCCATTTTCTAAAATATTATTATTATGTTGTCTCCTATCCATATAAAACTCTAAACCAATATTTTACTAGGGTGCTCACTATTGTGAAGTTTGAGGAAATTTGAGGTTGAATTAGGTACCAGGTTTGGGTGATTGGGTTTCTATGAGCATGATGTAAATTGTAGAGATGATTTTCCCATGATCTAATTATTTTATAAGTATTTGTAGAGGTTCCAATTTACTAATTTTTTTCATTTTATTGAATATGAATATGTAATTTATTTCCAGATAGGAATTGAGGTGTGAGACCCCTCACAGACCCCATTGGGTTCTTTAATGATTTCAAACTAGATCTAGGGCTATCTAAGGGGTATACCAAACCATTATAATTGGTGAAATATTTTTGATAAAAAGAGATATAAAGTAATTATGAATGTGTATTTGTAGTTAACTTTAATTTGGTATATGTGAATGATTAATGGATTTACAAAAGTATTTTTAGTGAAGATTTCGTAAAATTCCATGTAGTATTTTTAAATGGTTTGAATGATGTGTTTTGGATTTTGATACGTGTATTTTTTCAATGAATGTATATGATTTTTTGAATGTGGGTATTGTTTTAAAAGGAGTTACTGATGTCAAAGTGATTTGATAAAGTGGTTTTATAATTATATTTTAAATGATGATTTCTAATTTTGTTGTGTTTTCCCTTATTGTGTAAATAATTTAATGTTACATTTAAATGTATCAAAATGGAAATGAACCACTTAGGGAATGGTTTAGTTTTTTTATTTAGGAAGACCCATGTTTTTATGTGTACATTCTAGATGTTATTTAAAGGAGTTATATTTTATTAGTGATCTATGCCATAATAAATTCGATTTGTTTTATCTATGACATTATTTGATTTCAAGGTTATGAGGGGTCTTTATTAATGGATTTTATAATACGGGTTAATATGGAAAAAAGATAATGATTATTTTTCAAATGGTATGTAATATTAGTGGGTTAGTGTAGTAAGGCTCTAATCCTTTGAGTTGGGATATAATTATTCTATAGTCCCAACCAATGGGTTTAATGACTATGGTATCCAACTGAGGATCCTCATCATTGGGTCTAGATAAAATGATTCTCTTGTCCAAACAATGTTTTTCCATGTATAGGATGTTGGATTGAGGATCTATGATCCTAATTTTGGAATGGTTTGAGATGTTGGATTGAGGCTCTATGATTCAAAAGTATGGACATGATATTTTTATTTAGACGAATGATCCAATGTAGAGAGTTAAATATCATTGATTCTTGAATAACATTTTGACTACATATATTCCAACCCTATATGATAGTGAAAAGGCTCCTTGAATGGCCACATTGGGTTTGGTTTGTTGAATTTCATGAAATAATAGAAAGGGAAAATGTTTATTTACCAATTTTCAGACATGATGCATGTTTAATTTTTTCCCTATTTATTTAAGGCAGATTATTTATCTTCATACATTTTTATATATATTAGTTATTTATTTATACTATATTTTTGGTGGACAAATTATTTTTACTCACACCCTACTTGGCCACTGTGGGACTTGGGTTCTAAATATGATGTTTTCTTATACATGTTCATGAAAGGAAACTGATGTTTGGTTTTTGGATGGGATGATGGGTTATATCATAGGATGTTAGGATATAGTTTTAATTTTGATAATTATTTCATTTTTTCATAGTTTCAGTTTTTTGGTTTTTAATAGTATGCAATCCAACAATGTTGGGTATACATTCACTATTTATGTTATGTTTAACATGGTTTATTGCTAACACTTTCCCCTTTTAATTCAGTTATACTATTTTACCAGTACAATATAACTGAAGATGTTATTAAAACTTCTTTTTCAATCTAATAACTAGTTATATCTTCCCCATTGCATCCCCATAAAACCATGCTTCTAGATTCCAACCTCTATTGCATATGCAAGTTCACTTGGGGTAATGTGGTGACCCGAATCAAGGCCCAATTATAGGGCCTCCCAGGTTGGGAATTTAAAATGGTATTATACACGGTTTCCATTTTAATAATATTTTGGAATAACAGCTATGAGATTAGGATATTATTGGTTCTTGGTAATTAGATTATTCTATGGTGTCTGCAGCCAAATGAACAGGGGGAAACCCATGTTTCTAGGGGTGGGAATTAATGTTCTATTTTTTTGGGTTTATTGTTACGTCCACATTGACTGGAGCACATTTTTGTGATTTTATTAATTTTTTTTGTTTTTTATCTAGTACCTGTATGGAAAGAGATGGAATATGGGTTCATGCATCTTGATACACACCAAGGATCAATATTTCATCCATACGTTTCCCATGATTATTAGTTACATGGGATTCATATTCTAGTAGGGTTACAATCATACTATAGTTTATTCCAGTTAGGCTTCTCATGAAATGACCATTAATGACACTTCATTGAAAATTTAATTTGAGTAAATATTTTATTTTTTAAATGTTGGCTAATAAAAATATTTTTTTATGGTATGTTTTGTTCTTAAAATTGTTGTTTTTCTAAAAAATTGGAAATGGGTAATGATGGAACCTTGAGATATGGGAAATGAGTATCTTTTATGTTGTTATCTGGCCAATTCTATGGGGGTTTTTAGGATTCAAATCACCCAATATTAAGACATAGTTTATATAAAATTGGGATTTTTTGAGTTTTTATGTGAGGGAAAATGATTGTTCTTATTGTGAATTCAGTTATGTTGTGACCTTGAGGTTGAGAGATAACATATTTTTATTTGGATTTCATGAGCCTTGTTGGTTGAGACCATGGTAGTTGTGTCTTAAAACCTAGATCATGTATTTGGTTCATAGTGTTAACATACATGGATGCATATATTTTTTGTGGGACATAGAGTAAAGTTTTCCCCAGTGCATTAGATATAGTGTATTCCAGAATTTCATTATTAGTGAGACCTGTGAGTTGGGATTTTATTAGGTTTTATGTGTCTCTCTTAGAGGGATAGCTAATTTACTTTTTTATATGTGACTTTATTTGGGGGATTTAGTGTCAGACGACCTTTGACATCATCTTGTATGATTGGTTGGCAATATTGTGAGTGTTTATTGGTGTGTAAGAAAACGTTGGATGTTTTGGACCTCATAAATATAACACAGAGAGTACTTCCAAAGTGAAGTTATAGCCAAGTAAGATAAGTGAGAAATTTTTATTTTTTGGGAAATCAAAGGTCACATTGATAGAGGTTATACCAGGGTAATTGGTGTCATATAATTTGATGTCCATGTGGATACATATGAGGTTGAACCGATTCACGAGAGGTGCCATATAATCTCAATAAATGTTATTATGTGTGACTTGGTTTCTTATTACGGTATAACATGTGTGTTTTTGGTTGAATGTAATGTTGTTTTCTAAGGGTAGGATCATTCATTCTTTCAGTATGGCTATTTTTAAAATCTATAATATAAAGATCAATGATAACTCAATATAGACATGTTTGATATGGATGTGACACTGAAGTGATGGGTCTTCACATTGTTGGTATTATTTCTGAAAAAATGTTGGCTTGTTGAAAGTGAACATTTGTAATTCTTCATGTATGATGGGTATGATGGTACAAGAGACATGTCTAACTATGTGATCAGTTATTTGGACCTAGATTTGGTGATGTAGGTATCATGGGATATTGATACATGTTCATTGCATGCCCCTAGAAATGTTCATTACTATGAGGGTTTTGATAAGAATATGGTCATGGGAACATGATGAAGATGCACAATTCCATTAGGGAAATGATAAAATGAGGTTCCAAAGAATGAATGTATAGTTTTTCACAAAATCAATGCGGGAATCACTGGTTATGTGAGAGACTGTTTGGTTTTTGATCAATGTGAAGGACCTATATTTTTCTATTTTCAATCTCCATGGTTGTCCTATAAGAACAAAAGTGTTGAGGGGAATTAACATATAAAGAAAATTTGGAGCATGGATTCATGTTTGAGAGTCATGATGTGGTGGTAAGTTTTGGTTGGCAATCCGACTAGTGTTTTTGTGGATATGTGTTGAGGAGTCATGTGATGTCATGGATGAATGTGGCTTACTGGTGGGTTATGGGGTCCCTATTGTGGGAGGTGATATCGAAAATGAAAACATTTTTATGGTTTTCATCAATGAAATATTAATATACTCGTTGATTAAGGATTAAGGACGATCATTCTATACATATTGAAAACATTCTATGTACACTAAGTGAGTTTCATCTATATTCCATGCCACTTAATGGATTTTCTATTTTATGGATAGTTAACCTCTTAGATGTCACATTAGTAGATTGGTATGTAGAAAATGGGATGGTGGAAGTTGCACCATAACTAGTGTGTGAGTAAGTTCCTCATGATAGACTGGGTGCTTGAAAATTCTAAATATGTAGTTCTTGGAATAAGGAAATGGGCAAGGGTTAAGGATTCTCTTTGAATCTATTTTCGGGGTTAGATGGCCATGCCCACTATTTGGTCTCTATAATGTTGTGATCATGAGTTGTTATTGAAATAATTTTTTTTGGTGGTTACAATGACACTCAAAAGGTAGGGAGTGATGTTCTAGATGTAGATGTGTAGTGTGGACTGTGGATTGGGTGTGTTGGAATCAGGATGTGAATGAAAAAACTACAAGGTACATGTTTGGGTACATAATGAAGGATAGATAGTCCCCAGATATCGCAGTAGATCAAGAGAAGTGTTGGATTTGATCTCAGGCTGGTTTTAAAAGAAACATTAAGTGATTTTGTTTTAGTAATTGACGTGAACAATAATTCATGATAATGGTTCATGGGCGAAATAGGTTTTGTGATATAACCTCATCAGGAGTTGAGAATGGACTCTAGTAGGTGCGTTATTATGATCTTAGAATGTGTTCATTTTTGACAGAATATTTTAAATTTAAATTATATATGTTCCAACAATGATTTTTGGGTGTTTTTGGGGAGATACATCCAGGGGATGGACCAACATTATCTTATAAAAGGATCATTTGTGAATAATTATATGGCTAATTTCAGTTGATGTTTGAAATGGTTACTACATTTCATAGATGGAGAGTAAAATATTTTTTTTACATTGATAAAATATAAAACATTCATTCATGTACATTTTATTTAATTTTTATTGAATTAATTGATGAATGTTTTGGGCGACGCACTTTTGGATGTTTTGGTGCGGTGAGATGGGAAATACATTGGGTGTATTGTGGAAGCTTGTGATCTAGGATTTAAATGCCTTTTACGTTTTTATAGGTGAAAAACATAATATTTTTTTTTAATGTGACCAATGATATGGTTTAGAAGACCATTTTGGGAAATTGGATAGTTGATGAAGTGACCAGTGTAATATAACAAAATGGATTGTGTGAAAGTGAGATTAGTATCTGACTTTGGAAACATGATTTGGATCGAGCTTGTACTTGTTAAATACATGAGATGATTTTTGTGAAATAGAATTTTTCTAGATGATCAAATATGGAATGATGTTTTTGGTACATGAGTTGTGGATTGACATATGTCATGGTATGTGGTTGGAAAATAATATATTCCTTTGGTTGAGGCTAGGTGTGTTGTGTTGTTTGAGAGTTGGGTGGACAATTGGACCATGGGTGTACTGGTTGGAACTTCCATGGTTGTTTTGTTCTCTCATGATATTTTTATGCTCTAAATATTTACTGGTATTTCCCTTGTCCACTCATGTAGCCATATTATTCTTGTTAATAATATTGTGTTGAGGAATGTGAATCCTTTGATGATCATTGGCTACGTGTTATCGAATGCAATGGGAAAATTCATTATCGTAGAAATGTTTCTATGGTACCAAGGATGTGATAGCATGATTATGTTCAAGAAGAAAACATGGAAGTTAGAATGTAATAATTGTGACCCATTTCCTAAACATTTTCCTTGGGACTTGCTAATGGTTGTAAATGCAACTCAAGGATGACCAGATAGAAGGTGTGGAGACTATATTATCCATACCATAAGAAAAATTACTTCCAAGTACAATATTTGATTTATGAAATTTTTCTCAGGAGTTGGATAGGTCATGGGGGTTTCACTATGGTTGGAGAAATGGAAAATAAGAAATATATTCCCATATATTCTAATATCATAGTTGGTGTATTGTTTGTAGTGATTTTTTACCAAAATTGTGCAGCCTATAGAAGATGATTCAAAATTAGTGATACCTTATGGGGTTCCTCCAGAATAACATTTGGCCTAGTCCCCACATAATTTTGGAACATAACATCTTCCAATGTGTTTTTAAAACTATGTTAATGTAATGGAATAACATATGTCTTGGATTTGTTCTTAGATGGAGGGAACCAAAAGGTTTGTGTATGATTTTGATATCCTGATGGCCAAACATGCACCTCTTTAAAATTTCAATTTTACCAATTTCACAAAAGATATTATTTCTTTCTCCAACAATTTCTTCCCATCTTTGACCCCATATTGAAAGGGGAAAACTAAGAGCTCTCACATCATCTATTGATATTTCTACTTCAATATTGGACTATTTGAATTTTTTTAGTAAGAATAAATGCTCTAGGAATGTCATTGACTTTTTTTTCATCTATTTTTAGGAATATGATTGTTGTGTTGACTCCTCTATTTCAGAATCTCTAAACCAATGTTTTCTGTTGTGTTAATTTTTGTGGTGTTTACAGACATATTAGGTAAAGTTGAGTTTTATTTTTGGATTATTGGCTGTCTATAATAATGTGGAAGGTGGTGTGAAATATTTTCCCCATAGTTTCATTATTTTATATGTTTATTTCATGGTTCCAATGTTCTTGTATTCTACATTTTTTCATTTACTATAGACAGTATTTTTGTCCTTAAATTGAGGTGTGAGACCCCTCATTGAACCATTGGGTTAATAGATGATTTTCAAACAAATAGAGGGATTCCCATGGAGAATTAAAACCCTTTTCAATGGTGATATATTTTTGTAAACATTAGGATAGATTAGTTATGAAAGTTTATTGGTTGTGAATTTTAATCTTGTTTATGGGAAGGGTTGAATATGTAATTGAATTTTTTATTCATTATTTCATGAAATGCATTGAAGGATTTTAAAATTTTTAAAATTATTTTATTTAGATTTTGATCCGGTTTTGGTATTCAATGGAAAAATATGCTATTTTGAATATGGTAAATTTTTAGAAAGGTTCTGTTTACCTAAAAGTGATTTGAGAAATGATTTTTATTATTTGATTTCTAATGATGATTTGAAATTGGTACGTGTTACCACTTTTTTATAAATTCATTATTGAACCTTCTAAATGTTTGGAAAAGGAAATGTGAGACTTTTGGAATGGCTTATATTTTCAAAGTGGAAGAACAATTTTAAATGGGTGACATATAATTGTTTTTTAAAAAAGGTATTGGGAATTTCTGTTTTATTCAATATGAATAGTTTTTGGTTTATTTTTGAAATAATTACAATTTAAGGGTCCACTAGAACCATGTTAAAATATATGAAAATGTAATAAATTTGATAAAATATTAAAGAATCATGTATATATGGGATTTTTTATTAGTGAGTTATTATATGTTGGCTCTACTCGTTTTCGTTCAGCTAGACTAATGCTTTAGGCTCCACCGATGTATTGTATGAGTAGAGTATCTGGGATTGAGTCCTTTTCCTTGGGTCACAAAAGAATGGTTCTCTAGGACAACATATATTTTTTCTAGTATAGGATGTCTAACCGAGGTTCTATGATCTCAATGATTTAGTGGTCTATGATATCTAATTGAGGCTCTATGCTCCAAAAATATGGACGTGATTTTTTTACCCGTACTCATGCTTCAAGATTCATGGTTAAATTGATTTCATTATGGAAATTACATTGTGAATAAAAATATGTAACCCCATTATGATAAGTATTAAGCTATTGACATGGAAAGAACATGTTGGGTTGGTTCGATTGAATAATAGAACTTAAAGGATTAAATTGTTAATTAATATTTTTTAAATGTGATTCTTGTTTCCTTTGTTTTCCTATGTAGTTATTGCAGCATGATCATCTGTATACGTTGTTTTATAGACTGATTATTTATTTAGACACTATTGGTGGTGGCCTATTGAGTTTTACTCACACCATGCTAAAGTAGCCATAGTACTTGGTTACCCATATATATTCTACTTGTTTTTTAGTACATGTCTAAGATAGGTTCTTGGTGTTAGTTTTGGGCATTAGATGAGGGGATGGAGAGTGGGTTGTATAGAATAGGTTGGAATCAGGATCTTTAGAGGGGATTGTAATAGTTTCATTAAATTGATTATTTACGTTATGAATTCCTAACATTTTGTCTACACATTCCATGTTTATATTTTGTTCACTGGGTTTATTGTTGACCATTTCATATTGTCATTCAATTGAGTTGTCTCATTTTTATGTTTCACATGATTATATTATTTCAAATTTTTTACTATGATATGTGGATAGAGTATCCACATTATATCCCCATAGACCTACACATATTTCCAGTAGAAACTGGTGTATAGGGTGATGAACCAAAGGTTATGCAATAACCATGTTCAAGGTACATATAATAGTTCCTCCCGGGTCGGGATGTTATAGTTTTTTTGTCATATATTCCTAACA
Source organism: Viscum album (assembly GCA_963277665.1). Classification (NCBI taxonomy): domain Eukaryota; kingdom Viridiplantae; phylum Streptophyta; class Magnoliopsida; order Santalales; family Viscaceae; genus Viscum; species Viscum album. The sequence goes on from OY728140.1 coordinate 1,064,934,011, forward strand.
TGTTACATATTTTGATCTTAAAATAACTTAATATTTTCAATTATTATTTCTCATAGTAACCCATTTTGATAATTTTATCTCTCACATTCTTAAACTTCATTTCCCCCAGTTTAATATCGTTTTTTGAAAAACATATGGGAATTGTTAAATACTTTTTATAGATCAAGTTGTTTATTAGACATAGTAAAAAATTATCATTATTTGAGAAAGTCATAAAATTCATTTTTTCGGATTTATAATAATTCTATAATCCTCCAAAATAAATGTTCTTAGGGATATATATAATGAAATATTTTACTTATCTCATTCAATTATGGGATATTTATGTTAGAGAAACTATAGTTGGTATGGTAGATTATATTAATAATATTATTTATCAACTCCATGTCTAGGAGTGTATGTCACAAACATTACTATTTATAACATAGAATGCATTAGATAATATAAGAGATTTGTATATTAATGGTAAATAATATAAATATCATTAATGATTAATTTTTAGTGTTTTATAATAATTTCAATGGTATAGATTACCCTTTCAGTTAGTTGATGTAATAATGAATATTTTAGTTTTTGGGATAAGAGAATACTAGTGAAAACCATAGGGATAAATTAAATGGAAAATTCTAGGTATATTATAACATCATGAAATTTTGTTAATTTTTTGATTCAGTAATTTTTATGTAAATAATAGGATAATATAAGTTGGTACATGTTCTAGAATAAATATACATAAGAGTAATATAACATAAATGGGTGTGTTGGTTATTTACCCAATCATAAACTAGTTCAAAAAAAAACAGGAAAAACAACATACCTAGGTTGATAGTAATATGTTATATTCATTGGTTGATCAAATTTTTTTTAAATCATTATAATATATATATTATAAGAATACATAACCTAGTGAATTAGTGATTAAACTGAGAGTAATTTAGATTGAATTGAAAATATATTATTGTAATTTCAATGAATAAGTACAATTGAGGATTTATGAGTCATATAATTATCATATAATGATACACTTATGGTGTTTTGTAATCACTTTTGTTTATAAAATTTTGGTTTTAGTAATGTCCAATTCTTGATAGACACCAGATAACATTTTATGCCATATAAAATTCATAGATAATCAAAATGATCATCTTAAATTAATAATATATGAAGTGATAAATTGTGTAATATTTCAAAAAAAAATTAATAATTGTGATTCATATATTATTTAATTCATAAACAAATCAATGATGAAATGTATGTGATATCAAGGATGTTTGTGTTATAAATATGATTCAGGATTGAATTTTAATATTCAGAAATTTAATTATTTAAAATAAGATCCAATTGAAATGTGTTCAATGAACTAATTAAAATTCTATATATGAAAAAGAAGGAAATATAGAGAATAAATGTTTTGGTAAAAATATTATTTTTATTTTCATGGTGAAAAAATGGTTTCCCAAATCATACATAAGATATTAAGGTATAGACCTTATTCAAAAATATATATTCTGTTTTTTTTTCATTTAGATATCAAAGAATAATTTTTGTAGTATGTAATAGTTATAATATTGATTAAGAAATTTATTTATTGAGGAATACTATTAACCACATATATCTAAATTTTTTTCAAGAATAACCTATGTTTTTTATAGATTTCATTACATGTAATACCAAAGGAAAAAATATTATAATTTCATATAAACAATAAGATCTAACCATAGAATTGGGTTGTAAATTTTGATGTATATATTTTTTGAAATATGTTTGGAAATAAAAATAATGGACATTATCCATACAAATGATGTGGTAATTTAAATTAATATATTTAATTAACTTAGAATACTAATTTATTCTATAAAAATTATTACTTCGTAATTTTTTTGAATTTTTTTCATGAAACTCAATTTATTTTAAATTTTTTATATTTCTGATAATAAAAATATATTAACACTATTATTTTTAATAATTTATTAGAGATATTATTATGAATGAATAATATTTTTTAAAATGATATTTTACTATGAACACAATTTTCAATATTGTTTTATTTTTTTATCATAAATTTTAATTCTAATATTGTTAATATGAATTTTGAAAATAAAAATTAATTTTCTTATTTAAAATGTTATTAAAATTTTATGATGAATATTTTGAAATAGTTGATTTCCAAAAGAATAATGGAAAATTCAATTTTGACAAAAAATAAAAAAATTTAGAATATTTACTTATACAGGAAATAACATTATGTATATAAAACATTTTAGTTGATGAATGATTTATTTATGGAGTAATTATAGGCATTTTTAAAAATAATTATAAATTTTTAAATAATATGTTTTAAAATTATGATCCTTAGTAATATTTGTTGAATAGAAGAAATTATTTTTGGTCATTTTGTTTTTAATTACTAAATATAAAAATTCAGGACTTTGTTGTTATAAATATCACATAATATTTAATTGTATTATTATAATCCATTTCTATCCTAAAAACTAGTACATTCATAATTTTACCATATACATAAATTTAAACTATAAAGTACACTATTTATAAATGTAGTTTAAAATCATTACATGAAATACTGATAAAAATGATTTTTATGAAATCTAACAATATTTTCTAGTAAAAATAATTTCATATTTTTAATCACTAGGTATAAATTATTTATTCATATATATATATATATATATTATTTTATCGTTAAAATTAGATTTACATAGGTATAAATTATTTACTACAGTAAAACCGAAAATGATACAAGTAATACATCAAGGGGTAATGTCCATGAAAGATGTTTTAAAAAATTTTATAGTTGGTTTTTCAAGATATTATAGACTATATATAATCTCTTATCAATTATTTTCCATTTTTGGACCGAATTTCCCTCTGAAAACTATACCCTATTTATACAAAGTTGAAATATATAACAACATTCCGTTCTGAATAATTATATGAGGGGAATTTGAAAACCACACCAATAGAACTAAAAAATAGGTTCCAAAATGAATCTATACCCATATTCTAACACATATAATTCACTTTAACAGTCATAATTTTTTTAACATATAATTAAACACGTCCCTCCATTTTTAATCATTCCACCATAGAAACACAGAATCCCCCAAAAATAATAATCATTTTAAAAAACTTATTAACATTTTTGTAATACTTATCCAAATATATTTATCATAAAACTATTTAATTAAATAAATATTTTTTAGTAATTAATATTTTTAAGCTATGTGGAGAACTATTATCCAATATTTCCCATTTTCCTTGAGGAGAACCAAAATAACATTTGTGTATGTGTGTGGATTACCTCCTCTATAAAGAGTCATTTTTAATTTTACATAACCACCATAAATGGATGGAACTAGTGATGAAAATAATAAATAAGAATTATATTTTTAAACTATTTATATTCTATAATGTGAAGTAGTATTATTCCTTTTTCCTGTTAATTAGAAAATCTTATCATTATCCTTGTGTAACTGTAGATTACAACATACATTAAATGATTGATTTCCATTATTCATTTCATAACGACAATAAAAGAATTATCATGATAATGTGTTTAATGGATACATATTTTTTGATAAATATCCTAAAAATATCAATTGGAAAATATTAATTTATATTAATAATATTAGATATAAATTACCATATTATGTTCAACAGTCTAAAAAAGCATTCAAATAGAATAAATCCTTCTTAATACTATATAATTACATCATATTGGTTTAAATAGTTATATAACTCATTCCAATTATTATATCACATAATAATAAACATAAAATATTGTAATTATGCCACTACTATAATATTATAAGATCTAGATCACATCATTATTCTACACTAATTAGGATATGTTCTTAGTTGGTTCAGTTTAAATAAATTATTAAAAATGTTATTAATTTATATCAAGGATGACTAAGGGATTTAAATTATGTTAATACATGATATATATGTATATAATTTTTCTTTATTCAATCAATTATCATTAGAATAATAACACATGACTCCTATAAAGACTCGTAATTTCCGTGGGATTTTTTCATTTCTTAAATACATGGTAATTTTACAAGTCCGTGAAAACTGATGGCACGTAATTATGAGGCCCGGTGTGCCTGGAATCAATTTTTGAAGTTTTTTCAGGTTCATTCAGTAAACGTACGAGCAAGATTTTATAACTTTTCAACCGGTACTTGGAATTGAAATATGAGGGCACCATTGAACTCACAACACCAATATTCGCTTAAGAAGACTTTCACCTTGATGGGAGTTGGTCAAGGATGAAAACTAGTTTTTGGGTTTTATGTGGGAATAATAATATAATTTAAGTGAATGTCTTATTTTATTTTATTTGTTATATCCACCAAGTAGAAGTTGTAGGTGGGGACCACCACACCTTAACCCCCCATGAGGTGTTATGGTGGTGGGGCCCACCCTAACTCAACCTCTCATGTGATGATTAATTTGGTTGGGACCACATGTACTTTTAGCCCCTTGAATCTCACCATTAATGTGGAGAAACTCTCAAGCACCAAATTAATATAGGGGAGCCTCTTCAACTCCCCTTTAATTAATTTGTTCCATCTTTTCCAAATCCTCCACATTAATTGGATGGGTCCAATTATTTAATTCTCTATTTTGAATTTTAAATCCAATATTTGAAAGTAATAGACTATTTATTATTTTTGGGGGGAATATTTCATTTGCTTGGCATTTTTCATTAGGTGAAACATGGAAAGAGAAGAGTTGGAGAGAAAAGCTCCCAACGAAAAACGAAGAATGCTCCACCAACAAAGAACGCCGATTCTCTTTGAACTTATTCCTCAGAAACCTACCGAAGTGGATCATCTTCCAAGAGATAACGCAACATGGGATTGGAAGTGTGCGACAGACATGAAAAACAATGAACTTCTTCACATACTTTCTAGGACTCTGTCAACAAACGATGAATGACGAACAAAGGTAGGGGTTCAAGATTCGTTAATTGTTGTGTTTTCTTTGTTTTCCATTGTGGTTTAGAATTCGTAGTCGCTTGATATCACCCTAATGCAGAGGGCACATGCCATACAAACACAGCCTGACCCCTCTGTGTTTGTTATGGATTTTGGTTCCCAATGTGGCATGAGTCTGTGTTGATCATTTCTCAACAACATCGGTTGCGGATCGAAGGTGACATCCTGAGAAGAGTGTGACTTCTTCCAGAACGAGAAACGGGCCACCAGAACTTGTCCAGTGACCCATGAAAGATTCACTGATGGTCGAAACAAGAGAACATCACCTACAATAAAGATAAGGGCGGTCGGTGCTCCGGATGGTCGCATGGACATCAGCGGCGCAACTGTTCCATTGGAGGAGAAGGCTGCGACGGTGCAATGGCGAACGATGCAAGGACGACCGCGAAGGAAGCCGACAGCCCGGGCCATCGGGTCACCGGAGAAGGCGTGGTGCAACTGCGCCATGCGGTGGAACAAAGAGGGGCCACGATGACGCAACAGTGGATGGCACAAGGGTGGCCGCGAGGAAGACCAGTGGCCCGAGTCACCGGGTCATCGGAGGCGGCGTGACGCAACCGCGCTGTGCGGGTGGGGCTGGCCGCTCGGCCAGCTGATAGGAGTGGGACCCATTAGTTGGGTCCCACGTGACTCGTACCGGGGCCACCTAGATCCGGTTTGAACTCCCCCGAATGGTTAATGGAATTCGGGAATCCAGGGGGTGCGACATCCGCCCCTAGACATAGCTAGGGTGGGCCCCACGGGCTGCCGGGCTGCCAGGCCGGACCCAGCGTGGGACTGACCCATCACGTGTCGAACCCAGCACGGGCCGGGCTGCCCCCGCAGATTGAGTCAGAGCCTGCAGACTAGGTCGGACCCTCGGATGGGGTCGGACCCCAGTCCAGACCCGTTCGACTTGTTTCCACCCTTGTTCTCATAACATGAGCTACGAGCATCCAATTGAAAAACTGTCTGCGGAGAAAAAAAGATTGTAAGGAGATGATTATTTTGGTATACCCCAATTGAGGGTTATACATAGTTGGGGTATGTCTGGGTTGGATCAAACATGAATCCAACCGGGCCCTCGGAACAGAAATGCCAATAACTCTCAGACCGGGTGTCCGATTGACGCACCATTTATCACATTGAGTTTCTTATGGAAAGACAGTTCTTTTGGATACATAAAATTTAGAATTCATGGTAGTTGATGTATTAAAAATTAGCTTGAGAAGAAGAACCTTCAAAAATAAAGAATGCTTTGTGCTGAACCCTGTGGTTGGCTGTGCACTGACGACTGTTCGTAGGTCCTATGTACGTTCGACAGCACTGACGACTGTTGCTAGATCCTTTGTGGGTTCGACATCACTGATGACTGTTCCTAGATCCCATATAGATTTCATAGCTCTGACTAATTTTCTTGGATCATGTGTGGATTCGATAGTTCTGACTTCTGTTCCTAGATCCTGTGTGGGTTCGATAGAATAACTCTTCCTGGATCCTGTGTGGGTTCGACAGTTCAGATTTCTGTTCCTATACCCTGTGTGGGTTCTGCTGAACAGATGATTCAGAAGCTACATCTGATCATCTCCATTTCTCTATATAATTTCTATACCTGTGTGAGCCGTGTCAGTAAATTGTGTTTTCCTCATGATTGAGACGGATTACTAGATAACTTAGGTATATGTATGGGCATATACCTAAGTGGGGTTATCTGTTGATTTCATACCTTGTGGTTTATCCTTGATGGATTTTCTGAGACCTTGATAGTCTTAGGGTCCATACTGAGTATCATTATACTCAACCCTACATGGGCTATGCCCACACCTTGTTGTGTTGGATGCAGATGACAAAAAATGCTGACCGAGGCTGAATGTACGAGGACTGGACGATACCTGGAGGTGGACCTCATGACGAGTCGGTACCCGTGGGATACTGACGAATGTGGTGTTCTGAGGAGGCTATCTATACCTACTCTTTTGGTAGGATCCGTGGTGGATGATCCAGGAGCTATTTTTAACCTTTTAGCTATTTTGTCCTTTTCAGTTGTACTTGTACATTACAGTTGGGTATGTATTTCTATCCCCTTTACTTTTCAGCACTATCTTGATATACAATTTTATGTAGTGTTTTGTATCCATATGTTTGCTCTGTTGTGTGTGTTTTCAGTTATAAAGGCAATGCCTTCCCAGTTTAGAGATTTACGCCTTTGGTGCTAGTCTCCATCCCATGGCCTATGGAAGGCGGGCTTGGGGTAGTCACGACACGGGCCTCGGGGGACGAGTCATGAAAATTCCATTGTTTGGTCATGCAATGATACTAAAACATACTGATTATCGATTTTATCATTAGGGTTTTTTATTAAATTTCTTATAGAATGATTATTTTTAAATGTAGTAATAAAAAATCAATTCAAGAACCTTTTACTATATGGTAACAATGAATATTTGAGAAAAATGAAGAAAACTCAAATAATTGAGAGACTAGATTTATTCAATCAAGTCTACTCACTCCTGATATTAAAAATAGATAACAAAAAACTATTATGAATTTGGTGAATAATTATAAATTAATTTTATAAAATTATATAAATATTAAAAATGTTATAATGTGGGAGATCATGATAATTATTTTTTTAAACAATAGGATTGATCACATATTGATCATTCTTGAATTATGGTCAGGGTTTCATTGTCTAAAATTATAGTTCCATGAGATATGTTTATGTTATACATTATGTTTTCCATCTAGTGATGTAATTAAATATCTTTTAATATTTTACATATTGAATAATATTTACTTATGATAGAGAATTTTCCACTTAAATTTTAATCTTCAATGGTTCTTCAATATTTTTTTAATATTGTAAGTGTTTACAAGGTTTCAATAATGAATCTTTGAGAAATGATACATGTTATGTACTATATTTCATTTGTATTGTGTTATGATATAATTTCCTATTAATTTGAAAAACATTATATCCATGTGATTTATGGGATATTCTATTCCAAATAATATTATAATATTCAAATGTCTTCCTACTGAAGTGTTACTTGAGTCATTAGTGTTTTTTGTTAGTATATATTTTTTGAGTTATGATAATTCTCTTGAACATATTTCATAAAATGTAGCTAAAGTTTACACTTTGATATTATAATATTGAAATGTATAAACTTTGAAATTTTTACTGAATACACACTATTAGAAATGACTCATGCTGTGTGGTGTATGTTTCCCATAATGGATGTTGATAAATTAAATCATTTTTCTTTGATTTAAAATATTTTATCATGAAATTTTCATTCCCTAGACTATTTTCTAGTACCATAATATTTTTTTATATTTCACTTTGTCTTACCATCTATAGTAAACGTTATTTTAATTCAAATATTCTATATTTTAAAATATCATCCCCAAAATGTGTATAATTGTTATGAATAATCATTTCATATTTAACTACTTTTTCCCATCCATTTCCATATTTTCCTTTCCAAAAAATGTTATCCTTTATAATAGGAATCATAATAATGTTTTATTTGACTTGAATTTTTTATTTAACAAAACATATTTTAAAAATTAATTTTTACACTTTTTATGATAATGGGTTTTCACGATTGTAAAGTTTAAATAAGAAATGTATCTTTCTTTTAGGATTAATTTTTTTTTCATCTAGAACTGATTTTATTAGATTCAATTATTTCCTCAAAAAGGCTCCAATATAGGATATTATTTTTAAATGTAAATTTTAGGAAATTATTCACTTCACCTTCTCAAAAAATTTATATTTTAAAACTACACGTATATTTTTATTTATGATAAAATTGAAAATTCTATCCAAAAAACACAATAATTTTCTGATTTCTATTTTCCATTATTTATTCAAATTTATATAAAAAGATGATCTTCTTTCATCGGGACATTTCCACTATTTTATATTTTTCTATTTATCATTTTGTGTTATTAAACCAAATACATTAAACAATATAATTATTGATATGTTCTTATGTGGTATTGTTTGATATATTCTTTTTTCATTAGTATCTTACATATATATCACCTTCTCTAAAAGTTATTATTTTTTGAATATTGTGAATATAAACATTTCAACCATCCAAATTCATTTTACAATTGTCATACGATCATTTTATTCTATTCATTTACATTTGAATGATTCGATATTCTATGTATTTATTAGCTTCATAGGGATGATTATTGGATTCTAAGGCAGGTGGATTATGTATTTTCATTGAATATAATTTTTAGTCATATGTAGTTGATTAATATAAAATTTTATTATGTATTTATATTAATTTTTTATATAACTAATGCATTAGACTTGATTATATATGGGTGGGGAATAGTTATAGATATACCCTCGATTAATTAAAATGCCCAATGATAAAAATTACCATAGTTATTATAGTGTGTTCCGACAAACAATAAGATATAAAATATGCACATGAACTTGGGGGTAATATAATGATGTAAACCCCATTGATTTTTAATTAAAAAGACTAGTTTCAATATCAAATATAACACACAACATCAACCAAAAAGAGATTGTGATAGACAATTAATATATTATTATTTAAATGTAAATTGAAATATTAGTTATATGATTTGGGATAAAAATACTATAAAAATAATATCTCCTTTATTTATAGAATTTAATTCAATTTATATATTCATAATAAACATTTTATCCATTTTTGGCAATGTTTTATTATTAATCAAATAATTGTTTTACTAATTTGTTGATTAATAATATAATTAATTCCATTAAAATTCAGTAATAGTGTTTTATAAAATGAAAATAATTTACAAATTAAAATATATATATTATATTATGGTGAAATATTGATTTTTTCTAAAATGATTGACTTTTTAGTGAATAGTGAAAATTACCAATTTTTCAAATACTGTAATTTCTCTCTGTTAAAAATGTTACATAAAAGTCCGATTATATTTTTAGTTTTCAATTAATATAGAAATTTTACCAATTGGTTTATAATAATATTATTAAATTAAATTAATTTTTTATTTTTTTGATTTTATTATAATTTTACTTTTAAGATAAATATAAGCTTTTCTAAAAACTATTTTTGTATAAAGAAAGAATATAAATTATAATAATAGAATAATTTTTTTTAAGAAAATATTAAAATGATATTTTTAGTTTATTTATATATTTATATTAATTAATATTAATATAATAATAAATTCTAATCATAGAGTAAATAAAAGATCATATATTTCTTGAAAAATTAATTTTCCAAAAAAAAAAATACTTTTCATCATGTTTTTTGGGAAAAACATTATATTAAATTATTCCAAATTTGGGAATAAAATTTGATAAAATGGATTATGTAATTTTAATTTTCATAAAAATATTTATTTAATAATTTCAATTTTTTACACATTGAATAGTATAAATAATAGAAAATAATTATCATCATTATGTTATAAAAGATGTTTTTACATTATATAACTTCAAGTAAAATTAATATTCTGCACACATTGGATTATTATTTCATATATTGGAGTTAAATTTTATAATCAGTTGGTCCAAATTATACAATAAAGATCATTTTTTATTTTAATTAATAAATTACCTAGGTAAAAACTAGTTATCATGATGAAAACTAAATGGTAAAATTGATTAACCATAACCGTAAATAAAATAACATGTTTAGAAACGTTTTTTTAATGGTAGAGGTTTTTATCAACCTTATCATCTATCTACTATGCCCTATATCATTTTTTATTCACTACAATTACGAGTGTATTAAAAGTTTTAAATAGTTTTGGATATTTATAAAAATGCCACTCATAGTCACCTATAAAAGGGAACCTCCTTTCATCTCATATACAAATTTCTATATCATATTGATTCCACCAAAACATGTCCAAATATATTCCATTATTCCCTTGAAAAATCCTAGATGAAATTATATTATTATTGAACCATCATAGGATGTCTTTTTGTTCAATCATAAAATTGTGGTATAATGGAGAGGTATCATTCTTAACCGAGAGTTTTATTTTGTTTCTCTATTAACCTAAATAAAATATTATTCAATAGTGAAAATAAAATTGATTCAAGATCTATAAAAATATAAAATGTTATTATTTTAATGGAATAATATATATCTATCTCATATTCCATCAAATTTGAAATAAAACCAGCATTCATGTGTATAGAAGACTATCACCTCATGAACCGATGAAATTATTATTCCTTCATTGCATATCATAACTATTTATAATGAGTGATTAACTATATATATATTATTGACATATTTATAATTCTATAATAGTAATATATCATATAACTTCTTAACTTTCCATTCAGTTAATGGCTAATATATTATTCATGTGTATATGTATATTCTAACCATAATGAAGAAATGTGATTCATTTTTTTACCATATTACATGAATTGTACATATAATTGTATTTGAAGAATTATTATGGTATTTATGATAAAATTATATTTATTGAAATATAATGTTATAATTACCGTAATTATGTCATTATCATGAAATATAGAAACATTACTCATGAGTTTATGTTTCCTACCATCTCCATGAAAATAACATAGTTCATTTTTCATTACCATCATACAAAATTGGTTTTAAAAATATTAATTTATTTATAGAACCGATAAATATTTATTTATTATAATTCTAGTGATGATGAAATACTGCCCCCATTTACCATTTTCAACAAGATAAAATCATTTTGTACTTATGAGTAAATATCATTGAAATGTATGATGTGAACATAAATGATTAGTAATTTGATATAATAAGATAATAAATAGAAATAAATGCATAATAAAAATTAGAAAGGATATTATGAAAGAAAAAAATATATATTTGTTTATTATTATTGAAATATAAATAATCTAAATGATTAATATGATTCATTATTAGGGACATCCATTAAATAAATCATCTTTTAATGTTTGTAATATAAATATTTTCCCCCATGACCATGTCCTTATAATTGAGTTGGAAATATTTTAATTTATTCTTTAATTTTTGATAATGTTTATTTTGAAAATATTTTAATTTCTATAATGTTTTTTTCAAAATGAATATCTATAAGGTTTTACATAATCCACACTGTACTTTAAAAACATCATTTAATCTGTCTGAATGATTGATTTTATAAATTTTTCCCTACTACACCCATTTTTATAAAAGTATTTCATTAATGTATTTATATTGACAGAAATGAATTATTAAATAAAAATAAATTTATCTTCTAAATTTAATTTATTGATTTTAAAATGGAATACTTTTTCTATATATTTGACATTGTCCGTTTTGAATTTTATTAAAACAGAAAAATTAATGTTCTATTTTAATGATTGTTTCATGAATATCTTTTCCCTCCATTGAATCCATTATTGGATATCTAGATTTTAATATGAGATTCCTTACATATATAAAATAAAAATACATTTTATCCATATTTTATGTATTTTCATAATGGTTTCTAGATGGAATGGATATTGTAAGATTAGAAAATGTATTTCTTTTGGTTGTAAGGGATCTATCAAAACCACCATTTTGTTGAAGATTAGAATATTCTATCTCTAAATCAATTATTATCTATAATTAATGTTTTTAATGCTTATATACTATGTTTATATTTATGTCATATATAAACCTTTCTTATTATTCGTACCTTTTTTAGGATAATACATTCATTATGAGCACTTATCCGATTTCTTTATTAAGAAATAAATTTTGATTATGATATGAGGAAATAATATGTAATCCATTTTTATTCCAGGGTAAATTTTTATGGGTATTTGTTATTATTGATTTTATCTTTTCATCTATTTTCTCCATAAACATGTTATCATGGGTTTACCCATACTGCACTTTAATGGATTTTGTAAATATTTCTTCTTAGTATACATTATTTTAGATATTAGGGAGTAATATAAATCAATTATAAGACATTTTCCACCATGAGATATTAGTTAGGAAATTTTCCGTTAATCATATTTATGTCCTGTCATAGGTTGTTTCATCATTTTCTTGGGTTTAATGATCATGTTATACCATGTTAATTATAACATACACTTATGCGATTTTTTATGATCCAATGTTTAATGGAATGTATATTCTACTTTGTAAGGGTGAAATGTATAATTTCATCATTAAGTTTTCATTTTATTTACATGAATTAAAACGAAATAATTATTAATTGAAAATTTTATTTAATATTTTCTATAAAATATTTTAAAAAATTATTTGGGTAAAATATTTATTTATTGGGTGATAAGTTTTTATTTTTATCCCAATGTTCAATGTCAAAAATAATAATCTTTTATAATTATTCATTAAATTAAATGTTTCTTACTTTCATTATATGTGATCCTTTGCTTTTATAAATATCCCATATTTTTAAATGTCTATCATAAGTTTTAAAGATGGGTAAAAAAATTGGAAGTCAATTTTAATGTAATGAATATTATACATTATAATAAATTATGATTCATTTAATAATATTTTATATTATGGAAATAATGTATACTCATAGAAGTGTTGACATTGAAACCTATGAATTAGTTATTTTATATTTCATTGTAATTCTTGAAAAATCCAAAATAAAATGATCTTTTGGAATGAATGAAACAAATTCTCATTTAAAGACACTAGATTACAAAAATTTTATGGATGGGTCCTTAATGTTGGTATTAGACTAGAGTTTGGAGAACATAGAATATTTGGATGTTTTCATGGGTGGTTATCATAAGAGATATGCATATAATAATTAGTATATAGTTATATTGATTATTATAATTTCAAATGTATTAGTCATCCCTTTTTGACTATTTAACTATTGATATTTTAAGGTGATGAGATATATTTTTTAGAGGTGTTTTATTGAGTTAAGTTATATATAATACTTTTTTTAACAAGAAAGATTATTTTAGAATAATTTTGTTAAAATTTAGGGATATAAGATGAAATTTATGAGATAATAACTATGGTTAAAAGTATTTAATATTAAAGTCATTAAGATTATTTTTCTGTTTGTTCATCTTATTTATGGAATGTTATAAGAATAATATTTATAATATTTTAGAAAAAATTACATCCAACATGTCTGTTTAAAACCTATTACATATGATAGGGTTGTGGGTCATGAACCCACAATCGAAGGTTTAAAAGGGTACATCACCCACCACTAGACTATGTGATGTTTTTGTTAGTATGATAATATTTCTATTTTAAATATATTATTTTCTCGTAATTATTTTGGGGCTTATATTTTTTCAAATTTATAAGAATCATATTGAAATGTTATTTTATTATAAAATGAATTATTTATTTTTTGTTGAAGATACCTATTTCGGGAACCTCATATGATTAAGTAAAATGAAATATTTTTTGGATTTGATTGGATTCTGTTTGAGGAATAAAAGTGGAATAATTATTTGAAGAATATGAGACGTTAATGTGGATATATGGTGATTTATATTATTTATGGAGATTATTTATAAATAATATAGATTAAATGACTATGAAATATATTTTTTGGGGTATATGACATTATAGTTGTATAATATGGATTATATATATATGTTAAATTAATATCAAAAGAATTTATAAACAAGTACACATAGTTTTGGATTTCAGAACTATTTTCAAATATTTGAAGAATTTAGTGGTTTGTTATGTATCTAATGAACTCAGTTGATCATTAGATATTACTTTTTAGGATTTTGAAATTAATATGAAGGTTTATTCAGTATTTGAATTATGTAATGATATCGAATAAAATTTTGGTTAATTTAAAAATTCAAAAGGGTGTTATTTTTATTCTTTTATATAAGATTTGATCCAATAAGAGTTGATTTTAGTGCTTATGGTATTAAAATTTTATCAGGGATATTTATTACATTATTTATGATGTGAAGTGTAAATTTTTCGATTCACAAAAAATCGATGAAATAGTGTGTATAAAATGGAAAGGTATCATATAAGTACATTTTATAGTTTTAATTATTTTTATAATAATTTAATAAATTAATACTAAGAAAATGACAATGAAACAAATTTTTTAAAAATTTACATTCTTTTCTTATAAACCAATTGGAATTTCTCCGATTAAAGATTTAATGGATTTATGCTTCTCAACATTCTCTTGACCATGTAATCCGTCCCTCACTATTAGTACTCGGATGTTAATTTTTTTTAAAATATGCACATACTAACATTACATGAATTTTATTATTTATTTAAAATGACCTATATAATTTTCTTTTATATCTTTTAAATATTATTTTTTATTAACCCTTTTTATCATGTGAGTTTTCAAGAAATATATTTTAAAATATGAAAACATGGATTAATTAGTTTAGATTAAAATTTCAATGTAAAAATTAATTATTGTTAGGATAATGTAAATATCAATGATTTTAATGTAAGTCATTGTGTTTGAAAGTGTATCTGAAACACGACACCAAGCTTAATGATATATTAATATACTCTAAAAATATTTTTAGTTAAAGAAGAACACAAAAATAGGCGAAATGATGAAAAATAAAAATATTATAAAAAATATAGATAAATTATTTATATAATATAAATGTATTTATATGTTCATAATAAATTAGTACTTGATTTTCAATAATATCATTTTGTGCTTAAAAAAAATATATTTTCTTCAGAAATTAGTTTTATTAATTTTTTGAATAGATATTTTAATTAATTTAATAAGGAAATGTTAATGACAATTTCTAATAAGTAGATTAGTTTTTTAAATAAAATTACAAATGATAGAATAAGGTGAAATGTTAATATATTTTTAAAATGAAATAATATTTAATAGATAGTGAAAAATCCTGATTTTACACACTACAATTTCATTCCATTAAATCATGTATCTTAAATGTCCCATGGTATTTTGTATTTTCTATTAATGTTATATATATAAAATTTTATTTAGAATAATATAATTAATTTTATATGAATTATAAATATCCATTACTTTCATATATGTTTATTTTTACTCATAACAACTTAGTTTTCTATAAATTATTTTAAAATGAATAACAATTATCCATTTTAAAAAATAAAAATATATTCCAATAAGGTTATATTTAAATGAAATTTATATATTATATATCTATTTATATGAACTTAATTACCTAAAACAATTATTTCTAGTCATGCAGCAAATATAATATAATCTATTTCTTGAGAACCATATTTTCCTAAAGACCCACTATTTTCCCATTTTGCGTTTTTCATTTTAAAATAGACCATTTGAATTATATAAAGTGAATTTGATAATATTTATTCCATATTTTAAAAAATAAAAATTAATATTATGTAAAATTTTTATCTTAATGTTTCTTCATAATGAGTAGTAAAAATAGTAAACAATAATTACATTGGTTCAAGTTATATCATGATTTTTTGTATTACATGAAA
Source organism: Viscum album (assembly GCA_963277665.1). Taxonomy (NCBI): domain Eukaryota; kingdom Viridiplantae; phylum Streptophyta; class Magnoliopsida; order Santalales; family Viscaceae; genus Viscum; species Viscum album. The sequence continues at coordinate 1,064,950,473 of OY728140.1, forward strand.
CTGTTTTTAATTTCATTTTCCACACCCATATATTTCTAATTTATAAATTAGATTTCATATTTCTAATTAAGGATTTTAAATTATCATATTTGGCCTATATTAGTTTTTATCTAATAGGATAAATTATGTAGGTAAAGTCTAGTTATAGTGGTGAAAACTAAAATAGTAAATTTGAGTATCCATTAATGCAAATGGAATATTGGACTATTTCCTCTTTAACCCCATATTGAAAGGGGAGAAAATAAGATCTCTCCCATCATCCATTAATATTTCTACTTCAATTTTGGACTATTTGAATTGTTTTTAGTAAGAATCAATGCTCTAGGAATGTCTTCGACTTTTTATTCCATCTATTTTTAGGAATAGGATTGTTATGTTGAATCCTCTACTTTGAAATATCTAAAATAATGTTTTATGTTGTGTTCATTATTGTGGTGTTTACAGACATATTCGATAAAATTGAGTTTTATTTTTGGGTGATTGGTTTTCTATAATAATTTGGTAGGTGGTGTAAATTAATTTTCACTTAGTTTCATTATTTTACATGTTTATGTCATGGTTCCAATGTTCTTGTATTCTATATTTTTTAATTGACAATAAACAGTATTCTGGTCGTTAAATTGAGGTGTGAGACACCTCATTGACCCATTGGGTTAATAAATTATTTTCAAACAAATCTAGGGATGCCCACGGAGAATTAAAACCCTTTTTAATGGTGATATATTTTTGTAAACATTAGAATTGATTAGTTATGAAAGTTTGTTGGTTGTGAATTTTAATCTTGTTTGTGGGAATGGTTAAAGAGATGATTGAATTTTTTATTCATTCTTTCATGAAATTCTTTGTAAGATTTTAATATTTTTTAAATGAAATTATTTGGATTTTGATCCAGTTTTGGTATTAAATGAAAAAATAAGCTATTTTTAAAATGGTATTATTTTAAATGTTTTGTTTACCAAAAAGTGATTTAAGAAATGATATTTATTATTTTATTTCAAACGATGATTTGAAATTGGTATGTGTTCCCCATTTTTTTGTAAATTCTTTATTGAAATCTATAAATTATTGGAAATGGAAATGTGAGACATGGGGAATGGTTTATATTTTCAAAGTGGAAGAACCATTTTTAATGGGTGACATATAGTTGTTTTTTTAAAATGCTATTTGGCCTTTATGTTTTATTCAATATGAAAAGTTTTTTGTTTATTTTTGAAAGAAGTAGAATTTAAGGGTCCTCTAAAACCATGTTAAATTATATTATAATGTTATAAATGTGATAAAATATTAAAGAATCATGTCTATATGGAATGTTTTATGATTGAGGTATTATATGTTGGCTCTACTCCTTTTGGTTCGGCTAGACTGATGCTCTAGGCTCCACTAATGTATTGTATGAGTAGATTATTTGGGAGAGTGTCCTTTTTTTGGGTCAGTAAAGAATGATTCTCTAGAAAAACATATATTTTTGCTTGTATAGGATGTCCGACCATGGATCTATTGGACCAATGATGTAATGGTCTATGATATCTAATTAAAGCTTTGTGCTCCAAAAATAGGGACACAATTTTTTTACCCAGACCGATGCTTCAAGATTCATGGATAAATTGATTTCATTATGTAAATTACATTGTGAATAAAAATATGTAACCCCATTATGATAAGTCTTTAGCTATTGACCTGGAAAGAACATGTTAGGTTGGTTCGATTGAATAATAGAACTTAAAGGATGAAATTGTTAATTATTATCTTTTTAATTGTGATGCTTGTTTCCTTTGTTTTCATGTGTAGTTATTGCAGCATGATCATCAGTATACATTGTTTTATAGACTGATTATTTATTTTGACACTGTTGGTGGTGGCTTACTGAGTTTTACTCACGCCCTGCTAAAGTAGCCATAGTACTTGGTTACCCATACATAAGATACTTGTTCTTTGGTACATGTTTAAGATAGGTTCTTGGTGTTGGTTTTATGCATTGGATAAGTTGATGAAGAGTCGGATGTATGGAATAAGTTGGAAATAGGATCCTAATAGCAGATTGTAATAGTTTCATTACATTTATTATTTACGTTATGACTTATTAACATTTTGTCTACATATTCCATGTTTATATTTTGTTCACTGGGTTTATTGTTGATCATTTCTGTTGTCATTCAATTGAACTGTCTCATATTTATGTTAAAGATATTGATATTATTTCTAATTTTGTACTATGATAAGTGGGTAGAGTATGCACATTATATCCCCATAGACCTACACTAATTTCCAGTGGAAACTGGTGTATAGGGTGATTCACCAAAGGTTATGCAATAACCACGTTCATGGTACATATAATAGTTGCTCCCAGGTCGGGGTGTTATAGTTTTTTTTGTCATCAATTCCTAACTTGATATATATTTTGATCTTAAAAGAACATAATATTTTTGATTATTATTTCTTATGGTAACCCATTATTATCATTTTATCTCTTGCATTCTTACACTTCATTTACCCCAGTTCAATATCATTTTTTGAAAAACATGTGGGACATGTTAAATACTTGTTATAGATTTAGTTTTTTTGAATTAAAGATAATATTAATATTATTGATGAAGATAAAAAGCCATAAAAAAGCAGATACATGAAGAGAAATTGTCTAGCCACATCTGGTTGACATCAAATGGGCCTGAGGCCGCTAGCAGATGGGCTAGATTGTTTCCTTACCCTTTGGTAAAGGAGAAGGTGCAGTAAGAGAATCCTTGGAAAAGTGAGCATATTCTCCTAATGATGAATCCAAAAGGCTGGAGTCTGGTGTCATTGTGGTTAATATCATTGATAATAGTAAGGCAGTCAGACTCAATGATGATATCATCCCATCCATGTTCCAGAGTGAGCGTCATACTTGTAAGGATGGAATAGGCCTCCATAACTGAAGGTTCCCAGAGGGCATGATGTAATTCATATTTTGATGCAATGATCAGCACCAGATTATTTCGATCCAGAAGTCCAAGAGCAACAGGCCCATCCTTGGGGATAGAAGCATCCACGTTAATCTTAATACTATCTTCCGTTGGGGTGGGGGGTCCAATTATAGGGACAAGAGGGGGTAACACCTGGCGTAAGGTGTCCTTTGTGGTCCTTTCATACCTCAATCCATTAAATAGTTCATTCAATCTAGAAGTCAGGGGGTTTATGGATGTGGTGGAAAACCAAATCATTATTCCAAACACAAATTATCCAGGTAAGGGTGCATAGAGAACCGAAATCAGACGATGAAAGAGAGGAACACCATCACATCAGAAGATTGAGTAGGTCAGATGCGATGCCCAGTGATGAATCCGAAGCCAGGCCGCATTTATTCCAAATTTCCTTAGCTCCCAGGCAGTGAATTATGGCATGTCAAAGAGTTTATGGGATATTCGGGAAGAAAGGGCAGGACTCGACACTGGCCATATGTCGAAAAGAGAGAAGTCTCATAGTAGGGAGGGTTCCCGTGCATACCTGCCACCTGAAATGGATGATTTTTTGGGGGACTTTGAGCTTCCAAACTGCATTCCATGGTCCCTCGTCAATGTTGAGAGAGTAGATGCCAAGAGCCAGTCAGTACCCAGATCTCACTGTGTAATCGCCTGAGACATAGTTGGTCCATAAAATATGGTTGATGCCTACATCAGGGACCCAGGGGATATTGAGGATAATTCTTTGGTCCCTTTCATTAACAATTCCAAGATCTTTTCCACACACCACCCCGAGCCCTTGTCTGAAAAGAGGCAGTCAACAGTGCAGTCCTCAAGACTTGGTTGGGCGGGGGAAGTGGCCCGCATACCATCCTTATCGACAAGCCAGGGATCCGTCTAGATGTTGACAGATGACCCATTTCCAATCCTCTAGCCCATCCCTTTTTCTAGAAGATTTCGGTCCCCCCAAATACTTCTGCATAGGAAGCTGGGTCAGGGGCCAAGAGAGGAACCAAGGAAGTCCGTGTGGGGGAAAGTATATAGAACGGAGTACCTGCGCAAAGAGAGATTATAGGAGGTTAATAAGGCCCCATAATTTCTTGGACAACAGAGAATCATTATACAGAAGAAGATTCAGTAATCCCATCCCTCCCTCTGACTTGGGTTTGCAGAGTTTCGCCCTAGCCAACTAGTGGGGTCGATTCCTTCCATCATTTTCCCCCACCAGAAGTTGGCAGTATGTTAATGGATCATCTTGACAATGGCCACTAGGAGCTTATACATTGAAATGATGTAGCTGGGGATAGACTGAATGAAAACTTTAATGAGGTTTCCTTTTCCAGATTTAGAGATACCTTTTGGGGTCTAGCCTTGTATTTTTTTCTCAATCCTGTCCACTAGAGAAGAAAAGATTTCTTTTTTGGACCAGCCAATCACTGTAGGGAGCCCAAGATACTTCTATTGTTTGTCAACCATATGGATTCCTGCAGATGCACGAAGCTCATATCTCTTAGCGGGATGCACCCTTGTGCTGAAGGATATTTCTAATTTGTTGTGATTGATAGAATGTCCAGACACCCACTCATATTGCTGGATCGCATGGATGATGACCCGACATTCATTAATAGTTTCTTTGGAGAAAAGGAGGCAGTTTTCGGTGAAAAATAAATGCAACACTTGTGGGATCTCACAGTAGACCTTTTCTCCATGAAGAGACTTAGCTGCTGCAGCCCTGGAAATAAGGTTAGAGAAGACATCAGCCACCAAGATGAAGAGAAAAGAGAGAGGGGATCTCCCTGGCATAGGCCTCAGTTTGGGGTGAATCTTCTAGTGAGCTACCCATTGGCCTTGATTCTAAAGGAGATGGTTGAAATGCAGTGCATGACCATATTTGTCCATTTCATGAAAAAACCCATTCTCCGCATCACAGCTCTTAAGAACTGCCATTCCACTTTATCATAGGCTTTGATCATATCCAGTTTCCAGGCCATGGTTCCTATTTTTGCAGAGGAGCACATTTTCATCGAGTGGAACACTTCATGTGCCACTATTTCACAATCAGTAATTATCCTATTGTCCATGAAGGACCTCTAGTTTTCAGAGATAATAAGAGGAAGCCAAGGACCTAGCCGGTTGACAAGGATTTTTGAGAAGATCTTATAAGAGATATTGCAGAGGATGATAGGTCTAAAATCAGGGATAGCCTAGGGTTTCTTGATTTTGGGAATGAGGACAAGGACAGTTTCATTGATGGCGATGATACTTGTATTCCCTGACCAGATATTTTTGATCATTTTGCAGATGTCGGGACTGATGATGTGCCGGTATTGTTTAAAAAAAGGCGTGGAAACCATCTGGTCTGGGGGCCTTAGTGGGGTGGATATGTTTCAATTCCATGTGAATCTCATCATTCATCACATGTTTTGAAAGATACAGGTCGATCTCATCGGTGATCACAGGTCTGATGCAATCTTCCACTTCAGCAGATATGAAAGGATTCCCTATGGAGAAGAGGCTCTAGAAATAGCATAACAAAGCTTCGTGAATGCCGTTGCTGTCAGAAACATTGCATCCATCGGGTCGAGATAAGATCATGATAGAAGTTTTCTAACGCCTAGGTGATGCTTTCAGATGGAAATACCTTGTATTAGTGTTGCCCTATTTAATGTGGATGTACCGCACCCACATGGCCTAAAATATTTCCTTAACACTGAGGGCCCCGTCCAGATTTCTTTGGGTGGCACCAATCCTGGAGATATTGCCATTGGATGGGGGAAGCCTGAGTAAGTTTTGTAAATTCTTTTCAAGGAAATCACAATGACTATCAGGTTGATGTAATTTCTTGTTGCTCAAGGATCTCAGACCGGATCCAACCTGTTGAAGATTGAGGCCAATATCTTTGTAAGAACTCCTCCAGCTTGATCAAACCACCTCTTCGTATTCTTAGTCTTTTGACCTGAAGCTCTCGAATATGAAGGGTCTACAGAGTTTTATATTTTGTTTGCCTTGCAGACATTTAATGAGAATTTGGTAGTGATCTGAACGGTTAAGGGCCATGTGGCCAATATCAAACATGTTGAACAGATTAATCCAGTCAGTAGAACACAAAAATATATCAAGACGCTCAGTGATGCGGGTGCCTTCAGTATTACTGCGGAACCATGTAAAAGGATTACCTATGTACCCCAGATCGACCAGGTTCTCCCTATTGACCATGTCCTTGAAGTTTGACATCGAGGATGAGTGAAAAATGATTCCGCCTTTCATTTCCTTATAGAACATGATCTCATTGAAGTCACCTCTGAAAAGAATAGGTCTAGGTAAATCCCGTGGCATCTTGCAAAGGAGGTCCCATGACTTCACCTTATCAGAGTGGGATGGCCAGCCATAGAATACCACAAAAGACTAGGGTGGGTGCAAGTCAGATTGAACAGTCGCAACCACATGGTGCGTGGAGAAAGAAAACATTTTAACATCAATATTTTACTTCCACAGGAGACAGAGGCCACCAGAATGGACTTGTCTGGGCACTGGAAAGCAGCCTTGGAAGCCACACTTCAAAGCAATACCATTGGTGTCCTTGTTTTCCAGTATTGTTTCGGACAAGAAAACCATATCAGGGTTACTTTGGGCGAAATTGCGATGAAGCATGCAAACTGTTCATGGGTTTCTAAGCACACGATAGTTCCAGTATAACACAATAATTTCTCTAGGCGAGTCTAGGTCTCGCCCGCCCCCGCCTTTGGTTCCTCCTGACTTGTTTCGTTAGATGTCATTTTCTATATTTTGGTGGGATTCCTCCCAGATTGGCATGTTTCATTTTGCCTTTTCCTGACCCCGGGGTTAGGGTCATCCACGAGACCAACAATTCCTCCACTTTTCAACCTTTTCCATATGCGACGGGTGATTGGGCCCAATATTGGAGTTTTGTTCATTCCATGGGCCTCCATTGGTGTTATGACTATTACAGAAGATTATGGATTTGGATCCGGATCTGGTGGTTCAGAGTTCAGCAGTATTGTCGTTGAGCATTGCCTTGGTGGTTCATTTTTGATTTGTCGCCAACCTTATGGATGATTGAGTTTTGTCCTTCGAGGGGTAACCAATTATCATTATTTGAGAAAGTCATTAAATTCATTTTTTATGATTTATAATAATTCTATAATTCTCCAAAATAAAATGATCTTAGGAATATATGTAATGAAATATTTTACTTATCTCATTCAATTATAAGATATTTATGATAGATAAACTACATTTGGTATGGTAGATTATATTTTGAATATTATTTATCAACTCCTTGTCTAAGAGTGTATGTCACAGACATTACTATTTATAAGTTATAATGGGTTAGATAACATAGGAGATTAGTATGTTAATGGTAAATAATATAAATATTATTAATGATTCATTTGTAGTGTTTTATAATAATATCAATGGTATAGATTACCCTTTCAGTTAGTTGATGTAATAATGAATATTTCAGTTTTTGGGATAAGAGAAAACTAGTGAAACCCAAAGGGAGAAATTTAATGGAAAATTCTAGGTATATTATAACATCATGAAATTTTGGTAAATTTTTGATTCATTAATTTTTATATAAATAATAGGATAATATAAGTTTGTGCATGTTATATAATAAATATATATAAGAGTAATATAATATAAATGGGTGTGTTGGTTATTTACCCAATCATCAACTAGTTATTAAAAAATAGGCCAAATAACACTCCTAGGTTGACAATCAAATGTTATATTCATTGGTTAATAAAACTTTTTTTATAAACCATTATAAAATATTTATTTTAAGAATACATAACCTTGTGAAAAGTGATTAAACTGAGAGAAATTTATATTTATTTTAAAATATATTATTATAATTTCATTGAATAAGTACAATTGAGGATTTATGTATCATATAATTATCATATAATAATACACTTATGGTGTTCTTTTAATCACTTGTGTTTATCGAATTTTGGTTTTAGTAATGTCCAATTCTTGATAGACACCGAATAACATTTGATGACATGTAAATTTTATGATGAATATTTTGAAATAGTTGATTTCTAGAAGAATATTGAAAAATTAATTTTTGACCAAAAATCAAATTTTTTAGAATATATTCTTACATAGGAAAAACATTATGCATATAAATATTTTTAGTTGATGAATGAGGTATTTATGGAGTACGTACACGAATTTTTAAAAATAATTATGAATTTTTAAATAATATGTTTTAAAATTTTGATCCTTAGTAATAATTGTTAAATAAAAGAAACTATTTCTGGTCATTTTGTTTTTCATTAATAAATTTAAGAAATCAAGATTTTTTTTATAAATATAACATAATATTTAATTGTATAATTATAATCCATTTCTATCCAAAAAACAAACCAGTACATTAATAATTTTACCATATACATAAATTTAATCTATAAAGTACACTATTTATAAATGTTGTTTTATGTCATTACATGCAATGCTGATAAAAATGATTTTTGTGAAATCTGATTATATTTTCTAGTAAAAATAATTTCATATTTTTAATCACTAGGTATAAAATATTTATTCACACACACACACACAGATATATATATATATATATATATATTATTTTATGGTTAAAATAAAATTTACTTTGGTATAAACTATTTAAAACAGTAAAACCAAAAATGGTACAAGTAATAAATCAAGGGGTAATGTCCGTGATACATGTTTAAAAAAATTTTATAGTTGGTTTTTCGAGATATTGTAGACTATATATAAATACCTATCAATTATTTTCCATTTTTGGACTCAATTTCCATATGAAAACTCTACTCTATTTATTTAAAGTTGAAATATACAACAAAATTCCGTTCTTAATAATTATATGAGGGGAATCTAAAAACCACATAAATAGAACTAAAAAATTGTTTTCGAAAGGAAACAATACCCATATTCCAACACATATAATTCACATTAACACTCATAATTTTTTTAACATGTGATTAGACAGATCCCTCCATTTTCAATTATTATAACATGGAAACGTATAATCCCTCCAATTAAGTAATTATTTTAAATGATGTATTTACATTTTTGTAATACTTATCCAAATATATTTATCATAAAACTATTTAATTAAATAAATATTTTTTATTAATTAATATTGTTAAGCTATATAGAGAACTATTACCCACTATTTCCCATTTTCCTTGAGGAAAACCAAAACAAAATTTGTGTATGTGTGTGGATTAACTCCTCTATAAAGAGTCAATTTTCATTTTACATAACCACCATAAATGGATGGAACTAATGATGAAAATAATAAATAAGAATTATATTTTTAAACTATTTATATTCTATAATGTGAAGTAATATTATTCCTTTTTCCTGTTAATTTGAAAATCTTATCATTATCCTTGTGTATGTGTATATTACTACATACATTAAATTATTGATTTCTATCATTCATTTCATAACTACTATAAAAGAATTATAATGAATATAAGTTTAATTGATACATATTTTTTTAATAAATATCCTAAGGATCTCAATTGGAAAATTTTAATTTATATTAATAGTATTAGCAATAAAAAACCATAATAAGTTCAACAGTCCAAAAAAGCATTCTGATAGAAAAACTGATTTTGTAATACGATATAATTACGTTGTATTGATTATAATAGTTATATAACTCATTAAAATTATTATATCAAACAATAATAAACATAAAATATTGTAATTATTCCACTGATATAAAATTATGAGATCTAGATCACATCATTATACAACACTAATTATGATATGTTCTTAGTTGGGTTAGTTTAAATAAATTATTAAAACTTTTTATTAATTTAATTTAGAGATGACTAAAGGATTTAATTTATGTTAATACATGATATATATGAAGATTAATTTTCATTATTTAATCAATTATCATTAGAATAATAACACATTATTCCTGTAAAGACCCAGAATTTCAGTGGAATATTTTTTAAATACATGGGAATTTTATGAGTCCTTGAAAACTGAATGCAGGAAATTTTGAGGCTCGGTGTGCTTGAAATCAATTTCTGAAGTTTTGTTAGGGTACATTTAGTAAATGTACGAGAGGGATTTTATAACTTTTGAACTGATGCTCAGAATTAAAATCTGAGGGCAGCATTGAACTCGCAACACCGATATTCTCTTAAGAAGACTTCCACCTCCATGATAGTTGGTCGAGGTTGAAAGTTAGTTTTTGGGTTTTACATGGGAATAATAAAATAATTTAAGTGCATGTCTTAATTCATCTTATATTTTATATGCACCAGGTGGAAATCTTAGGTTGGGACCGCCACACCATAACCTCCCATGAGATGTTATGGTGGTTGGGCCCACCTGAACTCAACAAACCATGTAAGGATTAATTTGGTGGGGACCACCCGGGCTTTTAACCCCTTGAAACTCCCCATTAAAGTGGAGAAACTCTCAAGCACCAAATTAATATAGGGGAGCCTATTGAACTCCTATTTAATTAATTTCTGCCAACATTCCCTAATCCTCCACATTAATTGGGTGGGGCCAATTCATTAATTCTCTATTTTGAATTTTATATCCAACATTCTATAATACTAAACGATCTATTATGTTTGGGGGACACATTTCATTTGGTTGGCATTTTTCATTTGGTGGAACTTGGAAAGAGGAGAGTTAGGGAGAAAAGATACCAATGAAGAATGAAGAACGCTCAGATGATGAAGAATGATGATCCTCTTCGAACATCTTCCTCAGACACCTACCGACGTGGAGCGTCTTCCATGAGCTGATGCGACACGTGATTGGAAGCATGCGACGAACGCGACTAATGACGAACTTCTTTGTCAATTTTCCATGACTCCATCAAAGAATGACAAATGGAGAATAATGGTAGGGGTTCAAGATTTGTTAATTGTTGCGTGTTCTTTCTTTTCTATCATGGTTTAGAATTAGATGTCGCATGATATCACCCTAACGCAGAGTGTGTGGGCCAAACAAACATTACCTGGCCCCTCCGTCTTTCTTATGGATTTAGGAGCCCAATGCGGCATAAGTCTGAGTTGAGAGTTTCTCATCGACATTAGTTGTGAATCAAAGGTGAAATCCCAAGGAGAGTGTGACTTATTCTGGAATGATAAACGGGCCACCAGAACTCATTCGGTGACCCACGAAAGATTCTCCGACAGTTGGAACCGGCGAACATCACCGGTGACGAAGAGAAGGGTGGCCGGTGCTCCGGCCAGATGCATGGACAGCGGCAGCGCAACTGCGTCACCAGAGGAGAAGGCTGTGGTGGTGTAGCGGCGTCCGATGGAAGGCCGATAGCGAAAGAAGCCAGTGGCCCGAGCTTCCGGGTCGCTGTAGAAGGCACAACGCAACTGCATCACACGGTGGAATGAAGAGGGGCCGCAGCGGTGCAATGGTGGCTAGCACAAGGCCGACCATGAGGAAGACCGGCGGCCCGAGCCACGCGGGTGGGGCTTGCCGCTCAGCCAGCCAGAAGGAGCGGGCCCCTTCACTGGGTCCCACGTGACTCATACCGCCACCACCTAGCGTCGTTTTGAACTCCCCCGAATGGCTAAGGTTATTCAGGAATCCAGGGGGTGCGACTTCCCACCGGGACGCGGCTAGGGCGGACCCACGAGCCGCCGGGTCGGACCCAGCGTGAGCCGGACCCAGCACGGGCTGGACCTAGCATGGGCCAAGCCACCCCCACGGACCGGGTCAGACACCGCGAACCGGGTTGGACCCCGCGGACCGGGACGGACCCGCAGATTGGGTCAGACCCGCAGACCAGTTCGGACCCCAGTCTAGACCCGTTCGACCTGTTTCTACTCTTTTGGCCTTAAATGAGCTTCATGCATCTGATTGACGAACCATCTGTGGAGACATAAACCTTATAAGGAGATGGTTCTCTTTTTATACCCAGAATAAGGTTTGGACACAAATGGGGTACATCTGGGTTGGATCAAATGTTGACCTAACCGGACCCTTGGAACAGAAATGCCAATAACTCTTAGACCAGGCATCTGATTGACACACTTTCTGTCGCATTGAGTTTCTTATGGAAAGACAGATATTTTTTATACATAAACTCTGTACTTCGTGGAAGTTAATGTATCGACACTTAGCTTTATGAGTGGACTCTCCCAGAATCAAGCATTCTTTGTGCCGATCCCTATGGCTGGCTGTCCACTAACGACTGTTCCTAGATCCTGTGTGGGTTCGACAGCACTAACGACTGTTCCTAGATCCTGTATATATTTGAAAACTCTGACTACTGTTCCTGGATCCTATGTGGGTTTTAATGTTATGAATTCTATTCCTGGATCTTATGTGGGTTTGACAATTCTGATTTCTGTTCCTGTATCATGTGTGGGTTCGACAAAATAGATGACTTAGTGGCTACATCGGATCATCTGTATCTCTCTACATAAGTTGTATACCTGTGTGAGCTGAGTCAGTAACTTGTGTTTTCCTCATGATTGATATGGATTACTAGATAACTTAGGTATATGTATGGGAATATACCTAAGTTGGGTTATCTGTTGATTTCATACCCTGTCGTTTATACTTGATTGATTTTGTGAGACCTTGAGGGTATCGGGGTCCCTAATGAGTATCATTATACTCACCCTAGAACGGGCTATGCCTGCACCTCATTGTGTTGGATGCAGATGATGGACAACGATAACTAAGGCTGAGTGTACAAGACTGGATGGTACACGGAGGTGGACCTCACGACGAGCTGGTACCCGGAGGAGACTGATGGACGCAGTGTGCTAAGGAGGATATATATACCTACCCTTCAGGTATGATTCGTTGTGGATGATCCAGGAGTTACTTTTCAACTTTTAGATATTTTGACTTTTTACGTTGGGCTTGTACTTTACAGTTGGTCTTGTATTTCTAACCCCTTTACATTTTAGCACTCTCTTGTTATACAGTTTTACTTAGTTTTTTGTATCCATCTGTGTGCTCTGTTGTGTGTGTTTTTAGTTATAAAGGCAATTCCATCCCAGTTTAGGGATTTATGCCTTTGTTTCTAGTCGCCAGCCCCTAGCCTATGGTAGGCGGGCTTGGGGTAGTTACGACATGGGCCCCGGGGGATGGGTCATGACAATTCCAATGATTGGTAATGAAAAATTACTAAAACATACTGATCATCGATTTCATCATTACAGATTGTTGTTAAATTTCTTATAGAATGATTATTTTTAAATATAATAATAAATCATCAAATCAAGAACTTTTTAATATATAGTAATAATGAATATTTGAGGAAAATGAAGAAAACTCAAATTAATGAGATACTTGATTTATTCAATCAATTCTACTCACTCTTGTAACACCCCAAGCTTCCACGATATGCTTCTATTTGAATAATACAATAGCGTGTGTTGTACGCAACACTAAGTTCAGATGCACCAAGACTCACCAAACTTGCCGTTCAAAAGCATTTATGAATAGTATTAACTGAATTTTAAATTTTATATTATCCATATAATTTTATAATCCATATTATGAGTATCTAAGGCATAATTTTGGAACAAATTCATTTTTTTTCTGAAAAAAGAAGTCTTTTTAAAAAAATGCAATTTTGTCGCCTTTTAATGAGGAAACCTATTTAAATCTAATATTTGAAACTTTTATATATTCAATTTGAAAAAATGAACTTATTTTTCATAATCGGGACATAATAATTTAGTTTTAATAATGTTTTGGTGTTTTTCTAATAACTTTAAAATTTAGGTGAATAGTGAAAAATACAATATTTTAACTGAAAATAACTTTTTTAATCAAAATAATTAATATTGTTAAATTATAAAATTTAATGTTTTGGAAGTATAAATAGAATAAATTTTTACCATTTAATCTAATGATGTTTATTGTAAGTAATTTCACATTGAAATCTGACATAAATAAGTGTTAATCTTTTGATAGTTATTACTTCTTAAAAATACACCTTTTGGTTTTGAAAATGGAAATTAATTTAATAAATGAAACTTTTATATTTTGAATTTGGTAAAAAAGACTTCATTTTCGGATTCAGAATATTGAAATTAGATTAGGGTGTAATTTTGGTACTTTTCTGATAACTTTCATATTTTGATGAATAGTGAAAATTACTAAATTTTAATTAAAAACAACTTTTTTAATCGAAATAATTAATAGTGATAAATTATAAATTTGAGAGATTTTAAAATATAATTAGATTATAATTTTACCATTTAATCCTATGTTTTTCATTGGACATAATTTCATATTTAAATTGGACATAAGAAAGTGTCAATCTTTTGATAGTTATTATTTGTTAAAAACACGCTTTTTGTTTTGACAATGGGAATTAATTTTAAATTAATTTCTTCCACTTCTATGTTTTGAATTTAGAAATATGGATTCCATATTTGTAATTAGGATGTAAAAATTGTGTAAATAGGTAAATTTTATTTTTAGACATTTTGAATAATTACTTTGGTAAATATTTTATTTTCCATGGTTAAAGGGTAAATTCGGTAAATAAGGGTAAACAAATAATATTATAATAATAATTAATTACCCTAAAACGTGTCCTAACCTTTTTAGTGGATACTTTTCCTACCAAGGGAATCTTTGGGTCGATTTTGGGACCCCATGGATCCACTTGTAGGTGATAGGGACGCTTTATATTAATTAAGTTAAAGTAAATACAAAAATGACATAAGCCTATATCTTTTAGAAAACAATTTCTTACATAGGGTAATATATTTTATATATTCAACTATAAATATTCATTATAAAGATAAAAATATTTCCTATATTATGGTATTTTATTTATAAATTTTAGACATTAAATAATATAATATATTTATGACACAATGATGATGAAGTAATTACCGTATTAATGAATGATTAAGATAATTGATATTATAAATACCCAAATAAATGTAATTTAATCTTTTTATAAATTCCACTAATTTTATAGGTTAATAGGACATATTATTACTGGTTATATTAATTTTTTTCTAAGTAATAATGATTTTGTGAATTTATCAAAAACAAAATACCAAATAGTGTCAAAATTGACATAAACGAGTTTTTAAAACAAATATTATATTATTAATTGATATTAAATTGTTAAAAATATAAGGTTTGTCCAAGAGACTTGTATAATGATAGGTGTATCTTTAATGGACCACTTGGGGGTCTTTTGGATGTATATAGAATGTTGATTTACTATATAATATAAAAATACCAAGTGACATGGTAAATGTCAAACTAATTAACTAAGAGTTAAAACTAAAAGATAAGGTTAATATAATGACCAAAACCTGTCTAAATTCTGTTGGTTGAAATTATTTCGACCCATCCCCACCTTATAATTTTAATAATCCACTTTTGAGACATTATAAACCAAATATTAATTTATTATAAAATAATATATCTAGCTTTTCCAAAGGTTCCCCTCACCCCTCTTATAAAAGGGCACTCCCCCTTCTCAGTAATTCACACATTCAAAGCCATTTGGCTCGGCCAACCCCTGTAAAAATACTCTTTCAACTTCCCTCACTTAATCCTAGAGGCCTTATTTTGATCAGAAATCTAACCTAATGTTCCCTTTTAATCAAATCAAAAGGAAGAACCCGATTAAGAGGTAATGTTTTCACCACCCCCTTTCAAGTTCCTTTTTTTCTTCAACTTTTTTTTATTTGCTATTTAAATTATAAAATAATAAGTCCCGAATCTTATATATACTGTGATGTTATTATAAATATGGTACAACCATATTCAGTATTTTATCCATCATTGGAATGATATGTCACCATACATGCGTACGTACGGCTTACCGTCTCCACGTCGTGGTGTAATTGTTATTCAAAATATTATTATTTAGATGCATATAATAATGACGTGTAATTCATTTAAATAATAAATATAACATAATATTGATTTTGTATATATGATATGCTATCCAATTATATATTATAATATCAAAATAATGATATTGTCACTCGTGCATACGTACAGACTACCGTCTCCACGAACGCAATGTGATTAATTCCCCATCGTATACATTCGAGACTAATTCTCATTTGATGATTAAAAATATTGTTTAAGGAATTGATATCATTCTGGATATGAATAAGATACAACCTATCTATAACAAACATGTCTTATGAAACAAAATATATAAAATAAAACGAATAAGTTAACACCTGAAACAACGATAATACTAAGATATTATTAACAAATCAATGTTAAAAGATAATATATGATATCATATTAATGTATATGATTCTTGTATAATTTAATAAGAATTATTTCACCATTATATAGGATGTTAACCTACCCTCAACCAAGGAAAATTACAACGGAAGGGTTATTTCACTATCTCTTCATTATCCGAGGTTGTTTATACGAAATTATATACTGGGACCTCTTTATCATCCACATCCATGTTTTTTAAAAATGTATTTCAAAAAATTCTTGATATTTTAAAAATATGGGATAATGTCATTTATACCCTTTTTTACTTTTTATAAGAGGTTTATAAATGAATCTTTCTATTGTTTTCTAAATAATGTCCTTTTTAACCTTTTCGACAGAGTTAAGGTAAGAATGTCTTTTTTCAACTTATACAGTGGGTGCATGTATTTTTTGCCATTATAAAATCTTAGAAGTTTCCGTTACAATATTATAAGGATATTTTCAAAGTAAATGTTATATTTTATAATTATGTTACTTTTAAATGATTTAAAAAAAATAGATATTTCTCTCAAATAGTTTTGATTTCATCTATGTTAACATACTTTGAAAGATTTTAAGCTTATTTGAAGTTGATTTATTATGATACAAAACTTCCATATTGTATTGAAGGTTTTGTGATATTATTGATAGTGGATGTGTTATTTTTATACCATTCATGGTTTATAGAGAACGTATTGACATTTCTTATGCTAGTTTTAATATGAATGTTTATGATATGTTTAAACCTAAACATATGTAGAATGAACCTGACTTAATAAGTGACGGGTGGAGCCTGCTATAGCTCCTCGATGCATCGGTAGGTCTCATTAGACAAACTAGTGTCTTGGCATGAGGCATTGACAAAATATTATTTGTAGTCTTAGCACGAGGCCTTGGCTATGTGGTTATGATAGTCTGGAATTATGAATTCCATCATTATGAAAGTGGTTATTGATATTGCATGTGATTATTCGACTAGTAGAACATCCATGTGAATTTGTAAATGTAATTATTTCATTTTATCTTTTCCATATTATGTTGAAGTTCAAGTTTAAAAGGATTTTGTTTTAGCTATACATTTTCTTAAATGTTTATGCTTATTTATGAATGTTTCCGATATATTGTTATCCTTACTAAGCATCTGAACTCACCCCTCTCAATGTTTTATTTTTTCCAGGATGTGAAGAAGTAATTTACGAATGACCTGTAGGGATAATAGGAGGGGATATGAAGACAAGATTTTGTTGTAGTAGTTTTCTCTTTATGATGTAATGTAAACTTTATGAATGTATCTAGTTATTCTAAGGATACTAAACTAATCGGCCTTTCAAGACTTGATGTTTCTTGTGATCATGCCAATGTTATGTAATAATGCACCGACTATGGGCGACTGGGGTCGGGGCATTACAGTTGGTATCAGAGAAAGTTTAGTACAAACCTTGGAAGCTAGATTTAGATATACTTTGATTAGAGCACATAGACCTAAGATGGACTTTGAGGATTAGTATAGAAGAACTTCCTAGAATTTTGGTGTTGTAGTGATTTTGTGAGTTTTCTGAGCAATACATCCCTGTCTGGATATGAGCAGGTAGAGGCAGCTCTAGCACAGATGTACCTAGGGGTAAAACCCGAAAACATCTCTTTGAGCTAGACTCGTACAAGAACTGGTGCACGACAACAACACTTGATGCACTCTTGGTTACGACACTCCCGGGGGATATGCTTAGGATAATTCTCAATTTAGTTACAAACCATTATGAAGGGTTTATGAGTATATACTTCCTCAAAGAAAACGTTTTTATGATTATGTATTATATACATAAATAGTTCAATTTATGTTAAGTGTTTTACAAGTATGGAATTATGTATTTTGATTCATAAACTGATCTAGTTTTTGACCTTGTATAGAAATGGCACCCAATAGAAGGAATGAGAACTCCAACAATACGCATGATCCAAAGAGTAAGAAGGATCATATCTTTCATGGTATTAATAAAGAATTTAGAAGGGAAATATTCTCCCACGTATTATCATAATATGAAGAAATAGTATCATGTGTTGATAAGATGAGTAAATAATTCATGGAGTCCTATGGCTTTGAAGGGAAGCCAGAGAAGGAAAGGATGATAGAGAGAAGGAAAGAAAAAAGGAATAAGGTAAAGAAGGATTTTCCCATATGTGATAACTATAGAAAGAATCACCTTGGAAAATGCTTGAAGGGAATGAGAGTATGTTATAAGTGTGGAGAAAAAGGACACCAATCACATGACTGAAAGGGTAAGAAAAAGGTATCAAATGTACAATGCTTCATCTGCAAGGAGTTTGGACACAATGCGAACCAATATCCTAGTTATCGGACTATGCCGCAAATGATGATATTGGATAATAATCATGTTATGATACTACCACATATTAAGAGGAATGACTAGTGTTCTTATGTTGTTATTTTGGAATTATTTTATGGAAGTGTTGTATCAACAATATACTGGAAATAAATAAGGATTGTACTGCAGTACTATTTCATTGAGGATTTGAGATTTTATGGTACTAAGAAAAGTGACTCTACATCAAGTTAAACTTTATGGAAACTACATGGTTTAAGGAAAGATAAACCTTAATATGGTCTTAATATTGAGGTACTATGTTTGGAATAAGATGCGGTTGATTTGGTAAATTATATTGGATATTCTTGACTGCCCTGAAACTGATTAAATATTTGTATATTCCATCATTGTTGGAGTTTACAACATTTTTTGATGGATGAAGTATATCCAGTATTCTATAAGGAATGAGGGAGTATGAATGTAATCAATAAGGTTTTATAGTAATTCATGATGTTTCAGTGTTTCAAAAGAATAGATGATGATGGTATTCACAAGATATTATGGGGTAAAAAATATCTTTATTGTGTTTACCTTCCTTATACATTTTGGACAATGAGTTTGAGAAAAATTATTTTGGATAATTAATGTTTGATATTATTTTTTTATTTCCATAAAAGGACACCCCGGAGTTGGGCGACAACCCGTCGCATCCGGCAAGGCTGCGAGACTTGAACCTACAACCGAAGGGCGACAAGGGTGTATCACCTACCACTGGCCCACATGATGTCCTGGATTGAATAATGTAGTCTTTTAAAAAAAATTCTGGTAGATGAATTATAAATTCCTTTATTTTTTCTGAACCCTATATGAATAGGATAAATATAATATTATTTTTAATTTCTATTATCTTTTATAGTGAAAGATGAGTTTTTGATAGAAATTAGTTAGAGGATGGGACTCTACTTATCAAGTATATATTTTTCTTCTTCTCTTATTTGATGAAGAAATTAATTATTATACTTTATTGAAGGGATATTAAAACAAAAAAATTTGTTATCCTAATTACATATGTTTTGTTGAACCGATGGTATTTTAAATCATCATAGATTTATGAATAAATGTCCCTCAATTTTACACTTGTTAGTTATTGATGAACTCAATCACTACCTATAAATATTTATGGTTTTCCTCCAATTATATTTCTCTAATTTCAACCAATGTTCTCCTAATTGAGTTCACAATTTGGTGGTGACCATTTAATTTCTCTTTCCTCTCATTAAGACTAAATTTTATTAACCCAATTTCCGATGTGGGTTTTCCCACAAAGATATTTTTGATTTTCAACCTTTTATTTTCAAAAAATAATTTCAAATTGTGAGGATGAAATTTATTGAAGGAGGGGAGAATGTAACACCCCAAGCATCCACGATACGCTTCTCTTTGAATAATACAATAGCATGTGTTGTACGCAACACTAAGTTCAAATGCACCACGACTCACCAAACTAGCCTTTCAAAAGCTGTAATTAATATTATTAACTGAATTTTAAATTTTATATTATCCTTATAATTTTAGAATCCATATTATGAGTTTCTAAGACATAATTTAAGAACAAATTCATTTTTTTCAAAAAAAAAGAAGTATTTTTAAAAAAATGCAATTTTATCACCTTTTAATGGTGAAGCCTTTTTAAATCAAATATTTTAAACTTTTATATATTAGATTTGACAAAATGAAATTCTTCTTTAGAATCGGTACATAAGAATTTAGTTTAAATAAATTTTTTGTGTTTTTCTGATAACTTTCAAATTTGGGCGAATAGTGAAAATACTATATTTTAATTGAAAAAAACTTTTTTAATCAAATTAATTTATATTGTTAAATTATACATTTTAATGGTTTGGAAGTATAAATAGATTATATTTTTACCATTTAATCCAACGATGGTTATTGAAAGTAATTTCACTTTGAAATTGACATACACAAGTGTCAAACTTTTGATAGTTATTATTTCTTAAAAATACGCCTTTTGGTTTTGACAGCGGAAATTAATTTAATAAATGAAACTTTTATGTTTTGAATTTAGTAAAATAGACTTCATTTTTGGATTCATAATATCCAAATTAGCTTAGGGTGAACTTTTGGGACTTTTCTGATAACTTTCATATTTTGATGAATAGTGAAAATTAATAAATTTTAATTAAAAACAAATTTTTTAATCAATATAATTAATAGTGATAAATTATGAATTTGAGTGATTTTAAAGTTTAATTAGATTATAATTTTACCATTTAATCCAATGTTGGTCATTGGACATAATTTCATATTTAAACTCGACATAAGAAAGTGTCAATCTTTTAATAGTTATTATTTGTTAAAAACACGCTTTTTGTTTCAACAACAGGAATTAATTTCAACTTATTTTCTGAAAATTTTGTGTTTTCAATTTAGAAATATGGATACCATATTTGAAATTATTATGTATAAATTTTTTAAATAGGTAACATTTATTTTTAGACATTTTGAATAATTACTCCGGTAAATATTTTGTTTACCATGGTTAAAGGGTAAATCCGTTAAATAAGGGTAAAATAATAATATTATAATAATAATAAATTACCCTAAAACGTGTCTTAACATTATTGGTGGATAAATGTACTAACATGGACATCTTTGAGACGATTTTGGGACCCCATGGATCCACTTGTAGGTGATAGGGAAACTTTATATTAATTAAGTTAAAGTAAATACAAAAATGATATAAGCATATATCTTTTAGAAAAACAATTTTTACATAAAGTTTTATATTTTATATTTTAAACTATAAATATTCATTATAAATATAAGACGATTTTCTACAAGTTGGTATTTTATTAATAATTTTTAGACATTAAATAATTTAATTTATTTTTCACACAATGATGATGAAATAATTACCGTATTAATGAAATATTAAGATAATTGATATTATAAATACCTAAATAAATGTAATTTAATCATTTTATGAATTGAACTTATTTTATAGGTTAATATGACATATTATAACTCGTTATATGATTTTTGTTGTAGTAATAATTCTTTTGTGAATTTATCAAAAACAAATTACCCAATAGAGTCAAAATTGACTTAAAAGAGTTTTTAAAACAAATATTATATTATTAATTGATA
Source organism: Viscum album (assembly GCA_963277665.1). Classification (NCBI taxonomy): domain Eukaryota; kingdom Viridiplantae; phylum Streptophyta; class Magnoliopsida; order Santalales; family Viscaceae; genus Viscum; species Viscum album. Next base: position 1,064,972,134 of record OY728140.1, read on the forward strand.
TTCAATTCCTAAAAATATAAGGTTCGGCCAAGAGACATGTATCATGATAGGTGTATTATTAATGGACCATTTGGGGGTCTCTTGGATGTATATAGTATGTTTATTTACAATATAATATAAAAATACAAAGTGACATGGTAAATGTCAATCTAATTAACTAAGAGTTAAAATTAAAAGATAGGGTTAATATAATGACCCAAACCTATCTAAATTCTATTGGTTGAAATTATTTAGACCCATCCCCAACTTTTAATTTTAATAATCCACTTTTGAGCCATTATAAACCGAATATCATTTTATTATAAAATAATATTTTTATCTTTTTCCAAGGTGCCCCTCACCCCTCTTATAAAAGGGCACTCCCGCTTCTCACTAATTCACACATTCAAAGCCTTTTGGCTCAGACAACCCCTACACCAATACTCTCTCAACTAACCTAACATCAACCTAGAGGCCTTAGTTTGATTATAAATCCAACCTAAGGATCCCTTTTGATCAAATCAAAAGGAAGAACCCGACTAAGAGGTAATGTTTTCAGCACCCTCTTTCAAGTTGCTTTCTTCTTCAACTTATTCATTCTTTGTTATTACAATTCTAAAATAATAACTACAGTATAATATATATACTATGATGTTATTATAAATATTGTACAACCATATTAAGTATTATATCCATCCTTTTAATGATATGTCACCATACGTGCGTACGTATGGCTTACCGTCTCCACGTTGTGGTGTAATTGTTATTCAAAATATTATTATTTGGATGCATATAATAAAGATGTCTAATTCATGTTAATAATAAACATAAAATTATATTTATTCTTTATATATGATATAATATCCCATTATATATTATTTTAATATCAAAATAATGATATTGTTGCTCGTGCGTACATACGGACTACCATCTCCATGAACGCGATGAGATTCATTCCCCATCATATCCATTCAACAATAATTCTCATTTGATGGTTAAAAATAATGTTTAAGGACTTGATATCATTATGGATATGAATACGATACAACCTACCCATAACAAACACGACTTATGTAACAAAACATATAAAAAAACGAGTAGGTTAACACCTGAAACAACGATAATACTAAGATATTATTAACAAATCAATGTTAAAAGATAATATATGAAATCATATTAATGTATTTGATTATTGTATAATTTAATAACAATTATTTCACTATTATACAAGATTTTAACCTACCCTAAACCCGGGAAAATTACAAGGTAACAGGTATTTCACAATCTATTCATTATCTTAGGTTGTTTATACAAAATTATCTACTAGGACCTCTTTATCATCCACATCCTTGTTTCTTAAAAATGTATTTCAAATAATTCTTGCTATTTTACATAATATGGGTTAAAGTCATTTATACACTTGTTTGACTTCTTATAATAGGTTTATAAAGGAATATTTCCATCATTTTCCAAACAAGGTCCTTTTTATCATTTTCAACAGAATTAAGGTAAGAATGTCTTTTTTAACTTATATGATAGGTGCAACTATTTTCCACGATTATAAAATCTTAGAAGCTTACCTTATAAGCTTATAAGGATATTTTCAAAGTAAATGTTTTATTTTATAATTATGTGACTTTTAAATGATTTCAAAAAAATAGATATTTCGCTCAAATAGTTTTGATTTCATCTATGTCAACATCCTTTGATGGATTTTAGTATTATTTGAAGTTGATTTATTATGATACAAAACTTCTATATTTTATTGAAGGTTTTGTGATATGTTTGAATGTGGATGTGTTATTTTTATACCACTCATGGTTTATGGAGAATGTATTGACATTTAGTATGCTAGTTTTAATATGAATGTTTATGTTATGTTTAAAACTAATCATATGAGGAATGCATTGAACTTAATAAGTGATGGGTGGAGCCCGCTATAGCTTTTCAATGCATCGGTAGGTCTCATGAGAAAAACTAGTGTCTTGGCACAAGGCCTTAAAAAATCTTTTTTGTAGTCTTGGCACGAGGCCTTGGATATAAGGTTATGATAGTCTGGAATTATGCATTCTATCATTATGAAAGTGGTTATTTATATTACATGTGAAAATTCAACTAGTACAATATCCATGTGAATAATTAAATGACATTATTTCATTTTATATTTTCTATATTCTGCTGAAGTTCAATTTTAAAAGGCTTTTGTTTTAGCTATACATTGACTTAAATTATTCTTATTTATGAATGTTTCTGCTATATTGTTATCTTAACTGAGCTTCTGAGCTCACCCCTTTCAATGTTTTATTTTTCACAGGATGTGAAGAAGTAATTTATGAATGAACTGCTGGGATAATATGAGGGGATATGAGGACAAGATGTTGTTGTAGTAGTTTTCACTTTATGATGTAATGTAAATTTTATGAATGTATCTAGTTATTCCAAGTCTACTAAACTAATCGGTCTTTCTAGACATAATCTTTCTTGTGATTATGCCAATGTTATGTAATAATGCACCGACTTTGGGTTACTGGGGTCGGGGCATTACAACTCCTGATATCAAAAAATAGATAAAAACAAACTATTATGAATGCGGTGTATAATTATAAATTAATTTTATAAAATTATATAAATTTGATAAACGTTATAATGTGGGAGATCATGATAATTATTTTTTTATACAAGAGGATTGATCACATATTTACCATTTGTGAAATATGGCCAGGGTTTCATTATCTATAATTCTCGTTCCTTGAGAAATGTTTATTTAATACAATATGTTTTCCATTTAGTTACATAATTAAAAATCATTTAATATTTTACATATGGAATAATTTTTTTTTATGATATATTATTTTCCACTTAAATTTTAATCTTCAATGGTTCTTCAATATATATTTTATAATTTTGTAAGTGTTTCCAAGGATTCAATAATGGTTCTTTGAGAAATGATACATGTTATGTACTATATTTCATTTTTATTGTGTTATGATATAATTTTCTATTAATTTTAAATACATTATATCCTTGTGATTCATGGGATATTCTATTCCAAATAATATTATAATATTCAAATGTCTTCCTAATCAAGTGTTACTTGAGTCATTAGTGTTTTTTGTTACTACATTTATTTGTTGAGTTATGACAATTCTCTTGAACATATTTCATAAAATGTAGGTAATGTTTTCACTTTGATTTTATAATATGGAAATGTATAAACTTTTAAATTTTTACTAAATACACACTGTTACAAATGACTCATGCTTTGTGGTGTATGTTGCCCGTAATGGATATTGATAACATAAATCAGTTTTCTTTGATTTAAAATATTTTATCATGAAATTTTCATTTCCCAAACTATTTTATGGTACCATAATATTGTATTATATTTTACTATGTCTTTTCGTCGATAGTAAATGGAATTGTAATTCAAATATTTTATATTTTCAAATATCATCCCCAAAATGTTTATCATTGTTATGAATAATTCAGGTCAAATTTAACAACTATTTCACATCTATATCCATATTTTCCTTTCCCACAAATGTTATCCTTTATAATAGGAGTCATAACAATGTTTTATATGACTTGAATTTTTTATTTCACTTAAAATATTTTAAAAATTAATTTTTACACTTTTTATAATAATGGGTTTTCACGAATCTAATGTTTAAATAAATATATATCTTTCTTTTAGGATCAATTTGTTTTTCATCTAGACCCAATTTCATTGGATTCAATTATTTCCCCAAAAAGGCTCCAATAAAGGATATTATTTTTGAATGTAAATTTTAGGAAATTATTCACTTCACCTTCTCAAAATAAATTATATTTTAAAACTACACGTATATTCTTTTTATGATAACATTGAAAATGCTATCCAAAAACCCAATAATTTTCTCATTTCTATTTTCCATTATTTATTAAAATTTATATAAACAGATGATAGTTTTTCACCCTGACATTTATTCTATTTTATATTTTTCTATTTATCATTTGGTGTTATTGAACCAAAGACATTAAACAATATTATTCATGATATGTTCTTATGTGGTATTTTTTGATATATTATTGTTTCATCAGTATCTTCCATATATATCACCTTCGTTAAAAGTTAATTTTTTTGAAAATTTTAAATATAATCATTTTCAACCATCCAAATTCATTTTACGATCGTCTTATAATCATTTTATTCTATTCATATACATTTGAATGATTCGATATTCTTTGTATATATTAGCATTATAGGGATGATTATTGGATTCTAAGGAAGGTGTATTATGTATTTTCATAGAATATAATTTTTAGTCTTATGTAGTTGATTGATATAAAATTTTATTACATATTTATATTAATTTTTTATATGACTAATGCATTAGACTTCATTATATAAGGGTGTGGAATGGTTATAGATATCCCCTCGATTAATTAAAAATCCAAATGATAAAAATTACCATGGTTTTTTTGTTTGTTCCTACAAAGAATAAGATATAAAATATACACATGAACATGGCGGTAACATAATGATGTAAACCACCTTGATTTTAAATTAAATAGACCATGATTAATATCAAATATAACACATAAGATCGAGCAAAAAGCGACTGTGATAGAAAATTAATATATTAATATTTAAATGTAAATTTATATGTTAGTTGTATGAATTGGGATTAAAATATTTTAAAAATAATGTCTTCATTATTTATAGAATTTAATTAAATTTATATATTCATAATAAAAAAGTTCTCAATTTTCAGCATTGTTATATTATTAATAAAATAAATTTTTTACTTATTTGTGGATGAATAATATAATTAATTTTATTCAAATATAGTAACAGTATTTTATAAAATGATAATAATTTACAAATTAAAAAATCTATATTATATTATGGTGAAATATTGAATTTTTTCTAAAATGATTGACTTTTTAGTAAATAGTGAAAATTACCAATTTTTCAAATACTGTAATTTTTCTCTGTTAAAAATTTTACATAAAAGTCTTATTATATATTTAATTTTCAATTATTATGGAAATTTTACCAATTGATCTATAATAATCTTATTAAAATCATTATATTTTTTTTATTTTTTTGATTTTATTGTAAGTTTACTTTTAAGTTAAATACTCGATTTTTTAAAAACTGTTTTTTATAAAGAAAGTATATAAATTATAATAATAGAATAGAGAACATTTTAAGGAAATATTAAAATGATATTTTTGGTTTATTTATATATTTATATTAATTAATATTAATATAATAATGAATTCTAATCATATAGTAAATGAAAGATCATATATTTCTTGAAAAATTAATTTTCCAAAAAAAATTACTTTTCATCATGTTTTTTGGAAAATATTTAAATTAAATTATTCCAAATTTGGTAATAAAATTTGATAAAATGGATTATGTAATTTTAAATTTCAGAAAAATAATTATTTAATGATTTCAAATTTATTTTTTTCCACATTGAATAGTATAAATAATAGAAAATAAGTATCATCATTATGGTATAAAGATGTTTTTACATTATATAATATTCAATTAAAATTAATATTCTAAACACATTGGGTTATTATTTCATATGTTGGAGTTAATTTTTAAAATCAGTTAGTCCAAATTATTCAATAAAGATCATTTTTTTATTTTAATTGATAATTTCCTTGGGTAAAAACTAGATATCATGATGAAAACTAAATGGTAAAATTGATTAACCATAACCGTAAAGAAAAAAAATGTTTAGAAACGTTTTTTTAATGGTAGATATTTTTATCAACCTTATCATCTATCTACTACGCCATATATATTATTTTTTATTCACTACAATTAATCATGTCTTCAATTTTTTAAATAGTTTTGGATATTTATAAATATAATGCTCATATTCACCTACAAAATGGAACCTCCTTTCATCTCATATACAAATTTCAATATCATATTGATTCCACCAAAACTTCTCCAAATATATTCCATTATTCAATTTACAAATCCTAGATGAAATTATATTATTATTGAAACATCATAGGATAAATTTTTGTGCAATCATAAAATTGTGGTCTAACAGATAGGTATTGTTCATAACTAAGAGATTTATTTTATTTCTTTATCAACCTCATTAAAATATTATTCAATAGTGATAATATAATGCATTCAGTATTTATAAAAAGAGAAATGTTATTATTTTAATGGAATAAGAAATATCTATGTCATATTCCATCAAATATGAAATGAAAAAGGTATTCATGTGTATAGAAGACTATAACCTCATGAACCGATGAAATTATTATTTTTTCATTGCATATCATCAGTATTTATAATGAGTGATAAACTATATATATATATTATTGACATATTTATAATTTCTATAATAGTAATATATCATATAATTTCTTAATTTTCTATTCAATTAATGGCTATTATGTTATTCATGTGTACATTTATATTCCAACCACAATGAAGAATTGTGATTCATTTTTTTACCACATTAAATGAATTGTATATATAATTGTATTTGAATAATTATTATGGTATTCATGATAAAATTTTATTTATTGAAATATAATATAATAATTACCTTAATTAAGTCATTATCATGAAATATTGAAACTTTACTCATGAGTTTATATTTCCTACCATGTCCATGAAAATAACATAGTTCATTTTTTATTACCATAATTCATAATTGGTTTTAAAAATATTAATTTATTTATAGAAACGATAACTATTTATTTATTATAATTCTAGTGATGATGAAATACTGGCCCCATTTACCATTTTCAACAAGATAAAATCATTTTGGACTTATGAGTATAATATCATTGAAATGCATGATGTGAACATAAATGATTAATAATTTGAGATAATAGGATAATAAGTTGAAATAAATGCATAATAAAAATGGGAAAGGTTACTATGAAAGAAAAAAAATAACATTTGTTTATTATTATAGAAATAAAAATAATGTAAATGATTAGTACGAGTCATTATAAGGGACATTCATTAAATAAATCATCTTTTAATGTTTCCAATATAAATATTTTCCCCCATGACCATGTCCTTATAATTGATTCATAAATATTTCAATTTATTCTTCAATGTATGATAATGTTTATTTTGAAAATATTTTAATTTCTATAAAGTTTTTTTTCAAAATGAATATCTATAAGGTTTTACAAAATCCACACTGTACATTAAAAACCTCATTTCATCTTTTTGAATGATTTATTTTCTAAATTTTTCATTTATACACCCATTTTTATAAAATTATTTCATTAATGTATTTATATGGATATCAATTAATTGTTAATTTAAAAAAATTTATCTTCTAAATTTACTTCATTGATTTTAAAATGGAATCCTTTTTTTATATATTTGACATTGAACGTCTTGAATTTTATTACAAAAGAAAATTGAATGTTCTATTTTAATAAATATGACAAGAATATCTTTTCCCTCCACTAAATCCATTATTTGATATCTAGATTTTAATATGATATTCCTTACATCAATAAAATAAAAATACATCTTCTCCATATTTTATTTATTTTCAAAATGGTTTCTAGATGGATTAGATATTGTAAAATTAAAAAATGTATATGGTTGTGGTTGTAAGGGATCTCTCAAAACCACCCTTTTCTTCAATATTGGAATATTCTATCTCTAAATCAATTATTATCTATCTTTAATGTTTTTAATTATTATATACTCTATTTATATTTATGTCACAAATTCAACTTTCTTATTCTTCATACCTTTTTTAGGATAATACATTCATTATGACCACTTATCAGATTTCTTCATTAAGAAATCAATTTTGATTATGATATGAGGAAATAATATGTAAACCATTTTTATTCCAGGGTAAATTTTTATTGGTACTCTTTATGATAGATTTGATCTTTTCATCACTTTTCTCTATAAACATGTTATCATGGGTTTACCCATATTTCACTTTAAATGATTTTCTAAATATTTCTTCCCAGTAGACATAATTTTAGATATTAGGGAGAAATAAAAATCAATTATAATACATTTTCTTGCATGAGATATTAGTTAGGAAATTTTCCGTTAATCATATTTATGTCCTGGTATAGGTTGTTTCATCATTTTCATGGGTTATATGATCATATTATACCATGTTAATTATAACATACCCTTATGTGATTTTTCATGATCTAAAGTATAATGGAAAGTATATTAGACTTTGTAAGGGTTAAATGTATAATATCTTCATTATGTTTTCATTTTATTTACATGAATTAAAACGAAACAATTATTCATTGAAATTTTCATTTAGTATTTTCTATAAAATATTTTAAAAAATATTTGGGTAAAATATTTATTTATTGGGTGATATGTTTTTTTCTCCCAATGTTAAATGTTGAAAAGAATAATCTTTTACAGGTATTCATTAAATTAAATGTTTCTTAATATTATTGTATGTGATCCTTCACTTTTATGAACATCCAACATTTTAAAATGTATTTCATAAGTTTTCAAGATAGGTATAAAAATTGGAAGTCAATTTTAATGTAATGAATATTATACATTATAATAAATTATGATACATTAAAAAAAAATTATATTATAGAAATAATGTATACTCAGTAGAAGTGTACACATTGAAACCTATGAACTAGTTATTTTATATTTCATTGAAATTCATGAAAAATCCAAAATTAAAATATCTTTTGGACTGAAGGAAAATGAATTCTCATCTAAAGACACCAGATTACACAAATTTTATGGGCGGGTCCTTAAATTTGGTATTAGATTAGTGTTTAGAGAACATAGGATATTTGGATATTTTCATGGGAGGTTATCATATGAGATATGGATACAATAATTAGTCGATAATTATATTGATTATTATAATTTGAAATGTATTAGTCATCCCTTTTGACTATTTAACTATTGATATTTTAAGGTGATGAGACATATTTTAAGAGGCATTTTATTGAGTTAAGTTATATATAATCCTTTTGTTTAACAAGAAGGATTATTTTAGAAGAATTTTGTTAAAATTTTGGGATATAAGATGAAATGTATGAGATAATAACTATAGTTAAAACTATTTAATATTAAAGTCATTAATATTATTTTTGAGGTTGTTCATCATATTTATGGAATGTTATAAGAATAATATTTATAATATTTTAGAAAAAAATTCATCTTACATGCCTATTGATAACCTATCACATGTTGTAGGGTTGTGGGTAATGAACCCACAATTGAAGGTTTAAAAGGGTGCATCACCCACAACTAGATTATGTGATGTTTTTCTTAGTATGATAATATTTTAATTTTAAATATATTATTTGATTATAATTATTTTGGGGCTTATATGTTTTCAAATATATAAGCATGAGATTGAAATGTAATTTTATCATAAGGTTATTAATTTATTTTTTATTGAAGATACCTATTTCGGGAACCTCATATAATTAAGTAAAATGAAATATTTTTTTTGATATGATTGGATTCTATTTGAGGAATAAAAGTGGATTTTTTTGAAGAATATGAGACGTTAATGTGGTTATATGGTGATTTATATAATTCATGGAAATTATTTTCAAATCATATAGATTAAATTATTATGAAATTTATTTTTTTGGGGTATATGACATTATATTTATATAATATGGATTATGTATATATTCTAAATTAATATCAAAAGAATTTATAATCAAATACACATGGTTTTGGATTTCAAAAATGTTTTCAAATATTTGAAGAATTTCATGGTTTGTTATTTATCTAATGAAATCAGTTGATTATTGGATGTTACTTTTGAGGCTTTTGAAATTAATATGAAGGTTTGTTCAGTTTTTGAATTATGTAATGATATATAATTCAATTTTGGTTAATTTATAAATTCATAAGGGTGTTATTTGTATTCTTTTATATAATATGTGATCCATTAAGAGTTGATTTTAGTGGTTCAGGTATTAAAATTTTATCTAGGATATTTATTTCTTTATTTATGATGGGAAGTGTAAATTGTTCAATTCACAACCAATGGATGAAATAGTGTTTATAAAATTAAAATGTATTATATAAGTACATTTTATAGTTTTAATTACTTTTATAATAATAGAATAAATTAACTATGAGAAAATGACCACCAATCAATTTTTTTTCAAAATTTACATTCATTTCTAATGATCCAATTTTCATTTATCTGATTAAAGAATCAATGGATTTATACTTCCCAACATTCTCCTGACCATGTTATAAGCCCCTCACTATTAGTACTTGGATGTTAATTTTTTTTAAATATGCACATATTATCATCCCATAAATTTTATTTGTTATTTACAATGACCTATATAATTTCCTTTTATATATTTTCAATATTATTTTTTATTAACCATTTTTGACTGAAAATTATTATTTTTATTAAGAGAACACTTTTACGGGAAATGTGAGAAATCGAAGGTCCAGCAATACACCCAAACAATCCCAAACAAAAACAGGAAAAAATAGGATCTACCTCATTCAAGCAACAACAACAACCACCATCCCTATGCAGGAAACTCGGCGATCCCATGCAAGCATGGTCCCTCCCGATGTTGCCATCCCTCTAAAACAGCCATGTCCCAAATGTCCTACAAAGATGATGACAGAGAGCTCTAGCCCAACGAAGATGTCCTGCGACATACCATTAACAAACCGCAGAACACAGAGAATCAAACATGCCAGACTAAAGACACCCCAACCCAGATATGAAGACCACCCAATTAACTAGGAGCATTAAAGATAAATCTAAGATTACAAGAGGCCATGTACCGAAGTAATTTCCAATATAAATAAGAAACCTGTATTCTAGGTGATTCTGAAAGGATCTTTTCAAATTCCGAGGACAATTGGACCCATTATTGTATGTACTCCTCAATGTTGATCCTCCCTCTGTTGAAACCCCAAACTAGGATTGAGTCCTATTTATCAATCCAAGCATATTTTTCCTCACTGAAGGTTGGCCTTAAGGTTCTCCACATCATGAAGCAGCCTCCTGCTCTGAAGCATTGAGCCATAATACCTGCTCAGACACTTCCTCCACACTGCTAAGCAAAAACTCCAAAGAAGCCCCCCCTGGACACCTGCCATCCGAGTGCCTACCTCCTCCGAGGTACCCCATTTCCCATTTGTTTTCCTAGCCGATATGGTCTCCATAGGGGGGGGGGTAAGGATGAGTAGTCCCTCCTTCTACTCCTCTTTGAATTACCTCCGTTCTCCAGAGATGGAATCCTAGCTTCCAAGTGAGAGCATTGACCCCCATTGTATTCATACTTGCGCCCTCCCTCTATGTCGAAAGGAATAATCTGCATGGAACCGGGATCATCCTCAAGTAAAAATTCAAACCTGTTATTCAGGGGGATAGAAGCCTACCTTTTTTTGTCCTGTTTAGCCTTTAAGGGACTTTGGCTAGGTCAACCTATCTTGAAAGAATTTCTGCCAGACCCTACATCAACCAGCAAAACAAGCTCCTATTCCACATCTAACTGGGGTGTGATTTCCCCTCCACCTGCTTCAAGTTGAACTGAGCCTTCCTCCATGTCTTTGTCCATAAGATCCATCTGAGAATCTACTGCCTCCCTACTATTTTATTCTACCTCAATACCTACCATACCGTAACCTGAAGGACTTCCTTCTAGGACCTCCTCTCTGTAGTTTTGATCAAGGGATATTCTCTTCCACCCACTAGGATCCTTCATAGAAGATCCCCGAACCTCCCCCTTTGTCTTAACCGGTGGCTACTTCTCCTTGTTCTAAAAAGTTCCCATTCTCATGTTTTCCATTTGAAGACCTTTCCAACAGAAGCTCAATGCATGAACTAGCCGTTTGCAACCCGAGCAAAAATCTGTCCATGTCTCATAGACCAACTTCTGTTTGCATCTATAATCCTCACCCACAGTAACCCACACATACCCAAATGGATCCTTGGACATATCCATTTCCACACAAATACATGGATTAACTAGATGACAATGTGCCTCCTTGAGGCTATCCGAGCACAGATATCTACCTATCAGGTTTCCTAGCATACACATCACCGAAGGATTTTGAAATGGCAGAGGGAGGCTGGGAAAACTAACACAAATCGCCTTCATGGGAGATTCCTGTTTCATGTGCAAGTCGAAGGTCCACCAAAGAAGAGAAAATTTGACACCATTGAAGACCCGAGGAGCCTTTTCCCATGCCTGAATAATATCAGCTTCTGATGCAAAATGCACCATAATCTTCTGATAGTCCAGAAGACCCACCGTCACCCTATCCTGCAAACCCCAAGCATCAAAGACGAACCTATCAAAAGAATCAACCGAAGGGCGGCGTCTATGAAATCTAGCAACCAGGGTGTGTTTCAACAAGTCCGAAGAGGCCGAGAACTCCGCGGACGACAACTGGAGGTTTGGAAACCCATCAAGCAACTCTGAGATGTTAATATATTTTTAAAATGAAATAATATTTAATGGATAGTAAAAAATTCTGATTTTACACACACTTTAATTCCATTCCATTAAATCATCTATCATAAATATCCCATGGTATTTTGTATTTTCTATTAATGTTATATATGTAAAAAAATTGTAGAATAATATAATTAATTTTATATTAATTATAAATTTTCTTTATATTCATATATTTTTATTTTTACTCATAATAACTTCAATTTCGATAAATTATATTTACATGAATAACATTTATCCATTTTAATAAATTAAAATATATGCCATTAAGGATATATTTAAATTAAATTTATATATATTTTTTATATATTTATATGAAAATAAATTCTAAAAACAATTATTTATAGTCATGGAGTAAATATAATATAGTCCTTTTCATGAAAACCATAATTTCCTAAAGACACACTGTTTGTCCCATTTTGCGTATTTCATTTTAAAATAAATAATTTGAATTATATGAACTGATTTTGATAATATTTATTCCACATTTTAAATCAAAAAAATTAATATTATATAAAATTTTCATCTTAATGATTCTTCATAATGTGTAGTAAAAATAGTAAACAATAATTACTGTGGTTCTAGATAAATCATGATTTTTTTATTACATGAAATTGTTTTTAATTTGGTTTTCCATACCCATAGATTTTTAAATTTTAAATTGTATTTAATATTTCTAATTTGTGGTTTCAAATTATCATACTTGGCACATATTATTTTTTATCTAATAGGGTAAATTATGTAGGTAAAGTCTAGTTACAGTGGTGAAAACTAAAATAGTAAATTTGAGTAGCCATTAATGTAAATGGAATATTGGAATATTTCCTCTTTAACCCCATATTAAATGGGGAAAAACTAAGAGCTCTCCCATCATCCATTGATATTTCTACTTCAATATTGGACTATTTAAATTGTTTTTAGTACGAATCAATTCTATAGTAATGACTTCGACTTTTTTTCCATCTATTTTTAGGAATAGGATTATTGTGTTGAATCCTCTATTTTGGAATATCTAAAACAATGTTTTCTACTGTGTTCAGTGTTGTGGTGTTTAAAGAAATATTAGGTAAAATCGAGCTTTATTGTTGGGTGATTGTTTGTCTATTTGAATGTGGTAGGTGGTGTAAAATAATTTTCGCCTAGTTTTATTATTTTATAAGTTTATGATAGGGTTCTAATGTTCTTGTATTCTACATTTTTCTTTGACTATAGACAATATTTTTATCCTTAAATTGAGGATTGAGACCACTCATTGATCCATTGGGTTAATAGATGATTTTCAAATAAACCGAGGGATGCCCATGGAGAATTAAAACCCTTTTAAATTGTGATATATTTTTGTAAACATTAGGATATATTAGTTATGAAAGTTTATTAGTTGTGAATTTTAATTTTTTTGTGCGAATGGTTAAATAGATGATTGATTTTTTTTTCATTATTTCATGAAATGCATTATAAGATTTTAATATTATTTAAATGAAGTTATTTGAATTTTGATCTAATTTTGGTATTAAATGAAAAAATATATTATTTTAAATATGGTAAATTTTTTAAAATGTTTTGTTTACCTAAAAGTTATTTGAGAAATGATTTTTATTATTTGATTTAAAATAATTATTTGAAATTGGTATGTGTTCCCCTTATTTCGTAAATTCATTATTGAACTTTATAAATGTTTGGAAATGGAAATGTGAGACTTGTGGAATGGTTTATATTTTAAATGTGGAAGAACCATTTTTAATGGGTGACATATAGTTGTTTTTTAAATATGGTATTTTGCCTTTCTGTTTTATTCAATATGAAAAGTTTTTGGTTTATTTTTGAAATAATTAGAATTTAAGGGTCCACTAGAACCATGTTAAATTATATGATAATGGTATAAATGTGATAAAATATTAAATAACCATGTCTATATGGAATGTTTTATGAGTGAGGTATTATATGTTGGATCTACTCCTTTTGGTTCGGCTAGACTGATGCTCTAGGCTCCATCGATGAATTGTATGAGTAGATTATTTGGGAGAGTGTCCTTTTTTTTGGGTCAGGAAAGAATGATTCTCTAGGAAAACATATATTTTTTCTAGTATAGGATGTCCGACTGAGGTTCTATTGTCCCAATTATATAATGGCCTATGATATCTAATTGAGGCTCTTTGCTCCAAAAATATGGGCACAATTTTTTTACCCAGACCGATGCTTCAAGATTCATGGTTAAATTGATTTCATTATGGAAATTACATTGTGAATAAAAATATGTAACCCCATTAGGATAAGTCTTAATCTTTTGACATGGAAATAACATGTTAGGTTGGTTCGATTGAATAATAGAACCTAAAGGAATAAATTGTTAATTAATATCTTTTTAAATGTGATGCTTGTTTCCTTTGTTTTCATGTGTAGTTATTACCGCATGATCATCTGTATACATTGTTTTATAGACTGATTATTTATTTAGACACTGTTGGTGGTGGCCTATTAAGTTTTACTGAAACCCTGCTAAAGTATACATAGTACTTGGTTACGCATACATAAGCTACTTGTTTTTTGGTACATGTTTAAGATAGGTTGTTGGTGTTGGTTTTGTGAATCAGATGAGGGGATGAAGAGTGGGATTTCTGGAATAGTTTGGAATCAGGATCCTTATAGAGTATTGTAACGGTTTCATTACATTGATTATTTACATTATGAATTCCTAACATTTTGTCTACACATTCCATGTTTATATTTTGTTCACTAGGTTTGTTGATGACCATTTCCCATTGTCATTCAATTGAACTATCACATTTTTATGTTATAGATGTTGATATTATTTCAAATTTTTTACTATGATAAGTGGGTAGAGTATCCACATTTTATCCCCATAGACCTACACTACTTTCCAGTAGCAACTGGTGTATAGGGTGATTCACCAAAGGTTATTCAATAACCATGTTTAGGGTACATATAATAGTTTCTCCCAGGTCATGGTGTTATAGTTTTTTTTCATCTATTTCTAACATGTTATATATTTTGATCTTAAAATAACATAATATTTTCAAATATTAGTTCTTATGGTAACCCATTCTAATCATTTTATCTCTTATATTCTTACGCTTCATTTCCCCCAGTTTAATATCATTTTTTGAAAAACATGTGGGGCATGTTAAATACTTGTTATAGATCAAGTAGTTTATTATACATAGTAACAAATTATCCTTATTTGAGAAAGTCATAAACATCTTTTTTTAGGATTTATAATAATTCTATAATTCTATAAAGTAAAATGTTTTTAGGTATATATGTAATGAAATATTTTACTTACGCCATTCAATTATGGGATATTTATGTTAGAGAAACTACTGTTAGTATGGTAGATTATATTTAGAATATTATTTATCAACTCCATGTCTAGGATTGTATGTCATAGACATTAATATTTATAACATATAATGGATTATAGAACATAGGAGATTAGTATGTTAATGTTAAATAATATAAATATCATTAATGATTAATTTTTAGTGTTTTATAATAATTTCAATGGTATAGATTACCCTTTCAGTTAGTTGATGTAATAATGAATATTTTAGATTTTTGGATAAGAGAAAACTAGTGAAAACCATAGTGATAAATTTAATGGAAAATTCTATGTATATTATAACATCATGAAATTTTGGTAAATTTGTGATTCTGTAATTTTCATATAAATAACAGGATAATATAAGTTGGTTCATGTTCTAGAATAAATATATACAAAATTAATATAACATAAATGGGTGTGTTTGTTATTTTCCCGATCATCAACTAGTTCATAACAAATACGCCAAACAACACACCTAGGATGATAGTCATATGTTATATTATTTGGTTAATCAAATTTTTGTTATAAACCATTATAAAATATTTATTATTAGAATACATAACCTAGTGAATAGTTATTAAACTGAGATATATTTAGATTAAATTAAAAATATATATTTATAATTTCAATGAAAATGTTCAATTGGGGATTTTCATGTCATATAATCATCATTTAATGATACACTTATGGAGTTTTTTTAATGACTTGTGTTTATCAAATTTTGGTTTTACTAATGTCCAATGCTTGATAGACACCAGATAACATTTTATACCATATAAAATTCATAGATAATCAAAATGATCATCTTTATTGATTAATATATGAAGTGATAAATTGTGGAATATTTTAAAAAAAAATTGTGATTCATAGATTGTCTAATTCCTAAAAAAACCAAAGATGAAATTTATTGGATATCAATGATGTTTGGGTTAAAAATATGATTAAGGAATGAATTTTAATTTTCAAAAATGTAATTTTTTTAAATAAGATCCAAATGAAATGTGTTCAATGAAGTAGTTAAAATATTATTTGTGAAAAATAAGTAAATATAGAGAATAAATGTTGTGGTAAATATATGTTTTTTATTTTCATGGTGAAAAAATTGTTTCCCTAATCATACATATGATATTAAGGTATAAACCTTATTCAAAAATATATATTCATTTTTATTTATCATTTAGATATCAATGAATAATATTTGTAGTATGTAATAGTTATAATTTTAATGAAGAAATTTATTTATGGGGTAATACTATTAAACACATACATCTAAATTTATTTTATCCATAATAACCTATGTTTTTTATATATTTCATTACATTTAATATCAAAGATAAAGAAATATTATAATTTTATATAAACAATAAGATCTACCCATATAATTGAGTTGTAAATGTTGATGTATATATTTTTTGAAATATGTTTGGAAATAAAAATAATGGACATTATCAATACTAATTATTTGATAATTTAAATTAATATATTTAATTAACTTATAATACTAATTTCTTCTATAAAAATTATTACATCGTAATTTTTTTAAATTTTTTTCATGAAACTAAATTTATTATAAATTATTTCTATTTTTGATAATAAAAATATATTAACACTATTTGTATTAAAAATTTAGTAGAGATATGATTGTGAATGAATAATATTTTGTAAAATGCTATTTTACTATGAACACTATTTTCAATATTTTTTTATTTTTTATCATAACTTTTAATTCTAAAATTTTTAAAATGAGTTTTGAAAATAGAAATTAATTTTCCTTTTAAAAATATAAATAAAATTTTATGATGAATATTTTGATATAGTTTATTTCTATAAGAATAATGAAAAATTCAATTTTGACCAAAAATCATAAAGATTAGAATATATCCTTATATAAGAAAGAACATTATGCATATAAACATTAAAGTTGATGAATGATGTATTTATGGAGTTATTAGAGTCATTTTTAAAAATAATTATGAATTTTTAAATAATATTTTTTAAAATTATTATCCTTATTAATATTTGTTCAATAGAAGAAACTATTTTAGGTCATTTTGTTTTTAATTACTAATTTTGAAAAATCAAGACTTTGTTTTTATAAATATCACCTAATATTTAATTGTATAATTATAATCCATTTATATTATAAAAATAAGTACATTAATAATTTTACCATATACATAAATTTAATCTATAAAGTATACTATTTATAAATTTAATTTTAAATCATTACATGCAATATTGATAAAAATGATTTTTATGAAATTTAATAATATTTTCTAGTAAAATAATTTCATATTTTTAATCAGTAGGTATAAATTATTTACTCATATATATATATAGATTATTTTATGGTTAAAATAATATTAAATTAGGTATAAACTATTTACTACAGTAAAATCGAAAATTGTACAAGTAATAAATCAAGGGGTAATGTCCTTGAAACATGTTTAAAAGAATTTTATTGTTGGTTTTTCGAGATATTATAGACTATATATAATTCCTTATCAATTATTTTCCATTTTTGGACCCAATTTCCATCTGAAAACTGTACTATAATTATATAAAGTTGAAATATCTAACAAAATTATATTCTAAATAATTATATGAGGGGCATCTGAAAACCACATCAATAGAACTAAAAAATAGGTTTCAAAAGGAAACAATTCCCATATTCCAACACATATAATTTAACTTAACACTCATAATTTTTTTGAAAAGTAATTATGTCATGACCCTCCTCCCTAGGCTATGATTCTTGTCATTTGAACCCATGGGTCTTCTATAATACCTTGGATGCCTTCCCAACACACCATAATCAATTTTTTCATGACCCATCCCCTATGGCCCATGTCGTAACTACCCCAAGCCCACCTTCCATAGGCCAGGGGATGGTGACTACCATCAAAGGAATATGTCCCTAAACTGGGAAGGCAATGCCTTTATAACTATAAACAACCACATTAGAGTACTCAACTGGGAGAAAAACACTAAGTAAAAACTATATTCAAAAAAGTGTTGTAGAAAGTAAAAAGGGGCCAGAAATATAAGCCCAACTGAAAAAGAGAAAAATAGCTGAAAGATAAAGAGTAGCTCCTAGATCATCCTCTGGGGTTCCTACCTAAAGGGTAGGTACAGATAGCCACCTTCGCACTCCATGTCCGTCAGACTCCTCTATCTACTGACTCGTCATAAGGTCTACCCCCAGGTACTGTCCAGTCCTAGCGCTCTCAGCCTCCATCAGCGTTGCCCATCATCTGCATCCAACACAACGAGGTGCGGGCATAGACCGTGTGGGGGTGAGTATTATGATACTCAGTAGGGTCTCTGAGACCCTCACGGTCTGACAAAATCCAACAAGGATAAATCACAAAGTTATAATTCAATGAGTAACCATTACTTAGGTATATGAATATACATATACCTATGTTATCTAGGAGCCCATCTCAATCAAGAGGAAACACAAAAGCCAAAGAATCATCTCAAGCCCGGATTTTGATTATCGAAACCATGGCTGGTGGCGTACTCCTCCTCTATCGAGTATAGTGGGCCTGCCGCATCACACAGAGGTGCTTCCCACTATCCTTGGACTGCTGAGTCACTCCTCTTGTCGAGTACCGTGGGTCTGCTGTGTCACACAGAGGCGCATCCCACTGTGGGTCTACTGCGTCACACAGAGGCGCTCCCCCTAATTTCATGTAGAGGTACTCCTCGTGTTGAGTACCGTGGGTCTGCCGCACTCACACAGAGGCTCTCCCCTTCCATGGGTCTGCAGCATCACACCAAGGCTCTCTCCACTGGGCTAGTCGAGTCACTCCGGATCGAATTGGTCAAGTAGTTGTCAGGTCTTAGCCAGCTACTAGGTCTCTGTACTCTATCTACTCATCACCGGAAGGATCTGATCCACGAGCTGCTAGTCGATAATCTAAGTGTCATGATGTATCACATAGAAGTATCTCAAAGGACAGTCACATCGTAGGGGTATCAATGCAACAGACGGCCCGTCAATCAGATTCCCGGTCTAAGAGTTATTAGCTTTTTAGTCCCGGGGGCCCGGTTGGATTCGTGTACGAACCAACCTGACCGTATCTCAACTATACCCCAAAATCAAGTGGGGTATACTCAAAGGGTTGTCTCTCATCGAGATTACCAGTGCTACTGAAGACTCATCAAACAGATGTCCGATGCCACAGATATGGACAAAGTAAGCAAAGAGTTGGTAGTGGGCGCGGGTCCGGCCCGACCCGGTCGGACGGACTCATCTCAACCCAGTATGGGCCGACCTAGTCTGGGTTAACTCAGATAGACCTGATGGGTCTGACCCAGCCCTTTGGGTGGGTCAGCCTGCTAAATTAGGCCCTGTCTGCTGGGCCCGACCTAGCGGACTGCGAGGGTAGTTCGGCCCGGATGTCACCACACAGGAGGCTCGGCCTGAAGGACGGGGTCGGTTCAGCCAGCGCCGTGAGGGGAACGAACCGGCCAGCTGGATGTCGGATAGGCCGTGGGTGTACTAGGCAGGCCACGGGGGATCCGGGCAGGCGGCACGGGGTGCGGCGTTGCGCGGGTAGTCTAGCGCGGGGTGGGGTGGTGCATGGCAGGCCGACGCGGGGTACGACGGCACATTGGCATGCGTCGTTGTGTGTGGCAGTGCTCAGGTAGGCTGCGGGGCAAGCCAGAGCGTACGGGGAAGTAGGTGGGTAAGTAGCAGTTCACACGGCGGGGCGCGGTAGTGTTCATCCGGAAGTATAGGTGCGCCACAGGGGTTGTGCGATTCACGGAGGCCACGGGTACCACGACCTTTGTCGTTTCTGCCGTAGTTTTTGTCACCTCATTGCCATGCCAAAAATTCATTAGGAATGAATGATGGAGGGAGTCGGTCCATGTTTTTTTGGCTTTCACCCTCTGCATTTAGAGATGATATCATTTGGCTCATTATAATGGAGCTCAATAATTAATTACAAAACTTTGTATAATTTTTTCATTCGATGATGAGCGGAAGAAAAGGGTAGCATCAACATGGGAGAACACCCTACCTTATTATTTTCTGTTCTTCGTTTGTTGATCTTTGAAGTCACAAGAAGAAGATGAAATAATTCATCATTTTTCACATCTGCCACGCTCTTCGAATCCCAAGTTGAGTCGGCCGCGGAAAGCACTCCACATCGGTATGGTTCAAGGAAAGAAGTCGAAGAAGAAATCCGGTGTTCTTCGCATTCTTCGTTGGGGGAACATTTCTCCCAAGCTCCTCTCAATTCCACCAAAAGATAAATGCCAATGAAATAATATTTGATTAGTCTTCTAATATTATGTTGGCACAACAATTCAAAAAAAAGAATTAAAATCCCAGCTCCACCAAATTAAATGCACAAGTGTTGTCTCATTAGTTTGAGGATGCCAAGGGGTTCTCCTTAATAAAAAATATGTGTTGGTGAAATTAATTGCTCAGGGAGGTCAAAAAGGCTCTCCCTAATTAATGAGGGAGAGTGGAGAGGTATCATCCTCCACTATCAATAGGGGTAGGGTGGTCTACATCCCTATCATTAATAGGGAGGTTATACGGTTCGGGTGGTCCCTACTCCAATTATCATCCCATGGGAGGTTATGCTTGGGTGGGATCCACCACAATATCCTATCATTAGAGGTTAGGGTGTGGTGGTCCCACCACCAACTGCAAAGGGGAGGTTTTAACCAACACACTCAACACATAGTAGCTTAAAAATAAAATAAAGTGTTATGCCTTTTTTTATTATTTTTTTATAAAAAGGCAAAAACTAACTTTTATCCATGACCAACTGCTGTCAAGGTGAACGCCTTGTTAAGAGAAATGCTAGCACTATGACTTCAACGGTGCCCTCAGATTTCAATTCTGAGCACCAGTTCAAATGTTATAAAATCCTTCTCGTACGTTTATTGAACGTATCCGAAAAAACATCAGAAATTGATTCCGGGAACACCGGGACTTGGAATCAAGCATCGTAAATTTTTACAGACCCGTAAAATTCCCATAAATTTAAGAAAAAAAACTCCACAGAATTCGTGAGTCTTTAAATTCTTCCCACCTCAGGGCTTTACGTCCCCGTCAGCTACAACTCGAACTAAGGGAACAAATTGGGGTACTGAGAACGCATCTGAGCCTCCCGCTCCTATTTGCTCTCCTGGAGGTTCTCGTGCTGCCAGGGAAAAATCACCAGAGGTATCAATCATCCATAAAGGACTCGCTTCTATCGATCCTCGATCTGCACTAGAACCTCCATGAATGTCGTCCCGTTATAGATGTCCAGCTCTCCAGGGTCGATGATGTGGAAGGGTCGTGCAGTTATCTCCCCAATAGAGATACGTGGAAGATGTCGTGCACTCGGTGCAACTGAGGTGGAAGAGCTACATGTTAAGCCACCTCTCCTACTCTGCTGAGGAACTAGAAGGGCCCGTTGAATCATAGAGACAACTTGCCGCCTCAGCCAAATCTTTGTAGACCTTGTTAAGGTGAGACCCGTAGAAAGACATGGTCGCCATCCTCAAACTCTAGAGGTCTGTGTATCCTGTCAGCGTATGACTTCTGCCTACTCTGTGAAGTATTCATCTGCTCCTAGATGATATTCACCTTCTCCATGGTATCTCGCACCATCTATGTTCCTACAAGTGCTGACTCCCCAGGGTCTGTCCAGCACAAAGGTGACCTGTAAGGTCATCCGTATAAGGCCTCAAAGGGTGCCATATCGATGGGGGAGTGATACATATTGTTGTAGGAAATCTCTACCAATGTTAAGGGATCCTCCCAGCTGTTACCAAAGTCAATGAAAAATTCACGAAGCATGTCCCTGAGGGTCTGAATGGTCTTCTCAGTCTGACCATCTGTCCTATGATGGAAGGCGGTGCTCAAGAAAAGCCAAGTCCCGAAAGCCTCCTACAACACCTTCCATAGCCAGGATGTAAACTATGCATCATGGTCAGAGACAATAGAAGAAGGAACTCCATGAAAACACACAATATACTTCACATAGAGGCATCCCAATCTCTCTATTGAGCCCTAATCTTTGATCGGTAGGAAGTGGGATGACATGGTGGGTTGGTCAACGATCACCCATATCGAATTGTGACTCCAGGATGTACGTGGAAGACCCATCACAAAGTCCATATATATCCCATCCCACTTCCACTCTAGGACCTCTAAAGACAGAACCATGCCTGCTGGTACCTGGTGCTCCGCCTTCACTTCCTGACAAGTGAGGCCTTAGAGACAATCTCATCTACTGCTTTCATTATACCTGGGCACCAGTGATGTCATCTAAGGTCTTGGTACATCTTCTCCAATCCTGGATGTACTGCTATAGGGGAAGTGTGGAACTCCCTCAACACATCCTCTTGATGTGCAATTGGTACCAAGGTACATCCTCTAAAGAGGATGTCGTGCTCCCAACCTTCATAAAATCCATCAGGTGCCTCCCCTATGGATATCTGAGCACATCGTGTCTCGTAGTCAGTATCCCCATTCTACACCTCCCTGACTCACTGAAGAAGTGGAGGAGGGACTGCAAGAAACTGTATATAGGCTGCTCCATCCCTATCCACAAAGGATATATGTAAGGCATCCAGTTTCTCTGTCACCTCTCCTAGCAGCTGTATACCAGATCTTCTACTGAGCGCATCTGCAACAACGTTTCCCTTCCCAGAAGTATATACTATCTCAAAGTCATAGTCCTAGAGGAACTCAAGACAACACCACTATTTTAGGTTCAAGTACATCTGGTAGAAGATACACTTGAGACTCTTGTGATCAGATTAGACCCTAAAATGTTCGCCCATCATATAGTTCCACAACAACTATAAGGTGAAGACAACTTCCGATAACTCTAGGTCACGGGTAGCATAGTTCTGCTCATGTTGTCTCAGCTTCCGAGAACCATACATGATCAAAACTCACTCCTGCATCAGGACACATCCAAGTCCGGTCCCTGATGCATCATAGAAGACTACGTACCCTACACCATCCTCTAGATGTCTCAAGATAGGGGAACTAGTCAGACTCTGCATCACCTCCTGAAATATCTGCTGCCATCTCTCCGACCACATGATGGTTTTCCCCTTCTTTGTCAAGGCTGATAGTTGTGCTGTCACGAACCAGCCCGGGTCGACCCTGAACCGGTCACCCAAGCTGGTCCGCGGCAAGTCCCGAGGGGCGTTCCCGATCCCCCCGGGATGGCAACAAGTGCCGGGCATTAAAATTTCAATCGTTGGGAACGATTTTAGCCCAAACTAAAAACATTATCAAAAGAACGAATATAAATTAAACAAACAGACAAAACACTAAAGACACAAACAAAACTATACCACGACATACCTCCACGTGACCTCGCGGGTCACCACCCAACTACAACCAATGTCGCTCCCTCACTGAGCGACTCAAGCAGGAAAACCTGAACACAAGGAACCTGCAACTGAAAAATGTAAAAGATAGGCGTGAGCACAAAAGTACTCAGTCGGTGAGCCCCACAACAAATCCCAATGCACTGCCAGTAAATAAAGAATCTACATAATCCAGGTTTGAACTTTAATGTATAAAAGTAAGTTTTCATAATGCTTTACTTGAAAATCAAACACGATACATTTCCCTTATTCTTTTTCGAAAGTTAGTTCCATTTCATTGGTTTTAAACTCATTCTGAAAATCAAAGTATTACATTTTCAAATCTAACCCAAAGAGAATAAAGCATTTTCATTTGAAAACCATTTTTCCCAAAGTCTAACAGTATAGGCTGTGAAATATGACTGAAAGCAACAAGCAGGGAAAACAAGTGCAAGTAAAGGTAAACAGGCAAGGAAAACCAAGTGCAAGTAAAAATAAACCAGAAGTTATCAGCAATAACCATGGGCGATCCTGAACATCCCTAGAAAACCCCTGGACGTACTCGGGTTCAGACTACCTGCCGGCATGGTACTCCACAGTCAATAACCAACTGGCCGCCCTAATAGCCAACCAGTGGCACATCCCACCTGGCCTGTCCACAACTCCAGAGGGCACAAACCCGTCTAATCAGGGTTAGCAAGCAACCGTCACTCGATAATCTACAAGACGCCCAGGAACCCATAGTGGTTTTTGTAACACTGTGTAAGTGGGAGACCCTCGCACGCGTGACTCATCTCACCGCACTTGCCATCCCCTTACACGGACATCGCTACATGACAACCCTCGAAGGGAAGTCCCCCTGTAGAAATGCCCTCACAAGTACATATATATATATATATGTGTATAATCATTTCACATTTATTAAAGTGCCAACCGGGCCGCCATATCATTTACATTTTGACCATTTCATATTAAAGCATTTCTAAAGGGATATTACACACGCCATTTCATTGAAAACCAAAACACACTTAGAACTTTGTTTAAGATACTCAAATCAGCATATCACCCTGGAACACAATTGTTTCACAAGTATAGTTATTTTCTAATATCAAAACGCACCCCAATTTTATCAAGAGCCAAATGGGCCTTTAATCACCTTTTTAAGGAATACTATTTCTCAAATGAAATCCAAACTTTTGTTCACACAACAAAGGAAAACATCTTTCATCAACTAAGAACCACACATGAAGTTTCCAAAAACAATTTCAAAGGGGTCACACGACGTTTTCTCTAATCAAGGTTCTCAGAAAACACCATTTTCCATAAACAATACATCTACTAATTTACACACGCCAAAAACATCTCAAAACCCAATTCAACATGTCTTTCATTATTCAGGAAGAACCATTTAGCAACACTACCATGGAAGCACACAATTAAATCCAAGAAAACGCTTTTAATGAAACGCTAGAATTAAAACAATTTTTATCATCAGCAGATCACCAAACTATAGATAACTACTTAATAATACTTTTGAATTTGCTGAAACTTAATAAAAAGTCAAGGAATAAATAAATTCTAAATTTAAAGGCGAGTGCAAAGGGAGACCTACCTCGGATCGGAACGAAGAATGACATGACGCGAAACTCCTGTTGCGTAAAGGTTGCAGCGTCTTGCGTCGTCAAACTGGTCCTAAAACAATAGGCCGTTAAGCAGACTCATTAATGACAACATACCAATAATAATAATAATTATAATAACGTAATAATAATAATAATAATAATAACCATAACATAATAATAATCATAATAGCATGACATAATAACAATAGAATAATAATACTATAATAATAATAACATCCATAATAATAATAACCAAAATGTAGTAATAATAATGTCATAATAATAATAATAATAATTATTATTATGACATGATAATAATATAATAATAATAAGAGTAACAAAAATATCATAACAATAATATTAACAAAATAATAAGAATAATTATAATGACATAATACTAATAAGAACAATAATAAATATAATAGCGAAATGATAATTATAATAACAATAATAGTAATATTAATATTAATAATATGATAGTAATAATAATAATAATAATAATAATAATAATGATAATGACAATAACGATAATAATATAACAATAATAACAATAATAACATAAAAATAATAATAATAGAATAATATTAACATATTAATAATATAAAAATAATATAATCACGATAATAATAATATAATGATAATAATGATAATTTAGCATAATTATAATATAATAATATAATAATAATAAAAATGATAAGATAATGGTAATAACATAATATAATAATAATAATAATAATAATAATAAAATAATCATAATAATAATATAGCAACAATAATAAAAATAATAACTTAATAACATTATAATGATAATAATAATAATAATAATATTCTCATAACAATAATGATATCAATAATAATAATAATATTAATAATATGCTAGTAGTAATAATAATAATAATAATAATAACAATAATAGAACAATATTAACATAATAATAATAACAATAATATAAATATTAACATAATAATAATACAAATATTAACATAATAATAATAATAATATAATAATAATAATAATAATAATGACATACTAATAATAATGTAATTATAATATTATTAACATAATAAAAATAATAAATATTATATAAGATTAACCAAAAATAAGAAATAAAAATAAAAATGAAAACGAACTTACAGCAGGGGGGTTGCGGAGCAACGGTGAGGCCAGATGGGGTGGAGGCGGCAGGGCGCGGCGACGCGCAGGAGAGGTGCGAGCGGTAGAGGGCGCAGGAGGGGAATCGCGCCGGGGTGTGCGGAACGGGGAGTGGGACAGGGGGAGCAGCGAGGCGAGGCCGGGGGTTGCACGGGGGAGTCGGGACGGAGATGGGGAGCGGGAGCCGGTGGTGCGGGCCACCAGAGAGGAGTGCGGGCTCGGGACAGGGAGAGGCCGGGGTGGCGCGGTGCTGGGACAGCCGAAAGGGGAGGAAGCCGGGGCGGCGGCTGGAGTCGCCGGAGGAGGTCGGGGGTCGCAGGGGGAGAGCAGGGGCGGCCGCCGGAGAGGCAGGCCGGGACGGCGCGGCGGCGGTGCGCATGGGAGTCAGGACGAGGCCGGGGCGCTGAGGGGGAGCGGGAGCCGGCGTCGGAGAGGGTGTGGTGCGTGTCGGCCGAACCAGGAGGAGGCCGGAGGTGCGGAGCAAGGCCGGGGGTCGGCCCGGCGTGTTGGCGAGGAGCGGAGGGGTGCGCTGGGGAGATGCAGGAGGGTGCTGGTGCGGGGGAGAAGAAAGAGGAGAGAGGGAGAGAGGTGAGGCGGTTACGGGAAGGGGTAGGATTAGGGTTAGATTAGGCTTATATATATATATATATGTAATAAAAATAAAAATAATAATTATAATAATAATAATAAAACATATAATATTAATAACAATAAAACTTATATAATAATAATAAAACTTATATAACAATAATAAAACTTATAATAATAATAAATAATAAATTAGTTAATTCAAATAATAATTATTTTTGACCAAATATTTAAAATAATAATTATAAAATAATCTAAAGATGTTACACATATATATATTTATACATATATAGATCCATACATATCCATACATTTTTACGCATATATATATATAAACGTATATAAACACATATACAATAACAATAACACATATAAAAAGGTATTAATAATAAAATACCAACATAAAAATTATAATATTTAAAACACCGGGTGAACACACTGTCACCCGGGCTGAACGCACGGTCACCGCTAACGATGCGGTGACCGCGCACCGGCGCGAAACCGCCAATGCAATTAATCTCCAAAAAAATTTAAATCGGGGCCAAGAAAGGAGAACAATTACTGACATCCGCGGTCGGGGTGTGACAATTCTCCCGACCACAGACACTTTCTGCCCCCAGAAAGTCACCAGGCCAAAAGTCAGTCAAGATTTAAGTCCATTCCCCAACGGAACTGAAGGAACCAGAGAGAACTGAGAATCTCGGAGATGACCTTACTCTGCACAGGTCACACCCGACCGATTCAAGAGAAAACTGGGGTCCGAGATTGGGGGGAGAACATGAAGGGGTTCTCCCCACCACAAGAACATAACTAGTGCAGAAAAGATGACCATTTAAATAGAAAACCCCGGGAAGGGGGGTCGACGTGGGAACTCCCAACCAATTCAAACCAACTCTTATAGCACGATTAAAACAACACATCCGTCAAGACATTAAATCCTCGACCAGAGTCAACAACCTTCAACACCAGGGAAAATCCATAGAAAAACATTTAACCATTATCAAATTGGAGACATGATCCACCGAAGTC
The DNA here is from genome assembly GCA_963277665.1 of Viscum album. Classification (NCBI taxonomy): domain Eukaryota; kingdom Viridiplantae; phylum Streptophyta; class Magnoliopsida; order Santalales; family Viscaceae; genus Viscum; species Viscum album. Next base: position 1,065,000,649 of record OY728140.1, read on the forward strand.
CACAAAGCATAACCACATCAACAACATAACTAAAACGAGGTCAACCCACACGAGAGTCAAACACACTTTTAAGAAGGACACACGATTTAGAATATTACATTCACACGACAAGTCCACCTAGATTTATCATAGAACAATTCCATTGTCACTTTTTAGAAAAACAACACATTTACATAATCCAGACTACTTGGATTATAATAGAACAAGTCCATGATAACCCCATGGTAAAACAATGAACATACAACAACGTCAAAACTTAACAGCATAAAAACAAGTACTAAAATATCTTGATTGTTCCACTGCTAACACGGAACAAAAAACCTGGACCAAGGCTTCACAACCCTGGGAACTCCTGACTGTGCGCGAGCTTCACCCCGAGACTTGTGGCTGGGGCTCTGATGGCTGAAGCATCTTCTGCCTCACAGTCAGGTACTGACATTCTCCCATCACAGCTTCCTCTTCAAGCGACACTTCTTGCAAAACTTCTCCAGATGACCCAGACAACCACAGCGATGACACGTCTTCGGAGGGTTGCGACAAGACGAATTTAAATGCCCGAAACGACCACACTGAAAGCATACCATCGAACGATCTGATGAACTGGAAGCTGGGACCAAAGGGGATAACTCATTAGGAACATGTATCTCTGGCACCTTTTCCTCACCAGAGGGGAGACTCTTACGAACAACAACAGGGGACGCTGAAGTATTAACCACCCGCACACCAGAAACTAACTCAGCCAAGAAAGCTTCCTCCACCATCTTCTCGAAACAAAGGTCTTTAGAAGGGAGGACTCGCTCCTTGATCTCTGGACGAACACCCCCAGTGAAAAGAGAGACCTTCATGAGCTCATGTGACGCTACATCTGGAGAAAAGGAAATCAGTTCCTTGAAATGGTCAACATATGCCTTCACCGTCCGTTGGCCTTGTTGAATATGCACGATCTCTCTCTTTTTCTCCAGCTTCACTTCCTCAGGTACAAACCATTGGATGAATACAATTTTAAAGACATCCCACATCATTTCAACCTGCGTCGATGGTGAGGCAACCACCTTCCACTGGTCCAGAGCTGGACCCTCGAACAACTTCATAATTGCACGAACCTTAACATTATCGGGAGTTCCCAACGTTCTAAAGACACGCTCCACTTCCTCGAGCCATTCCACTGCCTCTAACGGACCTTGACCACCATGGAGAATAGGCAGAGTCTGAGGAGGACTAAAAACTGGGCATGACATATCCGAATCCTTAGAGACCTTTCTGGGCGGCATTTCCTGAGCGATATATAAAACACAAAGCCAAAACCAATATCAAACTGAAGCAACATCAATAAAAGTGTCTTCATCAAAAACAGTCGGCACAAGACCGAAAAAATGCGAACACAACCCAAAAATAAAATCTCCTTTTTAAAATTCCCTTTTCATTTTTGATTTCAAAACCACCCTTTTTCAAGATCACTTTCCAAAACCAATCCACTTTCAAACCAAAAACATTCCAAAACCGTTTCCCCTTTAAAACCAATTTAGAAAACAAAGTCAAGAGTTAAATTTAAAATACACACCCAGGTACTCCCATGACCCGTTGCACATGTATTTATCCACTGTCCATTAATACTCGCACCAACACGCATTTTGAATGTGTTCTCACACATGTGCAAACGTTCATGAAGAGGAACCGAGGTTTCACCGCAAATCATTCTTAACCAATTCCAAGCAAACAACAGATTTTCAAATCCAGAGATTTCAGATTTAAAACCCATTTTATACATTTAATGTCCTTTAAAAGAAACCAGTCCAATTTTCAAAAACCCTTTTTCATTTCAAACAACGTACTTACACAGACCAAAACAAAAGCAGCATCCAAGTTTTCATCAATCACTGAAATGAGGGACTCGTAGTCACGCTCAACCTGGCGACATGGTAGTGGGCCATGTCCCAAGTCAGCGTCGACCACTAGGAGGAATCCAAACCATGTACTCAGACTCCACATGGGTCACTACTCCATTTGAAATCGCGATGTAATGTCGGCTTGCCTCCATTATCATCACTCAATCCAAGACAAACCAGGAAAGACAAGGACACAATTCCCGAACTACCCTTGGTAACTCGAAGATCAGTGCGAGCAAGAGTTCGTGACGCTCTTCCCATACCTACCCCTCGAGTTCCGACAGTCCTAATCTCCTTCTACTGGACAACCCAAATAACAAGAACCACCTTTGATACCATTTTGTCACGAACCAGCCCGGGTCGACCCTGAACCGGTAACCCAAGCCGGTCCGCGGCAAGTCCCGAGGGACGTTCCCGATCCCCCCGGGATGGCAACAAGTTCCGGGCATTAAAATTTCAATCGTTGGGAACGATTTTAGCCCAAACTAAAAACAGGATCAAAAGAACGAATATAAATTAAACAAACAGGCAAAACACTAAAGACACAAACAAAACTATACCACGACATACCTCCACGTGACCTCGCGGGTCACCACCCAACTACAACCAATGTCGCTCCCTCACTGAGCGACTCAAGCAGGAAAACCTGAACACAAGGAACCTGCAACTGAAAAATGTAAAAGATAGGCGTGAGCACAAAAGTACTCAGTAGGTGAGCCCCACAACAAATCCCAATGCACTTCCAGTAAATAAAGAATCTACATAATCCAGGTTTGAACTTTAATGTATAAAAGTAAGTTTTCATAATGATTTACTTGAAAATCAAACACGAGACATTTCCCTTATTCCTTTTCGAAAGTTAGTTCCATTTCATTGGTTTTAAACTCATTCTGAAAAGAAAAGTATTACATTTTCAAATCTAACCCAAAGAGAATAAATCATTTTCATTTGAAAACCATTTTTCCCAAAGTCTAACAGTATAGGCTGTGAAATATGACTGAAAGCAACAAGCAGGGAAAACAAGTGCAAGTAAAGGTAAACAGGCAAGGAAAACCAAGTGCAAGTAAAAATAAACTAGAATTTATCAGCAATAACCATGGGCGATCCTGAAAATCCCTAGAAAACCCCTGGACGTACTCGGGTTCAGACTACCTGCCGGCTTGGTACTCCACAGTCAATAACCAACTGGCCGCCCTAATAGCCAACCAGTGGCACATCCCACCTGGCCTGTCCACAACTCCAGAGGGTACCAACCCGTCTAATCAGGGTTAGCAAGCAACCGTCACTCGATAATCTACAAGACACCCAGGAACCCATAGTGGTTTTTGTAACACTGTGTAAGTGGGAGACCCTCGCACGCGTGACTCATCTCACCGCACTTTCCAACCCCTTACACGAACATCGCTACACGACAACCCTCGAAGGGAAGTCCCCCTATAGAAATGCCCTCACAAGTACGTATATATATATATATGTATATATGTATAATCATTTCACATTTATTAAAGTGCCAACCGGGCCGCCATATCATTTACATTTTGACCATTTCATATTAAAGCATTTCTAAAGGGATATTACACACGCCATTTCATTGAAAACCAAAACACACTTAGAACTTTGTTTAAGAAACTCAAATCAGCATATCACCCTGGAACACAATTGTTTCACAAGTAGAGTTATTTTCTAATATCAAAACGCACCCCACTTTTATCAAGAGCCAAACGGGCCTTTAATCACCTTTTTAAGGAATACTATTTCTCAAATGAAATCCAAACTTTTGTTCACACAACAAAGGAAAACATCTTTCATCAACCAAGAACCACACATGAAGTTTCCAAAAACAATTTCAAAGGGGTCACACGACGTTTTCTCTAATCAAGGTTCTCAGAAAACACCATTTTCCATAAACAATACATCTACTAATTTACACACGCCAAAAACATCTCAAAACCCAATTCAACATGTCTTTCATTATTCAGGAAGAACCATCTAGCAACACTACCATAGAAGCACACAATTAAATCCAAGAAAACACTTTTAATGAAACGCTAGAATTAAAACAATTTTTATCATCAGCAGATCACCAAAATATAGATAACTACTTAATAATACTTTTGAATTTGCTGAAAGTTAATAAAAAGTCAAGGAATAAATAAATTCTAAATTTAAAGGCGAGTGCAAAGGGAGACCTACCTCGGATCGGAACGAAGAACGACGCGACGCGAAACTCCTGTTGCGTAAAGGTTGCAGCGTCTTGCGTCGTCAAACTAGTCCTAAAACAATAGGCCGTTAAGCAGGCTCATTAATGACAACATACCAATAATAATAATAATTATAATAACGTAATAATAATAATAATAATGATAACCATAACATAATAATAATCATAATAGCATGACATAATAACAATAGAATAATAATACTATAATAATAACATCCATAATAATAATAACCAAAATGTAGTAATAATAATGTCATAATAATAATAATTATTATTATTATTATGACATAATAATAATATAATAATAATAAGAGTAACAAAAATATCATAACAATAATATTAACAAAATAATAAGAATAATTATAATGACATAATACTAATAAGAAAAATAATAAATATAATAGCGCAATGATAATTATAATAACAATAATAGTAATATTAATATTAATAATATGATAGTAATAATAATAATAATAATAATAATGATAATGACAATAACGATAATAATATAACAATAATAACAATAATAACATAAAAATAATAATAATATAAAAATATTAACATAATAATAATATAAAAATAATATAATCACGATAATAATAATATAATGATAATAATGATAATTGAGCATAATCATAATATAATAATATAATAACAATAAAAATGATAAGATAATGGTAATAACATAATATAATATTAATAATAATAATAATAATAATAAAATAATCATAATAATAATATAGCAATAATAATAAAAATAATAACTTAATAACATGATAATGATAATGATAATAATAATAATATTCGCATAACAATAATGATATCAATAATAATAATAATATTAATAATATGCTAGTAATCATAATAATAATAATAATAATAATAACAATAATGGAACAATATTAACATAATAATAATAACAATAATATAAATATTAACATAATAATAATACAAATATTAACATAATAATAATAATAATAATAATATAATAATAATAATATAATAATAATAATAATGACATACTAATAATAATGTAATTATAATATTATTAACATAATAAAAATAATAAACATTATATAAGATTAACAAAAAATAAGAAATAAAAATAAAAATGAAAACGAACTTACAGTAGGGGGGTTGCGGAGCAACGACGAGGCCGAATGGGGTGGAGGCGGCAGGGCGCGGCAACGCGCAGGAGAGGTGCGAGCGGTGGAGGGAGCAGGAGGGGAATCGCGCCGGGGTGTGCGGAACGGGGAGCGGGACAGGGGGAGCAGCGAGGCGAGGCCGGGGGTTGCACGGGGGAGCCGGGACGGCGATGGGGAGCGGGAGCCGGTGGTGCGGGCCGCCAGAGAGGAGTGCGGGCTTGGGACAGGGAGAGGCCGAGGTGGCGCGGTGCTGGGACAGCCGAAAGGGGAGGAAGCCGGGGCGGCGGCTGGAGTCGCCGGAGGAGGTCGTGGGTCGCAGGGGGAGAGCAGGGGCGGCCGCCAGAGAGGGAGGCCGGGACGGCGCAGCGGCGGTGCGCAGGGGAGTCAGGACGAGGCCGGGGAGCTGAGGGGGAGCGGGAGCTGGCGCCGGAGAGGGTGTGGTGCGGGTCGGCCGAACCAGGAGGAGGCCGGAGGTGCGGAGCAAGGCCGGGGGTCGGCCCGGCGGGTTGGCGAGGAGCGGAGGGGTGCGCTGGGGAGATGTAGGAGGGTGCTGGTGCGGGGGAGAAGAAAGAGGAGAGAGGGAGAGAGGTGAGGCGGCTACAGGAGGGGGTAGGATTAGGGTTAGATTAGGCTTATATATATATATATGTAATAAAAATAATAATTATAATAATAATAATAATAATAAAACATATAATATTAATAACAATAAAACTTATATAATAATACTAAAACTTATATAACAATAATAAAACTTATAATAATAATAAATAATAAATTAGTTAATTCAAATAATAATTATTTTTGACCAAATATTTAAAATAATAATTATAAAATAATCTAAAGATGTTACATATATATATATATATTTATACATATATAGATCCATACATATCCATACATTGTTACGCATATATATATATAAACGTATATAAACACATATACAATAACAATAACACATATAAAAAGGTATTAATAATAAAATACCAACATAAAAATTATAATATTTAAAACACCGGGTGAACACACTGTCACCCGGGCTGAACGCACGGTCACCGCTAACGATGCGGTGACCGCGCACCGGCGCGAAACCGCCAATGCAATTAATCTCCAAAAAAATTTAAATCGGGGCCAAGAAAGGAGAACAATTACTGACATCCGCGGTCGGGGTGTGACATGTGCTGCAACTCTGGAGAAGTCTGGAACAAACCTCTGATAGTATCAATCCAAGACCAGGAAACTCCATACTTCCGTCACACTCCTGGGTGGATCCCACACAAGTACCACCTATATCTTCACTAGATATACTGAAAATCTAGCCTCTGAGATAACATGTCCCAATATTTGAACCTCTCTAATCCAAAACAGGAACTTCTAGAGATTACCATAAATATGGTGCCCTCAAAGTGTGTCTAGTACTACCCATAAATGGTAGGCATGCTCCTCCTCAGTAGTGGAGTAGATCAGAATGTCATCGATGAAGACCACGAAAAATCAATCAAGGTAAGGCTGGATGATCCTGTTCATCAGACTCATAAACACTTCTGGAGCATTGGATACACCTAAGTGCATAACCAAGAACTTGTAGTGGCCATACCGACATCTGAAGGCCGTACTCTACACATCCATGTCTCGAACTCTGAGCTGGTGATAGCCTGACCTGAGGTCTATCTTTGAGAACCATCATGCTCCCTTTAGCTGATCAAAGAGGTTGTCAATCCTCGGGGGTGGGTAATTGTTCTTCACAGTCACCTGGTTCAGGTGACTGTATTCGACCCAAAGCCTCAAGCTCCCATCCACCTTATTGGGGAATAGAATCGGGGCTGCCCAGGGACAATCACAAGGCCAAATGAATCCCTTTATGTGCAAGTCCTCTAGCTGTACCCGTAGCTCACGAAGCTCAGTGGGAGCCATCTGATATGCTCGATTAGATATTTGGGTCGTCCCGGAGTATAGGTCAATATAAAAGTCCACCTCTCTACGAGGAGGTAGTCCTGGAACATCGTCAGGGAAAACATCCATGTACCGGTCCACCACTACAGGATAATTCAGACTCTCCACATCAACTACGCCGATGGTAAGGAAACCTAACTGGCATGTGATCGACTGCACCCTCTTCTTAGTTAGTCCATTCTATGTAGAAAAGGTTCACTTCTTACTGGTGAAGGTAAACCTGGCCCCATCCATGTGGACACACTGCACTTTTTGCCTAATACAGTCGATTTGAGCATAAAGTGTAGATAACCGGTCCATACCTAAGATGACGTCATAAGGCCTCGACGCCATGACTATTAGATCATAGCCAAAGGTTTCACCTCCTAGAGTAATCTCACACTACCGACACCAGTGCATAATCATCAAATCATCTCATGTAGGAGTCTCTAGCTATAAGGATCGAACTAATAACTCCATCGAAATCTCTAAGCTCCGAACGAGGGAAGTGGAAATGAAAGAGTGACTGGAACCTGTGTCTATAAGAACTGTAACTAAGGGGGAGTAGACATAGATAGTACCTAGAATTATCTCCAGAGCACCATGGTCGTATGCTATAGCTTCCTGAAGCTGATCTCCCCCCTTTTCACCTACTCCCTACGGCCGGGGTGGACCTCCTGGTAGTGGTGGCCGTAGCACCTCGTAATGTTGTCCACTGCCAACAGCATAACCAGCTCCTCTGCCACGTCCACCCGAGCCCTGCGGACCACCTCGATCGAATCTATGCCTCTACCTGGGAGGTCCCACAACTATCTCCTGATCATTATAGCGGAGGGTCAGAGAGTCACGAGCCATGTGACCAAGACCGCCGCATGAGTAACATTTCCTGCAACCAGCATTTGGGTCTCTGCCCTGTGTTCCCCACACAACTAATCCTATGTCATGAAGTCAACCACCTGTAGGTCTGGTCCTCTTTGGCCTCTTCGAAATCTTTCTACTACCAGCTGCAGAAGACTCCACATCACATCGGCTAGTGGTGGGTCTCACTGTAGGAGACTGCTCAACAAGAAAAATCTCCACCAGGAGGGCTCTCTCTAACACCCCCTCCTACGTCGGGATACTAAGGGAGATCACCAAAGATCTGATCTTCCACCGAAGTCCCTACTCTAAGGTCTGGTCCCTAAATAACGGGTCCCGTACCATATCAGTGGAGTAGCACGAGAGGTCGGTGAACCTCACTGAGTACAACGCCACTATCATGACACCCTGTTGTAGGTGCATTAGCTCTTGTATCTGCACCACATGAAGGGTGGCTATGAAAAACTCCACCCATAAGAGGCTCTTGAAGCCTGCCCAAAGAAGTGTCGCCTCGTTATGATCTTGGAGCATCAGGCTCCACCATCTTCCTGCTTCTTCTTTTAGGAGGCTGGCAATAAGGATCACCATGAAGTCTGCTGGTGTCCCTACAAGCATGAAAAATCTCACCACAACCTCTAGCCAATCCTCAGCTACCTATGGGTACGTTTCACCCCGGAACCTGGGTGGCCTCTGGCGCTGGAACTCGTGCAATGTTCTCAAGTGTCGTGCATCATCTACTGCTGGGGCTAGTGGAATCGGTGGCCCAATGGGTAGTAGTACTGCTGGTGCCTCCACTGGGGGCTCAAATGGAAGATGGACCTACACCGAGGACTCGTCGCTCGGTGGGAATTTAGTACGTATGACTCTCGGGGTTCTAACTGGTCGTTCATAAGGAAAAATCCTGAAAGAAATAGATGTGACATTGTTAAAATACTATTCCTTGTGAGCTGACGAGGTTGAGATGACTAAAGGAAAATATTTTGAAAACACACACGCAATCAGTGTTTTCATGCACTAAGTCCGAAATCAGAATTCAGGGTTCTGGTGTACGGATACGTTGGCAACTCATACCAATACTGGACTCCCTGAATTGAAAAACACACTTAGTACCCTTAACACTATTGCTTCAAAGAAAATAAAGATCAGAGTTTTATGTTCTGTGGTATAACCGACTCCTATGATACCAATTTTTCACGACCTATACCCCGGGGCCCGTGTCGTAACTACCGCAATCCCATCTTCCATAGGACAGGGGTTGGCGACAAGCGCCAAAGGCATATATCCCTAAAATGGGAAGGTATTGCCTTTATAACTATAAAAAAACACATCAGAGAACACAACAGGGAGAAAAAAACAAAGTAAAAAATATATACAAAAAGTGTGTTGGAAAGTAAAAAGGGGCTGGAAATACAAGCCCAACTGTAAAGTACAAGTACAACTGAAAAAGGGACAAACAACTGAAAGTTAAAGAGTAGCTCCTAGATCATCCTCCGGGGTTCCTACCAGAAGGGTAGGTACATATGGCCACCTCCGCACTCCACATCTATCATACTCCTATGTGTATCGACTTGTTGTAATGTCTACCTCTAGGTACCATCCAGTTTGGGTGACTTCAGCCTCCATCAACACTGTCCGTCGTCTACATCCAGCACAACGTGGTGCGGGCATAGCCCGGGCAGGGGTGAGTATTATGATACTCAGTAGGGACCCCGATACCCTTAAGGTCACATAAAATCCAATAAGGATAAATCACAAAGTACAAAATCAACAAATAACCGTGGCTTAATTATATGACCATACATATAGCTAAGTTATCTAGTAACCCATCTCAATCAGGAGGAAATACAAAAGCCTAAGACTCAGCTCAATCTAGGATTTTTATTATCGAAAACATGGCTGGTGGCGTACAACTCCTCTATCGAGTATAGTGGGCCTTCCGCGTCACATATAGGTTCTTCCCACTATCATTAGACTGTTGAGGCACTCCTCCTGTCAAGTACCGTGGGTCTGCTGCGTCACACAGAGGAACTTCCCACCGTGGGTCTACCACGTTACACAGAGGTGCTCCCCCTAATAGCCTGTAGAGGTACTCCTCCTATTGAGTACCGTGCTTCTACCACGCTCACACAATGGTGCTTCTCTACCATGGGTTTGTCGCGTGACATAGAGGCGCTCCCCACTGGGCTAGTCGAGTCACTCCGAGTCGAATCGGTCAAGCAGTCATTAGGTCTCATCCAACTACTTGGTCTCCATACTCTATCTTCTCATCACTAAAAGGATCCTCTCCCCGAGCTTCTGGTCAATACACCAAGTGCCACTATGTATCATATAGATGTATCTCAAAGGACCGCCGCGTCATAGGGGTCTCAAAGCAATAGACGACGCGTCAATCAGATGCTCGACCTATGAGTTAATTGCATTTTAGTCCTGGGGGCCCGGTTGGATTTGTGTACAAACCAACCTGACCATATCTAAAATATACCCCGAACTAAAGTGGGGTATACTAAAAGGACTGTCTCTCATCGAGATCACCAGTGCCACTGATGGCTCCTCAAATGGACGTTCGGTGCCACAGATATGGCCAAAGTAAGCAAAACGTTTGTATTGGGCCTGGGTCCGGTCCGACCCGGTCAGACCGACTTGGCCCAACCCAGTCTGGGCCGACTTGGTCTGGGTTAACCCGGACAGACCCGATGGGTCTGACCCAGCCTGTTCGACGGGTCAGCCCTCTAATTTAGGCCCTTTCTGTGGGGCCCAACCTAGCGGACTGCGAGGGAGGTTTGGCCCGAATGCCACCACACAGGCGGCCCGGCCCGAAGGCCGGGGCTAGTTCGGCCAATGCTGCGAGGGGCATGTCTCGGGAGGTCGGCAGCTTGGGAGCCAGTGGGCAAGCCGCACGGGGTGCGGCCCGACCGTCTAGATGCCGGGCAGGCCGCAGGTGTATCAGGTAGGCCACGAAGGCGCCGGGCAGGCGGTGCGGGGGTGCCGGGCAGCGCGCGGGGGCAAGAGAGCAGGCGGCTCAGGGCGCGACTGTGTGCGGGAAGGCGACGCAAGGGCACATCGGAATGTGGGAAGGTCGACGCGGGGCGCGGCGGTGCACGGGCAGGCCGGAGGGAGGCGCCGTGGCGCGAGGCATGGCGGTGTGCAGGTAGGCTGCAGGGCAGGCCTAAGAATGCAGGGCCACACACGGGTAAGCCACGGTTTTCACGGTGGGGCATGACAATGTTTGGACGGAAGTACAGGTGTCCCACAGGGGCATTGCGATTTTCGGAGGCCGGGGGTAGAACGACCTTTGTCATTGTCACCTTCGTTATTGTCGCCTCATCGCCATTCCGAAGATTCATTATGAAAGAATGGCGGAGGGATTCGGGCCATGTTAGTTTGGCCTACACCCTCTACCTTTAGAGATGATATCATTTGGCTCATCAGAATGAATCTCAATAATTAATTACAACCCTTTGTATCAATTTTTCATTCGATGATGAGAGGAAGAAAATGGAATCATAAACATGCAATAACCCCCACCTTAATATTTTCAATTCGTCGTTCACTGACGTTTGATGTCTCGGAAAGAAGATGAAATAATTTTTCATTCATCACATCCACGACGCTCTCCGAATCCTGAGTTGATTTGGCCATAGAAGGCACTCCACATCGGTAGGGTTCAAGGAAAGAAATCAGAGAAGAAATCCGGTGTTTTTCACATTCTTTGTTGGGAGCACTTTTCTCCCAAGCTCCTCTCAATTCCACCAAAAGAGAAATGCCAATGAAATAATATTAGATTATTCTTCTAATATTATGTTGGAACACAAATTCAAAAAAAAAAAATTAAAAACCGGGATCCACCAAATTAAATGCACAAATGTTGTCACATTAATTTGGAGGATGCCAAAAGGATCTCCTTAAAAAAAACATATGCTTCGGCACAATTAATTGTGTTGGGAGGTAAGAAAGGCTACCCCTCATTAATTAGGGAGAGTGGAGAGGTTTCATCCTCCACCATCAATAGGGGTCAGGTGGTCCCCACCCCTATCATTAATATAGAGGTTATACGGCTCGTGTGGTCCCCACCTCAATTATCCTACCTTGGGAGGTTATTCATAGGTGGGACCCACCACCATAATCTCTCATGGGAAGTTAGGTTGTGGCGGTACGACCACCAACTACCAAGGGGAGGTTTTAACCAATACAGACATGGCAGCTTAAAAATAAAATAATGCGTCGTACATTATTTTATTATTTTTTTATAAAAAGCCATAAACTTACTTTTATTCTTGACCAACTACCGTTGAGGTGAAAGGATTATTAAGAGAAATACCAGATTTTTTAGTTCAACGGTGCCCTCAGATTTCAATTCTAAGAACCGGTTCAAAAGTTATAAAATCTCGCTCGTACGTTTACTGAACGTACCCAAACAAAACTTTAGAAATTGTTTCTGGGCACACTAGGCCTCGGAATTAAGCGCTGCAATTTTTCATGGACATGTAAAAATTACATGAATTAAAGAAAAAATTTCCATGGGATTCCCATTCCTTTACAAATTAGACACATCCCTCCATTTTAAATTATTCTACCATGGAAATGTATAATCCCTCCAAATTAGTAATCATTTTAATAAAAATATTTACATTTTTGTAATACTTATCCAAATATATTTATCATAAAACTATGTAATTAAATAAATATTTTTAGTAATTAATATTGTTAAGCTATATGGATAACTATTACCCACTATTTCCCATTTTCAATGAGGAAAACCAAAACAACATTTGTGTATGTGTGTCGATTGCCTCCCCTATAAAGAGTAATTTTTTATTTTACATAACCACCATAAATGGAAAAACTAATGGACAAAATAAAAAATAAGATTTATATTTTTAAACTATTTATATTCTAAAAGTGAAGTAATATTATTCCTTTTTTCCTTTTAATTAAAAAATCATATCATTATCCTTGCGTAAGTGTAGATTAATAAATACATTAAATGATTGATTTCTATCATTCATTTCATAACTACCATAAAATAATTATCATGAGAATGAGTTTAATGGATACATATTTTTTGATAAATATCCTAACAATCTCAATTGGAGAATATTAATTTATATTAATAATATTAGCCATAAACAACCATATTATGTTCAACAGTCCAAAGAAGCATTCTGATAGAAAAAATGATTTCTTAATACTATATAATTACATCGTATTGATTTTAATATCTATATAACTCATTCCAATTATTATATAACACAATAATAAATATAAAATATTTTAATTATTCCACTACTATAATATTATGATATCTAGATCACATCATTATACTTCATTAATTATGATATGTTCTTATTTGGTTCAGTTTAAATAAATTATTAAAAAAAGTTATAAATTTATATCAGGAATGACTAAGGGATTTAATTTATGTTAATACAAGATATATATGGAGATTATTTTTTATTATTAAATCATTTATCATTATAATAATCAAACATGATTCCAGTAAATACTTGGAATTTCTGTGGATTTTTTTCTTAAATACATGAGAATTTTACGAGTGTGCAAAAACTGACAGTGCATAATTTTGAGGCCCGGTGTTCCAAGAACCAATTTCTGATGTTTTGTTAGGGTACGTTCAGTAAATGTACGAACAAGTTTTTATAACTTTTGAACCAGTGCTCAGAATTAAAATTCGAGGGCACCATTACACTCACAATGCCGATATTCACTTAAGAAGACTTTCACCTCAATGGCAGTTGGTTGAGGATGAAAGTTAGTTTATGGTTTTTTTGTGGGAATAATAAAATAATTTATATGCATGTATTAATTTATTTTATTTTTTATATCCACCATGTGGAAGTTGGAGGTGGGGACCGCCACACCTTAACCTCCCATGAGAGGTTATGGTGGTGGGGTCCACCCGAACTCAACCAACCATGTGAGGATTAATTTGGTGGGGACCACGGAGGATTTTAACCCCTTCAAACTCCCCATTAAAGTGGAGAAACTCTCAATCAATAAATTAATATAGAGGAGCCTATTCAAACCCTCTTTAATTATTTTTTTCCAACTTTCCGTAATCCTCCGCATTAATTGGGTGGGGAAAATTAATTAATTTACCATTTTTAATTTTAAATACAACATTCTAAAATAATAGACGATCTATTATTTTTGGGGGACATTTTTCATTTGGTTGGAATTTTTAATTTGGTGGAACTTGGAAATAAGATAGTTAGGGAGAAAATATCCCAACGAAGAATGAAGAATGCTCCACTGAATAAGAACTCAGATCCTCTTCAAAGTTATTCGTTGGAGGCCTACCGACGTGGAGCGTCTTCCATGAGCTGATGCGTCACGAGATTGGAAGCGTGTGGTAGACGCAACGAATGATGAACTTCGTCGTCTACTTTGCATGACCCCATCAACAAACAACAAAAGATGAACAATGGTAGGGGTTCAAGATTTGTTAATTATTGCATGTTATTCTTTTTCCGTCATGGTTTAGAATTTGAAGACGCTCCACATCACCATAACGTGGAAGGCACGGTCCGAGCAAACACGTCCCGACCCCTCTGTCTTTCTTATGGATTTTGGTGCACAACGCGGCATGAGTCCAGGTTGAGTGTTTCTCATCAACATCAGTTGAGATCGAAGGCGACATCACGAGGAGAGTGCAACTTCTTCCGGAATGAGAAATGGGCCACCAAAACTCATCTGGTGACCCATGAATGATTCACCACTAGTTAGAACAAGAAAACGTCACTGGCGACGAAGAGAAGGGCGGACAATGCTCTGGCTGGCCGCATGGATAGCGGTAGCACAACCGAACTGCCGGAGGAGAAGTCCACAGTGCTGCAGTGATGACCAATTCAAGGCCGACCAAGAAATAAGTCGGCGGCCCAAGATGTTGTGTCGCCAGAGAAGGCGTGGTGCAGCTGCTACGCGCGGTGGAATGAAGAGGGGCTGCGAACCCTGGCCACGGCGGTGCAACGGTGGCGACGCAAGGCCGACTGTGAGGAAGACTAGTGGCACGAGCCGATGGGTCGCCGGAGGGGGCGCAACGCAACCACGCCCCATGGGTAGGATTGGCCACTCAGCCAGCCGGAACGAGCGGGACCCCTTTGCCGGGTCCCGCGTGACTCGGACCGGTGCCAGCTAGCGCTGGTTCGAACTACCTCGAATGGATAAGGCCATTTGGAAATCCAGGGGGAGTGAAATCCCACCAAGACGTGGCTAGGGAATACCCCATGGGCCGCCAGGCCACCGGGCCATACCCATCATGGGCCGGGTCGGACACCGCAGACCGGATCAGACCCCAGTCAGGACCCGTTCGACCTATTTATAATCTTTTTCCCATAACTTGAGCTACAAGCATCCGATTGGCGAATCGTTTGTGAATAAAGAATCCTCGGAAGGATATGGTTCTTTTGGTATACCCTACTTGAGGTTTTAAGACAGTTGGTTTACGACTGGGTTGAATTGAAAATAAATCTAACCAGGACCTCAGAACGGAAATGACAATAACTCTCAGACCGGGCGTCTGATTGACGCACTGTCTGTTGCATTGAGTTTCTTATGTAAAGACGGATATTTTGGATACATAAACATTGGACTTCATGTAAGTTGATGTATCGATACATAGCTTGTGGAGCCGAACCTCCAGAAATCAAGCACGCTTTGTGAGGAACCTTATGGCTGGCTATGCAATGACGATTGTTCCTGGATGCTGTGTGGGTTCGATAGCACTGACGACTGTTCCTAGATCTTGTGTGGGTTCGATAGCACTGACGACTATTCCTGGACCCTGTATAGATTTGACATCTCTGACTACTATTCCTTGATCGTGTGTGGTATCAAAAGTTTTGAGTTCTATTCCTGGATCCTGTGTGGGTTCGATATAATAACTCTTCCTAGATATTGTGTGGGTTCGACATTTCTGATTTCTGTTCCTGGATCCTGTGAGATTTTGACAGAATAAATGATTCAGTGTCTACATCTGATCATCTCTATCTCTCTAGATAGGTTGTATACCATGTGAGCTGAGTCAGTAACTTGTGTTTTCCTCATGATTGAGATGGATTACTATATAACATAGGTATATGTATGGGCATATACCTAGGTGGGGTTATCTGTTGATTTCAGACCATGTGGTTTATCCTTGTTGGATTTTGTGAGACCTTGAGGGTCTCAAGGTCCCTACTGAGTATCATTATACTCACACCTACATGGGATATGCTCGTACCTCTTTTTGTTGGATGCAGATGACGGAATGAGATGACCGAGGCTGAGTGTATGAGGACTGGACGGTACCTGGAGGTGGACGTCACGACGAGTCAGTACCCGGAGGTGACTGACGGACGTGGTGTGCTGAGTAGGCTATCTGTACCTACCCTTTAGGTAGTATCCATGGTGTATGATCCCAGACCTTCTTTTCACCTTTCATCTGTTTTGTCTTTTTCAGTTGTACTTGTAATTTACAGATGGTCTTGTATTTCCAACCCCTTTAATTTTCAGCGCTCTCTTGTTATATAGATTTAAATAGTGTTTTTTATCCATCTGTGTGCTCTGTGGTGTGTGTTTTCAGTTATAAAGGCAATTCCTTCCCAGTTTATCGATTTACGCCTTTGGTTTAGTCTCCAGCCCTTGGCCTATGAAAGGCGGGATTAGGGTAGTCATGTCATGGGCCTCGGGGGACAGATCATGAAAATTCCATTATTTGGTCATGAAAAATTACTAAAACATACTGATTGTCAATTTCATCATTAGGGATTGTTATTAAATTTCTTATAGAATGATTATTTTTATATATAATAATAAAATATCATTTCAAGAACCTTTTACTATATTGTAATAATGAATATTTGAGAAAAATGAAGAAAACTCAAATAATTGAGAGACTAGGTTTATTCAATCAAGTATAATAACTCCTGATATCAAAAATAGATAACAAAAAACTATTATGAATGTGGTGAATAATTGTAAATTAATTTTATAAAATTATACATATATGAAAAACGTTTTAATGTGGGAGATCATGATAATTATTTTTTTATACAAGAGGATTGATCACATATTGATCATTCTTGAATTATGGTCAGGGGTTTATTGTCTAAAATTCTAGTTCCTTGAGATATGTTTATGTTATACATTATGTTTTCTATCTAGTGATGTAATTAAAAATCATTTAATATTTTACATATTGAATAATTTTTATTTATGATATATAATGTTCCACTTAAATTTTAATCTTCCATGGTTCTTCAATATATATTTTATAATTTTGTATGTGTTTCCAAGGTTTCAATAATGATTATTTGAGAAATGATACATGTTATGTACAATATTTCATTTGTATTGTGTTATGATATAATTTTCTATTAATTTTAAAAACATTATATCCTTGTGATTCATGGGATAATCTCTTTCAAATAATATTATAATATTCAAATTTCTTCCTACTCTAGTGTTACTTGATTCATTAGTGTTTTTTGTTATTACATTTTCTTTATTGAGTTATGATAATTCTCTTGAAAATATTTCAAAAAATTTAGGTAATGTTTTCACTTTTATTTTGTAATATGCAAATGTATAAACTTTTAAATTTTTACTAAATACACACTGTTACAAATGACTCATGCTTTGTGGTGTATGTTTCCCATAATGGATATTGATAACATAAATAATTTTTCATTGATTTAAAATATTTTATAATAAAATTTTCATTCCCCATACTATTTTCTGGTACCATAATATTGTATTATATTTTACTTTTTATTAACATCTATAGTAAACGGAATTGCAATTAAAATTTTATATATTTTCAAATATCATCCCCAATATGTGTATCATTGTTATGAATAATTCATGTCATATTTATCCACTATTTCCCATCCATCTCCATATTTTCCATTCCCACAAATGTTATCCTTTATAATAAGAATCAAAATAATGGTTTATCTGACGTGAATTTTTTATTTCACTTAAAATATTTTAAAACTTATTTTTTACAATTTTTATGACAATGGGGTTTCATGAATGTAATGTTTAAATAAGAAATGTGTCTTTATTTTAGGATAAATTTGTTTTTTATCTAGACATGATTTTATTGGATTTAATTATTTCCCCAAAAATGCTACAAAATAGGATATTAATTTTAAATGTAAATTTTAGGAAAAAATTCACTTCACCTTCTAAAAAAATTATATTTTAAAACTACATACATATTATTATTTTTGATAACAATGAAAATGCTATCCAAAAACCCAATAATTTTATCATTTCTATTTTCTATTATTTATTCAAATTTATTTAAACAGATGAGAATATTTCATCTTGAAATTTCCTCTATTTAATATATTTCCATTTTTCATTTGGTGTTATTGAACCAAAGACATTAAACAATATTATTCTTGATATGTTCTTATGTGGTGTTGTTTGATATATTCTTTTTTCATTAGTATCTTCAATATATATTACCTTTTCTAATTGTTTTTTTAAAATTGTGAATATAAACATTTTCAACCATCCAAATTCATTTAACAATTGTCTTATGATCATGTTATTCTATTCATATACATTTGAATGATTCAATATTCTATGTATTTATTAGCTTCATAGGGATTGTTATTGGATTCTAAGGAAGGTGTATTTTGTATTTTCATAGAATATAATTTTTAGTCTTATGTAGTTGATTAATATAAAATTTTATTATGTATTTATATTAATTTTTTTATGTCTAATGCATTAGAGTTCATTATATAAGGGTGGGGAATAGTTATAGATATCCCCTTGATTAATTAAAATGCCTAATGATAAAAATTACCATGGTTATTTTAGTGTGTTATTACAAAGAATAATATATAAAATGTACACATGAACATGAGGGTAATATAATTATGTAAACCCCCTTGATTTTAAATTAAAAATACTATTTTAAATATCAAATATAACACACAACATTGAGAAAAAAGTGACTTTGATATTCAATTAATATATTAGTTTTTAAATATAAATTTAAATATTAGTTGTAAGAATTGGGATAAAAATATTATAAAAATAACATCTCCTTTATTTATAGAATTTAATTCAATTTATATATTCATAATGAACATGTTCTCAATTTTCACCAATGTTATAATATTAATGAAATAAATTATTAAAAAAATTGTGGATGAATTATAGAATTAATTTCATTCAAATTTAGTAATAGTGTTTTACAAAATGAAAATAATTTACAAATTAAAATATCTATATTACATTATGGTGAAATATGGTATTTTTTCTAAAATGATTAACTTTTTAGTGAATATTGACATTTACCAATTTTTCAAATGCTGTATTTTTTCTCCATTAAAAATGTTAAATTAAAGTCTTATTATATTTTTAATTTTCAATTAATATGGAAATTTTACCGATTGATTTATAATAATATTATTAAATTCAATTTATTTTTTGTATTTTTTTGATTTTATTATAAGTTTACTTTTAAGCTAAATACACAATTTTCTAAAAACTATTTTTGTATAAAAAAGTATATAAATTGTAATAATAGATTAAAAAACATTTTAAAAAAATATTAAAATGATATTTTTAGTTTATTTATATATTTATATTAATTTATATTAATATAATAATGAATTATAATCATAGAGTAAATAAAAGATCATATATTTCATGAAAAATTAATTTTCAAAAAAATTAATTTTCATCATGTTTTTTGGGAAAAAATTTATATTAAAATTTTCCAAATATGGGAATAAAAATTGATAAAATTGATAAATTAATTGTCTTTTAATAAAAATAATTATTTAATAATTTCAAATTTATTTTTCTTCCCTATTGAATAGTAAAATAAATGAAAATAAGTATCATCAATATGGTATAAAATTTGTTTTTAAATTATATAATATTCAATTAAAATTAATATTCCACACACATTGGGTTATTATTTCATATGTTGGAGTTCATTTTTATAATCTGTTGGTCCAAATTATTCAATAAAGATCATTTTATTTATTTTAATTGATAAATTCCTTGGGTAAAAACTAGTTATCATGATGAAAACATAATGGTAAAATTGATTAACCAAAACCATAAAGAAAATAACATGTTTAGAAACTTTTTTTTAATGGTAAAGGTTTTTATCAACCTTATCATCTATCTACTATGCCATATATCATTATTTATTCACTATAATGAAGATTGTCATCAAATTTTTAAATATTTTTGGATATTTTTAAAAATGCCGCTCAAAGTCACTTATAAAAGGGAACCTCCTTTCATCTCATATATGAATTTCAATATCATATTGATTCCACCAAAACTTGTCCAAATATATTCCATTACTCACTTTACAAATCCTAGATGAAATTATATTATTATTGAACCATCATACGATGTATTTTTGTACCATAATAAAATTGTGGTCTAAAAGAGAGGTATCATTCTTAACCGAGAGTTTTATTTTATTTCTCAATCAACCTCATCAAAATATTATTCAATAGTGATAATATAATCGATTCAGGATGTAACGCCCCGACCCCAGTTACCCAGAGTCGGTGCATTAATTACATAACATTGGCATGATCATAAGAAAGATCAAATCTCGAATGACCGATTGGTTTAGTAGCCTTGGAAACACTAGATATATTCATAAGTTTTACATTACATCATCAAAATAAAAAAAAAGAACTACTACAACAACATATTGTCTCCATAGTCCACACTATTAACCCCTCATAATATCCCTGCAAGTCATTCATAATTTACTTCTTCACATCCTGGGAAAATAAAACATAGAAAAGGGGTGAGCTCAAATGCCCAGTAAGGATAACAATATAGCGGAAACTTTCATAAATAAGAATAAACATTTAAGGCAATGTATAACTAAAACAAAAGCCTTTTAAACATTAACTTCAACATAGTATGGCATAAATAAAATGAAATAATGCCATTTACTTATTCACATGGATATTCTACTAATCGAATAATCACATGCAATATCAATAACCACTTTCATAATGATGGAATGCATAATGCTAGACTATCATAACCACATAGCCAAGGCCTCGTGCCAAGACTACAAATAAGATTTTGCCAAGGCCTTGTGCCAAGACACTAGTTTGTCTCATGAGACCTACCGATGCATCGAGGATCTATAGCAGGCTCCACCCATCACATATTAAGTCCAATGCATTCCCATATGAAAAGGTTTAAACATAACATAAACATTCATATTAAAACTAGCATACGAAATGTCAATACTTTCACCATAAACCATGAATAGTATATAAAAAAATATCACATCCATAGTCAAACATATCACAAAACCTTCAATGCAATATAAAAGTTTTGTATCATAATATATCACCTCAAATAAGCGTAAAATCCATTAAAGATTGTTGACATAGATGAAATCAAAACTCTTTTTAAAGAAATATCTCTTTCTATTTTGAAATCATTTAAGAGACATATATTTATTAAATAAAAAATTTTCTTTGAAAATATTCTTATAAGCTTGTAAGGGAAGCTTTGACGATTTTATAACGGCGGAAAATAACCGCACCCGCCGTATAAGTTAAAAAAACATTCTTATCTTCATTCTGTTGAAAAGGTTAAAAAGCACCTTGTTTGGCAAACGACAGAAAGATTCCTTTATAAACCTCTTATAAAAAGTCAAACAAGGGTATAAATGACTTTAACCCATATTCTTGTAAATAGTAAAAATGTTTTGAAATACATTTTGAAGAAACATGGACGTGGATGATAACGAGGTCCCAGTAGATAATTATGTATAAACAACCTCAGATAATGAAGAGATTGCGAAATAAACCCTTACCTTGTACTTTTCCTTGGTTGGGGTAGGTTAAACTCATGTATAATGGTGAAATAATTGTTATTAAATTATAAAATAATCATATACATTAATATGATATCATATATGATCTTTTAATATTGATTTGATAATAATATCTTAGTATTATCGTTGTTTCGGGTGTTAACTTACTTGTTTTATTTTATATGTTTTGTTACGTAAGCCATGTTTGTAATGGATAGGTTGTATATTATTCATATCCAGAATGATATCAAGTCCTTAAACATCATTTGTAAATCCTCAAATGATAATTATACATGAATGGATACGATGGAGAATGAATCTTATCGCATTTGTGGAGACGGTAGTCCGTACATACGCACGAGCGACAATATCATTCTTTTGATATTAAAATAATTTATAAATGGATGTTATATCATATATACAGAATAATTAACATGTTATATTTATTATTTACATGAGTTTCACATCATTATTATACCCATCCAAATAATAATATATTGAATAACAATTACACCACGACGTGGAGACGGTAAGCCGTACGTACGCACGTATGGTGAAATGTTATTCAAAGGGTGGATAAAATACTGAATATGGTTGTACCATATTTATAATAACATCACAGTATATGTGAGATACTGGAGTTATTATTTTAGAATGGTAAGAACAAAGAAAGAAGAAGTGGAAGAAGAAAGGAACTTGAAAAGGGGTGGTGAAAACATTACCTCTTCTTCGGGTTCTTCCTTTTGATTTGATCAAAAGGGCTCCTTAGGTTGGATTTCTGATAAAACTAAGGCCTCTAGGTTGTAGTGAAGGAAGTTGGGAGAGTATTTTGATGGAGTTTGGCCAAGCCAAGTGGCTTGAGAGGTGTGATGATTGAGTAGAAGTGGTCTCCTTTTATAAGGGAGAGGAGGGGCTCTTTAGGAAAGAGTGAAAGTATTACTTTATAATATAATTATATTAGGTTTATAATGGTCCAAAAATCATTGAGGTCGAAGATAATATGACTCATTTTCTAAATAACATCAACCAATAAGGATTGGACAGGTTTTATATAATATTTTAATCATTATAATCTTATTTATTTAAATGATTTATTAATGAGGTAAACATTGCATCATTATTGTGTCATCAATAATTTAAATTATTTGATGTCTAAAAATTATAAATAAAATATCATTATGTATGAAATCTTTTTATCTTTATAATTAATATTTATAATCGAAAATCCAACATGTATAACCCTATGTAAAAAATGTTCTTCTAAAAGATGTAAGCTTATGCCATTTTTATTTTTATTTTAACTTTATTAATATAATGTGTCCCTACCACATACAAGTGGCTCTAAGGGGTCCCCAAATAGACCCAAGGATTCCCATGGTCGGGTATGTGTCCACCAATAAGGTTAGGGCACGTTTTAGGGTAATTTTGTTTTATTATAATATTATTTTTTAACCCTTATTTACCGGATTTACCCTTTAACCATGGTAAATAAAATATTTACCGCAGTAATTATTCAAAATGTGTAAAAATAAAAGTTACCTATTTACATAATTTGGACATCCTGATTCCAAATATGTAATCCATTTTTTCAAATTCAAAACACAGAAGTGGCAGAAATTAATTTAAAATTAATTCCCGTTGTTAAAATAAAAAGCGTGTTTTTAAGAGATAATAACTATCAAAAGATTGACACTTGTTTATGTCTGGTTTAATTGTGAAATTATGTCCAATGACAAACATTAAATTAAATGGTAAAAATATATTCTAAATATACTTTAAAACTATTCAAATTGATAATTTATCAATATTAATTATTTTGATTAAAAAGTTGATTTTAATTAAAATTTAGTAATTTTCACTATTCATCAAAATATAAAAGTTATCCGAAAAGTACCATAATTTCACCCTAGGATAATTTCAAAATTCCGAATCAAAAAATGAAGTCCATTTTGAAATATAAAATATATATGATTTCAAAAAGTTGATATTAATATTCACAACGACTA
Source organism: Viscum album (assembly GCA_963277665.1). Lineage (NCBI taxonomy): Eukaryota > Viridiplantae > Streptophyta > Magnoliopsida > Santalales > Viscaceae > Viscum > Viscum album. The sequence continues at coordinate 1,065,024,528 of OY728140.1, forward strand.
GTTTAATTAGTTGTGGTGTGTGTTAGAACTCGAGGTTGCGTACAACACACGCTATCACATTATTCGAAGGGAAACGTACCGTGGAAGCTTGGGGTGCTACATTCCCCCCTCCTTCAAATAATTGTGTCCTCTCAATTTCTAGGGTATTACTGCATAAAAAGACTCGGGTGGTTCTTCATCATAAGTTCCTCAGGTTCCCACGTTGCCTCTTCCATCTTATGATTTCTCCACAAAACTTTTACCGGACGCGTCATCCGGTTTCTCAGTACTTGTTCTCTTGTATCAAGAATCCTGACAGGCTCTTCACAATAAGACAGATCGGGTTCCAGTTCTAATTCCTCATAGGTGAGTACATGCGTTGGGTCAGACATGTATTTTCTCAACAGAGATATGTGGAACACATCGTGAACTTTGGAGAGACTTGGCGGCATTGCCAATCGTTAAGCTACAGCCCCAATTCGTTCTAGAATTTCGAAAGGTCCGATGTACCTGGGACTCAATTTACCTTTCTTACCAAAACGTATGACTCCCTTCCATGGAGATACCTTCAGGAAAACATGATCACCGACTTGATATTCCAAATACTTCCTTCGATTATCGGCATAGCTCTTCTGCCTAATTTGAGCTGCTTTGATGTGATTTTGGATTACCTTCACCTTTTCCACCGTTTCCTCCACCAGTTCTGGGCCTACAAGTTTTCTTTCACCAACCTCATCCCAACAGGTTGGTGTACGACATCTCTTTCCATATAACGCTTCATATGGTGCCATCTGAGTACTCGAATGGAAGCTATTGTTATAGGAAAATTCTACCAGTGGTAAATATTGATCCCACATACCCTGAAAGTCATGTGAGCAAGATCTCAACATGTCTTCTAGGGTTTGAATAGTCCGTTATGATTGTCCATCTGTCTGAGGGTGGTAAGAAGAGCTCAAATGAAGTTTAGTATCCAGGGATTTCTGAAGACTTTTCCAAAATCTTGAAGTAAAACGGGGATCACGATCAGAAACAATCGATAGGGGTACTCCATGAAGTCTCACAACTTCATTAATGTATAGTCTTGCTAGACGTTCCAGGGTTAGATCTTCTCTTATAGCAAGAAAATGTGCTGACTTGGTAAGACGATCAACAATAACCCATATTGCGTCGTTCCTTCTAGGAGTCTTTGGTAGCCCCATGACAAAGTCCATCGTAATATTGTCCCATTTCCACTCCGGTATGGGAAGAGGTTGCATGACTCCTCCAGGCTTTTGCCTTCCAGCTTTCACTTGTTGACAAACCATACATCTTGACACAAAATCAGAAATCTCCCTCTTCATGATGTCCCACAAAAAATGTTCCTTCAAATCTCTATACATTTTGGTGCTCCCAGGGTGTATAGAGAAATTGGAACTATGAGCATCATCCAGCAATTCTCTTTTCAGATCAGGTAAATCGGGAACACAAAGTCTCTTCCCGAATTTCAAAATTCCATCTTCATACACAAAGTCTCTCAATCTCCCATCATTCACAGCTTTAATCTTCTTCTGAAATTCTTCATCATCGGTCTGAGAACTCTTAATCCTTTCTAGTAAAGATGGTTTGGCAACCATTTGAAAAAGCATTGATGTTTCACCTTCCCTGGTTATTCCCATGTCCATCTTTACTAGATCCATGAAAATTGGATCCCTTTCAATTCTCATCATGTTCAAAACTCCATGGTCTTTTCTGCTCAAGGCATCTGCCACCTTGTTTGCTTTCCCCAGGTGGTAGTGTATCGTGCAATCATAATACTTGAGTATTTCAAGCCATCTCCTTTGCCTCATGTTGAGTTCTTTTTGTGAGAAAATATACTTCAAACTCTTGTGATCAGTATAAATCTCACATTTTTCACTATAGAGGTAGTGTATCCATATCTTCAAAGCAAAGATCACAGCTGCTAACTCAAGATCATGAGTAGGATAGTTTTGTTCATGAATTTTCAACTGTCGTGATGCATAGGCAATAACTCTATCATTCTGCATAAGGACACAACCAAGTCCTTTCTTTGATGCATCACTGTAAATAACGAACCCATCATTCCCTGATGGTAGAGTCAATATAGGAGCATTGACTAATCTTCTCTTCAGTTCTTCGAAACATTCTTCACACTCTTTTGTCCAAACAAATTTAACCCCTCTACGTGTGAGCTTCGTTAATGGGTTAGCCAATCGGGCAAAATTCTGGACGAAACGTCGATAATAACCTGCCAAACCAATAAAACTACGTACCTCAGTTATACTCGTAGGTGCTGGCCATTCTTGGATTGCCTTGGTCTTAGAAGGATCAACAGAGATTCCATCTTTAGAGACAATATGGCCAAGAAAAGAAATATCCTGAAGCCAGAATTCACATTTGCTAAACTTCCCATATAATTCATGCCTCCTCAGAGTCTTCAAGATAATGCGCAAGTGATTTTCATGATCTTCGTAGGTTTTGGAGTATACCAAGATATCATCAATAAATACCAGCACAAATTCATCGAGATACTCCTTGAAAACTCTATTCATCAGATCCATGAATACAGAGGGTGCATTAGTCAATCCACACGGCATTACGGTAAACTCGTAATGCCCATACCTGGTTCGAAATGCTGTCTTCGGAATGTCTTCCTTATTCACACACAACTGATGGTATCCAGATCGAAGTTCAATCTTTGAAAAGTATTGAGCTCCGTGAAGTTGGTCAAATAAATCATCAATACGAGGTAGGAGATACTTGTTCTTTATCGTTATAGCATTGATCTCCCTGTAGTCGATACATAACCTCATAGATCCATCTTTCTTTTTAACAAAAAGAACAGGGTCTCCCAATGGAGAAACACTAGGGCGAATAAATCCGTTATTACTCAATTCCTCTAGTTGTTTCTTTAGTTCGACTAACTCTACAATAGCCTTTCTGTAAGGGGTCTTCGATATAGGCCTTGATCCAGGAATTAAATCAATGGAAAACTCAACTTCTCGTTCTGGAGGATGTCCAGGTAAATCTTCCGGAAATACATCTACAAATTCTTTCACAATAGGTACATCCTCTATTTGAAAATTCCTTTCCTCACCGACAATTATTTCATTCTCTTCCTCCCCAATAATTGAATTAAGTTGAGCTACTGGGGGTGGATCTAAATAAGAATTAGGTGGCGACGATTCTGCTCTAAAAATAAGGTGTTCCTTATCATTATCATCAAGAATCATAACCTCTTTCTTCTTACAATAAATCTTCGCATCATAGTCCGGAAGCCAGTCCATACCGAGGATTATATCAAACTCAATCATAGGTATGACGATGAGATCAGCAGATAAAGAAAATTTATGTGCTCTAATGGGGACTGATTCACAAAACATTGTTGCATTGATACTTCCCTTAGGAGTTTTAACTGACATCTCCCTTATTAAATAAGATTGGAAATATCTAATTTTCTTAGCAAACTGGGAAGATATGAAACAATGCGATGATCCAGAATCAAATAATGCATTTTCTAAACTTGAGGAAACCATTAAATTACCTGCCACCACGTCTTTCGGAGCTTCTACCTCAGCAGCAGTGATAGCATAAGCCTGGCCTTGATCCCTTGGCCTTTTCTGAGGTAAGTTCTCCTGACGCATAGGAAATTCATTTGCATAATGCCCCATCTCCCTGCAATTGTAGCACTGAACGTTGGTAGCTTCCTTCTTCCCCTTGCAATCACAAGCTTGGTGGCATTTTTCACCACACTTATAACAGACTCCCATTCCCTTCAAGAAAGTACCAGGGTGTTTCTTCCCGCATTTACCACAGGATGGATATTCAACCTTTCCCTTCTTCCCCTTATTTCCATTCCCAGATTGATCAGCAGGTCTCTTCTTCTCTTGCTTTGCTTTAAAGTCATAAGACTTAGAGAATTCCTTTTCGGTCATTATAGCACATGAGACAATGTCTTCGTACGATGAAAAGGATTGTGAGACTAATGCTCAACGGAGAAATGGTTTTAACCCATCAAAGAAACGATCAATCTTACTTCTTTGGTTACGTATATAATCACCAGTGTACCTTGCTAACCTTGTAAAGTTAGCCTCATACTTTGCGACATTCTCATCCTCCTTCTGTCTCATTCTTAGAAATTGCCTTTCCATATCAGCTCGATGGTCGCGAGGGAAGTATTTTTATAAAAACAGATCTTTGAACTCCCTCCATTCCATATTTGATACTTCATCATCTTCCTTCATGTTTTGAATCAATGACCACCATTGATCAGCATCTCCAGTGAGGCGGTAAACTGCCATGATAAATTTTTCCCTTTCACTGCTCCCCAAAGCCTGAAATATTTTCTCTAGGGAATTTATCCATTTCTCAGCTACTAAGGGATTTGTACTCCCATTGAACGTTGGTGGTTGTTGCCTCATAAATCGATCTAACATTGATCCTCCACGCTGCTGATCAGGGTCCTCCATATGGGTAAGGTTATTATTCATAACCTGAGTAAGTTGTCCCAGTATGGTGATTAGCTGATCGGCACCAGTTGCATCACCAGCCCCACTATAATTATCTTGAGAAGGAGGGCAATCCCTACATGGAGTGCGTGCATTGATACAGTTTCCATTTCTTCCACTAGGCGCCATTTCTAAACAATGGCATAAACTAGACCAGTTTATGAATCAAAATACATAATCTCATACTTATATAACACTTAACATAAATTGAAATATTTATGGATATAATCCATAATCATAAAAATGTTTTCTTTGAGGAATTATATACTCATATCATAATTATTTGTAAAGAAAATGAGAGTTATCCTAAGCATATCCCCCGGGAGTGTTGTAACCAAGAGTGCAGCAAGGCCCGTTGTCGTGCACCAGTTCTCGTTCGAGTCTAGCTCAAAGCGGTGTTTTCGGGTTTTACCCCTAGGTACATCTGTGCCAGAGCCGCCTCTACCTGCTCGTATCCAGACAGGGATGTATTGCTCGGAAAACTCACAAAATCTCTACAATACCAAAATTCTAGGAAGTTCTTCTATACTAATCCTCAAAGTTCATCTTAGGTCTACGTGCTCTAATCAGAGTTTATCTAAATCTAGCTTCCAAGGTTTGTACTAAAATTCCTATGATACTAACTGTAACGCCCCGACCCCAGTTACCCAGTGTCAGTGCATTAATTACATAACATTGGCATGATCACAAGAAAGATCAAATCTCAAAAGACCGATTGGTTTAGTAGCCTTGGAAACACTAGACATATTCATAAGTTTTACATTACATCATCAAAATAAAAAAAGAACTACTACAACAACATATTGTCTCCATAGTCCACACTATTAACCCCTCATAATATCCCTACAAGTCATTCATAATTTACTACTTCACATCCTGGGAAAATAAAACATAGAAAAGGGGTGAGCTCAAATGCCCAGTAAGGATAACAATATAGCGGAAACATTCATAAATAAGAATAAACATTTAAGGCAATGTATAACTAAAACAAAATCCTTTAAAACTTTAACTTCAACATAGTATGGAATAAATAAAATGAAATAATGCCATTTAATTATTCACATGGATATTCTACTAATCGAATAATCACATGAAATATCAATAACCACTTTCATAATGATGGAATGCATATTGCCAGACTATCATAACCACATAGCCAAGGACTCGTGCCAAAACTAAAAATAAGATATTGCCAAGGCCTTGTGCCAAGACACTATTTTGTCTCATGAGACCTACCGATGCATCGAGGAGCTATAGCGGGCTCCACCCGTCACATATTAAGTCCAATGCATTCCCATATGAAAAGGTTTAAACATAACATAAACATTCGTATTAAAACTAGCATACGAAATGTCAATACTTTCACCATAAACCATGAATGGTATATAAAAAAATAGCACATCCACAGTCAAACATATCACAAAACCTTCAATACAATATAAAAGTTTTGTATCATAATATATCATCCTCAAATAAGCGTAAAATCCATTAAAGGATGTTGACATAGATAAAGTCAAAACTCTTTTTAAAGAAATATCTCTTTCTATTTTGAAATCATTTAAGAGACATATATTTATAAAATAAAACATTTTCTTTGAAAATATTCTTATAAGCTTGTAAGGGAAGCTTTGACGATTTTATAACGGCGGAAAATAACCGCACCCGCCGTATAAGTTAAAAAAACATTCTTATCTTCATTCTGTTGAAAAGGTTAAAAAGCACCTTGTTTGGCAAACGACAGAAAGATTCCTTTATAAACCTCTTATAAAAAGTCAAACAAGGGTATAAATGACTTTAACCCATATTCTTGTAAATAGTAAAAATGTTTTGAAATACATTTTGAAGAAACATGGACGTGGATGATAACGAGGTCCCAGTAGATAATTTTGTATAAACAACCTCAGATAATGAAGTGATTGCGAAATAAACCCTTACCTTGTACTTTTCCTTGGTTGGGGTAGGTTAACCTCCTGTATAATGGTGAAATAATTGTTATTAAATTATAAAATAATCATATACATTAATATGATATCATATATGATCTTTAAATATTGATTTGATAATAATATCTTAGTATTATCGTTGTTTCGGGTGTTAACTTACTTGTTTTATTTTATATGTTTTGTTATGTAAGCCATGTTTGTAATGAATAGGTTGTATATTATTTATATCCAGAATGATATCAAGTCCTTAAACATCATTTTTAATTCATCAAATGATAATTATACATGAATGGATACGATGGAGAATGAATCTTATCGCATTTGTGGAGACGGTAGTCCGTACGTACGCACGAGCGACAATATCATTCTTTTGATATTAAAATAATATATAAATGGATGTTATATCATATATACAGAATAATTAACCTGTTATATTTATTATTTACATGAGTTTCACATCATTATTATACCCATCCAAATAATAATATATTGAATAACAATTACACCACGACGTGGAGACGGTAAGACGTACGTACGCACGTATGGTGACATGTTATTCAAAGGGTGGATAGAATAATGAATATGGTTGTACCATATTTATAATAAAATCACAGTATATGTGATATACTGGAGTTATTATTTTAGAATGGTAAGAACAAAGAAAGAAGAAGTGGAAGAAGAAAGGAACTTGAAAAGGGGTGGTGAAAACATTACCTCTTCTTCGGGTTCTTCCTTTTGATTTGATCAAAAGGGCTCCTTAGGATGGCTTTCTGATCAAACTAAGGCCTCTAGGTTGTAGTGAGGGAAGTTGGGAGAGTATTTGGGCAGAGGTTGGCCGAGCCAAGTGGCTTGAGAGGTGTGAGGAATGAGTAGAAGTGGTCTCCTTTTATAAGGGAGAGGAGGGGCTCTTTAGGAAAGAGTGAAAGTATTACTTTATAATATAATTATATTCGGTTTATAATGGTCCAAAAATCATTGAGGTCGAAGATAAGATGACTCATTTTCTAAATAACATCAACCAATAAGAATTTTACAGGTTTTAGATAATATTTTAATCATTATAATCTTATTTATTTAAATGATTTATTAATGAGGTAAACATTGCATCATTATTGTGTCATTAATACTTTAAATTATTTGATGTCTAAAAATTATAAATAAAATATCATTATGTAGGAAATCTTTTTAGCTTACTAATAAATATTTATAATCGAAAATCCAACATTTATAACCCTATTTAAAAAATGTTCTTCTAAAATATGTAAGCTTATGCCATTTTTATTTTTATTTTAACTTTATTAATATAATGTGTCCCTACCAAATACAAGTGGCTCTAAGGGGTCCCAAAATCGACACAAGGATGACCATGGTCGGGTATGTGTCCACCAATATGGTTAGGAAACGTTTTAGGTTAATTTTTTATTATTATAATATTATTTTTTAACCCTTATTTACCGGATTTACCCTTTAACCATGGTAAATAAAATATTTACCGCAGTAATTATTCAAAATGTGTAAAAATAAAAGTTACCTATTTACATAATTTGGACATCCTGATTTGAAATATGTAATCCATTTTTCCAAATTCAAAACACAGAAGTGGAAGAAATTAATTTAAAATTAATTCCCGTTGTTAAAATAAAAAGCGTGTTTTTAAGAGATAATAACTATCAAAAGATTGACACTTGTTTATGTCTGGTTTAATTGTGAAATTATGTCCAATGACAAACATTAAATTAAATGGTAAAAATATATTATAAATATACTTTAAAACCACTCAAATTCATAATTTATCAATTTTAATTATTTTGATTAAAAAAGTTGATTTTAATTAAAATTTAGTAATTTTCACTATTCATCAAAATATAAAAGTTATCCGAAAAGTACCAAAATTTCACCCTAGGATAATTTCAATATTCCGAATCCAAAAATGAAGTCCATTTTGAAATATAAAATATATATGATTTCAAAAAGTAGGTATTACTATTCACAACGGCTATTTTAATTAGTTGTGGTGTGTGTTAGAACTCGAGGTTGCGTACAACACACGCTATCGCATTATTCGAAGGGAAACGTACCGTGGAAGCTTGGGGTGTTACACAGGATCTATAAAAATATGAAATTTTATTATTTTAATGGAATAAGATATATCTATCTCATATTCCATCAAATATAAAATGAAACCAACATTCATGTGTATAGAATACTATCACCTCTTGAACTGATGAAATTATTATTTTTTCATCACATATCATCACTATTTATAATGTCTGATTAACTATATATATATATATTATTAACATATTTATAATTCTATAATATTAATATATCATATAATTTCTTAACATTTTATTCAGTTAATGGATAATATGTTATTCATGTGTATATTTATATTCCAACCATAATGAAGAAATGTGATTCCTTTTTTACCACATTAAATGAATTGTATATATTATTTTATTTGAATAATTATTATGGTATTTATGATACAATTATATTTATTGATATATAATATAATAATTACCTTAATTATGTCATTATCATGAAATATAGAAAAATTACTCCTGAGTTTATGTTTCCTACCATCTCCATAAAAATAACACAGTTTATTTTTCATTACCATCAATCATAATTTGTTTTAAAAATATTAATTTATTTATAGAAAGGATAAATATTTATTTATTATAATTCTAGTGACGATGAAATACTTCCGCCATTTACCTTTTTAATCAAGATAAAATCATTTTTATTTATGAGTATAATATCATTGAAATGAATGATATGAACATAAATGATTAGTAATTTGATATAATAAAACAATAAATAGAAATATATGCATAATAAAAATGAGAAAGGTTACTATGAAAGAAAAAAATTAACATTTTTTATTATTATAGAAATACAAATAATGTAAATGATTAGTATGAGTCATTATAAGAGACATTAATTATACAAATCATCTTTTAATGTTTCCAATATAAATATTTTCCCCCATGACCATGTCCTTCTAATTGACTCAGAAATATTTTAATTTATTCTTCAAAGTTTGATAATTTTTATTTTGAAAATATTTTAATTTCCATAATGTGTTTTTTAAAATGAATATCTATAAGGTTTTAACTAATCCACACTGTACTTTAAAAACATCATTTCATCTTTTTGAATGATTTATTTTTTATTTTTTTCCCTTATACACCCATTTTTATAAAATTAGTTCATTAATGTATTTATATGGATATCAATGAATTATTAAATAAAAATAAACGTGTCATCTAAATTTCCTTCATTGATTTTAAAATGGAATCCTTTTTCTATATATTTGACCTTGAACATTTTGAATTTTATGACAAAAGAAAATTGAATGTTCTATTTTAATGAATATAACATGAATATATTTTCCATCCACTGAAACCATTATTTGATATATATATTTCAATATAAGATTACTTACATTAATAAAATAAAAATACCTTTTCTCCATATTTAATGTATTTTCAAAATGGTTTCTAGATGGATTGGATATTGTAAGATTATAAATTTTTTTCTTGTGGTTGTAAGGGATCTCTCTAAACCACCCTTTTCTTCATGATCGGAATATTATCAATCTAAATCAATTATTATATATCATTAATGTTTTAATTCTTATTTACTATGTTTATATTTATGTCACATATAAACATTTCTTATTATTTATACCTTTTTTAGGATAATACATTCATTATTACCACTTGTCATATTTCTTCATTAAGAAATAAATTTTATTTATGATATGAGGAAATAATATGTAATCCATTTTTATTCCATGGTAAATGTTTATGTGTATTCATTATGATTGATTTTATCTTTTCATCACTTTTCTCCATAAACATCTTATCACGGGTTTACTCATATTGTAATTTAATGGATTATGTAAATATTGCTTCCCAGTAGAAATTATTTTAGATATTAGGGAGTAATACATATCAATTATAAGACATTGTCGACCATGATATATTAGTTAGGAAATTTTCCATTAATCATATTTAGGTCCTGGTATAGGTTGTTTCATCATTTTCTTGGGTTTAATGATCATATTATACCATGTTAATTATAACATACCCTTATGCGATTTTTCATAATCTAAAGTTTAATAGAAAGTATATTCTACATCGTAATGGTGAAATGTATAATTTCATCATTAATTTTATATTTTAATTACATTAATTAAAACAAAACAATTATTAATTGAAATTTTCATTTAAAATTTTTTATAAAATATTTTAAAAAATTATTTGGGTAAAATATTTATTTATTGGGTGATTTGTTTGTATTTTGATCCCAGTGTTCAATTTTGAAAAGAATAATCTTTTATGAGTATTCATTAAATTAAATGTTTCTTACTTTCATTGTATGTGATCCTTCGCTTTTATTAAGATCCCACATTTTAAAATGTCTATCATAAGTTTTAAAGATGGGTATAAAAATTTTGAAGTAAATTTTAAAGTAATGAATGTTATACATTATAATAAATTATGATTCATTCAAAAATATTTTATATTATGGAAATAATGTATACTCCGTAGATGTTTACACATTAAAACCTATGAATTAGTTCTTTTATATTTCATCACAATTCTTGAAACATCCAAAATGAATAGATCTTCTGGAATGAAGGAAAATGAATTCTCATCTAAAGACACTAGATTAGAAAAATTTTAAGGACGAGTTCTTAAAGTTGGTATTCGAGTAGAGTTTGGAGAACATAAGATATTTGGTTGTTTTCATGGGAGGTTATCATAAGATATATGGATACAATAATTAGTCTATAATTATATTGATTATTATAATTTCAATTGTGTTATTCATCCATTTTTTACTACTTGACTATTGATATTTTATGGTGATGAGATATATTTTAAGAGGTGTTCTATTGAGTTAGTTTATATATAATCCTTTTGGTTAACAAGAAGGACTATTTTAGAAGAATTTTGTTTAATTTTTGGGATATAAAGATGATATGTATGAGATAATATCTATGGTTAAAATATTTAATATTAAAGTCATTAAGATTATTTTTGAGGTTGTTCATCATATTTATTGAATTTTATAAGAATAATATTTATAATATTTTAGAAAAAATTACATCCTACATGTCTATTTATAACCTATAACATGTGATAGGGTTGTGGGTCATGAACCCACAATCGAATGGTTAAAAGGGTACATCACCCACCACTAGACTATGTGATGTTTTTATTAGTTTGATAATATAATTATTTTACATATATTATTAGAATATAATTATTTTTGGGCTAATATATTTTCAAATATATAAGAATGAGATTGAAATGTCATTTTATCAAAAAGTGATTAATTAATTTTTTGATGAGAATACCTATTTTGGGAAGCTCAAAGGATTAATTAAAATGAAATATTTTGTGGATATGATTGGATTCTGTTTGAGGAACAAAAGTTGATTTTTTTTTTGAAGAATATGAGATGTTAATGAGGATATTTGGTGATTTATATTATTTATGGAAATTATTTTTAAATCATATTGATTAAATGATTATGAAATATATTTTTTGGGGTATATGACACTATAGTTGAATAATATGGATTAGATATATATGTTAAATTAATATGAACAGAATTTATAATCTGGTACACATAGTTTTGGATTTCAGAGTTGTTTTCAAATATTTGAAGAATTTCATGGTTTGTTTTTCATCTAATGAACTCAGTTGATCATTGGATGTTACTTTTGGGGCTTTTGAAATTAATATGATAGTTTATTAAGTTTTTTAATTATGTAATGATATCTAATTCAATTTTGGTTGATTTATAAATTCATAAGGGTGTTATTTGTATTCTTTTATATAAGATGTGATCCATTTAGAGTTGATTTTAGTGGTTCAGGTATTAATATTTTATCTGGGATATTTATTTCTTTATTTATGATGTGAAGTATAAATTGGTCGATTCACAACCAATGGATGAAATAGTGTGTATAAAATGAAAAGGTATCGTATAAGTACATCTTATAGTTTTAATTACATTTATAATAATAGAATAAATTAATACTGAGAAAATTACCATGATTTTTTTAAAAATTTACATTCATTTATTATGATCCAATTGTCATTTCTCCAATTAAAGATTAGATGGATTTATGCTTCTCAACATTCTCCTGACCATGTTATCAATCCCTCACTATTAGTACTTGGATGTTAAATATTTTAAAATATGTACATATGAACATCCCAAAAATGTTATTTGTTATTTAAAATGATCTATATAATTTCTTGTAGTGGCGGGGTACTGTAGCAGTTACTGTAGCTACGTGAGTAATGTAGTAGTACTGTTCACCAAGGGGTCCTTTAGGCCCAAAAATGGGCTTTCAAGCCTTGTATTTAGGCCAGTTGGCCTTGGGCCTTCGGGCTAGGTAATGAGTCTCCCTCTACCCAGTATAAAGAGGTCTTCTCTTTAAATAATAAAATTGAGGCTTCGGCCCCAACCTTTTAAAAAGAAATAGTGTATATGAAACACTGCACCAAGCTTAATGAAATAGTGACATATTCTAAAAATATTTTTAGTTAAACAGGAACATAAAAATTGGCAAAATGATTAAATATAAACATATTATAAAAAATATAGATAAATTATTTACATAATATAAATTTATTTATTAGTTCATAATAAATTTGTACTCGATTTTCCATGATATCATTTTGTGCTTAAAAAACATATTTTCTTCATAAATAATTTTTATTGCTTTTTTGAATAGATATTTTAATTAATTTAATAAGAAAATTATATTGAAAATTTCTAATAAGTATATCATTTTTTAAATAAAAATTCAAATAATAGAATAACGTGAAATGTTAATATATTTTTAAAAGGTAATAATATTTAATGGATAATGAAAAATACTGATTTTTCAAACACTCCAATTTCATTCCATTAAATCATGTATCTTAAATTTCCCATCTTATTTTGTATTTTCTATTAATGTAATATATGTAAAATATTATTTAGAATAATATAATTAATTTTATATGAATTATAAATTTTCATTATTTTCATATAGGTTTATTTTTACTCATAACAACTTAGTTTTCTATAAATTATTTTTACATGCATAACATTTATACATTTTAATAAATTAAAATATATGCCAATGAGGATATATTTAAATGAAATTTATATATTATATATATATTTATATGAAAATAAATTCCTAAAACAATTACTTATAGTAATGGAGTAAATATAATATAGTTTATTTCTTGAAAACCTAATTTTCCGAAAGAACCACCGTTTTTTCCATTTTGCTTTTTTCATTTTAAAATAAATTATTTTAATTATATGAACTGAATTTTATAATATTTATTCCATATTTTAAATCATAAAAATTAATATTATGTAAAATTTTCATCTTAATGTTTCTTCATATTAAGTAGTAAAAATAGTAAACAATAATTATTTTGGTTCTAGTTAAATCATGATTTTTTGTATTACATGAAATTGTTTTTAATTTTGTTTTCCAAACCCATAGATTTTTAATTTGTAAATTGGATTTCATATTTGTAATTAATGGTTTTAAATTTTCATATTTGTCCCATATTATTTTTTATCTAACAGGATAAATTATTTAGGTAAATTCTAGTTATAGTGTTGAAAACTAAAATAGTAAATTTGAGTAGCCATTAATGTAAATGGAATATTTGACTATTTCCTATTTGACCCCATATAGAAAGGGGGAAAAATAAGAGTTCTCCCATAATCCATTAATATATCTACTTCAATATTGGACAATTTGAATTGTTTTTAGAAGGGATCAGTGCTCTAGGAATGTCTTTGAATTTTTTCCATCTATTTTCAGGAATAGGATTGTTCTGTTGACTCCTCTATTTCAGAATCTCTAAAACAATGTTTTCTGTTGTGTTCATTGTTGTGGTGTTTACAGACATATTAGATAAAATCTAGTTTTATTTTTGGTAGATTGGTTGTCTATAAGAATGTGGTAGGTGGTGTAAAATAATTTTCACATAGTTTCATTATTTTATAAGTTTATGTCATGGTTCTAATGTTCTTGTATTCTATTTTTTTATTTAACTATAGATACTATTTTGGTCCTTAAATTGAGCTGTGAGGCCCCACACTGACCCAATGGGTCAATAAATGATTGTCAAACAAACCAAGGTATTTCCATGGAGAATTACAACCCTTTTAAATGGTGATATATTTTTGTAAACATTAAGAAAGATTAGTTATAAAAATTTATTAGTTGTGAATTTTAATCTTGTATGTGGGATTGGTTAAATAGATGATTGAATTTTTTATTCATTCTTTTATGAAAATAATTGTAGTTTTTTTATATTTTTTAAATGATTTTATTTGGATTTTGATCCGGTTTTGGTATTCAGTGAAAAAATATGCTATTTTGAATATGGTAAATTTTTTAAAAGGTTTTGATAACCTAAATGTGATTTGAGAAATGTTTTTTATTAATTGATTTCTAATGATGATTTGAAATTGGTATGTGTTCCCCCTTTTTTATAAATTAATTTTTGAACCATATAAATGTTTGTAAATGGAAATGTGAGACTTTTTGAATGGTTTATACTTTCAAAGTGGAAGAACCATTTAAAATGGGTGACATATTGTTGTTTTTAAAAAATGGTATTTGGCCTTTCTGTTTTATTCAATATGAAATGTTTTTGGTTTATTTTTGAAATAATTATAATTTAATGGTCCACTAGAACCATGTTAAATTATATTATAATGGTATAAATGTGATAAAATATTAAATAATAATGTCTATATGGAATTTTATATAAGTGAGGTATTATATATTGGCTCTACTCCTTTTGGTTCAGCTAGACTGATGCTCTAGGCTCCACCGATGTATTGTATGAGTAGAGTATTTGGGAGAGTGTCCTTTTCTTTGGGTCAATAAATAATGATTCTCTAGGAAAACATATATTACTTCTAGTATAGGATGTCCAACTGAGGTTATATGGTCCCAATGATATAATGGTCTATGATATCTAATTGAGGCTCTCTGCTCCAAAAATATAGACATGATTATTTTACTGGGACGGATGCTTCAAGATTCATGGTTAAATTGATTGCATTATGAAAATTACATTGCGAATAAAAATATGTAACCCCATTATGATAATTCTTAAGCAATTGACATGTAAAGAACATGTTAGGTTGGTTCAATTGAATAATAGAACTTAAAGGATGAAATTGTTAATTAATATTTTTTTAAATGTGATACTTCTTTCCTTTGTTTCCATGTGTAGTTATTACAACATGATCATCTATATACATTGTTTTATAGACTAATTATTTATTAAGACACAATTGGTGGTGGCTTATGGAGTTTTACACACATCCTGCTAAAGTTTCCATAGTACTTGGTTACCCATACATAAGCTACTTGTTTTTGGTACATGTTTAAGATAGGTTCTTGGTGTTTTTTTGTGCATTGGATGAGGGGATGAAGAGTTGGATGTATGGAATATGTTGGAACCAGGATCCTTATAGAGGATTGTAATAGTTTAATTACATTGATTATTTACGTTATGACTTCCTAACATTTTTTCTACACATTCCATGCTTATATTTTGTTTACTGGGTTTATTTTTGAGCATTTCCTATTGTCATTCAATTTAACTATCTCATTTTTGTGTTACAGATATTGATATTATGTCTAATTTTTTTCTATGATAAGTTGGTAGAGTATCCACATTGTATCCCCATAGACCTACACTACTTTCCAGTAGCAACTGGTGTATAGGGTGATGCGCCAAAGGTTATGTAATATCCATGTTCAGGGTATATATAATAATTTCTCCCGGGTTGGGGTGTTATAGTTTTTTTGGCATCTATTTCTAAAATGTTATATATTTTGATCTTAAAATAACATAATATTTTCAATTATTAGTTCTTATGGTAACCCATTCAGATCATTTTATCCCTTACATTATTACGCTTCATTTCCACCAGTTTAATATCATTTTTTGAAAAACATATTAGACATGTTAAATACTTGTTATAGATTAAGTAGTTTATTAGACATAGTAAAATATTATCATTATTTGAAAAAGTTATAAAATTATTTTTTTTAGGATTTATAATAATTCTATAATTCTCCAAAATAAAATGTTCTTAGTAATATATGTAATGAAATATTTTACATCTCTCATTCAATTATGAGATATTAATATGAGAGAAACTACAATTGGTATGGTAGATTATATTTAGAATATTATTTATCAACTCCATGTCTAGGAGTGTATGCCACATACATTACTATTTATAACTTCGAATGGATTAGATAACATAGGATATTAGTATGTTAATGGTAAATAATATAAATATCATTAATGATTAATTTTTAGTGTTTTATAATAATTTAAATGGTATCGATTACCCATTCAGTTAGTTGATATAATAATTAATATTTTAGTTTTTGGGATAAGAGAAAACTAGTGAAACCCGTAGGGATAAATTTAATGGAAAATTCAAGGTATATTATAACATCTTGAAATTATGGTAAATTTTTGATTCCATAATTTTTAAATAAATAATAGGATAATATTAGTTGGTGCATGTTCTTGAATAAATATACATATGATTAATATATCATAAATGGGTGTGTTGGTTATTTACCGTATCATCAACTAGTTCATAACAAATAGGCCAAACAACACACCTAGGTTTACAGTCATATGTTATATTCATTGGTTAATCATATTTTTGTTATAAACCATTATAAAATATTTATTATAAAAATACATAACCTAGTGAATAGTGATTAAACTAAGAGAAGATCATATTTAATTAAAAATATATTATTATAATTTCAATGAATAAGTAAAATTGAGGATTTATGTGTCATATAATTATAATATAATGATACACTTATGGTAGGTTTTTAATCACTTGTGTTTATCAAATTTTGGTTTTAGTAATGTCAAATGGTTGATAGACACCAGATAACATTTGATACCTTATAAAATTCATATATAATCAAAATGATTATCTTAATTGAATAATATATGAAGTGATAAATTGTGTAATATTTAAAAAAAATTAATAATTGTGACTCATATATTGATTAATTCCTAAATAAACCAAAGATGAAATGTATTGGATATCAAGGATGATTTGGTTAAAAATATGACTAAGGATTGAATTTTAATATTGAAAAATGTAATTTTTTTTAAATAAGATCCAAATTAAATGTGTTCAATTAACTAATTAAAATTTTATATGTGAAAAAGAAGGAAATATAAAGAATAAATGTTGTTTTAAAAGTATGAATTTTATTTTCATGGTGAAGAAATGGTTTCCCTAATCATACATAAGATATTTAGGTACAAACCTTATTAAAAAAGATATATTCATTTTTAATAATCATTTAGATATCAAAGAATAATTTTTTTAGTATGTAATAGTTATAATGTTGATTAAGAAATTTATTTATGGAGGAATACTACTAAACACATACATCTAAATGTATTTTTTTCCATAATAACCTACGTTTTTTATATATTTCATTACATGTAATACCACAACAAAAAAATATTATAATTTTATATATACCAAAAGATCTACCCATAGAATTAGGTTGTAAATGTTGATGTGTATATTTTTTGAAATAAAAATAATGGACATTATCAATACTAATGATGTTTTAATTTAAATTAATATATTTAATTAATGCAGAATACTAATTTATTCTATAAAAAGTATTACTTCGTAAATTTTTTTGAATTTTTTTCAAGAAACTAATTTTTTTTCAAATATTTATATTTATGATAATAAAAATATATTAAAACTATTTGTTTTAATAATTTATTAGAGATATGATTATGAATGAATAATATTTTTTTAATTGTTATTTTACAATGAACACTATTTTCAATATTATTTAATTTTTTTATCATAAAGTTTTATTCTGAAATTGTTATTATGAATTTTGAAAATGAAAATTAATTTTCTTCTTCAAAATATAAATAAAATTTTATGATGAATATTTTGAAATACTTGATTTCTAGAAGAATAATGAAGTATTCCATTTTGACCAAAAATTGTAAATTATAGAATATATCCTTATATAGGAAAATACATTATGCATATAAAACATTTTAGTTGATGAATGATGTATTTATGGAAAACATACATGAATTTTTATAAATAATTATGAATTTTTAAATAATATGATTTAAAATTATGATACTCAGTAATATTTGTTCAATAGAAGAAACAATTTTTGGTAGTTTTGTTTTTAATTACTAAATTTAAAAATTCAGGACATGTTTTTATAAATATCACATAATATTTAATTGTATAATTATAATCCATTTCTATCCTAAAAACTAGTACATTCATAATTTTAACATATATATAAATTTAATCTATAAAGTTCCGTTTTTATAAATGTAGTTTTAAATCATTACATGAAATGCTGATAAAAATGAATTTTATGAAATATAATAATATTTTCTAGTAAAAATAATTTCATATTTTTATTCACTAGGTATAAATTATATATATATATATATATAATTTTATGGTTAAAATAAGTTTTAATTAGGTATAAACTATTTACTATAGTAAAACCGAAAATGGTACAAGTAATAAATCAAGGGGTAATGTCCTTGAAACACGTTTAAAAAAAAATTTATAGTTGGGTTTTTCAAGATATCATAGATTATATATAATCCCTTATCAAATAGTTTTCATTTTTGGACCCAATTTTAATTTGAAAATTGTACTCTATTTATATAAAGTTGAAATATATAACAAAATTCAGTTCCTAATAATAATATGAGGGCATCTAAAAACCACATCAATAGAACTAAAACATAGTTTACAAAAGGAATGTATACCCATATTCCAACACATATAATTCACTTTAACACTCATAATTTTTTAAACATGTAATTTGACACATCCCTCCATTTTCAATCATTCTACCATGGACACACATAATCTCTCCAAATTAGTAATCATTTTAAATAACTTCTTTATATTTTTGTAATACTTATCTAAATATATTTATCATAATACTATTTAATTAAATAAATATTTTTAGTAACTAATATTTTAAGCTACGTGGAGAACTATTACCCACTATTTCCCATTTTCCTTGAGGAAAACCAAAAACAATTTGTGTGTGTGTGTGGATTACCTCCTCTATAAAGAGTCATTTTTCATTTTACATAACCACCATAAATGGATGGAACTAATGATGAAAATAATAAAAAATAATTGTATTTTTAAAATGTTTATAATCTATATTGTGAAGAAATATTATTCCTTTTTCCTATTAATTAGAAAATCTTATCATTATCCTTGTGCAAGTGAAAATTACTACATACATTAAATGATTGACTTCCATCATTCATTTCATAAATACCATAAAATAATTATCATGAGAATGAGTTTAATGGATACATATTTTGTGATAAATATCCTAACGGTCTTAATTATAAAATTTTTATTTATATTAATAATATTAGCAATAAATAACCATATTAATTTCAATAGTCCAAAAAAGCATTCTAATGGAAAAATGATTTTTTAATACTATATAATTACATCATATTGATTTTAATAGTTATAGAACTCATTACAATTATTATATCACACAATAATAAACATAAAATATTGTAATTATGACACTGCTATAATATTATGAGATCTAGATCACATCATTATACTACACTAATTATGATATATTCATAGTTGTTTTAGTTTAAATAAATTACTATTTTTTTTATTTATACCAGGGATTACTAAGGGATTGAATTTATGTTAATACATGATATATATGTAGATTATTTTTCATTATTCAATCAATTATTATTAGAATAATCACACATGATTCCTTTAAAGACCCTGAATTTTTGTGGAATTTTTTTTCTTAAATACATGGGAATTTTACGAGTCTGTGAAAACTGACGGTGCATAATTCCGAGGCCCGGTGTGCCCGAAATCAATTTCTAAAGTTTTGTTCAGGTACGTTTAGTAAACATACGAGTGATATTTTATAACTTTTGAACTGGTGCTCAGAATTGAAATCTGAGGGCACTGTTGAACTCGCAGCGCCAATATTCCCTTATGAAGACTTTCACCTCAACGACAGTTGGTCGAAGATGAAAGTTAGTTTTTGGTTTTTATGTGGGAATAATAAAATAATTTAAGTGCATTTATTAATTTATTTTATTTGTTATATCTACCATATGGATGTTGGAGGTGGGGACTGCTACACCTTAACCTTCCATGAGAGGTTATGGTGGTGGGGCCCACCCGAACTCAACCTCCCATGTGATGATTAACTTGGTGAGGACAACCCAAGATTTTAATCCCTTGAAACTCCCCATTAAAGTGGAGAAACTCTCAAGCTCTAAATTAATATAGGGGAGCCTCTTCAACCCCCTTTTAATTAATTTGTGCCAAATTTCCCAAATCCTTTACATTAATTTTGTAGGTCCAATTAATTAATTCTCCATTTTGAATTTTAAATCAAATATTTTAAAATAATAGATGATCTATTATTTTTGAGGGACATATTTCATTTGGTTGGAATTTTTCATTTGGTGGAACTTGGAAAGAGGAGAGTTAGGGAGAATATCTCCCAACGAAGAACAGATAATACTCCACTGACTAAGAATGCCGATCCTTTTACAACTTCTTCCTCGGACACCAACCAAAGTAGAGTATCTTCCATGAGTCGACACAACACGAGATTGGAAGCGTGCAACGAATGTGATGAACGACGAACTTCATCATCTACTTTCCGCAACTCCTTCAACGAATAATAAATGATGAACAAAGGTAGGGGTTCAAGCTTTGTTAATTGTTTTGTGTTCTTCATTTTCTTTCGTGGTTTAGAATTTGAAGCTGCTTGATATCACCCTAATGTGGAGTGCATAGGCCGAACAAACACGACCCGAACCCTCCATCTTTCTTATGGATTTTGGCGCACAAAATGACATGAGTCCGGGTTGAGCGTTTCTCGTCAACATCAGTTGCAGATTGAAGGCTAAATCCTGAGGAGAGTGCGACTTCTTTCAGAACATGAAACGGGCCACCGGAACTTGTCCGGTGACCCGTGAAAGATTCACTGGCAGTCGAAACCAGTGAACGTCACTAGTAACAAAGAGAAGGGCTTCCTGCGCTCTGGCTGGTCGCATGGATAGCGGCAGCACAATCGTGTCGCTGGAAGAGAAGGCCATGGTAGTGCATCGGCGGCCGATGCAAGGCCATCTGCGAAGGAAGCCGGTGGCCCAAGACACCGTGTCGCTGAAGAAGGAACGACACACATGTGCTGCATGGTGGAATGAAGAGGGGCCGCGCCCCTATCCGCGGTGGTGCAACAGTGGCCGACGCAAGGCCGACCGCGAGGAAGACCGGGGGCCTGAGCCACCGGGTCGCCGGATGGGGCACATCGCAACTGTGCTGCACGGGTGGGGCTGGTCTCTTGGCCAGCCGAAAGGGGTGGGACCCCTTTTCTGGGTCCCGCGTGACTCGGACCGGTGCCACCTGGTGCCAGTTTGAACTCCCGAAGCGGCTAAGGCCGTTCTGGAATCCAGGGCGTACGACCTCCCCTTAGACACGACTAGGGTGGACCCCACGGGTAGACAGGCCGGAGCCGGCGCGGGTCAGACACATCATGGGCCGGACCCAGCACGGGCTGGCTGCCTTCATGGACCAGGTGGGACCCCACAGACCAGGTCGGACCAACGTACTATGTCAGACCCCAGTCTCGACCCATTTGACCTATTTCCACTCTTTTTCTTGTAACATGAGCTACATGAATCCAATTGATGAACTGTCTGCAGCGACCGAAACCTTTAAAGGAGACAGGTCATTTAGTATACCACACCTGAGGTTTATACATAGTTGGGGTACAACCAGGTTGGATCGAATGTAAATCCAATCAGGCCCTCGGAACAGAATTGCCAATAACTCTCAGACCAGGTGTCTGATTGACGCACCGTCTGTCGCATTGAGTTTCTTATAGAAAGAAGGATCTTTTGGATACATCAACTTTTGACTTCCTGGTAGTTGATGTATTGACACATAGCTTTAGGTGTGGACCCTTTCGAAATCAAGAATGCTTTGTGCGGAACCCGGTGGTTGGCTGTGCAGTGACGACTGTTCCTGGATCTAGTGTGGGTTTGACAGCACTGTCGACTGTTCCTAGATCCGGTATGGGATAGAAAATACTAACGAGTATTCCTAGATCCCATATTGATTCGACAGCTCTGACTACTATTCCTGGATCCTGTGTGTGTTAGAATGTTCTGACTTCTATTCCTGGATCCTATGTGGGTTCAACAGAATAAATTTTCCTATATCCTGTGTGGGTTTGACAGTTCTGATTTCTGTTCTTGGATCCAATGTGGGTTCGACAGAATAGTTGATTTAGTGGATTCATCTGATCATCTATATCTCTCTACATAAGTTTTATACCTGTGTGAGCTGATTCATTAACCTGTGTTTTCCTAATAATTAATATGGATTACTAGATAACTTAGGTATATGTATGGGAATATACATAAGTGGGGTTATCTGTTGATTTCATACCTTACGGTTTATCCTTATTGGGTATTGTGAGGAATTGAGGGTCTCTAGGACTCTATCGAGTATCGTTATACTCACCCCTATATGGGCTATGCCCGCACCCCATTGTGTTGGGTGCAGACGATTGACAATGCTGACTGAGGCTGAGTGTATGAGGACAAGACGGTACCCAGAGGTAGACCTCACAATGAGTCGGTACTTGGAGGAGATTGACGGATGTGGTGTTCTGAGGAGGCTATTTTTACCTACCCTTTAGGTAGGATCCATGGTGGATAATCCATGATATTCTTTTCAAATTTCACATGATTTTTCATTTTCAATTTTACTTGTACTTTATAGTTGGGGTGGTATTTCTGACCCCTTTACTTTTCATCACTCTCTTGTTATATAGTTTTACTTAGTGTTTTGTATCTAGTTGTGTGCTCTGTTGTGTGTGGTTTCAGTTATAAAGGCAATGCCTTCCTAGTTTTGGGATTTACACCTTTGGTTCATTTCACCAGCCACTAGCCTATGGAAGGAGGGCTTGGGGTAGTCATGACACGAGACCCATGGGATGGGTCGTGACAATTCCATTATTTGGTCATGAAAAATTACTAAAACATATTGAGTGTCAATTTCATCATTAGGGATTGTTATTAAATTTATTATAGAATGATTATTTTAAAATATAATAATAAAACATCATTTCAAGAACCTTTTACTACAATGTAATAATGAATATTTGAGAAAAATAAAGAAAACTCAAATAATCGAGAGACTAGATTCATTCAATCAAGTATACTCACTCCTGATATCAAAAATAGATAACAACAAACTATTATGAATGTGGTGAATAATTATAAATTAATTTTATAAAATTATATAAATATGAAAAATTTTATAATGTGGGAGATCATGATAATTATTTTCTTATACAAGAGGATTGATCACATATTGATCATTATTGAATTAAGGCCAGGGTTTCATTGTCTAAAATTCTAGTTCCTTGAGATATTATTATTTTATACATTATGTTTTCCATCTAATGATGTAATTAAAAATCATTTAATATTTTTCATATTGAATAATTTTTATTTATGATATATAATGTGGGATATCATGGTTTTTTTTAATTCATTGGAATTTTATGAGTCTAAAATTTCATACGGCACATGATTCTAAAGCCCGGAGTGCCTGGAATAATTTTATATAGTTTTGTTCAGGTACGTTCAGTTGATGTAAGAGTGATATTTTCTATCTTTTCAACCGATGATCGGAATTGAAATTCGAGGACACTGATGAACTCTCAATGCCAGTATTCGCTTAAGGGGACCTTTACTGGAGTTTCATTTCAATATGAATGGATTTTTTTGGGGTTACTATTTAAAATTAAGAAATTAAATAAAAATTTGTGCGTAACACATTTTTATTTGTATGGTGGTTAAGGTCTGTAGGTGGAGGTTAGGGGTGGGGTCCACCACACCCTAACCTCTCTTGATAGGATATAACTAAAGGTAAGGCCCACACGAACACCAAACCCTTGAACTCCCATAAACTTTTGGACTTACCATTAAAGTGCCAACACACCCATGTAATTATTTTTTGACACTTTTGATGTTCATTCCAGTTCCATGTAATTAATTTAGTGAATCAACTTAATTAACTAATTTGGAGTGATTGAATTATTTTGAATTCATTTTTTCCAACATTAAAAGGAGGGGTGATATTCTCTTATTTTTTTGGACATATTACCATTGGAGGTTTTGGAGGGTTAGGATGAAAGTGTTCTTCCCACGAAGAACACGAAGGAAATCTTCAAAATCTTCCTCCGTGTCAAGGGAGAGGATGCCGATTGCAAAGGACGCCATTAACGACAACGTTATTTCCTCCAACGTTGACGGAATGACGACTATCTTCTGCAATTCCCAACTTCCGCGACTCCTGTCTTCCACAGTTCATCGATGTGAAACATCAAATATGAGGTAGGGGTTGGATTTTAAGTATGATTATATTCACAAGTTCTTCTTTTTAAAAACACAGATGTTTTATTTTATGAGATGGGTTAGAGATTAAGCTGAGGTTTGTTTCTAGTTCAAATAAATGATGGATTACTGTTTGAGCCTCTAACGCGGAGGGTGCAAGCTAAAAAACAAGCCCGGACCCTCAGACAATTCTTTATTCATGCGTGGTTTGATGGGAGATGGGTGAATAGAATGAAAACCCTGATTTGAGGTCGTTATAGTGAAGAGCATGTCCTGAGGAGGACGTAGGCGTAGACGGGTGGCAAAACAAACCACCAAAACGACTTTGGTGGCCTGCGGACGAGCGCGGCAGTGCGGGTCAACGGTGCGGCAGTGAAGGTGACCGGAGGTGGCGGCCGGCTCGAGCCAGCCCCATGGGGGTGGCGGATGGCACCGTCCAACCTCCTGGGGGCTGCGGTGCCCATCACGCTCTGCCTACGGAAGGCCGTCGTGGCCTGCCGAGTGGGACGGGCCTCCCTTGCATGGGCCGGGCCACCTGTCTCGGAGGGAGAAATGCCCTCGCGTGGTCCAGGACGCAGCCGCTGGGTCGGGCCGGACCCTGCGGGCTAAGTCGTGTCCTACCGGGTCGGACTCAGATCTAGGTTGGGTCAACCCGGTTCGGTCCGACCCTGGGCGGGATAGGCCGGATTAGACCGGACCCAGACCCCTCTATTCAGAACACTTTTGGTTTTTTCCCACAACATGAGCTACAAACCTCCGATCGATGGATTGAGACAGCCATTCTAGTAAATTAAAATCAAGGTTTTGGCGCTGTTTGGGAACAACCGGGTTGGTTCGAACCCGAAACCAACCGAGCCCTTGGAGTGGAAAGGCTTATAACATAAAGACCGGATGTCCGATTGATGTGATGTCAACTACATTGGATTCCTTTTGATGAGAAGGTACTTTTGGAAAACTCCACACAAGATTCAGATGAAGTTGGAGTATGGTCGGGTTGTATTGTACCCAAAATCCAACCAGCCCCTTAGAACGAAAATGTCAATAGCTCTAGGATCAGGCGTCTGATTGAAGTACCGTCTGTCGCGTTGGGTTCCTTATGATGATACGGATCTACGGGATACATCAACACAAGACTTCATGATGGTTTGTGTATCAAAACATTGCACTAGGAGCGGAACCTCATGAAATCGAGCATACTGTGTGCGGGAACCCTAGGGCGGGCTGTGACTGAGATGACGGAATCCTACGTGGGTTTGACTGTGATGAATTCTATACCAGTATCCTTCGTGGATTTGACAGCGAAGAATAATGTACCAGAATCCTATGTGGGTTCGAGAGTGACAATTTCTGTACCAGGATCCTACGTGGGTTCGATAGTGAAGACCGCTGTACCAGAATCATACGCGGGTTCGACAGTGACGACTTCTATACTAGGATCCTACGTGGGTTAAACAGTGAAGACTATTATACCATAATCCAATATGGGTTCTATAATGACGACTTCTATACATAAATCCTACGTGGGTTCGACAATAAATACTACTGTACATGAATCTTACGTGTGTTCGACAGTGACGACTTCTGGGCCAGGATCCTACGTGGGTTCAACAGCGCTGATATTGTTTCGGGATCCTACCTAGGTTCGATAGAGGAGATGTTTTATAGGATATATCTAATAATATCCACCCCTCTTCATTAGTTGTATACCTGTGTGATCTGAGTCATGTCTTTCAACCAATATCATCGTGGATATTGAGTTTACTTCCTTAATGGAATTGGTTTGTGCTTGGGCTCGAGAGTTGGAGCCAGACTAAGATTGGCAACATAGGTATATGTATGGGAATATACCTAAGTAAGGTTAGTTTAAACTTACTGATTGTATCATTCTACTATGTTTTATCCATTTTGAATTTTGTGAGACCCTGAGGGTCTCGTGGTCCCTACCGAGTATCGTTATACTCACCCCTGCACAGGCTATTACCGCATCTTGTTGTGTTAGATATAGATGACAGACAAAGCTGACTAGGAGAAGTGTTTGAGTACTGGACAGTACTCGGAGGTGGAGCTCACGAATATTTGGTACCTAGAGGAGACGGACGGACGTGGAGCACTGAGGAGGCTATCTGTACCTACCCTTCAGGTAGGATCTATGGTGGATGTTCAAAGAGTTTCTAGGCACCTTTTATCTATTTTTCTTCTTAGTTGTACCTGTTTGTCCTTTTCTTGTACTTTACTATTAGGATTGTATTTTTGGCCCTTTTACATTCCATCACTTATTTTGTATTCAGTTTTTACATAGATTTTTCTTCCGCTTGTTCTCTGGTTGTGTTTTTTTGTAGTTATAAAGGCAATTCCTTCCCAGTTTACAGATTTACGCCTTTGGTGCTAGTCGCTAGCCCCTGGACTATGGAAGGTTGGCTTGGGGTAGTTACGACACAGGCCCTAGGGGACGGGTTGTGACAAATTGGTATTAGAGGATTCATATCTATCATAGAACATAGGAATCTGATATTTCTTTCTATGAAGTAATAGTGTTAAGAGTATTGAGTGTGGTTTTCAGTCCAGGGAGTCCAGTGTTAGTGCGACGGCCGACGTATCCATACACCAGGACCCTGACTTCTGATTTCTTACTCAGTGCACAAAAATACTGATTTCGAGTGTGTTTTCCAAATTCATCTTTATGAACTCTTTGAGTCAGTTCACCAGGTATAAATTATTGAATGTGGCACCTCTGTTCCATATCAGGATGCCGTTGCATAGAAAGCTAGCTAGGGTTTCTGAGATAGTACACGTTGACGGCCCACCGAGCGATGAGGCTCTAGTTTAAGGACCTCTTACTATGTTGGCACCTTCTGGTGGTGTACCAGCATTACCACCACCCGTTGGGCAGCAGATGCCACTAGCCACATTGAAGGACGGTGAACACCGACTTAGCGTGTTTCATGAGTTCTAGCGGTAGAGGCCTCTGATATTACGAGGCGAGACAGATTCCCAGTCAGTAGAGGACTGGATGGAGGAGATTACTGGAGTTTTATGTCTAGTTGAGACACTAGTAGAACAGATGTTGATCTTAGATACTATTCTCTTTCAGTGAGTGACCATGAGGATGGTCCGCATAAAAATGAAGTTTCGTTACTTAGGCTGTTTTCTGAGATGGTACCTTCAGGTAGTGTGCCAACAATATAACTACCCATTGGTCGGAAGACAATACAGGCGATACCGGTAGAGGACACTTGTAGGATTAGTTCCTTACATGTGTTTCAGCACCAGATAGACCTCATGTTCCAAGGCGAACCCAACCCATAGGCAGCTGAGGAATTTCTTGAGGAGGTGGCTGAGAGTTTTTTAGAGCTTATAAAGCTTCAGCAGGATGACGTGTCGGTACCTGAGTATTTATCGAGGCATACCGATCTTTCATGGTACTCGATGAATATGGTTCGATCAATGCTTTAGAGATCAGAACTCTATGCGAGGTGTGTTTAAGGATATATGAGCCAAAAAATTTTCCTCTATGCATTCCTACTTATGTAAGGATTCTATAGAGAACCTTTGTGGTTGAATGTTAATTGGATGAACAGATACAACCAGTGAATGTTAACAGTTGGAAAGCATGAAACTGGCATCAGTGTTAGAGAATTGGTCCTGTGAGATGTTTCATGAAGAGGTAGTGTTACTGAAAAATTAATTTGTAAGGAAGTACATGTGGAAGAAGAGCTAGGAGAACAACATGAGGTGGTGAATATTTCGACATGATACATCCACCCGCATTTGGAGTCCCCACTAGGCTCATAGAGTTGGAGGCCAGGGGAAGAGAGTAGAAGGATGTGGTTAAGGAGTATGACCCAAGGGATCTAGGAATTTTTTAAGGTATGGTATGTGTCAACTACTAGCTTCTGTATCAATAGACATAGGTACCAATCACTCATTCCTTCCACAAATCTTGTCCTAGACCAAGAGTTTCCAATTAATCTATTGACTTGACCCTCACGTCTGAAGATAACTTTGGGAGAAGACTCGATAATCACACTTACGCCAACGGTGTGATCTGACCATTGAGGTGATAGTTTCAGTTGGAACCTCTTGGTAGCAGCGTCGAGGCCTTACGACGTTAGTTTGGGTATGGAATGGTCAACAACGGTTCATAAATAGATTGAATGTATTAGGAAAAAAGGTTGTGGTTTATCTATAACGTTGGGAAGAGGGTTTCCTTAGTCAGTGAAAAGGAAAACCCGGGTAGCACAGGATGGAATCATGCATAAGACGGTGCAGTAGATCACTCAAGAGTTGGCCAGACATACCTTTGTGCCATACTTCTCCAGATTTGCAGCACTGCTATCAGCTTTGGTGAAGAAGTGGAAACCCTTCGTATGGTCAGTGAGATGCTAGTAGAGCTTTCAGGAGATGAGGTAGAGGTTGACTAGTGTGCCCATCTTGAGGCATTAGAGGAGAGTATTGGGTACGTAGTTTACCTTGAAGAATCAGGAACCATAATCGGGTGTGTCCTAATGCATGAGCGAGCAGTGATCGCATATGGTTCTCAGTAGTTGGGACAACACAAGCAGAACTACGCTACCCATGACCCGGAGTTAGTAGTAGTGGTCTTCATCTTGAAGATGTGGTGACACTTTCTTATGGGAGAACGCTTTATAGCCTACTCTGAACACCAGAGTCTTAGGTATATCTTCTCTTAAAAGGATGTGAACCTGAGAAAAAGGTGATGGATCGAGTTCCTCCAGGATTATGACTTCAAGATAATCTATACTCCAGGGAAGGGGAACATTGTAGCAGATGATCTCAGAAGGAGATCAGACTTTAAGCTGTTAGGAGAGGCAACCGAGCAGATGGCCACGTTGCAAATATCCTTTATGGATGGAGATAGAGTAGCCTTTCGTTAGACTCTTACAGTCACTCCCCCAGTTCTTTAGCATGTCAGGGAGGCGCAGTATGGGAATGCTAACTGTGAGACACGACATGCTCAGATATCCACAGGATAGGCACCTGATGGATTTTATGAAGGTGGGGAGCACATCATCCTTTTCAAAGAAGGTACTATGGTACCAGTGTCACTTCAGGATGATGTTTTGAGAGAGTTCCACACATCTCCTTTAGCATTACATCCAGGAGATAGAGACCACTGGAGTTCGAGGATGGAGACCACATCATACTACGGGTCTCACCTCGATGAGGTCTATGGAGATTTGGCCGAGGCGGGAAGCTATCTCTATGATTCATCAGACATTTTCAGGTCCTCAGCAGTTTATGCAAGGTGACTTATTTCTTGGCTCTTCGACCTCAATTGCACCGGGTGCAGGACGTCTTCCACGTATCTCAGCTGAGAAGATACGTGCACGATCCGTACCATATCATCGACCATGGGGAGTTCGAAATCAATGAAGGGGTGACTTTCACAAATTTCTAGTGGAGATTCAGGATTTACAAGAGTGGGTCCTGCAAGGGTGGTCGATTCCTCCGGTGCGAGTTCGCTGGTAGCACTAGAATCTCTAGAAGAGCAAAAGGGAGAGGGAGGCTCAGATGCATGCTCAGTACCCCCATTTGTTTCCTTAGTGTGTATTTTAGCTTACGGGGATGTAAATCCCTGAGCTGGGGAGAATGTAAATACCAGGAAATTTCAAGGAAAATTGTTTCTTATATTTTTTGGAATTTTATGCGTCTGCAGTTTCAGACGGCACCTGATTCCGAGGCCCGGTGTGCCCAGAATCATTTTCTCATGTTTTATTTGGGTACGTTCAGTAGACGTACGAATGAGATTTTCTATCTTTTGAACTGATGCTCGGAATTGAAATCTAAGGACACCGATGAACTCGAATCCCTGGTATTCGCTTAAGGGGACATTTACAGTAGTTTCGTTTCAACATGAATGGAAGTTTTTATGGGGTTACTATTTAAAATTAATAAATTAAATAGAAATCTGTGTGTAACACATTTTTATTTTGATAGTGGTTAATGTCTCTAGATGGAGGTTAGGGATAGGGCGCACCACACCCTAACCTCTCTTGATAGGATATAACTAAAGGTGGGGCCCACATAAACACCAAACCCTCAAACTCCCCTAAACTCTTGGACTTCCCATTAAAGTGCCAACACACACATGCAATTATTTTATATGAAATTTGAAGTTCTTGACAACTCCATGTAATTAATTAAGTGAATCAACATAATTAATTAATTTGGAGTGATTGAATTCTTTTGAATTCATTTTTTCCAACAATAAAATGAGGGTGATAATATCTTATTTTGTTTGGACATATTACCTTGGAAGGTTTTTTAGGATTAGAAAGAAAGTGTTCTTCCCACGAAGAACACAAAGGACATCTTCATCATCATCCTCTATGTCAAGGGAGAGGAAATCGCCCAAAAAGGAAGCTGCCAATGACAATGATATTTCCTCCGATGTTGATGGAACGACGTATGTCATCCGCCACACCCGACTTCCACGACACATGTCTTCTGCGGCACGTCGATGTGCAACATCAAATACAAGGCAGGGGTTCGATTTTAAGTATGATTATATTCCCATGTTCTTTTTAAGAATGAATATGTTTTCTTTTATGGGATGGGTTACAGATTAATCTGGGGTTTATTTCTGGTTCTATTAAATGGTGGATTACTATTTGAACCTCTAACATGAAGGGAACGGGCTATCGAACAAGCCTGGAACCTCTGATAATTCATTCTTGATGTGCGGTTTGATGGTCACCGGGAGAATGGAATGAAAACCCTGATTTGAGGCAGTCGCAGTGAAGAGCACGACCAGAGGAGGCTGTAGGAACAGACAAGAGGCAAAACTGACCATCTAAATGACTACGGTGGCCCGTGGAAGAGAGCGGCAACGTCGGAACCAGAGGTGATGAACGACACCGGCCAGCCGCCTGGGGGCGACAACGCCCCTCATGCGC
This sequence comes from Viscum album, assembly GCA_963277665.1. NCBI lineage: Eukaryota > Viridiplantae > Streptophyta > Magnoliopsida > Santalales > Viscaceae > Viscum > Viscum album. Next base: position 1,065,056,426 of record OY728140.1, read on the forward strand.
TGCCAGCGGATGGCCACCGTGGCACCAGCCATGGAAGTGGAGTGGAACCCATGTGTGGGTTCTGGGAAGCCCGGGTTGTGCCAGCGAGAGATGCTATTACAGAACACCAATGGGGCTGCCCCTCCCCCCGTTCCGCGCACCACGCATGTAACGCGCTTGGCCGAGCCGAGCCCCGTCCTGCCACGTGGGCCGAAATGACCTTGCGCGAGAAAGGGTGCAGTCGCCGGGCCAGGCATCACCCGCCGGGCCAGGACGCACCCTACCGGGTAGGGTCGACCCAGTTCGGGTCGACCCTAGGTAGGTTGGCCCGGGTCTGAACGGACCAAAACTCCCCTCTTCGGAGCATTTTTGGATTTTCTCCCATAACATGGGCTAAGGACCTTTGATCAATGCACCGTCAGTTACGTATGATTACTTGGATTGATATGGTCATTTTGGTATATTACAATCAAGGTTTTCGTGAAGTTTGGGTATGGATGGGTAGGTTTGAACCCGAAACCAACTGGGCCCTCTGAGCGGAAACATTTATAACTTAAGGAACAACTGTCCGATTGACGTGCTATCAACTAAATTTGATTTATTTTGATGAGATGGTCATTTTAGCATACTATACATAGGATTCAGATGAATTTGGTGTATGGCTATGTTATATTGTACCCAAAATCCAATCGGCACCTTGGAACAGAAATGTCAATAACTCTCGGACCGGATGTCCAATTGACACACTATCTGTCGCTTTGTGTTCCTTATGATGAGATAGAACTACAAGATACATAAAAACATGACTTAGTGATAGTTTATGTATCGACATTTGAATAGAGGAGCGGACCCTCCTGAAATCAAGTGTACTGTGTGCGGGAACCCTAGGGCTGGCTGCGACTGAGATGACAAAATCCTATGTGGGTTCAACAGTGATGACTAATGTACCAGGATCCTATATGGGTTCGACAGTGAAGACTACTGTACTGGAATCCTATGTGGGTCTGACAGTGATGACTTCTGTACCAGGATCCTACGTGGGTTCGACAGTGAAGACTAATGTACCGAAATCCTATGTGGGTTTGATAGTGACGACTTCTGGGCCAAGATCCTATGTGGGTTCGACAGCACTGATATTGTTTTAGGATCCTATGTGGGTTTGACCGAGGATATGTTTCAGAGGCTACATCTAATCATCTCTACCCATCTTCATGAGTTGTATACCTATGTGAGATGAGTCATGTCTTTCAACCAATATCATTGTGGTGATTGACTTTACTTCCTTTGTGTAATTGGTTTGTGCTTGGGCTCAAGAGTTGGAGCCAGACTGAGATTGGTAACTTAGGTATATGTATGGTCATATACCTGAGTAAGGTTGGTTGATACTTCATGATTGTATCTTTCTACTATTGATTATCATTTTTGGATTTTTTGAGACCTTGAGGGTCTCGGGGTCCCTACTGAGTATCGTTATACTCGACCCTCCACAGGCTATTCCCGCTCCTCATTGTGTTGGATGCAGACAACAGAAAATATTGACGAGGTGGAGTGTACGAGGACTGGACGGTACCTAGAGGTGGACCTCACATCGAGTCGATACTTAGAGGAGACGGATGGACGTGGAGCAGTGAGGAGGATATCTGTACCTACCTTTCATGTAGGATCTGTGGTGGACGATCCAGAAGCTTCTAGGAACCTTCCAGCAGTTTGTCTTTTACGTGGTATATGTTTTTCCTTTTCTTGTACTTTACTGTTGGTCTTGTATTTCTGGACCTTGTACTTTCTAGTAATTCTTCTATATTCAGTTTTTACTTAGAGTTTTCTTCCGCTTATTTTCTGGTTGTGTTTGTTTGTAGTTATAAAAGAAATGCCTTCTCAGTTTAGGGATTTATACCTTTGGTGGTAGTCGCTAGCCCCTAGACTATGGAAGGCGGGCTTGTGGTAGTTACGACTCGGGCCCCGAGGGATAGGTCGTGACAATGTTACACTTAAATTTTAATCATCAATGGTTCTTCAATATATATTTTATAATATTATAAGTGTTCCAAGGTTTCAATAATGATTCTTTGAGAAATGATAAATGTTATATACTATATTTTATTTTTATTGTGTTATGATATAATTTCCTATAAATTTTATAATCATTATATCTGTGTGATTCATGGGATATTCTCTTCCAAATAATATTATAATATTCAAATCTCTTCCTACTCAAGTTTTAATTGAGTCATTAGTTTTTTTTTGTTAATACATTTTTTATTGAGTTATGATTATTCTCTTGAACATATTTCATAAAATGTAGGTTATGTTTTCACCTTGATTTTATAAAATGGAAATGTATAAACTTTTAAATTTTTACTAAATACACACTGTTACAAATGAGTCATGCATTTAGGTGTATGTTAACCGTAATGGATATTGATAACATAAATCATTTTTCGTTGATTTAAAATATTTTATCATGAAATTTTCATTCCTCAGACTATTTTCTGGTACCATAATATTGTATTATATTTTACTTTGTCTTACCATCTATACTAAACATATTTGTAATTCAAATATTTTATATTTTCAAATATCATCCTCAAAATGCATATCATTATTATGAATAATTCATGTCATATTTAACTACTATTTCCCATCCATCTCTATATTTTCCATTCCCAAAAATGTTATCCTTTATAATATGAATCATAATAATATTTTATCTGACTTTAATTTTATATTTCACTTAACATATTTTAAAAATTAATTTTTACACTTTTTATGATAATGAGTTTTCACTAATGTAATGTTTAAATAAGAAATGTATCTTTTTTTATGATCAATTGTTTTTCATCTAGACCTGATTTCATTGGATTCAATTATTTCTCCAAAAGGCTCCAATATAAAATATTATTTTTAAATGTAAATTTTAGGAAATTATTCACTTCACCTTCTTAAAAAAATTATATTTTAAACCTTCACATATATTCTTATTTATGATAACAATGAAAATGATATCCAAAAACCCAATAATTTTTTCATTTCTATTTCCCATTATTTATTCAAATTTATATGAACAGATGAGAAATTTTCTTCCTAACAATTACTCTATTTTATAATTTTCCATTTATCAATTGGTGTTATTGAACCAAAGACATTAAACAATATTAGTCTTGATATGTTATTATGTGGTACTGTTTGATATATTCTTTATTCATTAGTACCTTCCATATATATCACCTTCGTTAAAAGTTATTTTTTTTAAAATTGCGAATATAAACATTTTCAACTGTCAAAATTCATTTTTCGATTGTCTTATGATCATTTTATTCTATTCATATACTTTTGAATGACTCGATATTCAATGTATTTATTAGCTCCACAGGCATGATTATTGGATGCTAAGGCAGGTGGATTATGTATTTTCATCTAATATAATTTTTAGTCTTATGTAGTTGATTAATATAAAATTTTATTATGTATTTTTATTAATTTTTTATACGACTATTACATTAGACTTCATTATATAAGGGCGGGGAATGGTTATAGATATCCCCTCGATTAATTAAAATTCTTAATGATAAAAATTATCATAGTTATTTTAGTGTGTTCCTACAAAAAAAAATATATAAAATATACACATGAACATGGGGGTAATATAATGATGTAAAACCCATTGATTTTAAATTAAAAAGACTACATTCAATATCAAATATAACATGAAACATCGAGAAAAAAGAGACTGTGATAGACAATTAATGTATTATTATTTAATGTAAATTTAAATATTAGTTGTATGAATATGGATAAAAATATTATAAAAATAATCTATCCTTTATTTATAGAATTTAATTCAATTTATATATTCACAATAAACATGTTCTCAATTTTCGTCAATGTAATATTATTAATCAAATAAATTTCTCCCTTATTTGTGGATGAATAATAAAATTAATTTCATTCAAACTTAGTAATATTGTTTTTATAAAATGAAAATAATTTATAAATTAAAATATCTATATTATATTATGGTGAAATATTGATTTTTTTCTAAAATGGTTGACTTTTTAGTGAATAGTGAAAATTACCAATTTTTTAAATACTGTAATTTTTCTCCATTAACAATGTTACATAAAAGTCTTATTATATTTTAAATTTTCAATTAATATTGATATTTTACCGAATTATTTATAATAATATTATTAAAATCATTTTATTTTTTTTATTTTATTATAAGATTACTTTTATGCTAAATACACGATTTTATAATAACTATTTTTGTATAAAGAAAGTATATAAATTATAATAATAGAATAATTTTTTAAGGAAATATTAAAATGATATTTTTAGTTTATTTATATATTTATATTAATTAATATTAATATAATAATTAATTATAATCATAGAGTAAATGAAAGATCATATATTTCTTGAAAAAATAATTTTCCAAAAAAATTACATTTCATCATGTTTTTTGGGAAAAAATTTAAATTAAATTATTCCACATATGGGAATAAAATTTGAAAAAATGGATTAATTAATTTGAATTTTCATAAAAATAATTATTTAATAATTTCAATTTTTTTCCACATTGAATAGTATAAATAATAGAAAATAAGTATCATCATTATAGTATAAAAGGTGATTTCACATTTTATAGTCATTAATTGAAATTAATATTCCACACACATTGGGTTATTATTTCATATGTTGGTGTTAATTTGTATAATCAGTTAGTCCAAATTATTCAACAAAGATCATTTTTTTATTTTAATTAATAAATTCCTTGGGTAAAAATTAGTTATCATGATGAAAACTAAATGGAAAAATTGATTAACTATAACCATAAAGAAAATGACATGTTTAGAGATGTTTTTTAATGGTAGAGGTTTTTATCAAACTTATCATCTATCTACTACGCCATATATCATTTTTACTCAATACCATTAAGAGTGTCTTCAAAATTTTAAATAGTTTTGGATATTTATAAAAATTCCACTCATAGTCATCTATAAAAGGGAACCTCCTTTCATCTGATAAAAAAATTTCAATATCATATTGATTCCAGCAAAAATTATCCAAATATATTCCATTACTCACTTTACAAATCCTAGATGAAATTATATTATTATTTAACCATCATAGGATGTATTTTTGTGTAATCATAAAATTGTGGTCTAAGAGAGAGGTATCGTTCTTATCTGGGAGTTTTATTTTGTTTCTCTATCATCCTCATTAAAATATTATTCAATAGTGATAATATAATTGATTCAGAATTAATAAAAAGATAAAATTTTATTATTTTATTGGAATAAGATATATCTATCTCATATTCCATCAAATATGAAATGAAACAAACATTCATGTGTATAGAAGACAATCACCTCATGAACTGATGAAATTATTATTTCTTCATCGCATATCATCACTATTTATAATGAGTGATTAACTATATATATATATATTATTGACATATTTATAATTTGATAATAGTAATATATCATATAATTTCTTAAATTTCCATTCAGTTAATGGCTAATATGTTATTCATGTGTATATTTATATTCCAACTACAATAAAGAAATGTGACTCATTTTTTTTACCACATTACATGAATTTTATATATAATTGTATTTGAAGAATTATTACGGTATTTATTATACAATTATATTTATTGAAATATAATATAATAGTTACCTTAATTATGTCATTATCATGAAATATTAAAACATTACTCATGAGTTTATGTTTCTTACCATCTCTATGAAAATAACATAGTTCATTTTTCATTACCATCATTCATAATTGGTTTTAAAAATGTTAATTTTTTATAGAAACATTATCTATTTATTTATTGTAATTCTAGTGAAGAGAAAATACATCCCCCATTTACCATTTTCAACAAGATAAAATCATTTTGGAATTATGAGTATAATATCATTTAAATGAATGATGTGAACAGAAATGATTAATAATTTGATATAATAGGATAATAAATATAATTAAATGCATAATAAAAATGATAAAGGTTACTGTGAAAGAGAAAAATTAACATTTGTTTATTATTATAGAAATAAATTTAATGTAAATGATTAGTATGAGTCATTATAAGTGACTTCCTTCAAATAAATCTTCTTTTAATGTTTCCAATATAAATATTTTCCCTCATGATCATGTCCTTCTAATTGAATCAGAAATATTTTAATTTATTATTCAATTTTTGAAAATACTTATTATGAAAATATATTAATTTCTATAAAGTGTTTTTCAAAATTAATATCTATAAGGTTTTCCATAATCCACACTATACGTTAAAAACATAATTTTATCTTTTTGAATGATTTATTTTAGAATTTTTTCCCTTCTACACCAATTTTTATAAAATTATTTAATTAATGTATTTATATGTATATCATCAAATTATTAAATAAAAATAAATGTATCTTTTAAATTTACTTCATTTATTTTAAAATGGAATCCTTTTTCTATATATTTGACATTAAACATTTTGAATTTTATTAGAAAAGAAAATTGAATGTTCTATTTTAATGAATATGACATGAATATCTTTTCCCTCCATTGAAACCATTATTTGATATCTAGATTCCAATATGATATTCTTTACATCAATAAAATAAAAATAGTTTTCCTTTATATTTGATGTATTTAAAAAATGGTTTCTTGATGGATTGGATATTATAAGATTAGAAAATGTATTTCTTATGGTTGTAAGGGATCTCTAAAAACCAAAATTCTCTTCATGATTGGAATATTCTCTCTTTAAATAAATTATTATCTATCATTAATGTTTTTAATTCTTATATACTATTTTTATATTTATGTCACATATAAACTTTTCTTATTCTTCATACCTTATTTAGGATAATACATTCATTATGACCACTTCTCTGATTTCTTCATTAAGAAATAAATTTTTATTATGATATGAGGAAATAATAAGTAATCCATTTTTATTCCATGGTAAATTTTTATGGGTATTAATTATGATTGATTTTATCTTTTCATCACTTTTCTCCATAAACATGTTATCATGGGTTTACCCATATTGATCTTTAATAGATTTTGTAAATATTTCTTCCTAGTAGATGTTATTTTAGATATTATGGAGTAATCCAAATCAATTATAAGACATTGTACACCATGAGATATTAGTTAGAAATTCTTTCATTAATCATATTTAGGTCCTGGTATAGGTTGTTTCATTATTTGCTATGGTTCAATGATCATATTATTCCATGTTAATTATAACATAACCTTATGTGATTTTTCCTGATATAAAGTATAATGGAAAGTATATTCTACTTCGTAAGGGTGAAATGTATAATTTCATCATTAAGTTTCCATTTTATTTACATGAATTAAAATGAAAAAATTGTTAATTGAAATTTTCATTTAATATTTTCTATAAAACATTTTAAAAAATTATTTGGTTAAAATATTTATTTATTGGGGGATATGTTTGTATTTTGATCCCAATGTTCAATGTTGAAAAGATTAATCTTATATAAGTATTCATTAAATTAAATTTTTCTTACTTTCATTGTATTTGATACTTCTATTTTATAAACATCCCACATTTTTAAATTTCTGTCATATGTTTTAAATATGGGTAAAATAATGGAAGTCAATTTTAATGTAATGAATATTATACATTATAATGAATTACGATTCATTTAAAAATATTTGATATTATGGAATAAATGTATACTCAGTAAAAGTGTACACAATGAAACCTATGAATTAGTTATTTTATATTTCATAGATATTCTTGAAAAATCCAAAATGAAAAGATCTTTTGGAATGAAGGAAAATGAATTCCCATCTAAAGACACTAGATTAAAAAAAATTTAGGGCAGGTCCTTAAAGTTGGTATTTGAGTAGAGTTTAGAGAAAAAAGTATATATGGATGTTTTCATGGGAGGTTATCATAAGAGATATGGATAAAATAATTAGTCTATAATTATATTGATTGTTTTAATTTCAAATGTATTAGTCATCCCTTTATGACTGTTTAACTATTGAATTTTTAAGGTGATGAGATATATTTTAAGAGGTGTTTTATTCTATTAAGTTATATATAATCCTTTTTTTTTACAAGAAGGATTATTTTAGAAGAATTTTGTTAAAATTTTGTGATATAAGATGAAATTTATGAGATAATATCTATTGTTAAAACTCTCCAACATTAAAGTCGTTAAGATTATTTTTGAGGTTTTTAATCATATTTATAGAATTTTATAAGAATAATAGTTAAAATATTTTAGAAAAAATTACATCCTATATGTATGTTTATAACCTATCACATGTGATAGGGTTGTGGGTCATGAACCCACAATCGAAGGTTTAAAAGGGTGCATCACTCACCACTAGACTATGTGATGTTTTTGTTAGTATGATAATATTTTTATTTTAAATATATTATTTGATTATAATTATTTAGGGGATTATATTTTTTCAAATATATAATCATAAGATTGAAATGTCATTTTATCATAAAGTGATTAATTTATTTTTTGTTGAAGATACCTATTTGGGGAACCTCATATGATTAAGTAAAATAAAATATTTTTTGGATATGATTGGATTATGTTTGAGGAATAAAAGTGGAATTATTTTTTGATGAATATGAGACATTAATGTGGATATATGATGATTTATATTATTTATGGAAATTATTTTCAAATCATATAGAATAAATGGTTATGAAATATATTCTTTGGTGGGTATATGTCATTATAATGGTATAATATAGATCAGATATATATGTTAAATTAATATCAAAAGAATTTATAATCCAGTACACATAGTTTTGGATTTAAAAAATTTGAAGAATTTCGTGGTTTCTTATTTATCTAATGAACTCAGTTGATCATTGGATGTTACTTTTGTAGCTTTTGAAATTAATATGAATGTTTATTCAATTTCTAAATTATATAATGATATCTAATTCAATTTTGGTTTATTTCTAAATTCATAAGGGTGTTATTTGTATTCTTTTATATAACATGTGATCCATTAAGTGTTTATTTTAGTGGTTTAGGTATTACAATTTTATCTGGGATATTTATTTCATTATTTATGATGTGAAGTGTAAATTTTTCGATTCATAACCAATGGATGAAATACTGTGTATAAAATGAAAAGGTATCATATAAGTACATTTTATAGTTTTAATTATTTTTATAATAATTGAATAAATTAATACTAAGAAAATGACCATGAAATAATTTTTTTAAAAATTAACATTCATTTCTTAAAAACCAATTTTCATTTCTCCGATTAACGATTTAATGGATTTATGCTTCTCAACATTCTCCTGACCATGTTATCCATCCCTCACTATTAGTACTTGGATGTTAATTTTTTTTAAAATATGCACATACTAACATCCCATGAATTTTATTTTTTATTTAAAATGACCTATATAATTTATTTTTATATCTTTTCAATATTATTTTTTATCAACCCTTTTTATCATGTGAGTTTTCAAGAAATATATTTTAAAATATGAAAACATGGATTAATTAGTTTAGATTAAAATTTCAATGTAAAAATTTATTATTGTTGGGATAATGTAAAAATAAATAATTTTAATGTAAGTCATTGTGTTTGAAAGTGTATCTGAAACACCACACCAAGCTTAATGATATATTAATATACTCTAAAAATATTTTTATTTAAATAATAACATAAAAATAAGTGAAATGATTAAAAATAAAAATATTATAAAAAATATAGATAAATTATTTATATAATATAAATGTATTTATTAGTTCATTATAAATTAGTACTTTATTTTCAATAATATCATTTTGTGCTTAAAAAAATATATTTTCTTCAGAAATAAGTTTTATTATGTTTTTGAATAGATATTTTAATTAATTTAATAACGAAATTTTAACAACAATTTCTAATAAGTATATCAGTTTTTTAAATAAAATTACAAATAATAGAATAATGTGAAAAGTTAATATATTTTTAAAATGAAATAATATTTAATAGATAGTGAAAAATCCTGATTTTACACACTACAATTTCATTCCATTAAATCATGTATCTTAAATGTCCCATGGTATTTTTCATTTTCTATTAATGTTTTATATGTAAAATTTTATTTAGAATAATATAATTAATTATATATGAATTATAAATATTCATTACTTTCATATATGTTTATTTTTACTCATAACAACTTAGTTTTATATAAGGTTTTTTTTACATGCATAACATTTATCCATTTTAATAAATTAACATATATGCCAATAAGGATATATTGAAATGAAATTTATATATTATATATCTATTTATATGAAATTAAATTCATAAAACAATTATTCATAGTCATGGAGTAAATATAATATAGTCTATTTCTTGAAAACCATATTTTCCTAAAGACCCCCCATTTTCCCATTTTGCATTTTTCATTTTAAAATAAATCATTTGAATTATATGAACTAAATATAATAATATTTATTCCACATTTTAAATCATAAAAATTAATATTATGTAAATTTTTCATCTTAATGTTTCTTCATAATGAGTAGTAAAAATATTAAACAATACTTACTGTGGTTCTAGTTAAATAAGGATTTTTTTATTACATGAAATTGTTTTTAATTTGGTTTTCCATACACAAATATTTTTAAATTGTAAACTGGATTTCATATTTCTTATTCAAGGTTCTAAATTTTCATATTTCCCCATATTAGTTTTCATCTAATAGGATAAATTATGTATGTAAAGTCTAGTTATAGTGGTGAAAACTAAAATAGTAAATTTGAGTAGCCATTAATGTAAATGGAATATCATATTTAAAAAAAATTATTTTCATTTATTATTTTTGTATTAAAAATATTATCCATAAAACAACTAATTTATATATTTTATGGAAGTTGGTTGAAAAAGACATCATTTTTATAATAGTTTGTATATTTACTTAAAGCCCTCTTCTTCATAATTATAAAAGTGATAATCATATCCTATCCTATCTACAAAGAAAAAAATATTTTAATATACTAATACATTCTAAAATAACATAATTAATTCATTTTACAATTCATATAATAATTTTTTAATTATTAGAAAACCCTAGGAAGGCTTCTATTGAAAGCATGCAGAGGTTATCTGAAAAATATGAATTTTTCTAAACAAATTGTTTTGTTTTGTTTATTTAAAATATTTTTCCACCATGATGATATATTATAATATCTATAAACCATATATTTAGTTGTTATTATGTTATTTTTGTAATGTAAATCTTTCTTATATTCCATAAAATGGGAAATGATTCTATTATTCATGTGTGTGATAGACTATCTCCTCACGAAGTGAAATAATTTATTTTCTATCATTTCCACTCTTCAATATTTATTATGTTTTATTTAATGTATTTATATGGAATTCATTACATATTTATAATCATTTTTAATAAATATACCACATATTTTATTAATATTCAATTCATTTAATTTTGTTAGCACTGTTCATGTGAACCGATGTATTACGAACACCATAAAGTGATGTGATACATGTTTCTATATTTAATTCAATGAAAGGAATAAATAATTGAATTTAAATAAATAATTTTATAATTAATATATAATTATCACATTGTAAACAAATAATAATACAAATATTCCTTACCTCATTACCATTAAAAATGGAAATGTTACCTATGTAAACTAATAATATTAAACCTCCATGATTATAACACAGTTTATTTTACTTAACCATATTTCATGATTGGGTTTTAAAATTAAAATTTATCTATATAAATTATAATTATGACATGAGAAATATTTTTTATGTTAAAAAAATAATTTCACATTTGACTATATTCCACCTAACAAACGTTTATTTTAATTATCAAAAAAATATCATCAAAATGACTGACACGAAAATAATGATTATGAAATTGAGTATAAAATGATAATAAATAAAAAAACTAATAATGATGTTGAAAATGGTTCTTAATGATTTGAATAATTTACCTATATTTATTATTGAGGATGATAAATAATACATGTAACGAGTCAAACATATGGTAAAGGATGTTATTTAATATCCTCTTAAATATTTTGTTCTATCTCATTTTCCTAAATTAAATGTTATTGTATATTATAGAATACATTTTTGAATAAATTTATGTTAATGTTAAATTTATACCCTATTTTAACTTCTTTTAACCATTTCTAAAATGGAATTTTTTTTAAAGTATTATATATGGGATACAATACATTAAAAATATAGTCTTAAATGTTTTAAAGACTTGATTTATAGATCATTATCTTCTATATAAATATTATTAATATTATTTTATTAATTTAATTATATTTAGAAAATTTAATTATAAATTAGATGTTATTTCTCTTTTCAATTTCATATAAATTTTCCAAAAATGTATATTTTATCACTGTATTTTATACAAAATGTTTTGAATTTCATTTCAGAAGATAATAGAAATAATTTGTTCTAATTTATAAAGGATCCACATGTTTTCTACTGACTGAAACTATTAATATATATTTTTTCTCTATATTTTTCCTTTTTTACATTAAATGAGAACCCTATTAAACTTTGTTCTAATTAATTTTAAATTTTTTTAAAGGGATTAAATATTTTAATATCTGAAAATTTTCTTCTTATGGGTGTAAGAGATATCTCTAAAAAAATCTTTTATTTAGGTTATGACCAATCATTATCAAAATCCCCTTCTCTCTATCTATTTAATGTCTGGTAATACTTCATACTTTTGTGTTTATTTCACTAGAATATACATCAATATTATTATAACTTTTATTGATGTAGTAAGTCATCCCATACAATCATTTATCAAAATTATTCTTTGAGAAGTATATTTTTTCTAATAATACGTGGTTATATTATAAAACATATTTTTATTACATTGGTAACTTTTATGTTTAAGCCTTATGATTTATTCCCATTTTTTGGAACACATAATATTCTACCTGTTATTATTCATTTAACCAGATAAGGATCCAATGCATTGGGTCAGTATTTTTTCTCATTTGATATTATGTAGTAGAATAGGGAGTAAACCTAATCTATAACTATGATTTTTCCATCATTTATATTGTAAATGTAGAAAGACCTGCTTCATGTTTTTTTCCGGTTGTATATATCTACAAAATTTCATATTCTTTCAAAAAATTATTTTACCATGTTATTTATGATGTTATCAAATATTATTAATCATGAAATTATGTTTAAATTAATATATATAATACTTAATAATGGTGAAATGTAAAAAATTTTCCGAACAATTTTCATAATTTTTTCGTAATTCAAAAGGATCCTTTTTGAATTTTATTTTTCCTTCATGATTTAAAATTTAATTTTTAAAAATTTTTTGCGAACAAAATTTTTTTTCATATGTTCTAAAAATATTATTAGGATCTAATTCTGTACTTTTTAATGGATTAATAATGTATAAGTAAAAATTAATGAATATATTTCTACCATTCTTTTAATATTGTAATGACCCAAATCTTTATTAATAAAAATTTATCTTGATATAATTAAATTTCTTATTATGTAGAATGGTTATATAAAGAATATTTCACACCAATTTTTTTATGTTTTTGGTTTGTAAAATACCACTAACAATCGTTACTGTCGCTAATATAGCCATTGAACAGTGATGACATGAATAGTATAAATATATGGATTTAACAAATCCAATTTACTCAGACAGAGGAGGATATAGACTCATCCTATAGAATTTCTCTATAAAAAGCCCATTTGATTGAGATAAGAAAGGAGGTACCGTCACTATTCTTCACTCTTGACCAAGCCAAAGATGAGCTTCAACACATTAAGTATGAACATAACCACCTAGAGGAGAAGTTGAAGTACATAAATAATAGCAATGAAACAATGTTAATCGAGCCACCCCAAAATTGTATCACCATCGGACACCTCGCCCTTATGTATTATTCAGGTGTTATAAGGTGTAATGTAACAAGACCCTAGAACTATGATAATGTGAATTATTTTGTATAAATAATTTACATTAATTTTATTATTGTTACTTTGTAAATGTTTATTTAAAAGGACGAAAAGTATATTTAGTTAATTTTTAAAATAAACTAAAAATATATTTTGATGAATTAATGGATTTTTGAATTAAATATTATTTTAATAAAATATTATTACTAAATTATTTTTTATTAAATATAAATGATCGTATAATTTTTAGGAATACAAATGAAATTTTTATTATTTTTTGAAAATAATTTTTGTCAAAACCCATGAATTTACAATAATCATTAGATTTTATTTTAAAAATGAAAATTTATAGATTTAGAAAATTATTTTGAGAAAATGAATACCATTTTTGGATTTGGGATGTTGAAATAATCTAACAATTATTTTTTCATTATTTTCTAAGACAGTCGAATGTTTGGGTGAATATTAAATACCGTTTAAATATATAATGTATTATATGACATCATAATTACATAATTATGATGTAATCAAATACTATAAAAATGTTTTTTGTTCAATATATGGTTTAGCTCCAATATAATGTGATTTTAGATTTGTTTTATTTATTTCATGATGCATTAGTGGACCCTCCATGACTTTAAAAATATTTTATCATTTTAAAATGATTTCCTTGAGGGTGTGACTCACCTCCACGTTAGAAAGACTAATATTTTAATATGTTTGGACATTTTCATTTTACAATAATTTTTCCACTCAACTTTTTCCAAAACAATGGGAAAAACCATGGGATTGTTTGTGGTTTGTATTAGTTTATTATATGGTGTCCAAAACCTAAATAATATAGAATTCCCAATTTTTTCCTATATAAACCCACTGAATATACCACTTATTTTCAATAAACACCCATGGAGCACGTCCCTACTCTACAATCCTTTGTCTAGAATCCTCAAAAGGTTCCCCAAGCTTCTATGAATCCTCTATCATGCCTCTCCCAAGCCATTGGGATCACACTTTCAAGTAAGGGATTTCTTCCTTTCTCATTTTTTTTCTAGATTTCATTATATTTTTATACATTTTTTTCAATTAAAAATGTTGGGGTATGATTTTTCACCTCAACGATACATTACTACTTATATTTTAATGATGCTATACCTCTTTCTCTTCAATTAATACCACCCATGAACACCCATTTCCATGCAATAATTCTGTAAGGGATTTCTCTCTCCATATTTACATTCAAGAAATTATTTAATATTATGCATCTAAATTGCATTAAATATGTTGGGATATTATGTTTTAGGACCAAATATACTGTAAATTACATTTATAAATCATGATAGACCCCTTTATTAATCATCAACCTATTTTATGGTTTCTATTTTACATTGTTATGATGTGGAAGTTACACCAAAATTTCCAATAACAAAATTATCAGGTAAGTGAATACCATACCAATTTCTATGTCAAGCATATTTACTGTTAGTCACATGTACTTGTTGATTTAGTAATTTCATATATGTATTCCAAATCTCTTATTACTGGAATAAATTAAGATTTTTAATGAATCCAAGTTGATTGATCTATGTGGCACAATTATGAATGAAATGAAATGATTAAGAATGGTGCTTTCTGATAGCACTCCAATGCATTGGGTAATGAATAGTATCCTAAGACACCATGTGCAATGAGTTTTTACTCATTATAATTCAAGTACATTGATGATTTACTCATTATCTATGTGAAATGAGCCTTGGATCACGCTAATATCATTTAAATTGTGGGTTGCACATTTCCAGGTTATGATAATCATGCTATTTCAGGCCTTTATGTACATGTTTTTATTATTCTCCATTGATATGACAATTTCCTAACATGTGTTTTATTTTACATGTTCTGACTTATTGAATCCATTATTAGGATTTATATATCACCAATTTCATAGGTACGTGCTCAGGTTATCCCATGAAATGAAAAGTACAAAGGAATGTTGTGGTCATGTAAAAGGAGTTTTCAATAAAGATATTGTATTGTATGTCTTATATTGTCCAGTATTGTTCCTAATTTTATATGAAAATATACCTCTCGGTCCTCAGAGTTGTCTTCATTGAATTATTATGTAATAAATCATGTTTATGTATGTAATAAAGAGATGGGTTGTTACATTTGGTATTAGTGGATATGTTTAGTTATTTTTGGGATTAGGATTAGAAAGACCTAGTGAAATCCTCATGGATAAGACTAAGTATAATAAAAACATCCCTAAATCATTGTGAGTATAGAGTAAGTGGTTTATCAAGAAAATACATCCCTTTCAGGATATGGACAAGTAGAGGTGGCTATCGTACAAATGTATCTTGGGGTAAAACCGAAAAACCCTTCATTGAGCTATACTCGAATGGGAATGGGTGCACAAAAATGGGCCTTGCTACACTCTTGGTTATGAAACTCCTGGTGGATATGATTTGGTAAGATTACTATCATAGGATGGACCACAACTAATGGATTAAAACAAAATTCCCTAATAATATATGTTGGGATATTGATCATAGATAACATAGATTGAGGCCTAGAAATTCACATTTTAAGGAAAAAATATAATTTATAAGTTATCAATTTATATTATTGGATTCCCCTTTATGTGTCTCCATAAAATTCCTTTTATTCCATCCAATGGGTGGTAATAGAAGGACTCAGGCTAACAACCGATGTGGAGATCAATGGGATGACTGTTCCAATGAGATTCCCAATCTGATGGGAGCATAAATCACAAAATTTCTCATGGTAATTTCTCAGTTAACTAATGTTTTAAATAGAAACATGTTCAAAGATGAACATTCATCCCCCCCACAATGAAAGAACAAGCCACAATATAGAGCTTCATTAGAAAAATTACTCCTACATTTAATGGGTCATCTAATCTCTCAATATCCAAAAAATGGATCAACTCCATTGAAAATATATTCTCAATCCTTCATTTTTTCAGAAAAGAGAAGGTTCCTCTGGAAGCTTATCATATGGAGGGTGAAGCGGATCAAAGGAGGACATTGATAAAAAGTACTAAGCATGTGTAAGGGATCAAGGTGTTGAAATTGAAAGATTTCTATAAAAATTGATAGATATATTCCTTGCAATCTCCAGATTAAGATGGAAAGGGACTTCGTTGACATCGAGAAAAAATATGAACAATCTATAAAATCTTACAAGAAAAACTTCACAAGGCTTTCACGATATTCCTTTGGATTTGTCATTACCTCTAAATTCATGGTTGAACTGTTTTTTGGTGTGATAAAACCAAGCCTACAGAAATACCTAGAGATCAATGAATTTGATAGCTATGAGGAAATTTTTTGATGTGCCCTCAAAGTTAAAATAGAGATTGTAAAATCATAAGGGTATCATGGGTATAATAAGCATTAGGTGGACTTTAATTCTGAAGGTCTTATGGAAAAATCCAATGGTTCTATGAAATTACAGCACCCATATTCCAAAGGTGAGGAAAGAAGAACCTAGGAAATTTCATGAAGGGGATAAGGAAATGATTTATGTGTGGAAGAGAATGGAAACAAGACATTAAATATCGACAAGAAAAACCCACTATAATGAATGAAGAGAGGATCACTCTGTTTGATCCTCAACACATTTTTCATTATTTCAACTACAAATAACCAAGGAATTATTCAAACTAGTGCCCTAAACCAAGGGTTTTCAATGTAAACCAACAACCCCCAAGGTATTAAGGGAGATATTTTTCCATCACTACTGCCAAAATGATTTTCTTAAATAAAGTAGTGATAGGTACATTAGTTATTTATTCAAGAATAGTGAACAGACTTTTGATTCTAGTTCTAATGATTCATTTTTATCCCAAAAGTTTAGTAGAACAATCCCAACACCACCACAAATCATGGATGTATAGATGTTAGTGAGATCAAAATTGGGGAATATATTGCATCCCATGAATATAACTTCTCCCCTATCACATTTTTATGATTAAACATCCTGAAAAACCTTACCATACTCCCTCTAGTGTAATTTTATACAATTCTTGACATGGATTGGATTTACCTGCATAGATCCAACATAGATTTTCATGAGATGGAAATCACTCTCTATATGGAGATTCAACCCCCGATTATGCACAAGTTAAAGGAGGAGGATGAATATTCATTATCACCATCATCACAAAAATGTATATTACTACCCTATGAGAGTGTGTTTCTTGCTTTGATGATTAAGTCTAAGGAAGCAACCATCCTTGATGACATTCCAATTATGAGGGAATTCGATGAAGTGTTTCCTGAGGAATTTCCTAGCCATCCTCCAATAAGAGATGTTTAATTCATAGTTATATCTTATACTAGTGAAATTGCCAATATCTAATACTACATATAGAATGGCTACCGTGGAACATGAGGAGAAAAATATACAACTATAGGAGAATCTTGAGAAATGGTTTATACAACCATGTTTTTCATGATGGGGTGCACCGGTTCTCTTCATCAAAAATATGGATGGGTCAATGTACCTTTACATTGATTATATTGATCTCAATAAAATAATGGAAAAGAACAAGTATCGCTTTCCACAAATTGATTAATTATTTGATCAGCTACATGGAGCACAATACTTCTCCAAGGTGTATCTACAGCTATGATATTTCCATTTATAGGTAAATAAGGAGGATATCACAAAGATTACTTTTCGTACAAGAAATGTTCATTAATAATTCATAGTAATGACTTTCAGACTCACTAATTATCTATTAATCTTCACAGACTTGATGAATTGAGTTTTTATAGATTACCTCAAAAAAATTTAGGTATTATTTAAGGAAGATATTCTAATATACTCCCAAACCAAGGAGGAGCATGAGAAGAATCTGATAACTATACTATAGTCCTTTTGAAAGGATAAGATCTATGAAAAGTATAAAATGTGTGAGTTTTGGTTTTAGGAGGTCTCATTATTTGGTCATATTATCGCAAGCAATGGGATATTTGTGGATCCCTCCAAGACAACTGCAATTGAGGGATGATGAAGGCTAATATATGTGATGGATATCAGGGTCTTCCTTGGGTTAGTTGGATATTATCACTGATTTGTGAGAAAGTTATCATGATTATCAAAACCCCTTACCAAGATAACTCAGAAGGGAGTCATGTGTTTTTCGAGTGATGAATGTGGAGATAGCTTTAAGGAGTGGAAAATGAGTCTTATTACTGTGGCTGTGCTCATACTACTCATAAGTGGATAACATTTTGTAGTATTCAGTGGTGTTTCAAAGAATGGAATCATATATGTGTTGATAAATTAAAAATTTATTGCCTATACTTCAGGGCAATTAAAAGTTCATGACCAAAACTATCCAACTCGTGATTTGGAGTTAGCTGCAATAACATTGGCATTGAAAATTTTTCATTATTACCTCTTTGGGGAGAAGCATAAAATATATACAGATCAAAAAAGAGTCATGTATATATTCATATAGAAAAATTTTAACATGGACCAACTAAGATGGTTAGATCTGATCAAGTACTATGAATGCTCAATTAATTTCCACCTTGGGAATGTAAACAAGGTGGCAGAATCTCTATGTATAATGGACCCAACAATTTTATCATTGATGATAATTGAAAAGGATCCAACAGAATTAGATTTTATGAAGAAGGAGATGGTTATCATAAAAAAGGGAATATCATCAATCCTTTCACAAATTATTGATTAACAGTCTCTTTTGGAAAGGATTAAGGATTATCAAAAGGATAATGTTGGAATTCATAATAATTTTCAGACTATAAAAAATTGGAAATCCTCATAGTTCAGTGTTAATGATAAATGAATTGTATGATTTTGGCCAAGAATATTTGTTCCATAAAATTTGGCTTTAGAGAAAGATATTTTGGGTGATTCACATAGATCAGATTTCACAATTCACCCAGAAAACATATAGATGCATTGCGATATCTGAGAGCTTTCAGGGTGGGATAACAAGATGAATGAGATCACTGAGTATACATCAATGTTCATTTATTGTCATGAAGTGAAGGCTGAGAGGTATAAGTCCAAGAGAATGATGATACCATTACCCATACAAACATGGAAATGGGTGAATATCAACATGGAAATTGTAACCATACTTCTGAAGACATCCAATGGAAACAATGCAATATGGGATGTTATGTATTTTCTTAAATATACTACACACTTCATTGCAATTTGGTTGTATTTCTCTTTGGATCAACTGGATTCGATATACATCAGAGAAGTGGTAAGGCTTAATGGAGTACCATTATCTATTATATCTGATTGAGATCCAAGATTATCCTCTAAACATTGGAAGTCTCTTACATTCTTTGAATACTAAGATGGACATTATTACTACTTACCATCCTCAAACTGGGGGCCAATTTTAGAAAACTATCCAAACACTTGGGGAAATTTTGAGAGCATTCTCAATGGACTACAAAGGAGGATTTGATCAACATATTCCTCTGGTTGAGTTCTCATAAGACAATATTTTCCACTCAAAAAATCCAAATGGCTCCTTATGACGCCACTTATGTGAAGAGGTAAAGAACACCGAATGGTTGGGATGAATTTGTGGAGAGAAACTCCTAGGTCCAAAAATTGTCTATGAAATGGTAGAGAATGTTAAGACATCCATTAGTAAATTAAAGCTTCTCATAGTTGATAAAAGAGCTATGCTGATAATTATCGGCGAGACCTAGTGTTTAATGTTGGAGATATGGTATTCCTCTGTATATCACCATAGAAGAGAGTTATGAGATATTTAATGAATATAAATCTTAGTCCAAGGTACATCATCCCTTTTGAGATCCATGATCACATTGGGGTAGTGGAATATCGACTGACCCTCCCACCGAACCTGTCACAAGTACATAATGTATTCCATGTATCACTCTTGTGGAAGTGCATACCTAACCTATCACAAGTACCCAATCCATAGGTGGTACCATTGGAGAATAATCTATCCTATAAAGAGATTTCAGTGAATATCTTAGATCGTAGAGGAAAAGTTTAATGAAATACGACAATGTCACTCATGAAAGTGCTATGGAGAAACCACAATCTTGAAAAGAAACGTTAGAATTAGAGGAAGTGATGAAGAAGAGTTACCCTCATCTATTTTAGTATGGGGAAATAAAATTTCAATGGATAAATTTCTTCAGGGGGAATATTGTAACGACCCAAACCTTTATTAATGAAATGTCATCTTGCACTAATTTAATGTCTTATTATATAAAATGGTTATATAAAAAATAATCACATCCTTGATTTTATGTTTTTGGGTTTTAAAATGACATGATCAATTGTTACCATTGATAATATATTAATTGAATAAGGATTACAAGATTAGTATAAATATAGGGATTTAACAAATCTAATTTACTCAGACAAATGAAGTGATCGCCCCATATATCACAATTGCTGAATATGTATATATTTTGTTGAAGATATTAAAGGAGGTAGTGTCACCGAGAATTGCTCTTGACCAAGTCCAAGACAAGCTTCAACCCGTTAAGCTTGAACGAAACAACCTACAGGAGATGCATAAGTTAATTGAGATTACCAACCGAACAATGTTATTTGAGCCACCCCAAGAATATGTCACCATCGCACACCATAAACTTAGGAATTATGTGAGGTGTTATAAGGGAGTATGTAACAATACCCTAGAACAATTATTATGTTCATTATTTTGTACAAATAATAAACATTCATTTAATTATTGTTACTTTGTAAATGTCTTTTTAAAAGAAAAAATAGTATTTTTAGTTAATATTTAAATACAATTAAGAAATCTATTTTGATGAATTAATATATTTTTTAATTAAATAATATTTGTATAAAATATTATTACTAAATTATTTTCTAAAAATATAAAATATTGTATAATTTTTAGGAATACAATTTTAATTTTTATCAAGTTTTGAAAATTGATTTTGTCAAAACCCATGAATTTTCAATAAATGTCGGTTTTTATTTTAAAAATGTAAATTCACATAATTAAAAATTTATTTTGATAAAATTAATATCATTTTTGGAATTAGTACGTTGAAATTATCTAATGGTGAAATTTTCATAATTTTATAAAACAATTGATTTTTTTGGGTAAATATTTAATACTAAATAAATATATAATGTTTTTTATGACATCATAATGACATAATGGTGAAGTAATAAAATAATATAAAATGTTTTTTAGTCAATATATGTTTTAATTCTAAAATAATGTTAATTTATATTATTTTTATTTAGATTACAATGCCTTAGTAGACCCTCCATGACTTTTAAATTATATTTACTTTTGATAAGATTTCCTTGAGAGTGCAACTCAACTCCAGAAAAGAAAGACTAATATTTTAATAATTTCAGAAATTTTCCTTGTATAATAATTTTTTCCACTCTAGTTTGTATAAAACCATGGGATGGTCTGTGGTATTGATTAGATTAATGTGTAGTGTAGAAAACCTAAGTAATAATGACTTTCATATCTTTTCAAATATAAACCCACTGATTCTCCAAATTAAATTCACTCAAAAGCCCTGGATAGAATCCCTAATCTAACCCCATCTATCTATAATCCCAAAAATTTGATACAATCTCCCAATAAGCCTCTCTCAAGTGTCTCTCAAGACTTTGGGATCACACTTCCAAGTATGGTATTTCATCCTTAATTTTTTCCAAATTTCATTTTATTGTTATACCCTTTTGTATTCAGCTAAAAATGTTGGGGTATTATTTTGAACCTCCCCATACTTACCTACATATGTTTTAATGATTATGTACCTATTTTCCTCTCACTAATGCCTCACATATACACCCATTACAATGCTGAAATTCCATAAGGGATTTCTCACTCCACATTTACATTCAAGAAATTCTTTTATATTATGCATCTAAATTCCATTACATATATTGAGATATTATGGTCCATCAAAACCTTTAATATAAATTTCATGTGTAAATTATGATAGACCCCTTTATTTCCCATCAACCCTTTTACCATTTATATTTTATGTTGTTACGATACAGAATTCACACCAAAATTTCCCAAGCCAAACTCATTGTGTAAGTGAATACCATACCCATATCTCCATCAAGGGTATTCAACTATAGGATTAGATACATGTTAATTGAGAATTATAATTTATATATTCCATAATTCTTATTCATGTAATAAATTATTATGTTTAATCAATCCATATAGTATGATATATGTGGCACACTTATGCATGAAATGATTAAGAAGGGTGCACCCTGATAGCACTCCAATAAAGTGGGTAACGAATAGTATCATGACACAACATGTGAATTTAGGGTTTAATAATTCTAATTAAAGTGTAATGAGGGTTTACTAATGCTACATGTGAAATGAACCTTGGCCCAGGTTAATAATGTGTTAAATGTTCTTTCTACATTTCCATGTTATGATAATCATGTTGTAACATTCCTCTATGTTCAGGTTTCTATTATGCTCTATTGATATATGTAATTCATAACATTAATTGTATTGTGCATGTTATGACTTGTTTACTCTTTTATTGGAATTTATATCTCACCCTTTTCAAATGTATTTCATTAGGTTATCTAATGAAATGCTATGTACAAAGGAATGTTGTGGTCATTTAAAAGATGATTTCAATAAAGATATTTTATTTTATGTCTTATTTGGTTCTGTATTGTTCATAATTTCCCAATAATATATTCATACCAATCCTAAATGATTTATTAAGTTCAGGATTATGTAATAAATCATGTTTAAGTGTATAATAATGTGTAGTGTTGTTATAAATATGATCCCTATATTTCATTATTATTCATCCAATTTTTTTAATATTTTCACTCTATTTAAATATAGGAATGAACAAAGATGAATTCATTTAGAACTTCATGATAATAAGACATCATAAGAGAACATTATACATTTTAAATGTTTAATATTTTGTGAAAAAAGGGATGTATTGTAGAGGATTTTAACTTTTAATTTTTTAGTTCATTATGAAAGAGTTTATCATAATTGTCTAAAATGTTAAAACTAAATAATATTTATGAAATAATGAAAGATAATTATATTATAATAACTATATATTATTTTATTAATACACGTTTCATACAAATGATGTCTATGGTCATTATATATTTTACGAGGGCAGGGAATGAGAATTCTCACAATATTCATTTCATTCATATAAAACCAATTATTACTATCTATATGATAATTTCATTTCAATTATTATATATGGTTATAATAGTCATTGAATTTAATGTTATTATTAAATTTTTACCTATTCCTTCCATATGATATGTGATCATATTATTCTCACTTATTTCCTTCAATTGATATTATTCATGTATACCATTTGTGAGTGTTTTAGCTCAACCCTTATTATATTTCCATTAACCCAAGTAATTATGAATTGTATTATAGATGATTTGAAAAAAATATACTATGAGTATGATATATTTGTATTTTTTAAGAACTATTAAATAATATTTTTATTATTATATAGTATAAAAAATTTATATTACTGGATAATTAAACTACATTTTTTAGTCTATGAATTTATTATTTGACTAATACTCTAAAGAAAAAACTTCATACGAATTTAGGAAATGAAATATTTTCTTTGGTCACCTAATTATAGGATAGTTATGTCTTCGAAAATATTGTTTGTAATGAATCCATTTTGAAATTTATGCATTATAATCACATGATCATGAAGTACGGTTACATAATTCCTCTTATTATAACTTATTTCTTTAATTTAATGGCTATAACATTTGATTTGCTGCTCAGTAATTATATATCTTTTATCCTCATGATGATATGATATATCATAGAATTTTTGATAACTTTTGAGTCTTTTACTCTCATGGATTATGTTCATGGATGGTGGAGGATAAATATATATGGAGGGTATGAGATATAGTAGTTTCGGTGAGGAAAATATAAATTATCCATTTTTAAATGATTAGGTTGTTGACAACATCATCTATGTCTGAAATTGGTGACATATGAATGTTTTCTGCCAATGGATGGTTTAACCCATGTGTCCACATTTCAAAAAGCATTGTTTTCCTGCAAATAATCTATATTGACCATGAATTTCACTTAGTAAAATTATTAGTAACAATTTATAGGTGGACCATGGTGTGAGGGGAATTCGATAAACCATTTGAGAATATTTAATTAAATTATTTAATGATGAGAGATGGGAAGTGGTGGGAAGTGAAAATTGGGTTCTGATTAAGGATAGGATACCCATGGGGCATTTGGAAATGAGGTTTTTATGGAATAATTTTTATTAGATTCCTCTAAACAACATGAAAAAAGTAATCCTTTTATATTTATCATATAAATTTTTGATAAAGAATATTTTAAAATAGTTTGAAAATATAGTTTAATTACTTTAATTTTAAATAAAAATATTTATGGAATGGTATGTACATAAGGTTATTTTTAAATATCGATTAGGTATAATATATATTTATTAACTATTAAAAATAGTTTATGAAAGAACGATCATATATAAATGGATAAATGATTACATTTTTTGTGTGTTTGTGTTTTCATGAGTCAAGACAACAAAAATAATATAATTAAAATGATAAAAATAGCACAAAATAATAAATTGTAGTATTCTATGATACAAAAAAAAGATCAATACAGAATGTTTGAAAATTAAGTGGAAAATAAGGTATTATAAATATTTATTAGAGAATTTATGGAGTCATGAAAAATGATGAGTCATGGGAATTATGATTATATATTGACTGAAAACATATTTTATTGGAAGAGGGTGTGAATGTATATTTTTTCATAAAAGATAAATTTTTATAGCTCAATTGAAAAATTTATAGGTGTTAAGTCTACTAATGATTTTTTCCAACAAAATAGTTGCACTCAAATAGATCAAATTATATAATTAAAGTCTCATCCATAAATTTTCATTAAATTGAGTTGTTTATTTCTTTATAATTTTATTAGTTTGAAAATAACATCTCAATATATCATTAAAAATATTAATCTAGAATGATTTGAAATTTTTTTCATGATAAAATGTTGTTGATAAAAATTTAAATGAAAATATTTTCTCCAATGAAAAAAATAATAACGGGGAAATCCCGAAAAACCACTTTAGTGGAAGGAATTAAAAAAAAGATCAATCTCATTATATTTATATTAGTATGTGCAACAAATATTATCAATCCAATTTTTTATCTATTAATCATTCATAATAAACAAGGAAAAAAATAGATAAATAGAGGGGGAAAATTTTCTCCATTGATCAAATTTTAATAAACTAAATATTCACTTCAACCATGATATTACTCTCTCCAAAATATCTTATAAAAATATTATTTTTTTTAAATTCTAAAAAATATTTTTAACAACATAAATTTATAATATCATTTTTAATTTTAAATATATTAATACCTTAAATTATTGGAAAATTTATGTATGAAATTCTTCTATGTTACCAAACACAAAATTACACCACATGTTAACTTCAATTATAAAATACTAATTAATTAATTACAAATTTTTGAAACACCCCTTCCTAAATTATAAAAGCATGAACTATTTTCCATACATTTCATTCCTTTCATGATAGTATCCTCATCTCAAATACACCATGGGAATTCAAAACACACACTTCTAAAAATTTAAATTGATTAAATCCATTAGAATAACTGAGACAATAATACACTCATTTTAGTAGATATTATTTATTATCATCATCCTAAAACCCAATATCAATATTATTATTAGTTTATTAGAGAAAAACCACAACTAGAGATATTGTTTTAATTTAACAACTTAATTCAACACTCTATAGAAATACCCCAACATCATAAAAAAGGCTTCTTGATGAAAAACCCCTTGTGTAATACTTTATCAAGTGTCTTGAAAATATAAAAATAAAACACATCAATAGAATTTATCAAACATGGTTCCTTCAGTTTATGGTAGTCGTATTCATCATATAACTTACCAAAATGCAATAGGATTTACTCATACTAGACTACTTCATCCTTCAAGTGATCATTCATCATATTCCTACTGAAATATAATCATCAGTCACTATTATTCCCATTTTCATCAACCACATGATCATTATAAATATTCAAAAATAGATTTAGATTTAATCCTCACCATTAGTCCAACTCCCTCAATAGTATTGCAACATTGATCCCATTTTCATGATCATACATGGCACATTATGGCCCATGGACTCACCAAATCATGATTTCATGAAAATGCTTAGTTGATTAAGGCATTGTAAACAAAAAATCCCATATCATAAAGAGATTTTTTATTTATTGATCATGTTTCTCCCTCATATTCATGGCCTCTTCTTTAAATGAGTCCACGATGGGCTTGGGTTCATTCACATTTTGAGCCTCAAATATTTTTACAACTCAAATCCATTCATTGAACACATGATAGACTATGGTCATGGGATAATTTCTATGGTTGAAACATGAATTTCATCTGATAGATTGATTCAAAATTCATTTAAGGAAGGGTGAAACCCACAAATTGATTCTCCTATAGAATTACAATCACCTATTATTGGACTATATAATTGGGCGAGTAAAAGAATATATAATATCATACAATGTGTTATCATAAAAATACATAAAAAATATAAAAGTGAAAAAAATGGATAATTCACTAATTGGTGGTGTATATTTGTTAATTATTAAAAAATTAAAAATTTATAAAATTTAATCAAAAAAACAATTATTTTCAATTCTAAAAAATGATATTGAATATTGAAATAAAATTCCATATATCATAATTAAATACCTTTTTAAATTTTTATGAAACTATAAGGAAAAAAATTATAAAATTTTAATACAGACTACATAAAAAAGAATTTTTATAAATTTAGATAAAGAAAATAAACAACCATTAGTATTTAACAAAAAAATAGTATTTATTCTTAACAAACATAACATGAGTAACGAAAAACAATTTATCAACTACTCATCAAAAATAATCATTTTCCATCTTATATTCATTAATTTACTGAACCAAACTAAAATGATAAATAATTTTATAATTAACTATTAATAACTTATTTGCACCTGAAAAACAGAATAAATCAATATATATATATATAGATGGAAACATAAAATTAATACACATATATGATATTATATGTCCTCAAATAATGAATCATTAAAATTCATTAGAAATTAAGTATTTTCAATACTGACGATTTAAAATTATAGAAAGAATTGATTTTTAAAATTATTTTTCACCAATGACCACCATAATTAGAAAATTATATTTCCATCAAGAAATAAAATTATTATAGTGGGATACTAGATTCCTATTTTTCAAACATCATTTCAATTGAAATTTTTTTCAGGAGTTATAAAAATATAAATTCTCATCTGTCAAATATATATAAAAATACGACTATCAAAAGGTGAACAAAAAAACCCAATTTGAAAATAAAAAGATAGACACATCTAAATGGATTTAATTTTTTTAATAATTTTATAAAATGAACAATTAACATTATCTTTGATAAAAAATAACTAATTATGTTTAAAATGGGTTATTATTTACAATTCATATACAATTTGGATGTACATCTTTTTTAAAATAGAATAAAAAATATGATTTCCAATTATAATGTTAAGACACAGTAATAGAAATTTTCATAACAAATATTATTTCCAGAGGAAAATAAAAACATTTAAAGAAGAAAATTATCAGTGTAATATATATTAACATCCCCATAGTGGATAAAAGATTCCCCATAATTCAGAAAAATTTTGAACCAAAATATATTAAAAATGAGACTTTAAAATAAATATTTTTGACAATTATTAAGGAATTTTGATGTATAAAAAATTTAAATAAAATTTATAAAATTTATAATCACATCTACCATATATAAATCATAAAATTTTACCATTTAATTATCATGAAGGTGGAAAAAACTATTTTTTAAATTTTTTTTAGATTAAGATATTTATAATTCATGTTAATTGGGAAAAAAGATTAATAAATATATGACTGAAAAATAATTTACAATATATTATCTCATTGAGAGGTATCAAATGGTAATTAATTAATGAATTCAATTGAATTAAAATTATATCTATAAAATTACAATATTAACAATTAAATTTAAAAATTATTTTTGTAAAATTATTTATATAAAAATTCATGAACAAAATTAAATAACAAAATAATAAAAGTATATCCAAAACCTATATTATACTATAGAATTTATTTCAATATATAATAATAATTTATGATATTAGTTCATGAAATGTATAGTTGATCGATGCCGAAAAAATTATCAAGAATAAATGTAGGTGTACAATGATAACACCCTCCTCAATTGAATATTTAACCATTCAAGGGAATCAATCATACTACCATTTTTTACATTGAAAATAATACGAGGTTACAAATTTATAGTTTTTATATAGAACAAATTCATTAGGTTATTTTTAAAATTTTAATCTCAAATGAAAATGAAATTATTGTTTGAGAACAAGGAATGATGAATCAATTTTTTGAACATTTTATATGAAATATTGATCTCAAAGTCTTTGGATAGAATGATTAAGTCTCCATTAATAGTACTTGAAAATTATACATAAATCATCATGTACTTTTTAACATAAAACAAGATCAAAATTCCACATAAGGACTTAAAAATATGACTTTATTAATGAAAACATCAGACAAGTAATGAAAAAACATGACATCATTTAATTTTTACTTCACAAAAATAATAAAAAAAGATAATGGGTGGACTTCCATGAAGAAATATATATAAAGTCATCAAGAAATCATAGTTATATGCCACTATTCCTAAACAGTGATAGCAACAAAACCATTTTGTAAGACCTTAAAATAATTTTTGACCATATAACTATTTACAATGAAAAACGACTTTTCCCCACCTAAATGGTCCACATATCTAGTAACTAAAATGTACTCATTCACATGATGGGATATAAATGGTCCCATGATTTCTATCCAAAAATAAAAAAAATCTATCCATAAAATCTATTTTTTTAGTAATCTCCCACTTCTTATCTATTTTGTTTAATCTCTAACATTTTTTCTATCCTAAAAAAATAAATTGAAAATATTTTTAATAATAATAAATAGTAAATATAATAATTGAATTTTTTTTGTGGTTTTCTCTCCCCTTTGACATCCACCCCTTGGAGGTAAGTGATTGAATTCAAGATTGGACACTATCTCATAGTCAATACAACATATTCACATGTCCTAATCTGTACACATCCAAAAAATAGAATTAATAAAAATTGTAAATAAATTTATTATAAAAACTTCCATATATGTTTTTTAAATAATTTGAAATAACTATAAAATCATGGGAATTAATAATATATATGTTTCAGGTAATATTCATTTAAAAACATTATTCTAAATATTAAAACTAATCTCCTTGGGTAACTATTTCAGGTGTTGGAACGACTAGACAATTCATCAACCACTATGTTCTTAGCAACGTAATGATCATTAATTTTTAGGAAAAAAAATCCAAATTTAAAATAATATATCATATAATTATGTGTATATTATCTCTTATTGAAAAATTTAAATTTTTTGCCAATAATGATAAAAAATAATAACGTAATAACTAATCTTGTAATGCATAAACAACTTCGGAGAAAAAAAAGACCATAAATTCAATTTTATTAAAATTATAATTTTTTAGAATAATCTATAGGAAAAAAATCATTGGATACCACATGAGTTATTTTTTCTTATATTTTTCCATTAATTTTTCAAACAACCACATATCTAGAAATATATATTATTTCAAATATAAAATTACATTTGAAGGTAGGAATGAAGGTTGGAATGATAGATTCTATTTAATATGGTGGAATGATTGCTAAAATCAATAATAAAGAATGTATATAATAGAATAATATTTATCATAAGGGACTTTTTATATAGGAAAAATAATTTTTTAATCTCAGTTGTTAACTGTCATACCCCAAGAAGCATCTAAATTAATTTTCATTTTTAGAAGGAAAAAATTTTGAATGACCCAAATTATAAACTAAACATACTCTATGACCCTCAAATTCAAAATATGGTAAAAATATAACTTTGTTGATAGTGAGTTGTGTAATATACCATATCTTCATTTCTAGTTTGGATCTTGATTTTGTGTGTTTTTGAGAAAAAGGGGAGAATTTATAAATTTTATAAGTACACGCCATGTACATAGAATTAAACAACGTGTACCCGATTGATGTGGGTAGCCATGTACTTCCTGTGTAACAAACAAGAAAAGGTGGTGTGAGGTGACATGATAGACCATTAATGTCAGAGGCAAGTTGAAGAAAATATGATGCATGTTCATTAACAGTACATGCCAGGTACTCTTTCTTTTATTTGAAATATCTGACCGGGGTTTCTTCTAAACCTCATATTCATCTTCTTCTGGCGTTGGTTTTTCTAGGAGTGACCTAGAGTGACAAATATTCTCTGATCCACTATTTCTCCATTCATGGTCCGATCCGAACTCTTGAGGGCGCGTTGGAATCACCTCAGTGAGTTCTTCCTTATTCTAGAGCCCTTTTTCTCGATTTTCCTTATTCGAGAGCTATTCAAGGATAAATGTTTTTTGAATTTTTTTAGATCTAACGCATTTTAGGCTGATTGAAGGGTCAACATTTGAGAGTGTTCTTTGTACAACATTGAGGTAGGTGGTTTTTTTCCTTTGGTTGTTTTTATTGAATTTATATTGAATATTATTGATTACCCTTGTTCGAGTATTTCGGGATATGGAAATCAAACCCAGTTCTATCATCCTTAGATATATTGTTGGATTAAAGGTTAGTTGTTATGGTATTATGTGATATGTCATGATTAAGGAACACCCCATGGGATCATTTCCTTGTTTGAATATTTTGGACTGTTTGGTCTATGTTACATATGAGGTAGAACTTGTTTATTTTCCTTTCTTGATAGGATAGAGCTTATTTCCTTTTTCTACTTATTAAATGCTTGTGTTATGCATTGGAATTTTTTAGACATTTAGTAGTTGAGATTAATTTAGGCTTCTTAATATCAAATATGCATGATTGAATTGCAATGGGCTATAAGAACCTGGTGTAGTTAGACCACAAGGTGAATTGACGTTAAGTGATTTCTCCGAGTGTTTGTTATATTTCATGCCATGAGACCAAATGGGAGATTGACGGTGAGTTCTCCCTCATAGTGTCTAGTTTATGTTACAATACAAAATGAGGAATTGAAATTTATTTCTTCCTTAGAGAGTCTATAGTGGTTGTGGAAATACCATAGGGGGAATTGACAATGAGTTCATCCTTAGAGTGTCTTTGCCATTTTATTTCATTACATGTCTAGAGGGGTTATACTACATGAGATAACTTGAGTATTAACTTAAATATTGAATTTTTGTGATGTGACTTCCAAAAAAAGAACAAGATTGGATTTGGCCTTATTAGGTTGTCTTCTGAGATACCTATAGTGATACTTACTTGGTTAAATGATGATGATTAAAGGATAATGAATGTAAATGGAAATTGTAGTATTGTTTACTTTTGTTTACTCCTAATTCATTACTTTATTACTATTATTACCTTATATACATATAAAAACTAATAGTTAGGCATAGATCTTGTGGTGGTTTCCTACTCAGATTCATCTCACACCCTGTTTGGGCTAGGGTGTTAGACCCAAATATATTATATGGTGGCAGATGTAACTAAGGGAAAGTACCCTTCTTCCTCAGGTATATGATTCGATGGTTGTGGCTGGAGAGCATAGGACCATGCTTAGGCTTTCGATGCTGTAAGGGTTTTACTATTTTCTTTTTGATTTGGGTTAGTTGTATTTCTAGCATATTGTCTTGTTTGGTTGCTTTCCTAGATATATGTCACGTACATTATTTATATATGTGCTCCAGTTGTTATTTAATTTCAGTCTTATATTGTATACTTGTTGTATTGTATTTTTATTTGGATACTACTTATTATTAGTTATTCTGCTATGCATGATCTCCTAATGAGGGAATAGTTTCCCCACTATCACACCCATGGCCCTCAAGGCTAGTCAGAAGCCTCTAGAATTTGGGGAAAGTTTCTTGAGGCTAGACGATCAACCGGGTACGGGGCACCTTTGGGAGGCACTATGAACTGGTACATTACATAGTGGTATCAGAGGACTAGTTCTTTAATTCTTTGTCTTACTTTTTGGAGCCTTTAGATAGGGATATGAAGGAATAGGTACATAGTAATATGTTGTGCTTGGGAGTGGCTAACCTGTGTATATGGAAAATCCATGTTACCTTGAATATTGGAAATTTTTCTAGTTTTTCATTTGTTACAGTTGATTTAATTTCTCCATTAAGTGATTCACGTGATTTGTGCTGCTATTATTTATATCATTGAGGTTTTATTTCTATCACAACCAGATGAGATGAGGGTATTCCATCTCATGCGTCATATAAAACTTTCTAGAGATCACATGTCATGCATTTTTCCATGACATTTTGGATGAATTAATGATTTCATGCTTTCGTGATAGATATTGTGCTAGATATTCATGTTGTTGTGATAGTTTCCATGACAGAATACCTATTATTTTGATAGGGTATTGGAAAATTTAGGTTTCATTTGAATGGGTTCCAATCTTTTGTCCCTATGGTGTTATGGGACATCTGAGATCAGAATTTGGGGGATCATGTGATTGATTTAACTATTATACATTGTGATATACGTGAATATGGTGCAAATATTTGATTCTCGTGGAGTATGGGCCCCCACAGATCAGAATTTGGAACCTTAATCCTTATTTCATTGTTTTTATTGAGTTTTGGAGTAGTTTCTAAGGCTTACAATCCGAAAATCCCAGAATACATGAAATTTGATGATGAATAACATCCATGTGTCCTTTTTTTCAGGGATAAAAATATATTTCATAAGTACATGTCATGTATTTTATTTACAAGCCATGTATCTGTTTACCTAGTGACCAACTGTGTGGGTAAAGACATGTGTTGGAAAATATTTTCTTGAACATGCTGTGTACTAGGAATACACATTGTGTTTTGGTGATCTATGAATCTTGACATGTTACTAATGACATGTTTGGATGGTACTTTGGTACTACACATAATGTACAACTTGAACAAACCGTGTGGAATTCAACCGTGTAACTAATGACACATGTGGTTAATGCATATGTGGTACAAGCCGTTACAAGGGATAAATCTCTACGTAGTGTTACCTAGGGGAGAACTGGGTGGTTTATTCATGTATAGGAACTCAGGCAGGAAGAAAAATTAAAGTACATGTCGCGTCTAAGGATGAACATGCTGTGTGTGTGGGTGTTACATGACCAGGTTGGGCAGAGGTACACACCCATGATGAAGTTTAAGAGAACTCGTCGTTAAGGTGTTATAATTGACATGTAAACTGTTTTAGTAAAACATGATTTTCTTCTTCTCATGTTATTTATTTTACTTCTATGTTTTAGTCCTTTATAATCATGTTCTGTGGTGTGCGCTTGACCATGCTGAGTCATTCCACCTAGACATCATGCAGTTGTATGCCTAGTTCAGGGTGATGACCAAACACCAAAAATGGTAGACTAAGGACTACCAAAAAATCCTCCCATAATACCCTTTATAGAACCATCTATCATTTAAGATACAGGTGTTGATGCACAGTTCTGAGAAGGATTAATGTGGAATATGAATACATTATACAGAGCACCGCATCCTTCCACGTCTATGGAAGATTTTATATGGGTTTTTATGCAACAACATCCACCAAATTTATTAGGGGGTAGGGGACCTCTGGCTGAAGAGTCATGGTTAGAAGCCACATTGTACATCATTGGGCATCTAGAGGCATATATTGAGATGATGTTGAAGCTCACAACATACATGTTTTGGGATTCCACCAATTGATGGTGGGATGTGATATCATAGGCGGGATGCCAGTGGGTTATGGCTTTGGATGTGTTCAACCGACCATATATGACTATTTATACCCAATGACCCTGAGGGCCAAATGATCTAGAGTGTTCATGAGTTTATAGAATCGTACTATCTCAGTCATTGAGTATTCTTCTCACTTCATAGAGCTACAACACTTCACACACATTCTGGGTAGATGAGTTATTTCTGGTGATACTGTTTGAGGATGGTCTCAAGAATGACATCCAATCTAAGGTAAACTTCATCGGGTTAACTTCAATATATTCTATAGTTAACTAAGAACTACTCATTGAGCCTAAACTGAGGGATTCTAGAGCTATGGGCCTGAGAGATTCCGCATCCAGAGTTGGTACCCTTCTGAATGATAGCATGAAGCACCATAGGAAGTCTATGTGTATAGATATAAGTAGGAGAGATTTTCCTTCAGGTATCTAGGTGGTGTGATACCAGTGACAGAAATGAGAACATACGAAACATCAGTGACTGAGAGACCCAATTGAGTGCCGATATTTTGGAATTATTGGACATCTTCTGTGTTTCTGTGATGCCCTCCTTCTACAAGATACTTAGGGAGGATCTGTTTTGAATCCTCATATCGGTGTAGGACCATTAGTCCCATATTAAATTTGGTGCTGGAGATCATTAGTCCATTCAAGCTAATGAGGTGGTTGTGGCCCCTATAGCCATACACAGCTTTTTGACAGTTGTAGGGTGGATCAGCTCAGGGATCTCATACAGCTTCATAGGACCGCAGTGTAGGTGAGACTTTTGCACTCGAGAAAATCCAGCACGAGCAGGACCCCAGACCCTCTACAGTTATAGGTACGATATTGGTTTCCTCGGTTTTAGATTCTTCTATTTTTGATACATGGGATTTATATATATATATATATATTTGTGTCTATTATGGAGATCATTGGGATCTGTATCATTACTTCTGCTGATATCATGATGATGGACACTCCGTCGGGGATTAGAATGACTAGTGTACGTCAGTGAAAGGAGTGCCCTCTTGAGTTTGGTGGGTCTCAATTCTTAAGGGTCCATTATGACTTAGATATTACAGGCTATGAGGTCATTCTTGGAATGGAATTGTTAGTTCTATTCCTGGATGTTGTCTATTTCTATCATCTTAGGGTGAGTTTCCTGTCACCTTAGGGTGGATTGTTTCTGTATAAGGGAGAATGGGATATCCAGGTGAGCAGAGCTGGACCCATATAGCATGTGTATAGAGGTGTCACAACCTAAAATGATAGTCTATATATTGATGTCCAAGGGACTTCATAGATAGACCTTACTCTAGTGGTTGATCATTTCAGATATGTCTTTCTAGGTGAATTTTCATGTATACCTACTTAATGGGAGGTAGATTTATCTATTGATCTAGTGAAAGAAGTAACAATGATGTCCATCCCTCCTTATAGTATGGATGTACTAGTTTTATAGGAGCTTAAGAGGTAGTTAGAGTAGTTACAGGCAAAGTGTTTCAGTAGACCCGGTACTTCTCCTTGGGGCTCACCTTCCCTATTTGCGAAGAAGGCAGGAATTACCCTCAGATATTGTGTGGATTATAGAAAGATGAACCATTTTATGGTCAAGAACTGATATCCCTTGCCAAGGATTAATATTATGTTTGATCAGCTTCAAGGAGACAGTGTGTTATTGAAGATTAAAATATGACCTGGTAAACAATAGTTGTGCCTTAGACAATTTGATATACCTTTTACTGCCTTTAAAAGTAGGTATGGCCTGTACAAGAATGTAGCTATGCCGTTTGGTCTCATTAATATGCCGCTAGTTTTCATGGAACTCATAAACCAAGTATTCCATCCTTACGTAGATTATTTTGTGGTAGTCTTTGTGGGTGATATCTTGGTGTACTCTCACACTAGACACGACCTTGCCAGCCATCTTGATATCATTTTTATTACAATAATATAACATCAATTATATTCTAATCTCTTAAAATAACAATTTTGGATGGACCAAATTTACTTCTTGGGTCATGATGTTTTAGAGACATGTGTATCAGTAGACCTAGAAAATATGAGAGTATTAGTTTCCAAGGTGGAGCTGAAGAATGTCATTGTGGTACAGAGATTTCTAGGGCTGGCTGGTTACTATACACATTTTATACAGCACATTTCATGCATGGTAGCGCCACTGATGGGCATGACTAAGAAGGGTGAGATGTAATCGTGTTCAGATTCCTGCGAGTCAGCCTTTCAGGAGTTGAAGGTGAAGTTTACTTCGTCACCTATACAAGATTTCCCAGATTTGGTAAAGAGTTACACTGTTTACTGTGATGCATCAGGTATTGGCTGGGAGAAGTGCTTATGTATGGGGAAGGAGTCATTACGTATAGGTCTCGGTAGTTGAGGCCACATGAGAGGTATTTCATGATGAAAAATCTTGAGTTGGATGCTATTGATCATTACTTGAATTGTTGGAGACATTACCTTATGGAGAGCATTTTCTAGTGTATGCTGACCAAAAAAGATTCAAGTATATCTTTACACAGCGTGACCTGAATTTGAGATAGTGATGTTGGGTTGAGTACCTTCAGTCCTGTGACTTTGAGCTTTCCTCTAAGCCTAGGAAAGTCAATGAAGTGGTTGATTCATTGTGCAGGGGGACCTAGATACAGACATTTCAGGAGGCCAACAGTGAGTGGAATCTTATGTCTCTATTATATGAGACGCATTTGAAGGTGCATGAAAATCTAGGGAAGAAGGTTCTTTAATCTGTAGATGTTAAATCTAATCTACATAATAAAGTGTGAATGAGGCGGCTCTCAGATTCTGAGGTCCTATTCTTAGGAGAGAGTGTGTCAGAAGAGCCCACTACTCTAGGTTGGACCATATACGAGGATGAGATCTTTCACTTTCATGGACGTGTGTGGGTGTTGGCAGACATACACGTGGAGTTGATGTGAGATTTTCATTCCTCATGATGGGAAGTTCATCCTAGTGTAACCAAGATGTACATTGATTTACGCTGTCAGTATTGGTGTCTAGTTATGAAGAGAGATGTTGTTGGTTTTGTGATCAGATGTTTCACCAGTTAGTAGTTGAAGGTAGATCATCAACGACCAGAAATGATATCATAGCATTTACCCATTCTTGTGTGGAAATGGAATGATGTCGCTATAGATTTCATGTCGGGGTTACCGAGGTCACCTCAAGGGAATGATGCAGTTTTGGTTGTCATTG
This sequence comes from Viscum album, assembly GCA_963277665.1. Taxonomy (NCBI): domain Eukaryota; kingdom Viridiplantae; phylum Streptophyta; class Magnoliopsida; order Santalales; family Viscaceae; genus Viscum; species Viscum album. Next base: position 1,065,094,611 of record OY728140.1, read on the forward strand.
GAAGACTCATTAAGGTTTCCCAATTCTTACTGATCAAGGAGACCTTTAGTGTTGATGAGCTCGAAAGGTTGTCTATATGATATATTTTATATTTTCATCAGGTTCCACACTCTATAATTTCTGACAGGGATTCCCATTTTACATCTTGTGTCTGGAAGGGACTATAGAGGTCATTGGGTGCATAGGTACTTCTAAGTATAGCTTACCATCCCCAAATAGATGGCCAATCAGAGTGAACGATTCTGGTACTGGAGGACATGCTTCAAGTATTTTTCCTAGAATTTGGAGGTTCTAGGGATAATCACATACCTTTGGTGGATTTTTCCTACAAAAATAGTTTTTAGGAAACTATTCAGATATCACCTTATGGGGATTTGTTTGTTAGTCCACTCCAACCACCCCTATGTTGGATGGAGGTAGGATAAGTAGCTATGCTGGGACCTCGTCTTGTCTAGGAGACCATAGAGTAGGTGGAATTGATTCAAAAGAGGATGGATTCTGCCCTGTCAGGGAAGATGTCTTATACTGATCGACATAGATGACCTCTAGTGTTTGAGGTAAATGATTAGGTTTTCTTAAATGTCACAATAATGTTGGGACAAAGGTGGATTAGGAGAAAAGGGAATCATTCATCGAGATATATCCAGCCATTTGAGGTTTTTGGAGTGAGTTAGGCCAGTTGCCTATAAGTTACTTATGAGGTACCTAGCTATGCATGATGTCTTCCACGTTTCCCATATATAATGTAATTTCTACAAAACATCTCATGTTTTTTAACATGATGAGGTTGAGCTAGAAGTAGATGCATCATTTTATGAGTATTGGATTTAGATTATTGATGACACATGATAGTTATCTATCTCTAGACAGTATCTCTATTATGGGTGTTATGGTAACATGAGCGGGTATATGATGGGACTTTAGAGAGGGAGACTGATGCACGATCGCAGTAGCCAGATGTAATGGCCTGAACACCTCTGGTCAATTCCTTGGTAAAAATATAGTGTTTGAGGTGATTCAAGGGTCAAGGGGACTTATCCCCAACACTTTTCCAATTTTCAAGTTTGGTGAACACTTCCAATAGTAGACAGTTGTGAACAGTGAAATAGCAACCTCTCTTTTGTTTTCCAAATTTCCAATTATATGAAAAGTTCCATCAGTAAATATTTGAACCAGATAAATAAATTGTTATCAATATTATGCTATTTCCTTTTTTTTCAATATAGTGTGATATATATTCTTTCATTGATTAGTAGTCTATCTTGATGGAAATTGGTAATGAACGTAAATACAAATTAATTGATAATTGTTTAGTTAGAAGATAAAGTGACAAGTAAATGAATCTGGTTCTCCTTGATGTAATTTGATATTCATCGATTTGGCATAGTAATAATGTATTTTTTTGATATCTTTTTGATTATGTTTCCCGAATTTCGAACCTTGGAATAATAAATCAGTTTATTCAAAATGTATTGTTTTTTTTGATAAATCCAGGAAGGTTTTTGAGTTACCCTCTTACTTGTTAAAGGGCCCAGAGCCCAATTTTTAACATATTTGTTTCCATGCTTCTTGTGTTTTGATGTGAGCCTGGATGGATATTGTGATATGTTGGGGGCAAGGAGGCCTTTTTATTGTGGTAGAAAATGACACCTAGGGTGGTGGGATGCATCAGTTTATGCATGTGGGTGTCAGGGAGGAAACTTGGGATGATAGAATGGGATGGATGTGTTTGTTGGATGCTTTCTGTTTCTTTTTGGTTGATTATCTATTTTATTTTTCCCGGCCACCTAAGGAAACTGGTCTTATTTACCCTTATTCTGAAAGAGTTGAAGACACGCAGGGTATGCCAGAAGCTTTCTATGTTTAGATTCTCAAGGGAGAATGGGCCTACGGTCTAACTATAGGGGGCAACAACTTGACGAGTAGTACATCTACTCATCGTGTTGAGACCCCTTGTGTTTAGTAACACCGAATGTTTTTCTAGAATACCTGGGAATGTGGGTAAGTAATTCTATAATGAATAATTGAATAAATGGTGTTATCCCATGGGGTTGATGTTTGTTGGAACATAATGATGAGGTTGTAATTATAAAGGGACAGTGGACATTGGGTGTGATGCTAATGAAATTTAATGTGGAATTGTTCACAGTTAATTATTGTTTAAAGAATTAATTAATGTAATGTGAAACTGGTAAAAAGGGAATGCAATAATGTATTAAATCTCTATAAATGGTTGTATACTTATAGGATACCTAGTATTAGAAGTGGCAATCCAGATTCCGAGAGACAATAACTACAGTTGAGTCTAAGACTAGTTTATTCCCATAGTGTGGTTGTGAGATATAGTATATTTTGTACTTTTTGTGTTTCTATACACTACTCCACCCTGTCAGTAAGGGAAACTGACACCCTGGGGATTCCGAGCCCTGAGGGGGGGGGGGGTGTTTTCCCCAATATTCTGGTGGGAGGATGAATGGATGACTACCCCCTTTGGCCCCACTGTCTTCTATTGGTAGTTACTTGTGAGGGTAGGCACACCAATTAGTTTTCCCCATATATGTGTGTAGAGTGCTGTAATGGCTTGTGGTTATTCACACACACATATTCTGGATATAGTAACCTATGGATTACTGTAGGTGTAATATGTATAGGCTCTGATGGCTTTAGGATCCTTATTTGGTGTATGGGCTGTAATGGTTTTAGGTATAGGACCCATTGTATGAGACACGTTATGTAAGCTGTGGTGGCTCCCAAAAACATCCTGGTTACTTTCTTGTGTGGACGTGGTGGTTTTATTGCATGAGGTGCATATTGTAATGCTTCACCAAGGTGTCTATGGGAAAGCCTTTTGGAGAGAGATGCTTAGGACGTGTGACGTTGGGGTAAATCAGCAAACTAGTGGGGAATTAGTAGCAAGGTACCCATGATAATCATTATTATATGATATATTCTTATATGTATTACTTGGTGAGAATAACCATGGTGAGGTTGGGAACATAATATACCTATTTAGGAGATGAGTTAGTTTCATTTGTTGTTCATTGTGCTTTAGAATGCTTTCTTTACTTTGGCACGAGAGGTTTTGGGGAGGATCCTACTAAGTATACTATTATACTCACCCTATGTATATAAACTTTTTTTAAAGTCACATGTAGCAGGTTGGAGATCAAGCTGGTTTCTACTATCTTGGGGTTGCAGGAGCTGTTCGGGCTTGAGATTGTTGCAGTTTTTACTTTCTTTTGGGTACTTGAAGTATTCCCCTTCCAGTTGTAGTACTTTTTCATGAAATAACATATGTGCACATGGTTTTTATTTTACATTTCAATTCTGAGTTCGTGTTAGTTGGTGTCTATCTTATCTTTCTCTTCCGCAAGTGTTCACTTAGAGGGTAATGCCTCCCATTTGTGTGTTTATTATACCCTCGGTGCTACTCGCAAACCCGGGGCCTACTGGAGGTGGGAATCGGGGGTCATTATCTCCCTTCTCACATTTCTAGCCTAGGAGGGGTACACTTCATGGGGAGGGGGTCATGATAGAGTGGTATCAGAGGTCTGGTTGTTGGATAAGATAGAGTTTAGAGTTTGGAATAGGTGAGGTTGAATGGGTTGGTAGGGTAACATTGTCATTCATATTTATTAAGTGAGGTAAAGATTGGAGACCGACTGAGACATAGGCATTTAGGCCCCCCCAATGATCTGATGTACGGACCTTTATGTTTACAATGACTACTAAACAAGGTGACTCAAGTTGTAGGGAAGAGACCTAGGAAAGGATCAGGCATCATTCTTCTTTGTGCCTGTGTTTGAATGGGTAGACCTTGGGATAGGTCAACCTAAAATTAATAAAAGAAAAAAATTAATTAATTAATGTTTAGTCTTCCATATTCCAGGTTTAGGAGCTCTAACGGTTTGTTATTTTACATGAATGGCTCCAGGTTGATTTCCTCTTCAGGTTTGCGTAGAAAATGTCCAGCATGATATTCCAAGAGATCACCGCTGGGCAGAGGTTGACGACGATGAGACTTGTAGGAAGACACTCTGAGAGTTTCAGTGCTAGAGTCTGTAGAAGTATGAGTGATCCATTTCAGATGCAGTCATGGAAGATTGGTCGGAGGAGGTCAAGATATTCTTCAGCTAAATCTGTGTTTGGAAGGAGAACTGGGTGTCCTTGGTTATGACGATGCTGCATGGAGCAGTGAGGCAGGGGTGGTTCTTGTTCCTAGTAGATCGTGAGGAGTCAGCGATCTCGTGGTAGGAGTTACTAGACAAGTTTATAGTCACGTTTCGTTCTTTGGTTGCGAAGGCGTCCAGTCGCTGGGAGATTCTTACCCTTCAATAGGGGACCTCCACTGTTCGAGTGTTTGGAATCCATTTCAGGAACCTTTTATGATATTCTTTGGACCTATTACCAGATGAGGAGGCTAGGGAAAGGCATTTCGAGCAGGCTTTGAATCCAAAGATCCCGCTCCAGGTCACCCAATTAATGCTAAAGACATATCTTGAGGTGATGGAGATGAAATAGGTTGTATAGAGGACATTATCCAGGATCAGATCATCACAAGAGGGGAATAATCATGATTCCTCACGATGTAGAGCTATGGTCTGGGGTTCCCAGTTTTCAGGGTAGAAGAGTTTTTGTTCAGAAGGGGGTAGGTCCTATCCCTTCACATCTCGTTTCTCTAGAGGCATAAAATCTTAGGCCTATGCCAGGGGATCAGGTGCTTGTGTTTCTTATGGTGGTCATGGTCATCAGTCGCGGGAGTGCCTGAACTTTTAGAGTAGTCATTGTGCACCAGGTGCTACGCTCTAGGTTCCTCCATTGAGGAAGTTCCAGACGAGGTAGCGGTAGTAGGTTACACTAGCTTTAGATCAACAGAGTGTAGATGGGGCAGGTAGAGGACAAACCCCAGGAAGCTCCCCATCCTTAGAGAGTAGAGCACGACCATGGTGGTGGTCATCATTAGGGACAGAGAGGCCATGGAGGAGGTCATGGTTAGCTTCATGCTCTACCTTTTCCTGCTCAAGGAGAGCTAGACGTCATTTGAGATACCCCTTGCTAGTTTTCTACCTTGGTGTATGACTTGTTTGATTTAGGAGAAACACAATCCTTCATATCACCTATCCTTGTCCATGCTTGGGACTTGAGGTAGAGAGGCTTTCAGTGCCCTTGGCATTGACTATGCCAGTTAGAGGTCGAGGTGACTTGTTTGAAGTATGTAGAGATTGTGGGCTAGTGTTGGGGGATCACTACTCTTTGGGATATTTCCTATGTTTACGAATACAACCATATGATGTTATCCTCGACATGTATTGGTTAAATTCGGTGCAGGCTATTGTGGATTGCTTCAGGAAGAATGTAGTTTTCCTTGGTGCGAATGGAGAGCCGATGGTGTTTTTTGGTGAGCGAGATCCTCAAATGGGTCATAGGCGTATTCCTTATTTATTATTCATGATGGCTGAGATGCTTTTGATTTCTTCATAGGTTCGGCAGTTGGCATTTCCTAGGGTTATAGAAGAGTACCCTGATGTCTTTCTAGAAGAGGTTGTAGTATTACCCCCTTGATGAGAGATTGAGTTTGGGATCGAGCTACCACCAGGAGTGTCTCCTCTCTCTATGTCTATATATAGGATGGCCCATTCTATGTTACAAGAGCTACGTATACAGCTTTATGGTTTGTTATAGTGTGGTTTTGTTTGTCTAATTGTGTCACCGTGGGGTGCACCAGTTTTTTTCGTGAAGAAGGCTGGCGGTAGTTTACGGTTGTGTGTTTATTATCATAACTTAAACAATGTGTCATTAAATAATTGCTTTCCTCTTCCGTGAATTTATGATTTACTCGATCAACTAAAGCGTGCAAGTTGGATCTCAAATATTGACTTACGGTCAGGATATCATCAGATGCATGTGAAGGATGAGGATACCCAGAAGACTGCATTCCTTTGTCATCATGGGCATTATGAGTTCGTTGTAATGAAATTTTTTGTGAAGAATTCACTAGCTATATTCATGGTATTGATGAATGATATGTTCCTTGAGTTAGTGGACATGTTCGTGGTAGTTTTCATCAATGAAATCCATGTGTACTCCACATCTGAGGAGGAGCATGCAGAGCATCTACAAGCCGTTTTGAGAGATCTTCGTCAATATCAGTTGTTTGGGAAGTTGTTGAAGTGTGCGTTTTGGGCTCTATAAGTCCTTTTATTGGGGTATGTTGTGTCCCAATTGGGAGTAGCTATGGATCCATCGAAGATAGAAGCAGTTGTGTCTTGGGAATCCCCCAAGACAGTGTCCGAGGAGATACGTTTTCATGGTCTCACAGGCTACTACATGAGGTTTGTAGCTAATTTATCATGATTTGTGACTCCTCTATTAGCTTTAACTAGAAAGGATCAAGTATTCTTAAGGAATAATCTGTTTCAGAAAACATTCAAGTATCTAAAGGAGAAGTTAGTAAGTGATCCAGTTCTTTGTCTTCCAGTTGAGGGAGTTTAGTTTGATGTTTTCTGTGATTCTTCACATCTAGGGTTAGGATGTGTTCTCATGTAGCAATGGTAAGTTGTTTCTTATGGGTCTCGGTAGTTTCATCCCCATGAACATAACTATTACACCCATGATATTGAGTTGGCAGCTGTGGTGTATGCTCTGAAGTTGTGGAGAAATTACCTCATTGGTGAGCACTTTGTAGTTTTCACTGATCATAAGAGTTTGAGGTATGTTTTCTCCCAACGTGACTTGAACTTATGACAGTGTTGGTGGATGGAGTTATAACAGGAATATGACTTCAAGATATCATATACACCTAGAAAGAGGAATTTTGTAGCTAATGAACTGAGTTGAATGTCACGTAGTGATGGTGTGCGTGAATCCGATGATTCATGGAGAGTAATGGAAGAGATGTCAACATTAAATATTAATATGGGAGAATTTGGGGGTAGAGGTTGTCTTTTTCAGATGATGGTACATTCATCTTTGACGTAGAAGGTAGAAGATTCCCAGTTGGGGGATCTTGAGGTGGAGGTCTGGAGAGACCGAGTTGTTTTTGGTGAGGCCCCTGATGGTTGGACTGAGGTTGAACAACACTGAGTGTTGTATTATGGAAGGATTTTTGTTTCTTTGACTATGCGTGAGATGATTATCATAGAGTTCCATATTAACCCTTTAGCGGTGCGTCCCGGTGTGAAAAAGATGTATCGATCCTTGAAAATTCAGTTTTGGTGGTCTGGGCTGAAGCCTGTGGTTGCAAAGTTTCTGTCTCGATGTTTGGTCTACCATAAGGTGAAGGCCAAACACGGTGTCCCTAGTGGTCTACAACATCCATTATAGATTCCTCAGTGGAAGTGGGAGGAAATGAAAATGGACTTTGTTACTGGTTTACCTCGAGCTCTGGGAGTACATGATGCTATTTTGGTGGTAGTGAACCATTTAACAAAATTGGCCAACATCATAGCGTTCAAGGAGTCGAGCTAGGTGAACGTTTTTTCAAGGAAGTATCTGGATGAGGTGGTGAGTCTTCATGGAGTTCCAAGGATGATCATTTCTGATCGATAACCTCGCTTTACTTCTAGGGTGTGGAGAGGACTTCAAAATGCTTTTGGTTCTCAGCTATTCCTTATCACTGCTATTCATCCTAAAAAAGATGGTCAGAGAGAGAAAACCATCTGATCTCTTGAATACATGTTACACTCTTGTGTTCTTGATTTTTGAGGTTCGTGGATGAATCACTTACCCTGGGTGGATTTCTCTTACAATGATATTTTTCACTCCACCATTGGTATGGCACCATTTGAAGCCTTGTATGGCTGGCCTTGCCGATCTCCGTTGTGCTGGGATGTAGTCGGAGAGTTAGTAATTGCAGATCGAAACTAGTTCAAAATACAACTGAGATGGTTCAGGTGAATCGTGAGGGGATGCAAACAGCACAAGATCATTAGAAATCATATGTTGATAAAATAAGGACACCCTTAGAGTTTAATGTTGGGGATCATGTGTTTCTGAAGGTGACTCCCTATCGTGGGCAATGATGGTTTGGTCATGGGAGTATGTTTTATCCCTGGTTTGTTTGGCCTTTAGAGGTGTTAGATCATGTTGGAGATGTGGAATATCAAGTAGCCCATCCCCCATAGATGGGTCAGATACATGATGTTTTCCATATATCACAGGTCCGTCATTATCATCATGATGATAGTCACGTCATCGATTGGGAAGAGATCAATCTTGATGATGATGCAACCTTTGAGGAGTGACCTGTGGGGATCTAAGACTGCAAGGCAAAGGTGTTTCATTATAATTCTATTCCCTTGGTTCATGTCTTGTGGAAACAATATGGCATAGAGGAGAGTACATGGGAACATGAGTCACAGATACATGCTCCATACCCAGAGTTGTTTGATGTTTAGCTCTTTCTATGTATCGATGTAGCCTTTATGGTTATAAACCATTATTGTTTATGAGGTGGATCCCTTTTTTTCTTTTTGGCTTTCTCTCTTTTGAGAGGTATCTTGATGGGTGGTTGTTTAGACCCTGTTTTGTTTTCCTTTTAGGTGGGTTTTGAATTCTTAGGGTGAGAATGTTTTGAGAGGTATCTGATGTAATGGCCTGGACCTCTCTGGTCCATTAATTTGTGAAAATATGGCGTTTGAGGTGATTCAAAAGGTCAAGGGGGCTTATTCCCAACAATTTTCCAATTTTATAGTTTGGTGAACAGTTCCAATGGTAGACAGTTGTGAACAGTGCAATGGTAACCTCTCTTTGCATTGCCAAATTTCCAATTTGATGAACAGTTCCATCAGTGAACAGTTCTACCTATAACTTCTAACAGTATCCTCTATTTCCATTGAATGAATTTCATTTCTATAAACAGTTCCATCAGTGAACAATTCTATCATTAACCTCTAACGGTAACCTCTCTTTCATTTTCCAAATTTACAATTATATGAACAGTTCAATCTAAGAATAATTCTATTGGTAACCTCAAACAGTAACCCCTCTTTCGTTTTCCAAATTTCCAATTCTATGAATAGTTCCAAAGGTGAAAGGTTCTATCGATAACCTCTAATAGTAACCTCTCTTTTCTATTCCAAATTTCCAATTCTATGAACAGTTCCATCAGTGAACATTTCTATTTGTAACCTCTAACAGTAACCTCTATTTCCTTTGCCAATTTTTGAGTTCATGAATAGTGTTTCCAAAATGGTGAGGCCTATCGGTAACCTCTATTTCTATTGCCAAATTTTGAGTTCATGAACAATGTTTCCAGAATGGTGAGGTCTATTGGTAACCTCTATTTACTTTTCCAAATTTTGAGTTCGTGAACAGTGTTTCTAGAACGGCGAGGTCTATCAGTAACCTCTATTTCCTTTGGAAAATTTTGAGTTCATGAATAGTGTTTCCAGAATGGTGAGGTCTATCGGTGATGTGTATTTCATTTTCCATATTTTTAGTTCATGAACAGTGTTTCCAGAACGATGAGGTCTTTCAGAAACCCCTATTCCGTTTTCCAAATTTTGAGTTCATGAACAGTGTTCCCAGAACGGTGAGGTCTATTGGTAACCTCTATTTCCTTTTCCAAATTTTGAGTTCGTGAACAGTGTTTCTAGAATAGTGAGGTCTATTAGTAACCAATATTTCCTTTTCCAAATTTTATGTTCATGAACAATGTTTCCACAACGTTGAGGTCTATCTCTAACCTCTATTTCCTTTGCAAAATTTTGAGTTCATGAACAATGATTCTAGTTTACTACAGTTTCACCCCTTTAACATTTCCTTTAACGTAATATAAATTTAAAGCCACATTTTAAGGACTCTAAGGAAAATTAAAAGGCCATAAATCCTATATTAATTATTACCATGGATTGAAATGTTTTTACTTGGTCAAACCACATGGTTTAATGTGATCCTCTTTTAATGGGAAATCAAGCGTATCTTAAATTGTCGCTCCATTAAATCTTATAATGGGATGATATATCTTCCTCCATAATTCTTCCTAATTGTTATCAGCTATGAGATGCTAAAATCTTTCATAATATTCAATAGGAGTTTCATAATCAAACTTACCTCCTCAGATTGTTTTTACTCTGTTTTGATGCAACCAAGTTGTATCAATCCATCTTAAATATAAGGTATGTTTTATCGTCATTATTTTGGGGTTCATCTTATCTTGTACTTACTTTCCATTTTATATCATGTCATAACCATGCTTCTAATGGTGTTTTCTTGGGGTTCGGTTGGTGCAGTCGTACCATGCTATCGTCGGGTTGATGCCATTGTCGTGAGACACTGCTGGAAATTAGATATTTCCCAACGCTTCTATACCAACGGTTTGCAAAAACCGTTGGTATAGGTCCCCTTTCCCAACGGTTTGGCCAAACCATTGGGAAATGCCCCCAAATTGGCCACTTTTCCCAATGGTTTCGCCAAACCGTTGTGAAAGGTAGACCTATCCCGACGGTTTGGCCAAACCGTTGGGAAAGGACCCCAAATTGGACACTTTTCCCAACGGTTTGGACAAACCCTTGGGAAAGGTGGACCTATCCCAATGGTTTGGCCAAACCGTTGGGAAAAGCCCCCAAAATGGACACTTTTCCCAACGGTTTGGCCAAACAGTTGGGATAGGTCTACCTTTCCCAACGGTTTGGCCAAACCATTGGGAAAAGTGGGCCAAAATTCAACATCCTCCAAAAAATGAAAATCACAACCAAAGACCTATACCAACAGTTGTTAAAACTATTGGTATAGGTCTATACCAACGGTTTTAACAACCGTTGGTATAGGTGCTTTAATTTTTTATCGGACCTTCGTACCAAGAACATTATATAAATCAAAATTTAAAATATTTATGAGAATACATATATATATATATATTTATGTAATTATGATCACAAAAGTCATGTTAGGTTAGTGGTTGAGTTGTTCAATGATAAACAAGGGGTCCTGGGATCAAATCCCAGCGGATGTTTTATTTTTGGAATTTATATACCAACGGTTCCATTACCATTGGTATAGATTTCATATTACCTATACCAACAATTTTTGGAAAACCGTTGGTATTGACCTATCCCAAAGGCTTACTTGGCTACGGTTCTCCAAACCGTTGGTATAGGCTATACCAACGGTTTGGAGGCCTATACCAATGGTTCCAAACCGTTGGTATAGGTTAGTTTTCCAGTAGTGGAGGATCGTGACCTGTAGTGTGGGTATAGAATGTTAAGAACTGTTTGAGGTGGGGGATTCATTGCGTATCATTATTTTATGTGAAACTGTACGGTTATCATGATTTATCCCACCTAATCACAATGGAATATACATAATAAATATTTGAACTAGATAAATAAATTTTCATCAATCTTATGTCATTGCCTCTTGTTTTGGTAGATAGTGTGATAACTATGGTTGATTTTTTATCTATTAATTCATTATGGAAAATGGTAATGAACGTAACAAAAAATTAATTGAAAATTTTTTGGTTAGAAGATAAAGAGGCATGTAAATGAATCTAGTTCTCATTGTTGTAATTTTATGTTAATCGAATTGGCGCAAGAAGCGTGTTTAATTTTTTTATAGCATATTGATTAGGTTTTCTCGAATTTGGAACCTATGAATATTAAATTGGTTAATTAAAAACATGTTGTTTGTTTGATAAATCATTGAAGGGTTATGAGTTACCCTCTTGGTTGTTAAAGGGTGCATATCCCAATTGTTAAGATTTTTTTCCTACTACTTGTGTTGTGACATGAGCCTAGATGGATGTTGTGATATGTGGGGGAATGGTGGCATTTTGGTTGTGGCAGAAAATGACACCCAGGGTTGTGAGATGCATCAGTTTATGCATGTGGTTGTCAAGGTGGACACTTGGGATGAAGGAATGGGATGGATGTGTTTTTTGGATGTTGCTATTTTTTTGGGTGATTGTCTGTTTTACAGTTCCCCACTGCCTAAGGCAGCTGGTCATTCTTACCATTCTTCTAAAAGAGGAAAAGATGCGTGGGGTATGAAACATGCTTTCTGTGTTTAGCTTCTCAAGGGACGATGGGTCTACGCTCTTGCTATAGGAAGATAACACTTGATGGGTAGTACATCTACTCACTGTGTTGAGCCCCCTTGTGTTTAGTTGCATAGAATGTTTTTCAAGAATGCCTCGGATTGTGGGAAAGTAATTCGGTAATAAATAATTGAAAAATGGTGTTAACCCATGTGGTTAGATTTTGCTGGAACATAATGATGAGGTTGTAATTTTAAAGGGACAGTGGACTTTGGGTATGATGCTAATGAAATTTAATGTGGGATTTTTCACAATTAATTAACATTTAAATAATTAATTAACGTATAGTAAAAGTAGTAAAAACGGAATGAAATAATGTATTAAAGAACTTTAAATGATGATGTACTGCTAGGATATCTAGTCTTAGATGTGGAAGCACGGAGTCCAAGAGACGTTAGTTGCAGTTGAGTCTAAGAATAGGTTATTCCCATAGTGTGGTTGTGAGATATAATATATTCTGTACTTTTTGTGTTTCTATATGCTACTCTACCCTGTCCAATAAGGGTAACTGACACCCCGAGGACTCTGAGCCCTGGGGGGTGTGTGTTCCCCAACATTCTGGTGGGAGGATCAATGGATGACTACCCGCTTTGGCCCCACTATCTTCTCTTGGTAGTTACTTGTGTTGGTAGGCACAATAGTTAGTTTTCACCATATATGTGTGTAGAGGGATATAATGGCTTGTAGTTATTCACAAACTTATATTCTGGATATAGTATACTATGGACTACTATAGGTGTAATGTGTATAGGCTGTGATGGCTTGAGGATCCTTACTTGGTGTATGGGATATAATGGCATGAGGTATAATACCCGACGTATGATACACATTATTCAATCTGTGGTGGCTCCCAGAAAATACCTAGTTACTTTCTTGCGTGGACGTGGTGGTTTTTTTTCATGAGGTACATATTGTGATGCTTCTCCTAGGTGTCTGGTGGAAAGCCTTTTTAGTGAGAGATGCTTAGGACGTATGATGTTGGGGTAAAGCGAAAAAGCAGTGGGGAAGCAGTAGAGGGGTACCCTTGATATTATTTATTATATGATATATTATTGCATGTGCTACTTGGTGAGAGTATCCATAGTGGGGTTGGGAACATAGTATACCTGTTTAGGTGAAAAGTTAGTTTCACTTGTTATTCACTGTGCTTTATCATGCATTCTATAAATTTTCATGAGAGGCTATAGGGAGGATCCTATTGAGTATACTGTTATACGAACCCTATGTATATAAACTATTTTTCAGGTCACTTGGAGAAGGTTGGAGATCAAGATGGTTTCTACTATCTTGGGGTTGTAGGAGCTGTTCGGGCTTGCGGTTGCTTCTATTTTTACTTTCTTTTGGGTACATGCAGTTTTCCCCTTCAAGTTATAGTAATTTTTCAGGACATTACATATGTGCACTTGGGTTTTCTTTTATATTTCAGTTCTGAGTTGGAGTTGGTTGCTTTCTATCTTATCTCTCTCTTCCACATGTGTTCTCATAGAGGTTAATGCCTCCCATTTGTGTGTTTAATATACCCTCAATGCTAGTTTCCAAACCAGGGCCTACTGGAGGCAGGACTTCGGGGTAATTATATCTCTTATCACATTTTTGGCCCAAGAGGGGTACACTTTGTGGGGATGGGGTCATGACACGATATCTATTAGAGGATTCCTCATTACCAACTTGTTACGCAAGTTTGATGAAGAATTTCATTTAGGGGGGAAGTTTGTACGAAACCAGATCTTTGTTTCAGGTTTGGATCTTGATTTCAGGTGTTTCTGAAAAAAAAGGGAGAATTTGGGAATCTTATAAGTCCACATTGTGTAATTACAAGTACACGACGTGTACCAAGTTTCCACGGGTAGCCGTGTAATAGCCAAAACAAGGTAGTGTGGGGTGATAAGGTATACCGCTAATTTCGTGTTCCGGTTGATTGGAATACACTATATATTCATTAACAGTAATCACAGTGTACTTTTTCATTTATTTTAAAAAATAGACCGGGGTCACATCTTACCCTCATATTCAAATTCATCTGGTCAGGGTTTATCTAGGAGAGACCAAGAGCATTTAATCATTCCATGCCACAGTTTCCCCATCAATGGTCTGATCCAAACTCTAGCAAGTGCATTTGAATCGCCTCAGTGGGTTCTTCCTTCTTCTTGAGCTGAGTTTCTTGATTCTGAACTGTTCGAGAGTTATTCAAGGTTGAATTTTTTTGGCCTTTTTATAGATATACAATGTTCTAGGCCGACTGAAGAAACAATGTTCAAGATTGTTCTTCCTAAAACATAGAGGTAGATGGTTTGTGACTTTTTTTGTTTTTTTTTGAGTTTATATTCCAATGTTTTGATTACCCATGTTCAGTTTGTTTTGGGTTAAGTAAACTAAATACTATTTTATCTTCCTTAGATTGATTTTTGGTTTAACGGTTTTTTTGTGGTATTATGTGAAATTGAATTATTAAGGAAAACCCCATGGGTTTATTTCCTTATTTGAATATTTATAGACATTTTAGTCTAGGTTTCCTATGAGGAAAATTGTGTTTATTTAACTTGATATAGTGGATGGAACTGATTTCATTTTGATACTTGTTAAATTCTTGTGATATGAATTGGAATTGTTTTGTCCATGAAGTAGTTGAGATTACTCTGGGATGCTGGATGTCATATAAGCATGATTGAATTGGAAAGGTTTGTGTGAACCTGGTGTAGTTAGAATATAAGGGTAATATACATTTAGTGATTCTATAGAGTGTATGTTATATTTCACACTATAAGACCACATGAGGGATTTCCAATGAGTGCTACCTCGGAGTGTCTATAGTTTAAGTTACAATCCCTAGGGTGAATTGATTTTGAGTGCTTCCCAAGAGTGTTTATAGCTGTTTTGGAAAGACCATAGGGGGAATTGAAGGTGTGTGCTTCATCAGGGTGCCTTTTCCATTTTATTTCATTACTTGGAAAGAGGGGATAAACTATGTGAGTTAACTAGAGGGTTAAATTAAATATTGAATGTTTGTGATAGGTCTTACAAGCCAAAGAACAATATTGGATTCAATCCTATTAGGTAGTATTTTGAGATACCTGTTGTGATTCATAATTGATTAAATTATGATAATTAAAGGCTAATGAATTTAAATGTAAATTGTAGGATTGTTTACTTTTGTGTACTCCTAGTTCTCTGCTACATTACCATTATTAACTACTATATATATACTCACTGATAGTTATACACAGATCATGCGGTAGTTTCCTACTAGGATTCAACTTATACCCTTTTTGGTCATGATTTAAGACCCAAATAGATTATATATTTGTAGGTGTAGATAAGGGAAACCACCTTTCTTCCTCAGGTACATGATTGGCTGGTTGGAGTTGGAGAGCATATGACCATGATTTGGCTTGTGATGTTGCTGGAGTTTTTTTATTCAAATTGTACTTTGGTAAAGTTGTATTTCTAGCATATTGTCTTCTTTGGATATTTTCCTTGATATATGTGTAATACAATATTTATATATGTTCTCCAGTTGTTATTTACATTCAATCTTCCACTATTTACCTATTGTATGGTATTTTTCCTTCGTAAAAGTTTATTATTTGATATTCCACGGTGCATGCTCTACCAATGAGGTCATAGTTTCACTAATAACACACCCAACGCCCTCACTTCTAGTCGGTAGCCTCTCGGGTTTGGGGAAATGTACATGAGTCCATGTGACCAACATGGTATGAGGAACCTTTAAGCGTCACACAGAACCAAGATATTAAAAGTAGATATTTATTCAAGTTTAAAACCATGTTCACATTTATAAATCATTCTATGTTTAGTTATATATTATATAAATATATTAGAAATTTTCTTCCTACAATGAAAAAATAACCCATAAACAATAGAATTTTTCTCTATATCATGTCATAAAATATATCAATTATGCACATTTTAATGGTGGATAAATAACCACACAAGATAAATAGAATTATTTTGTTGGAAAATGTACAAAAATTACATGTGATTATTGTATTCTCCTAGTACTCAGGGAATATAGGAATTTGGTTGTTATTAGAATTTACATAAAGGATTTATAAGAACCTATTCTAATTTAAACACTCATCAATTTGATTATGTACTTTTATATTAATATGATACATCCTCAATGTTGAATTTTTCTTTCTGTAGATAAGTTATACTACCCATTTAGTAACATTCCTACATCCAATATGTTAATTTTTTCAATTATATTATCTCTAAAAACTCTTTTCATAGGGAAAACATGGATCAATATTACCCAATGGAAATATAAATTTCTAATATAAATTTTAGAATTATGATTATTGATAAAATCCCCCATCATAATCTAATTAATATTTTTATTATAATTATGCATCGCTATATTTATAGTTTTTGGTTATGTTCTATTGTTATTTTATATAGTGTTGATAATGGTTTCATGAATTTAACTCTAAAATTAGACTATATTATGAATTAATGAACATTTTCAGAAATACCATTAACATTACATATATTTTACCTCATTTCATAAAAGAAATGAATATAGATAGTGTAGTATCCTCAACAGAAAATATGTATTCTATGTGATATAGATGTTTTTTAAATCCACATATAGTGTATCTTGAATGAAATTAAGAATCACAGAATGAGGTAGACCATGACAATCAATGGTAGCCCAATTTTGGTTATGAAAAAGTTAACGAGTTTAGATCTATTTAAAAATAAAAATAAAAGCATTATGTTTCTCCCCAATGATATATGAATATATCAAATAACTATTCTTTAAAAACTGGAATGAACATTGTTTATTTTCTATGAAAATTCATATAACTGCCTTAAAAATTTACCCATTTTCTAAAATAAATCTTCAACAAATTTTCTAAATCACTTTCATTAAAAATAACCCCATCATTGGGTTTTCATGATAACTCTTCCATGACATCTCTAAATATTTTTTAATCTCTATCAAAAGGATTCTTATACTCTAGTAATGTCTACCTTGATCAATATTCATTATTTATGGGTTATTAAAATGTTATAAAAAAGATAATTCAAACATAATTTCTCAATATTTTAATAGAAAATTCACTTTATAAATATATATTATAGATCACCAAATGCTGATAATTTTAGACTTAATATATCCGGAACATCTTTATCACAATCTAATACCGAGTTAAAAAAATTAACCTATAAATAAATTTATAGAAAACTATATAATCATAATAAATTTTATCAATTATAAATTTTATATATTTACCAAAAAAATATAAGACAACAGTTTTGGGATGAAGTTATCATAAATATAAATGCTAAAATAGTGAGAAATAATGAAATTTTGTTTATTTACTATGGTCTCAAATACAACTAATTTGGAAACTATTCACTATTTTTAATGGGATAAAAAACATCAAGGATCATTGAGTTTTTTAGGTATTCTATTTTAGAGGATAAAACTGAACTCATCCATGAAGCATTAATTGGAAAAAAATGTGAGTAATTTAGTCTTTGAAATAAATTTTTTAATGGTTTTTCATATGATTTAAATTACATAACTTCATAAAGAGATGGGATATTCACTTTTAGGTCATTAAAAAGCCAAATGAACTTGTGAAATAATTTTTTTTATTTTTTATCTCATTTTTTTGTGGAATGGAATGATTTTGTAAAATTTTTAATTTTTTGGTAAATTCTTCTAATTTATTCATGATTGTTTTTCATCACTTTGTTATTTTTTCTCTTTTAAACATTCTTTATTTTTTAAATAGAATATTAATAGTTATTAAATTTTCAACATTTCATCATAGATTTATATATTCTATAAATACTATATATTGAGGGCCAAATTCTCTTAGAATATCATTATGATCTATTATTGGGTTATTTTAGTGTTCTTTAAGTGTTTTTAAACCACCCATAGTAGTAAGTCACTATAATTATCAATATTATGTAATTTAGTTGATTATGAAAGTATAAAGTTTTCCTTACCACCTTATTCTGTATACAATATAATTTTTTGGGTGTGTAAATTTATATTATCATTTTTGAAGCTCCCCAATTTTGATTCAATAAGTGATTTATATTTTTATTCACATGATTAAAGATTATTCATCATCTACACAATTATGTATTTTGTTATTACATATGTATTTTCAAAAATTCCCCATTCATTTCATGTAATGCTTCTTAATTTGTTGATGAATTATTAGGGAAGAACGTTTAAAGACCACTTTTATTTCTCTATGAGATATATGGATGAATTTTATAACACTGGTCAAAGTTATATTATAAATAATGATTAGTAAGATTCATAATTACTCAAGTCATAATAAAATATTCATTCTCAGGGACTTGGGATTGTATGAAACAATTTCAGTACCGATAATTATGAGACCCAATCAAAACAATGTGGTATGGTTTCTACCAAATTGTATTTTATTTAATTTTCCATATACAATACATTTAGATGACACTCAAAATTTTCAAAAGAATTATTTTATTTAGAATCAATGGATATTATCCTATAGAAATTATGTTTTCAATTTTAGGGATTACTTTATGTAAATTTATTTCAATTACTCATAAGCGTTGTCAATAAAATCCCCTATAGAAGTTAAAAAATCTAATTTGTGATGACATGTGGTGTGAATAATATATAATGTTTCCATAAGTATCTATCATGATCATTAGTGGTTTGTTCACTACCTATGTGATCTTTTAAACCCATCCTAAGCCTCATGGTATAACTCAAGACTATATAATAAAAATATAGTTGTTTTTTTTCAATTTCATTTATCATTATTAATAAATATAATTTATCAAAAAATAATTAGAAACATAATATCATATATCATATATTGTAACTTTTACTTATTTTAAAAATATTCTAGAATATATCTAGTGCAAAAATTTAAAAATTATCAATTTAAACTCCTCCTTACTCATCACTCTCTGTGGATGTTACATTACACCACTATAAGAGTACAGAAATATGTAAATAAATTATTTATTTCTTAATAAATTGTAAGATTTTATAATGAAAAAATGGGACTATATAATAATTTAGTTGTGAGAACTATAACTTTTTCTTTATGTTTTAAGAGTTACTAGATAGTGTGGGAACTTGAAACTCCCAAAACATAACACTTTTAAATTGGTCATTACTAGGTAGAGAAGGATTAATATTTTCATCATGATGACAATTCAAGTTTACAATATCTTCAAATTTTCTTATTTTTTAGTAAATAAAATTATTTTCATTATTTGGAATGAATGAATAAATATTTGATGTATAAGAACTATTATGCATGTATTACTCTTATTAATATGCCGAGGTTTTTTGTCTTTTTGAGTCATTTTTATTTTAATTTTTATGAATTATTTGATAATAGTTTTTTAAAAAAAATTATTTTATAGAATTTTTCTCAGTATTATATTAAAAAACGAGATAAATATAGTAGTATATATCATCGGTCTATTTTTTTATATCATAATAACACCACTATAAAAAAGATGCATTTTTTCTATAGGGTTGATAAAAGAATGAGTGAGTCTGTTTGTGAACGATGAAAAAAACCTCATATATAATTAATAAAACTAGAAGGATATTTAGAATAAATAAATAGTAGTCTTATGACATACAAATAAAATAAAGTGTTGGAATTATTAGGAATAATGTGGAACGAAATGTGACAATGAGATTAATCAAAAAAAGAATGGTGTGACAAAAAAAATTGAAGTATGTGAATTTAAATTATCTGATGTTAGAATATAATTTTGAGAATGAAGATGTTTTATTTGATCATCATTCATGAATTATCACGTTCTTAGACTCTATCTATAATTTTAGTTGTAAAAATTCAATTTCTATAGTTTTTAAACAATGGACTATGAATAATGCAGTTGAAATTAGTTATATAATGTTCTAACTGTTATTTTTTTATATCATGTTTCAATGTTCTTAAAAATATAATTAATTTTAAATTTCATTTGAAGAATATAATTGGTGAAAATCATTCCTAATATATTTTAAAAATATACCATCGTCTAGTATCTTTTATCATGATTTATTAAAAAAAATGACTCTTAGAAGAATAAAAACAATGGAACAATCCAAATAAAATACATACGTCAAAGAAAAATATTAAAACATGATCAATATCATTATAAAAATATATTTAAGAATCAAATCAATTAAAACACAAGATTTATATGGTCTGAAATCAAAATATTAAATAAAATAGAATAAAAATAGGAGAATGAAAAAGAATGTAGTGGTATGATATATAAATAATTCCATAAAACATAAGACCAAGACCAACAATATAAAGTTAAGAGGAAATAAAGGTGTGAAAATATAGATTGAAATGGAGGAGTAAAAAAATATTTCATTAATGAGTATATTCCTATTCGTTTTATATTCCCTTCTATGATTATTATGTTATTAATAATGTTTCTAGACTATATATCTATCTATCTCTTTGTAAAAAATCCTTCAAAAAACAATTTATCAGTATTATTTTCTGTTAAATTTTTTTTTCATATTATGATTAAAAAAATAATGTAACAAATTACACTCACTTATAGAGAACTACAATTACCTTGAAATAAAATGTAATTATTTCATATTTAATCAATAAAAATTCCTAACGAGAAACACTATTATACCAAATTCATATAGTATTCTAAATAAAAAATCACAATCTTTAGAATTTCATTCTCGGTAGCTACATCATCTCAAATAAAAAATAGTCTTTTTAAATACCCACATCTAAAAAATCCATTTGGTTAGAAGAAATTATAGATTTAAAATACCATATAAGCTCATTTCAATACCCATGCTCTAAGATTATCTACATGAGACCCAATATTATCTTTCATATTATTTCATTCAAACACCTTCAGTGATAGATATCTCAATTAATCATAAGAATTTCATGAAGAAAGAGATATGAGACCCCCTTCCTCGTAACAACTAATACTATATGGAATAATGAAAACCCAATGAATCATTTGTCATTGTTCTTTTAAAAAAACCAAAAATTTAATATCTCAATCATGTTTCTATGAGTGTCTAGTGGTTAACATCATCAATCATGTTCAGAAAAGAGTAATTATTATTTCAACATCTAATGTTCCATCCTTTTTGAGATATCATTTCTTTTAAAAACTAAACTCTCATATTTAATTTCACATACACCTTTTTTTATCAATCTTAGGGTTTAAGTCTTTAATCAAACATAAATTTGGAGTATTCATAAACATCATTCGAACCATCATTAGAAGTTCTATAATGGTTTCCCAGTCTATTCTTGAAATGAGGGTAGTAAAGGATATAGTTTCATTGTGTTCTCTGTCTGTGTTTTCATAAAATAATAAAGCCTTAAAATTAACTATTGAAGAATTAAAATAATAATAGTAATTTGAATGATTAACCCTACAAGTATTATGATGGATTATACACAAAGTGTTATGACGATGGTTTAATCCTTTTTATTGATTACCATAATGTTATACGATCACATGTTAATAGAACAAAAAATATGTAACATATAAATACATATAAAAACAAAAATATCATATAGTAAAATTTCAGGTGTAATAAAAAAATTAATAAAATTAATTACTTCATAATATTATTATACATTTTTTAAAAATTAATTTTTAGTATAAATAATATTCTTTTCCAAATAATTTATTTCCATGATAAATAAGGGTCATAGAATATTTAAATCCATATCCCAAGGCACATAAAAATAAATTTTAAAAAGTAATTTTTTATCACAATATGTTATACATAAAAATATAAGATCATTAAAATTAATTCTCCATCGGTAAAACATTTTCAAAAATCACATCAATAAAAATAATCATCTACTAAAATTTTACCAAAACATAAGGCTCTTTTATTTTAAAAATTATAAAGGATTAAAGGTATAACATTTAACATATTAACCACCACAAAAACACATTTAAACTCTAATATTAAACAAATAAATGAATAATTAATAAATTACGTAGACAATTATAATTGAACTTTATGATATTATTTCTACCTTAATAAAAAAATAATTCTATCAAATAGTTAGTGGAAATATGTTTCAAATAAATTCAATATAAATTCTATTAATAGTTTATTGTTCTTCATTAGAAAAAATTTAACATAGTAAAATAGTATCTATGTTGTGAATAAAAAATAATAATGTTAAAAATATTTTTTATTAGATATTATTAACTAATTAAAATATTACATGGTGGAATCTATGTTATCAAATAAATATGGATTTTTTTATAATAAATAATTTAAGATAACATTTAAAATAATAAATTACTGTGTTTCAAACTTGTTTATTTATATAAAATGATTTACAAAATTTTAAATTTTAAATATATATTATGGGAAATCATTATGATATTATTGAATTTATACATATTTTATCTCTTCAATATTGATGGTTTTTATATTTATTAGAATTTTAAAATTTTAAAATAACATTTGTTACAATATTGGAATAATTTTTATATAGTTGTAAATTTTTATGATAAAATGATAATATATCTTCGATAATAATGAAAATAATATCTTAAAAATCAATAATGATATATATTTTTGTAGGTTTAAAAAATATTTGGAGGTTAAAAAATTCATTTTGAATGAATAAATTTTATGTGATCATTTCATGTAAATAATAATTATTAGATTAATGAATTTATATTAACGAGTTGTTGATTAGAAAATAATGGGAAAATAAAACAATAAAAATGATTTATTATATCTATATAATGTAACGTAACGATGTATGATAATAAGTTATGTTAAATATTTATTCATTAAATTAAAATAGATATTATAAATTCATTAAATATATTATGAAAACAAGTGGAGTCTTTATCAGTGAAATATTATTAAATATATAATTTAATAAAGTTAACAATTGTATTTAATGATAAATAGTTACTCAAATATATTTTGAATATATCTATAATTAATATTCATGTGACTGTGTAATGATATTAATATAGATATATAATATATTGTTGGAATGTAAATTGATTCTATAAGAATATATAACTATTTAATTGAGAATGTTTTTGTCAATTATGATTGATAATTTGAAAAATATTACATACATTGTCGATCTTTCATTATTAATTTATTTAATCTATATGATTTTTAGGAGTCCTAGAGACGATAATGCTTAAAAACCATAATAATGGAGACATTGATGTTATTTCAATAGGAATAGTTTTTTAATTTATAATTTAATAGTAACTATTATTATAATCGTGAATGGGAAATAATGTTGTAAAATCTTTGAAATATATTGATAGTTCTATTTATTTTAATGAGGAATGTTTTTTATATTTGGTTATCAGGTTCTGTGTTTATTTTATTTTATTTTTTGTTAATCAGATTATCCACATATTTGATGTTGATTGAATATAATTAAATATCGATGGTAATAGAATAATTATAATTAAACACAAATTAACCTTCTATAGACTAAGATTGAGTGATATGATGATATCTAGTTGTTCATAGATCTACATAACTGTTATGGGATGGGGATGGTGATGATATGTATATTTAGTAGTACCTATTTTATAATGGTATTGGGTTAGAGGAAATAAAAACTACAATATATTATGATAGATAATGGTTCAAATTATTTTTTACACTCATTACCCTATAAACGTATTTTCAGTTTGAAATTGATACATAATGTCTTTATCTTTATCCATTAATAATGAATTTTTAGATCCATATCTAAAATTATAACCCATGTATGATAAATATATATATGTTAATTTCAATTAAAATCTAAAATATATTTGGGACTAGGTAATTTATATAGTAACATTGTGATATTGCTTTAACTATGGATGAATACAATGAGAGATGTGTAATTAAATCAATATCATAAGGATAGGTGGAAGTAAGCATTTTCAGAATATTCACATGGATATATGAAAATGTATAATTATTCCAAATTCAATATTAGTTCATCTATGGTAAATTATATAGTTCAAAAAATAAGAATTGATCTGAGAAAATATTATTATTAGTTATATTTTATTTCTATTTAATGACTATGATCGTTATTTGGAATTGATATCTATATAATTTAGGATTTGGATGAAATATTTGGCTAGATGTGATGAACATGTTCATTTTTCTATCTAATGGGAAACCATAATAAGATATTTGGAACTAGTGTCTCTCATGTACATCATAGATAGGGTTTTTATTTATTTATGTATATTCAAAAATTGTGTACATTTTATATAAATTAATATATTATAACTACTTTAAAATGATGAATTATTACAATAATTAGTGTTATAATAATTTATTAAATTTATTTTTTTAAAAAATATTAAATCATGTGGTATATTTTATTTTATCATTATTAGATATTGATTTAATTTTATTGAAGATATTCTCAAGGTTAGATCAAAGATTTTTTTAGAAGTCCTAGAGGATTGTGTTGTATTTATTGAAAATATTATTGGAAAATAGATTTATTTCAAACAACATGATAGAATAGATTAAAATTGTGTATTATATCACAAAAGTGTGACATAGAGATTTATTTAAATATGAAAAAACACAAGGACAGTCCAAAAATATTGTGGAAAATGTATTGGGGATAGAGGAAATTCCATGTTATCCCATCCCCATTGTTATGGGATGTTTGGTAGATGATAGAACAAAATAGGTAATCGGAAGTTAACCCGCACTAGTGTTCCTTGCAGTGGCATTCTAGTGAACCTATGTGAAACATCAGAGGTAGATAGACCACAGCCATATTGATTTAGTCTGTTCTTGATAATGATGTTTTAAATGAAAAAACATAGTATGGAAATATAGGATTTTTTTAATAAACTAACAGAATATGGAATTTGGGTTTGATATATTATTCTATGTTGAATACATGATATTTAAATTTGTTTATCATATGATGGACCACTATTTTTGTGGTAGTGCGCATGGTTGATAAATGGAAGAATCTATACAAAACATCTTTTAAAATTTTATCATTTATACTGTGTTCATTATATTGGAGTGAAAACAAACAAGAGCCATTCACTGGTCCATGGTGCAAGGTTTGTTTGTAATTGGTGCATAAAATCATGATATTTTCCCTTATAGATGCATGAACTAACCAAAAATTACTTTAACATAATATTTATCATGATTATAATCTGATACAAGACTTTATCAAATTTAATTATTTTATTCAATATAGTGATGGTATTTTGAATTTATTCAGCCTACAAAATAGATTTTATAGTTTTACATGAAATAGTTATTGATATTTATCTCAATAAATCATGTATACCATTAATAAAGTATTTGTGGGTGATATGAATGACCAATACAAATTCTATAAATTGTCTAGTGTATTGGATCATTGAATCCATATTTATGTAAAAGGAGAATAGATGAATGAGAGATAGAGAGATGCACTACTCACTCAATAAACATCTATATTTTTTATCCCATAAGAGAATAGTTATAGGTGAGGGAATATAAGATAAAATATTTGGCACTATTAGAAATAAAATCAAATTGAAAGAAGTCCGTTTCTATCCAACAACATTTATTATGTTTTATACAAGTAGTTATTAAAAACTTTTGATGAAAAAGTAAATAGGACATAAATAGAATATCTATTAATTAATGGGGATGTAACACATGCTAGTGTTATTAGAAAGGGGAACTTAGTGTCCATATACATTGTACATGTGATCCATTTAGCCTATAGTGAGAGAACGAAATGATGTTTGAGGGAGTTTCATAGGGAAATAATTGTGTTATCCCCAAACCATTCTAGTATGATGTTACTATTTTTAAATGTTTTTATATTTATAGTAATTTTGGTGATGGAAAAAATAATTATGTCTTATCCATTTATTTTGCAATGGGAGGTATAACAACAAAAATTACCATGTCTATATTTTTATTATGAATGAACCCCCAAGAAATATTAAGAATCCTAAAGCATGAAAGATAATATAGAATAAATAGTGACCCTAATGAATGAGATGTTTAAGTAATATTTATAATGTGATAGATTTATGGTTCATGTGTTTTAATTGGTAAATTGACTACATACCATTATTCTATACCCAATCATGATAGGGAAATCAGATAATAATTTCATGTTTTGACAAAAAATGTTCTAAAAAATGGATAGGTTCATTTGTAATGGATTTAGTTTTTTCTATCACATTTTTTAATGTTTATTAAGAAAAACATAATAAATATTTAGGGATCCAATATTTAAATGATTTTTTTTAATTCATTGGGGATATGGGCTCATATTATTTTTGTAATATTAACATAGAGTTCCTCAATAAAAGTCTAATGAGAGAATTTTTTTTAAACTTGCACATAATTTTCTTTGAGGAAGATCATAAAAATAATTTAATTAATGAAATAGTTAAACTGGAATTAATTGAGGCTCTTTAAGATGGATTATATAAAAATATAAATAATGACAAGTTTTCTAGATGAATGTGGCTAAATTTAGAAGATTATTTTTGAAACGTTGAATATAATTTCATTAAAAAAATAAATATTAAAAAAATGATGAAACCCAACATATTATTTTATACTCATGAGTTAAAATCTTATTCACATGTTTTTTTCAACACTAACACTTACATAAATAATTTATATGAAATTTTATAACCTTTTTTGGAGATAAACAAGAAATGTAATTATTATTTAAAAGAGGAAACAATATCAAATTTCTATTATAAGGAATTATTTTTAAATGACAATAATTATCTATATATTATCATGAATTAAATTAATATAAAAATAATTGATTATTTTCTATAAAAAACGGGTTTTGAATGAGGGGTGGATATAAATTTAAACAATTAGAAAAAATGAAAATAGATGAAAGAATCATGTAAAATGGCTGAATATACTTCATAAATATCATAATGTAAATATAATTAGATAATGAGTTGAAGGCATGAATCAAACCTATCAAGACCTAACTTCAATAATGGAGTTAATCAAGTATGCATGGATCATTAAATAAAATTTGACGGCTTCTTAGTTGAAATACAATTAATTGAAATCAGGGATCTTGAGGAGAGGAAAAAAATTTACTTGAGAATATAAACAACCTTACTAATGAATAATCACATGAATAAAATATTCTATAATGTAAATATGAATGAAAATTGCATTTCCATGAAAAATATTGTAGTTATTTTCCAATAAAAAAGAATGAACCAAAATTATTATATTGTTTAATATTTAGGCACATGATTAGTATATTTTTAAATTATATAAATAACATTTATTTTATTAAAATATTTAATTACAAACCTATTATAAATGGATGGATTAATGTGATCTGATTATTATAGTAGTTGTTTCATTTTTTATCATCTATAATAGAATATGGTACTAAAATTGGAGGAATTCAGGGAAGGATAATAAACCCAAATGGACCCACTCTACTCATATAAACTACTTGAAGGAAGATTATCCTAAATTATGGCTTCATATGGTGGATAATATATATAGTTTTAGTAGGATTATAGTGTACCTCAATGAATAGTGTATAAATCACCATGATTTAGAAACTCAAAACAATGAAATTTGAAGGAGATTTCGATTTAAAGAAGTAAAAAAATATGTTTTTACTTATATGGACAAAGAGTGGAACAATAATATGTGTAATCTGTATAAAATAGTTATTTATTGAAATATTTGTTTCTAATAAATTTAATTTTTTAATAGAATTAGGTAAACAGATTGTGATGTTTTAAAGAAACATGACACACTCTCAAAATATTATTATTTAATATGATAGTTATCTCACAGAGTTTGTAAAGGAGTTTGTGAGTAGGATTATATAAATTATGAATTTAAATGGTTTTAACCTATATATATATAATTAATTGGAGATCAATTAATTATAAATTAAAATCAGAGTCATTTGAGACTACATGAAATGTTTTTCTGCAGAATAGTACTCTTTTGAAAAATGTATTTTGCCATAATAAATCACATAAATAAATTTTAGTGACTTATTTTAGTTAAATTAATATATTATATATTAGAAAAATGTTTATTATTAATCTTAAGTGTTTTTAGAAAATATTTAATAATAAATTCACTTCTATAATTAAAAACTGTACTTTTCTAAAAAGTAGTTTTGTAAAATTTTTAACACCTAATTTGAAAGTAATATTTTTAAAATTTAGAAAATAAATTTTAGAAAATAAATTCATTTTTGATATGATAATTTCCTAATTATTTGAGGGATAATTTTTTTCAACATTTTGAATAAATAAATTTCTTAATGAATAATGAATAATACAATTCTTTAGTAAGAATTTTAAATTATTTTATTTTATTTAAAAAATTTCAATTTTTTTACTATGTTATTAATAGTATAATTATTTATATTATATATATATTAATTAAAATTATTTCATTTAAATATATGTTAATGTGTATTTTGGATTGTAATTGTTTCTTTCTTTTGAATATTTTTTCATTAAAATTACTGCTTTCTCATCGCATATGAGGGGTTAATTTTAAATTAAATATTTCTAATTATATGAATATAACATGTGAAAATATATTTCATATTTGGAATTCTAATAATTTATGTAATAAAATAATTTCGAATTAATTTTTTTCATAATTAATATTAAACATAGAAAAAAATAATTTCAACAATTTCTCTTAAAACGGGGTTATCAGGTGGTGGGGTAAACTAAAAAGATAATGGGTAAATTAACTATAAACTTATCCAAAACCTATTTTATGGTTATAGTTTTACCTTATCACATAATATAATTTATTATGTACTATTTTGGAGGATTTTGGAAAAAGATAAACAAGGTTACACCATTTTCATTTAAAAATTACAAGTTTTCTAATCACCTCACATATAAATAGTCTCCCCTCACCTCTACTCTAAAAATATATAAAACCTGATGGTTTAAATAATAAATTATAAAATATAATCCAAACATCAATCCACACATCCTATAGTACTTCATGAGAAATAAAATCCAATCTATTAATGATTTGGATATACCTATGTGATTATCTGAAGAAGTGGTAATGTTTTGAACTATGAGTTTTTGTATTACTTCTTCTTAAAACTATAAAATAATATTATATAATTATAATTATATAATTAAAAATATATTTACCATATAATTATATGACATTATTTTTATTTTAAAAATTGTATCCATCAATACTTATATAAATGGTAAACAAAATAATCGACAGTGTGTACAATGGACTACCACCTCGCGACCAGATATTATTTACTTTCCATCACCTCCTCCCACTTATTGACATAATTATAGACTGAATATATATATATATGTTATTTATTATATTATTATAAATTTTTAATTATATTAACACATGTTTGTTTTTATCCCCTATACCATTGAAAAATAATAATAACTCTCATGTGTATAGTGGACTGTTGCCTAATAAAAATATGTGATGTGTTTTACATTTCTATTTTACGTTAATGGTAGTTAGGATAGATTAAATGAATATATATTATATTTTTACATAACTATTATTTTATAATTATGATATCAAATGTTAAATCTTACATTCCATTCTGTGGGGGATATGATAACGGTGTTCATGTGTACGACTAACTACCGCCTTGTGAAGCGATATGACTCATTTTACACGAAAATTTTTAATTGAATGTAATTATTGTAAATTTAATGAATATATGTGATATATTTGAAATAAATATTATTATTTAAATTGAATAATTTAGTAACCATTCTTTCATATTATTTATAAAGAAAATGGTAATAGCATTCGTGGTTACATATGGCCTACCGTCTCTATGAATAATGTATTTAATTTTCAATCACAATATTTTATGGATAAATATAAATAAATTTACAATAAATATATATAATATTTATATCTTAGATAAAATTAATGTTAACATGGAACTAGGATCAAAGTATGATTAGTAAAAATTATAAATCAAAACATATAAGAAATAATAGTAGTTGTTATCCAAAAATATGATTTTGTCATGATATTATAAATAAATGTTCAATAAAATATTATTAGTAAATCATGTATGATATGATATATATAATTGAGGATATATAATATATTTATTGTAATGATATATGTATTATATATTTGGTTTTAATGTTTTTGTGGATTTTGGGATTTAAAGAATGTGATTTCCATTTGGCAAGCATTTTCCGTGAGACAAATGCCATATCCACCACATGCTTCTTTTATATAGTCTGCATAATTTCCACGAATATATAATATTATTACTATCAAGAAAATTAAGAGGATATACATATTAATTATTTGATATCTCTCATTTTTTTAAATAATGAATGTTACCAATTTGGTAAGATATTTTTTAGTCAATTTGTCTTCTCTAGGACATATGTGTTGTTATCGAACAATATTATTTTATGATGTCAATATATATTCTCACAGGAACTTCATATCATGAATTTATTTACAATAATTATATTATATGTTTAAATTATTTTTATTCTTTCATCGGTCGTAGGATTAAAAGATGCCAAAGTGGTAAGAGTCTTATGTTACAATCTCATGATTTATCAAGATTTTTTATGGATATACATATAATGATGATGTATTATTATATACCTCTCATGAAACACATTAATTATCATTAAATATTTAAATTTAATTAGAATACATTTTTTAGATTCAAATTTTTATCATTATTTATTCTTGATTATAATGGAATATCTATGAAGAAAACTATCATTATCTATATCTTTATCCAAAAATAGTTTTTTTATTCTATGCATTTGATTTATAAAAATTATTTCAAAAAGGTCTTAATATTCTTCTTGGATTTTTTAAATCCATTTCTTACCATGTCTAAATTTTTAACTATTTTATAAGGAATATTTATGTCATTTTAAAAACATGTCATATTTATCTATTATTTAAAATAGAGAATGATTTTTGTTTTAATGTGGATGTCATTTACTCCCATTATGACAACATAATGTTTTAATTAATCCCTTAAGTGAATTACTTTTTTACTTTAAAAGGAACTTATTTGGATTTTTTTTATATTTTTTAAATCATTTTATAATGGTTATTTTTCACCAAATTTTTTTTATATTATTTTCTAAACACTATGTATATGTTTAAAATGTTTTTTTAAAATAAAATATTGTAGTCAAGATTTAATATAATTGTATTTTTTAAAAGACTATTTTAAAAGAATGCATATTTTTCTCTTGAAATGTTTTAAATGAGATTTAAATATTTTTTAGATTAGTAATAAAGGTCATTTGTGAATAAAATGAATTTAAAAATTATTTATATTTGAAATAGTTTTTTTCAATTGTAAACAAAAATTTTATTAATAAATTTTCTATTTTATCATTCAAAAATAATTTATATCTAATATTAATTAATATTATGTTACTTATATTTTTTTAAGGATATGATCTAAGGATTAATTTTTTATTTTTTTTTCTCTAGATGGATTACATTAAATATGAATAGATTTTAATGAATCCTATTTTTTCAATTGGTTATACTATGATAAAATGTTTTTTGAAACCCATTTATTTTTATGGGTTCTAATATGATGAAGGATTTATAAAACCCATTTCATTTCATGGGATATGATATAATAAATTTTTTAGGATATTATAGAACAATTATTTATAGTTATAATTATGTGATAGTGGATGCATTGTAACCATGGATGGTGGATACGTTATAATAAATGATTGGCATGACATATATCTCTTTACAAGGTATTGAGTAATGATTTAAATTTCATCAGATAAATGGTTCTAGATTTGGTAGTGAACCTAGTCTAGTAAGGTAATTATTCTACTATGATGATGTTAGGTGGGAAAAATGACTACTACAATAGTTTGGGGTTTGAACCCATTCTGCTATGATATCCTTGGAAAGGATCCATCACTACCTTATAAGTGATTTTCGATACTAACATGTATACCAGAAATCCATATCATATAAATAAGATATAATCTAATGGAATTTTTTATTCCTATATGTTTCAGGTAGTCTAAAAATACAATCACTATTCCATGATTCAATATTTTTATCTTTTATATGATGTATTTGGATTTCTATGGATGATAATGTTTTAAAACCTTTATCTCAAGAAATTATTAAATAATTCAATTGCTTAATATCACCTTGAAAATGAAATAACCTTTTTTTATGATTCATTCCCCATGATATAATGATATTTATTATGAGTTATTTTTCATCGATGGGTTCTACTTATGAATAAGTATGTGAGAGAAGATGTAAATCCGTTATTAACTTGTTGTTAATGTCCTTATGTTTCCATATGCACAATAACATTATGATACTCAGGCCTGTTTTTGTTTATTGTAATAAATGATCCTCTAAATGTATATAATATCAATGTATCAAAATACTTTTTCCCTTCTATTGGTATCAAAGTATAGGTTTATTTATCCATTAGAATCCATGATGGTAAAATTGTTGTGAGATACCTAGCTATATTTCAATGGATAATTCTAAGGATTATTCTAGATATATGAAAATATCATAGAATATTGGTGAAGGATAAAGGACATGGTTTCCAATAAATACATCCCTGAATTGATAAAACATGTTGACATGTCTTTGGAATAGATATAACTATTGGTAATAACTCTAAAATGGATGTGTCAGGATTTTCTTGATCGCTACCTAGTACATGATAATGGGAATTATGATGCAGTTGGATTGACAATCCTCAGGGATATGATTAGGAAATTCAAATTCTCTTTGTGAACCCTCATGAATGATTTATATAATGAACATGAATGATTTAAGATGACTCTTAGGTGTCATATATTTAAATAATGGTTTCAATATATTTTCCTAATATATATTCTTTTTCATGATTATATGGTTTCTCAATATGATTAATTTTTCTTATAATATTATTTTTAGTTTATAATATGGATAGAACCTGAAGGAATCTGGTTAACATTGACTATGATGTAATATTTGATGGTTTTGAGTATCCAAATTTGAAGATGACTAGAGTGAAAAATATTGTGATTTTTCATAATCGGCTATAAAAATATTCAATTAATAGAAAAAACATGGGTGACATTCCTAATTTGTAAAAAAAATAAACTAGAATTTTATAAATGTTAATGATATAATAAACATATAGGAAAAAAGATTTAGGTTATACATGTTAAGTAGGTGGTAAAAAATACCTAGAATAAACCCTTAGGTATAGGGGATGATTTTTTCTATGTGTAAATAAAATATATAAATAATTTGTATCTATTTTATTAGATTTCATAGAATCAAGGAACATATGAATTATCCTATTTGCTATCCTAAATTGATGGTTATCCCCTAAACAGTGAAAAGAGGTATTTTATTCAAACAATTTAAGATAAATTAATAACTTGTGTATGACTTAGTATTCATGAATTATTCTATAAATGTAGCATAAAAATTTCATTTTTTATAAGAATAAATAAAAATATCAATATTGTGTTAATTTTGGAAGTATATATGTCTTCATTTAATATAAAAATATTATTAATGGAAAACATCATGGGTTTTTGTGATTAAGTATCATAATAAGTTAAATGTCTTAAAAAATATTTTTTCTTTTTTTTATTATGGTTGTTTATAAATATTAATCATATTTTGGGGGAAATTTATTGAGATACAACCCTTTTGTTTTTTATATGTTCTAGTGAAACAATTATTCGAGGAATGAAATTACATTTTTTAAAAATAATATAAATTTTATTGGTCACCCAAGGGGTTTGTATTATAATAGTACTTGTTGTTATAAAATATTTTATTTGAATTTCATTAATATATTTTTTGGAAATAGATAACCCACATGTCAAGTGTCAACCTATAACAACCAAAAAGGCCATTGGGCTTGAACCCAAAATCTATGGATGACTAGGGTGTAATCATTTCCAGTAGACTATGCGAAAGAGAATATACAATTGTAAAACATAAATATAGATATGTTTTAGTACATATCACAGTACATAGTATTTCGTCAAGTTAACGGATATAGAAAAATGATTAAGTGGATTCTACAACCATTATCAATACTAGAATTGAAATGGGAATACATCATCATGGGTTTTGTCATTAGACTCATAAAAATATCATAAATGGATAATGCCACCTGGTATATAGTCGATTTCCAAAAAAACTCATAAAACATAATCAATATCCTAGAATATTTCTATCTAGATCGTCTTTCAGGGATATACATTTTTTATGTTGTAAGGTCTCATTGAGTACCACATTCCAATATGTGTGATCGAGGACTTTGATATACCTATATTTTCTAGAGAAAACTTTCTTATACACTATATAAATAGCCCAGTTTTAACATTTTGTATCACCCTTAGATATATAATTAGATTTATTGAAAAATTCAATCTCAATTTTATATGTAATGATCTTATTCTATAGATTTAAAATGTTTTTGTGATCAACACCTTCCCCATATTTTGTTTTCAGACAACAATTACTATTACTAGAGTATTCAAATATATCCTTATGAATCCCTTTATGGAAATAAATTCAAAAATCCAATGTACTGGGATAAAGTTAGACAAGAAATTTATTATGACTGGTCCTGACTAAATAAGTATCATATAAATTTAGATCCATTTAGCAACACATAATGGAAGCCCATAATTTCCAAAAATGAAATGAAAATAGTAATTGTTTTGATCTATAATTTCAACTTCGTGAGAAAGTTATTCTAAAAATTTCTCGATATAATAAAGAAAGAAAAACTTATCCATAAGTACATCATTCATATTGAAATTCCAAATCATATTAGGATTTTTGATTAACTATTGGTGCTTCCATCAGGATTTCCTCAGGTTTACAACCAGTTATATGTATGTCTCATGAGGATATACATTCCTTATACATAAAATTAACCAAAATGTTAGATTGTACGAATTGAGTATGATATTTATTATGTGGAAAAAATTATATAGACAGTAGATCACGTAGATAATGTTCTATGACCCAAGACCACTCACATCGTTAATGTTTTTTAGGGAAACCTAAATATTGATGAATTTATGTGAGATCCTAAGGATATAATAAGATATAATAAACCTCATATTTTTATAATAATGTTTTATAATTGTAAGGAAAAAAATAATTTTATGTTTCATATAATGTAGAAACCAAATATTATATAAATTATTTTACACAGATAAAATTCATGTATTTAATAGATAATGACTCAAATTATTTGTTACTCCCATTACCCCATTAACTTATTTTTAGTTATAAATTGATACATAATATATTTATATTCTTCCATTAATAATGACATTTTAGATCAAATATTATAACCCATTTATGACAAATATATATACATTCATTTCATTCTAAATATAAAATACATTTGGGGCCAGGTAATTCATATATTTACATAGTGATATAGCTTTAAATAAGAAATAATTCTATGAGATATGTGTCATTAAATCAGAATCATAATGATTTTTGTATGTACGTATTTTCTAAATATTTACATGGATACAGGGAAATGTGTAATTATTCAATATTAAACAGTAGTTCATCTATAGTAAATTATATATTTAAAAATTATTATAATTTATGTGAGAGAATATTATTATTAATTATATTTTATTTATATTTAATTACTACCATCGTTATTTGGAATTTATAGCTATATAATGAGGGATATGGTTCAAATATTTTCCTAGATGTGATTAATATGTTCATTTTTATTTATAGTGGTAAACCATACAAAGATATTTAGAACTAATGTCTCTAATGTGCGTTACAGATAGGGTGTCCATTTCATTATGTATATTCAAAAACATTGTATATTTTATATAAATTAATATATTATAACTTCTTAAAAATAATGAATTATAACTATAATTAGTGTGATAATAAAGGATTGTAAATTTTTAATAAAATATTATATCATGTGATATTTTTTATTTTAACATTATTAGATATTGATTCACATTGATAGAAGATATTATAAAGGTGTGATCAAGGATTGTTTTATATATACATGAGGATTGTCTTGGAGTTATTGAAAATATGGTTGGAAAATATATTTACGTCCAAAGGAATGATAGAAATGATTCACCTAGTGTATTATTTTACAAGAGTGTGACATATCCATTTATGTAAATATGAAAAAACACAAAAAAATCCACAACCATTGTGGACAGTGTCGTGGGGATAGAGAACATGCCACAATCTTCCATGTAAATTATTGTGGGATGGTGGAGTTATTATTGAAAAAAATAGGTAATTGGAAAGGGACCAACACTAGTTTTTCTTGTGTTGGAATTCTAGTCAACCTATGTGAAAAAACCAAGGTATATGGACCACACCCATGTTGATTTTTTCCATGGTTGATAAGTGATGTGAAAAAAAAAATATAATTACCATATATTATTTCAGAGTTCATGGGAACTTATGGAAATATAGAAAACAATTGTAAAAAATAACATAATATGTAATTTGTGTTAGAGATATTGTTCTATGTTGAATACATGATATTCAAATGTGGTTATCATATGATGTACCACTATTGTTGTGGTAGTGGACATGGTTGATAAATTAATGAATATTTATAAAACTTCTTGTAAAAGTTTATCATTAATATTATGTTCATTACATAGAAGTAAAACAAACAATATTCATCCATTGATCCATGGTGCAAGGTGTGTTTGTAAAAAGTTCATAAAAACTATTTATTTCCCCTTAGAGATGCATGAACTGACCATAAATTATTTTTAAATCATATTTATCATGATTATAATCTGATAAAGTAATATAAAATTTCATTCTTTCATTCAATATGGTGGTTTTATTTATAATTAATTCACACAACAAAATATATTTTATAGGATTACAAGAAATAGTTATTGATATTGTTTTCAGTAAATCACTGATAGAGTTAATAAAGGAGTTATGGGGGAAATGAATGACCAATAAAAAATATTTAATGTTTCTAGTGGATTGCACCATTGAATCCATATTTATGGAATAGGAGAATGTTTGTTTGATAGATTGAAATATACTCTACTCACTCAATGAACATCCAAATATTTTATCCCAAAAAAGAATAGTTACAGGAGAGGGAATATAAGTTAAAATATTTGGCACCATTGAAGACCAAATCAATGTATATGACTGATATTTCTATCCAACTTCATTTAATAAGTATTACATAAGTAGTTATTCAAATTTTTTGATGGGAAGTTAAAGAGGGAATTAATATATTTTCTATTAATTAATGAGGATGTATCACATGCTAGTGTTGTTGTAATGGTGAACTACTTGTCTATATACCGTGAACATTTGATCCTTTTTAGCTACATAGAGTGAATTAAAGGATGTTTGAGGGAGTTTCACTTGGGAAGCATTGCTTTTTACCAAAACCATTCTAGTTTGATTTTACCTATTTTTAAATGTTTTGATATTTATATTATTTTTGGTGAAGGAATAATAATTACGTCTTATCCCATGATTTTGCAATAGGAGGGTGAACATGGAAAATTACAATTCCTATAATTTCATTTTAAATTAACACAGAAAGATTAATAAATCTAATGAATAACCAATAAAATAGAATAATTAGTGACACTAAATGATGAGATGTCTAGGTAATATTTATAATGAGGGAGTTTAAGGTTCATGAGTTTTAATTGATAAATCAATTGCATATCATTATTCTCTAACTAATCATATCAGAGAAATCACATAATAATTTAATTATTTAACTAAAAAAGTTCCAAAAAATGGATAGGTTATTTTGTTGTGGATTTATTTTTTTCTATCTAATTTTTTAATATTCATGAAGAAATATATTATAAAAATTTAGGGATCCAATATTTAATGGAAAATTTTCAATTCATGGGCAATAAGGGCTCATATAGTTTTTGTATAATTAATATAGAGTTACTCAATAAGAGTCTAATAATAGATATGTTTTTTAAGAAAAAACATACTTATAATTAGGGAATATCATTTAAATAATTTAATTATTATATAAGTCAAAGTTGAATTAATTTGGGATCTTGAGTTTGGATTATATAAAAATATAAGTAATGATAGGTTATCTAGAGTAATGTGAATGAATTTGGAAGATTTTTTTTCGAAAAGATGAATGGAATTTCAATAAAAAATTAAAGATGAACAAAACAATGGCATCCAACATATTATTTTATACTTATGAATTAAAATAATATCCATATATTTTTTCAAAATCTAACACTTATATAAAAAAGGATATGAAATTTCACACCCTTTATTGGAGATAAAAATGATATGTAATTATTATTTTAAAGAGGAATCAATATCGAATTAATATTATAAGGAATTATTATGAAATGAAAATAATGATCGACATAGTATCATGAAAGAAATGAACATAAAAATAATTAAATATTTTCCAAGGAAAAAATGGGTTTAGAATGAAGTGTGGTTGTAAATTTCAACAATTAGAAAAAATGAACATAGATGAATGAATCAAGTAAAACTACCGAATATCCTTAATAATATATCATAATGTAAATATATTTATCGATTGAGTTGAAGGATAGAATCATATCTATCAGGACCCAACATCAAGAATGAAAATAATCAAGGATGGATGGAACTTTAGATAATAATTTGATGGTTTCATAGTCGAATTTAAATTAATTTAAATAAGTGTAGTTGAGGAGAGGAAAACATTACATGATAAGATAACAAGGCTTCATAATTAATACTTATATGAATCAAAGGTTATATAGATGAAATATGAAAGAAAATATTTCTTCCATAAAAAATATGGTAGTGATTTTCCTTTAAAAAAGTTGAACCAAAATTATTATATTGTTTATTATTAGAGAACATAATTAGTACATTTATAGGTTCTATAAATCCCATTTATGTCATTAAAACTCTATAAGTAAAAATGTCTTATTAAAGGAGGGATAAAATGTGATCTAAATCTTATTGTAGTGGTTTCATTTCTTATCTCTACGATCATAGAATATGGTAGTACAATTGGAGGAATTTAGGGAAGGATAATAACCCCATATGGACTCGCTCTACTCATATGAAATATTCAATGGAATATTATCCTAAATGATGGCTTATTTAGGTGGATAATATATATAGTTTTGTTATGATGATAGCGTACCTCAATGAATAGTGTATAAATCACAATGATTTTGTAACTAAAAATAATGCAATTTGAAAGAGATTTAGAATTAAGAAATTAAAATAGATATTCTTTTATATCTATGGGTAAAGAGTGGAACAATAATATGTTAAATCCAATTAATCTAGATATTTAATGAAATATTTTTTTCAAATAAATTTTATTTTTTCAATAGCATTAGCAACACACAATGTGATGATTTAATGAAACATGACACACTCTCAAAATATTATTATTTAATATGAGAGTAATCTCATAGTTTTTGAATGGGTTTTGTGATTAGGATTATTTAAATTAAGAAAGTATATGGTTTTAACCTATATATATTAAATTAATTGGTGATTAATTAGATATAATTTAAAATAATATTCATTTGAGAATAAAGGAATATTTTTTCTGAAAAAATACCCTTATAAAAAATGTTTTTTACCATAATAAATAGCATAAATCAATTTTAGGGAATTATTTTAGTTAAATTAATATATTATATATTAAATACAATGTTTAAAATTCATATTATGTGTTTTTAGATATAATAAAATATAAATAAAATTCAACACCTAAAAACATTGTATTTTAAGAAGCAGTTTTGTCAAATTTTGAACCCTTAATTTGAAATTTAAATTTTCAAAATTTATAATATATATTTTAATAAATAAATAATTTTTTGAAATTATAATGTCTCAATTATTTTAGGGATAATGTTTTAGAATATATTTAGAAAATAAATTTCTAGATGAATAATGAAAAGTACATGTCTTTAATTAGAATATTTATTTATTTAAATGCAATTAAAAACAAGAAATTTATTTTAATAAGTTTTTAAAAGTATAATCAGTTAAATTATATATATATTAATATAATTTAGTTCAATTAAATATATATATTTTATTTTGTTGTGAAAGTGTTTCTTTATTTTGAATAATTTGTCTTCAAAATAACTGCTTTCACATCACATATGTGGGTTTAATTTTAAATTTCATGTTTCTAATTATACAGAAGAAACCTTTGAAAATAAATTACATATTTTGAAAAATAATAATTTAAATAATAAAATAATGTCAAATTAATTTTTTTATCATAATTAATATTATACACAGTAAACAATAATTTCAACAATTTTAGTTAAAATGCGTTTATCAGGCGGTGGGGTAAACTAAAATGATAATCTGTAAATTACCTATAGAAATATCCAAAACCTATTTTAGGGGAATATATTTTCCTTTTTACCTAATATTGATTATAATGGACTATTTTGGATGCCATAGGTATGAGAAAAACATGGGTACACTATTTTCATTTAAAAATTTACATGTTTTCTACTCACCTTACTTATAAATGTCCTCCCCTTTCCTCCAATCTGAAAAATTATAAAACCCTATGGCTTAAATAATAAATTCTAAAATATAATACTTACCATCATCCGGAAATCCTATATTAATTCTGATAACAAAAATCCAATCTAGTAATGATTAGGTTATACATAAATGATTATCTGAAGAAGAGGTTGTAACGCCCCGACCCCAGTTACCCAGAGTCGGTGCATTATTACATAACATTGGAATGGTCACAAGAAAGATCAAATATCGAAAGTCCGATTGGTTTAGTAGCCTTGGAAACACTAGATATATTCATAAAGTATTACATTACATTATAAAGTAAAAAACTATTACAACAATATATTTTCTCCATTGTCCACACTATTATCCCCTCATAATATCCCTGTAGGTAATTCATAATTTACTTCTTCACATCTAGGAAAAAAATAAAACATAGAAAAGGGGTGAGCTCAAATTCCCAGTAAGGATAACAATATAGTGGAAACTTTCATAAATAATAATAAACATTTAAGGCAGTGTATAACTAAAACAAAATCCTTTTAAACTTGAAATTCAACATAGTATGGAAAAAATAAAATGAAATTATGCCATTTAATTATTAACATGGATATTCTACTAATCGAATAATCACATGCAATATCAATAACCACATTCATAATGATGGAATACATAATGACATACTATCATAACCACATAGCCAAGGCCTCGTTCCAAGACTACAAATTAGATTTTTCCAAGGCCTTGTGCCAAGACACTAGTTTGTCTCATGAGACCTACCGATGCATCGAGGATCTATAGCGGGCTCCACCCGTCACATATTAAGTCCAATGCATTCCCATATGAAAAGGTTCAAACATAACACAATCATCCGTATTAAAACTAGCATACGAAATGTAAATAATTCATCCATAAACCATGAATGGTATAAAAATAAAACATCCATAGTAAAAAATATCACAAAACCTTCAATAATATATTGAAGTTTTGTATCATAATAAATCAACTTCAAATAAGCATAAAATCCATCAAAGGATGTTGACATAGATGAAATCAAAACTCTTTTTAGAATAATATCTCTTTTTATTTTGAAATCATTTAAGAGTCATATATTTATAAAATATAATATTTTCGTTGAAAATATTCTTATAAGATTTTAAGGGAAGATTCAAAGATTTTATATTGGTGGAAAATAGCCACCCCCGCCGTATAAGTTAAAAAAACATTCTTACTTTAATTCTATCGAAAAGGTTAAAAATCACCTTATTGTGAAAACGGCGGAAAGATTCCTTTATAAACCACTTATTAAAAGTTAAACAAGGGTATAAATGAATTTAACCCATATTATTTTAAATTGTAAAAATGTTTTGAAATACATTTATAAGAAACATGGATGTGGATGATAAAGAAATCCCAGTAGATTATTACGTATAAACAATCTCGGATAATGAAGAGATTGAGAAATAAACCCTTACCTTGTACTTTTACTTGGTTGGGGGTAGGTTAACCTCCTGTATAATGGTGAAATAATTTTTATTAAATTATAAAATAATAATATACATTAATATGATATCATATATGATCTTTTAATATTGATTTGTTAATAATATATTTGTATTATCGTTGTTTCGGGTGCTAACTTACTCATTTTCTTTTATATGTTTTGTTACGTAAGCTATGTTTTCATGGATAGGTTGTATGTTAATCATATCCAGAATGATATCAAGTACTTAGATACTATTATTAATCATAAAATGAGAATTATACTTGAATGGATACAATGGAGAATGAATCTCATCGCGTTCGTGGAGACGGTAGTCCGTACGTACGCACGAGCGAAAATAAAATTATTTTGATATTAAAATAATATATAATTGGATGGTATATAATATATAAAGAATAATTATCATGTTATATTTATTATTTACATGAGTTACCCATCATTATTATACCCCATCCAAATAATACTTTATTGAATAACAATTACACCACGACGTGGAGACGGTAAGCCGTACGTACGCACGTATGGTGACATGTTATTCAAAGGATGGATAAAATAATGAATATGGTTGTACCATATTTTTAATAAAATCAATGTATATATATGATACTGGAGTTATTATTTTAGAATGATAATAACAAAGAAGGAAGAAGTGGATGAAGAAAGGAACTTGAAAAAATGGTGGTGAAATCATTACCTCTTCTTCGGGTTCTTCCTTTTGATTTGATTAAAAGGGCTCATAGGTTGGCTTTCTGACTAAATTAAGGCCTCTAGGATGAAGTGAGGGAAGTTTAAAGAGTAGTTTGGCAGAGTTTGGCCGATCCAAAAGGCTTTGAAGGTGTGATTTAATGAGAAGGGTGTGTGCCCTTTTATAAGAGGGGTGAGGGGCACCTTTGGAAAAGCTAGAAATATTATTTTATAATAAATTCATATTCGGTTTATAATGGTTCCAAAGTGGATTATTTAAATGTTATGGTTGGGATAGGTCGAAAACCACTCAAACAATAGAATTTAGATAGGTTTGGGGCATTATACTAACCTTATCTTTAAGTATTAACTCTTAGTTAATTAGTTTCACTTTTACAATGTCTCTTTGTATTTTTATATTATATGGTTAATAAACATACTATATACATCAGAGAGACCCACAAGTGGTCCATTAACGATAAAAATATCATGATATAAGTCTCTTTGTATAACCTTAGATTATTAGGAATTTAATATTAATTAATAATATAATATTTGTTTTAAAAACTCTTTTATATCAATGTTGACACTATTCAATAATTGATTTTTTTGTGAAAATCATAACAGAATGATTACTTAGAAAAAAGTAACTTAAGTCAATCTTAACATGTCATATTAACCTATAAAATTAGTTTAATTCATTAAAAGTCTCAAATTATATTTATTTGGGTATTTATAATATCAATTATTTTAATTTTTCATTAATTAGGTAATTGCTGCATCATCATTGTGTCAAAAATAAAGTAAATTATTTAATGTCTAAAAATTATAAATAAAATATAATTATGTAGGAAATCATTTTTGATTTCTAATGAATATTTATAGAAGAAAATCCAACATATATAACCATATGTAAATATTGTTTTTATAAAAGATATATGCTTGTGTCATTTTTGTATTCATTTTAACTTAATTAAAATAAAGTGTCCCTATCACTTACAAGTGGCACCATGGGGTCCCAAAATCGACCCAAAGATGCCCATTGTCAGAAATGTATCAACCAATAGTGTTAGGACACGTTTTAGGGTAATTAGTTATCATTATAATATTTTTTTAACCCTTATTTACCGGATTTACACTTTAACCATGATAAATAAAATATTTACCGAAGTAATTATTCAAAATGTATAAAAATAAAAGTTACCTATTTACACAATTTGAACATCCTGATTCCAAATATGGAATCCATTTTTCCAAATTCAAAACACAGAAGTGGCAAAAATTAATTTAAAATTAATTCCTGCTGTCAAAACAGAAAACATGTTTTTAAGATATAACAACTATCAAAAGATTGATACTTGTTTATGTTCAGTTTAATTGTGAAATTTTGTCCAATGACAAACATTTTATTAAATT
Source organism: Viscum album (assembly GCA_963277665.1). Classification (NCBI taxonomy): domain Eukaryota; kingdom Viridiplantae; phylum Streptophyta; class Magnoliopsida; order Santalales; family Viscaceae; genus Viscum; species Viscum album. The sequence continues at coordinate 1,065,138,843 of OY728140.1, forward strand.
ATAAAAATATATTCTAAATATACTTTAAAACCACTAAAATTAATAATTTATCACTATTAATTATTTTGAATAAAAAAGTTATTTTTAATTAAAATTTAATAATTTTAACTATTCATCAAAATATTAAAGTTATCCAAAAAGTACCAAAATTTCACCTTAGGCTAAATTCGATACTCTGAATCCAAAAATGATGTCCATTTTGAGAGATAAAATTTATAAAATTTTAAAAAGTTGGTATTACTATTCATAATAACTAGTTTGACTGGTTGTGGTGTGTTAGAACTCGATGTTGCGTACAACACATGCTATCACATTATTCAAAGAGAAACGTACCATAAAAGCTTGGGTTGTTACATTCTCCCCTACTTAAAAATAATTGTGTCCTCGATATTTCTAGAATACTGCCTCATGAAAAGACTCGGGTGGTTCTTCATCATATGTTCCTCGGGTTCCCACGTTGCCTCTTCCATCTTATGGTTTCTCCACAAAACTTTTACCAGACGTGTCGTCCGGTTTCTCAATACTTGTTCTCTTGTATCAATAATCTTGACGAGTTCTTCGCAATAAGACAGATCGGGTTCCAGTTCTAATTCCTCATAGGTGAGTACATGCATTGGGTCATGCACGTATTTCCTCAACAGGGATATGTGGAACACATCATGAACTTTGGAGAGACTTGGCGGCATTGCCAATCGGTAAGCTACAGCCCCAATTCGTTCTAGAATTTGGAAAGGTCTGATGTACCTAGGACTCAATTTATCTTTCTTACCAAAATTTATGAATCCCTTCCATGGAGATACCATCAGGAAAACATGATCACCGAATTGAAATTCCAAATCCTTCCTTCGATTATCGGCATAGCTCTTCTGCCTACTTTGAGCTACTTTGATGTGATTTTGGATTACCTTCACCTTTTGCATCGTTTCATCCACCAGTTCTGGGCCTACAAGTTTTATTTCACCAACGTCATCCCAACAGGTTGGTGTGTGACATCTCTTTCTTTATAAATCTTCATATGGTGCCATCTGAATACTCGAATGGAAGCTATTGTTATAGTAAAATTCTACCAGAGGTAAATTATGATCCTACATACCCTGAAAGTCAAGTGAGAAGGATCTCAACATGTCTTCTAAGATTTGAATATTTCATTCTGGTTGTCCATCTGTTTCAGGGTGGTAGGCAGTGCTCAAATGAAGTTCAGTATCCAGGGCTTTCTGAATACTTTTCCAGAATCTAGAAGTAAAACGGGGATCAAGATCAGAGACAATCGATAGGGGTACTCAATGAAGTCTCACAACTTCATTAATATATAGTCTTTCTAGGCGTTCCAGTGGTAGATCTTCTCTTATAGCAAGAAAATGTGCTGACTTGGTAAGATGATCAAAAATGACCCATATTTCATCGTTAGTTCTAGGAGTCTTTGGTAGCACCATAACAAAGTCCATCGTAATATTGTCCCATTTCCACTCCGGTATGGGAAGAGGTTCCATGACTCCTCTAGGCTGTTGCCTTCCAGCTTTCACTTGTTGACAAACCATACATCTTGAAAAAAAATCAGAAATCTCCCTCTTCATGTTGTCCCACAAAAACTGTTCCTTCAAATATCGATACATATTGGTGCACCCATGGTGTATAGAAAACTTGGAACTATGAGCATCATCCAACAATTCACTCTTTAGATCAGGTATATCGGGAACCCAAATTCTCTTCCAGAATTTCAAAATTCCATCTTCATACACAAAGTCTCTCAATCTCCCATCATTCACAGCTTTAATCTTCTTTTGAAATTCTTCATCATCGGTCTGAGAACTTTTAATCCTTTCTAGTAAAGATGGTTTGGAAACAATTTGAAAACGAATTGATGTTTCACCTTCCATGGTTACTCCCATGTACATCATCACTAGATCCATGAAAATTGGATCCCTTTCAATTCTCATATTGGTCAACTCTCCATTATCTTTTCTGCTCAAAGCATCTACCACATTGTTTGCTTTCCCTGGGTGGTAGTGTATCGTGCAATCATAATAATTGAGTAATTCAAGCCGTCTCCTTTGCCTCATGTTGAGTTCTTTTTGTGTGAAAATATACTTCAAAATCTTGTGATCAGTATAAATCTCACATTTTCACCCTAGAGGTAGTGCCTCCATATATTCAATGAAAATATCACAGCTGCTAACTCGAGATCATGAGTGGGATAGTTTTGCTCATGAATTTTCAACTGTCGTGATGCATAGGCAATAACCCCATCATTCTATATAAGGACACAACTGATTCTCTTCTTCGATGCATCACTATAAATAATGAACCCATCATTCCCCGATGGTAGAGTCAATATAAGAGAATTGACTAATCTTCTCTTCAGTTCTTTGAAACTTTCTTCAAAATCTTTTTTCCAAACAAATTTAACCCCTTTACGTGTGAGCTTCGTTAATGGGTTAGCCAATCGGGAAAAATTCTGGACGAAACGTCAAAAATAACCTGCCAAACCAAAAAAACTGCATACCTTAGTTATACTCGTAGGTGCTGGCCATTCTTGGATTGCCTTGATCTTAGATGGATCAATAGAGATTCCATATTTAGAGACAATATGGCCAAGAAAAGAAATCTCATGAAGCCAGAATTCACACTTGCTAAACTTCCCATATAATTCATGTCTTCTCAGAGTCTTCAGGATAATGCACAAGTGACTTTCATGATATTCATGGATTTTAGAGTATACTAAGATATAATCAATAAATACCACCACAAATTCATCGAGATATTCTTGAAAACTCTGTTCATCAGATCCATGAATACAGAGGGTGCATTAGTCAATCCAAAAGGAATTACAGTAAAATCGTAATGCCTATACCTAGTTCGAAATGATGTATTCGGAATGTCTTCCTTCTTCACACACAACTGATGGTATCCAAATCGAAGGTTATTCTTTGAAACGTATTGAGCTCAGTGCAGTTGGTCAAATAAATCATCAATGCGAGGTAGGGGATACTTTTTCTTTATTGTTATAGCATTGCTCTCACGATAGTCGACACATAACCTCATAGATCCATCTTTCTTTTTAACAAAAAGAACAGGGGATCCCCATGGAGAAACAATAGGGTGAATAAATCCCTTATTACTCAATTCCTCTAGTTTTTTCTTTAGTTCAACTAATTCCACAGTGTCCATTCTATAAGGGGACTTCAATATAGGCCTTGATCCAGGAATTAAATCAATGGAAAACTTAACTTCTCGTTCTGGAGGATGCCCAGGTAAATCTTCCCGAAATACATCTACATATTCTTTCACAACAGTGACATCATCTATTAGAACATTCCTTTCCACACCCATAGTCATTTCATTCTCTTACTCCCGAATAATTTAATTTAGTTGAGCTACTGGGGGTGGATCTAGATAAGAATTAGGTGGTGATGATTCGTCTCTAAAGATAAGGTGTTCCTTATCATCATCTTAAAAAATCGTAACCTCCTTCTTATTACAATAAATAATTGCATCTAAATCCGAAAGCCAATCCATAATGAGGATTATATCAAACTCAATCATAGGTTTGATGATGAGATCAGTAGATAAAGAACATTTATGTTCTCTAATAGGGACCGATTCACAAAACTTTGTTACAATGATACTTTGCTTATGAGTTTTAACTGACAACTCCCTTGTTAAATAAAATTGGAAATATCTAATTCTCTTAGAAAACTGGGAATATATGAAATAATACGATGATCGAGAATCAAATAATTCATTTTCTAAACTTGAGGAAACCATTAAATTACCTGCCACCACATCTTTCGGAGCTTCTACCTCAGCAGTAGTGATAACATAAGCTTGGCCTTGATCCCTTGGACTTTTCTGAGGTATTTTCTCCTGCGCTTAGGAAATTCATTTACATAATGTCCCATATCCCTACAATTGTAGCACTGAACATTGGTGGGTTCCTTCTTCCCTTTGCAATCACGTGCTTGGTGGTATTTTTCACCACACTAGTATAAACACCCATTCCCTTCAAGAAAGTACTGGGGTGTTTATTCCCACATTTAGCACAGGATGGATATTCAACCATTCCCTTATTCCCCTTATTTCCATTCCCAGATTGATCAGTAGATCTCTTCTTCTCTTGCTATGATTTAAATTCCTAAGACTTAGATAATTCCTTTTTGGTCTTGATAGCACATGAGACAATGTCTTCGTATGATAAAAAGGATTATGAGACTAATGCATGAAGAAGAAAAGGTTTTAAACCATCAAAACAATGATCAATATTACTTCTTGGGTTACATATATAATCTCCGGCATACCTTTCTAACCTTGTAAAGTTATCCTCATACTTTGCGACATTCTCATACTCTATTTGTCTCAGACTCAGAAATTGCCTTTTCATATCTGCTCGATGGTCGCATGGAAAGTATTTTTCTAAAAACATATCTTTGAACTCCCTCCATTCAATATTTGATAATTCATCATCTTACTTTGTGTTTTGAATCAGTGACCACCATTGATCAGCATCTCCAGTGAGGCGGTAAACTGCCATGATAACTTTTTCCCTTTCACTACTCCCCAATGCCAGAAATATTTTTTCTAGGGAATTTATCCATGGCTCAGCTACTAAGGGATTTGTACTCCCATTGAACGTTGGTGGTTGTTGCCTCATGAAGTGATCTAACATTGATCCTCCACGCTGCGGATCAGGGTGCTCCATGCGGGTATGGTTATTATTCATAACCTGAGTGATTTGTCCTAGTATGGTAATTAGCTGATCGGCACCAGTTGCATCACTAGCTCCACTATAATTATCTTTAGTAGAAAGGCAATCCCTACATGGAGTGTGTGCATTGATACGATTTCCATTTCTTCCACTAGGCGCCATTTCTAAACAATGGCACAAACTAGATCAGTTTATGAATCAAAATAAATAATCCCATACTTATAAAACACTTAACATAAATTGAAATATTTATGGATATAATCCATAATCATAAAAATGTTTTCTTTGAGGCAGTATATACTCATAAAAATTTCATAATGATTTGTAAAAAAAATGAGAGTTATCCTAAGCATATCCCCCGAGAGTGTCATAACCATGAGTGGAGCAAGGCCCGTTGTCGTGCACCAGTTCCCATTCGAGTCTATTTCAAAGCGGTGTTTTCGGGTTTTACCCCTAGGTACATCTATGCCAGAGCTGCCTCTACCTGATCGTATTCAGATAGGGATGTATTGCTCGGAAAACTCACAAAATCTCTACAATACAAAAATTCTAGGATGTTCTTCTATACTAATCCTAAAAGTTCATCTTAGGTCTACGTGCTTTAATCAGAGTTTATCGAAATCTAGCTTCCAAGGTTTGTACTAAACTTCCTCTGATACCAACTGTAACGCCCTAACCCCAGTTACCCAGAGTTGGTGCATTATTACATAACATTTGCATGATCACAAGAAATATAAAATCTCCAAAGACCGATTGGTTTAGTTTCTTTTGTAACACTAGATATGTTCATAATGTTTTACATTACATCATAATGTGAAAAACTACTTCAACAACATATTGTATCCATAGTACACACTATTATCCCCTCATAATATCCCTATAGTTAATTCATAATTTACTTCTTCACATCCTGGAATAAAATAAAATAGAGAAAAGGGGTGAGCTCAAATGCCCAGTAAGGATAACAATATAGCAGAAACTTTCATAAATAAGAATAAACATTTAAGGCAGTGTATAACTAAAACAAAAGCCTTCTAAACTTGAACTTCAACATAGTATGGAAAAAATAAAATGAAATAATTCCATTTACTTATTCACATGGATATTCTACTAATCAAAAAATCACATGCAATATCAATAACCACTTTCATAATGATGGAATGCATAATGCCAGACTATCATAACCACATAGCCAAGGCCTCGTGCCAAGACTACAAATAATATTTTTCCAAGGCCTTGTGCCAAGACACTAGTTTGTCTCATGAGACCTACCGATGCATCGAGGAGCTATAGCGGGCTCCACCCATCACATATTAAGTCCAATGCATTCCCATATGAAAAGGTTTAAACATAACATAAACATCCGTATTAAAACTAGCATACGAAATGTAAATAATTCATCCATAAACCATGAATGGTATAAAAATAACACATCCACAGTCAAACATATCACACAACATTGAACAATATATGGATGTTTTGTATCATAATAAATCAACTTCAAATAAGCGTAAAATCCATCAAAGGATGTTGACATAGATGAAATCAAAACTCTTTTTAGAGTAATATATCTTTTTATTTTTAAATCATTTAAGAGTCATATATTTATAAAATATAATATTTTCTTTGAAAATATTCTTATATACTTCTAAGGGTATCTTCAATGATTTTATAATGGCGGAAAATAGCCACACCCGCCGTATAAGTTATAAAAAACATTCTTACCTTAATTCTGTCGAAAAGGTTAAATACCACCTTGTTTTGAAAACGGCGGAAAGATTCCTTTATAAACTTCTTATTAAAAGTCAAACAAGGGTATAAATGACTTTAACCCATATTCTTGTAAATAGTAAAAATGTTTTGAAATACATTTTTAAGAATCATGGATGTGGATGATAATGAAATCCCAGTAAATTATTACGTATAAACAACCTCAGATAATGAAGAGATTGTGAAATAAACCCATAACATGTACTTTTCCTTGGTTGGGGGTAGGTTAACCTCCTTTAAAATGGTGAAATAATTGTTATTAAATTATACAAGAATCATATACATTAATATTATATCATATATGATCTTTTAACATTGATTTGTTAATAATATCTTAGTATTATCGTTGTTTCGGTTGTTAACTTACTCCTTTTATTTTATATGTTTTGTTACCTAAGATATGTTTTTCATGGATTGGTTGTATCATAATCATATCCGAAATTATATCAAGTCCTTAGATACTATTATTAATAATCAAATGAGAATTATACTTGAATGGATATGATGTAGAATGAATCTCTTCACATTTGTGGAGACGGTAGTCCGTACGTACGCACGAGCGACAATATCATTCTTTTGATATTAAAATAATATTTAATTGGATGGTATATCATATATACAGAATCATTATCATGTTATATTTATTATTTACATGAGTTACACATCGTTATTATTCCCATCCAAATAATAATTTATTGAATAACAATTACACCATGCCGTGGAGATGGTAAGCAGTTCGTACGCACGTATGGTGACATGTTATTCAAAGGATGGATAGAATACTGAATATGGTTGTACCATATTTATAATAACATCATAGTATATATAAGATACTGGAGTTATTTTTTTAGAATGGTAATAACAAAGATGGAAGAAGTGGAAGAAGAAAGGAACTTGAAAAAGGGTGGTGAAATCATTACCTCTTCTTCGGGTTCTTCTTTTGATTTGATCAAAAGGGATCTTAGGATGGATTTCTGACTAAAGTAAGGCCTCTAGGATGAATTTAGGGAAGTTTAGAGAGTATTTGGGTAGAGTTTGGCTGAAGGAAAAGGCTTTGAAGGAGTGAGTTAATGAGAAGGGAGAGTTCCCTTTTATAAGAGGGGTGAGGGGTACCTTTGGAAAAGCTAGAATTACTATTTTATAATAAATTAATATTCGGTTTCTAATGGATACAAAGTGGATTATTTAAATTTTAAGGTGGGTATAGGTCAAAAACCACTCAACAAGTATAATTTTGATAGTTTTGAGTCATTATACTAACCTTATCTTTATGTATTAACTCTTAGTTAATTAGTTTCACTTTTACAATGTCTCTTTGTATTTTTATATTATATGGTAAATAAACTTACTATATACATCCAAGATACCCCCAAGTGGTAAATTAATGATACACCTATCATTATATAAGTCTTTTGGAAGAACCTTAGATTTTTAGTAATTTAATATCAATTAATAATATAATATTTGTTTTAAAAACTCTTTTATGTGAATTTTGACACTATTCAATAATTGATTTTTGTGAAAATCATAACAAAATGATTACTTCGAAAAAAGTCACTTAAGTCAATAATAACATGTCATATTAACTTATAAAATTAGTTTAATTCATAAATAGTCTCAAATTATATTTATTTGGGTATTTATAATATCAATTATTCTAATTTTTCATTAATTAGGTAATTACTACATCATCATTGTGTTATTAATAATGTAAATTATTTAATGTCTAAAAATTATAAATAAAATATCATTATGTAGGAAATCATTTTATATTTATAAATAATATTTATAGTCGAAAATAAAACATATATAACCATATGTAAAAATTGTTTTTCTAAAAGATATATGCTTGTGTCATTTTTGTATTCATTTTAACTTAATTAAAATAAAGTGTCCCTATCACTTACAAGTGGCACCATGGGGTCCCAAAATCGACCCAAAGATTCCCACGGTCGGACATGTATCAACCAATAAGGTTAGGACTCATTTTAGGGTAATATGTTATTATTATAATATTATTTTTTAACCCTCATTTACCGGATTTACCCTGTAACCATGGTAAATAAAATATTTACCGAATTAATTATTCAAAATTCCTAAAAATAAAAGTTACCTATTTACACAATTTGAACGTCCTGATTCCAAATATGAAATCCATTTTTCCAAATTCAAAACACATAATGGGCAGAAATTAATTTAAAATTAATTCCCGCTGTCAAAACAAAAAACGCATTTTTATGATATAATAACTATCAAAAGATTGATACTTGTTTATGTTCGGTTTAATTGTGAAATTATGTCCAATGACCAACATTGTATTAAATGGTAAAACTATATTCTAAATATACTTTAAAACCACTCAAATTCATAATTTATCACTATTAATTATTTTGATTAAAAAAGTTGTTTTTAATTAAAATTTAGTAATTTTCAGTATTCATCAAAATATTAAAGTTATCAGAAAAGTACCAAAATTTCACCTTAGGCTATATTCGATACTCCGATTCCAAAAATAAATTCCATTTTGAGAGATAAAGTTTATAAAATTTCAAAAAGTAGGTATTACTATTCATAACGGCTAGTTTGATTGGTTGTGGTGTGTTAGAACTCGATGTTACGAACAACACATGCTATCACATTATTCAAAGAGAAACGTACCGTAGAATCTTGGGGTGTTACAAAGGTAATGTTTTAAGATATGTGTTTCTATATAACATATTCTTAAAACACCATAAAATATTCTATATATGTAATTTTATAATTAAAATAGTACCTAACATATAATTATATGTCATTATATTTATTTTAAAAATTATATCCATCAACACTTCCATAAATGGGATACAATATCAATGACTCTTTGTATAGTGGACTACCACTTCATGACTTGATATTATTCAGTTTCTTTCACCTCCCATCCACAGATTGATACAATAATAGATCTAATATATATATATATATACACGATATTTATTATATTATTATACATTTGTAATTATAATAACAGATGTTACTTGTTTGCTCCTATCCCTTTGAAAAATAATAATATCGCTCGTGTGTATGGTGGATTGTTGCCTCATAAAAGGATGTGATGTGTCATACATTTCTATTTTACATTAATGGTTTTATGGATATATTAAATTAAAAAATAATATATTTTTTCATATTTATTATTCTATATTTATGATATCACATATTCAATATTACTTTACATTCTGTGGGGGATATGATATTGGTGTTCATGTGTATGAATAACTACCGCATAATGAAGCGATACGACTCATTTCCCTGAAAAAAAATTATGGAATGAAATCATGGTAAATTTAATGAATATATGTGATATATTTTTAAATGATATTATTATTTTTAATTTAATAAATTATTTTTCCTTCTTTAATAAATTTTTTAAAGAAAATGTAAACTATATTTGGGGTTATATATGGCCTATCATCCCTATGAATAATGTATTTCGTTTTCAATCACTATATTTTATGGATAAATATAAATAAATTTAAAATAAATATATATGATATTTATATCATAGTTAATATTCATGTAATGATGGAACCAGGATCAAAGTATGAGAACTAAAAATTAAAAATCATAACATACATGAATCAATAATAGTTATTACCCAAAATTTGATTTTATCATGAAATTATTAATAAAAGTGTAATTAATGATCATAAGTAAATCATTTATGATATGATATATATAATTAAGGATATATAATATATTTATAGTAAAATTACATGTATTATACATGTGGTTTTAATGTTTTTATTGATGTTGAGACTTAAGGATATAGATTTCCATTTGACAAGAATTTTCTATGAGAGAAATGTCCTATCCCCCACATGATTCTTTTATATAGTCTATATAATGAACATAAATATCTTTTATTTTTATTATCCGATAAATTTTTCAGATTTACATATTAATTCTATGATATATTTCTTTGTATTTTTAATGAATCAATGTTACCTATTTAGTAAGGGATTTTTTTATCAAATTATCTTTTATGGGAAACATGTTATTATATAGACCATTATTATTCTATGAATGATGTTATTAATATTTTTATTACTTATTATATAATCCCTTTAATGATTTTATATGAAATGTGCATAATGTGTGTGAAATATTACTATTTTAATACTAAGTATAATTTTTGAGCATTTTTATAAGTAGTCCTATTGAGTCAGTTTACTATTTTATTTATAACTATCACCCTACTGATCAAAATTTTGTGGTTATTGTTTTTTTGGATTCCCAATTCAATATAAAACATTTCAATAGAAGGCATCATGGACTAATGTTTCCATTTTAATGCCCATATGGACCACACAAGGAGACTAAAAAATTTGTGAAGAAACTGGACCAGCCATAAAGATTTAATTTCTGAGCTCAAACAGGAAGCCCAAATTCTTTTATTCTCCTAAAATGTTTGGGTGATAATTAATGGAGTATTGGATAAAAATTTCAAGGCCCAAATCTAAATACAATATTCCCAACTAATGCTTTGAAACTCAGACTACATTTTTGGCCAGGAATTAAAATGAGTACAGTGTTGATGACATGGATCCTGATATAGACATCATTTTGAGATGACATTTTTCAGTGTGAAAGAGAAGATATAGCCGGAAGACTTTTTTGACTACATCATTCAGTTTTGAAGGTATCTTTATTTTTAAAAACCCTTTCACAATTTGGACATCAAAAAAATTGGATTGAAATGGACAGATTAAATTTGTTTAATAAACCAACCATAACTTTGGATACATAGGTCCAAATGACTACAAATGTTGGGAGAGGTCAGAAAACATTATTATATAAAAATTTTAATAAGGAGATATATTGATATTCGGCTGTCTGAATAGCCAACATGGTGATGCAAGTGGAGGGACAGATTGGGAATGAACATTGTCCACTTCCTTAGGCTATAAATACATTCCCCTCCTCTCCTTCAAGGGGTTTTGCATTTCAGAAGAGAGTAGAACATATTGGAATGAAAAAATCATTTCCAAGGGCTTAGGAGGACCTTCCATACTCATGTTTTCACTTGAGATACCCTTCCTCCTCTCTTTGTTTCCTTTCACTTTTGTGTTGTTCGTCGTTTATAAACATGTAATTTTGTGCTTTGTAATTTTGTTTTAATGAAAATTTATTCTTCAATATCTCTTATTATCATCCAAAATCTATAGTTTAATATTAATGTTCTTAAAATAGTTTAAATTCAGTTCAATACCCTTCCCTTCTTTTTCTTCCTCATTTAATCGAAAATCTGTTTTTAATTATCATCATTATTTGTGTGTGTCTGTTCGATGTACCACTCTTTTCTAATCCCTTTCTTTTTCTTCTCTTGTGAATTCATCATCATAAATATATAACCCATATTAATATTAAAATCAATTTCCATGTAAATATATTAATGGGGTGAGTCAAAATGTATGTATGTTAAGTGATTGAGAGTATTTTCTTGATGAATATTCTTTAATTTAACATTGTGTATGTTGGACTTAACATGTCAAGGATTAATGAATTGTTTTGTTTAACATGTGGTTTCCATGGATTATTAGAACCATAAATACACTACCATCAACAAGCTCTAATTTAGATTAGAACACTATGTTATGTTAAGTCTTGGATTAAAGCCTTAACACTTAGTAATTTCAATCAACATTATCTTGAAAAGTGGGTGTTAAAATAACTGCAATATAAAGCAAAGCTCCAGGATATCACAAGACAAATCCCTAAAAATGAACTCACCACAATATTTATCAAATGTATAAATCAATCTCTAATCACTAATCACTTCATTTAAGCTCTGCAAACAAACACCCTTATCAAAATACAATCAACTAAAAACAAAAAACTATTACAAAGTATCATCTCTAAGGATTCGACCCGAGTACTGCTATACACATTAGCAGAGCACCGGAACCTTGACTGGTCAATTGGCGACAATTGGTTGTGCGTTTCAAATTGAGCCATTTCTAGGGATGGTTCTTTAAGTATTCATTAGTTTCTGTTTATTGTAAAAAAAATTTAAAAAAATTGATTAAAAAACACAAAGGAAAACCCGTCTTCTCATAAAAATCATAAACTGAAAAAATACAAAGAAAACCACATATTTCTTTTCCTTCCAACATCTCTCTAAATGCCCCGTAGCCTCCCAAAAAATCCCTTGGATTTGTTTGACCGTTAAATTGAGCGAAAACTTCACCAACTTAGGAGGAACCTAAAGGATAATAAAATAATTAATGAACCAGTCCTTGTCCAACCAATTGAATTAGATATGGCCAATCCTAGGGAAAAAAATTAAAGAACTTGTTTCCCCTGATATAAATTACCAACCTCATGGTATTAAATATCCATACATAGAGGATATCTTTGAACTCAATTTGGGTTTGATTCATCTTCTCCCTCATTTCCACGGGATAGCCGGTGAGGATCCACATCTCCACCTGAAAGAGTTTCAAGTAGTGTGCTCTACCATGAAGCCTCAAGGGGTTTTGGAGGAACAAATAAAACTCCGAGAATTGACATTCTACCTAGATGACATTACTAAGTCATTTATTTACTACCTCCCTTTTGGTTCCATAACCACATGGAATGACATGAAGTGACTCTTCTTAGAGAAATTCTTTCCTGCTTCTCGTACTACTTATATCTGAAAAAAATAAGTGGTATCTGTCAGTTCCCAAGTGAATCACTCCATGAATACTGGTAGAGGTACAAAAAAGATTATTTCAAACTACCCAAATCACCAAATCCCTGATCAAATCTTGATCCAATACTTTTATAAGGGGTTATTGGCTATGGAGAGAACTCTCATTGATGCTGCAAGTGGCAGTGATCTTGTTGATAAAACTCCTATAGCTGCAAGAGATATCATAAGTAAAATGGGAGAAAACACACAATAAGTTCATACTTGAGCACATGCTCATGTCATGCAAAACCAAGACAATCAATCAATTGATATGAACAAGATGATCGAGTGGATGAGTGAACTTACGGGTCTTGAGTGATAATTAGCCGTGGCTTCCAAATCCCCAACCTCATCTTCTTCGCAATCAATGTTTCTTGGACCTATCAAAAACTGTGGAATTTTCAACTTTTCATCTCATCCAACTAACACATGTCAACAACTTCAAGAGGATCAATCCGAATTATCTAGACCAATGGATCTCAATGCAACATATACTCAGTGGAAGACCAACCCTCAACGATCAGGCAAGTTTTTTAGAAACTTCAACCAACCTCACTATGAGCCCCTCTCTTCTTCCTATAACCCAGGCCATAGGTATGGTAATCCCATATTTCATCCTTCTCAATTACCTCCTCAAAACCCAAACCAATTCCAATATGGTCAATGTGTTGGTAAATTCCAACAACCTTATCATTTTATTCCTCCACCTCAAAGGAACAATCCTCCTCCAGGATTCCATTATCCTAGTGTTCCTTCCCAAAACCAAAACCAATACAATCTCTTTCCCATGAAACAAAATCAAGGTAATCCCAATTCGGGACAAGCCTCTTCTTCCAAGAAACCATGGGAAAGTGCAGTGGATGATCGTGCCTCATTCACCTGTTCCAGCCTCAAGAACATTGAAACCCAAATTTGTCAACATGCATCCCAACATAGTCAACAACAGCCATCCAATTATTCCAAACACCCAGCTCAAATAATACCCAACCCCAAAGGCAATGTAAGTGCAATTGTACTCAAATCGGGGAAGCAAATTTCTCTGCATCAAGGTACATCCTCAAACCCCCCTTTTAATTTTGACCTAGAAAATGAAATGAAAACAATGGTTGAAAAGGAACCTGAATCCATTCCCTCACCTCCTTCTATTTCACATAGGAACCCAATCCATTTTCCTCAAGCCGTTTCTAAGCCAACGAAGTCCTTTGAACCCGATATTTAAATGCTCGACATGTTTAGATGTGTTGAAGTCAACATTCCCCTCTTAGATTTCATAAAGAAAATTCCTATGTATACCAAGTTTCTCAAGGAGTTTTGTACCCACAAGAAGAAATTTAGGAAATTTTAAATTGTTTCCACCCATAAGTCTATTCCCATAAAGTGCAAAGATCCAGGGATCTTTATGGTTCCATGCCAAATTGGAAGTTCCAACTTTGATGATGCACTCATTGACCTAGGAACCTCAATTTATTTCACGCCTAAATCCATCTTCTCGAACCTTGGTATAGGTCCCTTTCACACGACAGGTGTTTTCATTTAGTTATCCAATCGAAGTACAACTAGTCATGAGGGAATAATTGAGGATGTCCTTATTCGTGTGAATGATCTTATCTTCCCTACTAATTTCTATGTCCTTGACATGGAAGCTGAGGCGAACTCTTCTCGTTCTCCCATAATTCTAGGAATACCATTCCTTGTGACTGCAAGAACCATGATTGATGTCCATTCAAGAATCTTATCCATTGAATTCAGTGACCAACTGGTCTAGTTCAACATTTTACAAGCCATGCAATACCCATCTGAGGCTCACTCTGCATTTTGAATCTATGCTTCTGAGGACACTTCTAAGAGTCAATCAAACCCCAATCCACCATGTTATTCATGTTATAATGATAAAGGATCATTTAAAATATGCACCATGATTAACCAAGTCATAAATGGTGAAGCTTATGTGGACCTCTCATACATAGACTCCATCAATCTAGATGAACTTCAAAACCCTCTTTAATCCCACATTATCTCTGATCTCTACTGATCCACCGTGTAAAGTATCAATGAGAATGAATCTGAAGCAACTGAAGTCCCATTCTCCATTCCTGAGTTTTCTAACCCACTAATAAAAGATGATATCAATTTGAATCATCGTCCTGAACACCTGAAATATGCATTCATTTTCCGTTATCACTCTTATCCGGTCATTATCTCTTCTTCACTCTTACCAGGAATCAACCCTTCTCTTTGCATGCATCACATCCATCTTGAGGAATCATCCAAACCAAATTAGACAACCACAAAGAAGACTCAATCCACTCATACTTAAGGTATTTAGGGAAGAGATCCCCAAGCTTCTTCAAACTGGTATTATCTACCCAATTTCTGATATTGAATGGGTTAGTCTAATTCAAGTTGTACCTAAGAAGGGTGGGATAACTGTTTTCAATAATGAACACGGAGTGGTAGTCACAACTCATGTAAATGACAAATGGAGTGTGTGCAACTACTATAGGAAATTGAATGTTGAAACATGAAAAGATCACTGACCTTTTCCATTCCTTGATCAAATGCTGGAACGATTAGCTGGAAAGTAACACTATTGATTTCTTGATGGATACACTGGATACTCAAATCCCAATCACACCTCAGGACCAAGAGAAGAATACTTTCACATGCACCTTTGGAATATATTCATATAAAATAATTCCTTTTGGACTTTTCAATGATCCTACAACATTCCAAATGTGTATGATGAGTATATTTTCCGAATTCATTGAACACTACATGGATGTCTTCATGGTTGACTTCACCATTTATGGTGAGTCATTTGAATATTGCTTGAATTAACTCTCTATAGTCCTCCAAAAGTATGTCAAGTGTAACCTTGTGTTAAATTTTGAAAAATGTCACTTCATGGTTGCAAATGGGATTGGTCTAGAGAACATAGTTTCAAAAGATGTTATTGAAGTCGATCCTGCCAAAATTGAAGTGATCTAATCACTTACTCAACCCACTTTTGTTCGAGACATCCATTCATTTATCGGTCATGCCGGTTTCTATCAGAGATTCATCCATAACTACAGTAAAATTTCCCTCACACTCATTCAGTTTCTCTAAAATGATGTCACTTTCCATTTCGATGAGGTTTGCAAGAGAGCCTTTGTTGATCTCAAAACTTCTCGTACATCTTCCTCGATAATCCAACCCCCAGATTTGTCCTTACCCTTTGAATTGATGTGTGATGCTTCTTATAGAGCTGTTGGGGATGGTCTTGGTCAAAGAAGATAAAGGATTTATCATGTCATCTATTATTCCTCAAAAACATTGGATGAAACTCAATCTTACTACAATGTCACTAAAAAGGAAATTTTAGTAGTGATTTTTTTGACTTAGATAAATTATGGCCTTATATATTAGGTGCCAAAATCATCAACTGCATAAACCATTCTGCTATGAAGTTCTTACTCAAGAAAATTGATTCCAAACCAAGGCTAATAATATGGATCATAATGCTCTAATATTTTGACCTTGAAATAAAAGATAGACCCAGAAAATAAAATTATGTGGCTGATCACTTGAGTAGAATTTCTAATTCTTCTCATTCTGAAATCATCGATCCTGAATTCCCCACTGAGCACCTTTCATCTCTCACTCCAAAAATACCACGGTATGCCCCAATTGTAAATTACATGGTTTCTGGTTTTGTTCATGATTTTTTTTCAAAATAATAGAAAATGAATTTAAAAAGTGATTCAAAACACTATTTTTGGGAAGGAAATAAACATTGGAAAACTGGGGATGACATGGTAATAAGGGTATGCGTCGATGAAAATGAACATTATTTCATATTAGATTTCTGTTACTCAATGCCTGGTGGTGGCCATTGTGGACCAAAAAGGACCTCCCAAAAGGTCCTAGACTCTAAATTCATCTAGCCTTAACTCTTCAAGGACTCACATGACTTCTGTCAATCATTTCCCACTTGCAAAAAGTTTGGCATAATTTCAAAAGGAAATGAAATGCCCCAAAAGCCTTTAATTTTCTGTGAGATCTTCGATGTTTGAGGCATCAATTTCATGGGACCATTTCCCCTTCCAATGGATTCTCAAACATCCTTCTTGCAATTGATTATGTTTCTATGGGGGTCGAGAATAAGCCCACTAGAAAGGATGATTCACATAATGTTAGTGAGTTCCTAAAGACACACATATTCCACAGATTTGGCACACCTCGTTCCTTGATAAGTGACTTAGGAACCCAGTTTTATAATAAAAACATGGAATATATTTTGAAAAAGAATGGGGTTATACATAAAACGTCAACTTCATATCAACCCCAAACAAATGGCATGGCTGAACTTTCTAATAGAGAAGTGAAAAGGGTGCTTGAGAGAATTGTAAAACCCACCAGAAAAGATTGGCCTGAAAGACTGGGTGAAGCACTTTGGGCTTATTGAACTGCCTATAAAACACCTATTGGGATGTATCCTTTTAGGCCAGTTTTTGGAAAAGCATGTCATCTACCAGTTGAAATCCAACATATGTATTTTTGGGCAGTGAAAAACTGTAATTTTGATTGTGAAAAATCTGGTGAAGAAATATTGTTTCCATTTTCTGAACTAGAGGATCTTTGACTTGATTCTTATGAGAATTATAATCTCTAAAAAGAAAAATACAAGGCACTCCATGATAAACACATCCTGAGAATGGTATTTCATGAATGTGAAAAGGTAATGCTCTTAAATTCTAGATTTCAGCTTCACCAAGGTAAGCTTAATTCTCATTGGTAATGTCCTTTTTTTATTACTAATGTTTACCCATTTGGTGTAGTGAATGTCCAAGACCCATCTTCCAAAAGGACATTCACGGTTAATGGACATCAGTTAGAGAATCACCATGAGAGGACACCCAATCCTGGATTAACACCAACTTCTACTAGATCCCCAACTACTGCAGTCGACCAACCATTATATGGAGATGGAAACCCACCAAATCCAAACCAGGGGGCCTTTCATTCCCTTTAACTCTATCTCTATCTCTTCCCCCCTCTACCAATTTCTTCTTCTTCATCTCTATTTCATTTTTATCACTTTATTTTTCAAAACATTTTTTTTCTTTATATTTTGTGTGAGTGTGTATTTATTGATAACTAAAAAAGTATAAAATAAGAATCATAATATATATATATATATATATATAAATAAAGAAAGAGTCATGATTACCCACCTTCCAATTTTATAATTTTTTCCAACCATTTTGGGGAGTTAACAAACATGTTTTCATCTCAAAACATTTGTATTTTCATCATGACTTTGGATAAAGAATTTTGTGTCAAAATTAATAAATTTGGAATGCCCAATTTTCTATTTGGAAAATGATTTTCCAAAACTATGAGGAACAACATTAACTTTCATGCCAATGCCACCTATGGACATATTTTCAAAATTTGTGTTTTCACCCCCATTTTTGAGTCTTGAGTTTGTAGACCTTAGAGATGAATTTCCTACTGTAGTGTGCATTAATATGATAGAAAATTTTTTTGAACTACATGATAATTATAATAGCCAAATAGCCTCCCATTAACCATACATTTATCCTCCTTTTGAAAGAGCCTTTGAGCCTATGAAATTACTTTCCCCGATAGCCACATTACATCCCAATACCTTTTCCCACCAAATATCAACATGGATTTTCATTGCATTTTTTTTGAAATTAAGTGTGGGGGAATGGATTTCATTTTTTGGGTACCCTATTATTTATTTTCAACGAGTTATCATTTTCTTGAGGGAAAGAAACCATTTTAGTGTAGAGGAGAGGTTGTGATTCAGTGTGTCTTGGGGAATGTAATGTACTTTCATTTATGTAATTTTTTAAATATTATTTACAGGTGTTAAAAAAATCAAAAAAAATCAAAAAATCAAAATCAAAAAAGAGAACAAAAAAAATTGGGTTGTTTCTTGGGTATGTCAAAGAAATCACTCTTCCTCAACATTTGATCTTGTTATAACTATTACAATTAGTGTCGTGAGGAGATCAATCATGGGTTGGGATATGAGTGTGAGATATTTCCATGTTCAATTTTTGAAAAAAGAAAAAAAAGAACACTTGCATTATATTCTTATTTCATTGGGAGAAGTTTTGTGGTTTTTAAATATTTCATCTTCACATTACCTTCATATTTTCTTCCTCTATTGTGTCTTTCTTCACACAATAATTCCCCAGTAAATATGTGTTTTCATTTTCATCGATGTTTTATTTCAAAAAAATTGTGCATTGCTTTTTCTATGTTGGATTTTTACCCCTCTTCTTCTCTCTCATGGACATTATATTACTACCATCCCATAGCCACAGAAAACCCCTTAAAAAGTCTTCGTTATTCTTTTTCACTTTTTACAGGGATTGGAAGATGAGATCTCTTTTCAAACTCTAATATTTTTACTTTTGGATGGTGAAAGAGTGAACCTCTACAAATGTATTTTATCATCTTGAGTGGTGTGATTTTTGAGTATCCACATTTTCTATTTCTAAATTTGCACATGAAAAAATGAATTATTTTTGGAATATTTTTTCTGTAACAACTTGTGGTGGAATTAAAAATGGATGAGTGAAATATTCTAAACCTCCCCTGATTGGAGAAAACAAAATTTTTATATTTTTTGGTGAGTGAAAATGATTTTGTCATGTTCTTATATTTGTTGAACATGAGGACATGAACAAAAATATGTGTGGTGGAGTTTATTTTTTTAATATTTTCATGAATTATTATATACTCCCTTTACTGATTTTATATGAAATGTGCATAATGTGTGTGAAATATTAATATTTTAACACTAATTATAATTTTTTAGCATTTTTAGAAGTAGTCCAATTGAGTCAGTTTACTATTTTATTTATACCTCTCACCATACTGATCAAAATTTTGTCTTTAGTGTTTTTTAGGATTCCTAATTCAATATAAAACATTTCATTAAAAGGGATCATGGGATAATTCTTCCATTTTAAGGCCCATATGGACCACACAAAGAGGCCTACAGAATCTGTGAAGAAACTGGACCAGCCATTAAGATTTAATTTTTGGGATCAATTAGGAAGTACAAATTCTTTTATTATCCTCCAATGTTTGGGGGATAATTAAAGGAGTATTGGATAAAAAATCAAGGCCCAAATCTAAAGAAAATGGGCCCAACTAATTCCATGAAACTCAGCCCACATTTTTGGCTGGGAATAAAAATCAGTAAAGTGTTGATGACATGGCTCCTGATATATACATTATTTTGAGCTGATATTTTTTAGTGTGAAAGTGAAGATATAGAGGGACGACGTTGTTGAAGAAATAATTTGGTTTTGATGTCATATTATCATTAAATACCCTTTCAGATTTTGGATATCAAAAAGATTGGATTGAAATGGACATATTAAATTTGATTAATCAGCCGGACATAACTTTGGCTAAATTGGTCCAAATGACTCCAAATATTTAGAGAGGACTCATAAATTTATTATCTACATCTTTTAAGAAGGAGATATCTCTAGATTCTGCTATCTGAATAGACAACATGGTGATGCAATTGGAGGGAAACATTGGGAATGAAAACACTATACTTCCTTGGGCTATAAATGTACCCCATCCTCTCCTTCATGGGGGTTGACATATCAGAAGAGAGGATCACATATTCGAATGAACAAGGCCATGAAAAGGGATTTAGAGGACTTTCCATACTCATGCTTTCACTTGATATACGCTTACTCCTCTCTTTGTTTCCTTTCACTTTTGTGTTGTTCTTCGTTTGTAAACATGTATGTTTGTGTTTTGTAATTCTGTTTTAATGAAAATTTCTTACTCAATATCACTTATTATCATCCACCTTCAATAGATTAATATTAATGTCCTTAAAATAGTTTAAATTCATTTTAATCCCCTTCCCTTATTTTTCTTCCTCATTCAATCGAAAATCCGTTTTTAATTACCATCATTGTTTGTCTGTGTGTGTCTGACGTGTCACTTTTTTCTAATCCTTTTCTTTTTTCTTATCTTGTTAATTATTCATCATAAATATATAAAACAGATTAATATTAATATCAATGGCTATGTAAATATATTATTGGGGTGACTCAAAATTCAGGGATGTTAAGTGATTGAGAGTATTTTCTCGATGAATATTCTTTAATTTAACATTGTGTATGTTGGACTTAAAATGTCATGGATTAATGACTTGTTTTGTTTAACGTGTGGTTAACAAGGATTATTGGAACCGTAAACACACTACCATCAACATGATCTTATTGATATTAGAACACAAAGATAAGTTAAGTCTTGGATTAAAGCCTTAACACTTTTTAATTTCAATCAACATTTTCTTGCGAAGTGGGTGTTAAATTAACTTCAATATAAAGCAAATCTCTAGGATATCACAAGCATAAATCCCTAAAAATGAACACACCCAAATATTTAAAAAAAAATAAATCAAACACCAATCATTAATAACTTCATTTATGCTCTGAAAATAAACACCCCAATCAGAATACAATCAACTAAAAACAAATGACTATTACAATGTATCATCGTCGAGGATTCGACCAGAGTGCTGCTATACACATTAGCAGAGCACCAGAACCTTGACCGGTCGATAGGTGATAATAGGAAATGCATTTTAATGATGTAAATATACAGTCTCATGGGAACATTATATCATGAATTTATTTATAATAATAATATTTTAAGTTTCATTTAGTTTTATTCTTTCGTCGGTATTATGATTAAATGATACCAAAGTGGTAAGATTTTAATGTTATAATCTCATAATATATCAATATTGTTCTTGATTATACATAAGTTTTAGAAAATTATTATATATCTCTCAACAAACACATGAATTATCATTAAATATTGCAATTTAATTGTAATAATGTTTTTTCATTCACTTTTGTCTCTTTATTTAATCTTTATTCTAATGGATTCTCTATAATGAAAACTAACATTATCTCTCTCTTCATCCAAAAACCTTTTTTATTCTATGTCCATGATTTATTAAAATTATTTTCAAAATGATTTTATATTCATATAAAATTTTATAAATCTATTTCTTACAATGTTTTAATTTTTATCTTTTTAAAAATGAATATCTATGTCATTTTAAAAACAAGTCCTATTTGGATATTATTTAGAATATAAAATTAATTTTGTTCTAATATGGATGTCATTTCCCCCCATCATGAAAACATAGTTTTTTAATTAATCTATTAACTACCTGAATGGTTAAATTAAAAGGAACTTATTTTCATATTTTTATAATTTTTTAAATCATTGTATAATGTATATTTTCTACAATAAATGTTATATAGTATTTTTCAAACATTATCTATATATTTAAAATGTAATTTTCAAGAAAGAAATTTCATCAAGATTTTCTATAATTATAGTTTTAAAATTTTGATTTTAAAATAATGTATATTTTTCTCATTAAATGTTTTAAATGATCTTTAAATATTTTTTTGATAAATTTAGAATGTCATTTATGAATAAATGGTTTTTGTTAATTAATTATGATTTAAATAGTTTCTTTTCAAAAGGGAAATAATATATTCATCAATAAATGTTCTATGATATCACTCAATACCTATTTATATCTAAGATGAATTAATTTTATGTCACTAATATTTTACTGGGGATATGATCCATCAGTTAAATTCTTATTTTTTTCTCTGGATGGATTAATTTAATGATGAATTGATCTTTATGAAACATATTTCATTGAAGTAGGTTATACTATGATACAAGGTTTTATGAACCCAATTTCTATTGATGGGTTCTGATATGATGAATGATTTATGAAACACATTTCTTTTCACGAGTTATGATATAATAAATTTTTTAAGATATTATGGAAGATTTATTTATAGTTTTAATTTTGGGATAGTGGATACATTATAACTGGGGATGGAGGTTAGGTTATAATAAATTATTAGGGTGATATATATATATATCCTTACAATGTATTGAGTAATGATTAATATGTCATCAAATAAAAAGGTCTTGATCTGGTAGTGAACCTAGTCTAGTAAGGTAATTTTTTTTACTATGATGATATTAGGTGTGAAAAGTAACCGCTATGATGGTTTGGGGTGTGAATCCATTTCTCTATGATATCCTTGGAAAGGAGCCAAAACTACCCTAAAAATGATTTTCAATATTGATGTGTATACAATAAATCATTGTCTTATAACTAATATATACTCTAATGGATTATTTTTTTATTCTAATATGATTCATGCATTCTAAACGTTAAATAATTATTCCATGAATCAATATTTTTATATTTTGTAGGTTTTATTTTGGTTTTTATGTTATGATAATGTTCCTAAAACATTTTTCCTAAAAAATGAATAAATATTTCAATTGGTTAAAATTACTATGAATATGAAATAATATTTTCTTAAGATTCATTCCCCAGATTTTAATGATATATATTATGAGATATTTTTCATTGAAGAGTTATAGTTATGAATAATTATGTATGAGAAGATTTAATATCTTATTAAATTTTTTTTAATGTCTATTTGTTTCCATAGACACAATAACATTATGATCCTCTAGCATGTTTCTGTTTAATGAAATGAATGGTCTTCAAATTTTATATAATATATATATATCAAAATACTTGGTCCCTACTGTTGGTATCAAAGTATATGTTTCTTTATACTTCAGAAACCATGATTTTAAAACCATTGTGAGATACCTAGGTATATCTCTATGGATACATCTATGAACAAATCATGGTATATAAAAATATCATAGAATACTGGTGAATGATAAAGGATATTTTTCCAATAAATTCATCCCTCAATTGATACTAAAAATTCACATGCCTTTGGTATAAATATACCTATGGTTAATAAGACTAAAAATGGTGTGTCAAGATTGAGCCGATCTCAACCTAGAACATGATAATGGGAATTACGGTGCACTCGGTTTCACAATCATGGGGGATATGATTTGGAAATTAAAATACTCTTTTTGAACCATCATGAATGATTAATATAATGAAAATGAATGAATTAGGTTGACTCTAAGGTGTCATGTTTTTAAATAATGGTTTCATGATTTTTTCATCATAGATAAATTTTTTCATGATTATCTAGTTTCTCAATATGATTGTTTTTTTACCTTACTATTTTTTTTTGTGTTTTAAAATGTATAGAACCCAAAGGAATCTGGATAACATTAATTATTCTAGAAAATTTTATGGGTATGAGTATCAAAATTTTATGATATCTGGAGAGAAAAATATGGTGAATTTTCATAATCATATATGCAAATATACCATTAATACAACTAAATTTTTTGACATTACTAAACTGTAAAATTACAATAAAATAGGATTATATAAATTTTAATGATTTAATAAACATTGAAGAAAATTGTTTCAGTTTCTACATGTTAAAAATTTGATAAGAAAGGCAATGAATAATATCTCATGTAGAAGAGAGGATTTTCTTTATGTAGAAATAAAATAAATAGAGAAATTAGTCACTATGTAATTACATTTCTTGGATGCTGTGAACATTGGAATTATCATATTTGATGTCCTTCTCAAATGGTTATCCACTAGACAATGAAAAGAGGTATTCTATTCAATCAATTGAGGTGGAAGGAATAATGTGTGTATGCATTATGATTCACGAGTTCTTCTATATAGGTATAAAAGAAATTCAATCTTATAAGAATAAAGGAACATAGAAATATTCTATTAATTTTGGAAGCATATATGTCATAATATAATATATTCATATGATTAATGTAAACCATCATGGGTTTTCTAGATTACGGTTCATCATAAGTTAAATATATTAAAAAATCCTTTTATAATAGGTGTTTATAAATATTAGTCATATTTTGGGAGACATTTATGTAGATAAAACCCTTTGGTTTTTTATATGTTATAGTGAAAAAGTTCAAGGAGGAATGACATTACATTTTATTGGAAATAATATAAATGTTATTAGACACCATAAGGGTTTATCATTTCATTGTTCTTGATATTATTATGTATTTTATACTAATTGACTTAATATATAATTTGGAAAATGATAACCCGCATATCAAGTGTCAACCTATAACTACCAAAAAGACCATAGGGCTTGAACCCACAATCTATGGATGACATGAGTATAATTACTAGCAATGGACTATGTGGATGAGCATTTATAGCTATAAAACATAAATATAGATATTTTTTGTACTTATCATGGTACTTAGTATGTCATAAATTTAAATGATATTGAAAAAGGATTAAGTGAATTATAAAACCATTATCAATACCAGAATTGAAATAGGAATACATCACCGAGGGTTTTGTCACTGGACTCCTAAAAATATCAGAAATGAATAAATCCTCTTAGGCTATAGTCGATTTCCATAAAATATTATAATAATTCATCAATATCATAGATTTTGTTAAATTGATTATCTTTAAAGGATATAAATTAAGGATGTAGTAAGGTCTCACTGAGTACCACATTCCATTATGTGTGATCAACCCCTATGATATAGTAATATTTTCTATATAACTCTTTCTTAAATGATAGATAAGTAGCCTAGTTTTTTAATTTTTCATCATAATCAGATATATTATTAGATTAAATGACAAATTAAATCATGATATGATATTATAAGATCCTGTTCAATGGATTTAAAATTATTTTGGGATCATCACCTTCCCGAAGTTGGGTTTTCATACAATAATAAATATTACAAGAGTATTCAAATGAATCCTTATTAAGCCATTTATGAAAATAAGTTAAAAAATACAATGTACTAGGATGAAGTTTCAAAAAAATTATATTATGACTAGTTATGACTAAATAAATATCAAATAAATTTAGATCCATTCAGTAAAACATAATGGAAGCACATAGTTGGAAAAAATGATATAAAAATTGTCATAGTTTTGATCTAGAATTTAATCTTGGGGAGAATGTGATTATATAAATCTCTGTTTGAAATAAAGAAGGTAAAACTTATCCCTAACTACATTATTCCTATAAAAATTCCAAATCATATTTGGATTTTAGTTTATCTATTTGTACTTCCATCGTTCTTGCCTCATGTTTGCAACATGTTCTATGTTTATCTTATGAGGATATAAATACATGATCATTTACATTTACCAAAAAGTGAGATTGTGCCAATTGAGAATGATAATTATTTTTTGGAAAAGATTATATGGACACTAGATCATATAGATAATGTTATATGATAAAAGACCACTCACGTGGTAAATTGTTTTGGGGATACCTCATGCTTGCGGAATTTATGTGGGAACATGAGGATGTAATAAGGTAAAAGTAACCTCATATTTATATAAAAATGATAGATAATTTTAAGAGAAAAATAATTTTATGGTTTGTATAATTTAACACCCAAATATTTTATAAATTATTTTAGTCAATTAAAATTCATTTATTTTATATCTTGAACTATAAGGAATACTAAGTTTTAATGGAACACAACATAATATAAACCTATAATTACAGAACACAAAAGTTATTATCTGAATGTTGGAATAGAGCATATGCATTAGATTTAATAAATTATGGAAATATATGGTTTATAAATTTATATAAAATTAATTATTTGTTGACCAATTATTCGGAAATAAAAATGTGAAGCATTAGTAAATAATGGGAATCTTATTTCGAAAAAAATTCTCTATGAAAAAACATATTTTACCATCATAATAAAAAAATAAAAAAATAATGGTCAATTATATTAATTTAATTTAAAAATTATATATTCAATAAAATAATTTACATTCATATTTTTTTCTAGAAAAGTGATAATATTAAATCCAATTTTATTATTACTTGAAAATTATATAAAAAGTTGTTTTCTCTCTATTTTCAATGTTATATTTATTTTTTTTTATTTTTTAAAAATATATTTTAAAAAATTGAATTATTATTTTTTAAATATTTAAGTCAATATTATATCATCGAAAAAATTATATAATTTAATGAGAATATAAATTTGTAGATTAATAGTGAAAAATAATTTTTTTATTTAGAGTTTTCATTTCATTAAAATAATTTAAAAACGAATACATTAGTTTAAGATGGTTTGAATGTAAGATTAGATCATATATATATATCTATTAATCCTATTTAAGTGATTGTAAAAAATTTAATATTATATTTTGAAAGGAAAATGTTTTAAAAATTTATGGATTTTCTCTTTGGAAAACCCGCTTTTTAATCACATATGTGGGCTTAATTTAAATTTAAAATTTTCCACTAAACGTAATGGAATTTATATAATTGGAATACATATTTTGAATCAATATAATTTATATTATTTAATATTATAATCTCAATCATTTACCATAATTAATAGTAACATCATTAGAAATTAATTATTATTGCAAAGGATAAAATGAGTTTACCATAGTTTATATCTAAAACAATTAGTGTTAGAATGATTAAGAAGTGATTTTAAAACCCATTTAATTGATACAAATAGACCTAAAAACATATATGGTTTATTAATGTTTCTTTTTGGATCCATTATTCTTAGTAAAACTATGGGTGTAATATTTTTTTATAAATAATTACAAGCGTTCCCCTCACCTCACTTATAAAAATAGCACACCCTCTTTGGTCATTTTAAAACATCCAAAATAATTTGGTTTAAAAAATACTAGACAAAATATTTTCCTTATATTACTAAATACATATAAGTTTCCATTATGAGTTCATAAATCCAATATAGGGTGTTTTTAGATCAAATATAGCGAGGTTGTGCAAAGAAAACAAAAAGATTTCATCTTTTATTTTTTTTTCTTCTTCTTAAAGAACCTAAAATATCTTCAAATTATTCTGATATAATAACTCCATTATCTCCCATAAAAATATATATGAATATGTTAATGTAATAACATATATACATAACCTCTTCCATTAAATGTGAAATGAAAGTTTTGGTCGTTTGTATGACAGACAACCAAATCATGATATGATGTTATATGTTTTCCATAAAAACCTCTCATGGTTTTAAATAATGATTTATTTAATTTTTATATATTATATTTTTAATTTTATTACACCTTGAAGTGCCCTGATCAGTGTGAATCATTGAGAGGGGGAGGGTTGAATCAGTGATCCCCTTGAATCTATTTTACTAATTTATTCTTTTCAATTAAACCTATATGGATGGTTAATGCCTCGATCCACTCTTCTTGTGCCTCTCAGCCTTACCTCAAATGATACTTCAAATGTTAAGGTAATAAACACAAGGATTTAAAAGGTTCAGTTCAAAAACCATTCTTGTTGTATTTTTTATTCTCCCCAACACTGATTCTCCACTATAATTCGGTTAGTAATTACAATGGTCGATATAGAGTCACACTGAATCTCTCTAATGTTTCCTAGAAGGTTCTTTATAATACATCCCATAGTGTTACCAAAGTCCCACTGGCCTACTTTAGAGTCATACTAAAGGCATCTTCTCCTCACTGAATCTCAAATGGGTCTTCTAGATCTCAAGTGACACGAACAAATTCCTTCTTTATGTTCTTCTTTGATTCACCATAGATGATATTCTGATCTTCCCACATTAGCTTTCTGAATCACACTTGTCTGTGTATTTATTCAAGGATCTTCAACAAAAAATTTTAACGACTGTTGGCCTTGCTCAATATTTTTGATCACTTGATTTGATTAGTGCTCAGTCTCATCCATGTTTAGGAAATTATTTCTTCTTTGGATGAATACCTAGCCTCACTGAGATGTGTGATAGTGGTGCACACAAATTCTTCAAGAACATTATTATACAAGAATGATCGTGCACAATATCAACACTGTATTTATTCTTGGATTCTTAATTATTAAAAACTCATATAGAAGACAATATTTAATTTAGTCTGGATTCAGTCTCAATTCTCATTCACTCCATGCATGGATTCAATGGGATCTAATTCATCTTGTATTTGGATTTCTCAATTTATTATTCTTATTAAAATAACAAAATTCACTAAAACCACTTCTTTTTTACTTAAAAATAAGCAAATACACTTACGTGATTAATTGAAAACTGAAGATCAGCTCACTGGGAATTATCTGAATTAATTATGCTTCATGCATGATTTTCATGGCATTGTTTATTTTTGTTTACACATGTGCACTCACAATATTTGATTCTTCCTTTTAACCATCTTTACATGTGCATGTTTATTCATGAATGCACAATTCTTTTCTTTTATATTGTGTGAAAACCCAAATGGGTGTGGTATTTTAGAAACACACACTTCCTCTTAGTTTTTTTCACTTTTTCTTATTTCCTATTTTTTCTTAGCACACAAACTCACACATGTTATTTTAATTTGGCCTCAATTTATGTCATGCATATTTTTTATTCAAACCCAAATTAGTGTATTCCATTGTTTTACTTGGTTTTTACACTCTTGGGTTTCCCAATACATTCATATCCTTCCATATGCATCATGCATGTATTCTATTCCTTCTACAAAGTGACATGGATCCCTTCCTTCTCTTCTAGGGAAGTGTATGTATACACCTTCCATGGATTATTATCATGAAAAGAGGGTTATTTTAAGATGACCCAAATATTGAAAATAGAAAACAGAAAACAGAATAAATAAATAAATATATATATGTGTGTGTTTTTACAAAAGGGTCTTCTTATTCTTCATGGAAACATGAGGGGATGTGGGGTCTTCCTTTTCATGTAAGGATTGTGTGTGTATGTCTAATACAGATTCGAGAAGGTTTGTGGGTTCTATATTTTTGGAGTACAACAAGTTTTCAATAGTTCCAATTGTGTACACATGGGATTCCCCTCATAGAGACACGATGAGGGTTCATAAGAACCTGTCGAGTCCTCACGGGTTTCTCTGCACATGGGGTGCGAGTTATTTCTCAAACCAAGGGGTTCACGGTTCTTCTACTCATGCATGGGATTCACGGAAATTCTTCGTTTAAGAGATGCATGAAACTTTATTCTTTCTATTGCATGGCTATGCGAAAACATTGTCTTCATTGTGCTATGTTCTTTCGAGAAAGAGGGATTTCTCAATTTTCTCAACATATGATAATAGTTTGAGGCCTATATCTTAATAGATGAGGAATAATGCGTATCTTCTGATACAAATATATGCATATAATCACAGCTATTAGGGATCTGAATTCCTGATATCTATGGATTCAAAATTTTGTATATGAGGGATAAGGAAAGTCTGAGAATCATGGGATATTATTTTGATCGCTAACTTCTTCTCTGGGATATAATCCTCACATGCATGCATGTTAGAACCCATATAGACATTTTCCCCAAAGGATTCAAGCATCATGACTGTTTCGGTGAGGATGTGCGTCGGGTTTCTGTTCCGACGCTGTTCCGCCAGGACACGTTCGCGCGTGCACCCGTCGACCTGAGGGGATGGGCGCGCGCGGCTTGTGGCCCCGCAGTCCCGCTTTCCAAGGGCGGGCGGCATTCGTCCCTTCTTCAGGGGCGTCTGCTCCTTGATCGAAACCGGGATGATGGGATGTCGGCTCCTCCTTCCGTGGACGTCTCCTTGGAGCTCGTTGCCTAATCCGGGTCTCCCTCATAGATTTAAGAATGTTCGTGAATCTCGTTCCCGGTGCCATATCTTCATGGACACCGGTTAATTACACTGCTTCCGCCCGGACACTCCAAGGGGTCTGGTCGGGGCAGCAACCTGCGGTGAGGAGACCGGGTGGCTCTGGGTGTCGGGGGAGTGTCTTAACACTGCGACTCTGCATGTCTGCCTTCCGTCCCTAATAGGGCTTCTCGAAGGCATGATGGCCTGAGGCATCCCGCGCTGGGTACGGGGAACTGTGTTACCTGAAGTTTTCCTCAGCTTCCCATGTTCAACACGGGGTATGCCGCGAGTTTAATGTCCTGCGGGGACGGCATCGGACTGATCAACACGAGAAGTGGATCAGATGACAGAACCCCTTGCGAGGAACCTCCGACGCTGGGGCCAGCACATGGGCGGCTTCCTGAGTGATGTGGAGTGGAATGAAGTGGCATGACCCCACCGGGATGTGGCGGCCCGGGTAAGGATCAGGATGGATGATGGAGTGAAGAGCTTGGACCCCATAGGGGCTTCCTACGTACCACACGTTAGCGCGGATCAAAGTCAGCGTAGTTCGGATATACAGTTTAACGTCATGCTGGACATCAGCAAGCCGACTCACGAAGAGGTCGAGGCTGCCGGGCGAAGGGTTGAACCGAACCACCTCGCATAGAGGGGGATGAAACGGTCGGGTGGATCACAGTTTCACGTCATGCTGGACGTTGACAAGCCGACTCACGAGGAGATCGAGGCTGCTGAACGAAGGATTGAACCGAACCACCTCCCACAGAGGGGGATGGAACGGCCGGGTGGATCACAGTTTCACGTCATGCTGGACGTTGGCAAGCCGACTCACGAGGAGATCGAGGCTGCTGAACGGAGGATTGAACCGAACCACCTCGCACAGAGGGGGATGGAATGGCCGGGTGGATCACAGTTTCACGTCATGCTGGACGTTGGAGAGAGAAATAGAAAAAGGCAGTGGGGAAGTGAAATGGAGATACACATGTGCAGTCCCCCACAAGAGCGGATTCATAGGTGAATCGACGCGAAGGTGAACCCGGGAGGGGTCCACGGATGGACGAACCGACGTGAATACGACCGGGACGACCAGGTGGTGGGCTTGAACCTCGGAGAGGCTTCCTACGTACCCTGTTTAGGAGACAGGGATCAAATTCCACATAGTTCGTTCTGTTTGTAACACTCTACCCCCGTGGGCGAAGGCCACTCCAATCCCGACATCCCTGCAGAGACGAGCGGGTGGGGGCCACATCCAAACCGGGAGGACCCTGCGCGCGGGGCACAGGATCAGGTGATGCGGACGGTTTAACGTCCTGCCGGACGAAGTACAGTTTAACGTCGTGTGTTGAGGACGAAGGCGCTTGGCAGTTTAACGTCTTGCAGCGCGGACGTGGTACAGTTTAACGTCATGTTGGACGAAACACTTGGCAGTTTAACGTCTTGCAGCGCAGACGTGTTACAGTTTAACGTCATATTGGACGAATGCTGAACAGTTTAACGTCTTGTAGCTCGGACGATGGAGGCTAGGCAGTTTAGCGTCGTGCAGCTTGGACGTGGTACAGTTTAACGTCATGTTGGATGAAACACTTGGCAGTTTAACGTCTTGCAGCGCGGACGTGGTACAGTTTAACGTCATGTTGGACGAATGATGAACAGTTTAACATCTTGTAGCTCGGACGATGGAGGCTAGGCAGTTTAGCGTCGTGCAGCTTGGACGTGGTACAGTTTAACGTCATGTTGGACGAAACACTTGGCAGTTTAACGTCTTGCATCGTGGACGTGGTACAGTTTAACGTCATGTTGGACGAATGCTGAACAGTTTATCGTATTGTAGCTCGGACGATGGAGGCTAGGCAGTTTAGCGTCGTGCAGCTTGGACGTGGTGGTGTTGCTGATGGGTCCGTGTCACTTCGCGCGATCCTGGAGGGCCGCACGGGAAGACAACGCACGGTGCGGGCACCCGGGATGAGGATCATCGGGCGCCACGCAGGCGGGTAACCTCAGGGGGTCAAAGGGGGCGACCCCAGCGGATTGCACACAGTTTAACGTCATGTTGGACGAATGCTGAACAGTTTAACGTCTTGTAGCTCGGACGATGGAGGCTAGGCAGTTTAGCGTCGTGCAGCTTGGACGTGGTGGTGCCGCCGATGGGTCCGTGTCACTTCGCGCGATCCTGGAGGGCCGCACGGGAAGACAACGCACGGTGCGGGCACCCGGGATGAGGATCATCGGGCGCCACGCAGGCGGGTACCCTCAGGGGGTCAAAGGGGGCGACCTCGGCGGATTGCGCACAAAAGAAGAGCTTGGCGTGCAATACCGCGGGTCGGCGCGCAATTGGGCGGGCTGGCGCGCAATTGAGCCAGCGCTTTGCGCGCGGAAGGTAGAGATTGCGCGCACCGGGCTTCGGATAGCGCGCGGGGGCAATGGATAATTCTTTAACGAATGGCCACTTTGAAAAAGGGGGGGGGGGGGGTGCGCGCAATGGGGCCGGATTGCGCGCACCCCAGGGGCAATTGCGCGCAAGAGGCTTCTTTTTCGCGCGAAGTCCTTAGGGTGAAGAATTATTCAAAGGAAAGGAGCCCAAGGGATTGCGCGCGAAGGCGAACCCCGAGGCTTTCTTGCGCGAAAGAAAGGAGGTTACCTGAAGATCGGCATTGCACGCAGAAGGGGTTGGATTGCGCGCACGAGAGACCTTTCGACTTCCGGCAACCTTCAAAACGTCGGGGGTCGCCTTATATTTATAGGCAACCCCGGGTGCGGAATCCGGTTCGCGGGCGCGGAGTTCTCTTCGCGGGCGCGGAATCGGGCCCGGCGCGCAAGGGAGTCGCGCGAGCCGCGGGCGTGCAAAATTGCGCGCCGGCCCAGTGCATTGCGCGCATCCCGGGAGGTTTGCGCGCGGCACTCAAACATTGCGCACGAGTCTCCAAAATTCCGCGCAAGGCCTCCGGGCCCTCCGAAACGTGCTTCTGACTCCAAATACGACCTCGCTTTCCGCATCCGGAACTTTGTTTGGGAACAACGGACTTTTCCGGCATCTACAAAAGCCCCCCCTCGGAATCTGATCGGCGAGAGGTCGCAACGGTCGGGTTCCGAGGGAGACGCCGGAATGCCGAAGTCCTGGGTGGCGCGGGACTGTGGCGCGCGAAAAGGGGCGTCGGGCGCGAAATTCGCTGTCTCGGTCGCACAAAGGGCTTTCCGCACAGCGCGGACTCCCGGACTTGCCTATAAATAGGGGCCCTGGGTCCCCCGCACCGTACACTGGCCTTCCGCGCGATAAGCATTCGAGCTCTCATGCGCGAAATTGCCCTTTCCGGCACGGAATTCACCCGTTCGTCGCGCAAACCTCTCCGGATTTCGGCCTGATTTTTCGCGAACACCCGAGGTTTTACGCGACGGACTTCCCGATTGCGCGCCGTCCACTAGGATTGCGCGCCAACTCTCAAACTTCTCTACCGGCCTCGTCCGATTCCGCACGCTTCATCCCTTAACCCGCACGACTCCCGGAGCTTCTGAGATGGCCGCGAATCAAGGAAATGAGGGGGATGCCGCCACTAGCAGAGCTGAGATGGCGACGAACGAGGAGGTCTACCGAGCCAAGGAGATTGTTTCCAACAATCAATCCTTGTTCGACTTGCTGACGCCGGCCCAGAAGACATATCCGCTGTCGGACAACCTGCCGCTCTGGAACTTTGGCATCCTAGATGAGGTTCCGGTGCCAGGGTTCGAGGTTGATGCGCCATGGACCTGGGTGACTCGGGAGGAAGAGCTTCCCCGCTATAACATCACCAACAATGGGCATCCTGCCCGGGAGACCAGACACTTATATTTCTATGTCCTGAACCCGAGGACGCGAACCATCGTCGGGGGTGAGCCTACTGCAGAGAACTCTCCAGCCCTCTACTCGAGCACATATCGCCAGAGTGTCACCGACGACACCAAGGGCTGGCTGAAGGACTGGGACTTGCGGTCTGGGGGAAATTTCACCAGTGAGTGGGCCTGGGCGTTCTGGGTACGCCACACTTGCGATCACTTCGCGGAGGAGCTGCGGTACATCGGCCTGTTTGAGGCGGTGTGGACGTTGCAGTTCCACTTCCACCAGCAGTCCGAGCTCGGGCCGGAGCTGTTCACCCGCTGGTCCCCGGATACCAACACCTTCCATCTTCACCATGGGGAGGTCGGCATCGGTCTCTGGGACATCCACTGCATCGGAGGTATCCCACTGGAGGGTTACCAGTACGGTGAGTTCCTGCCTCCGAAGAACATATGGGAAGACAGGTCACGGACTCCCATTCTCACATGGCATCTGCTTGACTTGGCTACGCAGCGGCTCGGGATCAAGGACTTCCACAAGGACATAGCCTACAAGGAGTGGTTCGGCCAGTTCATGGAGCATGACCCGGCGGTCAAGATGCTAGGCAGGGGGAAGCGGTGCCCGACCGTGGCTCAGAGGAGCCGGAACGGGTCGTACTGGCGGGTCCTGGAGACGGGCGACTACCGCTTGTAGAGACCCGAAGCTTATCGTACATGGACATTACATTACATTTGCGGAATACTTAGTACATAACAAAAACACACACTAAAGGATCGTAATAGTTTAGTGTCTTTGGAAACTCGGAACGTAATCTTCTAATCGTGGTGAAAGTTCTTCAATATCTCCCATAAGGTCATCCCCTTTTTTTACCTAAAACCTTTCTTTATATCCTGGGGAAAAGAAAACATAAAAGGGTGAGCTCAAATGCTCAGTAAGGGTAAACAAAAGAAATATCAATCACATCATATATATAAGAACATAGCTTTTGGAAATCTTAACCTGCAAAAAGGCTCATAACATCATAACATGGGATAAATCATAGTAGTGAAAATGAAACCATAACTTAAAACATTAATCATTGTGGCATACACACATAATCATAGAGAATCATTTCTTGTTAGTCAAGACTCATTGCCAAGACTATCTTAGTGGACAAAGTCCCTTTCTGAATCGAGTAATCCTCGTTTCAGTCCTGTTTCACTGAACCGGTATAACCTACCATTCCAGCCATGTCTATCTCATGAGATATGTAATCTTTACCCAATGCATTAGAGGGAGATATAGGTCCCACCCATCTCTTAATGAATCCTTTCTTATGTGTGCCACAAAATCATAAATCATACATCATTGCATAACCCATGTAATAAAAATGGGATTCTTAAACAACATGACATCATAAAACCATTCATATAAGATAAAGTAATTCATAAACATAATTCCATCACAACGTAGTCAAATCAATGTAAAAATATGGATAGAAACAGAACCCTTTATTAACTTATATGGAAAATAATTTTGATAAAACACTTGAATTGAATTCTTGAGGAAAATATCCCTTCTTCTTCAAAATCAATTTCTTTTTACAAAACATCATGCAATTTTAAAAGAAAGAGATTTTATTGAAAATAGTCATGAATTCTTTTAGAGGAAGCTTCATGAAAATAAGGCTTTATAAAACAGTAGAAATCCGTTTGTGCCGTATACGTTAAAAAAAACATTCTTCGTACTTTTGTCGGAAAAGTCAAAAAGTACCTCGTATAAAAAAAACGACAAAAGATTCCTTTCATATCATTTACTAAAAACTCACCGAAGGGTAAAATTGGATTTAAACAATTGTAGGTGGATGGAAATAAATTACATATTGAAGAAACATGGATGTGGATGATAAAATACACCCCAGTAAATACTTACGAATAAACAATCTCGGATAAAAATGAGATTGTGATATTTCCCTTACCTTAGGTCCGATTAGCTTTGTACATGTCCGAAGCTCCTGTATAATGGTTTAAATAATGTTATTGACTTATTCCAGAATCATACATATTGATATGATATCATATATGGTCATATTATTAGTTTCTTGTTAGTAATATTTCATTGTTACTTGTTACTCGGGTCTTTATAACTTTTTGTTCTTATGCGTGTTTTGTCGAATAAATTCTTATTCTTATCTTTAGGTTATAGATAATTCATTTCCAGAATGTTATTAGTGTAGTATATACCATATTCATTCATTCAATTCATTTATATAATCATTATGAAATGAAGATCATGTAGAACGAGTCGCATCACATCGTGGAGACGGTATTCCGTACGTACGCACGAGTGATGATATCGTTCCTATGATCTTGGAATTGTATTGGAGTATATATATATTATTTCAGTATCAATATTACTTCATAATAATCATATGTAGTTACTCATTACACCATTATACCCATCCTTGTAAGGTGATGGTGGAAAATAGATTACACCACGGCGTGGAGACGGTATTCCGTACGTACGCACGCGCGGTGATTTCATTTTTCCGTAGGATGGATAGAAGGTGAATTAGGGTTGTTTCATATTTATAATAACATATCAGTATGTAATTAATACTGATGTTATTACTTTATCATGAAACAACTAAAGAAGAAGAAGTTGTAGAAGAAAGAAATTGAAAAGATCGGTAATGGATATTACCTCTTCTTTGGAACGCCTCTTTGAATCCTCCACTTAAGGAACTATGATTGGTCTTTGGAGAAGACCAGAACCTCTAGGATTATTCTAGGAAAGTGGAGAGGAGAAAATGGCAGGGGTTGGCCGAGCTTGAGTGCTCAAAATTGGTGTGAGGAGGAGGGGGAGGAGGTGTCCTTTTATAGGGGAGGAGAGGGGCACCTTAGGAATTCTTAAAAATATTAATTTATAATAAATCTAACCCCA
The DNA here is from genome assembly GCA_963277665.1 of Viscum album. Taxonomy (NCBI): domain Eukaryota; kingdom Viridiplantae; phylum Streptophyta; class Magnoliopsida; order Santalales; family Viscaceae; genus Viscum; species Viscum album. Next base: position 1,065,176,380 of record OY728140.1, read on the forward strand.
CTTAAAAACCTCCAAAAATGACTCATATTCGAAGCTTAGATGAGATAGGGTTGTAATCTCATCAACCAATCAAATTTAGACATTTTTGGATCTTATTTTAAACCTTATCAATTAGATTTAACTCTAAGTTAAATAATTTAACTTTTACCGTGTCTTTTTGTTTTCTTTCATTATATGGTTAATACACTTACTATAACATGCCAAACGAACCCCAAATTGTTTATTATTAATATATATATCCTTATCTAAGTCATTTGGCCGAACCTTAGATTTTTAGGAATAAAATAACAATTAGTAATATAATATTTGATTTAAAAACTATTTTGTGTCAATTTTGACACTATTTGATATATGATTTTTGTGAAAGTCATAACAGAATTAAATGTTCGAACCAAGTTGATTAAATCAACATTAATATATCATAGTAACCTAGAAAATTAGTGGAATTCATAAAAAATCTCAAATTACATTTATTTTGGTGCTTATAACATCAATTATGTCAATATTTCATTAAAAAGATAATTACTGCATCATCGTTGTGTCATAAATAAATTAATTTATTTGATGTCTAAAAATTAAAAATAAATTACCATCATGTAGGAAATCTTTTTAGCTTTCTAATGAATATTTAAAATCGAATTTATCTTATGTATAACCCCATATTAAAAATGATTTACTTATTAAACATTGATTTTAACTATTTTAACCCTTCTTTAAATAAATTAATAATAAATGTCCTAATCTAATCCAAGTGGGCCTAAATGGTCATATTTTATTCCTAAGTTTGTTTTTGGTCGAAATAAACTTGTCCAATAGAATTAGGACATGTGTTAGGGTAATAATAATATCAGCTTTACCCTTAATTACCCTATTTACTTTTAACCGTGGTAAAAAAAAGTAAAAAGTTACTATTCACCAAAAATTATTTTCATCTCATTGAACCACATTTTAGTCCTTGATATTAACCGTGTCTGTCGGATTTTCGAAATTCCATTCACAGAAGCGGAAAAATTATGTTTTATGCAAAATTCAGTTTTTAACCTACCACTTAGTAGTTTCACTATTCATCAAAAATTGAAGGTTTTCAGAAAAATGCCAAAATTTCATCCTAAGCTATATTTCATATTCCGAATTCAAAAATGAAGTCTATTTTACCAAATTCATAACATAGAAGTTTCATTAATTAATTTTATAATTAAATCCCGCTGTTAAAACAAATAGCGTGTTTTTAAGAAACAATATCTATCAAAAGATTGACACTTGTTTATGTCTAGTTTAAATGTGCAATTACATCCAATGACCAACATTGTATTAAATTGTAAAAATATATTCTAAATATACTTTAAAACCACTCAAATTAATGATTTATCACTATTAATTATTTCGATTAAAAAAGTTGTTTTTAATTATAATTTAGTAATTTTCACTATTCATCGGAATATGAAAGTTATCCGAAAAGTACAAAAATTTCACCTTAGGCTAAATTCGATACTCCGAATCCAAGAATGAAGTTCATTTTGAAAAATAAGATTTACAGAATTTTAAAAAGTGGTTATTACTATTCATAACGGCTAGTTTTAATAATATTTTAATAGCACATCGTTGTTTAGTGAAACTCGGTATTGCGTATTACACACGCTATTGAGGAAGGTCGTGATTGTGTGTAATGCAAGGCAAGATAAGGATGCGTGTTGTGCAAGCTCCTTTTGGTGTAGCGTACAACACAAGACATTAATAAAATTAAAAAGAATATTTTTTTATAAAATCTTGGGCTGTTACATTCTACCCCCCTTAAAATGAATTTCGCCCTCGAAATTCGTCGGGGTTATAAATGGTTTACTATTCGAAAGTTTCTTTAATAGAAACCCACATCGTAAAAAGGAATATCAAAACCAATCTTTAAAAACAAAAGTATGAAACGTAACGGTTACCCAAATAAACTAATCATTGGGTTTCCACATAGGTGAAAATATTTATATGGAAGAGAAATCTAACCATCATGTTCTGATGGAGAGTGGTAGAGAACATGGCTATGGAAAAGCCAGTAATCACAAATCCATAAATTCGTGACGATCTAAGGTACCATCTGATTCATCAGGTATAAGAGAACTAGGACAACATTTTTGGTTTTCAAGATCATTTCCCTAAAGTTGAAAATTTGCTTAGAATAAATACTTACTTTATTTTGGTACAATCTCACTGTTGTTCGTGCCTTTAACAATTTCCACTTCATCTCTTAAATAAACGAAGTTGAATTTGTTATTCGTGAAGTGTTAGCAGATCATGTGATAGAATGACGGGTCATTCCATCTGTTTCAAACAAAAGGTTAGCAAAATTATATACATAAGTCGATCTATAGTGAGATTAATCACATATGGTTTCTAAAATGGACTTATACTTCATATATCATACCGCTTAATATGATAAAACTAGTTTCTACTAAACAGGGACTTCCTGTAGGTCAGTGGTAGGCGATAAAGGCCAGTCGCACTTCGGTTGTGGGTTCGATTCCTACAGCCTTGTCCGAAGCGATGGGCTGTCGTCCGTCCTGCAGGTTGTCCCTTTTTCTAAAACTACGTTACTATAACATCCCATCTTCTATCCTTAAACAATACTAACTTATGTCCAACATAATCCAGTCTAATCTTTAGGCTTATACATAATACTGCAGTCCACTCTCATAACATAGTGAAAACGATTACCAGAGATTTAATATCATCGTTGATCCCCATATATCATAAGATATATCTTGTTGGTCACATTCCAAACATTCAAAGGCCTTAATCTTGTACTCTCTTGAATACCCATTGAACCTTAGTGAAAACTTGAATGCAGTTAAAAGTTAACACTTTTCACATACCGAAATCCTCAAAATTCCATATACTCAAACCATGATATCACTTAGTCCTTATATCAATCATGAGCTCATGAATACAATCAAACATCTCACTATCTTCTTATCCTTTCAATATGCACTTATCATCTTCTTTCCAAAAGTATCTGAATAACCTTTCATGGTTACTGGTACCATTCATCATACACTTTCAAAACTTAAGGAAAGACAACAGTGTAACAATCCTTAGATGTCTCCTTATTCCATGAGATTACTTATACAATATTACACATGATAAACATATAATCATTCCACTACATTCTTAGACCATTGACCGAGCTTCAACATTTCTTTTATCTCACATATCATTTGTAGTTTCTTCATCATCATCAACATAAATACTTCCCATACGACCATACTGATTCTCTTCATGAGACTTTCCCTTAGGGCATTGGTTTGCATAATGCCCGTACATTCCACATTTAAAGAATTTAACCATTGTTGATGTCATAGCAATACCATTATCCTCATCCATGGTGTTAACTGAACCTTTTCCTTTGCACTTACTTGCTTTGTGTCCTTCTTTTCCACACCCAAAGCATCTTCCAGTTCCTTTGAAACATTCTCCTTGATGCCTCTTCCCACATGAATTACATAGGGGAAATTGAACTTTCTTTCCTCTATGATCATCATGGAACTCCATCTTTCTCTTATTTGTCGAGTCAGGAAACTTACCAAATTTTACTTTATTGATCATGTTGTGAGATTGCTGATTCGGCATAATAATGATGTTTGGACATCCAAATCCCATTTCATTTGGTTGCTCATGAAGAATATCATTCCATTGTCCATCATATCCTCCATTATTGTGAATCATCTTGTTTCCAGCCATTTTCTAAAACCCAAACAGAATAGTGTTAGATGCAAAAATCGTAATAAAGGGGGAGTAACTTAAATATCTATCATCTTTGGTTTAATCTAATATCGTTACCATAGTTCTAGAACTATATCCTATACGTATACTTATCCTTAGGGGCATCCCTAGACATACCTTAGAAATATCTCTAGGGATCTCACTAATCGTTTTCGCATCCTAGTTTCCAAAGGTTGACTAAACCTTTCCTCTGATACCAACTGTAGAGACCCGAAGCTTATCGTACATGGACATTACATTACATTTGCGGAATACTTAGTACATAACAAAAACACACACTAAAGGATCGTAATAGTTTAGTGTCTTTGGAAACTCGGAACGTAATCTTCTAATCGTGGTGAAAGTTCTTCAATATCTCCCATAAGGTCATCCCCTTTTTTTACCTAAAACCTTTCTTTATATCCTGGGGAAAAGAAAACATAAAAGGGTGAGCTCAAATGCTCAGTAAGGGTAAACAAAAGAAATATCAATCACATCATATATATAAGAACATAGCTTTTGGAAATCTTAACCTGCAAAAAGGCTCATAACATCATAACATGGGATAAATCATAGTAGTGAAAATGAAACCATAACTTAAAACATTAATCATTGTGGCATACACACATAATCATAGAGAATCATTTCTTGTTAGTCAAGACTCATTGCCAAGACTATCTTAGTGGACAAAGTCCCTTTCTGAATCGAGTAATCCTCGTTTCAGTCCTGTTTCACTGAACCGGTATAACCTACCATTCCAGCCATGTCTATCTCATGAGATATGTAATCTTTACCCAATGCATTGGAGGGAGATATAGGTCCCACCCATCTCTTAATGAATCCTTTCTTATGTGTGCCACAAAATCATAAATCATACATCATTGCATAACCCATGTAATAAAAATGGGATTCTTAAACAACATGACACCATAAAACCATTCATATAAGATAAAGTAATTCATAAACATAATTCCATCACAACGTAGTCAAATCAATGTAAAAATATGGATAGAAACAGAACCCTTTATTAACTTAGATGGAAAATAATTTTGATAAAACACTTGAATTGAATTCTTGAGGAAAATATCCTTTCTTCTTCAAAATCAATTTCTTTTTACAAAACATCATGCAATTTTAAAAGAAAGAGATTTTATTGAAAATAGTCATGAATTCTTTTAGAGGAAGCTTCATGAAAATAAGGCTTTATAAAACAGTAGAAATCCGTTTGTGCCGTATACGTTAAAAAAAACATTCTTCGTACTTTTGTCGGAAAAGTCAAAAAGTACCTCGTATAAAAAAAACGACAAAAGATTCCTTTCATATCTTTTACTAAAAACTCACCGAAGGGTAAAATTGGATTTAAACAATTGTAGGTGGATGGAAATAAATTACATATTGAAGAAACATGGATGTGGATGATAAAATACACCCCAGTAAATACTTACGAATAAACAATCTCGGATAAAAATGAGATTGTGATATTTCCCTTACCTTAGGTCCGATTAGCTTTGTACATGTCCGAAGCTCCTGTATAATGGTTTAAATAATGTTATTGACTTATTCCAGAATCATACATATTGATATGATATCATATATGGTCATATTATTAGTTTCTTGTTAGTAATATTTCATTGTTACTTGTTACTCGGGTCTTTATAACTTTTTGTTCTTATGCGTGTTTTGTCGAATAAATTCTTATTCTTATCTTTAGGTTATAGATAATTCATTTCCAGAATGGTATTAGTGTAGTATATACCATATTCATTCATTCAATTCATTTATATAATCATTATGAAATGAAGATCATGTAGAACGAGTCGCATCACATCGTGGAGACGGTATTCCGTACGTACGCACGAGTGATGATATCGTTCCTATGATCTTGGAATTGTATTGGAGTATATATATATTATTTCAGTATCAATATTACTTCATAATAATCATATGTAGTTACTCATTACACCATTATACCCATCCTTGTAAGGTGATGGTGGAAAATAGATTACACCACGGTGTGGAGACGGTATTCCGTACGTACGCACGCGCGGTGATTTCATTTTTCCGTAGGATGGATAGAAGGTGAATTAGGGTTGTTTCATATTTATAATAACATATCAGTATGTAAGTAATACTGATGTTATTACTTTATCATGAAACAACTAAAGAAGAAGAAGTTGTAGAAGAAAGAAATTGAAAAGATCGGTAATGGATATTACCTCTTCTTTGGAACGCCTCTTTGAATCCTCCACTTAAGGAACTATGATTGGTCTTTGGAGAAGACCAGAACCTCTAGGATTATTCTAGGAAAGTGGAGAGGAGAAAATTGCAGGGGTTGGCCGAGCTTGAGTGCTCAAAATTGGTGTGAGGAGGAGGGGGAGGAGGTGTCCTTTTATAGGGGAGGAGAGGGGCACCTTAGGAATTCTTAAAAATATTAATTTATAATAAATCTAACCCCACTTAAAAACCACCAAAAATGACTCATATTCGAAGCTTATATGAGATAGGGTTTTAATCTCATCAACCAATCAAATTTAGACATTTTTGGATCTTATTTTAAACCTTATCAATTAGATTTAACTCTAAGTTAAATAATTTAACTTTTACCGTGTCTTTTTGTTTTCTTTCATTATATGGTTAATACACTTACTATAACATGCCAAACGAACCCCAAATTGTTTATTATTAATATATATATCCTTATCTAAGTCATTTGGCCGAACCTTAGATTTTTAGGAATAAAATAACAATTAGTAATATAATATTTGATTTAAAAACTATTTTGTGTCAATTTTGACACTATTTGATATATGATTTTTGTGAAAGTCATAACAGAATTAAATGTTCGAACCAAGTTGATTAAATCAACATTAATATATCATAGTAACCTAGAAAATTAGTGGAATTCATAAAAAATCTCAAATTACATTTATTTTGGTGCTTATAACATCAATTATGTCAATATTTCATTAAAAAGATAATTACTGCATCATCGTTGTGTCATAAATAAATTAATTTATTTGATGTCTAAAAATTAAAAATAAATTACCATCATGTAGGAAATCTTTTTAGCTTTCTAATGAATATTTAAAATCGAATTTATCTTATGTATAACCCCATATTAAAAATGATTTACTTATTAAACTTTGATTTTAACTATTTTAACCCTTCTTTAAATAAATTAATAATAAATGTCCTAATCTAATCCAAGTGGGCCTAAATGGTCATATTTTATTCCTAAGTTTGTTTTTGGTCGAAATAAACTTGTCCAATAGAATTAGGACATGTGTTAGGGTAATAATAATATCATCTTTACCCTTAATTACCCTATTTACTTTTAACTGTGGTAAAAAAAAGTAAAAAGTTACTATTCACCAAAAATTATTTTCATCTCATTGAACCACATTTTAGTCCTTGATATTAACCGTGTCTGTCGGATTTTCGAAATTCCATTCACAGAAGCGGTAAAATTAAGTTTTATGCAAAATTCAGTTTTTAACCTACCACTTAGTAGTTTCACTATTCATCAAAAATTGAAGGTTTTCAGAAAAATGCCAAAATTTCATCCTAAGCTATATTTCATATTCCGAATTCAAAAATGAAGTCTATTTTACCAAATTCATAACATAGAAGTTTCATTAATTAATTTTATAATTAAATCCCGCTGTTAAAACAAATAGCGTGTTTTTAAGAAACAATATCTATCAAAAGATTGACACTTGTTTATGTCTAGTTTAAATGTGCAATTACATCCAATGACCAACATTGTATTAAATTGTAAAAATATATTCTAAATATACTTTAAAACCACTCAAATTAATGATTTATCACTATTAATTATTTCGATTAAAAAAGTTGTTTTTAATTATAATTTAGTAATTTTCACTATTCATCGGAATATGAAAGTTATCCGAAAAGTACAAAAATTTCACCTAAGGCTAAATTCGATACTCCGAATCCAAGAATGAAGTTCATTTTGAAAAATAAGATTTACAGAATTTTAAAAAGTGGTTATTACTATTCATAACGGCTAGTTTTAATAATATTTTAATAGCACATCGTTGTTTAGTGAAACTCGGTATTGCGTATTACACACGCTATTGAGGAAGGTCGTGATTGCCTGTAATGCAAGGCAAGACAAGGATGCGTGTTGTGCAAGCTCCTTTTGGTGTAGCGTACAACACAAGACATTAATAAAATTAAAAAGAATATTTTTTTATAAAATCTTGGGCTGTTACATTCTACCCCCCTTAAAATGAATTTCGCCCTCGAAATTCGTCGGGGTTATAAATGGTTTACTATTCGAAAGTTTCTTTAATAGAAACCCACATCGTAAAAAGGAATATCAAAACCAATCTTTAAAAACAAAAGTATGAAATGTAACGGTTACCCAAATAAACTAATCATTGGGTTTCCACATAGGTGAAAATATTTATATGGAAGAGAAATCTAACCATCATGTACTGATGGAGAGTGGTAGAGAACATGGCTATGGAAAATCCAGTAATCACAAATCCATAAATTCTTGACGATCTAAGGTACCATCTGATTCATCAGGTATAAGGGAACTAGGACAACATTTTTGGTTTTCAAGATCATTTCCCTAAAGTTGAAAATTTGCTTAGAATAAATACTTACTTTATTTTGGTACAATCTCACTGTTGTTCGTGCCTTTAACAATTTCCACTTCATCTCTTAAATAAACGAAGTTGAATTTGTTATTCGTGAAGTGTTAGCAGATCATGTGATAGAATGACGGGTCATTCCATCTGTTTCAAACAAAAGGTTAGCAAAATTATATACATAAGTCGATCTATAGTGAGATTAATCACATATGGTTTCTAAAATGGACTTATACTTCATATATCATACCGCTTAATATGATAAAACTAGTTTCTACTAAACAGGGACTTCCTGTAGGTCAGTGGTAGGCGATAAAGGCCAGTCGCACTTCGGTTGTGGGTTCGATTCCTACAGCCTTGTCCGAAGCGATGGGCTGTCGTCCGTCCTGCAGGTTGTCCCTTTTTCTAAAACTACGTTACTATAACATCCCATCTTCTATCCTTAAACAATACTAACTTATGTCCAACATAATCCAGTCTAATCTTTAGGCTTATACATAATACTGCAGTCCACTCTCATAACATAGTGAAAACGATTACCAGAGATTTTATATCATCGTTGATCCCCATATATCATAAGATATATCTTGTTGGTCACATTCCAAACATTCAAAGGCCTTAATCTTGTACTCTCTTGAATACCCATTGAACCTTAGTGAAAACTTGAATGCAGTTAAAAGTTAACACTTTTCACATACCGAAATCCTCAAAATTCCATATACTCAAACCATGATATCACTTAGTCCTTATATCAATCATGAGCTCATGAATACAATCAAACATCTCACTATCTTCTTATCCTTTCAATATGCACTTATCATCTTCTTTCCAAAAGTATCTGAATAACCTTTCATGGTTACTGGTACCATTCATCATACACTTTCAAAACTTAAGGAAAGACAACAGTGTAACAATCCTTAGATGTCTCCTTATTCCATGAGATTACTTATACAATATTACACATGATAAACATATAATCATTCCACTACATTCTTAGACCATTGACCGAGCTTCAACATTTCTTTTATCTCACATATCATTTGTAGTTTCTTCATCATCATCAACATAAATACTTCCCATACGACCATACTGATTCTCTTCATGAGACTTTCCCTTAGGGCATTGGTTTGCATAATGCCCGTACATTCCACATTTAAAGCATTTAACCATTGTTGATGTCATAGCAATACCATTATCCTCATCCATGGTGTTAACTGAACCTTTTCCTTTGCACTTACTTGCTTTGTGTCCTTCTTTTCCACACCCAAAGCATCTTCCAGTTCCTTTGAAACATTCTCCTTGATGCCTCTTCCCACATGAATTACATAGGGGAAATTGAACTTTCTTTCCTCTATGATCATCATGGAACTCCATCTTTCTCTTATTTGTCGAGTCAGGAAACTTACCAAATTTTACTTTATTGATCATGTTGTGAGATTGCTGATTCGGCATAATAATGATGTTTGGACATCCAAATCCCATTTCATTTGGTTGCTCATGAAGAATATCATTCCATTGTCGATCATATCCTCCATTATTGTGAATCATCTTGTTTCCAGCCATTTTCTAAAACCCAAACAGAATAGTGTTAGATGCAAAAATCGTAATAAAGGGGGAGTAACTTAAATATCTATCATCTTTGGTTTAATCTAATATCGTTACCATAGTTCTAGAACTATATCCTATACGTATACTTATCCTTAGGGGCATCCCTAGACATACCTTAGAAATATCTCTAGGGATCTCACTAATCGTTTTCGCATCCTAGTTTCCAAAGGTTGACTAAACCTTTCCTCTGATACCAACTGTAGAGACCCGAAGCTTATCGTACATGGACATTACATTACATTTGCGGAATACTTAGTACATAACAAAAACACACACTAAAGGATCGTAATAGTTTAGTGTCTTTGGAAACTCGGAACGTAATCTTCTAATCGTGGTGAAAGTTCTTCAATATCTCCCATAAGGTCATCCCCTTTTTTTACCTAAAACCTTTCGTTATATCCTGGGGAAAAGAAAACATAAAAGGGTGAGCTCAAATGCTCAGTAAGGGTAAACAAAATAAATATCAATCACATCATATATATAAGAACATAGCTTTTGGAAATCTTAACCTGCAAAAAGGCTCATAACATCATAACATGGGATAAATCATAGTAGTGAAAATGAAACCATAACTTAAAACATTAATCATTGTGTCATACACACATAATCATAGAGAATCATTTCTTGTTAGTCAAGACTCATTGCCAAGACTATCTTAGTGGACAAAGTCCCTTTCTGAATCGAGTAATCCTCGTTTCAGTCCTGTTTCACTGAACCGGTATAACCTACCATTCCAGCCATGTCTATCTCATGAGATATGTAATCTTTACCCAATGCATTGGAGGGAGATATAGGTCCCACCCATCTCTTAATGAATCCTTTCTTATTTGTGCCACAAAATCATAAATCATACATCATTGCATAACCCATGTAATAAAAATGGGATTCGTAAACAACATGACATCATAAAACCATTCATATAAGATAAAGTAATTCATAAACATAATTCCATCACAACATAGTCAAATCAATGTAAAAATATGGATAGAAACAGAACCCTTTATTAACTTAGATGGAAAATAATTTTGATAAAACACTTGAATTGAATTCTTGAGGAAAATATCCTTTCTTCTTCAAAATCAATTTCTTTTTACAAAACATCATGCAATTTTAAAAGAAAGAGATTTTATTGAAAATAGTCATGAATTCTTTTAGAGGAAGCTTCATGAAAATAAGGCTTTATAAAACAGTAGAAATCCGTTTGTGCCGTATACGTTAAAAAAAACATTCTTCGTACTTTTGTCGGAAAAGTCAAAAAGTACCTCGTATAAAAAAAATGACAAAAGATTCCTTTCATATCTTTTACTAAAAACTCACCGAAGGGTAAAATTGGATTTAAACAATTGTAGGTGGATGGAAATAAATTACATATTGAAGAAACATGGATGTGGATGATAAAATACACCCCAGTAAATACTTACGAATAAACAATCTCGGATAAAAATGAGATTGTGATATTTCCCTTACCTTAGGTCCGATTAGCTTTGTACATGTCCGAAGCTCCTGTATAATGGTTTAAATAATGTTATTGACTTATTCCAGAATCATACATATTGATATGATATCATATATGGTCATATTATTAGTTTCTTGTTAGTAATATTTCATTGTTACTTGTTACTCGGGTCTTTATAACTTTTTGTTCTTATGCGTGTTTTGTCGAATAAATTCTTATTATTATCTTTAGGTTATAGATAATTCATTTCCAGAATGGTATTAGTGTATTATATACCATATTAATTCATTCAATTCATTTATATAATCATTATGAAATGAAGATCATGTAGAACGAGTCGCATCACATCGTGGAGACGGTATTCCGTACGTACGCACGAGTGATGATATCGTTCCTATGATCTTGGAATTGTATTGGAGTATATATATATTATTTCAGTATCAATATTACTTCATAATAATCATATGTAGTTACTCATTACACCATTATACCCATCCTTGTAAGGTGATGGTGGAAAATAGATTACACCACGGCGTGGAGACGGTATTCCGTACGTACGCACGCGCGGTGATTTCATTTTTCCGTAGGATGGATAGAAGGTGAATTAGGGTTGTTTCATATTTATAATAACATATCAGTATGTAAGTAATACTGATGTTATTACTTTATCATGAAACAACTAAAGAAGAAGAAGTTGTAGAAGAAAGAAATTGAAAAGATCGGTAATGGATATTACCTCTTCTTTGGAACGCCTCTTTGAATCCTCCACTTAAGGAACTATGATTGGTCTTTGGAGAAGACCAGAACCTCTAGGATTATTCTAGGAAAGTGGAGAGGAGAAAATGGCAGGGGTTGGCCGAGCTTGAGTGCTCAAAATTGGTGTGAGGAGGAGGGGGAGGAGGTGTCCTTTTATAGGGGAGGAGAGGGGCACCTTAGGAATTCTTAAAAATATTAATTTATAATAAATCTAACCCCACTTAAAAACCTCCAAAAATGACTCATATTCGAAGCTTAGATGAGATAGGGTTGTAATCTCATCAACCAATCAAATTTAGACATTTTTGGATCTTATTTTAAACCTTATCAATTAGATTTAACTCTAAGTTAAATAATTTAACTTTTACCGTGTCTTTTTGTTTTCTTTCATTATATGGTTAATACACTTACTATAACATGCCAAACGAACCCCAAATTGTTTATTATTAATATATATATCCTTATCTAAGTCATTTGGCCGAACCTTAGATTTTTAGGAATAAAATAACAATTAGTAATATAATATTTGATTTAAAAACTATTTTGTGTCAATTTTGACACTATTTGATATATGATTTTTGTGAAAGTCATAACAGAATTAAATGTTCGAACCAAGTTGATTAAATCAACATTAATATATCATAGTAACCTAGAAAATTAGTGGAATTCATAAAAAATCTCAAATTACATTTATTTTGGTGCTTATAACATCAATTATGTCAATATTTCATTAAAAAGATAATTACTGCATCATCGTTGTGTCATAAATAAATTAATTTATTTGATGTCTAAAAATTAAAAATAAATTACCATCATGTAGGAAATCTTTTTATCTTTCTAATGAATATTTAAAATCGAATTTATCTTATGTATAACCCCATATTAAAAATGATTTACTTATTAAACATTGATTTTAACTATTTTAACCCTTCTTTAAATAAATTAATAATAAATGTCCTAATCTAATCCAAGTGGGCCTAAATGGTCATATTTTATTCCTAAGTATGTTTTTGGTCGAAATAAACTTGTCCAATAGAATTAGGACATGTGTTAGGGTAATAATAATATCATCTTTACCCTTAATTACCCTATTTACTTTTAACCGTGGTAAAAAAAAGTAAAAAGTTACTATTCACCAAAAATTATTTTCATCTCATTGAACCACATTTTAGTCCTTGATATTAACCGTGTCTGTCGGATTTTCGAAATTCCATTCACAGAAGCGGTAAAATTAAGTTTTATGCAAAATTCAGTTTTTAACCTACCACTTAGTAGTTTCACTATTCATCAAAAATTGAAGGTTTTCAGAAAAATGCCAAAATTTCATCCTAAGCTATATTTCATATTCCAAATTCAAAAATGAAGTCTATTTTACCAAATTCATAACATAGAAGTTTCATTAATTAATTTTATAATTAAATCCCGCTGTTAAAACAAATAGCGTGTTTTTAAGAAACAATATCTATCAAAAGATTGACACTTGTTTATGTCTAGTTTAAATGTGCAATTACATCCAATGACCAACATTGTATTAAATTGTAAAAATGTATTCTAAATATACTTTAAAACCACTCAAATTAATGATTTATCACTATTAATTATTTCGATTAAAAAAGTTGTTTTTAATTATAATTTAGTAATTTTCACTATTCATCGGAATATGAAAGTTATCCGAAAAGTACAAAAATTTCACCTTAGGCTAAATTCGATACTCCGAATCCAAGAATGAAGTTCATTTTGAAAAATAAGATTTACAGAATTTTAAAAAGTGGTTATTACTATTCATAACGGCTAGTTTTAATAATATTTTAATAGCACATCGTTGTTTAGTGAAACTCGGTATTGCGTATTACACACGCTATTGAGGAAGGTCGTGATTGCGTGTAATGCAAGGCAAGACAAGGATGCGTGTTGTGGAAGCTCCTTTTGGTGTAGCGTACAACACAAGACATTAATAAAATTAAAAAGAATATTTTTTTATAAAATCTTGGGCTGTTACACCGCTCATGGGGGTACTGCGTCATCGAGGCCTGGGACCCAAATGTCCGGTATGCGGCGTTCCTGGCCGCCTTTCTGAGTGGGTGGCTCCTACCAGTGCGGGACGCGAGAATGGGTGTCCGCCCGGCGACACTGGCGATGGCGGGCGCCATGGCCGCCAACAAAAGGTATAACCTCGGGGTCCTGGTTCTGGCGAAGCTGTATGCCATCCTGGGACGCATCTCGCGAGGGGGGTCGCCACGAAGGATCTGTGGGCCCATCCAATTCTTCCACGGCTGGGTGGCTGCTCACCTTGGTGGGTACACGTTTCCGAATGCCATCATTCCTCCGGGCAACGGCCTGCGACCCTCCCTGCTGAACATTACGGGGGTCGCTCCGATGACCCTAAATGAGGAGGGCGTGAGGATCCAGATTGGCAATCATGCCAATTTCAACTTCAGCCCGTTCCCCACTCCCGTTGGCCAGATGATCGACAATGGGCAGGGTCCGCTGGAGCAGCACGAGTACTTCTTGAACATGCGGGGCGGGGTGCTCGTGGCTCGGATCGACGGGAAGGTGATCTGCGAGCCCTACGTGCCAACCTGGTTCGCCAGGCAGTTCGGGTGCCTTCAACGGATGCCAAAGAGGGTATTCACTGCTGTCCGGGAGGAGACGAACCCTTGCGTCCTTCGCCAGATGTGGCTAATGTTCGCTGCCTTTGGTTCTGGCGACGTCATCACTCTCCCTCCTACCGGGGTCGACGCAGGCTTGGCAACCGAGTACGCCGAACACTGGGCCATCGCGTACCCTGAGGGGCTTCTACGGAATCCAGTTCAGCGGCTCGAGGTCACCCGTGCGGAGACCGGGCATTAAGGAAGGAGGCGAGGCGCCGCCACACAGGGGAGAACGGAGGCGCGCCAAGCAGCGGAGCCGGTGCGGGCAGGGACTTCGGCGGCGGGCACATTGCAAGCTGCCGCCACGACTTCAGCGCCCAGAGAGGGGGCACATGCGGCGGTCGGGGAGCGGCCCGGGAAGCAGGTAAGACGTCTGCTCGAAACCTCCCACGATGCAGTCTTCCCGGCGCTGTGGTCGGCCTGGATGACCCTGCGGCAGTCAATGGGGACCGACGCCATCTGGCGAAAGATACTCAGAGAAGGAATCCATCTGCCAGAGGTCGGGCGCCTCCAGATCGCCGAAAGGGTGGACTTCAACCGACAGTATGCGTATCTGACGGCCATGGATGAGTACGCGCGCCAACGTGGTCAGCGTGCGGAGCCATCCCTTCTGGTGAAGGTGATGCTCGGTCTAGAGCCCGCTCCAGAACAGATGCCGCCAGAGGAAGATGACAGTAGCAATGACTCCGAGGAAGAGGAGGAGACAGGGGAGGATGAAGGCTCTGAGGGAAGGTCCCATCAGGGGAGCCCGCGGGAGAGTGGCGAGGTGGCCGACTCTGACAATGTTGATGTCACTGAGCTCCTCGAGGTCTGATTCTATGCCTACTCAACCTGCTTCATCCATTCTCTTATGCAGCTTCTAACCCATTTCTCCACCTTTCTCAGGAGCGCACAGATGTTGGTCAGGCGTCCTCAGTGGGAGTAGGAGAGGCTCCAGCAGGACAAGGCGGGGGCCAGACACCCATCATTGAATTGACAAGCGCAGAAGGGTCCCCTGCTGCAATTGTTCCTGCGGCGGACGGGGCAGCGGAAGATGACGCTCTGAACTCCCGTAAGTCTCCTTACTTTACTGCTGGTGTTTGCCATTGACGATCCGTGACTAACCACGGCATGCCCTGCGTAGTGATCTCAACACTGGAGGCTCGTTGGGCTGTCAAACCCGGGCCATCCACGAGTGGACTGGTGGGAGACATGCCTCCTGCTCCGGAACAGACTTCCCACACCGAGCCGGCCCCACCAACTACTGATCAAGGGGCTGCGGACGCCGGCGGTGCTGACATCGGAGAGAGGTCGGGGGTTGACGAGGGTGTCAACGCCACTGGGGAGGGAGAAGAAAGTTGCCCAAATGTTGGGGAACCTATCCCCCGTGAGGACATCCCAGGGGCGGACCCTGCAGCAGACCTGCTAGCTGCCTTCCCTGCCTACCGGCCTGCCGACCCCGAGGAGATGGACGACTCGGACGCGGAGGCGGTCGAGGAGAGCCGGATAACGCGCCGCAGGGGGTGGAAGTCCATCCAGCGCTTCCTCAAGCGACCCTCATTGGAGTGGCTGGGGCGCATGTGATCGCTTCAAACCTGGCTGCGCTTCCTGTGTGCCAGGGGAGCTGATGCTCAACGACTCCATCTGACGGTCCGTGATTTCATGGCCGAAAAGATGCGCGAGAGTTGCCGGCGTGCCGACGTCGCACAAAGTCGGGACATGTCGGAGAGCACGCGGGCGCTCCACATGGCGGAGCAGGAAGTCCGGCGCCTCGAAGGGTAGGCGGCAGAGAAGGAGGCCTTCGTCGCAACGTGCACTGAGCTTGTGGAGCAACTAACAGCCCAGCTGATCGACGCCCAGGTATAGCTGACGGAGGCGGGCCAACAGATGGTCACACTTCAAGTCGAGCGGGAGCGTGCACAGGCCAGGATCGACGAACTGCGTGCTGCGACCGCCGACGAAGAGAGGGCACGCAGAGAGAGAGAAGCAGCTCTGGAGGCCACCAGCTGAAGGGTAGCGGCGTTGGAAAGACTCATTCAGCACGCTAATCCCTAGGGGCTTTGTTTTTGCCACTCCCAGAACATTTTCTTCCGCTACTCGATATTTCGATCCATTTGTATGAACCAATATATTTATCTACATATTTTGTCTTAACATGCTCAACCACAAATTCATTGTCTCGCGGGAGCGTTAACCAAGCTTCAGGCATCCGTAATTGGGCCTGGATTTCTAAAGAAAAGAGGGAGATCATTCCTAGGAAAGGAGACCTCAGACCTAATCAATGTATCATCCCCCCAACTTGTTCCAACACACGAGCGGGACAATGCTAGGGGCGTTGAGATTTTATCCGAACATAGGGAGATGAGAAAAGGTGAATCATGTGTCCCGAATTCGGAAATCCACAATGGTCGGCCTTCCAGGAAATGCCCAAGACGGCAAGCGGACAATGGATCAATCGACCATACTACTGCAATAGACGGACCGAAGGTCATCATTCATATTGCAGGAGGTGGATCACATGTCATCATCAATGCCGCTTTGGGGGTTCCTTCAGGAACAAGGGTGGAAATCCAGATCAACAGGGCATGCGAAGCGTGGGGCGAAGTGACGATTTGTTCGGACAGAATCCAACGCTCTCAAAATTGCGCCACCGTGGGGAAAGTGTATTAGGCGGATGCACTAATCTGGCCGTGAATCACCTCAATTCTCAGACAGAACCTCTTTGACGAGGAAACTGTCGCTTCCCATCATTGTAATGGGGCATCCCGAGCTGAATCGAGGAAAATATCACAACTGCACCACTCTACCCGAAGCCAGGCCAGACGGCCGGCGACGAGGAGGGGCGGGACTTAGCGATCCCTGAGGCTGGACCCGAGTCGAGATGCCCGGGCGTTCCTACGTACTCCATCAGGCTGGAGATCAAGCCACACGTAGTTCTGAAAGTGCAGTTTAACGTCATGCAGGACGTAGAACCCCGTTTGGGGAGATCTTAGTTTAAGGTCGTAGATCTTGGACCATAGGGGTAGATCTTAGTTTAAGGTCTTAGAGCTCGGACCATAATAACCTCAAGGTACGCCAAATCGTGGTCTTATCCCCTGGATATGCGAAGATGCACTGAGGGATAGTGTCAAGAGTGCCGAGATTTTGCCTGGTCAGAATGGAGGGTGGAAAATGTAATGTGAATCATGCAGCCATTCACTCAAGGACTGGGGGCACCGGCGTAACGATATGGGAGTACTGCCGACCGTGGCGGAAAAGCAGCATCCATATCGCACTGACCGTTGATGGAATGAGGCAGAAAACGAGCATCAACCGCTCAAGCGCAGGATTCATATCGATTTGCTGCCCGAGGCCCTTGGGGGCACCAGCCCGAGTCGGTGGGAGAGCTCTGAGGCATTGTGTCCAGACCGATCACGGGGGCTCCACCCAGGGCGTAGGCGATGGGTCCGAATGAAAGGGAGCACGAAGCCTGAAAAGTGGAAGGAACCTGACCAAGCTGAACCTGACCCTCATGGAAATAAACCAGAGTACTCTTGACACCGGTGGACCCCTGCAAGGGGTCGAGGGACACGCCTTGAGGGTGACCCGAAGGCAGTGGATTCCCCAGAGAAGGGGGAATCTCTAAGTGGTGGGGGGCTGGACCCAAAGTTTCAAACATCTGGGCGTTCCTACGTATCCCATAAGGATGGGAATCAAGCCACACGTAGTTCTTGAAGCGCGGCGCAACACAATCGGGAACCAGCGCGGGGAGGGGTGCGGGTCTGACCCTCGCACACAGAAGAAGCGGTATTTGATATTTCTTGTTTGTCCTTAAAGGTGGATGGTTTTTCTTTGTGCAGCGACATGCCTGTGATTAAGAAATCCCCGGCATCGCCACAATAATCAAGCCATGAAAGTCATTGACAAATGGCGTGGTTAGTAACCAGCGCCCAACGTGAGTGTCCTCTGAGGAGAACATCACGATGCAGTGCCGTTTCTCGTCGGGCGGCCAAGACGATCACAGTTTACGGTCATGTGGTAGGACCAGACAACACAGTTTAAGTTCGTGTGGTTCGGACCATGGAGGAATCCGCTTATTGCGATATGGCGGACCCAGCAGAGGTGGGAACATACCCAGCCCTGCGGTCACGCACGATTCCAGAAGAAGGATCCTGGGATAGGGGCCTGCGTATGTCCATCACCCGAGGGGCAAAGATGCTAGCCTCCAGTTATACTGGGCCCAGAACGCGATTGTTCGGGCGACTCATTCCTCCTTATGGGGACGAGGGTCCAGCTACACATGGCCCTTAGGGAGGAAATCAGCATATATCCTTGGTGCTCAGATCGTGGGAGCCTCGACAGACACCATTACCCTGGTTGGCCTGCCTAACATGTAAAGGTGTACTGAAGGTCAATATGAAGAGAGTGTCGAGATTCCACTACAACGCACAAAGGCGGAGTGTGATGAGGACCACGCAACCAATGTTCGGAGCCTGAAAGAGCCGACATGGCGATCAAGGATGTCGTTGACCATATTCGCAACACAACATCTAATCGCGTCAGCCTAGGACGGGGCAAGAAAACAAGCATCAACCGCTCAAGCGCAGGATTAATATCGATTTGCGGCCCAGGACCCGCCGGTAAATCGACCCGGAGTGGTAGGAGAGCACTGAGGCATCGTACCCAAACCGCTAACGAGGATCCCTTTGAGTGAAGGCTCGAACAAGAGGAAGCGCGAGGCCCGACAAGCAACACAGGACTTGTCGGGATTGAATCTGACACCACGGGTCATAGACCGAAGTACCCAAAACATGTTAACATATCACCGGAAAGGGTCGGAGGACTCATCCTGAGAGCAACCAAAAGACAGCAGATCCCTGTGATCAACCAAGAGACGGGGCTGGACCTGAGACACAAGCATCCAGGTTGTCATACGTATCCCATAAGGATGGGAATCAAGCCATACGTAGTTCTTGAGGGGCAGTTTAACGTCATGCAGGACGAAAAAGGAAAGGGGGAGCGGAAGGCATCCCCAACCGTGGGGGGCGTACAGCGTGGCGAGCAAATAGCCCTGCGTTCACACCATACGCCGCATACCCAGAGACAACTGGGCCAAGGGCCCGAGATGGGATGGAAATTCCCGAAGGATGGGGCTGGGCCTGAAACATGAATGTTCAGGCGGTCCTACGTATCCCATAAGGATGGGAATCAAGCCGTACGTAGTTCTTGAAGTGCAGTTTAACGTCATGCGGGACGGATGCTGAACAGTTTAACGTGTTGTAGCTCGGACGTGGTGTAGTTTAGCGTCATGCAGGACGAATGCAGTTTAACGTCATGCGGGACGAACTGCAGTTTAACGTCGTGCGAGACGAAGTACAGTTTAACGTCGTGTTGGACGAAGATGCTTGGCAGTTTAACGTCTTGCCGCGCGGACGAAGTGCACTCAGGAAAAGTACTGCTTGAGGAACCTAGCGTTGGTGGGAGGAGTGACACGCTCATCATCCATAGTTGCTAGGGAGTACGCGCCATTGGGATAGACCTTGTGGACAACAAAAGGTCCCTCCCACTTGGGCTCCAACATGGGTGGCTTCCTGCCGGGGATCATTGGCGCTCTTAGGGCCAGCACTAGGTCACCCTGCAGGAAGGAGCAGAGGCGAACCTTCTTATTGAATGCTCGAGCCATTCTGCTTTGATGCCTCTCCAAGTTGTGCAAAGCGCAAAGTCTATTCTCATCCAGTGCTTCCAACTCGACTAGACGGGCTTCAGCAGCTCTGTCCGGCGCTTGCTGGTCGTAGACCGCAGTGCGCAAGGACGGTAACTGGATCTCGATGGGCAGGACGGCCTCAGCTCCATGCACTAGGGAATAAGGGGTCATCTGGGTGGAATTGCGAGTCGTCGTCCGATAAGCCCAGAGGGCGTTGGGGAGCCTGTCCGGCCAACTCTTCTTGTTCTGACCAACCATCTTTTGCAGAATGTTAGAGAGGGTTTTGTTAAACGCCTCAATCTTTCCATTCGCCTGCGCATGATAGCGAGATGTATGGTTCGAGCGAATGTTGTACTTGGCGTACAACTTCTTCAACTCGGCTTCTCGGTAATTGGCCCCGTTATCCGTGAGGATAGCGTGAGGCACTCCAAATCGATGAATGATGTTGGTGGTCACGAAGTCAGCGATCGAACAAGATTTGACCTCTCTGAGCGGAATCGCCTCTGCCCATTTGGAGAAGAAGTCTGTAGCGGTCAAAATGAACCGACACTGGCGAGCCGTCGCCGGCGGGTAAGGTCCCACAACGTCCATCCCCCAGACTGCAAAGGGCCAAGAATACCTGGTGGTATGGAGAAGCTCCGGCGGCCGATGCACAAAGTTCGCATGAACCTGGCACGCATGGCACCTCCTGGAATTCTCGATGCAGTCATGGATCATGGAGGGCCAGAAGTATCCCAACCTCCGAATCTGGTGGGACAGCTTTGGCCCAGTCTGATGGGCACCGCATGAACCAGCATGAACCTCTTGCATGACTCGTGGGATCTCAACTCCATGAAGGCAACGGAGGAGAACACCATCAAATCCGCGTCTATAGAGGATCTGCTCCAGGCCGGGACTGCTCTGGAGTACAAACTGCGATGCGCGGCGTCGAACTCGCTCGCGCTCGGCCCGATCCGACGGGAGAATTCCATGTTGGAGGTAATCAACCAAAGGCTTTCTCCAATCAGGGGCTGGTTCGACTGCCATATCTGGGGTACTCGGGGCTCCGGGCATAGGGGCAACCGTGGTGAGATTACTTACCGACGGGCCGCGATCTCCCTCCGGGATAACGGGAGCGATGAGCCTGCGGTGCGTCACGCGGACGATCAGGTTATCCTGTTTAGGCTCTGCAAGTGACGCAGCAAGGCTGGCCAAAGCATCTGCTCGACCGTTCTGCGGCCGGGGAATATGGACAATTTCTGGCCGAGAAGGGAACTGGGCCATCAGAAGGAGGGTGCACTCCAGCAACGGCACAAGTTCCGGCTTCCTGACAACATAGTCGCCATTGATCTGCTTAACGACCAGCTCAGAGTCCCCTTTCACACACAGGTGGGGCACATCGATCTCGAGAGCCAACTCGAGGCCGGTGATGAGGGCATGGTATTCCGCCTCATTGTTGGTACAGCCCTCTGACAACAGGAAAGAGTATGGCAGTACGGCTTGCTCCGGGGTAATGAAGACGATACCCAAGCCCACTCTGTTGAGCTTAGGATTATCGAGTCTTCTACCAGTGGGGCTCCGGGAGGCACCGTCAAAGTGCATCTGCCAGCATGGACCGGCATGATCGACCGAGAGAATGGCCTCATCAGGAAAGCCTAGATCCAGCGGCTGATCCGCGGAGGTCGGGTGAGCAGCCAGAAAGTCTGCCAATGCTTGCCCTTTGATGGCCTTCTGAGACACATACCTAATTTCGAACTGCTGGAGAATCACAGCCCACCGCGCTAGGCGGCCAGTCAATATAGGCCGTCTCAGGATATATTTCAACGGGTCTACTCGAGAAACCAACTGTACCTCATGGTGCTGCAAGTAGTGCCCTAATTTCTGCACCACAAATACGAGCGCCAGGCAGCTCTTCTCGATGGGGGAATACCTGACTTCCGCATCTAGGAGCATGCGACTGAGGTAATAGAGGCTAATCTATGTTCCCTCGTTGTTCTTCTGGGCGAGAAGGGCACCCAGGGACCGTTCCAGGGCGGTCACATAAAGGACCAGTGGCTTCCCGGATACAGGCGGCATCAGAACCGGAGGTTGAAGCAGGTACTGCTTGATTTCCTCGAAAGCGGTCTGACACTCTTTATCCCATACATAGGTGGCACCTTTCTTCATGAGCCGAGAAAAGGGCTTACACTTTCCGGCTAGATTCGCGATGAATCGGCGTATATAGGCTAAGTGGCCTTGGAACCCTTGTAGTTCCCGGATGTTACATGGGGGAGGCATCTGGCTAATTGCCCTGATCTTCTCCGGGTCGATCTCAATACCCCGGTATCTTACCACAAATCCAAGGAACTTTCCGGAGGTGACCCCGAAGGCACACTTCAACGGGTTCATCTTCAGGCAGCGAGACCGGAGGAAGCCGAACACTTTATCAAGATCTTTGAGATGGTCCTGACGCTGGCGCGATTTGACCACCAAGTCGTCGACATAGCATTCCACCAGTGTGTCGAGGATTGGCTTGAATATGCGGTGCATCGCCCGTTGATAGGTGGCACCTGCATTCTTCAGGCCGAAGGGCATGACCCGGTAACAAAAGATACCTTGGGTGACCCTGAAGGCAGTGAACTCCTCATCCTCAGGGGCCATCCGGATTTGGTTGTATCCGGAGTATCCTTCCATGAAGGAGAGGGCTTGGAACCCTGTCGTGGCGTCAATCAACATCTCTGTCACCGGAAGGGGAAAATCATCCTTCAGACAGTGGCGGTTGAGATCGCGGAAGTCGATACAGACTCTGATCTGCCTGTTCTTCTTCCTGACCGGCACAATGTTGGCCAGCCATTTGGGGTACTGAACTTCCCTCACGAAGTTGGATTTGATAAGCTTGTCAACTTCGGCCTCAACCATGGCACCGTGGAATGGGTGCATCTTCCTGGGAGGCTGCTTGAACCCGCGATGGTTCGCCGGGAGACCAAGGCGGTGGACGGCTACCTGAGGATCTAGCCCCGACATCTCGTCATAGCCCCAAACGAACACATCACGGTGCTGCCTGAGGAAGTCCACGTACTGCTGCCGCTCCTCAGAGGGCATGGCGGCACTGACCAATGTGGGTCTTGGATCTGCTTCGGTTCCAAGGTTCACCTGTACTAACTCATCGACCGTGGCGGGGACGCCCTCCTCAAAGGCTGGGGGTGCGTCTTCCACGTCCTCTCCACTCGGGGAGAGATCGTCCACGGGAGAGACTGCGTTGAAAACTGCATTGGGGCTACCAGATCCTGCTGGGCCGCTGGTGCTGGCACGGGCAGTTGCGGTCATCTCATCAGGAGACTCACAGGCCGTCGTGACCATGGCTACGTCCAACGATTGAATCGGGAGGACGTAAGCGTCATCCAAGCTTGCCCAGGGATCACTTGCAATAGCGACAGGCTCAACCTCACCTGCCAGGATATGCTTGTCCTTGCTCTTGTAATAGTCCGCGTCCAGATAGCGGGCTTCACATGAGGCAAAAGGAGAGGCATCTCCCTGAAGCACGCCTACTCGACCGTTAAGGGAGTATTTGAGGCATTGGTGGTATGATGAGGGAACCACCGCATGAAGTTGGAGCCATGGCCTGCCCATCAATGCGTTATACGCAGTGTCCTGAGAGACTACCATGAATTCGGTGTTGGAAACCAAGTCACCGAACTGGGTCTTCAAACGTATCTTGCCGACCGGGGTTTGCTCGGTGCGGTCGTACCCCTGGATCCTGAGGTCGGAGGGGATCAAGTCATCCTCAGACAACCCCAATATCCGGAGCGTCCGAGTTGGAATCAGGTTAATCCCGGACCCCGTGTCGACAAGAAAGCGCCGGACTTCAAGGCCATTGAACTGGCCAGTAACATACAGCGGACAAATGTGCCCCTATATAGGAGGGTCTTCATCCTTACCAGAGAACGAGATAACTGCCTGACATTCGGCGTCCTCAATCGTTTCGGCGTGAAAGGCCTCTGCAGCCGCAACCTCTGTCTCAAACTGGAGGGGGCTCTTCAGGGCTTCAGCGAGTGCCTCGCGCATCTCAGATGACATGTGCAGAGCCTCAAGTATGGAGAGTCTTGCTGGGATGTCGTCCAAGTGCTTCAGGACATCATACTTTTTGGCCAAGCGCGAGCCCCTGGCTGCAGGAGGTTGCTCTGCGGTTGGAGGCATGACGGGCCATGCTGATTGGACCGGCGGCCGACTGGTACTTGGCGCATCTCGTTGTTCATTGGTTGAAGTCCGGGATGTAGTCACCATACTGGGGTCAGGAGGCCGGGACGGACTTGTGGTAGGGCGGAGCTGATCGCGACGCGGCTGAGGCGGTTCTGCCTGGTCCCACACCACAAACAGTGGCGGAGGCGAATCCGTCATCCATGGATGGGGGGGCTGCGCACGCTGAGCTCGGTTTTGAGCCTGCTGCCTAGTCTCAGTGGCGTGCACGGCCTGGCTGGAGGTACCAACTGTCGTGCCCCAGCGGCTCCTGTTGTTGCGGTTTCTCCGACGGTGGCGACGACCGGGGACACTAGGGAGGTCCACCTGGTGTTCCTCAGCGTCGGGAACCGAAAAGGGATTTACCAGCTCGACGGTATTAACCGAAGCGTACCCACCACTATCATCGGACGAATATTCCATCACTGGGCGGATCCAGGGAGGGATCCCCATCTCCGGGGGCATGAAATCTCCGAGAGTGCGGGATAGTGGCGGAACTGGCGGGGCGCGCTCTTCCTTCTTGCGCCGTCGCCGTTTGCTCTTCTCGGAAGAGGCAGGCTGGGATGACGATGCTGAAGCAGCACCTGCAGATTCTGGGGGCTCAGGATGATTCAAGCGCGCATGGATGATTCCATGGGCACGAATGATCGTCTTGCGGGCCATCCAGTTTTTATACTTCTGGGATCCGCGGTCGGAGACCAGCTGCCATTCGTCCTCATTGCCACTATCGTCATCTGATCCCACGAACACGCCTGCCACTTGTGCTGGAGCTGGGCCCAACCTGATTACATTGTTGTTAATCTGGTCTTGGAGCCAATCCTTAAACACATAGCACCGCTGGATGGTGTGCCCCAGGGCCCGATGGTAAGGGTAGTAGCGGGGGTTATTCGTGAGATGTGCCTCCTCTGGCCTCCAACACTCAGGCAGTCGCACAATCCTCTGCTCCAGGGCGCTCCGGAAATAACCGGGGACCTGATCCTCGTGAAATGAGTAAGTCAGGTATCGCGGGCCCCTGGGAGCATGGTCTTGACGAGGGGATGGAGGGGCCTGCCGAGGAGGTGGACCCTGATTATCTCGCCTGGGTTGTGGCAGTACATTAGGCGGAGGGGCCGGCCGGTTCTGAGGCTGCCGCTGCTGGGCCGGGAACTGAGCCCGTGGAGGCGGATTCCTATGTGGCTGTGGAGCTGGCCTCACCGGTAGCAGCTCCAACGGCCTGGGGGCCTCTATCTGGGCAACAGCAGTGGGCTCAGCCCTGCTGGCTCTCCTTGCAGGAATCATAGGAGGCAGCGGGTGTGCCTGACTGGCCTGTTGCAGGGCTTCCTCAAGACGTTGAGCTTTGTCTGAGAAGTTCCTGAACCCTCCGGGGTAATTCTGAGTGATCAAGGAAGGGACCAACTCGATCTTGACGTTCCCGACACACATTGTCAGCAACTTCTCCTGAGTCAATGGCATGTCAATGGAATACGTGAGACCGTTCCATCGGGCGACGATATCCGCGACTCGCTCATCAGGCCTCTGTTTGCACCTGAAGAGGTCTGCGATACTCGTCTTCCGGGTCATGGAACTGAACTGGTAGAGGAATTGTCTACGAAGGTCTTCCCAGCTAGTTATCGACCCGACGGGGAGCTGGCTGTACCATACAAATGATGGACCTTCCAGTGTCTGGACAAAGCAGCGAAGCATAGCGGCCTCCTGCTGCGCCGGAGTTCCCAACATAGGCCCGCACCTTGAGTTGAAATGGGCCAAATGCTGTGGCGGATCTCCAGTCCCGTTTAAGGGGGAGAAAGTGGGATTCCCGAATCCCGGAGGTGCCGGCATGTCATCCACCCATGCTGGGTATGGCTTGCCGTCCGGTGGGATCGCCACTTGACGAGTCTCCAAGGCTTCCAAGCGGGCGATGAGTGCCGCCATCGGATCGTCCGAACATGGGTTCTAGTCCTGGCGAGGATCTCTAACCACGAGCGCATTACACGGCCCTTCAATCGGGTCGTCGACCGGGTCGTCAAACTCGGCGGCTCGTGGGATGGCGGGCAGAGCGGCCCTTGGGGCAGCGGGAGGAATCCGAGCGGGGTCTCTCAGGTAGTCACGCCACTCGGGAGGGTGTGGTGAAACATACCGCGCCCTCTTGCCATAGGCGATGGCCTCTCCCCTGTCGGAAAACCCGGCATAATCACGGTTACCCGGGAGAGTCTCATCGAGGAGTGGCTGTTCCTGTCCCTGCTGTCCTGGCCTAGGATCACCGTAGTCAGGCCGCTGCTCTGCAGCGCGCTCGGCGAGGAGCTGGTCAACCAGCTTCTTCTGCTCGGCGAGCTGTTGACGTAGAATAGCCTTCTCGGGATCCTCATATGCCCTCTGCATGGAGGCAGATGGGTCGGCGGGCTTCATAGCCCCGCCGTGCTCTTTACCTTTGCTGACGTTTCGGCTCAACGTCAGTGCTTCAGTGGGTGTGGGGAGACCCAAGAGGTTCCTCTGGTGACGAGTAACTCTCGCCGACGGATCCAACAACATCTTGTCTTCGGGGGGAGAGCCCCCGTCGAGTAGTTCCAAGCCGTTCCCCTCCCCCGAAAGGTCAGCCATATTGACTGTTTCCGTCCCCGGGGATGTACCCTCAGGGCCACCCAGTAAATCGGGCTGTCGGCGAATCTCACTGAAGCGTAGGGCAGCGTACTTCCCCCATCCACGGATATACACTTGGGGAGTGGCTCCCTCGATAACCTTGCGGAGTACTTGAAAACACTCAACGCATCGTTGTTGGAGGGCCTCGTGGTGCCCAAATGACCCGGGGTGCCGAACCGCGGGGAGCGTGGCCAGGTCAATTTGACGGCACTGCTCACCAATATCCTCCAGGTGTGCTTGACTCCCGGGATATGGCATTTGTAGGTGGTGAAGACGGGAGTGAGTCTCCCGGAGAGTTCGGCGGAAGCATTCTAACTCATCCGGGGTGAGTGATTCGGGTGCATCAAAGTCTGGTCCTGCGACTGGCCAAAACTTCTCAGGGAAGTGGCCCTGTGCAAGGACAGTCCAGAAGCTCCACGACTCAAACTCGGGACCCAGGTCTCCTTGGTCCTCTTCAATGACTAGGAATGGATGGGGAACTGGCAGTGGTGCCGAGGCGGGCCGCCGGGCCGACGGGCTGGCCGGCAGTGAATACGGCGAGCAGGCCGATTGGCCTCCATATCCCGGGCCGCCCTCTGAGGGTGGCGGTGCCCCAGCTACCACATCACGATAGGACGGGCCGGCGAGCGTACATCCTGCCGTAGCGTCGGTGCTCACCGAGGGTGCACTAGATCGTGGTTCGACTGTCGGTCCCCAGAAAAAGTCTCCGGCTTCTCCGATCGAGGCGGAAGGCGCTTCCGGAGGGGCCGGTACCAACCGCAAGCTTGATCCTTGGGGGTCTACCAGGCCCTCACTACTCCGGATATACCTTCGGAGAGAAGCGGGGATCGTATCGATCTCGCTCTCGGGAAGTACGAGGCTGACGTGCCGCATTCCTACCCCTTCCCCTAACTGGCGGGATCGGGGGGAGGGCTCCGTCGCCGAATCATACTCCGCCTCTGTATCAGAGAAACGAACCGGTCGGATCTCTGTCCAGAATTCTGTAACATTCTTCCCTCGGCGTCGACGCCTCGCCTTCCTGCCCTTGGGTGGTTCTTCGGGGCATGGCTGATCTCTATCCTGGCGTCCTCCGGCCGCACTGGTGCTGGGGCCAAGAGGACTGGAAACCAAGGTGCGAGGAGCACCGGGACAGATATCAAAGGGGACGCGGGGAGAGATGATTCCGGACAGGCCTCCGGGCCAGGATCGAAAGGTGGGGTGACCCATGCCTCTTGGATCGGCCACGCGGAGTAGACCCTGTTGGTGAATAGCGCTACCGCGAGGTGGTCCGCGGTGGCTATTGCCTGTACCAGCAACCGGGAGAGTCAACCCAACCTGCCCTTGGGGCGGTCGGGGCCTCGATCCAGGTCAGGGATAGAAGTGCCCCTGCTCAGGATGCGCAGGGGCCTGGTGACTGGAACCAGCAGTGGCTTGAGCCAACGTGGCCGCTGTCGCTAGGGCCCCAAGGTGGGCATCCTCTTCCGCTCGTGCCCGACGTTGGCGTCGGGACAAATGAGTCGGGATGAGCGGCGCGGGCAGGTGGAGAGCCCGTTCTTCGACTTGAGAGGCCTGGCGGCGGTGTCGCCGTGGCCTGACAGGAGCCCTTATCGCGGATCCCTGGAGCGAATCTCGGATAGGGTGGTCCCGGACATCTTCCACCTCATCTGCATAGGGGAAGGAGTTGTCGGAGCGCTCCGGGGATAAGCTCCCGAAGCGGTTGGACGTCGAGGTAGGCAGCGGTGCCTCCCTGTGTGGCCCTCGGGGGCGGCGTTGGTGGCGAGGTGCAGCTCTCTCGAGGTCTAGGCGAGCCATGTCCCTGGTGGGGATGACTCCCTCTTCCTCATATCTCTGCACCAAGTTGTTGATCACCCTTCTCTGGATGACCTCCGAGGGGGAGAGAGGGTGTGGTTGCCCCACAGCTGCGGCTGCTGGGGCGGCTGTGGAACGGGTGGGACCACACGGAGTAGCCGCGTCGGTGTTTCCCCTACCCCTGCGCCAGTGGGCGGGTGGCGATCGGGCACTGGATTGGGCGACTTGATTCCTGAAGGCAGGGAGAAAAACCCATTAACACTGACATGAAAAGGAATCGACAACCAACCATTAGTGCCGCGACGCCTTCCGTGGGGGGAACCCAGGCCATCGACGTCGTGAGATGGAGTGCCCGATTTCCCTTCCCCAGCCCCTGGCGGGTTTCGTGCTCCGGTGTTGAAGTCTCGGTCGAGCAGCATGCTGGTCTTCCAACACCTCTAAAAGCCATCGGTCTTCGTATTGAGGAGAAGAGATTCACGTCGGGTTCACCATTTTTCTGTTTCGGTGCGGATGTACATCGGGTTTCTGTTCCGACGCTGTTCCGCCAGGACGCGTTCGCGCGTGCACCCGTCGACCCGAGGGGATGGGCGCGCGCGGCTTGTGGCCCCGCAGTCCCGCTTTCCAAGGGTGGGCGGCATTCGTCCCTTCTTCAGGGGCGTCTGCTCCTTGATAGAAACCGGGATGATGGGATGTCGGCTCCTCCTTCCGTGGACGTCTCCTCGGAGCTCGTTGCCTAATCCAGGTCTCCTTCATAGATTTAATAATGTTCGTGAATCTCGTTCCTGGCGCCATATCTTCATGGACACCGGTTAATTACGCTGCTTCCACCCGGACGCTCCAAAGGGGTCTGGTCGGGGCAGCAACCTGCAGTGAGGAGACCGGGTGGCTCTGGGTGTCGGGGGCGTGTCTTAACACTGCGACTCTGCATGTCTGCCTTCCGTCCCTAATAGGGCTTCTCGAAGGCATGATGGCCTGAGGCATCCCGCGCTGGGTGCGGGGAACTATGTTACCTGAGATTTTCCTCAGCTTCCCATGTTCAACACGGGGTATGCCGCGAGTTTAACGTCCTGCGGGGACGGCATCGGACTGATCAACATGAGAAGTGGATCAGATGACAGAACCCCTTGCGAGGAACCTCCGACGCTGGGGCCAGCACATGGGCGGCTTCCCGAGTGAAGTGGAGTGGAATGAAGTGGCATGACCCCACCGGGATGTGGCGGCCCGGGTAAGGATCAGGATGGATGATGGAGTGAAGAGCTTGGACCCCATAGGGGCTTCCTACGTACCGCGCATTAGCGCGGATCAAAGTCAGCGTAGTTCGGATATACAGTTTAACGTCATGCTGGATATCAGCAAGCCGACTCATGAAGAGGTCGAGGCTGACGGGCGAAGGGTTGAACCGAACCACCTCGCACAGAGGGGGATGGAATGGCCGGGTGGATCACAGTTTCACGTCATGCTGGACGCTGGCAAGCCGACTCACGAGGAGATCGAGGCTGCTGAACGGAGGATTGAACCGAACCACCTCGCACAGACGGGGATGGAACGGCCGGGTGGATCACAGTTTCACGTCATGCTGGACGTTGGCAAGCCGACTCACGAGGAGATCGAGGCTGCTGAACGGAGGATTGAACCGAACCACCTCGCATAGAGGGGGATGGAACGGCCGGGTGGATCACAGTTTCATGTCATGCTGGACATTGGAGAGAGAAATAGAAAAAGGAAGTGGGGAAGTGCAATGGATATACACATGTGCAGTCCCCCACAAGAGAGGATTCATAGGTGAATCGACGCGAAGGTGAACCCGGGAGGGGTCCACGGATGGACGAACCGACGTGAATACGACCGGGACGACCAGGTGGTGGGCTTGAACCTCGGAGAGGCTTCCTACGTACCCTGTTTAGGAGACAGGTATCAAAGTCCACGTAGTTCGTTCTGTTTGTAACACTCTACCCCCGTGGGCGAAGGCCACTCCAATCCCGACATCCCTGCAGAGACGAGCGGGAGGGGGCCACATCCAAACCGGGAGGACCCTACGCGCGGGGCACGGGATCAGGTGATGCAGACAGTTTAACGTCTTGCCGGACGAAGTACAGTTTAACGTCGTGTGTTGAGGACGAAGGCGCTTGGCAGTTTAACGTCTTGCAGCGCGGACGTGGTACAGTTTATCGTCATGTTGGACGAAACACTTGGCAGTTTAACGTCTTGCAGCGCGAACGTGGTACAGTTTAACGTCATGTTGGACGAATGCTGAACAGTTTAACGTCTTGTAGCTCGGACGATGGAGGCTAGGCAGTTTAGCGTCGTGCAGCTTGGACGTGGTACAGTTTAACGTCATGTTGGACGAAACACTTGGCAGTTTAACGTCTTGCAGCGCGGACGTGGTATAGTTTAACGTCATGTTGGACGAATGCTGAACAGTTTAACGTCTTGTAGCTCGGACGATGGAGGCTTGGCAGTTTAGCGTCGTGCAGCTTGGACGTGGTACAGTTTAACGTCATGTTGGACGAAACACTTGGCAGTTTAACGTCTTGCAGCACGGACGTGGTACAGTTTAACGTCATGTTGGACGAATGCTGAACAGTTTAACGTCTTGTAGCTCGGACGATGGAGGCTAAGCAGTTTAGCGTCATGCAGCTTGGACGTGGTGGTGCCGCCGATGGGTTCGTGTCACTTCGCGCGAGCCTGGAGGGCCGCACGGGAAGACAACGCACGGTGCGGGCACCCGGGATGAGGATCATCGGGCGCCACGCAGGCGGGTACCCTCAGGGGGTCAAAGGGGGCGACCCCAGCGGATTGCGCACAGTTTAACGTCATGTTGGACGAATGCTGAACAGTTTAACGTCTTGTAGCTCGGACGGTGGAGGCTAGGCAGTTTAGCGTCGTGCAGCTTGGACGTGGTGGTGCCACTGATGGGTCCGTGTCACTTCGCGTGAGCCTGGAGGGCCGCACGGGAAGACAACGCACGGTGCGGGCACCCGGGATGAGGATCATCGGGCGCCACGCAGGCGGGTACCCTCAGGGGGTCAAAGGGGGCGACCCCGGCGGATTGCGCGCAAAAGAAGAGCTTGGCGCGCAATACCGCGGGTCGGCGCGCAAATGGGCGGCCTGGCGCGCAATTGAGGCAGCGCTTTGCACGCGGAAGGTAGAGATTGCGCGCACCGGGCTTCAGATAGAGCGCGGGGGCAACGGCTCATTCTTTAACGAATGGCCACTTTGAAAAGGGGGGGGGTGCGCGCAATCGGGCCGGATTGCGCGCACCCCGGGGGCAATTGCGCGCAAGAGGCTTCTTTTGCATGCGAAGGCCTTAGGGTGAAGAATTATTCAAAGGAAAGGAGCCCAAGGGATTGCGCGCGAAGGCGAACCACGAGGCTTTCTTGCGCGAAAGAAAGGAGGTTACCTGAAGATCGTCATTGCGCGCGGAAGGGGTTGGATTGCGCGCACGAGAGACCTTTCGAATTCCGGCAACCTTCAAAACGTCGGGGGTCGCCTTATATTTAT
Organism: Viscum album; assembly: GCA_963277665.1. Lineage (NCBI taxonomy): Eukaryota > Viridiplantae > Streptophyta > Magnoliopsida > Santalales > Viscaceae > Viscum > Viscum album. The sequence goes on from OY728140.1 coordinate 1,065,208,978, forward strand.
AGGCAACCCCGGGCGCGGAATCCGGTTCGCGGGCGCGGAGTTCTCTTCGCGGGCACGGAATCGGGCCCGGCGCGCAAGGGGGTCGCGCGAGCCGCGGGCGCGCACAATTGCGCGCCGGCCCAGCGCATTGCGCGCATCCCGGGAGGTTTGCGCGCGTCACTCAAACATTGCGCGCGGGTCTCCAAAATTCTGCGCAAGGCCTCCGGGCCCTCCGAAACGTGCTTCTGACTCCAAATATGACCTCGCTTTCCGCATCCGGAGCTTTGTTTGGGAACAACGGACTTTTCCGGCGTCTACAATGACATGGACTCACAACTACTTTTTCATGGCCATGATTGAATTATTCATCTCGATGCGTGCATTGACCTTTTAATTCATGCTTGTATTCAGTTCTTTCAGACGATCATCATGCACTGACTGTGAGCTTCGACGGAGACATAGAGCTCGATCATGGTTGATCACAAGTGGTGATGATGAGAATTGGAATTGGTTTGATCTCTATTCTGTTAGAGGTTGAAGACAATGTTATGGCTATTAGATTAGCTCAAATTGACCATGGATGGCCCTGAGTAGAAGGTGTGGCCCAAATGCAGCGTGCGGTACAGATCTCATGCGTAATCAGATGGATAGTGGAGATTGCGTTTGAATTTTTAAATCCCATCCCACATCGAAACACACCCGCAGTTTTCTTGTGGTTTAAATATCAATATGTAGTAGCTAATACTCAGAATTCTCTCCTCTCACTCCACGGTTCCAGCCATTATTGTTTTCTATGAATGGTCTCTTAAGGCCCACTATGTTTCCTCCGAGCAGCCTCTTAGTACCCCCACTTCATGGGTTAACCACTGTGCGACATCTGTGGGCTTATACACGGCCCACATGCACCTCTTGTGGGTAGGATTTGTGGCCTTCCCCAGGGGGGCGGTAGACCATTGGGTCCCGCATATACCTTGGGTGAGGGCTTCAGCTTTCCTTCGAGATTGGACATAATTTTTGGGTAACGGTATATACTAAGTAGTTAGTAAAAAACCAAGTATGAATTCCTCTATAAAATACCAAACCATCCTTATTCATTAAAATCCCATTATCCTCTCTTATTCATCTTCAAACTTCATCCATTCCTTTCTTTTTAGATCATAATACCCAAATATATTCAATGAATTTTATTAATCCAACCATAGATGACACGTGGATCGTGTCTTCATTCAACTTTCATTTCAAGCATAAATCATAGTAATCTTTGATGCACAAACATCATCCAGTTAGAAGTCATTGGATAGATGTTGAACACGTCATCCACTTAGTTACTATGTATGGTTCTTTATTAGCCTCATGAAATTACGGATATCATGGAATTCTTTAAGTGTTGTAACAATTTATCAACATGATACATGTCTTGAATCATAGGTTCAATTCTACAATCATAAGATTTATCCTCTTAGAAAATTGATCAAGTGTATCATTCAATGCTTTTAATTGACAAAACTTCTCCAAGGCTTTACCAACATTTTCCTCAATACCATTCATTTACATATTGACTTCACATTGACAACAAATGAAACTCTTATGAATATCAATCTATGTTGACAAAAAATGATACTCTTATGCACTTCAATATCCCCGTTTGTATGTTATTATCAATTTCACCTAATCAAACATTGAATGGGTCAATATGTGTGCCAAAATTTTTCCACCTTATTTGCAACCAAATGAAATATTGTTAGTGGTGTCTCTAAAAAAATGTCCTCATCCCTTTGAAAATTATCTTTTGGAATGTTTCTGGGAGATGGATGATGTCACATTGTTCATTACCAAAGAACCTTTAGTAAATCAACTATAAGTCTAATTAGGCTAACCTAGTGTAGAAAACAAGAGAGATATGACCTTGGTTTTCAATGCTGTCCATAAACAAACATACATGTGAAATCATTCTTAGAATGTATCAACTCTTATTCTAGGGGTTATAAATAAATCAGATTTATCAATGAAATTCTAAATCGTGGAGATACTTCACCAAACATATTAAAAAGCTCAAGTGGAAAGATAAAGCTCCCCTTTTCATTCTATCTTGTAATCAATAAAGAACTCTATAACAACCAGAGATTTTATGAGAATTATTCTTTTTAATTTCTTTGATTCCTTCTATTATACACTACACCAAGATTATTTTGTACTATATTCAACGTCGTATTATCTTGCAGTATATGCAACACTATTCTTGGCTTGTGTTACACACAATTTCAAGTTCGTTTTGTAGAAATTATTCTATGTAAAATTATGTATAGATTTTGTTTAATGTATAAATGAAATATGTTTTGATTATGTTATATGCATCACCAAAGAGATATTGCACTATACGCAGCCCTGGCTTGGATTTCATTACACGCAATCGCGACCTTCCTCGATAGCATGTGTAGTAAGCAATACCAGGTTTCACTAAACAATGATATATTGTTATAATAATATTATGAACTAGACATTATGAATATTATTAATTACATTTTGAATTTTATAACATTATTATTCATCTTACACATTTTCTAGAACAAGGTATGAGAACAAAATAATTTTTTCGGGTAAAATAAGATTTTTTTTAAAAATGCAGTTTTGCCACCTATTGATGACGTACCCACATTAAATCTTGTTTATAGAATGTTAATAAGTTCAATTTGACAAAAATAAAATTCATCTTTGGAATTAGGATATAAAAATTTACTTAGGATACATTTTTCATATTGTTCTGATAACTTTCATATTTTAATGAATAGTTAAAACAAGCTATATTTTAATTAAAAACAACTATTTTCATCGTAATAATTTATATGGTTAAATTATAGTAGTTATTCATTTTAAAGTATAAATAGAATATATTTTTACCATTTAATATAATTTATGTCATTAGCATTGATTTTATATTGAATTCATAGGTAAAATCATTTCAATCATTTGCAATGTTTTAACTTTTAAAACTTGTTTTCTTAACAACGAGATTAATTTTAAATTAATTTCTACAACTTATGTGATTTTAATTAGTAAAAATGGATTCCATATTTAGAATAATTAGGTAAAAATTAAGTTAATAGGCTACATTTTATCTTTGGTCACTATGAATAGTAACCATGGTAAATTTTATTTACCATAGTTAAAGGTAAATCAGGTAATTAAGGGTAAATACAATATTATAAAATTACTCTAACATATTTCATAATACAATTGGATGATTATATTTCGTCCTAAGGCCAATTTGGATCGAAATTGAATCCATTGGAACCCACTCGGATGTGATTAAGACCATTAATTTATATTATTTTAAAGAAAGTGAAATATGTCTAACTAAAACTTTAATAACTAAAGAATTTTTAATATAAGGTTATACTGAATATAAATTCGATTATAAATACTCATTTGAAATCTAAAATGGCTTTTTTTGTTAGGGTAATTTATTTTTAGTTTTTAAGAGATATTTAATTACCTTAATAGCTTATACATTATGGATGCAGAAATTATTTATTTAGTGAATAATCAATAATATATTTTTTATTAAAATAATAATACCCTTTAAAAGGCCCAAAAACCTGACCAAAACATATTGGTTGTATATATCTAAATTCTAATCATCAAATGGTAGATGTTTTGAAAATTTAGAGCTTTATAAAAGCGATTATGACACTTATATTATATTATTGTAAATGATGTCAAAGTTGTCACCTTCATAATTTAATAAATATAAAAATTTACTTTTTGTGATTTCAAGATGGTAAATTCGACTAAAAGTATTATTTTTAATTATATTAGATTTATAATCGTAGTAATATTTTATTTTTAATTTTTATGCAACTAATAAGTATATTAAATTATTATACAAATATGATGTAGTAATTGTTTATTAACAGAAATATCAAATAAAAGGTTTTATAAATATTAAAAAAAATATTATATGAACTAATTAATGTTCTCCACAAAATTTTTAAATGAATAAGGAATGTTAAGAATCTATTAAATATTTTGTTTTGAATATTTCCTCTGTGTGGATTTTATTTAAATTCAAGTAAATTAATAGTGTCAAAATTGACAATATTGTTATTTTATAAAAATAACATATTATAAAATTGTTTAAAAATCACAAAATCATTAAAAATTATAACTTGAAATTTATAAGGTTTAAAATTTCATAAATAATCCAATTATGGAAAATTACCAACACTCAATTAATCATTTATAACAATTTAATATTTAGAATATTATTACAATAATTAAAATTAAATAGATTAAATAAGGATTAATCAAGTTGATAAGGTTTAAAATAAATTACCAACATGTCTAAATATTATTGTATGATGTTATTAAACCCCTATATCATCTAATATTTGTATTTGTGTCATTTATGTAGGTTTTAAGAGGCTTTTTAGTTTATTATAAATTAATATTTTTGAGGCTTCGAGAAGTGTCCCTCTCTTCTCTTATAAAAGGGAACATCCTCCCTCTACTCCTCTCACCATTTTAAGCCATAAATATTGGCTAAACCCTACCAATTAATCTTATAAACTTCCCTATAAACATACTATTGGTCATGGTATTCTTTAAATACCATCATTAGTGCCCCAAGAGGAGGATTAAAAGAAGGATGTCGAGAAAGAGGTAATCCCTTCTACCGTTTCTTTCAAGTTTCTTTCTTCTTATACATCCTCTTATTTGGTTGTTTAATTATAAAATAAAAAAAAGTATTAACTATATACTGATATGTTATTATAAATTTGAAACAAAGCTATTTCACATTCTATCTGTCCTACGGTAAATGAAATCATCGCACGTGCGTACGTACGGAATACCGTCTCCACGCCGTGGTGTAATCTGTTTTCCACCACCACCTTACATGGATGGGCATATGGGTTTAAAGAATAACTATATATGGTTTTTATAACATGATACTAATTCTGAGATATTCTATCGTCCACTCCAATTCCATTCATTAATAATGGGCACATTGTCATTTCTTGTGCGTACGTACGGATTACCGTCTCCACGACGCGAGGAAATTTATTCTCCATTTAACCATTAAAGAATGATTATAAAGTATATATAATGAATAATAATGAGATATATTCCATAATAATTATACTTTATTTATGTATATGTAACTTACTTACATCAAATCAATTTAATAATGAAATGAAAACAACATTCATTCGTAGGTACGATCTATCGTCTCCATGAACGGTGTATTTCATTCCATTTATCGATATATTATACATATTTATATTCTGAATATATATAATATATTTATCATGTTTGAAATTATAGAAGTAATTAATCATGGTCTATGTAATCATATGAATAATTACAAGTCAAATCACTTATGACAAATGGAATGATTTTACCGAAAAACGTTGCATTAACATGGAATTGACAAATGAACGTGTAATATAAAGTCTTAAGTGAATAATATATGATATCATAAATATTATTATGGTTCTTTTACAAGTTAATAATATATTTAAACCTACAATTTAGGAGTATCGGACACATACGGAAGAAATTGGACATAAGTTAAGGGATAGTTTTGTAATATTATTTTTATTCGAGATTGCTTATACGTAAGTATTTACTAGGGTATATTTTTCATCCATGTCCATAAAATGTTTTTCATAAAGTGTTTAATATTCTTCTATGTATGATTAAAGTCATTATTACCCCTATTTTACTTTTACATTGTGTTATGGAAGGAATCTTTCTTTTGTTTACTATACATGGTACTTTTTGTCTTTTCCATTAAAAGTATGAGGAGAATGTTTTTTAACTTATACGACATGAATGGATTTTTACAGTTTCATAACACCAAATTTTCATGATGCATCATCTACAGATTTCTTGATTATTTTTAACAAAATACATTTATTTTAAAATTGAATGGCATTTTTTGAAAAGAAAACGATTTTGAAGAAGAAAGGATCTTTTTCTCAAAATTAATTTCAAGTTATTTTCCAAAACTATATTCCATTTAAGATGAAATTATTTAGTATGATTATGTATCAAGTAGAATGTCTCTATTATTTCCACGGTTTTATTCTAATTATGATGAAATAATATCAATTTGTTTTATATAGATTATGTTATGATGGGATGATGTTTATGAAACTCATTTTATTCTTTGGGTTATGATGAAAGATTTATGTTTATTTTATGGCACAAGTAAGAAAGATTTCATTATGAGATGGGTGGTACCTATATCTCCCTCTAATGAATTCGGTAAATATTTATATCTCATGATATTGACATGGCTGGAATGACAAGTGAATATGGTTCAGTAATACAGGGTTGGAACAATAAGTAAACCCGGTTCAGTAATGGACATTGTCTAATATGGTGGTCTTGGAAATAATGCCTTGGCTACTATGGAATTAATAACATGTGCTTAATGGTTTTCCACAATTACATGTTTTATTCCCATTCTATTTTATCATTATTAATGTTATTTTATGATCTATTCCTTATGTACTTCCAAGATTTATGTCATTACTTATGTTCATGTATTTACGTTCATATGTTTATGAATTGTTTTTAGGTTCTCCATGTTTACCCTTACTGAGCATTTGAGCTCACCCTTTTTATGTTTTATTTTCCCTATGATATAAATAAAGGTTTTATGTAAAAAAACAATGGGAATATATTTATGGGAGATGTTGAAGATCCTTTACCATGATTAGATGATTATGTTCCGTGTTTCCAAAGACACTAAAATAATACGGTCTTTGGGAGTCTGTTTTTGTAATATATTAAGTATTCCCTAAAAGTATTGTAATTTATATGTATGTCAAGTATGGGTCTCTACAGTTGGTATCATAGCGAAGGATTAGTTAACCTTTGGAAACTAGGATGCAAAAACTTTACTGAGATCCCTAGAGATATTTCTAATTTACGTCAAGGGATATCCTTAAGGTTTATTATAACTATAGTTTACAGTCCTAGAATTATGTTGACGATCCGGAATAACCTAGGGAGAACCTAGGGTGTCATGGATTAAAGAATGTGTTATAAGTTAGACATCCCTTAAGTGAATTTTTAGCATTATGTTGTTCCTTGTTATTTTAATTGTTTCTTACACCATGTTTTTTGGTTTTAGTCAATTAAGGGAACTAGAAGGAATTGGGTCAACATTGTATCTAATGGAAAAATTGGTGACCATGAGAAAAAAAAATTCATAATTCCTAGAAAGAATGATTTTGTGATTATGATGAATTAGTCATCGCGATATATGATTAACAAGGTGAAAAATAGTGGTATTCCTAATTCATAAAATGAGAGGAAGATGAAATTTTAGGCATGTTCACATGGTGAGTATCATAGAGAAACGAAGATTGAGATTTCTAAAGATGGAAAGAAGAACCTTGTTGAAAACATCCAATGGAGGGGGATATGTAATCGGTGTGGAGAGAAGGGTCATAGAGTGACAGAATGATGTGGTGTTCAATGTCTTATCTGTGGAGAACATGGGAATTACCCAACTCAATGAACTGACCTAATAGGTTACTTCTAAATCAAGGAGGGATTTATTCCATGAAAGTAATTGAAGAGGATGGATTGAGTTGTTTATGTATTGGTATTAAAAAATAATGTTGTTGAGGTACTTTTATGGTATATTGGAATATCTATGTATTGGTCTATTGTGGTTTTCTAGAAGAATATGGTACCAGTAACCATGAAAAGTGATTGAAATATTTTTGGAAAGCAGATGATATGCACATAATAAAGGGATAAGAAGAAAATAATATGTTTGATAGTATTCATGAGCTCATTATTGAGATAAGGAAAAAGTGATATCATGGTTTGAGTATATAGATTTTTATGGATTTTGGTATGTGGAAAGAGTTAAATTTTGCTATAATTCATGTTTTCACTAAGGTTCTATGGTAATACATGTTTCAAGAGGATACATGATTAAGGTAATAACATGTTTGGAATGTGACCAACAAGATATATCTTGTGATATATGAGGGATAAATGATGGTTTTTCATGTGCTTGTTTTATGATCTTTTTAGTAATCATTCTATTTATACTATGAGTTTTGAAAGAAGTATTTTGGATAATTCATAAGGTTGGAATGGATTAAGTTGGCATATGATAGTATTGTTTCAGGATAGAACTTGTTTTTCTATTTTATTTATCGAATGTTATAATAGTATAGTTTATGAAAAGGGAAAACCTGCAGAACCAGCGACAACCTGTCACGTCAGACAAGGCTACAGGAATCGAACCCACAACCGAAGTGAGACAGGACTTTGTCACCTAATACTGGCCCACATGAAGTCTTTGGTTAGTAGAAACTAGTTTTATTTTATTAAGCAGTATGATAGATGAAGTATAAGTCCATTCTTGGAACCATATATGATTAATCTCCCCATATATGGACTTATGTATATAATTTTTTCTATCATTATGTCTGAGACAAATGAAATGACCTATCATTATATTGCATGATCTTCTAACACTTCACTAAAGAAAAATTCAACTTCATTTCTCTAAGAGATGAAGTGGGAATTGTCCAAGGCACGAGCAATAGTGAGATTGCGCCAAAATCAAGTAAGTATTTCTTTTATTTCAAAAATTCTTCAACATTTGGGAAATGATCTTGAAAACCTAAAATGTTGTCTAAGTGCCCTCATATCTGATGAATTATGTTTTACCTTAGATAATAAAAAATTTATGGTTTTGTGATTGTTGGATTTTTCATAGACATGTTCTCTACCACTCTTCATCAAAACATGTTGGTTAGATTTCTCTTCCATATCCATATTTTCACCTATATTGTTTTATCTAAAAACGCAGTGATTGGTTACTTTGGGTATCTTTTAGGTTTCTAACGTTCCTTTTAAAAATGATGATTTAATATTCTTTTACAATGCGGGTTTCTATGAAAGAAACTTTCAAGTAGAAAACCATTTATAACCCTAATGAATTTCGAGGGAAAAATTCATTTTAAGGGGGGTAGAATGTAATACCATGATATTTTATGAGATTTATTCTTTTTAATTTCTTTGATGTCTTCTACTGTACACTACACCAATATTAGCTTGTACTATATGCAACACCGTATTAGCTTTCAGGATACACAACACTATTCTTGGCTCGTGTTACTCACAATTTCAGGTTCATTTTATAGAAACTATTCTACAAATCATTAAGTATAGATTTTTTATAATGTATAAATGAAATAACTTCTTATTATGTTATACACAAAACCAAATAGAGCTTTCACTACACACAGCCCTGACTTTGCTTGCATTACACACAATCACGACCTTCCTTGATAGCTTGTGTAGTAGGTAATACCGGGTTTCACTAAAAATGATATATTGTTATAATATTATTATGAACTAGCTGATATGAATATTATTAACTACATTTTTAATTTTATAAAATTATTATTCATCTTACACATTTTCAAGAACATGGCTTGTGAACAAAATAAATTTTTCGGCTAAAATAAGTATTTTAAAAAAAATGCAGTTTTGCTGCCTTTTGATGGCACACCGACTATAAATCGAGTTTTTGATATGTTTATTAGTTACATATGACAAAATAATTTCATTATTGGAATAAGGATATTAAAAATTTACTTTGGAGAAAATTTTCATATTATTCTGATAACTTTCATATTTTAATGAATAGTAAAACAAACTATATTTTAATTAAGAACAAAATTTTTCATCGTAATAATTTATATAGTTAAATTATAATATTGAATGGTTTGAAAGTATAAATAGAATATAGTTTTACCATTTAATATAATTTATGTCATTATAATTTATTTCTAATTGAGTTCATAGGTAAAATCATTTCAATCTTTTGCAATGTTTTAACGTTTAAAACACGTTTTCTTAACAATAGGATTAATTGTAAATTAATTTCTGCATATTCTATGAAGTGAATTTGGGAAAATGTATTATATATTTAGTATCCTTAAGTCCAAATTATGTTAATATGATACTTTTTATTTTGGGTCACTATGAATAGTAACTCTCGTAAATTTTATTTACCATAGTTAAAGGTAAATCGGGTAATTAAGGGTAAATATAAAATTATAAAATTACCCTAACCCTTGTAATAATATAATTGGATGATTATATTTATTAATAAGTCATATTTGGGTCGAAATTTAATCCATTTTAACCCACTTGGATGTGATTAGACCTTTAATTTATTTTATTTTAAAGAAATTGAAATATGTCTCACTCAAATTTTAATAATTAAAGTATTTTTAATATATGGTTATAGAGAATATAAATTCGATTATAAATACAACTTTTAAAGATAAAATGGTTTTATTTTTTATGGTAATTTATTGGTAATTTTTAAGAGATATTTAAAAACATTAATAGCATATACATTAATGATGCAAAAATTATTTATTTAGTGAAAAATCAGTAATATATTTTTTATTAAAATAATAATACCCATTAAAAGGCCCAAACAACTGACCAAAACTTATTTTTCAAATATATATATAAAATAACCATCCAATTGTATAATGGTTGTCCATTTGGAGCTTTATAAAAGCGATTATTACACTTATATTATATTATTTTAAATGATGTCAAAGTTGTTACCTTTATAATGTAATAAATATAACAATTTAAATGTTGTGATTTTAAGATGATAAATTAGAGTAAAAGTATTATTTTTCAAGATATTAGACATATCATCATCATAGTATTTTATGTTTTATTTTTATGCAACTAATAAGTATATTATATGATTATACAAAAATGATGTAGCAATTGTTTTATTAAGAGAATTATCAAATAAATGGTTTCATAAATATTAAAATAAATATAAAATGAACTACTTAATGTTCTCCACAATTATTTTTAGATTAATATGTCATTTTATGAATCTATTAAACATTTTAGTTCTAATATATCCTCTTTGAGGATTTTATTTAAATTAAATTAAATGAATACTATCAAAATTGACAATATTGTTATTTTATAAAAATAACATATTATAAAACTCTTTGAAAATCACAAAAATATTTACAAATTACAAATTAAAATTTATATGGTCTAAAATTTCATAAAGTATCCAATTAAAGAAAATTTAAAACACATAAGTAATTATTTATAACAATTTAAATTTTAGAATATTATTATAACAAATAAAATTAAATAGATTAAATAAGGATTAATCAAGTTGATAAGGTTTAAAATAAATTACCAACATTTCTAAATCTTATTGTTTGATGTGATTAAAACACTATATCATCTGAGATTATGATTTTAGTCATTTTTGGAGATTTTTATGAGGGGTTTGAGTTTATTATAAATTAATATTTTAGAGGTTTCCAAAAGTGACCCTCTCCTCTCTTATAAAAGGGAACCTCCTCCCTCTGCACCTCACACCATTTTGAGTATTCATGCATGGCCAAACCCTGCCAATTTATCTTATCAACTTAAATAGTACCATACTATAGGTCCTGGTATTCTTCAAATACCATATTTAGTGCCATATGAGGAGGTTTAAAAGAGGCATGTTGCGAAAGAGGTAATCCCTTCTAACATTTCTTTCAAGTTCCTTTATTCTTATATATACTCTTCTTTAGTTGTCTAATTACAAAGTAATAACATCAGTATTAATTATTTAATGATAATTTATTATAAATATTAAACAACCTTATTTCACCTTCTATCTATCCTATGGTAAACAAAATCACCACGCGTGCGTACGTACGGAATATCGTCTCCACACTGTGGTGTAATATGTTTTTCCACCACCACCATACTTGGATGGGTATAAGGGATTAAAGAATAACTATATATTATTATTATAACATGATACTAATTCTGAGATATTCTATCATCCACTCCATTTCCATTCATTAATTATGGGAACATTATCATCGCTCGTGTGTACGTATAGATTACCGTCTCCACAACGCGATGACATTCATTCTCCATGTTAACAATTAAAGAATGATGATTAATTATATATAATGAATAATAATGAGATATATGACATAATTATACTAGATTTATGTATATGTTATTTACTTACATCCATTCAATTTAGTAAGGAAACGAAAACATTGTTCATGCGTACGTACGGTCTACCGTCTCCATGAACGGTGTATTTCGTTCCATTTATTGATCTGTTATATATATTTATATTCAGAATATATATTATATATAAATCATGTTTTATATTCTGGATGTAATTAATCATGATCCAAGTAATCATATGAATAATTACAAGTCAAAACACGTACGAAAAATGAAATGATTTTACACAAAATGATGCATTTGTATGGAATTGTCAAATGAATGGGTAATATAAAGTCATAAGTGAATCATATATGATATCATAAATATTATTATGGTAATATTACAAGTTAATAATATTTTTAAACCCACTATATAGGAGTCTTGGACACATACTTGATAAATTGGACATAAGGTAAGGGATAGTTTTGCAATCTCATTTTTATCTGAGATTGCTTATATGTAAGTATTTACTGGGGTATATTTTTCTTCCATATCCAAAAAATGTTTTTCATAAAGTGTTTAATATTCTTCAATTTATGTTTAAAGTCATATTTACTCCTATTTGACTTTTACTTCGTGTTATGGATGGAATATTTCTTTTGTTTACCATACATGGTACTTTTAGACTTTTGCGTTAAAAGTACGAGGATAATGTTTTTTTAACTTATACAACATGAACATATTTTTAGAGTTTCATAACACCTAATTATCATGAGGATTACTCTACAATATTTCATGATTATTTTCAACAAAATACTTTTCTTTTAAAATTTAATGGCATTTTGTGAAAATAAAATGATTTTGATGAAGAAAGGATATTTTCCTCAAATTTCATTTCAAGTGTTTTGTCAAAAATATTTTCAATCTAAGATGACATTATTTAGTATTAATATGTTTCAAGTACAATGTCTCTATTTTTTTACATGGTTTGATTCTTCTTATGAAAAAATGACATCCATTTGTTTTATATGGATTATGTTATGATGGGATGATGTTTATGAAACCCATTTTATTATTTGGGTTATGATGAATGATTTATGTTTATTTTGTGACACAAGTAAGAATGATTTAATTATGATATGGGTGGGACATATATCTCCCTAAAATTCATTGGGTGAAGACTTATATCTCATGAGATAGACATGGCTGTAATGGAAAGTGAATCCAGTTCCGTAATACAGGGCTAGAACGATAAGTAAACTCGGTTCAGTCATGGACTTTGTCCACTATGACGGTCTTGGAAACAATGCCTTGGATACTATGGAAATCATAACCTATGATTAATTGTTTTCCACAATTACATGGTTTATTCCCATTCTATTTTATCATGAATAATGTTATTTTATGATCTATTCCTTATGTACTGCCAAAATTTATGTCATTGCTTATGTTACTATTTTTATGTTCAAATGTTTATGGATTGTTTTTATGTTCTCCATATTTACCCTTACTGAGAATTTGTGCTCACCATTTTTATGTTTTCTTTTCCCCAATATATAAATAAAGGTTTTAGGTAAGAAAAAAAAGGTGAATTTATTTATGGGAGATGTTGAAGATCTTTCACCATGATTAGAAGATTATGTTCTAAGTTCCCAAAGACACTAAACTAATATGGTCTTTGGGTGTCTTTTTTTGTAATTATTAAGTATTTTTCAAAAGTAATGTAATGTCTATGTACGTCAAGTATGGGTCTCTACACACTCCCCTTAATTGAAATGATAAATACAATTAAGACAAAAAATAAAAGTGTGATTAGAATGCTTCAGTTCCAGATTCTTGAGATGACATGAATTTCAATATTTGTCATGGTATAATCCTTGATATCATCTCCTTAAAATTTTCTCCCCCTCAAGGGGAACACTCCCTCTTAATTGATGAAATGAATGTTTATAATCTTCCACTTTGGATCAATTCATGTAATTATCAAATCATGGATAATGATTTCAACTTGTAGTTCTCCACTTTTCTCATTTAATTTTCATTTTTAGAATGAACATCATCTTTAATTCCATGTAATGTATGCACACGTGTATAAAAAAACTATAAGGGACTAAGGTGGAACACTTTTGATCTTTTTAATAGAACAAAAAGGTTTTATAATTTTATCTCAACCCAAGAACTCCTTTCCTTGTGTCTCTAAAGTGTTTGGTACTCTTCATGATGATGTCTCCTCTCCATTTGGAATTTTTAATATGCATTGTCAGCATGGATTCTTTACTTCCATTAACCTTCAACTTGTGGGAATTGTTTTTCTTCACTTCTGTCAGTAGTGAAGTAACTTCAGGTGAATATTTTTCGTTTTTTTTCATTTGGCCTAGAAAAATGGTTTTTTTTTTCATGATGTCCATCCTTCTTTCACCTTCACACAGTAGTTGTGAGACACTTCGGTTATCATGTGTTGAAAACCACTCTTGAAATTCAAATTCACCATCATATGGAATGTCTTGTTTTCCCTTTTCCTTTTCTTTAGGTAGTATTTCATCTTCATCTCTTTGCAGTTCTCTAGCAGTTTTTGAATGATTAGGCCAGATAACTAAACACTACTTCATACCATTTTCTGATTTGGATCTTCCACATGGTTTCTTCACAATCATTAATTTACATTTCTTATGAAACTTATTAAGATTTTCTTCATGTATTTCTTCAGTAATGACTTCAATCAATCTCATATTCTTCAAGATTGATTATCCTTTTATTTTTAGCTGGCTTCCATTAATTTTCATGGAATGTTTGTAAGGATCTATGGTATGACACTTCTTTCCCTAGTAGAAACATTTTTTCTTGGTTGAAATGAAATTCTTGGAATCATGCTTGAACTTCTTCTTGGGAATAATTTCCTTCAATGGTTTCTTGAATTCATTTTATTTCATATTCCCAATGGAAGAATTTCAACTCCTTTTGATTTATCCAACAATTGTTTTTGTCTATGCTTCTTATCAGCATATATATGAGGCATGGTAGGACTAGACCAACACTTATCATAACTGTGACCACTTCTGTTTCAATTATCACAGTGTTCAAGATACTCAAAACAGTTCTTGATAGAAAAATTATTCTTCATTTGTGTTTTTTGCATTTGAATTGCACGATACTTCATTTATTCACATTTATTTTACATGAATGTATTCCTTTCAAAATTTTCATATGCTAACATATTATGCCAACACTCATTGGACTAATTTCTAAACATCCAACAACACCAAATATAGCAAACAAATCTTTTTCTTTTACATGTAGTATCAGTCTAGCTAGATTTAGATCATTTTTGTTCTTGGAATTTTATTTATTTCTTTGGATCATCCTTCTGGGATTTTTTATTCTTAATCATTCCAGTATCCACCCTTGATGTTTTGATGGATGTATTGAAAATTTTATAAATCCACATCTTCCAAGCTTTTAGCATTGAAATGATACTTGCAGAGGCAACCACATTAGTCAAAACCAAAATAACTATGATATTGGATACCTTCTTCTTAGAGGATGTTGTCATAGGATTAGAGGATGATCTTATGTTCCATTTGGAATCATATACCTTAATACCAACTTGAGTGGAAACATCTCTTCATTCATCTGTTATAAATATTTCTTAATTTGTACAAAGAGATGTCAAGCTATTTTTGGTTGTTGGATTTGTCTTCTAGTTGAGTATCTTTGACAGCCATAGAAACATTGTGCAACTTTTGAAATGCATGGAAGGAATCTAAAAGTAAAATATCAATGAATTGTTTCTCAAAAATACTTCCCTGTAATTCTTTACTAACATGAGTATTCCATTCATTGGAATGAAAATTTGTTTCTTCCTTTTCCATCACTAGTTTGTGGAAGTGTTGGATATGACAACCCATTTATCCAATGATTTTTCCATGGAATTAGCTTCTTCTACCATCTATAATTTTTCATCTTGATGATCACTAATTATTTTAGTAATCTGTCTTGTCACCTCACTAGGGACTTTCTTCAAATGATATTTGAGTGCATTATGAAGATCACTAATTGCTCTATCATCATAACAACTTGAGCAAGCTTCATCAGAAGAATAATAGGTATTATCACATTTTTTACCATATATTACACTCAATAGAAGGTGTATCCCTAGTATTAGTAATCTTATTCTTCATATTACTGGCCTGTTTTTCATTCTGTTCTTCAGAGCCTTGGCATGTATCTCCATTCGAGGTTGTTCAATCATATCCTCAAATCTGCACATCATAATGACTCTCTTGGATATTTTGGAGGTGACCTTCCCTCTGATACCAATTGAAGTGCCCAGATCAGTGAGAATCACTATGGGGGAGGGGGTGAATAATTTGTCCCTTTGAACCTTTTACTATTGATTATTTTCAATTAAACCTCTATGGACGGTTAAAGCCTCGATCTACTGTTATTGTGTCTCTCAGAATTACCTCAAATAATGTTGTAAATGTATAGGTACTACGCACAAGAATTTACTACGTTCAGTTCAATGACCTAATCCTTGTTATGTTGGTTATTATCCCCAACATAGATTCTCCACTATAATTTGTTTATCAATTATAATTTCTGATACAGAGTGACATTGTATCTCTCCTGAGTCCCATAGGAGGTTCTTTATAATACATCTCAGAATGTTACCAGAGTCCCCCTGGCATATTTTAGAGTCCCACTGAAGACTTATTATCCTCCATGAATCACATACGGGCCTTTTAGATCTTGAGTCCCAAGAGCAGCTTCCTTCATTAAGTTCTTCTTTGATTCACTCTATATGATCTTCTGATCTTCCAACATAGGCTTTCTGAATCACACATGCAAGTATATCTCTTCGAGGATGTTAAACAACCTTTGGTAAGGTCTGTTGGCCTTGATCAATATTTCTGATCACTACAATTGATTAGTTCTCAGTCTCAACAATGCTCAGGTAATTCCTTCTTCTTATGATGAATACATGCCTCACTGAGATGTGTGTAAGTGGTGCACAAAACTTCATCAAGAACATTAATATGCATGAATGATCTTGCACAATATCATAACTATATTTATTCTCAGATTTTCAATTACTAAAAAATCATATATAAGAGATTCTTTAATTTATTCTAGTTTCAGTCTCAGTTCTCATTCATTCAATGCATGAATTTCATGAAATCCAATTCCCCTTCTATTTGGATATCTCAATTTCATCTTCTTAGTGCAACTAGTAAATGCAATTAACCTTCTTCTTGTCTACACAGCAATAATCACAAAAACTTATGTGATTATTAAAACACTGAAGGTCATCTCACATGGAATCATATGAATTAATTGTGATTCATGCATGATGTTCATGGCATTGATTCTTTGTGTCTAAACACCTACACTCAAAATCTTTGATTCTTCCTTTTAACTGTCTTCACGTGTGAATGTGCATGCATGAATGAAAAATTATTTTATTATTTCTTATGTGAAAATCCTAATGGGTGTGGTCATTTAGAAACACACACTTCCTCTTTATTCTTTTCCCTTTTTCTTCATTCCTTTTTTTCATAGCACACACACACACTTGTTCTTTTAATTTGTCTTCAATGAGTGTCATGCATATATTTTCTTCAAACCCAAATTATTATAGTCCACATTTTTAATTTTTTCTTATTCTCTAGGGTATCTCAATTCATGCATATTTATTCATATTCATCATGCATAAATTCTCCTTCATCTACAAAGTTCATCGAGTCCCTTCTTCCACTCTTAAGGAAGTGTATGTATACACTGTCTTTTGATTATTATCACACAAAGGGTGTGATATTCACAAGACCCGAATCATGAAAACACAAAACATAATATATATATATATATATATGTGTGTGTGTGTGTGTGTGTGTGTGTGTTTTGACAGAAGGGTCTTCTTTTTATTCGTGAAAACTGGAGGGCACGCGGGGTCTTCTTTTTCACGCAAGGAGTGCACATTTATCTCATCCAAAGAACCGAGAAGGTTCATGGGTTCTGTCTTTGTAGAGTATAGAAAGTGTGAATGTCCACTAGTTGTGTACACATGGAATTCTCCTAGAAGAGACAAAACAAGGGTTCTAATGAACCTGTCGAGTGCTCACGGGTTTCTTCGCACAGGGAGTGTAAATTCTTTCATGAATGAGAGGATTCATGGTTCTTATCTCTATGAAAGGGATTCACGTAAATCCATCACAGAAGAGATGTGTAGAACTATCTTCTTTTCATAGAAAGGCTAAGTAGAAACATTCTCTTCATGGTGCTCTGTTATTTCTAGAATGAGAGCTTTGTAAATTTTCTCAACATCTGAGCCTTGATTGTGGGATCTCTCTTTATAGGAGAGGTAGAATGAGTATATTTACATTTAAATCCATGTATCTAATCACAATGATAATGGATTTGAATTCTCTAGATATATGGATTCAAAATTTGGAATCAGCAGGTCATGGATACTCTGATAATTATAGGATATTATTTTGAACATGGACTTCTTCTCTATGATATATTCCTCACGTGCAAGCATTTAAGTACACATACAGATCATTTCCCCAAAGGCTATGAGTATCCTAACATGGCCTTGCAACTATGTTTTATTTATCCATGTTCAAATTAATCATCTCAATGCTTGCATGCAAATTTTAATTCATATATGTATTCGGTTCGTTTAGATGATCATCATGCAGTAACTGGTGACCAAGAGCCCAATCATGGTGGACCAGTAGTGGCGTCGATGAGCAGCAATAGTGGGTGGCTCTCTATTCAGTTGGACGTTGGAGATGATTCCATGGTCATTAGAGCATCTCATATCAACTATGGATGACCCTGAGTAGAATGTGTGGAGCACATGCAACATGCAGTTGAGATCTCACACACTATCAGATGGACAATGAAAAATGCATCCGCGTTTTTAAATCATGTCCAACATAGATATTCCCCGTGGTTTTCTCATCGTTTAAATATCAATATGAGATAGAAAATACTCATAATTCTCCCCTATCACTCCATGGTACCACCTCATACCATTTTCTGCGAGCACAATTTTAGTGACCACTATGCATCCTATAGGCACGCTCATATGCCCACGCTGCACGGGTTCAGCACCATGAGACATATGTGGGCTTATACATGGCCCCCACGAGCTTCTTGAAGGCTGGGTTCAAGGACTTATCCTTGGGTGTGGTAGACCCTCGGGTCCCAAATATGCCTTTGGTGAGGGCTTCAGATAGCCTTCGTGATTGGGCCTAATTTTTTGGCAAAGGCACATATAATTAGTTAGTATAAAAACCAAGTATGAATTCTTCATTACAATGCCAAACCATCCTTCTCTATTAAAACTCCATTCTCCTCTCTCTTTCCTCTTTAAATATCACCCATTCATTCCTTTTTAGATCATAAATCCCAAATATCTTCAATGTATTGTTTTAATCCAACTATGGATTATGCATGAATTATGTCTTTATTACTCATGCATTTCAAGAATAATGCATGGTAATCATTGATGCACAAATTTCATCTAGTTAGAAGTCATTGGATGGATCTTCAACACTTCATCAACTTATTGAATATGTAAATAGATTATTTCTCCACATAAAATTGAGTATTTCATGGACTTATTTAAGTGTTGTGACAATGTATCACCTTGATACATGTCTTCAAACTTAGGACTAGTTCTACATTCCTATGATTTATCCTCTTATAGAATTGATCAAGTGTAGCATTAAATTCATTAAACCAATAACAATTCTCCAAGGATTTACCAACTTATTCCTTAATACCTTTCATTCACATATTGACCTCTCATTAAAAAAAAATCAACTCTAATGCACATCATTCCATATCGACAACAAATTCAACACTTATTCACATCAATCTACCCCTTTGTATTTTTTTTGTCAATATAACTTAAGCACTCATTGAATGAGTCAATATGTGTGCCAAACATTTCTTCCCCTTATTGGAAATGGAATTCAACGATGTTAGTGGGGTCTCTTCAAAAACAAGTCCTCCTCCCGTCAAATGTTATCTTTTGGAATGTTCCTAAGAGAGGAATGATGTCACATGGTTCACTTAGAAACGAGCCTTTAGTAAATCAACTTTATGTCCACTTGGGATAACCCAGTATAGAAACTAGATAGATATTACAATGGTTTTCAATGTTATCCATAAACCACCATACATGTGAAATCACGCTCAGAATGCATCAACTCTTATTCTTGGGGTTGGAAAAAATCTGATTTATCAATGAAATGAAAAATCCTACATATACTTCACGAAACATTTTAAAAATTTCAAGTGAAAATATATAGCTAGACCTTTCATCCCATCTTTTCATTAATCAAGAACATCCCCTTAATTTACATGATAAATACAATTAACATGAAAGGATGAAAGTGCGATTGGAATTCCTCAGTTTTAGCTTCTTGAGATGATATGAATTTTAAGAATTGTCTTGATATAATACATGATATCATTTCCTTTATATTTTCTCCCCCTTAAGTGGTGAACTCTCTTCGAATCACCTTAGTGGAGAATATCACTAGATAAGCTTGAATATTTGAATGTTGATAATCATCCACTATGGATAACTTCAAGTAATTATCAAATCTTGAATAATGAGTTCAACTTGTAATTCTACATCATGCTCATTCAACAGTCATTTTATGAATGACTTTAATTTTCAGTTCCCTACAATGTAAGAACACATTTATAACAAATGTATAAGGGAATAATATGAAACAATTGTAAACTTCTTAGTATAAGCACTAGGGATGAGAATTTTCTCACAACCTAAGAACTCACTTCCATATTGCTATAAAGTGTCTATTACACTTCATGATGATGTATCCTATCTATTTCAAATTTTTATGTTTCATTATCATCATGGATTATTTACTTCCACTAAACTTCAACATGTGTGGATTGTTTTTCTTCACTTATATTAGTAGTAAAGTAGCTTTTGGTGCATGTTGTTCAATTTTCAATATTTTCCATCATAAAGTGGTTAAACATTTGTTTTCATAATTTCTATCCTTTTTGAAAATTCCACACAATAGTTGTGTGAAACTTGGGTTATCATGTGTTGATAACCTCTCATGAAATTTAAACTCCCCTTCATGTGGAATGACCCGTTTTCCCTTTCCCTTAGTTTTAGCTTGTATTTCATCTTCAACTCTTTGTAGTTATCCAAAAATTTCCAAATGACTAGGTCAGATAACTAAACACTCCTTCTTACCATTTCCCAATTTGGAGCTTCCACATGGTTTTTTCATTATCTTCAAGATAAATTTCATAGTCATCTAAATATTATTACCTTTATGATTGTCTTCAGCCAATCCCACATTCTTCTGGATTGATTCTCGTTTTATTTTCATCTTGCTTACATTCATTTCCATAGATTTCTTTCAGTGATCCATTGTATGAACATTAATTCCATAATAAAAACATATTTTCTTGGTTGAGATGACATTTTTGGAATAAAGCTTTAACTTATTCATGGGAATAAATTCTTTCACAAGTTTCTTGAATTCATTGTATTGGATATTACTAATGGAAGACATTTCAAATCCTTTTTATTTCTCCTGTATTTGTTGTGGTCTATGCTTCTTAGAAACATATATCTACGTCATGGTAGGACTAAACCAGAATTCATCATAATTGTGACCACTTTTGTTGAAATTATAACAGAAGTCTTTATGATACTCAAATTAGTTCTTGATAGAAAAATTCTTCTTCATCTATGTTTTCTACCTTTGATTTGCAAGATGATTCATTTATTCAAATCTATTTTCCCTGAATTTAGTCCTTCCAAAAGTTTCATATGTTGACATATTAGGCCAGAAATCATTTTACTGATGCATAAACTTCCAAAAACACCAAAAATAGCCAAAAAATCATCTTATTTTACATGTAGTATCAGTCTGGCTAGATTTATTGCATGTTTGTTCTTGGAATTTTCATTCTTTCTTTGGAGAATCCTTCTAGGAGTTTCTATTATTAATAATTTCAATATCCACCCTTGATGTTTTGATTTATGTGTTGAAATTTTTATCAATACGCATCTTCCCAGCTTTTTTCTTTGAACCTGTACCTGTAGAGGCAAATGCATTAGTTAAAACAGAAATAACCGGGTTATGGGATACCTTCTACTTGGAGGATGTTTCCATATAATGATCTAATGATTCTTTTGGAATCATACTCCTCAATATAAACACGAGAAACATCATCTATTCTTTCATCTGACTGGGATGTTTTAGTTTGGGGTGATTGCTTATTTTTTAATCTAACATCCAAATCTAAACATTTCATGCTGAGAGAGTTATTCTCATACCCTACTGATCTCATGTTAATTTCCCAATTCTACATCAACATTGTTATTTTTTCTTAATGAATATTTCTCAATTGTTGAAAAGATATGTCAAGATCTTATATCTTGTTGGATTTTTCTTCCAGTTGAGCAGCTTTGACAACCATATGAACTTTGTGCAACTTTTCAAATGCATGGAAATATTCTACAAATACAATCTCGAAGAATTATTTCTCACAAATACTTCCCTACAATTCTTCAGTAACTTGAGTATGACTTTCATTGAAATGGGAAATTTTTTCTTATTTTTCCATCACTAGTTTTTTTGACAATGTTGGATATGCAAATCCCTTTATCCAATTCGTCTTCCATGGCATTAACTTCTTCATCTAGTAGTAATTCTTCATCTTGAAGATCACATATGATTTCAGCAATGTGTCTTGATACTTCTCTATGGACTTTATTCTAATGATCATTGAGTGCAGTGTGAAGATCCCAAATTGATCAATCATCATCACATCTTGAGTAGGCTTCATCAAAAGAATAATAAGTATTATCACATGTTGAACCTTTCATATTACCTTTAGTAGAAGGTGTCTACCCAGTAGTAGTAATATTCTTCATCACCTTAATTGACTATTTTTTCTTTATGTTCTTATGAGTCTTGGCAGATATATCCATTTGAATTTGTTCACTCATTCCCTCAAATCATCACTTCATAAAGACTCGCTTGGATCTTTTAGAGGTGACCTTCCCTCTAATAGCAATTGATGTACCGAGATTAATGTGAATCAATGAGATGGTGATTTGGTTAATTAGTGAGCCCTTTTAATATTTTTATTAATTGATTCTTTTCAATTAATCCTCTATGACTGGTTAAAGCATCGATCCAATATTCTTGTGTCTCACATCCTTTCCTCGAATTATGTTGTAAATGTAAAGGTACTAAACATAAGGATTTACAAGGTTCAGATCAAAGTCATACTCCTTGTTGTGTTGGTTATTCTCCCTAATACATATTCTCTACTATAATTCAGTTAGTAATAAAAATGGTCATTACAGAGTCACATTGTATCTCTCTTGAGTACCACAAGAGGTTCTTTATACTACTTCCCACAATGTTACTAGATTCTCGTTGGCTGGCTTCAGAGTTCCACTGATGACTTCTTCTCCTCCCTAAATCTCATAGGGGTTTTCTAGTTCTCTAGTCACATGAGCTGCTTCTTTCTTTATGTTCTCCATTGATTCACTGGTGATGATCTTTTTATCTTCCCATAAAGGCGTGCTGAATCACACTTGCCTATGTATCTCTTCAAGGATCTTCAACAACCTTTGGATTGGTCTGTTGGCCTTGATCAATATTTTTTATCACTTTAATTGATTAGTTCTCAGTCTCAACAATGCTCAGGCAATTCTTTATTCTTTTGATGATGACCTAGCCTCACTGAGATGTGTGGAAGTGGTGCACACAAAATCTTCAAGAATATTAATATGCAATAATTATCTTGCACAATATCAGCACTTCCTTTATTATTGGATTCTCAATTACTGAAAACTATTATATAAGTGCTACTTTAATTCTATTTGGATTCAGTCTCAGTTCTCATTCAAACCATGCAAGGATTTCATGAGATCCAATACCTCTTGAAATTGGTTATCTCAATTTTTTCTTCATAGTGAAACTACTGAATGCACTAAAATGTTTTCTTGTTTACATTCAAAGAATAACATACACTGATGTGATTATTCAATTGCTAAAGATCAGCTCACAAGGCCAAATCTGAATTAATTATTCTCAATGCATTAAGTGCATGTAATTTCTTCTTTTTGTTTACACATGTGCACCCACAATCTTTGATTCTTACTTTTAAATGTCTTCACGTGTGCATGTGAATTCACGCATGCACAATTATTTTCTTCATTCTTATGTTAAAACCACAATGGGTGTGTTCTTTTAAAAACACACACTTCCTCTTTCTTATTTTTACTTTTACTTCTTTCCTTTTGGTTCCTAAGACACACACACTTGTTCTTTTAATTCAGATTCAATGTGTGTCATGAATATTTGTCCTTCAAACCCAAATTAGTGTAGTCCATAGTATTAATTTGTTTTTACACTCTTGGGTATCACATTTCATGAATATTCAGGCTTATTTATCAAGCATGTATTCTCATTCCTTTAGAAAGTGCCTCATGTTCCTTTTTATAAATCAAATTTCATCTTGAAATCAAAATTTTAAAAAAATTAGTTTTCTCCCTATTTGTAAAATTATATATTTTTAAATTTTTGGAAAATATATATGAAAAGTTAAAATTATTTTTTTAAATATATATTTTAATATTATCTCAGGGTGAAGATTTAATAATTTTATGAGAATATAAATTTGTTGATGAATAGTGAAAAATAAATGTTTTTATTTAGAGTTTTCATTTCCTTAAAATAATTTAAAAAATAATAAATTATTTTAAGATGATTTTAAAAGTAAAATTAGTTCAAATATATATCTATTAATCCAATTTATGTCATTCGAATAATTTCCCTATTATATATAAAAATAAAAATGGTTTAACCATTTTATGATTTTTCTTTGGAAACCCTACTATTTAATAAGTTACGTGTGATTAATTTAAATTTAAAATTTTCAAATAAATGTAATAGAATTAATTAAATTTGAATATATATTTTGAATCAAAATAATTTATATTATTTAATAATATCAACTTAATCCTTTATAATAATTAATAGTTAATTTATTAGAAATTAATTATTGTTGTTAACGTTAAAATGAGTTTTCTATTGGGTAAATCAAAAACTATAAGTGTTAGAATGAATTATCAACTACTATAAAACAAATTTCATTGATATAAATTGATCGAAAAATAAATAAGGCTTAGTAATGTTTCTTTTTTGAGCCTTTAGTACAAGAAAAAATATGGGTGTAACATTTTCATTTAAAAAATTACATTCATACCACTCACCTTACTTATAAAAAAACCACACACTCTTTGGTCATTTTAAAACATCGAAAACCATTTTTTTAAAAAAATACATGCCAAAATATATTTTTTATATTAATAAATACATATAAGAGTACATTACGGGATCATAAAACCAATATATGGAGGTTTTAGATCAAACATAATGAGGTTGCCCAATGAAAGTAAAAACATTTCAACATTTTATTTTTTATTTTATTTATTCTGTAAAAAAACTCAAATCTCTTCAAATTATTCTATTATAATAACTCCAGTTTCTCCCAAATACATACATATTACTACTTAAATGTAATAAAATATATACATAACCACTTCCATAAAATATGAAATGAATGTTTTGATCGTTTGTACGACAGACAACCATATCATGATCTGATGTCACATGTTTTCCATCACCACCTCTCACAGTTGGATATAATGATGTATTTAATTTTTATATATTATATTTATGATTTTATTCATCCTCTTATGTTATAATACTACACCTTCTTTCCTCCAAACCATTGGAAAATAATAACGTTGATCATGTTTAAGGTGGGATACCACATTATGGACCGATATTATGTGTTTTTCATTTATAATTTACATAGATGGTAATAATGATATATTAAATGAATATATAAGAAATTTGTAACATAGTTATACTTTTATAATTATTATATCACAAGTACCTATTTAAATTCATTTTTTTGGGGGATATGGTCTCATCGTTCGTCTGTACAGTAGACTACCACCTCACGATGCTATATGATTAAATTTTCTGTATCTATTTGAATGGAAGGTATTTTGGTAAATTCATGGATTAAATTTCATATATATGAAATAAAAATTATTTTTTAACATAATATATTATTTAACTTTTACATTCCATTAACTGAGAAAATTGAAATAGTGTTCATGCTTATGTACAACCTATATTTTCAATGAACTATCTATTTCATTTTCTATCACTAACTTTCATGGATAACTATAAAAAAATATATACATAATGAATATTATATTCATATAATTTATAAAATTATGAATATTATGTTTCCAGGATCAATGTATGAGGACATAAAACAAAAAATCAAAACATATATGAAAAATAATCCATTTATTACTTGAAATATGATTTTAACAACGAATTTATATTAAGAAAAAAAGAAAAGGTAATAAGTAAATAGTATTTGGTATGATATATATTACTATTTTTATGTAACATTCTTATTAAAAACATATATTTATTAAATATAAGGATCAAATTTGTACAAATTTTCTTGTGGCACTGTGTAATGGATATTTCTCTCCTTTTTATTTTATGTGAAACAAATTTCATTTTCCTTAAGTTCTTATTTTATGTGGTGAAAGTAGTGACCATGAAATTATATTAGGATTATAATCTATAATATTATTATTATTATTTACTTTTAATTTTTTTGATCACTATTCTATAGGGTGTATGATTTTAATGATTCCAATTTGTTAAAGGTTTTTTTCCCCAATTTTTCTTCATTGGGACATGCATTATCTAATAAAACCTAGATTATTTTATGAGGTTTATATAATGAAACATATAAATGTAATATCTTGAATTTATTTACTCTAATTATATTAAAATATTTATTTAATTTCATTCTTTCATTGGGATTACAATTCAACATCACAAATTTTGTCAGCGTTTTATTTTTCTATATCATCATTTATTGAGGCTATTTATGAGTATTCTTCGAATAATAAAATATTATTATCTATATCTCAATAAACTCATGAATTTTATTTTCAAATTATTATTTCATTATAATAAAAATTTTCCCCTCATTTATGTATCTTGATAAACACATGGTTCTAAATGAATAATTTTAAAGGAACACAACATTATTTATCTCTTAGTTTGAAAACCCATTTTACTTCAATATCAATGTTGTTTATTTTTTTAAAAATAATATATTTAATTCTCTAATTGGATTTTATAATGTAATTTATATTGTTGTATGAAAATTAAAAAAATATTGTATTGAATATTCATGTCTTTTAAAAATAATATTTATTCATATTATACAGAAAATATGAAAGTAATATTTGTTTTAATGCTTATGAAATTTTACACCAACATAACAAATTTTTTCAATGATTAATTCATATGTTTCAAATGTAATTTTGAGATTAAATAACATTGAAATTTTTTGAGGTTTTAATTGTTTTTACAAATTGGAACTGATATTTTTGAAATAATGGTTTTCTATAATTTTTTTACATTTTTTTATAAATTTTTATATTAATTTTAAACTAAAAGAATATATAGAATATTTTATAAAAAATCTTAATAATTCATTTTTAAAAAAAATTATATTTCTCAAGAAATGTTTTACATGATCTTTAAAATTCCAATTAAAATATAACAATTTAATTTTAAAATACTTATTTATCAATTTTTTGTTTTAAAATGGTTTTTTATAGTGGAAGGTCTATTTTCCTAAACAAATTTTCGAGGTGGTCTTTGTGAATAATTTTTCTTTTAAGATGAAATCTATGATGAATATTATGATTTTCTGGCAATAAGATCATTGGATATAATTATTATTCATTATGTCAATATTTTATGTTTTCAAGAATGAATGTTTTCTGAAACAATTGATTTCCTAGAGTTAATTTATAATGAAATGCTTCATAAAACAATTTCTTTTCATGAGTTTTTATATTATTACTTATTAATAAAACCAATATATTTTTATTGGATATGATATGATTAATGTTTTAATATATTTTAAATTACTTATGTATGTTTGACATTATGCGATGTTTGTTATGTAATATCCAATGATGGGGGTAATATTATAGACAAATATGTGAAGGATCTATATCTATCTCTAATACATTGGGTAAGGATTGATATCTTAGGACATAAAAAAGACTGTTATTTGGAGTGAATCTAATACATTAAGATAATTTGTCTAGTATGATTATATTGAGAGTTATCCTAGACCACTATGATAGTTTTAGGAGTAAACCCATTCTATTATGATATATTTGACAATGATCCATTATAACTTTGTTAATTTTTTTCATTGCCTATAAGTATATCAAAACTCTTTGTCTTATGTCTATGTTATGTTGTCATGGTTTTTCCCCATGTTTCCTTTGTGATTCATGTCTTATGAAATGCCAATATTTATGACATGACTAATGATTTTGATATTTGGTATAAAGGGTGAGGTTTTCATATATTCTGTGTAACAACCTATGTAAATAAATAATATGACATATTTATATTTATTAATATTTTCAAATTAATTGTTAATTTTACTTAAAAGGGGATTCTATTTTTGATGGTGTACCCAATATGCAATAACGATTTTTTTGAAATCTTTCGTTGCACAAAAATAAAATAATAATATTATTTTAAATGGTAGTTAAAGGCAAGCCATTTTATTGATGGGAATGAATAGAACTAACTAAAATATGATTATACATTTCTGTTAAATGTTTTTACATTTATCCAATAGAATTTATAGACTTAAAATGGGAATTAATCAAATTTTAAGAATAATTTACCTTAAATTGTTGATTTACAACATTTTGATGGAGAACCATATTTAAATATAGTTATAGTCACTTTTTTATGTTCTATTTGAATAAATAAAATTATCCTTTAGAATCAGGGATTCAAAATTTACTTTGGGTAATTTTTTGGTATTTTTCTGATAAAATTCATTTTTTATGAATAGTTAAAAATACTGCATTTTAATTCAAAATTTCCTTTTAATATAATTTATTTTTATGGATATAATATATTATTAATTTCTTTTAAAGTGAAATTAGATTATAATTTTACCATTTAATCCATTTATGGTCATTGGAATTAATTTCACTTCAAAATTGGACATAAACAAGTATCAATCTTTTGATAGTTATTATTTCTTAAAAGCACCCTATTTTTTGATAATGGGAATTAATTTTAAATTAATTAATCAAACTTCTATGTTTTATATTTGGTAAAATAGAAATAATTTTTAAATTTAGAATATAAAACATATCATAGGCTGAAGTTTTGGTATTTTTCATAAAAACATCAATTTTTGATGAATAGTGAAACCACTTTGTCGTAGTTAAAAATACTGACTTTTTTAATTTAAATGAAATTTTACCGCTTTTTTGGATTGAATTTTAAAAATCAGACGTATATGATTGTTATTAGAAAGAAAAATGTGGTTCAATAAGATAAAAATAATTCTTGGTGAATAGTAACATTTGACTCTTATTTACCGGGGATAAAGTTAAATAGGGTAATTCAAGGTAAAAATAATATCATAATAACACCAAATTACCTCAACACTTATCCTAACAATATTATATGAGTCATGTCCGACCATGGGCATCCTTGTGTGGATTTGTTGACCCCATGGAGCCACTTGGGAGTGATAATGACACATTACATTAATTAACATAATGTAAAGGTAAAAATGAAATAAAAAAAATATCTTTTTGAAAATTAATTATTCCAAGGGGTTATATAAGTTATATTTTCGACTATAAATATTCATTGGAAAGATAAGACTATTTTATACATTATTATATTTTTTTAAAAAAATTTAGACATCAAATAAATTAAATTATTGATGACACAATAATGTTGTAGTATCTACCTCATTAATAAATATTTTAAATAAATAAGAATATAAATATAAAAAAATATCCAAAAACAGTCCCATTTTAATTGGATTATTTTATTTAGACCATTACTCATATTATATTCTACTTTAACTTGTGTTGGACATTTGAAAACTGTATATCATTATATAATAAAATAATATTTTCACACTTTCATAAAGAACCCCTCCTCCCCCTTATAAAGATCCCTCACTTTTAATTCTATCGTCACATCTCTAAACCATCTTGTATCATCCAAAACCTCCCCAAATAATCTATCAATATCCCTATAATCCTATTATAAGCCTTACCTTAGGCACAAGGTAATTCAAGAAATCCTTTTGGTTCAAACCAAAGGGAGTTACCCAAATTAAATGTAAGAGTTTCTCTTAAATTCAATTATTTTATTTTATTTATCCAACCCCTAAACG
The DNA here is from genome assembly GCA_963277665.1 of Viscum album. Lineage (NCBI taxonomy): Eukaryota > Viridiplantae > Streptophyta > Magnoliopsida > Santalales > Viscaceae > Viscum > Viscum album. Next base: position 1,065,239,329 of record OY728140.1, read on the forward strand.
CTTTTTATTATTTTCTTTTATAACAAAACCAGTATCCTAAATATACTAGTATGTTTTTATTATAATTATTCTAACTAAAATGACACACACCTCCATCTAATGGGTAACAATATAAAGTTTCTGTGAATGGAAAACTAACGCCTCACAAAACAACGATTGTTCGATTACATCCTGCCACCTTTCATGGTGGACATTAATATGAAACTATATTTATATAGGATATATATTATGTTTATTATTTGTTATGATTTTGTATTTTCCTTTTAAAGTATACCTTTATGGTTTCCATTATGGGTAAATGTGATAATTTCATTTGAGGAAGTGTATACTACCGTCCCCTCATAGTGATTTGACTCATTAATTCCATATGTGGGATGTATAAAAGATGGAATTAATGATATTATATATGATATTATATTGGAATTATAATATACCTTTGTATCATTATGTTTTAATTCATTAAAAATAATAAATAAAAATGAATGTAGCGTTCATCCGTACGCACGACTTACTATCTTCTTGAATAGTGCATTTCATTTCTTACCTAAAAATGTTATATACTATTATAAATACATGTATATACTAGATATATATTATATATATGATATGTAAATCAATAATATCATTATATATATAACAAAAGTTTTACCATGTGAACAAGTTGTAATTATAAGGTGTTCATTTTTTACTCTAGTACCAAATATCGACGAAACGACCATTATTAACATAAATGATTAAATAATATTTATTACATGGTAATAAGTGATATAAAAGGAATAATAAACTTGAAAATTGGTTCTTAATCAAGTTTAAATTTACATAAATTTATTATTCTAGAAGAAGAAGGAACAAACAAGTCATGTCGGACATGAGGTTAGGGGTTTCTTACCTCATTTTCAATTCCATGAGATTTCCATTGTTTTCCAGTAATTTATTGAATGTGGTGTATTTTGTACTGCCATTTGATATATATTTTCATTATACTTTTTTATATTCATTTTATTCTATGAACAATTTGGTGGTTATTAACTTTTGGCCATACGACACGATTGATTACAATGTGGAAATGTATTTTTATCTCACATTTTATTCCCATGAGATTCATGCTTTATTTTCCACTATTTCATTTTTTGAGGTGTATATACTTCTCATGATTGTATTAATTGTGAAATATACTTCAATTTATGGGTATTTACATCCTCATTTTATGATCCTTCTTTCATGGGTTGTATGTTTCATAATTTACCAAATCTGTATGGGAACCTTTTAACCCAATTTCCATTCCTTTGGTTAATCTTATAATTATTAATTATGTTATTATATATTTCTGTGTAGAATCATTATTTATTTATTTAAATTTTAATTTACACTCCACTTTGTGTGTATAAACTTTTGATACACATAATCACTCTATTGATAAATTCTCAAGTCATCGATATGAACAAGATAAGAGTAATTTTAACTCAATTTCTATTTATTGAGTTAAACATAAAAGTCATTGGTTTTATATTAAAAAGAACATGTGTGAATTTCCTTTTATTTATTTACAATTAATATCCAATCATATTGAGGGTATCTATATTTGTCACACATTATTATGTAATTGATTTATTCTTAATCTAAGGATACTATTTTTATAAGGTATTTTGCCTCAATTTACATTCCATTGAGACGACATTATCGGTATGAACAAATTCAATTTTATATAGTGTATATACTATCCTTTTTAATATTATATCATGAATACTTTTATTATCATCATATTATAATGTTCTGATTAAATGTAATTGCTCAATTATTTTTATTCAAAGCATCTCTCATTTTGTAAAAAACTCTTTAACTAAAATATAATTTACATGTTTTAAAGATTTATTCTTATAAATCATTATCATTAATTTCCATGTTTCAAAAAGGGTTTTTAGGATTTATTTATATAGATATTAATGTTTTAATATTATAATTCATTAAAATATTCAACGTGTTATGGGACACATTAATTAAAATATCTCTTTATTAAATTTTTTAAATGGGTTTGAAAATTGGTTGATAAAGTATTGTTTATTTAAATACATTGATTTGATATATTGATATTTTGAAATGTTTTCTTTCCTTTATACTTTTGTTATGAGTTATGATTAAGTTATGGTTATTGGGAATTGTTTACGTATATGAGTGGTTTCGTGATAAACCTAGGGCGGGTGAGCCTGAGATAGATCTCCAATGCATTTGGTAACATGACAGAGGTAAACGTTAATGTTTCTCCTAATAGATTTATAGAATATATTGTGATGGGTTTTAAAAATGTGATTCCCTATGTTTCTATGATAGGTACTATGTAGGTATGTTATGAATTCCATAATTTACCTTTATGATTCATGATTTTTGTGTGTTATTCATAAATATTTTGATTTCATAAGGTATGTAATGATTGAAAAGTACAGTTTCATTGATTTGTATTTATTGATGGGATAATGTTTACCTTTCTTTTTTTAACCCTTACTAAGCTTTTTATGCTCATCCCATGTTTTTGAAATGTTTTCCACATGATTTAATGATGAATAGGGTCATGTATGTGATCAAGGAAAAGTCATGATATCAAAAACAGGGGACTAGACATGACACTTTTTTCAATATTTTTTATTTTATGAAAAAATGGAAACTAATTAGAAGTGTCTACCTTGGAATTTTTGAGATGTAATGTAATAGTTATGGCCTAATTTTCTAAAATTATAAACCTAAAAAGAACCTCAATGTGAATTATTAATTTAATTCAAGATTATGTAACGTTTAAGGCTGGGTCCTTATATTCTGATCATGTTTTGATACCCTTATGCTATTAATATTTTTATGTATTTCCCTATTTTACACTAACTAAGCATATGATCTCACCCTTTATTATGATTTATTCCCCATTATTATGTGGATAGTCATTATGTGTTATGTGATTAATAAGGGGTGATACTTATGAAGAATTAATTTGTTTATTATTTAGAACTCTTATGATCTAGTAGTTTAGATTTTAAGGTTTCCACAAAGACTATACTATTATCAACCTCAGGCATGTGTTTATATAATGTATTTAATGTTTTTAAAAGTGATTTAATATATATGTTTGTACATCATGTGTATATATATAATACACAAAAGAATTTTTATTTGAATTTGTGACATTGTCCATCAAGGAATATATTTTATAACGTTTCTTGATAGAGATAACTAAGAATAAATAGATAAAGATGTAATAGAGAATAAATCCAAGGGAGACATCCACAAATTCCATTTCAAAATAAAATACTTCTTCAACTTTTTACTGATTAAAAAAAGGGGATAATAATATGAAATGGAAGGATATCAATACATATATCCATAGTTTGAAATATATTAGTTCAATATTGAAATGGAATTTCTTTTGAATGTCGTCAATGTAATAACCTATATTTTTCAATTCCCTTCCCCTTGTAAAAATCCATGTTTAGGGTGTTTTTGGAGGTAATGGTGGATCATTTCAAGATTTTTCCAAATTTCGAGTTTTTTCATCTGCATGACAGATTTCGCATGTGAGTGAATTAGTATGTCAGTACATTGGCATCAGTGAGTAAAAACGAATCACTATTGGAGGGTCAAATGTGTCAGTGTCGGTAGGCCAGGGTGTTGTTAGGTTGTGGCATTGGTAGGTCGTGATGTTGGTATGTCATGGAATCAGTAGGTTAGGATGTCGGTCGGTCATGGTGTTAGTAGGTCAGGTCTGCGGTAGGTTAGCAAGTCGGTGGGTCACTACATAGGTGGATCAGTGTTGGTAGGTCGCATCAGTTGCTCACTCGTCAGTGGCTCAACATCGGTGAAGCACCCATCGGTGACTCTTTTACAGTTTTTATAGTTTCACCCATGTTACATGTTTTTCACCGTGAATTGGTAACTTATCAACTCATAGCCCTGTGATAGTCTGTATCCACCATTTCTAAAGGGAATTATCAATTTCCATGTATCGTGTCACTTCCTACTATCCATATAACATCTTAGCTATGTGGTCAAACCAAAATATGATTTTCATGATCTTTGAAATCCTCTCCTTGGTTTTTAGAATATTTCCCATTCATAGTAAAGACCCAGAAATTCCATATAATTTTTTTAAATTATTTGGGATTATTATGAGTCTGCAAAAATTGATGGCACGTGATCGTGAGGCCCAGAGAGCCCAGAACTAAATTTGTAACATTTTTATAGTACATTGAGTAAACGTGAAGGCTGAGTTTTCAAACATATGAACCAGTGCTCGGAATTGAAATCCAAGTGTAGCGTTGGACTCACAGTGTTGAGATTCTCTAAAGGGAAGCTTAACATTGTTTGAAAAAATCCGTATAGAAAAGTCAATTTTTAGCTCTAAAAAAATAATAATAAACTCAACAAGTTATTTTATTTCTTTTTTGTAACCATTGAGCATCATGGTGGGACTACAATGTTAAATGGGTTATTCAAGGTAATGGCCCTTGGGTTGCGTAACCACAGTGTTGGAACATTAAATTCGGTTTATAATTGAACTGCATTAATGTTTGCAACATGGTATGGTTTCTCATCTATTTAAATTAAGCTCGAGCTCGGGTATTGGACATGGAAGTGGGGAACCTCTGATGCAGTACCACAGAATCTTCCCTCAATAAGGAACAAAGGTTTGAATGATGTCAATGGAGGAATTGATCTGGGATCAAAAAATGCCGATGAATTCAACGAACGTGGAATCTTCTCCTGCCATGACCGCGACATCATCCAATAGTTCATGAGGTAGGGTGTTTGTCTTGATTAATTATAATATTTGGAAGATGAAATAATCTCACCCTTGTTATGATGCTAATGTGGAAGGCATGGGACAAATGAACAAGGCCTGAACTCTCAGCTGATTTTATCTTTGTTTCATTCTTCGTGGGAAATCAGAATACATAGCGGCAAGATGAACCAGGGAGCCACACAACATAGTCAGTGCCCCAAGTGGCCTATAGGAACATTCAAAAGGGAAAACTGACCACCATAGCTCACTCGGTGGCCCACAAAAGACCCATTGGCGTGACACTGGAAACCAGAACCAAGGGGCAAAGGTTGAGGCAAAAGCTCGCTGACTGTAGAAGGGAGAGGCTCCACATGGTGCCATGACGAAAAAGCAGGGGAATCTTAGTTTATGCCGGTTGCGTTGGTGGAATGGCGGTGTGCCTCTGTGCGCTGTTGATGGAGTTTGTGACATCAAATCCATGGAGGAGGGGAACTCATGCCCTGTGTGTCCTACAGGCAGTGAGGCGACACCATGTGGTGTTGCTGGTTAAAGAGACGAACGGCTCGTGAGTCATTTAGGAAGGAGGGGATGGGTGACCCCTCGAGTAGGTCATGCCTAGACAGTGTGACGGGCCAGTCCGCTGCCCAGTGAGTTGAGCCTACCATGGCCCAGTCCATATGGTTTAGTCCGGGCCGGTCCACAACACAGAAAGTTCTAAAGAGTCTGTGGCCCAGCTAGTTCGAGCCAGGCGAGGTCGGGTTGGTTCGACTGGATCAGAATGGACTCAGACCCTTTATGGCCCAGTTTATCTTAAAAAGTAGCATCTTACCAAAAAAACGTCCATTTGACTAGCCATCTACGGAGTTGGAATCCTTGGGATGAGACCATCCTTTTTATATACTCTACCTGACATTTGGATAATGTTGGAGTAAGGTCAGGTTGAATCGTACCCCAATCCAACTGGCCCCTCGGCACTAAAATGCTTATAACTCTCAGACCAGACATCTTATTGAGGCGTTGTCTATTGTATTGGAACCTATATGACATGAAAGATCATTGGGATACTAAATCTGGGGAATTAATTCCAATTGAAGTATGAATGATGGCTTGAGGAGAAGATCCACCCAAAATCAAGCGTACTATGTAGAGAATCTTGTGGTTGGCTGAGACCTGAAAAATGAATAGTGATCCTGTGTGGATCAACACCTAGTGATCCTATGTGGATCAGCACCAAGTGATCTTGTGCGGATCAAAAAATAGAGATCCTTTGTGGATCAACACCTAGTGGTCCTGTTTGGATTTGAAACTAGCGATACTGTGTGGATAAGCAGCAGAACCCTTGACAAAATAAGATGGTCTAGCTTTACGACTAATCATCAATGCTTATATACTTATGTTATACCTAGTGTAATTTGAGTATTTTTCTTTGTTCTGGGGATTGAGATCATTATTTTTGTTTTTCCATTGTGGAATTATGAGAGAGATACCATCAGTTGTATCGGGGTCCCTACTGAGTATTATCATACTCACCCCTGCTTAGGATTCTCTCTCACCTTGTTCAGTCTTATGAAGACGACTAGAATCCATGAATGAGACTTGGGGAGATATGACTTGATTGTGGATGGAGGTCACAGGTGGATGTGGAGATCCACATGATGAGCTATACCAACACTTCATGTAGGATCCCTAGTGAACTACCACAAGATCTATTTTTCATTTTCTTATTTTAATTTTAGTTGGGTTTTTATTATAACCCCTTACTTTTAGTAAATACCTTTACCATTAGTTGTGTTTTTTAGTTGTGGTTTCACCTTAATATTTTGTTGTCTTTTACTATTGTGTAGGGTACCCTGTTGGTCTGTGAACAGGTTTTGAGGAAATTCATTTCCATTTTCAGGAAATGCTTTTCTGGTGCTACACGCCAACTCCTGGCATATGGACGGCGGGCATGGGGAAGTCACATAACGAGCCCTAGGGGACGACTCATGACAAAGTAGTATCATAGGGTATTGGTTCTACTGATGAACTAGGAAATTGATCTTTCCAATTGGGCAATAGTGTTAAGTGTTTTAACATTGGTTTTCAGTTCGGGGAGTTCAGTGTTGGTGTAGTAGCCGATGTATCCATACATCAGGACCCTAAATTTTGATTTCTGACTCGGTGAACGAAAACACTGATTGCGTGTGTTTTGGAAATGTTTTACTTTTAAAATCTTTAGATTCATCTCACCATAATAACTTATTGAATGTGGAAGAACAATTTGTTTCAATATTGCACCATGTAGACAACCAGTGTGGATTCTAGAGAGAGTACATGATGATGGCCCATTTATCGATGAGGCTTTGGTGTGGGGCCCTCTTACTTTTTTGGAACTTTCGGGTGGTGAACCAGCAAAACCACCACTCGTAGGGCAGTAGTTGCCACTATCCCCTCTAGCAGTCCGTGCATGATGACTGAGCACCTTTAATGAGTTACAGTGACTAAGGCTCTTATTTTTCAAGGCAAGATAGATCCCCAGGATGCTGAGGACTTTCTGGAGGCTGTGGCATAAGTGATTCACTTAGTTGAGATTGCAGCATATCATATGGTGTTCCTAGCTGCTAGCCTCTTCTAGGGTATAGTAGATAGATGGTGGAGTCTGAAACTCCAGACACATTAGGAGGTGACACAAACTTTTTTTGGAATTTGTGACCCTCTTCAGGGTGGTGTTCATACTAGTTACTTTTCACTCAGCGGGTATCCAGGAGCTGCTACACTTACAGTAGGGCTACTTGTCAGTTTCCCAGTACCTGGACAGATTCACTGGCCTCTCACGCTACTCCACTGAATTGGTGTGGGATCGATTATTCATGGCATGTACCTTTGATTAGGGTCTCTGGTGGGATATTAGAGCATCTATTATATCACTAAATATCTCGATGCAAGATGGAGTGGTCGAGAAATAATTATTGGGGGATAGTTTCATATATGAGAAGGAAATGATGGTGAGAGACACCACAAAACGATAGGTAGGTGAGTTATCTATATCAGAAATTAGGTACATGATTCAGAGGTTTATGTTGGATGGACCTTCTGATGTACGAACCCAGGATGCAGAGTTGGTGGTGCTGAGCTCGTGAGTTAGAGGTGGTCTTATGAAGACTAAAGTCTGTTTCTTAGGAAGCAGAAATGTGCATATGGCTCCCGACTATCTAACAACCCACATAGACAATCATCATATGACTAATGGGACCGCAGAGATAGTGGTTGTGGTTCGAGTGATGCGGTCCTCTAGGTGGCGGATGTGGGAGAGGAGAAGGGCATGCTGCCGATGGTGGATGACAGTGTGAGGTTCTACAAACACCGCCACAGGTGGTCCACCCCAACCATTGAGAGCAGGTGAACATGGTAGAGCTCTGGATCAGGTGATAGACGCCTAGAACCACGGTTTTCCAGAGATTATTAGGGGTACGATCTGGGTCTATTCCACTCTACTTACAATACTTATAGACAAAGGTGCTAGTCACTCTTTCTTTGACACTATACACATTCAATGATCGAAGATTAAGATGGAGCCATTAACTCGATGCTTATGATTATAGACACTTACATGATAAGATTCGATTATTAGACACTAATGCAGGAAGTGTGAGCTCAGTCTACGAGGATAGAGCTTCAATTGGGATCACCTAGTAGCAGCGTCGAGGCAATACAACATCATCTTGGGTGTGGACTTCCTATCCACATTTCAATCTCTGATTGACTGTTTTAGGCACAAATTGTGGTGTGTTATTGGGGTTGTGATTTGGTTTTACTTCACCAATGAAGAGGTAAGATTTATAGAATAGGATGTACTTTCTTGGAGGAGGGTATAGGGCATCATTCATCAGTTGGATAGCCTCACCATTGGAGGAGTTGATGTGAGGAGTCTGTGTTATCCTATAGTGGTGGACCAGTATGCTAAGGTCTTTCCTGATGATGTTATAAGACTAAATAATTGTAGAGAGGTATACTCTTACATCATCCTATACCATGGGACACAATTGATATCTACACCAGCATATCGGATGGCTCCTGTGGAGCTATGTGATCTGAGGGGGCAGTTAGAGGACATGCAAAGAATGGGGATTGTAAGGCCCAATGGTTCTCCATGTGAAGCCCCAATTTTGTTCACCATGAAGACAAATGGGAGACTTAGGATTTTTGCGGAAAATCAGCCCCTTAAACAGGTGACCATGAAGAACAAGTATCTACTCACTGGTATATATTATATCTTCTACCATCTAAAGGGAGATCGATGATCTTTGAATGTAGATCTCAAATCAGGCTATCACCAGCTCAGGGTACGGCATGCGGACATACAGAAGGGAGCCTTTAGATGTTGGATTAGCCATTACGAGTTCATGGGGATTCCATTCAGTGAGAAAAACCTTTGTCAGTGTTCATGGGGCTTGTTAACAGTATCTTCTTGCCTTACCATGATCTCATTGCGGTGGTATTCATTGATGACATCCTGATATACTCGGCGTCGGAGGAGGAGCATGCCATGAACCTAAAAGTAGTTATGGATACACTCAGAGAGAACTAGATTTATGGAAATATCTCAATATAAATGTTATAGATACGAGATGTCCACTTCCTAGAGAACATTATCTCAGAGGCTGGAGTTTCAATGGATTCAGTGAAGATAGATGGAATGCTTGCTTGGGATCCCCCTAGGATTGTGACCGAGTTTCGGTGTTTCCTGGGATTGGCTGGGTAATACTAGATATTTGTACCTGACTTTTCCAGAGTTTCGACACCTATGTTAGATTTGAAAATGAAGGGTCAACCCTTTGTGTGGATGTAGAGATACTATCATGGTTTTCAAGAGATGAGGTAGAGTCTAACAAGTTCCCCCATCTTGAGGAAACCAAAAGAGGACGTTCTGTATGTAGTCTACTGTGACGCATTAGGGACCAAACTAAGTTGTGTCCTAATGCAAGAGCAAGCAGTGATGACCTACGGCTCATGGCAGTTGAGACAGTACAAGTAGAACTATTATACCCCTGACCTAGCATAATATGTAGTGGTTTTTGTGCTGACGATGTGGCAACACTACTTGATTACTCCAATGGTCCGAATGCCTTCATTTTTTATTTATTTTGATAATCCACCTTTCAAGGGGTGAGGTGGAACCCTTAAAAGGATTGTCGAAATAATTATTACATGGAACATTGGCCTTAGAGGAATTCATTGCTCATAGGCTTCCAACAGTACATACAACCCAGACTAAATACTTGGAACTGCTACACCTTAGCATCTTTATTGTGAAATTAGCTCTCCACCTTTGCATGGTTGTTCGGCTAGGCATTCTTGTGCATGCACAGGCTTCTCCCGATGGCAGGTGCCATACCCTCTCATTCTTGCAACCCATTTACCTTCTGCTGTGGTAAAGGATCCTTTCTCATCCTCCTTGTAGAGCTTGTTCCTTGAAGGTTGTCTGGTTTGCATCTGCACTTAAGGGGGGCCGGAGGCCTTGAGGTGGCCCAAAGGCCTTACTGACCCGAAGTCCTGGGTGGCCTGAAGGCCTTAAAGGACACATGGACCAAATTGGTGACCTGAAGGCCCAAACAGGGGTATCTTCTCGGCTGCTACAGTGCCAAACAGTTCCTGCTATAGTACCTGCTACAGTACTGCACAGTTCCCACTACAATACATGCTACAGTACTGCTATAGTACTGCTACAGTACCCCCGGAAATTCTGCCTCCACCTGGATTTGATCCCTAGTCGCTTAGATGGACTTACGAAGTCCTTACCAACTGGGCTAAGGCTCATGTGCAACCCTAAGTACGACACAACAAGATTACTGAACAATTTACTCATTACTCTAATAACAAGAGTCTTGAGTATATCTTCTCACATAATTACCTGAACTTGAGATAGCGGTGATTGTTTGAGTTCCTCCCAAACTATATCATTGATATAGGCTACACTTCTAGGAAGGGGAAAGTAGTATCTGACACACTTAGTATGAGGACTAGTCTACAATTTGTGAGTGAGGTGATAAAGAAGCTAGCCACGTTGTAGATATCCTTTGTGGGTAGAGTTAGAGCAGCATACATCTAATCTATGACTGTCACTCCCCAACATCTTCAGCATGTTTGGGAGGCTCATCTTGAGGATGTTGACTGCAAGGCATGATGTGCTCAGATATCCTTAGGATATAATCTTGAAGGATTTTCCAAATGTTAGGAGAAGATCATTATATTTCTAGGATGCACCATTGTACCAGTAAAACTATGAGAGGAGTTGTTGAGGGTCTTCCACACATCCCCATTGGCGGTACATCCTGGAATGGAGAAGATGTACCAAGACCTCTGATATCAGTACTGTTGGACATGAATAAAGAAAGAATTGGAAGAGTTAATATCATGATGCCTCACTTGTCAACAAGTGAAGGCTAAGAATCAAGTTCCAACAGGCTAAGTGCAACCACATGTGGTACTTGAGTGGAAGTGTGATGGTATCTCCATGGACTTCGTGACAGGGCTACGACGTACGTCCAAGGGCTACGATACCATCTAGGTGATCATTTACTGACTCACCATTTCAGTCCCCTTCCTACCCATCTAAGAGTAGGGATCAGTAGATCTATAGGTATGAATCAACATGCAATATATTGTATGTATTAATGGGGTACCATCAAAAATAATCTCAGATTGTGATGCTCATTTTTCAACCCGCATGTGGAAGAGACTACATGAGGCATTCATGAATCATCTACACTTGAGCATCAACTTTCACCCTTAGACACATAGTCAGATAGAGCAGACCATAAAATCAATAGAAAATATGATTAATGCTTGTGACCTCGATTTTGTCTGTAGTTGGGGGGACCACATTCCATTGGTGGATTTCACATAAAACAATAGTTATCACTGCACCATTGTCATGTCTCCATTTGAGTCCCAGTACGGGAAACCATGTAGGTAACATCTATGCTAGACAGACACAGGGGAGTCAGTGATTATGGGTCAGGAGTTGGTATAGGCTACCACCGAGAAGGTGCAGATCATCCAGGGGAGGATGAAGACTACATATAGATGGAATATGTCTTATGCTGATTGAAGAAGGAGATCCTTGGAGTTAGAGGAGGGAGAAAATGTATTCTTGTGGGTATCCCCCAATAAAGATTATAGAGGTTTTGCTGGGGTGACAAGAAATATCTGAGGTTCATTGGTCCTTTATAGATCCTCATTAGGGTAGGTGATATGGCGTACCATCTAGATCTTCCCCCATAGATGCATCAGGTGGATAATGTTTTCCATGTGTCACAACTGAGAAGGTGCGTTCATGATCCGTTGTACGTTATCAATTGGGGTGAGTTGAACATCGACAATGAGGTGATGTTTTCAGAGCTCCCATGGGAGATAATGAATCGACAAGAGAGGGTCCATCATGGGTGGTCTATTCCTATGGTGCGAGTTTTTTAGAAGCATGAGAATATCTAGGAGATCACCTAGGATCGAGAGGCTCAGATACGTTCTTAGTATCCCCATTTTATTTTTTAGTTAAATTGTAGCTTTTGGGGATGCAAATCCCTAAGGTGGGGAGAATGTAAAGACAAAAAATTCCATATATTTTTTTTTAAATTATTTGGTCTAATTAAGAGTACGTGAAAATTAAAAGCACATTATTTTGAGGGTTAGAGAGTCCGAAAATAAATTTTGAACATTTTTTATGGTATGTTCAGTAAACATGTGTTTGGGGTTTTCTATCATTTGAAATAATTCATAGAATTGAAATCTGAGGGCACTGTTGGGACCCATAGTGCTGATATTCTCTTAAGGAAAGATTAACATTGTTTGGAAACAGTTGGTGGAAAAGATAAATTTTATCTTTAAAAAAATATACTTAACAAGTAATTTTATTTATTTTTTTGTTACTATTGACTGGAATGGCAGGATCATAGAGTTAAATGGGTCATTAGATGGAACAACTCTTGGGTTACATAACCTTGATGTTGGAACATTAAATAAAGTTCATAAATGAACCACATTAATGTTATGCAACATGGTTAGTTCCCCTGTCTATTTAAATTGATGTCGGGCATGGGTTTTTGACAGGGAAGTGACGAACCTCTAATGATGTACTGCGAGGTCTTACACCAATGATTAACTGAGACTTGAGAGACTTTGTTGGAGGAATTGATTAGGGATCGCTGAATGCGGGTGACTTCAATAAGTGAGGACTCTTCTCCCTCCACAACTATGACATCATCCAACGGTTCATGAGGTAAGAGGATTTTCCTTGATTAATTCTAAGATTATAGAGATTAATTAATTTCTCCCATGTTATGATGCTAATGTGGAGGGCACGACCTAAACCAACAAGGCCCGGACCATCTGCCACTTTTATCTTTGTTGCTTTCTTCATGGGAAATGGGAAAACGTAGCGGCAAGATGAACCCGAGAGCCACACATCATTAGTAGAACACTGAGAGTCACATAGGTGGTTTTATATGGGAAAACGGACCACCAGAGATCACCCAGTGGTCTGCGGAAGGCCCAAACTTGTAGAATCGTCATGTCGACAATGGAGACTGGCACTGGTGCTTGTCAGCCACAGAAGGGGGAGGCATCATGTTACATGACAACCAGTTATCAGGGGTGGCTAGCTTTGGGCCGACTATGTTAGCCTAAGGGCGGAGAACCGTCGTGCACAGAAGATGGAGGTTGCGGCTTCAAAGCCGCGATGGAGGGGAACCCGAACCCTTCGAGACCCACAGACAGTGAGGCGATGCCATGTGGTGCCATAGGTTGAAGAGACAAACTGATCTTGAGCTGTTCCGGAAGGAGGGGTCATGCGGTTCGCACCTAGCCTGTGGCTCAGGCCGGTCCGCTTCCCGGTGGGCCAAGCCCGCCATGTCCCAGACCAGCTAGTTTAGGGAAGCTAGGTCTGTGGCCCAGAAAGATGATCCCACCACCGCACAACCAGTTCAGGCCGAGCAGGGTCGGGCCTGGGTCGGACCCGGACCGGGTTAGAACGGACCATGACCCTTTATGGCCCAATTTCCCTTAAAAGGAAGTATCTTACAAACCTGATGTCCATTTGATGAGCGATCTATGGTGTTGGAATACTTGGGATGAGAAAGTTATTTTGAGGTACTCTACTTGATTTTTGGATAATGTTGGAGAACAACTGGGATGGATCGTACTCGAATCCAACCGGGTCCTCAGCACTAAAATTCCTATAACTCTCATATCGAGCGTCCGATTGATGTGTCATCTACTGTGTTGGATCCAATAGGACATGGAAGACCATTGGATAAGTTCTACATGGGAATTTATGCCTGTTGAAATAAGACTAATGGCTTTAGGAGAGGATCCTCCAAGAATGAAGCGTACTATGTAAGGGAATCCAATTGTTGGCTGAGACGTGAAGAATGAATTGTGATCCTGTGTAGATCATCACCTAGAGATCCTATGAGGATCAACACCTAGATATCCTCTATGGATCCCCACCTAGAGATCTAGTGTGGATCAACACCTTGCGATCCTATCTGGATCAACACCTAGTGATCCTATGTGGATCAGCACATAGAAATCTTGTGTGGATCAACACTGAGCGATCCTATGTGGATCATCAGCGGAACCCTTGAGAGAATAAGATGATCTAGTTTTATGACTAATCAACTATACTTTTGACCTTATTTTATACCTGGTATGAGATTATTATTTTTCTTTTTGTTTGTTATCGAGATCATGATTTGTGGTTTATCATTGAGGAATTCTGAGAGACCATCGGGGTCTCGGGGTCCCTACTGAGTATTGTCATACCCTCGTCTGCATGGTCATCACCCACACCTTGTTGTGTCTTGTGCAGACAATGGGTAGCCTTTAATTAGACTTGAGGATCCAAGACATGATGGTGGATGCAGGTGACTGATGGATGTGGAGGGTCGTGTGATGAGCTGTACCTACCTTCCAGATAGGATCCCTAGCGGACGACCTCAAGAGCTGTTTTCCTTTTTTTTATTTCCAATTCGGTTGGGCTTTTATTCTGTAACCTTACATTCAGAACATGCATTTACCCTTATTTGTGGTGTTTAGTTTTTGTTTCACCTTACTCTTCCATTGTGTTTTACTTTTAAATATTATACCCAATTGGAGTGTGTATATGTTTTGAGCAAATTTCTTTCCATTTTTTAGAAACACCTTTCTAGTGCTAGTCACGAACCCCTAGCCTATGGAAGGCGGGCTTTTGGTAGTCACATCATGTGCCCCAGGGGATGGGTTATGACATTCTTAAACTATGATCTCTTTTTTCTTCTTCCTTTTGGTTTCCCATTGTGCAACTAGAGCCTCCCTCCCCATACGAGTCATGCACCTATACGATATCTCTCATACTCAGTTTTCTATAATACCTTTCATGCATCTTGTGTGATCACCTATTCTTGGAACAAGGAGGAACTTCTATTTTTAATCATCCATGAATGGATATCTCTTTCTTCTCATTGTTTTTTTTTCATCAGGCATTGTGGGTATGCTAATAATCACTTGTGAGGAATGGGTGATTACATCTTAAAAACAATAAATCGATAACAATTGGATTTTATTAAATTATTACACAATTAAATAACATAACGGGCATAGAGTAGTTTGATGTCCATCACCTATTTTATTTGTTATCGTTAGTTTTGTTATGGTTTCCATGGCTATAAGAATTGTAAATATCATCAAAAATTGGTGGTCTTTTCTTGTGCACTAGTATTATATTTTGGTTTTCATGCTTTAATAAATGGTTGTAACATGAAAACATTTTAATCACTTATACTCAGCTAATTTAAATGGATGCACCATGATAAGAACCCTTCTATAATCACCCCTATTTATCAGGTAGACTTAAATAACAGTGTCTATCAAATTTGAATATTTCATGTTGATGGGTGTGGATGAGTGATCTGTTCTTTTGAGTTTTGTAACCATGCATGTGTTTTGGAGTGCTGCCATTGTGAGCATGCTTTTGGGTTAATAGTAGTTTCCAGGGGATTTGGGAGTGGGGAAGCTCATGGGGTGTGTTGGTATCTTAGTTCGAGAGACTAATTGATTGTCGAATGGATGAACTTATGGGAAGTTGAACATATTTTTAGTGTGTTATGGTCATGCAGCGAAGACCAGTAGTTGGACTGCGGTGTGGTAATAGAATCATTCTATAGTGGAACTGCATTGGGGAATTGTTTGGGTAGTGGAAATATAGTTTCAATGTTGATATACATTTCGATATGGTTATGCATGGTTGTTTTCTTGTATTACTAGAATAGATTACATTGAACATCCTTACATAATAAATGGTAAGTGGTTAAATAAAAAAGGGTCAAGCTCATGTTCTATAGTGGCTGGTTGTTCATTATGGGTGGAAACAAAGGTGTTTTGTGTGTGTTGGTTGTTGTTCAGAAACCCATAGGTTGTACTGAGTGTTTTAATATATATATATATATATACACACAATTATATTTTATGTTGATTTCTATACACACACCACCCTTTTTGATCACTATGTGAGGAGTACCTCTATTTCATGGGGAAGGGTGTCTTTACCAATATCCTTGTGGGAGGATGGATGGCTGGTTATTGACTATATTTTTTCACGACCTCTTCTAGATCATGACACTTGGGAATATATGGGAAAGATGTAATAGATTGAGTCTTACCATAGTCCAATATTCATTAGGAGAAATGTTTTTTTGGGTGAGATGATGAGGTTTTTGTGGGTTGGGATTGTTTTAACAAGAATCACCTAGATGATGCTTTGGTTTCTTCAGGTGAATGGTTTGGTTATTGAGGCCCGTATGTCTTCAGGTGAGTGGTTTGATTGTTGTATCACAAGTGTATGTGGGGGGGATATTGTATGGTTATGCCCCAAGTGCATGAGGGTGGGTTGATGTAGTGTGATTGTGTATGGGAAGAGTGGTAGCATCAAGACTTTAGCCATTATGGATGAGCAGTCAACTAGTGGGAAAGTGGTGTGGGGTACCCAAATATCGATGTGAATATACTATTACATTATATTACTTGTGTCATTAGGTGAGTATGAGTTGGTGAGGATGGTTTGGATTGTATTTCTTCATAGAAGCTTTAAGGTTATACTATTTTATCATAGGGGAATCAATATATTCCCACACTTGTGCATGTGTAGATTTAGTTTTCCTACTGAGTATAGTTGTATGCTCACCGTACATATATATAACTGTTTCCTTGTTTCCAGGAGGACATAGAGGACTGAGATAGACCTTATTATCTATGGAATTAGTATTTGTGGTTGTTTCCTCTTGAAATAATTTCTTTTGATATTTTACATTGGAGTTTCCATTATACCTTGTATCTGTCTTACTTTTGAACATGCATGTGGGGATGGATCTTCGTTGAACTTTTAATTTTTAGTATATGGAGTTGATTGGGATTTGTTATCTTATCTCATTTTCTTGTTCCATAATGTGGGTAATTCATTCCATTTATATGTGGTATTCTATACCCTTGGTTCTAGTCAACACTCTAGGGCCTATTGAAGGTGGGACTATGGAGTCATCATCTCTCCTTCATTTTGATGAAGGAAGGGTCTGGCAGGTTGTTGTCCCATCCCTCTTCTTAAAGAAGGTGGGTCATGAAAAAATGGTATAAAAGGTGAAATGTTCTGGGAGTTTGAGAGATATGATGGATTTCAGGGATAAAAGCAATGAATATTTCATGGGATAGAAAGGAAATAGTGTTACATAACTTTGGTTCATGAGATAGGCTACAGAGGACTAGTTAGGACATAGGATTTTAGGGCCCTCCATGGTCCGATGCAAGGACTCTGGAACTACTAAACGACCAAGTGAGGCTATACTGATTGCAGGGTAGAGACCCTAGGAAAGTTACATGAATCATAATGACATGTGTTTTTTTGTGTTTTTTTAATTTAAAATAAATAGGGTTAAGACCAAATTTAATAGAAATTTTTCCACACTACTCGGGATTAGGAGTTACTAGTTTCCCTTTTTTTAGTTATGGCACTCAGATGTCATCCAAGAGTGGTACGAGTAGATGAGGCTCGACAGGTTGACCTAATTGATCAGTGGATGGCTGATCAAGTAGAGGAGGATAACCAATGGATGAAGGCACTTCATGCATTTTAGCAGCAGAATCTGGGAAAGTACCAGGGTATCATCTCAGATACGGGGAAAAAGTGTTGTCTTTAGGATGTGGTGATCAATTTCATCATGGTCCGAGCTCTAACAGAGTACTGTTTTCTTCTAGATGTGAGCTAGATATGAGGATCATAGCGTTAGTGTTAGACGCATTAACTCAAATAGAATAAGTAAACAAAGAGTTCATTGGATGAATTTCAGAGGGTGCTCTAGGATGAATTCATTTCTTCCACGATGAATACTTAGAAGAGCCAATACCTACTCTCCCTTTAGTAGGGGAATATGTTGGTGATAGAACTGGGGATCAGGTTCAGGGATCTCCTACACTTAAAACCACATCTCTTCCCAGATGAGGATTCTCAAGCAGGACGCTTAGAGGAGGCACTCCGACCTTCTCTTTAGTATGTTGTTACTCCCTTCACTCTATCAACGTATTTAGATGTTCAGAATAAGGATGATGTAGTGGAAGGGATACAAATGCTGGGAGGCTTTCAATGATAGGGGAGCCAACCAAGTTTGCTAAAGGGAGAGGCCATATGTAGTAGGTCTCCAACATTAGGGACTTTCAAGTTTTGGCCAATAGTCAGTATGACTCAACATTTCCAGTTCTGATATCCTGGTCCTCAAACTTTTCACATGTGCCTGGGACCAAGGTGATTTATCTATCGAGGCTATAGTAATATTCCAAACTAGTGCCCTGTTCGAGCACCGTACAATAGGGGTGGGTAGACTCAATCCCCAACTTTGAAGTAGTAGTTTCCTTTCAGACCCATCTAGTTGTAGGAGTAAAAAGCTCCCAATCCACCGATGGTAGACATTGATGAGGGAGGCTGACCTCATAGTTCTACTCAGGGACCTCAGCCAGGGTGTGGTCAGGGAGTCTTTCGACAGTATAGTGGAAGAGGATAGGGGTGGGGGTAGTTTCACGCCACAGAGGTTGTAGTTCCAGTAGTTCCACAGGTTGTTCAAGGTACGATTATTCTGTTTAGTATGCTTGCATGTGCTTTGTTTCACTCAGGTGCCTCATACACCATTGTTGCACCAAGTCCAGCCCATGCAATTAGACTAGATGAAGGGTGAAATCCCATTCCCTTGGTGTTGAGTACAGTAGGTGGAGGTAAGACCAGTCTATTGGATGTTTTTTGAGGATGTAAACGGATGTTGGGTATGCACCTGTCATGTGGGGTTTTTCATCTGATACAGATAAATCCATATGATGTCATCCATATCATTGACAAGTTGATTTTTGTTCATTCTATTATCAACAACTTCTAGAGGAGAGTCATGTTCTTATATGTGGGTGGATAGTGCATAGTTTTCATTGGTGAGTGGATTTTTCAAGACAATAACCACTGTGTGGAGCCACTTATTTCCTTTTTAGTGGAACTATCAATAGAATAATTGGATAAAGATATGGTGGATGTTCTGGGAGTTTTCAAGGCGTTACATGATGTCCTCCCCAAATAGGTTGTAACTATACCACCTCTATAGGATGTTGAGTTCAGGATAGAAATTCAACATGGTGCCCATCCAAATTCGATGGCTCCCTCTTAAATGTCACCTTCTGATTTTCTATAGTTGGAGATATAGTTTTGAGTCTTGATGAAAGAGGGTTTTATCAATATAAGCGTGCCGATGTGTGGTCATGTAGTCTTTTTCACATAGATGGAAAATAGTGTCCTAGGACTGTGAATAAAATACCGAAGACTGAATCAGGTGATGGTCATAAGCATTACCCCCTCATGATGATATATTATCTTTTCAACTAGTTTAAGTGGGATGGTTGGTTCCCAATGACCGTGATACAGTCTGAAAATCACTAGTGGAGGGTAAAGAGGGTGACACCCTGAAAAATTCTTTTGTGTGCATGTAAGTTCACTTCATGTTCATGGTCATGCCCTTCGGTGTCACAAATGAACCAGACATGTTCAGGGATATCATGAACTCAATTTTCATTGAGTACCCAGACAATTCATAATTGGGTTGATCGACGACATCCTGATCTACTCAAGGTGAGAGGAGGAGCATTTCGAGCATCCATGGACATCCTTGGTGGTCTTCCGACACAACCAACTCTACATAATTTTATCCAAATTCATGTTCTTGATGTGAGAGGTTTACTTCCTCAGACACATAGTGTCTCAACAGGGGTTAGTAGCAGACCTGTAATAGGTTAAAGCAGTTGTTTCATGTGTATCACCCATGAATGTGGTATAGGTTCTTAGTTTCCTGGGTCTGGAATGATATTATTTGAGGTTTGTGCCAGACTTCATTCAAGTTGTGGATCCTTTGACATCATTTAATAGAAAATAATAGGATATCATATGGAGTGATCCGTGATCTAAATATTTTAGTTATTTGAATGGGAAGGTTGTCAGTGTCACAGTTCATAGGTTTCTATAGGAATGTGTGTTTTTTGAGGTGTTCTGTGAGGATTCCTTCCCAGGTTTGGGATGTATACTGATGCAACAATGAGGAGTAATCTCTTATAGGCCTAGGCAATTACATCATCATAAATATAATTTCTCCATCCGTAATCTAGATCTTACGGTGGTTATGTTCCCAATAAATAAGTGGCCACATTACCTCATCAGGGAGTGCTTTGTGGTCATAATGGACCACAAGAGACTGAGTTATACATTCTACTAGAGAGGCATGAACTTGGGGCATCAAAAGTTTATGGAGTTCAACTAGGATTACAAAGTCGGGATATCCTACACTCTAGGAAAGGAAAATGTAGAAGCCAGTGCCTTGTGAAGGATTTCACAAAGAGAGGCAGTTGGGGAAACTATTAATGCTTGGAAAGAAATGGAAGAGTTGGACTCTTTGTTCTTGGACAATGGGGAGGACAATGGTCTGGGATATCTATTTCAACTAAAAGTGTAGCACTCCTTGGTGAGGTCTGTAAATGAGCCTTAGTTGGGAGACTTAGAGGCTGATGTTATGAATGATTGTGTTGTCCAGGGTTATGCACCAAAGAGATGGTGAGAGGATAGATAGAATCCAATGTTGTTCGGTGGGAAGCTATTTTTTGCAATAGAAATTTCTGTCGGAGTTCACTGTGAGTTCCATAGTTCACCCTTGGTAGTGTATCTAGTAGTTTCTAAGATGTAATGAGGATTGAGGGAACATTTTTGGTGGCTTATGGTGGAGCGAGCTGTGACAGAGTTTGGGAAGTGATTCCCAGTGTGTTAACATGTGACCGCCAAGCATCATCTTCCGTGTGTTCTATTGCAGCACTTATACATTTTCGAGTATAATATGGAAAAAATCTACATGGATTTCATCACAAGATTACCCAGAGCACAGAGATGATGTTGTTATATTTGGTTTGTTTTGGATTTATTGATGAATTCATCTCACATTCTAGAGAACAAGGAGTCATGTGTAGTGGATGACATTATAAATTGGTGTATAGATGAGGTAGAGAGATACATGGAATTCCCAGATCCATCATCTCAGATCTAGATGCATGGTTTACCAAATGATTCTAGAGGGGACTGAAACATTTTTTTGGAACCCAATTATGACTTAGAACATCCTTCCATACTCGTAAGGATGGTTAGATAGAGAGGACCATCCAGACATTGGAGGACATGCTATGGTCATGTGTATTATACTTTGGAGTATCTTGGGTATCGAACTTTCCTATGGTGGAGTTTTCCTACAATAATAAAAATCACTCTACCAATGGGAAGGTGTTGTTCTAAGACTTATATGGAAGGCTGTTTCATGCACCATTTGGATGGACATAGATAGGGGAAGCATCCCTTCATGGACTAGTGGTAGTGAAGAGCAAAACAGAGAAGGATCAACTTCTGTGTGAGAGGATGAAGGTGGATTAAGAGTGACAAAAGTCATATACTGATTGTAGGTGGATTCCTTTGGAGTTCAACATTGAGGAAAATGTGTTATAAATGGTCGCATCTTAGCATGGATAGTGTAGGATTGGCATAGGGATAAATCATTATCCCATGTTCATCAAAAATTTCAAAGTGTATGGATGAGTTCATGAGGTGGAATATCAACTGGTGTTGCCACTATGATTAGAGAGGATCTACAACATCATACATGTATGTTATATTCGTTGGTATCTAAAAAATGACTACCATTTACTTGACTCCATAGTGTTGGATATTTAGGATGATGTGAAGTTTGTGGAGTGACCAAAAAGAATCAAGTGTCGCGAGGAGAAGATATTTTGTTGGTGAACCATTCCATGAGTTCATGTGTTATGGAGGCATGGTGGGATTGAGGAGTGTTCCTAGGAAAGAGAATCATAGATGTGTTCCAAGAAACTAGAGATGTTCTATGTTTCTCTCTTTTGATTGATTTGTGCCTTTATTTTGATGAAATGTTTGACCCTGTTTGTTGTATGATAATTTATTTCCATGTTCTCTAATTTTTTGTGAAATTATTAACTATGGGGAGGGGAGAACCTAATCTCTAATCATGATGCATTAATGTGGATGTGATTAAACTCGTGTGGGTGAGTTAGTGCAGCCCAAAGTGGATAATATCTTGACATATATGAAGTATCTCCCTAATCCATATGTCTTGACATCATGACCTTAGTGTATGTGTGATTTTGTGGGGTAGTTTGAGGCCTTATGATTGTGTAGTTTTTAGGAGATATAAGTCAATGATGTGTCCTTGGATATCGAGGTTTTCACTCCAGCTTTAGAACAACCCTAGGTAGTTTACTCCTCGGAGGTATCTCAAGGAATGGATGTTCAGACTTCTTTTATTCCCGGTTAGTTTTAATTTCTCAAGGCTAATAATAGTTTGAGAGGGATCTGATGTAATAAACCATATTTTCTTAGGCCCTTTCCCTTGAAAATATCAATGTTTAGGGGGTTATAGGAGTCAATCGTTTCTCATTTCATGAGTATTCTAAATTTATAGTATCTATATCAGTATGTTAGTGTGTCGGCATGTCAGTTAATCGAAACTAGTGATTCAGGGGTGTCAACATCAGTGAGTCAAAAGGTGTTGGTGTCAGTGAGTCTAAGGCATCGGTTTTAGTAGGACAGAGCGTCGATAAGTCATGGTTTCAGTAGGGCAGGGCTTCAGTATGTCTGGGCATCGGTATGTCGTGGCATGGGTATGTCAAGGCTTTGTAGGTCGTGATGTTCGTAGGTCATTGCACTGGTAGCTTAGTGTCGGTAGGTCATGTGGGTAGCTCACCTATCGGTGGCTCAGTGTCACTAACTCACCAATCAATGACTCATTTCTAGTTTTTCCAGTTTTTCCCCTGTTACGTATTTATCTCCTTGAAATGGTAACCTAAAAACTCACAACCATGTGTTGGACTGAATCCACCATTTATGAAGAGAATTATTACATTTAATATATCTCATATCAGACCACCAGCCTTGTAACATCCCAGCTGCATGATGAAATGACAATATGATTTTTAACTACTTTGAAATAGTACCCTTGATTTTTAGGACCTCTCCCTCTCATAAAACAACATATCTTCTTTCCTTATTTATTTTATTTTCCCATGGGGAACCAAAATACTTAATCTATAGATGATTGGTGTGCCTTTACTAGAGATATCATTCTTAGTTTTCTTTAATATCTTTCCTACGGCTCACACGATCCCCAATACTTGGAGCAAAGAGGAACATAGATTCATTGATCATCCACGTATGATTTCGATTGCTTCTCATTTTTTGTGCGTCATGTGGGGTGGGTATTTTAATGAACCCTTCAGAAGAATGGTTGAGAACTTATTAAAAATAAGAAATTGTTAAAAATTGGATTTGATTAAATGAAAACACTTGTAAATAATATAACAGGTTAGAGAGTAGTTTGATGATAATCAACTATTTTATTTGTTATCCCTTATTATTTTATGGTTGTAGTGGCTATATGAATTCTAAAAATAAGGAAAGTTGGTTGTCATTGATTTTTTACTAGTATTCTATTTTGGTTATGATGCTTTGATAAATGGTTGTAACATGTAAACTGTTAAGTCACTTATAATCGGCTAATTTAAATTGATTCCCTTGGATAACAACCCTTGTGTGATCACCCATATTTAACAATTCAAGTTAATGAAAATTGTTTATCAAATATAAAATTTTCATGTTGATGACTTTGGTTGAGTACTGTGTTCTGTTGTGTTTTGTAACCTTGCGCGAGTTGTGGGTTGATTCTATTGGGAGCACAATTGTGGGTTAATAGTGGTTTCCATGGGTTTTGTGTGTGGGGACTTATATAGGGTGTGTTGGTATATTATTCCGAGAGATTGATTGATTGTGGAATGGATTAACTTATAGGAATCGGAAACAAAATTTTCATGTGTTGTGGTAGCGAAGTGATGTCGACCAGTGGGACTACATTGTAGTTATGGACACATTCTGCAGCGGGAATACATTGCAGAATTGTTTGGGTAGTGGGACTATAGGTCTTATTTTGATCTATGTTTTGATATGGTTATGTTTGGTAGTTTTCCAATAGTGTTGGAATATATTATTTCAAACCCCCATACTTAATAAATGGAAAGCGGTTAAATAAAAATAGGTCAGTATTATGTTCTATTGTGGCTGGTTGTCTATTTAGGGGCGAAGACAAAGGTTTCTTATGTGGGTTGGTTGTTGTTCAGAAACCCGTAGGGTGGGCTGATTATTTTCTACCGATATATATACTTTTAGATTCTTGTTATTTTTATATTTCCCACACACTTGTAGAGCACCATATAATAAACACCTTCATTTCATGAGGGAGGGTGTCTTTCCCAACATCTTAGTGAGAGGATGTATGGATGGTTATTCAATTTTTTCCATGCACCCACTTCTAGATCATGCTACTTAGGTGAATCTGTTCAAGATATAATACCTTGAGGCTTACCATTGTCCAAGATTCTTCTGTCAATGGTATTTTTTGGAATAGTGGCCAAGGTGTTTGTATTCTAGGTTTTTCCGCATTTATCTTTCGAATGAGGCCCATGTGTTTTTGGGCGAGTAGTGTAGTTTTTGTGGCCTAGGTGTCTTTGGGAGAGTAGTGTGGTTGTTGTGGCACATGAATATGCGAGCAGAAATTTGTTTGGTTGAGGCCCAGGTGTTTATTGTCATGTTTTGGTTTTGGGACTATGTATGGGAAGAGTGTTAACATTATGATGTTAGACATTAGGGAAAAGTAGTCAACCAGTGGGAAAGTGGTGTTGGGTACCAAAATATCGATGAGTATGTTTTGTTACTAAACTTGACATGCATTATTTGCTGAGGGTACCTTAGTGAGGCTAGCATGGTTAGTATTCCTTGGTATATGCTTTGACACTATACTATTTTTTCACATGGGAAATCATATGTTCCCCTACTTGTGCATGAGTATATTTAGTTTTTCCACTGAGTATAAATGTATACTCACCCCATGTTTATAGAACTATTTTCATGTTTCCTATAGGACTGAGAGAACTGTGGTGGACCTTACTAGCTCGGATATCACGATTTATTTTTTTTTCTTCTTAGACTCTTTTATTTTGGTAATTTACATTGGTTTTTTCATTATACCTTGTATTAGTATTACTTTTGAACATACATGTGAGGATGGATCTAGGTATCACATTTAGTTTTGGTACATGGAGTTGGTTGGGATTTTCTATATTATATCTTGATCTTTTTCCATAAATGAGTAATTCCTTCCATTTCTATGTGAGATTCTATACCCTTGATTGTAGTCACCACTAGAGGGCCAATTAAAGGTGGGACTCGAGGCTCATTATCTCTCTTTCTTCTTGTGGAAGAAATGGTCTTGTAGGTTAATGTCCCTTCCCTCATATTGAGGAAGGTGGGTCGTGATAGTCAATTTTTTTACCTTCATGTGATGATGATGAAGTTAATGAGATGATAGAGTTTCCTTCCAGATTTCCAAAATATATAAAATAAATTACGGAAGGTGATGGGTTTGTTCTTCTTAAATAGGCCTATTCAGAATCATGTTTAAGATTGAGGTACCCATTAACAAAGGTGTATTAGTGTTTCTAAATACTTTTTGAGAAGGTGGGGGCTTGAGGGAGGGAAAATATCCATGGTGTAATTTTTATATAAAAGATAATTGTTTTGTGACGAATGAAATGTTGGAATTAATGAAATTTGTATACAAATGTTAAATTCTATAGTGTCTAAATATTTAGTTATAATTTTCTTGTAATCAAAATAGTGATGACTTAAAATGAATGATAGAAAAGAATTTTCATAATAAAAATAGTTGGAATGAGGGATAGACAATGTTTTCAATGAAAAACATGACTATAATTTATATTCTATATGTTTTATTATCTAATATGTAGTTTAGCATTTGGAATGATGGGATTTTTTAGATATCCAAAATATTATAAAGGTTATTGATTCCAAAACATTTGTAATCTCTAATTTGAGAGAATTAATGTGGTCTGAATTTCTAAATATTCACTAAGAGGTAGGATGAATATAAAATATATTAATAGTAAATGTATTTTTATTGAATTCATTGTAGAATTTAAAATAACTGAGTTTTAGTGGAATATTTGTTTTTCAAATTTAACCACCATGGAAACAATTTCAATATATTTATTAAGGATTCGTATGAAATAATTCATCACGGTGTATAGTCATATGAACCAATTAAATTTTTTATTCAATAATGGTTTTATTTGGTTTTTTTGAATATCACTTGTTTAGATAAGTGAATCAAATGATTCTAATTTTTTTAAATAAAATAAACTCATGATTAAAATCAAATTCCTTACGGTATTATTAAAAAATTAATTCTTCCAACATTGAGCTCAAACGAAGAGTAATTAATGGATTTATTAAAATATGAAACTCCTTGTTATATATTAACTCATGGAATATCATTGAAATATAAATGAGTGATGATGTTCAACTATAATTTGATTCTAAAATTATGGTGATATTACAAGATATTTTAACCTAATCATCATATGGGGAGTTTAAGAATATAAGGAAGAACTCATGTAAGTAGAAATGAAAGTGTAGACATGTTTTGATTTATTTTTAATCCTACATATGAAGAGGAATTATTTTTGAAAATTGTAGTAAAAATACCCCATATAATTGGGGAGTCTGATCACTAATGATAGATCCCCACATTTTAAGGAAGAGTATGTCCTCTTTTAATTTCACTTAAAATAAGGGGAAGGGGTATGATTTATTGGCTTTTTAATATTTATATGTTTTTTAATAAATCCATAGAGTATATTGTAATTAATACCAATGGATTTTAATAGATTTTATAACATTATAATTGGAAATGAATTTTAATTCTAGAGCAATGTGGGATGTGGGGAACCACGTGTAGTATTTAAAAATAGTGAGACATGATCATTAATGTGATGATGTCCTAGCATAACAAGATCTATGGCCATGGTGAAAAATGTGGTGATGATAGTTAATATACTTGGTTAAACCACACCAATTGCATAAGGCTTATTGAGAGAACATGATGAAAAAAATTAAATTTGAATGGGGGCATTTCTTTAGAGGTTTACTGGTGAGACTATAGTAAAAATATATTAAATCTATACATCATTTATAGATTTTCTATTTTAAATAAAGATGTTGGTTGTAGGTGAAGCTATAAGTCGAATTGGCTAGCCTACACATAGTGAATATCATGTTATTTAAGGACTAAACTATTTTTTTTCCAATATGACATTGTGTGTATTATGTGATTGTGTTATTTTTATTCATTAATGAAATAATATTAAAAAGAGGCCAGCATTGGAGGGTCCATGAATTTAGTGTTTGTGGTCATGGATGATCGGTATAGTAGATATCCCAAAAAATATTGTATTGTGTGACCATTCCCATTTTATTTAGTGTTTTGGAGGCTAAATGACCAGGAGTCCTGTAGCAGGCTATTAAAAAAGTTCTATCCCGATAAGGTGTTAGAAATCAAGGGATGTACACCTTGGTAGTGAATTTTAATATCAGTAATTTTTCATACATTATAGTCTTATTTTCAATAAAATCATATAATTAATGATTAGGGGTGATTACAACATTAAATATTGGAAATTTAGTTATATTAAATTTAAACTACCAATAAAATTTTCCAGGATTATACTAGTTGTTTATGGCTAGGTTTTGGACGAAATTTTGATGTATTTTATGGAGGAGTTATGAGTGATTTGGATATCCCATATTGGTGATTCCAATGTTCAGTGAATGGGTGCATAGACCCCCAATTTCACAAATGCTCGAACATGAAGAAAAAATATACAGTGACTCTATGGTGTTATTGCGTTTTTGAATTCCATAGGAAAAATAGAGACAACTTCTAGGTGAGGGTCTTAAAGCATGATGATTTATCCACATCCACTGTCATTCTAATTTAGAAATAATATTTTTGAATATAAAATAAAAAGAAGACAGTTTTATGAAAACCTTATTCACATGATTGAATGACCGATAAAGAGGAATTAAAAATTGTATCCATCAATTTATGGGGATTAATTTTATTATATAGATGTTAGTGAAGGGACCTACATATGTCAAAAATATATGGATATGATCAATTCCACTAGTAGTGTGGGATTTTATTATCATTCAAAGGAGTTATTCTTGTAAAGGTGTGATATATACCTAAACAATTTTGGAGGGGTTTGACCAAAATTCTAATGCATACTAATTTTTTGTAGCTCTGTGAGGTTGAACCATGTAAAATAACTAGTTTCTACTTTATTTACAGATGAACTATTGGAAAAATAATTAACCTAAATCATATTATACAATAGACTATAGATGGAGGCCCTCTTGGTTTAAATGTCAATGTCTTAGTAGAACCTGAGACATTTGAAGATTAAAATTCTAATTTTACATTAACATTTCATAACCTAAATCAACTCTATCTTGTAAATATAACTCTTATTAAAATTCTCAACCTCACAAATTAGGACAGCAATAAAGATTTATATTTTTTACACTTTCACATTAACTAATATATGGTTAATATTTGTTCATGTAGATTTATAGTGTTTATTTTTTATGATAATGAATGGTCGAGATAGATAGAAGATAGCGTGGTTTTTTCCTTAAACATTCACTACAACCCTTATTTTCATGTTTTATATACTCATACATACATAAATTTGTGATGTGTTATTTTTATATGAGGATTCACAAATTTTATATATATTTTATTTGGTATATTATTTATATCATATAGAGTAATATGTCATATTTTAGGGTAATAGTATGTAATTTAGAATGATTTTGTTTTATAGATACTGAAATGTTATATATAAAGGTAATAAAACAAAGGTTTTGTACTCATACCATTTGGCTATATTTTAACCTCTAAATTATTTGATGATGTTTTTTGTAGTTCTATTTTTGGTATAATAGGACGTGACATTCCACATAATGGGTTAATTTTCATGGTAGTGGTTGAAAATTTTGGTTCTGTTTGTTCATTAGACCACTTGGAAGAGATGATCATTGTATTTCTTGAAATACCATATTTGGAAACATTATTGGATGGCATATTCATATTGATTATTGGTATTATAATATTCAAAATAGTTTATTGTTTTCAATTACACATTTCATTGTGGTTATACCTCAGTATACCACAATTACTGATAAATTATTGATTTAGTTTTTTTAAATGCTGTATAATTGTTTATGGAAAATAGGATAGTAGAAGTAGATCCTATTATATCCAAAACTATACGAAGGGTGAAAAATAATGATGTATTAAAAAAATATCATAGACCCAAATATATGAACATGGGTATTGGAGATTTCATTTTAAATTCCTAATTTAATGAGAGATAAATATTTTTTTGGTGTTGCTGAATTTCATATATTTTTCCTGTTTATATATGATATAGAGAGATGAAATTTGTAAATGACACCATATAATATTTCATATAATTTAATATTTTATAATATAGTAAGTGGAATTATTATGTCATTTTAATCAAAGGCATTCATTAAAAATGATGGATGGTAGTTGTTTCAAAATGTACTAATGTGAATTTTTTTTGTTGGATGAAGAAGTAATTTCGGCATCTTGATCAATGCATTTTAAAAAGAACAATATTTAAGGTTCTAAAATATGTTTTTAATGAATTACTAATTATTAGTTTTCAAAATTATTGTGATATAATGACCCAATATTTCTAGTGTATTTATTGATTTAATTTTCAAAAATATACACTTGTGGCTATTATGTTGAAGAGTTAACAAAATTTCTTATGATATAAGATATTTTTTGGAAGGAGAAATTTTGATAATCATTAATTTCATGAAAAACTTCAACTGATTTTAATTTACACCATTTCTATAGCAGATCATGTGGAAATGGATGGTGCTATTCCATGAAATTTATATCTCCTTTTTTTCTAATGTTGAAACCTATATATTTTGGTCATCACCTTTTCCAAACTGATAAAAATTTATTTAATGTATCTAAATTGACTAATAGGAAAATTCTTCAATGTAGATGAATAAATATTTACTTTTTTTCTTTTTATCATCTCTAAAGTAGATAACAGATCATTAATGAAGAATCATAAATGATTGTAAATGAATCTTTCACTTCCCTCTCAGTGAGTACATAAGTGGTATCCCACTACTATTTATAGTAGTTAGTTATATAATTAATATTAGTATTGTTGGTTTAATTCAAGGAAATAAATCATATATTATGATTAAGTATTGTTGTTACATTTCATTTTTCTCTATCAAATTATTTATTTATATCACAGATCATAGTATTTCATACTGTTCAATAGGTTTTCCATATATTCATTAAAAAAATCGCAACTATTTACATCATATAATTAAACATATAATGATAATTTTTTAATATAATTAGTTGACAATATTAAAAAAATATATTGAATATGACTAATAAGAATAATATAATTGACAATGTATATACAAGGGCTTCAATATTAAAATCACATTTAAAAGAAGATATTATAAAATTCAGTGATAAAAATAAATTTTAATGAATTTGTTAGAGGTTATCAAATATTCATGAATGAAATGATAGGGTTATGATGAAATATATCCAATCCAATATTCCCTATATGAATAAATTCATATTCTGAAGAATTATATATAGATGATTTCATCTTGTGGGATATATTGAATGTGATCTCCAATGATTTTATTTGATAAACCATACTGAATTCAATGATTGTGAAGAAGATAATTTAAATATATAGTGTCATTTAAATTTCATAACTATTTTAGACCAAAATAATAAAGAAATATATACTATATTACATATATAAGAAATTAGTTTTCTCCTAAAAATATGAATGGCTCTCTCAAAAGTAAGAGGAATTTTTGGTAGATGTAAATATCTGATAACGTATAATCAAATTACAATACATAAAAGGATAACATGTATGATAATTAATATTTATATTTAGACATATATATTGATCAAATGTATAAAAATATCTTGTTTGTTACCTCATCAAATATAAAATTTTATATATTATATATACTATTGTTAACTGGAATTGAGGTTTTTTTCTCTCGTTGATTCACTAACCATTTTTCAATTCAATTTACAATGTTGAATGATGATGAGTTTGAAGATATTGATAGATAATTATAATAGATATATATAATCAATAAAAAAATAATTATAATTAATTCTGATATTTATTGAATGGATATATGAATTTATTTAATTATAAAGTTATTTTTTTATTGAGAAGAGTGTGATCAAGTATCTATGGTAAAATATTCATGATCATCAAGGTAATTGAAGAAGAGTTATATGGTGATAGTTAAAAAATAACTAAAAATATAATAATGTATAATGTCTCTATGTTCCATGTATCTCATTAAAATATCTACTAATGAGATAGATATAATGATTTTTTGTGTGGTACCTATAAAAACAAAATGTCGATGATAATTCCAAAGGATAAATATAGTGGTAATTTGGGAAATAAGTGAAATGTGTAAGTCTATAACATAGTAAGGAGAACTAAATTATTTATTTTTGGATAATAATGTTGATGATATAAATTATACAAATCTGAATATTTTATTTTCTGTTTCTTTTTCATGATAAACTGCAAAAAAATGTTTTATTCAAAATTTATTTTTCATGATATTGATAATGATTCAGGAGTAGTTAAAAGTACTACTTTTTATTAAAAAAATTACTATGATATATTAAATCATGAAATGACTAAGTATATTGATTTACAATGTTATTAAATTAAACCATAAAATGTTATTAGTAATGAAAACATAATGAGGAGGATCATAATTTACTCAAATATGGAAGTAGATTTTTTAAACAGAAATATGATTCATATTTAATGTCTATAAATCATTTATATGATATCAAAATTTATGGGAAAATATATAATTTTGATTTAAATTGTGGTATAAATTAATATTTTATATATTTAAATTTTTGGAATAAAAAAATCTATTCAAAAATATTTTATTAATGATTATGTTCTATATTCACTACTGTAAGATGTTTAGCTATTTTGAGAATATAAAAAGGAATTTTGGGTTACATGAATTGTAATAATAAAATAAATATTATGTTTCATGGAATGAATTAATGGTGATACAACCATGTTATTAATGAATTCATTAATATAGTTATTAAACAACATTAATTAATTAATTATTAGTGATATGATCTGAATATTGACATTGGATGATTCAGAAATCCATTTTTTACTTTTATACTCAATCCCTTGAATTTTTTATTCTTACATTAAATATCATCAATGATCAATGATTTTATAAAAAAAATAAATGTGAAAAAAATCATTTTTTAAGTAGTAATGAAATATTTTTAAAAATAACTTATAGATATGTTAAAATGAGAGTTAATAAATTATGATAGATTATATGTATTTTAATATAGGCTGCTATAAATGTAAAAATTCATTATTCAAAAATATAAATTATATATCATATAACATAAAATAGACTAGATAAATATTAATTAGAAATTAGATGATTAAAACAAAGGCTAAAATATTTATATAGTTTAAAATATTAAATTCTATGTGTTTCAAAGCTATATAACAAATGAAAATAATTGGTATTGCAAAATAATGATATGAGTGAATGTGTTTTATATATAATTTATTTATCAAATTCAAAAAATAGATAGAAGGAAACCTATTACATATATGAGACACAATATTTTCTAATTACTTTAGAATCAAGTATGAGAGAATTTTATAGAAAATATAAATTGGTCACATTGGACAAAAATTATCAATTAGATTAACTTGGGAGATAATGATGGTGGTTTAAAAGAAGAAATTATAAAAATAAAATATGAATTCACTAAATTTAAAATAAAATGTATATGAATTATTTGAATAAAATTTATGAGATACAAATATTTCAATGAATATTGCATTTCAATTTATATATTCTAGGACGAAAGTTGATATAATCAATGAATTGTGAAAAAAATTACATTAATTGGTTGATTAGATTACATAGATCACATTAATCATGTTATTAAAACATAAACCATACGAATTTAATTGGATTATGAGTTTTATGTAATATATTTAAGGGGAATGTTTATATTAGTTATTGAAAATAAATTTGGATAATGTAAAAAAAGTGTGAAATTATTATGACGTATTTTAAATATAATTTTATAATTCATGAGTATAGTCCACAATACAACAAATAATTTTTTTTATTTTATTCAATAATAAATTTTTATAAATATTTGGTAAACCGTACTAGGGGAATACTGTAAATATCATTTCATTAATTGTAATGTTATTTAAATAATCTTAATAAATTAAAATGGATAACCATATCATTCTAAAATTAATATGTACATTATACTGTGAATTGTTAGATCTCATATAGATTGATTCTCCTATCATTATAAAGAATCACTTAAATCGTTAAATATGGGGGTTTAATTATGTGATTGATCCACCAAGGATGATATTAATGGATTTTCATTAAATACCCCCTATACAAACAAGAAAATGTGATATTATATGATTTACAAAAATATAGTTCCATCAAAATTATTTTTTTATTTTGTTTTTTTCAAGAAATTACACTTTTTAATATTTATTGGGAACTAGAAACTTCCATCAAAACACTAGCAATCTAAGAATATATATTAAACCCTACTATATAACATATATATTTAAGCCTATTGCAACATTGAAAACTTGTATCTCTCAAACTATATGGGAATTTATTCCACCTAGAATCATATTAAAGAATATACTCAAATTTTACAACTATATCATCCCAAATATTAATTAAATCATCCATATTATCCATCTCTTAATTTATGTAGTGAATTAGGATTGATTCACAAGATAAATTCCATGTATTTTATTTTTTATTTATTTTTACTTGAATATTTCTAGTATTAAACCATTTGAAATCATTTATTGAGACCTCATTATTCATATAATAATTTTTTCTATTTTATAAAGACTGTAGCATAATTTTTTACATTATAACTATTTAAAAAAAATTATAGGCTCCCCATTATAAATTAGTTTTACCTTATTAACATATGTTTATAGTTTATTTTATATAATAATATTCTTTCTATTAATTATATATATATTTGATATTTATTTATTACATTATAACCCTCCATAAAAATACTAAAAGATTTTCATTGCATCTGTTGGCCAACAACATTAACTGCTGATTTAGTGATCATTAGTATCATGATCATAATGTAATTCATGGATTTTATTATTTTATTTCCATGGTTAATTAGGTATCTTCATGCATAATATATGATTATTCCAATTATAATTGAATAAATGTAAATATTTCTTACCATTACCAATATCCAAGGACAGATGAGGATAGATATGAGTCCCTTGGGATTCCTATGAGGAATCATCATGTCAATATATTAATAATTTAATTTGACCATCTATTGAGTTTTAGGCTCGGGTTTTCTTCCACATACATATAGGAATAATAGGATTCTACCCATCATAATTGTTAGATATCTTGGACTATCCATTTAATTGAGTTAAATTAATTTTATGGTAGAAACCAGAGTAATTATATTAGGAGATCAGGAACCTACAAATACACTTATCAGAGATCATGTTATGATCTCAAAAAGTCATTAATAATTATAAAGTAGTTAGTTACATTAAATCATTAAAAATTTAGACTTTACTTAAATAAAAATTTTGAGTAAATTCCTTCATTTTTACCTATATAGTCACAAATATTAGGAGATCATAAAATTTAGAATCCTTAGTAGAAATATGATTAATATTATCAGTACCAATAAATGATATACCAACCTTATGATTGGTTTGATATAGTAATAATTATTATACATATGATTAAAAACCATCTATCAAACTATGATGAAATATCCTTCTAATAGAAACCACCATTACCATCAAGGATGTAATCAACACACCAAATATGTTATTAATAAAATAAATTGAAAAAAGAGATAATCAATGTTTCCCCTTCACAAATACAATTAGATGAAACAAAACTAGAATCAATCCTATGAAATTTATTTATGTAAAATTGACACAAGGAATATTATAAATTCCCTAAATAGTATGTGTAAAATAAATAGTCTCTATATGATTCAGATAACAGCACATGATAATATTAAATTTATTCAATGAACTCTATCTTAGTAGCCTAAATTGGGGTTGTAGAGCATAGCATTGCATTTATTTTCAATAAGATATTAATATGTGAATGGAAAGGTAGTGATGAAGTTATGATGATGATTGAAGAGGAGAATTTGTTACAAATCTTATGACCCTTAGGGAATCTGTATGAAATGAAATTGGATGTCATGATTGGACATTATCTATATTACATCAGAAAATTGTAGAACTGAACTTATGTTCCAAATCACATGTCAAGGAATGGATCATTTTTACAACACATGAAGATGTCCATGAAACACTCAATTGCATGAGGAATTATGTAAATATACATCCATAGTCAATAAGTGGATGATATTTTGAAGATCCATTCATTGAATCTAAATGAATGAAGTTTACAAAAAAGACAATTGCATGAGCCGATACTCAAAGTCTAAGACATGTGTTTAATGAGAGAACATTGGTCATTACAAAATTTTGGACCATGAATTATGTATGAATTCATTAGGAATGAATAATTGATCCATGAATCATCCAGGATTTGATCAATAGAACGTAATTAAGATCTTTTGGATTCATGATCTAAGAAGAAAAGACTAGTGATGTTTTGGAGAAGATCATTCTAATTCTCATTCTAGAAATAATATAAGAAGAAGAGAAGAAGTTTGGTGGTTTGGAAATCTAGAGATGTGTCCTATCCCGCCTTCACCAAGGTGAGGGAAGGGAAAACAGATTGTGAGACCATTCTATACTCATGTTGAATGATAGATAATGACCACCAGAGACCTGCCTTCAATAGGACCTGGAGTGGCAACTAGAACCCATTGTATATAATAACAGGAAATATATAATTCATTACCCTTTTTATAGAAATTTATTAAGAGTTAAGATGGAAAATCTAAAACAACTCAAAAAACAGAAAGTAAAATTTAAGAGAAAAATCCATTTACATATGCATGTTCTAAACAAAGTGCTGCAATGTACAAGAAAAATCCAAAGGGAAAGAACCAAAAGAAAAGAAAACAAAAATCAACAACTTTCCAAACGTCCGAGCTAGTATAGTCCCACATAGTCCCTAAAGTCCTCCTAGAAACCAGAAAGAATTTATATATATGTAGGGGGGTATAGAGGAAT
This sequence comes from Viscum album, assembly GCA_963277665.1. Taxonomy (NCBI): domain Eukaryota; kingdom Viridiplantae; phylum Streptophyta; class Magnoliopsida; order Santalales; family Viscaceae; genus Viscum; species Viscum album. Next base: position 1,065,275,990 of record OY728140.1, read on the forward strand.
ACTCAATAGGGAAAACCAAAAGCCCTCATGCATAAGTGGGGATGCATCCTAATGCCCTGTGAGAAAGTAGAGGTAACCAAAAAAACCTATCAAAGAAACCATCCACCCAGCCACACCAATACACACTCCCCATATAACACAATTCATCTTATGTAATAGAAAAAGAACATTGATATTTGGTTACCCCACACAACATTCCCGCTGGTTATTGAAGACATCCTAAGTGGAAGACCTCCCCCACCACTTGCCCTGCAGTTCCACTACTTCCCCAAAAACAACTTATGGGTAAAATCATCCACGTATCCCACCCACAGACACCTGGTCCACCACAACCACACATCCCACCCACTGACACCTGGTCGACCACAACCACACATGACCACACCCACAAACACCTATGCCTAATCCCGAAGACACTTGGGAAACAAACCTACCCACACACACCTCATCCACCCCCCACAAAAAACCATGCCCAAATAGTATTGGGATATAATGGACCTCAGGCCCTCACAGCCAGCTTGAATGGTCTTGGGATACTCGAGAGAGGGATAAGAAAAGAGCTAATAACTAGCCAGCCACTAGGATTTTTGGAAAACACCCTCCCCCATGAAATGGCGTAGTTCATCATGCTTTTCTCAAATTGGGTGGGGTGGAAATAAGAAACAAAAGAATGAAATTTATACATATTGGAAAAAAAGAGCTCATCCCATAATAATGGTTTAAAAACTAACCCATACACAAAAACCCCCTTACTATTCATTCATGTACAAAAACACAACAACCACAATCGGAGAACAACCCATTCCGGGAAAACAATTCCCCATTAAACCCATTATTATTATCATGTTCATGTTATTCCTTTTAAATACACCTTCACTACTGGGTAACTAACATGAATAACCACAAGCTGAAAACAATAGCTGAACTGAAAGAGAAAACAAAAAAATACGAATTTAAGTATTCACACATGGATGGTTATCTTGTAAAGTCACGACAACAAAAGGGATTTGAGAGATCCCTCTAAGTACATTAATCAATCCAATACCCAACATATGGACCCACATGAACTCAAATCCATAACCAATTATTGAACAACTAGAGATCCCATCCCCATCCCCATCACCCGACAAGAAGTAACCACACATAAAAAAGTTTCCAGATTCATCCACACCATTCATTTGGATCCTTTCTGTCATTTGGTTAACAAGGGTGATCACTCAAGGATTATATTACATTGGACATCCACTTTTTTCAACCAAATTTACATTATAAACTCATTTAAATGTAACACTAATTTAATCTCAAGTTTATACAGAGAAATTGACTTTCACTAGTGCATAATAGAGGACAACAAGAAGACACTATTTTCAGTGGGCATAAGCCTATACAATTAAAAACATATGAATGAAAAAAAACATGAGTACACCAACATTATCATCTAACACACCCATTAATTCATTATAAACAATTTATTCTCTTTGATAAGGTTTGGTTTCATCCACATCCCGAGGAAACATCACCATACCAAACCCACATGATAAACTGTAAAGAGAGACAAAAGAAACCCATACATAGATGATCAACTATCAATGTTTTATTTTGGCACTAAGGACTGAGGTTGCATGACTTGAATAGGGAAAAAATACAAGGACTCTAAAGCTATGAAGGAAGGGCTCCATCATGGATGCATGATTCATCTCTACCAGAGGGAGTCCAAACACAGCCAGGAAAGGAAAGAGACTAGGGAAGAAGAATATCTCGAGTGATAAAAGGCCTGATCCTAGAGTAACCTGATATGAAATCTTGAACCACTTTAAAGGAAGATCATGGTTTCTCCCGTATTTTGTTGGGTTACAAATAATATAATTATTTGTTAATTAATAATTTTACTTAGAGAGGTATAGATAACAACTATGAGATAAAGGGTTCCCTTAAAATGGAAGAATCCAAACTATAGGGATGAGACAAGAAAGCATGAGAAAGGTGTTACACCGAGTAATATCCACACGTTTTGATATCCCCAGGGTCTCTAAATTAATGTGGGTTTAAAAAATCTTCTACTATATTAAAAGGCCTTTGTAAAGGGTATTATAACACTTTTACATCAAAAGATATGTCCCCGGGAAAAAACTAGAAGGTCCGGGAAAAATAGGGAAGGACTCACCATTAGGCGAGTCACTATCACCCTTGCACTGTTGCCCTAGAACTATCGCCCTGGAACCATTTTCCTACAACTGTCTCTCTAGAACCATCTACCTAACACTATTTCCTGGGTCCCATGGCCCTGGAACCATCACCCTGTCACCATCAACCTAACACCGATGTCAATTCATGTAATGGACAACCCATCAGTGCCACTAAACACCATTTATTCCACCCAACACCCATCAATTCCATTGATGCCCATCGATGCCACCGAAGCCAATCAGTGCCAGTGATGCTCATCGGTGCCACTGACTCTCATCGTTTCCACTAATTCCCATCGGTGTTGTCATTTTTCATATCTAAAAATTTGTTAAAATCCTTAACGAGTTACCAATGGACCCCATGACCCCCCAAAAACAAGAATTTGAACATGTAATGGATAAGGATGGTCTAGTCCATTACATTAGATACATATCAGACTATTCCCTCCTTTATGAATTCATGAGTAATCCCAGAGAAAAGGGGGGGGGGTGTCCGAACAACCACCTCCAAAGATGCCTCAAAGGGAAAACCATCATAGAGTTGTGAGAAATACAGAGAATGCCTCAATATATAGGAAAGAATATCCACCATATATCTCTTAAACAACTAGTGATACACAACCACTCTTCCCCCCTATAACCACCAAAACATTGAATGGTCACACCCTCTTAGTACATGGATTAGGGAGTGTTTTCCCCCATATCAATATACTATCTTCTTTGGGTGGAAATAAATCACATGCACAGGTTTAATCACATCCACCATATTGAGTATTGATAATGGATCATTTCCTCCCTTCTCGTAATTGTTGATTTTCATACACATTTAACAAAAAAAAGAAAAATGGATCATCTCATGGTTAACAATGTCAAGAATTACATCACAGTCAAGTAAAAAACAAAACAAAACAAAACTCAAAATAGATCTGGGTACTGGGAACAGATATATTTCTCTTATTCTCAGGTACTCTCCTCAAGGGCACCATGCCTCCATAACACACGAACCATTAGAATGGTCCATCCATGAAACACGTTTTCCTCACTATCCTCTATCCTCACCGGTCTCTCCATGAATGTTGCATCATCCACAATAACCATCTCTCCCTTATCGAGGATGTGAGAATCCTTATGTAGATACCAATGGATTAGAGAGACATGGAAGACTTTTTGGACCCTCAGTAGCAGTGGTGGTAGTTTCATCTGATAATCCATTTGGCAGACCCGTCACAACACCTCAAATGGTCTAACAAAACTGGGAGAAAGCTTACTCCTCTTGCCGAACCTCTGGTGCCAATGATGAGGGGTGACATTTAAGAGAACATATTCCCCAACCTCGAACTCCAAGGGTCTCATCCTATGGTTGGATTACAACTTCTGCTGGTCATGAGATGCCTTCATCCTCCACTACTGGAAAATTGATCTATACCCATGGTTTTACAAAAAACCGTTGGTATAGAGTACCCCTATACCCACGGTTTTTCAAAACCATGGGTATAGAGTTAATATGGGACCTATGCCCATGGTTTTCCAAAAATGTGGGTATAGGTCACCTATACCCATGGTTTTGCTTAAAACCGTGGGTATAGTTTTATTTTGAACACCTATACCCACGGTTTTGAAAAACCGTGAGTATATGTGTATTTTTTTCAAACCCTATACCCACGGTTTGGCCAAACCCTAGGTATAGGGTTTTCCCCAAAAACCTATGCCTATGGTTTTTAAAAACCCTGCATGTTGGGGGGGGGGGGTTTAAGACCTATACCCACGGTTTTGGAGAACCGTGGGTATAGCTTTCCCCCATTTTGGCGGGGGACAAAATTACGCGGGACGGTAAAAAAATTTGGCGGGAACATAATTTTTATTAATATTATTATGACAATAAAAAGATAAAAACTAAACCTATAAATAAATTAGTTGGTCCTGGTCTTAGTATATTCAGCGTGATCCACGGATCGAATTCCAGCCGATTTTTTTTCAATTAATTTATTTACATTATTATAAGTAAAAAGACGTACGATTAGAGGATAAAAATGTTTCTAGGTTAGTTGGTAAGGTGTGGCTTCGAAGACCGATAGGTCAGTAGTTCGATTCTCACCGTTTCCATTTTTTCATATAAACAGATATATTAATATAATAAAACTGATAAATATATAAATCCCAATAGTGGCGTTGGCTTGGTTGGTGCAGGTTCTCGCTGGTACGCATTCCGTGTAGGGGTCAAAACATGCTGGACGTGAATTTTTTTAAATGAACTGAATAAATTCCCCATGATTGAAAACTTTGGTGAAAGTTCCCTGCCACGCTATACAGTGTGGTGTTTCTGTGTAAAACCCCTATACCCACAGTTCTACCAAACTGTTGGTATAGGTCAAGACCCCTATCCTGATGTTGTTCCATCCCACGGTTCTCAAAACCGTGGGTATAGCCTATACCCACGGTTTTGGGGGCTATACCCACAGTTTTGAACCATGGGTATATGACCTTTTTCCAGTAGTTCTCTCATACACAAGGCGCACCTTCCCCATCATGCTCTACACCACCTCAGAGCCAAGAACACTTGCTTCCCCATCCTCTGTCCAACACACAAGTGAATGACACAACATTCAATATAAGGCTTCAAAAGGAGCCATGCCAATGGTAGAGTTATAACTATTAATGTAAGAAAAATATTCCAGAGGAAGGTATCTAACCCATAATGACCTGTTGTTCAAAACACATGCTCGTAGCATATCTTCCAATGTCTATATGGTCCCCTCTATCTTTCCATATTTCTAGGGGTGGAAGGTAGTGTTAAGGCCATATTGGGTTCTAAAAGAATGATTCAATCCCTTCCATACTGGTGAGGTAAACCGTGTATCCCATCCCGAGACTATGGACCTTATAATTCTGTGCAACCTCACCACCCCGTCCATGTACTTTCTAGGATAAGGCATCCACCACACTCGAATCCTTGATTTCAAGGAAGTGAGTTGATTTCGTTAGTGGTTCCACCACTACCCAGATAGCATCGTATCCTCCATAAAGCATGGGTAGTCTCATGAAGATATCCATAGAGATTTCGTCCCACTTCCACTCAGGGACATTTTAACGCTGCAACAGATATCCTGGGACACGTTGTTTAGCCTTCACCTGCTTTCACATGACGCACCTTTTCAGACACTCTGCCAATGCCTGCTTAATTTTGGGCCACAAAAAAGCCACTCAATCCCTGGTACATATTATTAACTCTTTGGTGTACCTCTAGGGGTGCATTGTGGAACTCACCGGGAGCTATCTTGTGCATTGTCACTGGAAAAAACAGCTTCCCACGAAATAGCTTCTGATTCTGACCATCTCCCAACCATCCCTCTTGATGAATTCCCTAGCTAACATAATCATGAATCTATTCAGCCACTATGTCCCCCCACTGAGACTCCTCCACTTACTATACTAAGGAGTAATTCTCTATTATCTATAATAGTAATCCTCTATCTCTATCAACTTTTATATCATAGTGTAAGGAATCCAACTCCTCTATTTCCTTCCAAGCATCTGCTGACTCCCAAACCACATCCTTCCATGACGTCCTTATAAAGGAATGCACCACCACATTCTCCTTTACTAAGGTGTTTGAAATCATGAATTCCTAGACATGAAGAAAATACATCCACCTTAACTTCAGCATGTCCAGGTGTCACTGGGAAAAGATATACCTCAAGATGTTATGATCTATGAAGACCAAGATGCATTCCATGTTGAGGTAATGCATCCAAAATTTCAATGTGAACCCTAATACTAAAATCTCTAGATCATGGGTGGCATATTTATAGTCATTTGGACGTAACTTCCTAAACCAGTAAGAGATCAGTCCCTACTACTGAATCAGAACAGACCCCAATCCTTGGCCTGAAGCATCACAAAAAACTAAAACATTACCCCTTCCTATGGAATCCTCAGAACTCAGGCACTGACCAGTTTCCTTTTCAGAAAACCAAAATATTCCTAGCACTACTTACTTCATAAAAAAGCTTGGACATTCTTAGATTGGGTCCTCAAAGGGGGTAAAACTTGGGAGATGTTGGGAACAAACATCTAGTAGTATCATGAAATACCTTGGAAACTAAAAATATATGCCACTTTCTTGGGTGGTTCCTAAGAAACAACTACCTCAACCTTCAATGGGTCTACTGCTATTCTATTATGTTACACCAGGTGACCAAGTTAGTTAACATTTTATGTCTAGAAATTTCACATGGACAACTTACCATAGAGTTGGTGCTGTCAGAGGACCTCTAAAACCTTCCTCAGATGCTCGACGTGATCCTACTTTGATCTTGAGTAGATCTTGATGTCGTCGATAAACACGATTATGAACTGGTCCAGATACTCATGGAAGATGAAGTTCATGAAAACCATGAACATAGATGGTGTGTTCATTACAATGAACGACATGACCATGAACTCAAAGTTCCTTTATTTTCACCTGAATGTAGTCTTCGAGATGTCACCCTCTTTCAACCTCAACTGGTGATATCCAGACCGCATGTCGATCTTAGAGAAATAGCCTGCTCACTTCAACTGGTTAAAAAGGTCGTCGATCCTCAGGAGGGGGAAACAGTTCTTGACCGTCACCAAATTTAGTCTTCAGTAGTCTATTACACAGCCTGAGACCACCTTCTTCCTTCTTTGCAAACAATACTGGAGCACCACATGGTGACTCGATTGGTTGGAAAAAATCCTTCATCATCAAGTCATCGACCTGAATCATTAACTCCAGCAACTCAAAAGGGGACATACAATAGGGAGACATCGAAATCCAAAAGGCATTAGGTTGTAATTCTATCCCGAACTCAACATCACGTCAAGGGGGTAGATTCACAACCTCTTTAGGAAATACATCAATGAACTCCATGAAAATCCCCAGAACATCCACCATTTCGGTGTCTGTATATTCCACTAACACCTCGACTAATAAGGAAAGAATTGTCTCCACTCACCAGTTTCCCTCCTGAAACCCCACTCGCAGATGTAATCCACACACTGGATGCCTATGTCAGATATCATGATCTTTATTCAGAAGAATTTGATAATAGTGTGCATGAAAAATAGATAGTTGACACCCGATATGATATCATATGGATGCATTTGTAGTGGAATGAGATCCCCACTGGACTGACGTAGCCCCAACATCATTTTGTATCTTCTACGAACATCAAACTAGATAGTATGACATCCGAATAGTGTACTCATCACTAGGGGTATGAATAGTATCTTTACATCTAGACCCAAGGAATGGGATAGATCAAGTAAAAAATTGAGTGTGAAGATCCTTAATCAGACAAGTCGCAAGCAAGAGTACTAAACAAGAAGTTCGTAGCTCAAATGTCCTCTGGCCCTGATAAAACAGGTACCTCTACAGTGTGAAACTACCTACATGTAGCTTCTCTGCCCCTTGGTTATTATTCAACTCCCCAAACACACACTGGTCGAGGTCCCTGAGGAGTGCCCTAAGGCCGACCTCCTCCTACAACGTCTTCTCTTGGAAGACTTCGAGCCTTCTATCCCTATTGCGGCTACTCTAATGAGGTGGGAGCATAAATTTTCCACCTTTAATGTACTTTAGTCAGTCCAAAAACTAATTCCTAATGTTCCCACAACTTCCATAGATGAAGCATATCAGTCCTGGGCCTTCAATGAAAGGGAAAGGATTGAGTGATCGAAACTGGAACTGCTAGGGCATGCTCCACACAGATTGAAACCTTAAAGGATCTGAGGTTGGAGACCTGATGCTGACGACCTTCCCCTTAGACAAGCTCAACTGGAACCCCTCTCATGGAACACCTTCTAGCATGTGCATCCTATCTTCCACATCATCCACATTATGAACCTCCCTGTACATCAGTAGAGTGATGGGAGTAAAAACATATTTAAGATAAGGTCGAAGTTCCTCCTCTAAATGTCTCACTTGAGAGACATCAATCAGATAGAGGTTAGGAAAAAAACAATGGAGATCATTGAACATGATCCCCTACTCCCTCACTGACACAGTACTCTACTTGAGGGAGAGTATCTCCTTCCTCATCTCAGAATACATTGTGGATGAGAGGAATTATTCCATGAACTCCCACTCGATGTCACTCCATGAAACCTCATCTTCTCTCTTCTCCCTGAGGTAGACTTTACACCACTGAATTGTCACTCCCCACATCTGGATCACAGCCAGAGGATCCAAGTACTCATTTGAAGCTCAGATCAAGCTGAATGATATCACTAAATCCTTGAGACATCCTTCTATATTCATGTTCGAGACGCTTCCCTCGTACTTCTCGAGGGTCTTCCGCTAAAAGGAACAAAGAATATTCTACAATTGTTCATCCTCTACCTCTAAATCATCCCTCTACTGATTAGCCAAATAAGCCTCCTAGGCCTTGATTTCCTGCACTACTTGTGGTTATCATCCTAGTACAATGGCTACATGGTAAACTAAGAAATTAATAATCCCATGTAGTTTAGAATATCTATTTTAAATTTTTCATAAACTTTTTATTCATTTTAAACTACAAAAAATACCAGAACAAACAAGAACACAAGTAATTATAATGCATGTACCACTCCTAGGGTCTCTACCCTAAAATCAGTGTAGCCTCACCTGGTCATTCGGTAGGTCCAGAGTCCTTGAATCGGATCACAGGGGGCCCTAAAATCTAGTGTCCTAGCTGGTCTTCTCAGACATATTTCACAGACCAAGATTTCCTAACACTATTTCCATACCATCCCTTAAAACCATCAAAAATCATAACACCGAACACCATTATTCCACTCAACCTCCCTCTGATACTATTATACCATGCCCAACCTTCCCCAAGGTGAAAAAAGGGACAACAGATTTCCATACCCTATATTACTCAAGTTGAAGGAGAGATAATGACCCCCAAAGTACCTCCTTCCATAGGCCCCAGAGTGGCGACTAGAACCAAGGGTGTATAATCACATGTAATATGTAAGGAAACTTACTTTTTATAAAAAAAGACCCGGAGGGAAGATGGTAAATCCCAAACAACTCCAAAAATAGAAATTAAATATATATCAAAAAATTTATCCCATTTACATGTTCTAGATAAAGTGCTACATGGTACAAGAAAACTCCAAAGGGAAAGTACCAAAATAAATGAAAAAAAAAATCACCAGATTTCCCAACATCTGATCTATTATAGTCCCACACAGTCCTCGAAGTCCTCATGTAAACCAGAATGTTTTTCTATATACGTAGGCTATGTATATAGGTATACTCTGCAGGGAAAAACAAAATCTATCGTGCACAAGTGGGGGGGGGAATCCTAATGCACCGTGAGATAAGAGAGGTAAAAAAATACCTATAAAGGAAAATATTCTCCCATCCTCACAAAGGAACACTCCCCAAATAACAGAATCCATGAAATGTAATCGTAAAAGCACATTGATATTTGTGCACCCCACACCGATTTACCTTTTGGTTATTGAAGATATCTTATGTGTTAGACCTTACTGACCATTTCTACTACAATCCCACTAATTCCCTAAAAAAATTATGGGCCACCTCAACCACATATCTTTCTGACAGAAACCTAGTCCACCATAACCACACAACCCACCCATAAACACCTGGGCCACCACAACCACACATAACCATGGCTGCAGACACCTAGGCCGTACCCTGAAGACACTTGGGAAACAAACCTACCATCACAAACCTAGGACAACCACCACAACGTACCTGACCAAAAGAGTAGTGGGATATAATGAAACTCATTCCATCACCACCTACCCGAAGGGTCTTGGGATACTTAAAAGAGGGATCATAAAAGATCTATTAAACATCCACCCATAACAATGTTGGAAAAGACACCCTCCTCCATGAAATGGGGTTGTTCGGAATGAAGTGCTCAACTTGGGTGGGGTGAGATTTAGAAACACCGGAATTTTTTTTACATATAGGTTCAAAAGAACTAATTCCAACCTAAGGGTTCCAAAACTAGCCCATTCACAAACACCCTCATTACTATTCATTCATGCACAAAAACCCAACATCCACATCCAGAGCCCAACCCATTTCTGGAAAACAATTCCCTATGGAACACATTATTGTTATCATGTTCAAGTGATTCATTTTAAATACTACATCACTACAGGGAAACTAACAGGCATAACCACAAGCCGAAAAATAAAACTGAACTAAAGAAGAAAATATCCAAACATCAATTTATGAATTTACAGCTGGTTCTCTTGTAATGTCACAACAACAAAAGGGATCTATGAGATACCTCAAAGTACTGGAACCAAAAGAATATCCAACATATGGACCCACACAGACTCGAATCTACAACCAAAAATTGAATAAAAGGATTTACCATCCCCATCCACATCACCCACAAGAAGCAACCACAGACAAATAAGTTTCTAAATTCGTCAACACCGTTCATTTGGTTCATTTCTGCAGTTTGGTTAAAAGGTGTGATCTCACAAGTATTATTATTCATGGTAAATCCATTTTTTCAAAAAAAAAATTACGTGATTAACTAGTTTCCATGTTATAGCAAATCAATCACATGTTTATCCATTGAAAAGTGGTTTAGTAGTGCGCTTGAAAGGACAACCAGTGACCATGTTTTTCAGTGGGCATAAAACCATACAATTGACAACTTATGAATTAAAAAAAAGAATATTACAACAACATCATCATCAAACACTACCATTTATTCTTTAGAAACCATTTATTATATTCATTAAGGTTTGGTTACATCCACATACCGGGGAAAAATCATCATACCCACCCTACATGATATATAGTAAAGAGAGATGAAGGAAACCCCTACATGGATGATCAATGATCGAATATTCCATTTTGTGACAAAAACTATGGTTGCATGACATGAAGATGGAAAAATTCCAAGGACATCAAAGTTTAGCTGGATGAGCTCTAGCATGGGCTCACAATTCATCTTTGATGGAGGGACTCAAAATGGACAAAGGAAAAGAAATAGACCAGGGAAGAAGAAGATCTCAGGTGATAAAAGGAATGATCCTAGAGTTATGGGATCAAAGTCATGAACCACATTAAAGGTGGACCGTGGTTACTCTATGTGGTTAGGGGGTTACACATGATGTCATTAATTTTTATTTAATAATTTTTCAAGGATAGGTGGAGATAACGACTGTGAGTTAAAAGGTCTCCATAAAATGTATAAATCAATGTAATAGTGGTGAGACTTGAAAGAAAATGAAAGGTGTGACACTGAGGAAAAGCCACACGTTTTGATAGCCTAATGGTGGCCCAATTAAAGGGGATTTAAAACATCATTTACTAGCTTTATATGGATTTTGAAAGGGTATTCAAACACTATTATGTCAAAAGATACATTACATGGAAAAAATAGGAAGTTCCTATAAAAATAAGGAAGGAATCACCGTTAGGTGAGTCACTATCTCCCTTGCACCGTCACCCTGACACCGGTACCGATTGGTGCTATGGATGACCCATTGGTTCCACAGATGTCTATCGGTGCCACTGATGCACATAGGTTCCACCGATGATCAATTGTGCCATCGAAGCACTTCGATACCACTGATGACCATCGGTGCCTACAACACTCATCGGTACCGCCATTCGTTAAATCCTAAAATTTGGTAAACTTTTTAACAAGTCACTGATGGTCCCCACGACACCCCAAACACTAGAATGTTGTAACGTAATGGACCACGAGGGTCTGATCTGTTATAATATGTCTCATATTTATGTAGTTAATTTTTATACAATGTATTTCCTTTACTAAAAAAATATGGGACCCACCTAGCCATCCATTCAATCAGAGTAGGTAGCTCACACCATACTAGTGTTGCCAAGCCTTGTCTACCTAACCATATATCTAGCATGGGAAGGCCAAAAGGAACAAGGAATGTAGGCTATATATAAACCTGTAGGAGTAAACACATGATAATCAACCCATGCGGGGTATAGTGAGAACTAGAAAAGCATCCAAGGAGCATATAGTTGGTACAGAAGCATGCCTAAAGAACACCAGTAATGGGAAGAACTGGGAGAGGAGGAAGCTATTTTTGAGATGAGGTTGTAGTGTATTGTAATATAAATGATACATATACCATGTCTCCATTTCAATGTGGGACATATTTAAAAAAATGTAGAGGTAATATTGGTCATCCATCTGATCCCACGCAAGATCACGATCGCATGTTTCATCAAGAATATTTCAATTTAATCCACACCATCAGTTACTGATCTGCACTGATGAAATTATCTTCGATCCACCGTGCCTATGTCTTCATCCTATAGCCATCTGACATGAACCAGTACACTAGATATGATGTCCCACCTTATCAATCAACTCCCAGTCTCTACAAATGATAAAATTCTCTTCATTAGGATTGTTCGGATGAAACAATATCATGCATGCTTTAAAAGTTTCATTCATGCATATATATATAAAAATCGTACATGGCTAAAGCAAGAAAAGGACTGAGGCTAGGTAATAAATCTCAAGTGGTCAAAGATAAGCATCTAATGCATTCTCAAATGCATGAATGTGATTATTTTCTCATAAAAAAGGAATCCACGTTAAATAGAAAAAATGAAAGAATCTAAAAATATTTACCCATGGTTTGAAAATTTTAAATATAGGATATATTGGGCATTAAAATAATTGAATCCCATAGAATATTGAAGGTATTTGAATGAGAATCATATGGATATAAAAGGATGAGTCCCTCAAATCATTTGATTGTTAGGAAAAATTTCAATAAGAGATCATGTTTCCTTAAAAATAGAGCACCAAGCAATAATAGTTTCCATGCAGCACTACTATGTGATGAAGAAGAACCAAAGTCCTCTGACATGTGCTATACACTTTTGATGTTTTCTTGTGTAATTGAAATAAACCAATGTTCAATGAAACCCATGAGCATGCAATTAGTTCATTTGAACCCTCATTGTGTCTTCCTTATAAGGTGATCCCTTAGGTACACATCCAGTTCTATGACAAGTTGCAGTTCATTGCATCAACAGACCCACAAACATCCTGGGTTCTGTGAAAGAGACTCTCACACACCCTATACATGAAATAGAAGAACACATGACCTCTTATTTTCATGAATAATAAACACCCACTTACATTCACCATATATATATATATTGTTTTCAGGGGTTTGGATTTGAAGAATTTGGTGGTTTCATTAAGGGTGATGCTCGTGTGTGTTCTATTTCAAGAAGAAGGAACCTAAGTCTCTTAGAGAAGACAAAGATCCCCTGTATCTAGGAGTATTCATAATAAGAAGAAGTGAATGCTTGGGGAACATGCATACATGACCGTGTGGTGAAACCACATGCATGCAAAGAAAACATAAGAACAATGTCTGTTCACATGTGATTAAGAAGGAAGAAATAAATAGAAAACACACCCTTTGATCCCTAATTAAAAAGAACAAGTGTGTATGTTATAAGACCCAAAAAAATTAAGATAAAGAGAAAATTATAAAGATAAGAGATTTTTTTGTGTGCTCAAAGTGTTTTACCCATAGTTGTTTCCACATAAGGAAAAACAAATGGAAGAGCACATGCACATGTAATGAAATAATAAAACGTGTGTGTGCATATTCAGAAAATTAGAGAAGATAGTCCATGTTCAAAAGCAATCAATCCATGCATGAAATCATGAATGAACACATGAATGTGCGAAAATCATTGAGATATCCAGATACAAGAGGTATTGGATTCCATGATATCCATTCATGATGTAAGTGAGTTTTGAGAATGGATCCAAACATAATTAAGGATTTTATTCTATCCGAGTTTCTAGAAATTGAGAGTCTAAGAAGGAAAATTGAGCTCATGTTGTTAAGAATAACTCTTGAATTCATGAATTGGTTGTGTTCACCACTTTGACACATATTAGTGAGGCTAGGTATTTATTAAGAGAAGAAATGACTACCTGATAATTTTACGAATGAGTACTGATTAGAAAAGTGATCAAAGTTATTGATCAAGGCAACATACCTTACCAAAGTCTATTGAGGATTCATTATGGGACACACAAGAATGTGTGATTCAGAAAGCCTATGTGATGAATGTATATGATCATATATAATAAATCATGAAAGATCATAAAGAATAAAGATACTTGTGTGTCTCGAGAGATAAATAAACTATATGAGATTTAGGGAGGAGAATAAGACTTCAGTGGGACTCTGAAGTAGGCCCGTGGTACTCTGGTAACACTTTAGGATATAGTATAATGAACCTCATATGGGTCTCAAGATAGTTACATTGGGACTTTGTGTTGACCATTGTAATTTATAATAGGAATATATTGAAGAATCGTTGATGGGGATAATAACAAACATAGAATAAAGTATGTCTTTGAACTGATCCTTTTAAATCCTTGTGTTCAATGGAATTAAGATTACACCATCATTTTTGGTAAGGCTGAGAAACATAAGAATATTTGATCAAGGATTAAACAATCCATAGAGTTATAAATGAAAAGAATAAATTAGCTAAATGATTTAATGGGTTCACTGATTCACCCCTCCCCCTCTTAGTGATTCACAGTGATCTGGGCACTTGAATTGGTATCAGAGCATGATTACCTCTAAAAGATCCCATGGAGTCTTTATAAAGTTAAGATACTATGATATGAGTGAAAAAACACAAATGTAGAAAAATTCCATGACTAAGAAGATCAAAAACAAGAAATAGGAAATGAAGATGAAGAAGAATCTTACTGATAATCAGGAGAAACCTTATACTAAATGTAATATGAAATGTACAACATGGGATAATTCCTTTTATTATTATGAATCTTTGAATAAATCTTACTCAGGTAGTGATGATGGTAGATCAATTTGTGACCTTCATACTAAACTCAATGATCATTTGAAGAAATTCCCTAGAGAAGTGGGAAGACACATTGATGCAAGTATTAGTACTCTTCAAGATGAGGAATAATAGTTGGAAGAAGAATATATTTCCATGGAAGAGTCATGGGATAAAATTGTGGGTCTATAAAACACTCTCACAAAAAATTTGAATGAAAATAAAGAAGAAATTTCTTTTTTAAAGACATATATGATAATTTCACTGAAAAATTACAAGGAATTATTTGTGAGAATCAATTTTTTGAAACAGTATTCGTAGAATCTTTACATGCATTTGAAAAGTTTCAAAAAGTATCTATGGTTGTTAAAGCTACTCAACTACAACACAGAGCTATCAAGATAAAGTATCATGAATTTTATTTTTTACAATTAAAAAATATGCATGATGAAAAAATGATAAAGCTGGAATTGATTTGGGAATGCAGATGAGATCATTTGGGAATGATAAGAACTCTTTCAACATGATGTGTTTAGAGCAGGAGGTGAAATCAAAGAATTAGCAATCTCTCCAAGCTCAAACTTCCCAAACAACTGAAAGAAAAGATTTTTACACTCATGTTGTTAGTGAGGAATATTTTTCAAAATGGAAAATCAGATCATCCTCTAATCAAATGTAATCATCCTTCTAAAAGAAGGTATCCCATCTCACATTTATTTCTGTTTCTACTAATACAGTTTCAAATGTATGTATAGGTTCAAATCTAAAAGCAGGGAAGATGTGATTTGAATAAAAATGTAAATAAATCCATACAAATTTCAAGGATGGATACTAGGATGATTAAAAATAAAAAATCCGAAATGGATGCCCCAAACAAAGAAATTAAATTCCAGAAACAAAAAATTGCTGAATCTAGACATAAAAACGCTACAAGAAAAAGAAGGAGATTTATTGGCTATGTTTGGTGTCGCTGGATGTTTGGGCATCAATCTAATGATTTCTGGAATAATATTTCTACCTATA
The DNA here is from genome assembly GCA_963277665.1 of Viscum album. Classification (NCBI taxonomy): domain Eukaryota; kingdom Viridiplantae; phylum Streptophyta; class Magnoliopsida; order Santalales; family Viscaceae; genus Viscum; species Viscum album. The sequence continues at coordinate 1,065,292,040 of OY728140.1, forward strand.
AAAATTATTAATGGCCTACATTTAATGAAGGTAGATATGAATAAATAACGCATCCTGCAAGGAAAAGGTAGAAAACACATATGAAGAATTGTCTTTCTATCATGAACATATTTGAGTATCTTGAAGACATCTAGGATTATATCAATAGAAGTGGTCTCAATTATGATGAGTTATATTTTATTCTTACCATGCCTTGTGAATATGTTTATAATAATCATAAACCACAAAAATGTAAAGATAAATCAAAAGGATATGAAAATTCTTCCATTGGGAATATTGAATACAATTAGGTCAAGAAAACTTTGATAGAAATTATTCCTAAGAAGATGTTATGTATAGATTCCAAGAATTTCATCTCAATGAAAAAAATATTCCTCTATTGTGGAATGAAAATAATACCATGGATTAGTGCTAAAAATCCATGGAATTCAATGGAAGCATGCAAAAACTAAATGGAGAATCCATCCAGTAGAAGATGGGATTGACTAAAGATATTCCTGAGGAAAATCGTAATGTGTTTCCTAATAAAGGTAACATGAAGATGATGAAAAAGACATGTGAATATCAAAATTAGAAAATATTAATGAGTTTTTATTTATCAATCCAAATCAATTTTAAATTGTTAGAGAACATCAAAGAGAAGATGATGAGGTACTAGCTAAAGCAATGGAAAAGGGAAAACAAGCCAGTCGGCATGAAACAAAAATTCAAATTTTCTTGGAGGTTTTCAGTACATGAAAAACCAATTTTCTCACAAATACGGTGTGGAAGGTGTAAGTAGTTTGGAAATCATGCAAACATATGTATAACTAGTTTACTAGGCCCAATATAGATGCTAAAAATTGAAGAACTTGAACTAGTGGAAGCTACATCACTATTGGAAGATGTATAGACAAATAATCCACACTAGTTGAAGGTAAATGGAAGTAAAGTTTCTATGAAGAAAAAGAAAGATAAAAATTTGAAATGGAGGGGAAACACCAGCATGATGAATACAACCCATTTTAGAGCTACAAGGAATGGAATTCTTGGGTAGAGAGAAAAGTATCTGACCTAGTGCTTCTATTAAAAATCTCACAATTATTCCATATTGTTACCTTATTTTTTATATATGTGTGATTACATTGTGGGTAATTGAAGATAATGGTCATTATAGAATTATAATTCAATTAATAAAGTGCATAACTACATGTTGGACTCATTATACATGATTTGATAATTACTTGAAGTGTTCCATTGTGGGAGATTATCATTATGAATATCTTGCTGATCATCTGTTGATTATCTTTCACCAAGGAATATCAATGGGAGTGCACCAATTAAGGGGGAGAAAAAATGAATGGGATGATATCACGTATTATGTAAAGACAATCTATGAAGTTTATATTATCTCAAGAATCTTAAACTGAGGTATTCCAATCAAAATTTCATCCCTTGTTCTTAATTGTATTTATCATATCAATTACGAGGGAGTGCTTGATTGATGAAAATATTGGATGAAAGGGCGATAATTATCTTTTCACCTAAAATTTTTAATATTTTTTGGTGAATTATTTGTATTATTTATCATGTCATAGATAAATTTGATTAATTTTAACTCCTTGGTTACGAATTGAAACTTTTTGAGAATGATTTCACATGTATGGTTAATTATGGACAGTATGGAAAACCTTGTTTATATATCTCTTATTTTCTATACTAGGTTATCCTATATATACTTATCGTTGATTAAATAAAGTCTCTTTTCCAAGTGAACCATATGATATTATCCCTCATAGAAATATTCAAGAATATTTTCTTCAAATGGTGGAGGAAATTTTTTTAGACCCCACAAAACCTTTCCAATTGGTTTCCAATAAGGTGGAGAAATTATTGAAACACATATTGGCCCTTATAAAAGTATTACTAAGGGATATTTATAATAAATTACAAAGGAAGAGATTATAAATCATAGTGTTGAATTTTTTTTCAATAAGATGTCAATATGTGTTTGGCTAGGTATTGATGAAGTGATAATAATTATTGAAGAGGATAAGTTGTTCCAAAGCATATGTCCCTTGGATAATCTCTATGAAATTACATTATATGTAATGCTTGGACATTCTCTATAATACATCTGATGATTGTAGAACTGATATTATGTTCCATATCTTATGTCAAATAATGACACATTGTTGAAACACTCGTAGAAGTCCATGAAAAATCAATTTCATGAATAATTAAGTAATGATCCATCCACAATAACTAAGTGGATGAAGTGTGGAAGATCCATACTTTGAATATAAATGGATGAAGTTTACAAAATAGATGATTTCTTGAGGCGATATTTTAAGTCCAAGACATGTGTTTGAAGACAACACATAACTCATTTCAACATTTAAGAGCATGCATTATGTGTGAATGCATGACGAACGATGAATTGATTCATGAATCATCCATGATTGGATCAGACGGATTTATTGAAGATATTTGGGATTCATGATCTAAGAAGAAAAGAGTGATGTTGTTTTGCATATGCTTTTTGGAATTATCATTCCAAAAATAATAGAGGATGAAGAGATAATGTTTAGTGGTTTGGAATTATAGTGATTAATCATATTTTTTTACATAGTTTTTATACTAATAATTTCCATTAATAAAATATATGGGACCCATGTGGCCAGCTATCCAATCAGGGGAGGTAGCTCTCACCATACTTGTACGGTCGAGCCTTGTCTCCCTGAGCAGAAAACTAGCATGGGTTGACCATGAGGTACATTGCATGTGGTCTGTGTATAATCCCACAGGAGCACACACACAATGATCAACCCGTGTGTGGAAAAGTGAGCGATAGGAGAACGTCTGAGGAGAAAAGAGTGTCTGAAGAAGTGCGCTCACAGAATACCATTGTGGGGCAGCACTGGGCGAGGGGGAAGAGATTTCAAATATGTGGTTGCAATAATTTTTATTATAAATGATCGACATCACGTGTCACCGATTTGATTATGTATAGATATAATAAAATGAAAAGTTAATCCTGGTTGTCCATCTGACCCCGACCAAGATCACAAACACACACTTCATCAATCATCCGACAATCTAATCCACCCCATCTCGATCCACGCTAATCCAAAAATCACCGATCCTCCAAGTCGATGTCTTCAACCTGTGGCCATCCGACATTGACCAATACACAATAGATGATGTCACATCTCATTAATGGAATCTAGACCACTGTTAATGATCAAATATTCTCCATTAGGATCATCCATATGAAATGACATCAAGCATGAATTAAATGTTGAGTGCATGCATAAAAAAATGATATCCAATGTGGTCGAAGAAACATAAGGTGAAAGGCCACATCATTGAAGCTCAAGTGCTCAACGAGAATCCAAGAATGTATTATCAAATTCATGAACATGATGTTTTTAGAGGAAATAAGGATTCCATGTTGAATAGAATCCAACAAAATGAATCGGCATATCTTGACTCGAGGATTGAATTTCCTAAATAGAGGATATATCGCTCATACAAAGCATTGAATACCATAGAATATCACAGGGATTTAGACATGTATACTCGACCTACAAATTGATGATCCCCTTGACTCATTCTATGGATCAGAAAAATATTTAGAAGAGCAACTGTTTTCTGAAAAATAGATCATTAAAACGAGATTGTTTTTGCGTAGCCCTGCTACATGACGAAGAAGAGTCTATGACCTTTGATAGGTGTTACACACTGTCGATGTTGTCTTGTGATGGATAACATAACCACTATGCGAAAAGACCAGTTACCATGTGAACTTTTCATTCGAAACCTCAATTTGTATTCATGAGGAGGTGATCCTGTGGGTACACAACCAGTTCTACAAACCCCTATAGTACATTGTAATGATAGACCCACAAACCTCCCGAGTTAGGGGAAGTATACTCTCACACACCCTAATCGTGATGGAGAATAACTCGTGACCTCCTATTTTCATGAATAAGAAACACACTCTTTCTTTCACCTTGTATATATACACTTTTTTTAGGTGTTTTTATATGAATAATAAGGTGGTTTCATGAAAAAAAACCTTGTGTCTATTTGAATTGAAGAAGAAGCAACCCAAGTCTCATAGAGAAGATATAGAACCCAAGCATTAAAATGTATTCGCAAGAAGAAGAAGGGAATGCATGGAACACATGCATACATGAGCATGAGGTGAAGCCACTTACATGAAAAGAAAACAAATGAACCGAGCGTGATTGAACATGTGAAGAGGGTGTAATATATAAAAATAAAACACACCCATTGAATCCTAATTAAAAAGAAAAATTTTGTGTGGGGTAAGTACCCAAATAGAAGAGAAAGAGAAAATTTTAAAGAGAAGACATTGTGTGATTCATCAAAGTGTTTTACCCATAGAGGTTTTCACACAAGGATGAATAAAAGGAAGAGTGCATGCACGCATGCATGCACATGCCCACGTAAAGAATGAATCAAAAGTGTGTGTGCATATTGGGAAAATAAGATAAGAGATTGCTTTTTCAAAAGGAAGAGACCCATGAACATGTGAAAAATCATTGAGATATCGTATTAAAAGTGGTATTGTATCCCATGAAATCTAGGCATAAAGTAAGAATGTTTTGATACTGGAGCCATACATTATAAAAGAAGTTCTTCTATCTGAGTTTTTAGTAATTGAGAGTTAAGGAAGGCATACTGAGATAATGTTGTGAAGAAACACTCAGGCATTCTTGAAGAGGTTGTGTGCACCACTTGCAAACATATTAGTGAGTCTAGGTCTTCATAAGAAGAATAATGAACTTCTTAAGCATTTTGAGACTGAGGACTAATCTGTAATGTGATTAGAGTTATTGAGAAAGGCCAAAAGACCTTACCAAAGGCTTTTGTAGATTCTTGAAAAGATACACAAGAAAGTGTGATTCAGAAAGCCTATGTGGATAGAGATTAGAAGATTATCTATATTGAATCAAGAAAGAACTCAAACAAGGAAGAATATCATGTGACTTGAGAGATAAAAGAACCCTCTGAGATTCAGGAGGAGGAGAAGACTTCATTTAGACTTTGTAGCAGGCTAGTGGGACTCTAGTAACACTATGGGATGCAGTATAAAGACCCTCCTATAGGACTCAAGAGAGATACAATGTGACTCTTAATTAACCAATCTAATTTCTAATAATATTATAGTGGAGAATTTGTGTTGGGGAGAATAACCAACACATCAAGGAGTATGACTTTGAACCGAACATTTTAAATCCTTGTGTTCAGTGGGTTTAATTTTATAGCATCATTCAAGGTATGGCTGAGAGACACAAGAAGAGTATATCTAGCCTTTAACTAGCCATAGAGGATTATTGAAATAAATCAATTAGTAAAAAATTTAATGGGATCAATGATTCACCCCTCCCCCTCTTAGTGATTCACAGTTATATCGGCACTTTTGGGGGACTTAAAACATATATGTAAGTCTAAATATCTATTTCACTTTGGTTGAACATGATTCAGGAAGAATCATAACAAAATATAAATAACCTATAATGTTTCCAATAATTTAAGAAATGGATATATGTTTGAAGTTAATTGGTCATTCCATGTAAGAGTAACCATATCAATATATAGGAGGGGTCATTTTGTATATATAAGAAATATAAACATTTTAATTATGTGAAATAATTCCCATAAATGATCCAACAGGTGTACTACTTGGATAATTCAATGTCACCATTCATATTGAAGTGAACCATCTTGTGATAGAAATCTAGAATGCCAAGTGTTGTGTTATAATGACTAGATCAAAAAAGATATATAAAATTGAAACATTAAGATGGAATTGATATCTATAAAATACAAGATATCTTTTTATATTATATTATTACAGATTTATATAACCATGAATATAAAAAAATATATTAAATCACATTGTGGGCACATCCAATTAGTAACCATTCCATCCGCTACATATATAATTTAAAATAATTTTTTATTATATTTTCTAACATATATTTACAATTTTCATTTTGGCAACATCATTATACCAAATTATAATTAAACCCCTATAAAAAATATGAGAATATCATATGAGAAAAACAATCATTGACAATTATATATCAAAATAAAGAATGAAACACATTACCCAATAAATATTATTAAAAAATTTATCATTCCATAATAATAAATTGGCTCAAAATAAACTTTTTTCATCTCAAGAAATCAAATTATATTCCAAAATCATTCATATAAAATTTCATAAGAAATCATAAATTTCAAAATAAAACTAGATGAAATTATATTCAACTAGGAAAAATATATTGAATCATTAAAATTTCAACCATTGTACTATAATATACATCTTATAAGCATAAACTCATTTTATTTCCTTTTTAAATAATAAGATTTCCATAAAACCACATTTTATGCATTGAAAAATCGTGTAGTTATCTTGGGATATAATTTTTATACCACTATTACAATTAATATTACAAATGGAATAACAAACATATTAAAATTGAATAATATCATAAGATAACATTAGTAGTTAACTCTTTCCAAATACCCGATACATTAGAGTGCATATCTAGATCATAGATCATCAGGAGATATATTAGTCTCACCTATTATGATGGTCTATATTAGACTAATACATCATTAGAAAAATTCATCATTAACCATAAAAAAAACATAAATCTTGAATTCATACATTTCCATATTTATATGGATAGAATTAAACTTTTCTCCCAAAAGGGAAAAAATTGGGATATTCAAATATTCGTTCCATTTTAATCACTTTTTAAAAATACCATGAACCAAAGGAATGTGTGTTTTTTTGGAGAAAAAAAGTAATTATGTTAAAAGATTCCAAAAATTAGAAAATCTATTTAATGATTGGAAAAAATGTTCAAATATAATACCTTTTAATGTTATGTTATAATTATTTTGTTAATCAAATCAATAGAAAATAAATAAAAACATAAAGCTTGAATGTTGTTCAATGGATGTGCGAAGATTTATAAAATTTCATTAATAATCCAATAATGTCAATAGAAATTAATTTATAATATACATTAAAAATATGCACATTGATGAAAAATATTTTGAAAATAAATTTCTATACTTTTCAAATAATGCTTTACAATTAAGGGGTATCATACATCACGTCTGAATCTTCAAACAAAATTTTTACCATATTTAATAATAAACTTATGTTCATGATTTAATTATATCATAATAAAATTATGTTTATAAATCATTTCATTTTATTTATTACCATTTAATAAACAATTACATAAAATATTATTTTCACATCATATGTTTTGATGATTTTCAGATCATATGACTCAAATCACTTTGGTAAGTTGACTATAGTCGATGAGTTCATTATACCATCATATCAAGAATAATAATTAGAAAATAATTTCAAATTTTATCTATTTTTTATAACAATCCATGAATTTGTTTTATAAAAAATTAATTACATTACAAATATATAATTTTTATGATTTATGTGCCTATATATGAATGTTTTGTTTTTAAAAGATAATGAGGGAAACAAGGTAAATATCATTTCCAAATTACATAAAAATTATTATATAGTGAATATAATATATATTCTATATCTAGTCATATAGATAGTATCCATGTTATGTGTTCATTGAAAATGAACCACATTCTTTTGTGTTGGTGGTAATCTACACGTACACATGAACAACATTATCATTTATGAATTGATGGAATTGTACAAAAATAGATAATATATTTAGTTTAAAGAATGATAAATATTACATGAATTTCATATATATATATATATATATAAATTGACACATTAAATATATCATTATAACCTTCCTTGAATTGAATATATGTAAAAACTTATTTTGTATCAAGAGGTAGTATTATGCTGTATACAAGAATGATGGTTTATATACCAATTTGATGGAATAAAGAGAATTATAAATGTGATACCATTAAAATATAAACATATAAATATATAAAATATATATTTTCTTTTATTTAATAATGCGTGATATTTTTTTGATATATGTTGAAGAAATATAAAATGAAAATAAACTGTTAAGAACAATACCTATTATTCAGAAAACATTTTTAGATTGTCTATAAAGTATTACTAGGAAAGTTTTTTGATAAAAAATGGACATTTTGACATGGAAATTGATGTATTTAATGGATTTAAATGTGGAGTTTCAAAAACAAAATTCTATCAAAGAATGAATATAAGAGTACATGTCAAATCCTTTTATAAGTGGTGGGGAAGACATACATGTATTTTATAATTAGATTAAAATATATTAATTTATTTCTAAAGAAACATTTATAAAAAATATAAAAATTCCAAATTGGAGATATTTTAATATTTTAATATTTATTGAAAATATAATTTATACAATCTTATTTGTAATTTTTACCCTTAACGCTTATGATTAACCCCGTAGTAAACCTCTTTTCACATTATCCTTGGTAACATATATTTAGTAATTTTTACTCACCATTATGAAAATAAAATTAAGTTCAACCTATGATATAAAATCATATATAATGAATTTTAAATATGTAATATATTTTATCAAATTCAACTCGTTTATGTGATAGAATTTAATTGAAAAATTAGTCCGAAAAACATGATGACAACTATCACTTCAAGAAAAATGTATTCTCAAGTATAAATATGATATAATACTATCTTCTAGTATAATATTAACTAAAAATACAATATTTTCATTATTATTAATATATATTGAAATCCATTTCATGAAACATATATTGAAACTAAATGAATCATAATAATTACTTAAATAAGAATAATTATTTCAATGAAATTCATTATTTTTCAGTATTCGATGAAATTCAAACATCTCATAATAGTTTTAAATAAAATCATAATCTAATTATCAAATGAAAAATTTTAATAATCATTTTGTCAAATTAATATTATATTATTTTAAAATTTAGATTTTAAATAAAACTATATAATTTATGATGTCCAAATTTTCAAAATATAATTTTATTTCATTTTGAATAAAAAATTACCTAATATTATTATAATGACTATTTTTCTATAAAATATAATTAATTAATACTAATGAGACATGACAATGATTTATCATAAAATTACTTTTTATTATATTCATCCAACTTTTGGAAATTCTATCATCGCATTTTTATTAATTTCATAAAAAATTGGATAAATTTCTCCCTCGTAACATTTCCTTACTGTAATTTTTCTTCTTCAATCATATGGGTTTTTGAAAAAACAAAAACTAGTAAATAATTTTTTTCTATCTGAAATTATCTCTATGATAAATAATCTTCACTGGTTGTTCCTTATATGAATTTTTTTCTTCCAAACAAAATACGATAAATATCAAACCATGAGAGGAACTTGGTGTATATATTATTTACAATGAATTATGAAATACAACATCCACATTAGATAAAATGGGAAAAAGGTCCATATGATAGGAAGCTGATCTTACTAGCTCTGTCATTTCATATACTCTAATGAACCCTGGGAATAACTTCTATTTTTTAGCACACTATATAATAATATTCATAGATATACCATAATATAAACATGATAAAATACATCAAAAGAAAGGTATTTCTATTTTTTATACTAAAAACACCACTTTCTTCTCTAAGACATCCAATTTTTCATTTTAATCTTATTTACCTTCTCAATAATTCTTTAACCAAATCTAGTATCAACTACATTATTTCCCTAAATTCATCGCAAATTGATAGTGTCCGACCACACAATCTATATAATTTCTCAAAAGTTGACATATATATACTTGAATGAAACCCATTATTTTATGAAAATTCAACCAAGGTGAGTTATCGATCTGAAATTTCATTGTAATAAATTGAAAAAATCTAACACTACATCCACTAATATTTTAATCACACACTCAATGTATCCATTTTATTTAGTATTAATGTTTGTATAGAAATCGATATCTGTTCCTAATGAATTATGAATAATTTTCCAAAAAAATAATGGTAAAACAGATATCACATTTCAATAAAAGTGACAGATATATGATCAATGAAAACTAATTAACATATTTACATGTATTCAATAAAGGTGAATTTTTACTCCTATAAAATGAGATTATTAATATCTAGGATCAATGAAATATTTGTACCATGTGTATTATTTTTTCTAGATGAAAAAAGGAACAAGTATTATGGATATAAAAATATTATACTTTTAGTTTACACATATCACATGATGGCAAGGATTAAATTCTACTACTTTAACCTGGGAAAGGAATGTGACTAAATCATGTACTTTTCATGATCAATCAATGATCATATGAATAAACTCAAACAAGACCACCCATTCTTGCAATCGAGTCCAAGAAAATGTTGATGATCATATGATGGCTACCAGATGAGATCCTCATATAAAGAGACACATCAACCAAAATAATACTAACAATCAACTAAAACCCCTATAAAATAAAATATGAATAATGGTGGAAGCTTTTTTAGGAAAATGATATGTATATTTTCACGTAAAGGTATCTTACAACTCATATAACCAGTTCAATGATCAAGAAATATCGCTAAAAATATATTATCTATGATATACTAAAGTGTTTGGGTATATCAATATAATCACGTGAAGTACCCTGAATGAGTCCATAAACCCATGTGATTAAAATTCAAATCAAGAGCTTAATGGGGTGAAATTCCTAGACAGTGATCACATGACTTCATAAGATCCATCATTGATCATGAAGTGTACCATATATAATAAGCCCAACCATCCATGAAATTTCCAGCATTCCATCACGATATCTAATATTGATCATGTGATTCCCTAATGGTCACCCAATGGGATGGTCTTGAAAATTATAGAATAAAAATCATAAAATGTTAGAACCCTTGTGAAAAGGTGAGTTATTTTTTTTCAGGTGATGTCCTCAGATGAGCTGACTTGATCTCAAGAAGGACCCCATACATGTATCCCATGATCATAAAATATCATCCTAAATATGTTTCCTACTATAATGTGGAATCTTGGACATATTAGCCTAATTTTGTAAAGTCGCTTTGAGATACTGACATGATTATATGAAATCCATTTGAAAAGTCAATGGTCCTACAGATAAGGAAATGGTAGAGTTCTCCCAAATTCAATATTTATCATGAAATGTCATGTACGAACAAGGGTAGGTTCTTGTAAAGTATGTGATGCAATGAACCCTCCAGTGGATTGAGACCATATCAGCTATATACACTACAATGAAAGGTGGTGTATATATATGTGTGATAAACCTATAATTTCTTCCCTCTTTCCACAAAAGTTATATAAGAAACATTTTTGACATAAACAATAGCCCAATGGTGAGATATGTATTTTTAGAGTAGGCATACACCCAATATCAAGGGTCTTCCACTAGAAAAAACCTAGGTAACAACCTCATGGATTATAAAACACTTATATATTATTGTTGTGATAACCAGATAATCATGAGAAGGACATCCACTCTCCCAACCAGTAATGTGAATGAGTTTTCTTCAATCAACATTTTCATGAAAGGTGTCAATATGAAAATTACTAAAAAGATATATGAATTCATGAAATAAAGGATCAAAATGATGGATGCCTCATGTGAATATAGATAACATAATTTTCACAAGAAGGTGTTGTGCCCTTCAGAAAACCGATATAAATCATTTGAAAACACCAGTATATGTTATCAATGTATTTTGAAGTCCCCTAGACATGTAAGCTAAGTTACATGAAGTTATTTGGGAATGTAATCCATGTCATGTTAATTCAACATAAATGTTGTCCATATCATTTGTTATCCCTTTTACATGGAATCGATGATCATGTGACACCCTTGGATGTTTCTACGTCGATCATATGGACAATACCTGAAAAACCATTTAAATAATGGGGAGGCCCTCTAGCATGTCATCTTTAATAATGCGAAGCACCATTGATATGACCACCGAGTCATGTGTCTGTACCTAAACAATTCAACTAAATCATTATGAATCCCTATGACATGTAGATTTTAATCATGAATAGTTCATTTGACATGTCATCCTTTTCATTTAGAGGTCCATGGTAAGTAATCTATTTCAATTTAAAGACACCACATATATATATTATAAACATCATAATACATTTCAGGTTCAAAATCAAGAAATCTCTAGCAGACATCCCTCAAATGTTTATAGTTTTAGGAATTGTCCATTTTTTAGGTTAGTAGTGTCGGCAAAAATACCTAAGACATAGTAAAAAATAGGATTAACACACATGGACATAAATTAAAGTGAACTATGAGAACTATGATTCTATCCCAAATAAGATAAGTATGATCCAATACTAATTCTAAATTACCCAATAGGTAGAATCCTCATTGTAATTCCAACATATCTTCGACACTATAAATCATGGAACCTAAAATATCCTTTGGTTATATCATTCCTCCTAATCCATTAGTGTATGGAGAAGGTAATTTAACTATGATAACTATAATTACTATCAAATAGGATATATAGAACAAATTTATAAGATCCATGATCCATATCAAACAATGCATTCAAGAAACCTTGATACATAACTCGCATATCCATATGTGGTGATTCTAATAACATATTATACCTTATTTCTCACACTAGGCACAGATCATGATTGCATTGGTATTTTCATGAATCATATTATGATAAACATGAATCTTTCACAGTAAAGGAAAACCTTAGTGTGTAATCCCAATATAGTGGAATGATATGACATCACTCCCAAATAAGGCAATCCACATCAGTGTATGTTCACAATGTATTACTATATTGGTAAAACATGGGTAAATAACCCTCATGCTATTGAATTATAGATTAATTCTATTAAATTTTTTTTGGGGAATTAAAATATGATGACTCAGATTCGTAGAATAATAGATACATGTATGATATCATTCAATTAATATAACTCCATGCCAAGTTACTTAGTTCCCTCATATATGTCCTTCCCATAAAACATAAAAATGCACAACTTGGACATAAATAGAATACATTGATTTATAATATTGTTATGAAGGTATCTTGAAGACATTTCATGATTGTTTAAAATAATCATCATGAATTCAATCACGTCCCTGGATGGTAGTAAAATCTAGTTTTGTTGGTTATACGACCAAAAAATATAAATAACTACCCATGGTTAAAAACTAATTGGAAACACGTATAGAGAGTCAGATATATATATATAGTATAATTAATATAACACCTTTCCATATAGAATATAAAACACCAAATAAGTTTATTACAGTAAGCAATCACATATCAAGATTTTGAAGAAATTCATGAACATATCCTGAATCTGTAATAGAATTCTGTAATAGGTAGTAATTCCCCCCCCCCCAAATATTTAAATCGGCATAATTCCCATCCCATATAATAACATGAGTACCTTTGTTCTATTGGTTTTAAAATATGAAGTGAATTCCTACCTTTCTTTATACTGTATGATCATTTTCAAATATAAGGGAGTAGTTGGAATTTTCTATGGTAGAAATTTAGTAAACCTGTTGTGAATTATTTTGAAACAATATATAAAATCCCAAAAATCAATCAATATATATCATATATATACAATAGATGTATAATTATTGATTATAACATGAAAAAAATGTAAATTTAGAATAAATGAATGATTATATGCTTTGGAAATAATGTCTCCTAAACCCTAGTGAAATCATGTCTCCTCATTAAAAGGAACCAACATGGTGAAACCATGGAGAAATTTATCATATAATAAAAATGATTAGTTGACCATGAATTAGGAATTTTTTTGAATATCATATGCCAAATATAATTCTATGAATGATACTAAATCTTTCAATTATAATACATTTTTGGGGTTCCCCTGAAAAATTATATTCTCTCGGGGAAAATTTCACATGAAAAAATGGCTCGAGGAATAGGAAAGGAAAATTGAGATAACCATCCATAGATGATTGAGTATGTTTCACCAATACAATAATTCATTTATTAGTGAACTTGTTCCTTGTTGTATTTATGCATGTATAATCTTCTCCCAAATAAATATTGAACTAAGATAAATTCTTAAACAAAATAATGTTCTAGGTCCCCATCTAAAATAATAACCTATGTGGGTCACCGAACAAACTCACCCCTTAAAACCATGACTATAAATTTGAATACTCTATGTTTTGGTGATACCACTCACAATGTACGTTACCGACGCTCGAGGATGCATGTAATGTTATCAAGTTGATGAATCTAACTAGTCTATCTCAATCCGGGAATGGTGTAATAAAACTAGTTGAACCAATGACAACAACCAATAACATTATATTCTTATCCCCATAGCATGGAAATATTCACTTTCATTATCTATGTATGGTGTATCAATGATTTGACTAAAGTTTCATCCCAATTCATGAGAAGTCTTTGAGGGATCCTATCAAACACCGTCCCATGCATTATCCCTATAGTTCCCTATACTCTCTGGTGGTGGGAACTACCTAAAAAATTGAAACCTTTTACACTCTTGAAAATATACCGTGGATATATCACCAGGAACTGAATGACGAGGAAAATGGGAGTGGGATCATACCCCTAATTTCACTTAGGATACCCTTCAGTAAATGGGTAGCCTTATATCACTTCTCCCTTTAATTATGTTTCACACAAATTTATAAAACATCCATGGGGAAAGAAAATTAACCTTCCATCATTCAGGAATAAAATAATCCAATATTGGTGAAAAAATAAACGTAATAGTTGGATTATATACCCACATAAAAATAACAAAAATCCCAATATGTCATAGAGAATGAAAATGAGGAGACCTATATTGATGGGTGCACATTTCTAATTTTTGACCACATTAGAGAAACATTATAATATAATTTCTATCACATTAAGATGAAGATACAGAGAAATGGACATGCACATACTCTTATCCCAGCATTCATAAGAGAATATCACCATGATCAAGAAGAAGAATTGGATACACTAAAGAAAAAACACACAATTTATCCTCTCTATGTGGATTATAAACATATTCTCATAATGGAAATGGCATTAGACTAGTGACAAATTCTTAATCTAACCAAGGATCAGCAAATAATTTTTGAATGTTTCTTTGGAAAAGTGAACATCCATATCGAAAATGTAGAAGTAAAATTATAGATTCTTAGGACTGGGCCCTTATCCGCATTCTGACTAGGGTCCACCATCTATGTTTGGCATAATCCATGAGATAAGTTGAAATTGAAATTAAAAAAATTGGCATTCTATAATGGAACATAACCATGATAATATCACTAACCTACTAAGTTTTATCATGAAGTAATGGAAATAATATCATAGTATTATCCTGTCCCTACCAATGGAGGTAATAAACATATCCACGTAGCTTATAGATGCCTGACTCATATCCATACATCCACCAATGAACCACTACAACATTATCCTTCAGGGTATATACAATTGGATGCTCACAACCATTCTCCCATTTTGTATATTAGGTTCCATGGTTAAATTGGGAGTTCATATTTGAAAGATGATCCTATTCCAAATTCATCTAGGATTGACCACTATATTTTGATAACCACCTATAGTCATGATAATATTCCTTCCATAAATATTAAATCCCATCAAAATAATTAGTATATTATTAATAGTGGGATCATCATACCATATCCCTAGTGGGTTTTTAACATATTCTATAATCTATCTTGTTGTAGGAACATATCTTAACTCAACCATAAAATAATGGTCACAATATTTTGGTAATGACACAGAATGCGGGTCATCTAGCTGATATGGTCAATTTATATTTCCTTGATGTTTTTAACTCATATACACTAATCCTTAAGTGAATATTGACTCTTCAAATAAGATAATAAGGTGATCACTAATGCGAAATGCCTCATCATATTATTGTAGAGATATATCGTACGGACTTTACTTCTAAAATCTTCCATGGTCATAGTCCTCATAGTGATATGTCCCTAAGATAAAGAAATTATCCCATTTCTAAGACACTACATATAGTGAGGTTCCCCCTATATAGAAACATTTATATAGATAGGTTGTAAAAAATAACGGGTTAGCCATATATAGTACCCTAATAACTATTATAAGCACATCATCGTCATCTACATGACACACTAAGTAGAAACCTCTTTGGTTTAAACCTGTGGAAATATATAAATTTAATGAAGAATATGATGATGTGAATATATGAGGAGAGTGTGATAGAAAAAAATAACCAACCAAATTTTGGACCATCTACAAATCTTACAATTAGATCCCAAATAAGCATGATAAAGAGTCTATTATATACCTATTGCAAAATATTGGGGTAAATATAAGGACCCGTCCTAAACAATTACACAATCTTGAATTAAATGAATAATTCACATTGAGGATCTTTTCAGGTTTAAGGTTTTAGAGAATTAGGCCATAACCATTACATTACATCTAAAAAATTACAAGGTATACACATCTACTCTGTTTCCATTTTTTTATAAAATAAAAACTCTTGAAAAAAAGGGTCATGTCTAGTCTCATGTTTTAGAAAAAATGACTTTTACTTGATCCCATACTTGACCCAATTCATGTCTAGGTCCTATGAAAAACATTTCAATGTTAGGGATGAGCATAAAAATCATAGTAAGGGTTATAAAACAAAGATGGAAAAGATTAGTTCATGATTTCAGACATAACATAAGCTTTTTAACATACCTCATTAAATAATAAGATTTATGAATAACACCTAGAAAACATAAATCATAAAAGTAACTTGTCATATTCATATCATAATTACATTATATCTATCACAACTACATAGGGAGTTACATTTGAAATACCCATCACAGTATATTCCCAAAATATCTTAGGAGAAATATTCACATTTACCTCTGTCAGGTTACCCAATGCATTGGAGAGCTGTCTCAGGCTCACCTGCCCTATGTTTATCACAGAACCACCAGTATACGTAACAATGCCGAAGAACCATAACATGTTTGTAACACATAAAAAAACATAATGGAAAGATAAAATTTCATCCTTTAAATCACAATATATAATTTAAATATATAAACATAAAAAATCCATTATAAAAATCATTTTCAAAACCAAAATACATAAAAGAGTATATGGTACTTATTTTCCATTTAAAAATATTACAACTTTTTAATGAAACCAAAGATCAAATAATACTTTTGGTGGTGGAAAGGGTCATCATCACTGCTTACATTAGAAAGAAACAATATTTTTTTTATCATTTAGTAAAACGATTCATAGAAAAATATTTCCTTTGAATGAAATGAAAAGTAAAATGTGTTTATATAGTGAATAAAATAATGTTTTGTTTTAAAACAAAATATGCCTCAATGAAAGGAGATTGAGACGAAGTCCCTAACCTCATGTATGACTTGACCTGTTCCTTTTTTAATCTCGTGAATAATAAAATAAAGTTAATTTCTACTTTCTTAAGAACAATTTTCTCGATTATTATTCCATTTATATAACTTATTACCTTGTTATAAACATTATGTAATCATTTATGTAAATAATGGTCGTTTTGTCGATATTTGGTACTTGAGTAAAAAATAGACATCTTATAATTACAACTTGATCACATGGTCAAAAATTAATTATATCCAGAATGATATTCATGATTTATATATCATATATATCATATATATCCAGTATATAGATGAATTTATAAAATTACATAACATTTTGAGGTAATAAATGAAATGCACCATTCATGGAGACAGTAAGCCATACGTACGGATAAACACTACTTTAATTTATAATTATTATTTTAATGGAATTAAAACATAATGATACATATGTATATTATAATTACAGTATAATATCATTTATAATATCATTAACTCCATCCTTTATACGTCCCACAGAAGGCATTAATGAGTCATATCACTTTGAGGGGGCGGTAGTCCACACTTCCTCAAATGAAATTATCACGTTTAACCATAATGGAAACCTTAAAGTTATGTTATAAAAGGTATATATAGAATAATAAGTAAAACATAAACATAATATATATAATATATAAATATATTGTCATCTTAATGGACTCCATGAGATGTGGTAGGAGATATTTGAACAATCGTCGTTTCGTGAGGCGTTAGTTTACCATTTACAGACACATTATGTTTTTCATCCATTACCTAGAGGTGTGTGTAAGTGTAGTTATAATCCTTATCATGACAACATCATATTATATTGATGATACTTGTTTTGTTATTAAAGAAATGAATAAAATATTTTAGGGTCTGGATAAGTAAAATAAAATAATTGAATATAAGAGAAACTGTTACCTTTAATTTGGGTCACTCCCTATTGTTTGAACAAGAAGGACTTCTTTAAGTTCCTTCTAACTAAGGTAAGGATTTTAGGAGGAGGATAGGGATATTTAGGGATTATTTGGTCATGTCGTGGATGATCCAAGTGGCTTGATAGGTGTGAGGAAAGAATTAGAAATGATGGATTTTTATAAGGGGGGAGGGGCTCTTTAAGAAAGAGGGAAAATATTATTTTATTATATAATGATATTAAGTTTTTAAAGGTCTAAAACTAATTAAAGTCAACGATAATATAACTAATGGTTGAAATAAAATCATCCAATAAGAATTGGAAAGGTTTTGCATATTGTTTTTATATTTATAATTTATTTATTTACAAATTTTATTGATGAGGTAAATACTACATCATTATTGTGTCATAAATAATATAATTTATTTGATGTTGAAAAATTATATAAAGATAAAATAATTTAGGAAATTGTTTTATATTTATAATGAATCTTTATAGTTGAAAATGTAACTTATATAACCTCTTGTAAAAATTAATTTACAAAAAGATATTTGTTTATGTCATCTTTGCCTTTACTTTATGTTAATTAATCTAAAGTGTCATTATCCCTCCCATGTGGCTAAATGGGGGTCGAGAAATCAACCCAAGGATGATAATGGTCATACATGACACATAACATAAGTTTAGGACAAGTGTTAAGGTGATTTTTTATTATTATGATATTATTTTTACCTTGAATTACCCTATTTACCATTATCCGCGGTAAATAAAATTCAAAAGTTACTATTCATCAAAAATTATTTTCATCTTATTGAATAAATTTTTACTTAATAATAACAACCATGTATGTCATTTTTCCAAAATTAAATCCACAGAGGTGGTGAAATTTTATTTAAATGAAAAAGTTAGTTTTTTAAACTACAATTTAATGGTTTCACTATTCAAAAAAAAATTAACGTTTTCAGAAAAATACCAAAAATTCAGGCTAAGATATATTTGATATTCATAATTTAAAAAATGATATCTATTTTACCAAATTTAAAACATTAAATTTGTATAAATTATTTTAAAATTTATATCCATTATCAAAACAAATAGCGTGTTTTCAAGAAACAATAACTATCAAAAGATTGATTCTTGTTTCTGTCCAATTTCAAAGTGAAATTAATTCCAATGAACAACATTGGATTAAATGGTAAAAGAATAATATAATTACACATTTAAACCAATTTAAAAGACAATATATCCATATAAATAAAATATATTAAAAGGCACTTTTGAATTAAAATACAGTATTTTCACTATTCATAAAAAATGAATTTTATCAAAAATTAACAAAAATTTACCCAAAGTAAATTTTGATTTCCCGATTCTAAAGAAGAATGTTATTCAGTCAAATAGAACATATAAAAGTTACTATAACTATATTTAAATAGGGTTTTCAATCAAAAGGTAGTAAATCAACCACTTAAGGTAAATAATGCTTAAAATTAGATTCATTCTCATTTTAACCCTCTAACTTTTATTGGATAAATGTAAAAACATTTAACAAAAATTTATTATCATATTGTAGTTAGTTATATTCATTACCTTAAATATAATGGCAAGGCGTTAACTACCATTTAAAATATAATTTTTATATTACTAGTGTGCAACATAAGATTTCAAAGAAACTCGTTGTTTCGTCTTGGGTATGCCATCGAACAAAGAAACCCCTTTAAAGTAAAATTAATAGTTAATTAAAAAATTTGAATAATTATGGAAAATGACTTTTTCTTTATTTACCTAGGATGTTACATCCTTCCCCCCTTCTAGGAATTGTGTCTTTTCTATTTTATTCACCTATCAATTAAGTTGGGGTATTTATACCTCATAGCATTTTCAGATTCCTACGTTTCCTCTTCAACCATATGGGGTTTCCACTAAAACATTACCTGGTGAATTACATTATTCCACAACACTTGCACTATATGGTCAAGAATCTGGATTGGTTGTTCCTCATAAGAGAGATTCTGTTCCAACTGAACTACCTATAGACTTAAAATATGAGATAAGTCTGGCATATACTTTCTCAACATTGAAACATGAAAAAAATTGTGTACCTAGGAAAAACATGTGGGTAATGCCACTCTGTACGCAACTGATCCAAACTTATATAGGATTTCATAAGGTCCAAAGAACCTCAGACTAAAATTTCCCTTCTTACCAGAACGCACCACACTTTTCCATGGAGAAACACAGAGAATGACATGATCACCTACCTCAAAAAAGAGATCCTTAATCTAGTTAACCACATAACTTTTCTTCTGGCTCTGATATGTTCTCATACTGAATCAGCTGAACCTTTTCAGCCCTCTCTTCTACCAATTCTGGTCCCATCAACTTCCTTTCACCTACATCATCCAAAAATGAAGGAGTTTGACACCACTTCCCATATAATGCCTCAAATTGAGCCATCTGTTTACTAGAATGAAAACTATTATTATAAGAAAATTCAACCAAAGGAATATGTTGGTCCCATATTCCCTGGTAATCCAGTGAAAAATCATGTAGCATATTATTCAATGTATGAAGTTTTTGTTCTGACCGCCCTTCTGATTGTGTATGAAATGTTATAATAAAATTTAATTCAGTACCCAACAACTTCTGAAGGCCTTTCACTATGTTATAAGTAAATCTGGGATCACGATCAGATATAATGAAGATAGGAATTCCATGAAACCCGAATATCTATTTAACATACAACCAAGAAAGTTGATCTAGAGACAAAGTTTCACGAATAGGAAGGAAATTAGTAGATTTAGTAAATCGATCAACAATGAGCCATATTTCATTATTACATCTTGATGTCATAGGTAATCCCACAATGAATTCCATGGATATATTTTCCCATTTCCACTATGGCACTGGTAAAGACTGAAGCATCCCTTTCGATAACTATCACACTGCATTAACCTGCTGACAAGTCAAGCACTTAGCTGTAAAATCAGAAATATTTATTTTCATTCCATCCCACCAGTAATAATCTCTATGATCTCTGTATATCATAGTAATTCTAGGATGAACTAACAATAGGGAACTATGAGCTTCACATAACATCTCATTCTTCTACTGTGAATCACAAGGAAAACATAATCTTTTCCCAAAATTCAAAACACAATCATTATAAATGTTAAATTATGGAAACATACACTTCTAAACCAACTCTACCTTTTTCTGTAACTCACTATCTTTTTTCTGCGCTTGCACAATTCTGTCTGATAGAGATGATCTCACTAAAACCTGAAACAAAGCAAAATAATATCCAGCACCAACAAATTCTATTCCAAGTTTCATCAAATCAAAAACAAAAGAATCTTGTGACAAATGTATCATGGTTAATGAAGCATTGCTTTTTCAACTCAAACCATTAGCCACTTTATTTTACTTTCTAGGATGGTAATGGATTTTGCAATCATAATACTTTATTAATTCCAACCATCTCCTATGTCTCATGTTTAATTATTTCTGAGTGAATATATACCTAAATCTTTTGTGGCCAGTATATGTTTTACATTTTACTCTATACAAATGGTGCCAATAAATTTTTAAAGAAAAAAAACAACAGTTAATTCCATATCATGTGTAGGGTAATTTAACTCATGAGGATTCAAAATATGTGAAGAATAATCAATTACCTAATCATTATTGATAAGGACACATCCATGACCTTTCAACGAAGCATCATTATAAAAATAACTCACCATTTCTGGAATGTAGTTCCAAAACTAGAGAATTCACAAATCTTCTTTTAAATTCCTAAAAAAAATCATCATATTATTTTTTCCAAAGGATTTTAGCACCTTTTCAAGTTAACTTAGTCAGTGGACTAGATAACCATGCAAAATATTCCACAAACCCCCTGTAATAACCTACTAAACCAAGAGAACTACGAATCACAGTTATATTTGTGGGTCTTGGACATTCATCAACAACCATTGTTTTAGTAGGATAAAAATTATGCAATTTTTGGAAACAATGTGACCAAGGAAATAAATTTGTTGTAACCAAAAATCACAGTTTATAAACATCCCAAATAGTTTATTTTCTTTTAAAGTTTGATAAACAAACCTTAAATGACTATCATGATCTTCTTTACATTTGGAATAAACCAAAATATCATCAATAAACACAACCAAAAACTTATCCAATAACTCACATCAAATTATATTCATAATATCCATGAATAAAATAGGTGCATTGGTTAAACCAAAATTCATAAATACCAATTCATAATGGCCATATTTAATAAGAAACACGGTCTTCATAATTCATGATCACTTTACATTTAATTGATGGTAACCCAACCTCAAATCATTCATCAAATAATACTGAGCTCCCTAGAGATGATTAGACAAATCATCGATACGACATAAAGGATAATTGTTCATAATAGTGATGTTATTAAATGATCATAATCACTGCAATGTCTCCCTAAACCATCTTTCTTTTTAAAACACAAGACCAGAGCACCACATGGTGATGTTCTAGGCCGAATTAAACCTTTATCTAATAACTCTCGCAATTTTTTATTTAACTCTAAACTTTATATTTGAGACATTCGATATGAGGGTTTTAAAATTGTCTTAGCATCAAGAACTAAGTTAATAGTAAATTCAACTTCCCTATCTGGTATAATACATGAAAATTCATCAGTAAAAACTAAAAGGTACTCATTTACCACTGGAACATCATTAATCTGAACAGTTACTTTGATTTCAAAAATCTGTGCAAGGTAACATTGATTTCCACTTTTTACTAGTTTCTCAGCTTCCTGATATGTAATCCAAAGAAAGGGATCATTCTTGTACAAAAACTGAAGATCTTTCTGAAAATAAACCTCTTTACCTCTACAATAAGTCTTAGCATGATCAATAGAAATCCAATCCATACCCAAAATAACATAAAACTCTAATAAAGGCAAAATAATATGGTTTGAAGGTAGATTCTTCCCACACACAATGAAAGGAAGGTTCTTATGTTTTCTTTTTGTCTCATCATTTCCTCCAGGTGTTTTTAATATAAATTTAGGACACATATCATGAGATGGAATTCCCAATTTACTAGAAAACATCTCAAAAATTAATGAATGTGTAGACCCCAAATCAAGAAACATTGGTATATTCATAAAAAACCAACAGGGTACCAGATACTACTTCATTTGATGGCCCAACATCTGCTGATGTTGTTTCAAAGGATTTTACAACCCCTTTCTGCTTTTAGTTTGGATTCTTTTCCTTAGTTGAGTTCTTTATTGGAACCTCATTTTGCATAATGACCCATTTCATTGCACTTAAAACATTTTACTGACTATAAATCATATTTTGTCTTAACATTAACTTGATATTTTTCAGTGAAATTACGAGCCTTATGTCCCATTTTACCATATCGGTAGCACTTACCAAAATTGAAAAGTCATTCCCAGGATGATTGTTACCGCAATTTAAATTGGCTGAAAACATAGTTTTCTTACCATCCAACTTTTTTGAAGAGTACTTCCTTTTCCTCTTCCACCTCGACCATTTATAGAATTGTATTTCAAAGAAAAAATGATCATCAACAAACTCCATTTCCACCTTCTCTACATAACAGACATGTTTTTCATAACATTTTAACTCATGAGAAAATAAATCCCTTCGATACTTTGGCTTTAATCCTGAGTAAAAATAGTTGATTTTGATTTCAATATCTCATATGAAATTTGGAGCATACCTTTCCAATCGAGTGAATTTTTCTTCATACGAAACCATTGGGTCTTCTTACAACCTCAATTCTAGGAATTTTTATTCCATCATAAGCCTAACCACATTAAGAAAATATTTATAAAGAAACATACCTTTGAATTCATCCCAATTAAGAGCATAAATCTTCTCACTATCCCTGATATTTGTCAAAATCGATCACCACTGATTAGATTCACCTTCAAAATGGTAAACTGTGAGACAAACCTTTTGATGTTATGAACACCCCATGACATAAATAATTTTCTATAGTTCTTTAATCTACCCTTTAGAAAGAATACGGTCACATGATCCTCTGAATTATGGGGGATGTTGCCTTCTAAACTTCTACACTACTAAAATGTTCCTATGTGGTTGTTCTGGATAATCTCGTGTATGGATACCACCACCATTTATAGCCTGAGTAAATTGTTCCATCCCAACAAAGAACTATTCAGTTCCGATTATGACCATCTCAGGTTGCTGATTTGGAAGGTTTTCTTCATCCTGTTGTCGTCCCAACATAGTTTCCAGGTTTCCTCTGCAGAAATCAATTATGAACATAGAAATATCATAGGTGATGCAACATAGAAATCTATAAATTCTATATCATATAAATATAAAATAATTTATGGATATATATTTAACAATACCCAAACTCTTAAAGTAATCTAAACTGACCTCTGATTCCAACTATAAGGACTCGACATTAAATATTACATAATCATGAATTTAATGAATAATTAACAGTGAGGATCATTTCAGGTATATAGTTTTAGTGAATTAGGCCATAACTATTACATTACATCTCAAAAATTACAAGGTAGAAACTTATACTGAGTTTCCTTTTTTTTCATAAAAAAAAACTCTTGAAAAAAATATTCATGCCTAATCCCATGTTTTAGACAGCATGAATTTTCCATTATCCCATCCTTGACCATATTCATCTTTAGGACCTATGAAAAAAAATTCAATGTTTGGGATGAGCATAAAAATATTAGTAAGGGTTATAAAACAAAGAAGGGAAACATTAGTTCATGATTTCATACATAAGATTTTTAAAATAACTCATGAAATCATATGATTTATGAATAACACATAGAAAACATAAATCATATAGGTAACTTGTGGCATTCATATCATACTTACATTGTAGCTATAAAAGCTACGTAGGGAGTTACATTTGGAATAAACTTCCCAGTATATTTCCTAAATCTATTTGGAAAAACATTTTAGTTTACCTCCATCATGTTAACCAATTCATTGGAGAGCTATCTCGGGCTCACCCACCCTAGGTTTATCGTGGAACCACCCGAATACGAAACATGGCCCAAGAACCATAACATGTTTGTTACACATAAAAGAAACATAAATGAAAGATAAAATTTCCTAATTTCAATCACAATATATTATTTAAATATAATGACATAACAAATCCTTTATCAAAACAATATTCCAAACCAAAATACAAAAAAGATTATATGGTAATTATTATCCTTTTAAAAAAATTACATCTTGTTAAGGAAGCCAACGATCAAATAATACTCGCGGCGGTGGAAAGGGTAGTTGTCACCACTTAAGTTAAAAAGAAACATTCTCTTTTTGTCATTTAGTAAAATGATTCATAGAAAAAGATTACATTTTAATGAAACGAATAGTCAAATGTGTTTATACAGTGTATAAAATAATTTCGTGTATTAAAACAAAATCTGCCTCAATTAAAGGAGATTGAGATGAAGCCCATTACCTCGTGTCC
The DNA here is from genome assembly GCA_963277665.1 of Viscum album. Taxonomy (NCBI): domain Eukaryota; kingdom Viridiplantae; phylum Streptophyta; class Magnoliopsida; order Santalales; family Viscaceae; genus Viscum; species Viscum album. The sequence goes on from OY728140.1 coordinate 1,065,317,900, forward strand.
AACTTGACTTGTTCGTACATTAATATCCAGAATAATAAACTAAAGTTAATTAATACTTTCCTAAAATCCTTTTCATGTTTATTATTGCATTTATATTACTTACTACTATGTTATAAACATTATGTAATCATTTAAATTAATAATGGTCATTTTGTCGATATTTGGTACTTGAGTCAAAAATGGACTTATTATAATTAGATTTTGTTCAAATGGTCAAAAGTTCATTATATCCATAATTATATTCATGATTTAGATATAATATATATAATATATATCCTTTATATACATGTATTTATAATAGTACATAACATTTGAATGTAAGAAATGAAATGCATTGTTCATGGAGACGGTAAGCCGTACGTACGCATGAACGCTAGATTCATTTCTATTTCATATTTTAATAGAATTAAACCATAATGATACATAGGTATATTATATTTCTAGTATAATATCATATATGATATCATTAACTCCATCCTTTATACATCCCACATAAGGCATTAACAAATCATATCACTTTGAGGGGGCGGTAGTCCACACTTTCTCAAATGAAATTATCGAGTTTAGCCATAATCGAAACCATAAAAGTATGATATAAAAGGAAAATACAGAAGAATAAAAAAATAATCATAATATATATCATATATAAATATAGTGTCTTATTAATATCCCCCATGAGAGGCAGTAGGAGATTATCCAACAATCATCGTATCGTGAGACATTAGTTTTCCATTCACAAAAATATTATGTTCTTCACCCATTAGATAGAGGTTTGTGTAAGTGAAGTTAGAATAAATCTCATAAAAACATCTTAGTATATTGATGATACTTGTGTTTTTATAAAAGAAAATAATAAAAATAGTTTAGGGGTTGTAAAAGTTAGATAAAGGAAATGAATTTAAGGGAAACTGTTACCATTAATTTGGGTAACTCCCTTTGATTTGAACCAAAAGGACTTCTTGAAGTTTCTTCTGACTAAGGTAAGGCTTATAAGAGTAGGAAAGTGATCATGAGAGATTATTTGGGTAGGTACTAGACGAGCCAAGTAGATTGAAAGGTGTGATGAAATAATTAAAAGTGAAGGCTTTTTATGAGTTGGAGGAGGGGCTCTTTATGAAATCCTGAAAATATTATTTTATTATATAATGATATTTAGTTCCTAAATTTCCAAAACTAATTAATGTCTAAGATAAAATGGATAATGGTTAAAATAAAATCATCTAATAATAATTTCACAGGTTTTGGAATTTTGTTTAATATTTACAATCTTATTTATTTAAAACATTTATCAAAGAGGTATTTACTACATCATTATTGTGTCATAAATAATTTAATAAATTAGATGTCTAATTTTTTTAAAAAAATACCATAATTTAGGAAGTATTTTTATCTTGAAAATAAATATTTATAGTCAAAAAAATAACTTATATAACCCCTTGTAAAAATTAATTTACAAAAAGATATATGTTTATGACATTTTTGCCTTTACAATAAGTTAACAAATCAAAAGTGTCATTATCACTCCCAAGTGGAACTATAGGGTCCCAAAAACGACCCAAGGATGACCATGGTATGCAACTACTTATCCAATAAATTTAGGACAAGTGTTAAGGTAATTTTGTCTTATTATGATATTATTTGGACCTCGAATTACCCTATTTACCTATATCAGTGGTAAATAAAAGTCAAAAGTAACTATTCAAAAAAAATTATTTTCCTCTTATTGAACCACATTTTACTTAATAATAACAAACATGTATATATAATTTTCTAAATTCAATCCATAGAAGTGATAAAATTTCCTTTACATGAAAAAGTCAATTTTTTTAACTATGACTTAGTGGTTTCCCTATTCATAAAAAATTGATTTTTTTTCAGAAGAATAACAAATATTCATCCTAAGATATATTTCATATTAAAAATTAGAAAAACATGTCTATTTAAGAAAATTTAAAAAATAAAATTTATATTCATTAATTTGAAATTAATTCCCATTATCAAAACAAATAACATGTTTTTTAAGAAACAATAACTATCAAAAGATTGATATTTTTTTATTTCCAATTTCAAAGTGAAATTAATTTCAATGACCAAAATTGGATTAAATGATAAAAACATAATCTAATTACCCTTTAATTCCAATAAAAAAGATAATCTATACATATAAATAAATTATATTAAAAGGCACTTTGAATTAAAATATAGTATTTTTCACTATTCATAAGAAATGAATTTTATCAGAAAATACCAAAAATTTACCCAAAGTAAATTTTGATATCCAGAATCTATAGAAGAATTTTATTTGGTCAAATAGAATGTATAAAAGTTACTATAACTAGATTTAAGTAGGGTTCTCCATCGAATGGTGGTAAATCAACCTTTTATGTTAAATGATGCATAAAATTAGATTCATTCACATTTTAAGACTCTAACATTTATAGGATAAATGTAAAAACATTTAAGAAACATGTATAATCATATTTTAGTTAGTGCAATTCATTCCCATTAATAACATTTCTAGGCGTCGACTACCATTTAAAATAAGATTATTATTTTATGAGTGTGCAATGAAAGATTTCAAAAAAACCCGTAGTTGTGTATTGGGTATGCCATCGAACATAGAAAACCCTTTAAAATAAAATTAATATTTAATTTAAAAATATGAATAATTATGAAAAATGTATTGTTATTTATTTACTTGGGATGTTACAGTAAATCATCAATGGTTAATGCATAGAAACCTCCCATATACTGGATATGAGGGTAATATTCAGACAATACACATACTATAGTTTCATGTGGTCTTAAATACTTTCTCTATAGACTAGTTCCTAGAAATGTATAATCATAATGAAAATCTATTTCATGCTTTCTGCAATTTCACAATAACTCTTTGAAAACTAATCACTTATCCCTCCGCATATATCTGTATTTGTGGAAGGGGAATGTATGGAGCATTTAACTTCACCATGCTCTCAAAATAGTAGAACTCCTTATATATTTCCCACATTAATGTCAGAACTATAGGATAAATCAATGGAGTAGGTAATGCATGATTTAGTTACATAATACATTAAGAATCCCCGACTATAAAGGTGAAATGAAAACATGACCAAATAGAGTAGGATTACTATGTACCTTTAGGATATACACCTAAAAACACTAGTAGTACATTTTAGACATTGTAGATGAATTTTTGGACTGACCAACATGTTTTGAATAAAATGTCTCCCATTATAAGAAGCCATTGCACACACTTGATACACAAGCACAATTACACCTTATAAAACTTATCAAAATAGAATTAATCCCTGATAAATCCAATTCTTTAGGATTAGGGGGATTTGAACCAACTCCTACAACCCTCAGATCATAAAACTCTGTGTGGAGTTAGAATATATTGTTGGCATCCACAATCTAACCCTATAAAATAGGGATGGATGATTTTTTATCATAATTTATATCACCAAGTTCATCACATGCAAGTGTGGTTCTTGGAGTAATTAATATTTTTTCCAGATAAATTCCATCTTATAGGGCCAGGATGTTTTATATCATAATTTTTGTCATATGACCATCAAATCCTGGACGAGAGTCCTCAATTTCTCCAAAGTAGAATCATAAAAAGATAATTGTGTCCTCTAATTTCCATAATCCTATAATGATGGGTAAATATATATTTTTTTCATCACCACAGAAAGTATCAATATTCTTTAGGTTAAGGGTTAAAAAACAATGGTCAAAATATCATCTAATACTACCACCACGAGACATACACTTCCAATTTGGGAACTTTTTAAAAAATAAAATAAGAGACACTATTATGATATTTATTCACAGGGCATGTTATGGGGAATGTACATTAAATAAAATCAAACACTGTAATGCACAAAATACAAAATGGTCCAATATGACATTGATTCATAGAAATTACCATGACGAAACCCATGATGAAAGAGTATGAGCCACAGAAACATCCAATTATGTTCAGCGTATTGGAAAAACTGCCAATGCCAAATACAAATTAGGGAATTAAATTACAATTCCCATAAAAATTATGTAAATAATGAAGAAAATACATAGTGTAGTAATGTTGAAACCATACCGCGAGTAGAAAATGATATGTACACACTATCTGAGGAAATATGCATGTGTAATCCGAGAATGATTCATAACCCATAATATTTAGATGATAAATTTCTCCCAATATAGAGAAAAATTGAAGGATAAAGGGAATGTTGTGTCTAAATACATATCAACCACTTGAGGATATGAAATTCCAACTATGGAGTAATTAAATGTACAATATGATAATTATAAACTATATCTATGAATATCAATGAGTAATTACTATAAAGAATCATTCCCACATGGTATAATCCTCAGTCATAGATAAACATCCCTCCTCTAATATGTAAGTGGAGATCCAATCATCCTAAAATAGGTGATCATGAGTGTTAGGTTGGATTTGAATCTTGTAATCCAGTAAAAGAATAGGGAAGTTAATGATGATTGTAACATTTCACTATTACGATGAAAAAATATCCCACGAGACACCTTCATTAATTATTTTCACGAATCGATAATCAGTGGGATATGAACATACGACCACATCTGTAAGTCAATCATGCTCGACAAATAAGGGATTCCATCTAGAAAGTGGTAACTATATAAATCCTCAAGTATATTAAATACTTGTATACTCTAACGGTGTTTGTGGAATGGAAACACGCACTCCTATATCCCATAAAGAAGACATATCCCAAAGGGGTTGAGGAAACATTCCCCTATCCATTTTGGACATTCCCATATTCTCAACATTTGGTGAATTGGGATATCCTAAATAAAATCCCAGACACATTGTCTAATGATATCACCCAATGATGGTCCCTTCAAACATGCATGAGGTGAAGAAATTGAGATTCCTTAATAAACAATGGTATGGATGGATTTTGTTTTATATAATATAATTTTAGAAGGATCCACTGGGGGATCGAAATATGTCATCATAAATTCTTTTATTAGTTCATATCCACACTGTGGAAAATGTTATTATTTTACCTAATAAACTATAAACAATGCCATAAAAATAGGGTTTTTAATTTCATCCTTAGATAGAAGGGTTTAATTTATTCACTATGTATCCCTCTATCATAAGGGAAACTTCTTGAACTCTTTGATGAAATGTTCCAAGATGAAGAAAACCCATTGATTCTAGTTATGTATATAGGTGGATTCCATGTGTTTTATAATTTGAACATTTTTTAGAAGATGATATTTTGTAGAAACAAGAAATATATCATCCCATTACCTTTGTTTAGGAAAAAATACCTAGAATAGTAGAGACTGATTTTGATTCCCTAGAACCAGTATATTTTCCCATTCAAAAGACATGGATGTCCTTGAATCATATGATCCCTCCTATTGAGTGGTTGCAACAAAAAATATTTCTTTAGAAAGAATAAAAGAGGCCAGGGTCACCCATGATTTGAGGAACTGCTGAATAATGTGTAATAATTCTAAAATGAGAAGTTTCAGGGTTATCACCTTATATACATGGAGAATAACCTACTAAAGGTATCATATCACTGGAAAACCAAAAATTCCATCATCACTAATCATGCTAACAACAACATTTTCTATAGGAGGGTGGATGTAATTATCTAGGATATCTTTTTATTATAATATATTCTCAAATGCATGGTTAATTGAGGGTAGGTGATTCCACAGAATTCCCCATTGTAGGTAACATATGAAATTATCACCCAACCATATGAAGTTGGTGAATTTTATGAATTATTGTCCTATCATGGTTAGAAGTATGATGACTGGATGAATCAAAAGACAGTTGACTAAGTTCATGCATCCCTAGGAAAACAACTTAAAAAAACACACCACTTGTGCAGGCGACATTAAAAAAACGTCCCCAAGCTAGAAATAATCATCCAAAATAGGGAAAAAAATACGATTCAGATCCATATCCAGTTATTTCATTCAATATTAGATGAATGTTCTCCACTCGACCAAATGAAACCACCAATGAATGAAGAGTTCAATATTAGATTCTTTGACATTGTTCAATTAATAGAGACCTTCTCTAATGATGAATACAAATATGAGGGTCATTTATTCATATTTGATCAAGTATATAGAGGTCAATGGTGCTAAGAATGAGGATTAGTGTGATGCCATGAGCATTTTTGAAACAAATATATTGGTCATATAACTATTAAGGATGTATTTTTAGTTGAGACTATTGGTAGATAACTATAGAAAACAGAAAAACATTCATATATTCCTTAGATCCCTCTAATGTACATTTAATCCTAGTTATCTCACTTGACTGAATGGGGGGGTGACATTATTTGATCTTCCTAGAAAAAGGATATGTCTATTGTAATGCATGGCACATGTATAATATACTCCAACATACTCTGGTCTAGCAACATGCCCTTCCACATTAGAAACCACAGTTCATATGCTACATAACTGGAAGAAACCCAACCTGAGGAAGTGTAGTTATCTTGAACAAAAATATATCATTCTGAAACTATTGGAATATTTTTTATCCAAACTACCATTATTATATACTATACAGTTTCAAAAACAGCATAGTGAGGCACTCATTGAGGCCCCCCAAATACCACATGTGTTCAAGAAAGATGATTATTTAAATGATGTTTATTGATTTGAGAATATACAATCAAAATTCCATGTCACCATCTCTTAACAACTCCGGTTTCACATACATATTAATTACATTACTTTTACATAACATTTAATACATTATACAAACTGATGACCAATGACCATATCGGTTTAGTGCCTTTGGTAATATGGAAACATAACAATTTTAAAAAACTGATATATATTATCTCCATATAGGTTCTCCCTAAATAGAACCATTTTTATTAACATAATACAGATCATTATTACATGGGGAATGGAAAAATAAAATTAGGGGAGCTCAGATGCTCGTTAATGGTAAACCAGGGAGATATGTAACCATAATCATGAGAATAATGGTATGATAAGATGATCATAAAATTAAAAGATAATAAAATTAAAATAAAATATAATAATAATGATTCATGGAATAAATATTAGCAGTTCATAATACATGAATTATAAGGGAAATAAGAGAATAATCCATGATATCATAACATAGGTATAAAATATGGAATATTTTCAGTCACAAAATAAAATAAAATTATTTAAACAATAATAATTGATTAAATAATATTCCATCATAGTAAAATAGGTTCACCCCAAACCACCTTATTAATCTTAGTTTAATTCCATGACCATATTAGTAGTCATTTTTTCAATCCTAATACCATTTTATCAAACAAATTCTTTTACATAACTGTATTCACCCCCCATTCTAGTAATGTATATCTCATGAGATATAAACCATTAAGCAAAAAAATGATGGTATATATTGTTCCCACACATATAATACATAAATAATACTTATTTTTACCACAATATCATTAAAAAACATCATATCATAACCCATGAAATGAAATGGGATCATGAACATGACATCAAATCACAACATGTGGAAAAGTGATATGTTTCAGAATAATTTCATAAGAAAATAACATTTAAAAATAGGTTCCTTTAATATGATTTTTATATTGGTATAACATTATTTTGAAGTGTGTTTCACAATAATATAATCCTTGAATGATAAAAGAGTTTCATAAACATATAACTTCTGAAAGAGAAATATGTTTCATAAAAACCATTATATCAAAACATAAACAATTCATAAATTAATGATGAATAGAATCCTTGGATAATATACATAAAAAAGAATGTGTACCAAAATATATATCATTGTACATGGAAAATAATTTTAAAATATAATTTTAAAACATTTCATGAAGAAAATATCATTTATTTTATGAAAAATAATTTATAAATCATAAACCATTTTAAATACATTTTTCATTGAAATTAGATTTGAAAGATTATAATGTATGATTTGAAACCAATAAAACATTTTTTAAATACTTTTACAATGAAAATTCTCTCCAAATATAATTTAAAAATATTTATGATTTTTTTGGAAACATTTTTTTTGAATAAAAGAATTTTATAATAAAATTGATAAATAAGGTCAAATTTTTTACAAAAATAGAGAAATAATGACCTATTTTAAAATAAAAAATTTTATTTGTTATAAAATTTACTGAAGATTGACAATTAGAAATTATACTAGAATATATCATTAAATAAAATATTCTTTGAAATTAAATGAGTTCTGATAAGAGAGAGATCCCAAAATTATGTCAATAGTAACACAATCATAAGAAATCCTAATTAATGTTGACATTGTTTCCATAAACTATTACCACTTTGGAAATTTTAATTAAACTATCATTTTAAGAGTAATAATAAATTAATCTTAAATTTTCATTAACATAATGATACTCAATATATACTGTGAAATATTTCATTATATACACCCCGTAAAATAATACATGTTCATAAAGAAACAATTGCCGCAATGATTGAATATTGAGACAAAATTGCCATAAAGTTTTTGTAACATCTAAACCATAAAACCTCATAAAATAGATGACATAAATTAGATATGTAAATAAAAAAATATTTATTAATAATAATCTAAGAATACTTTCATGGTCATTATATACACCAATAAAAATAAACGACTGGTGAATAATGGATAAGTCTTAAAAGAATAAAAGTTAGACTTGAAACCCCGATACCTTATGTCCTAACTCTAAACATATTAGTACAATATTTATTTATTATAAATATAATTTTATTATATAATCATTACCTGACCATAATATACTATAAAGTACCATATATGTTTTTATTTCGACCTTTTATTACCTGTTTGTCAACTATTTCAGGATAATGTTGTGTTTAAGGTAATAACAACTTTTTTGTTCATGTGTTTTATTTTTTAATATTTTTGTCTTCTTATACTAGGATTTTATAATATATTTAATTATAAACATGATATATAAAATATATGTTTATTATACATGTGTTTATAATAATCTATAAATGATAGAAATATGAAATCAAATACATCGTTCATTGAGACAATAGGTTGTATATACACATGATTTTTTTCTTCATTTTATTATCATATTAAAAGAATGAAAATTAAATTATATATATATAGATATTCAAAGATAATTATATTTGAAATATATATCAAATATTATTATTAATCCCATCCTTGACACATTCAATGTAATGTGTTAACGAATTATGTCTCTTTGAGGAGATGGTAGTCCACATGTCCAAAAACTATGTTGTAATATCCCCCACAAAATATAAATCATGAAGGTATGTGTTAAATAATAATTACAGAATCATAATTGAAACATAAATATAATATAAATCCTATAAAAAAAATATTTTTATCACTGTTGATAACCTTGAATAGTGTTAATGAATGAACGAACGATATCAGTTCCTGTGGAAATAGTATATCGTACACATGAATGATGATTGTGTATCTCATTTGGGGATGTGTGTGTTATTGTAGGTCATACAATTAAAATAAATAAACATATCTATGTTTATAATAAAAATTTTACTATATATCCAAGGAAAAATAAGAATTTATGGGTGGATAATGAAATAAATCCAATGTTCTAGTGGACAGATGATACCCCTTCTTTGGATAACTCTTTTTGTATTTCACCAAATGTATTCCATGGTCGTATTTAATCCCTTAGAATATAATATAAAATGAATGGAGGGAATTTCGGAGTTTATTTGGGAAGGTTTTTATATAGAAATATTTGTTGAGATATGTGAGGAAGTGAGGGGGTTCATTTTTATAGTGGAGGAGTGGAATTCTAGTAAAACTAAAGAGTTAAACACTGTTGAAAGGTCTCCCTTACTGTTTCTCCAATAATGGTAAAAATTAAATAAAATGGATTATATCATCAAAATATGTAAATAAATTGAATTTTGGTCAAGTGAAAATGTAATTTGGCCCCATATGTTTATGTATATAAACTGAGTAATTTTTTTACCTTAAATAGTGTAATAAAAAATAATTACTTTCAGTAAAATCATTATATTAAAAAAAATTAACCATATCATACATTATAAGTTATGATGATTCAAAATGTTATTTTTTTTCAAATACTAGTTAAATATGGTCTATACTGTAACTCAATATTAAACTAACATTTACGATGAGATGATGAGTTTTAAAGATAAAATGTTTAAAAGATTGAAATAGTTTTATATAAAATTTAAGTGTTAAATTGGTTAAATGAACTAATTTTTTTAATTGATATATAATTTTCCTATTTATACATAAAATCCTAATTAAAACATAATTAAAATTAAAAAAAAATAAAATGAAAAATATGTTTTCAAATAATTATTTTTTATTTTTTACTATTCATCCAAAAGTGAAATATTCCAAACAAACGCCAAATATTCACACCATGTTAATTTTAAAAATATGAAATAAAAAATAATAAATAATTTTGTAGATTTAATTTATATAATTTTCTAAAATTTATTTAATTATTTTTCATTGAAGGTCATAAAAATGAGTTTTTGTGAAAATAATATATCTCAAAATGGATAGTATTTATTGATCATTATATATTTCAATATCAATAATTTTTAAAAAATATTAAACCATTACAATAAATATTCAAAATGTATTTATGATGACTCGTATTACTTCTTGTAATTTATATGTTATAACTAGATTGTTTATATAATTATATTTTTAAAATTTTGGTTCAATGAAATTTAGTGTTTTTTGTTGGGCTAACTAAGATGATGTTTCATGTATAGAAATAATAAGTTGTTCTATAAGATAATGAAATGTTAACTTATTATAGTGTGGAATTCATCTGATAAAAAAAATTATTTAATTAAAAAATGGTTTTTAAATACTCAGTGTGTTACATTCTACACCATAAAATTTATTTTTTCAATCAATATTTGTCATTATGATTTTAAAAAATGAGGTTAATTATACTTTATCATATAATAATGTTACCATGTAGCATATATATCCGGTTATTTCTCAATACAACATTTACCATGTGAGTGGACTTGTTTAGTAGAACATTCCTTCTATAATCAAAATTTCATCCATTTGATCCTCATAATAAATATCATTCTCTAGTGGTTTGAACTTTGAGTTTTGTACATGTGGGGGTCACATATGTAATTCCTAATGAGATATACATGGGACACATTTTTTTCTTTATAGAGGTTTTGTATATGTGAATTTTTATATGATATTGTCTTAATATGATGAATAATTTCATAGGGTCTGATAAACCAAGGGCATAATAATAGTTTCTTATAAAATATGAAAACCATATTCTAGGGAGGAAACATTCAAACACATTCTCAAGGAATTAAAATTCTATATCACACTGATTCTTATCAACATAACTTTTATTCTAACTTTGAGTTGTATTGGAATGCTCCTAAATGGATATAAAATTATTGAACATTTGATCTGTTATCTTAGGTACCATTATATTTCTTTCACCAACATCATTGAAACACATTGGAACTCTATATTTCATCCCATACAAGGATTTATAAGTATTCATCTAAATTCATTAGTGAAAGAAATATTTGTAATAAAACTGAATAACTGGAAGGTGCTGATGCCAACCACTAAAGAAATCCAATTATTAAGATCTCAAATTATAATATTAGGTTTAAATTGTTAGATTATATTGAAAATAAATCAATACACAATAAGTAGTGGTGAAAAAAAGTTATATATCAAGTAATTACTAAATACTTCATCTGAACAATGAGGTAAACCTCCGATCCCAATCAGACACAAAATATGGTAGAACATAAATCCTTACCACTTTTATAATATATATAGGAATTCTTATCCAAATATAATTATCCCCAAATAGCGATGAAGTGTGACAAATTAATATAGAAATTTACTAACACCCACATATAATAAAACCCTTTATATGTTTTGGGTATTCTAATAATAAAATCTATAGTGTTGTTCCCCCATTTCCTTTTCAGTATGGGTAATTGATGGAAAATACCCTTTGATTTTGGACTTCAATCCATTACATCAAGATATAATAATAACCAATATACAAACATTTTATTATCTTTCCTCATTCCATGCTACCATATGTATTCATTAAAGAATTTATATATCTATGTATATCTAGATTTAATATAGAATGAAGAACAATTATTTTATCACATATAGTTATTTGTAAAATCTTATATGGATAGAACACATACATAATTCTTACACGTTATTATTACTTGAAGATCATGGTTAATATTAGGGTCATTTTTATCATGCTTCTCCTTTTCCATAACTTCCTACCATGCCTTATTAATAATCACATGGATAGAGGGAAAAACATTTAATTGGTAAAGATATTATTTTACCCTTAATTTAAGAATTCCATGTATATACTTTGAAATTCATGAAAATTTGAATTTCATGTGATACTCATAATGTTTAAGTTAACATCAACCCTTCGACTAAAATCATTGCCTACCTTGTCTTCTTTTCTAGGTTGGTAATGTATTGATCAGTCATAATCCTTTATCACCACTAACCATATTCTTTGGAACATACCCTTATGTGTAAATATATACATCATAAAATTATGATATATATATATATATCACAATTTTATCCATAAAGATAATTACTCTATTCCTTAAATGAAAAATTATCAAATCAAGCTTTAAATCATAAATTGGGTAATTTTTATCATGAATATTAAATTATCATGAGGCAGAGGCTAGAGCCATTTTTTCACAATAACAATAGTAAATCCTTTCATAGATGAACCACAATAGATTAAAAATATTTATCCACTATATGGTCATGTATGAAAAGTTTTGTGGTCTTACCTTATCTTAAGTTCCTTAAATTTACCCTCAGATCCATCTTTCCAAAAGGACAAGGGACCCTTCCATGTTAAATTCATCATAAGATTATATAGGCATTATAAATTCTCTATGATCTATTAATAATATCCCTCTATCCAATAATAATATGAGTCTCAATGACTATTATTATTCTGGGCCAACATTAAATTTACATCATCATATATTGATCTATTGTAATACCCTCTATTGAGATCATATGACCTAGAAATGAAAACATTTTCATCCAAAATTAACACTTTAAATTTTTTCATACAAATTATATATCCCCATACCCTATAGTAAAATTATCAAGTGTTCTTAATTATCTTTTTTATTATATTAATATATAAGATATGTCATTTATAATCAATTAAAATATTTGGTCAAGTTAATATATTAATAAATTCTTCATCAATTACATGAAGATAGAGGGGAAAAAACTAAGGCCAAAAGGAATCACAATAAATTATAAATATACATTCCTTTTGATGTAATGTCATCTACTATATACCCAAAATCTTGACCCTCAATTTATTAGATATAGAATGATGGTCTATGAAGGGAAACTATTTTGATCTGTATAATTGATAGAACAATTCATCAATATAGGGAAGATAATACTTGTTCATGATAATGATCATCCCCCACTTTGGATAATCAAAGCACAATCACATTGGCCCATATTTCATTTTTCAAAAATAGAATATGTAGACTCCAAGGTGGAAAGCATTTCTAAATGAATAACTTTTCTAGGTTTTATTGGTATTTTTTCTTCAGTTCCAAAAACATATTTAGTGTAATTCTATTGAAATACATTGAAATTTTTGGCAGAACAAGGTATATTTCTCTTGAGGACTACACTTCACATTTTTTAGGAATATTGGGAAACAATTCTACAAGGACATAAATAATGTCTTAATCCTTAGGTATATCATCTATTATGTGTTTCCCCATAAACAATTGATATTAAAATTCCATCAAATGGGAATTAAGACCGATATACTTGATGTAATCATTATATAATGTTCATGCCTGCCATCACATTGATAGATGAACAAAATTTGGTTTGAAATATCAATCCAAACATCCATTCATAAACTATTGATGTGTGATTTATATGGGTAAGGAAAATTTATGATGATGAAAACATTAAATTAAACCAGAGGAATAATGAAATGATTTTAAGGAAGAGTCTTCTCACAAATATCAACCGTAATGGAATCATATTATTGAGAGTTAATTCCAAAAACCATATATGTTTTCACTACTAATTTCAAATCTTGTCATATTTTTGGAATTTTATTACCATTATAAAAAGATTTAAATTTGAAATAGTTGTTATATCATGAGTAAGATAAGACCTTTGCAGTCATATAGTGGATTTTATGTGTACCTTTCCAATGTAATAATTCCACCCATTTTTAGAATCAATTATTTCTTGAGATTTTTCTTTTCAACACAACATAAATGTTTTTTGAAATTGATCATCACTATTGACCCTCTAGTTTGGTAACAGTTTAGTAAGATTCCAAATCTCCCTACACTAGTTGAACCAAAGTGGGGGTGGGGTATTCTGTGTAACATTTTATCAATCCTCATTATCATCTTACTTCATCGCATCTCTTTTGAAAACAAATTATCTATGTCCTTTTCTTCCCCACAATTTTTTTATTAGAACCCTATAAAAAATTTAATATTTTCTTCATCCCACACATAACAAATAATGAAAATATCATCTTATTCTATCCATGGTTGTAATATTTTCATATTAAACTCCATCATCCTTTTCGTGTCAAAACAATGATATAGATACATAACATTAACCTAATTTTCAATCATTATTTCAAAATTTGTATTATTAAAATAGATATTGATGTCTCTAATTTGTTACTACATTCTGAGAAATTTCATTAAACCATTGAAGAATATGATAGTGTTAGTTTTGTATTGAATGATAATACCTTAAACGTATGTCACATGTCTAGTAAAATTATCATTGTACGTACCAATATACTCATTGTTTGTTTTCAATCACTCAAGGAAGTCTTTATACATAATTTTAAGAAGAATACAATGAAATTACAAAATGATAAATATTTTATTGAACTCCTCTAAATACATGGTTTCAATTCAATCATGTTGACTCATATTAGTGATTAGAGTGAACCACTAGGCTACTCCTCCTTATAATAAAAGACATTCAAAATTACATTCCCATGTTTATAAAAAATAGTGAATATAAAATATCATTTCAATGGTACTAAACATTGTTTTAGAAATTGGTGGACTAGATAGCCCACAACAAGAATGTTGGTGTCGCCTCATGAAGTACTCAACAGAATTTTTCTCACTCATTTTCTTAGTTATACGGTATGCATGATTCATATATTGATTAATATGTGTAAACATAGAAAATAGGATTTCCCTTCTATATCTCAAACCATTAATAATCTCAAGATTAGAATCATTGTATTTTCAATCATACTCATCATTTATGTTGTTGCTTTGTGTTCCATCTATTGATTAAAACCTATAGGTAGATTAAAAAACAATAATCAGGGTGGAAAACTCATTATCATGAATAAGGGTGTAAAAATTATGAAACCATTTATAAAATATGAAAATTTATTTATATACATGGTTATTCATATGAAAATTCTTTTTAAATACTTCATGTTGGATTATGGAGGATTTTTGAATTTCAAAATAATATCCCCCAAGAGTGTCAAAATAGGTCTGTGGTAAGACCCATATTCATGCCATAGTTTTCAATAAAATCTTGATCACTAAATTTTTATCAGGGTTGATACCCCTATGTATGTATATAATAGAGTCACATCAACTTTAAGTGTCTAGATATGTATCTGTTTCATGGAAACCACACACTATATCATTTAAAATAATTCCCTAAAATTTTCCAATATATTAAATCCTCATTAGACTTATCGTTAACGTTATTTCTTTTGGGATTTTATAATGGGTTTTAATCCTAGTTTGGAGATTTTGACTAATCATTCTCTCTGATAGTATTGAAAGAGACTCTTTCTTCTCAAACATAGAGATTTGGACACTTTTTGTGAACATTTAATAAATTTCACCAATAGGAATCCTATCACTGTACTAGATTTATATATTAAAAAAACATGAAATATAAATAATGATCCCTATTTGATCTAAATAATATTACAATCAATTATCCATGAATGTAACCCTTATTTGAATCAGAAAAATGATAAATATATTAACTACCTTGATATAGTAATCCTAAAAGGGGGTGCGTACCTATTCTCAAAAATAATAAACAAGGATGATATGTAAGCATAATCCTAACAATAAGTGTATGATTACATGATCATAAAAATAGAATATTATACCCTTTATATAAATGATCACATATTGGAGTTACGGAAAAAATACTATAAGTTAAATAGAAATGGATTATAATTGAAATAGTATCTGAATTCGTGGAAGCAGAACATAGGAATACGACATAGAATTTTGGAAGAAACATAAGAAAATAAAATTATTTTCATATTAGTCAATTCAAAACATCTAGGCCATTGTAGTGGAATGGGTTAACTCCCCAAAACATCTTGGTTCTCATGGATCACTCCCACGAAATTATAATTAATCATGGTTCACTACTATGACCATATTAGCAGACAATATCTTTTACTGAACCGAACTCACTCCCAATTATAGACATGTATATCTCATGAGATAAAGTAATTACCAAATTATATATAATAGGATCTATTTCCCACATGTCTAATAATTAAATCATACATAACTGTTACACAAGATCATAAATATAATCATATCATAACCCATGTAATGAAATGGGTTTCACAACCATGACATAATATAATAACCTCTGAAATTCATAAGAATATAACCCATGAATGTTAAATAGGTTTGATAAAGAGATAAATCATGAAATAGAAATATATTTTCGTAACCATTAATTCATCAAAAAAACCATTCAGATAAAGAATATGGATGTTACTGATGGATCATATCCCCGAAAATGATTGAGTGAAACAAATAGATTTCATTATTGAAGGAAAATAATTTCGAATGATATTTTAAAAAAATAATTCTTTAATAAATACAACCTTATTTAAAAAATGATTTTTAAAACATAAATCATTTTTTGAAAACCATTTTCATTAAAAATATCTTCCTAAAAATTTAATAGAATATTTAAAACCGATAACACATTTTTAAAATAATTTTTCACTAAAAATGATACTGAAAGATCATTTGAAAAAAAATTCTTATATTTTTCTTTAAAATTGTTTTTGAATTAAAAAAGATTTCAGGCAATGAAGGTAATAAGGTCTGATTATCTTGAATAAATTAAATTATCTTATGTACCAATGATTGAAATAATAGTAATAATACATGATTATTACATGAATAACAATAAGAGAATAAAATCCAATAGTTGTAATGAGGTATGAATCATTTTATTACATTAAATAGTAGAATAATATTAATTTATCCCAATAAATGACGATATTGTTGAAATGAAATCATACCACTTTAGTAACATTGAATTAAACTTTGTATGTAAGAATAAAATTAATAGAATCATTAAATTTAATTAAATGTTGAATATTCATTATATATCATTTGAAATTTTAGTATATACACATAATGAAAGTATTTTTATTTGTAAGAAAAATTGCGTCTCAAATATAGAAAATGGAGACAAAATTACCATATCGATTTTTTATTCTCTAAACCATAATAAACCATGAAATAATGATCATAAGTTGGATATTTATATACATAAAAAATTATGTATATGAATAATATAATACATTAATGGGAACTATATAGACCATAAAACAAATTTTTAATTGAATAAGGCACATATATCACATTATTAAATTGAGACTGGAAATCCCTTTACTATATGTTGTGACTCCCTTTATAATAGTAAAAAACTCATGTATCATAAACATATGTTATTTATTATTATATTACTAAGCCATATTAAATTATATAATTCCAGATATGATACTTATAAATAAAAATATTTATTTATTTTAATTCAAAAAATATATATTTTATATTTAATACATATTTTTATTATACCCAATCATACAACATTCAATCTAATGAATAAACTAATAACTTCTCTTTGAGAAGATGGTTGTACACACGTCCACAACTAATGAAATCTTATCGCATAAAATGGGAATCATAATTTTTATGTGTTATATATTAATTTTATATGCATATATATGTCATAAATATTATTAATATTTTAAAAAACTAATATTCCATCATTATTCCTAACCATGAGTGGTTGTAATTGAAAGAAAACATTAAATCACGAGGTGGTAGTCCACTATACACACAAACAATGAATATGTATCCCATTTTTTAGATGTTTGTGTGAGTGTAGGTCATACCCATAACATAAAAAATAATTAAATAATGATTAGAATTATATTATAATATTATAGGGGATTTACAATATTTGATGGGTGGAGAAAGAAATAGAACAAATGTGATAGTTGAAGGATGATACTAGTTTTTTTGGGTAACTCCATTCATTTTTCACCAAAGGGAATACTTATTTGGATTTATGATTGATGTAATTATTGTAGGATGAATTAATGGATGTGGGTTGAATATATGGTCTGGGAATTTATTAGAACAAGTTATTGAGATGTGTCACGAACTGATGGTGGGGGTGGGGGGGTGTGAAATCTAATTTATAGTGGAGGAGTGACATTCATGAAAAAATAAAAGGTAAATTTTTTTGGGATATATACCTCATATAATATGAAGAAAATAATGAAACATTAATGAACTAATTGAGGATAGGGTCTAAATATGTCCGTCCATTTGATTTTGGACATGTTTCTATGTTATGTGGCCCTCCACGCTAGCTTTTATCCACTAATTAATCTTTTTAAGCTAATATTCATAATTAATTTTAATTAATTACATTAATATTTTTTTCATAAAACAATTTAAATTTATTATAAATTATAAATTATGACTCTTACAAATATGGAATCCATTTTTTCAAATTAAAACCACATAAGTTGAAAAATTAATTTAAAATTAATCTCAAATATAGGATGAGATGACATGCATTTATAACAAATACGTACCGAGGATTGAAATATTTTTATATCCAATTTTAATGTGAAATTGGTTTCAATAAACTAAATGTTTTTAATTGAGGTATAATTCATAACATTAAAAATAATATCCAAATTAAAAAATAATTTAAATATATATATAAATTAAGTGAAAGTACAATTTTCAATAAAATTACATTATTTGTAATTATTCATAAAAAAATATTATTTCTAAACAACTAATAAATACACCATCAGATAATATGGACATTGCAATGGGAATATGATCCTTTTTTCGAAATTTAAAAATTTAAAAATTTATCAAAAAAAATATTATTGTTCACGGAATGATATAAAAAGTAGTTCTTTTGAAATAATACAATTTTTAAAAACATGTAGAATTTAATAAAAATTATATATTTCAATATCAATATGTTTTATTTATACAAAAATTTATAAATAATGTTTAAATTTATGTATTTTTCAATGCAATTCATCAATTAAATTTAACTTATTTTAAAAAAAGAGTTCCTAAAAAATTGTGGTTTTATTATCTCTCCCAAATAATTTGATCAAGAACTAGTTATTAATGGACATATTAGATGGCCATATTATTTAGAAAAAATATACAACATAGACATAAAAAGGGATTTTTATTGACAACAGTTTTGTGATTAACCTCATATTGATTTTTATACTTCAATGTTTTGGATATATAGAGTTGAACATATCTCTATCAATGATAAATATTGAAGGGAACAATAAGAGAGGGTAATGTAACATCCCATGTAAATAAAGAATATGAAATTTTCATATTTAATAATATTTGTGAAAAAAATGTTAATATTTTTTTAAAAGGGATGCTATGCTCAGTGGCTTACCCAATATGCAACAACAAGTTTCTTTGAAATCTTAAGTTGCACACTAATAATATAATAATTTTATATTAAATCGTAGTTAATGCCTAGCCGTTGTAATGGCGGGAATGAACATAACTAAATAAAAAATGATTATATATGTTCATTAAATATTTTTTCATTTATCCAATAATAGTTAGAGGCTTAAAGTAAGAAAAGAATTCAATTTTAAGCATAAATATACTAATATTCTTTAAAAGGTCGATTAAAAGTCTTTTGATGGAAAACACTCTTTAAATATAATTTCTGTCACTTTTATATGTTACATTTGTCATAATAAAATCCGTATTTAGAATCAAGACATCAAAATTTACTTTGTTTAAAATTTTGGTATTTTTCTGATAAACTTCATTTTTTAATGAATATTGAAAAATTTTGTATTTTATTTCAAATCCTCCATTTAATCAAATTTATTTCAATGGTTACATTATCTTTTTAATTGTTTATAATGTTTAGTTAAAATATATTTTTACCATTTATTCCAATGGCGGTCATTTTAATTAATTTCACTTTGAAATTGGACAGAAAGAAGTGTCAATATTTTTATAGATATTGTTTCATAAAAACACACTATTTGTTTTGACAGTGTGAATTAATTATAAAATTAATTAATGAATCCTCTATGTTTTGAATTTTCTAAAATCGAAATCATTTTTTAATTCAGAATATCAAATTTACTTTTGATAATTTTTTGGTATTTTTCTGAAAAATGATCATTTTTAATAAATAGTGTAAAATACTACACTTTACTTCAAAACTGCTTGTCCATCTAATTTAATTATATAGTTAGATTTTACTTTTAATTGGTCTTAAAGTTTAATTAAATTATGTTTTTATAACATAATATGATTTGTTCATTGGAAGTAATTTCAATTTTCAATTGGATGTAAAATCAAGTCAATCTTTTGATAAATTTTACTTCTTGAAAACCCTTATTTGGTCATGACAATGAGAATTATTTTTAAATTAATTAATGAAATTTATGTGTTTGGAATTTGGTAAAATTGATTCCATATTTGGAATCAGGAGTTCCAAATTATTTAATTAGGACTCTTGTTTTTTGACATTATGAATGGTTATGACGGTAATTATCTTTAATTATTATGATTAATTAGTAATCAGGTTGTTAAGGGTAATAAAATAATATCATAATATTATAAAATGACCCCAACATGTGTCCAAATATTATTTTTTGAGTCATGTTTGACCATGGGAAGCTTTTTACCGATCTTGAGGGCCCATGGAGTGACATGGGTGTAATAGTGACCTTTATGACATTATTTTTTTAAAAGAAATGAAATATAACAATGGTTTGTATATCCTAAGTAAAACAATTTTAATTTTGTTTAAACAAATGATCTATTAGACTATAAATATACATTATAAAGATAAAAATATTTCCTACATCATGGTATTTTGTTTATAATTTTTCTACATTATATAAATAAATTTATTTATGACACCATGATGATGAAGTGATTACATCATTACTAACCTATTTAAATAAAATGAAAAGATAAGGTAAAATATAAGACATAAACTTGTCTAAATCTATTGGATGGGTGGATTTCGAACCTTTAACAACTTATCCTCAGAATATATCATTGTGGGACCTTTAAAATCTGAAAACTATTTTACAATAAAGTTACATGTCACGACCCGTCCTCGGGGCTCGTGCCGTGACTACCCCAAGCCCGCCTTCCATAGGCCAGGGGCTGGCGACTAGCCCCAAGGCATAAGTCCTGGTAAAAAGGGAAGGCATTGCCTTTGTAAAGTAAAAAACACCACAGAGCAAGAAAGGAGTAGAAGTAAACACTACGTAAAAACTGAGTACAACAGTAAGTGCGGAAAATTTAATGGGTCAGAATACAATCCCAAACTGAAAGTAAAGTACAACTCGAATGGGAAAATAGAAACTGAAAAGTAAAGCCGCCGCCTCGATCCGTCCACTGGACTCCCTATTGAAGGGTGAGTACAGATAGCCTCCACAGCTCCTCGGGTCCAACCGTCCACTCCGAGTACGTCCCACCAGTGGTCCATCTCCAGGTACCGTCCTGCTCTGCAAGCCTCATCCACGATCAGCGCTGTCCGTCGTCTGCAACGAACACAACGTAGTGCGGCCATATCCCGTGCATGGGTGAGTATAAGCTACTCAGTAGGGACCCCGAGACCCCCGAAGGTCTCCCAAAATCCACGATGGAAAATCCACAAGGGGATAATACAATCACGAAGTAACATCCGACACTGCTCAGGTATATGCCCATACATATAACTAAGTCAACAATTCCAAAACGCTCCATCCTCCGAGCCCAAGTACAACCCAGTCCACACAGGAATGCAAACGTATTCAACACAGGATAGCACAACACAATCCATATAGGAAATCAAAACAGGATTCAGCTCACATAGGTATACTTCTTCGTATGACGATAGAGGTGATCAGATATTTCCATTGATTCATCTAAGTTGTCGGACCACAAAGTATCGATAGGTACTAACCCCTACAATGACCCACATAGGATATGACCCACAAAGGATCGATAGGTAACTAACCCCGCAAAGATCCACACAGGATCGGTCCCACACAGGATCTGTGGGCGCTGGCTCACACAAAACCACTGAGCGCTGACCCACACAGGATCGGATCCACAAATGATCTGTAGCACTGATCCACGTAGGATCGCTAAGTGTTTTAGTCATCACTGTCTAATCCACTGAGGATCTCTGAACAGTCGTCGTCATCAAGTCGCAACACAGCCAGCTCTAGGGTCCCGCACACAGTAAGCTCGTTCGGGACGGTTCGCTCCACGAGCCGAGAGGCTGATACATCAACTGACAGATATTCCATAGTTGATGTATCCAAAAGTTCCGTATCGCCAACAGGAAATCAACCCAACAGACGGCATGTCAATCGGACGCCCGATCTGAGAGTTATTGGCTTTTTCATCCCAAGGGCCCTATTGGTTTTTAAGGAAAAACCAACCCGACCATACTCCACTTGCATCCAAACCTGGGGAAGAGTAAGCCAAAAGATCCATCTCACTAAGAGGAATCCAACAAAGTCGACGGTACATCAATCGGACGTCCGGAACACAAGTTATAAGTGTTTTTGCTCCGAGGGCCCGGCTGGTTTCGTGTACGAACCAACCCGCCCGAACCCAAAGTATTCTGAATCCTTGAGTGCGATATACCAAAATGACCGTTTCGATCCAAGGATCGCATCGCCACTGACGGTGCATCAATCATAGGTCCATAGCCCAGGATATGGGCAAAATACCAAAGAGGGTCCGAAAATGGGGGTTTCGGTTCCGGACCGACCCAGACCGAGACCCCCTGGGGCGGCCCAGTGGGGTGTGGCCTAGCCCGATTGGGCGCAGCGTGGCCCGACCTGGCCCGGAGGCCCAGTCCGGCAGCCCGGCGGCCCCGTGCGCTGGCGCGCGGCGCCAGCTAGCTCGGTCGAACAGCCGAGCCGTTCGGTTATGCGGGGGGGGGGGGGGGGGGGTGGGGGTGCTGCTCCTGCCGTTCGGAAACTGCGGCCCCAATTAAGGGGCCGATCAGCTGGCCAGCCGGGGGTTTGACCCCCGACTAGTCCCCTGTCCGGCTGACCCATCCTGGCCGGCCGCTTCTTGCTCCATGGGACCGACGACGGACGGTCCCCTCCCTGCTCCGACACCGGCGGCCCGTCTCCGGCCGCCGGTCACCCTACCTCGCCGCGGCCCGGAAACGGTCACGGCCTTTGTCGTCCGATGTGGCGCGACGACTCCATACTCTTCCACCGCAGCCCCGCTCCAGCCACGGTGTCTTCCAGTTTTTCCGACGCGGCGCGACGGCGTCTTGTCCTTGTTCATATCCACGGCGCGACGCGACGGCGCCACACATTCCTTGTCGCACGATCACACGCTGTGCGACGACACCGTGCCATTCTTGTTTCAAAAAACAAAGAAACAAACACACGGATAAGGGAGGAGGGTCGGCCGTGTTTGTGCAGTCCAGCCCCCTCTCGTTAATCGATAGCATTTGGTCATATTTTCATGAAGAATGACAAGGTAGTAATCACGAAAAAATTAATTAAAAAACCCCTACCTTGAGCGTAGCTAGAACGGGGGTTCGCCACGGAAAACGATGTCGCGAGGTGCCGCTCCGTATGTTGACGGAGAACGTCTGAGGAGGAAGTGGAATCTTCTTTTCTTTGACATGGAAAGAATATCAAAAGAGGGTGTGTCGTAGATCTTTGGAAAAAGGTTACACACCGACTGTGGAGAGGAGAAGAGACGACATGTCGATCTCTTCTTACGCTGATGGTGTTCTTCGTTGAAGTCTTGGTGTTCTTCTTGATGAAGATGAAAACACCCGAGAGCTCTCTCCTCAATTGTCCACACACAAAAACCAACCAAAATAAAATAAGGCGCATCCTTATTTTATTAACTCATGCCACAATTCAGAAAACAAAACATAATTTAATTAATTGAATTGGTGTGTTGGCATACTTAATTAGAGGACATGAAAAGTCACCCAAATTAAGGGAAGTTTAAAAGATAAGAGTGGTACACAACTTAAGTGGGGGGTTTAGAGGAGTTAGGGAGTTAAGGGAATAGAAAAGTTGGGGGATCGTGTGGGCCCCTCCTCACCTTTAATCCACTCAAGAGAAACTAACAATCAGTGGGTCCCACCCTAACTCCTACACCTAGGTTCTAACACATGGAAAAGATAAATAAAATTATTAACGAAATTTTATTTCACTCACACTTAATCCACAAATTTAAACAACTCATATCGAGTAAACAAAACTCCAGAAAAGGCGTTCCTAAGCAATTACCAGCGCTGCGGTTCCATCGGTTCCTTTGGAATTCGATTTCGAGCACCGGTTCAAAGATAGGAATTTCCACTCGTTCGTTCACTGAACGTACCTGAGCTAAACTTCGGATAGAAATTCCGGGCACACCGGGCCTTGGAATCAAGTTACATCAGAAACTGTGTTCTTGTAAAATCCCAAAGAAAATTAAGAAAAAAATTCCCTTGAATTTTACAGGTCTTTACATTACTCACAACTCAGGGCTTTACGTCCCCATAAAGATACATTGAAAAATAGGGAAACAAATGTGGGTACTAAGCACGCATCTGAGCCTCCCGCTCCAAGTGCTCTCCTGGAGATTTCCGTGTTGCCATCTGATGCACAATAGAGTAATCGACCGTCCTCGCAGTACCCGCTCTTGTCGATCCTCGATCTCCACTGGGACCTCTGTAGAAGTCTCCCATCATCAACGTCTTGCTCCCCATGGTCAATGATGTGCGTCGGGTCGTGTACGTATCTCCTCAGCTGAGATACGTGGAAGACGTCGTGCACTCGGTGCAACTGAGGTGGTAGATCCAGGCGATAAGCAACCACGCCAATCCAGCTGAGGACCTGGAAGGGTCCGATGAAGCGCGAAGATAACATGCTACTTCGGCCAAATCTCCGTAATCAACGTCAAGGTGAGACACGGAAGAAGACATGGTCGCCATCCTCAAACTCTAGTGGCCTCCGCCTCCTGTCAGCATAAGCATTCTGCTGGCTCTGAGCTGTCCTCATCTGCCCCTGGATGACCTGGACCTTCTCTGCCGTGGCCTGGACCATCTCTAGTCCCACAAGTGTTGAATCCCCCGGGTCTGTCCAGCACAACAATGATCTGCAAGGTCTGCCGTACAACACCTCGTATGGTGCCATCCCGATGGTGGAGTGGTAGCTGTTGTTGTACACGAACGCCACCATGGGTAGGTGGTCCACCCAGCTGCGACCAAAGTAGAGGATACATGCGCGGAGCATGTCCTTGAGAGTCTGAATGGTCCTCTCCATCTGACCATCCATCTGAGGGTGAAAGGCGGTACTTAGACGTAGCTGCGTCCCGAACGCCTCCTATAACCCCTTCCAAAGACATGAAGTAAATCGAGCATCTCGATCGAAGATAATAGATGATGACACACCGTGAAGTTGTACAATCTCCTAAATGTATAGACGCCCCAACCTCTCCATTTATCCCTGCTCTTTGATGGGTAAGAAGTGAGCTGACTTGGTGAGTCGGTCGACAATCACCCAAATGGAGTCATGACCTCTGGAAGTACATGGATGTCCAGTCACGAATTCCATAGATATGTCATCCCACATCCACTCCGAGACCACCAAAGACTGTACCAAGCCTACTGGTACCTGGTGCTGTACCATCACCTGCTGGCAGGTGAGGCATCGGGAAACGAACTCCGCCACAACCTTCTTCTTGCCCGTCCACCAGTGCTGTCGTCTGAGGTCATGGTACATCTTCGCCACTCCGGGATGTACCGCCAAGGGAGAAGTGTGAAACTCTCTCAGCACCTCCTCTCGTAAAGAGACTGGTACCATGGTACGTCCTCTGAAAAGGATGTCATGCTCTGCTCCAAAGGAGAAACCATCAGGTGCCTTTCCTGAGGATATCTGTGCATGCTGCATCTCACAGTTAGCGTCCCAAAACTGTGCCTCTCTAACCTTCTATAGTATTGGAGGAGAGACTGTGAGAGACTGAAGGAAGGTTGTGCCATCTCTATCCACAAAGCATATCTTCAAGGCGACTTGCTGCTCTATCGCCTCCTCATGTTGCTGAATGCTCGTTCTCCTGCTGAGAGCATTGGCTACCACGTTTCCCTTCCCAGGAGTATAGACTATCTCAAAGTCATATTCCTGGAGGAACTCGAGCCATCGCCGCGGTCTCAGATTCAGGCCCTTCTGAGAGAAGATGTATCTGAGACTCTGATGGTCAGAATAGACTATAAAGCGCTCGCCCATCAGATAGTGACGACATGTCTTCAGAGCGAAGACCACTGCTGCTAACTCCAGGTCATGGGTAGCGTAGTTCTGCTCATACAGCCTCAAATGATGTGATCTATAGGCGATCACGGCCTTCCCCTGCATCAGGACACATCCATGTTCGGTCCTTGATGCATCGCAGTAGACTACGTACACTACTCCCTCCTCAGAAAACCTCAAGATAGGTGCGCTAGTCAATCTCTATCTCTGATCCTAGAAGCTCTGCTGAAATCTTTCGGACCACACAAAGGGTTTCCCCTTATTTGTCAAAGCTGAGAGTGGTTCCTCAACTTTGGGGAAGTCTGGCACAAATCTCCAGTAGTATCCAGCTTGTCCCAATAAACTCCGCACCTCCGTCATGCTCCTAGGTGGCTCCCAAGCTAGCACTGCCTCGATATTCACAAGATCCACTACAACTCCCGCCTCAGAGATGACGTGTCCCAAGAAGTGGACCTCACGTATCACGAACTGAAACTTTAAGAGCTTACCATAAAGCTGGTGCTCTCGGAGTGTGTCTAGTAAAACCCACAAGTGGTAGGCATGCTCCTCCTCAGTCTTCAAGTAAATCAAAATGTCGTCAATGAAGACCACGACAAATCGATTGAGGTATGGCTGAAATATCCTGTTCATGAGGGACATGAACACTGCTGGAGCATTGGTCATGCCGATTGGCATAACCACGAACTCATAGTGGCCATACCGACTCCTGAAGTCCGTCTTCTCCACGTCCTTGTCTCGAACTCTGAGCTGATGATAGCCTGACCTGAGGTCTATCTACGAGAACCACCGTGCTCCCTTGAGCTGATCAAAGAGGTCATCAATCCTCGGTGGTGGATACTTGTTCTTCACTGTCACCTTGGTTCAGGCGACGATAGTTGACACAAAGTCGCAAACTCCAGTATGCCTTCTGGGCGATCAAAATCGGGGAAGCCCAGGGTGAAACTCTGGGTCAGATGAACCCCTTGCCCTGCAAGTCCTCCAACTGTACCCGTAGCTCTCGAAGCTCAGCGGGGGCCAGATGATACATTGGAGTCGATATTGAGGTTGTCCCTGGGTATAGGTCGATATAAAAGACTACCTCTCTACGAGGAGGTATCCCTAGAACGTCGGTGGGAAAGACGTCCGCATACTAATCCACCACTACAGGAAAACCAGGACTCCTTACGTCAACTGCTCCTAGGATAAGGCTAGCCAACTAATGAGTGATGGGATGTCCTCTCCTCTACGAGAGTCCATCCTGTGCTGCAAAGGCTCTCTTCTCACCGGTGAAGGTGAACCTGATCCCGTCAGTGCGTACAAATCGCACCTTGCGCTTAATACCGTCAATCTGTGCATGGAATGTAGACAACCAATCCATGCCCAATATGACGTCGTAAGGCCTTGAAGCTGCTACAAGAAGATCTCCACCGAAGCTATCGCCTCCTAGAGTAAGCTCACACTGCCGGCACCAGCGCGTAATCGTCGAGTCTGCTCCAGTAGGAGTATCTAGCCGTAAGGATCGAGCCAATGGCTCTGTCAGAATCTCCAAGCTTCGAACAAGGGCAGCGACTATGAATGAATGAATCACTCCTGTGTCTATATGTACTGCAGCAAGGGTGGAATAGACACAGATAGTACCTCGAATCATCTCGGGCGCACCGTGGTCGTAGGCCTCTGCTGCCTGGAGCTGTGCATGTCTCTGCCCACTAGCTCCCTGTGGTCGGGGTGGACCTCCTGGTGGTGGTGGTGGTAAAACCTCAAAGCGTCGCCCACCACCTGATTCTTGGCCAGTTCCTCTGCCTCTTCCTCCTGCTCCCTTCGGACCACCACAGTCGACCCTCTGCCTCTGCCTTGGTGGTCCCTCAACCGTCTGCTGCTCCTCGGCACGGCGCGTCGGGCAATCACGAGCCATGTGGCCCTGCCCGCCACATGAGTAGCACTGCCTGCCTCTCGAAAGACTGACTCCGCGTTGTGTGCCCTGCACTATTGAGCCAGTGTCCTAAGGTCATCTGCCTGAGGGTCTGGTCTTCTTGGACCCATGAGTCATCCGTCGACTTCCTGCTACAGAAGACTCTTCTACGTGTCACCCTGCGGTGGGTCTCGATGCTGGTGTAGACTCAGAAAGAAAGCTCTCGATCAAAAGGGCTCGCTATAGTACTCCTGTCTTAGTCGGAATGCTGAGGGAGATCAGAAATGCCCTGATCTCGTGTCTCAATCCCTGCTCAAAGGTCCAGGCCTAGAAGAATGGGTCCCGTACTATGTCAGTAGAGTAGCGCGAGAGATCGGTAAATCTCGCCGAGTACTGGGCGACTGTCAAGCTGCCCTGTCGCAGTTGAAGAAGATCCTAGATGCGCACCGCACGGACGGTGGATGGGACGAACTCTGAGTGGAAGAGGCTCTCAAAGTCTGTCGAGAGTAGAGATGCCTCATCGTGCACCTGGAGCATCAAGCTCCACCATCGGCCCACTTCCGCGTGTAGTAGGCTCGCCGTGAGGATCACCAAGAGGTCTGCTGGTGTCCTCACTAACCGGAAAACTTGTACCACTGCCTCCATCTAGTCCTCGACTTCCTGGGGGTCCATCTCCCCGAGGAACCTGGGCGGTCTCTGGTGCTGGAACTCATGCAGTTCACTAAGGCGACGTGCATCTTCAGCGGCTGGGGCTGGAAGCATCGGTAGCTCGGCGGGTAAAGGTACCGCCGGTGCCTCAGCTGTCAAAGGGCCCTGCACCGAGGCCTCGTCGCTCAGTGGGCTGTCGTCACGCTCAACTCTCGGAACCCTAGACGGCTGCCATCGTGGGGCCATCCTGAAAAGGAAATAGGTGCACCACGGTCAGAACAGTATACCTGGTGAGCTGATACAAAGTAATCACAAAGAAAACTTGAAACACACAGGCAATCAATGTTTTCGTGCACTAAGTCGGAAATCAGAAGTCAGGGTCCTGGTGTATGGATATATTGGCCGCCGCACCAACAATGGAATCCCTGGACTGATAACCACACCCAATACGCTAAACACTGTTTCTTCACAATGAAAAAGATCAGATTCCCAAGTTCTGCGGTAGAACCGAACTCCTCTGATACCAATTTGTCATGACCCATCCTCGGGGCTCGTTTCGTGACTACCCCATGCCCGCCTTCCATAGGTCAGGGGCTGGAGACTAGCACCAAGGCGTCAATCCCAGTAAAAAGGGAAGGCATTGCATTTGTAAAGTAAACAAACACCATAGAGAAAGCAAGCAGTAGAAGTAAACACTACGTAAAAACTGAGTACAACAGTAAGTGTGGAAAAGTAAATGGGTCAGAATACAAACCCAAACTAAAAGTAAAGTACAAATCGAAATGGAAAATAGAAACTGAAAAGTAAAGCCGCCGCCTCGATCCGTCAACTGGACTCCCACCTGAAGGGTGAGTACAGATAGCCTCCACAGCTCCTCGGGCCCAACAGTCCACTTCGAGTACGTCCCACCAGTGGTCCACCTCCAAGTAACATCCTGCTCTGCATGCCTCATCCACGATCAGCGCTGTCCGTTGTCTACAACCAACACAACGTAGTGCGGGCATAGCCTGTGCATGGGTGAGTATAAGCTACTCAGTAGGGACCCCGAGACCCCCGATGGTCTCCCAGAATCCACGAAGGAAAATCCACAAGGGGAGAAAACAATCACGAAGTATCATCCGACACTGCTTAGGTATATGCCCATACATATACCTAAGTCAACAATTCCAAAATGCTCCAACCTCCGAGCCCATGTACAACCCAGTCCACACAGGAAAGAAAACGTATTCCACACAGGATAGCACAACACAATCCACATAGGAAAGAAAAACAGGATTCAGCTCACACAGGTATACTTCTTCGTATAACGATAGAGATGATCATATATTTCCACTGATTCATCTAAGCCGCCGGACCCACAAAGGATCTATAGGTACTAACCCCGGCAATGACCCACATAGGATCTGACCCACAAAGGATCGATAGGTAACTAACCCCCGCAAAGACCCACACAGGATCGGACCCACATAGGATCTGTAGGCGCTGGCTCACACAGAACTGCTGAGCGCTAACCCACACAGGATCAGATCCACACAGGATCTGTAGCACTGATCCACGTTGGATTGCTGAGTGTTGTAGTCGTCACCATCGAATCCACTAAGTATCTCTGAACAGTCGTCGTCGTCGAGTCGCAACGCAGCCAGCTCTAGGGTTCCCGCACACAGTAAGCTTGTTCGGGAGGGTCCTCTCCACGAGCCGAGAGGCCGATACATCAACTGACACAATTTCCGGATTTTATGTATTCAAAAGCTCCGTATCGCCAACTGAAA
Organism: Viscum album; assembly: GCA_963277665.1. Taxonomy (NCBI): domain Eukaryota; kingdom Viridiplantae; phylum Streptophyta; class Magnoliopsida; order Santalales; family Viscaceae; genus Viscum; species Viscum album. The sequence goes on from OY728140.1 coordinate 1,065,348,949, forward strand.
CTCAACGCAACAGACGACGCGTCAATCGGACGCCCAGCCTGAGAGTTATTGGCTTTTTCGTCCCAGGGGCCCGGTTGGTTTTTAAGGAAAAACCAACCCGACCATACTCCACCTACGTCCAAACCTCGGACGGAGTAATCCAAAAGATCCTTCTCACTAAGAGGAATCCAACAAAGTCGACGGTACGTCAATTGGACGTCCGGAGCTCAAGTTATAAGCATTTCCGCTCCGAGGTCCCGGTTGGTTTTGTGTACGAACCAACCTAGCTGAACCCAATGTATTCTGAAACCTTGAGTGCGATATACCGAAACGACCATCACGAAACAAGGATCACTTTGCCGCTGAAGGTGCATCAATTAGAGGTCTTTATCCCAAGATATGGGCAAAAGACCAAAGAGGGTCCGAAAATGGGGGTTACGGGCCCAGACCGACCCGGCCCGAGACCCTCAGGGTCGGCCCGAACCGGGTCGGCCCGGCGGGACGTGGCCCAGCCCAGCGGCCAGGTTCGGCAGCCCGGTGGCCCGGCGTGATGGCGCGCGGTGCTAGCTGGCTCGGCCGAATGGCCGAGCCGTTCAGTTAGCGGGGGGGCGCACTTCCCCCCGCCGTTCGGAAACTGCGGCCCCAATTACGGCGCCGATTAGCTGGACAGCCGAGGGTTTTGACCCCCGGCTCTTCCCCTGCCCGGACGGCCCACCCTGGATGGCCGGTTCATGCTCCATGGGACCAGCGATAGCCGGTCCCCTCCCTGCTCCGACGCCGGAGGCCCGTCTCCGGCCGCCGGTCACCCTGCTTCGCCGCGGCCCGGAACAGGCCGCGGCCATGGTCGTCCGGTGTGGCGTGACGACACCGTGCTCTTCCACCGCGGCCCCGCTCTGGCCGCGGTGTCTTCGGGTTTCTCAAAAACGGTGCGGTAGTGTTATGTCCTTGTTCGTATCCACGGCACGGCGCGATGGCTCCGTGCATTCCTTGTTGCACGATCACATGCGGTGCGACGACACCATGCCATTCTTGTTTCAAACCACAAGGAAACAAACACACGGAGGAGGAGGGTCGGCCGTGTTTGTGTGGTACGGCCCCCTCTCATTAATCGATAGAATTTGGTCGTATTTTCATGAAGAATGACAAGGTGGTAATCACGAACATATTAATTAAATAACCCCTACCTTGAGCGTGGCTAGAAATGGGGTTCGCCGTGGAAAATGACATCGCAAGGTGAAGCTCCGTATGTTGACGGAGAACATCCGAGGAGGAAGTGGTGTCTCCTTTTCTTTGACACAAAAAGAAGATCGAAAGAGGGTGTGTCGTAGATCTTCAGAAAAAGGTCACACACAGGCTGTAGAGAGGAGAAGAGATGGCACGTCAATCTCTTCTTACGCAGACGGCGTTCTTCGTCGAAGTCTCGGTGTTCTTCGTGATGAAGATGAAAACACCCAAGAGCTCTCTCCTCAATTGTCCACACACAACAGCCAACCAAAATAAAATAAGGCACATTCTTATTTTATTAACTGATGCCACAATTCAAAAATTAAAACTTAATTTAGTTAATTGAATTGGTTTGTTGACATACTTAATGAGAGGAGAGGAAAAGTCACCCAAATTAAGGGAAGTTTTAATGTTAAGAGTGTTACACAACTTAAGTGGGGGGTTAAGAGGAGTTAGGGAGTTAAGGGAATTGAAAAGGTGGGGGATCGTGTGGGCCCCACCTCACCATTAATGCACTGAAGAGAAAATAACAATCAGTGGGTCCCACCCTAACTCCTACACCTAGGTTCTAACACATGGAAAAGAGAAATAAAATTCTTAACGAAATTTTATTTCACTCACACTTAATCCTCAAATTTAATCAACTCATATCGAGCAAACGAAACTCTAGAAAAGGCGTTCCTAAACAATTACCAGCACTACGGTTCCATCAGTGCCCTCAGAATTCGATTCCGAGCACCGGTTCAAAGATAGGAATTCCCGCTCATTCATTCAATGAATGTACCCGAGCTAAACATCAGATAGAAATTTCGTGCACAACGGGCCTCAGAATCAAGTGCTGTCAGAAACTGCATTCTTGTAAAATCCCAAAGAAAATTAAGATAAAAATTCCCTTGAATTTTACAGGTCTTTACATAACATTTCAAGACATTCCAAAAGTTACACTCCTCCCTTTTATTAAGGGCCCCCACCTCTACCCCTTACCCACACCTCTCAAGCCCTTGGATCATCCAAAATCTGCTCATATTATCTCTCCACATCCCTCTCTTACTCCTAGATACCTCACTTTTGGATTAAGTCTTTCCAAGGAATCCTTTGGCTCAAATCAAAAATAGTTACCCGATTTAGAGGAATATAAAGAGACAAACAAGACAATTCGGACATGAGGTAAGGGGATTTCTTATCTCACATTTAATTCTGTGATATTTCCATTATTATCCACTTATTTGTTCCATGTGTTGTATTTTTTACTACCATCTCATATATATTATCATGATTATATTTATATTCATGGTATTATGTGATTCATTTTATGTTTATTATCTTTTGGTTATACGCCTCGATTGATTACGATGAGGTAAGGGGTTTTTATCTCATTTTTTATTCCCGTTAGATTCATGATTCATTTGACACTATTTCTTTTTGTGTGGTGTATTTACTTCCAATGATTGTATTCATTGTGTAATATAATTTAATTTATAGGTATTTAATTCTTCATTGTATGACCTGCCTTTAATGGGGTGTATGTTTCAAAAGTTAACCAAATCAGTAAGGGAACCTTTCTCCCTCCTCCTTTTAAAAGACTTCTTTTTGTTAGGTCTTTTAATTTAAATCTTCTTAATGTTGGGATATGTTCTTATATATCCTTGTTTCTGTAAATTCTATGTCCAAGTGATGAGATATAATTTTAATCTCTCATCAACTCATTTTTCTAAATTTTAATGTGACGCTGTTAGGCTGTCGAATTTCTGTAAGGGAAATTCCTAACCCAATTTCAATTGTTTGGATTAAACCTATACTTCTTGATTATGTCGTACTACGAATATGTGTATAAGACCTCTGATTGTTTTACACTTAATATCCACTTATATTTGGTGTATTTATATTGGTCACTCATAATTCTGTAATTGATTCATCCTTAATCTAAGGATACTATCTTTGTACAAGACTTCACCTCAATCTCCGTTAATTGATCCATCTTTTTATTTCTACATGACTTTATTTTATATGTTGTATAAAACACTTTTGACTTATAATTTCACTCAAAAGGAATCTTTTTACATGAAGCGTTTTACTAAATGAAAAAAGGATTGTTTTTGTCTTACGTATGCGGTGACAATGACTTCTCCGCCACCGTGACCATTACATTAGTTTTGGCTTCCTCTACAGGCCATAACGTTTTTGAAAATAAAAATAAAAACCATGTTTCAATTTTCTTTTATTTTGTTATTAAATATGGTTTTGATAATGTTTTTATTATATCAATGTGTTGTATTGATATCTTGTGATTGAAATGTGGAAATGTTATGTTTCCTTTATGCATGTTTTATGTGATATGATTATGTTATGGTACATGGTAATTGTTTATGAAGTTGGGTGGTTCCATGATAAAATAAGGGCGGGTGGGACCGAGATAGCTCTCCAATGCATTGGGTAACATGATGGAGTTAAATACTAAGGCTTCTCCAAATATATTTATGGAATATACTGTGATGGGTAATCCAAATATAACCATGAGGGTTTCTCCCTACGTAAGAATGTTAAGAATGCCACATGTTACCTTTATGTTTTATGACTTCTATGTGTATTTCACAAATATTATGATTTCATGTGATATGTTAAGAATATTATGTTATGTATATTTTGATGATATAATGATTTCTGTCTTCGTATATCCCTTATTGATATTTTTATGCTCATCCCAAGTTTTTGAAATGTGTTTCACATGACATAAAGTGGAATAGGGTCAAGGATGGGATCAAATAAATGTCATGATATCTAAAACATGTAACTAGAAATATATCATTTTAAGATTTTTTATTTGAAACTGAGTGGACGTGTCTACTTTGCAATCTTTTGAGATGTAATAGTGATGTCCTAAACCTCTAAAACTCTAAACATCAAAAGATTCCCAATGTGAATTATTCATTTAATTCATGATTATGTAATGTTTTAAGACTAGATCCTTATAATTTGTATCAGAAGGAGGATTAACTAACTTTAAGGGTTTGGGTATTCATTAAGCACAATTGACATTACCATAATGGTTAGGATTTTAGAAAGAGTCATAGTTTTTTTTATAAAGTGAATGAGTTTATGATAACATGAATAATTATATATTAGTCTTTACCCTCCTCATAAGATATTATATGATGATTTTAATGATATACTCACACTGACGTTTTTGGATTTAGTAGATGGCTAGATCTAGCAGGCACCAAATTAAAAGTGGATGTGAAGAAAAAGTGACAATTTTCTGAATGAGAAAATGAATGATATGAGATATACGATGAGAACTTTTGTGTTTATTCTCAACCAACATTCTAGAGTCATTGTTGACCACCTAAACCTTAATAATTTTTATAAGACATCATATTTGCGAGAAACAAATCCCTACAGAAGTTCAGGTAATAATCATAAATGCAGGTGTGTTCAAAAACCTATGTCTCAATGATGTGGAAAGAAACACCTAGGAAAATGTTTCAATGGAACAAAAAGATTCTAAGATGTGGAAATGAAGGTCATAAAGCAAGAACCTGCCATGGAAAAATGAATCATCCAGTTGACTCTAGGAAAGGGAAAGAAGTTCTTGATAAAGGATCAATTGAATTTTTTAAATTTGGTGTGCATGGTCATTATGCAAACACATGTCCTAAGAAGAAGTTTCGAGATTGGGATAACCAGAATCGTACAATATTCATTTACCAATACCCAATGCCATTATGATTGAGGATGAAGAAACTGATAATGACCAATGAAAGGTATGTATTATTTCTTAACATATGTTTACCTTTTATTGAAATCTTAGGTTATGATTCATGATTTTGATTATAAGAAATATGTATTTCATAATAAATTAGAAAGGAATGGTTAATGGATCATGAAGAATATTGAATGAGTAAGAAGTCAACATATAAGGGATTTAAGAGTTATGCTAGATTTTAGTATGGTGAAATTCTTAAAAGTATTAAGGCTTTTTTGATGATGAGATTACATTAGAATACTTTTTATAGTATGTGTACCTCTGATGTTTGATATATGAAAATTTTATTCTAGGAATAATTATATTTTCTTTTATAGATATAGTTCTAAAGAACCATTTTGGTTTATATGATCATTGAATTTAAGGTAATTACCAGTTAATATATTTTTGGATTCAAAACGAAATTTATTAGATAACCTTTGTGGTTAAAATATGTTATGGTTATTTTTGATGAATTTATCAATTTTTGGGAATATTATGAAATTATATCCTTTTTAAAAATGGAATAAATGCAAACCGTGTGGCAACCCTTCGTGTCGGACGAAGCTGCGGGAATCGAACCGACAACCAAAGTGCGACTGGTATTTATCGCCTACCATTAGACTACGTGAAGTCCCTGGTTATTATGACTAATTATTTTTAGATACATGATCTTATGAATCACAAATAAGTTGTTTTTTGGGATATTATTAACCTATCATGGAGGATATGTGATTAGTTTAATTACATTTCAGTATGAGACATTAAGATTAACTGATGTTATTTGTTGATAAATGTTAAGATTTACCTTGGATGACTGTGTGATTAAATCCTTCAGTGATTTGCGTTTCAATATTAGATTAGATTACTTTGATTAATTTTATAGATAGTTGTTTATTTAATGGTCTTTCTGGAACCTTGGGTTCTTTTTGTTTAATTTTGGAGATTAAAAGTAGTTTTTCTTTTTGTAAAAGATTGTCCTTTTTGGGGATTATCTAATCTTGTACTAACAATTTTGGTTTTGGTTAAGGTCTAATGGCATGGGAAATATATAGTTTATCTTTTTTGGATTATTTGATTCTCAAGAAGTTGATTATAGCACTCTTAATGTGAACAATTCATCCTAAATACTCATCTTTTGGTGAAAATATGAGTTTTTGTAAAAAAACTATTAAGAGATGAAAGTCTACATGGCAAGTAAGTTTGTTTCCTTATGATTTAGTTAATCTCATAAATAAATTCCTCAATTGAAAGTAACTCAAAACAAAAACATTGTCTATTTACTTTTCCTATTGGGGAATTAAATACCATTTTACCCATCACAAGTTTGTGAATTTTTGGTGTTTAACTTTCTCCTAGAAATGTTTTATATCAATCTCCATAAGAACATAACTCTTTTTTTTCTCTTCCATATCCATGTTTTCATGGAATCCTAGTATGGGTTATCTCATGTAACCATTTTACTTCTCATTCATTCTTTTAAAGTGATAGGTTTGTTGAATCCTTTTCTGATGTGTGGCTTTCAAGGATGTTTCCTATCCCAATTTTAAAATTGTGAGGACGCAATTACCAAAAGGGGGGAAGGATGTAAGATTATAGGTAAATAATGAATATGAAATTTTTATATTTAATTCTATTTTGGAATAAAATATTAATATTTCTTTAATGGGTATGCTATGTTCAATGGCGTACCCAATACGCAACAACAAATTTCTTTGAAATCTTACATTGCACACTAATAATATAATAATATTATTTTAAATAGTTGTTAATGCATAGCCGTTGTAATGGTAAGAATGAACATACCTAACTAAAATATGATTATATATGTTTGTTAAATATTTTTACTTTTATACAATAAAATTTAGAGGCTTTAAATAAGAAAATAATTCGATTTTAAGCACAAATATTATAATGTTCTTTAAAAGGTCGATTAACCGCCTTTTGATGGAAAACCCTTTTTAAATATACTTTTTTTCACTTTTATATCTTATATTGGAAGAAATAAAAACCTTCTTTAGAATCAAGACATAAAAATTTACATTGTGTAACGTTTTGGTATATTTTTGATAATGTTCATTTTTAATGAATAGTGAAAAATCTTGTATTTTAATTCAAAACCTCATTTTAATCTAATTTATTTTTTTGATTAGATTATATTTTTAATTTGTTTTAATGTTTAGTTAAAATATATTTTTATTACTTAATCCAATGGCGGTCAATGAAATTAATTTCACTTTGAAATTGGATATAAACAAGTGTCAATCTTTCGATAGATATTTTTTCATAAAATCACGCTATTTTTTTGACAGTGGGGAATATTTATAAAATTAATTAATTAAAATTCTATGTTTTGAATTTTTTTAAAATGTTAATAATTTTTTAATTTGTAATATTAATTTTACTTTGGATAATGTTTTGGTATTTTTCTGAAAAATGATCATTTTTAATGAATACTGAAAAATACTGCATTTTACTTCAAAAATGCTTTTTCATCTAATTTAATTATATAGTTAGATGGTTTTTTAATTGGTTATAAAGTGTAATTGAATTATTTTATTATAACTTAATATAATTTTGTTCATTGGAAGAAATTTCACTTTTCAATTTGATGTAAAAACAAGTCAATCTTTTGATATATTTTATTTCTTAAAAACTCGTATTTGGTTGTGACAACGGGAATTATTTTTAAATTAATTACTGAAATTTATATTGTTGAAATTTGGTAATATGGATTCCATATTTGGAATCATATGGTCAAAATTATGTAATTAAGTCTCTTTTGTTTTTGGACATTATGAATAGTAACAATGGTAATTATCTTTAATTATCATGAATAATTAGTAATCAGGTAGTTAAGTGTAATAAAATAATATTATAATAACATAAATTGACTCCAAAATGAGTCCAAATATTCTTTTTTTAGTCATGGATGACATGGGGAATCTTTTTACTGATCTTTAGGTCCCACAGAGTCACATGGGTGTAATAGTGACATTTATGACATTATTTTTTTAATAGAAGATAAATATAACAAAGGTTTGTATATCCTATGTAAAAAAATTAATTTTTTTTACATAAATGATATCTTAGACTATAAATAGTAATTTGAAAGATAAAAATATTACCTAAATCATGGTATGTTTTTTATAATTTTTAGACATTTAATAAATAAACTTATTTATTACACCATGATGATGCAGTGATTACCCCATTAATGAATGATTTAAATAACATGAAATGATAAGGTAAAATATAAGACTTACACTTGTCGAAAACCTATTGGATTGGTGGATTTCGAACCCTTATCATATTATCCTAGAAATATATCATTTTGGGACATTGAAATTCGAAAACCATTTTATAATAAAGTAACATTTAAAGACATTCCAATCATGACCCTCCTCCCTCTTATAAAAGGCCCCCACCTCTACTGTCGTACCCACACCTCTGAAGCCCTTGGCTCATCCAACCTCTGATCATATTATCTCTTCACATCCTTCTCTTATTCCTTGAAGCCTCACATTGGGCAGAAGTCTTTCCAAGGAATCCTTTGGCTCAAATCAAAAAGAGTTACCCAATTTAGACGAATATAAAGAAACGAACAAGACAAGTCGGATTTGAGGTAATGGGATTTCCTATCTCACTTTTACTTCCATGATATTTCCATTGATCTCCACTTATTTGTTTCATGTGGTGTATTGTGTACTGTCATTTCATATATATTATCATGATTTTATTTAGATTCATGGTATTATGTGATTCATTTAGTGTTTATTATCGTTTGGTCATACGACTCGATCGATTACCACAAGGTAAGGGGGTTTTATCTCACATTTTATTCTCGTGATATTCATGCTATATTTTCCACTATTTTGTTTTGTGTGGTGTATGCACTACCCATGATTGTATTCTTTGTGTAATATACATTAATTTATGGGTATTTACATCATCATTGTATGGCCATTCTTTCTTGGGGTGTACGTTTTGAAAGTTACCCAAATTAGTAAGGGAACCATTCAACCTCCTCTTTTTAAGAGACATATTTTTGTTAGGTCTTTTAATTTACATCTTCTTAATGTTTGGATATGTTCTTATATATCATTATTTCTGTAAATATTATTTCCAAGTGACCAGATACCTGTTTTATCTCTCATCAACACATTTTCTGAATTTTAAAGTGACGTCGTTTGGCTGTTGAATTTATGTAAGGGAACTTCTTATCCCAATTTCAATTATTTGGGTCAAACCTCTACTTATTGATTATGTCGTACTATGAATATGTTTGGAGGACCTATTATTGTTTTACACTTAATATTCACTAATATTGGGTGTATATATATTTTTCACACATAATTATGTAATTGATTTATCCTAAATCTAAGGATACCGTCTTTGTACGGTACTTTGTCTCAATCTCCCTCCATTGAGGCATATTTTGATTTATACATGACGTTATTTTATAAAATGTATAAAAAACTTTTGACTTTTAATTTCATTCAAAAGGAATCTTTTTACACCGAGTGTTTTACTAAATGACAAAAGGAATGTTTATGTCTTACGTATGCGGTGACAACGACTTCTCTGCTGCCATGACCATTATTTGAGTTTCAACTTCCTCTATCAGGCATAAATTTTTGGAAAAGAAAACTAAATACCATGTTTTTTTTCTTTTATTTTGTTATTTAAAATGGTTTTGATAATGTTTTTATTATATCAATGTGTTGTATTGACATCTTGTGATTGGAATATTGAAATGTTATATTTCCTTTATTCATGTTTTATTTGATACGATTATGTTATGGTTCTTCGAAATTGATTATGTAGTTGGGTGGTTCTGTGACAAACTAAGGGCATGTGAGACTGAGATAACTTTCCAATGCATTGGGTAAAATGAAGGAGTTAAACGCTAAGGTTTCATTGAAGAGATTTTGGGAATATACTGTGATTGGTATTCCAAACATAACCATGAGGGTTACTCCCTACGAAAGAATGTTATGAATGCCTCAGGTTACCATTATGTTTTATGATTTCTATGTGTATTTCACAAAACTTATGATTTCATCGTATATGTTAAAAAGCTTATGTTATGTATATATTGATGATCTAATGTTTTCATTCTTTGTGTATCCCTTACTATGATTTTTATGCTAATCCCATGTTTTTGAAATGTGTTTCACATGACATAAAGTGGAATAGGGTCAACGACAAGATCATGTAAATGTCATGCTATCTAATACATGGAACTAGACATGTTTCTTTTAAATTGTTTTTATTGAAAACTGAGTAGAAGTGTCTACTTTGTAATCTTTTAAGATATAATATTTATGTCCTAATTCTCTAATACTCTAATCCTTAAATGATACTCAATATGAATTATTCATTTATTTCAATATTATGTAATGTTTTATGGCGTGGTCCTTATATTTGGTATCAGAGGGAGGTTTAGATAACTTTAGTGGTTAGGGTATTCTTTAAGCACAAGTGACATTACCATAATGGTTAGGATTTTATAAAGAGTCATTGTTATTTTTATAAAGTGAATGTGTTTTAGATAACATGAATAATTATATCTTAGTATTTACACTCCTCATAAGATATTATATTATTATTTTAATGATATAATCACACTGACATTTTTAGTTTTAGTAAATGGATGGATCTAGCTGGCACCAAAGTAACAGTGGATGTGAAGAAAACTATGACGATTTTTTGAATGACAAACTGAATGATATGGGAGCTGCAATGATAACTCTTGTGGTTATTCTAAACCAACAATATGGAGTCATGACTGACCACCTAAACCTTAGTGATTTTTTATAAGGCATTATATTTTCAAGAAACAAATCCCTACGGTAGTTCATGTAATAATCATAAAGGTAAGTGTGTTCAAAAACCTATGTGTCAAATTAGTTGAAAGAAACACCTAGGAAAATGTTTCAAATGGACATAAAAATGCTATAGATATGGAAATGAAGGACATAAAGCAAGAACCTGCCATTGAAAAAAGGAAGCATCATGTTGACTCTAAAAAAGGGAAAGAAGGTAATTTTGAAGGATCAGTTGAATGTTTTAAATGTGGTGTGCATGGTCATTATGAAAACACATGTCCTACGAAGAATTTTCAGCAATGGGATCACCGGGATCATACAAGTATTTGTTTACCAATACCTCATACAATTCCGATTGAGGATTAAGATATTGATAATTTCCAATGAAAGGAATTGATTATTTCATAATATATGTTTTCCTATTATTGAAATCCTAGGATATGATGCATGATATTGTTTTTAAGAAATAATTATTTCAGAATATGTTGGAACAGAATGGTTAATGGAACATGAATAATGTTGAATGATTAAGAAGTCAACATATAAGCGATTCAAGAGTTATGGTAGATTTTAGGATGGTGATATTCTTAAAATTATTAAGGCACTATTGATGATGAGATTATATTAGAATACGTTTTATAGTATGTCTAGCCCTTATGTTTGATATATGAAAATTATATTCAAGGAATAATTATCATTTCTTTTGTGGATATATTTATAATGAACCATTTTGGTTTATATGATCCTTGAATTTGTGGTAATTACCGGTTAATACATTTTGTGATGATAACTGAATGTTATTAGATAATATTTGTGGTAAAAATATGTTATGGTTATTTATGATGAATTTATCTATTTTTTAGAATATTATAAAGTTATGTAGTTTTTAAAAAGGGATAACATGCAAACCGTGTGGAAACCTATCCTATCAGACGAAGCTGCGGGAATCAAACCCACAACCAAAGTGTGACTGGTATTTATCATCTACCACTAGACTACGTGAAGTCCTTGGATAATATAAATAATTATTTTTAGATATATGATCTTATGAATCAAGAATATGTTGGTTTTTGGGAATTTATTAACCTATCATGGAGGATATGTGATTAGGTTAATTACTTTTCCTTATAATACTTTAAGAGTAACTGATTTTATTTGGTGATAAATGTTCAGATTTACCTTGGATGACAATATGATTAAATCCTTTAGGGATTTGGGTTTCAATCTTATTTTTGAGTACATTGAAGAATTTTATGGATAAAAATTTATTTAATGGTCTTTCTTAAACCTTGGGTTCTTTTTGTTGAATTATGAAGATTAAGTGTAGTTTTTTCTTTTTGTAAAAGATTTTCCTATTTGGGGATTATCTAATCTTGTACTAACAATTTTTGTTTGGTTAAGGTCTAAAGAAATTAGAAACATATAGTTCTTCTTTTTTGGATTAGGTGATTCTTACGAAGTTTATTATAGTTCTCTTAATGTGAACAAGTCATCCTAAATACTCATCTTTTAGAGAAAATATGAGTTTGTGTAAGAAATCTAGTAAGAGATGAAAGTACACATGACAAGTAAGTATGTTTTCCTATAATTTAGTTAAACTCATTAATAAATTACTCAATTAAACATAACATAAATTAATGATTTCTATTAACTTTTCCTATTGGGGAATCAAATACCGTTTAACCCATCACAAGTTTGTGATCTTCCAGTGGTTAACTTTTCCCAAGACATGTTTTCTATCACTCTCAATCCGATCATGACACTTTTTTTCTGTTCCATATCCATGTTTTCATGGAATCCTGGTATGGTTTATCTCAGGTGACCATTGTACTTCTCATTATATCTTTTAAAGTGATAGTTTTATTGACTCCTTTTCTGATGTGGGGGTTTCGAGGAAGTTTCCAAGCCCAATTTTAAAATTGCAAGGACACAATTCCCAAAAGGTGGGTAGGATGTACCATCACAGTTAAATAAAAAATATGAAATTTTCATATTTAATACTATTTGTGAATAAAATATTAATATTAATTTAAAGGGGTTGCTTTGTTCAATGGCATACCCAGTATGCAACAACGAGTTTTTTTGAAATCTTACGTTGCACACTAATTATATAATAATATTATTTTAAATGGTAGTTAACTCCTAGACGTTGTAATGGAGGGAATGAATAGAACTAAATACAAAATTGTTATATATGTTTGTTAAATATTTTTACATTTATCCAATAATATTTAGAGGCCTAAAATAGGAAAATAATTTGATTTTAAGCATAAATATTCTAATGTTCATTAAAAGGTCGATTAACCATCTTTTGATTGAAAACCCTATTTAAATATAAATTTTGTCATTTTTATATGTTATATTTGAGAAAATAAAATCCTTCTTTAGAATCAATACATCAAAATTTACTTTGTGTAAATTTTTGGTATTTTTTCTGAAAAAGTTCATTTTTAATGAATAGTAAAAAATACTGTATTTTAATTCATAACCTCCTTTTAATCTAATTTATTTGTATGGTTAGATCATTTTTTTAATTGGTTTTAAATTTTAGTTAAAGTGTATTTTTACTATTTAATCCAATGGTGGTCATTGTAATTAATTTCACTTTGAAATTTGACATAAATAAGTGTCAATCTTTTGATAAATATTGTTTCATTAAACCACGCTATTTGTTTTGAAAGTGGAAATTAATTATAAAAATAATTAATGAAACTTCTATGGTTTTAATTTGGTATAACTGGAAATAATTTTTGAATTTGGAATGTCAAATTTACTTTGGATAAATTTTTCTTATTTTTTTGACAAATGACCATTTTTAATGAATAGTGAAAAATACTGCATTCTACTTCAAAACTGCTTTTTCATCTAATTTAGTTATATAGTTAGATGGTCCTTTTAATTGGTTATAAAGTTTAATTAAATTATTTTTTTTATCATTTAATAAAATTTTGTTCATTGGAATTAATTTAACTTTTCAATTGGATATAAAAACAAGTCAATGTTTTGATAAATTTTTCTTATTAAAAATCTGTCTTTGGTTGTGACAACAAGAATTATTTTTAAATTAATTACTAAAATTTCTGTGTTTGGAATTTGGTAAAATTGATTCCATATTTGTAATTATAATTTCCCAATTTTGTAATTAATACTTTTTGTGTTTGGACATTATGAATAGTAATGACGGTAATTATCTTTAATTATCAGGATTAATTAGTAATCAGGTAGTTAAGGGTAATAAAATAATATCACAATAATATGAAATGACCCCAAATGTGTCCATATCATCTTGATTATGTCATGGACGACCATGGAAATCTTTTTACCGAACTTGAGGGCCCATAGAGTCACATGGGTGTAATAGTGACATTTATGACATTATTTTTTAAAAGAAGAGAAATATAACAACAGTTTGTATATCCTAAGTAAAACAATATTAATTTTGTTCACATAAATGATATCTTAGACTATAAATATTCATTGTAAAGAATAAATTATTTCCTACATCATGGTATTTTTTATAATTTTTAGACGTTATATAAATAAATTTATTTATTACACCATGATGATGTAGTGATTACCTCATTAATGAACAATTTAAATAAAATAAAAAGATAATGTAAAATCTAAGACATACACTTGTCGAAAACCTATTGGATGGGTGGATTTTGAACCCTTAACACCTTATCCTCGAAATATATCATTTTGGGACCATTAAAATCCAAAATCCATTTTATAATAAAGTAACATTTCAAGACTTTTCAAAAGTGACCCTCCTTTCTCTTATAAAAGGCCCCCACCTCTACCCCCTTACCCACACCTCTCAAGCCCTTTTCTCATCCAACCTCTACTCATATTATCTCTCAAAATCCCTATATTACTCCTAGAAGCCTCACTTTGTGCAGAAGTCTTTCCAAGGAATCCATTGGCCCAAATCAAAAAGAGTTACTTGATTTAGATGAATATAAAGAAACGAACAAGACAAGTTGGACCTAAGGTAAGGGGATTTTTTGTCTTACTTTTAATTCCGTGACATTTCCATTGTTCGCCACTTAATTTTTGCATGTGGTGTATTTTTTACTTCTATTTCATGTATATTATCATGATTCTATTTATATTCATGGTATTATGTGATTCATTTATTGTTTATTATCTTTTGGTCATACGACTCGATTGATTACAAAGAGGTAAGGGGTTTTTATCTCACTTTTTATTCCCATGAGATTCATGCTACATTTTATTCTGTTTCCTTTTTTGTGGTGTATTTAATTCCCATGATTGTATTCTTTGTGTAATATAATTTAATTTATGGGTATTTACATCTTCATTGTATGACCCTTCTTTCATGGGGTGTACGCTTTGAAAGTTACCCAAATCAGTAAGGGAACCTTTCACCCTCCTATATTTAGAATACTTCTTTTTGTTAGGACTTTTAATTTATATCTTTTTAATGTTACGATATATTCTTATATATCCTTATTTCTATCAATTTAATGTCCAAGTGATGAGATACCCTTTTTATCTCTCATCAAATCATTTTCTGAATTTTAATGTGATGCCGTTAGGCTATCGAATTTCTATAAGGGGACTTCTTAACCCAATTTCAATTCTTTGGGTTAAACCTCTACATCATGATTATGTCATACTATGAATATGGGTGGATGACCTATGATTGTTTTACACTTAATATCCACTTATATTGGGTGTATTTATATTTGTCACACATAATTATGTAATTGATTTATCCTTAATCAAAGGATACATACTTTGTATGGGACTTCTTATCAATATCCTTTCTTTGAGGCATCTTTTGATTTCTACATGACATTATTTTATACGTTATATAAAACCACTTTGACATTTAATTTCATTCAAAATGAATATTTTTAAACAAAGCGTTTTACTAAACGACAAAAGGAATGATTATGTCTTACGTATGCGGTGACATAGACTTCTCCGCCGCCGTGACCATTATTTGAGTTTCAGCTTCCTCTACAAGACATAATTTTTTTTAACAGAAAAATAAATACCATGTTTTGATTTTCTTTTATCTTGGTATTGAAAATGGTTTTGATAATGTTTTGATTATATAAATGTTTTGTATTGATATCTTATGCTTGAAATGTGGAAATGTTATGTTTCCTTTATGCATGTTTTATATGATATGATTATGTTATGGTTCTTGAGAATTGTTTATGAAGTTGGGTGCTTCCGTGATAAAATAAGGGACTGTGAGCCCGAGATATCTCTCCGATGAATTGGGTAATGCGAAGGAGTTAAATGCTAGGGTTTCTATAAAGAGATTTAGGGAATATACTGAGATGGGTATTCCAAACATGACCATGAGGGTTACTCCCTACATAAGAATGTTATTAATGACTCAAGTTACCTTTATGTTTTATGATTTCTATGTGTATTTCAAAAATATTATGATTTCATGGGATATGTTAAAAATCATATGTTATGAACATATTGATAATCTAATGTTTTCTTTCATTGTGTATCCCTTTCTGAGATTTTTATGCTCATCCCATGTTTTTAAAATGTGATTCACAGGACATAAAGTGGAATAGGGTCAAGTATGGGATCAAGTAATTTTCATTCTATCTATAAAATGAAACTACACATGTTTATTTTTATGAGTTTTAATTGGAAACTGAGTAGAAGTGTCTACTTTTTAATCTTTTCAGATGTAATAGTTATGTCCTAATTCTCTAAAAATCTGAACCTAAAAAGATCTTCAATGTGAATTATTCATTTAATTCATGATTATGTAATGTTTTAAGGTCGGGTCCATATAAGAAATGTACTATTAGAAATATTATGATCAAGGATCTATTTAGTGATCTCAAATCTACCAATGAGTTCATGTTTTGCAGTTATGAAAAACATAAAATTTCCTTCGTGGAAGAACATGGATTGATATAAATTTAGTGTTACCTTCATCATTACATCAATTCTTGAAATATCTTATTGATGGGAAGGTCAACAAACTGTGTGGTGATACTTACCACTTTGAGTATCATGGAACCTTATTTGTTGAGTTATGATTCTATAATCATTAAGAAAAATTTCTAATGTTATATGAGAAAAGAAGGTGGAATCCCCCAATATATTGGGTCTCTCCCCTAAGAATATCGTGATTATGCTCAAAAATTACTATGTGTGGATCATATACCTGATCGAGGAAATAGATTTATTACCATTAAAATATTTTTAAATGAAAAAATCATTACCCCATGTCTATTTGATAAAATTCACTATATTTGACGAGATTATTCAAAATAGAATTTGGATAATTCTATTTTGGGATTTGATAATTCTATCACAATATCAGTAAATATTGATGATTCCCCAATGAAATTCACGGAAACACAGGTTTCATGGAATCCACCATTAGTTGGTGGAAACATAAAAAATGCATCCTTAGAATCTATCTATAGTGATTCTGGATGTTCTAGATGACAATGTTTCCTCTCATGTACTCTATTACATTGATAGGGGGTGATATACACTCAAATTACCCATATGTCTCAAAATTAAACCATAGAATTGTATATGATATATGCAGTGGATAACCTCATGAAATCCCCAAAAATATTTGAGTGAGGTATCTCCACCACCATTGATGAGTTCAGTGAGGTGATCCTTTAAATTGATGTAGACCTAACACTAATATTGACCAATTCCAGTATGCCTATCACTAATAATTATGTTTATATTTTATTTATATAGTTCAATTGATATGTTTTTCCTTGTAATTACAAGGTGGTTCCTAGGATTATCCATGGTGTGGCTACTCATCACATAGGATTTCCTGATTAACTTCAGGGTTTCAAACATATATTTTGGAGGATGCAACCCTCTCATGCTACAAATGTAGAATCATATATTGAGAAATTGATCGAAGAATTTTTTTTTGAAATGAAGTACACAAAATGGATCACCAACATTGACCATATCATGAATAAAAAATTAGTATGTTAGGTTATACATCAATTTCAAATAAATTAATATAAATTACATGAAGTATGGTTACAAATTCCCTATCAATAAAAATTTGATTGATGGAAATACTAGATTCCAATACAATTACATTTTGTATGCGTATTCAGTGTGTAATTAGAAAAAAATATCCCTGGAATATAAGGATGCCACCACCTCCAGAGAACCTCAAAGAATATTATTCTATTTATCCATTAAATTTTGATTAAATAATATACTAACTATATAACAACACATGATTTATCATATCATTAATTCATTCATGGGATGAATAGTATTATTCTATGTAGATGAACAGATAGTGAAATCTTGATATAAATGTGGTCATATCAAGAATCTTGATATAATCATTATTATGTTCTGACAATGTTGTTTGTAGATGAATCCATTAATGTGCAGATTCAAGGTAATGTCAGTGATATTCCATTGATTTTTGGCATGCTACTATGACATTAGGATCTATTTAGAAAATAACATTATGATATTATCAATTTCACCTCCTTGGAATCTCAAATAATAAAGTTTTATCCATATATACATCACATAAATTTATTATTTCATAAATAACATGAACAAAAAATATCACCCCTTCAAAAAATTAATAAAAAGTATCTCAATGACCAATTGGATGAAGACAACTGAAAATCATTTTATAGTGTCAAGAAGTACTTCTTTCACCAACTAGTCATGATTCTTATGGTAGAAGGAAATATGATTTTCATATATATGGACACCATATAATGTTTTCATTGTTTTCTCCCTGCTAAATGAAATTATACAGGGATTGAAAATAATAACTATTACCTATATCTAATTATTCTTGGTACTATGACCATGTATTCTAATATCAAGAGGAATATCCTTGTGCACATTTTTATAGTGAAGATTGTGAGTCATTACATTAATAATCAAAATATCCACAAGGTATCCCTTGTTTATTCTCTCTTGTAAATTTGTGGACACCCAATTTTGATTGAGAATATGGCCTTTTGGGAAGTTATTTTAGAATAATATGACATATAACACATGTCACATAAGGCAGTTAAATGGATGTCTCTTTTTGATTTCCCTTAGGACCCCCCTCGAAAAGCACACTAATGTAGATATATCTATCCAAATAATAAGTCATATATGACCAGGAATTTCCTTGGACATGGGAGATATATTTTTATGGTTCCTCTAGAATTATTGTTGGACTGAGGATGGAAATCCTGGAGAATAATTGGTTTGTTATTGGGATTGTATATGTTTCAAGGGAAAAACTAATTTTCACATATTATTTCTCACAATTTGAAAGAATCACCAATAATGAAGATGAATACAAAGAACTCATTGCTATCCTAGAAATAGTCCGAATCATATATATATCATATATAAACATCAAATAGGATTCAAATTTAGTAGTCTGAAAAATCAGTGGTGAATATTCCACAATGAAGGATGTGTTAGACCCTACCACTAATAAGATCATAAGCTTAACAAAAGAATTAACTTTGGAACCATCATTTAATCATGTACCTCAATCAAAAAATTATTGTGCCCATGCAGTAGGCAATATAGCCACAATCCTAGCCATCTATTATCAGGAGAGTGTGGTTTTGTACATCATGCACTGAAGGATGGAATCATGATTATTGTCTTTGACAATGGGAAAATCTATCTGGTCAACAAAACATTAGATCATGATGAATCAACATCCACCCATAGATGGATGGATAACAAAGTTGATAACCTCCAAAAATGGGCCCCTCCCATTAGATAATGAATAAAGGGAAAAACATTATTCAATGTAAGTAACTACACCATTCTTGGTATAAAAATTGTTCAAAATAACTCTAAAAAGAATTTGATGGAATCCTCCATAGATGCATAAAGAAATATGAGATTCCCAAAATCATGGAATACATCTATACATGAACTGATAGTTATCATTAGTCTTGGACCATACCCTCCCATAATATTATGAGGCCTGGTTTTTATTAGAAAAATATATATATGATATTCTGTGGAATAATATAAGAAATATCATGAATTCTAGTTTCCAGAAAACACCATCCATTAACTCCTACAGTTTCTATCTATGTCTAAATATTTTTTCCTATTTTCCATAAGTGGAATTTATTTTATGGGTGCATAATCCCCATCCACTAAAATGAAATTTTTCTACCTCATTAATGCTACAAATTGTTTTTCCAAATAGGTAGACAAAATTACCCTAAAGGAAGCTGAGATGAATAATATAATCAATATTGTGATGTAAAATATCATCACCGGATTCAATGTCCCTCACAAGATATTAATTGAAAATGGAATCACCTTTTATTAAACTATGTTGATGAATTTATACAATGAGTAGAAAAAAAAATAAAACCATTCAACCCAATATCATATAGTGAAAATAAATAAATATAGTTATATAATAAAATTATATACAATATACTCTACATTATTTTTGAATAGGACAACATGTAATGTTTGAAAATGATTCTTTAGGATTATTGGACCTTCCATTATACCATTAAAAATAGTACAAATGTTATTCAATATTAATTATTTTATGGGATTGAAAAATTAATTACCATATTATTATAGTTCCCATCACATGGAATAAATATATTATTATAACTCTTGGATGAAAATAAATCACCAAAGAAGATAGATGACATATAGATGGGAAATTGGTTTTGTACAATACACAACCTTGAAGTTCATCAAAATCTGATCACATGATCCTTCAATAAAAATGTTCCCCTCTACTCATTCAATCAAGGATAAATGATATTGTTTCTTTGGACCCTAATGATATGATGAATGAATTATCTATAGATGGAATCCAAATGATAATGACTATATATCATATATAAGATATTTTCTAATAAAGTTTACTCATTGGCCTCAATGGATCTGGAACACAATATTCCCACAACCAATGAACTATTCCCCATGAATTATGTTGTATTTCTACCATAATGAAAATTTCATCATTACAATATGATATTAAAATATATAGAAGAAGTCCCCACACTGTGTGTTTATGTTTCCCAATATCTTTTCTCATGGAAAAGACTCTAAACTACATAGAATCTAACATCATAGAAAATAAACATTTTAATTCATTGTATCCTATGTCCTAAAAGCAAGACTGTAAACTACACAACATCCTATGTCCAAGAAAAAAATATCTAAACTACCCAATATCCTTCATCTTCACAACATGAATCTAAACTATAAGGGATCATATGTCTTAGAATCATGTCTTTAAATATCGTGGAATCCAAATTCATGATAACAATACATTGATCTAAACAACAAATTTCATCATTACCTCATGAAATTAAAATGCATGTATGTAATCCATCAACTATGATATTAAACAATAAAAAATATATTCCTCAACACATGAATTTAAATATCATTGATGATCCCCTTAAAACATGATATTGAACTATATGACAACATTACATCACCAATGGTTCACTACAATTGACATAGATCTATGGGAGTGTAAAAATATAGTATTCATGTCATTTTGGTTTAGTTAGACCAATAAAAGTAAATTTCACACTCAAAAACTATGTAAATATAAATTATTTCCACCATAGGATATATAGTGACTCCCAGATACCAAATACTATGTCCAACCACAATTTAAAGGGATATAATGTCCCCCAAAACAAAGTGGTTAGACATACGTGTAGAGTTTTCAATTAATGAACTAAATGAAACTTGAATATCATATAAATGATATACATAGCGAATCCAACATCATATATAATGGGAAATACACCACATGATAAAAAAACCCATTTTCATTATTTTAGTCAACCATGTGTGGTGAAAAGGATATATTTCCATTCCTTGTTTATGCCATTATGAATAGCTCAAGTGGGATTAGTAAATTTTGAAGGGGATTCTACCAAGATCGAGATGTATCAGTTCATGTCAGTTATATATTGTTTATGGACATAATAAATTTAATGGATCACCAAGATTCAATACCACATGATTTTATAAATCGTGGTTATCAAGTCATTTAGGATGACAAACTGCACATAACTATTAACTTCCACTAGATGACCACTACTGTTGGTACTGTTCCCCAAACATACCACCACTCATGTAAATTTCAAGGCTTTATTCCTATCATCACATGATAAGTGGTGAAACCTAGGTATCTAATACCATGTTTCCCCATAATTCCATTTTAAAATAATGTCAGCCGTTACATATTGGCTAGACATACATTTTATGTCTTCCATTTTAGAACTATATGTGGTATGATTTTAACCAACACAACATATGTAGTGATTCCCATATCTAAAATCATAGATATAGCTATAATATAAATAAGTAAAAATTTCCCCACGTCATATAGGTCAAGGAAACATGGATATTATTCCATAAAATAACTACATGTGGCTTGATTCCTTCCACTAGAAGACACATAATGACATCCAGATATCCAATCCAAGGTATTTGACTAATATCAATTGAATATAATTCAACCATATAATTTTGTTTCAAACCTGAATGTATTAATTTATATTCATGAATTATATTTTTCTTCATTCCTTCTAACCTAGGATAAATAATGACACTTAAATTTTTAATCAATGGACCAACAAAAATATCTACAAAAAATAATTCCCCTATTTATATATGGATCAGACCTACACAAAGATTTTAATATTCAAGAACCACATGGTACCAAATTACTATAACTAATAGATATTCAGTGACACTAATATATTAAATCATGGGTCCAACAAAAATATTATTGGAAAACTATTCCCCCTATGCTTATGGGTTAGACTTTCATGAATTGTATTTCATTAAATAATTATGAGTGTTATGATTTGGATTATTGTAAGATATGTTTTCATTCCTATATCTCAATTTTGTGGTCTATCCATGACATATAAAATGATAAAAATGACCCATGCATAAGGTCTATACATATGTGTGGAAAATCCAAGAACAACATGTGGATTGATTTTGTACCACAAAAAGATATGCAACGATGGTTGGATCCTCTATTTCTTTCCAATAAAAGGCTTTCCATCACCCCAATCATGATTCACTACAATAGATAGATCTATGCGGTGAATCTTTTCAAACAAACATGTGGATAACACATGTATTCCCCCTAAAATATCCTTTAAGGACCTAATTGAGGCTCCCATTATCCACTATTTATGATGCTGAACATGTATTGTGTGAACCTTGGAGACATCGATGGCAGATCTGGCTAGTGGAAATGTTACATGTCTTGGACAGGGAAAAAAATTTAGTCACACAGTGTTAATCTACATTACTATTTTATAGTCACATGTCATTAAATAACTTGAACATGTCTTTGTTAAATATTATTAAACATCATAATAATGTACTTGTTTCATAATGTTAAACTATGTGACATTTGGTGCACCATATATGATCTAAAATTTCACATATTGGGCCATCCTATCCATGAATATATGAAAGGGAAATATTTTCCACCACCACACTAGAATAAAATCTATAATTACCCAATCCCTACAAATTTTCCTAATCTATGTAGATGACCCCTTAGAAAACCATACTGTTGAGACTCACGAACAAATTAAGAATGACCATATCCACTATATATGGGTCATATATTTATCGACGTATCTCATTAGAGGATATATTTATGTAATGATTCATGAACATATAATATTCTTTTGGAAAACTAGGTAATCCCCAAAATTAAACAATTCCTATACCACTATTCAATGAGTTCTGAGTCATTCAAACTCACCCAAACTATGTACATGCCAGATTTTGAAAAGAAATTATTGATATTGAGAATAATATGACCAGGAAGGTATCTAATATATGGATATCCATAAATAATAATTTATAGGGACAATCGGTGTTTCCAGAATCTAAAATTTCATGACCTGTAAAAAATGTCCCCATGTATTTCTAATACAATTTCATTTTGGTCCCATTGTCCATTACACCTAAAGCTAAATTGTAAGTAAAACATCATTTTTCACGTTTTTAAGTTGGATTACTGATACATCCCTATTATATGACATTAAAATATGAAAATTATCACCCATGTTCATTCCATATCATAGGAACACAAGATCATGACACTATTCAGCTAGGGTATGTGGTGCCTCCTTCATCTTTTAAGGACCATAAACCATATGTCACAATTAACATATTGAGAACCTCAAGAATCCGAAAACCATTCAGGGCCCTTAAAAAAGAGAACATGTGTCCTTTTTTAACCATATATGTGGTTGATCTAGATAACATCTATATATCTATAAGCCAAATTCATTTTCCCCCAGGAGATAGACCCATGTTATCCTTATTGTCTCCGACATCATCATAGTGAATATCCTTTACTTAGAGTGATTAACAATCACCTTCATAACGGTTGGATGATATCATTACCCATTACTAGAGAACATTGATCCATCATTTAACACACTCTCATATTATACTAAAAATGATGCTGGAGTGCTATTCACTATGGAAATCTTAATTAGGATGCTTTCTAAGAAAACCCTTACATCAAGTCTATCGGAATCATGACCTTAAAATGAATGCACATTGTTCAATAAAATACTTATTTTAAATTTGTTCTCCAAATCAAATAAAATTAAACATCTTGTGAAGGATATATAAAAATAATCAGGTTAAAGACCTGAAATGGTCATCCAAAGGTATGCTCATGTTAATGATCACTAAACACTACTCCTCGTGAGTTTGGAAAATGTTAGAGAATAAAAAACATGGCATATAGCTAATGGGGCCCTCTTTATGGCCCTAATAAATACTGATCAATGCTCATTTGACCCCATAGTCCAAGATAAGTAACATTAATGATTAATCACATATACTCATTGTGATATTATGTTCCCTAGGTGGTGATAAAACATTTAGGATGCTTGGACACTACATGAATATTATATTTTCAATAAACCACTATCATGTCCTTGACTGGAGCACTGACACAACCAATTCCTTATGTTAGTATCCATATTTTATTACCCCATGGACCTTTTACACTATTAATATTATTTATTCCATATAGAAAACTAGTAAAATAAAATAAAAAATACAAAAGGACCCCACTATTATTTGTTAGATTATTGAAACCCAACCAAATAACTTGTGTGCAGAGGATGTTTGATCCCATAGGAGAGCCCCACAATAAATGAAAGAGTCATTGTTGTGACTAGGCGGAATATACACATCCTACATTATCAAAATTTGTTTGTATTACTATTATCCACCTATAGTTAATTATGCTATTAAATGTACATTATTTATAATCCCAATAAAAAATGATTCATATGGTTTCAACAACAAATATGCTACGTCAATGTGTATTGTACCCATTCTTAATACTAGTATGTACCATTTCATTATTAGATCTTTTGATGACCCACAACCCATGAATAAAAACCAAATTTCATAGGGATAGTGAAACACAACCTAAAAATAAACTACCTAAGGGTTCTAAATTCATCTTGGATAGATCTTTCCACTACACCCCCATTATCATCTAAATGATTGATTCCTCACAAATAATCCATAGCCTTTAGAAAGGAGTGTTTCCAATTATATAAAACCATGCTTCTAAAACCTATATTATTAGGCATAAAGACCATTAAAACATAAAAATGTGCTATATAAGCCTTGTTGAAAATGTATCAAATCCCCATTATCCCTAATAACTCCACAACCAAAATAAGCATCGTAGGGACTTTTTTTACTCATCCTTGTCATGTCTTCCCAATTCTATATTAACCAATTAAACATATTGGGTTATGATATAAAAAACCAAACTCATACTATCCAAGTAGTTTGATAATACCAAGTATTTCAACATACATAAATCCTAATATATGTTAGGATCTAGGGAGGAAATCCCATCTGGTATATTTGTCCTTATGGTCTTCTATTGAAAAAAAAGGTAACAAAACCCATCCTAAAAGGCCTTTCCCCAAAATATAAATTTACAAGGTTGAGTGTAGAAACCATTAACGAAATTTTTTTCATAAGAACTCTGGGTACAAAAAACATTTAGGAATATTCATTCTTGACAACCAATAGATGATCTGAGGTTTATGTCCCGAAAATACAGCATCTGTTGTTTTGAGAAACAAGAATCTAATGTACAATAGAATATGGGAAGTGATACAAGTAAAAAACTATAGAAGAATATTTTCAATGATAAAATAGGCTAAATTGAAAAAACATTCTAGTTTTATGGACCATAAAACATCCAATTGAAATAGACAAGATGCTCATTTTCTTGAATAACTAAAAAGGAATCATTGGAAATATTATATTATCTACTTGCTGGAAATTATATTCTTGATATTAATGAATTATTGAATATTCCAAAAAATGGAAATGGAATAAAACATGTCAGGTTGTGAACACTTAAATGGGAATCCTAAAAAAATACAAGTTCACCCCAACTGAACATTCCCCATATGAAACTTACGAAAATCATATAGAAATAAATAAAATAAAATAACATACACTGATTTTATGGATCATTTTTTCCCTATAAAAATCTATATATGGTCGTGAAGTCCAGTAAAATAAGTAACAAATTAGGGCACCTTCCCCCCAAGATATTTTTACCCACATTATAATTTTATAAAATGATTATACTATGAATAAAAAATCAAAAACATTAATGGGGAATCACAAGTTGTAATGTAGTAATAATCAAATCTCAAGAGAAGTTTGTTATAATTCAAGCATTAAAATCCATGTTTATTGGTTTAACGAATATTATAAAAAAGATGTGTATCTTCAATAACCCATATGATTTTATATCAATGGAATACCATGAATATCATGAATAATATAATGCCAAAATATGATGTGACTTTTTATTGAATGTTTTTCTTCGATAATGTAAAGAAAAGAGAAGATTTTACAAATTCTATAGTATTTACATGATTCCATAAAAAAAATGAAAAAACTACATTTATAAAATACAATCAACTGAGCTTTATAAATCATCTCGAGATTGGAAAGAGGGTTTAATCGAGAGCCAATGTGATATTGTCTTTGTTTCTTCTACCACATCCTTTGGATGAAGAACCTAAACAAAAGGTGAAAATTCATCAACTAATTTTTATTATTCTATAATAAGGGCGATTAAATTGAAATAATGGAAATTGAGTGAGTTATGATATCCTCTAGTATTATATCCACGTAGTTAATTCATCAATCTAGTCACACAAATGTGTTTCTTTCTAATGTATCTATTCGAGATCCTTCAATGATTTTCTTATTGATTCAACAAGATGAGTTCAATAAAAAAACCACAAAATTTTCCATCATCTCTATAAATTTATTCTTAAAACAAGACAATATGTATCATGATATGATAATACTTTAAATAATCAATGATCTGTCATCCCAACACATGAACATTTTTGGGAATATGTCATTATTTTTCATAATTATTCTCTAAAGGAGTCTATATGATCAGAGATTTTATTTTATTTAAAATTAGCCTTATTGGTATCATGTATATTAATTTATTAATCATCCAATATGATGATGAAGAATGAAAATGTGTCTCGTTAAATTCACCCCAAACTGGTACATCATTTATCATCCACTTCAAAGGGTTGACCACCTAAAAAACATTATCATGCTATTTGGATATTCATTACTATAATGAAATCTATTACTTGGATTCTCCCCTATGTACTGAATCAACAAAATCACTTCCATAGATATGGGTCTTGGTTAAGTACATGTCTTGTCCACATTATGGATTGTCCCATTCAATACAGAACACAAATAAGAATCCACCAATGAATAGAAATGGTCATAAGATAGGAAGACATGGTATCGATTGGAAGAAGAATGAATTTTTTTCTATAGAAACTCATAAATCAAAGAGATGATTAGGGAAATAATCTAGGAGGTCATTCCCATTTCAATCCAATTAATGAAATATGATAATTTGACTGATTATAGAAAAAAGGAGAGACATCTCAAAGGGATGTATGGATCACATATAATCAACTAATATATGTGATCTGTAAGAATCCCTATCTGAGAGAATGATTTTATATAACATCACATTGAAAAAATGACATCCATTATTAATAAATATCCT
Organism: Viscum album; assembly: GCA_963277665.1. NCBI lineage: Eukaryota > Viridiplantae > Streptophyta > Magnoliopsida > Santalales > Viscaceae > Viscum > Viscum album. The sequence continues at coordinate 1,065,376,865 of OY728140.1, forward strand.
AATAAATGTATCATATTACATGAACATAAAATGGTTACACCATCCCAATATATCAATAACCTCAATGGAACCTAATAAAATTTTATTGATCATGTAAACATTTAATAGTTGTAGATATAATGAATCATAAGGTATATCAGTAGTGTTCTGATATATAAAAAACTAAAACATTTATTTGATACATTAAAATAATATTTTTAATGGACCAAAAATTCTGTAGGGGATGTATCCTTGTTATAAATGGCCAAGGATATGATTAAGGTGAGAAATAGTTGGAATGACATCATTAATTTCTATCCTATCATAAAACTAAGATGCAATGACAATCCTTAAACATGAATTCCTAATAATGAATCACTGGTTATGAAAATCAATCCATTAATAACATTTCTAAAAGGTCAGCTGGCCAAAGGCATAAGGAAACTGTGGTCTCACTCAATATCCCCATAAGGCAAACACTCCAACATCCAGAATGTCATAATATAATCTCGTACTATTTTGAACATTTTTTAAGGCCATCAATTAGGGTGTATAGAGGTCATCTCAGACCCGCTACAACTAAGGGAGATATTGATCGAATACTTAAAAAATGAGTGATAAAAGATTAATAATCTTATATAACAACACCTTCATAATGGATAAAATGTCCCTTTATAAGTATGGTGTTTTTTAGGGTCATCCCAAACATTAAAATATGTAAATATTTCATTGTTCATATCCCAGGTAAGAGGTATTCCTCCTAACTCAAAAACAACAAAAAGGATGATCGCTACCTTTCCATGGGACAAATTAAAATAGTTACTAGTATAACACCAACTACTAATAATCACTCATAGGAAGTGCAATATATGGTACATAAAAGACTTGTAAATCCATTTTTAACATATAATTAGTTGAAAAAATGTTTTTAAAATAATTCTGAGAAACACTACATTACCCAAAACATCCATGTCCATTCCTCAATGATGTTACCACAATGTCACAAGTCCCATATTGAACTATAACCACCTACAAAATATTCAATGTTAAAACTAGTATGGTCAAATGACTATTTGAAATAATTTTATGGGAGATATCATTATAATTTATAAATATAGGGTATTTATCTAATATATATGATATTCCATGGAGTGATTCCATGTCCAATTGAAAGTTTTCAGAAATTTTTTTTTGATTAAAATCAAGTAAAGAAAATAACAAGTAGGATGGTTTATTTTTTATAGGAAAATAAATCTTAGAATAATATGGATGAATAAATCCATAAAAAGGTATCATTTGAAATAGTGGATAGTTTTGAATATTAGAAAATATAAAAACCATTAAAACCTCATTTTCATAGATCATTTGAAATAGAGGGTTGGTATTATGATTCTTTGTAATAGATTCCCTTGATAAATCTTTTTTAGAATATATATGTGAATTTGAATCCATCAACATAAGAATATGAAACATATATAAGAGTGAGATAAATCCTTAAGTAAAAGAACAATTACAGGAAATTTGTATCATTGGCATAATCATGTGAACCATCTGAACAATATAATGGTTCAAGATCACATGTATAATTAGTGGACATGATGTTCATGTGACCCATGTAACACCTCTTGATCATTAAATCTAGTTATCTACGTTTTGATAAACTGACCAATATAGGTTATACTAGAAGAATATTGATCAATTTATCAAATGATATTGTGTTTTTAGACCACCAAAAGTGTGTGACATAACCCCATAATAAAATTCATGTAGTAATGAAAAGGAAATTATTTTTGATTAAGTAATTCATAAATAAATCACATTTTTTATAAGATGGTTCCATTTTTTTTATCAGAAAAACCAATTTCTTGAAGTATGATTGTTACGCAGTTCTTGAAAATAATTACTATGATCTAGGAACATGGGAAAAATGTCACAAAATCAATGGAAATATGAGTCACTAGAGGAATGGATTACACCCTCACTCCCTTATTTATAGTGACCTCCATGCAATACGAATAGTCTCCCAGAAGACCAATAGTTGCTTGGGACACTATCTAATAGAATCCACAATGACACAAGAAGGTGTTTATTTTACTTATATCCATGACCATGTCCCTATGGTCCTCACATCTAGGGGGAATTTTTAACATCTTTAAAATTGTAATTATAAATTCTAGGATCAAGAAAACTCCCAATGCATAAGTATTATATTATCATTAAGTTAATGTAAGGATATTTACAAGTAAAAAATGATCAGATCACTATGTTGTGAAAATTAAATGACCATTATGAGGATAGGGGATCACATGCGCCCATGTGTACACATGATTAAATGACCCTAAGAATGACAGATGAGTTATTGGTTCTCTTTTAATGATCTATCGATGATCACAGAAATCCCATTCAATAATACCTCATGTCTATGAAAAGGTTTCTAGAAAAGTGATGATGATCACTTGAAGGCTTTTGGATATGCTTCTTCTATTAGGAGACATGTCAATTGATAGATTCTAGAAAATCATCTAAATAAAATATTAAAATAAATGATAAAAATGTTAGAATAATTATGTAAATGATGTCATTATTATTTTATTGTGAAGGGATCATATGAATCACTTTATCTATTTAATGATCACATTATATCCATAATGACATGATATACATGAAATAAAGATGCCATTGGGTATGTCACATTCAACATCAGAAGGACCTAAAATGTTTCTAAATGATAATATGATTCCCCTTCATATCCAAATAAAATCCAGGTGAGTATCCGTTTTAATTCAATCATTATTTGGACAGATCTTTAATTGATCATGGAATGCACCATAAAAAACTAGAGAGGCGAAACATGATAATTCAAACATCCCATCATCAGATAAAATATTGACATTATGACACCATGATAAACCACCAAGGGAAATATCATGTAAAATAGAAAAACAAATCTGCAAAAAGGAACCATTACAAGAAGGGGATTTTACCAATTTTTCAAAAAAGGACCTCAGATGATCCAATTTGATCTCACAAAATACCCCAGACAAGAATAAATTTATCATGAGAAATCAGCATTAGTGGGTGTCCAAGTCATGTGATGCATCATGGAATTTTCAGCATGATATTTTGAATGTAATTTGACATATGTAATTGATTATGAGAATTTATAACTCTGAGTTTTTTTTAAAATAATAAATATGTTAGATTTCATACATAATACATCACATTAATTTTCAACAAACAAATACATATTGTAATTTAAACAATATCATTATAACATAGTCATTATAATGATGGGTATGCACATTATTAGATGAATTTGTAAAATATGGTTTATGAATTTATATATGATAAATTTTTAGTGTCAATTAATTATAAATGAAAATAATTCTTTTGGAAAAAAATAAAAGGAAATTTTATTCTAGAAAAATATTTATGTGTGACGAAGTATGATTATAAATAAATAAAAAAATATTTTTTGGTTATATTAATGATATATATATATACAATATTCAATATAATGTTAAAAAATTATCTTATATGTATTATAGATATAATTTTTTTTCCAATGTTATGAATAAAAGGAGTATTTTTCTAAAATAGTAGGTTTACCATTTTTAATTGTTAACATATGTTATATCATGTTTTGGAAATTTTATGAATTTTATTTGAAAAAGCTTCTTCATTATAAGTAGAGTGTCAATATTTACTTCAGTTTAATATTATGTATTTTTTTGGGATAATTTATATATTGATGAAAAGTGAAGAATACAAAATGACAGTTCAAAACTACATTTTCATCATATTTATTTATATAGTTATATTATGATTTTAATTGGTTTTAATAAATAATTAAATTATTTTTTTATAATTTAATCCAATTTAGGCCATTGGAATCATTTCATATTTAAATTGGATATAAAAACATTATGAACACTTGAGAGTTTTTACATTATATACTTGTTTTCGTAATGCATCAACGTGATTAATTTTAAAATATTTTTAGCCAAATCTGTGTTTTTAATTTTAGAAAATGTAGATAAAAAATTGTAATCAGTGGGATATTTATGATCTGATTGGAACAATATAATTTTTAAAAAACATTAATGTCAACCATATTAATTATTTTTATTACTGTACTTATTGGTAAACCGGGTAATAAAGTGTAAACATAATTTTATAAATTACCCTTCTACATGTCATAATTTTATATAATGAGTTTTTATCTATAGTAAATAATTATTTTGGACAAAATATTACTTGTGGAGTCTAAATTTGTATCTAAAAGGCATTTATAATATTATATACAATGAAAATGTATATTTTTTCACACTTTTAATTTTAATAAGTATTTTCTTAATATGAGGTTATACATAAGATAAATTATACTATAAATATAAATTGTAAATTAAATGTATTTATAATCATCATGATAGTTTTTTTTTATTATTATAGGGTGGAAATTCTAAATTCTATGCATTAATAATGATGATGCAGTAATTTATTAATAAAAGTAAACATTAAATAAATGATTTTAAAACTAATAAAGAAATAAAATTTGATATAATTAATTTAATGAAGGACTATTATGGATAAAATTGATATGTTTAGTATGATTTGATACTATTTTTTTGAATATAAAATTTAATTATGAAATTTTTTAAAAGGTGTGTATTCAATAGTGTCAAAAATTATATTATTTATACTTTAGATGATAAAATATTTTTTAAAATGAAATATAATCTATAAAAATAAAGGATTTAGAAAAATAATTGGCATATATCTTAAAATTTCTTAACTGACTCATTTATTGGTATTTATTTGGTCGTGGTTTTTATATTTACCATAAAAGTGTAATTTACATGATAATATGGTAAGTGTTAAAAAGATAAAAACAAAAAGTTAATGATTAACAAAAATAAAAACCTACTTAACATTCAAAAGATAAAATAAAATTGACAGAGAATTATTTTATCATAATCTTAACTTAATTTGGATACATTTTTAATATAAAATTAATTTAATTTAATTTAATACTTTGAATCATTCCAAGAGTTCCCATATGATCTCTTATAAATGGGATTTACTTTTTATAATTTCATGAAAAATTCAAGACCACATTGGTCAAGCCAATATATAACCATTTATATTCTTAGAATCCATCCCCATATTCTATTGTCTATATTTTAGGCATGACTCCAAACTTATATGTGTTAAGGTGTAAATCAAAACAGATAGTCTAAAGTAGATGTATCATTTTTAATTAAGTGTTTTTATTTAATTTTTTCCTCATATTAATTAAAATATTCTTAAAAAAAGTTTAAATTAAAAACTATGTATCCAAATTAGAATTATTTGTTATTATGTTACAATCAATCCTATAAACATATCTTTATTCATCAAATGGTAAAGAATTACTCATTTGTTCATACATGTGAACCATCATATCCACGACCTGATATAATTCATTTTCTATCACATTCTATCAATACTATTGATTATTATGGAATTAATATTTATATATGATTTTCATGACATGATTTTCATTATAATATAATAATATATAAATTATGTTCATATTTTTTATACACATGAAAATAATAACGTTGTTCAGGCATACATGTGAACTATCACATCCACAAAGTGATGTGATTTATCTTTCATAACCACATCACATGGATGATATATATAAGTGTATTTAAATTATTAATATGATATTAATGATAAAATAATAATTACTTTCTTTCTATAATGATCATGAAAAAATGAAAAAATTACTCTTGGGTTCATACGGCTTACCCTCTCCACGATTCATACATAGGCCATTTTTATATCCATATTTCAGGAATGGTTTTTAATGTATTATTTAATTATAATAATTATTTTTTACAATTAATAATCCTCTATAAATGATATAATAATTACCAATTTTGACTATATACATCATACCATTGTCAATTTGGATATATGAACTGAATATCGTCAAAAAATTTGACATGATATTATATAATTATATAGTTATTAAAATATGGAAACAAGTTATATAAAAGGTATAATAAGAATAAAAAACTATCATGAATGTAAATAATTAACATAAGGTTGTTATTTTTGATAATAAATATCATAATTGATGAATCTGACTCAATGTAATGGAATTTGTCTCAATCACCTTCCATTGAGACCTATTTTGATGATATATACACACCTTCATTTAAAGTGTATAAAAACCTCTGATGAATGTTAATACCAATAATTTTTTTCATAAATATATAAAATTTTATGCATTTTATATAGAGATTTTTCTATTCATTATTAATGAAAATGAATTTTTTGTATCGTATTTTTTGGAAATGATGTTTCTACAACCATTAAATGTTATTTGATATTTGGATTCCTCTATAAGACTTATTTTTGAAAAGATAACCACCTAAATTATTCCATTTTTTGGTATTCTAGTATTTATTTTGAAAAAAAAACTTTATTGATTATTTAAATACCAAAAAATGATTTCCTATTGTTGAATGTGAGATTTTATGAGTGAAATGATGAAAATTAAAATAATTCTTTTTTTATGAATATATAATGGTTCTTGGAAATTTGAAGGGTGGTTATGTGATTAATAATGGATGGGTGGTTTTGTGATAAACCAAGGATGGGTGGTTATGTTATAACCTTTAATGAATTGGGTATGGAAGTCAGACATATAGATATTCAATTTTTAAGAGTGAAATATATGGAAGTTGACTGCAAAACTTTTTAATTTATAACAGAAAAATGTATAATTACATATAGGGTTACCATTATCTATTTCTATATTCTTCATATTATTTTGTGGTACTATTTTACATACAATAAAAATGTATGTATTGCGGTTATTTTGCATGTAATGTATTTACAAATGTGTTTTAGGACAAAAATTAGCACTTTAAGGAAACTTTTTCTTGGGGTTTATTATTTATCAAATAACTATTGTTTTTATTCTTCTTATATCCCTTATAGATCATTTTATCCTCATACCATGATTTATAATGTTTTTCATTGGACATAAGAATGTGTATGGATTTTGAGGTGTCATTTTTAATGGCATGAAGAGCTGTCGTAAAAGTGAATATACATTATTTATATTTTATTATATTATGGAAAGAAGTATAATATTAAAATATTTCCATAGTGTATAGTTATGGTTTTATTATGTATGATTTATAACATAATTTTGAAAAACTCTTAACCTAAATAGATCTCAATCTAAATGAAAATATATTTCAAGACTAAAACTCATGATTATATGAAATATTTGAGGACAATTACATATACTTGGTATTAATAGAAATTATCAGAAAACATTAGAGTTTAGGATAGTGTAAATAGAATTCAACTATTAAATTTTACATTATAGTTAAGATGAAATTATTTATCACAATTAGATTACCATATTACATCTTTTGAGATATGTATGTTCAGAATTGGTTTCCATAGAGGAAACATGGCCCATGTGATGGGATGGGATCGAGTGGAAAATATACTTTTAAATCATCATCCAATGATGGTTTATATCAAAAAAGAATTGTTTTTTGTTGTTATGGATTATTTTTCAAAAGCTATAAATGGTCGTGGAATCATGCTAGAGATGAACCTGATGTACCATGAAGGATAATTCCTATAGTGGAACATTTCATGAGGAAGAATCACAAAACATTTAGAGGATCATGTAAACCTATTATAACTATAGGATAGATTAAATCCCTAGAAATGATATATGACTTGATGGGTTATTTAGAAAACCAGAAGTTATCTCTTCTAATTTTATATTTTGATGTTGATGTGGATCAGCGGTGTTCAGTTGTTAAAATTATAATATGAATGGAATTGATTTATTCCATTGAAAAGAATGAATTTATGAATATATTTCATGAGATATACTTTCCTATGGTTTTTTGACTTAGGATGGAAAAAAATTAATTGAATTGAGACAAGAGGAAGAAAATTCAGTGGCTTCGTATAAATAAAACATCACATGTTATTCAAGGAACACAATAATATTATCCTGTAACATGATAGTATGATAAATTAGTTTTACACAGGATTTACCATTAGATTTCTATGTTAATTAGCTACTTGTGAGATTAAATTCTATAAAAAACTATTTTGATGTGCCTAAAATTTTGAAATGGAGTTTTGTAACGATCTTGTTTCTAGGAAAAGAGGAAAAATAAGATGCACATTTGTTAGGGGATGAAAATAGATTGATTAAATAATACTAAAGGTAATAAATCCAAATTCCCATTTTGGGATAATTGTGGTAATGATTTCTATATAATTTCTTAGAAAGATTATGAGGTTCTTTTGATGTGTTATGATTTGTTATATATATTGTGACTGTAATAGAGATGATCAAAAAATAAAATAGAAGGAAATGATTAGATGTTTTATTTGCAATGAGTCTAGATATTTTACTATAATTTATCCTAAGTCTCTTACTCATGTAAAAAATTAACATTATTGGAAACAAAATGGTGTTTAAAAACATATTCTACTAGTATAATTGATGTTCAGACATCAAGTCACGTGATATAATCTCTAGGGAGCTCATTATTAATCGAAGAACTCCCTATGATCAAGGATATAGACACTTCTTGTATGTGTTTAAGTGATTTGATCATACATGATTAAGAAACTTTATGGAATTTGTTTATCATGGATTAATTTTATGTAATTTATTAGTTTATTGAGTTGTATTCATTGACTTTTGGACATGAATTTTAAGGTATTAATAAACCATGGGTTCTATAGAATCATTATTGCTTAAAGTTGTTCTCAGGGATGTTTTCTATATGATGATGAAATAGTACTTATGGAATGAATATCCAACTATTAATTATATTTTGTTATATAAGTTGATACTAAAATAATTCCTCAACTCTATGGAATGGTTCTAAAATCCAAAACATTAACTATTTACTGTTATTACTATAAAATCAATAATATTTTAGCTAATCAAAGAAATTTGGTTTATGGTTTGTTAACATTCTCTAGAGGGTGTTTTCATCACTTTTTAGTAGTACATGATGTTTAATTTATTCATCCATATTTATGTTTTCAAACATAGATCCCAAAAATTTGTTTTACCATCTAACTTTTTTACGCTTCTTTTTATTAAAGTGCATGTTTAAGTAATAGTTTTCTGATGTGGGATTTTAGTAAATGTATTTTGAAAATTCAAACCCCCAGTTTTTTATATGGATTTGAAATTATAAAAAAAATTATTGAAGGGGGTAGAATGTAACATCCAGAATTTTTTAAAGGAAACACTATATTCGATAGCATATGTGATACACCAAGTCAAGATTAAATGAATAACTAGATATTATTATTTAAATGTAATTTTTATAACCTATCCATTAGAGTGTAGGTTATGAATAATATTAATATAATTATGAGATTATGGTTTATGGATTTTTATATAAATAAACATTTAATGAAGAATTAGCTTTAAAAGAAGATAAAACATAAAAAAAAATTAAAAGTGATTGTCTTTCTAAAAACAATTTCTGTGTGAAAAAGAATGTTTATAAAATAATAAAATCACTCTTTTTAAATTCTATTAAAATTAATTATATTATATTAAAAATATAACTTTTAAATCTCATCTTATAATATATTTTATACATGATATAATGAAACATTCAATTTCATTCATAAAAAAAGTATTCGTAAAAAATGTAGGGTTTACATCATCTTAATGGTTAAACGGTTTTAAACTAGGGTTTTGAATTTTAATAATTATTTTTGAAAAAATGGTTAATATTAAGAATAAGAGTATCAAAATTTAGTTTTGTTGATTATTTGGAATATTTATACGATCTTTCATATGTTGGTGAATATTGAATAATACAAATATATTAGTTAAAAACATCCTTCTCATTAAATTTATTTATATATTTTAATTATGTTTTTAATAATTTTTAATGTTTTATTAAATCAGGATTTTATCTATAAATCAAATTTAGTTAATTGGAATCAATTTCACATTGAAATTGGAAATAAAAGATTCGTGTACTATTATATTTTTTTACATAAAAACAATATTTTCTCGATTAGTCAACGTGATTAATTTTAAATTAATTTTATTGAATTATTTGTTTTGGATTTTGAAAATAGGTCATAAATGGTTATAATTAGTATAATATTTCTGATGATAAATTTGTGGAAATGCGGAGACAACTCGCTCGACGACTCTCGGGTGATCTTTGGTCTGACGATCAACAGAAAATCCACTGGAATGATATTAAGATCTTAAGGAAGTCTTCCTTCTACCTTCAAAGGTGACGGCTAAGGGTGGGGGGAATTCTTCGAATCTTATGGATGCAGCGAAAGAAGATGCGAGGATCTCTAAGAAGAATTCTGAGGGTTCTGCTTCCCAGAATAGGTTTTTTTCTGAATCTCAGCATGAATACACCTCATTACATAAACGGATTACCAAGGATGGCTCTATTGTGTTTATGGAAGCGAGTCCAAAAATGTTGGAAGCCCATATTGATTAATGATGGTTGTTCCTCCATTATAGATTATCAGGAACTTGGAGTGATACCCCTTTGAGTATTGATGAAGTGTGGGATTGTTTATCTCAGAGCTAGGGATTCACTGATTGGCATTTGATCTCAATTGGTAGAGGTACATTCCATATTGTTTTCCGTCAAAGGAACTACAAAATTTTTCCTAGTGTTTTAGACTAGTTTCGCTAAAAACATGTTACATTACGGTTCAAAAGTGTGATCCCTTAGAAATTCCTCTTGTAATTAAGAACTCCTTCACCAAAACATGGATTCGAATTAGGGGTTTGAATTGGTTTTCCTGGAATCCGTTTATTTTGTGGGAGGTTTCCTCTACTATTGGTTGTCCAATTAAGGTTGAAAAGTAAATGGATCATCCTATGTATGGTCACATTTCTCATTTATTGGTAGAGATTGATTTAGCTCATGTTCTTACTAACATAGTTTTCCTTGTTGTGGGTGAGATTAGGTTAGAACTAGATAAACAATATGAGAGGTTACCTACTTTTTATAAGTCTTGTCTATGCATTGTCCATTATCTTGCACAATTTCACAGGAATTTGAAATTTTAACTATGTAAATCCTTGGGTCATGCAAAAAATCAGTGTAAGAAGAAACAATTTGATCTTAATGGTATTAAGAATGTTTTCAAGAAGAAGGATCGTCACAATGATGGAATTTACTCATTTTTTGATGTAGTCCAACAAGGTCTATCAAACCCTAATGAATTTAGGCAACCTAGTAATGATGATGTTGTGTTGGTGATTGGAGGATCATTGGATCATGCTAACTTTGGAGTCACTAGGGGTCTAGATAATTGGTCCTTGGCTGATGTGGCTGAAGAGGAGGAAGGGAATCAATCTTAGCATGAGGCTACTATCCAGAATAAATTAAATCAAGCGTTATAACCCACTACACTAGCCTCTAATTTTAGGAAGGGTAAGATGAAGATTTTGGATGCTGATGGATTCCAATTGGTGATGCTTATGAATATGAGGGCATATCCAAATTTTTAGGATGAGGTGTAGATAGCCAATGTGGATTCTCGAATGGAAGTGGATATTATGTGGTACAATGCAGTTGTAGGAGATTTTGATTTACAATAGGGGATTTAGGTTGGTGTGATGGTGGATGATTCTATTCAGACGTTCAGTGGCCCGCAAGGTGTTCCCGGGGGAGAGGGCCTGCTCTAATCATCTGCATCTAAGCTGGGTGATTTTCTGGTAGGATCTCCCACTACTAATTTGGAGGATGTTACTACACCTAGTCATGTAGAGGACCTCATATGATCTCTTCCAATGATTATGGATTGGGGGGTGGGACTAATTTGGATGTTATTTCAATGGTTCCAACTAGTAATGTGGCATTACAAGGACCTGTAAAACTAGATGTCAATTTCTTTTCAATGATAGAGTCTATTAATACTCTTGAGTATGATTTTCTTAATCTTGAAGGACTCATTAATGTAGGATGCAGTAACAGAATGTGTTCTTCCTCGAAACCAACACTTTTTGATAGTTTGGAGACCCCAAATGAAATGGACCGTCCTTTTCATAATGTTTCACATTCTTGTATTGTATTGCATGACCCAATGGATGCACAAGAGGCTCCTCAAGACCTACATGATGAGTTTCCTCAGGGTAATGCTCCCAAAAAATATATCTCCTATATTGAAATGTTAATTGAAAGATGCATGGGGATGTTTCTCATGAAGAAACTTAATTGAACACTATAGTGGTTATGGTAATAGATGATGGACCAATGATGTAATGTGGAAGAGGGTTCCATCCAGCTTATAGAGGCGAATCTCGGGGTCACATCTGGCCTAGAAAAAGGTAATAGTTGGGTATTTGAGGTGTTTTTTAGTTCGATATTTGGGTGTGGTGTTTCACATGTAAGAATTTCTTCAAGTCTGTTGTACCATTACACTATTTGAAGAAATTTTTGGGGTCATGGGTTTGGGTTTCTGAACCCATGGCATAGCTGCTTTTAGTAGTATAATATTTTTGATCTAATAGAATCAACTTAATTTTGTAAATATATAGAGAGTTACATTAGTAATTATTTATTATAGCATAGTTAATTGTAAATAAAATAATAAATTATAATATTTATAATTTAAATTTTCTTAATAATTGTAATTCTTTCATTATATAATATTTTTCTATATAAAATCATTTTTTGGACTAAATATCACCATTGGGAGCCATTTAGAAGAAAATAAAAAATTTATAATATTATATTCCATTAAAATTTCAATTCTGACACACTTTTATTTTTAATAAGTAAAATAAAATTAATATAAAGATATATATAAATTAAATTAAACTAAAAATATAAATTATAATGATAATTGTTTTATCATTATCATGATATTTTATTTTTAATTGTTACGGATGAAATAATTAAATTAATGGATTTCATAATGATTATGAACTAACTGATTAAGTAAAGGAATTATCATGAAATGATCTTGAAAATAATTACATATATATAATTTTGTGCAATTAATTATATAAAATAATTTCATGGATGAGTATTATTTGTTATCTATGATTTACTAGTTTTTATTCAATTTTATAATGTTTTCTTGAAATTTTTAGAAATTAATGTAATGAATAGAATTGAATGTGAATTTATATTTACTTTAAAATATATTTTTTCTAAAAGATATAATATGTATATAAATAAAATATTGAGATAATTAAATATGAAATGTTCTAAAATTTCATAAATGACCCATTTCAATGTCTTTGATAATAGTAGTTTAATCATTATAAACCGCAAGCTCTAAAATTACATAAAAAACACGACAAGACATAAACAAGATAAAACAAAATGAAAATAATTAAAATGATAAAAAAATCAAATATATTTTTCATTGTGGGAATGTATTTTGACCCAAATATACCATATCTTCAACATATCTCAATTCAGAGCCTTTCAGAATAGAAAAGGAATTTATATTAATTAAATTATTTTTTGAATTCCAAAAGTGCCCCTCCCATCTCTTATATAAGTTAAAAACATGTTGTTATTTATTCACACATAAAATTAAATTTATTCAAAACACTCTCTTTCCATATGCCTTTCATGAAACCGTCCACAAATTCTAAGGTTTTAATCAAAGGAGATAGTCTGAAGAGGAGGTTTCATTTTTAATTAAGTGTTTCATATATATTTCTTATTTATCCTCCCCATAATCCTTTTAATCCATAATGAAATAATAACTCAAGTATCCTAAATTTATTGATATGCTATTATGTTAATATCATCATCTATATCCATCTCCTATTCCATCAAATGGAAAAATAAATAATCCTTTCAAGAAACATGTGAACTGACCAATCCAAAAACTAATATAATTTTTTTCCACCACTGTCTCTCAAGACAAGTTATAATGATGAAAATAATGTTAATATATTAGGTAAATGACATATTTATAATGATAATATAATATAATATCAATTATTTTCTTATTTATCATGAAAATTATATTTATAACATCATTCCTACGTATGTGTGTACTATCACCTCCAAATAAAGATGTGAAACGTATTTCATCATCACATCTAATGGATGGTATATATAAATGTTTTTAAATGATTAATATGATATTAATGATATTATGATCATTAATAAAAGGTTTAATATTACATATATTTTTTCTTATAATGATCATTCAAAAATGAAAATGATTCTCATGTGTACGTATACCATACTGTTTTCATGTGTAAAGACCCGTAAAATTCAAGGGAAATTGTTTCTTAATTTTCTTTAGAATTTTACAAGAGCACGGTTTCTGACGGCACCTGATTCCGAGGCCCGGAGTGCCCGGAATTAATTTCTGAAGTTTGGCTCGGGTACGTTCAGTGAACGAACGAGCGGGAATTCCTAACTTTTGATCCGGTGCTCGGAATTGAAATCTGAGGGCACCGATGAACTCGCAGCGCCGATATTCGCTTAAAGAGACCTTTTCGGGAGTTGCGTTTGTTGCGAGTTGAAAGTTAGTTTTGGGGTTTTTCAGTTAAGTTAAATAAAATTGTGTAAGACAAATTTTATGTTAACTTATTAAAAACCTACCAAAGGAGGTTGGAAGTGGGACCCACACCCACTTAACCTCCCTTGGGAGGATTAAGTGTGGTGGGGCCCACACGAACCCCTTTTTCTTTTCAAATTCTCTCAACATCGTTAACCCCCCTCTTTAATGGCTTAAGTTACTTATTTAATTTTGGGGAGTTAAACTCTTTTGAATTTCAAACATTTGAAATTCTTTTGAGTTATGTGTGAATAAAATAAGATGTAATCTTATTTGTTTTTGGGTTGTTTTGTTTATTCCCTTGAGAGCTTTTTGAGAGCTCCTCTTCGTCTTCAAGCTCTGACGAAGAACTAAGAACGCTCAACTCCGACGAAGAACGACGCCTCTCTTCTTCGTCCTCGGTGTCAACAAAAGGGAATGCCGCTTCCTCCTCGGACCTTCTTCGTCGGCAAACGAAGATCCGCCAACGTCGTGTCTCTTCGGGCATAACACTTCGTCAACGGATTTGACGAATGACGACCGCGACGCCCGACCTCCGCGACGCCGTCTTCCGCGGAACGTAGACGAATCTCGAACCTTAAACCAAGGTAGGGGTTGTCGATTTCTTTTGGTTTCTTTTTTTTTATTTTTTTATTCTTGATCGTGATTCTATCAAGACTAACGTGTGACTTGATTTATTTTAAGTTGCGTTTTGTTTTAAAGTGAGGGGGGCCGGACCGCACGAACACGGCCGAACCCCCTCCAACGTTCATGTTTATTCATGCGGGTGGAAGCAAGTAGCGTGGTGCCGTCGCACCACGCAGATGATCGTACAATTAATTTACGCGGCACCGTCGCGCCACGCCGAGGAAAAATCTTCAAGAACGCGACACCGTCGCGCCGCGTTGAAAAGAATCGAAGCACGGCGAAGGGGCGCGGTGCCGACGCACCGCGCCGGATGACGAACGCCACGGCCGGTTCCGGGCCGCGGCGGGACGAGAAGACCGCGGCCGGTTCCGGGCCGCGGCGGGACGAGAAGACCGCGGCCGGTTCCGGGCCGCGGCGGGACGAGGAGACCGCGGCCGGTTCCGGGCCGCGGCGGAAGGGAAGACCGGCGGCCGGGCCGCCGGCGTCGGAAGCCGAAGAAGGGGACCGGAAATTCCGGTCCCGTTTGAGAAAACTGGCCGGCCAGCTGGCCGGCCGGATGACTTAAAACCGGGGAATTTAATTCCCCGGCCAACCCTTAAAAACCCCCCTCTTTAAGAGGGGGGCGGTTCTTTAAGGAGGGGGGGGGCAGCAGCCCCCCGGTTTTCCAATTAGCGGGCCCCCTGGAAGGGGGGCCGTTTGTTAAAACGGCGCGGCTTAGCCGCGCCGCCAATCCAAAAGCGGGGGCTTGATTGCCCCCGCGTGCCGCCGCCTCGCGGCGCCGGGCCGCCGCGGCCCGCCGCGCCGCCGCGCCGCCGCCCGCCGCCGCCGGCCCCCGCGCCGCCCACGGGGGGTCGGGCCGGGTCGGCCCGGACCCAGACCCCCCGTTTCGAAACAGTTTTGGTTTTTGGCTCATAACTTGAGCCTCGGACCTCCGAATGACGAACTGTCTGCGGCAACGCGATCCTTGGATCGAGACGGTCGTTTCGGTATATCGCACTCAAGGTTTCAGATTACTTTGAGTTCGGCCGGGTTGGTTCGTTCACGAAACCAACCGGGCTTTCGGAGCGGAAACGCTCATATCTTGAGCTACGAACGTCCGATTGACGCGCCGTCAGTCGCGTTGTGTTCCTCTTAGTGAGACGGATCTTTTGGCATACTCCGCCCGAGGTTTGGACGCAGGTGGAGTACGGTCGGGTTGGTTTTGCCTTAAAAACCAACCGGGCCCCGGAGACGAAAATGCCAATAACTCTCAGACCGGGCGTCCGATCGACGCGCCGTCTGTTGCGTTGAGTTCCTGTTGACAATACGGAACTTTTGGATACATCAACTCTGGTCTTTGTGACAGTTTATGTATCAGCCTCTCGGCTCGTGGAGCGGACCCTCCGAATGATCTTGCTGTGTGCGGAAACCCTAACGCTGGCTGCGACTAAGACTACTGCTACGACTGCTACTGTGACTTCGACGACGACAGTACAGAGATCCTGTGTGGATTCGACGACGACGACTACAGCACTCAGCGATCCTACGTGGATCAGTGCTACAGGTTCTCTGTGAGCCCGATCCTGTGTGGGTCCTTGCGCTCAGCGGTTCTGTGTGAGCCAGCGCCTACAGGTTCTGTGTGAGCCCGATCCTGTGTGGGTCTTCTGCGGGGGTTAGTTACCTATCGATCCTTCGTGGGTCCGACGACTTAGATGGATCAGTGATCATCTTTATCGTCCTTGAAGAAGTATACCTGTGTGAGCTGAATCCTGTTGTTTTCCTGTGTGGATTGTGTTGTGCAATCCTGTGTGGATTATGTTTTGCTTTCCTATGTGGAATACGTATACTTTCCTGCGTGGACTGAGTTGTACTTGGGCTCAGAGGTTGGAGCGTATTTTTAATTGATGACTTAGGTATATGTATGGGCATATACCTAAGCAGAGTCGGTTGTTACTTCGTGAATATACTTTTCTTCGTGGTTTATCCTTTGTGGATTTGAGAGACCTTCAGGGGTCTCGGGGTCCCTACTGAGTAGCTTATACTCACCCCTGCACGGGCTTCGCCCGCACTACGTTGTGTTGGTTGCAGACGACGGACAGCGTTGACCTTAGCTGAGGCTTGCAGAGCGGGACGGTACCCGGAGGTGGACCACTGGGTGAGACGTGCACGGAGCGGACGGTGGGACCCGTGGAGCTGAGGAGCTATCTGTACCCACCCTTCAGGTGGGATTTCCAGTGGACAGCTCGGAGTAGCGGCTTTTACTTTTCAGTTGCTGTTTTTCCCTTTTCGAGTTGTACTTTACTTTCAGTTTGGGTTTGTATACTGGGCCATTTACTTTTCCGCACTTTCAGTTGTACTCTGCTTGCTTAGTGTTTACTTTCCGCTTGTTTACTCTGTGGTGTGTGTTTACTTTTCAAAGGCAATGTCTTCCCTTTTTACCGGGATCTACGCCTTGGTGCTAGTCGCCAGCGCCTGGCCTATGGAAGGCGGGCTTGGGGTAGTCACGGCACGGACCCCGAGGGCGGGTCGTGACAAATTGGTATCAGAGGAGTTCGGTTCTACCGCGAACTCTGATCTTTTCTATGTGAAGCAATAATGTTTAGCATATTGAGTGTGGTTATCAGTCTAGGGAGTCCAGTGTTGGTGTGGCGGCCAACGTATCCGTACACCAGGACCCTGACTTCTGATTTCCGACTTAATGCACGAAAACATTGATTGCGTGTGTGTTTCAAAGTTTTCTTTGTGATTACTTATATCAGCTCACCAGGTATACTGTTCTAACCGTGGCGCACCTGTTTCCTTTTCAGGATGGCCCCACGACGGCAGCCAGCTAGGGTTCCGAGAGTCGAGCGAGACGACAGCCCACCGAGCGACGAGGCCTCGGTGCAGGGCCCTTTTCCAGTAGTGGCACCGGCGGTAGCTTTACCCGCCGATCCCCCGATGCTTCCAGCAGCAGCCGCTGACGATGCACGTCACCTCAGCGCACTGCATGAGTTTCAGCGCCAGCGACCGCCCAGGTTTCGCGGGGAGACGGATCCCCAGGCAGCAGAGGACTGGCTGGAGGCAGTAGTTCGAGTGTTTAGGCTAGTGAGGACACCAGCAGACCTCATGGTGATCCTCGCTGCGAGCCTACTACACGCAGCAGCAGGACGATGGTGGAGCTAGATGCTCCAGGTGCACGATGAGGCATCTCTTCTTTGGACGGACTTTGAGAGCCTCTTCCGCTCGGAGTTCGTCCCAGCCACCCTTCGTGCGGTGCGTATCCAGGAGCTTCTACAGCTGCGGCAGGGCAGCATGACGGTCGCCCAGTACTCGGCGAGATTTACCGATCTCTCGCGCTACTCGACCGACATGGTACGAGACCCATTCTTCCGGGCCCGGACCTTCGAGCAGGGTTTGAGACACGAGATCAGGGCATCGCTGATCTCCCTCAGCATACCGACTCAGACAGGAGTACTGGAGCGGGCTCTTCTGATCGAGAGCATCCTTGCTGAGTCTACACCAGCACAGCGACCCACCGCAGGGCGGCACGTGGCAGAGTCATCTGCAGCAGGCAGTCGACGGATGACTCAGGGGTCCAGACAGACCAGACCTTTGGGCAGACGTTCTCAGGGCACTGGCTCAGCAGTGCGGGGCACACAGCGCGGAGCCAGTCTTACGAGAGGCAGACAGTGCTACTCATGCGGCGGACAGGGCCACATGGCTCGTGACTGCCCGACCCGCCGTGCCGAGGAGCAGCAGTCAGTTGATGGACCACTGAGGCAGAGGCAGAGGGTCGACCGTGGTGGTCCGTAGGGAGGAGGCGGACGAGGCAGAGGAGCTGGACGAGCAACGGGTGGTGGCCGACGCTTTGAGGCTCTACCACCACCACCACCAGGAGGTCCACCCCGACCACAGGGAGCTGGCGGGCAGCGACAGGCACAGCTCCAGGCAGCAGAGGCCTACGACCACTGCGCACCCGAGATGATTCGAGGTACTATCTGTGTCTATTCCACCCTTGCTGCAGTTCTTATAGACACAGGAGCGAGTCACTCTTTCATAGCCGCTGCCCTTGTTCGGAGCTCGGAGATTCCGACAGAGCCGTTGGCTCGATACTTACGGCTAGAGACTCCTACGGGAGCAGACTTGACGATTACGCACTGGTGCTGGCAGTGTGAGCTTACTCTAGGAGGCGAGAGCTTCGGCTGGGATCTTCTTGTAGCAGCGTCGAGGCCTTACGACGTCATCTTGGGCATGGATTGGCTGTCTACGGTCCATGCACAGATTGACTGTTTTAGGCGCAAGGTGCGATGTGTACGCACCGACGGGAGCAGGTTCACCTTCACCGGCGAGAAGGGAGCCTTAGCAGCACAGGATGGACTTCCGCTGAGGAGAGGACAGCCCATCACTCATCAGTTGGCTAGCCTTATCCTTGGAGCAGTTGACGTGCGGAGTCCTGGTTTTCCTGCAGTGGTGGATCAGTTTGCGGACGTTATTCCCGACGACGTTCCAGGGCTACCTCCTCGCAGAGAGGTAGACTTTTATATTGACTTGTACCCCGGGACAGCCCCGATATCCACTCCAGCATATCGGATGGCCCCCGCCGAGCTTCGAGAGCTACGGGTACAGTTGGAGGACTTGCAGGGCAAGGGGTTCATCCGACCCAGTGTTTCACCCTGGGCTTCACCGATATTGTTCGCCAAGAAGGCAGACGGGAGCTTGCGACTTTGTGTTGACTATCGTCGCCTGAACCAGGTGACAGTGAGGAACAAGTATCCGCTACCGAGGATTGATGACCTCTTTGATCAGCTCAAGGGAGCACGGTGGTTCTCGAAGATAGACCTCAGGTCAGGCTATCATCAGCTCAGAGTCAGAGACGAGGATGTGCAGAAGACGGCCTTCAGATGTCGGTATGGCCACTATGAGTTCTTGGTTATGCCTTTCGGTGTAACCAATGCTCCAGCAGTGTTCATGGCTCTCATGAACAGGATCTTTCAGCCATACCTCGATCGGTTTGTCGTGGTCTTCATCGACGACATTCTGATTTACTCTACGACAGAGGAGGAGCACGCCTATCACTTGCGAGTTGTCCTTGACACACTCCGAGAGCACCAGCTTTATGGTAAGCTCTCTAAGTGCCAGTTCTGGATACGTGAGGTCCACTTTTTGGGACACGTTATCTCTGAGGCGGGAGTTGCAGTGGATCCCGCGAAGATTGAGGCGGTGTTAGCATGGGAGCCACCCAGGAGCGTGACTGAGGTTCAGAGTTTCTTGGGACTAGCTGGATACTATAAGAGATTGTGCGGCTCCACGGCGTTCCATCATCTATCGTTTCCGATCGAGATGCCAGCTTTACTTCCCGGATTTGGAAGGGGTTGCAGGAGGCGTTCGGGACGCAGCTACGTCTTAGCACAGCTTTTCACCCTCAGACAGATGGTCAGACGGAGAGGACCATTCAGACTCTCGAGGACATGCTCCGCGCATGTGTCCTTGACTTTGGTCGTAGCTGGGAGGACCACCTACCTTTGGTGGAGTTCGCGTACAACAACAGCTACCACTCCACCATCGGGATGGAACCGTACGAGGCGTTGTACGGCCGACCTTGTAGATCTCCTTTGTGCTGGACAGACCCTGGGGAGTCAGCACTGGTGGGACCGGAGATGGTCCAGGCCACGACAAAGAAGGTCCAGGTCATCCAAGAGCGGATGAGGACAGCTCAGAGCCGGCAGAAGTCATACGCTGACAGGAGGCGGAGGCCACTGGAGTTCGAGGATGGCGACCACGTCTTTTTGCAGGTCTCACCTCGACGTGGTATTCGGAGATTTGGTCGAGGCGGCAAGTTATCTCCGCGCTGCATCGGACCCTTCCAGATTCTCAGCAGGATTGGCGAGGTGGCTTATCGCCTGGCTCTACCACCTCAGTTGCACCGGGTGCACGACGTCTTCCACGTATCCCAGCTGAGGAGATACGTGCACGACCCGACGCACATCATTGACCATGGGGAGCTTGACGTTGACGATGGGGCGACTTTTACGGAGGTCCCGTTGGAGATAGAGGATCGACAGGAGCGGGTCCTGCGTGGGCGATCGATTCCTCTTGTGCGCATCAGATGGCAGCACGGGAATCTCCAGGAGAGCACATGGGAGCGGGAGGCTCAGATGCGTGCTCAGTACCCTCATTTGTTTCCCTAGTTTTTGTTGTATCTTTACGGGGATGTAAAGCCCTGAGGTGGGAGTAATGTAAAGACCCGTAAAATTCTAGGGAAATTTTTTCTTAATTTTCTTTAGAATTTTACAAGAGCGCGGTTTCTGACGGCACCTGATTTCGAGGCCCGGAGTGCCCAGAATTAATTTCCGAAGTTTGGCTCGGGTACGTTCAGTGAACGAACGAGCGGGAATTCCTAACTTTTGATCCGGTGCTCGGAATTGAAATCTGAGGGCACCGATGAACTCGCAGCGCCGATATTCGCTTAAAGAGACCTTTTCGGGAGTTGCGTTTGTTGCGAGTTGAAAGTTAGTTTTGGGGTTTTTCAGTTAAGTTAAATAAAATTGTGTAAGACAAATTTTATGTTAACTTATTAAAAACCTACCAAAGGAGGTTGGAAGTGGGACCCACACCCACTTAACCTCCCTTGGGAGGATTAAGTGTGGTGGGGCCCACACGAACCCCTTTTTCTTTTCAAATTCTCTCAACATCCTTAACCCCCCTCTTTAATGGCTTAAGTTACTTATTTAATTTTGGGGAGTTAAACTCTTTTGAATTTCAAGCATTTGAAATTCTTTTGAGTTATGTGTTAATAAAATAAGATGTAATCTTATTTGTTTTTGGGTTGTTTTGTTTATTCCCTTGAGAGCTTTTTGAGAGCTCCTCTTCATCTTCAAGCTCTGACGAAGAACGAAGAACGCTCAACTCCGACGAAGAACGACGCCTCTCTTCTTCGTCCTCGGTGTCAACAAAAGGGAACGCCGCTTCCTCCTCGGACCTTCTTCATCGGCAAACGAAGATCCGCCAACGTCGTGTCTCTTCGGGCATAACACTTCGTCAACGGATTTGACGAACGACGACCGCGACGCCCGACCTCCGCGACGCCGTCTTCCGCGGAACGTAGACAAATCTCGAACCTTAAACCAAGGTAGGGGTTGTCGATTTCTTTTGGTTTCTTTTTTTTTTATTTTTTTATTCTTGATCGTGATTCTATCAAGACTAACATGTGACTTGATTTATTTTAAGTTGCGTTTTGTTTTAACGTGAGGGGGGCCGGACCGCACGAACACGGCCGAACCCCCTCCAACGTTCATGTTTATTCATGCGGGTGGAAGCAAGTAGCGTGGTGTCGTCGCACCATGCGGATGATCGTACAATTAATTTACGCGGCGTCGTCGCGCCACGCCGAGGAAAAATCTTCAAGAACGCGACACCGTCGCGCCGCGTTGAAAATAATCGAAGCACGGCGAAGGGGCACGGTGCCGACGCACCGCGCCGGATGACGAATGCCGCGGCCGGTTCCAGGCCGCGGCGGAAGGGAAGACCGGCGGTCGGGCCGCCGGCGTCGGAAGCCGAAGAAGGGGACCGGAAATTCCGGTCCCGTTTGAGAAAACCGGCCGGCCAGCTGGCCGGCCGGATGACTTAAAACCGGGGAATTTAATTCCTCGGCCAACCCTTAAAAACCCCCCTCTTTAAGAGGGGGGCGGTTCTTTAAGGAGGGGGGGGGGGGGGCAGCAGCCCCCCCGGTTTTCCAATTAGCGGGCCCCCTGGAAGGGGGGCCGTTTGATAAAACGGCGCGGCTTAGCCGCGCCGCCAATCCAAAAGCGGGGGCTTGATTGCCCCCGCGTGCCGCCACCTCGCGGCGCCGGGCCGCCGCGGCCCGCCGCGCCGCCGCCCGCCCAGGGGGGGTCGGGCCGGGTCGGCCCGGACCCGGACCCCCCGTTTCGAAACAGTTTTGGTTTTTGGCTCATAACTTGAGCCTCGGACCTCCGAATGACGAACCGTCTGCGGCAACGCGATCCTTGGATCGAGACGGTCGTTTCGGTCTATCGCACTCAAGGTTTCGGATTACTTTGAGTTCGGCCGGGTTGGTTCGTTCACGAAACCAACCGGGCTTTCGGAGCGGAAACACTCATATCTTGAGCTACGAACGTCTGATTGACGCGCCGTCAGTCGCGTTGTGTTCCTCTTAGTGAGACGGATCTTTTGGCATACTCCGCCCGAGGTTTGGACGCAGGTGGAGTACGGTCGGGTTGGTTTTGCCTTAAAAACCAACCGGGCCCCGGAGACGAAAATGCCAATAACTCTCAGACCGGGCGTCCGATCGACGCGCCGTCTGTTGCGTTGAGTTCCTGTTGACGATACGGAACTTTTGGATACATCAACTCTGGTCTTTGTGACAGTTGATGTATCAGCCTCTCGGCTCGTGGAGCGGACCCTCCGAACGAGCTTGCTGTGTGCGGAAACCCTAGCGCTGGCTGCGACTGCTACTACTGCTACGACTGCTACTGTGACTTCGACGACGACAGTACAGAGATCCTGTGTGGATTCGACGACGACGACTACAGCACTCAGCGATCCTACGTGGATCAGTGCTACAGGTTCTGTGTGAGCCCGATCCTGTGTGGGTCTTCTGCAGGGGTTAGTTACCTATCGATCCTTCGTGGGTCCGACGACTTAGATGGATCAGTGATCATCTTTATCGTCTTTGAAGAAGTATACCTGTGTGAGCTGAATCCTGTTGTTTTCCTGTGTGGATTGTGTTGTGCAATCCTGTGTGGATTATGTTTTTCTTTCCTATGTGGAATACGTATACTTTCCTGCGTGGACTGAGTTGTACTTGGGCTCGGAGGTTGGAGCGTATTTTTAATTGATGACTTAGGTATATGTATGGGCATATACCTAAGCAGAGTCGGTTGTTACTTCGTGAATATACTTTTCTTCGTGGTTTATCCTTTGTGGATTTGAGAGACCTTCAGGGGTCTCGGGGTCCCTACTGAGTAGCTTATACTCACCCCTGCACGGGCTTCGCCCGCACTACGTTGTGTTGGTTGCAGACGACGGACAGCATTGACCTTAGCTGAGGCTTGCAGAGCGGGACGGTACCCGGAGGTGGACCACTGGGTGAGACGTGCACGGAGCGGACGGTGGGACCCGTGGAGCTGAGGAGCTATCTGTACCCACCCTTCAGGTGGGATTTCCAGTGGACAGCTCGGAGTAGCGGCTTTTACTTTTCAGTTGCTGTTTTTCCCTTTTCGAGTTGTACTTTACTTTCAGTTTGGGTTTGTATACTGGCCCATTTACTTTTCCGCACTTTCAGTTGTACTCTGCTTGCTTAGTGTTTACTTTCCGCTTGTTTACTCTGTGGTGTGTGTTTACTTTTCAAAGGCAATGCCTTCCCTTTTTACCGGGATCTACGCCTTGGTGCTAGTCGCCAGCCCCTGGCCTATGGAAGGCGGGCTTGGGGTAGTCACGGCACGGACCCCGAGGGCGGGTCGTGACATCATGGCTGTAATGTAGTTCATTGTTCATATACATATATAGAAAATTTGATAAAATTATGATTGATTTTTAATAAAATAATTATTTAATTAATATTAATGTAGATATTATGTATTAATGGAAAATGTTTATAATATACATCATACCCAATTAATTTTGGACTTATTTAATAAATATCATCAAAATGAATGATATTACCTTAAATAATTTAATAATCATTATAACATGGAAATAAGTGATATAAAAGAAACAAAAATCATAAATTTTTTATCAAGAATGTAAATAATTCAGCAATTTTTGTTATTTTAAATGATAAATAACATTCGTGATGAATCATACTCAAGGTAAGGGACTCTATCTCAAACCCATTCCCTTGAGACATATATTTATGTTATACGCACAAATTTTTAGGTGTATAAAAAACCCTTATAGATTTTAACGACATTCAAAGGTATTAAAATAGATACATCCTTTTTATTTTTATGTGGATAATATTACATTATTAACAAATTAAAAAATATTTTTTAAAAAAATACAATGAAAACGACATTTCATCCACCATGATTGTTGTTTGATTTTTGGCTTTCTTTTCATAACTTAATATTTTTAAAAGAGAAATACATTCGTTGTTATAATTTTTTATTGTTTTTGAATTCAAAATGGTCTTCAAAATGGATTGTTTACTGAAAAAAATTGATATTAATTCTTGTGATTAAAAATGAAATATTATGAGTGAATAGCATAAATGACAATATTTTCTATGTTATTATTATAAAATGGAACATAGAAATTTAATAGGTTGTTTTTGTGATAATCCATGGATATGTGGTTTTGGTATAATACAATCATGTGTGGTTATGTTATAACATCAAATTCATTGGTAATGGAAGTTTTCTGTATGAATATTCCATTTTTATGAGTGACATGTATGGCAGTTTACCACATGGTTATTCCATTTATGAGAGCGACATGTTTAATTCTGTCGCAATTTACCTTTAGGTATTTTTTTATTATTTTTTTTGGTTATTTATAATTTTTTTATAAATAATAATGAAATGATATAATTTTATGTGAAAAATAATTAATATGTATTGTTGGTAAAAAGTATTACATTATGATAATGCTTTCAGGGTTTTAATGTTTATCAAAATAAAAACAAGTTCCTTCTTTTTATATCCAATATTGATATTTTTATGTGCATATAATGTTTTTAAATGTTGTTCATTGTACATGCGTATTATTAATGATTTGGATATGTCATATTAAATGTCATGAAGTTTTTTTATAAAATTGATCATAATTTATTTTAAATGTTTTAGAATACAGAAAAAGTGAATACTGTTTAGAAGAGTACAATTTGTATTGTTATGGTTTGTTATGTAGATGTTATTGCATAAATATCTAATATTATAAGCATAATAATATAATAAATGTCAATGAAATTATATTTCAACACTAAAACATAAGATTTTGTATTGTTTATGGTCGGGTCCTTATATTGAAATCCTTTTAACAAACAATGGGACAGGAAAATAATGGATGATGACCTCTTCTCATAGTCAATGTTTATCATGAAACACAGTGGATGTCCCACACAAAGTTCATGTGAAGTGTGTGATGTGATTCCCTATCAACCTACATTATCTCATATTTTCAATATACATGTTGTGAATGGTTTCATAAATCAATGAATGTGAGTTCTATTTTTTCATCCCTATCGACATATAAAATATATACAGACATTGGAATACAAACGAGAGAGTGGAAGGCCAACTACATAAAACCAATTAAATTTCCTAATATATTACATGAAATTTGTATAGTTTTATGCTATGATACTATGTTCACTAAAAAAATATAGCGTGTCTTCCTAGTCTTACGAAGGAGCTTTTGAGCATCAAATTAGTAACGAGAGGCCTCGGAAGGCCGACTGATGGAAAAAATTGGGGAATTACAGCAATAACATCAAAAAAATATGAAATCCATAGAAGAATATGGATAAATGGATTTTCATTTGAAGCCATCATGCACATTGAATGACCAATAGTGGTCTAATGATAACACATGGTCATTTTATACATGTCTTGTGATGGTAGTCTTACATGTCATCTGAGTCACATAAAGTCTTGTTGATATGTCTTCCTAGTCATGAAAATTCCACCAAAAAATTCATCAATTTCATATAATGAACTCCAAATATCCAAGACAGGTCATTTCTTATCCCTTCAACATATCATCCCATATCATAGGACACACTTGGATGTGTCTACATTGATCGCATGAAAGATACTAAGACAAGATAGTTTAATCATTAATCAGCTCTCTAACATATCTATTTTAATTAGGATAAGGGCCATAGATATTAAAATTATTAAAGTGGTATCCCCATGAAAATATAGTTGAATCACATGGTGTCCATCTTACAGATCTACTTCAATCATGGGATGCACATTGGTCATGTTTTATTTATCATGTGTTTACCCCTAGATAAGTCAGCTACAACATGTGAAATTCACCTAAGAAATATCTTCTTGAAATTATTAGACATGTTAGGAATAAAACTAAGATATGTTCAACATAGATCTATGATATGTTGATAGTGTCATAAATAGACCCTCTTACATGTGATGTGTGTTAAGAAAACTACATGGGACACAATATCCTTCACAAGTAGATACAATTTTATATACACTATATTCAACTATGAAAACTCTAATTCCTTCCCAAACATGATACATAGGAAACCCTCCTAATATCCATGGTCTAATTAGGCATCCACCTCAGTTTTTGTGCCACATATCTTAGACACCCTAACCCATTGAGCCCAAAATCTCTTGTGGGTTTATCTTTCTTCCTCATCCATCAAGTTATTATGATTCTATCTTAACATTGATAACTCTAATTCTGACCCAAACATGATACATATGATGTATTTCATAGGGTTTTGATCTATACCAAACACCCCATTAGGATTAACCCAGTGAATGACTATTGTATCCATATAAAGTGAGTCCAATCACTTACTATAACTTTTTCCCATACATGTCATGGGTCACTTGGGATTAAATATTTTTAATGATCACATCACAAAAATTATATGTATCCCCAACAAACAGGAAAACATTAGTGTAAAAACCTGTTTAATGGAATGATATGACTACCCCTAGAAGTTAATCTACATGGTTTATGTTTTGAAGGTATTATGATATTGGTAAACCATGTCGAAATAACATTCATGTTAATTAATTATCTATCACTACTCATCAGCGGCACGAGGAAGAATTTTTATACAATAATTCAAATTCCTGCTATAATTATGATACATAAGAATACTTCCAAATTATAGATATCCATACTCAATGCCAATATTCCCTCATATATATCCCATTCACAACACCTTAAAATCCATGCTGTGGATGTAAATTAACAACATGGGTTTTGAATCAAATTATAAAAATCTTATATAAGACACCTCATAAAGGTTCAATCCCATTTATAATACATCAATTACCTCCATGGATTGAATTAAACTACTGAGTTATACGTTTTATGGGTTCAAAACATAAACAACTTTTAATTTGTAAGTAACAACATGAAACAGATAAATAATCTTCAATACATTCCAATAATCTCATTAATAAAACCCCCTATATATAATTAAGGACATTATAATTGATCATTTTATTAGGTTAACCTAACCCAAATTAGGATTTAGAATAGATCCATGTATTTATCAGATAGCTATAAGAGTGTCCCCTAACAAGAAATAAATTCCCCAAAAAATTCTTTGAGGAGCCCAGCCTCCCATCCTATTTTCCAATGTGAGTAACTATGTTCAATTGTGCATGAAACCCAAAATTATGAAAAACAATCATGAAATCAGGATTTCACCCATTTATAGATGTCTGAGACATATAGACTTTCTATGGGATATTAAATTGGTAAATCTGATGTTAATGATTGTGAAACTATATATAATCCCCAAAAAATCAAAAATCAAATTTCAAATTTCTAAAAACAAATTCAAAATAGTGAACCTAAAAGAAATTAAGTAATGACTAAACAATTTAATCACAATAGGAATTGGGCATTATGTATCCTTCCATCACAAATTTTCCAAAAGGCAACACTATATTTATATAGTGTATGGATGAATTTTCATTCGAGTCCTATAAACCAAACTAATTAGTTCATTCAACATTTTGGGGTCACCTGAAACACATTATGTCTTATGGATTATCAAAACTATTTATTTGGGAATAATTAGTTTAAGAAAAATAAACTTATTTATAAATTATACATTTTCCTACTAAACATTGGCAATAATATGGTATTTCATAAACTTGGATAAAAATTTATATTGTACCGAGACCTGTAAAAAATAGTGGGAGTTCCTTCAAAAAAATTCCTTTTAAAACATTAGTAAAATTTTTAACAAATGGATGATATTCAACATATATTTATTAATTTTATACCTATATTTCAACTTAATGAATCATCTATTATATAATATTTAACAAGACTAAAATAAATTTTACAGTCATAATCCATTATCAATGCCATGTTTATTTCTTATCTCATGTTAATCTATTTATTAGTGAATATATATTACGTCAATTATTTATTATTACTGTATATTTTATACTTTACCACATATAATAGATGCCTACTTATTTTATTGAAAAATAAACTACCTCTAATTAAATGTCATGCGTAGGATAATTTGACACATGAGTTTTTTATTGATGTTAAGGATACACAATTACAAATTCAGTCTACATTAAACCATAACCTAATCTGTTAAATGAATAACTTTTATAGATGATAATGTCACTATTTTTAGAAGGTAGTTACAAAACTAGTTTCTTTAATAATATTATCTTCAATTCCTAGAATAATTAATCATATTCAACTTTCCAAATGAAAAAATCTTTTTATGTTAAAATTATTTATCTGTATTGATAATTGTTCACTATTTTCATAAACATCGAGTAATATCATATTAATCGAAGTAAAATATAATTCTCAATTACATTTGTATGTCTTGGACATTAACCATCCAACTTATTTTATCATAATTATTATCTAGTACATATTTATTGATATTATGTTCAATGAATAAAATCATCTATAACAAAAATTCACATTTCATATATTTTCAATATAATTTCTTTTCTTCATGGTTTATAAAGAAACCCAAATATTATTTTAATAATAATATAATTTATAATAATACAAAATATAATTAATAAGAAAAAAAAGGAATATATATTCTTAGAAGACTCTATACCTTAAATAAATGAATATTGATGGAGATTTCATAAACTCACTGGGTAAAACAAAAATCTAAATTTTCAATAAATATTAATAATTTTTTAAAGGGATTTCATCCTCCAAATCCTTATTCTTATGGTAATATAAAATGTGATCACATTCTCTAAAGGGAAATTAACCAACGTTTTATAATAACACCCTACCAGATATGAAAAAATGAAGATCTTTTTATTTTCTTTTATATTTAATAAAACCCCATGGTGTTTTTATCGATTGTTCAAACTCCATTTCATGAGGTTATATATTCAATTTACATGTAAATTTCTCATAAATGAATTAATTTTTAGAACCCAAATAAAATAATAAGTTATAAAAATTTAACTAAAATACCAATTCACTGGTTTTAAATTCATGTGGTGGACCAACATATTACATAGTAGTTGAAAAATATTTTAGTGAACAATTATTATAATATTACTACATATTCTTATAATTTATTTTATTTTTTAAACACATATCCATATAATTAACCACAAAATTATATTAAAAATATTTTCCAAAATTTTTTTGAAAAGTTTTCTTACGATCCACCCAATGTTATTAATTTTTGTAAATTATGGGAAAAGGCCACAATGCGATCGGGGGGGGGGGGGGCTGATGTAATGTATCTATAAATAATATTCTCTATTAAGACCAACACACACAGGGTGATAGGATCACATTATAGTAAATGAAATTACATAATTTCTCAATGTCACCTGAGATGTAATAATGCATACAACCTTTTTACTATCATGATAAGTTTGAATAAATCTAAAGTGGTTTTCAATAATGCTCTTACATATGAAGATGTGATAATCAATGGGAAAATGGATATTAATTTTCCTCATATTATATTGGTGGATAATAGAGAAATCTATTTTAGAAAAGCCGATAATTGAATTATTTTTTCGGAAAAAATATATCCCATTTAGAATGGAACATTATTCTTCAAAGAGAGAGTCATTATATCTATATAATCTATATAAAGAAAACAAAGGTCTCTTGTGCCCTAAAAATCACCTCCCACCAAATGAAACTAATATTATAGGACCCATAAATATTGATATCATATAAATTACTTGTGGGAATCTAGTTAACATTTCTCCCTTGTATGGGAGTATTCTAAATAAAATGGATAATTATTCTATTTTCCATACACTTCTTTGAGGAGGGAGTATAATCACTACCTTTTAAAAGAGGGTTCAAAAAAGACACCAAGATTTTGTTCCTAACCAACATAATTAATAATTATCTAATAGAGCTATAAATCAAAGACTTGTTTCTTAAACTCAAATGAATGAACATCCAACCACTGAAACAAATTCCCACATATTCTAATATTTATTGTTTCTTCATATATAATAGAAATTTGTATCAATGAAAACATAATTGGTAGACCACATAATGTAAAGACAGTGAAAATCTACAATGATGTACTACATAGAATCTTTATAATCCAATTTAGGAATATATGGGAAGATGTTTCCTCGTTAATGTTCTAAAAACATAGGAATTGATATAAATTATTGATACCTTACTGTATGGCCTCCACATTAATTGAGATAGTTTGATTACAGATATTCCAAACCTGGATATTATATTTCATAGGAATGTTATAACACAATAGACTGTCTACTCATTTTTTGAATGATATATTATATGGTTAATATGATTATATTCCTGCACTGAGAAAGACCCTAATTTAATGTCTATAAAAGTAAACCCATCCTGATTAGTGGTCATAATAATTCAATTGAACATCTTAGGATACTGATAATTATAGATACAATGAATAAATGTAAGTTCACATCGAGACTTGGAGAATGATATGTATTGTGTTAGGAACCCTATTGATCCAAGAAATTTTCTTTCCGAATTTTTCTTCTAATTATAAATATCTTGGAGGCCAATGATGCATTGTCAGTGGATATATAGATCATGAAGGCTAACATGAAGAGACTACATCCCATTTGAATATTTTTTTAAAATACTACGTCGATCCCTTCAAAATAATTTGGTTAATACCTATACCACTACTTCCATGGACATATTATCTGAAAATCCCACTGAAGTCACACATCCACACAAGAATACCAAATAAATTTTAAAATTGAATTTTATATAATCCTCAAAATAGTGTTATCGTAATTGATTATTAGGAAATTGTTCATGGGGATATATTTGGGAATGTAGTTGAAAAGGGTGATACATTCCTTGAAATAGACGAAGTGATTCCTCCAGTTGAGGAATAATTTATATATTTTTTCTACCATGATTTCAAAATTATGGAGACATATCTTACATTAGGAGATCATGGATCCCATTTAATTCATGGGAAGAATATCTTGTGGACTCTTATGCTCTCCAATATATTTCTATAGCATATTTCAATGCATTATTTAAAATGTACATCCTATTTTCTAATAATTAATATTCGACTTACTCCACATTCTATATTATTAAAAAAAGTATTCACTTAATGAGTAGTTCTACTACTCCCATAGAAAAATAATATGTATTTCCCACTAAGAGAAGGTGAGAGACTCCACTATATTTAGGCATACACTAGAATTGTATAAATATACCATTTAGTGTGAATCTATTAAGATATCAATTAAGGGTAAGGTGAACCCTACTGAAACAAATTGGGAAAAAACAAACCCCATGCCATATCCGTCGAAAAAATTTCATGAAATCTAATTTTTTTCTCATAAATATAACATAGAGGTAAACCAAGGTGTAACATCTTAGAAACACATCTGTTACGAAGTTCAAAATTTTATC
The DNA here is from genome assembly GCA_963277665.1 of Viscum album. Lineage (NCBI taxonomy): Eukaryota > Viridiplantae > Streptophyta > Magnoliopsida > Santalales > Viscaceae > Viscum > Viscum album. Next base: position 1,065,409,601 of record OY728140.1, read on the forward strand.
TGATTGTTTTATGTCTATTTTTATATCCATGTTGGAGTAAAGATTTTTTTATTAATGAAGTAATTAATTTATTGAACCAAGGTAATGGCCTCTTGATTAGAACATACATTTGAGAAATCATGTTTTTCCTCATAGTCCTCAATATGGAAATAACTAAGAGAATTATTTTGATAACTCATGAAAATAGCATGCAGGTAAGTACTACATACTAATTGGTCTATACTTATTAATCAAAGATGACCAGATCAACATCATAATGAGAATGTAGGTTCTATTATATGATAAATGAGTAATGATTCCTCTAGAAATGTTTTCTTGAATAGATTATACAAACATTACATTACGAAATCCCCATAGAATTTTCAAAATGATCCTTAAGAGTGATAATTTTAGGAAGAAATTTCTTTATTGAGGGATATTACATCATACCAAATATTTTTATCCAATATAATGTTGAGATGGTATGTCTAAGTATGATATACTCTTTAATACCAAATGTAGGATTGAATATGTAAAATGAGATAGAAATACAAGAGGGGTGTGAATTGTATAATTTAAAAATCCTTAAGTAAATTTTGTATAAACAAAATTCAAAACACCTCTAGGTTATAATAACTTGCTTGATTCCAGAAAAGTGATTCCAGAAATGAAACTTAACAATAGTTTACAACAAATAAGATTCTACCTTAAAGCATATAGAATCTAACTAAATTAGAGTACACGTTTAAGGAAGTAATTGAAAGTTATACATTCCTCAGCAACTAAAAATGCACAACCGAAAACAAAATACTACAAGTAACAAGTTGTAACTCTTTTAACCCAAAAAGGAGGGTATCCATCAACCCTAGATAATAGGTCCCTTGATTTATTCTTTTAAGAAAGTATCTCTTACCCAAACCTAGGTTAGCCCTAAATTTGAAGATCGGTATCTATCTTGATATCCTCGAAAGACCTCAATTAGTAATTAAATCAAAACCTCAGACTTCACAACCCGAAGTATCTGATTTCAAGGAAATCTAACCTCTATACTAAGCAAATCTACATGATGAAAAGTTTGAATGAGCAGTTCAAAACTTTCTGCATGATGGATGAGAGTTTATATGAGCCTCTCTCTCTAGAAATCACTTCAACTACATGTATGCATAGTTTTCAAAGTTTAGTTCTTAGTGTTGAGTTCTTATTTATAGGCACGGCTCCAACAGTCGGATCCCTCTTCTAACGGTCATATTCTCCCTTAAATTTCGTAGGTACCTGTACTCGTGTCACTCAAACAACAATTATTTGATAACTACAAGAACAACATCGTTTTATAACTAAAAATGTGTAATCATAACCAAAAACTAATATTTAGAATGTACGTAAATGAATGTTTGGAGTCTAAGTAAGAATTTAATTCGGATTATACAATACAAGGATATTTGGATTCTATTTTCTTGGAATTTGGAACCTGAATTATGTAGAATTCTGGAGTCTGAATTTCAAGGAAATTCAGAGTCTGGATTCATAAGAGTTCAAAACCTGAACATACAATGCTCGGAGTCGGAGTTCATGAGAATTCAGAGTCAGAAATCACAAGAGATCAGAGTTAGTATTAGAGAACTCAGAGTCAAAACATAGAGAAAATCCTATCCAGAATTCATAATCAGAATTCAGAGTCAGAATTTGGAGTTGTACTTTACATAAGTTCGTAAAAAGAATTCAGAGTCGAATTTCATGAATGTTCGTATCCAGAATTAAGAGTTGAACTTCATGAGTCTTCGTAACTATAATTAGGAGTTGAATTTAGCAAGTTCGTAAACAGAATTCTAAGAATTCGGATCCTAGAATAGAATCCTTCATATCTAGGTATTTATAAGATTATGAGGTTTTGGTCTCAATCCAAATTTTACACTTAGTGAAAATATGATATATGTAATGAAATAATGGTAAGGATAATTTTCCTTGGGGAAGGAAATTTTCCTTAGAGATGTAAAAGAAGGGTAAAAATAGATCTTCCTTGAGATAAGGTGTTTGTGATTTTCAAAACAAGAGGAATGGTAAAGTCATAAGGAAAGACTTAATGACTTAACAATCTCCCCCTTGAATGACACAATGGAAAAGTCATAATGAAAACCTTGTTGACTCAACAATCTCCCCCTTTTTGGAAAGCACAAACATCCTTATGAAAAATAATACAAGTACTTAGAAAAATATTTTATAGACTTTGCATATAAAACTTATCTCACTTTTCATATGGACAATGGTGAATACGACTAATTCCCCTTTAGTCTTTGAAACTCTAAGGATTGTATTCTAGATTTATGGAATGAGAATTTTCATTTGAATTTGGAAATCTTCGTAATGAGAACTTCCCCTTAAATAAAAATCCCCTTACTTACGGATAGTTATTCATTACATATAAATATTTTTCCTTCTCCCCTTTAGGATTCCTTTTCCTTCTCTCAATTTGTGATTTTCAAAAAGAGTATGAGGGAATGGAAAAATAATATAGTACCTGAAATATTAGTATAGACATCCAAAAAAAACAAGAATGAAAAATTTCATTACGATTGGAAGAATTAGATTAAGAAAAATACAACAAAAGATCAGATTTGGGTCTATTTTGTTTCTTTTTTCCTTAGGTACGAGCTTCTTCACAATTGTCTTCAACTTATTCAACACTTTGTGATTTTTCTCAGATTGCTTTTTAAGGATATGATCCTATCTTCTTGATCCTTCATCACCTCTACCTGATCCATTAACAAGTCATCTTGCTTCATAAGATTGTCTTCCATATCAAACAGAAGATCCTTTTCATTATTCTAGATTTGGTAAAAATAACTCAGTTTACCATTCAGATCTTTCACCTATTAAATCCAAAAATTCCGATCAAGAGTACGCTTTTCCTGAAAGTTGTCTGAATGGTTTTTTGATTTTGATATCTTCAGTGCCAAAGGATTCCTTGACATCTTCCTGAAACTGATCAAGCTCATCAAAATCTAGAACAATTTTCATAGACCATCTTTTCATATGCTTGCATGATTTCCTATGGGTTTCATAGTTGATCATAAAATTTTAATGATCAGCCTCAATCTTAACACATATATCCATAACCATGGATAAAGAGTCTGACTTTTGATTCATACAATGCTGAAGCATTTGGAATCTATAATCAAATGCCAGAATGATCGGAATGGTATCCACCAGTTTCTTGAGGGATTAAACAACAAAATCATGCCCTATGGTAGATGACTCTGAATTAGGCATTTTTTTAGATGGTTATTACTCTATCTCTACCAACTTCCTCTTAGAGTTTCCTCCATCTTCTTTCATCCTCAAAATATATTTGGTTGGCTGTAAAAAACCACTTGGTTACCCATAATGATCTTCGGTACTGCTTCCTTATCAGGAGATTCATGTTCACTTTCATATAACTGTTCAATCTAATATTCATCAATTTTCTATTTTTGAGCACCAGCCTTAACTTCTTCAGGAAGAAAGAAGTCATGATTATGACTCTGTTCTTTTGACAACTTAATTACCTCTTCTTCTTCTCCTTTATCATCAGCTCTGGGAGTAACATGTTTTGAAGATTTGTCTTGAGAAGTAGGAATTGATAGCATCTCAGAATCACTCTCCTTTTCATGAAATTCTTATACTTTCTTTAACAAATCGGATGTCTTTTCAGTGATTTTAGCTTCCTAAACTTCCTTGATTGCTTCCTTCTTGACTTCCTTCTCGAGTTCCTTCTCTTTGGGATTTCCTGGAGACCTCTTTCCTGGGGTCTCAGGTAGTTGTTCTACAAGGAAGGATTACAACACCTAAATATAGTAGGATGAAATTTCAGTATCCATCAGAAGGGATTGACAAATTTCAGCCTCTAACATCTTCATCTTGAGCTCAATCTCCTTGGCCTGATTTTCTAGCTCATCGGTAGCTTTCTCTTTGAAGGCCTTACCCACAGCTGGATCCAAATTGAACCATGGCTCCCCTACTTTTCTATTCTTCTTATCCTCCTTCCACTTTGATACCACCTCATCTGGGTATGAATTTTTTTTCTTGTGTTTAGGAGGTGCGGATTGGACTTCCTCAGACTTAGGGGTTTTGTCTTCAGCTTCCACTTCCTTTACATTCTTTTCTTCTTGGGCATCTTTGATGGTTTATCTTTTTAAACATTTACTGGATTGGTTTCTACCTCTTCCACTGGAAGATCAAAAAACTCCCTAGACACCTTAGAAAAGCCAACATTCATTTTATTCATGGTATCATCACTGATTAACATTACCTTGCAATTCCTCAGCTTAGAACTGCATGGGATCTTGAATGATTCAAGACACTGAACTATTAGCATGGAAAGAAGGGAATGATAAATAATAATCTGAGCTCTCATATTTCCATTCTTGATGTTCATTATCATAATGAGAATGTGCTTCATGAGGTTCACCTTCCTTAGGTTTACTAAAAAATCCATGATGTTCATGCCACTTTTCTTAAGGGTGTTCTTATCACCCTTTCTTGGTACGATGAGACTTTGGAACCATAATTGTAGGATCCAATTACTAGTAGATAGATGGGAAATATTTTTTTTATTCACATCTGTAAGACCAAGGAATTCCATATCCTTCACCTTAACGAAACTTCCTTGAACATCCGGAAGTTTGTGAGAGCAATACTCAGATTCCCCTTCATATGCCATCCCCACCACGCTCACAGCCTTGGTGTAAGAGAGTTTTTAAGTCTTCCCATAACTATTGAAAGAGAATTTTCCCTACCTTATTCCTTGAAGAAGAAAACCAATTCATAGAATTCTATAAGAAAATCTGTATTGGCCAAATCTTTATATTCTGTCTTTGAAATACCAATACTTTCCCATCTATTGAGCTTGATGTTCTTGGAAATTATAGAGTCATACTCATTGAAGAAGTTCAGTTGAACTAACATTTCCCTATAAATTTTCCACTCTAAAATTGACTTTACAGTAGATAGATGTCGAGAGGGAATATCTATAGACATTTAGAATTGACTACTTCTGATGAAATCGAAATATCCTTTTGTAGAGAGGCAGATCTCTAGCACGCGGGAGCTTAAAAAACTGATGTGGGACAACCATTGGGGGTCCCCTTTATATAGGCGTTGATGTTTCCATTCAACTACAAAATCCAATCTAATGGTCGGGAAACCTTCTGATAAGCTCTAACAGTTGATATGATAGCTGCAAGGAAAAATTTGGTTGAATCCGGTCTTTTGAGGTAAACATTCAGATTTTAGGAAACTTCAATCCGAGAAATTTTAAAAACAAAAGAAAATAACAGCAAGTAAAAAGTAATTACGAGAAGACTCAAGGAAAAAACATACCTTTCATATTCCTAAGTAGATTATTTATACTGAGGAACATACATTTTGAAGAACTTTGAATTTAAAACAAACTTGAATACAAAAAAAAACTTCACTTCGAAAATTTTCAAATCCGAGAGTGTCTATTACACAAATTTCAGGTCCGATGATTTTCAATACTAAAAATTCAAATCCAAAAATGTACATTACAAAAATTTCAAATCGAAAAATTTCCATTACAAAAATTTCAAATCTGAAAATTTCCATTATGAAAGTTTTGTTATGAAAATTTTTTAAAACTACATTATGAAAAAATTAAAAAAAATTATTATGAAAAATTTTAAATACTAACTATGAAAATTATGAAAAATTAACCAACAGATGTAATCCCCCTATGAAAAAGAGTTTGTTGCTGTAAGGTGATTGGTGTTACAAGAAGATAATCAAGGAATATAACCCTACAGTTGTCATTCCTAACTTTTGTTTAATGTATTCAAATCTATCGGAGGGTAAAGATTTTATTGAAAATATCAGCAAGTTGGTCTTGCGTTCCGATGAATAGAAGAATGATATCTCCTTTTAGTGTGTGATCCCTATGAAAGTTATGACTAATATATATGTTCTTTGGATTGTAGTGATGTTCATGATATTTACAAAGGGAAATGGAACTTTTATTATCACAAAAAAATTGAGTCTTAGTAAAAGTCAAACCATAGTCTGTGAGTGTGTGTTGCATCCACAACACTTGAGCACAAAAACGTCCAGCTACTACATATTATAGTTCAGCAGTGGAAAGTGATATTGAGTGTCTTATCATGCAAGACCAAGAAACTAATGAATCTCTTATGAAATATCAAGTTCTGAATGTACTCCTTCTATCCATTATACATCCACCAATGTCAGCATCCGAAAAGCTGTTTTTTTAAAAAATATTTTGAAGAAGTATAAAATAGTCCTAAATCTATGGTTCACTTTATTTTTTGAAAAATTATCATCACATAATTTAAACAAGACTCCTTAGGATTGGATTGATATCTTGTACATAATTATACAGATAACATTATGTCTCAACGACTAGCTATCATGTAAAGTAGACTTCTTATCATACCTCTAAAGGTTGTTTGATCTACAGGTTTCCTAGCTTCATCAAGATCATGTGTGTTTGAGGTTCCAATGGGAGTACTTATACTTTTAGTCTTGTCATATCCATACTTTTTAAGAAGGTATTTAATATACTTATGTTGAGATATATAGATTCCTTCTGGTTTTTGAAATATTTGAAAACCATGGAAAATTGTTAACTCACCCATCATACTAATTTCAAACTATGATTTCATTATATCTGCAATGGAATCAGATAAAGATCCATAAGTTTAACCAAATATAATTTTATCAACATAAATTTGAATAATAAAAACATTTTTCTTATCTTTCCTTATAAAAAGAGTTGGATATGAATTTCCTTCCACATTTTTTTTGAAGAAAAAATCCAGTAAGTCTATCATACCAAGCTCTAGGGGCTTGTATAAGGCCATACAAAGCTTTATTAAGTGTTAAAACATGATCCTGATGTTTTGTATCTTCAAATCCATGAGGCTGTTCAACAAGAAATTCCTCTTGAACATAACCATAAAAGAAAGAACATTTCACATCCATTTGAAAAAAATTTGAAATTGAAGAATACCATAAAAGAAAGTAAAATACGAATATATTCAAGTCTAGCTACACGAGAATATGTTTCATCATAGTCCATACATTCTTGTTGATTATAGCCTTTAGCATATAATCTAACTTTATTTATTACAATGATTCAATTTTCATCACACTTATTTCTGAAGACCCATTTTACTCCAATTATAGAAGTTTCCTTAGGTTTTTCAACCAAGGTACAGACTTTATTCCATTAGAATCCATTTAGCTCATCTTGTATAGAATTAATCCAATCGTCATCACCCAAAGCCTCATCAGTGCTTTTTGGCTATAATTGGGAAATGAATGCTGGATGTTCTACTTCATTTCTTAAGGAATTTATAGTCCTTACAGGTTGATTCAGATCATCAATGATACTATCACTAGGATGATTCTTAAGAAATGTATAATTTGGGTTTTGTAAAACCAGTTCATCAACATAGGGTAGGAAATATTCTGGGGTAAATGTTTCAGAAGTATCTTCTTGAACATTTTTCTTATCAGAAGGATCTTCTATCAAAATATGATAATCTATTTTTGAAAACACTTCTGATGATGTAGGTTGGGATTGTTTAAAAACAAAAGGATCAGTTTCTTCATATTTTACATGCACTATCTCTTCAACAGTACATGTGTTTTTATTGAAAACACTATAAGCCTTAGATGTTGTGGAGTAACCTAAGAAAATTCCTTCATCAGATTTTGGTGTGAATTTATAAAGATTATCATTAGTATTCAGAATGAATACCTTGAAACCAAAAACCATAATGTAGGAATGTATAGGGTTTCTACCATTCCATAACTCATAAAGAGTTTTATAAGGAAACGGTATAATAAAAACACGATTTATAGTATAACAAGCAGTACTTACATCATCAACACAAAAATGTTTGGAAATAGAATACTCACTCAATGTGGTTCTATTTATCTAACAATGAATTCTATTTCTTCTTTCAACAACCCTATTTTGTTGAGTTGTTTTGGGTGCTAAAAATTTATGTGTAATTCCTTTTCTACTAAAAAATGTTTCAAAATCAGAATTTTGAAATTCTCCTCTATGATCACTATAAAGAGTAATCAAGGGAAGGTATTTCTCATTTTTAAATTGGGCTCTAAAACTATTGAAATAAGAAAAAGCTTCTAATTTCTTTTCTAGAAAATAGACCCACTTAAATCTAGTGTAATAATCAACCAAGACAAATACATAATATTTTCCCCTAATGCATACAGTTTGTGTAGGACCAAAAAGATACATATGTACTATCTGTAATGCATCAGTGGTTGAGACTTAACCAACTAATTTAAAACTTTATTTATGTTTCATTACATATTTACAAGGTTCAAGAACATTATAAGAATAAAATCTATGCTCTGTTAGATCCTTAACTAATCTTTTCATAAAAAGTTTACATAAGTTCCTAAGGTTACAGTGTCCTAACCTTCTATACCATAACCAAGAATGAAATTCCATTGCACTAAGGCAAGATAAATCTTGGCTCCTAAGGTCTTCTATTTTTAGGGTGTAAATATTCTCTAGCTGATGGGCAGAAAGAATAAATTCTTTGTTTGAATTGTGTACTATGCACTTTTATTCTTAAAATTCACAAGGTAGCCTTCATCACATAATTGGATTTTTCTAATGAGGTTATTCATAAGACCTATAACAAATAAAACATTTGAAATCAATGTTTTTCCAAGAAGAACGATGTTACCTATAACAATAATTTCTCCTTGAGCACTATCTCTGAATTTTACTTTTCCTCATTTCATCTTGATAATCTTTTCAAAATATCTTTTGTTACTAATAAAATGCTAGGAAAATCCACCATCCATGTACCACATATTATTGTAGGTACTTTATTTATCATCATTAAAATAAGAAAAATATATATTTTTGGAATCCAAACTTTTTTGGATTCGGAATTGTTATACAATAAAATTTTGGGTATCCATATTTGTTTAGAAAAATAATGTTGTATGAAGCATAAGTGATTTAACTTTATTCAAGGAGAAATTTTTCTTCCAATGACCACCACTTTGAAATTTAGTGCAAAAAGGGGATTTAAAAGGAACCAAATAGTTGTTTTTTAAAACTAGTTTCTGTGATTATAACATACTTCAGTACTGTTTCCTTGAGGTTAAATTTGAGAGTACATATTGTTAAAATTTTCCTTCCTAGAGGTAAAATTTTCAAGAATCTTCTTATGAGAAAATATTTTGGATTTTAGTATGATGACTAAACTCCTATCCTCAAGAATCATTTCCTTAGAGTTAAGTTTTTGCCAAAAATCATTCAACTTAAAAATAAAATTCTTAAGATCATTAGAGAGTTTATCCTTAATAGAATTTTCTTTCTCAATGTCTTTAGAAAGTTTTTCTAAAAGTTCATCTTTATCTCTAAGATCTGTATAATGATCTAAAATCTCTTTTGTAAGAATTTCTTCCCAAGTATTTTCCTTGTCTAATTTTTTATAAATTTTACAATTAATTTGCTTCATTTAACTTGGAAAATCTAGATACTTCTTCAGATGAGGGTTCTTCATTTTCTGAAGATTATGTATATTCATTAGACTTACTATTTATGGAATAGTAATTCTTATCAAGAGATAAATTTTTTAAAGCCTCAGCAGAGCGTACCATGGCCATAAGACATGTATTAATGTAATACGTAGTAGAAATGAATACCATAATCTTCTGTGATGATGAATCATATTCAGAAGATTCACTTTCTGAAGAGTCTCCACAGCTATCACTCCAAGTATCATTAGCTTTAAGACTTTTCTTATTCTTTGATCGATAGAATTTATTCTTGTTCCTTTCTGAATTATGTTCCTTCTTTTCCTTATTTTTCAGTAGGGTACAATCAGGTATGATATGACATGTTATTCTACATTTATTAGATGAAACTTCTCTATCATTCATATCTCTATAGTCTTTCTTCTTGTACTTATTTTGATAATTCTTCTGAGCTACAATCATTTTCATTCTCCAAGAAAGATGAGCTAATTCATTCACAGACTTTTCTGTGTCACTAGATTCTGACTAAAAAACGACTTTCTTTGTCTTTGATCTAGTTACCCTTTCGAGGTTCTTGGATTTCATATTTTAGAAGTGGTTGTAAAAGCAACTCCTTTATTCCCATTTTTCTTCATAACATTTTAAGAATCTCTCTTCATTATATTTTCGTGATGAAGAAGAGTTCCAAACAACTCCTATAAGGAAATATGAGTGACTTTCATGTTCTCATCAATAGTTTTCCTCTTGGACTCCCATTCATTTGGCATGATATCTATGATTTTATAAATAAGAGCTTCATTCCCCAAACCCTTTTCTCCCATAGATATTAATACATTCACCATAGTCATGAGTTTTTGTTGCACCATACATATGGGTTCTCCATAAGGGAAATTAAAACCATGATACTCATCTCTGATCATGGCTCTTCTTTTTTCAATGACTTTGGAAGTTCCAAAGTGATTAACTTCGTGTTTCTCCAATCTAGAATTTTTTGGTTCACAAGATGAAATTTGGCTATATATGTTTCTAGTCATAGAAAAAAGTAATGTATTGTGTACCTTATAATTCAGTTGATATTAATTCTTTTATTAATTAGTAAAGGTACTAACTTCCTTGTCAGGGATTTTATATCCTCCAGTAAGCATTAAAAAGTTATCTACACCAGTATTGATAATAAAGGTCTTCATACTATCTCTCTAATACTCATAGTCATTTCCATCAGTGATAGGTGGTTTAGTTGGATTGAGATTGTCTATGGAACCAACATTGATTCCTGAAATCTTTAAGAAAATCATTGGAACACAAACTTATTAATAGAAAGAATTTGTAAACATGAAAAATATTCCTATGTAGGAACTAGATATGTTATCTCTAAGAAAAAATGAATCCGAACTATACGAGTCCGAAAAACAGATTCTGAAAATGTTTGAATCTAGAAGTTCAATTCTGAGAATTCCATTCTAAATCTAATCGTGAGATTAATTCATATAGAACCAATGTTATGATTCCAATTGTTTAGATGGTATGTCTAAGTATGATATACTCTATAATATTAAATGTACGAATGAATATATAAAATGAGTTACAAATAAAAGAGGGAGTGAATTGTATACTTTATAAATCCTTAAGGAATTTTTGTATAACCATAATTCACAACACCTCTAGGTTCTAATAACATGCTTGATTCCAGAAAATTCATTCTGAAAATAAAACATAAAAAAAGTTCAGAACAAATAATATTCTACCTTAAAGAGTATAGAATCTAACTAAATCAGAATACACGTTTAAGGATGTATATGAAAGTTATACTTTCCTCAATAACTAAAAATGAAATTCAGAAAACAAAATACTACAAGTAACATATAGTACCTATTTTAATCCAATGTGGAGGTTATCCAACAAACCTGGATAATAAGTCCTTTGATTTATACTTTCATGAATGTCCACCTTACACAAAACTAGGTAATCCCTCAATCTGAAGATTGTTATCTTTCTTACTATCCCCACAATACTTCGATTTGTAAGGAAATCGGCACCTCTGACTTCACAACCCAAAGTCTCTGATTTCAAGGAACTCGAACCTCTGCATAAAGGAAATTTGTACGAAGATAGATTCAGTAGTTCAAATCATTTTGCATGAAGACTGAGAGGTTATAAGAGCCTCTCTCTCTAGAAATCACTTCAAAAGCATGTAAGCATAGTTTTCAAAGATTAGTTCTCAGTGTTGAGCTCTTTTCAAATGAGCTCCTATTTATCGGCGCAACACCAACTGTCGACTCCCTCCTCCATCAGTCATATTATTCCTTGATTTTAGGAGGGACATGTACACATGGGACTCAAACAATGGTTAGTTGGTAACTGGAAGCACAAAATCTTTTATAACTAAACAGGTGTAAGAAAATCCAAAAACTAATATTTGGAATGTAAGTAAATGAATGTTTGTAGTCTAAGTAAGAATTTAATTCAGAGTCTACAATACAAGGATATTCAGATTCTATTTTCTAGGAATTCAGAACCCGAATTCTATAGAATTTCTGAGTCTGAATTTATATGAAATTCAGAGTCTAGATTCACAAGAATTCGGAACCTAAACTTACAAAGTTCAGAGTCCGAGTTCATGAGAATTTGGAGTCAGTACTCATAAGAGTTCGAAGTCAGTATTCAGAGAACTCAAAGTCAGAACATAGAGAATATACTAACCATAATTCTTAATCAGAATTCGGAGTCATAATTCGTAGTCATACTTTACATATGTTCATAATCATAATTCAGAGTCTAACTTCATGAATGTTCATATCCAGAATTCAGAGTTGACCTTCATGATAGTTCGTAACTAGAATTTGGAGTTGAATTTAGAATGTTCATAACCAGAATTATGAGAATTCGGATCCTATAATAGAATGCTTCATATCTAGGTATTTATATGATTCTGAGGTTTTGGCCTCAATCTGAATTTTACACTTAGTGAAAATATCATATATGTAATGAAAACATTGTACGGATAAATTTCCTTGGGGATGAAAATTTTACTTAGAGAATTAAAACAAGGGTAAAAATAGATTTTCTTTGAGATAACGTGTTTGTGATTTTCATAACAGGAGGAATGTTAAAGTCATAAGGAAATCCTTAATGACATAACAATATCCCCCCTTGAATGAAGGAATGGAAAATTCATAAGGAAAACCTTACTGAATCAACATGTAATGTTTTTCAGTGAAAATGATTTTATAATTATAAAACACACGAGTTATAAAGTTGAAAATATACTTATGCCTCATTAATAAATTTTCGAACATGAAAGGATTAGAATCAATGAGAAAAAAAATTAATTGCATCCTAGCTATATAACCCATAACATTAAGGTATTCCACAAAAGAACCAATCAATATGATGATTTTCATGATGTTTAACCATTTATCTTTACTGATAAAAGAATATAAAATTTATATTTTTATTCCTATACTTTTTTCAGGTATGAACAGAATGTTTATAGGCAGATAACTCTTACTCTATGAAAATCTTATATAAATTTTTTATATGAAAGGGTAATGAAGTATTAATTAACTAAAATCAATTCAATATTTAAACATATTTTTTTTATTCCATCTATGATGATATGAGATCTAGAATGTGACATGTTTATTATTATTCAATATATGGGGAATCCCTTTTAATATTTTGAGTTATTTTTGGAAATATACATGAACCTATTCTAGTATGGGTTTTTATAAGGTTAAATTGTAATGTCCAAAACCCAGTTACCTAGAGTCGGTGAATTATTTTAATACGTTGGCATGATTACAATGAAACAAGTCCTAAAGGAATGATTGTTTTAGCATTCTTGGAAAATAGATTACATACATGAATGATACATTACACTTCCTAACATACAAAACAACATAAATAATCCTTCATGGATACCATTATTCCTTTAGCTTAACCCTACATATGAATCACAATACACATCTTGGAATCCTGGGAAAAATAAAACATAGAAAGGGGTGAGCATAGATGCTCAGTAAGGATAACAATATAGTGGAAACATTCAGAAATAAACATAAACATTTAAGGCAATGTATAACTAAAACAAAATCCTTTTAAACTTTCTCTTTAGCATAATATTTAAAAAATAAAATGAAGTAATACCATTTACTTATTCACATGGATATTCTATTAGTCAAATAATCACATTCAATATCTCTAACCACTTTCATAATGATGGAATGCAGAATCCTAGACTATCATAATGACATATTCAAGGCCTTATGCCAAGATTGAAAATAAGATTTTGTCAAGGCCTTATGCCAAGACACTAGTTTGTCTCATGAGACCTTCTGTTGCATCGATGAGCTATAGCGGGCTCCACCCATCACTTAGTAAGTGCATTTCATTTTTCAGATGAACAGGTTTAAACATAACATAAACATTCATATTAAAACTAGCATATGAAATGTCAATACATTCTCCATAAACCATGAATGGTATAAAAATAACACATCCACAATCAAACATATCACAAAACCTTCAATACAATATGGAAGTTTTGTATCATAATAAATGAACATCAAATAAGATTAAAATCCATCAAAGTATATTGAGATAGATGAAATCAAAACTATTTGAGAGAAATATATCTTTTTTTAAAATCAATGAAACGTTACACATTGATAAAGGAAGTAATTTAAAAGAGATTTTTGAATTAAAGTGTCCCATTCCACATTGAAACTTTTGAAAAGAAATATCTTTCAAAACATTCATGTGCATATAAATAAATCATTAAATACATTTTGAAAACATGAACATTAATTAAAATGATTTAGAAAGATCAATCTTTAAAACATTTAAAATTCTGATCTTGATAAAGAGTACCTTTAACAAATACTTAAAATAATCATTTGGAAATGATTTACAAGTCACAAAATTATAAAAATAAATCATTTACATTGTTATCGAAATGGTTAAAAGGATCTTGTTTGGAAAATGACGGAAAGATTCCTTTATAAATGTCTTCTAAAAATTCAAACAAGGGTATAAATTACTTTAACACATAGTCTATAAAATATTAATAATGATTTGAAATACGTTTTTAAGAAACACAGATGTGGATGATAAAGGGGTCTCAGTATATAATTACGTATGAACAACCTCAGATAATGAAGAGATTTTGAAATAAACTCTTACCTTGTATTTTTCCATTGTAGATGGTAGTTTAACCTCCTGTATAATGGTGAAATAATTGTTATTAAATTAAACAAGAATAATATACATTAATATGAAATCATATATGATTTTTTAACATTGCTTTGTTAATAATATCTTAGTATTATCGTCGTTTCGGGTGTTAACTTACTCGTTCTCTTTTATATGTTTTGTTACATAATCCTTGATTGTTATGGATAGGTTGTATCTTATTCGTATCCATAATTATATCAAGTACTTAAAAAATATTTTTAATCATCAAATGAGAATTATACTTTAATGGATACTACGGAGAATGAATCTCATCGCGTTCGTGGAGACGGTAGTCCGTACGTACGCACGAGCGACAATATCATTATTTTGATATTATAATATTATATAATTTGATGGTATATCATATATACATAATAATTATAATTTTATATTTATTATTTACTTCAATTACACATCATTATCTTACCCATCCAAATAATAATGTTTTGAATAACAATTACACCCCGACGTGGAGACGGTAAGACGTACGTATGCACATATGGTGACATGTTATTTAATTGAAGGATAGAATAATGAATATGGTTGTACCATATTTATGACAACATCACAGTATATATAAGATACTAGAATTTTTATTCTA
The DNA here is from genome assembly GCA_963277665.1 of Viscum album. NCBI lineage: Eukaryota > Viridiplantae > Streptophyta > Magnoliopsida > Santalales > Viscaceae > Viscum > Viscum album. The sequence goes on from OY728140.1 coordinate 1,065,424,953, forward strand.
CAATGGAAATAACAGAGAAAGATTATGTTGAAAAAGAATGGAACTTGAAAGAGGGTGGCGAAAACATTACCTCTTCTTCGGGGTCTTACTTTTGATTTGATCAAAAGGGATCCTTAGGGTAGATTTCTGACTAAAGGATTGCCTTTAAGATGAATTGATGGAAGTTTAGAGGATAATTGGTCAGGGTTTGTGTGAACAAAAAGGCTTTGATGGTATGAAGAATTGGTTAGAGTTGGTGTCCTTTTATAAGGGGGAATCTTTAGAAAAAACATAAAGTATTTATTTATAATAAATTCATATTAAGTTTCTAATGGCTCAAAAGTGTATTATTCAATTCAAAGGTGGGGATGGGTCTAAACCCTTTCATATAATATATTATAGACATGTCTGGTTCACTATATTAACCTTATCATTTATATTTAACTCTTAGTTAAATAGATTGACATTTATCATGTCACTTTTTATTTTTATATTATATGGTTAATAAAATTACTATATACTTCCAAGAGACCTCCAAGTGGTACATTAATAATACACCTATCATTATATAAGTATTTTTTCTAATCCTTAGATTTTTAGGAATATAATATCAATTAATAATATAATATTTGTTTTAAAAACGCATTTATGTCAATTTGGACAATATTTAATAATTTATTTTTGTTAAATTCTTAACAACATTATTATTTCGAACCAAATTCATTTAAAAAATAATAACATGTCATATTAACCAATTAAATTCTTGTATGGAATCAAAACATTCAAATTATATTTATTTTATCATTTAAAATAATAATTATTTGATTCTTTCATTAATAAGGATAATACTGCATCATTATTGTGTCATAAATAAATTTAATTATTCAATGTCTAAAAATTATAAATAAAATACCACTATGAAGAAAATAATTTTACTATCCTAATGAATATTTATATTCTAAAATAGAACATATATAACCCTATGTAAAAATTTTTTTTCTAAAAGATATATGCTTATGTAATTTTTGTATTTACTTTAACTTAATTAATATAAAGTGTCACTATCACTTAAAAGTGGATCCATGGGGTTCCAAAATCGACCCAAAGATGACCAAAGTCTAACATATATCAACAAATAGGGTATGACACGTTTTAGGGTAATTTAATATTATTTTAATATTATTTGTTTACCTTTATTTACTGGATTTACCCTTTAACCATGGTAAATAAAACATTTACCAAAATAATTATTCAAAATGTCTAAAAATAAGAGTTACCACTTTACACAATTTGGGAATCCTGATTATTAATATGGAATCCAGTTTTTCATATTAAAAACACAGAAGTTGCAGAAATTAATTTAATATTAAGTTCCTCTATCAAAACAAAAAGCATTTTTTTAAGAATCAATAACTATCAAAAGATTGGAACTTGTTTATATCTGGTTTAACTATAAAATTATGGCCAATGACCAAAATAGGATTAAATGTTAAAAATATATTCTAAATATATTTTAAAACCACTCAAATTCATAATTTATCACTATAAATTATTTTGATTAAAAAAGATGTTTTTAATTAAAGTTTATTAATTTTCACTATTAATCAAAATATGAAAGTTATCAGAAAAGTACCAAAAATTCACCCTAAGCTAATTTCGATATTATGAATCCAAAAATAAAGTCCATTTTGAAAGATAAAATTTATAAAATTTCAAAAAGTGGGTATTACTATTCATAACGGCTAGTTTGATAGGTTGTGGTGTGTGTTACAACTCGAAGTTGCGTACAACACACACTACTGTATTATTCAAAGATAATCGTACCATGGAATCTTGGGGTGTTACATTCTCCCCTCCTTAAATAAACTATTTCCTTGAAATTTGAAATTATTTTTCAAAAATAAATGGTTGAAAATAAAAAATACCTTTGGGAGAACCCACATTGGAAATTAGGTTAATAAAAGTTTGTCTTAATAAGAGGAAAAGGAAAATCAAAGGGTCACCACAAAATTATGATCTCGATTAGGAGAAAATTGGAGGATATTAGAGACATATAATTGGAGGGAAAACATAAATATTTATAGGTATTAATTAAGGTCATCAATCACAATCACGTGTAAAATTGAGGTCCTTAAATTCATCAATCTATGATGATTTAAAATACCATCAGTTCAACAAAACTTATGTTATTAGGAGAACATATTTTTGGTTTTAATATACCTTCACTAATGTCTAAGAATTAATTTCTTCATAGAATAAGAGAATAATAAAGAAAATATAGTTGACAAGTAGAGTCCCATCCTTTAACTAATTTCTACCACAAACTCATCTTTTACTCTAAAAGATAATAGAACATAAAAATAATATTCTATTTATCCTATGAGGTCCTTAAATTCACCAATCTATGATGATTTAAAATATCATCAGTTGAACAAAACATTTTCTATTAGGATAACATATTTTTTGATTTAATATACCTTTACTAATGTATAAGAATTAATTTCTTCATAGAATAAGAGAAGAAGAAAAAATATATAGTTGACAAGTAGAGTCCCATCCTTTAACTAATTTCTACCACAAACTCATATTTTACTCTAAAAGATAATAGAACTTAAAAATAATATTCTATTTATCCTATTAATATAGGGTTCAAAAAATATATATTTATAATTAATCTACTATAATATTATTTTAAAAAAGACTACATTATTCAATCTAGGACATCACATGGGCCAGGGGTAGGTGATACACCCTGGTAACCATTCAGTTGCGGGTTCAAGTCTCGCGGACTTGCTGGATGCGACGGGATGCTGCCTGACCTCCAGGTTGTCCTTTTATGGAAATAAAAAAATAATCTCAAACTATAATTATACAAAATACTTCTTTCCAAACTAACAGTCCAAAATTTATAAGGAAGGTAAAAAAATGAATATCCTTTTTTCCACTTAATAACAAGTGAACACCTTCATCATGTATTCTTTTAAAACACTACAATATCCTGCGTTACCATAGAACCTTATTGATTACATTCATGATCTATTATACATTATAGAATATTGGATATACTCCTTCTCTCAAATATGTTGTAAACTCAAAAAATGATAGAATATAAAAATCATTAATCAGTTTCTAGGTAGTCAAGAATATACAATATAATTTATCCAAATCAGTCATTTATTTTTCAAAAAAACAGTACCTCGATATCAGAACCATATTATAGATTATCTTTCTCTAAAACATAAATTTTAGAAACATTTAACCTTCTATTAAGTCATTTTTCTTGGTTCCATAGAATCTCAGGTCCTTAATGAAATAACACTGCAGTCCTTATATACTCCATAATTATTATAACTATTACATTGTTGATACAACACTCAAATGACATAATTATCAAATAACAACCAAAGTTCTATAATCATTCCTCCTCATCTTTTGTAGTATCATAACTTGATTATTATCCAATAACATCATTTGGGGAATACTCTGATGATTTAGACATTGGTTCATGTAGTCTCCCAACTCCTTGTAGATGAAGCATTGTACATTTGAAACCATTTTATTACACTTGCAGTCACATACATGGTTTCCTTTTTCTCCATACATATAACAAATTCCCATTCCCTTCAAGAATGTTCTAGGGTGTTTCTTCTCAAAGTTATCACATATGGGAAAATTCTTATGTTCCCTCTTCCCTTTATCCATCTTTCTCTCTTCCATCCTTTTCTTCTCTTGCTTCCCTTCAAAACCATAAAACTCAGATAATATTTTACTTATCTTGTTAACACATGATATTATATCTTTATATATTGAGAATACATGGGAGACTATTTCCCATCTAAATGTTAGATTAATATGGTGAAAGATATTATCTTTCTTACTCTTTGGATCATACGTATTGCCGGAGTTCACATTCTTTCTACTAGGCGTCATTTCTATACATTGGCATAAACTTGGCCAGTTTATGAATTGCAATGAATAATTACAATATTGTAAAATACCTAACGTAAATTGAAAGGATTATGGATATAATCCATAATAATAAAGATGTTTTCATTGTGGAAGTATATAGTCATAAACACTTCATAATGATTTGTAAATAAAATGAGAATTGTCATAAGCATATCCCTTGGGAGTGTTGTAACCAAGAGTGCACCAAGGCCCGTTTTCATGCACCAGTTCCCGTTCAAGTCTTGATCAAAGTGGTGTTTTCAAGTTTTACCCCTAGGTACATATGTGCCAGAGCTGCCTCTACCTGCTTGTATATAGATAGGGATTTATTTTCTTGGAAAACTCACAAAATATCTACATTACCAAAATTCATGGAATTTCTTCTATAATAATCCTCAATGTCTATCTTAGGTCTATGTTCTCTAATCAGAGTTTATCTAAATATATCTTCCAAGGTTATTGCTAAACTTCCTTTGATACCAACTGTAACGCCCCGATCCCAGTTACCCAGAGTCGATGCATTATTTTAATACACTGGCAAGATTAAAAGGAATCAAGTCCCAAAGAACCGATCAGTTTAATAATCTTGGAAAATAGATTACATACATGAATGTTACATTACACTTCATAACATACAAAAAAACATAAATAATCCTTCATGAATGCCATTATTACATTTTCTTAACCCTGTATATCAATCACAATACACTTCTTGGAATCCTTGGAAAAATAAAATATAGAAATGGGTGAGCTCATATGCTCAGTAAGGATAACAATACAGTGGAAACATTCATAAATAAGCATAAACATTTAAGACGATTTATAACTAAAACAAAATCCTTTTAAACCTGATCTTAAGAATAAGATGGAAAAAATAAAATGACGTAATGCCATTTAATTATTCCCATGGATATTCTAATAGTCGAATAATCACATGAAATATCACTAACCACTTTCATAATGATGGAATGCATAATGACAGACTATAATAACCACATAGCTAAGGCCTTTGGCTAAGACTACAAATAAGATTTTGTCAAGTCCTTGTATCAAGACACCAGTCTGTCTCATGAGACCTACCGACGCATCGAGGAGCTATAGGAGGCTCCACTCGTCACTTAATAAGTCTAATGCATTTCTCATATGAACAGGTTTAAACATAACATAAACATTCGTATTAAAACTATCATACGAAATGTCAATACTTTCTCCTTAAACCCTTAATAGTATAAAAATATCACATCCATAGTCAACAATATCAAAAAAACCATCAATAGAATATGAGAAGTTTTTTATCATAACAAATAACCTTCAAATAAGCTTAAAATCCATCAAAGGATGTTGACATAGATGAAATCAAAACTATTTGAGAGAAATATCTCTTTTTTTTGAAATATTTGAAAAGTCACACATTTATAAAGGAATTAATTTAAAAAAGATTTTTGAAACAATGTGACCCATACAAATTCAATACTTTTGAAAAGAAATATAATTTCAAAACATTCATGTCTATATAAATAAATCCTTAAATTCATTTTTAAAATATGGAAATTAATTAAAAATATTTAAAAAGATAAGTCTTTAAAACATTTAAAATTCTGATCTTGATAAAGAATACATTTCATAAATTCTTAAAATATTCATTTTGAAATCATTTAAAAGTCACATAATTATAAAAATAAAAAATTTACTTTGAAAATATTATTATAAGCTTTTAAGGGATGATTCGACAATTTTATAATGTCAGAAAAGAGTTGCACCCAACGTATAAGTTAAAAAAAGACATTCTTACCTTGATTTTATCGAAATGGATAAAATGACCTTATTTGGAAAAAAACAGAAATATTTCTTTATAAAAATCTTATAGAATGTCAATCAAGGGTATAAATGACTTTAACCCATAGTCTGTAAAATAGTAAGAATGATTTTAAATACGTTTTTAAGAAACATGGATGTGGATGAAAAAGGTGTCCCAGTAGATAATTACGAATAAACAACCTTAGATACTGAAGAGATTGTGAAATAAACCCTTACCATGTATTTTTCCTTGGTCTAGGGTAGTTTAAATTATTGTATAATAGTGAAATAATTTTTATTAAATTATAAAAGAATCATATAAATTAATATGATATCATATTTGATCTTTTAACATTGCTTTGTTAATAATATCTTAGTATTATTGTCATTTTGGGTGTTAACTTACTTGTTTTCTTTTATATGATTTGTTACATAAGCCTTGTTTATTATTGATAGGTTGTATCTTATTCATACCTAGAATTATATCATGTCCTTAAACATTACTTTTAATCATAAAATGATAATTATACATGAATGGATACGTTGGAGAATGAATCTCATCGTGTTCATGGAGATGGTAATACGTACGTACACACGAGTGACAATATCATTATTTTTATATTAAAATAATATATAATTGGATGGTATATCATATATAGAGAATCATTGTAATGTTATATTTATTATTTACTTCAATTACACATCATTATCACACACATCCAAATAATAATGTTTTGAATAAAAATTACACCACGACGTGGAGACGGTAAGCCGTGCGTACGCACGTATGGTGACATGTCATTCAAAGGATGTATAGAAAATGTATATGGTTGTACCATATTTATAAAAACATCACATAATATAGAATATACTTGTGTTATTATTTTAAAATGGAAATAACAATAAAAGAAGTTGAAGAAGAAAGGAACTTGAAAGAGGGTGGTGAAAACATTACCTCTTCTTCGGGTTCTTCCTTTTGATTTGATCAAAAAAGCTCCTTATGTTGGATTTATGACTAAAGTAAGGCCTCTAGGATGAAGAAAAGGAAGTTTAGAGGATAATTGGGCAGGGGTTGGCCAATCCAAAAGGCTTTGAAGGTATGAATAATTGGTTAGAATTTTTGTCCTTTTATAAGGGAGAGGAGGGTCTTTTTAGAAAAAACATAAAGTATTAATTTATAATAAATTCATATTCATTTTCTAATTGATAAAAAGTGTATTATTAAAATTATAAGTTTGGTACGGGTCTAAATCCTTTCATCCAATAGATTTTAGACAGGTTTGGGTCACTAAATTTACCTTATCATTCATATTTAACTCTTAATTAAATACTTTGACATTTACCATGTCACTTTGTATTTTTATATTACATGGTTAATAAACTTACTATATACATCAATGTGACCCCAAGTGGTACATTAATAATACCCCTATCATTACATAAGGCCTTTAGCTGAACCATAGATTTTTAGGAATAGAATATCAATTAATAATACAATATTTTTTTAAAAAACTCATTTTTGTCAATTTTGAAAATATTTAATAATGGATTTTTTTTAAAGTCATAAAAACATTATTAATTTGACCCAAACTCGTTTAAGCAATCCTAAAATGACATATTAACCAATAAAATTCTCGTATGTGATCAAAATTTTCAAATTATATTTATTTTATCATTTATAATACTAATTATTTGATTCGTTCATTAATAATGAAAATACTGCATCATTATTATGTCATAAATAAATTTAATTATTCAATGAATAAAAATTATAAATAAAATAGAATTATGTAGAAAATATTTTTAAATTCCTAATGAATATTTATAGTAAAAATATAACATATATAACCCTATGTAAAAATTGTTTTTCTAAAAGATATATGCTTATGTCATTTTTGTATTTATTTTAACTTTATTAATATAAAGTGTCATTATCACTTACAAGTGGATCCATGGGGTTCCGAAATCGACCCAAAGATTCCCACGGTCGAACATGTATCAAAAAATATGGTTAGGACATGTTTTAGGGTAATATAATATTATTATAATATTATTTTATTACCCTTATTTATCGGATTTACCTTTTAACCATGGTAAATAAAATATCTTCCGAAATAATTATTCAAAATGTGTAAATATAAGAGTTACCTATTTACACTATTTGGGAATCCTGATTCCAAATATGGAATCCATTTTTTCAAATTCAAAACACAGAAGTGGCATAAATTAATTTAAAATTAATTCCGGCTATCAAAACAAAAAGCGTTTTTAATAAACAATAACTATCAAAAGATTTACACTTGTTTAGGTCCGGTTTAAATGTGAAATTATTTCCAACGTCCAATATTTGATTAAATTGTAAAAATATATTCTAATTTTAAATTAAAACCACTCAAATTCATAATTTATCACTATTTATTATTTTGATTAAAAAAGTTGTTTTTAATTAAAATTTTGTAATTTTCACTATTCATTAAAATATGAAAGTTATCAGAAAACAACCATGATTTCACCCTAAGCTAATTTTGATATTCCGAATCCAAAAATGAAGTATATTTTGAAATTTAAAATTTATAATATTTCAAAAAGTGGGTATTAATATTTATAATGGCTAGTTTGATTGGTTGTGGTTTGTGTTAGAATGCGAAGTTGCGTACAACACACGCTACTGTATTATTAAAAGAGAAGCGTATTGTGGAAGCTTGAGGTGTTACATAAGTACACAACATTTTAGTAACTAGGGTTGGACTTCCATTAACTATGAAACAAAATGTCCATTTTTCACACATATGGAGACCATAACAATGGTGATAAGAGAGTTATAAAAAATGGATCGAAAAAAGGTGAATCAGACTTAGATCTATGAAGGTGAAATGGACTAGAAATTAGAAAAAAAAATGAATTTTTAACCATGTGTACTTTTCCCTTAAGAATCCCATATTTATGATCCCATTATCAGAAGAAATAGAAGAAAAATCCTATAGACCCTTCCACAGATATACCCATCATCTTTTTTTCTCTATCATATTCAAAATGGAATTAATGCCACCATCAACTATCTCATATTATTAACTCTAATTGAAGAAACATAGATAATTCAATCAGGATTTTCCCTCCCTATTCTACACATGTAATAGACAATGAAAACGATGAATCTAAAGCTACTAGAGATGATCTTGGTAGATATAGGTTGGTAATTGGAATCTTAAATAACCATTATAAAGGTGTTTTCAAAAAATCCATATGTACCCATTTTTGGATTTAATATTGAAGAAATAATTAAGAACATGATTTTGATAAAAATAATAATTCATGAGATGAATTTTTTTTGGGTTTGATAACTATAAACGAGGAGAATATATTATGAATAATATAATCAATAAAAGGTTATCATCACAAATTATAACAGGCATTGGGAGTTCCAAATGATGAAAAGGATGATTATATATGGTCATTCCAAGTTTCGTAATCATGTCGTTATGAGAACCTAGTCTTGTTGTGATTGAGAGAATAATTGAATTTTACATAAATTCTAGTGTATAAAATAGTATTTTTCAAATCGTGGGTACAATAATTTGAAACAAGGTTTTCAAGAACATCTGAAAATACAATGTAGCCATTATAAATAGTGATGAGTAAGAAACCAAAATTTCACTACTCTATGGTCATGGGATCCATGGTGGGAGGTGAGGAGAGGAAATAGTCATTTTAATGACAATGTTAGTTTTCAGGGATCATTGGGCTAGTGAAGCAAATGAATGGATTTTCTCCATGAGAGCGCGTCCATCAGAAGTTTCATATCTTCGGACCATTGGGCCATTGGCTACCCATCCGCTGGTCCCTTCCCCGGGTTTCTCGGATATAGATCCTAGATTTATTTCCCCTCCGGTTCTATTTTCCAACCTCTCAGGTGTCGGGTTGGCAACAACCTCTGAAATGCTGTCTCAAGCAGAACCCCAGCTCGGTTTTTTCAAGGATACCCTTTGCAGTTCGCGCCATGCCCCTCTCCATCTATGCTTCCCAGAGGTAAATGTCTCATCCCAAAATGTATCTCAAGAGTGTAGCTACCTTTCCATGGAGATCATGCTAGCTTCCATTGTTGAGGTGAAGGCATGCCTGAAGTGGACTTCTATTGCCTAGTTTGGGCATATAAAACCTCCTCTTGTAGTTTTTAGTTGATTTATCCATTACTGGGGTTGGGCATCCTCGGTTCAGATCTCGTTTGTTCATCAGAGATACTTTTGTCTGATCATGGCCTCAGAAGAAGATTTCATGGAGGTTTGGTGTTTGAATCCATGTTCCTTCAGTCGATGTAGTTTTAGTTTCTCCAGCGGGTCCATGGAAGTGCATAGGGGAAAAGAAAAAACCCTTACAGCAGTATGGATTCATCTTTCGGGGAACCCTTTTCCTTTCCAAATTGTTGGTTTTCTAAAGGCAATCAGTGATGATATTGGGGTTTTTATTTACTCTGATCTCAACACGTCTAGAGATTGGGATGTTTCTATGTCCTGTATTTGTATTGAGTTGGATACTTCTTTTCCCCTACTAGAAAAGATTGATCATTAGTTTTATGAGGTTTTCTACTGAAATTAAGAGATTCTCTATCCGTTTTTCCCAGATTTTTTCTATCTCTATATTCTACAAGGTAATTCCCTCCAGGTTTTCAGAAGATATTGTTAGGGGGTATGGGATCACCCCCCCAATCATAAGATGTACAGGGATCAGGCGTCATATTCATCAAGCCTATGTTCTCATAGGATCTCTTAGTTGGATGTTCTGGACCTTGGAAATGATTCAGCAAAGGCGTCTACCTCCTCTCTTATCTCTGCTCCTATGTTTTCCTCCCCCCAGAAGGATGAAGCCATTATCACCTGCTAGGATATTGTTCCCTTTTCCCTAGTTGGCATGTAGCCCCCTCAAGGTGGGTATGTTGTCCCTCCACTCATTTTTCAATGTTTTCAAAGGGGTTCAGCATGGCTATGGGTCTGCACAGTGTTTTTTCCAAACTGCCCCTCCCAGCTCAGCAACCCCGTGTCTCATCTTTGTTCGGTCCCCTCTCCTACTTATTTGGAGTTCCCTATGAAGATGATCGATCCCATTCGATGGAATGCCCTCATACTGGTGTTCAAGGTCAATGTCAGTCTCTTAAGGTGATTACACAAAGTCATAAAGGATCAGTGATCCCTTCTTCTCCAGTCCTTCTAATTCGATGTGGGACCTACATTTTTCTCCCCTAACCCCTCATCCCCCATTGTAACTAAGGAACTATCTCTTGAGGGGGTTTGTAGCCGGTCAAAATCAAGAATCTTTATGTAGCGATATTCCTCATATTTAGAGAAGGCTATCAACTATGGAGCCAGTACTAGGGCCCTATCATTTCCATGATACCCATCCTCTTCTAAAACACCCGAGGTCTTGGCACTCGGGTTATGTAAAATTCCATCTCCTTTGAAACTAAGAAACAGAATACCGCAATGGTTTTTATTCTGGAGCCTAGAAAAAATATTATCATAATCATGGATTTTTTTTGGAGGATCAATTTTCATGGTTTCATGAATGATGAACCCTACAACAGGAACTTTTGAATTTTTTGGTATCAAAACTACTCCGTGGATATGGTCCAATATGGATATCAATTCATCATTTCAATGATGAGAAAAGAGGACAATGTGATCTTCTTGACTACTGTTTACTATAGCTTTGACCCTCTCCAAAGGGAAGCCCCATGGGGTGATTTAAATTCCATTTATCCTGGAAACACCCTTTAGTTTGACAGAGTGGATATTAATGTGGTGGCTAATCCTGAGAAGAGGAAGGGTAGAGGCCCTTTTCAGAGGAAGGCCAGTCGTTATTTCACTCGGTTTAGGGTTGAGAATGGTTTATGTAATCTTGGATTCTATGGTGGCTATTACACCTGGTGTTATAATCGAAGAGGTTCACACTATTCTTGGAGTCTTCTAGATAGGCATATGGCCAACATGCAAGCACCAACCATGTTATCAAATAATAAGGTACTTTATTTGGTGCATAGGAAATCTAATCACCCTACTCTTCTGATTATAATTTTATCTAGGCATTTTTATCTGGACCGGTTTCACTTTTCCATCAGTGGGATCACAACTCAAGGTTCCTGAATATGGTTTAAGACATATAGAAAAAACAGGTGTAGGGTCACACATGGTTTGTGGTGCATGAACAGTTGATGAGGCTTAATAATTTCCTTCTGATGTGGTTAAATGAAATCCCATCTTGAGATAATGAGTTAAATGCTTCCATGCAAGTGGGGGACACCCTTGTGTTATGGCTGGAACATGCATGGGATAATCACAGTTTTAAGGAGCTCTGAGTTAGGAAGGAGGCGGTAGTGGAGATGCTCCTGCTCCAATAACTCATTTAAAGGGAAAAAGTGAGAATTAAATGTCTTAAAACGGGGAACATGAACACATATTTTTTCCATTCCTACATCAAGGAGAGAAAGAAGCCTATCAAACCAAACATATTTAAGGAAGACTACTCTTAAACCTATAACCGAGATGTTGTGGGAAAATTTCTCTTCTCATACTTTAAAGATATTCTGACAGACCCATATTCTCAGATGACTAATGTGTATAATGGGGATGTAAATGGGATCTTCAACGTCATTCCCAACTGCATAACCCTCCTGACTAATGAGAAGATGATCTCAATCCCTGATGAGTAGGAGATATATTCTACCATCTAAAATCCCCATTCGGATAGTGCTCTAGGCCCAGACGGCTTCTTGAGATCCTTCTATAGGGTCTCTTGGTATGTGGTGAAAGCTAATGTTCTTTCGGGCATCTAGGATTTATTTAGGGGTTCTAGTTTTCCATAGGTTGCATGTGATATGAACATGGTGCTCATTCCTAAGACTAGAAACCCTTATTATATCTCTCATTACATTCTGGTGACCCTCTATAACTTCCCTTATAGAATTTTGGCGAGTTTTTTCACAGCGAGACTAGTTAGCCATCTTCCACAATGGGTTTCCATGGAAAAACATGTGTTTGTTTGGGGCCACTCCATCTAAGGGGCCATTTCACTCACTCATGAAATGATAAGAGATATAAATTATAAAACCCAGAGCTCCAAAATAAATCTCATGATCGACATAAATAATGAATATAATCATGTGAAGTGGGGTTTCATTAATAAGGTGATGGACGGGATGGGGTTTTCTCCCTAGAATGTTGATATTGTCTTTAAATGTTCTAGCCTTACATGGACGTCAATTTATTTCAAAGGAAAATCCTTCGGGTTATTCATAGAAACTCGAGGGATGACACAATGTGACCCAATCTCCCCAAGAATTTTATTTTTCTCCTAAGATGTTCTGAGTCACATCATTTACATGAGTATTATTAGTTGAGAGACCCTGCCATACAGGAGGAGTCTGAGAGCACATCACATTTTTCAATTGATGTATGTGGATGACATTATAATTTTTACCAATGCCGACATACCCTCTATTAGAATCCTAATACTGTATCTAGAGAAGTACTGCCACTAGAGGGGCCAAGTAATTAACAATGTAAAGAGTCTGGGATATATCTCAAATAAATCCACACCCAATAGGATATCAGAGATCGAGCGCACCCTCTGCATGAAAAAAAAGTGACATACCCATGGAATACCTTGGGGCCCCAACCTCTCCTGGTAGGCTTCTGATCAAAAACTTTGATTTTATTATCAACAAAAATGAAGATTGTATTCTTAATTGGAAAAATAGGTTTTTATCATTTAGAGGTCATATTTCCCATAATAATAGTATTCTTTTGGAATCCTAGATCCATCCTCTCTCGGATTTTAAGTCCCCTAAGGTTGTTATAACCAATATTGATAAACTTTTAGCTGGTTTCATCTGGGATTCCCATACGGATGAGAAACACCACTAGACTTCATGGAGGAAGGTGACTAGGCCCATTAGGGAGGGTGGTATCAATGTGTGTTGTCTTGAAGATACCCTCAAATGTATGCATGAAAAGTTGGTATGAGAAATTGGGGATTCGAGTACCCTATTGGGTAAAATCATGCATGCACAATATTGGATTTAATTCATTGGGGAAGGATGTGGGTCCCATTTCTAGTATAATATCTCCCATCTGGCCTTGTAGCAGCATCAGCTCTTGCAATGGATTATCAGGTGAGGATATATTTTCATCTTGTATCGCAATTGGGAAGGGAAGGTGATATGTTTCATGAGCTACCATCATTCAACTCTTACTTTTTGGGAAGTCATACCTCACCTGAACCTCATCAATGTGGTGCTGTATGAGGATAAATGAGATTCTTTCAACTCCATTGATCTCTCTTCGATCCTAATAGCTATGTGTTCACTCCTTTCACTTCTCGGATTTTTAATGATTGGTACTACCATGGCACAAGGGCTCTTATTGCTTCATAGGATAGCTAGAATGAAAATATATGGTCCAAAGTCATCCCCTAAAAGTAAGATTTCCTGGTGTGGTAGATAAGGAACAAGTCCATTCCTACGGAGGAGAATGTTAAATGCATTGGAATTCCGACAGTTTCTCATTGTCCATGTTGTGTCACTCACAATGAGGAGATATCTGATCACATTTTCTTCAGGGATTGATGGGAAAGTGTTCGGTGGTCCTATATTGTGGTGTTTATGTGACTTAATGACCAAAAAAGGAAGGATCAACATTTATTGAAAGGTGGTTTCATGGTTATGGGGATAAAGGGATGGAAAAGATGACCTGCCTATTGATCCTGCAAGCGGTTTGTTGGTCTATTTGGAAGGCCAGGAACCAGATGAGGCATGATGTGGTTATGTTTACCGGCCATGTAATTGTCTCAATGATGAAAAATCATCTCCTTGACCTGACCCGTCTCTCCAGTAACTCGTGGGAGGCTCTATCCCTCCGATGGATGAACGTGTTTTCTCTTGTTGCTCATCCTATTAACATCGGCTCTAGAAGAGAGTAGATTTTTTTGGTTCCCCCACTAGGTTCCTAATGATTAATAGCTATGGGTCATGTATCAATGGGGTCTTGTGCGGTGGTGGAGTTGTCCAAGACTCCCAAGGCTCTTTTTTCTTGGCCTTCTCTGCTCATCTAACCATGGTTCTGCTCTCTTGGCTGAAGCAAATGCTATGTTACAAGGTCTGAGTCGTTTTCATCAGAGGGTAATTTCTCTCTTATAAGTGGAAGAAAACTTGAAAATACTTAATGACTCTTTGAATTACCTTTTCCCTATTTCATGGTCGATTTCCTAATTAATTAGGCAATGCAGAAGGTTGATCAATAACAACACCAAAGTGAGACACTCCAAGAGGGTGGGAAATAAGGTTGTAGATTATATTGATTCTCTAGAAGACTTTGGATCAGATCCTATTTTCCTTCACAATGTGTGCACTTTCAAAACCTGAAGGGGCTAATCTGATTGGAGGTGATGCCCTCGGTTATCATGTTTCTAGACCTCCTTCAGGGGGTTTCCTGCTTCTTATATTTTCCCTTTCCTAAAAAAAATTGAATTAATGATGATGATGGATAATTGGGAGTGCATGAGGATAACAAATTGTGCAACCCTGGGTCCACCTTGATCTCTATACAAAAATTTCAGATAATTCCATCCCTTAAGAGTATAGGGTGACCAAGGATATGGTGGAGTCATCGTAAAAAAAATAGATGAGGATGTGGGGGAGGTGGTGTATTGGGGGGGGGATGAATTTAAGAGAGTGATGATAGCGTAGATATCATGGAAATAACTATGATGATCAATTATTATTGGAAATATAATTTTCAATAGTGGAGATGGACTTGGAACATAAATATTCCCTTGTCATAAAACGATGATCACAACAGAGTTCATCATTCATGATGAAAGTGGGATCCCATGAAGGTTATATACTAAACAAAACCATGTTTTAGAGGGATAGAACAATGTGTTCCAACATGATATGGGATCCCATATTTGGGGAAGGATTTTCATAGGGATAACTAGAGATACAACAATTTCCACACACAATTGATCAACCACAACATATATGAGACAAATCATATGAACATCCATGCGGAGTAGAGAACCATGATAAAAACATAGTAAACAATTAAATGAGAAATTTCATAAGGGAAATGGAAGATTTTTTAGATTTATATATACCACCTCTTGGGTGGAATCACATTATAATTTTACTCCATTAACAGTCTTAAGAAATTAATGTAACAACATCCAACCGAATGAGAGATATGGGACATGACATCACAAAGTACTCCAGGGTGGAAAAAACCATGAATAAAATTTTCTTATTATTATTTGACACTATATGATGAGAATATATTCTATAGTATTTGATGATGTTTCATAAAAGTAGAATATGATTCTTGTTTGAGCCAAAACTAGCCACCATAGTCCAACTGTGAAAATTCAATGCTATAACAAATGATGAAATGAAAATATTGTGTTCTTAAGAACCTTCCAGTATGAAGGAATGTATTATCTTCAATAGGATCATTCTGATTTTGGTATGGTTAGGTGATTTTAAGTATGGATCATAGAGGATAACCTATTTGAGGGTAGGTCCATCTGGTACAACACTTTCTAGTGGAAGAGTGGGTAACCTATTCTATGGAACTGATATTACATCGGTTGGAAAAAATTAAATTATTGAAGATTATTAGCCAATATTTCGGAGGAAAAAACATTAAAATCTATTATTGATGGAGACAAAGAAATAGTTGAAAACATTTAAAAAATATGGTGAAAGAGTGGCATGTTCTTGGAATTCAAGGAAATATTCAATGAGGCTACCTCTGAATCATCATAATTAAAGGAATATAAAATTTATCTTATTTATACAAATAAATATTACATTTAATTCGTGATCCAATTTCAAAATATACCAAATTAGAAGAACATCCATCTTTTACAAATCATTCTCCAACGTTCTTTTTTTCCACAAATATCAAAACTCATAACTTGGATATATTAAATTAATAATTCTTTTATCGATTCATCCCATTTTACATCCACTAGGAAAACATATTTTCCATGTTTTCAGAAAAAACATGATCCCTTAAAAAATAAATTTCTTAATTACATGAATATTATACAGTTTTCTTAAAACATTTGATTTAATTTGAATGATATTACCATATATATATATATATATTATCATCCATTGTGATTAAAACTATATAATTTTAATTTCGTGATATTGCATAAAATTTGGACCATACATTTCTAATAGGGAGAATTTTACTTCAAACAAGGCCACTAAATATTCATCTATATTCATCAATTTTAATAATTTCATTTCACCATAATTCAAATAAACATTGGAGGATATTTATCAACTATAGGTTTATTAAATCTGTCCATTTATAATGAATCAATCAGTATTATTTCTGTATCATTCTTAACTATTTACCAGTATTTATATGATTGACATTAAGAGTATAAATCGAATGATTTTAAATTTTATTATCAAAAAAACATATGACATTATATATAATTTAGAACGATTTATCAGTCCCTCAACTATCACTATTTTATAAAATCAAATGAATTCTATTTAGTGATGTCTTATTAAATGATATAATATCACCTTGTCCATATATGGTAGAAATAGTATCTCTCTAGAATTGATAATAGAAATATTTATAATATATTAAATGTAAAAAATAATTATTAAAAAATAGAAATTTTAATTCCAACACTTCATGTTTTCTAATTTGGAAGGATATTTTCCTCTGCATGACTGCCAACATCTCCTGCCAAGTTTCCTATATAGAAATTTTTTTTCAAGAGGCAGAGTATAGATAAATAAATAATATTACCTTCAAATTATAAAAATTTATTACTGTAGATTAGGATATCTTGAGGAATTTACATATTTTATATCGATATAAAAAAATACTTCAACCATTTCCACTAATACAAACTATATGGATGTAAATTTATAAAATATATAAAACTAATTTATTAGTCCTGAATTATTTTCCTATAATATTTTGATATCATTTTGTTTTTCATTTTTGGAGAATTATTTCATGACCCTTAAAATAATAAATATTAAATAATAGTGTATAGACTTCCACCAAATAATAACCTTTTCAATATAAAATTCTTCACAAAATATATTTTATTTTCAGGACATATATTCACAGTTTTCATATTCACATCTTTCTTATACATAATTATCCTTACAACCCTATTTTTTAAAATAAATTATGAAAACGAAATGATTAATAAAGAACATATATAATTTCAAAAAGAAACATGTTTTCCATGAATACACATAAAAATTTTCTTTTTTAATATAAATTTTGTCCTAATTAAATAATTCTTCTTACTAATAAAATAAAATCATCTTACCTAAGAATTTCAAAAAACCTTTTAAAAGAAATCATGAAATGAAAGTAAACAAATAAAGTATTCATTTATATCCTAAAAAAGCAATGAAATTGATTTCATGTTACCCCTATGGAGTATCATATACTTTCATTTTAATCTAGTCTCACAGTCTTTCTTTTTGAAATCATGATATTTAATTAAAAACCTATTTCACAAATAGATAAATAATGTAGATAACATATGAAATCATTTTAATATCATAGTTATAGTAAATTATAAAAATGTAATAACCCATCATGTATTTTTCAATATTTACTTAGTGAAAGATAACTGGTTAAATCTACCCCTTTCCAAGTTCATTGGATTGATTTATCAGTATCTCACATCATCAACAGTTATATAAGGCTCACCTATCATTATAATATAATCCTAAATCATCCATAAATAAAAAAAATTCCCAGAAACAATAACATATTAATTAATCTTTAATTATTTCATTATTTAATTATACTCATTAATATATTATTTTCACCAGTATAAAAAAATTTCTGGATATTGAATGATCCATTTAATTAAAAATGCATTTTAAAAATAACGATTCCAAATGGTTGTAGAGTAAATAATTATAAAAAATATGAAATATTCTAAAGGAATAAAAACTTCAAATAATAGTTATTCCAGGGGGAAACAGTTTGTTTTTTTCATGATTTAATTTAATATTTTGTTTATATTTTAATAAACACGCTACTCACAAATTATATAAAACTATTCATATTTATTTTTTTAAAACAATTTAAAAATTAAAATAAAATTTAATTTATAATTAATTATTTTCTATATAAAAAAATCCATACAATAAATTTATTACCATTGAAAATGGATAAATATATTTTTAAATAATTCATTAAAATAGTTAAAACATGTTTTTGAAGCAATTTGTCCCTTACCTGAAGTATAATTAGTCATGTATCATCCTTATTATACAGAATTATAAAAATAGTTTAACTTTTTAAATTCTTAAGAAAATTTTTTATTATTATTTACCCATTTATTATATTCATTATATTGTTATGTAAAATTAAATACTCAATTATATTCACATCGTACATTTTGATGCTATTCAACTCATATGCCCAAAATAACTTGGTTGTATGACTTTTTTCATTCTGGTAATTTTTCCATCATCTCAAGAATAAATATAATTAAATAATTAACACATTTATACAATTATCATAAATTTGAAAAAAATAATGATAGATTGTTATGGAAATCAATTTATGTTTCAATCATGGAGATGGTAGGTTTTACATATGAATGAGTAGATTAATCATTCTTCTAAGAGAATAAGGTAAAATGTGGACTTGAGAGGAGTGGGGACGCCCATTTATAATTGTTCATGAGGACACTCAAGAATGTTATTTATGGAATAAAGTATATTATTTTCTTTTTGAATCAAAATTTCTATAAAATAGACCATTTATAAATCATCGATGGGATATTATAGACACATGTTTTTCCATTATAATATATACATATTTATAGTCTATTTAATCACTTATCATATCAATTTAATCCTTAGTATACATAATTTTACATATTCAATGATAACCAATATTTTTCCTTTTTTAATTTTTATAATGACTAAAAATATATTTAACCATATTCCCTAATAATAATTAACATCTCCCATTTAGTTGGGGATTTTTCATAATGAATTAATTAATCAATATTGGATTTCTAGAATGAATGAATAAATTTGAATTAAAATAATTATAGACAAGGGTGGGAATAATTTATGTCTATTAATAATGATATTCAAACAAAGATGGTTTTATATAACATGATTAATGAGAATGAAGAAGTCAAAAAATAATAATTCAAGTCATGTATTGAATGGTAATTCATACGATTAATGTATAGACATTGATAAAAATATTATGATGACTTCATGAAGTTAATGTATATGTGGTTCTCATTCTATTTAATCTATAAATAGATGGATTTATTTTTGATGATATGTTATATCTGATTCTAACAAAAGTGAATATTAATAAGTTATGTACACTGAGATACCCATTGGATATTATATTTTAGATGATTAATAATTTTCCTTTTAGATAAATCAATTTTTTCATAATGTAACATATTCACTATTATCTTCGAATTTATATCATAATATGTTCTTGAATTTATTTTAATTCAAGGAATGATGAGTGATTAGAAATACGTATATAAAATAAGGAAATGGAGTGTCTCACATTATTATGATCTATAACTAAGAATTTTTTTTATAAAATTGATGATTCTATTATTAGAGTTTTTCCTTCAAAACTAAGGATATGTTTCAGATATTGATGTATATGGGGATAAATAACAACCACACATGAAAATAATTTTCAATAGACGTATCATATTTTTTTTAAAAAAAATAAAAAATTTAGATGCTATTTATTGATTCTTAGATTGAAATATACTCTGTATGATTTTATTATCATTTATGTTGGAATAGTATTTTTAAATAAAAATATGTTTTCATATTTAATATAAATCAAATTATAAAATTAATTTGTATATTTATATATTTGAAACCATTGAGTCCAAAAACATTGAATGTTATTACATTATGTTTAAGGTGTTAATGTCTGAAAATTTAGCGAGCTTCAATTATGAAAGAAATGAAACCCAAATAAAATAAATGAAATACCATTTTATGTATACATTTTATTGAATAGTTTATAAATATTGATAAACTGATATAGATTATGAGATATGTTTTTATAATTTGATTCTAATTATTTATAGAGTTATTTTTGATGTATAATTGTTTGTTAAATGATTTATTTAAAATATATATTTCAAAATACAAGGAAGAAAAACTATATTACATTTATTCTAGAAACAAAATACTCAATTAAGTTAAATTAATATAGAATAAGAATAATTTTTTTAAAAATTAAATTAAATTTAATGGTGATATGTGATAATAAATGTTGAATGAATTTTTTGAGAAATAAAATTTAGCATTATCCACCAGAGAGAATATATTTCATATACCATTTACAAAGGTGAATGTGAAGATGGATCCTTCATGACACTAAATATACACATGCTATTGTTACCCATCCACTGTCTACCATTTTTAATGTATTTTTGTGGTTTAGTATGAAAAATACATAAATCCAATGACATATATGTTTACAAATGGATTTTTGAAAGATACAAAATAAAGATTTTTTAATTTTTTAATATCATTACATTTATTATGTATATATTTATGTTTAATTTTTTTAATTACATTTATGTTTTTATTGAAGGAAATGTCATTTATAGAAATTATTAATAAAAAGTAAAAATTAGAGGTAAATAAATACTACCTGCATTCCATTAATATCAAGGGGAGTAGTAACTGGTATTATTTAAAAATGAAAAAATATTTTATACAGTGATTGATATCTTAATAAAATCATGTCAGCAAAAAATTATAAAGAACTTAAATATTCTCATTTGTGATTAGATGATGAAAACCATCAATTTAATTCCATACATAAATTTCATTTTGAGAATATCAATGGGATATCTTATGAAAATAATCATTCTCACACATAAATATGTGACATTATACCCAAGTAAGGTGGGATTAATATAGTGTGAAACATCTGATTAACACTAATTCATATCAATTTGAATATATTGAGAAGTGGATGCACCATGAAACAATTATCACTATGTGAGTTCCCATGATTAAATGATTCATGAATGATTAAATGAAAATTAAATTATTTACTTCTGATTAAACATGTATAAAAAAGATACTCTAGCATCATGATATGATAGATATATCATGTAAATTTTCTTACATATAATAAAAGGGACCAATAAGGAGATATTAAGGCTTCAATGTGTAAAAATGATTATTTCATGAAGTATGAATATGAAATAAAAATAAAATATGGTATTTCCTGTTATTTAAAATTTTTTGATATAAAATGGAGATATTTTGGCATTGTTTGGTGTGAAATTTAATGGTAAGTGGACATAGAGATAACCGATGATAAAAAAGTTGAATATATATCTATGAGATAGATGGATATATAAACTCGTGTATTTTTTTCTATATATATGCTAAGTAATTACAAAAAATGCATTTCTAATGGGATTATATGTAAAATCATTATCATCATGAAGTTCTCATATAATGTTCAGGGTAATGTTGTTTTTTTTTCATGATCTGTATCATGATTAACATGATTATTTAATTAATTATATCCAATAAATATAATGTTGGGTGAGTGAAATATTTTTTTATATAAATCTATATTAATATAAAATGGATCGTTCATACATTTTTTTTATATATTTCCCACCAAATTATTAATGAAATAATTGTGTAAAAATATGTAATGATTTTTATCTCATTAACTATATATTTATATTTACACTTGACAACTTTTAGAGTTATCATGAATATCATAAAAAATTTGTTTTGTATTTCATATATATTATGTCTAATAAGTTACATGAACATAATTACCATGGTTCTTATGGTTTTCAATGTAAATTTAAAAAAAATAAATTTTCATAGACCCAATTCTAATTAAAACATAACTATTCAATCATTGTTTCAACTACAGTATCACATGATAACAGATTTATTATGACTTTATTATTTCATCAATATGAGTATTTATTTTTATTTTAATCATTCTATGTTTTCTATTAATAATCCTAAACAATGTCTATAAGGGTTCAACCTCAAACTCACACATTTTACACCATTTTTGTTAAAACATTAGAGGAGTAATTTATAATCATAAAATATTAAAATCATAGGATCATACTATTCTATGTTGGATAATTACATTTTTTAACAGATTCTATGGTTATTAATTTTTGAAAAATAGATTAATTAAAATTTTCTTTATTTTTTTATTTTCATTTTTATTCATGTGAATGATGTGTTGTTTATTTAAGGATATATAATTAATGCATGAGAAAGTAACTCCAGATATGGAAAAATATATTAGTTGTCATAATTTTGAGTTGGATAAATGATTAAATATGAAGAAAAGAAATATATATGGATTGATTTGAGTTGGAAGATGAATAAAAAACATTTTAAATCAAATAGTGTAAGGGAAATAGATCTGACAGATTATATTATAAAATTATGTGTTGGTATATAACCTTGAGTCATGGCGTCCTCTTTTGAAAAAAACTACATTTAACAAACTCCACCATTAATCTAAGAGATCTCAAACTCACTATTATCCACTATCAACCCCTATAATGATATGAATTTGCATATAATATATTTTTATATAAACTCTCTAATATATTATTATTTTATTCAATATTCAGTAAAATAGTAAGGGGAATATTTATTATATTTTCATTATAATATAATGAATGATATTTCATATAAATAATCATACCATAGTTATTCACTACAATGTAATTGATGGATGAAAAACTCCTAATAATATTATTTCCTACATCAAAATAATCCAACATTCAATTAATTATTTTCAATCATAACCAATTGGATGAATAATAATTTTACATTTGAGGGAGTGATTTAAAGATAAATAAATAGGTTTACATATTTTCATATACAATTGTTTTTTCAAATTAAATTTTTTTATTATGGGGATATCTTAATGAATTTGGATAACTATGAATGTCACTACTAGAGGAATGTTGAAAAGTAAATTAACTAGTAAAATATGTGATTTCTTGGATGATATGGATTGAAATAGTATCCAATGGATAATAGCCTTATATATAAAGAGTTAAGTTCACATTGTATAAAATAATTAATTTATGGATACCCAAATAGAATCTTTGTAAAAGTTTGGGATATGTTAATGGTGTTGTTTCAAAACTACAATATGAAAGTTACACAAAAACTCAAATCACATAGTAAAAGAAGAGCTTGTATATGAACTCATGATCACCTACTCTTATATATGATTTGGTAACCAATATATAGATTTAAAGCAACACAATTACATAAAATTCCATTAGTATCAAGAAACATTCAAAGTAACATAAGTATAGAATTTATTGTACAATTTGATGTGCTAAAAAACTAGGTAAAAAAACAATACATATAAATTAATAATACAACTATGAAGCGATATAAATTAATAGAATACAATGTCCTATGTAATAGAAAGTTGAAGGAAGGGGTCCCATATACAATATTTCAATATTAAAATTGGATCTATTGTAAAAAATAATTAATATTATATCACTAGAAATGATCTTATAGAATGTCTAGGTATCACATTTATCCATTACACTATACCAAATTAGAATCATTATGTAAGAAACGTTCAAATAGTTTGATATCTAATAATGAGTTATGTATGGGTATAAAGGTTCCCATTTATGTTTTTAGAATAAAAACAATATGATACCACTGAATTAAAGATTGTCTAAATAAATCATGTGTATAAATGTGACTCCATCAATAATAAATCTACAAAAAATAAAACACAAAAATCGACATTTGACATATGCTAACATGATAACTATAATGATCGACCTTATCCACTTTAACCACATTCTGGAAGTGATGTATGTTTATAAATCCAATGTAATGTAAATTGTAAAACCCTGAGCTTTAATAAAAGATTTTTTTATTTAATTATTTTTATTAAGTTAATTATAATTTAAAAAATTTGTAAATAAATATTAAATTCATATAATAACAACTTCATAAATCAATTTTGATTGAATACTACTTTTCAAAACATGATTTTATTTTAAATATATATATTCTAATTAAAAAATAAAAATAATTTTTAATAAAATCTCTTCTGAAATGATTTTTAAATGCTGAATATAAATTGACATATAAGTATTTTAAAAAAATAATTTAGTTTTGAGAAGTAATATTTTCAGTTTATGAAAATTAAAATGTTAATGTAATTGAAATTTTATTTTGAAAAATGGAGAATAAAAAATTAATATTTAATAATAATAAGACATGGTAATAAATTAATATTCTATAAAAGATACTTTTATACACAAATATTTATTAAAAAAAATATTTTATTATTTGATGTTAAGATTTTATATGAAGGAATTATAAATACTCATATTACATGAAAGACAATAAAAATAATAAATCATTTTTAAAATAATTAATAATGTTTTGTATATGTTTTAAATATAAAACTATGAAATTTATGTTTTGAGATTCGGTTAATTGGGAAAAAAGTGAATATAGGTCATAGTATATATATATATATATGTATAACAAAATGATATATATATTAAGATAATTTGATTATTTTAAAAAATAAAACTAAAAATGACAATTGAATAAAAAACGGTTAATGAAATAATAATAAAATAGATGATGATAAATTAGGTATAATTGTTTTTGCGTGACTGGGGGACCACGATGGGGAGAGTCAGCCGTGAGAAGAGAATGCAAGAGGAAATAGAGCTTCGGTCGCTGAGGTCATCGATGATGGAGTAGTGGTCTCCAACGATCTTGGATGGTAGGGTGAAGCTGAGGTACACTATTGAAGGCGAGCATGAGTCTTGGATGAAGTCAAGAGTAACTTCAGATGAGGGTTTTAAGATCAAAGTGGAGCATCGACCGTCAGATGACGAAATCATAGTTTGAAGATGTGGTTAGGTTTCCGATCTTAAGGTTTTAGTGCATCAGATCTTGTGTCTAGGTGTTTGATTTTTCAATCCTTGGTTGTTTTCGATGCATTAATTTATATTTTTGTTTCATTACTAGATTTTCTTCTTCAAATCCTATCTTTTATCTTCATTTCTTTAATTTAATTTCGTCAAATTTCATTTTGTTTATTAAATATCAAATTGTTGTTTTCAGTCACAATCTGTATTATTGAAAGTTTATCCACGATTAATTATTTATATTATTTTAAATTGGGAATCATCAATCAATCAATTTCTACAGACAAGTGGTTGTCGTTTTCCAGTATTATGTGTGATCTATTTTGTCAACAATTATGTTTTGGACTATTTAAAATATGGTTGTGGATTTTTTCATAATAGAGAAGCCACTATTTCTTCAATCAATATCTTTTAGTGCATCTGTATTATTGTAGCTGATTCATCAATCTACCTCCCTCTTAATTTAGAACAATTTATTATGAAACTTCAACTATTTTGTCAAAGAATATTAAATAGGAAATATCAGTATCACATTTAATTTTAAGCTTAACATTGAAGTCATATAACCTCTCTATAAATAAGTTTTTCCTTCTTTATTTGGGAGGACTGTGTGTGTGAGTTCGGTGAGGCTTCATAAATGAAAACAAGGGTCCTTATTTTCTTTAACTTCCAAATCTAACGAATAAGATTTGCTCTGAAAAGAAGAAAACAATTGTAAGGGATTAATTATATTACAATTTCAATTCTATTTTATTTTTGTAAGGGATGTTTTTTATTTATTTATTGATGATAATTTTTCTGGTTTTAATATGGGATTACTCCAATTAATTCTTTCATGTTGAAAATTATTTAATCAAAATTATGTTTAAAATCAGGTTCAGTGTAAGGGATAGTTTTATTTTATTTTTCAAATTTCTCTTTTTCAAAAAAATTATTAATAAGAGATAAGTAGTTTATTAATTTCAAAAGAATGATATTAATTTTCTAGTTTTTCCTAATGAATATATATTTTTCTTTGTTTAAGAATTAAGTTCCATAATTCTTGAATTAGTGAGATTATTTATTTATTTATGTGCAAGACAAATTTTATGCAAGTGAAATTATTTCGTAATAAGTTTTTATTTAGTTTTGTGTTAAGAAATTATTAATACTAGAATAATTTTAATTACATGAGAAGGATATATCTATATATGTATAAATGTTTAAGTTGTAAATTTGATTTCATGTCAGTATTACTAAGGGTTGATTCTATTTATCAAAGAATTATTTTATTATTTTGAGACACATATTTATTTAATTTTATAATTTTAATGTCAATAACTCTTTTAAATAAATTATGATATAAGTTAAGAATATCAAAATTTATTTCATGTTATATAAATGTGATATAAAAATAAAGGTTATGGTCATACATCGATGATTTCGTTACCATGACATTTATACATTAATTTATATATATATGCACTTTTTAATGTCATGTTTCTTAAATATTAAGTGTATATGAATATAAATCCATGAAAGGATGATTGTATTTTGTAAAGAAATGCCGCTTGGATGATTTTTGTGTTCGAGACATAATTATCTATTGTTAATGATTAATTTTAAGAAGATAGAATTATATGTTCACTATTGTTATTAGGTTATACCTTCATGCATAAAAGAAATTTAATAAATATTTCCTTTAAATTTCAAGTGCGTGGATGTTGATTTAACTTCCATGTGTTTATGCAAAGCTATGTATCATGAGATCCGATCATACATTGTCGAATATATAATTTTTCAGAAAAGATTAATATTTATTTTTCTAAACAATATTATAAATATATTTTCAAAACTAAAACACCAATGAAATATATATATATATATAAGGTAAGCTAAGGGATTTTTTTTTATAAAAACAAGCAATCAATGTTTGTAAATACAATAGGGAATTGGGTAGTGAATCCATCCCTCAAGTGGGTTGGCCCAAGATAGCCTTCAAAGTTTTGAGTGGCCTTAGTTGGTTTGTTTTTAATATCTTCTTTAATATTTTAAACTAATTAACTGGATTAGTTTTAAAATAATTTTGAAAGTATAATTATTTTTCAATGCATAATAATATTTTGTGAATGTTGTTTCAAAAATGTATTTACAATTGAATTTTCTAAATGTATAATCAAGGGAATACTTTAAATGGGATTTATCAAAGGTTTAAAAAAATCATTACTAGGCAATTGAACACTCACCCTTTTATTTTAAAATTATTTTTCACAAGTATCTTAGGATATTATCACAGATGTCATCACTTTTGGAGTTACCGCATGCAAAGGAATAGTGTAAAGTTGTTTTATTTTTGTTCCAACTCTGATAAATTTATAGTCTTATCTAATCCTCCAGAACCTAGACTGGTAAAGGTCCTCTTTGGCATAATGTGTTGTGTAATTTTTTAGTTTAATTTAAATATAAAAAATTACACAGCATTTTTAAGCACTGAGTCCAAAAGAGTGGGTTCGGGGTGTTATAGTTGGTATTAGAGGAATGGCCTAGACATCGTTAGAGATTTGATGTTATATTTTGAGGAAAATGATCTATGCTTTAGAATTTTATTAATTAGATAAGTCCCCTTACTATTTTTTTAATTCTGAAGCTGATAATTCATAAATTTCGTAAGTCCAATGAAAGAATTGTGAGGGTGCAATTAATTTAAAGGGGAGACAATGTAATACCCTTAGTATTAATAAAATATTTTTTTATTTCATATTTTTTATTATGTCAATTTTAATTTTAACAAATTTGTAAATAAATTTTAAATTCTTATAATAACGATTTCATAAATAAATTTTGTTTAAATACTACTTTTAAAAAATGATATTATTTTGAATATATATATTCTAATTAAACAATAAAAATACGTTTTAATAAAATCGCTTATGAAATAATTTTTAAACGCTGAATATAAATTGGAATATAAGTATTTTAAAAAATATTATTTTAGTTTTGAGAAGTACTATTTTCAGTTTAAGAAAATTAAGATGTTAACGTAATTAGAATTTTGTTTTGAATACTGGAAAATAAAATATTATATATTTTAAAATAATAAGATATGGTAATAAATTAATATTTATAAAAAATACTTTCATACACATATATTTATTTAAAAAAAATATTTAATTATTTGAAGTTAAGATTTTATATGAAGTAATTATAAATACACATATTAATTTAAAAAAATTAAAAACAATAAATCATTTTTAAAATAATTAATAATGTTTTGTCTATGTTTTAAATATAAAACTATGAAATTTATGTTTTTATATTCATTTAATTGGAAAATAATGAATATAGGTTTTTGTATATATATATGTATATAACAAAATGATATATATATTAAGATAATTCATTTATTTAAACAAGTAAAACTAAAAATGCTAATCGAATAAAAAATGGTGAATAAAATAATAATTAAACAGAAGAAGAGAAATCAGGTATAAGTATTTTCGCATGACTGGGGGACCATGATGGGGAGAGTCCATCGTGAGAAGAGAAGACGAGGCCGAATTGAGCTTCGGTCGCTGAGGTCTTCGACGATGGAGTAGGGGTTGTCGGCGAGATGGGAAGGGAGGGTGAAGTTGAGGTGCAGTGTTGAAGGTGAGAGCGAGTCTTGGGCAAAGTCGAGAGTAACTTCAGATGAGGGTTTCAAGCTTGAAGTAATGCTTTGACCATCAGATGACGAAATTGTAGTGTGCAGATGTGGTTAGGTTTCTGATCTTATGGTTTGAGTTATTTTTGATCTTATAGGTGGGTGTTTGAATTTTCAATCATTGGTTGTTTTCGATGCATTAATTTATAGATTTGTCTCATTTGAATATTTTCTTCTTAAAATCCAATATGATATCTTCATGTTGGTAATTTAATTTCATCAAATTGCATTTGTTTTATTAAATATCAAATTTTTCTTTTCAGTGACAATCTGTTTTGTTGAAATTTTATCCACGATTGATTATTTAATTTATTTTAAATTGGGAATCATCTATCAATCGATATCTTCGGAACATTGGTGGTCATTTTCCAGTATTATGTGAAATGTATTTTGTCAAAAATTCTGTTTTGGACTATTTAAAATATCGTCTTGGATCAATGTGTAATAGAGAAGCCACTATTTCTTCAATCAATATCTTTTGGTGCATCTGTAATTTTGTAGCGGATTCGTCAATCTGTCTCCCACTTAATTTTCCAAAATTTATTATGAATCTTCCACTTTGTCTTCAATGAATATTAAATAATAAATTTCAGTATCACTATTAATTTTAAGCTTAACATTGATGTCATATAACTTCTATATAAAATAGTATTGCCTTCTTTATTTAGGGGGACCATGTGAGTGAGTTCGGCAAGGCTTCCTAAAATAAAACAAGGGTCTTTGTTCTCTTTGTCTTCCAAATATAAAGAATATGATTTTCTCTACAAATATGAAAAAAATTGTAAGGTATTACTTATTTTACACTTTCAATTCCATTTTATTTTTGTAAGGGATGTTTTTTATTTGTTTAAAGATGAAAACTTTTCTGGTTATAGTAAGTGATATCTCCAATTAATTCATTCATGTTTAAATTTATTTAATCACATTTATGTTTATAATCGTGTTTGGTGTAAAGGATAGTTTTATTTCATTTTTCAAATTTCTCTATTTCAAAGAAATTATTAATAAGAGATACATAGTTTATTAATTTCAAAATTATTATTTTAAATTTGAAATTTTTCATAATGAATATATATTTATTCTTTGTTTCAGAATTATGTTTCATAATTCTTGAATTAGTGAGATTATTTATTTATTTATGTGCAAGAAAAATTTGATGCAAGTGAAATTATTTCTGTAAAAGTTTTTATTTAGTTTTGTGTTCATAGATTATTAATATTAAAATCATTTTAATTACATGAGAAGGATATATCTATATATGTATCAAAGTATAAGTTGTAAATTTATTTTCATGTTAGTATTTCTAAGGGATGATTCTATTTATCAGTTATTTATCTTATTATTATGAGACAAATATTTATTTACTTGTATTTTATTTATGTTAATAACTCTTTTAAATAAATTATGATATAAGTTAAGAATATCATAATTTATTTGAAGCTATATACAAGTCATATAAAAATAATGGTTATGGGCATACATGGATGATTTTGTTATGATGACATTTATACATTTATATATATGTGTGTGTGTGTGTGTTTGTGTGCTTCTTAAATTCATGTTCCTTAAAAAATAATTGTATATAAATATAAATCCTTGAAATGATGATTGGATTTTGTAAGGAAATGTTGCTTTGATGAATTTTTTGTGCGACATAGAATTATTTATTGTTAATGATTAATTTTAAGAATATAGAACTATATTTTCACTACTGTTATTAGTTTATACCTTCATGCATAATTTTTTTTAATAAATATGTCCTTGAAATTTCAAGTTCGTGGATGTTGATTTAACTTCCATGGGTTTATGCAATGCTATATGTCATGAGATCTTATCATAAAAATTCAAATATATAATTTTCCAGTAAAGATTAATATTTATTTGTTCCAAACAAGATTATAAATATATTTTCAAAACTAAAACACTAGAGAATATATATATATATATATTAGTCAAGATAAGACAAATATGTTTTATAAAAACCGATACTCAAATTTTGTAAATATGATAAGGAATTGGATAGTGAATCCATCACTCATGTGGGTAGGCTCAAGATAGCCTTTAATATTTTGAGTGGACCTAGCTATTTTGTTTTTAATAGCTTTCTTAATATTTTCAACTAATTCACTGGATTAGTTTTAAAAGCACTTTCAAAGTATAATTATTTTTCAAATCATAATTGTATTTTTTAAAGGTTGTTTTAAAAATGTATTTCCAATTGAATTTTCCAAATTTATAATAAAGGGAATACTTTTAATGGGATTTATCAAATGTTTTAAAAACTCTTTACTGGGTGATTGAACGCTCACCCTTTTATTTTAAATGGTTTTTTCAAAGGTATCTTAGGAGATTATTGTAGATGTCATCGCTTTTGGAGTTAGCACGCACGAAATCTTAGTGGAAAGTTGTTTTATTTTTCTTCCAACTTTGATAAATGTATGGTGTTGTCTAATCCTCCATAACCTTGACTAGTAAAGGCCCCCTATTGTTTAATGTGTATTGTAATTGTTTAGTTTAATTTATATAAAAAAATTACACAACATTTTTTAGCACCGAGTCCAGAAGAGGGTGCTCAAGGAGTTATATAAATCCAATATATCTCTCCTTCACATTGGTCATGACCTCATCATTATACCCTATTGAGTCAATAAGGTTTCCTAATGACTTTTCAATTCATTCATGTTTTGAGAATCACAAACACACTATCTTATGGAAAACATTATTTTTATAAATGAGGAAAATTTTTCTTCCCCATTGAAAATTTAGCCTTACCTTGTCTTCATTCTTCATATTTTAGTTGATCTAAATCTTACTATTTATATTCCTAAGTGTAAAATTATGTTTCACATCAAAAACATCATAATTCTATAAATAATTAGATATAGAGAATTTTAT
This sequence comes from Viscum album, assembly GCA_963277665.1. Lineage (NCBI taxonomy): Eukaryota > Viridiplantae > Streptophyta > Magnoliopsida > Santalales > Viscaceae > Viscum > Viscum album. Next base: position 1,065,457,246 of record OY728140.1, read on the forward strand.
ATTCAGGATCTGAATCCAGGTTCTGAATTCTCTGAAATTTAGACTCCGAATTATCTGAAATTCAGAAACTGAATTCTCAGAAATTCAGACTCCAAATTCTATGAATTTCAGACTCCAAATCAACTGAGATTCATACTCCAAATTCTATGAAATTCTGACTCTGAAGTCTCTGAAATTCAGACAACAAATTCTCTTAAATTCAAACTCTGAATAACTTAGAATTCAGTTTCCAAATTCCTCAGAATTTACGATTCAAATTCCTTAGAATTCAGAATCTGTATTTATTATAATTCAGAATCTGTATTCCTTATCATTCAGGATCTGAATTCCATAGAATTTAATTTCAGAATTTATCAGAATTCGGGTTCCCAATTCCATAGAACATAGACTCTGAATTCAATAGAATTTAGGTTCCAAATTCCTTAGAATTCAGGCTCTTTCATTAGAATTTAGAATTTTAATTCTTTAGAATTCATACTCTAAAGTCTATAGAATTCTAACTACGAATTCCTTGAAAAAAAAAATCTAAATATTCCTGAAACATAGAATCTGAATTTTCATAGACACTGAACATTAGTCTCCCAAAAATTATATTTGGTTTAGAAACCATACATTACATAATCTTTTTAATAGTTATAAAACAATGTCGTTCTTTCTATTATTAACTAAACATTGTTTATGTGACACATGCATTGGTTCCTCCAAAATTCAAGGAAAAATATAAACCATGGAGGAGGGAGTCGACCGTTGAAGATGTGCCTATCAATAGAAGCTAATTTGAATGATCTCAACACTGTTCAACGAATCTAGAGATTACATAATGCTGAAGTGATTTCTAGAGAGATACTCTCTTTCTTTTTTCATACTGAACATCCAGTTTAGATTACTTTGTGTGACTCTGAATGTTACTGAGTACATTCGAGGGCTTCTGGGGACAGGAATTCATAGGTGAAAAATACCTTAAATATGAAGGATTTTCTTGATAAGTAAGACAGTGGTGATGACTACCTTGAAGTTCGAGGGCTTCCAGGGATAGCAATACAGACTCCGATATTGTTATCGAGTGCTTATGCTAGTGTGGGTATGACATAAATTCTTGAAAGCATAAATCAAGAGACCTCTATCCATGGTTGTTGGATACCCTACTCTTTGGGTTAAATGATTTCATACTTGTTACTTATGTTGTTTCAAGTTTGTTTTCTATTTCATTTGATTAATAAGGAAAATTATAATTATCATATACTATCATATATTGATACTCTGATTAAGTAAGATTCTATACTCTTTAGGTTAGAATCTTTATCCTTGTAAACATTTGATATGTTTCATTTCGGGAGCCATATTTCAAGAATCTATAATGTTTGTGGAACCAATAGGTTTTGTGAATTTACCTTATTTAAAATTGTTAAACAATATAAAGGTTTATATCAACATTATAAGTTCAAAAGGATTTTTAAAGAATACAATTATCGCCCTTTTGTATATTGAGAATCTAGCTCATATTCTGATACTACAATTGGTATCATCCATCCCACAATTTGTACCAAGTAGGTCTCTAAAATACTTATATTAAAAAATAACTTTCCTTTCTCATGTTTTCTTTATTCTATATTTTCCTTGCATATGAATTTTTATCCCTATTTACAAAAATTTATTACTAAAAAGTTTGTGTGGAAAGATATTTTCTTTAGGATGGAAGGAATTAATGTTGGATTGATTGACAATATTAAACCTAATAGACCACCAATCTTTGATGGTAATGATTATAAGTATTTGAGAGTTCGTATGAAGTCCTTTTTGATAATAATAGGTGTTGAAAACACTATTATTTTAATTGAAGACTATAAGTTTCCTGATAAGGAACATAAAACCTTTAGTAATCCAGAAAAGGTTGAATACCAGCTAAACATTAAGGTGCAAAATACTTTTCTTTGTTTCATGACTATATATATATATATATATATATATATATATCCAAGTATCATCTTGTGAAAAAGAAAATAGTATTTGGAAGAAGCTTGAAGTAACTCACTTTGGAACATCAAAAGTACTTCAAACTAGAAGAGCTATGCTCAGAGCTGAATATCACGGTTTCTTCATTCCGTATAGAAAACCCATATGTAAGGTACAACAAATATTTATGACCACTGTAAACAGTTTACAATCTATGGGTGAGACAGGTTTAAATGATGAGGCACTTTTGGACAAGATTATAGATATCAGGCCTAATGAGTGGGAATCTACGTGGACATCCATAGGTAAAAATAGAAAAGTTAGTCTGATTTCCCTAGATGAGCTTGATGAAACTCTTCATCATCATGATCCAAGAATTAAGAGAGATGTTGAAAATATTAAGAAACAGAATGGAAATGGCAGTGTTTCCTTTACAACAACTTCAAATCATATGAATGTCAAGACTCTAGAGAGATTTACAATATCTATATCCAAGAATGCTGTTATTTAATCGGAATATAGTGGATGTGAATATTTAGAGAACGAGTTATCCAATCATTCTCTAAGGATGAACAAGATTTTTGGAAAGAATAACTTTCAATATAGATATAAGAATAAAGAATTAATGGGCAAGAAAGACTCATAAGTCACTTTTTATGAATGCAAAAGGGAAGAGCATATAAGGTCAGATTGTCCAATGTATTAGAGAAAATATAGAAAGGAAAATCATTCTGAGTGGAATATAATGAAATACTATAAGGATAAGACTAAGAATGTTTGGAAAGCCAATGACACCTAGAGTGCCACTGGGGATGACTCTTATGATGAATCCTTAGAGTATGAATCTTCTGATCAGAATAATTTGGTTTACATTACATGGTACCTATTGAAAATCAATTTTTAATGGCTAAGGTACACAATGTAGAATCTATAACCAATGTATCCTTAAATGCTAATTATAGTGATAGTAAAAATTATGAATCATTGGATGAAGAATTTTTTTATGCTTTTGATAATACTTTACCTACTTCTGAATAACATTATATGTTTTCTAAGCTGCTTGAGAATGAAAATTATAAATTCAATAAAAATATTGACAAGACAAATTCTATAATTACTATTCTTACTAAGATAATATCAAATCTTTCTAAAGATATTGATAAGAAAAATTATGATTTTGAAAATGATTCAAAAACATTTGAGGAAGTTAATTCTAATAAGGATAAACTTTTTAAGGATCTAGAAAAAGTAATTTTTGAGAAAAATGTTTTAGTTCCTAATTGTAGTGCTAAAACTAATGATTTTGATGATAAAAACTTAGTTATTAGATTGAAGTTAGAAAGATTTTACTTGTGGAAGTTTTTGTCAAATTTTACCCTAGGAATGGAAAATTTTAATAAGATGTATTAAAAAATTTGACCCCAAAGGAATAATTCTAGATTTGGTTATACTATTTGAAAACCAGTTTTTAGTAACAATTATTTTGCTTCTCAAAGTTATCCATTATGGACTAAGTGTCAGTGTGGTTGGTATTGGGAAAAAAATTATTCCCTAAATAAAACCCAGTCTTTAGGTTTTCATAAAGCATATTCTTTCATGAAAATGTGGATTCCTATGATTTTTCTTCCTGAAGATTCTATATCCAAGAAAGATTGGGTTCCGAAAGTCTAACAATCTTATTTATAGGAAAGTAATGACAGGGCCAACATAAATATGTGGAACATGGATAGTGGATGTTCCTAGCACATGACCGGTAAAAAAATATCTTTGAAAATTTTATGAAGACGGAGGTAGTAGAAGAAACTTTTGGAGATAATTCATAGGGAGAAATTATAGGAATAGGTAACATTGTTCTTTTTTGGAAAATATTGATTTCAAATGTTTTATTTGTTAAGGGTCTTAAGCACAGACATATTAGTATAAGTCAGCTATGTGATGAAGGTTACCTTGTGAATTTGAGGAATGAAAAGTGATTAGTACACAATTCCATGGAAGAGTTTATTCTTTTCTCCACTAGGCAAGAGAATGTATGAACAATAAACATATAAGACCTTACATGCCATGATCTACCTTATATAAGTGCAATGAAAGATCATTCTTGGTTATGAACTATAATGTTAAGACAATGTAATCTTTGTATCCTATGCGAACTCTGTATGAAAAGACATATTAAGGATCTACCAGAGTATAGATTTGATTTTTGAAAAGTTTGTTATCCTGGTCAATATGGAAAGAAACATAAATAATTTTTTAAATCAATTGGTGATGTCTCACCCACTGATTCATTACAGTTGGTACATATGGATTTTTTTGGTCCAACACAATCTAGATGCATTAGAGGAAAATATTATGTATTTGTTCTAGTTTATGATTTTACTAGATTTACATGGGTCTATTTTCTAGCAAATAAATATGATGTTTTTTCATATTTCAAAGTTTTAGATCCCATGTTAAAAATGAGAAAAACCTTCTTTTGAAAACAATTCATAGTGATCAAGAAAGATAATTTCAGAATTCTTCTTTTGAACATTTGTGTTGAAGAAAAGTCATTACTCATAACTTCTCAGCACCAAGAACTCCTCATCAAAATAGGTTTTTTAAAGAAAAAATAGAATTCTTCAAGAGATAACACGAACCATGTTGAGTGAATATTCGGTAGCCAAATTTTTTTGGCATGATGCTAAAAGTACTACTTGTTATACTATAAACAAATTTTTTATTATACCTTTTCTTAATAAAACTCATTATGAGTTATGTAATGGTTGAAAACCTAGTCATTATTACTTCATGGTTTTTGGTTACAATGTATTCATTATTAATAATAAATATAATCTACAAAAATTCACACCAAAATATGATGAAGGAATTTTCTTAGGCAAATCCGAAACCTCTAAGGACTATATAATTCTCAATAAAAATACTTGTACTATTGAAAAACCAGTACATGTAAAATTTGATGAAAACGATCTCTTTGCTTTTAAACTACCTCAACCTAAACATCAGATGTGTTTTCAAAAATTGATTATCATCCCTTCATAGATGATCATTTTGATAAGGATAATATTCATGAAAATGTTTCTGAAGCTTTTACCCAAGAATAATTCCTACCATATGTTGATGAACAGGTTTTACAAAACCCATATATGTTGTTTCTCAAGAATCATCCAAATGATAGTATCATCGGTAAAGTAAATCAACCTATAAGGACTATAAGTTTCTTAAGAAATGAATTAGAACATCTAGAATTTCTCTCCTAATTAGAACAAAAAATCACTGATGAAGACTTAGGTGATGATGATTGGATAAAATCTATGCAAGATGAGCTAAATGAATTTGAAAGGAATACAGTCTGGAACATTGTTGAAAGACCTAAAGAAAATTCTGTTATCAAAGTAAAATGGGGTTTCAGAAATAAGTGTGATGAAAATTCATTCATGGTAAGAAAAATTCCAGATTAGTTGTTAAAGGATATAATCAAAAAGAATGAATAGACTATGTAGAATCCTATGATCTAGTATCTAAACATGAAACTATTCATATTCTACTTTCCTTTGACGCATTTTTTCAATTTAAAATTTTTCAAATGGAGGTTAAATGTGCTTTCTTTGATGGTTATGATCAAGAGGAAGTTTTTTTGGAACAACCTCTTGGTTTTGAAGATAAAAAACATCTTGAACATGTTTTCAAACATACCAATGCTTTGTATGGGATTAAGCAAGCCTCTTGAGCCTGATATGATAGAAATATAAGGTTTTTCATTCAAAATAATTAGTTTAAGGGAAATAATGATCCAAAATTTTTTATAGATGAAGATATAAATAATGTTTTTATGGTTCAAATTTTTGTTGATAACAATATATTTGGTTCAAATCAGCAATATTTAACTGATTATTTTGTGAATCTAATGAAATATGAATTCGAAATGAGTATTATGGGTGAGTTAACATTTTTTATTGGTTTTTGAATTTATCAAAAACCAGAAGGAATCTATATATCTCAACATATGTATATTAATGATCTTCATAAAATGTATGGATTTGACAACACTATGAGTATTAGTACTCCCATTGGTACCTCAAACTTACTTGATCTTGATAAATCTAGGAAACCAGTAGATCAAAAATCATTTAGGGTTATGATTGAAATTCTACATTATATAACAACTAGTCATCCAAACATATTGTTTTAAGTGTACTAATGTGAAAGATATCAATCTAATCCTATGTAATCTCATTTAAAGGCAGTGAAAATGTTTTTTCACTACTTAAAGGGAACCATGGATTTATGACTCTTTTATACGTCTGAAAATGATTTTGTTTTTAAATGCTTTTCAGATGCTAAATTTGGTGGATGTAGAATGGATAAGAAAAGTAAATCAGAAACTTGTCATTTCTTAAGAGATTCATTAGTTTCTTTCTCATGAAAAAGGCAACACTTAGTAGAACATTCCACTGCTGAAAATTAATATATAGTAGCTGGAAGTTGTTACGCTCAAGTGTTGTGAATATACCAAATGCTCACAAACTATGTTATGATTTTTAGCAAAACAAAAAAATTCACGATAATACTAGTGTCGTTTCCTTAAGTAAAAACCCTTCACATAACTCTTGTAGAAAACACATATACATTAGGCATCACTTCCTTAGGGATCACACACAAAAAGGATATATCATTCTTTAATTTATTGGAACGCAAGATCGACTTGCTGATATATTTACAAAATCTTTACCAACAGATAGATTTGAAAACATTGAAATGAAATTAGGAATGATAATCGTAAGGTAATTACCAATATTAACATCTTGTTGAAACTCTTCTCCTTACTGTAATAAACTCATTTTACTAGTGGGAGTACATTTGATTGATAGCTAAAATAAAATGTTTTTGTACTCAAATTTTTTCTTGTAGTCAAGAACATTTTCATTATAAATTTTTTTTCATAGTCATATTTTTTTTAAATCTAAAAATTTTCCCCCTAGTTATGTTTTCATAATCAAAATTTTCAGAATCTATGTTTTTCATGAAAACATTATCCCATTATGAATAATCTTCTTGGAAATCTGAAAGGTGTTTCTCCCTTCATAATATTTCATAATCATTTTTTCCCTTACGAGTATTTTCTTTTGTTTTTAAACTCTTCAGATTCACTTTTCCTTAATTTTGAATATTATTCATATAAACCTCAAAAGATCAGAATCCTTAAAAATCCTTCTCAGGATATCATCTCAACCGTCTGATCTTCTCAAGATACTTTCAACCATTAGATCAATCTGGGAAGATGAACGTCCACTTAGATTGCCTATATAAAAGACACCTGATGGTCATACCACATTGATCTATAAGAAATCATGTGCTAAAGCTCTACCCTTCCTATATAAGACCGTTCTAGATCATTAAAGTTTCATAAGATCCGAATGTCTGTGGAAGCCTGTTCTCAGAAAAAAATGTCAACTGTTAAGGAAATCTCGAAGTGTCAGATATACCAATAAAGGTTAGTCGATCCGATGTTTTATACCATGTATGTCTCCATTGTGTCTAAGAATGTCATGCTCAATAGTTGGGAGAGTGTATGTATATGAGAACCTAGAACATAGGATCTGGTATATCTGGAATTGGAGGTTGAATTCAATGAGACAGTCTGTTTTTTCAATGATGGATGTAGTGATAAATTTTCATTCAAGAGCTATGGAAAGTCATATTCTCTTTCTTATAACATGGAATAAAATTTGATAGGAATTCTTTATGAGGGAGAAGTTGAGTTTTTCTCTCACAAGATACCTGATATATTAGGAACCTTTGATAAGAAAAATACTATATCTTGTCTTGGTTGTGAGGATGTAAAGAATCCGTAAATTATTCATCTCCCTACAAATTTTCAGATACATCAGCTCTGGTTCATGTTTTTCACATTTTAAGAAAAGGGAACAAGGATACCCTAAAAAAAAGTGAAATTTACATTTTTTATTTCTTGGTGAACATATGAAAGATAAACCTAGTAAATCAAATCCTGGTTACGATTGAGAATATAAGAATGGAAACTTGAAGTCTCAGATTATTATGTATCTGGTCATTCGTTCAAATATCAATGTTCTTTGCCTTTAGTCTTTCAAGATTCCTTGCAGTTATAAGTAGAACAATTTTAAGGTGGTGCTTTTGAGCGATGATACTCTAATGAGTATGATAATTGGATTTAGTAGTCGATTAAGAGAATTTCATGATTGTCCAAAATTAGAAGTTGAATCTCAATCAATGAAGCTGGAAGTGGCTAAAACCTGTAGAAAGGTTGGAAGGAAGAGGAAGATGATGGAACCAGAAGAGAAAGGAAAAACCTAATGGATCAGTAAACTCAATCTACACTTCAAAAGTCAAAGAATCAAAAATAATATCCTCATTAAGTAGAGGCTATGTGGAGAGAAGATTAAATTAAATGGAATTATGGAGATCCTAAGTTTGGAATGGACCCTCCTGAGGCAAAAGAATTGTAGGAAAAGACTCTTTAGAATATTGAAAAGGACGAAAAATAAAATAATATAAGGACAAAATTTTCTGAAGCTGAAATAGTTCAATCCCTTATAAAGGCTGTTGAGAAATCCTCCGAATATATTTTGGAACTAGAATAATATTTGTTAGAATATTTTCCAGAGACTTTGAAAAATAAGTCAGTGATTCTGGAAAATGATCATGTTAAGTAAATATTCCAAGAAAAAAAGTGGTAGAAGAAGAAGAAGAGGGTAGTGGTGATACAAAAGATATAATAATTCAAGTAGAAAATTTCCATGAGAAGGAAAGTCCTTAAGAAAATCTCTTAATCTGATCTTCTGAAGACGAGTCTTCAAAACTCGCTACCATTAGAAAATAGGAGAAGGTTGAGGAAAGAGTGAATATGTTGTCTGAAAATGATAGTAACAGTAATGATTTCATTCACCTAGAGGCTGCTGAGACAGGAGCCGAAAAGGAAGAAGTTGATGAAGACAAAATCATTCAGCTATCAGATAGTGAACATGAATCTCCTGATCAAGAGTAAATCATTCCTAAGGATGGTGATGGAATATATGTTGTTGTGGATTCACCTAGAAAAGATATTTTAAATAGTAAATAAGTTGATGGTTTATCGGAGAGGAAGGGAATTGAATTGGAAAAGAAATCCTCACCATCCAAAGTCTCAGATTCAGAATCATCCTCTCTCGGACATGAATTTCTATTTCAGTCTTTGAAAAAGCTTGTTGAGACTATTTTAATATTTCCTAGTATAGACTCGAGATGTTAGATGCTTTATCATTAATTAAATCAGAAACCAGTTTTGATTCCTTGGTTATGGATAAATGTGTTAGTCTAGAGGTAGATTTCAAATTAATTATAATTAGGTATGAGGCTCATAATATATCATTCAAGAAGATGACGAGTTTTTCAAGGAATAAAATAGAAGGGATAAGAATATTTGATGAATTTCAAGATAGTGTCAAGGAATCTTTTGATACCAAAGATGTGAAGATCAAGGATCTGACTAATAGTTTTGAGGAAAAGATAAGTCTTGAAAAAACTTTTCATTAGGATGAAATTAAAAATCTAAATTGGAAGCTAAATGCCATGTCCATGAATTGGAAGAGAGAATGGGATCTCAAAATTGAGATTGATGAGAAGCTCACTATACAGGAAGAAGTGTTAAAAGCCCTAAAATAGAATATTAAGGCTCAAGAAGAAAAGATAAAAGCCTTAGAGAAGAAAACTAAAGTCTAGGATCCGATTCTCAAGCTTATGGAGGAGTATCACAAAGTGTTAAAGAAGCTCCAGTCCATTGAGAATAAGCTGATTCCAAAATAGAAATGAGGATAATCTTTTCTACAACTGATCTTTTGTTGCATTATTTCATGTTCTACAAATTCTGTCAAACTTAATAAAACATTTGGTTGTTCTCTATTTGTGGTTGTTTAGTAATAATCATTCAAGTACCAAATTTAATTTCCATTCCTTTTATTCCTTTTATAAAATAACAAAGGGGGTGAACGAAATGTCAAAATTAATACTATGTAAAGAAGAAATTTCCCTAAATAAGGGTGAGTTAATCTAAGGGTTAGTTTTCATCATGAATATTTTTGTTAGAAAGAAAATGAAAAATATCATTCAGGAAACTTAGAATACGATCCTTAGATATTTCAAAGCCTGAGGGGGAGTTATTCGATTTCCATTTGATCCATAAGTAAAGGGAGATATGATTTTATTTACATTCCAATACAAATTCTTAGTCTATATATTCTTTTTCATAAGTATGTTAGTTCTTTCCAAGAAGGTATAGATTGTTTTTTTAATAAGGTTTTTTATTATGACTCTTCCATTCCTTCATGTTTTGAAAATAAAAAACACTATATCATAAGGAAATATTTTTCCTTAATAAAAAATATTTTTCTACCCCATGGAAAATTTATCCTCACCTTGTATTAATTGTTTATATTTTAGTTACTCTAAATCAAACTCTTTTTATTCTTAAGTGTAAAGTTCGGTTTTAATTCGAAAACCTCAAAATATATAAATTCTTAGATATAGAGTAAAATTTTTTTAGGATCCTAATTCAAGTTATGAATTCACTAAAATCTAGACTCCAAATTATTTGAAATTTATAATCCGAATTCATGGAAATTCAGAATCTGAATTCTCTGAAATTCAGACTCTGAATTACCTAAAGTTCATAATCCAAATTCTCTGAAATTAAAAATCATAATTATTTGAAATTTTGAATATGAATTATCTGAAATTCAGACTCTGAATTCATTAGAAATCATGTTCTGAATTTATCAGAATTCAGTTTCCATAGAATTCAGACAATGAATTATTTAAAATTCAGACTCCAAATTCCTTTGAATTTAGACTCTTAATTCTTTAGTATTCATATTATGAATTACTATGAATTAATGTTATTAAATCATCATAATTCAGGTTTTTAATTCCTTTGAATTAAAGATTTGAATTCCTTATGCTTTAGGTTCCAAATATTTTATAATTCAGACTCTGATATCTTTAGAATTCAGACTCCAAAGTCTCTATAATTCTGACTCAAGATTCCTTGATAAAACGAATCAGAATATTTATGAAATATAGAATCTGAATGTCTTTAGACACTAAACATTAGAATCCGGAAAATTAGATTTTTTTTAGAAACCTTACTTTTCTTACTCTTGTTTATAGTTATAAAATGACATCGTGCTTTCTGTTATTATCTAACTATTATTTAAGTGACATGTGCACAGGTTTATCTGAAATTCAAGAAAAAATATGACCGTTGGAGGAGAGAGCTGACCATTGATGATGTGACTATAAATAAGAGCTCATTTGAACGAGCTCAACAATATTATATGAATCTTGAGATTAAATTCTGTATAAGTGATTTCTAGAGAGAGACTCTCATGATTTGTGCGTACTAAACATCTTGAAAGATTGCTTTGTGTGACTCCGGATGTTGCTAAGTATATTTGAGGAATTCTGGGGATAGGAAGATTGAGGTGCCGACTACCTTATTGTTCGAGGACTTCCTTGATAAGGAAGATAGTGGTACTGACTACCTTGAAGTTCATGTGCTTGTGGGGATAGGAGGAAAGGCTATGATATTCCTATCGAGGGCTTACCCTAGTGTGGGTAAGACATACGTTTTTGAAGGTATAAATCAAGGGACCTTTATTCAATGTTATTAGATACCCTACTCTTTATGTTAAAAGATTTTATACTTGTTACTTATGTTGTTTCTGGGTTGTTATCCTTTACTATTGATTTATAAGGAAAGTATAAGTATTTTATAATTTCATATATTTTTGCTCTTATTATGTAAGATTCTATAAGCTTTAAGGTAAAATCTTTATCCATGTAAACTTTTGATAAGTTTCATTTTTGGAATGATATTTCCAAGATATAGCATGTTTGTGAAACCAAGAGGTTTTGGGAATATTCCTTGTTTAAATTTGTTAAACAAATGAAAGGTTTATATCAGCTTTAAATGTTCCAAATGAATTTTTAAAGTATAAAATTTACCCCCTCTTGTATATTAAGCATCTACATCATATTATGATACTATAATTAGTATTAGTGATCCCACATCCCCAACCCATCCAATCAAATTAAATTAGGTAATATAATACAAGCTAGACTTACTCGAGGATTCTTATAGGGTCCTCTTATATATGATGACCAATTATGAGGATTCGTGAGGGGTCTAAACAGACCCACAAACCCACCTTTGGGATTATTATTATTTCTCAAACTTCACACTATCCAATCTTGATAATTCATTGGAGGTCATAATATATATGACGACCCATCAAAAAGATTCATTTGAGGTCATATCAATCATAAATTATAAATAAACAACATGTATAAGTAAAGGGTATCACATACATTTTGAACCACCATTTATAACCAAATTTCATATATCACGACCATACAAGCCAAAAAAATCTGAATTTTTTTTAAATGTCACTCACCATAGCTGATATCCCCTACAAGACCCATGAAACTAGGAAGTAATCTATTTTATAAGACATATAAGCCCTTCTATCCCCCTATATGTTGTACAGTAAATCTATATGAACCGAAATAATGGCACTGACATGGAATTTAAAAGGCTCAAAATAATATACACAGAACTCTTTAAAAACAATATATAAATATTTATGAAAAGTCCATAAGTGGAAAGGGAATTCTTATAATAGGGATGATTAAGATAAATAACCATCAATGACAAACCAAAAAAATATTGGATTTAAAAATCACTAAAATTTGACAAGAAATCAGATAGTACTGTTGTATTAAGTGATAAAATAATATCCAATGTAATCAAATTTCTTTCATTAAAATGGAGTCATTTATATAGATATATGTCCCCCAGATTGAATGAAACTCTATATAAACTAGGAATATGAAATAATGATCCAATTAATTTAATGTTGTACTCTAGAAAACCGTGATCTCATATGGTATATAATGTTGGGATGATATATGTTAAATTTATTTTTATGGGTAATTTACCAACTACCATTTTTTAAAAACTACCAATTAAATCCTTCATATCATGAATCCACTATTAACTATATTCAAGATATCCAAAATTATTCATTGGGTTTTTTATTAGTGATTATAATTGTGTGAAGGACAACTTCGTTACATGAATGTCTTCAAATGTCAACTTGTCATTTAATGGACTCGCTAATTTATCCCAAGGATGACTGTAATACATATTCACACATGAAAACATCACAAAAAATTAATAAACATCATAAATCATCAAAATATAATGTAATGAACTTTCAATAAAGTATAAGAGATCGATCAATTAGTTTTGGAGGTGTAAAACAATATATATTTAATTAATACCTCAATATCGTGGTGGTTGATAAAAATGTTGATGAACTGTCATGAACCATTCAACAATATCTAATAATGTTAAAAATTATAGTGGATGATTACCCAATTTTCCTAAATATAGACAACCAATATAATTTGATAGCCATAATAATATATTATTTAACATGATAAAATACATGCGTCATCACCTCTGATCAACATATAAATGTTTCCTTTTCTAATTTATTGAGGAACAATTCGTACCAACTATACCCACATATAATTCCCCATAGATAGGATTGTCCCGATCGATACCCACTCTCCCACATTAACCCATCAGAGTGGTGAATGATATGGAACACCATAAATATCCTCAAAATGATCCATATGAATCAAGTAATAAATGGTATTATTATATCAAAACAATCCCAATGACAGATGATAATCACATCACAACATAAAATTAACCAAAAATGCTCTAAGCCTATCATATAGAATATGGAATGCCCTATTGGAGAGTCTATATTTATAGGGAAGATACTTTGTAAAGAGCATCAGTTGCAATCCCTTAGTATTGTATAGGCCTTTCCATAATCACTGACATAGAACACCCTTCTTGGTCTGGTATGATACTAATAGGCACTCCATGAAACAATACTATTTCATATATATAGATCCAAAAAAAATTAAACCACACAATGAGTATTAATAATCCACTAGAAGAGTTTATACATTGAAATTTTGACCAATACACACATAATTAATCAATTTCATGGAGTCTTATGTAGTTCCTTCAAAAATTCCAACATAACCTCATCACAACACCATTGAGGCATTTTTAGTGGACCTTGAAACCCAACAGGTCATTAGTATTTAAATTTGACCATTTCAAAGGTAAAAAATATGAATCAAATCCCAAAACTTATTTATTTATTTCCAACCAGTATAAATGATGTATCATATAAAAATAAATTATGGTTAACATGGAATTCATTTATTATAGTGATACATGATATACTCTACTTAAAACCTCTCTCTTGTACATCATAACAAAAAATAATTAATGATCAGATATCATCTCATTCAAATACATGGACCATTCATGAACAAAATATTCTAAAATTAACTACTCTCTCATTAGCATACAATATGAAATTAACTATCATGTATCCTTTAATATATCTACTATTGAATAAGTAATGACCATTGGGTTGCAAATCACCATCCCCTAATAATTGGAAATACCCACATGAAAAATAATTAATATCACCACCTTCAACTCTACTACTGATGTTTGTGTCTTTGGTTCTTCTGACTTCCATTTGAGTGACTTTGCGACGATATTCAAATTTCATAGGGAATATATAATATCATAATTAAAATAAAATAAATTCTTGACCCATGGTCTCTATAATATGTAAATTCATTATTAAGAAGAGAAATATCAAAATATTGTTTTTTTATGTCTAGAAAAAAACCTCCCAGTAATGTGATAATTGAACCAAATCCCCAAACTATTCAATATGAAAGCTAATTAATTGTCATGAGAAGGGTTGTTCCAGTTATGAGTTTTCATATAAAAATACCCTTATAAAACTACCAAATCTCAACGAATCAAGATGGATTCTAAAAAAGGATTTAATAAAGTAGAATGTTTACCCAATCACTGGGAATGAATGATCAGAATCAAGGAATATATAATCCTCTACATTAACACATTAAAGGCCTCCTCACTCTAACATTTTTATTAGATCTATTGTCCCTTTATTGTGATCTCAACCATAAGTGTTTATTAGGTATTAAATTCATGAATAAATCACCAATAATACACATCTAACCTCTAAAATTACAGTTTTTAGAAACATTACATTATTCAGAACAAGACATAACTGCCTCAACCATCTATAATTGTAACATACTAGGTAAATAAAGAGTAAAACATTTTAATATTTATTAATATTTACAAATTAAATATTAATTTTACTTTAATGGGGCTGTTATATTCAATAGCATTCCCAATACGCAACAATGGGTTTCATTGAAATCTTATGTTGCCCACTAGTAATAAGATAATATTATTTTAAATGGTAGTTAACACGTAGCCGTTGTATTGGCGGGAATGAATATAAATTACTAAAATATGATTATATATGTTTTTTAATTGTTTTTACGTTTATCCAATAAAGGATAAAGGCTTAAAATATGAAAAGAATTCAATTTTAGGCATAGATACTCCAATATTCACTAAAAGGTCGAACTATCGCCTTTTGATGGCAAACCTTCTTTAAATATAGTTCTGGTCACTCTTATACATTCTATTGGACCAAATAAAATTCTTCATTATAATCGGGACATCAAAATTTGCTTTGGGTAAATTTTTGGTATTTTTCTGATAATGTTCATTTTTTAATGAATAGTGAAAAATGTTGTATTTTAATTCAAAACCTATTTTTTTATCTAATTCATTTATATGATTATATTATCTTTTTAATTGGATTTAAAGTGAAATTAGAATATATTTTTACCATTTAATCCAGTAGTGGTCGTTGGAATTAATTTCACCTTGATATTGGACTTAAACTAGTGTCAATCTTTTGATATATATTGTTTCATAAATACATGCTATTTTTTTTGACAGCATGAATTACTTATTAAAATAATTAATGTAACTTATATGTTTTGAACTTTTTAAAATATACATCATTTTTTAATTCATAATATCAACTATAGCTTAGGGTGAAGTTTTGGTATTTTTCTGAAAAGCTTCAATTTTTGATGAATAGTGAAACTGCTAAGTGGTACTTAAAAAAAGGGATTTTTCATTTAAATGATATTTTACCACATCTGTGTTTTTAATTTCAAAAATCTGACATGAATGGTTGTAATTAAGAAGTAAAATGTGGTTCAATAGGATTAAAATAATTTTTTTGGTGAATATTTACTTTTAAGTTTTAATCGCAGTTAGAGGTAATTAGTGTAGTTTAAGGTAAAAATAATGTTTTAATAATATCAAATTACCTAAGCTCATGTCCTATCCTTATTGGTTGGGTCATGGCCGACCAAGATATTCCATGGGTCAACTTGGGGACCCCATCGAAGCACTTTGGTAGGAAAATGACATTAAAAACGTTGTATTTAAAGTTAAAATTAAAATGTCACAAACATGAGTTATTTTACTAAAAAAAAATTTAAATGGAGTTATACAAGTCATATTTTTTACTATAAATATTTATTAGAAAGATAAAACTATTTCCTATATCATTATATTTGTTTTATAATTTTTAGACATTATATAAATTAAATTATTTATGACACCATGATGATGCAACGACTAGTTCAATATTTAAATATTTAAATAAAATGAAAAGATAATGTAAAATCTAAGCCCTAAACATTTCAAAAACCTATTGTATGGGTGTATTTCGAACTCTTATCATATTAACCTCGAAATATATAATTTTGGGACCTTTTAAATCTGAAAAGAATTTTATAATAAAGTATCCTTTTAAAACATTCCAAGAGTGCCCCTCCTCTCCTCTTATAAAAGGCCCCCACCTCTACCACCATACCCACACCTCTCAAGCCTCTGTCTCGGCCAAACCCTACCCATTTAGACTCTCCACATCCCTATATTACTCCTAGAAGCCTCAATTTTGGCAGAAGTCTCCCAAGGAAGCCTTTGATCTCAAATCAAAAAGAGTTACCCGTTTTAAACGGAGTGTTTTTTCTTGTGTTATTATGTTTTATTTTGCTTCTCCAAACACCCTAAACTCTTTTCTTCATTTCTTTTGAAATAACACCAGTATAATAAATATACTATGATTTTTTTATAAGAATTATTCTATCTACACTTACACACACCTACAACTAATGGTTAAAGAACATACTGTTTCTGTGGAAGGTGAATTTCTACCTCACGAAACAATGATTATTCAACAATCATATAAAACCTTCAAAGGTAGCCATTAAGATGTCACTATATTTATATATGATATATGATATTTTTATGTTTTACTTAAGCTTCTGTATTTTTAATTTATGGAATACCTTTATGGTTTCCATTATGGGTAAATGCGATATCTTCATTTTTGGAAGTGCGGACTACCGCCCCCTCAAAGTGATTTGATTCGTTAATACCATATGTGGTACATATAAAGTATTTATTTAATGATATTATATATGATATTATACTGTAATTATAATATTACTTTATATAATTATTATTTCTTTCCATTAATGTATGAGATAGAAATGAAAGTAGCGTTCATGCGTAAGTACGGCTTACGTCTCCATGAACGGTGCATTTCATTTCTTATCCCCAAATATAATATACTATTATAAGTACATATATATAATGAATATATATGATGTATATTACATAAAAATGATGAATATAATCCTGGAATTAAAATATACTTATCTCTCATTTATTTTTAATTCCATTAATATGACATAGAAATGAAAGTAGTGTTCATGCGTACGTATGGCTTACCATCTCCATGAACGGTGCATTTCATTTATTACCTCTAAATGATTATTTAATATTATAAATACATGCATATACTGGATATATATGATATATATGGCATCTATATCATGAATATCATTCTTGAGATAATGGATATTTGACTACGTGAACAACTTGTAAATATAAGATGTTAACTTTTGAATCAAGTACCAAATATCGACAAAACGAACGTTATTAAACTAAATGATTAAATAATGTTCATAACATGGTAATAAGTGATATAAAAGGAATAATTAACCTGAAAAGGATATTAATCAAGTTGAAATTAACTCAGGTTTATTATTCAGGACATTAAAGAACGATCGAGTCAAGTCGGACCCGAGGTATATGACTTCGTCTCAATCTCCATTCATTGAGGCTTATTTTGTTTTATACACAAACTTCTTTTATATGGTGTATAAACCCCTTATACGTTTACATTTATCTAAAAGGAATCGTTTTTATATGAAGCATTTTACTAAACGACAAAAGGGAATGTTTTTTCCGTACATATGCGGGGACAACAACTTCTCCGCCGGTGTGACCATTATTTGAGTTTCGGATTCCTCTACAAGCCATACCTTTTTTTAAAAAATGGAAAATAAATACCATGTTTTAATTTTCTTTTATTTTGGTATTTAAAATGGTTTTCATAATGTTTTTATTTTATCAATGTGTTGTATTGATATCTTGTGATTGAAATGTGGAAATGTTATGTTTCCTTATGCATGTTTTATGTGAGACGATTATGTTATGGTTCTTAGGAATTGTTATGAATACGGGAGGTTCCATGACAAACTAAGGGCGGGTGAGACCGATATAGCTCTCCAATGAATTGGGTAATGCGAAGGGGTTAAACGTTAAGGTTTCTCTAAAGATATTTAGGGAATATACTGTGATGGGTATTCCAAACGTACCCAAGAGGGTTACTACCTACGTAAGAATGTTACGAATGCCTCAAGTTACATTTATGTCTTATGATTTCCATTTTTTATTCATGATTTGATGAGGTATGTTAAAGTGCTTATGTTTTATGAGTAAATTATGATTTCATTGATTCTTACGTATACATGTACTCATGTTTCCTGTCCATATTTTTATATCCCTTAATGAGATTTTTATGCTCATCCCATGTTTTTGAAATGTTTTTCACAGGTAAAGGTAATGGTACATGATGTGATGATAGTGTCAAGGCGGTGTCAGGAAATAATCCATGTTTTATTTTAAATATGTTTTTGTTGATGGGAAAAAAGAGTACGATCTTTTATGTAACCACACTATTTAAATGTGGAATGTAGTGCATGTTTTATGATCTAATTCTCAAAAACTATAAACCTAAAAAGATCATCAATGTGTATTGTTTAAGTAACTCAATATTAAGTAATATTTAAGTCTAGGGCCTTATAGTTGGTATCAGAGGTCAGTTTAGATAACATTAGGAGTTATAATTCTATTAAATGATTATCCAAAAGAATTTTTTTATGGTAAAATTGAAATTATATAGCATTTGATGATTACCATGTTGCGTCATCTAAGAGATGTTTGTTCAGAATGGTTCTCCGCAGAGGAAACAGGGAAGCAGTGCTACGAAGGCATACAGAAAGAAACAACCTTCCAAATCAGAAACCTATGATGGTCGAAATTGGAACTGAACAGTTGGTTTCAGTAATGCCGCATTTGACTCATGTGATAAATGGTGGTGGTATCCATGCATGAGATCAACTAGATCAACCGCAGAGGAACTTGTCAGTGGTGTAACATTTCATGATGCAACATACCCCATCATTCAGAGGATCATCTAACCCTGTGCTAGCTAAAGGGTGGATTAAAGCACTGGAGAAGATTTTTAATGTCATGGGGTGTTCATACAATCAAAAGGATAGTCTTGCTATTTACCATTTGGAGGGTGAAGCAGATCAGTGGTGGTCGATGGTTAAAAATATCAAGGAGACTGATGAGATTGATGCTCTCGACTGGGATGAATTCAATGGTATGTTTCTTGAGAAGTATTTTCCTAAGGCTATTCGACTTAGGATGGAAAATAAATTCTTGGAATTGAGGCAAGAGGAAGACTCAGTGGATGCCTATGAAGAAAGGTTCACTCGATTGGCAAGGTATGCTCCAAATTTTATTTGATACCTTGATAGTAAAATCAATCGTTTTTACTCAGGATTAAAGCCAAAATATATAAGGGATTTAGCTTCTCGCGAGTTCAAGAGTTATGAAAAGCTTGTTTGATGTGCTGAGAAGGTGGAAATGTATTTTTTCGATGATCAAGTGTTCTATAACAACCAACAGAAGAAGAGACTGAGGTGGCAGGAGTAAGGGAAGAATTCTTCAAAAAGGTCTAATGGTAAGAAAACTAAGTTTTCAGTTTGTGATAAATGTGGGAAAAGGCATACTGGGGAATGCCTTCTGAATTTTGGAAAGTGCTACCGACGTGGTAAGATGGGACATAAGGCTCGTGATTGCACTGAAATAGATGACGGTGATTGTGAGAAAAATTTTTATTTACAGTTAGTAAAATGTTTTAAGTGAAATGAGATGGGTCATTATGAAAATGAGTGTCCGACGAAGAGATCATCTGATGGGATGCAGTTAGACTACAAGCAGAAAGGGGTGGTGAAATCCTTTGCAACTACTTCAGCAGAGGTCAGGCCATCAAATGAAGTTGTATCAGGTACTTTGTTTGGTTTTTCAAATTATTCCAGTGTGTTTTTTGATTTGGGGTCTACACATTCTTTCATCTATGAAAATGTTTCTAGTAAAATGGGAATACCATCTCAAGAAATGACTCCTGAACTTTTTGTAAAAACACCTGGGGGAGATGTTGAGGCAAAATGAATTTATAAGAATCTTCCTATCCTTATCCGTGGAAAGAACCTACTTGAAAACCTTATTGTTTTACCTCTATTAGAGTTTGATGTTATACTGTGTATGGATTGGATGTCTATTTACCATGCTAAGATTGACTGTAGAGCTAATGAAGTTTTTTTTCAGAAAGACTTTCAGTTTGTATACAAGAATGAACCCTTACTGTTGATAACATAGCAAGAGGCTGAGAAACTTGTAAAAGATGGAAATAAATGTTACCTTGCCTATATTATTGAAAACAAGGGAACTGTTCAGATTAATTATGTGCCAGTGGTAAATGAGTATCTTGATGTTTTTTTATGATGAGTTGCCTAGAATAATACCAGAACGGGAAGTTGAATTTATTGTTGACTGTGTTCCTGATGCTAAGCCCATTTCAAAACCCCCTTATTGAATGGATCAAATTGAACTTTTAGAGTTGAAGGAGAAATTGCAAGATTTATTAGAGAAAGGTTTCATTCGACCTAGAACATCACCATGGGGTGCTCCTATTTTATTTGTTAAAAAGATAGATAGTTCTATGAGACTTTGCATTGATAATAGATCCTTGAATAATATCACTGCTAAGAACAAGTATCCTTTGCCTCATATCAATGATTTGTTTGATCAGCTCCAGGGAGCTCAGTTTTTTTCAAAGATTGACCTGAGATCGGGGTACCATCAGTTGATTGTAAAGGAAGCAGATATTCCGAAGACCGCATTTTGAACAAGATATGGCCATTATGAATTTGTAATAATTCCTTTTGGGCTAACCAATGCACCTAATTTATTCATGGACTTTATGAATAGATGTTTCCATGAGTTCTTGGATAAGTTTGTGGTTGTTTTCATTGATGATATTTTGGTGTTTTCTAAAAGTAAATAGGAGAATGAAAGATATTTAAGGGTTATTTTACAAACCTTAAAAGAAAAGAAATTGTATGGGGAATTCAGCAAGTTTGAGTTTTGGTTGCAACAAATCACTTTCCTTGGTCATATTGTTTCTAAAGATGGGATAACTGTTGATCCTTTAAAAACAAAGGTTGTGGATGAATGGTCAAGACCCACAAATGTAACTAAGATTCATAGCTCCCGGGGTTTGGCGGGCTATTACCGATGGTTTGATAGAAATTTTTCACGGTTATCTAGTCTAATGACTAAGCTATCTCGGAAGGGTGTTAAGTTTTTCAGGACAAAAGAATGTGATGATTGTTTTCAGGAACTGAAAAGAATATTGTTGAATGCCCCTATTTTGGCACTACCTTCCAGAAATGGGGTGTTTGTTATCTACAATGATGCTTCATTGAAAGGACTTGGTTGCGTCTTAATGCAGAATGATCAGGTAATTTCCTTTGCTTCACGACAGTTGAAAACTCATGTGGTAAATTACCCTACACATGATTTGGAATTAGCTACTATTGTGTTCACTTTAAAAATTTGGAGGCATCATTTGTATTGAGTAAAGTGTGAAATATATACCAATCACAAAAGTTTAAAGTATATATTCACTCAGAAAGAATTGAACATGAGACAATGGAGATGGCTAGAATTAATCAAGGATTATGATTATAAAATTCATTACCATACGGTAAAAGAAAATAAAGTGGCTGATGCTTTTAGTTGAAAAAGTAATGCTTTATTTACAATGTTGTGTTGGGAACATGATCCTTTGGTTAAGGATTTGATGAACTTTGGCATAAATGTGGTTGGAGCTGGATGTCCTTCTGTTTTGTTTCAGGTATAAGTGAAATCTTCTATATCAGACAGAATCAAGCAAGCACAGAAGAAAGAAAATGAGTTGAAGAAAAATGTAGAGCTGGTTCAGAAAGGTAAGTTGCCTGAATTTAATATTGATAATGATTGTGTTTTGAGGTTTTTAAGAGATTATCTGTGTCTGGTGATTCACAGTTGAAGAATGAGTTGTTATGTGATGCTCATAGTTCCGCATTTTCAGTTCATCCTGGCAGTACTAAGATGTACAGAGATCTGCAGGAGTATTACTGGTGGGATGGAATGAAAAGATATATTGCTGATTTTACTGTGAAGTGCTTGACTTGTCAGTAGGTTTAAGCAGAGTGGTAGTTATCAAAAGGGATGCTTCAACCTTTACCAGTGCCAAAGTGGAAATGGGAAAATGTATCCTTGGAATTTGTTGTGGGATTACTGAGGACATCTTGAGGTAATAATGCAATCTGGGTTATTGTTGATCTATTAACTAAATCGGCTCATATCCTTCATATTCGAGATACTTTCTCTCTAGATCAACTTTCTCGATTGTACCTCAAAGATATAGTCAGGTTGCATGGAGTTACCCTCTCCATTGTTTCTGACTGTGATCTCAGGTTCACTTCTAACTTTTGTAAAGGCCTTTAGAAGTCGTTGGATACTGAATTAAATTTTAGTACATCTTTTCATCCTCAATCAGATGGGCAGTCAGAAGGAACAATTCAGACATTGGAGGATATGCTACGTGCGTGTTCGATGGATTATCAAGGAAGTTGGGACCAACATATTTCTTTGGTTGAGTTTTCTTATAATAACATTTTTCATTATAGTATACAGATGGCTCCATTTGAGGCATTATATGGGAAGCAGTGTCGAAGTACAACTTTTTGGGATAAAGTGGTTGAAAGGAAGCTGATTGGACCAGAATTGGTGGAAGAGATGACAGAAAAAGTTTGGTTGATTCAGAAACACATGAGAACAGCACAGAGCAGGAAGAAGAGTTATGCGGATAACCAGAGGAAGGATCTATCTTTCGAGGTAGGTGATCATGTTTTTCTCAAAGTTTCACCATGGGAAAGTGTGATGCGATTTGGTGAGAAAGGAAAGCTGACTCCAAGGTTCCTTGAACCATATGAAATTATAGAGAGAGTTGGATCAGTTGCTTACCGAGTGGATTTACCTCCGAGTTTATCTCAGGTACACAATGTTTTTCATGTTTTGATGTTGAGAAAGTATATGCCAGATCCATCTCATGTTTTGAGCCCAGAGGTAGTTCAGTTGGAAGAGAATCTATAACGACCCAAAGTTTCAATAATAGAAAATCTCTCCTAATCCAGTTAAATGTTTCTTTATGACAAATGTTTTTATAAGATGTCAACTTCTTTAGGTTTACGTTAAGATTTGTGACCGTTACTTTTATAGCCATT
This sequence comes from Viscum album, assembly GCA_963277665.1. Lineage (NCBI taxonomy): Eukaryota > Viridiplantae > Streptophyta > Magnoliopsida > Santalales > Viscaceae > Viscum > Viscum album. Next base: position 1,065,481,036 of record OY728140.1, read on the forward strand.
GAACAGTGATCATCTGAGCAGTATAAATATAAGGCTTTAACGAACCCATTTCTACTCAGACAAAGGAAGAGATGGCCTCATCCAATAGAATTTCCCCTTATGAAGCCCATTTTTCAGGGCTCGGAAAAGAGGTGGCGTCTTTGGGCTTTTCCCTTGACCAAGCCCAAGTTGAGCTTCATCAAGTCAAGCTCGAATGTGATCGTCTACGGGAAAAGTGGAAGATGATTGAAATTACTACTCGACCGATGTTATCCAAGCCACCCCAAGAGTCTGTCACCATCACAAACCTTACCCTTAGTTCTTATGCGGCTATTTTAAGGGGTTATGTAACAAATAAGTAGTACCATGTTCATGTACAATATTTCTGTATATAATAATGAATATAATTTCTAGTCATTTTTGATACATTTTAATTAGTTTTTAAAGTACAAATGGTGTTTTTAGTTATTATTTAATTAAGAATTATATTTTATTAAATTAAAGGAAGTTTGAATTAAATAATATTTTAATAAAATATTATTATTAATATTACATTAATTTTTATTAAATATAAATGATATTATAATTTTATGAATGCAATTAAATTTTTTTTAAGGTTTGAAAGCCATTTCTGTCAAAACCCGTGAATTTTTTTATAAATGTCGGTTTTTATTTTAAAAGTGAGAATTCACATATTTAGAAAATTATTTAGATAAAATAAATATTATTTTTGGAATCAGGACGTCGAAATTATCCAATGGTGAATTTTTCATAATTTTCTGAGACAGTAAAATTTTTGGGTAAAAATTAAATACCATTTAAATATATAATGTGTTTTATGACATCATAATGACCCAATGGTGATGTAATAAAAAACCATAATCCTTATTTTCGACCAATATGTGTTGCATCATTAAAATAATGAGTTTTTTGGTTTGTTTGACTTACTTTTCAAAGCATTAATGGAGCCCTCAAAACTTATTCAACACTTTGTCTTTTTAAATTAATTTCCATGGGAGTGTGACTCACCTCCACATAAGCAACCCTAATTTATTAATAAGGTCTGACCTTTTCCTTGTAACATATTGTTTTTCCCTTTCCTTTTCCAGAAACCATGGGCAAATACCATGGGATTATTTGTGGTTTGGATTATTTTAATATAAGGGGTCCCAAACCTAAATAATAAAGAATTCCCTCACCTTTGCTATATAAACCCACCCAAGCTCCCACTTATTCCTCACTCAAAGCCCATGTAGTTCGTCCAACCTCTGCCCTACTCTCTCTATAATCCTCTCAAGGTGCCCCAAGCTCCCAAGAATCCTCTCACAATCCTCTCTCTAGCATTTGGAAGCACACTTCCAAGTGGGTTATTTCTTCCTTTCTCATTTTTTGTCAATTTTCATTAAGTTGTATTGCCCTTTTATTTTCAATTATGAATGTTGGGGTATGGTTTCACACCTCTCCCATACTTCCCTATTATTGTTTTAATGATGGTATACCCCTTTCACTCTCATTAAAAGCCTCCCATGTACACCCGTTACTTTTCCGAAATTCCGAAAGAAACCTTTTTCTCCTCTTTTATATTCAAGAAATACTTTTGTATCATGAATCTAAATTCCGTTTAAATTGTTGGGACATGTATCTATATGACCTCCTTACTATCCATTACATGTAAATATGATGAGTAACCCCTTTCTTTCTCATCATCCTTTTTTATGAATTCTTATGTCACGCCGTTACGCTGCTGAAATAACACCGATTTTCTAAGCCAATATCATTGTGTAGTGAATACCATGCCCATTTATCCATCAAGGGTATTCACATTTATGCACATTTAATTATTGATTATAAAGTTTAATGTATAAATTCCACATTATTTTATCGTGGAATAAATGATTATGTTTTATGAATCCATGTTTTATGATCCATGTGGCACACTTATGCATGAAATGAAATGTTTAAGAAAGGTGCGCCCTTATAGCGCTCCAATGCATTGGGTAAAGTATAGTATCATGATACGTCATGTGCAATGAGTGTTGAATAATGCTAATTCAAGTGCAATGAGGGTTTACTCGTGATTCAATGCAATGATGGTTTACTCATGCTCCATGTGCAATGAGCCTTGGCTCATGCTAATTCAATGTTAAGTGTTGTTGCCACATTTCCATGTTATGGTTATCATGTTTTACCATGCCTTTATGTTCATGTTACTCTAATTCTCTATTGATGTTCCTATTGCCTAACATGTATTGTACTCATCATGTTATTCATTGTGTACTCCCTTACTGGGCTTTATAGCTCACCCTTTTCTTATTCATGTCCTCAGGTTATCCCATGCAATGCTAAGTACGATGGAATGTAGTGGTCATGTAAAGGATGTTTTCAATAAAGATGTTGTATTTCAAGTTTAAAGTTTTTATGTAATGATCCTAAGCCCCAAATACACTAAACTTCTCGATCTTCTTTGTTGTATCAAGTGATGTTTTATGTAATAAAGCATTCTTAAGTTGTAATAAAAAGCAGGGTTTTCATAGTTGGTATCAAATGATAGGTTTAGTTGTTTTTGGGATTAGGAAACCCTAGTAAAGCCTTAGATACAAGATTAAGTATAATAAAATCATACCTAAGTTTTGGTAAATACTAAGTGGTTTATCAAAAAAATACATCCCTGTCTGGATACGAGCAGGTAGAGGCGGCTCTGGCACAGATGTATCCTAGGGGTAAAACCTGAAAACACCACTTTGAGCTAGACTCGAATAGGAACTGGTGCATGGAAACGGGACTTACTGCACTCTTGGTTATGACACTCCCAGGGGATATGTTTTGATAAATTCAAAATCTTAATATGAACCCTTATTAAGGGAAAAATGCCCCTACGAATATATGTTAGAAGGAAGATCATGAAAATCCTGGATTGAATCCTATAGACTCATGATTTAAAGAGATTAAAGTTTATTTATAAGTCATCAACTTTTGTCTTTGGTTTACCCTATATGTGTTACCCCTAACTTTCCTTTTATTCCAGCCAATGGTCGGTAATAGGAGAACTCGGGTTAACAACCATTGTGAAGATCAGTGTGATGATTGTACTTATGAGATGCCCAATCCAATGGGAGCGGGAATCACGAACATTGTCATGCTTATCTGTTAGCTAACTCAAGTTTTGAATAGAAACACTGGTCAAGAGGAACATTCATCCCCCCCTAAGAAAGAACAAGTCGCTATCAAGAGCTTCATGAGACAAAGACCTCCTACTTTTAGTGGATCATTCGATCCCACGATCGCTGAACAATGGATCAACTCCATTGAAAAGATATTATCCATCCTCCAATGCTCTAAAAAAGAGAAGGTTCTCCTGGCAGCTTATCGTATGGAGGGTGAAGCTGATCAATGGTGGACGTTGATCAAAAATACGAAGCCTGAGGAGGAGATCGAGGCTTTGGAATGGAAGGAATTCCGGAAGATGTTTTTTGGTAAATATTTTCCACGCACCCTCCATCATAAGATGGAAAGGTACTTCCTTTCCCTCAAACAGAAAGATGAAGAATCTGTGGGAGCGTACGAGGAAAACATCACAAGGCATGCACGATACACTTTCGGCTTTGTCGTTACCCCCGAATGCAAGGTTGACCTCTTCTTTGGTGGGCTGAAGCCTAGCTTGCGGAAAGCATTAGCTATCCGTGACTTCGACAGCTATGAGGAAATTGTCGGATGTGCCCTCAAGGTTGAAATGGAGATCGGAGAATCACAGGGGTATCATGGGGACAAGAAAAGTAAGGTGGACTTCAATGCTGGTGGTCCGATGGATAAATCCAACGGTTCTAAGAAGTTACAGCACCCCACTTGCCAAAAGTGTGGAAAGAAGCACCCTGGAAATTGCCTTAGGGGGACAAGAAAATGCATCAAGTGTGGAAGAGAAGGGCACTTTGCTGTTAACTGTCAGCAAGAAGGACCCGCGGCTGTGACAGAGGAGAGGAACACTTTGTTCGAACCTCAACACGTTGTTCAATGATACAAATGAAAAGAACCGGGTCATTTTGAGAATCAATGCCCTAATCCAAGGGTTATCGGAGGCAACCAACAACATCCAAGACAGCAAGGAAGATCTTTTTCCATCACTTCTGCCGAAGTGAACCCCGACAAAGAAGTGGTGACAGGTACGCTAGTTATTCATTCAAGAATAGAGAACATACTTATTGATTCAGGTTCTACGCATTCTTTTATATCTAGAATTTTTAGTAGAACAATCCCAGCACCACCACAAATCTTGGAAGTAAATATGTTGGTGAGTACAGAAAATGTGGCAATCATTGCATCCCATGAATATAAGTCCTCCCATGTTATAATCTGTGGATTGAATTTCCCAGAAAACCTCGTCATACTCCCTTTGGTGGAATTTGATGCAATTCTTGGCATGGATTGACTTTCCTTATATAGAGCCAACATAAATTGTCGGGAGAGGGAAATCACACTCCATATGGAGAATCTACCCCCGATTCTTTACAAGTGTCAGGAGGAAGATGAATCTCCTTTAGCTCCTTCATCTCAAGCATAGATATTACTACCTTATGAGAATGCATATCTAGCTCAGATGATTGAGTCCAAGGAAGAAACCACCCTTGAAGAAATGCCTATTGTGAGGGAATTCGCTGAAGTATTTCCCGAGGAACTTCCTGGTCTTCCTCCAAGAAGAGATGTTGAGTTCTCAACTGAACTTATACCTGGGGTGATACCAATATCCAAGACTCCATATAGAATGGTTGTTGTTGAGTTTGAAGAGATGAAGAAACAACTACAGGAGAATCTGGATAAAGGGTTTATACACCCAAGTGCATCATCATGGGGTGCACCAGTCCTCTTCCTCAAGAAGAAGGATGGGTCAATGCGGCTTTGTATCGATTATCGTGAACTTAACAAAATCACGATAAAGAACAAGTATCCTCTCCCAAGAATCGATGACTTGTTTGATCAGCTGCGTGGAGCACAATACTTCTCCACGGTGGACTTGCGGTTGGGATATTATCAAGTAAGGGTGAAGAAGGAAGATATCCCCAAGACTGCTTATCGTACAAGGTACGAGCACTATGAATTCCTAGTAATGCCTTTCGGACTCACCAATGCTCCAGCAATATTCATGGACTTGATGAATAGAGTCTTTAGAGATTACCTAGACAAATTTGTGGTAGTCTTTATAGATGATATTCTAATATACTCCAAAACCAAGGAGGACCATGAAAAGAATTTAAGAACTGTACTGGAGACTTTGCGCAAGGAGAAGCTCTATGCCAAGTACAACAAGTGTGAGTTTTGGTTGAAGGAGATCTCATTCTTGGGCCATATCATCACAATCAATGGGATATCTATGGACCCCTCCAAAACCGATGCAATTGTGGGATGGCCGAGGCCAACATCGGTAACTGATATCCGTAGCTTCTTGGGGTTAGCTGGATATTATCGACGATTTGTGAGAAATTTATCATGATTGTACAACCCTCTTACAAAGCTAACTCTAAAGGGAGTAAAGTTTTCTTGGAGTAATGAATGCGAAGAAAGCTTCAAGGAGTTGAAAATGAGGCTTATCACTGCACATGTTCTCTCTTTACCCACAAGTGGGGAGCTTTTTGTGGTATTCAGTGATGCTTCGAAGAAGGGATTAGGATGTGTGCTGATGAAGAATGATAAAGTGATATCCTATGCCTCAAGGTAGTTGAAAATCCTTGAGAGAAACTATCCAACACATGATCTGGAGTTGGCGGCGGTGATCTTTGCCTTGAAAATCTGGCGGCATTATCTCTATGGAGATAAATGTGAGATATATACTGACCATAAGAGTCTTAAATATATATTCACACAGAAAGAGATTAATATGCGCTAGAGAAGATAGATAGAGCTCATCAAGGATTATGATTGTTCAATACATTACCACCTTGGGAAAGTGAAAAAGGTGGCAGATGCCCTAAGTAGAAAGGATCCAGCGATTCTATCAATGATGAGAATTGAGAAGGATCCAATCTTCTTAGACTTAATGAAGATGGATGTGGGAATCATAAAGAAGGGAACATCATAAATCCTTTCACAAATGATTGCTCAACCATCTCTTTTGGAAAGGTTAAAGGATGCTCAGAAGGATGATGCGGGAATCCAAGAAAAAGTGGAAGCTATCAAAAAGGGAAGATCCTCAGAGTTTAATGTTAATGAAGAAGGAATTGTGCGGTTTGGGAAAAGACTATGTGTTCCATCATGTTCGGAGCTGAAGAATGAACTTTTGGATGATTCACATAGTTCAAATTTCTCTATTCACCCAGGGAGCACAAAGATGTATCGAGATCTCCGAGAAATATTTTGGTGGGATAATATGAAGAAGGAGATCGCTGAATATACATCAAAGTGCCTGGTGTGTCCGAAAGTGAAGGCAGAGAGGCAGAAGTCTAAGGGGATGATGCAACCATTGCCCATACTTGAATGAAAATGGGAGAACATCACCATGGACTTTGTCACCGGACTTCCAAGGACATCCAAAGGCAACAATGAAATCTGGGTTGTTGTGGATCGTCTTACAAAGACTACACACTTCATTTCTCTTCGAGAGGATTTCTCTTTGGATCAACTGGCACAGATATATATCAGGGAAGTGGTACGGTTGCATGGAGTACCACTATCTATTGTTTCTGACCGAGATCCATGATTTAACTCTATGTTTTGGAAGAGTCATCAACATGCTCTAAATACTGAACTGAACATCAGTACGACCTATCATCCTCAAACTGATGGCCAATCTGAGCGGACTATCCAAACACTTGAGGATATGTTGAGAGCGTGATCAATGGACTTTAAAGGAGGATGGGATCAATATCTTCCTCTGGTTGATTTCTCTTATAATAATAGCTTCCACTCGAGCATCCAAATGTCACCATATGAAGCCCTGTATGGGAAAAGGTGTAGAACACCGGCATGTTGGGATGAGGTCGGTGAACGTAAGCTGCTTGGAGCAGAAATGGTCGAAGAAATGGTGGAGAAGGTGAAAACCATTCAGCAGCATATCAAGGCATCCCAAAGTTGACAGAAGAGTTATGTAGATAATCGTCGACGAGACCTTGAGTTTAAAGTTGGAGACATGGTGTTTTTACGCATATCTCCGTGGAAGAAGGTCATGAGGTTTGGAAAGAAAGGGAATTTAAGTCCAAGGTACATCGGCCACTTCGAGATTCTTGATCGTGTTGGGGTTGTGGCCTATCGACTAGCACTTCCACCTACTATGGCCAAGGTGCATGATGTCTTCCATGTATCCCTCTTATGTAAGTACATACCAGACCCTTCACATGTACTCTCTTCCGAGGTGGTACAATTAGAAGACGATCTTTCTTATGATGAGCAACCAGTGAAGATCTTAGATCATAGAGAAAAAGTTCTACGAAATAAGACAATGCCCCTCGTCAAGGTGTTGTGGAGAAACCACATGTTTGAAGAAGCAACTTGGGAGTCAGAGGATATGATGAAGCTAAGTTACCCACAATTGTTTTAGTGTGGGAAAAGGAAAATTTCGAGGGTGAAATTTCTTAAGGTGGGAATATTGTAACGACCCAAAGTTTCATTAATAGAAAATCCCTCTTGATCCAGTTAAATGTTTCTTTATGAAAAATGTTTTTATAAGATGTCAACTTCTTTATTTTTACGTTATGATTTGTGATCGTTGCTTTATAGCCATTGAACAGTGATCATTTGAGTAGTATAAATATAAGGCTTTAACGAACCCATTTCTACTCAGACAAAGGAAGCGATGGCCTCATCCAGTAGAATTGCCCCTTACGAAGCCCATTTGTCAGAGCTCGGAAAAGTGGTGGTGTCTTTGGGCTTTTCCCTTGACCAAGCCCAAGCTGAGCTTCATCATGTCAAGCTCGAACGTGATCATTTACAGGAAAAGTGGATGTTGATTGAAATTACCACTCGAGCGATGTTATCTGAGCCACCCCAAGAGTCTGTCACCATCGCACACCTTAACCTTAGGTCTTATGCGGCTATTTTATGGGGTTATGTAACAAATAAGTAGTACCATGTTCATGTACATTATTTTTGTATATAATAATGAATATAATTTCTAGTCATTTTTGATACATTGTAATTAGTTTTTAAAGTACAAATGGTGTTTTTAGTTATTATTTAATTAAGAAGTATATTTTATTAAATTAAACGATTTTTGAATTAAATAATATTTTAATAAAATATTATTATTAATATTACATTAATTTTTATTAAATATAAATGATCTTATAATTTTATGAATGCAATTAAAATTTTTATTAAGGTTTGAAATCCATTTCTATCAAAACCCGTGATTTTTTTTATAAATGTCGGTTTTTATTTTAAAAGTGATAATTCATATATTTAGAAAATTATTTAGATAAAATAAATATTATTTTTGGAATCAGGACATTGAAATTATCCAACGGTGAATTTTTCATAATTTTCTGAGACAGTCAAATTTTTGGGTAAAAATTAAATACCATTTAAATATATAATGTATTTTATGACATCATAATGACCCAATGGTGATGTACTAAAATACCATAATCCTTATTTTCTGCCAATATGTGTTTTATCATTAAAATAATAAGTTTTTGGGTTTGTTTGTCTTAATTTTCAAAGCATTAATGGAGCCCTCAAGACTTATTCAACACTTTGTCTTTTTAAATTAATTTCCATGGGAGTGTGACTCACCTCCACATAATCAACCCTAATTTTTTAATAAGTTCGGACCTTGGCCTTGTAAAATATTTTTTTCCTCTTTCCTTTTCCAGAAAACATGGGAAAATACCATGGGATGGTTTGTGGAATGGATTATTTTAATATAAGGGGTCCCAAACCTAAATAATAAAGAATTCCCTCAACTTTCTTATATAAACCCACCCAAGCTCCCACTTCCTCCTCACTCAAAGCCCTTAGAGTTCGTCCAACCTCTTCCCTACTCTCTTTATAATCCTCTCAAGGTGCCCCAAGCTCCCAATAAGCCTCTCACAAGCCTCTCTCTAGCCTTTGGAAGCACACTTCCAAGTAAGGGTTTTTTCTTCCTTTCTCATTTTTTGTCAATTTTCTTTAAGTTGTATTGACCTTTTAATTTCAATTATGAATGTTGGGGTATGGTTTCTCACCTCTAACATACTTCCCTATTATTGTTTGAATGATGGGAGACGCATTTTTCTCTCATTAAAAGCCTCCCATGTACACCCATTACTATGCCGAAATTCCGAAAGAAACCTTTTTCTCCTCTTTTATATTCAAGCAATACTATTGTATCATGAATCTAAATTCCTTTTCAATTGTTGGGAAATGTATCAATATGACCTCCTTACTATCAATTACATGTAAATATGATGAGGAACCCCTTTCTCTCTCATCAGCATTTTTTATGAATTCTTATGTCACACCGTTACGCTGCTGAAATCACACCGATTTTCTAATCCAATATCATTGTGTAGTAAATACCATGCCCATTTCTCCATCAAGGGTATTCACCTTTATGCACTTTTACTTATTGATTATAAAGTTTCATGTATGAAATACACATTACTTTATCGTGGAATAAATGATTATTTTTTATGAATCCATGTTTTATGATCCATGTGGCACACTTATGCATGAAATGAAATGTTTAAGAAGGGTGCGCCCTTATAGTGCTCCAATGCATTGGGTAAAGTATAGTATCATGATAATTCATGTGCAATGAGTGTTGACTCAGGCTAATTCAAGTTCAATGAGGGTTTACTCGTGCTTCAAGTGCAATGAGGGTTTACTCATGCTCCATGTGCAATGAGCCTTGGCTCATGCTAATTCAATGTTAAGTGTTGTTGTCACATTTTCATGTTATGGTTATCATGCTTTACCATGCCTTTATGTTCTCGTTACTCTAATGCTCTATTGATGTTCCTATTTCCTAACATGTATTGTACTCATCATGTTATTCATTGTGTACTCCCTTACTGGGCTTTATAGCTCACCATTTTCTTATGCATGTCCTCAGGTTATCCCATGCAATGCTAAGTATGAAGGAATGTAGTGGTCATGTAAAGGAATTTTTCAATAAAGATGTTGTATTTCAAGTTTAAAGTTTTTATGTAATGATCCTAAGCCCCAAAGACAATAAAACTCTTGATCTTCATTGTTTTATCAAGTGATGTTTTATGTAATAAAGCATGCTTAAGTTGTAATAAAAAGCATGGTTGTCATAGAATCTCTCTTATGATGAACAACCAGTCTAGATTCTTGACCATAGAGAGAAATTGTTATGGAATAAGGTAATTTACCAGGTAAAGGTTTTATGGAAAAACCATATGGTTGAAGTGGAAACATGGGAATCTGAAAATGCTACGAGGGATAAATACCGCCACTTATTTTGATAAGAGAATAAAATTGTGGGGACACAATTCTCAAAAGGGTGGAAGGATGTAACATCCCAGGTAAATAAAGAATAAATCATTTTCATATTTATTAATATTTACTAATTAAATATTAATTTTACTTTAAAGGGGTTTCTACGTTCGATAGCGTGCCCGATACGCAACAACGAGTTTCTTTGAAATCTTACGTTGCACACTAGTAATAAAAAAATCTTATTTTAAATGGTAGTTAACACGTATCCATTGTATTGGAAAAAATGAATAGTAATAACTAAAATATGATTATATATGTTTGTTAACTGTTTTTATGTTTATCCAATAAAGGATAAAGGCTTAAAATACAAAAAGAATTAAATTTTAGGTATAGATACTCTAATATTCACTAAAAGGTCGAACTACAGCCTTTTGATGGAAAACCCTCATTAAATATAGTTCTGGTCAATATTATACATTCTATTGGATCAAATAAAATTCTTCTTTAGAATCAAGACATCAAAATTTACTTTGTGTAAATTTTTGGTATTTTTCCGATAAAGTTCATTTTTTTAATGAATAGTGAAAAAATGTTGTATTTTAATTCAAAACCACTTTTTAATATAATTTATTTATATGATTTTATTATCTTTTTAATTGGTTTTAAAGTTAAATTATAATATATTTTTATCATTTAATCCAATAGTGGCCGTTGGAATTAATTTCACCATGAAATTAGACTTAAACTAGTATTAATCTTTTGATACATATTGTTTCATAAAAACAAACTATTTGTTTTGAAATAGGGAATTAATTATTAAATTAATTAATGTAACTTCTATGTTTTGAATTTTGTAAAATATATATCACATTTTTAATTTGGAATATCAAATATATCTTAGGGTGATGTTTTGATATTTTTCTGAAAAGCATTAATTTTTGATTAATAGTGAAACCACTAAGTGGTACTTAAAAAAACTGATTTTTTGTTTAAATGAAATTTTACCGCCTTTGTGTTTTGAATTTCAGAAATCCAATATACATGGTTGTCATTAATATGTTAAATGTGGTTCAATGGGATTAAAATAATTTTTTGGTGAATAGTAACTTTTATGTTTTAATCGCAATTAGAGGTAATTTGTGTAGTTTAAGGTAAAAATAATGTGTTAATAATATGAAATGACCTAGACACATGTCCTACCATTAATTCATGTGTCATGGACGACCAAGATAATCCATGGGTCATCTTGGGGACCCCATGTGGCCACTTTGGTTGGAAAATGACATTAAATTTTTTTATTTAATGTTAAAATTAAAATGTCACAAACATGAGTTGTTTTACTAAAACAATTTATAAATATGGTTTTACAAGTCATATTTTCGACTATAAATATTAATTAGAAAGAAAAAAATATTTCCTACATCATGATATTTTTTCTATAATTTTTAGACATTAAATAAATTAAATTATTTATGACAGCATGATGATGCAGCGATTACCTCATTATTTAACAATTTAAATAAAATGAAAAGATAATGTAAAATCTAGGACCTACACATGTCAAAAACCTATTGGATGGGTGGATTTCGAACTATTATCACCTTATACTCTAAATATATAATTTTGGGACCTTTTAAATCAGAAAATAATTTTATAATAACGTAACCTTTTATAACTCTCCAAGAGTGCCCCTCCTCTCCTTTTATAAAAGGACCCCACCTCTACCACCTTACCCACACCTGTCAAGCCATTGGATCGGCCAACCCCTGCCCATTTTGACTCTCCACATACCTATATTACTCCTAAAAGCCTAACATTGGGCAGAAGTCTTCCCAAGGAAGCCTTTGAGCTCAAATCAAATATAGTTACCCGTTTTAAAGGTAGTGTTTTCTCTTGTGTTCTTATGTTTTATTTTGCTTCTCCAACCCCCCTAAACTCTTTTTTTCATTTCTTTTGTAACAACACCAGTATAATCAATATACTCGGATGTTTTTATAAGAAGTATTCGAGCTACACATACACACACCTACATCTAATTGTTAAATAACATACTGTTTCTGTGGATGGAGAATTTCTACCTCACGAAACGATGATTGTTCAACCCTCATATAACAACTTCAAAGGTGGCCATTAAGATGTCACTATATTTATATATGATATATAATATTTTTATGTTTTACTTAAGATTCTTTATTTTTCATTTATGTCATACCTTTATGGGTTCCATTATGGGTAAACGTGATATCTTCATTTTAGGAAGTGCGGACTACCACCCCCCTCAAAGTGATTTGATTCGTTAATACCATATGTGGTACGTATAAATGATAGATTTAATGATATTATATATGATATTATACTGGAATTAGAATATACCTTTATATAATTATTATTTCATTCCATTAATGTTTGATATAGAAATGAAAGTAGCGTTCATGCATACGTACGACTTACAATCTCCATGAACGGTGCATTTCATTTCTTATCCCCAAATGTAATGTACTATTATAAGTACATATAAATAATGGATATATATGATGTAAGTTACATCTAAATGATCAATATAATCATGTAATTAAATTATAAATATCTCTCATTTAGTTTTAATTCCATTAATATGACATAGAAATGAAAGTAGCGTTCATGCGTACATACGGCTTACCGTCTCCATAAACTGTGCATTACATTTGTTACCTCTAAATGATTATGTAATATTTTAAATTCATGTATATACTAGATATATATGATATATATTTCATCTACATCATGAATATCATTTTTGAGATAATGGATATTTGACTATGTGAACAACTTGTAAATATAAGAATTTCACTTTTTACTCAAGTACCAAATATCGACAAAATGACCGTAATTAAATTAAATGATTACATAATATTCATAACATGGTAATAAGTGATATAAATGGAATAATGAACTTGAAAAAGGATCTTAATAAAATATAAATTAACTCAAGTTTATTATTCAGGACATTAATGAACGATCGAGTCAAGTTGGACCCGAGGTATGGGACTTCGTCTCAATCTCCTTTCATTGAGGCTTATTTTGTTTTATACACAACCTTCTTTTATACTGTGTATAAACCCCTTTGACTTTTAAATTTATCCAAAAGGAATCTTTTTTATACAAAGCATTTTAATAAATGAAAAAATGGAATGTTTTTGTCATATATATGCAGTGACAACGACTTCTCCGCTGCTATGACCATTATTTGAGTTTCGGCTTCCTCTACAAGCCATACCTTTTTAAAAAAATGAATAATAAATACCATGTTTTAATTTTCATTTATTCTGGTATTGAAAATGGTTTTCATAATGTTTTTATTATATCACTGTGTTGTATTGATATATTGTTATTGATATGTGGAAATGTTATGTTTCCTTTATGCATGTTTTATGTGATACAATTATGTTATGGTTCTTGGGAATTATTATGAAGACAGTTGGTTCCGTGATAAAATAATGGCGGGTGAGCCCGATATATCTCTCCAATACATTGGGTAACGCGAAGGGGTTAAACGTTAAGGTTTATCCGAAGATATTTAGGGAATATACTAGGATGGGTATTCCAAACATAACCAAGAGGGTTACTCACTATGTAAGAATGTTATGAATGACTCAAGTTACCTTTATGTCTTATGATTTCTTTGTTTTATTTGTGATTTGATGAGGTATGTTAAAGTGCTTATGTTTTATGAGTAATGTATGATTTCATTGATTCTTACATATACGTTTACTCTTGTTTCCTTTCTATATTTTTATATCCCTTACTAAGCTCTTTATGCTCATCCCATGTTTTTGAAATGTTTTTCACATGTCAAGGGAAAGGTATATGATGTGATGATAGTGTCAAGGAGGTGTCAAGAAATAATCCATGTTTTATTTTAAATATGTTTTTGTTGATGGGAAAAAATAGTAAGATATTTTATGTAACCACACTGTTTAAATGTGAAATTTAATGCATGTTTTATGATCTAATTATCTAAAACTCTAATCCAAAAAAGATCATCAACGTGTATTCTTGACGTAACTCAAGATTAAGTAATGTTTATGGTCGGGGCCTTATAATAATAGAAACTATTTTTTACTAATAATCCATATTTCAAAATAATCTTACATCCTCAATCAAGAATTGTCAATTAATTAAAAAAATATGAAGCTTATGTGCTCAAATTTGTATATTTTTTACAATTCATAGATCATTTGTTTTAATAAGTGTGTAACCATATGTATTATTGATGGGATATCTCATGTATTTCTTGGATAATGTAATCCACAGTTAATTTGGATAAGAAAATCTCTTACAATTCATAGTAATTTAATTTTTTTATGTATAAAAAAATTTTAATAACAATCTACTAGTTGTATAATTTATCAAGTTGTAATTTTTTTGAAATTGATTATGACTGACTTATCAGGGTTTATTTTAGTGATTTAAGTGGATTTATATATTTAATTATTTATGATAAATGAAATGATAGTGATTAAATCATACAACAAGACTTACGCTAAATTAATTGAACTAAAAATTTATTTTTATGACATGAGATCTAGTGGATTTATATTCCCAAGTGTGTCTCCTTGGGTAGAGCCATTTTTCTATAAAGAATAAAAAAAGCATTATATTATGAATTGAATATTGAAATATAGACATTCTAATGCTTAATAAAAAAATTAGTTTCCTCAGATTGATTATTTATTCAAATAGTTGAAATTGGAAATTTTCTTTTCTAATGGAGGCTAACTAATGGGAATCCTCATTATCGTTAATCGTTCCAATAAACTCAAATCAAGCACTCATATATTTAATTTTTTATAAATTCACAATTGATAGTGTGTCAACAATCCAATTTCAATTTCTAGAGCACATCATGGTCTGAAAAACCACTCTACAATGTTTTGGATTACCCTTATGGTTGTTCCCACATGAAAACTACATAAATGATGGTTCTTCATAAAAAAATTGATAACCTATGGCCCTACATATTTCGTATCGAAAAAAGGTATGATTTCTATGATCATGATACACTCATATGGAAAAATTAAATAATATTTCATGTTAGTATAAGATATTAATATATTATGAAATTTAATTGTTCATTAATTAAACCATTTTGGGCGATGAATTTCATGGTACATTTTATAAATCCATCAAGATACATCATTCTAGGAAAATTATAGAAATATATTCTATCAAACATTGAACAATTGAAGATGTTAGGTAAGTAGAATTCGACAACATGTGATTTATGTTTAAAAGAAAAATATAACATAAATCGGATGTTTATTTAATGTGGTATTGGTTTGTGGATGTGGAAATATATAGGTAGACTATTTAACATCAGGATAAGATCAATAATGAAACAGGAAGAGTTCATTGATAATATAATAAAAAATTATATAGGTTGACAGGTATACAATCTAATTCCAAAATGTTGTTGTCTAATTTTTTTTATTTTATAGGTAATATGGAATTTTTTTAATTTAAAATAATTGACTTCATAACATCCCTGAGGGTGTCATCAAACATTAGAGAGAATATTATATAGACGAATGTGTATAGTTTGATTAAACGAAAATAAATATTAATGATATAAATATAATATTGTTATTTGGTGTATATTGGAGGACCTAGAAACCGCTAATAATGAAATATTTGTTATTGAATATAATGATTCCCCTATTGATTTTGGTTAATATTGACATTGAAGATAATGGAATTATATTATTATCAGGTTATGATGTTGTGTTTCACACATATTGTGGTATCCTTAATTGTTTTTTCCAGATTTATATTGGTATTGGTGTTGTATATGTCGCTAAACTTTGGGAAATATATCATGCCACCAAATGTTCTTTTTATCATAATTGGAATTATCTATGGACTAAAACAAATTTAGAAGTTGATTAAATTTTTTTAATTAGAGGACCATGAATGATTGTTATTTAGTCCTTCTATACTGGATCATATTCTTCAATCTGGTAAAACATATCAATCTAATCATATCGCATGTCCACATAGAAGATTACTAGATGGTGGTTGCATCGTTAAAGACTAAAATAATGGGTATGAGAATGATGTGTTCCTATAAAATCCAATAACTTTTTCCCTCCTTTGTGTATGATAATATGAGGGGTGTAATCCACTGTAATTTACATAAAACCACATGTAATTCATGATGTTTTTTATTTTACATTATTTAATAATTTTGTGGGTCTAGATCTCTTGGACCCTTGATCATTGGAGTTTTGAAATTTCAAATTCTTGGTCTGGATTTATATTTTCCAAGAACATTTGATATTGAAAAATTATATCTCATTTGATCTGAAAAACAATTATATCTATCATGTCATTGGGGAAAGCACAATTTTTTTTCAAGATATGTATTTTCTTAGGAATATTCGGATAATATTGGTGAAGGTTAATGGGTTTTATAGAGCTCAAGTCCCCTTTTATCACCCTCACTCCGAAGGAAGTGATATTCTTCATGAATTTTACACGCCATACATCCATTGTTGAGATATAATTGAATTTTATCATTGTCAATGCTACATGGATTACTGTGATTATTTATGTTTTTGTTCGGTATGAATTATTATGTTGTTATATAATTTTGTGGAATATAATCAAGAGAAACTTTTACTTCATGAGAGGTATTATCCGACCAATGATTTGGAAATTGTATTACTAATGAATTACTCGAAATGATAACATCATTATCTTTTTAAGGAATATTTTATCATCTAATCTGATAATAAACGGTTATAATTTTTTTTCATAAATAATAAATCCTCTAATAATGATTTTGGGCTTATTACATTCATTATTTTTATATTTACCAGAAACATACACAAGGTATTAGTAATATGGTTACTCAAGAACATATAATAAAAGTAAATACTTAGAATGTAAAGGAGGCAAGGATGATTGGAACATGATGGGTAATGTTCCTAAAATGTAGTTGATATTCTGGGATGATGAGTATATATATGATTTGATGAGTTTTAATGTCCCATCATCTCTCTTTGTGATAATATTTTACTAGAAATAACAAGATTAGTTGTTTTATAGTATTATAGACTCTTTATATAGTGGGGAGACCATCATTGAGAGCTCTGTATCCTCCAAGGTTTTTTATTCTGTATTATATAAGTATTATTTTTTTTCTAAAATTAATTACATATTGAGATATTGTAAAAATTCATTGTGTTTTTCCACCCAGTAACCAAAAAATGGTTTTATGATATTGATGAACATATGTCTTGGCCTGGTATTAATAATGGCACTTTAAATTTTTTTACTCAATGTTATAACTAAAAGTATTTAATATAGGAGGACATGAACCCTTCTTATTTACCTCATAGTATCCCTATGAGAACATTGAATGTGACTCCCCCATTATTTATGGTATTTATCTTTTTAAATTGAATCTCTCAGAATACATACCTTTCCCACAACACCTAGCTTAAATGAACTACCAAATATTATTATTCTAACACATCAATAAAAAATATCAGTTAAATTTGAAGGGTTGAATATTATTAAACACATTTTAAAATATATAATTCTCCATATAATTATTCATGTATTAATTAATTGTTTCTTAATATTCCGATAATATTTAGTAAGTTATTTTTTTCCGCAAATTTATGTTTTCATCAAAGTGAATTTTTTTATATTTCTATAAGAAAACATACATAATTAGTTTTTCACTTTTATATTAGCTATATAATAAAATAAACATTATTTTCCAATTCACTATGTCAAATGAATTTTTGGATGAAATTTTTGGGAATTTTCTATAAAATTTTAATTTAAAGTGGATTGTAAAAAATATTAAAATTAAAAAAAATCACATTTTCTATAAAATTAATTTTATGAATTTAAATTATAATAAAATTTAATTAAGAAATTTTTAGTTTGATATAATATAATTAATTAAATTTTAAATTTATTTCTTCCATATTTTTTATATATACAATTTATTAAATAAATCCCCATTTAAAAAAACATTTCTCATTCCACTTTGATTGTTTAATTTTAAATATAATTATTCAACATAAGTATTTTTAATATTAAAAAATGGGTTCCATGGTTGGATTCAGGATTTAGAATTTAGATAATAAAGCTATATTAATTTTTATGAATAAGGAATCATCTTTGGTAAAAAAATAATATTCACAATAGTACATTTGAAAATAATGTAGAGGGTTAATGTTAAATAGTGAAATCATAAAATACCAAAAAACATTAAGTAGGTTGTTCATTTTTTTATTGACTAAAAAAATTAAAAAATTAATTATATTCGAAATTATTTGGAATTAATTCCTCAAAAATGTGGTTGTATGAATATTATAAATTATCATTTTTTAATTAAATAAACAACCTATCCTCATGTTTAAATACAACACTTCACCACTGTCTTTATCCTTAATAGACATGAATATTTTAAAATATCTGAAAACAAATCTCCTCACAACTCTCACCACGTCTAAGTTCTTTGGGTCTAACCCAATATCAAATTCCAATTTCATAATGTGGTCCTTCATGGTGTAGATATTCAAGGGGTATCATTGTCAAAAAACCAATATTAATTTTCATTATTTTTGTACCTTCTCCTACTATAAATCATATATCATCACATAATAAATCAATTATCATATATAGAGTTTAATATCATGTTTCTTACTTAACATATTATATCTATCCCTTTTATTATCTCATCTTATTCAATGAAATGAAATCTTTGTTCAAATTATGTTGTTTAAATTTTTATATGAATAAAGATTTACTTTTTCATTTTCAATTTTCACCTTCAGGGATAGACATAAAAGTATTAGTATGGTTAATAATATTTTAATTTGTATATAATAACCCATTTAATGTTTTGTAACTCATATATATTCCTAATAATAAATTAATCAAATCTTGTGTAAGATGGTTAGAAAAAACTGCAAAAATAACTAATGATTTATCCTTAACATTTAATAAATTGAATCATCCTCATTTCAAAATGAAAAATAATATTTTTTAACATTTCAACTAAAATATTTATTTGAAAAATATTTCATTACACTTATGACATTCCTTTCCATTTGATAAGGAAATATATAATTAAACCCAAGTGGACCCACCATTAATCCATAAAACAAACACACCCAAAACAATACAAATTATGAAATATTATTAACGAAAATGTTTTATGTTTTTATAAAAGTATCATATAGAGAATTTAAAATATCAATATGGTTATATAGTAAATTAATAACTTTATTTAAATAGATATACAAGGTGTTAAAAGATAAAAAATAAAAGTGATTCATGAGTATGGATTTCTCATGTCACTTTTTCTTTTTTGAGTAATATGCCCTATTAAACACTTAATATCTTTTTGTGGTACATATATTGTAGTATCATATATAAGATCAATAATAATAATATATTAATTTTAATCTATTTTAAATATTAATGTTATTAATTTTATGGTGCACTAAATTCGATAGATTACAATGTGGTTATGAGATTTTTCACCAAATTTGCATTCATTGGGTAAATATTATACATCATTGATTATTCCGTGTTAGGATTAGGTGTTGAATGAATATTGATTATATTATATTTTCATTCCAATTGTTTTTGGATTTATAGTATATGAATATAAATTATTCATTGGATTAACCATATATTGAATGATATGATATTTATAATGTACTATATTTTAAATATAAACTTATTTAAATATTCCAGTAAAAATATCTCATTCATCCAAGTTCATGTTTTCTAATTTGTTTTTAAAATATTCATAATATTTTATGGTGACTGTTTATATTTATTCTTACTCGTGTTTAATTTTATTTTTAAATTATGTAAACATATATTTTTTTATTTTCTTAATGACATTATGAATGACTT
Organism: Viscum album; assembly: GCA_963277665.1. NCBI lineage: Eukaryota > Viridiplantae > Streptophyta > Magnoliopsida > Santalales > Viscaceae > Viscum > Viscum album. The sequence goes on from OY728140.1 coordinate 1,065,501,307, forward strand.
TTCTAATAAAATATGGATGGAATGTTTTTAACTTATATGAAATGAGGGTATTTTTCTAACATCATGATTCAATAATGCCTTAATTACTCCTTTGGAATTTTACAGTGTCATCATCAATGATTTTTTATGTTATAATTTATTGAATTTTTTAATAAAAGAACATAAATAAATTTTTTTCAATAATTATTTCAGGTGATCTTCAAAAAATATATACTTTTTCTTATCAGATATAAATATTCGAAACTACTTATACATTAATAGGTTTATTATTCAATTAAACCACTCTTATTCTTTATTTTTTTGGATTGTTTTTGTGATGAAATTAAAATTTTGAAACTTGTTTCTTTTCCATGTGTTATGTTATGGTGAAGTGTTTATGTATTCCATTCCATTTCATGGGTTTTTATATTATGTAATAGTTATGTTCCTATGGAAGACATATTTATGTTTTCAAATATGTGATGTGTTGGACCTATATCACCTTCCAACGTGCTGGGTAATTCAATTATATCTCATGAGATATAAATGACTAGAAATAGAATTTTAATTTGTTATGTTAGTGACATTTTCTGCAACAATAGTCTTTGAAGTGTACCCTGAAAACTACGATCGCTGTGGGGTTGAACACCTTCCACTATAATAGAATTTGTAAGGTTCCATGAATACTATGGTAATGGTTTTTATAAGATTATGTGAACTCCACATACCATGTATTATACTAGTATTTTAATCTCATGTAAAAAATATTTCTTATCATTCATTCGTTATGGATTTATATTATTTATTCTATAACACAAAATTATGATCATTGAAATAGAGGTTTTAATTTTCAAATGTTATATTTATGTTATTATTACGTTAATATTTTGTTATGATTGGTGGCCTCCTTGTTTACACTTACATGGAATCTTATCTAAACATATTCTTAATTTTATTTTCATGATGATATTCTTGAAGCTATTAAGTATGAAATTTTATAAAGGTTTCTATTTTTTAAGGAATGAAAAGGTGATGATGTTGATGTTTTAGGATTGAATTTTAATTCATGACTACAAAGACACTAAAACCAAGTATTTATAAGATCATTTTATTGATATATGCATTAAATATTAATCTATAATGATGTAATATATATGTATAAAACTTATAGGTCATTATACATTGTATCAAAGTAAGTATTTGTTATCCTCTAGAAACAAGAATGGGAAAGAATTATGTAAGTTCCCTAATGATATGTCTATGTTTTGGTTAGTATTCTTAAAATTTGGTAACAATCAAGATTAACCTATGATTAAACATAAGGTTTACCAGATTTATGTTTTATTATTAATTTACCATTATTATGTGGTTTTCCATCATTGATTATTTTTTATTAAAACAATGAATTTTGGGTGTTATAAAATGCATAAAACCATGGGGATTCATGATAATGTCCAATGTTATCGACAATAAAATAATCCTCCTTATAGAAAACCAGATGAAATGTACGTCGAATAAAAGAACCAATTTTTTATTTTAATAAATAATATCGTAATAAGAACCATAATATAAAATATGGTGAGTCTCATAATCCTTTTATTAAGGGAGACATGGTGTTTTATGGTTACCCTACTGTAAAGAATGTTCAATTTTTTATCATGTAAATCTTATAGAAAGAAGAAAAAATAGAATTTTTTTAACGATCTAAAATATGATTTGGGCGATGAAAAGATTTATACAAAAATAAATATCAAAGGAAAAGTTAATGTCTCAGTTTAAACCATGTATTATAATAATGGTATTTCTAAGGCATCATTGATAGTTACATGTTTTAAATATGGAGTTAATTTGAATTCGGTATGTCAATTAAATATGCTGAAATATCTTTAATATAATTGATATGGTTGTTTGAGTGACAGTTATATATCTTATGATGAAAATACATTAAATAATATATCATATAGATGAACAGTAATGGAATAAAATGATTAAGACTGGTTAATTTGTTAATAATGAAGTGTATTTACTAAGTTATTATGCATTGGAATTCATGAATAATGTTGTACATTCAATTTTATGGTATTATGGAATTATAAACATCTAATTATTATTCCACTATATTTTTTACATATTTATTTGAAAGTATATTTTGAATTAATTTGTTTGCTATGAAATGTGATTGATGTGGTAAGGTCATCTTTTTGGAGAACACAGGAATAAGGGGAAGATAAAACATAATATGTAACTGTTGATGGGTTAATAATTATTTAGTGATTTTATTTTTTAGTAAAATAATTGGGATAAAATTGATACCTTGATACATAGTAGCAATATGATGAAATTTTGGATTACGGATTTTTTATATAATTTTTGTATTTATGTAAGTAGGAATGAGTTAATTTATTGAATCATAAAATTTTCCCTATGGTTTTTTGATAATTCAGGTTATTACCATGTTTCATAGTTATATAAAACAATGATCTTCAAATGTGTTTTGTGTGAAAATTATGTTCTACGTCATGTTTTTTGGGTGATTAATGACAATTTTTTTAAAAAATTTAATTTCCTTCATTATAATGTTTTATAATTTAATATTTTGGATGGATTATTTTGGAAACCATTAATGAAATAGTTTATGATTAAATTTCGAAGAGGTTTTAGATGTCAATGAATTTGACCAAAATAAGAATATTTATGTGTATTAAATAATATATCCTAAGAATTTAATTATGATAACTAGAGATAGAATGAATTATTTTTCATCCTATTATAAATCAAATGATATAATAATTTTGCATGGATTATAATTTCAAAATAATTTTATAGAGTATGAAAACAAGTGCAGATTGGTAAAGGAACAAATTGGGTGTGATATTGTAATTATGAGATAAAATCTGGTATGTGTATCATAAAAATGACTTCACAATAAAATTTTATCCAATGTCATTAATTTCTGATGATATTAACAACCTTTTTCAGGATGATTTGGTCTACAGTTATATAGTAATTAACCTACAAAATACCATGTTATATATCATTCCACATGAGAACCAAAAAATTAGAATTATCTTCCATGTCCATATTTTTATTTTCCAATAATATTATACTAATAAGAATATTATTTTTTGGTGATCTTCTCCATTAACATTACATATTTTGAAGAGAATGTCTTATTGTCCCACTATATGATGTGGGTTACATATAATTGAAATTTCAAAATTCAAATTTATATTTTTTAATATTAATTTTAATTTGTTAGGGGGTAATTTGGTTAAAAATTCATGAACACATTTGTAAGGTATATTTTTCATAGGTCCTTCCACGAAATTACATTGAAGTTCATGATAAGATCTATGTATCTCTCTAGTGGATTTAAATAATTTATCCTTTACATGTACCAAACCAATAGTTCATATGACTAGAGAATGATATTTTTTATGAGTAACAAACATTATAGATTATACACTGAATATATAAATTTCTATGAACAAGACCACTCACCATGTCATTTTTTGGGGGGGAAAACCTCTTATTTGTGGAATCAATGAGGGAATGAGAGGATGTAATGAGGTAAAATTATCCCCATATATTTTTATCTATGTAACACATTATTAGGATAAAATTAATTTCATGGGGGTGTAAAATTTATAACCCTAATATTTGATGTTATGTCTCTTATGAAACTAAATTTCTCTGATAACATATTTTTTACATAATAGTGAGATGAAATAAGCTCCAAAATATAATTATTTTAATATGAAAATTATAACATAGTTGTTAAATTTTTGGGAATGATTAAAATTTTAAATATTATGAAATATAAAATTATACATCATATTTTTAATGTAATAATTAATTTATTTTTAATATGCACATAATTTTTAGTATCACCTTTTTTGTCAGAGATATGTATTATTTCAAATGAATTTTTTCTATTCTATGAGAAAAAAATAAATTTTTTTTTTGAAATTTTTAAATTGTATATTATAAATTGATATTATTTTTTGATTCAAAATTTTAAAATTATCTTCATATTAATTTTTTAGATGTTTCTGAATTATTTTTCATTGAATAGTAAAAGAATACAAATGTTAATAAAAATATAATTTTATTTAATATAAATTATATAAATATAAATTAATATAAAATTAACATAATTAATTTTCATTGATATATATTAAGAATAATTAAATTTTAAAAATCTTTTTTTTTATTTTTTTATTAAAACATATTTTGAATAAAAAAACATTTTCCAAAAAAATGTTTTTTATTGTGTTTTGATGGTTTAATTTTAAATGTTAAAATTCAACCTATATGTTTTTAGTTTTTTTAAATTAATTACATAGCTATGTTTGGGAGATATTAATTAGTTTATTTGGAAAATATCATTTTTAATCATAAAAATGTTAATGTACTAAAAAACAATTTACCACAGAATAGGTAAATTAATGTATCACGGTTAATTGAAAAGGTATAATATTAAAATGTATGAAACTAAAAAATAAAGTTGGTGGATTATGTGTTTCATGTTAGTAGAAATCATTTATAATTTTAATTATAATTCAAATTATTTTTAAATAATTCCATCCAAATGTTGATTATTTTAAATATAGAAAAGTAAATATATAATTACTTAATGCCACCCCTTTTTTGTATAAATATTACCCCTCACCACCACAATTATACTCAAAAAACATTGAATATTATAAAATAAATGAATAATAATGTACTACCTAGTCTCTATATGTCCAATTTCTAAGGGTATTGACCAAATACCAATTCCACGTTCCATAAGGGGCCATTCAAGTGAGTGATAATTAAGAGGTAACTTTCGTAAACAACCACTCTTAATTTCGTTTCATTTTCTACCTTCTCCAAAACCCCATTCAATTATCAAGGAATAATAACTATAATTTCATTTATATAAATTAATTATATGTTTATAAATGAATATATTATATCCATCCCTTTTATTACCTTCTCTTATTCAAATAAATGATACCATTTTCCAATTTATGGTGGTTTACCATCTCCGTGAATAATGATTTTTTACATTTTCCATTACAACATTTATGCAAGAATAAAAAAGTATTATTCTTATTATATCATATTTTAATAATAATATTATAACATATTTTATGTACTGGAACTAATATGTAAAATTAATATTAGATAAATGGAAACATGATCATGATGGTTAGAAACTCTGCGAAAACAAAAAAATATTCATCATTAATGTTTTTTCAAATGATTAATACTCATGTGAAAAGGAGAAACTATACATGGAAGCATTTGTACTTATTTTATTTCATGAGTACGAATTCCTTAATCTTTTTTAGATAGAAATATAGAATGGAAAAAAGAAAATACATATTTACATACAAGGGAACTTAGCATGAAACCATGTAATAAAAAGAACATAAATAATTAAAACAATGAACTGGTGGTAAGATATTATAAAAGTATCATAAAAATAATAAAAAATATGAATATAGTTATGTATTCAATTAATAAACTTCATAAAACCATTATATATGAGGTTAATGTACACAAAATTAATGGGAAGAATGATGTAAGGGTTTCTTCTATCACTCTTACATATTCGATATATATGCCTTATTCATCAATAATTTCAAATGTGTAAAGAATATACTACCACTGTTATATAATATCAATAATATAATAATATTAATAATTTCATGGTTTCATTTCATAATTATTTATTGTAAGGGAAATATTTTTTGATAGATTATGAAGGGGTTAAGGAAATCTTAACCCAATTTTATTTCACTTGGTTAATCTTATACTTCAGTGATTATTCAATTTTAGGGATATTTTATGGAGGTATTTTGTCAAATTATTTTGTTTATATACTAGTTTAATGTGGATTTAATGAATTTTTTATTTATTTCATTGAACATCTATGTAATGATATTATATTTATAAAGGGTATGTATTCAAAAATTATCTTTATTATTGACTTCCTAAAAACTCTACTATTTTTCATTACCTTTTATTCCAAAATTTCTTCTAAAAATAATATTACTATTATTATATGATATATTAATGAAAATTTTATTCATTTTTAAATATTTACCAAATGGTATTATATGATTTTTCTTCATTTTCTAAATGCGTTTCATTATGAATTTTCCGAAAAATATATAAGTAATGTTTTTGAACTTATACAGCATCAGGGGCCTTTCCCACCGTCATTATGACTTAATTACTTATAAATCACTTTACAAGAATACATTATTATTTTCAATTAATAGTTTTAATTAAATAATTTAAATTAACTTTTAAAAAAATATTATAAAATAGATATTTTCTTTGATATTTATTTCCTATGTTCAATCAAAAAAATCAAATTTCCTTATACAATAGCATAACGAGAAGTTATATATGCTTTATTAGTGAAATCATTCAATGATAAAATTATTATAAATTCAATTTTCGGTTTATGTTTATGATGGAATGATATTTATGAAACATGTTTATTTTCAATTAGTTATGATATGATAAAATATTTATGACCCCCATTTATTTTCGTAAGACATGACAGGATTGAAAGATTTTGGTTTTTGTGGTACACATATGTGTGGTTATGATTTTTCTATGGGGTGGCCAATATCTCTCCCCATTGAATTGGGTAATGATATTATATAACATGAGACAAACAAAAATATAATGTTTATTGAAACTAGTTCACTAATGGACCATATCTTCTATAGTATTCCTTGTTGTAAACCATGACTACTATGATATATTTTGGAGTAAAACCATTAAAACATGATAGTATAATAAAATTTCCTTGAATAATGATGACATTATTTTCTATAGTTATGTGTATGACACATTCCTTGTCTTCTGATGATATTATTATATCATGGATCATGGTTTATTATGATTTGTGTGATGTGAAGTTCTATTATTTATTAAATGACTCAAGATTATGATCTGCAATATAAGGTATATTATTTTCAAATATAATGCTCATGCTCCTATTCCCTTATTCTTATGGTTTGATGGATATCTTTTATTTCTATCCTTATTGAGAATCAAAACTCACCCCTTTACTATATTCTTTTTTCCCCATGATATAATGAAAGGTATTAATTATCAAAAGTACAAAAATGTTATACTGATGGATTAATAAGAGGGTGATTATGTAGATTGTTTATGTAACACATGTTTTATATTCCATGTATATATCGAAACTAAACCAATATGGTTTTGGAATGTCTTTTTTATCTTACTTAATAAATATTTATTAATATAAGTGTAATATTATTCTATGAAAATTAGGGTCTTTATAACAAATTGGAATGAAATATCATCGAATTTTAATGTTTTTTTACCTCAAACTCTCTTAGGATTGAATTCAATACAAAATGTTTATAGATAAATTTAACAACTCATATATTTTCATATGGATCCGGGACACTACTAATATATTATACTTAGGAATGTTTTATGTGCAGTAGATTATATGAAACCAAAAAATATCTATGGTTATTTTCTTGGATAAGGAAACTCTGTTTCACCCAATAGTTTTGAATTTTCCACTCAGTGGAAATGAAAATTCATATAATATTAATAATAATATATCATCCATTGAAGGATGATAGAAAAAATGAGATAATGAATTATTTTAAAATCTGAATCATGACTCTTACTTATACATCAGAGGTTCATGAAATAGTTAGTTGTGATATGTTGGAAATAAAAATAAATATGTATCCGAAATAGTTACCAATAATCTAATCATTCATGGCATTGGTTTCCCCAAAAATAGATGGGATTCAATATAAATCATATAATTCATATAATAGGGATAAGATGAAAAAACGACCACTCTATTCTTCGAAACATGAGTACACGATTGGCCCATGGATTCACATCCAATCATAGTACATAAAGAGTATTTAAAAGAATCACGAGATATGTCCCAAACCACTGTCAGGTGATTTTCTAGGTACCAATCTCTATCTTGAATAGGGTGTGAGTAAAACATACTAGTCCACAAAAAAATGTCTAATGAAAATATAGTCTCTGAATATAAAATGATGAAATGTTAAATTTTTAAAAATTAAAGATATAATTGTAATATAAACTATAATGATAATCCATGTCATGATTAGGTTCCATGTTGACACATTTCAGGCCCTACATTCATGTCCTATGCCATAATTTCATAGATAATTTCACATATTATTCAAATAGAACCAATAAATATGGAATCGTACAATAATTTCTATGTATAATGATACTAAATAGTGTTTAACAATTCATATGAGGATAAATAATCCTTGATTTAATTTCATTGGTGTGTGGATAATAATGTCTAAACATTTCAATTAATTTAATATGGAACACAATTTTGAATATTTTTGAAAAATTACATCTTAAACCCCATGTTTGATACTTCAAATAAGTATTATGGAACATCATGTACTATAATATGAAATTACCAATAAGGAATTTTTTTTACATACATTACAAATAAATAATGTAACGCCCCGACCCCAGCTACCCAGAGTCGGTGCATTAATTACATAACATTGGCATGATCATGAGAAAGATCAAGTCTCGAAAGACCGATTAGTTTAGTAGCCTTGGAATAACTAGATACATCCATAAATTTTTACATTACATCATAAAAAAAACATCTTGTCTTCATATCCCCCCATACTATCCCTGCAGGTCATTCATAAATTACTTCTTCATAATCCTGGGAAAAAAAATAAAACATTGAAAGGGGTGAGCTCGGATGCTCAGTAAGGATAACATTATAGCAGAAGCTTTCATAAATAAGCATAAGCACTTAAGGCAATTTATAACTAAAACAAAAGCCTTTTAAACTTGAACTTCAGCATAAAATGGAAAAGGTAAAATGAAATAATGCCATTTACTTACTCACATGGATATTCTACTAGTCGAATGATCACATGCAATATTAATAACCACTTTCATAATGATGGAATGCATAATGCCAGACTATCATAACCACATAGCCAAGGCCTCGTGCCAATACTACAAATAAGATTTTGCCAAGGCCTTGTGCCAAGACACTAGTTTGTCTCATGAGACCTACCGATGCATCGAGGAGCTATAGCGGGCTCCACCCGTCACTTATTAAGTCCAATGCATTCCTCATATGAACAGGTTTAAACATAACATAAACATTCGTATTAAAACTAGCATACGAAATGTCAATACTTTAACCACAAACCATGAATGGTATAAAAATAGCACATCCATAGTCAAAAATAACTCATTCGATACAATATGGAAGATTGTATTGTATCACATTAACCTCAATCAAGAATAATGAAGGATGTTGACATAGATGAAAATAATCATCAAAACTATTTGAGAGAAATATCCCCCTTTTCTTGAAAACATTTAAAAGTCACACTATTTGTCAAGAAGCCATTTAAAAATAGATTTTTGAATCAAAGTGTCCCATACCACTTTGAAACTTTTTAAAAGGATTTTTAATTTCTAAACTTTAATGTCCATATAAATAAATCCTTAAAACCATTTTTAAAACATGGACATTAATGAGAAAGATTTAGATGAATAAGTCTTAAAAACATTTAAAAATGGTATTTTAGTTATAGATTCTAACCAAAAGAGAGACACTTGAATGAAAATAATTGAGGTAATCAAAACTTTGTAATATCATGAGAATAAAGGGAATTCATGATATACTATGTCAAAGTACATTATATACACCACATAAAAGTGATTTGGTGTATATCAACAAAGAAGTCTCAATGGAATGTAAGTTGAGATGAAATCTCTCATAAAGGTTGTATCCTTTGGTTAAGGATAAATCAACGACATAATTATGTGTGACAAATATAAATACACTAAATATGATTGGATATTCAGTGTAAATCAATCAAAGTATATTCACACATATTCTTGTAAAAACAATACCAACGAATTGGATGTTTAACTCAACAAATGGAGAATGAGTTAAAATTACTCTTATCAAATTCATATCAATGAATTGAGAATTATCAATGGAGTGATTATGTGTATCAAACTTATATCCACAGGAAGGGGAGTGGAAATTATGACATAATCAAATGAATAGTGATTCCACACATAATCTTGGGGTAATATAATCAATGAAATATGCGTAAAGCCAAATGAGTGGAAATTGAAATCTCAAATTCCCTTATTGATTAGGTAACATAAGAAACAAACACCCGTGAAAGAAAGATCATACCATGATGATGTAAATACCCATAAAATAAAGTATATTACACAATGAATACAATCATGGGTAGTACACATACACCACATGCAATAATTAAGTGGTGATCAATGGAATTCTCACGGAATTAAAAGTGAGACAAGAAACCCCTTACCACGTTAATCAACTGAGTCGCATGGCAAAAAGTTAATAATCACCAAATGATTTACAGAATAACATGAATATAAAGTGAATCATGATAATATATATCAAATGGAAGTACACAATACACCACTTTCATTAATTTAGTAGCGAACAATGGAAATCTCACGGAATTGAAAGTGAGATAAGAGAATCCCTTACTTTGTACTTTTTCCTTGGTCGATGGTAGGTTTACCTCCTGTATAATGGTGAAATAATTGTTATTGAATAATAAAAGAATCATTTACTCTAATATGATATCATATATGATCTTTTATCATTGATTTGTTAATAATATTTTAGAATTATCGTCATTTCGGGTGTTAACGGGTTCATTTTACTTTATATTCTTTGTTATGTGAGACATATTCGTTATTAATGGGATGTATATTATTCATATCCAGAATGGTATCAAGTTCTTAAACATCATTTTTAAATCATCAAATTATACGATGGAGAATGAATCTCATCGCGTTCGTGGAGACGGTAGTCCGTACGTACGCACGAACGCTACTTCCATTTAATTTTTATTTTAAAAGAATCGAATCCAAATTATACATAGGTATATTACTATTCCAGTATAATATAATATTTTATATATGTTACTTAAGTTCATTTACACCATCCTTTATACGTTCCATGTGTGGTATGAACGAGTCATATCATTTTAAGGGGGCGGTAGTCCGCACTTCCTCAAATGAAATTATCGTATGTATATACAACATGAAACGAATAATGGTATGAAATAAAATGGAATTATAGAAGCTTATATATAAAATATATATCATTAATATCATATTTAATTACAGTGCCATCCTAATGGCCACCATGAGAGGCGGTAAGATGTATTTGAACAATCATCGTTTCGTGAGGCGTTAGTTTGCCATCCACAGAAACATTATGTTCATCATCCATTAGATGGAGTTGTGTGAATGTGTAGTTTGAATCCTTCTTATAACAACATCCTAGTATATTGAGGATACTGGTGTTGTTACAAAAGAAGGGAAATAAAAAGAGTTTGGGGGTTGAAGAAGCAAAATAAATGAAAATAATTTAAGAGAAATCGTTACCTTTAATTTAGGTAACTCACTTTGGTTGGAACCAAAGGACTTGTTGAAATGCTTTCTGGATAAGGGGAAGCTTCAAGGAGGAGGAGAGGGATGTGGGGAGCTTAGTTGGGCAGAGTTTGGACGAGCCAAGTGGCTTGAGAGGTGTGAGGAAATGAGAAGGAGGAGTGCCCTTTTATAAGAGGGGTGAGGGGCACCTTTGGAAAAGCAAGAAATATTAATTTATAATAAATTCATATTCGGTTTCCAAAGGCTCCAAAGTTGACTATTCAAAGGATGAGGTGGGGATAGGTCGAAAACAACTCATCCAATAGAATTTAGACAGGTTTGGGTACTTATATTAACCTTATCTTTAAGTATTAACTCTAAGTTAATTAGTTTCACTTTTACAATGTCTCTTTGTATTTTTATATAATAAGGTTAATAAACATACTATATACATCCAAGAGACCCCCAAGTGGCCCATTAATGATTAACCTATCATAATATAAGTCTCTTGGCCGAACCTTAGATTTTTAGGAATTTAATATCAATTAATAATATAATATTTGTTTTAAGAACTCTTTTATGTCAATTTTGACACTATTCAATAGTTGATTTTTGTGAAACTCATAACAGATTTATTACTTCGAACAAAGTCAATTAAATAAATCCTAATATATCATATTATCCTATAAAATTAGTTTAATTCATTAAAAGTTTCATATTATATTTATTTGGGTGTTTATAATATCAATTATTTTAATTTTTCACTATTATAGTAATTACTGCATCATCATTGTGTCATAAATAAAATAAATTATTTAATGTCTAAAAATTATAAATAAAATATCATTATTTAGAAAATCCTTTTAGATTTCTAATGAATATTTATAATCTAAAATCCAACATATATAACCCTATGTAACAATTGTTGTTCTAAAAGATATATGCTTGTGTCATTTTTGTATTCATTTTAACTAAATTAAAATAAAGTGTCATTATCACTTACAAGTGGATCCATGGGGTCCCAAAATAGACCCAAAGATTCCCATGGTCTACCATGTATCAACCAATAGGGTTAAGACACGTTTTAGGGTAATTTAGTATTATTATAATATTATTTTTTTTAACCCTTATTTACCGGATTTACCCTTAACCATGGTAAATAAAATATTTACCGCAGTAATTATTCAAAATGTCTAAAAATAAAAGTTACCTATTTACACAATTTTAACATCCTGATTCCAAATATGGAATCCATTTTCCTAAATTCAAAACACAGAAGTGGCAGAAATTAATTTAAAATTAAATCCCGCTGTCAAAACAAAAAGCGTGTTTTTAAGAGATAATAACTATCAAAAGATTGACACTCGTTTATGTTCGGTTTAATTGTAAAATTATGTCCAATGACCAACATTATATTAAATGGTAAAAATATATTCTAAATATACTTTAAAACCACTCAAATTCATAATTCATCACTATTAATTATTTTGATTAAAAAAGTTGTTTTTAATTAAAATATAGTAATTTTCACTATTCATCAAAATATAAAAGTTATCCGAAAAGTACCAAAATTTCACCCTAGGATAATTTCGATATTCCGAATCCAAAAATGAAGTCCATTTTTAAATATAAAATATATATAATTTCAAAAATTAGGTATTACTATTCATAACGGCTAGTTTGATTGGTTGTGGTGTGTGTTAAAACTCAAGGTTGCGTACAACACACGCTACTGTATTATTCAAAGAAAGCGTACCGTGGAAGCTTGGGATGTTTCATTTTAAATTTTTGATGTCCCCATTTAGTCAAAAAGTTTAAAATATAGTATTTAAAAAGGGTTCACTATTAAAGTTGATAAAAGTGCAATACTGAAAATGAATTTGTTCTTGCATTATATCTAAGAAACTCATAATATGGATTCTAAAATTATAAGGATTATATAAACATTAAAATTTATCTAATACTATTCATAACCTCTTTTGAACGGCTTGTTTGGTAAGTCATGGTGTGCTTGAACATGGTGTTGCATGTAGTGAAAGTTATTGAATTATTTTGAAGAAATAACACACTATGAAATCTTGGGGTGTTACAATCTCCCCTCCTTCAATAAATTGCGTCCTCGCAATTTGAAATTGTTCTTCGAAAAAAAAAAGGTTGAAAATAGATAATATATTTGTGGGAAAACCCACATCGGAAATTGGGTTACTAAAATTTAGTCTTAATATGAGAAAAAGAGAAATCAAAGGGTCACCACCAAATTATGATCTCGATTAGGAGAACATTGGTGGCAACTAGAGACATATAATTGGAGGAAAAACCTAAATATTTATAGGTGGTGATTGAGGTTATCAATCACAAACAACTGTAAAATTGAGGTCCTTATAATCAATCTATGATGATTTGAAATACCATCGGTTCAACAAAACATAGGGTATTAGGATAACACATTTTTGACGTTTCAAAATATCTTAGTTGAAATCCCACATCGAAAAATGAATTAATGAGGCCTCTATTTAAAATAAAGAGTCGAAAGTATGAAGATTACCGAAAATAACACATACTAGGGTTCCATGAAGGAAAATATGGATATGGAGGAGAAATCTAACCATCAATTATCTGATGGAGAGTGGTAGAGAACATGGCTATGAAAAGGCCAAAAATCCCAAAGCCATAAATTTGTGATGATTTAAGGTACCATCTAGGACAACATTTTTGTTCTATGTTTCTTTTATTAATGTTGGGGATTTTATTTATGAGATTGGCTAAGAACATTATGAGATATACTTAAATTTTAAGTAGATTTTCATTCTTTAATAAATTTCCACCACTAACTCAATTTTTTTTTAAACGATGAGTATTCAAGAAGACTTGGTCACACTGGAAGAGCTAGAATAAACTTCTATAGAATCACATGATCCATGCAGGATAAACCATATATTAATCAAAACCAAAATGGTTATTGAATGATCTAATGATCCCCCAAAAGGATATTCATTGAGATAAATATGCACTAATCTTAATTTCTAAAATTAAACCAACAATACCCCAAAGTTAAATAGATACCATTCAATAACCAATTGTCCTTAAAATCCTTTAATATAATCCAAACTAATATTGAAACCCAAAACATAGAAGAATTTGATTATGTAGTCTCCCATGTTAAATTTTATCTCCAAATGACATCAGATACTCTTAAAGTCACATATTCAAAAGTAATTAACCTAATCACATATTCTCTATTATAGGTTAATCATTTCCATAAATAACCCAAATCACTATAAATCCACAATAAAAACGTAGATAAAAATCTATCATTACTCCACAAATGAAACCCCATAGTATTCTATTTTCCTTGGGCATATAGTGTTCCCAACAAAGCGAACATCTTCCAAAATAACATTTATCACTTAATCACCAAATCATTTTCCTATACCAAGGGTATTCTTTTGATATGAAATAAGAACCCAAATCAACTTATTATTGATCTATAAAATCATTTAACTAAAAAAAACAAGTCATACTGACCAGGGACTTCACGTAGTCCAGTGGTAGGCGATAAATCCCAATCGCACTTTTGTTGTGGGTTCGATTCCCATAGCTTTGTCCGATGCGACGGGTTGTCACACGGTCTACGTGTTGTCCTTTTTAAAAAACTATATTTTATAATATTTCCAAAATGAGATAAATTCTTCAAAATAACATAATTTAACCACAAATGTTATATCATACTTTGCATTTTCATCCCAAATTATAATAACTTATCATTTTCTCAAACCCCAATGATCATATAAAACCAAATGGTAATTTATACCTATATCCACAAGAGAAGAGACAATTCTTCCTCAAATATCATTCTCACATGGAAAACTGCGGGGTTACAAATACAAGAGAAAATTATTCAAAAGCAAACCCATCAACAAGGAGTGCTAATACTTTTTAAATTTTTCTCCAGCCATTTATTTCCACATAGCTTCTTCTTTGACCAAGAAAATATCCTATAAAATAGGACATTCACTCGGGCAATGGCCAGGTCCCCTACATTTAAGACAAATGACTGTAAATGGACTCTTGGAACCATTTTTATCTTCTTCCATTGTACTCTTCATTTTTCTTCGGCAATTCTTCACTTTATGTCCTTCCTTCCCGCACGTAAAACATTTCGTTGTCCCATTGAGACACTTTCCTGGGTGTCTCTTTCCACAATTCCTGCATGATGAAAATTGAGGTTTCTTTTCTCCATGGTCTCCATTGCTGGAGATCTTATCATTTATCACCTTTCTCTTCCTTGTTGAGTCTGGGAGTTGGTTAATATATATGTTGTTGATCATATTTTTGGAAAACTGATTTGGCATAAAGACGATATCTTTCACGCCTATCAACATTCCATTTTGTTGCTCATTGCCACCACTGTTCCCAACTTGTACATCATTCTCAAAGTCACTATGACTTCCTTGGAATCCAGCCATTGACTAAAACCAGAAGGCATTGTGTGAGTAATAGTAGTCGTAAAATCATTTAGAGATTAAAATGTCACCATATTCTCAATTTGAAACATATTAGGATTAACCAAGGTCATTTTCTCTCATCTTATGTATATATTACTTAAATTGGTTTGTAAAGAAAATGTAAATTATCCTAAGCATATCCCCCGGGAGTGTCGTAACCATGAGTGCAGCAAGGCCCGTTGTCGTGCACCAGTTCCCGTTCGAGTCTAGCTCAAAGCGGTGTTTTCAGGTTTTATCCCTAGGTACATCTGTGCCAGAGCCGCCTCTACCTGCTCGTATCCAGACAGGGATGTACTGCTCGGAAAACTCACAAAATCTTTACAATACCAAAATTCTAGGAAGTTTTTTTTATACTAATCCTCAAAGTTCATCTTAGGTCTACGTGCTCTAATCAGAGTTTATCTAAATCTAGCTACCAAGGTTTGTACTAAACTTCCTCTGATACCAACTGTAACGCCCCGACCCCAGCTACCCAGAGTCGGTGCATTAATTACATAACATTGGCATGATCATGAGAAAGATCAAGTCTCGAAAGACCGATTAGTTTAGTAGCCTTGGAATAACTAGATACATCCATAAATTTTTACATTACATCATAAAAAAACATCTTGTCTTCATATCCCCCCATACTATCCCTGCAGGTCATTCATAAATTACTTCTTCATAATCCTGGGAAAAAAAATAAAACATTGAAAGGGGTGAGCTCGGATGCTCAGTAAGGATAACATTATAGCAGAAGCTTTCATAAATAAGCATAAGCACTTAAGGCAATTTATAACTAAAACAAAAGCCTTTTAAACTTGAACTTCAGCATAAAATGGCAAAGGTAAAATGAAATAATGCCATTTACTTACTCACATGGATATTCTACTAGTCGAATGATCACATGCAATATTAATAACCACTTTCATAATGATGGAATGCATAATGCCAGACTATCATAACCACATAGCCAAGGCCTCGTGCCAAGACTACAAATAAGATTTTTCCAAGGCCTTGTGCCAAGACACTAGTTTGTCTCATGAGACCTACCGATGCATCGAGGAGCTATAGCGGGCTCCACCCGTCACTTATTAAGTCCAATGCATTCCTCATATGAACAGGTTTAAACATAACATAAACATTCGTATTAAAACTAGCATACGAAATGTCAATACTTTAACCACAAACCATGAATGGTATAAAAATAGCACATCCATAGTCAAAAATAACTCATTCGATACAATATGGAAGATTGTATTGTATCACATTAACCTCAATCAAGAATAATGAAGGATGTTGACATAGATGAAAATAATCATCAAAACTATTTGAGAGAAATATCCCCCTTTTCTTGAAAACATTTAAAAGTCACACTATTTGTCAAGAAGCCATTTAAAAATAGATTTTTGAATCAAAGTGTCCCATACCACTTTGAAACTTTTTAAAAGGATTTTTAATTTCTAAACTTTAATGTCCATATAAATAAATCCTTAAAACCATTTTTAAAACATGGACATTAATGAGAAAGATTTAGATGAATAAGTCTTAAAAACATTTAAAAATGGTATTTTAGTTATAGATTCTAACCAAAAGAGAGACACTTGAATGAAAATAATTGAGGTAATCAAAACTTTGTAATATCATGAGAATAAAGGGAATTCATGATATACTATGTCAAAGTACATTATATACACCACATAAAAGTGATTTGGTGTATATCAACAAAGAAGTCTCAATGGAATGTAAGTTGAGATGAAATCTCTCATAAAGGTTGTATCCTTTGGTTAAGGATAAATCAACGACATAATTATGTGTGACAAATATAAATACACTAAATATGATTGGATATTCAGTGTAAATCAATCAAAGTATATTCACACATATTCTTGTAAAAACAATACCAACGAATTGGATGTTTAACTCAACAAATGGAGAATGAGTTAAAATTACTCTTATCAAATTCATATCAATGAATTGAGAATTATCAATGGAGTGATTATGTGTATCAAACATATATCCACAGGAAGGGGAGTGGAAATTATGACATAATCAAATGAATATTGATTCCACACATAATCTTGGGGTAATATAATCAATGAAATATGCGTAAAGCCAAATGAGTGGAAATTGAAATCTCAAATTCCCTTATTGATTAGGTAACATAAGAAACAAACACCCGTGAAAGAAAGATCATACCATGATGATGTAAATACCCATAAAATAAAGTATATTACACAATGAATACAATCATGGGTAGTACACATACACCACATGCAATAATTAAGTGGTGATCAATGGAATTCTCACGGAATTAAAAGTGAGACAAGAAACCCCTTACCACTTTAATCAACTGAGTCGCATGGCCAAAAGTTAATAATCACCAAATGATTTACAGAATAACATGAATATAAAGTGAATCATGATAATATATATCAAATGGAAGTACACAATACACCACTTTCAATAATTTAGTAGCGAACAATGGAAATCTCACGGAATTGAAAGTGAGATAAGAGAATCCCTTACTTTGTACTTTTTCCTTGGTCGATGGTAGGTTTACCTCCTGTATAATGGTGAAATAATTGTTATTGAATAATAAAAGAATCATTTACTCTAATATGATATCATATATGATCTTTTATCATTGATTTGTTAATAATATTTTAGAATTATCGTCATTTCGGGTGTTAACGGGTTCATTTTACTTTATATTCTTTGTTATGTGAGACATATTCATTATTAATGGGATGTATATTATTCATATCCAGAATGGTATCAAGTTCTTAAACATCATTTTTAAATCATCAAATTATACGATGGAGAATGAATCTCATCGCGTTCGTGGAGACGGTAGTCCGTACGTACGCACGAACGCTACTTCCATTTAATTTTTATTTTAAAAGAATCGAATCCAAATTATACATAGGTATATTACTATTCCAGTATAATATAATATTTTATATATGTTACTTAAGTTCATTTACACCATCCTTTATACGTTCCATGTGTGGTATGAACGAGTCATATCATTTTAAGGGGGCGGTAGTCCGCACTTCCTCAAATGAAATTATCGTATGTATATACAACATGAAACGAATAATGGTATGAAATAAAATGGAATTACAGAAGCTTATATATAAAATATATATCATTAATATCATATTTAATTACAGTGCCATCCTAATGGCCACCATGAGAGGCGGTAAGATGTATTTGAACAATCATCGTTTCGTGAGGCGTTAGTTTTCCATCCACAGAAACATTATGTTCATCATCTATTAGATGGAGTTGTGTGAATGTGTAGTTTGAATCCTTCTTATAACAACATCCTAGTATATTGAGGATACTGGTGTTGTTACAAAAGAAGGGAAATAAAAAGAGTTTGGGGGTTGAAGAAGCAAAATAAATGAAAATAATTTAAGAGAAATCGTTACCTTTAATTTAGGTAACTCACTTTGGTTGGAACCAAAGGACTTGTTGAAATGCTTTCTGGATAAGGGGAAGCTTCAAGGAGGAGGAGCGGGATGTGGGGAGCTTAGTTGGGAAGAGTTTGGATGAGCCAAGTGGCTTGAGAGGTGTGAGGAAATGAGAAGGAGGAGTGCCCTTTTATAAGAGGGGTGAGGGGCACCTTTGGAAAAGCTAGAAATATTAATTTATAATAAATTCATATTCGGTTTCCAAAGGCTCCAAAGTTGACTATTCAAAGGATGAGGTGGGGATAGGTCGAAAACAACTCATCCAATAGAATTTAGACAGGTTTGGGTACTTATATTAACCTTATCTTTAAGTATTAACTCTAAGTTAATTAGTTTCACTTTTACAATGTCTCTTTGTATTTTTATATAATAAGGTTAATAAACTTACTATATACATCCAAGAGACCCCCAAGTGGTCCATTAATGATTAACCTATCATAATATAAGTCTCTTGGCCGAACCTTAGATTTTTAGGAATTTAATATCAATTAATAATATAATATTTGTTTTAAGAACTCTTTTATGTCAATTTTGACACTATTCAATAGTTGATTTTTGTGAAACTCATAACAGATTTATTACTTCGAACAAAGTCAATTAAATCAATCCTAATATATCATATTATCCTATAAAATTAGTTTAATTCATTAAAAGTTTCATATTATATTTATTTGGGTGTTTATAATATCAATTATTTTAATTTTTCACTATTATAGTAATTACTGCATCATCATTGTGTCATAAATAAAATAAATTATTTAATGTCTAAAAATTATAAATAAAATATCATTATTTAGAAAATCTTTTTAGATTTCTAATGAATATTTATAATCTAAAATCCAACATATATAACCCTATGTAACAATTGTTGTTCTAAAAGATATATGCTTGTGTCATTTTTGTATTCATTTTAACTAAATTAAAATAAAGTGTCATTATCACTTACAAGTGGATCCATGGGGTCCCAAAATAGACCCAAAGATTCCCATGGTCGACCATGTATCAACCAATAGGGTTAAGACACGTTTTAGGGTAATTTAGTATTATTATAATATTTTTTTTAACCCTTATTTACCGGATTTACCCTTAACCATGGTAAATAAAATATTTACCGCAGTAATTATTCAAAATGTCTAAAAATAAAAGATACCTATTTACACAATTTTAACATCCTGATTCCAAATATGGAATCCATTTTCCTAAATTCAAAACACAGAAGTGGCAGAAATTAATTTAAAATTAAATCCCGCTGTCAAAACAAAAAGCGTGTTTTTAAGAGATAATAACTATCAAAAGATTGACACTCGTTTATGTTCGGTTTAATTGTAAAATTATGTCCAATGACCAACATTATATTAAATGGTAAAAATATATTCTAAATATACTTTAAAACCACTCAAATTCATAATTCATCACTATTAATTATTTTGATTAAAAAAGTTGTTTTTAATTAAAATATAGTAATTTTCACTATTCATCAAAATATAAAAGTTATCCGAAAAGTACCAAAATTTCACCCTAGGATAATTTCGATATTCCGAATCCAAAAATTAAGTCCATTTTTAAATATAAAATATATATAATTTCAAAAATTAGGTATTACTATTCATAACGGCTAGTTTGATTGGTTGTAGTGTGTGTTAAAACTCAAGGTTGCGTACAACACACGCTACTGTATTATTCAAAGAAAGCGTACCGTGGAAGCTTGGGATGTTTCATTTTAAATTTTTGATGTCCCCATTTAGTCAAAAAGTTTAAAATATAGTATTTAAAAATGGTTCACTATTAAAGTTGATAAAAGTGCAATACTGAAAATGAATTTGTTCTTGCATTATATCTAAGAAACTCATAATATGGATTCTAAAATTATAAGGATTATATAAACATTAAAATTTATCTAATACTATTCATAACCTCTTTTGAACGGCTTGTTTGGTAAGTCATGGTGTGCTTGAACATGGTGTTGCATGTAGTGAAAGTTATTGAATTATTTTGAAGAAATAACACACTATGAAATCTTGGGGTGTTACATTCTCCCCTCCTTCAATAAATTGCGTCCTCGCAATTTGAAATTGTTCTTCGAAAAAAAAAGGTTGAAAATAGATAATATATTTGTGGGAAAACCCACATCGGAAATTGGGTTACTAAAATTTAGTCTTAATATGAGAAAAAGAGAAATCAAAGGGTCACCACCAAATTATGATCTCGATTAGGAGAACATTGGTGGCAACTAGAGACATATAATTGGAGGAAAAACGTAAATATTTATAGGTGGTGATTGAGGTTATCAATCACAAACAACTGTAAAATTGAGGTCCTTATAATCAATCTATGATGATTTGAAATACCATCGGTTCAACAAAACATAGGGTATTAGGATAACACATTTTTGACGTTTCAAAATATCTTAGTTGAAATCCCACATCGAAAAATGAATTAATGAGGCCTCTATTTAAAATAAAGAGTCGAAAGTATGAAGATTACCGAAAATAACACATACTAGGGTTCCATGAAGGAAAATATGGATATGGAGGAGAAATCTAACCATCAATTATCTGATGGAGAGTGGTAGAGAACATGGCTATGAAAAGGCCAAAAATCCCAAAGCCATAAATTTGTGATGATTTAAGGTACCATCTAGGACAACATTTTTGTTCTATGTTTCTTTTATTAATGTTGGGGATTTTATTTATGAGATTGGCTAAGAACATTATGAGATATACTTAAATTTTAAGTAGATTTTCATTCTTTAATAAATTTCCACCACTAACTCAATTTTTTTTTTAAACGATGAGTATTCAAGAAGACTTGGTCACACTGGAAGAGCTAGAATAAACTTCTATAGAATCACATGATCCATGCAGGATAAACCATATATTAATCAAAACCAAAATGGTTATTGAATGATCTAATGATCCCCCAAAAGGATATTCATTGAGATAAATATGCACTAATCTTAATTTCTAAAATTAAACCAACAATACCCCAAAGTTAAATAGATACCATTCAATAACCAATTGTCCTTAAAATCCTTTAATATAATCCAAACTAATATTGAAACCCAAAACATAGAAGAATTTGATTATGTAGTCTCCCATGTTAAATTTTATCTCCAAATGACATCAGATACTCTTAAAGTCACATATTCAAAAGTAATTAACCTAATCACATATTCTCTATTATAGGTTAATCATTTCCATAAATAACCCAAATCACTATAAATCCACAATAAAAACGTAGATAAAAATCTATCATTACTCCACAAATGAAACCCCATAGTATTCTATTTTCCTTGGGCATATAGTGTTCCCAACAAAGCGAACATCTTCCAAAATAACATTTATCAATTAATCACCAAATCATTTTCCTATACCAAGGGTATTCTTTTGATATGAAATAAGAACCCAAATCAACTTATTATTGATCAATAAAATCATTTAACTAAAAAAAACAAGTCATACTGACCAGGGACTTCACGTAGTCCAGTGGTAGGCGATAAATCCCAATCGCACTTTGGTTGTGGGTTCGATTCCCATAGCTTTGTCCGATGCGACGGGTTGTCACACGGTCTACGTGTTGTCCTTTTTAAAAAACTATATTTTATAATATTGCCAAAATGAGATAAATTCTTCAAAATAACATAATTTAACCACAAATGTTATATCATACTTTGCATTTTCATCCCAAATTATAATAACTTATCATTTTCTCAAACCCCAATGATCATATAAAACCAAATGGTTATTTATACCTATATCCACAAGAGAAGAGACAATTCTTCCTCAAATATCATTCTCACATGGCAAACTGCGGGGTTACAAATACAAGAGAAAATTATTCCAAAGCAAACCCATCAACAAGGAGTGCTAATACTTTTTAAATTTTTCTCCAGCCATTTATTTCCACATAGCTTCTTCTTTGACCAAGAAAATATCCTATAAAATAGGACATTCACTCGGGCAATGGCCATGTCCCCTACATTTAAGACAAATGACTGTAAATGGACTCTTGGGACCATTTTTATCTTCTTCCATAGTACTCTTCATTTTTCTTCGGAAATTCTTCACTTTATGTCCTTCCTTCCCACACGTAAAACATTTCGTTGTCCCATTGAGACACTTTCCTGGGTGTCTCTTTCCACAATTCCTGCATGATGAAAATTGAGGTTTCTTTTCTCCATGGTCTCCATTGCTGGAGATCTTATCATTTATCACCTTTCTCTTCCTTGTTGAGTCTGGGAGTTGGTTAATATATATGTTGTTGATCATATTTTTGGAAAACTGATTTGGCATAAAGACGATATCTTTCACGCCTATCAACATTCCATTTTGTTGCTCATTGCCACCACTGTTCCCAACTTGTACATCATTCTCAAAGTCACTATGACTTCCATGGAATCCAGCCATTGACTAAAACCAGAAGGCATTGTGTGAGTAATAGTAGTCGTAAAATCATTTAGAGATTAAAATGTCACCATATTCTCAATTTGAAACATATTAGGATTAACCAAGGTCATTTTCTCTCATCTTATGTATATATTACTTAAATTGGTTTGTAAAGAAAATGTAAATTATCCTAAGCATATCCCCCGGGAGTGTCGTAACCATGAGTGCAGCAAGGCCCGTTGTCGTGCACCAGTTCCCGTTCGAGTCTAGCTCAAAGCGGTGTTTTCAGGTTTTATCCCTAGGTACATCTGTGCCAGAGCCGCCTCTACCTGCTCGTATCCAGACAGGGATGTACTGCTCGGAAAACTCACAAAATCTTTACAATACCAAAATTCTAGGAAGTTTTTTTTATACTAATCCTCAAAGTTCATCTTAGGTCTACGTGCTCTAATCAGAGTTTATCTAAATCTAGCTACCAAGGTTTGTACTAAACTTCCTCTGATACCAACTGTAACGCCCCGACCCCAGCTACCCAGAGTCGGTGCATTAATTACATAACATTGGCATGATCATGAGAAAGATCAAGTCTCGAAAGACCGATTAGTTTAGTAGCCTTGGAATAACTAGATACATCCATAAATTTTTACATTACATCATAAAAAAAAACATCTTGTCTTCATATCCCCCCATACTATCCCTGCAGGTCATTCATAAATTACTTCTTCATAATCCTGGGAAAAAAAATAAAACATTGAAAGGGGTGAGCTCGGATGCTCAGTAAGGATAACATTATAGCAGAAGCTTTCATAAATAAGCATAAGCACTTAAGGCAATTTATAACTAAAACAAAAGCCTTTTAAACTTGAACTTCAGCATAAAATGGCAAAGGTAAAATGAAATAATTCCATTTACTTACTCACATGGATATTCTACTAGTCGAATGATCACATGCAATATTAATAACCACTTTCATAATGATGGAATGCATAATGCCAGACTATCATAACCACATAGCCAAGGCCTCGTGCCAAGACTACAAATAAGATTTTGCCAAGGCCTTGTGCCAAGACACTAGTTTGTCTCATGAGACCTACCGATGCATCGAGGAGCTATAGCGGGCTCCACCCGTCACTTATTAAGTCCAATGCATTCCTCATATGAATAGGTTTAAACATAACATAAACATTCGTATTAAAACTAGCATACGAAATGTCAATACTTTAACCACAAACCATGAATGGTATAAAAATAGCACATCCATAGTCAAAAATAACTCATTCGATACAATATGGAAGATTGTATTGTATCACATTAACCTCAATCAAGAATAATGAAGGATGTTGACATAGATGAAAATAATCATCAAAACTATTTGAGAGAAATATCCCCCTTTTCTTGAAAACATTTAAAAGTCACACTATTTGTCAAGAAGCCATTTAAAAATAGATTTTTGAATCAAAGTGTCCCATACCACTTTGAAACATTTTAAAAGGATTTTTAATTTCTAAACTTTAATGTCCATATAAATAAATCCTTAAAACCATTTTTAAAACATGGACATTAATGAGAAAGATTTAGATGAATAAGTCTTAAAAACATTTAAAAATGGTATTTTAGTTATAGATTCTAACCAAAAGAGAGACACTTGAATGAAAATAATTGAGGTAATCAAAACTTTGTAATATCATGAGAATAAAGGGAATTCATGATATACTATGTCAAAGTACATTATATACACCACATAAAAGTGATTTGGTGTATATCAACAAAGAAGTCTCAATGGAATGTAAGTTGAGATGAAATCTCTCATAAAGGTTGTATCCTTTTGTTAAGGATAAATCAACGACATAATTATGTGTGACAAATATAAATACACTAAATATGATTGGATATTCAGTGTAAATCAATCAAAGTATATTCACACATATTCTTGTAAAAACAATACCAACGAATTGGATGTTTAACTCAACAAATGGAGAATGAGTTAAAATTACTCTTATCAAATTCATATCAATGAATTGAGAATTATCAATGGAGTGATTATGTGTATCAAACTTATATCCACAGGAAGGGGAGTGGAAATTATGACATAATCAAATGAATAGTGATTCCACACATAATCTTGGGGTAATATAATCAATGAAATATGCGTAAAGCCAAATGAGTGGAAATTGAAATCTCAAAATCCCTTATTGATTAGGTAACTTAAGAAACAAACACCCATGAAAGAAAGATCATACCATGATGATGTAAATACCCATAAAATAAAGTATATTACACAATGAATACAATCATGGGTAGTACACATACACCACATGCAATAATTAAGTGGTGATCAATGGAATTCTCACGGAATTAAAAGTGAGACAAGAAACCCCTTACCACGTTAATCAACTGAGTCGCATGGCCAAAAGTTAATAATCACCAAATGATTTACAGAATAACATGAATATAAAGTGAATCATGATAATATATATCAAATGGAAGTACACAATACACCACTTTCAATAATTTAGTAGCGAACAATGGAAATCTCACGGAATTGAAAGTGAGATAAGAGAATCCCTTACTTTGTACTTTTTCCTTGGTCGATGGTAGGTTTACCTCCTGTATAATGGTGAAATAATTGTTATTGAATAATAAAAGAATCATTTACTCTAATATGATATCATATACGATCTTTTATCATTGATTTGTTAATAATATTTTAGAATTATCGTCATTTCGGGTGTTAACGGGTTCATTTTACTTTATATTCTTTGTTATGTGAGACATATTCGTTATTAATGGGATGTATATTATTCATATCCAGAATGGTATCAAGTTCTTAAACATCATTTTTAAATCATCAAATTATACTATGGAGAATGAATCTCATCGCGTTCGTGGAGACGGTAGTCCGTACGTACGCACGAACGCTACTTCCATTTAATTTTTATTTTAAAAGAATCGAATCCAAATTATACATAGGTATATTACTATTCCAGTATAATATAATATTTTATATATGTTACTTAAGTTCATTTACACCATCCTTTATACGTTCCATGTGTGGTATGAACGAGTCATATCATTTTAAGGGGGCGGTAGTCCGCACTTCCTCAAATGAAATTATCGTATGTATATACAACATGAAACGAATAATGGTATGAAATAAAATGGAATTAAAGAAGCTTATATATAAAATATATATCATTAATATCATATTTAATTACAGTGCCATCCTAATGGCCACCATGAGAGGCGGTAAGATGTATTTGAACAATCATCGTTTCGTGAGGCGTTAGTTTGCCATCCACAGAAACATTATGTTCATCATCCATTAGATGGAGTTGTGTGAATGTGTAGTTTGAATCCTTCTTATAACAACATCCTAGTATATTGAGGATACTGGTGTTGTTACAAAAGAAGGGAAATAAAAAGAGTTTGGGGGTTGAAGAAGCAAAATAAATGAAAATAATTTAAGAGAAATCGTTACCTTTAATTTAGGTAACTCACTTTGGTTGGAACCAAAGGACTTGTTGAAATGCTTTCTGGATAAGGGGAATCTTCAAGGAGGAGGAGAGGGATGTGGGGAGCTTATTTGGGCAGAGTTTGGACGAGCCAAGTGGCTTGAGAGGTGTGAGGAAATGAGAAGGAGGAGTGCCCTTTTATAAGAGGGGTGAGGGGCACCTTTGGAAAAGCTAGAAATATTAATTTATAATAAATTCATATTCGGTTTCCAAAGGCTCCAAAGTTGACTATTCAAAGGATGAGGTGGGGATAGGTCGAAAACAACTCATCCAATAGAATTTAGATAGGTTTGGGTACTTATATTAACCTTATCTTTAAGTATTAACTCTAAGTTAATTAGTTTCACTTTTACAATGTCTCTTTGTATTTTTATATAATAAGGTTAATAAACTTACTATATACATCCAAGAGATCCCAAAGTGGTCCATTAATGATTAACCTATCATAATATAAGTCTCTTGGCCGAACCTTAGATTTTTAGGAATTTAATATCAATTAATAATATAATATTTGTTTTAAGAACTCTTTTATGTAAATTTTGACACTATTCAATAGTTGATTTTTGTGAAACTCATAACAGATTTATTACTTCGAACAAAGTCAATTAAATCAATCCTAATATATCATATTATCCTATAAAATTAGTTTAATTCATTAAAAGTTTCATATTATATTTATTTGGGTGTTTATAATATCAATTATTTTAATTTTTCACTATTATAGTAATTACTGCATCATCATTGTGTCATAAATAAAATAAATTATTTAATGTCTAAAAATTATAAATAAAATATCATTATTTAGAAAATCTTTTTAGATTTCTAATGAATATTTATAATCTAAAATCCAACATATATAACCCTATGTAACAATTGTTGTTCTAAAAGATATATGCTTGTGTCATTTTTGTATTCATTTTAACTAAATTAAAATAAAGTGTCATTATCACTTACAAGTGGATCCATGGGGTCCCAAAATAGACCCAAAGATTCCCATGGTCGACCATGTATCAACCAATAGGGTTAAGACACGTTTTAGGGTAATTTAGTATTATTATAATATTATTTTTTTTAACCCTTATTTACCGGATTTACCCTTAACCATGGTAAATAAAATATTTACCGCAGTAATTATTCAAAATGTCTAAAAATAAAAGTTACCTATTTACACAATTTTAACATCCTGATTCCAAATATGGAATCCATTTTCCTAAATTCAAAACACAGAAGTGGCA
This sequence comes from Viscum album, assembly GCA_963277665.1. Lineage (NCBI taxonomy): Eukaryota > Viridiplantae > Streptophyta > Magnoliopsida > Santalales > Viscaceae > Viscum > Viscum album. The sequence continues at coordinate 1,065,529,847 of OY728140.1, forward strand.
GAAATTAATTTAAAATTAAATCCCGCTGTCAAAACAAAAAGCGTGTTTTTAAGAGATAATAACTATCAAAAGATTGACACTCGTTTATGTTCGGTTTAATTGTAAAATTATGTCCAATGACCAACATTATATTAAATGGTAAAAATATATTCTAAATATACTTTAAAACTACTCAAATTCATAATTCATCACTATTAATTATTTTGATTAAAAAAGTTGTTTTTAATTAAAATATAGTAATTTTCACTATTCATCAAAATATAAAAGTTATCCGAAAAGTACCAAAATTTCACCCTAGGATAATTTCGATATTCCGAATCCAAAAATGAAGTCCATTTTTAAATATAAAATATATATAATTTCAAAAATTAGGTATTACTATTCATAACGGCTAGTTTGATTGGTTGTGGTGTGTGTTAAAACTCAAGGTTGCGTACAACACACACTACTGTATTATTCAAAGAAAGCGTACCGTGGAAGCTTGGGATGTTTCATTTTAAATTTTTGATGTCCCCATTTAGTCAAAAAGTTTAAAATATAGTATTTAAAAAGGGTTCACTATTAAAGTTGATAAAAGTGCAATACTGAAAATGAATTTGTTCTTGCATTATATCTAAGAAACTCATAATATGGATTCTAAAATTATAAGGATTATATAAACATTAAAATTTATCTAATACTATTCATAACCTCTTTTGAACGGCTTGTTTGGTAAGTCATGGTGTGCTTGAACATGGTGTTGCATGTAGTGAAAGTTATTGAATTATTTTGAAGAAATAACACACTATGAAATCTTGGGGTGTTACAAATAATATGGAACTTCATTTCATGAAGTGACCCACTGAGTACCATTAGGCTTGGGGAATGTCATGTAACGCTCCCCAAGCCTACCTCTAATTGGATTAGGGCTAGAGAAAACACCGATGTGACCTAATCATTAAAAGTATGACTTTTCTTAATGTACCTAGATACATGAAAAGAAATATATCCATTCAATATTGTATAATAAAAATAAAATATTTAAACAGTTGGAGAATAATAATGTATACAATAACCTCTAGGGAAATATTTAAAGTAACATAAATTAAATAAAATATTTTTGTGGAGAATATATTTCCAACTATAAATGAAGGCCCAAGATGAATAAAATTTTAATAATATAATCCAATGAGATATTTTATAATGATCTACAAATATAACCCCAGGTCATTGAAAATGGACCAATGTTTACTATAATCTACCAATGCAAATCATAATATTCAAATCATAGGAATTAAGTAGAAAAAATGAATTAATATCCCATAAAAATCTTATTATATTCATACACATTAGGATTCCCTACAATAGGAAAATTGATAAAGAATAAGATATAATAGAGTTCAAATGAACCCAAAACATAAATATTTCTATAGATAAACCCATGTGAGAGAGAAAGTTCTATGCAACTACACAATCGTTCTAAGGATGATGTTCCTTCCTATAACTCTAAAGGAACAATTTATATACCAAAAATCTCAAACAACTAAATTGAAATCCATGTGGAGGACATGAATCTCACCACTTCACTCTAAAGATAATTTGAATGATATCCATTATAGGTACCATTTCCAATTGAGATATGGGTACCACTCAGACGATAGAGTACCTACACTCTATTCTGATAGGTTAATACCACTTAGTAGATAGATGACATGCACCACGGTACAAGAGTTTTCTAACACTCGTATGTTAGAAGAAAAAGTCCCATATGCAATAGGGCCTCTTTACCAATATAATGTGTATGTAAGACCCAAAACCTATTTCATTATGGGGTTTCCATCTGTGTAATCTATCTAATGATCCTGCACATTCATTACCATTGATCAATAACCCCCTCATATATATTCATAATCAATACACTAAACATAGTATCTTATATAACAAAATTAAGTCAACATTCACATCATATTAGGAAAATAAATCATGATAGGATAATAATTGGACCATATATGAGTTCCAAATTTGTATATATAGATGAAAAAATATTATGAGATAGGTACTTGGAATATACGTATGATCACATTGCTTGGGACCACACATGGACACCTTGTCCTGTGTTTTTTGTTCATGTTTTGGATATCCATGTGGCACTACACGGTGTGTACATGGTGTGGATAAACATAACATTTATCTTCTTACATGGTGATGATCATTTCACTCTTTCCTAAGCCTGCATGTATTGGAAAAGAATATTTACCCAATAAATGTTTGAGAACCCTAGCCATGTCTGGGTACCCTGGATATCTTCATGTATGATATCTATGACCATGTGTCTATACATGTCTATTCTCATGTACTATAATATTTCACACAAATCTTACATCGCTCAGTCACATGATTTTAATATCTCTATATATGGTGAGTGATACAAATATCTTCTTAAAACCATAGATACCATATATAGGGGACTATAAAATTCTATTCATCTAGAAAAAAATAATGTAGTTAGGTATTTCAAAGGAAATAATGTATGATAATAAAATTTTTTATCAACCCATACTTTTATGAACAATAATAGGATTTTGACCAAAATTTATCAAATTGGTCATCATAAAATATCAATATCCGACTTTCAGTGACTGAAAATTTGATATTTAATCTCTCATGTAAACATTCCATGCATCTTTCTACTAATTTGGATCTAAAATATATGATTCCATTAGCATCATCCTACATAAAAACACGACCTATCCATTAGTCTTAAAATTTCACGATTATTAGAAAATCACCTCAAATATGGTGGTTCAATCATTCTTTAACCCACCCCAAAATTGTAAAATAGAAATGAAATGGCCCAATGGGTAATTAGTTGAAGAATGGTGGGGTAAATGAAAAATAATGAAGTTAATACAACATTGGACTATGTGGTAACTCATAACAATAACATAAAATGAAACAAGGGTGATATCAAAGGAATAATGATTATAAACTGAGTTCAATAATATAATTTATGATCAGGATCATGGGAAGAATGATTAATTTCATAACATTGATGAAGATAATAGAAATACATTATTATCAATTAATCTTTGATGAAAATAGTTCATAGAGATCAATATCTACATTATAGATTTATTATTGATGAAGAATGTGTTCCCTAGGGAGAAGAATAGGATGCCCCTTCATTTTTTATATTCCTCACCATCCCACAATCTATCTCTGGAGATCCACTATTCTAGTTTCTAAGAAATCTCTCTTCCTCTAAAACATTAATCTTCCATGGTTATGTGGGTAACCTAGGGGATTTTCCAAAACATGGTATTTTTAAATAGTGTTTTTTAATTTTTAAAAATAAATTATATATTTAATTAACTAAAAAACCACCCATAAATTCCATCCAAAAAATGTTTGATATTGATGATCTTTATTACTCACCTAGGGTAAACCCTAAGTTGTAGAATGAAACATAGATTCAAGTTTCTAGTTTTTGTTAAAAATCAATGAAAACCCCATTTATAATAAAATGATGTGTGGAAATGATTTAAAATATATTAATATTTTTAATACATTATTTTGAATTACTTGAGACTCCCAAAAAGTATGATAAATCTGACCAAAAATATTAATACATATGTTGAAATATAGAATTATCTAATCCAGGAGAACTAGAGTCGTTAAAATAGCAATCCTCAAAAAAAATTCACCATAAAAAAAACATGTTATGGAAAAATATGGGGGTAAAAAGTTCACATATGACTCTAATACATTGAGGATATCATATTTTTTCTCTCATCCTTCAAAAGAACATGTAAAAAAGGGGCTTTCTATCCACATGGAGTGCACTTATATTAGTTCACAATCATTATCTGATTATCTAAAGTGGTGGATTCATCAGTAATGTTAATCTCTCCCTAATTAATAGAATGGGTTAGGTCATTCATATATATCATTAGTTGTGATTCATGGAAGACGTATGGGACTCAGTCTAATTATAGGGGGAAGGAACGCGGTATGAAACCTTTTCACTCATATCTATGATGTGAATTATTGAAATGAGCCTCAGGGATAACATTATACTCTATAAAATGGAATGATATCATCTTCATTGGTAGAATATTACGATTACATGGTCTCACTTATCAAACACCAATGGCACAGAAGATCAGTATGCGCCATATTTATGTTTCCTCTAGGCTATCCTCATACATTGTAATATCACATGTACATTCTCTATTATCACATGTTCCATCTCTTTCTAAACTATATATATGCCTTTCCAGTCATAGTCTCATATAAGGGTTATATGTAAGGTATCCCTTTCAATTCCTCAAAAGGTACCATTCAGATTGTATAGTAACATCTATTAAAATATGAAATCCATAAAAATTTCAAGAGATCATCCTATATATAGATATAATTCTACTCATTTTACATATGAATATCCTCCATGACATGGATTTTCTTCCCAGTCATCCCATCTATATAGGGGATAAATGTCATGATCATCCAAAACTAGATCGCAAAGGCCTAATAGAGGTCCTCCTCTATTGTGATGTATTATTAGAATCACATTAGGAGGGGATCAACATGGGTACACCATGAATCCAAACAATCTCATGCATGTACAATAACTATGATATCTCTACTCAATTTTTCTTCTTGATATTAAGGATTTTTCCCAAAATAGTATGTTAGTACATAATCACCTAGATAGAATCATAGACTCTTGTTTTTTATAGAATGCTTGTAACATTGTCTATAGATATTTCATAACACTTCTACTATGGGATCTCAGTAGGCTACGACATACTAACTAGAACATGATGCTCTACATTTACCTATTGACATGTGAGTCACTAAGAGAAAAAATCAGAGACACATTTTCGCATACCATGCAACTAAATCTAATACTAATAGTCCTTGTAAATAATTTATATAATGAAAAAATATTAACATGGATATGCATTACATTATTTTTAGGAATAATTATTATTTCACACAAACACACACCCAATGATATTATTAGTTTGGATTCTTTTGAAAGATGGACCATATTATTTTAATTTTGTTAAATATTTTCAACACAATCCATTATTAAATTCTTCATTATTAATTCATACGTAATTTTTTTTATTATATTCCATAGAAAGGAAAACATATGAAAAGATTGATATCATTTTCTCAATAAGGGTAAAAATAATCAGAATGAATTTGTACATAAAAAAATTTGATAAACGCATCTCATATAATAATGATCAGGATATAATGACAGATAATAAATTATAGAATTACCTAAAACATAAAAAGAACATATTATCTAAGAGAAAAACATTAGTCATAATATTTGGAATTAAGATAAACATAGAAAATTGACATTATATTAGTCAAGGGTCACTACCAAGACCATCATAGAATAGAAATTCCATTATTGAACTAAGTTCATTACTTTTTGGAACCCTATATTACTATGTCGATTTTACTCATATTCTAGTCATCTAATAATTAACTTGGATAATGTCATGTCCATGTTATTTTCTATCTCAAGAGATATTAATCATTACCTAATTCATTGGAGAGAGATATTGGTCCTACCCATCACATAATGAATCCAATATATTTATGTTCTACAAGAACATAAATCATTCAGCATATCACACCTCATGAATTGAAATAGGATTCATTCATATTATTAATTAGTAATGTAACCCATGGAAAAAAATGGGTTTCATAGTTAACATTACATCATAAAAATAAACCAAAAAAAGAATAATAGGAATAGTATTGTTGAAATATATCCCCATTTAAAACATAAATAACTTTAAAAAATGTTATATAAGATAGAAATTATTATTAGACAAATCAATTAGAAATTGTTTTCTAGAAAATGATCATTCTGTTTGAAAACATTTTGTATTTGAAACATTCCATGAAATTTCAAAAAAATCATTTATTATTAAATAAATACTTGTTAAAAATTAATGAAGGATTTATGAAATGAAGGAGTTGTAAAATTAGAAAAATCTATTCAGGGTTTATATGTAAAAGAAATTCCTTTCATACTTTTCATTGAAACGTAACAATGTAACTCATTATGAAAATGAAAAAATAATCCTTTATACCAAATAAATAAAAAGTCACAAATCAGAAAAAAAAGTTATTTAGAAAAGTATATAACATTTGAAACATATTTTAGAAATATTTTTAAAAAAAAATCATTCTAGATAATGGTTTCATAGTAGATAATTACATATAAACAATTTAGAATAATAATGATATTGTTTAATTAAACCATACCACATCATAATCAGTAGAATCAGATTCCCTATAAAAGATTTAAATTATAGTGATATGAAAATACCATAATCCCTTGAATAATACTCATAAAATACATTCATGTGTAGTATATACCCCAGATAAAAAAGAACAATTAGTGTATAAGGAATCTGTCCCATAGAAATAAGTGATACAAAAATATCATACCTTAAGTATTGAAATCCATCATATACATTAAAAAATTATGTATAAAAAATATAAAATTATTATTAATATATAACTGAATAATATTAATATGTATAATACAATAAATTATTTTCTTATGACATTATATGTCTCACTTATTTATAATTCCATGTCAATTTTATGGTCACTTATAACCGATTTTTTTCATACATGGTTTCACTTGTTGTCCACGATCATCTTACAAATTTCTTTAATTAGAACTCTCCAGAATGAAAACCATGGTTAAAATATGACATATATATATATATTAATTATAAATTTAATCATTTTTGTTCATAAAATTTATATCTATAAAATAATATATACCCTTCATTGAGATGGTAGGCCCAACATACACATGAACAATATTTTCATTTTAATTTTATATTTATAGAATTAAAAATATAATAAATATTATCATTATAAAATAATTTTTATGGTATATTAATCTTATATATTAATAAAATTCATCCTTATTACCATTCATGTGAACTATAGAGGAAAAAATCACATCACATCAAGGAGATGGTAAGATATAATTGTACATGAGAAACATGATAATTTCCTAATAGATAAGGTGATAAAAAATTAGATTAGATATTATCATTATTGATGAATAATTATGTCACAAATATCATATAATAATATTAAACCTATCATAATTCCAAATATTAATTTATGGTGATTGTAAATGAATTATATTGCTACGTAGGTATGTTAAGCATTACGTACAAATGAAATTAACATTCATTTATTTTTCAATGGAAAATACAAATTGCAATGGGGTGTTACTAATTATAATTTAATTTTATAATATAATTCACAGTGAATATATTATTTTATGATATATATTAAAAATTTATATGAGTTATATTTGTAACATCCCTGGTAAACAAAAAATATGAAATTTTCAAATTTATTAATATTTTTGAATTGAATATTAATTTTAATTTAATGAGGATTCTATGTATGACAGCGTACTCAACTTGCAACAACGGGTATATTTGAAATCTTATGTTGCACACAATGTAGAGTTATAGAAAAAAATAATATAATAATATTATTATTTTAAATGATAGTTTAATCCTAGCTGTTGTATTAGAGGGAATGAACAGAACAAACGAAAATATGATTATAAGTGTTTGTTAAAATGACTTTACATTTATCCAATGTAATTTAGAGGCATAAAATAAGAATGAATCTTATTTTAAGCATGAAATACTCTGATATTATTTAAAAGGTCATTTTACAACCTTTTGATGATGAACACTTTTTAAATATATTTCGTCTCACTTTTAGTTTTTTTATATTACAAAATAATATACTTTTTTTAATCGGGATATCAAAATTTACATTAGATGAAATTTTGGTATTTTTCTGATAAAGTTCATTTTATAAATGAATAGTAAAAAATACTGTATTTTAATTCAAAACTGCCTTTTAATCTAATTTATTTATATGGTTATATTATCTTGTTAATTTGTTTTAAAGTGAAATTAGATTATTGTTTTACCATTTAAACCAATTTTTTCCATTGGACATAATATCACATTGAAATTGGACATAAAAAAGTTTCAATATTTTAATAATTATAATTTCATAGAAACTCGCTTTTGGTTTTGACAACGAGAATTACTTTTAAATTATATTCTACCACTTCTTTGTTATTAATATTGAAAAATGAATTCCATATTTGGAATCTGGAGGTCAAAATTTTATAAATAGGAAAATTTTATTTTTAGACATTATGAATATTTACACCAGTAAATAATTTATTTTCCATAGTTAAAAGGTAAATATGGTAAATAAGTGTAAAAAATAATATTAGAATAATATTAAATTTCCCAAAATTGTGTCCAAATCCAATTTTTTAAAACATTAACGACCATGGGAATCATTATAATGATATTGGGAACCCATGGAGCCACTTAAGAGTGATAATTACACATTATAATAATTTATTTAATGTAAAGGAAAGAATGACATAAAATATATTTTAGTAAAAAACTTTTTGACATAGGGTAATATAAGTTATCTCTTCAACTATAAATATTAATTATAAAGATAAATATATTTAATACATCATGTTATTTTATTTTTAATTTTTATACATCAAATAAATAAAATTATTTAGAAATCAATGATGATTAAGTGTTTACCTCATTAATGAATGTTTTAAATAAATTAGATTATAAAAATTAAAACAATATATAAAATGTGTCCAATTATTATTTTATGATTTTTTTCGAACATGTTACAGTTTATCTTCTAGTTTAATGAGTTTCAGGCATTTTGAAACCTAATATAATTTTATAATAAAATAATATTTTCAAACTTCTCAAAATAACCCCTCCTCCCCCTTATAAAAAGCAGTCACCTCTAACCCATTACTCACACCACTCAAGACCATTATCTCATCCATACATTTCCCAATTAATCTTCCTATATACCAATATTCCTCATATAATCCATACCTTAGTCTTAGGTCACTTCAAGTAATCTTTTTGGTTAAAACAAAATAGAGTTACCAGATTTAATGTTCACATCTTCTCTTAAGTTCTTTTATTTTGATTTACTTCTCCAACCAACTAAATTATTTTTATTTTTTTATTTTTTAAAACACTAGTATAATAAATACAATAGGTTTATTTTATGATAGGTATTAGATATACACATATACACACCTCCATCTAATGGGTAAAGAAAATATTGTTTCGGTGGATGATGAACTACTGCCTCACGAAATGACGATTGTTAAATTATCTTATACAAACTATAATGGTGTCCATTATGATGAAATTTTATTTATATGCTATATATATTATATTTATATTGTTTATATGCATCTACATTTTCCATTTATATCATACGTTTATGGTTTCAATGATGGGTAAATGCAATAATTTCATTTGAGAAAGTGGGGACTACCACCCCCTCAAAGTGATATGACTCGTTCATGACATACATGGAACATGTAAAGGATATAGATAATTAATTTATAAATTAAATTATACTCTAATTTTAATATACCTTTTTATCATTACATTTTTATTCCATTAAATATGAAATAAAAATGAATGTAGAGTTCATGCGTACCTACGACATACCGTCTCCATGAACGTTGCATTTAATTTATTATCTACCAATGTTATGTACTATTATAAATACATATTTATACTGGATTTATATGATATATATGATATATAAATCATGAATATTATTCTAGATATAATGTAATTTTTACAACATGTACAATTTTTAATTATAACAAGTTCATTTTTGACTCAGGTTCCAAACATCGACAAAATGTCCAATATGAAATAAAATAATTAACTAATTGTTATAGCAAGGTGATAAGTGATATAAAAGGAATATTAAACATGAAAAAAGTTTTTAGGAAAGAATAAATTAACTTATGTTTATTATTCAGGATGAAAAATAAACAAATGAGTCAATTCTAACATGAGGTAAAGGGTCTCTGATCTTACTTTTAATTCTATGATATTTCCATTGTTTGAAACTTATTTATTTCATGTGGTGTATTGTGAACTGAAATTAGATATATATTATCACAATTATATTTATATACCTGGTATTCTATGATTCATTTGTTTGTTTATTTACTTTTAGTCATATGCATCGATTGATTACAATGTGGTAAGGGGTCTGTAATATCACTTTTAATTCTATGAGATTTCCATTGTTTTCCACTTGTTTATGGAATGTGGTGTACTAATAACATAAATTTGATATATATTATCATTATTCTATTTATCTTCAATTTATTTTTTGATTAATTTGGTGATTTTTAACTTTTGGTCATACGACTCAATAGATTACAACATTATAAGGGGTTTTCATCTCCCTTTTCATTCCAATGAGATTCATGCTATATTTTCCACTATTTCCCATTGTGTGGTGTATTTACTTCCCCTGATTATATTCATTATGTAATATAATTTAATTTATGTGTATTTACATCTTCATTGTATAATCCTTATTTTATGTGGAGTATGTTTCATAAGTTACCAAATCCGCAGGGGAACCTTCCACCCTCTTCCTTTATTAAAAGTCATATGTCTTTTATATTTCCACTATCTTATGTTGGGATATATTATTAAATAACTTTATTGCTCTAAATTGTATTACCATGTGATGGGAGACCATTTTACCTCTCATCAACTCATTTTCATAATTTTAATGTGATGTTGTTTGGTTGTTGAATTTCTTAAGGGATCTTCTTCACCCAATTTAAATTCATTGGGTTATACTTCTACTTCTTCATTATGTTGTGCTATAAATATGAGTGAATGAATTATGATTGTCTTACATATAATAATCAATTATAATGGGTTAATTATTATTTATCACACATAATTATGTCATTGATTTATCTTTAATCTAAAGATACGATCTTTGTAAGGGACTTAGTCTCAATTTACATTCCATTGATAATTATTTGTGTTACATACCAATTCAATTTTATATGGTGTATATAATTCCCTTTTGCATATTATATCATGAATCTATTTATTCTCATGATATTATAAACATTTTTCAATTTTATTCTGTAATTATTTTTTTTATGAATTTTCTCAAGTGGTATGGGACTCTACCTAAAACATTGTTTTAAATGTTTTAAATATTTAATCTTGTAAATATTTCTCATTAATGTATCTTTTTATAAATAATGTTTAATATTAATTTATATGGGAAATAATTTTTTAATATGTTAATTAGATTAACAGGTGGTGTCATGATAAACAAAGACGGGATTTTATGTTATAACCTTCAATGAAATGGGTATGGAAGTCAGGCGTATAACTATTACATTTAGTGATAAGTGTAGAAGTCGACCGTATGGTTATTCCATTTAATAATATTTATGTCCCAGGTTACCTATATATATAATGTGTTTTTTCTATGGGTTTTATGGAAATCATTTGGTTACAAATGGGTATACAATGATTATTTATTCAGTAAAGAGTATTTACTACTTCATAAAGGTGAAAAGTATTACTTATGATGAGGTATTCATGGTTTACATGTGATATTAAAAAAACTAATAGTTTTCTTTCATTGAGATTAAATTATTGAGCTTTTTTTTATCACATTATTTTGAAATGTTTTTCATATACATAATGTAGAATATGGTCAAGGATGGGATCAAGGAAAATACATGATATCTATAATATGGAACTAGACATGTTTCTTTTTAAGAGATTTTATATTACGAAAAAATGGATACTGAGTAGTAGTGTCTATATATAACATTAAATTTGATATGTAATAGTTTTCACCTAATTATCTAGAAAAATAAACATGAAAAGATACTAAATTTGAATTATTAATTTAATTAAAGATATTGTAATGTATTAATAGTGGGTTTTTATTGTTTGTATCAGAGTTTGGTTTAGATAACATTATAGATTCTGAGTTTTCGTTAAACACATGGTTAGTCCCCTTGTCTATTATTTCATTTTAATCCTTATATTATAAATTTTTGAGATCTAGGAATGTCAGTTACAAATGGAAGGAGGAGTATATCAAATAATATTCATATCCCTTCTTGATTACATGCTTGTAATAATTATTGAAAAGTCATGTTTAGATAACTATAAAACGTTTTCTACCATACAAATCACTTGAAATCAGTTGTTTGAGATATCAATTACCTCCAATATACCTCAATATATTTGTGGATCATGGGTTTTATTTAATCAAATACTATTTTCACAATATTAACATATTTTCAAGAAATGTAAATATTATCAAGGAATTTTAAAATATTTTACCTTATCTCATGATTTTGAAAGAATATTATTATTTTAAAAATTGTGTCGATGAAGGAGAACCTTGGGCAACCAATTTATATTTTTTTTACAATATAGTCTTTTAGAACATACCTATGGTATTTTAAAAGGACAATTGATTGAATGTTTCAACTAAAAATTGGTCAGAATATTTTATAAAAATCTAGTTTTATCAGATGTTTTGATATTATATGTCATACATGATTATTTTCCCAAAATATTATTTTGTGAACTCCCATATGACCCATGTTTTTCAATGTGTATTTGGATGAAGGAAGAAAATGATTTTGAAGGATCTCTAAATCATTATTTCAATTCATAGAACTTGTACCTATAGAAATAAGATGACGATGAAACCATATATAAACCATGATAAAGGTATGATGTTATTTATATTAGGAATAGTTTCATTTTCTCATATATATGAGAAATAAAAAAAGGGACAATATATATAGGGCTCCATTAATTGTTATGATGAGGAATTAATGTGTTGGGATGAATTTTAATGGTACAAGAAAACCTTTTAGGTTGAATAATGTTAGGGTTATTTTTTTAGTTTTATAAAAACTACAACTCGTAAGATGGGAGAGAACCCATCACATCCAACAAGGCCATGAGAATCTTACCCACAACCAAAGGAAGACATGGGTATGTCTCCTACCACTTGCCTACGTGGTGTACCTAGTTAGTATGACTTAATCTATTTTGTTAAATGATTTTATGAGTCATGAATAAGTTTATTTTGGGAAAATAGGTTTTATAAAATGGATATCCATAATATATGAAAATTATTTTTTGATTAAGTGATAAAGGGTTTTTTGGAAGATGTTTTCTCTTTTAGAACATTATATGCTTAAAGGAAATATAATACTATGGGATCTCATTTTTGGAGTAATGGTTGAAATTTTATTTTGGAATAATCTATGCTTTTATTATTGACATATAATTATTTCAGTTACTTTTGTAATTGATTAGCCTATTATATAGAATATTTGACTAGGTTAATTACATATTAGTAGGAGACTTTAAGAGCAGTCGATGTTATTTAGAGATAAATGTTAAGATTTGGAAGGATATGTGAATAAATTCTTGTGTGTTTTGTGTTTAAAACATAGTTTGGGATATTTTGAATAATTATAAAGACAATTGTGTATTTGGTGGTCTTTGTTGAACTTTGGGTTTTGCTTGATCAACTTTGTATATTAAGAGAAGTTTTTCTTTTTGTAAATGAATATCCTTTTTGAAGATTATATGATCTTTTACTAACCATCTGGGTTTGGGTTAATGTATAAATACATGGAAAATATACAGTCCATATTTTGGTGATTATGTGAATATCTAGATGTTTATTATTGCTATTTTAATGTGAACTGGTCATCTTGAATACTCATCTTCTGGATAAAAGATGAGTTTGTGGTAGAAAATTAGTAAGTGATTAATGTATTCAAGAAAAGTAAGTATGTTTCCTTATGTTTATATTCAATATCTTAATCAAATTCATCATCTTTTTAAAAAATAACATAAAACAAAAACGTTTTAAATTTACTTTTATTATTGTGGAATCAAATAGTGCATAACCCACCACAAGATTGTGGTTTTCTGGAAGTTAACTTTCTCTTAATCATGTTCTATATGACTCTATCAGAAATTGATGGTTTATTTTCACTTCTATATCCATGTTTTCATGGAATACTAGTATCTGTTGCCTCATGTTACCATTTATCATTTCATTCATTCTTTTAATGTGATCATTTTATTGACTATTTTATGTTTTGAGTATTTTAATGAGGTTTCTGATCCCAATTTAAAAACTATGAGCAAGTAATTCCCAAAAGGGGTAAAGGATGTAACTTCCTAGGTAAATAAAAATATGAAATTTTCAAATTTGATAATATTATTGAATTAAATAATAATTTTACAATAAATATGATGCTACGTCTGATAGCGTACTAAACTCGCAACAACATGTTTCTTTGAAATCTTATGTTGCACACAATGTTTAGTTATACTGAATATAATATATTATTATTATTATTTTAAATTGTATTTTATTCCTTGCAATTGTATTTGAGGGAATGAAACAAATAACTAAAATACGGTTATGCATGTTTTTTAAAATGAATTTACATTTATCCAATAAATTTTAGAGGCTTAAAATAAGAATAAATCATAATTTAAGTAGGAAATACTCTAACATTGTTTAAAAGGTCGTCTTACAACTTTTTAAAGGAGAACACTTTTTTAATCTAATTTTTTTCAATATTATATTTTGTATTTTTAAAAATAAAATTATTCTTTTGATTCAGGACTTCAAAATTTAATTTGGATGAAATTTCGGTATTTTTCTGATAAAGTACATTTTTTAAATGAGTAGTGAAAAATGCATTATTTTAATTTTAAACCGCCTTTTAATCAAATTTTATTATATTGTTAGATTATTTTTTAATTGTTTTTAAATTATTATTAGACTATGTTTTTACAATTTCATACAATTTTGGTCACTAGAAGTAATATCGCTTTGAAATATGACAAAAAGAAGTGTTAATCTATTGATACTTATTATTTCTTAAAAATACATTTTTCATTTTGACAATGGGAATTAATTTTTAATTAATTTCTGCCACTTATGTGTTTTGAATATGGAAAAATTAATTCCATATTTAGAATTAAGAGTTACAAATTGTTTAATAGGTTCCTTTTGTAACTTTATATTTTTTGACATTATTAATATTTAAATCAATAAATATTTTATTTAATATGGTTAAAAGGTAAATATGGTAAGTAACGGTCAAAAAATAATTTTATAACAATATTAAATTACCATATCATGTATTATAATATTTTTTGATGATACATTTATGACCATGGTAATCCTTTGAATCAATTTTAGGACCCTATGGAGGTACTTACGAGTGATAATGACACTATATATTAATTAATTTAAATTAATGGAAAAAACAACATAAACACATATCGTTTAGTAAAACGATTTTGACATAGAGTTATATAAGTTATATCTTCAACTATAAATATTAATTATAAATATAATACTATTTACTACCTCATGGTATTTTATTTGTAATTTCTAGAAATCAAATATTAAAATTATTTGTGACACAATGATGATGAAGTGTTTACCTCATTAATGAATGATTTAAATAAATATGATTATTAAAATTAAAAAAATATACCGAAGATTTCAAATTATTATTGTATGATTTTTTTTTCGAAAATGAGTATTCTTACCTTTGACTTTAATGAGTTTTTGACATTTTGAAACCAAATATAATTTTATAATAAAATAAGTCCAGACATCCAAAAAGAGCCCCTCCCCCCCCACCTTATAAAAAGCCATAACCTCTAACCAATTAATCACACATATCAAGCCCATTGGCTCATCCATAATCTCCTAAATTAATATCCCTATATACCTCTCTTCATCCTAGAATCCTTACATTAGGAAGAAGGAATTTTAAGTAAACCTTTTTGTTCAAATGAAAGAGTGTTACCCGATTTAAAGGTAATGTCTTCCCTTAAGTTATTTTCTTTTATTTTACTTCTCCATCCCCTAAATACTTTTTGTTCCTTTATTATATAACAACAACAATATACTAAATATACTAGTTTTTTGTTATTATAATCATTCAGAATACACTTACACACACCTCCATCTAATGAGTAAATAACATACTGTTTCTGTGGATGACGAACTACTACCTCACAAATTGATTATTGTTCAATTATCTCATACCTCCTATCATAGTGGTTGTTATATTGGGACTGTATATATATTTGATATGTATTATATTTAAATTGTGTATATTCTTCTTTATCTTCCATTTATATCATACCTTTATTTTTTCATAATGGGTAAATGCTGTAATTTCATTTGTTGAAGTGCGGACTACCGCCCCCTGAAAGTGATATGACTCGTTAATGACCTACATGGAACATATAAAGGATGGAGATAATTAAATTTTATATGATATTATTATTAAATTATGATATGCCTATTTATCATTACTTTTTTATTCCATTAAATATGAAATATAAATGAAAGTCGCATTCATGCATACGTATGGCTTACCGTCTCCGTGAATGGTGCATTTGATTTCTTATCTACAAATGCTATGTGAAATTTTAAATAAATATATATACTAGATATATTTGATATATATTATATATAAATAATTAATACTATTCTGGATATATTGGAATTTTGACCACATGGACAATTTTTAATTATAACAAGCTCATTTTTGAGTCAAGTTGCAAACATCGATAAAAGCTCCAATATGTAATCAAATAATTAACTAATTGTTATAGAAAGGTAATAAGTGATATAAAAGGAATAATAAACTATAACAAGGATCCTAAAAAAGTATGAAATAAATTAATTATATCATTTAGGAAGAATAATGAAAAAACAAGTCATGTGAGACACGAGGTATGGGATCTCTTATCTCACTTTTAATTCCCTGAGATTTCCATTATTCGCCAATTATTTATTGCATGTGGTTTATTGTGAAAAGAAATTTCATATTTATATTCATGATCCACATTTATATTCATGGTTTTATTTGATTCATTTTTTGGTTAGTAACTTTTTTTCATACAACTTGATTGATAACAATGTGGTAAGGGGTCTCTTATCTCACTTTTAATTCTGTGAGATTTACATTGTTCGCCACTTATTTATTGCTTGTGGTGTAATATGAACATCCATTTGAAATATATAATCATTATTATATTTATATTCTTGTTATTATATGATTAATTTTCTTTTAATTAACTATTTTTTCATACTACATAATTGATTACGAGGTGGTAAGGGGTTTTCATCTCACTTTTTATTCCCATTAGATTCATGCTATATTTTCCACTATTTCTTTATTTGTGGTGTATGTAATTCCCATTATTGTATTCAATGTGTAATATAATTTAATTTATGTAATTTTATATCTTAATTATATAATCCTTATTTCATGTGGTGTTTGTTTCATATGTTACCAAATCTGTAGGGGAACCTTTCACCCTCCTCTTTTAGTGAAATGAATCTTTTATGTTATGTCATCTAAATATAAACCTTTTTATGTTTGGGTATGTTCTCAAATTTCCTTATTGAATTAAATTTTATGAAAATTTGATAATAAACCCTTTTCTCTCTCATCAACTCATTTTATAAATTTTAAAGTGATGAATTTAGGCTCTTGAATTTCTATAAGGGAACTTCTTCTCCCAATTTCCATTCTTTGGGTTAAACATATACTTTGTTGTTATGTTGTGCTATGAAAATGTGTGGATGACCTATGAGTGTTTTACACATAATTTCCACTTATATTTGGAGTATCTTAATTTTTCACACATAATTATGTGATTGATTTATCCTTAATCTAAGGATAATATCTTTGTAAAGGACATTCTCTCAATTTACACTCCATTGAGACTAATTTGTTGTTATACAAAAATTATCTTTTATAGGGTGTATATAATTCCCTTGGTAATATTATATCATTAATGTCCTTATTTTCATGATATAATATTATTTGTTTAATGTTATTGTGCAATTATTTTTATTAAATCTTTTTCTCATGTTGTATGGTACTCTTTACCTAAATTATTTTTTAAATTTTTTGAATGTTTTAAATATTTATTCCTCTAAATATTTCTCATTAATTACCATGTTTTGAAAATGAATTTTATGGATTTATTTATATGGAAATTAATGTTTTAATAGGTTAATTCTTTTAAAATCTTCAATATGGTATGAGACACATTGATAAAAATATAACTTTATTAAATTGTCACGACCCGTCCCTCGGGGCCCGTGTCGTGACTACCCTAATCCCTCCTTTCATAGGCCAACGACTGGTGACTAGCACTGACGGCATAATCCCTAAAACTGAAAATACATTGCTTTTGTAACCTGTAAACACACGTAACCAATAACACAACAAGATATGAACACAAGTAAATTGAACTGTAAACAAAGTGAGTGTAGTATGTAAAAGAATCCAGAAAACAATCCCAACTGGAAAGTACAAGTACAACTGTGATAAAATAAATCTGTAGAAAATGATGACACAACTACCGGATCATCCTCTAAGGTTCCTACCCTAAGGGTAGGTACAAATCACCTCCTTAACAATCCACATCCACCCGTCTTCTCTGCGTATTGACACACTGTATGGTCCACCTACAGGTACCGTCCAGTCCTGGTACACTCAGCCTCAGTTAGCATTGTCTATCATCTGCATCCAACACAACAAGGTAAGGGAATAGGTTGTGCCGGGGTGAGTATAACGATATTCAGTAGGGATGCCGAGACCCTCTAGGTCTAACAAAATCCAACAAGGATAATTCAAAAAGTATGAAATCAACGGATTACCTTACATAGATATATTCCCATACATATACCTATGTTATCAAGTAATCTATATCAATCATGTTGAAAACACAAAAGTTATGACTCAGCTCACACCATGATTTATTCTAGGGGTAATGTTATGTAACATTTCCAGTCACAACATCGAACACCTCAGCTACTAGAGAACTCCTCCACTATCAAGTATAGTGGGTCTGCCACATCACACAGAGTCACTTCCAACTAACCTTGGAATTATGATGTACTCCTCCTGTTGAGTACTGTGGGTCTACCATGTCACACAAAGGAATTCCCCACCATTGGTCTACCACGTCACACAGAGGTTCTTCCCCTCATGGCCTACTGTGGTACTCCTCTTGTCGAGTACCCTGGGTCTACCACGTCACCAAGGTGCTCCCCACCGTTGGTCTGCCATGTCACCAAGGCACTCCCCACTAGGCTATTCAAGTCACTCCAAGTCAAAATGATCAGTAGTCATCAAGTCTCAACCATCCACTGGGTTTCCGCACTATGGTCTCTTTTCTTTGGTAGGATCTTGCTCACAAGCTACCGGTCGATACTCCAACTATCATGAATTCCCACAAAAAAATATCTCAAAGGACCGCCACGACATAGGTATCTCAACGTAATAGATGACATTTCAATCGGATGCATGTTCTGTGAGTTATTAGCATTTTAGTCCCGAGGGACAAGTTGGATTCGTGCTCGATCCAACCTGACAGTTCCCCATATTAATCAAAAACACATACTGGGGTATCACTCAAAGGGACTGACTCGCTCCATGGTTCCAATCACCACTGATGGTTTGTCTAATGGACGACCGGTAAAAAATTTATGTCTAGAAGGATGTAAATTAGTCTTAGTGGGCCCGGGTCAGGAATGATATGGTCGGACCTACTCGACCCAACCCAGCCTAGGTGGACTCAGTTCGAGTCGACCCAGTGTCACCTAATGGGTCCGAACCGGCCCATTGGGTTTGGCCCAACCCATTGGGCGGCCCGGACGGTTGTGTTTGGCCTAACGACCGCAAGGGGCCACAAAGGTAGCTCAACCTCGGAGGGTGCCACAAGGGTGGCTCGGCAGCTGGCTAACTCGGCTCGGGGAAGCTTGCAAGGTCGCGACATTAGTGGCATAGCTTGGTGTGCTTGGGACTGCGTCGTGGCACGGCGGATGCTGGCTTGGCTCGGTGCATGGAGGTGGCATGGAAGCTTGGCACAAGAGCAGTGCCGTGAGGGGGGTTTGGCCAAGGGTGGCGCGACAGCTCGACGCGGTGGCGGTACGATGGCTCAGTAGACAGTAGCACGACTCGATGGAGAGTATCTCGACACGACAGACGATAGTGGAACGAAGTCTCGGCAAGGAAGGGGCACAACGAAGGGGTTCGACCTGAGGCGGTGCGGCGGCTCGGTCCTGCCGTGATTGGCTCGGCTGGGTGCAGGTATGGTTCAGCTGGGAGGGCAAAGCGCCGTGAGGCGATGCGGGCTGCGGAGGCCACGAGAGGTGGTGTCGTTACCATCTTCTCCTTCATCACCTTCCTTCATTTTGATGTACACATCAAGGAAGAACAACAGATGGGGCATGCCTTGTTCGTTTGGCCTGAACCCTCCGCGTTTATAGTGGTAGAAGGTGGTTCACAAAGAACGAAGAATGAACGTGGATGAAAGATATTTTAAAACATCATTTCCCACAACCCATGTCGATCTCTATTCCCAGACCCTTAAAATAATTACAAGGGGAGAACATGGGAAGTGATAATCAAATAAGAATAATTTCCTACCTCGTTCACTTGATGTCATTGGTGCAATAAGGTAGTACGATCGTTGATTCTCCATAGATGAAGACGTCCCACATCAAAAGAAGTCTCGAGGTAGAATGTTGGAGGGGGTTTACGTTCTTCGTTTGTGGATCATTCTTCATGTAAGAATGAGTTATTCGTTGAAGATAATTCTCCAAAGAGATACTTCCTCCCAATTTCACAATAGATTCCACTGATAATAGATTATGTTATCTATTTTGTTTGTGGTCATAAATTCAAAATATCCTAATCAATTAACTAGGTTGGCATATTAAAAGTATGTTCATTGGGACAATTAATGTGGAGGTAGTAAAGAGGCTCCCCTACATTAATGAGGAGGGTTTGAGAGATTTTCCTCCATAATGAGGAGATTTCATGAGGTTTAGGCCTCTGGTGGGACCCACCACCATAACCTCTCAGGGGAGGTTAGGTTTGTGTGGTCCCCACCACCATAACCTCTCATGGGAGGTTAAGGTCTCGAGGTCCCCAATTCTCAACTTCCACATTGAGGATTATAACTGGTGGATCCCACCTCCCAACACCCACTTGGGTGTTGCAAATAAAAAATAATAAAATGTCACAAATTTTTATTTTCATTTTTTTCATACATGAAAAACCCAAAAACTAACATTCATCCATGACCATCTTCCATCGAGGTGAAAGTTTACATAAGAGAAAACTGGCACTAAGAGTTCAACGGTGACCTTAGATTTTAATTCCGAGCACCGGTTTAAAATTTTAAAAAAACCCATTGGTACGTTTATGGAATGTACTCGGAAAAAAGTTCAGAAATTTATTCTGGGAACTCCGGGCCTCGGAATCATGAGCCGTAAATTTTCACTGACTCGTAAAATTCCAATTTTTTTAAAATAAATTTATATGGAAATTTCAGGCCTTTACAGTTTCCCCACCTCAGGGATTTACGTCCCTATAAGATGCAACTCAAACTAAGGGAAGAATTGGGAGTACTAAGCACACATATGAGACTCCTGCTCCCATGTGCTCTCTTGGAGGTTCCTGTTCTGCCAGCGAACGCACACCAGAGGTATCGACCGTCCATGAAGGAACCACTTCTGTTGATCCTAAATCTGTACTACAACCTCCGTAAAAGTTGCCCCATCATTGATGTCAAAATCTCCATGGTTGTTGATGTGAGAAGGGTCATGCACGTTTCTCCTCGGCTAGGATATGTGGAAGATGTCACGCACCCGGTGCAACCGTGGTGGAAGAGCTAAGTGGTAAACCACCTTGCCAACTATTCTAAGGACCTGAAAAGATCCGATGAATCTATGAGATAACATGTTGCACCAGGAAAAGCTCTGTATACCTCGTCGGGGTGAGTCCTGTAGAAATACATTGTCTCCATCCTCAAATGTTAGAGGTCTCCATCTCCTGTCAGTATACGAATTCTGCATGCTCTTGGTAGTCTCCTTCCACTCTTAGATAATCTGCACCATCTCTGTTGTAGCCCGTACCATCTATGGTCCCACTACTACTGACTCCCCATGGTCAGTCTAGCACAAAGGTTTTTTGTAAGGTTTCCCACTCAACACATTGAAAGGTTTCATCCCCATGGTAGAGTGATATCTTTTGTTGTATAAAATATACACAAATGGTAAGTGATCCTCCCAACTACGACCGAAGTCATGTACACAAGCACATTACATGTCTTCGAGGGTCTGAATGGTCCACTCAGTCTGTCCATCCATATGAGGATGGATGGTGCTGCTCAAACAAAGCTGCGTCCCAAAAGCCTCATAAAACTCCTTCCATAAATGAGAAGTAAAAGGTGCCTCATGATTAGAGATAATCGTTGAGGGTACTTCATGTAACCACTCAATCTCTGGCATATAGAGGCATCCCTATCTCTCTACTGAGACCTGTTCTCTGATCAGTAGGAAGTGGCATGACTTGGTGATTCGATCGACGATCACCCAAATCAAGTCATGAACTCTGTATGTATATGGAATTCCTATCATGAAGTCCATAGATATCCCATCCCACTTCCACTTTGGGACCTCTAATGTCTTACCCAAGCCTACTGGTACCTGATGCTCTACCTTCACTCATCGAGAGACAAACTCTGCTACTACTTTCTCCAATCTCAGCCATGAGTGTTGTTGTCGGAGATCGTGATACATCTTCACCACTCTTTGATGTACGTACAGATGGGAAGTGTTGAACTCGCTCAAGAGATCCACCTTAAGTGACACTGGTACCATGGTACATCCTCTGAAGAGGATGGCATGCTACCCACCATCAAAAAATCCATCAGGTGCTTGTCCTGTGGATATCTGAGCACATCATGTATTGCAGTCAGCATCCCTACACTGTGACTCCCTGACATACTGAAGTAGGGGAGTGATTGTAAGAGACTAAATGAAAGCTACTCCATCATGTTTCATGAAGGATATCTGCAAAGAGGCCATCTGCTCCATCACCTCAACTAGGAGTTATATACTAGACCTCCTACTGAATGCATCTTCTACAACCTTCCCCTTCGAAGGAGTATAGACTATCTTGATGTCATAGTCCTTGAGGAAATCAAGCTAATGTCGATGTCTCAAGTTCAGGTCCTTATGAGAGAAAATACACTTGAGACTCTTGTGATTAGAGTACACTGTAAAACATTCTCCCATTAGATAGTGTCACCACATCTTCAAGGAGAAGAGAAATACAGCTAACTCCAGGCCAGGGGTAGCATAGTTCTACATGTGTTGTCTCAGCTGTAGAGAACAATATGTGATCACTTTTTTCTTCTGCATCAGAACATATCTATGTCCAGTCCCTGATGCGTCATAGTAATCTATGTACCATAGATCCTACTTTAGAACCCTTAATATGGGGGCACTAGTCAGCCTCTACCTTAGCTCCTAAAAACTCCGGTAGAATTTCTCCAACCAAACAATGGTTTGCCCCTTCTTTTTTAAGGCTGATAGTGGTGCTGTAACTATGGATAATTCTATTACGAACCTCTGGTAGTATCTAGTTAAACCCAGGAAACTCCGTACCTCAGTCACTCTCCTGGGTGGCTCCCAAGAGACTACCACGTCAATCTTTTCTTAATCTACTAAAACTCCGCCCTCCGATATGACATGTCTCAGAAAGTGAACATCTCAGATCTAGAACTGGAACTTCGAGAGCATACCATAGATTTGATGATCTCGGAGTGTGTCCAGTAATACATGAAAATGATAGTAATGATCCTCCTAAGTATCCGAGTAGATCAGAATGTTGTCTATGAAGACCACTACAAAGCGATCAAGGTATGGCTAAAAGATCCTATTCTTGAGTCCCTTGAACAGTTCTGGACCATTGGTCATGCTTAATAGAATATCCAAGAACTCGTAATGGTCGTACCGACACCTGAAGTCAATCTTCTGCACATCCTCATCTCCTACTATGAGCTAGTGGTAGCCTGATCTAAGGTCTATCTCTGAGAACCACTGTACTACCTTCATCTTATCAAAGAGGTTGTAAATCCTTGGAAGTTGGTAATTATTCTTCATAGTCACCTGGTTCTTGCGACGATAGTCAAAACAATGCCTGAATCACTAATCCTCCTTCTTGGTGAATATAATCAGTGCTGCCAAAGGAGAAACACTGATCCGGATCAATCCCTTCCACCGCAAGTCCTCTAGCTGTACCAGCAGCTCATGAGGCTCCATAGGAACCATCCGCTATTCAGGTGTAGATATTGGTGCCATCCTAGGGTACAAGTCAATGTAAAAGTCCACCTCTCTATGAGGAGGTAGACTCAAGACATCATCAAGGAAAACATCTGCGTACTGGTCCACCACTACAGGATAGCTCGAACTCTCCATATCAACTAATTTAAGGGTATGGATAGCCAACTGATGAGTTATCGGTTGTACTATCTTTTGGGTAAGTCCATCCTGTGCTACAAAGGCTCTCTTCTCACTGGTAAATGTAAACATAGTCCCATCCGTGCTAACACACAACACCTTATCCCTTTTCCGTTACTAGGAGATCCCAGCCAAAGCTCTTGCCTCCTAGAGTAAGCTCACACTGCTGGTACCGGTGCGTAATTGTCGAATCCACTCTCGTAAGAGTCTCTAGCCGTAAGGATCATCCCGAAATATCCTTCAGAATCACTGAGACTTGAACGAGGGTAGTGGGAATAAATGAATGACTGGCACCTATGTCTATAAGAACTGCATATAAGTTGGAGTAGACACAGAGTGTACCTTGTATCATCTTCGGAGTGATGTGATTGTATTCCTCAAATGCCTAGAGATGAGCTCGCCCCTGTCCACTGGCTTCGTGTGATCGGGGTGGACCTCCTTATGGTGGTGGTGGTAACATCTCAAATCATCACCCACCACCAAATTCACGACTTGCTCTTTTTCCACATTTTCCTGCACCCTGTGAACCTCCTTGGACGAACCTCTGTCTCTTCCTAGGAGGTCCATTTATTGTCTGCTGATCATTCGAATGGAGGGTCAGAAAGTCACAATCCATTTGACCCTTACCGCTACATGCATAACACTTCCCACTCCTGGAATTACTAGCTCCACTATGGGTGCCCCGCACAACCAATCCTAAGTCATACGGTCGTCTACCTGTAGGTCTGGTCCTCTTGGACATCTGTGACATCTGTCTGCTTCCAACTGTAGAATACTCTGCTACGTGATGACTGATAGTGGGTCTTGCCGCTTATGAATTCTCAGCAAGGAAACTCTCCATCAAGAGGGATCTCTCTAACACCCTCTCCTACGTCAGGATGCTAAGTTAGATCACTGAAGCCCTGATCTGCTTCCCGAGTCCTTGCTCGATGATCTGGGCCCTAAAGAAAGGTTCCCGCTCCATATCTAGGGAGTATCATGAGGGGTCATTAAACCTAGCTGAATATTGTGCTACAGTAATGCTTACCTATTATATATGAAGATGCTCTTGTATACGCATTGTGTGAAGAGTCACTGGGAGAAACTCTGCCAGAAATAGGATCTCGAAGTCTTCCCAGAGATGTTTCACCACGTCGTGAACCTAGAGCATCATGCTCTTCCATCGTCATGTTGCTGTCTGTTGTAGGCAGGCGACAAGGATCCCTATGAGATCAGCTAGTGCACCTATGAGTTAGAATACTCTCACCACATCCTCTATCCAATCCTCATCCACCTGTTGGTCTATCCCTCCCCAGAACCTGGGTGGCCTCTGGCACTAGTACTTGTGCAATGCACTCAAGAGGCATGCACCGTCTGCTACTAGGGTTGGTGGCATCAGTGGCCCAATGGGGAGTGGTACCACTGGTGCCTATACCAGAAAAGGGCCCTACACCAAGGCCTCTTCGCTCGATGTGCTATCAGTATGTACAACTCTCGGAACTCTAAATGTCTATCTTCGTAGAGGCATCCTGAAAAGAAACAAGTGTGCTATGGTCTAAATGTTATACCTAGTGAGCTGAATTTTATACCTAGTGAGATGAATCAAAATATCACAATGAAATCTTTTGAAAACACACACACATTCAATGTTTTCATGCCCTGAGTTGGAAATCAGAAGTCAGGGTGCTGGTGAATGGATTCCATGGTTGCTGCAACAACACTGGACTCCCTGAACTAAGAATCACACTCATAACCCTTAACACTATTCCTTCATAAAAGATATTGGATTCCTAGTTTCACAGTTGAACCAACTCCTCTGATACCAATTTGTCATGACCCATCCCCTGGGGCCCATGCCGTGACTACCCCAAGCCCACCTTCTATAGGCCAGGGGATGGCGACTATTACCGAGGGAATATTCCCTAAAATTGGGAACGCATTTCCTTTGTAACTTGTAAGCCCAAGTAACCAAGCACACATCAAGATAAGAACACAAGTAAACTGAACTATAAACAGAGTGAGTACAGTAAGTAAAAGAGGCCAGAATACAAGCCCAACTGGAAAGTACAAGTGCAACTGTGATACAATACAACTGATGAAAAAGAATAGACAACTCCAGGATCATCCCCTCAGGATCCTACTTGAACGGTAGGTATAGATCGTCTACTCATCACTCTATATCCACCCATCTCCTCTGTGTATCAACACGCCGTATGGTCCACCTCCAGGTATAGAACTGTCCTACTACTCTCATCCCCAGTCTGTGTTGTACGTTGTCTTCATCCAACACAACAAGGTGCGGGCATATCCTGTGCATGAGTGAGTATAATGATACTCAGTAGGTACCCCAAGACCCTTTTGGTCTCACAAAGTCCAACAAGGATAAAACACAAAGTATGAAATCAATAGATAACCATACATTGGTATATGCTCATACATATACCTAAGTTATCATGTAATACATCTCAATTATGATGAAAACACAGAGGTTGTAACTCATCTCACAATAGGATTTATTCTAAGGGTAGTGTTAAGTAACATTTCCAATCACAACGTTGAACATCTCAGCTGCTATAGAAATCCTCTTCTATCTAGTACAGTGGGTCGGCCGCATCACATAGAGGTGCTTCCCACTAACTTTGGACTGGTGAGATACTTCTCTTGTCAAGTACCATGGGTCTACCACATCACACAAAGGCTCTGCACACAGTGGGTCTAGTACGTCACATAGTGGCTCTCCCCTCATGGCCTACTTAGGTACTCCTCCTATCAAGTACCATGGGTCTTCCACATCCCCAAGGCGCTCCCCACCGTGGGTCTCCCGTGACAACAAGGCACTCCCCACTGGGCCAATCAAGTCCCTAAGAGTTGAAATGGTCAATAGTCATTAAGTCTCAGCCAGCCACTAGGTTCCCATAGTACGCTCGCTCGTCTCTGGGAGGATCTGCGTCACACGCTACTGGTTGATACCCATACTACTCTTGATGTCCCATGAAGAAGCATCTCAATGGTCCGCCATGACATATTGGTCTCAATGTAATAGACAATGCATTAATCGGACGCCTGGTCTCTGAGTTATTAACCTTTTAGTCTCAGGGCCCAGTTGGATTAATGCTCGATCCAACCTGACCATTCTACATCTTAGTAAAGAAACATAGTGGGGTATCACTCAAAGGGACCGACTCTCTCCATGGATCCCATCACCGCTGACGATTTGTCTAACGGCCGTGTGGTGCCAAAGTTATGCCCAAAATGATGTAAATGAGTCGTAGTGGGACTGAGTCCGGTCGGACAGACTCAGCCCGACCCAGCCTGGGATGACCCGTTTTAGGTTGACTTGGCCTGAACAGCTGGGTCCGGCCCGACCCATCGGGTGGCCTAGCCTGTTGGGTTCGTTCGGGCCCGTTGGGCGGCCCGACCCATTGGGTTTGGACCAACCCACTAGGCAGCCCACCCGTTGGGTTCATCCCATCCAGGTAGGGGGGACGAGCCCGTTGGGTTCAGCACGATAGCCACGAGGGGCCGCAGAGGTGGCTTGACCTCTGAGGGTGCTGGGAGGGTGTCTCGACTGTGGGCTGGCTCAGCTCAGAGAGGCTCGCAAGGCTGCGGCGAGGGCGGATCAGAGAGTTGTGGAGAGGGTATGACGGCGGTGGTGGCTCAGCCCGAGTCTGCCCGAAAAACAGTGTCGATCGGTGGACAACAGTGCAGCTCAGCAGACGGCGGCTGCGCGATGGCTCAGTACGGCGGTGACGCGACGATGGGGGTTCGGCCTAAGGTGGCGCAATGACTCAACATGGAGGTGACACGGTAACTGGGCAGATGACGGTGCACTCGGTGGACGAAAATGGATTTGTGGTTCGGAATGACTGACAGTGATGGCATGACAGCTCGGCACGACGGCGGTGCAGTGAGGGGGTTCAAACCGGGGCAGCATAGTAGCTCGGTCTAGCTTCTGGTGGCTCGACTGGGTGCGTGGTTGGTTCTGTCAGGTGGACAAAACTCCGTGTGGTTGTGTGGGTTGTGGAGGATGCGGGTGGCAGTGCCATTGCCTTGGTCACCTTCCTCTATTTCGAAGAACACATCAAAGAAGAACAACGGAGGGGTCGGCCCATGTTCGTTTGTCCCGCACCCTCCACGTTTATAGTGGTAGTAAGTGGGTCATAAAGAAAAAATCATGAACGTTAATGGAAGGTATTTTAAAAAATAATTTCTCACAACCAACATCAATCTCTATTCCCAAACCTGTAAAATAATTAGAAGGGGATAATATGGGATGAAATAATCAAATAGAAATAAACTCCCACCTCATTCGCTTGATGATGTTGGTGAAAGAAGGTAGTACGGTCGTCGATTCTTCGTAGATGAGGACATCCCACATTGGAAGATGTCTCGATGAATAAGGTCGAAGGGGGTCAGCGTTTTCCATTAGCAGAGCATTCTTCGTCGGAGGATCATTATTCATGGAAGAATACGTTCTTCGTTGAAGAGATTTCTCCCAAGAGCTCATTCCTCTCAATTCCACCAATGATTCCAAGGATAATAGATTAAGTTCTCTATTTATTTCATTGGAACAAATTCAAAATAGCATAATCAATTAACTAGGATGGAATATTAACTGTATATGGGTTGGCCCAATTAATGTGGAGGAAGTCAAGAGGCTCCTCCACATTAAATAGGGTGGAGTGGGGTGGGGGTTGGGAGTTTTTTCACCATAATGGGGGGAGTTCAAGAGGTTTAGGTCTTGGGTGGTCCCCACCACCATAAACTCTCATTGTAGTTTAAGTTATTGTGGTCACCACTTCTCAACTTCCACATAGAGGTTTAATTCCGGTGGACCCCACCTCCCAACACCCACATGGGTGTTGCAATTAAAAAATTAAAATGTCATACACTTTTATTTATATTTTATTCTGACACGAAAAAACCAAAAACTAAATTTCACCATCTACCATCTGCCCTCAAGGTGAAAGTCTCCTTAAAGTAAAAACTGGTGCTGCAAGTTCCATGATGCCCTTGGATTTCAATTTCGAGCACTGGTTTAAATGTTTTAGAAACACACTCGCACGTTTACTGAACTTACCTGTAAAAAGTTTAGAAATTTATTCTAGGCACTATGGACCTCAGAATCATATGCCGTAAATCTTCACAATTTCGTAAAATTCTCATTTATTAAAAAACATTTACATGGAAATTCTGGACCTTTACATAAATGGTTTTGAAAATGGTTTGATAAAGCATTGATTTTTTTGATATCTTGAAATGATGTATAGTTTTTTTAAAGGTTGGGGCCGAAAACACATTTTATTATTTAAATAAAAGACCTCTTTATTGTGGGTAGAATGAGACTCATTACATATCCTGATGTCCCATGGCCAAGTGGCCTGAATACAATGCCTGAAATCCCATTATTTGGCCCAAAGGACCCCACGGTGAATAGTACTTCTATAGTACCCGTGCTTCAATAGTACCTACTACAATACATCCACCGCTATAGTACCCACTACAATGCCTCCTCTCTTAATGTTTTACCACTGCTATAATACTGCTACAGTGACCTACTACAATATTGCTACAATACCAAAAACTATTCCCAACCCAGATTTGGTTCTGGGTCTTTTGGATGCTAAGAAATAGCCTAAACCACTTTGGTACATGTTCATTGGAATTGAAATGATATATTTTGATTGAGAATGAAATGTTTATTGTGAAATTTATATATTTTTAGTATTTTATGTGTTTTGATTTTATAATTATACTTGGACATTTTATGGGTGGTTATGTGATAAACGATGTGACGGGTGGAGCCATGATAAACTAGGATGGGTGGTTACTTTATAACCAATAATGCATTGGGTATGGAATTCATCTATATGGTAGTTCTATTTAGTGATATGTGTGCGATTTGACTATTCGTTTATTCCATTTATGTATGTTTATTTCCCAATTTACCTATATATATTATGTGCTTTTTTGTTGGGTTTTATTGTAATCTATTGGTTACGAATGGGTAAGCAATGATATTTTATTCAGTGAAGAGTATTTACTAATTTATATGGGAAAAAATAATTACTTATGATGACATATTCATGGATTAATTATTTTTTTAAAAAAACTAATTTTTTTCCTTCTTTGTATATCCCTTACTATGCGTTTTCTCTCATCCCATGTTTTTGAAATGTTTTTCACATGACATAAAGTGGAATATGGTCAAGGATGGGATCAAATAAAAGTAATGCTGTCTATAATATGGGACTATACATTCTTCTTTTTAAGAGTTATTATTTAATGAAAAAATGGATATTGAGTAGTAGTGTCTACATGTAATATTCAAGTTGATATATACTAGTTATGGCCTAATTCCCTAAAACTCTAAACCTATAAAGATCCACAATGTGAATTATTCATATAATTCATGATTATGTTGTGTTTTAAGTGTATGTCCTTATAATAATAGAGCATAAAATAATAGTTATTATTTTGATCATTTACCAAATCATCAAAATTGCTCCTTTATATCTCCTTTAAAGGACTATAGAGATGGTATTTTTAGAAGGAAAGTACATCTTTAATGTGTATTGGGAATTGTAGAAGAACATTTTATAGTGTATTATTGAGTTAGAGAGCTCAATTTGATATGAATATTTGAGGGACCATGTTCCCTTATATAATTTAAGTGAGCAGCACTTTAGGAGTCTTCAAAAAATATTTATATATAATGACTTATATGTACATAAAAATACATCAAAAAAAATAAATTAATTGAAATATTAGATTATATAATGTTTTATTATCATCACATAATTCATTTTAGACATGTGTTCATATTTTATTAGACATTATCATTTTGTTTTAACCTTAGTTAACCTATTTTAATTTCAACTACTATAATGAATATTTCAGAATTATATGGTTGTAATTTTTTTCTTCAATGATGTAAATTAGGTGATAAATTAAATAATTATAAAATTATATACCATATTTTAATTTTAATTTTTTAAAGGGAGTTATGATTTTTAATTAATTTAAGAAAATTATATTTTAATAAAACATAATTAGTGAGAATTTTTACACTATTAATTACTTATAATTTTACAAATATCAAGATCAAATTTAAACTAATAAAGATGAATATTAATATATCCTTATGGGGGAATAATCATATATAAAATTCTTTTAAAATAATAATTTTTAGAAATTTTATTTTTTAAAATTTTTTCAGTAAAATTTAATTTATATTTCTTCCAATTTAAGGAAAATTCATTTTTTGTGTAATTATTTAATAAACCTAATTTGTGATTAAAAATTGCAAATAAAATTACATGATGATGATAAAAATTAAATATTTAAGAATAATATTTATTGGGGAATATAGATTATATGTAAACCTTAATAAATGATGATATATATTTTAATACAGAAACTGACATCGTCCAACTTTATTAATTAAAATATTATAAATACTATAATTTCATCTAAGTGAGTCAAAAAGTCAGAAATAAATTCACATGAATTAAAATATATGTACTTTGCTTAAAAAAATTAGTTATTATAAATCATAACAAAAATGTTACCAAATTTGGTGACATTAGGGATATTAAAGACATTGAAAGTGACATATTGTTAATTTTTTTTATTTATTTATTATATAAATAATTTTGAGGAACATTTTTCCATTAAAAACATAATATTTATCCTTTTGTGTTGGGGTAATATGTTATTTCATCCAATAATTTTTTACATGTGAATGAATAATTTTATATACTTTATAATATTATTCTTAACCTAAATTACAGTGTATACCCTTTAAAATTGTACCAAAATTTTCCATGGTTACAATTTATATTGGAAAAAAATAAAATAAAACTACATAAAAAATTCTAACAAATAAGTACAAATATTTTATCTTATTTCCAAAATTGGAAACATAGAATTTTAAAATTTTAATTTTTATAAAGTTGGTAATTTTTTTTAAAAAAAGTCAACTTTTTTAAAACGTAAAATAGTTTTATAATAATTTATTATATAAAATTATTTTAAAACACCATATTTTAATTATTTTTATTTATAATTGACTAAATAAAATTTAAAACTATTCCACAATGTAATATGACATTATAATGACTTTCACAAAATCTAAGGTTTTTAAATAAAAATATATATTTTCACTATCCATCAAAGATGTAACTTTTAAGAAAAATCCTAGAAATTCAACCAATATATATTTTGTTATTATGATTTAAAATAATAATTATATATTTTTATAGTAGAATTTATAAAAATGTAAAAACTATAATTTTATCAGGTACACCATCAAAAGGCGACATAACTGCCTTTTTATGAAAATACATCTTTTATTCATAAAATAGGACTTGTTCCAATAGCATGTCTAGAAAAGAAATATTAATAATAATAATATTTATATTTAATATATTATATAAATTTTTTAATATAAACAAACACTATTTATTTTTTATTAGTTAGTAGGAATCAATCTTGCACAAAATTAAATTGCTTTTTAGAAAAATATTCCTTTTATTAAAAAAGGATTTACATACATTAATAATTTATTTTCTATGGAAATATATATTAATGTTTAGAAAATAATTTCATAATTTAGTTTACACTTTTCATATACTCCATTATAACTGTTGGATTATAATTGACTAGTTTAAATAAGTATAATAAAATTATGTTTCGTAGAAACACATAGGTATATAAAACAAAAGATATGTCACAGTTACATGTAATGCATGATATAAAAGAAATCATAATATTCTAGAAAATATATATCATCCAAATATGAATGTGTTATATTCAACCTCCCTTCAAATTAATTTCACCAATGATATTTTTCAAGGTTTTCAAAGGTTTAATACATTAATACATCTTTCATAGAAACCGACAATGAAAAACTGAATACTAAATTTTACATTTAAAAGCGAAATATTGAAACATAAAAATTTTCCAAAGTAACTCATAACTAGGTTTACACTTTGGATAACATATTTATAAAGTCAAAACATATACATGGATGATAAATTTAACTATCATATTTCGAGGGAGAGTGATAGAGAACATGGTCTATTGAATGGAAACATTAATAAAGTCAAAAAATTTATATGATATAAGGGTCCATTTAATTCATTCAAAATTAATGTAATTGTATTAAATAATTCGATTTGAGATACCATCTATATCATATAACAATTTTCATGATAAATTTCTTTACATGATTTAAATAAATTTCTCAAAAATATTTCATCCTTTTGTTGTGAACTTAATAATTTCTACATCATCACTTATCAAATGAAATGAAGGTTATTGAGTCCTTAATTAGTCATAATATCCATGTAATGATAGGTTATCCCATCTATCATCACATCACAAGATAATAGTTAGGAAAAATTGACTAATATTCATAAATACTAATATGGTGGGATAATACTTCAAACTCTATATCATCATCCCAATTCCATGTAAACTATTACCATATTATCATTCCAAAAAATTGAAATCTAATACATTTGATATAAGTAACTACATTACCACAATCAAATTATCATTAATACCACAAAAATGTGACATATCTTGTAATTGTCACACACCAAATAACATCAGATAATTATCTTATTTTCTCATGAAATATGGTTATAATATAAATCACCATAAAACGATAATAAAAACAAACATGCTTTAAAACTTTTACACATTTCTCATACCATAAATCAAAAAATTCTCTAATCCGAATCCATGATGTTATAAAACATTTTTTCCACATTTGTGTTCCATGGTAAGCAATAATATTTTATTTAATATATCAGAATCATACATTTTTTTTCTCTTATTATTATTCCAAAATTATTCACATATTAAGAGATATCATTACCTTACTTTTGATTTCTAAAAAAATATCAATTTATCACCTCAATTAGAATTCATGGTTATTAGTACCTTTAAATATATAGATTAAAATACATATATAAAAACATAGTGGAACAATCCATATATTTTCCATTAATCAATAATACCATAACATTATTTCTATATCATTATTATTAATTTCAAATTCATAAACATGTAATCTTTCCACTAATTTCAGAAACAATTAAATAAGCTTTTTTTTATTCCTTAAAAATTGTTTCATTACAATTATTGTTCTTATACTATTCATCCTCAGATGTTTAACCATTTCTCATACAACCCTGATGAGGATATTTCTCCATATGGAATCAATTTACAAAATTTCAATACATTGAACATCTTAGACATTAAAATATCAATTTTTCTTTAGGAATACCATTATACTTTTCTATTTTACTAAATAATCCATTTTTATTAAAGTTACATGATTTTCTTCAACCTTCTTCACACCTTAATCATCTTCATGTAACTTTTAAACATTCCCCTTGATTCTTCTTGAAGCATGATTTATAGGAGAAAAATTGAAAAATCATTCCTCTAGGGTAATAAAAAAATATTTCTATTTTTAGATGGGTTAGGAAACATACCATGGTTGATATTTTAGATCATATTAAGATATTTATGATTTGTCATAATAAAAATGATTTTCCATATGTCACCTATTTCATTTGGTTTCTTATGAGAATATCATTCCATTTTCCATCAAATTCACCATTAACATGAATCTTACTATTTTAATCTATTGTGCTATACCAAGTATTAGTATTTTGGTAAATACTAATAATACATAGAAATATTCAAAAGAAATTAAAATTACTTATAATTTTTCATCCTAAGACACCTTAGTTTTAACATAGGAAAATAAATATCATTACCAAAACTATAGAATTGTAAACTAAGAATATAATTATCCTTATGGATCTCCGTATGGTTTTTTCATTCTAGTTTAAAAATGATTACTAACCCTTTAATCAGATACCATATATAACAACCCATGATTAACATACATATACATTACATTAATTTTGAGGAATATTTCATACAGAACACAAAAACACATGCCCAAGGACAATATTAGTTTTGTGACATTTGAAATATCGAACACACTTTTAATATTTTGTGAATGATCTTCAATATTTTTTATAAAGTAATTACCATTTATTTTTTCATCCAAAAAAACATTCAGTATATCGTGAGAAAATTCAACGTATGGAAAGGGTGGGTTTACAGGATCAGTTATGTAAAAATAATAATAAATTAATAGTACATAAAATAAATATTTGAAAATTATATCCTGTATATCAAGGATCAAGAAATAATTTCATGGAATAAGTCGCAGAAATCCATAATAGAATTTAATGAACACATTACTTGAGATAATAATATATGGCACAAAATTGTAGCCCAAACAAAAATGTAGAAAATAATTGTCATTTTAGTCAGGGATCACTACCAAGACCATCATAGTGGTAAATGTCATTTACTTAATCGAGGTTATTCCTCCTTCCAGGTTCTTATTATGGAAGAATGTTTACTTCTATTAATGTCATGTATTACTAAATCATGTTCGTATCATATTCCAGTCTTATCTATCTGATGAGATTTAATAGAATACACTATATATTCATGAGAGATATAGGGCCCACCCATCACATAATTAAAACCATACATATTTCTTCCATGATAAAATTAATCACTCAATATATTAGAACACATCAAATGTAATGGGTTTCATAAACATCATTTAATCATATTGTAATGTATGGAAATGTAGTGGGTATTATATTAATGATTTCATCTTAAACATAATACAAACATTTTTTATTAGGGAAAATATATTTCAATATATCACCATTAAAAAATAAGCTACTTCAATTAATTTTACTTTTTCTAAAAAATAATTTAGATACATCCCAAGAAAATAATTCTTGTACCAAGTATCTTTTCTTCTTTTTAAATGTTTTCATTTCCCATAATTCTATGAAATATCGAAATAAAACATTATAATTGAAAAAATAATATATGATTTTAAGGGTAGCTTAAGGTCATGGAGGATTTGTGATATAAAAAAGTGTATTAATTCCATATATGTTCAGAAAATTTTTATTTAATATTTTTAATTGAAAATTCACAACATACCCAATTAGGAAAACAAAAAATTGAGTCCATTAAATTTTTTTATTTGAATGAAATACCTGGGTAAAAAGATAATAATAAAAATTATATAATTATTGAGAAAACTATTTTGGAAATAATTTCTAAAAAATATTGACACGGTAGGTAAATATTCCCCAGCTATTTTTTACATATACAAAATCTCAACTAATAATTAGATTCTGGAATAACCCTTACTAGTGTAAAATCATAAGAATCATATTCCCCATGATAGAAAGAAATATATATATATATATATATATATTAAACTACCATAATTTTCAGAATAATAATCATAAAATATATTCAGGGGATTTATATACCCCACAAAAAATTAAAATGTACTGTATAGGGCATGTCCCTCATAGAAGTAAAAGTGAGAAAAAAAATCTCTTACATTATGTCTCGACTTATTTCATGTAGGTTCAAATATCCAAGACATAAATAAATGTTTATTATAAAACTAACATATGACCATATTTATATTTATAAAATCGTATTTCTGTTACTTTTGACTTTATACTACCTTATTTTTAACAATTCCATTTTAATGTTACTTTTTAGGTAATAATTGCATTGATATTCATACATGTTTTGACTTTTTATCCTTGGTCCACTTACAAAGATCAGGATTATATAATTTTCAGAATGGTAATCTGATATAAAAAATATAAATATATTTAGTATATTTTCATTCATGGTGATTCAATGAAAATTGCAGTAGAAATTAATATACACTATTCATTAAGATGGTAGACAATACATACACATTAATACTGTTTTCATTTACTTTTATTATCAAAAGAAAAAGAAGTATAAGATATCTTATAATTAGAGAAAAAATTTATATTATATATATCATATATATTAAAAAAAAATTTCCTTATTTTAATCCATGTGAAATATATAAGAAAATCTAATCACATCACCTCGTGGATATAGTATGCCATACATATGCAAGAGATAGGTTATCATTTTACAAAATATTCAGTTGTAAAAAGGTAGATATGAAAATATAAATCTAGAAGTATAATTATTTCATAAATATCATTTATAAATATTAAACCCATCTTAATTCCCACTCATATAATATGATGAAATAAAATGAACTGTATCCCAACATGAAGTCTGCATGCCATATATACGAATGATTGATAATTTTATTTAATATTTGATTAAAAAGGGGTTGTATAGTAGGGTTTTCCACAAAAAATATCATTTCAGAATATTTATTATATTTAAGATATTATTTTAGAAATTTTATCATATATTTATCGTATTTATAAATGAGAATAAAAAGATAGTGACCCAATAGAGTAATTACATCTTCTTTGAAATAAATCCTTTAGACCTTCTCCAAAAGACTCTATAGTCTATTATTTTGTGAAGTCAAGAACCACTATCATGTTTTAATAGATTTTTTGAATAGAATTTGGTATGTTAGGGTCGATATTTATGGCTCAATATGATGCGAATAAGTGAGACCGTAGTTTTCCTTTTATAATTGTTCTAAGGGGAACTTCTGGAATCTCAAAAAATATTAATTTATGATAATTTTAATGTCAATAAATATATATAGAAAAGGTAATATATTAAATTATAATTTGAGTTATGGTTTCAATATCCTCATTTAATTGTTTTTTTTGGAATTATTTTAAACCATATAATTTTGATAAAACCTTAGTTCACCAATTTTAATATTAACAAATGTAACCAAAATTTCAATATTAAATGGTTGTAATTTTTACATTTGTGACATCAATTAGACTATAATTGAAATATTTATTACATTTTAGACCATATTATAATTTTATTTATTTATAAATATCAGTTATGATTTTTGAAAAATTTAAGAATCTATTATTTTCATAAAATATCACTAGTGTCAATTTTTACACAATTAGTTAAATGTAATTTAATAAATATCAAGATCACTAGTAAACATTATCCCAAATATTTAATTTAATCCCCAATACATCAAGTTCATGTAGAAAATATTTTCTAATATTAACTATATAAAATTTTGTTTAAATTTTATATTTTTAGTATCATTTACATGATATTTTAATTAACAAAAATAATTAATACATATGAATTGTTTTGTTATTTAATTATATTATTTGTTCAATAAAAATTAAAAATAAAATACCAAGATAAATATAAATCTTATAGATTTTATTAGAATGGTAATATTTGAAAATATTTATTATGGGACCAAATATAATAAAATATATTGTATTTAAAACTTGAATTCTTTATCCTTAAATTTTCTTTAATGAAAATATTATATATAACAAAATTTAATCTTTGTGACCCAAAAAGTGAAGAAAAAATAATTCATTAAACAATTTTTTCGGATTAAATTTTATATTTAAATGTATTAATAACCTTAATGAGTCCCCATGTGGACACTTAATATATCTTAAAGAAAATTAAAGTGACTTTTTGCGAAATTTATTAATTATCTTTTATGTAAGTGCCACTTTGGTGGAGGTGTGATGGGGACGGTTAAGAGAATCCCAATGAAATTATTTAGGAGATTATGGTTTTGATTCATTAGAGCCTAATATTTGGTAAATTTCTACCTCCCTTGGGATCACCTCATCTTATTGGGTGTCCCAATTCCTCACTCGGTGGGTGAAATAAGGTACAACCAACCTACGCAGACATATTGAATTTTTCAACCCATAATCACCCAAGTTGTTACCCTCCAATGCACTCTAAAATCTCATTTTGGATTGTATCATTTCCTAAGGGGGCTATTTTATAAGTGATTTATCGATGGATAGGGGGTCCCCTTATGACGAGGGTACAAAAGGGCCACACAAATGGATTCCCTTTCTATAAAAAAAATGTTATAGATATCATTTTCACAAAGAAGTGTCCATTAAACAACTTAATTTCAATCCTTATTTGTTAATTTTGTATTTTTTTCTTCCTATAAAATTTTTACATAAGTTAGAATCATTATATAGTCTTTATAATTTTAATCTTAATATAAATTACTTAATTTACCATTTAAAAAATTTATAAAATTTAATAATTTTATTTTTAATATTTTTAAAAAAGGTAACTATATAGAAAAATTTGGTAATTATGATTATAAATTTTGAATCAATTCAAAAAAATTAAAAACATAGATTTTTGTGGAATTTAGTTTAATGAAATCTAGGTAATATTTGATCAGAAATAGTTTTTTTGTAAAAATTCTATTTTGAAACATAAAATATTTTCATAATAAATTCACAAATAAAATCCTTTTTAAAAACCATAATTGTATATTTTAGAATAAATATTAATCAATTAAATTTTATTTCTAATCCAAAAAAATAATTTTAAATTGTAAATTCTTTCAAATAAAATTCAGTTTTTCAAAAAAAATCTGTATTTTCACTATTCATAAAAATAGGAATTCTTAAAAAAATGTAAATTTTGATATTCATAATTAAAATAATAATTTTTATTTTCCAAATATAATTTATAAAAGTATTAAAAAATATATTTTTGAAATAGTTCCATCAAAATTCATGAATCCTACATTTCATGATAATAATTTTTGCATACATATAATTCTATTTTTTCTTATAACATGTATAGAAAAACATTTAATGTTAAAAATATTTTTAATAATATATATATGTATTATTAATGTAAAAAAATTCAATTAATTATTGGTATAAAACACCATTGGGAACAATTTAAGAGTTTCTTAGAAAAAATTTACATTAATTAGAAAAGATTTATATTCATATATGAATCCTTCGGAAGATATTTATCTATACATGTTTAAAAAATAACATGATAAGTTTTTTAATACTTTTAATACCCTCTATTCTAATAGCTATGTAATAATTTTCATATTTATATAATTATAAAAAATTATGTTTCATATAAACTCACAGTTACGTGTAACACAATCATAGTTGGTGATGCATGTAACATAAGTCAGAAAAGAAATCAAAATATTATAAAAAAACAAATTTCCATAAAATATTAGGGAGTTACAATTTCGACAAGGGGATTTGTAGAAAAGGGTTAGTATAAATCCACCTCATCACATCCTCTCATAACTCAAAATGAAACACTATCCCTACCAAGAAGTGGATTAAGTGATAATATTCTACATATAATTCCTCTAGTACATATGATGAATATATCAAGTCATTATGAATATCATGTTAATTATCTGCCAATTTATTATATCTATGAAATTGAATATTCATATGTATTACATTGTCACGACCCGACCCAACGGGGCTCGAGCCGCGACTCCCCAAGCCCGCCTCCAATAGGCCAGGGGCTGGCGACCAGCGCCGAGTAGGCTATCACACACATGGGAGGCATTACCCTAAGGTACCTGTACACACGCACCCACAAACACCTCCATGCAACAGTGCAGAGATATAGAAACTGGAAAGTAAATGCATGCATACACTATCCCACAACCAGAGAGCAACAGCGAAAGCACAAAGGGCAAAACAGGGCCGACCAAAAGAAAACTACAAAGCGCGTCCAACCTGCTCTGAAGAAGGGGAACACTGCCACAAACACCCGCCAGAAAGTTCCCTCAGCACAGCTCCGATAAACACCCCAGCCAACTCGCTCACTAAGCTCCGCCTGCTCCGGGTCCTCCTGGGACTCCGTCAAAAGGCATGTGGTCTGCACAAGACACAAACATGTGCGGGCAAAGCCCGTGCAGGGGTGAGTATAAACATATTCAGTAGGCACCCCAAAAACCCAAAACCCAAGGGAGCAACTGAAAGGCAACAGTCCGCTCAACCCAGCCAGAGGGAACCCAGACGAGAGAAAAACTCCATCTCATGACCATCCTCGGCTAAACACAACTAGTCAGCTCAACTCAGGTGTATGCCCATACATACACCTTGAACAATCCATATATACACAGCTCACGCCACAAAGCCACAAGAGGTACCGACCTCATCACCAGCAACTGTCCACAACCAGGAGAGTACACCACGAACACTGTCATACCAGATGAAACTCATCCGAGAGATACACTCCATCGGGTTACTCGCAAACATCACAGACGCTCACCCGAGAGACCACGCTCATCGGATAGCATCACTGAGGAAACATCGCTGAAACAACATAACCACCAAACTCCTCGGAGAGGGGATCGCCGCTAGGGTCCGCTAGGGGATACCAAGACCCACTCCGGTATACGTAACTCATAGATAGGGGATCACTCCCAGGGTCCGCTGGGGGATACCACGACCCGATCTGGCATACGTAGTTCTCACAGATGGGGGATCACACCCAGGATCCGCTGGGGGATACCACAACCCGATCTGCACTCGATAGAAGCTTCACACTCAGATAGAGGATCATCGTCCATATAAAGATGGTCACGACGATACCGGAACCCTATCTGGGATAACTCACGATGGAGGGGATCGAACCGACGATGCCACAACCCTACCGAAACCACGCGCTGAGTAGGGGATCACATAACCAATGATACCGAAACCCTACCGACACCAAGCGCTGAGTAGGGGATCGTATAACCAACGATGTCGCAACCCTACTATAAATATCATGCTGAGTAGGGGATCGTATACCCGACGATGCCACAACCCTACTATGCACGACCCACCGCGTAGGGGATCATATTCCTGATGATGCCACAAACCCTACGGGGTTAACCTGCTAGATAGGGGATCGCTGCCCATGAATAAGTGGTCACAGCGATACCAAGAACCCGATCTAGGGTAAAGATGCTAGAGGATCCACTCCGGGCCCACCGGAGGGATACCACAACTCTAACAGTTTAAACATCCCATCGAGAGGATCACAAACCCATACGAAGGTCGTGATACCACATGAACCCTCGTAGGAATGAACCAAGAGAGAACCCTCAACCACTGCTGGTCCAAACATCGCTAACCCGAGCGACTCGCCCGAAAGCAACACTGCGCACCTCCGAAGCCAAAACTGAGGCCACCATCGCGTTCCATGCGGAAAAACACGCAGGATAGGCTGTTTACTCGCCCGAAACGGAGCACCGGTGAAAAAGGCAGTATTCACCGTAGCTAGCTCGTGCGGGGCCCACACAACAATCCCGAAACCCATCGAACGGAACGCACCATTGTGATCCTCTCGAAAAAACACACAGGATCGACTATTCATCTGCCAAAATCGGACTCCTGGTGCAATAGCTGCGTTGCTCCGCAAACGCCAAAACCCAGCCTCGTGGGGCCCGCACCCCATTCGCAGACCCAACACCCGGAAACCATCTCAAAAAGTCCGTCGTACCATCAGGGTCTCAACGCCACTGACGGCACGTCAATCGGACGCTCCGGGTAGAAGTTACAAAGGCCCGAAGTCGTAAAATAATAAAATATTATTATTTTATATGACGTTTCCAACTCCCGGGCCACGATCCCGAACCATAAAATTCTCAATGTGATTTCAAAAGGTCCGTCTCGATGTAAGGAGCGCGTCGCCGCAAACGGCTCGCAAATCGGAGTTACGGTTTGCGAGTTACGGGGGTTTAAAGAACCCCCGGAAAATCCTGGCCGGACCA
The DNA here is from genome assembly GCA_963277665.1 of Viscum album. Taxonomy (NCBI): domain Eukaryota; kingdom Viridiplantae; phylum Streptophyta; class Magnoliopsida; order Santalales; family Viscaceae; genus Viscum; species Viscum album. The sequence goes on from OY728140.1 coordinate 1,065,572,781, forward strand.
CCGCCAGCCTCGCCGGAAACCACCGCGCCGTCGCCGGATTCCGCCGTGCCGCCACCGCCGCCACCGGAAACAGGTTCCGCGCCGCCGCGCCGTCGCCGGATTCCGCCATGGCCGCCGCCCGCCGTCGCCGGAAAACCGGGTTTTCGCCGGAAAACTTCCGGGAGCCACCGGGAGCACCCCGGTGCTCCAAATTCAGATCCGAAACATGTTTTGGAAAGCTTGGGACCCGAACTATACAACCCATATGAAAATTTGAAGAAAAAAAACACAAAAACGGGATCCGGGATTGTAAAACTCAAATCGCCTACCTCGCGGGCGAAACGCCGACATTCTGCCTCAGATCCGCGCTCTAGAGCTTCCGTTGCGCGCTCCTGGAACGTCCGCCGTCGAATTCTGAGCTCGTGGGCGCTCCGTTTGCTCAATTTAGAGGAGTGGCTGCGAAAAACGGCGAAGAACGACGAAGAACGATAAATGGGGGGGGGGGGGCGCTGATATTTATATCAGCGGCCCGCCGGCGCCAAACTCGCCTCGGACCCGACGCCCGATGCGAACAAAAGTAAGGTCACCCCTAGGGTAAACGCGCCGTTCTGAACGCAACGACGGTCTCCGATTTTCAATCCGAGACTCCGTTCAGAAGTTATTTGAGCCGACGCTCGCACACAAACTTGCCACTTATTTACGGAAACACCCCTGGTGGCGTTTCTCACCGCAGGCCCGCGCCCGCAAAGATTACACCCTGCCTAGGGTAAACGACACGTTCCGGACGCAACCGTGCCCTCAGATTCCCGTTCTGAGCTACCGTTTAGGAGTTATCACACCCCCGCCACGTGCATAGTATAAAAATACTTAATATTTTTATAAAATTAATTCCGGGCACACCGGGCCTCGGTATCGCACGCCGTCTTCGCGCCTAGCTCTGGAATTATTCGTAGAAATATTCCAAAGTCTGACAGGGCCAAAAACCAGAGTCGCTACATCCTACCCCCCTTAGAACTTTTCGTCCCCGAAAAGCCCTAAGCACAAGGAAAGCGATTGGACTCTCAACTGGGTCTCACACACCAGCGAGCTCACCAACAACAACCACTCAGGGTCTTACCAACGCCCTGAACAAAACTCGAGCAAGCAACAAAAGGAAAAAAGTACCGCTAAACAGTGTCTGACAACTACTGCAGTAAGTAGAAAGGACACAAGGCGTACCTCTATCCATCTGTGGTGCCACTGGGTCGACTGCCTCCAGGGCATGCAGCTGTCCTCACCCTCGACCACCAGCTCCCTGAGCTTGGTGTGGACCACCTGGGGGTGGGGGTGGTGGCAACTGGTACTGCCGACCACCGCCTCCCGCTGCACCAGCTCCGCCGCCATGTCTGCCGCCCTGCGGACCTCCTTGCTCGAGACGCTGCCTCTGCCAAGGCGGTCCGTCGACCGGCTCCCTCTCAGCAGCACGTCGGGTCGGACAATCTCTAGAAAGATGTCCCCGACCATCGCAAGCGTAACACCGCCTCTCCTGCGGCTGACCAAAACTGGCCTGCGAGCCCTGTGAGCCCTGAGGCTCAGATCCTCCATCCTGGGGTCGCCTCCTGAAACGTCAGCCACGTCCAGACCCCTGAGTCTGTCGTCGGCTACCAGATGCCGATCCGACCGACGAAGTCTCAGCTCTCGCGTGCCCAGCACTAAAAGAAGAGATCTGCTCGGCCAGGAAGCTCTCCACCACCAGTGCTCGCTCCAGCACTCCAGCATAGGTGGGCAGGCACAAGGAAACCACACCTGCTCGGATATCCCTGCGCAACCCCTGCTCGAAGGTCCGAGCCCAAAAGAACGGGTCTCGAACCATATCCAGGGAGTAGCGCGACACGTCTGTAAACCTCGCTGAGTACTCCGACACAGTCATGCTCTCCTGTCGAAGCTGCAGAAGCTCCTAGATCCGCACTGACCTCAGTGTCACCGGATAAAACTCTTCCCTGAAGAGCCGCTCAAACTCTGCCCACGTGAGTGTCTCCTCGTCATGGGACTGCGTCACCTAACTCCACCATCGCCCGAACGAACCATGCAGAAGGCTCGCCGCTAGGACCACCATCTGATCAGGAGGTGTCCTCACTAGGCGAAAAACTCAAGTAACTGCCTCGAGCAAGTCATCAGCTGCCTGGGGGTCTGGATCACCCCGAAACCTCAGAGGTCGCTGCCTCTGGAACTCGTGCAACGCACTCAGCCTGCGTGCAACCTCGTCCTGCACCGCCGGCACAACCAGCTGCTCGACAGGTGGTGGCTCAACTGGCAGACCACCTGGAGGTGCAACCTCAGAACCTGCGCCCTGCTCCACGGCCACTACACGGGGCGGGTCATCAGCACAATCCTGCTGCGGAACCCTCGCTGGCTGTCGTCGTGGAGGCATCCTGAAATACATTCAAGACACACCACAGTCAAAGAGTATATCTGGAGAGCTGACTCAAGAAGGACAAGGAAAAACCAAAAACCCAGTCCTATATGATGCATGTACCATGATGTCCCCACGACCAATGTACAAATGTCCCGAGTCGAAAGGCAGGTTATCAGAGTCCTGGTGTATGGATACGTCGGCCGCCGCACCAACACTGGAGTCCCTGGCCTGAAATCCGAACTCGAAACACCCTAACACTGCCGCTATGCAACCCAAACAAGGTCACAGCTAAACCAGCTACGCTCTGAGATCCCAAAGGTGGAACCTCCTCTGATACCACTCTGTCACGACCCGACCCAACGGGGCTCGAGCCGCGACTCCCCAAGCCCGCCTCCAATAGGCCAGGGGCTGGCGACCAGCGCCGAGTAGGCTATCAAACACATGGGAGGCATTAGCCTAAGGTACCTGTACACACGCACCCACAAACACCTCCATGCAACAGTGCAGAGATATAGAAACTGGAAAGTAAATGCATGCATACACTATCCCACAACCAGAGAGCAACAGTGAAAGCACAAAGGGCAAAACACGGCCCTCCAAAAGAAAACTACAAAGCGCGTCCAACCTGCTCTGAAGAAGGGGAACGCTGCCACAAACACCCGCCGGAAAGCTCCCTCGGCACAGCTCCGATAAACACCCCAGTCAACTCGCTCACTAAGCTCCGCCTGCTCCGGGTCCTCCTGGGACTCCGTCAAAAGGCCTGTGGTCTGCACAAGACACAAACATGTGCGGGGAAAGCCCGTGCAGGGGTGAGTATAAACATACTCAGTAGGCACCCCAAAAACCCAAAACCCAAGGGAGCAACTGAAAGGCAACAGTCCGCTCAACCCAGCCAGAGGGAACCCAAACGAGAGAGAAACTCCATCTCGTGACCATCCTCGGCTAAACACAACTAGTCAGCTCAGCTCAGGTGTATGCCCATACATACACCTTGAACAATCCAGATATACAGAGCTCACGCCACAAAGCCACAAGATCTACCGACCTCATCACCAGCAACTGTCCACAACCAGGAGAGTACACCACGAACACTGTCATACCAGATGAAACTCATCCGAGAGATACACTCCATCAGGTTACTCGCAAACATCACAGACGCTCACCCGAGAGACCACGCTCATCGGATAGCATCACTGAGGAAACATTGCTGAAACAACATAACCACCAAACTCCTCGGAGAGGGGATCACCGCTAGGGTCCGCTAGGGGATACCAAGACTCACTCCGGTATACGTAACTCACAGATAGGGGATCACTCCCAGGGTCCGCTGGGGGATACCACGACCCGATCTGGCATACGTAGTTCTCACAGATGGGGGATCACACCGAGGATCTGCTGGGGGATACCACAACCCGATCTGCACTCGACAGAAGCTTCACACTCAGATAGAGGATCATCGTCCATATAAAGATGGTCACGACGATACCGGAACCCTATATGGGATAACTCACGATGGAGGGGATCGAACCGACGATGCCACAACCCTATCGAAACCACGCGCTGAGTAGGGGATCACATAACCAACGATACTGCAACCCTACCGACACCAAGCGCTGAGTAGGGGATCGTATAACCAACAATGCCGCAACCCTACTATAAACATCATGCTGAGTAGGGGATCGTAAACCCGACGATGCCACAACCCTACTATGCACGACCCACCGCGTAGGGATCATATTCCTGATGATGCCACAAACCCTACGGGGTTAACCTGCTATATAGGGGATCGCTGCCTGTGAATAAGTGGTCACATCGATACCAAGAACCCGATCTAGGGTAAAGATGCTAGAGGATCCACTCCGGGCCCACCGGAGGGATACCACAACTCTAACAGTTTAAACATCTCTTCGATAGGATCACAAACCCTTACGAAGGTTGTGATACCACACGAACCCTCGTAGGAACGAACCAAGGGAGAACCCTCAACCACTGCTGGTCCAAACATCGCTAACCCGAGCAACTCGCCCCAAAGCCACACTGCGCACCTCCGAAGCCAAAACTAAGGCCACCATCACGTTCCACGCGGAAAAACACGCAGGATAGGATGTTTACTCGCCCGAAACGGAGCACCGGTGAAAAAGGCACTATTCACCGTAGCTAGCTCGTGCGGGGCCCACACAATGATCCCGAAACCCATCGAACGGAACGCATCATGGCGATCCTCTCAGAAAAACACACAGGATCGACTATTCATCTGCCAAAATCGGACTCCTGGTGTAATAGCTGCGTTTCTCCGCAAACGCCAAAACCCGGCCTCGTGGGGCCCGCACCCCATTCGCAGACCCAACACCCGGAAACCATCTCAAAATGTCCGTCGTACCATCAGGGTCTCAACGCCACTGACGGCACGTCAATCGGACGCTCCGGGTTGAAGTTACAAAGGCCCGAAGTCGTAAAATAATAAAATAATATTATTTTATACGACGTTTCCAACTCCCGGGCCATGATCCCGAACCATAAAATTCTCAAGGTGATTTCAAAAGGTCCGTCTCGATATAAGGAGCGCGTCGCCGCAAACGGATCGCAAATTGGAGTTACGGTTTGCGAGATACGGGGGTTTAAAGAACCCCCGGAAAATCCTGCCCGGACCACCGCCAGCCTCGCCGGAAACCACCGCGTCGTCGCCGGATTCCGCCGTGCCGCCGCCGCCGCCACCGGAAACCGCCGCCGCGCCGCCGCGCCGTCACCGGATTCCGCCATGGCCGCCGCCCGCCGTCGCCGGAAAACCGGGTTTTCGCCGGAAAACTTCCGGGAGCCACCGAGAGCACCCCGGTGCTCCAAATTCAGATCCGAAACATGTTTTGGAAAGCTCGGGACCCGAACTATACAACCCATATGAAAATTTGAAGAAAAACAACACAAAAACGGGATCCGGGATTGTAAAACTCAAACCGCCTACCTCGCGGGCGAAACGCCGACGTTCTGCCTCAGATCCGCACTCCAGAGCTTCCGTTGCGCGCTCCTGGAACGTCCGCCGTCGAATTCTGAGTTCTTGGGCGCTCCGTTTGCTCGATTCAGAGGAGTGGCGGCGAAAAACGGCGAAGAACGACGAAGAACGATAAAAGGGGGGGGGGCTGATATTTATATCAGCGGCCCGCCGGCGCCAAACTCGCCTCGGACCCGACGCCCGATGCGAACAAAAGTAAGGTCACCCCTAGGGTAAACGCGCCATTCTGAACGCAACGGCGGTCTCAGATTTTCCATCCGAGACTCCTTTCAGAAGTTATTTGAGCTGACGCTCGCACACAAACTTGCCACTTATTTACAGAAACGCCCCTGGTGGCGTTTCTCACCGTAGGACCGCGCCCGCAAATATTACACCCTGCCTAGGGTAAACGGCACGTTCTGGACGCAACTGTGCCCTCATATTCCCGTTCTGAGCTACCGTTTAGGAGATATCACACCCCCTCCACGTGCATAGTATAAAACTACTTAATATTTTTATAAAATTAATTCCGGGCACACCGGGCCTCGGAATCGCACGCCGTCTTCTCGCCTAGCTCTGGAATTATTCGTAGAAATATTCCAAAGTTTGACAGGGCCAAAAACCCGAGTCGCTACATACATCCATTTAATTAATAAAATATACACCCCAATAATCCACATGGGTTAGCAACATGTAGGTCATCAACTCAAACAACTCCTTTTCCAAGAGAGAGCATGTCATCCTGGTGTCTGGGCTCATATTTCCCTTCCTTGTATTATAATCTATATCAATTTTCTATTACTATATAAACTAAAAGAATACCTAAATCATAGTTTGAGATCATTTAAGTGAATATATTCTTATGTTTCATGTGGTCTTTGAGAAAAAAAAACACGGCTAAAAGATAGTTCCACTATATCATTAGATCAATGACTACCACTATCAACACAGGTTAATGAGTCATGTAGCTCTAATTTTGGGATATCAACTATCCCGACCCATTAGTGATTACAATATTCCTCAATATCAACTTGTAACTAATACTAGATCTATAGGAATCATAAACTAATGGAAAAGTCATTCCATCATAGAATAGTATCAATATATGAGCACATGTCAACCTCAAGGTGAAATTCTAATGTTATCCCTGACAGAAAAAAATCCTGGAAAATTGTTTCCCTATTCCTATCATGGAATTTATAGTGGATTATATCTCATGAAATACTTTGATGATACTCATGTAGAACCCTTCAAATCATTAAAAATTATGCACCTCTATCACCCTATTAGGTGGATTCTGTGAAATAACCACTTAAATATTCTCTAGGAATATATATAATAAGAACTGATATGACAGACCCCAAAAATTAATCCTCAAAGAAAAATAAATGATATCTAGATAGAACTCCATAATGTTGATTCTCTATGAATAATTCTAGGAATATTCAATAATTCTATTCAAACTCCTCCACTATTGTATAATAAATGATTATGTTATCAATGATGAAAAATACCAATTCATCCATTTATGGCTGAATAATCTATCCCATAATAGACATGGCCAGAATAGATGATTTCATCACATCAAATGGTTTTAATAAGAACTCTTTATTTATATAGAGACAATAAAATTCTGTGTTTGGAATATCATCACCGTGAACACTCTACTGATTATATAGAAATTAAAGATAGATCTTTTAGAACCACTACACACCTATAAATTTGTAAAAGATATCATAAATTAATTATAATGTGTACTTGTTCAATAACAGTACCTTTTTCTGGCGATGGTAATCAACACAAATCCTCAAGATCCATTCCACCTTTTTTCATGAGAAAACTTGCAACTTCCAAGGGAGACATACTCGGTCTGATAAAACCATTCAGTAAAAATTCACTAATCAACACCCTCAAATCTCAGAGCTCTATGCAGCCTATTCGATGTGATTTAAATGATATTAGAGTGGTTCTATGGTTAACTTTGATGCAATGTTTCATCTATGATACCATTGTTATTTTTGGATCATCCTCAAGTAATACATCTATATAGACCTTGACTACTAATAGATTCTAGATACCAGATGTTCCCACAACTCTAAGGGACAATGTATCTAACAAATAAGTGGTGAGTGGAAACCCCCATGTCACAAATAATATTCTATATACATTAATACCTCTATCACCCAAAAATGATAATCTGACCTCATTTTTTCAATGTCATATAACACACATGGGATGATATTAAATTCTGGAACTAACCCAAAACAAATAGTCTTCATCAAAAATGATAACATATTGTCACATTGTGGAAACCAAAAGGCCTCCTGAGAAACAGTCTTATATAAATTACAATTCCCACTATCGAGATGAATTATATATAGAATAATTAATCTCAATAAAATCTTCTTGAAATAACTACAGGGATATGGTCTCAAAAGGGATCTCTAGCTCTCAAAAATAAAATATGGTAATAATTAATCACTCATTACTAATCATATATGTATAAGAGAGCAACTAGAACATGCATATATTATACCTCAATTTATTTTCTGAGAACCATGGTAATAAGTCTCCATATCATGAAATAACCTAAAACATAAACTACTCTCTCTATAAGACTGTAATGGGCCACATGGTGGTGGTTAATGGATTATCTCATAATCCCTTCCTCCATCTGTATATCCTCTCCCTATTTCTATACATTATCCATTACCATCACTATATCCCATGGGGATTTTCATTGAGGTTGAAGATAAAAATATTATTGAATGGTAAAATGGAAGTTATATAAGATAGGTTGAGTATGTTATTTCTTTTAATATCGTTTCCCTTTTAAATACTAAATTTCAATCTTTTATAATATGTGGAGACTATTAATTTGAAATTACATTCAAAACATTCTACCCTAATTTTAAAAATCAGAAAACATATCCTTAATGTATATGTTTCATGAGATTTTATACTTTTATTTAATTAATTTTTTTTGAAGGATATATATTTCCAATAATTAGAAGATATAATTTCCAATATTCAAACTGACTTGATCAAACGTTCAAATTTGGGGTAACATATATATGGATGAATACTTACAATATGTACTATGTTAAAATATAACTATATATAAACATGAAATGTTATATTATATCTTTTGGAAAAAAATATTCCAGATGGAAGAATACTTATTTTCTAGATAGTCTTTTAATTAAATCATTTATATTTAAATATATAATTTTTTAGATGACCACAATTATTCCACTATATGATATATTGATAAAACATGATGGCGTATAAAATTATGATAACATCAAGAACATCCTAATATGTTAAGATATAGTTTGTTCAAAGGAATATTTAAACACCTCTATGTTTTCTAGAATATTACCATAGGATATTTTCATGTAAATATTAATAGTGATTTATGTGGAGGGGATTTTCATCATGTATGATATAAAAGTTTTTATTATTATTTTTGTTACATATTGTTACATGTAATGATCTATTCAATTTAATATTTAGTGATACTTTCTCTAAAGGCATCCATTGTAAGGATAATTTGTAAATGTCTATCAATTATTTTGATAGGTATTTTTTGACATACTATGGAATGATTGGGGTATTTTATGAATTATAAGATAATTTTTTTATGACCTTGATTATTTAGGGTTCCTGTATCTAGGAAAAGAGAGTTATATCAATTTAAGTATTCAGGGATTCCTCTCTTAAGAAATACAAAATGAAAATGTTTAAATAAAATATTTTGTACCTTATATCTTGGTAATAGAATTTCTTAACAAAATATCTCAATGATTAGATATCTTGTAACGAATTTATATGTTATTATAGCATGTTTTATAAGATGACATATTACTTATATTTAAAATAATTTATTTCCATTGTGAAATTCTTTGGAAATTTTTTTTCACTTTATAAATTTTCTAATCTCTTAAATTTGTATAAAATATATATCAAATTTGTAAACTCTAATAAATGTGTGAACTATCTATTAGAAATTAGATAAAAAGAGGTGGTAAAACATTGTGAATTTATTTTCAAATTACAGTTCAAAAAACCCTCTTTTATAAACATTTTATTTCTATTAACTCATGCCATAAAAAACTAGGCAATGATACGATAAATAATATATATAAATATATATATATTAATTACATTTATTTGAGTTATATGGATATTAGGTATTTTCAATAAAAAAATGTTTATTTCTAATCATATTAGGTTATCATGCACTATATTATATTATTTAATATATTTATTTCCAAATTATATTGCATTCATTTGAAAAATTCATTTATATTTTTCTCTGATATTTCAAAATTAATTTCTTATTATATTTTGTGAGTTTTCTGACATGATTTTTTCCATGAATTGTAAAAAAATATATTATTTTATTAAAAAAATATATTATATTTTAAATAATTTAGAAATTGGAATTCAATTTTTGAATGGATTCAAAATTTCATTAGATTAATTTTATTAAAAATAATCCAAATAAGGTTGTAAAAATATTTTTTATTTTTTATTTAGCTATAATAAATTTTCTAAACATAAAAATGTTTTTTCATGAAAATAAATTTTTCACAATGTTTATATAATTTAATTTTAAATTAAAATTAATCAATTAAATGTTTTGAATATTGTTGAATGTGTTAAATATTAGGAATCAGGTGGATATGTTTTTTGAATTGGTGTATTTCATAGTTTTTTCATTATAGAAATTAACCTTCCTAAATTTATGTTGCCCATATAAGTGTAATTCAACTTAATTATATTAAAAATAATATGATAATGACTCAATAATAAATCCAACAATTTTCTTAATTTTATTCTATAATCATATATCATCCATAAAAAAAATCTTATATATGACATTCATTATATATTTCCTTTATTTTTAAAGTAATATGATTTATATAATGAAAAATGTAATATTTCATTATCTTTATTTTATAATATGATTTTTTTTGATAATTGGATATAAATAGGATTTGATAGTTCTAAATTGTTATTTTAATGAATAATTATTTTTAAATTCAGAATTTCTTTCTAAATTATATAGATAAAATAAATACTTTATAGAAAATACAACACTACCAAAACAACCATTCACTTAATAATAAATTAAATAAATTAAATAAGAATCTTTTTTAAATAATTAAAATAAATTAATATTAATGATCCGTAATTTTATAGATAAATATAAAAATGAATTTAAGATTGAATGGATTATATTCTAATTCAATTTTTGTCATGCTGTATTCAATTTCAACTTAAACGAATAGTTCAGAATTAACAATAGTTCTATTCTATAAGAAATAAATTTTGAGAAAATGATTTAAATTTATTAAATAGAAATATTTGTAAATGTTTATGAGATATCTCCGGTTATATCAACCATTTCTATTTATGTTCCTTTTTTCCAATTAATTTTAACCCTATGGACCCCTAACGTTTTACAAAAAAAATTATTTCATGGTAATTGTGAAAAGAGTTAACGTTGGTTGAAAACAAAAAGTTTTAATAAAAATCAATAAAACATGCCCATATATTATATTATGAAGTTATTTAGAAATATACTCATCATATATTTTAAATAATCAATTTTTTATCCACTTTTTGTGAATATTAAGTAATAATAATTATGTATTTTAAGTATTTATGAACTTTCCCTTCTAATCTCTAATAGAAGTAAACCTAAACTTCTATATTCATCAAACATAAAAACACACTTTTTTTTTGAAAACCTCATTTATAATCCATTCCATATTTTCCTCTCTAGATTATGGAATATATTTTTTGATCTTAAAACTATAATAGGGAATCTTTTGAGTAAAACTATAAATGTTGTATGAATAAGTGGTATAGTTCTTAAACAAAACTATTTGCTTCAATTCTTAACATAAAACATTAAAATATTATTCATCAATGATAAAATAATAAAAATAGTGTAATAAATATATATTTTTATTTTTATTTTTATATCACAACCTATATATATACTATTCCATTAAATGGGAAAAACTATCATTATTGTGTATGGATGAATACCACAACATAGACATATGTAAATAATAACTCAAAAATATCTTCAATAATTGGTTATACATATTGGTATAATATATATATGTGTGTTATTAATTCAATATTTATTATTATTTAATGTTTTTATTTCATATAATTTTTTTCCTTTCTATCCAATCATGAATGATAATGTCATATTTTTGTCTTTGTGGATTACCAACTCTAAGAAGCGATGTGATTAAATTTTAATCCACAAATAAAATAGATGGTATATAGAAGAATATTTAAATAATTTATATCATATGTGTTATATAATGAAAATTATATAAGTTTATAAAATTAAATATTTTATATCTATATTGATCATTGGAAAATAGAGACATTACTCATGAAAATATATAATCTATCCCCTCCATGATTGTAACATATTTAATTTTTTATAAAGATATATAATGAATAGTTTGAAATTTTTATTTGTTTCAAAAAATTATTATTATTTAATGTCCATTATTCTATATATGGTGGAGTAATGACCGTTTTTACAATATTAAACCTACCGAAGACATTTCGTAAATATAAGATGAATATCATAAAAATATCTAACATGGTTTTAATTAATTTATTAATTTATCATAAATTGGAATAAATGAATAAAAAATAGAAATATTAAAAAATAATAAAATAGTTAACAGTAGTTTACTATTCAGGATTATAATGAATGTATATGGCTAGTCTGACTAGATGTAAATGAATTTCTATTAAAAATACTCTTAAAAATTTCCTTCTTACTCATTATCTTCGAATTAATTTTTTTATTAAAAATGTATCATATAAATATCTTTATATAGAAAATTTTAATTATAATGGAAATTTTATTTATCATTATACATTCCTTCAAACACATTTATAAATAATATTTTAGTGTTTTTTAATTTCTATACAGACGACCAAAGGGATGTTCAATTATAAAATATAGAAGGAAAATTAATTTCCCTATCCAAAAAACCCTTATCTGATGTTTAGATTCATTTACATGGTTTCATGTTTTCAAATAACTAAACAATGATAACCTTTTTTCATTGGATATTTTATTTTTTAAAAAGGGGTTTTTAAATGGAAATGATATTTCAGTTCTAATAAGTGTTTTACATATGGATTAAAAAGTTGTTAAGAATATTTTTTTGATCAAATGATGTCAGCATAATATTTTTTATTTATGTTATTGTACTTAAATATAATTTATGATAATAGATTCTCTAAATATACATCATGATAATGGGTAATCTTGATATAGATTATATGATGTGTATGCCTATAATGAACTACAATGCATTGTCTAATTATATTATAATTCATCTATATAGATATTTTATGTTGTATGGATTTTATAAGTGTTATATGAAAATTATGGCCCAATTAAACTATTTTATCTTTATATTCATACTTATGTGGTTTTAGGGAAAACATTTTTTTGAAGATAATCAATCATTATGAATTTTTGTTTAAAATGAAATGTTTTTATGATAAATTTTTCTTGTGGTCTATAGTTTTATAAAAACTAGAATGATTAATATTTTCCACTTTTTTTATTATATATTAGTCTATGAAAAAAAATTGGTATAATATATGTTACCTCTTGAATATAAATGATTGCTTTAGCTCAAGACTAATTATGTAAATTGTAAACACTTATTTGATCTCATTGATTTAAAATGGGAAAAGATTAATTTATAATTTTTTTGTCCATTATTGTTCTTTTTTATCCGAAATAATTTTTTAAAATATATTTCATATGATTTAGAAATGGTTATCAATAATAATATAACATGAATGCTGTGAATGTTTCTTTTGGAAAATAAATCATGTATCTATTTTAAAGTTATATTTTATAAGAAACATGGATACTGAATATACGTTTCTACATTATCATATATGGGTCTTTTATATAAGGGTTATAACCTAAATCTATTAAAATGTAAACTGTAACAATTTTAGTTTTTGATAAAGTGAATTATTTCTTAATGTAATAATACATGTAATAATTATGTCAAAATCCTAATTGTTAGAATAATAAAAGTGTTTAGATAAATTTAGGGGTGTGGGTAATGATAATGGAATACCATTATATGATTTTACATTTGAAATAAGTTTAATGTATATATAATTTGTATATTATCATTATTATACATATAAAATATGTCAATTAAGAATTGTTTTCAAAAGAAGAAATTTGGGAGACAATTTTTGAATCCGATTATGGGATGACATCCTTATGAATCAGTAACCTGAAGATGTTTGATTTTGATTATACAATTTTTTTTAATGATGGATCAATTAAAATATTCTTTAAATGGTGTTGTAATCCATTTTAGAATTAAAATAGATTTACCAATAAAGAACATGTCTATTGATGAGAATTTGATTAAAAGTAAACATAAATTTTTTAGTGGAACCGCATATGTACTAGTAGTTGAAAGATAATTTAATACATCTTAAAAATTATTTGATATAGGGGGATGCTAAAACCATAAAATGGTTATCATTTATGTTTTTCTTCTTGAATGTGAGGATTATTGAAGAATGTTCAAATTTAGTTTACCTGTGATCATGAATCCCAATAGAAAATGTTGTATTAAACATCTATCTAGAAGAAAATAATGAATGATCACTTATAGATATATGTATTTATTAAAATCTCATTCCCATACTAAATTGATTTTGGTAAATAGAATCATAATAAATGACTTATAAAATATATAATGTGTTTTAGCAGTGATGTTTTTAGATATATGGCTCTGTACTAGATGAAATATGATCAAAAAAATAATAATTATACAATAATAGAAAGTTATTTTATTTGAAATGAGTTAATAAATTACGCTAACACATGTTTGAAATCAGTTAAATAGGGTGGATATCATCATGATTAAAAACAAAAAATGTTTGGTTAATTCATTTTCTATGAAAATAGTTTATTTTGGACAATATAATGAATTTCTGATAGGTATGTTAATACTTCATTTTAATTATACCAATTCTCTCATTGATTCTAGATCTACACAATTCATAATATATGTGAAATTTTCAAATAAAAATGGAAAACTACATCCTGAAAATATGTTTAAATTATTTGATAAAAAAATGGTGTAAATATTTGGAAATCAAGAATTATAGGAAACTACATATTCTTATTAGTTGGATGATTATTTATGGAAATCAGAAAAGGATTCCCATAATATAGTTTGAATTAATTTTCTAGGGATTTGTATTGTTTCCATAATTCGATGATAGATATAATATTTCCGATTGATTTATTCAATGATTTAAAACCATTCATAAAATACCTTGAAGATGAGAAAATGATTATATATGACTATAAAATGTCATTGGAAAGAGATAATCTATTTAGATTAGTTATATACAAGTATTAAATGAGTATGAAGATATATATCCTAATGATTTAATTAATATTATTATAGATAGGGGATAAAATTTACATTTGACATAGTTTATAATGATAAGACGATTTGAAATCACTTTTATCTAATTGGACATGTAAGAACATTATAATTGAAAGAGAAGTATCCATAGCTTCTAAATAAATGTTTCACATTTCTTGTTACCTCCCCATGAAAACCTTTTCTGTTAGTTTTTAAAACGGATTATGAAGAAATTAGACATTACATTGATTATAAATTCTTTAATAATATCACTATTAAAAACAAGTATCATTTTAAATATATTAGTTATTTTTTAATCTGTTTCATGTATCAGATTGATTTTTGTTAATTGATCTCATTAAAAGAAATCAGTAGTTGATGGTAATAAAGGTAGAATCTCTTAAGGAAGAATTTCAATGTAGATAAAGGAATAATGAGTCTGTATGTTTGACATCTGGGTTTTCTAATGCACCACATATTTTTTGGATCTCAGGAATAGAGTTCTCGATGAATATTTATAAACTTTTTGGGAGTTTTTAGTGATTATATAATTGTATAGTAAAAATTTAAAAATGATCATGAAAGAGAAAAAAAGATTTTTTTATACTTCAAAAAATGTAAAATATAAGGATAAAAGTTTATGTGTTAATTCTGGTTAGAATATAATTATTTTTATAGATATATTATTTTTAAACATGGAATAACTATTGACCTAGCTAAAACTATTTTTATTAATTAGTGGTGAATACAAGAAAAGTAAATGGTGATTCATTGTTTTTGTGGATTTGTGGGTTACAAGGAATTGGTTATAGAAATATTTCCTTAGTTGTATAGCCCCATTGATTATGTTAACTTGTAAAAGAGTAAAATCCACATAGATGAATAAAATTATTTTTTTATGAACTAACAATATGATTGGTATATAGTCTATTTTTGATGTTCCCTATTGAAATGGTGAATTTTTAATCTACATTGATTCTTCATTAATGATATATAGTTCAGTTTTCGTAC
The DNA here is from genome assembly GCA_963277665.1 of Viscum album. Taxonomy (NCBI): domain Eukaryota; kingdom Viridiplantae; phylum Streptophyta; class Magnoliopsida; order Santalales; family Viscaceae; genus Viscum; species Viscum album. The sequence continues at coordinate 1,065,588,628 of OY728140.1, forward strand.
ATGATGATCATGTAATTTCTTATTCTACATGAAACTGAAACCCAATGAATTAAATTATACGAAATGTGGACTTGAATTATTTTTTACTGTTTTTTTAAAATCATAACAGATAATTTATATGGAGTATTATATGAAATATATATATCCATCCATAATATTTTGAGTATATATTATATTCTAATGAGTATAACATGGGATCTATATGATGCATATAACTAAATAAATATTCCGAGTGAACAATAAATTATATTCCTTGAAATGTTAACAAGGTTTTAAATGATGTTAGTTGAAAAAATATTATTACATTAACAATGTTATGTTTGTATCAGGACCCTTTGATTGATGATTTATTAAATTTTGGTTAATATATTCTGAATTCAAGAACACCCAATTTTTTATTTCAGGTGTCATAAGAATCATCTATATTAGATGGAATTTAGCTTGCTTAGATGGAGGACAATATGTTATAGTAAATGGTGTGATTTTTTAATATGCTTATGATTTTTCAATAAAATGAAGAAAAAAATCGTGGTGTATTATTTGGAGGGAGATTCGTGTTCATTGTGACTCTTAAATAATGATATAATTATTGAATGAGTCACATAGTTTCTTTTTTCATTCATCCTGGTAGATTAAATATTTACAAAGGTCATATGAATTATTAATGATTTAACGAAATAGAAATATATATATCTGAATTACTATAAAATGTTTAACATGAAAATTTGATAAAGTAGAATGAAAATTAACAAATGGGATTATTAAGACCTTTATAGTTCTATAGTAGAAAGGGAAAATATATCCATGGATTACATGTTATGATTTCAAAAGTTATCTTAGGGTAATAATTCGATTTATGTTATTTTTTATATATTAAAAAATCATTGCATTTCTTTCATATTCAGTATTTTATGTCTTTAAATGATCATTCATTATTTTACTACAATGTGAAATCCTTCTTACATATATTTACTCTCTCTACAATATCTTATCATGATCTTATATTCGTTTTAAATTTGTTTAAAATTTTTAATAAGTTATTGCATGTTCAATTGAGTTTTATTATTGATTTTCATCGTCAATTTTATATACAAATGGAATGAAAATCCATACCTTTGAAGTCATGATGCATATCTATTTAATAGATTACTAGGAATGTTGGAGTCAAGATATTTCATGAGTTAATTTTACATATAACAATAGTTTTCATTCAAGTATACATGTGGAAAATTTTGAGACATTATAAAGAAATTGGTGTCATACCCCATATTTTTTTTAAATCATGAGAAATGATGTTGTTGGGGGTAATGATGGAATATTAAATCACTGATAAGTTATAGTTGTTTGTTCAATTTATGAGAAAATCTCAGTGTATAAAATAATCACTTTCATGTAACTAGGGTAAAGATCATTCTTTTGAGGTAGGTGGTTATGTTTTTGTTAAAGTAACATTATAGAAAATGTAATGATTTTTGTTAAAAGGTGTAGGTTATGTCCATTGTTTATTTGACTATATTAAAACATTTATAATGTCGAAACTTTTTTATACCAATTATAATTTCTTACAAATTTATCTTATTAATATAATGGAGGTCATGTTTACATGTTATGAAAGAAATTTTCCAATTAATCTCATGGTTTAAACACTAAAGTAGTTTAGTCGGAAGATTTTAATTATTATGAGGAGAAAAAATTTATATTTTCATCATTTTGAGAGATATTTGTGAAAAAAAGAATTTATAAAAATATGGTTTTGTGGAAAAACAATATTATTGATTTATAAACATGTGAATCGAATACAATATTAGGAAAAAATATCACCACTTGTTTTATAAGTGAATAAAATTATAAGGATAGAGTTTCCAAGATGGTGGAATAATGTAAAAGCTTTATTTTTTTAGATAAATGATTTTTATATACTATTAAATTTGAATTACTGTGTTCCAATAATATTAGGTAATTTTTATTTAATAAGAATAAATCATTACATCAAACCAAATTGGGGTTTCATGAATTATTTTTTCTCTCCAAATAATTAATACAAAATACTAGAATATTAATTTTAAAAAATTTAATTTATTTTTTGTATCAGTAATTTAAAAATTATATTTTCAAGGATTTTTTAATTCAATTAAAATGTATATTTTTGTTGAATATTGAAAAATTAACAATTTTTATTGAAAAATATATTTTCATATAAATCATTTTCAAGTAAAATTAAATAATGAATTCATTTTAATATTTAATTTTTTTATTAATAATAATCTAATTTATGCATTTAAAATTATATTATACTTTGATTTGTTATAAAGTAATTTTTATTCTTAAAATAAATTATTCAAAAAATATATTTTTTATTGTGTTTATTGTATTTAATTTTTAATTAAAATTTTGACTTTGAGGGTTTTGTATCATCGAAAATATATTCCATATTTTGATTTTAGTGGGCCAAAATGGTAATATATAACCCAATTTTATCTTTTCAAACCCCCATTTTTTGGTGTTGTAACGTCCTAGTTCCAGGTGCTACCCATAGGTGCCCCATTCTGAATTGGTCACCTGGTCTCAAGCAAAGTTTTGAAAACTCCAAAGGCTATCGACTAATAGTGAGTGCCTTGGATGTGTTAATGGGGAAACTATGCCCTCATAGGTAGAGTAACGCAGCTGAAAGAAACATATAATAATAGAAGTTTCATTAATAATATAATATGATAGTAAACAGTGGAATACTAAAAGTTATAAACAACTAGAGAACATATATAAATGATTCATGATACATATGTTGTAGAAATCATCCAAACAAGTCACAATGCTGAAATACAATTCTAACAAAAGTACAAGAATTACTTTTACACAACTCCTCAACATCGCAAGACTCAGAATGGTCATGTACTCTCTAGCTCTAAAGTAGTCAAGTACCTGAATTTGAAGAGAGCATGCCCTTATCTAGACCAGGAACAAAAAAATTTATTTTGGAAAAAAATCCTGACCCAAACATGGTTTGAGAAAAGTCCTAGTAGGAAACCACCTAAAGATTTGTTCCTAACTATCAGTGAATATGTATGGCATGAAATACGCAAACAATGTAATAAAATTGGACGTAATCAAATGTAAATAGTCTTATAGTTTCAATTAAATTCATTTACATTTAACAACTTTACCACCCAATTACAAATAGAACCAAGCATCTAAGAACGTTCTCACAACCTATTCCCTTTGGATCAGCCAACAATCTCAAGTAACACTGATGGTAGTTCTCACAGCCTAAATCCTCTGGTTCAAATTACAAAAATAATAGAATTCAATAAAGACTCTCTAGGGAATCACTCACTGTTAATTCCCCCTATAGTCTCATATAATCGAAGACTCTCTGAAAAAGTACTCACCATCAATTCCATCTTTGATCTTTTAATGGTAAACTACAAACACTTTGATGAAGCACTCGGCGTCAATCCCTCCTATTGTCTCGTAACGTATCTATAGACACTCTGAGGGAGCACTCAATGTCAATCCCCCCTATGGCATCACAGTGAGATAATTACAACTGAAACTTGGTGAAATCCTCAACGTCAATTTCCACTATGGTCTTAGTGCACCATGTTCCCATAGCCCTGTGTAAAGCAATCATGAAGAAGTGATAATAATCATCTAATGTAAACCTCAATTCACTACATGGATTTTTAGTTAAAAAACATTGCATATCATATCAGATAAATAATCACTCAATCCTAACAACACTAAGAATTAAAAACTATGGCCTAACTTGTAAAGCTTGTCCAAATGGCCAAGATCGAACAAGCATGGGCAAACACATCCATAGCATGGAAATTAACCCTATTCACAACCAAACAACCCCTATTCAAACATACAAGGAATAAATGCATTAACAGGGTTAAAATCTCTAAACACGTAATACATAGAACGAGGGTATTGGAAACTTTTTAACATATTACTCAAAGAATAAGTATGGAAAGGCACAAACTACCTACCATGATATTTTACGGATGATATACAAGAAACATTGGGATTGAATTCCTCGAGAATATAGAAGATCTAAAAAACACTAAAAATGTTCAACCAAAGATATCCTATGAAATAGGATAAATCCGGAAATGAATTTATAGAAGAAGGAAGAGCTTACCCTGGAGATTCCAACACAATCGACAGTGGTCAATTCAGAGAAAGGATGGTGAGTCAGGGGCTTGGATATGATTTGGCAGCTATAGAAGTTCTCGAATGAGATAGGCTGTGAAGAAGCGGGTTATGTCGATTAGACATAACCCTGGTCCATTTAATGAAATAAATAATATACACGACATGTATTTTAAAAGTATATGTCATCTACTTGCCTCAATTGGCCTCTGCATTAGGCGTTCTCCATGTCAACCACACGACCACGTACTCAACTATTACACGGCTTGTACATAGTTAACCCTTGTAAATAGGTACAATATGTGTACTAATAATTACATAGTGTGTACTCCTAAAATCAAAAAAAGTCCTATTTTTCAAAAAAAAAAATCAGAAAACAAGATTCATACCTAAAAATAAGATCCAGGTTCATACAAACATCCCCACTTATTGAAAATTTTACCTAGATTTCCCTAGAAAGGAAACGTAGAAGATGAATCCTCGAATAGCTCTGGCCACTATAACCATACATCGACCTCCCTCTCCAAAGTCTCGTCATGTACTCCCCCATTATTACATATAAACCATACTATAAGAATAAATAATCCACAGAGAAACATCACATTGTGATAAAAAATATAGATATGATGCTCCTCGAATGATCTATCCACCTCTAGATCAACCTCCTCTGGTGAAAAAACATGAGATGAGTCTAAGAAGTAAAGTATTAGCTAAGAAAAGTGGAAAACATCAGGCATTTCCTGACACCTCTGATGTAGCTGAAATTGATTGAAAACCAGGTAGATCCTATCCAAAATCTCTAATGAACCAACATATCTTGGTGAAATCTTACAATGTCTCTTAAACCTCCTGTGTCCTAACCTTAGTGTGACACATATAAAAACATTATCTTTGCCCATGAACTCTAGAGGTCATATACATTGATCAACACAATACTTCTAATGTGATTTTGTAGTAACCATCATCTTCTGAATAAACTGCACTAGGTTCGTGGTCTCCAGGACTAGATGAGGTCCCAACATAGCTGCCTCTCCTACCTCCAACCAACATAAGGGTGATCGACATGGACTACCATAAAAATTCCTTATAAGGGTCCATATGAATTGTTGATTAAAAACAATTATTGTCAGCAAACTCCACAAGTGGTATGTTCTTCTCTCAAGAATCTCAAAAATCTCAGACGTATTCTCAAAGCATGTCCTCTAGCACCTATATTGCATGCTTAGACTGTCCATCTATTTGGGGGTGGTAATATATACTTAGAAGTACCTGTGTACCCAAATATCTAGTAGTCCCTAACAGTCTCGAGAGTTAAAATTTCTACCCCAATCTAAAAAATGGTGTGTGGAACCCCATGTAGATGGACAATCTCTCGGATGTACATCCTCCCCGGTTTATCAATAATGATGGAATCCTTGATCAGTAAGAAGTGAAAAACTTTTGTGAGTCTATCGATGAAAACCCATACAACATCATTCCCTCACGGTGTCCTTAGAAAACATGTTATGAAATACATCATGACATCATTCCACTTCCATTCGAGAATTAGTAACTACTGCAAAATATCTACTGGCCACTAATGCTACTCCTTCACCAACTAACAGGTTGAACAACTCCTGACAAAAATAGAAACATTTATCTTTATTCCTGACCACCAATACTAATAGTGTAGATCACGATACATCATGGTGACACCAGGATGAACTTCCCAAACTGAATAATTAAAATCCCACACCAGCTCCTCACATATGTCTTATGACACCCACATCCACCCATGGAGACGTAAGATCTCATCCTCACCTATGGTCCATCCATGAATAGGTTCCTCTCCTGACACACTATCCCACAGGACTAGGCCATCAGAATCTAATAACTGCCTCATTCTCACTTGATCAGGTAGAGTAGAGGTAATAGACACATAAAAAAGAAATGTTTATCCATGTCTTTTTTGCACATACAAATACATCTCCATGAATAGATCTATAAATTCCCTCTCACTGCTAGCCTCCTGACCTTCCTATATCTGCATCATCCTACTCAATGCATTATCCATAGTTTTATCCTTCCTAAGCGTGTAAGAAAGATCAAATTCAATGGAATGAAGGTACTCAACCCACCTTTATTGTCGTAAATTCACATAACACTATGCAAAGATATACTTTGAGACATTTGTGTTCAGTGATAACCCTAAAATGATTTCCCAGCAGATAATGTCTCTAATAGAGTAATGTATGAACAACTACAACCAACTAAAGATTGTGCATCAGGTCATTCCTCTCACGTGGCTTTAATTGCCAAGACCCATACCCAATGACTCCTTCTCCCTGTATAAACACTGATCCTAGACCAATATCTGATGAATCACTATAAAAAATATATCTCATTCTTAGATCAGTAAAAACAAGTATCATTGCTGAATTCAACCTCCATTTTAGCTCCAAAAAATGATGACTTACAAGAATCTGACCACAAGTACATCACACCCTTCTTAGTCAGGCCGATTAGTGGCACTACTATGCATGAGAAGTTTTGTATAAAATGTCAATAGTATTCACCTAGTCCTAGAAAACTCCATACTTCAACGAAATTCTCTATATTCTCCCAATAAAATACTTCCCTCACTTTCTATGGGTATAATAATACTCATGTCTCTAAGATAACATGACTGAAGTAGTGAATTTGGTCCATCCAAAAGTGGCATTTTGAGATAATAGAAAATAACTGATTCTCTCAGTGTACTCAAAACGATCTCATGATGTATAGCTTGGTCATGTAAAGTGTGATAGTACACCAAGATATTTTCCACAAAGACAACCATGAAAGACTTCGGGTATGGATCGAACAATCGGTTCCTCACTTCCATGAAAACAGCTGGCATTTTTCTGAGACCGAACGACATAACCACATACTCGTAATGACCATTCTTTCTCTGAAACGCTGTAAGAGGTATATCATATGGTCTAACGTGCAAGTAATGTTAACTAGATCTCAAGACAATCATTGAGATCACTCGGGCCCTTGGAAGTTCATCAATAAGATCATCAATCACAGGTAAAGGAAATTAGTTCTTGATCTTCAACTGGTTCAACTTCTGATTATCCTCAAAAAGTTGGAGGGTGTTGTCTGCCTTTTTCGCCAATAGGATAGGAGAACCCCACGGATAAGTATTGGGTTAAATGAAACCATCTTCCTGCAACTTCCCCAATTTATTCTTGAGATCTTGTAACTCTAGTGTAGGTATTCTATAAGAGGTAATGGACACCGGTGAAAATCCTGGCACAAGCTCAATAAAAAAGTCCACCTCTCTCATTGGAGGAAAACGTGAAAATAACTCTGGAAAGAAATCCCTAAAACTATTGACCACTAATAAAATGTCAACTAGTGATGACCCCTGGTCATTTAGATATAAAATATAAATCTGGGATGTAACTCTTCCCATCACATGCTGCTCGGGTCCTACTCTGCTCTCCTGGACATCCCATTACACTTGTGTATGAATGATCCACCCATTGGTGATGTGATACTAACCCTACAATGATATCTATCGACCATAGCCTAAAAAGGAACTAACCAATACATTATGAGAATGACATCATAGAACTATATATGAGTGATGTAAAGGTCACATAAGATGTGACAACCATCAACCTCCAGATGACACTTCTTGTCTGGATGTACACCAGTCGTTCTAGTCCCAACAGAGTTTCCAACATCAAGACAGTAATATAAGAAAAGATATAGAGCCCAAGGATATCCACAACAACAACATATATAAAACTATGGGAAGCCCCTATATTGAAAAGTGAATAAGATAAGACTAAGGAAACTAGAGGCATACATTGAATATTAGAGTGTCTGAAATCCTGCACTAGTTAGGTATTCTCCACTAAAACGTTATAGACTGTACCATGACCCTATGACCCTTTGAGAAGACCTTGAGATGATACACCCTGTAGTCACTGAAAAACTGCTGATTAGATACCCCAACTGCGACCTCCACCATGGCCTGAATGGCTGGAAGAAATCCACTTCCTTGACTGATGAGATACATTTGGCAATGCTCTTGAATGAGGAGTCATAGAAGAACCCCTGTCTCCAGCTGCGGGTAAGAATAACCGATAGTACCGCTAAATATGGTCCATCTTACTTAATGATCGGCGCTCCACTTTGTCTCTTGGGAAATGAAGCCTCATATGAACGACCTTCCCACAACGGTAGCATACTTATTGGATACTTGAAAGTGAATCCCGCCTACATGGATCTCCAAGTGTAGACTCCCTATGTTTATTCCTACTATCGGCCTATGAAGCACTAACTCTAGATGCTGAACCACCTTAGCTCATAGCTCAAGAACCCCTAAGGTTGCATTCTATGATTAGTGCCTGGTTGACTATGGATGATATGGTTAACATATTGAAGATTTTCACATGAGACCGAATATATTTCTTACGACCATCCTAAAACATCCATGTTAGGAATAACTCATATCTCCATAGAAAGGGTGTAAAGTTCTACAACTCTATGATGCGATAAGAATACTCCATGAAGGAAAGGGTACATTATTCCAAACACATGAAATCTTGGGCTCGATCGGCCCTCATAGTCTCCAGGTTGAAGTAATATTAGAAGTTACACTAAAACACTTCCCAAGACACACCCTACTAGTGTTATTCCTATTATATCACATCCCACCTTCTCTTAGCGGAATCCTGAAATATATACATAGCGAGTTTGACCCTCCCCCATGGAGGCGTCTCTAGATGCTCGAAGATAGAAATCATGGATTCTAACCATGACTCTGTATCCTAAGGTCCTCCTTACCTTGAGAATGTGAGAGGATGATACTTCATAAAAACCATTGTCAAATCTACCATAGAATTGGTAGGATGAAGTACTCCTCGGATGTTTAGCACGAACCTCATGAAGCCCTCTCAGAACTATGTATCATTACCTATTTCCAGCATAATGGTTGGTACTATGACTGACACCACTAGGGGATCTGTAAGTAGTCCTTGATAAACCATGTCCAATGTCTGATCACTACAATATAACTGGCATACAACCAATGGATTTCTCGGTTTCATGACTCTGCAAGGTCAAATGCACACCTTAGCGCAAGATAATCAAGGACTAAAATATATAAGTGCATGAAGGGAATAAGAGAAGGAAAGAATTAATGTTTTTCAAAACATGGATACACAATTTGTAGAACCCCTACACAGTGTGTTCATTGATAACCTCACATGGGCGTGTACTCCTACCAACCTTGGTTGTGTAACACCCCATACACATGACATATTTCTTCAAGACACTGAGTGTAGTTAAATTGTGTTCCCCTTTCTGAGTTCTTCTATACGACTTACCCACACAATTCTCCTATAAAAAGATTACGCAACGTGTTTGTGCCAGAAACGGTGTGTACTAGACAAACTTCTCTAACCTATGTTGCTAGTCACACAGGAAGTTACATGGCTAACTGTACATAGCATGTTCCATAATGACACTGTGTGTACTTCTTGATTTTTCATCCACCCGTGCCGTTAGTCACACGATTGGATACATGGTATATACACACATTGTGTACGTATGGTAAACAGCATGTTCCACTAATGATTTCCCAACCCCGTGTTCTACCCACATAGCTAGTGACACAGTTTGAGACTACATGGAATGTACATATAGTACACAGTGTATACATACAGTGCATGGTGTGTAATTAGGAAAAATAGTTTCTTCTCGAACAAAAGGACACATGGTGTGTATTCATCATTACACGCCGTGTATTCATGGATTTTCAAGACAATAAGCCTCATAAAATACTCCGGAAGCCCAAAAATTTCTGAAATGAACATAAAAGGGCCAAAATCTGATCCATGAGGGCCCATAATCCCCACAAATCAAAGATTGGAATCTTGTACATGTCATAAACCGGGAATAATAAAATAATGATCCCCCAAATTCTGATCCATGAGGGCCCATAACACCTCAAAAATCAACATTTGGAATTCATTAGTATGAAAACCTAAAAAATAAAATTCCCTATAAAATATCATCTTTTTGTCAAGAAATCTATCACAAAATAATTTATGTCTATCACAATACATATCACAACAACATGCAATCAGTAATGAATCCTAAATGGAATGGAAAATAAGCATGACATGTTAATTGTAGAAAGTTCTTATATGATGAATGTGATGGAAAACCCTAATCTCGTCAAGTTGAAACAGAAATAGAACTTCAAAATTAGGAATGATAATAGAACAAAAATGTGAATCAACCAATAGTGAAATCAAATCTACTATAATAATTGAAAATCAAGAAAAATCACAATATATGAGGTAAATTAGCTTTTACCTATACACAACTCAACTACTCATGAGAATTGCTTATTACCAAGTACCAAGTCCTTCTAATCGCTAGATATAGGCTCCAAATAGTTTTTCAAGAAGAAAAGAATCCCTCTGATACCCATTTGAAACTTCTCGATTCCAGGAGCCAACCAATGGTTCCCCATACCCTGTTGGTCACATGGATTCAAGCACATTTCCACAAATTCCAGAGTCTGCAAACCAGCAGCGAGGGCCTTGGGTGTAACAGTGGGGAAACTATGCCCTCACTGGAAGAGTAACGTAGTGAAAAGAGACATATAACAATATAGGAAGTATTAAAAACCATACAATATTAGACATCAGAATATAGAATGTAATAAAAAAATTGAGCACATATATAAATGATTCCTGATACATATTCTAGGAAAGCATCCCAACAAGCCATAATGCTGAAATATAGTTCTAACCAAAGTACAAGAAATACATGTAATCAACTCCTCAGCATCTCAAGCCTTAGCTTAGTCCCATGTACTCTAGCTCCAAAGTAGTCATGTACCTAATGTAGAAGGGAGATTTCCAATATATAAACATGCAACAATATAATATATTTGGGCCCAAAATCATGACCCAAATATGGTGTGAGAAAAATCCTAGTAGGAAACTACCCAAAGAACATTTCTTAAAAGTCAGTGAATATGTATGGTAGGAAATACACAAAATAAGTAATATACAAAGAATTAATCAAAATTAAATAGTCATGCAGTTTCAATTACAATAATTTACATATATCAATTCAACCAACCAATTACATATACAATGAACCCTCTAGGAATGTTATCATAACCAACTACCTCTAGTTTAGACAACTATCTCATGTAACCCTTCTTGTAGTATTCACAAAATAACCCCTCTAGTTCAAATTAAAAAAAATGGAATATAAAAAAGACTCTATGAGGAAGAAGTCACTATCAATTCCCCCTATAGTCTCATACAATCAAAGACTCTATGAGGAAGCACTCAACGTCAAATATCCTTATAGTATTTTAATGTTAAACTATAGTTGCAATGAGGAAGTACTCAATATTAATTCATCTAGTGGTATCGAAATATATCAATAGACACTCCGAGGGAGCACTCAACGTCAATCCCCCACATGGTCTGGTAGTGTGATAATTATAACAGACAGTCAGGGAAATCCCTCAACGTAAATTTCCTCTATGATGTCACTCCACAAGGTTCCTGTAGCCCCATGTAAAGTAATCATGCACAATAGATAATCAACATCAAAAGTAAACCTCAATGTACTATGTCAGTAATTAGCTACAAGGAATGTCACAACATATGAGATAAATAATCACTCTATCTTAATGACATTAGGAGTGTGAAATAACTAACTAAGAGGATATGCTAGACAAAACATCCAAAATCCAGATAGCCTGGGAAAACACATCCATAGCATGGAAGATAACCTTATTTACAATAAAACAAACTCTATTCAAATGTACAAGGTATAATAGGAATTAACAGGGTTAAAATACCTAAACACGCAATTCCCTAAATGAGGGTATTGGGAACTTTTCACATATAACTCAACGAATATCTATGGAAAGGCACAAACCTCCGACCTCGGTGTTGTATGGATGATATACGTGAACATTAGGCCTAGAATTTCCCTATAACTCCATCGTTCTAAAAAAACACAAAAAAAATCTCCCAAAGATATATAGTGACAGAGGAGAAATCATGAAATGATGCAATAGAAGACGCAAGAGATTAACCTGGCATTTCCAACAAAATTGACAGTGGTAGATTCAGAGAATGGATGGATATTCAGGGGCTCAGAGATGATTCGGTGGCTATGGACACTCCTAGACGAGACATGTCAAGTAGAAGGGGGTTCTGTCAATTAGAAGTGAACGCGATCCATTTAATAAAACATGAACAAAAGTACATAGCGTGTATTTTAAAAATACATATTGTGTACTTGCCTCTATCAATATCCACTTTAGGCGGCCTCTAGGTCACCACACACAACCATGTACTCTGCTATTACACGACTAGTACACAGTCACCCACGGTAACAGGTTCGACAGCATGTAGTTATAATTACAGGGCATGTACTCCTGGAATTTAAAAAAACTCCACTATTTATCAAAAACACAAGAATAACAGATTCATACATAAAATAATGATCGATGTTCTTACAAGTGTTGTCTTTTACTGTTATTATGAGAAGTGGAGGTCAATGTAATATTTCCATGGGGTCCTATCTTGAAGAATGTAAACTTTTTTAGGTTTCCCAACTATGAAGTGACAATACACATGGTTGAAGGGAAAAATTGAATACCAATCCATATGAAATTTTTCAGTTCATTCTGAACTATGTGTGATTTTTCAGAATTTGATTCACATGTTTAAGTACAAACCATGCAGCCCACGGGAGAAACATTGAATGTTACTTATTATGTCTATTATGTGGAACATGACTTGCATATTGTTAAGTAAAATTTCTTTAATGTTTTTGGTTGGCTCTCTATTTTCTATCTGATCAATTTTTTATATACTCCACATAGTTATTTAAATAATTCAGTGAACAACATGCAGTTTTGTAAGGAATAGGTGGTCCCGATGTGAGAGACCTATTTTTCAAATTCATGCCAACTCATAGGAGTAATGATGTGTCATCTGTTTCTAGGTGAGGTACTAGAACCCACAAATTTGTGAATAGTTTTCCTAACCATTTTACTGAACAATATAATATGTTTAGATGTTCATAAATTTGGTAATTAACAAGTTTACCTACTTTATTTTAAGTGGTATTCACCCCTCCTCTCCCTCAAATGAGTTGGAGACATTTTGGAGACCTTGGGGGTGTTCCATCATCCTCTTCCCTTGTATATTTTCATTCAAATGATATTTTACAATAATTTTAGTTGAGTTTATCCTATGTTCCCTCCTTCGTCCAACTCACACTCTTTTATCTTGGCTTGAGGATCACACAAATACCCTAGTTATCATGTTGATCTATGATAGGATTTTGGGTTGAATTATTGGTGGATATTTTTGTGTCTAGGTGTTTTGGACAACGATTCTAGACTAATTAGTGTGGTCTTCATTAATGATGTCTTGATTCTGGGTGTTTCATCTTTATTCTTGTTTATTTTAGGTAGGTGTTACTATGATGATATTTAATTTTTGTTTTCTTTGTAGGATTTAACATTATATTTTACTTTTAATGAATGAATAATTATATATGGTAGTGTTGTATTGAATTTGAACCATTTCATTGAATTTTATGCATGTTATAGTTGTGTAATATCTATGTTCCATATATTATTATTTAAATTTGAATTTTTATAAATATATGATCCTTATAAAATTCCTTAGTGAAATTTGAAATGGATTTCATGTGGATAGATTTATTTTTTTCTGATTATTTCAACTGAGTGGAAACAACAGATTTACACAGGAATTCATTTTTTAAACATGTTGTGGAACACAAAATGTTTTTTAATGATATTTTGATATATGTAAAATATTTATTGTTATTGTGTGTGTTACGTAACCATTTTTTAAATGATATAAAATATAGTTAAAATTGTTTTATACATTTTTTTGGCACATTTTCATAATTTTGTTTTTCAAAGAGCAAGACCATTATTTAAGGGTATCTTTGAAACTGTTAAAAAGAAATGTCTGATTCTATTGGGCCTCTTATAATGTTTAAAATTTTAGTTTCTAAATGTTGTGATATAAATTGTAAATTTGGAAATTTTTATGATTTGCAATTAAGATATAACTTTTTTAGAGGTGACATTGATATATTTTAAATTATTGGGTGATTTATATTAATTTACAAAATGATGGGAGACTTTTTTAAGAACTGTGAAAGGGATAAGAAATCCTAGCTATTAATTGGTGTGAATGTCTCATTTATCACATTGGTTTTAAATGGATCATGTAGATAGAACCCTTTATTTAGTTATACCTATGTAACCATTGTATGTGTCTGTGATCACTATTATATTTTACATTATCCCTTTCAATGTTAATTTTCATGTCATACCTTTAGTTCATGTTATGTCTATGAGTATTCCCACTATTGAGTGTCACAGGTGATGGTAGTTATGGTTATGTTTATGCCTTACGAATGGACATTGATAATTTTACCACACATAAATTATGTTATAGGTCATGATAATTCACATACTACGAGGAAGATATAATTTATTTCTTCTAGTTTTTATACACCACACTACTGCACCCTTGGAATGTAATAATGATAAGTATGTTTTGTAATTGCAATGATTCTTATGTACGATAATTAGATGACAAGATGAATGTTGCATATACCAATATCTAGTTTTGTTTTTCATACCCATACACAGTTAGATTTATTGATCATTAGTGGATTTTGGTAGGACCATGACGGATTTGTTTCCTCATCCAGAATGTGATAAGGTGTATTTTTTTTATTTCTTGATCATATAATTAAAACTTATTTCATTAATATAGACATTTCATTCACTATGTTGTATTTATATATTCCATCATATATATATGGTTCTTTTTTATTTTTCATAACCCATGTGAGTTGGGTTGTTTCCTTGTAATTTCAGTTTTAATGTATGTTTCTGAAAATATTATTTGAGTTTGTAAGGAAAACATTTTGAGATATTTAATAAGGACCTAAAAATTGGTTTGGGTTTAACGGTAACATTTTCTATATAAATGTTTAAATAAATAGACATCATTTAGATAAAATAGGTGTCATTTTATTTCGAGAAATGATAATGGTTTGTGTGGTTTTCAATTACTTGGGATGATGTATTTATTTTCAAAACAAATGGTTTTAGTTTTTGGTAAACATAGGTAAAATTATTTTAAAATGGATTATGGAATTATATTGACTTTCATGAATTGTATGTTTATTTAATTATTACTGTCTATATAAATTTTCAAACAATTATTGGATAATTTCCTAATGGAATTGAATTTGAAGTTTCGATGGTCTGTGGTATCCTACCGGGTTTTTAGCTTATTCATATACAATAATATGTTTTAGATTCTCAGTTAGATCCTTCATGTTGTACAAAGGTGATGTGGGGTGAGTTGGGTGGTGGTGTGAAATTGGAGGTTTCTTGGAGTATAATTCTAGATTGTCTTGACGTGATTGGGTTTTAGTTGTTTTTATTTCAATTTGTTTTGTTCATGTACTGTCCTCTATGACATTATTAATTTTTTTATCAATGAAATTGATGTATATGAAAAGGCGTTGGATAATGTTAGTTGGTTATGACCTGTTAGGATTATTTTTAATTATATTGTTTCTATTATATATTTATTTTGATGTTTTATTATTGAATTGTTAAAAATATTCCCTATGGAGTTCATATGATTCAAAGGTACTTGTGAGTAGCTCGTCAGGATGGGGAATGCCTTTTGGGGCATCTAGCTGACTAGGTTGGCTGTCGAGTCAGTTGGAAACCTAGCCTAGTTTTTTTTAATATTTGGGAATTATAAATTATAACTACAGTATATTTATAAAAACTTGGTAATAGTAAATCAGGTAAATTAGGTTAAATAGATGAGAATAATCACCCCAAAATGACAATAACACATGCACTGGTTTTATTGGATGATTATTTATTTTCAATAAAAATAATAAATGTCTTAGATATATCCTTTTCTATATATTTGGTAATAATCTAACCAATATAATATTTTATATAATGAAACATACAAAAATGTAATTCTCCATGTTTTATTATTAATAATTTTTTTACATTGGAATAAACATATGCTATTTTATGTTATAAACGTTAATTTTAATGATAAATTATTTTTTTATCATCTTAATTTTTTTCTTACTTTATATTCTGAAATAACTACATACAGATCATACAGAATGATATCATAGTATTTATTCAATTAATTAATAATAAAATAAATTATTTTAAAATTATTATAAATAATATAAATTGAATTAATATTCTTCATGTAGTAATTATTTAGGTACATATAAAATATTATGTAAAATTGAAATAATTATATTCTGATTATTACATTTTCATGTTTTTTCAATGTCAAATTAAATGAATGGATTACAATTTAAGATTAAGGATATATTTTTTCTTAAAGAATATTTTATTACATCTAAAAATCTTATAATCATCAATTAAAATGTGATATGGTTTATTATATCACCTATGGTACATGTATTTTCTATTAATTTATTTATATTAAATATTGTCCTCAAATAAATAAAAAACCATTTTTTCATGGTTGTCATCAAAAAGTTTAGTCGAGGATTAAAACCAAACTATAAGGGTGAAATTATCACATAAAATTTTTAAAATTTTATTTAATGAAATTATTTACCAACAACCTCATCATATCATTGAATGAATTAGGTTTTCTCCACATGGATATTATACTTAATTTATATAAATTTAATTTGTTAAATATTTCATAGTATGCCTCACCCATCAATTTTAAAATGAAACCCCCTTTTCTCCTATATTGAAATTTCAAATGTATTTTTAGTTATTATAAACAGTCTCAAATACCTTCCTTACATCCATCCACACATCCTAGGATCTTTTTTTTGATCCTAAAACCATTCTATAAAAATATTATGTGTAAACATTAAGAACTTGTCTAAAGAATATGTATAGTTCTTTATGAATGATGTTGGAAATAATTATTTAGTACATTAATTTTTTCAAAATCCATTCTCTCTAGTGTTCATGGGAAAAAAATGATTCATTTTATGTGTTTTCTAAAATTTAATTTTTTCCAACAGTATCTCATTTGACATTGAGTCATCCATTTATGAGTCAGGACCAGTGAGTCACTTTGGGCTGTCAAACTGGTGACTCGAAATGGTGAATCTAAATGGTGATTTGGGAATGGTATGTTGATAACTATGGGTTAGGATTGGTGAATCATAATAGTGATTTTGGAGTGTTATGTTTCCATTTTTGAGTTATTACAAGTGACGTGCAACAATGACTCACTGAAAGTGGGTCACGACAGTGACTCAAAAAAACGGTGACTGACTGAACGATAGTTCACTGAAAAGTGACTCACTAAATGGTATCTCACTGAATCGTGGCTCACCCTTAGTAACTCATCACCCATAGCACTCACCTGTGACTCTTCTAATGGTGAACCACCCAACAGTGCCTCACCCACCAATGAATGTTGTTAGAGACTCACCCAATGGTGATTCATCCCCAGTAGTTTTTCAAAATCCCAATTTTCTATTATTTTTACAGTTTTTTCCATTGAAATTTTATTTTCCATAAATTGATTTTAAAACCATATTGATGTTTTTAAGAATTTATTTGAAGTTCCAAAAATTATATCATCAACTTTTCTAAAATAAAGAGTCTTCTAAATATTTGAACCTTGTATTCTTGTTCTAGATTAGATTTAATGGGTTTTGAAGCTATTAATCCCGTAGATATAGGATCCAAATTTTCTAAATATGAGACCCTTTCATCCTTGTAAATTTACAATTACTCTTGATATTGAGCATTATAGAACCTTTATTCACTGAGGAGCCATGCGTTTTTGTTGAAAACTGGGATCATGTTTCCCTAGAGCCTTACACACCCTATATTTTACGGTATGAGGATTTGTTTATCATCTCTTTCTTATGTTAGGGATCCCTTCATCCCTCTAATTTGTGCATAATTTGTGGTGGCATTACATATGTTTCTCTTGTGGGGAATTTTGAATATAAATATATTAAAGGTAACTGATTTGGCTTTAATATAATAAAAATAGGCTTGAGAAAATTTATGCATGCTTCTTTTTTACTTTTTATTAATATTTTTATCTATATAGTATATATGCCTACATAAAATTGGGGTCTTTATTGTTCTTTCTTTGTGCACTCATGATGAATTGTGATGGTTTTTGGTTGATCATGTGTTACAAAGCTATATATATATATATATAATTGACTAAATAAATATATCTCGATAATTAAATGGATACCTCAATATTGAAGTTGTTCTATGATAACCCCATATTTATAAAAGTGTAATTAATGAACAAAATTTCAATAAATCTATAGACACCCTTCCTCGTTTTGTTTTTTTGTGCGTTGTGTATGGATTATGTTCTGTATTGTGAATTTTTAGGTTTTTTAGTGATGGAGTAGGGATCATGACTTCATAGTGTGGTTAAATGAAATCTTAGTTTGTGTGATTGTCTAATTATTAAATGTTTGGGATGTGTTTGAGCAGTGGGGGTGTCGATTCAGGTTTTTCTATGTTTATATTTCTAGGTGTGATGTGTATGTTGTTGTTTTATTAAGGAGAAATAAAATTTGGTTTGTATGAGATGTGTTTTGGGTTTTGGCTGTGTGTTGGGGGGGTTTGTACATTTAATGGATGGACTGGGAGGAATGACATTAATGAATGAAGATGGCATATGTTGGTTGGGGATTTGAATGATGTGGAAATTTGATGTGAGTTGCCTAAAAATGGTTATTTTTTTCGTGGTTTATGTTGTGTGTGTTGTTTCATGTTGTGATAAGTTTATTCATGGGTAGGGATGGAGTAGAAAACTTTATCTCGTAATAAAAAGTGATAATTGGATGAATGAGTTGGTTGTGGTATGTTTTGAGTTTTGGATAGTTGTGAAATAGCATTTATTTATCCGCTTCTTCGTGGACAATTTTTGTTCTTGATAAATAAAATTTGAGGTAGGAGTAAAGGAGGTTTGGTGGGATGGTTGTTTTCTGGGATGAAAAAATAGGTTGGGCTTGATTGAGTGATACTAAATATATATACCTGTATTTTTAATGACTTTTCTATACGCATCCCACCCTAGTTGAGAACTAAGTGCTGAATTCCCCCATTGTCATGGGGGAGGGTGACATATCCCAAAATCAATGTGAGAGGATATATTTCTTGTTATGGGATCATTTTAGCACCCTTGAATAGGCATTGGTATCAGAAGATTATTCAAGATTGTTTCGGTGGAATTGTGAGGATCATGTGTCTATGGGTGAGTTAAGATTTACTAGGCGTCTACGGGATGATATGAATTGTGCTTACCATGTGTCTTAATGATGTGGTATGGTTGTGGCCAAGTTACCAGCATGTGGGATGTGGTAAAGTTGTGATCGAGCTGTGTGTTATCAGGATCTGATGACACTCATATTGATTTCATACCAGACTAGATCTGACGCCTAGTTGTGTGAGGGTAGGTTGTGACATGGTGCATGTGGATGACTGTGGATGTTCCAGGATATTTTCCATTGGGGTATGAGTGGTTATCCAGTTGAAAGTGGTGCGAGGTCTCAAACAACTATTTTCTTATTATATTACGTTACAAGACTTCTGTTATATGGTGTGACTTCCATAGTTAGGTTGGGAGGTCTAGTATTCTGTATTTAGTGCTAATGGATACGACTATTTTCTCATAGGGGAGTAAATATGCTTCTCCCAATTGTGCGCAAGACCACAATTTTTTTTATTTAGTATACATGTTTTCTCACCCTATTTATGAAAACTAAATTCAGGTTTCATAGTGTAATATGTGGACCATGATAGGCCTTAGTTTCTCGGTGTTTGGGATAATTTTTATGTCATTGTGTAGCCTTGATTTTTGAATTTACATTGGAGTTTATTATACTTGTATCATTCATATTTTAAAACATTCTTGTGGGATGAATTATGGATTTCATTTATATATGTCTCGTAATTTTTTGGTTGATACATATTACCACATAATTTTAGTTTTTATAACATGGGTAATACCTCCCATTTTGTTGAATTTATATATTATTGGTTCTGGTCGCCATTGTAGATCCTACTAGAGGTGGGACATATGTGTCACTATCTCTCTACCTTTATTTCCATCTTACAAGGGGAATATTACAAGGGAAGGGTTCATGTCAGAATGGTATTATATGCTATAGTTGAGAGATATAATGAAATTTGGAGTTACGAATATTGATGATTCAATGGATTAGTATTGAAATAGATTTTGGGGAACCTATTATGTGACATAGGTATGCAAATAATTGATAGGACATTTGATTTTTGGGCCCTACTTGATTCGATGCAAGGAATCAGATATTATAAAATGACCAAGTGAAGCTCCACCGTTTGTTGGACAACGTCTCTAGTGAAGTAACATTCATCTTAATGACCTATTCCCATAGTTAAATTTGTGTTTTGTATAGAAAATTGATATGAATTTTGAATTGAGTGAATGGAATTTCTTGAAATCATAAATAAAACTCCATACTACATAGGCATTGGAATTCATTATTCACCTTTTTTGTTGTGGAATCCAGTAAACATCCACTTGTAAGGCAGGTAGTGGAGGTTTCACAGGATAACCCAATTGATCGATGAATGATTGATCGAATAGAGGATAATGACCAGTAGAAGATTATGTTTCTTGATTTCAAATAGTATGATTTGGGAATGATTGAGGTTATCATTTCAGATGTGGAGATAAAGAGTTAGATCAAGGACAATGTCATCTCCTTCAGATTGATCCAAGCTTTGAAAGAGTATTGGGTTCTATTGGAATTGATTCAGATGAGTGGAGTTGGGCGTCAGTGGTGGATGTTGTACATAATGGAGGGGAAGGAGGATGACATTCTGTGGGTCTATTTCGATAAGGAGTTCTGATGGAATTCCTTTCTTCGACCATGAAGGCAAATATGAAGCAGGAGTTAGTCTCCCTCTATTATGAGAGTCTATCAGTAAAGTAGATGGGGATCAAATTGAAGGATCTCTTGTGTTTTTTTGGGATATAATTCTATATGTAGTGTCTCTTGTGGGACTCTTAGAGGCGTAACTTCATCCTTCTCTCTAGTATACGACCACCCCTCCATGATTTCATCATACATTGATGTTTATAAGAATGTATATATTGTTTAAAGGAATCAGTCATCAAGAGGTATAACGTGAGAGGGATACTAGCATGGTTCTTTGAGAGGTAGGGTTACTAGCAGCATGAATCATGTTCCATGGACTTTGAGGTTTTCCCCGATGGGGAACTGACCATAGTAGTTTCAATTTCATCATTCAGGTCCTCATTTTCCAAAACACATATGACTAAGGTATCCCTTTATGAGATCTTGGATATCAGCAGAGTTAGGTCCAAATGGTAATTTGAGCTCAGTATGGTATGGTTGGATAATTTCTGGGCCCATCATAGTAGCACTTTCCAAATATTTCTTTACAATAGTAGAGATAAGAGGCTTGTGCTCCACTTTTGGGAGACAGAGAAGGTGGAGACAAACCTCAAGGCATTTATATGGGACCTTGAAGTAGGTATGTTTGTAGAGGGGGTCATTAGGTGAGGGGAATTGGAGTTGGGATGGTTTGTAACATACCACGGATGAATCAGTCTAAGAAGGTGTAGAGATCGTTTGAGGTATGATTAGTTTGTTCAGTTCTCTTTCTTTCACTTTTTTTATATAATATCTTCTCAATAATTTGTTTTGCATGGTCTACATCATTATCTTAGGTAATATTTATAGATAATTCATGTGCCCCTAGTGTTGAGTACACCAGTCAGATTTTAGAGAAGATTTATTTTATCTTTATTGGGAATGTTTATTAATGATAGAACCGAATCAATTCCCTGGGAATATTTTCATTCTAGAACTACACCCATAAGATATCATCCTTGGCCTCTATTAGTTTTATTATATGATTATTTTTAATGACTTATTCTTAAGGAGAGTTGTGTTTTTAGATGTGGATGACCAATGTTTGGATTTAATTGGTAACTTGAATTTCCTAGTGGGTAGTCAGCATGTGAAGCATCTTCATTCCATGTTGGATGAGATATTAGTGAAATTGGTAGATTATGGGATGAAATATGTTCCTAGATTTTTTTTGAGAGTTCTCAGATGCGTTCCCAAAGGTGTTTTTGAATCTACACCCTCGATGTGATTAAGAGTTATGTACAGAATTATTTCTTGGTCCTTATCCTATATCAATGGATCCATATCATATATAACCGCCATAGTTGTGGTATTTGAGGATTCATATAGATGATATGATACATATGAGTTTTATCCAAACAAGTTTCTTATTATGTAGAGATATATTGTTTTTTTCTATATAGAAATATAGTGGTTTCTGTTTTTGTATAGGATACCAAAGCATGAATATGGTGATAGACATGAAATGTTACTCTCTCTCATGGATAGATGATATCTTCCACCAGATGATAGGAGAATTTTGGATTTCTAATATCAATATACAGTCTAGGTATCACATGTTGTGGATGAAGGAAGCTAATATCCCAAAGACTTGTTTCAGGACTAGGTATGGGAAATTCAAGTTCAAGGTCATGTTGTTCAATGTTTCGAATACACTATCCATGTGTATGAAACATATTAACTCCATATTTTATGTGTTCCTAGACTGTTTCAACATCATATCAATCAATTAAATCCTAATCTACTTGAGGATATGGGAGGAGCGGTATGATAATCTTAGGACAATCCAACATGTTCTTTGATTCCCCAAACTTTTTGAAATGTTGTCCAAGTGAATGTGATGGATGCAAGAGGTGTAGTTCCTTGGACATGTTGTGTCATAGAAGACCGTGGTCGTGGACCTGTCAATGATTGAAGGAGTTATTTCTTGGTTAGCACCTAGAAACATGTTAGATATTGACATAATTATTATTCATGGATTCTACTATTGGAGATTCATTCCTGATTTCTCTCAACATCACCGCCATTGACAACCTCGACTAGGAATGACCCGAACATTCTGTTGATTTAATTTTTCAATGCCACATTCAACTACTTGAAGGGGAAGTTGGTTAGTGCTCCAATGCACCAATTTCTATAGAAAAGGGTGATGTTCTAGGTTTTATATGATTTATCCCATATGGGACTAAGATGTGTGCTGACACAGTTGTTGGGAATGACCTATTTTGGGTCTAGATAATAAAATCCCAATGAACATAACTATTCCAACCATGATATAGAGATACCATCATTCATGGGGGTGGTGATTTTTTTTTGCTGCATTACCTCATTGGGGACAACATTTTGGTCTTCAGTGATTACAAGATATTGAGCTATACCATTTCCTAGTGAGATATAAATTTTAGACTGTAGGGGAGGATAGATTTTATATAGAAGAATAGCTTTGATATATCTTACATATCTAGAAAGGAGGAGGAAGTGTCTAATGATTTGAGTTGGAAGTCCTAGAAGTATGTTGTTTAGGAATCCACATATGCTTGGAAGGCAATGATGGATTTGGGAACTGTGAAATTAGAAGTAGGAATTGACAGAGGTAGATGATATTTGTTTTAGATGATGGTAATGTCTTCTATAATGATGTTGGTAGAGGATTGTCTATGGGGAGACTCATAAGAAGAGGTGATACACAATCACATTCACCATAGTGATTTTTTGCAGTGTTGTTCAGTGGATGTTCAGATTCTGATACAGATCCATTGAAGGGTTTTTTCCAGTAGCGATGTGTGGGAGAGTCCTATATGAGTTTCATTGATAACCCTTAGCGATATACCATAGATTTTCCATTATGTACTTTGGACTGGGGATGTTATTTATGTGGCCCATGAAAATAGGTGTATAGGCAGAGTTTATGGTGATGTGTATAGTGTTCTTACACGTGAAGGCAATGCACCATGATCCCATAGATCTTTTGAAGCCTATATATTTCATGAAGTGGATGTGGGATTAAATATTTAAGGATTTAATAAAAGGTTTAACATGATCTCAAGGAGGTTACGATTCCATCAAGGTTTTAGTGGATCGATTGAGGAAATCATATCACTTTATAGGAATTAAGGATTTGGGTGCAGTGGTTTCCTTACAAGGAGGTATGTGTATGAGGTTGTGCAATGGAATGGATTTAAGAGATAAATTTCTTCAAATCAGGATACCTATTTTACATCACCATTCATGAGGGATTACAACATTATTTCAGCACTCAATTATTCCTTAACACTGCCATACTCTTTCATATGATTTGAAAGAAAGTGAAGAGCATCTAAATGGGAGAGGACATATTGCATGAATGTTTTATATACATAGGTGGATCTTGGGTGTGACACAATCCCTTGGATGATTTTCCTTATATTAATAGATGAACTCTCCCATTAGCATTCCCTCATTTGAGGATTTATGAAGGTGTTTATGTTTTTTATATATGTGTTCGATAGAGATTGGGGAAACAACTGATCTTGGTCTGTAGGTAGTGTCGAGAAAGACACAGAAGGTGCATCTGTTTTGTGAGAGGATGAATGTAGAACATGACTGACATAGTTTCTATGTTGGTCGAAATAGGGGGTCCTTAGGGTTCGTGGTTAGGGAACAAGTGTTTATAATAATTTCCCCTCGACGTGGTCAGATGTGGTATAACAAGTGAAGTGAGATTTCCCCGAGGTTTATAACACCCTTTGAGGTGTCAGGATACTTTTTGGAACCACCACCAAAGTTAGAGAATGTCCACAACAACATTATTGTCTCTCAGCTTTGTTGGTATCATCCTAATTAATCTCAATTCACTTAATAGGGATATTTGGAGGTTGACAATGACATGAAATTTTTTGAGTAGAAATTAGTGATATATGATCCTCAGTAGAGGGTGATACATTGATGGAACATTCCCATTTTTCATGTTTTTTGGACTGATAATATTCTATAATAGAGTACATGGGAAATAGAGATGAAGATGATTTCCCAGTATCCAATGTTGTTTTAAGTATTTCCTTGATATGATTGGCCTTGTAATGTGATGTTTTAACCTTGTTTTCTATGAGATGAGTTGTTTAATTATTTTTTAATTATTTATGTATTCCCGATGTGTGTGAAATGGTGGGCCAGATTCCTAATCAAGAAGTACTAATTCATATGTGATAGAACCCATGTGGGTGAGTCCATGCCACCTAGAGAAGATAGTTTCTTGACATATATGTGGGAATTACCAGATTATTTTGTTTAGGATTTTTTTTAAACATATGTTGTGTACATTTTATCCTTTGGGCTAGAATATGTAAGAGGATTCATGGATGTTTCAGTTTCACTTCATTTTTCAACCAGCACAAGGTTTTTTATCATTGAACCATGATTTTGGTAGCTGTATTTCAATTAGAGTAATTTCCATAGAAGGTATATTAATGGGATATTATTCTGACCCTGATTTCATCATGGTTGATTTTTTATTCAATAGGGTGAGATTAGTTTGAGAGGTATCTGATATAATGTATTTGACCGTTCTAGTCCTTTTGTTTGTCATAATATAGTGTTTCATGAGTTCTACTGAGAATGACGAATTGCATAGGTAGTTTTTCCAAAGTTAATTTTTTTTTTCAACAGTATCACATCTAATGGGTGAGTCATCAATTAGTGAGTTATGAATAGTTATTTAAAATTTTGACTCACCCTAGTTACTCACAACACATTCTCAAAATGGTGATTCAAGAATGGTAAGTCGCTAACAGTCAGTTAGGACCAGTGACTCGCACTTGCAAGAAAGGAATGGTAGGTCACTGATAGAGATTTAGTACCGGTGACTTGAAATAGTGACTCACAGATGGTGGGTCGAAACAGTGAGTTTTGATGCTGAATTATCTAATAGTGACTCACTGAATGGTAGCTCACCAAATGGTGACACACTAAACGGTGTCTCACCGAACAGTGAATTACCATCAGTAGATCATCACCAAGAGATCTCAGTTGTTACTTTCCCAACGATGTGACACACAATGATGCCTCACCCACCAGTGAATCCCAATTGTGACTCACCCATTGTTGAGTCATCCCCAAAATATTTTCAAAACCCCTACATTCTCCAGTTTTTTTCAATTTCACCGTTTAATTTTTAATTTGACATAAATTCAAATTAAAACTATATTTAAATTTTTTGAATCTATTTCATGTTAAATAGGCCAAGTTATATAATTTTCTAAAATCGTGAGTCATCTAAACAACCTAACCACATGGTCTTGGACAAGATATTATTTTTATATATTTTGAAACTATTACTCTGATTTATATAAGATTTATCCTTTCTAATGACATGATACATTATTACTTGTACATTTCAGTATACTCTTAATTCTAGGAATCAAAGAGCCTTTATTCCCTATGGTTCCATGCTTCTATGTTTCATCCTTGGATCATGTTTCCATGTAGCGTTGTGCACCCCTTTTGGTGAAAATAATAGGTGTTTACCTCATGTTTCTTGATGTAGGGATCCCTTAATCTATCTTATTTTAGTATCATTCAGGGTGGGTGTACAAATGTTTTCTATGTGAATGAATTTGAATACAAATTTAAAAAATATATTTCAATCAGTTTGAAGCCAATAAACAATCGATAGGGAAAAGTGATGCATGCTTATGTTTCATTGTTTTTTTAATATTTTGATCCATATGGTCTATATAAATACTAAAAATCATTGTATTTAAATGTATTGGTTTGTAAACTATGGATGAATTTTTATGGACATTTGTTGAGGTAGTGTTGAACAACTATATATATATACATTCAATTTTTTTTCAATGTATATCCTGTTAATTAAATGAATGACTTAGTATTGAACCTTCTCTATGATTACCCAAGAACTATCATAGTGGAATTAAATAATGCCTATTTTCTAAATATGAATACATTCTACCTTTTTCAGTATGGGTTTGTGTTGTGTGTTTTTTTATCTTTCATGCTCATTTTGTTGTTGTGTGGGGTTGTGTTTGTGAGAATGATACCATGGTGGAGTAGTTCGGGTGGTATAATGGAATCTAAAGTTGATATATTTACTAATTATTGAATTGATGGATATTTTTTTAGAAAATGGGCTACAAGTTTGGGTTTTCATTTTTTATGATTTTGGGTGTGATTGGTATACTATTATTATACATAAGTGCTGTCATGTTTGGTTGTGATGTGACCTATTGTGGGGTTTGGCTATGTTTTGAGGGGGTTTTTTATATGATTGTTTTGGTGTAATTTCTTTTAATAATAATGATGGCAGTGGTTTGTAAAGGTGTTGAATGTAGTGGAAATATTATGTGAGTTTTCTTATTGTGGTTATTTTTTCTCTGTGTGGTTTATACTGTGTGGATTATTGTGCGATGTGATTATTTATTTCCTCATATGTGATGGAATAAATAATGGATTTGTTAATAAAGAATGATAATATTTGAAATGAGATGGTAGGGGATATGTTTTGAGTTGTGTCTTTTTTTAAGTGGATTTGATTTGTCAATTTCAGAAGTGGCTATTACTTGTGTTGATAAATAGATTTACAGATAGTAGAAAAATAGGTTTTTTGGGGTGGGTTTTTGTTTGGTAAGAACCCATATGTTTGGATTGAGTGTTTGATACTAAATATATATAACCGTATTTTCCTTATATTTTCTATACACACCACACCCTCATTGAGAACTATGTGAAAGACACCCCCATTTTCACAGGGGACTGTGAATTTTCACAACATCCAGGTGGAAGGATAGATGGATGGTTATAGTGTCTTACATGCTCCCTATTCTAGTAATTGGTATCCCAGGATTCATTGGGCATGTTGTGGTGAGGTTGTGAGGCCCATGTTTCAGTGGGCGAGGAATTATTTCCCAGGTGTCTACAGAATCAGATGTGGAGTGCTGTCAGGTATCTTTGGGTTGTTGTATTGTTGTGTCCTAGGTTCCTGTTAGTAAGATTTTCTAAAATTATCATTCCCATGTTACATGTCGAGATCTGACACACTAGAGAGTGCAGGTGGGATGTGATGATGGGTATGTGGGAGAGTGTGGAAGTTCCAGGACATTTTCTGTTAGGGTATGATCAGTTAAGTTGTTGGATGAGGTACGAGGAAACCAATCATTGATTTTATTATTATATTAATTTATATGACATGCATTTTTTGGTGAGAATTCCTCAGTGATAGAGGGATGTCTTTTATTACTTCTTAGATGCTATTTGATTAAACTATTTTCTCCATGGTGGAAAAGTATGCTTCTCCCAACTGGGCATGAGAGACTTATGTTTTCCTAAATAAGTATATGTGTATGCTCACCATACATATAAAACATAATTTATGGTTTCCTGGAGGAAAATGTGGACCATGCTGGGAATTACTAGCTCTAATGTTGGGAAGTTGTCACATCACTGTGAAGCCTTGTTTTTGTTATTTACTTTGTTTTTTATGTAATTGAAGAATTTAATTATTAAATATGCATGTGCGGTGGTTTTTGTTTTCTTTTATATATGTCTAGTATTTTTTGTGGTTAATATAACATATCACTGATGCTTGGTTACTATAAAGATGGAAATGCATCCCATTTTCATAGAATTTTTTACTGTTGGTGTTGGTGGCCACCCTGGGGCCTATAGGAGGTGGGACCTTGGGTTCATTATCATTCTTCCTTCATGTCCACTTTAGGAGGGAAATATTTTCTAGGAGGGTGTGATAGTCAATCATTTCTTATAATTGCATATTTTTTAATATTCAAATTAAATAAAAAATTATAAAATTAAAAAAAAATTATATTTAATTATATTCTATTAATTGAGAAAACTATATCAATATAATGTTCTCTGAAATGGAAAACTGACCCGAAAATCATATGTTTAGAGGACTACCTCCTCTTGTAGATAAAAAATTTGGATTCCATGAACATATCACATGTTTGGTTTTACTGATTAATTTAATGTAGAAATATTATATTCATGAATTATATTTTAGTATGATAAGGATATATTTCATTAAATTTCTTACCATTTAATCAATTGAAGAACGATAATGTTGTTGGAGCATATGTTTGGATTACTAAAACCATGAAGTGATGAGATTAATTTTTCCTAACCATATAACTTGGATTATATATATATCTATATTTTAAAAAAATACTATATTATGTATTACACAATTTATATTTTTAAATTATAATATAAAACATATATTTTATCCATAATTACGAATTAAAAATAGAAATATGAATAATGGGTACGTAAGAACTAACATCTGCATGGTTAAAACATATTTCAATTTTTATAACCACAATTTGAAGTTTGTTTAAAAATTAATATTTATTTATAAAAATTATAATTATATCCTAACTAATATTCATTTCATTTTTGAGTAATGACCTCATTTACCATTGTTATCCTACATATCTATTTTTGACATAGGAGTTATATGATGCCACAACATCTAACATGATCCTAATTTATTTAATAATTTTTAACAACAAAGTAAAAATGAATAAAAAATAAGAATAAGGTACATTATATAATAATTTATTAATAAAGGTTTGTTATCAATGATGTTAATGAATGTACATGTAGAGTTAGACTCACAATATTAGAAATTTATTTAGAATTTATCTATTAATGCTCCCCTTTCCATATACATTTCTTCTATGTCCATTTTTTTTAAAAAAATATTATAAATGGATATATATGGACATCAAATAATTATATGGTAAATTTCAAGGATATTTTTTCATTTTTTCATTGTTTTTCAAAGAGATTTTTTGTCAGGAATATTTGTGAATTATTTATAAAACACCAAAAGATTATTCTATTTTAATGTATACAATCATAAATAAGTTTTTTACCATTAGAACCATTACTTTATATTTTTATTAATTTAAAATATTTTATATAATAAAAATCCCTTATCCCACTTTGTTCTACGTATTTGATTTTTTAAAATGAATTTTTATATGGAAATGGAATTTGATATATAAATTTTGTGTACATATTTTTTCAAAATATTTATTGAATGATTTTATAAAAAATGGATCAAGAATATTTTTTTCTGCTATATGGATCATGAAAATAATATATGATAATGTTTGTCCCTATTATATATCATGATGATTTGTGAGACCGATATAGCTTA
The DNA here is from genome assembly GCA_963277665.1 of Viscum album. NCBI lineage: Eukaryota > Viridiplantae > Streptophyta > Magnoliopsida > Santalales > Viscaceae > Viscum > Viscum album. Next base: position 1,065,618,995 of record OY728140.1, read on the forward strand.
TACAATGGGTGTTTCCATATATCCCTCCAATGAGTTGAGTAATTAAATTTAGATTCATCTATAGTGTTATTATTTTATATTAGGTTTATATAATATTTTTATAAGGGTTCTATGAATATTATTTCCTATTGTTAAAAAATTAATTTTCCATACATTTTTTTTGTGTTATCATGGAAATATTTTTATTTAAAAAGATAATCAACGATTATTCCACTACAGAATAAATTTATATGTTTTTATGAAAAAAAATTTCATGGGTCGTAATCCTTTTTATGATACATCAATTAATTTGAATTTAAATTTGTGTTTTTATTATAATCAAATTTAAGAATAACAACGGGGAGAATATATGGTTGCGTTAGAAAGTAAATAAAATATTTGAGGAAATGGTTTATTTAGATAACAAATAAAATTTATTTTGGGACCACTGTTATAAGATGGACTAACATGTTTCTTTTATCATTTTATTACAAATTCTAGTAATTTTATTATCATACCAAGATTACATATTTTTTCCAAAGGATTAGTAGTGTGCAATAAAAACGAATTGAAACTCATAGCCATGAACATTTTTCATGAAGTGACAAAATTATTCTTTTTAATTTTTTTATGTTAATAATGGATTGTTAATATATGTTTCCACTTATTGATATATTTGTTAACTATGTTTTTTTATTTCATAACTCTCAAAAACTCTATGCTGTAATGATAATTTAGAATTGAATAAAGTTAATTCTACTATTATGTCAATAGAATATGAAATTATTAAGGCATTATCATAATTCCAAGACTCATGTATCCACTAAATATAATTTTGATAATATTCAAAATTTATCCTAATGTAACATGAATCAAATTCTTTAGAATACTATCCAACATTAGTTTCCATACAGAATTAATTAAATTGATGTCTTCCAATATAAATATGAATTTACTAACTTGAGTGTTACACTCGCTAACAAATTTACAGTACTATTATACATCCTAAATATTATTTATGAAATTTAATAAAAAAATTAGTAAGTTTGTAATACCTAATTTTTTTATATTAATTTTCCATAACAAATGCATTACATTCCATCAACTAAGAGAGACCTAAAAATTGAACGGTGAGACTTCATATACAATTTCATATGGTTTATTTTTCATCTACAACTCATAATTATTTTGAAAATAATGGATTTTATAAATAAATATAGTGATTATATCATAAATAAAATTCTAAAAATAATAATTTTCATATTAAATAATTCTTTCTATTCATTTTTGATAGCAGATTGTTAATTATGTGTTTGTAGGAACTACCATATCTATGAGAGACGAAATTCATTTTTCATCACCACTAATCATTAATTCTTCCTATACTAAATTTAATGAGGATATATGATCTTTATGATAAATTGTTTCTATCGTGTATCAATTAATTTAAATACCAAAAATTTACCCCTCTACAGAATTAGTCATTTTAACATGTAAACATTGTGGTTGATTTAACCACCTCTTTAAATGATGATATAATGAATTTTTCTTAAATGATAATAAAATTTTATTGAAATTAAATACCATATAATAATGTTATATTTATTTTTATGTTATTTTAATGTTTTGGGAAATTTTTAATTATTTTTAATATATAACATTTCAATCATTAAAGAAGACAAAAAAAGTTCATCTGGATTTCCATTTTTAAAATATATGTTCAGGATTGTAAAAAATAAAAAAATGAATGAAATAATAATTGAAAATTTTTATTATTAAATCATAATTTATCTTAAAATAAATAATGTGAATCATATTAGTGACCATCAATCCCTTATTCATGAATTTTGTTTGATTGAAACAATAGAGTTCTCTAACTCCAGCTAACAAAGAGAAAGTCCAACCTATTAATATATTCATAGTATATTGATATAAATATAATTATAAATAGAATATTATATTAATATTAAGGATTTGATATATTTAAGTAAGATATATATGTTTACTATACCATTGGACAGAGCATGATCTACTAATAATAAATTAATTTTTTTTGGACTTTCATCTCATCTTCTGATCATTGACACTAATATGGGACTATTCACCATGTATTATTTTTGCAGTGTATATATTTCTTATATGGTATATAATATCCTGAATTATATTTCAATAATGTTATCATAATTTCAATATTAATTGCTCTATTTCAATGACATTTGACTCAAATGGTTATAGGGTTACAAGGGTATTCCTAGTCTCAATTCTGATCATTTTAGTCATATAAAATTTTGTGAAACATGATTTCTTTATACAGTGCATATTCAATAAATGAGTTAATTATAGTCACAAACAATGTATTTAAATGGATATAATATCCCAATAATTCTCCAACATTCACTTAATTATTAATTAATTTGTTCAACTATACAATGGATATTAGGTAACTTAATATTCATTTAATCAATTATGATCATTCAATTGAACTTATTCCATTGAATTTACAACCTGTTTGACTATGGTGTTATTATGTTGAATTATCTCATTGTTTTTGGGGATATGAATTCCATCAACATAATTCCCTAGCATAATATTTCTCACTTTGTATATTTTTCCCCTAATGAGTATTATTTACTCAAATATCATTCTCCAAGTTATACTAGTTTATCATGAACGTTGTTATATATTTATTGATTTATTCCATAGTAATAGGTTATTTAATTATTAATATAATACATAACAATCATTTTTTGGAAAAAATATGGTTTTATTAATCTTTTTACAATGATTACTTTCAACAAAAGTAATTTCGTGTACATAAAAAGAACATTTCATAATAAATTTTTTAATATTGTGGATTTACATTTCAGAAAAATAATTTATTTAATTTTCAAGGATACTTTGTTTCTAGTTATATTTAAATGTTATTGTGTTCATAATATTTCATTTTAAATCTTCAATATTTACTTTTAAATGGGATATGCAGGATTTTACTTTATTTCAATGTTATAAATTTTTTTTATAAGACCATTTAGTTTTTCACTTCAATTTCAAGAATTATTTTGAAAATAATTTAATCTAATGGGTTTAATTAGTAATGTTTTATCATCTAATATATATATTTATCAATTTAGTCATTTATCTCATTATAAATTCAATTTGAAATTGGATATTTTTCTTGATATTTATCGAAGTATTCTTTTTTATGAGAGTGTTTTTGATTTATGAAATCATCATTATATGATTTCCCTATTATAAATGGGGTATATTCCTTAGGAATCTTCCATAATTTTTCTTAATATGGATATTTATTTCATAATTGAATTATTTTATTAGCTATAAACGCAATACCTAATACCCTATGAACATATCATTTAAAAGATTTATTGGAATATGATAATCAAAAAATTATAAATATTTATTTGTAGTGAATATATTGACATTATTGTAAACTATTTACTAATAACACAGCCTGATTATGTTTTGAATTTTCATATTTTTTATCAATTAGATACACATATTTTTCCATTTTTAGGTTCATAGGTAATAATATAAAATATCTTGATAACTCTGATTGTTAATGCATTAGATATAAAAATGTGATTTGCGGGTCCCAAAATTATTTTCCGCCTCAAGGCATCGATGGGTCTTATGAGAAATAGTTTTATAGAATTTTATTTATTCCTCACCCATATAAAGATATTACTGTGGAACAAGGTCATGATGACATGTTTGGATATATAAAATTATTCATTACATAAGTATCAGATCTACATTTTTGAAATCCAAGTTTTTAATTTTTATCATGGATATAGTATTCTATATTATTTAGTTGAACATAAAATTAATCACATAATTTATTCATTACATGTTATAAATTTTATGATTATTTTTCTAACAACATTAGTTATATATTTCTTATATTGTTCATTTGGGATCCACTCATTATTATATTTAAATTAACCAGGTTATGATTTATGGTAGTACATGTGATATGACATGTATGATCAAAGGTTAGGTATTTTTTATTGATGGTAAGTACATATTATTGGTTAATTACATTCATATTTAGTATAAAAAGTAAAATATTAATTAGTTGAAAAATAAATAGAGTATATTAAATTATATTTTTTAAAATTATATGATACTCAATACCATAATGGTCTTGGTATTTATGGTAACACAATGTTTTATTTAATTTATGAAATTATGGAATTGTTATGTCTATCAATATATATTGGTTATAGAATGCATTATTAAATGTATTTATATATAACTAGATATAGGAGTGTTTGATTGGGTCATCACAATATCACTATAAAATATTTAGTTTCCTTCATACTAGAGAACTATAAAACAGTTACAAGAATATTAAAAAACATTAATTTAAAAAATCAATATTATTCCAATAAAATTACACTTTTCCAACCTAATGAAGGAATTTTTTTTAAATAAAATTAATTTAACATAACCCACATGAAGATTCAAAAAATAAAACCCATATATATAATATATAAGTAATATTATTCTTGATTTCTTTTGAAAATGGAGACATATGATTGGGTGAGATTAAATTCTCAGTATATGTATGAATAAGAGAAAATAATAGAATATCATAAGTTCCCATAATATGAAAATGTTGGTTTTAAAACACATTCAAGGTGAAATTTCTTAAAAATTAATATTCTTCCCAACGATACATATAAGGTAAATAACAACCCTTGGAATAAATATTTTAATATAAAATAGAGGTCAATAATATTTATTGAGGAGAATATATCATCAGAATTAAAATTTGGAAAAAATGTATGGACTAAAACTAAGTATGGAAGCCATATAATAATTCATGGTAAAATTACATTACCATAATAAAAAATTGTGTCATGTATTACTCCGTGTTTCCCTATAATATTTCATTCGGTATCATCATATGATTTTAATAGTTCATTGAGCAGCAAAACCCATTTCCCTTAATTGTATAACGAGTAATTTGAATTTCCTAATTCATGGGACAAATATATAAGGTTTATTCATCAAATAATGAGGATTGATTAATTAATTTAAAAACATGATATCAATCATTTGATATATCATGAAAATACCAACGATTGAGAATGCCTTTCACATCATTTCTAAATAGTATCAAAAATCATAAAATCAATTTAGATAATTTGAAACAAAAAATTCAATATCAAATATGTTGTACAAAATATTTTATATAAGTATCATTAAATTTACATGGTTAGAGGTCAATTATTTTATGGTATCGAGGAAAATGGAAGTGAAATTATAAAATGGATTTTTATAAATCCAATGAAACAAGTTTGTATAAGAATATACAACTCAATTATAAATCATGTTAATTGGTGTATAAAGTTGAAATCAAAAAACAATATTTTAATTAAATTATAAATATTAATCATTGTAAAGAAGTGATAATAATGATATGAAAATTGTAATGAAATAATAAAAATAAAAATATGAGGAATGAAATAAAATTATTTATTCTTAAAATTAATTAAAAATATCTTATAAAATAATGATTTATTATAATAATTTGAATTTTATTTTACTTGGAAAAACATTCAATGAGGTAAATGAAGCTTATTTTATAAAATACAAATTTCATCATGAAAATCAATTCACAAGGATGGCGTTGAAAAAAATTTATTTTTCATATCTGTGTAATGATTTCTAAAAATTATTCATGTTGAATGTGTTAAAATATAATTTTTAAAAATTATGTAATGAAATTAAATAAAAAAAATAAAATTACTAAAAAAAATTATATATTTCAAATAACATTCTTAAACAAATATAATTACATTATATGTAGACATAAATAATACCAATCATAACTAAAAGGAATTATCAGTTTCACTAATTGGAATACTTTTATTTCAATTATTAAAAATGGAAATGGAATGATAATAAGGTATGTACTACTAAAACATAATTTGAAGAGAAGTATGTAATTGTAAAATTTTATAAAGATAACACATGAATCATATAATAAGGGTCTTTGATATAATCAATAATTAAAACAAATTGATAATGGAAATTAAACAGTTATTTATTTTATATCAATATCATCATAGTACCACAATGGAAAAATAAAGAAATTGAAATATATAAACCATAAATATTTATTTAATACTGATATAATATTTCATCTAAAATATAAAGAATAATATATTGGAAGTGTGTTTTTATTATAAAAGATATATCAATGAAGGATATTTGATATAGAAATTTTATTACATACATTGTAATTTTTTTAATAAGATACATTTTTTGAGGATTTAAAGAGATAAATATGTTAAACATCAAGAAAAGGAACTAAAATATTTGAAAATCATATAGTTGATGAAACCAAACATTTATGGATGAAGCATATGAATTAAGGTTTTAAATTTATGGTTGTAATTTAACTTAATAATTTCAATTATAATATAGATTATGTATGAATCAATTTATATGGAAAAAATAGGGATTAAATGAAAGGAAGAAACCAGGAATTCAATATTTTTATCATATAAAAATTAATTAAGTAAATATTTGAATCGCATAAATGTAATATATTATATGGTATAGTGCTTATATAATGGAATTAAAACTCATAAAATGAACTCTTTACATGTATATCAATTTATTGAAAAAACATATGACCACATATAAGTATATTTTCTATGAACATGGCCCTTTTGACATGCGTAGATGTATGAAACTATGCTTTCCTTAATTATCTGATAAATTTTTTAAAAATCCATGTTTTTATATATTATCATGGAAATAATATTCTCCATTTTTTAGTAGAAAAATAAATTATTCTAATAATTTATTCCATCTTTACTATATATTGTAGGATTATTTTTTAACATATTTAGTTATATATTTCTCTTATTTTTCATTTGAGAACATCTCATTATTATATTTAAAGCACACAGATTATGATGAAATGTAGTAAAAGTGATATTTTAAGTACAATAAAATGTGTGGTAATTTTTTTGTAGATGTTCAAGATATATTATAGATTAATTAGTTTCATATTTAGTTGAATAATTAAATTTTAATTAGTTTAACAATACATGGAAATTAAAAATAATAAATCTTTCATTTTTAACTAATATTTATTCCATAAAGTTGTTGGAATTTAATTTATTGAAATGTTTTAGTTAATTTGTGTAATTATGTAATTATTATGTCTATGAATATATTACTGTTATATAATCCATTATTGAATGTATTTTTCATTGCACAAGAACATGGAGTTTTTTCCCTGGGAATCATAATATCACTAAAAAATATTTATTCATCTTCATACCCAATAGTAATTTTATATTTGTGATAATACAAAAATTAATTAACCAAAAATACATTTTCATTCACAAAAAATAGAAATTTTCTATCAAAACCATGGATAGATTTTTAAAAATAATGTTTATAATTTCTACCAGAAAAGTTTTAAAAAATGAAACCCATCTATAAATTATATAAGTAATAATCATATTCATAACCTAGGAAATGGAAGCATGTTAGTGGGTAATTTTATATTTTCATTATGGTCGGGAATATGAGAAAAAAATAGGATATCATATGTGTAAATAATAGGAACATATTGGTTTTAAAACATAGTAAATGTAAAATTTTATATCAAATAATATTCTACCCAATATTATAGAGACAATATATAATGGCTCATAGAGTAAGTATTTTGGTATAAACATAAGTTAGTAATCATGATCCATGAGAGAATAACAAAAGTTTAAACATTTAAAAATTGTGTATGGCCTAAACCTATGTATAGAAACCATATAATATTTCATTTTTAATTACCAATTCAATCATAAAAAAGTAGGTATTGTATTTCCACATGTTTCCCAAAAATAGTGTAATGGGAATCACTCTTTGTTTCTACTAGTGGATCAAGCATAAAAATAAATTATTATAATTATCTAATTAGATAAAATAATTACATTACGCATTGGATGGATATATATAGTATTTACATCCAATAATGGTGATCCACTCTTTATTTTATTACATGTTATCAATCATTCACTATATCATGAAAATAGTAAGGAATGAATATGAATTTAATCAATTTTCAGAATTATATTTCCTATCAAAAAATCAAAAATAGATGATTTGAGACTAATAATTTTATATCAAAAAAGAAGTATAAAATATTTTGTAGAATTATAATTACAATTACATAGTAAGAGGTCAATAATTTTAAAGTAGTAAGGAAAATGGAAGTGAAATCATAATGTTGATTTTTATAACTACCGAGTAACATGTTCATTAAACAACATACACGTCAATTCAAAATTGATTTAATGGGGGCATAACAAAGAAAAAAACCATAATTTAAATAAAATTGAAAATATATAATCTTTGTAAATTAGTGATATTAATGATAATAAATTTGTAAATAAAAGAAAAATATACAAATTTTTTGAGGAAAATAAAATTATTAATTATTCTAAAACACGAACAAAATTTTTAAATTGAAGAATTCATATATCATTGATAAAATGATTTTATTTTAAAAATCATTCTTAAATATAAATAAAAAATAATTATTTAAAAATGCAATCTTATAATGATAATTCATTCACAAGATAGATATTGATAAATATTCATTCATATATGTTATTAATGATTAACAAAAATGATTCCTTTTGATTGTCATAAAATTTAATGTTAGAAAATTATTTAATGAAATTAAAAAAAATATTGATGTATATAAAATAAAATTCTTGAAACAATATAATGAATTTATATATGGATTGAAAATTTTACTATCGTAATAATAAAAAAATATCATTTTCACATAGGGGAATTCATTTAGTTCATTTATTAAAAAATGTAAATGTAATGATAAAAAGAAATTTAAACTAAAATATAACCATTGAAGAAGTACATAATTGGAATATAATAGAAAAAATAGTAGACCCATATAAAAAGGCACTATAATATAAAAAATCTCAAAATAAAATTGAAAATAGAAAAAAAACAAATATTAATTTTAAATTTTTTTGATTATAGTACTTAAATTAAGAGAGAATTAAATTGAAATATTAATACCATGAATATATAGGTAATAAGGGTGTAATATTTAAATTAAAATATAAAAATACCATATATTGGATTTGGGTTCAAAATAAAAAATGTATCTCAAATAATAATATTTGATATAGGAGACTTATTAATGACATCATAGATTATTTTATTATGATTCATTGATGTAGGTGTTAATGAAATAAGAATGAGAATCATTAAAAAAATATAGGAATTAATTTTTTTAAAATAATATCATTGATGAAACAAAATATTCAAGGGTGATGCTTAAGAATAATGGATTTAAAATTATGAATTTAAATTTTCTTAATAATAACAACTATCTCATTATTAGTGGGTGAATCAATGTATAAGGAAAATAGAGAGATTATATGAAATGAAGATATAAATCTTTATTTATTTTATTCATGTAAAAATTAAATAAGTAAATATTTTAATAATATAAAAGTAATGTTTTTTATTTTATGAATCATGTATCAATGATTTACAATAGAGAAAAATAACTCATTCCATGTATTTAAATTTATTCAGATATCATATGTCCTCATATATAATAAACATAGTGTCATTAATTGTGTTTTCCCCATCATGATATAACTCTTTTTAGTCAGGGCTAGAAATGCTACTATGACTTATGTATGCCTTTTCTAATTCTAAAGTGAGAAAAAATATATCTTGTGTCTATGGTAGTAATATAGGGAGACTATACCCAAATATCAGAGTGTGAAAATAAACATATGAAAAAATTAAATACCATGAATTTTATAATCCAATAAATAATGATGAAAAAATAAACAACTTATATTAAATATAAATTTTCAGTAATGTATTCGTACATACTCAACATCTAACCACCAACATGGTCAGTCATATATACAAATAAATTAAATTAAATTACATTTCAGGGATCTAGTTAATTCTCAAGACTCACCAAATCATAATACTCAATCCCTTTGAAGCTATTTAATAGAATAATCCATTATAAAGCCTCTTTAGAACCTGAACCTAGGAAAAATATGATCTTCTCAGGTACCCATGTTCTATGGCCACATATGAAGTGTGTGAGTACAAATCATTAATGCCCCACAAAATAATGTCACATACATAACTTATAATATGGTACATATATGTTATATAATTAGTCAAATAAATAAAAAACTAACATAAATTGAATTAAAATAATCAATCAATGGGAGCTAACATAGTACCTAGGATCAACCCAAACATGAATCGATAAATGTTGTAGTGTCTCAGACCATGTAAGAGAATCATGAAGAACAATATAATATGAAATCCTAATGCACAAGGATGCTATCCTTAGTTTTGTAGTTTTCATTTGGAATAATCCAATACCTAGGGAATGCCCAAAATATATATTTTAATGGGATTAGGATAAATAGGTGATTCTCATTAAGATAAATGTGTGCAATCAATAGTCAGCAGGCGTAACAATAGAAATTTAGGGTGATTACACACAAAAAAAGTAGTATTGGGATCAAAAAATGAATCCACAGGGGAATACCCTGGGAAATCATAGAGAATGATATTTAATAATAAAATACAATGGTGGTGGAACTAGGAACGTCAGTAATATCAAGTTTAACTAAATAATCCCTTAGGATAAAAGTGGGAAAACATTTCGTTTCACTGTCATTTATCGACTCCATTGAGGTAAACCTTATAATTCATGTTAGATAATATAAATAGTCACCACATAAAAGGATGATCTTGTATAGTTTATTTGTATTATTCTCAAGAACCAACTCTTTGGGGTTGATGCTAATTATTTAGAAAATTTATTTTATTAAACTCTTATATGAACCCATGGATGTAATTATTGGATATGCATGTAAATTAATGGATATTTTGTCCTCATGATGGCAACCCAAGGATAATCACAATCATCATGAATCATAATTAATCTATATTAATAGTCTTATGTGATCCAAAATCATTCGGAGTCTTCACTAATCATAATGAGGCAATTATAATAAATTCATAATTGTTAGTCATAACAGTCACATCCAAGGGGGAGAACCTATGTGGTCTCCATTACACAACTCATTCTAGATATATAAAAGGCATATTAGTCATCTCATATATAATAGAAATGATTAAGGGGTAGATTATCTCTAGAAATTCTATGGATCTCAATATATGCATGCATTGACAATGTTGGCATATACATACACATGAGATGTCCTGAAGTATATTACCTTACCACATCATCCTAGGTCTATCTCCATAAAAAAATATTTTATCAATTTATAGAGGGTGTACCTACCCTTGTAGTCACATATTAGTTGTAGAGGAGCACACACCCTCTATCATCAAAACTACCCCTCATGATATAAGTCATCGTATGGTCCCATCATGCATAATTAGTAGGTCATCCATATCAACATAGTACATAGATCTATAATAGGGTATCTAATGTATCCTACAATTGATAACTAATTATATTTATTTAACTTAATTAAATCCCTATTATTCTATTCATCTCAAGAAATATATTTACAATCACATCCTCGACCATCGATGGCCATGTTTACTGTGTCAGTGTACATTGTTCCATCTTGGGACATAACACATGTTTTAAAAATTGTCTTACATTTTAATTAAAAATATAATTTAAATATATATTTCCATTATTTATTTCAACATTAGTGGTTATGGAATAGATTACATTAAAAAAATTGAATACATAATAACAAATGGGTATGTATGTTGGCCCACCTACCTCATTTTAGATATATATTCAATTTTTTGAGAAGATTTATCATCTTCATTAAATCCCTTCAATGAAAAACTAGCCATATCCCATCCACATCAAATCATACCTTAAAAAATAAAACATAATTTTTTTAATGATTTATGATTAATGAATAAAAATACAATTAATATTCCTATTTAATACACCAGGTAATATATTACTTATAACTCAACTGGGTCACTCACTGCATTTAAACTACATCCAAAAACAAGAAAAGGTATTTTAGGATTCTCTAACCACCCACTCGAAAAGACTAAAAAAAATTCTAATGGAAAATTATTTTAATTTTGTCAAAAACCCTTCAAATCCATATATAGGAAAAAATCCATCATATAAATGTGTGAAGAACAATTTTTCATATAATAGATTTCTATTATCCCATGTCATAAGAAAACCCACATAAAAATATAATGATTCCACTATGCTCTAATGGAATGGATTCAAAAACCCTAAATTAATTAAAAAAAATCAGCATCCCACAATGATGAAAAATGAATATTGGAATTAATTTAAATATTTACCTTATATTTCCACTAAATAATAATCAAAAAACAACATAGATGCTGGTGAATGAGAGTGAGAAAATGGGGATTGGAACAGTTGTCCAAATTATACTTCCACAAATATATAAGTCCCTAAAAAATGAATATCCATGTTTGGAAAAATAATATTTAATATTTTATTAAAAACACAACCCAAAACACCGTTAATTATATATCCGCCTAATTCACAACATGGAAATAATGAGGAATTGGTGTATCCCATTTGAAAAACCAATTTCAAAGTTTGAATAATGGTTCATTCAGATAGTGGAACATGTAAAAATATTGAAAAACTCACTAAAGGGTAATTGTCTTGTGGTTAATTCCACAATTAGGTCATTAATGGAAAATTTCATGTTCCTTGAACTGTGAACACATCATTAATATTTTGAATGTATCATTCATATAGGAAATGGTTTCTATCTATAAATTTCAGATGTCATACCTCTAGACCATTATCCAATGTTTTGTCGAGCAATATTACATCATATTTGGTCCTAAACCATATCCGAAAGATTACCCATAATTTTTCAAAGAAAATGGAATTTATCTCTGAGCCACAATATTCATAAAATACCATCTCATAATAACCAATAATTTAAATTATATCAAAATTTTCACAAATCATTTTTGGTATATCCTTACAACCAATTTAAGGGCTTTATTCCACATGGATCAACCCATTGATAATTGAATGATGGTTAATAAAAGCCATTTTAAATAGTGAATATATATATATATATATTAATTAGAAATTCCATAAAATATGGCTTGAACATATACACATTTCATTTTGGGATGTCTCTCAACTAAAATAGTGATCCACTATGACATTCTCATTAGAGTGGTTCAATAATGAAACCATTTATTATATAACAGTTTCAATTATTCTACATAAAAATTAAAAATACAATGAAATTATAAAATTTAATTTTTTTATTAAACCATTAATGAAATGATTTTCTAATCTATTTTTTATTATACCTTAATAAAAATTATAATTTTTAAATAAATTTTCCATGACTAATATAAATATATAAATCCAAATTTGTTATGAGAATCTAGTAGTAATTTTTTTTAACATTTTCTTCCCTAGAAGTTCATCTCGTCATCTTTTAATCAAATTTATGTATATAACAGTTTCTTTATATGAATTTAATTTAATATAATATTAACAAAAAATAGAATTCTTCTTTTGTTAACTTTATAATTTCAACATCTAACATTATTCTCTAAAGCGTACCCATATTTCTTTCTTGGGGATGTTATTGCTATGAATTTTATTAAATATATTATATATTAAAATAATATGAAGTAAAATTATTTTTATATCATCATATGAAATAATTAATTCAATTAAAATACAGAAAAAATATTGTATATATTGGTTCTGACGTACACTACTACTTTAAAGAAAAAAACATCCAACCACATTAAACCATATCAATGGTTTGAATAATTTATTCAATGTTATAAAAATAGAATACCACTTATTATATAAATAACCAAAAAACATATTGTCATATAATTTTTATTTATTTAGTTTGACATGAAACAAATTAATGGAGGTATATGAAATATTGCTTTGATGTCATTCAATAACGCTTATTATCATAGACATCAACTGCATATATTAATCATTGAACATGGTTTTATATAAAAAACAACACACACATGATATTATATCTAAAATTATTTAAATTCATCACTCAATATATTTATTTTAGTATTCCACTACAATGAAATTAAAACAACAATGTCTCTTTTAAAATAATTAAATTAAAAAAATTAAATATAATTATCTGGATAACAGTTTCTAATACTCATTTTATTGATAAAGGATTTTAAACTCAATATTTCAAAATATTATTCTCTAATAATGTTATAGAATTTAAATTTTTTTGTTACTCTATCAATATATTAAATTTAATTCCCAAAAAATAGTTTGTTCACCTAAGTGACATACAATTTTTTTCAGGATAAATATGTAAAATCTTATAAAATAATATCTCAATATGAATTATCATCTCTTACATAATATGTTAGAATTATTTCATTTAAAAAATTAGTTAAGAAAAATGTATTCTATTTTAATATAGTATTCGTTGGTTGTGTTAAGATAATTATAACATTATGTTTTAATCACCCATTTTATTCATTTATTGTTCAAGCCTAATTTTCTTCTACTCAATTATTTTTATTTAATAACAAATAAAAACCAAAAAAATTATTATTATTATCCAAAAATGATAGAGGGACTCTATCAATGTCTATGATGTATTTCACATGAGTTTTGTGATAATTTTATTGTTTTAGAGTCTAATGATAATGTATTATGAACATGTGATATCCACATGTGTTTTCATTAATATTCCAAGTCATTAGTAATGATATTTTACAAATTAAAATATTTAATTAGTATGAATATTATGAATGTTAATAGAAATTACAGGTGTTTTTACTTAAATAGTATAGAAACTTAATTGAGGATTATATGGAACAGTAATATGTATATATAGAAATTACGATCTTTTATAATTCAGAAAGAGGTAATAAAATTGAATCCTAATGGATAGTCATGTTGGTTAAGAATAATGATGAAAAATTAATAAATGCACACGAGTTTTGTCATGTAATATAATATTATGTATTGGAAAATAGTTGTTTTATAATAGTGGTTTAATACAATGGCATAGCTAATAAAAATAACCAATGTAATAAAAATAGTGAAACCATAACATTAATGATGTTGTAATAGTTTCATGGATGTCTCATAATGGTATTTGAAGGAAATAAATTCGTGTTTAAGAGTAGAATAAATACTTTGAACTGATATGAAACACTGAATTTTAGTTTCAAATGTATTTAAATGGTTACCATAGTGATATATATTAATATTGTTCATTTTTTTAATCTTGAATGATTGTAAATATTTCAGTAAATTGATTCTTTTTATTTTTTTGTTATCCATGAAAAAAATTTAATCTACAATAAATTGATATGTAATGTTTCTTGTGGAATTATTTATTAATTAATATTAATTAATTTTTTGTAATATTATTAATAGTAAAATGTGGAGATTTATAAAAAAATCATCATAATTGTTTTTGTTTTTAGTAATAAAATTTTAAATTATTGATTATTGGGTGAAAAAAATTGAATGTGGAATAAGAATATAAGGGCCATGACATAAGTACATACTAAATTTAATATATATAATATATTTTGATAATTTGATTATAATCTAAGATAACTAGAGAGTAACAAATCATATTATATGTGATAATTATGTAATGGTAAAATCATGAGAAAAACATTAGAGGGTTATTACAAACTATTGTGATAAAATTTCTGATAAAAAAGACATAATTTTTTTAATAGAGACATAAATAATGATGAATCAAAATTTTATAAATAAAATTTAAACCATAACATTAACACTGATAGAGAAAATAAATAGTTACACGAGAATAGTCATATTGGTCGAAATGTTTATTATCATTCCATTTTTATTTGGGGTTGATAAAATATATTATATCATATTTAATTAGATAAAAACCAAAAAACAATGATAACTTGAAACATATATATTATATAAAACCAGGTAATTATAACCCATATTGTCCTATAGTCACATTTATTACCCATGAATGGTTGATCTGATAATTATCAATCATTATTTCAAAATATTGAAATAAAAACTATTTTATACGATAAATATCATTATGTCATATTATACCACAACCAATCTACCTTTATTTATCATATATCCTTCTATATGATATATAAAAAGAAGTATCAATATCTCAATTAATACATTAATATTATCACAACAGATTTCAGATAAGATAAACTCAAAATTATATAAATATATATTCCTAATTTTTTTAAATAATAATATATATAATAATGGACTATATGAATTTTTTTGATTTATATGACTTTTCATTAATGTTTTAAAAATTATTTGAATTAAAAAATACTATAAAACAAGTTACAAATATATCTTATGTTGGAAGGGAAAATATTAACTATGATAGTTTGGAAAGGAATGTTTTGTTTTTGTTTCTATAAAAAGAATAACTCATAAAAATCACAAATGAAAACATGAAAATGAAATATGAAATGAACACCAAAGATTTTTGGATGAATATAAGATTATAAAGTAGGCTCGATTTTATCTTTTCCTTTAATAAGTTTATAATATTTTAAATCAAGATTGTTAATTTTGACATGCGATATTTATAAGAGTAAACATGACCATGTGCACCACATGAAGATGTAATAATAATTGTAATTATGATAATGTTATGAGATAACTGATGATAGTAATATTTTATATACAAAATGTAAAATAATTATTTCTAAGATATTAGAAAATTTAAAACCACCCCATTGAGTAAAATTATGTAATTTTTGTTACATAATAATTGAGTGAATGATTAACATTATAAAAAACGATAATGTTGGAAAAATGATAGTATTTGACGTAATTTAAAGTATGAATAACCAAGAGATAATGAAGTTTTTATAGGATATAATGTTTGAAAAGTGTGATCTTTTGGATTAAATGAATTTATACTCATTTCCATAAGTTATATTATAAGAGGTAAAGGAATTAATATATGAATATTTCAATTCATATTAATTAACCTTAAATATATTCAAAATTTATCAATAGTCATCATATAAATGATATTTGGGAAGGATGATAATGAATATGAACGGAATTACCACATTATTATTAATTATAACAGTCATTTATATAAGTGAGAATAATATATGTAATGAATTTGGGGATGATTTTATCCTAAATGAAGAAATTAAATAGATTAAAAAATGTTGTTTGATGTCATGGAAATTGATGGAAACCGTAATAATGATTGAAAATTTAGAGATAAATGTTAATAGGATATTTTATTTGAGAATATAAGTGATATTTATTTTGATGGTGAAGTATGATATTTAGTTTTTTGGATTACTATTTATTAACAACATATGGTGAAAAAGACTAAATTAATTTGACAATGATCAAAATTATTATATGTATTATAAAAAGTTACATGAAAATAACATAAAGAATCTTAAACACAAATGAAAAATTATATTCTTTTTAAGGAAAATTATTATGGAGTCCATGTTATTAATAAAATTAGAGAAAATATTACCCAATTATTTAAAATTATTCATGAATGGGATGTATATTTATATTTTTGGTAAAGGATAATAATTTATTATAATTTATCATGAATCATTCAAATTATTAATTGAATTAAATAACATTTAATTATGGGAATTATGATGTTGAAATTAGTTACATTAAAAAATTGATAATAAATTCCTTTTTAAATGAAAACTAATGATTTCATAAACATCTAATGATAAAATATCATTATCACACAAGGTACGGTTAGGTATATGAAAAATAATGTAGTATATTATCTATTGTAAGATTAAAATTGTTCACTAATATCTGGAAAAATAAATTACATTTTCATTTGTGAAATTTAATGAAATGTTAAATTATACTATAATATTGATTGTTTTAAAATTTTATTATAAAAAATGATTAATTGACGAGAAGTCCATAGAATTTTGGTCAAATAAAATTATGCAACATGACAACAAATAAAAAATATATATTACCATAATAATATATAAATATTAATCTTTTTAAGTAAATCTTATATTTAATTTATAATTGTGTAAAATAATTCAGTATTAATTCCCTTATTAGTTTTTTAGTAGGTGAATATAAACATGAAGCATTTTTTTGTTAAACAGGTTAAAAATTTTTGTTGTGATGATGGAACAACAACTAAATGTTGATAGGGGAAAACTAAAAAATATGATCTGGTATTTTTATCCAGAATAGAGATACAAAAATATTTTATTCAGAAGAAAAATGAACTAAACTATATCAGAATATTTAATACTTTTACTAATTCCATGAGAGATCGGGTTTAGAAAATCAAAATAGTCTTCATTATAACTAAAAAATTAATTTATAAAATATATTATGTCTCATGTTATGGATAGATAAACTAGTGATATAAAATAAAACCTTGATTCCAAATTCATGTATATTGATTTGAATGAAATAAATAATTTATAAAACTAATAAAAATAACATTAAATTAATAATATAATAATATGTTATTGTATTTTCAATTTTAGGAGAAATTTGATACTCTAATGTGAGTAATGGATAATCATTATTTATTATAATTGAATATTCAAAAACATTTGAAATTTTATTTATTATATAATCCAAAAATAAAAATTTCATAAAATTAGTTACATAAATTTTATTTGAAATTAGGTTATTTATGGTCATATTCATTCATATAATATTATAATCACTTTGTGGTCAATAAAGAATCATAGAAACTAATTGATGAGTCAAATAAAAAGTCACCACAAAATAAAATTTAATCATTCATTATGAAAGAATTATTTTTATTGAATAAAATTTACTTGAAAAAAATAAATATAGGCATATAAAATAATATATTCTAGACATACAATAACCATTCATTAGTAAACATTCCACAATGTTTTTTGCACTAATATTATCATAATAACCAATTTAATTTTCCATTTTATATATGAAATATATTAAAAAATCATAAAATTAATGTGAAAGATAAACTTTGTTCCCTTTTAAAAGACTATTGATGTTTCTTCCACTTCATGTGGATGTACTTATGTCATTCGCTAAGAAATGAAAAAAATTTAATAGAAAAAATATAACCTTGTATTTAACACCTGTTGATTGTGTTATTTTAATATTTTTTATTTATTTTAAGGTAATTATATTTATTATATTTGATTTAGGATATAGTGAATCAATTCCAAAGGACATGAAACATGAAAATGATGTTTTAGCTCCTTAATATTTAAAACACTGGTGCTGGTATCCATTGTGGAGAGATTGGTCCATAAACATTGAGAGTTATGGAAATATATGTACAATATTATTGTTTTGTGAGCCTTATGTATTTAAATACCATGATTTAAATTTCTATGAAGGCTATTTTTCTGTTGTGTGAGTGGTGAGATTGAGTTTTTTTGTGGAAGATGATAGAAAAAACAATTTTGAGAGAATAATAATATCATGGAGGAATCCATATTTTGGAGCTGGTAATATTTGATATTCTGGAGTCTAGATTATTTCTATGTGATCCCTAGGAACTATTAAGAGGAGAAAAACAACTACTCTATCGGGGTCATCATTAGAAAATATACTTATCGAAAATTCGGAATGCTAAATTGTCATGAGTGTCCCTATTGTAAGATCCCAACCATTATAGAGAATATCATGAGGTACTTCATAGGATATTTAATGGATTATTGGTCCTTCTAGACTCCATACTCAAATAATCAATTTAAAAATTAAATATATTATCTTCTCTTAATAATATATTCTCATCACATGTGGTTTCCTCATTATCTTCTATTTTTCTCTCATCCATTGAATATATTTCTTTCTCTCTCGTTTAACTGTATCTAGATCATGGTTTTGATAGATATAATATATTTGATCTTGGATCTAGGTTTTAGAACAAAATATTTTTCTTCATAATGTTTTGGATTGTTCAGTTTCAATTATGGATTTATGTGAGTGACTGTTATCAATGATCTTTAGGGAGGTGGTCTAAATAAAAATACAATATATCATCATTTATTTATTTATATTTTATTGTGAAATTAATTTCTTTTATTGTCAAATTTCATTAATGATTGAATTATTTTAACTTAATTTCTTTGTCGTAGTGATTTGGTTTAATTTGGGACAATTGAAAATTCTGGAATGAAGATTAATTAATTGAAAAATTAATTAACCGAATGTTATGATTGTGGAATGAATGGGAAATGTGGATTATGTTTTAGGTCAATTAATGTGATATGATTTAATTAATAGTGGGGGTTATGGGATTTTTGGTGGGATGTTATATTAAATGGTTTATATGAATAAAACATTCACAAATTGGATTAATGGCGAATTGTATGTAATAATTCAAATTATTACAATATTGAATCATCGTTTTAATGATATGTTCTAAACTTGATGTAAATTTTTAATGAATGGTTATGTGATTATTTACCACGATAAATGTGAAAAATGTTATATTTCAAATTTATTGATAAACTTGAGACGGATTGGAGTCATGAGTCAAAAGACAATATTGATTATAAGCGTTGGAAAAAAACTACTAATTCAAAATACAACATGTGTGAATGATTTTAAAAAATATGAGTTTGACATGGACTGTTTCATTGAAATGTCACAGTGATAAGTAGTGTGGGACACATTCTATTGCATCAAATGCCCACATGTGTGATTGATTCAAAAACAAATGTGGGGCATGAAATGTTGCTTCAAAATCCGATAGTAAAAATGAGTGTGGTAGAAAGACTAATACTTCAAAATCATAATTTTGTGACTTTTGTGATATTTATAGTGAGAGGAATACTGCTTCTTCATACACCATGGGATCCTAGACATAATATTTGAGTCCCAGGTTATAGTCATTTTATGATTGTTCCAATTTTGTTTAATATAAACAAATATATAATTGATAATTAAAGTCCATGATTATAATGAAATGTTATAATCCCTACGCATTATAGTTCAGAATCCAACATAGTCTGAATCAGGTTTTGAGGGTACTCTTTTCCATGGGATTATGAGTGTTTATTTTATTAAATATAGAATTATTTGTTATAAGTAAACTATTTTCTTTATTCCCTTTATTTTCTATTTTTTCAACTATATAAACAGTTATTGGCTATATATTGTTTTAGACACCATTTTTGTTGTCCAACAATGTTTTACTCACCCCATACATGAGATTTTTGCTCAGAATCAAAATTAAATTTTTGTTTTAAGTATAGTATTAGGGAAAGATCCCTTTGTTTGATGGGAAATTCATGAGGGATAATGGACAGGGGAACTCAAAATTTTGTCATGGCCCATTTGGATTTATCATTGTGTCTACATTTTTTCCCATTAGAATCCTGATATGTATGTGGAGTGGTATATATTATATTTAGATTTTGATGTTGAATTCTGGTTTTATTTATCTTATGGTAGTATATTTATATTTATTGGTTGTGACATTTGGTTGATATATTTTTAATTTTCATTGTTTTTATTGTATGATAATGATGGTATATTCCCCCCATGATTTATATTAGACCCTCAAAACTAGTCGGAAAATATTTTCTCATGGGAATCCAATCCTTAGGTCATTTTAATGACCGACTCAGGGCTGTAGTGTGTGGAACCTCAGTCTAGAAGTTACAGAGTAGTAAAAAAATGTACTATTTTATAATTATTTGGTTTTTCTATTTAAAAAAGGTATATATGATAATTGTATGATTCATTTTTTGGTTATGAGCTTATTCATGGGAGTAGATTACCCAGGTATGTAGGTAATGGACTAGAACCTCGTGTGTGATTACAGAAATTGATGTGTTTTGTAATTGTTTGAAGTTATTTCACGTTGAGTGAATCCCCATTTGTGTGATGAAATTAATGTTTTTGTGATTATATAATATTTTTTCAATAGTTCGGTGTGGATCTAGAGTTTAGTATGCATGCATCATTCTAGTAACTCAAGATTTATTATGACATGAATGAGTTTAAAAACACATTCTAAAAGTAAGTTGTTTAATATGATGTTGTAATTGAAATAAATTTCTTCAATTCTATAATTGAATTAAAAATGGTGTCTAATATTGAATTGAATTTTGTGAAATGAAAAATGTTAATAAATTGAATTCTAGTGACACATTAATAATTATAATGTGTTAATCCTCTGTTAAACATTACCAATATATTGGATGGTTAAATGCAGTGAAACAACCTTTGTTTTGACAGCGTGGTATGCAGAAAGGGAAATGCATTGTTATGGATTTTTGTTATTATATATCGACCAATGTGTTAACGTTTTGTTATGTTTCCTATAACATGTTCTTAAAATTTTATAGATACTCATCCAAGAAAAAATTATCGAATAATATGATATTTTGAAATTAATAGAAATGATCCTATAGTAGAGGACCATGAGGAAACGATAGTGATGGGGAAGGACAAGAAGATTAGTTTAGAGAAAAAAACATCATAAATTATTGAGTTATTGAAAATATACCTACATCAGGTTGTGAGGAGTATGTATGAACTAACCTTGGTGTTCTAGTTTCATCACCCTCTCACAATCACCAAAGAGGGTGGATATGAGGAAGATGAGTTCTAGATTGAGTCTATAGATTCTATTATGACCAATTAGAGAATCATACTAGGATGAGTGTTAAGGTGGTAGCTTATATATAACATGTTCATGTGAATAATTGGTAGGAAAACATATTTCACGATGTAATGCTAGAAAATATGGAGTGAAATAACGTCCATGTTGTGTTCTTGGATTACTATTACAATGAGAAGATCATGATTGAGGTACAAGAATATTTTCTTAAGGATGACCCTTGGTAGTATCACCATTATGGACAAATGGATCCAATTTATTTATTTTCCGTGATTTATTTCTGTGTTTTTGGAATTTTTTTTCCCTCAAAAAGAGATTTCAGGATTTTAATATATGTAATATTATGTCCTAGGTAATTATCTTCATTCTGAAGAATTTCTCAGAAGTGGTGACTCAGGCTCTAATTTTTATGGGAAACTTGAAGGTGGCATTTGGTAGAAGACAAGTGGTATCTTATGTATAGTTAGTAGGTATGAATTCCAAGAGTATGAAAAATTGTTTTGAAAACATTTACTATTGTTGTGTAATGTTGTTTTCTATCCGGATGGATCATTTACAAATGAGCTTACCCCGTGTGACCTATCACCAATGCAGTAGGATGATTCACATTCATAGAAGGTACCCTAATCCTCTATTAGAGTGATGAACTTTTATAAGGATTGAAAATTTATTGTTTTTTTGTTGTAACCCATGATAGGTGGGTGATAATGGAGTAGTTGGGGGAAATAAGTGTGTGGGATAGAAATATTCTACAACATATCTGCTTGGAAGATGGACATCTACTAGTCATGTGTGTAGAGGAAATGAATGTGGTGCTTCTAGGAATGAGCTAATGTGTTTGTATAGTGGTGTAGATCAGGGGAATAATAAGAGATACCAAGGAATAGGAGAAGGAAAATTTCATATAGTTCATCTTACTACTATTGATAATAGGGAAGGACCAACAATAGTTAGAGGAAAAATTTTTATAATTTAAACTATTTATAACAATTTTTTTTGATAATGGGGTCTTTATTTATTTTATATCATCACATTATGTGATAGGTATGAGTTTTTGGTGGATTTTATGAGTGGGGTTATGATGATAGATAAACCATTAGGAATATGATCAATAGACATCTATTTGTGCAAGGGAGTGTTCTATAGATATTGGGGTGCATCATTATCATTGGCCTATATAAATTATGTATATTTCATCATTCGACCTAAAAATGTTTATGGACTTGTTAGTATTATAATTCTCCCACATTAAATCTTACCACTATAGATTTACTTATATGTATCCTAATGGTATCATATATATTCACTATAGAAAGTGGGAGATCAAGGCATTCCATATAATTCTTTTTTATCTGCAATTGGGGGATCCCACCACCCAATATTCTAGTCTATTGATATATGATGGAAGTGAAAATAATTATTTATTTCAACCCATAGCGGATAGGTAGTAGGACCTATATCATAGGGTCTTTTCTTGTATTTCACATGATATTGATATGGAATTTATAATTGAGGTCATGTCAGGGGCTAATTCTGTCTCTATTCCACTGAAAATATTGGCACCGACCAATATTTAAGATATCAAGTATCAATGAGAGTAGTTGGTTGATAAGAGTTTTATCCACCCATGTATCTCACACTGGGGTTCTCATGTACTTTTTTAGATAAGAAGGCTGATGAGACACTGCACTTGTGTGTTTGTTACCAGAAGATGAACCAAATGACTATGATGAATTGGAATCCTTATTCATGTATCGACGATCTATTTGACCTGTTGATAGGATCTTGTATTTTTCACAAAAATTGAATTGATATTGGGTATCATCAATTGAGTGTATGGAATTCATATATACAAAAGACATATTTTTTGAGTAGGTATGTCATATATGAGTTCATTGTAAATCTATTTGGGGTATCTGACACTGTAGTAGTGTTCATGTCCCTGATAAAGATAATATTTTACTCATACCAAGTTCATTTTCTGGTAGTATTTGTGGATGAAATATTTTTTTAGTCCAACTATCATGACGATCCTAACCAACATCATGTCATTATTCATAGTATACCGAGAGTGAATAATCGACATAACAAATCAATCTAGGTGTCATTTTTATTTATTTATCAGGAAACCTTCTTGGGCCACATCATCTCAGAGGAATGACTATAAGTGGAACAATCGGAGGTATAATAATTTTATTTATGGGAACATACTAAGGATTCTTTGATATCTTTATTATTCTGCGACTATTCAGTTTTTATAATTGGTCTATCCATGACTATTCATATTTGGATGCACCTCGTTCAAGAATCACCCAAAAGGGTGTTATGTTTGAAAAGTCTAGAGCATGTGATAATTCCTTCTTGGAGTGGAAGAAGCAATCGAAAATTAAACAAATCATATCCAACTTGATAAAGGTGAGGAGTGTAATGTGCTTTTTTGGTGATTATGGGATATGTCTTAGAAGAGTGTAGATTAATGAAGATCGATTTTTCGTGTATTGGTCACAATAGTTGAGCCACATGATCAAAACTACTATATTCATGACCTAATTTTAGATATATTACTATATGATTAGATGTTTTGGAAGACTTTTCTGTTGGGAAAAAAATTACAATGTATACAGATAATAAGATGTTAAATTAAATATTTTTTCATAGTGACATGAATTTAAAAAATGGATATGGGTTGATTATATGAATTAATTTGATATTAAGCGAGAATATATGACCGAGATAGGAAATATTTTTGTAAATGTTTTGAGGAAGAATAATAAGAATCATCTTTTTCTGAAGTCTAGTACTGAGTGGAAAATGATCACTTTACCCAATGAGATACAATTTTTGGATTAATAGATTCAGTTGAATATAGCTCACTTATAAGTTATAGTAGATTGTGTTGGGTGGAGAGTGATGGCAAGAGGGGGGTGAATTTCCTTTTAAAAAATAATTAACAATTTAAAATCAAAGTAAAAAGTGCAGCGGAAATAAAAGAGGCAAGACACAAAACTTGATAACGGAGTTCGGCTTAAACCAAAGCCTACGTCTCCGCTCCCAACTCAACCGTTGAGAGATTTACTACCGCTTACTTTTTAATGGTTTTAGCAAGAAACCCACTAGACTTTAAGGTAGTCTAGAACCTATTACAGCTTTCTTTTAATGGTTGAGCAAGAACCCACTAGCCTTCTTACAGGTGAAGGCTAGCTCACCTATGACTCAAGCCTTTTAAAGGGAATGCTTGACTATCCTCTTCACACCTTGAAGGTGGTGTGAAAACCCAAACAAAAGGAAGATAAAAGAAATGGGGGTTTGTAGGCACAAACCCAAATTGATTCTCAAAAAGATAAATAATGAAAAACCGTAAGAGGAGAAGCCTTGGGCGTCAAAGGATTGATGAAGGTGATGAAGAGCGCTCCCAAGCTTCTTTGATGGTGCTCCTTTGATGTGGAAGTGGGTTGGAGCAATTGAGGTTCCTTGAAGGAATCCGCCGAAGGTTTGCCAAATGATGAAAAATGTGTCCGTTGGCCTCCGTTGGCTTCCGTTGGCTTGGTTATTGTTCCACTACCGTTCCGGGGCTTCCTAGTCCTTTATTTATAGAGGGGGAACCCTCATATGGCCGTTCGGGGTCTTCGGAGCCATTGGAAAAGTCTTCGGAGCCGTTGGGAGAAGGCTGGTCAAATCCCAACAGCTAGTTTGACTGGCTCCACCGGCAGACCGGTGCTTGGCCACCGGTTGGTCGGTGCTTTGGAAAATGGAGAGGCCTTCTGCCCAGGCACCACCGGCTGGCCGGTGAGGAGGCCACCGGTTGGCCGGTGGTGAGACAATAGGTGTCCCTTATGTCTGGGTTCCACCGGCTGGCCGGTGATGGGACACCGGTTGGTCGGTGGTCTAAACAGAGGGGATGCCCTCTGTCAAGATTCCACCGGCTGGCCGGTGGACATCCACCGGTTGGCCGGTGGACTGAAATCAGTCCACATTTGCCTTCTGGATTTCTTGGCCCAATTCCTTGGCAACCTGAAATCATGCCTATCATCCAAAAACACTTAAAACAAGATTAGATAAAAAAGAGAGTGATTATGATCATGAAAATTAAACCACGAGGGGTACGAGAGGTACAACAGATTGTACCGTTTTGAGAAGGATTATAGATAGGTATAATGAGGATCTAGACTGTTTCACCTTTATAGAATTTCCTAAATATAAAGATTCACCTTAATATTTCAACATAATTGGGGGGTAAGACAATATATGTTAGAAATTTTATTTTCCTATGATTTTTTGGGATGATATAATTCATGAATATCATTCCTCAATGTGGTCATTACATCATGTTGTTGCAATAATGTTCCATGACCAATGATGATAGTTTTGGTGGTAAGGCATGAGAACAGAGGTAGGAGGGTTAGTAACCTATTGATTCACATGTAAATAGGATATGTTAGAGAATAAATGTCTTGTTGGTTTACAATATCCATTTCCCAATCTAAAATTGATGTTGGAAGAGGTTACCATTGAATTTGTGGTGGGTCTCCCGATATCAGCTCAAAAATAATGAATCTTTTTAGGTGGTTTTTATAGATTGTGGAATGTTGATAAATTATTCACTATATGGGATACTTTATCATTATATTAGTTAGGGAAATAATATTTTTTTTAAATATTCCATCCACATGGGGTTTCATGTATTATTTATTTCAGACTAGGACTCGTGCTTTACTTCTCACTACTAGAAGGGAATATAAAAGGATCTTGGTAAAATTATTTTATTGAGATCATCATTCCATTGAATGATAGATGAATAGTCAAAATGTTTTATTTAGAAACATAAGAATATGATTTGAGTGTGTTTCATATAATTGTATTGGTATTGGGTGAAAAAATGAATTTTTGGAGTTCTCCTATAAGAATAGTTATTTGGGGACTATACGGATGGGCCCATAGGTGGATCTTTATTGTATGACATGAATATCAAATATATTTTTGATGAATGTAAGTTAATTAAATCAATTGTGAATAGGTCTCTTATAATAAATATCTTATAAGTTTTAGCTGAATTGGAAAATTATGATTATAACTCCAAGTTCATATAATTTGTATGCTGATTCATGTCAATTACCCCAAAATTTTATAGTGGTTGGTTGTATATTCAATTATGTGCCTCCAATATTGGTTCACTAATGGATTTTTAGACAAGGCATGTTGTCAAGGTATTTTTTTGATTGTTTGGGGATATTGAGAGAATCATGTTGGCAGTTTACAAGTTTTCTCTTCCAAATCCGTACAGTGAAAAGCATTATGTTTTTCACGTGTCACAACATTGGTTTTATCAACCCAAACCTTTTCATCTAATAGACGCTGATGAGGTTGAGAATGATATTATTGTTTCTTTTAAGGAGTATTTGATAATTTTATAGTATCACTGTTAAACATTGTTCTATGGAATGGCCATGGGGATAATTGGTATATTGTTGAAACATGGTTGTGTTCAAGAGTAATCATGGTAAAGAGAAGAAGATATACTGGCATAGGGGCTCATGTTATTTACATATAATGTTATAGATTATTAGGAGTAAAAATTATGGAAAATCTGTTATAATGTTGGGTAATTGTAATACCCAATCCTTTTCTTGAGATATATCATGATTTTCAGAGGCAACAAGAAAAATTCCAAAGCCATTAGATCTCCTTGATGAATATATGCCCAAATTTAAGATTGCCACCGCTAAAGTTAATATATTTTCATCCCTTATGGTTTCCCCCCACTCTCCCTTCATTCTACCATCCATTGAGGGGATTTTTACTTAATTTGAAGTGGTTCTAGATCAAATTTTTGATATATATAATTTTTTTGATCTCATATTTAGGTTATAGATCTATACTATTATATTAGTCTTGTTCGTGATTGATTCACTAAAATTTGGTTTTTAGATTGGAGGGTAGAGTCAATTATCATGAAGAAAGTAGTATAATATGAAAATCATAGAGTACTTTTTTAATGAAGTTTCTGTAATTATTAAATTATCAATTTCCATGAATGGACACTTGTATTGATGATTGAATTGATTTAATTAAAATATTTGTTGATAATGATTTGGGTTAATCATGGAAAATTGAATTTAGTCAAATGTGGATTAATTAATAATTTAACTGATTAATGGAATGATAGTTCTGTGGAATTTATAAGAAATCAATATTATGTATTTAGTAAATTATTATGATATGTGTGAATTTAAAAGGTGGTTTAATTTATGGTTTCATTGATCTTGATGGGTTAATGGGTTATATGAATTGAATATATCAAATTGTTATAATAGTGAACTGCCCATTATAATTAAGTGATTAAAGTATTTAATCCTTATTTGTAATGATAAATTGATTTTGTTTACCGTTAGTTGAAATATTGATGAACGCTATAATGATGAATAATTTTGATAAATGGGATATATGTGATTGGTATATTAATGTGTGTGGTACATGGACCACTAAATTAAAATCCCATAGGGATATTTTCTATAGGACATCTAATGATACTTCAAAATTCCACTTTTTTGAATAATTGATATATGTATGTTGTATATAGACTACTTATTCAAAATCCCATTGTGATAATGAGTGTGGGTCCCAAAATACCCCTTTAGAATCCCACTTGTTTGATTGATTCGTAAATGTGTGTGGGAAAAGAAATACTATATCAAAATACCTATGTTTTAATGCATTTTGTGACTAATACTACAACTCCAAAAGTCAATTAGTGTGTTATATGTGATAAAGAGTGTGGTACATGGAATGTAGCATAAAAAGACCATGTATTTCTAGAAAGGGAGTTCTTGTCTCAAATTGATGGAATGGGACTACGGGTCTAATTATATATAATATTAAATGAAATTAAATGGATAATTAACGACCATGATTATAATGAAATATGAAGATAAATATGTGATATGGATCACAATCCAAAAAAATGGATCAGGTATTGAGGGTTTGGGTTTCCTTAGGAACCATGGGGTTTATGTGGTTAAATGATGAATAATGGAATTTATGAATAATGTTTAAATTATTTCTTGTATTTTTTCTTTATACAAATGCATGCACTATTATTGATTTGATATTGTGTAAGAATGTATTAGTAGTGGCCTTCTGAATTGTACTTACACCCCACTCGGGCTACCAGATCTAAATCTGAATAGAATTCATATATGGAGGATATGATAAGGGTAAGATCTATACATTATATGGATGAGTTTGGATAGACTATGTATGAGGGATCCTAACAAGGTGTTAGGAACCATTTATACTTTTCAGTGAGTTTTTTTGGATTTTTAATCAGAACAAGGCAAATATTTTTCATGACATGTCTAATATTTATATTTGGATATTTTATTCATGTTTGAAACATAATTTGATACTATATTTACTGTTATTAGTTACATCATTTTTTGTTATTTAATTATTTTCAGTTATCTGGATTATTTGATTAATAGTGTATAGTCTTCCTTTGATATATATTAGGTGGTACCGAGTTGTTGTAATCTTCTGGTGCATGTGGAGGTTCACTTGAGATAATGTGACTGACCACATCAGGGAAACAATGTGTGGCACCATGGTTTGGACATTACATCAGTAGTTTTTTATTGTTGAAGTTGGGATGTGGTTCAAGGTTAAGGTAAAAAATAGAGATGCTGGATAATACAAATCATGGTACAAAAATGGTGGGTCCAAAATGATAACTGAAGTAACTTCCTAACATGATGGGTTCTCTAAGGAGTGTCCAGATTAAGGGAACCATAGTCATGCAGGTCACCATAACACAATATTTTCGATAAATTTCATTTTATGATCTGATTAAATAACATAATAGGATTAGTGGGATATAATTATTCCATGAAATGAATTATTTTTTAAAATAATATATAATAATTTATTTTATAAATTTTGGTTCTATCGATGATACATATTTATATTTATTTATTACCATTTCATTTAATGAGTGATATTGTTATGTTATGTGTTATTGTTTAGTATTTTATATGCATGAAACATATTTAAATTGATTTATAATAGTTCAATTCATTATTATATATTATACATAATGGTAAATCCTCATCCAATGATATTTTCATCCATTGGCATTTTTTGGTATCCTTTTGTGTTCAAATTATGCACTTATGGTTTGATTAATTTTAGTCAAGCCAAATTCAAATTTTAGGAAAATATGAAACAAATGGTTTCGATTTAGTATAGTTATATAGTTGGGATGTTATGAAAAATGATATGATCTCTCTATAAAGAAATATAGAGTACGTCAAGGCATATTGGACTACAATATATTCAAATCTATGATACCTGATTACTCAATACTAGAAAACTATTATTAAACACTTATAGGAGGGTCATCACCTCATTATTGTTGAATTTTCCAATTAGAGTGGTGTTTCATTAATTGAAAAATATATTTCCTATTAATATAGAATCACCTAAATGATATATGATCTATTATAAATTGGTCAATTGGTTAATTAAAATGTAACTAATTGTCATTGTTGTTTGCGCATTCAAATGAAATTGTAAAATTCAAAGAAATATTTTCCATAAATGTTAATATATTGGTTTACAGTATGTCTTGGGATTTGTATTTATAACATTGATCTATTATTATATCATCAAAGTGTTTTAATTTTTTAATGTAACATGAATCAAAGATTAAATTAGAATATAAAAATTAGGGACTATTATTTGATGAAAATGATTAAATGGTAATTTGAAACCTATTTATGTTAACAATATTTGAATAATTTCAAGATGATTAGATAAATTCATTATTTAATGATTACATCACTATTATCTAAATGATTTTTGGAAATAGAAAATATTGAATCCCCATTGAAATGATATAGTGATTTTTATCAACCTATCATTTCATGTTTTAATGGAATTCCATTTCAGGATCTAGATGACATGAAATTACATTATCAGTCATATTTTATATGTTTCAAAGATGCTGTTTCTAGAACAATGAGTAATTATTTTTCTAGTAAATTTAAAAATATTGTAATGAAATATGATTTTGTTATTATTTGGCATATATTTAATTTATTTTAATGTTTAATATAATTTTTATCATATAAAGTATGAATTTTTGTTATTCTATTAAATAAAATACCTCATAATTTGTTTAAAAAATTGGTTGTTAAATTTTCTATATTGATTTGTTGTAATATAATGTTTAAATATATGAAATGTTATTCGTAATGTAATCATTTATTCATTACATGAGTTGAATCCTTTAATAATAGATTTTTTTACAAGAAATTATAAATTTTTTATCACATTTTGCATGAAATACGTTACAATAAATTTTGTCACATAGACTAGATTTATTTATTTTCTATGAAACTAAACATGTGAAGTTAATTTTTTATGAATTTTTAACATTAGAATTTTTATTACATAATTTGTTTTATCATGAGTGATGTTTAATTTATGAAATTTTAATTATTATAAAATGATGGTTTCATATCACTGATGTGATACTTATTGGTTTTTACATAATTAATTTATGATGATATGATTCCATTATAATGTGTGTTTGAAATTAAATTATTCCATATGAATGTCTTTTCACAAAATGTTATTTAGATTTTAAAATTTCATCATGAATATTATTTTCTTATTATTTTATAAAGGGTTTCATATTATTTTGATTCAATGAAATATTTAGAGAGTTTCCTATTTATTGGCCTCAAGAGAATGAATTTTTATAGCAGAACATTATATTTTTTAAAAAATAAACAATTTTATAAATTATTAAAATGTTTAATGATGTTTTTAATTTATTGGGGTTGGGGAACTGTATTTAAATATTAATATTTGTGGAATTATGTTTCCATTTCATGGGGAATATGTTTTCGATTTATTTTCCTATTGTAATTATCATTATAATACATTTTATAATGGTTATTAGGAAATATTTTTATGTCTTGTTTTTTGTGGTTATTATACACAAGACATGAGTCACAGACATAGAAAAAGAAGTTTCATAGGGAAGAGATGTGTTGTTTGATTAACATCAACAAACCTATGGGGTAATTGGATTTATTAGAGATTTAAAATTATAATCATAATTAGTTACACAATATATGGTCTAGTTTTGGTGTGTATTCACTATCATTGAAATAGATATATTTTATAATCTTTTGTATGAAGTGAATGATCAATTTAAATTTTATATTTCATTATAATAATATTCTTTCACACTCCCATCTCATAATCGGTCATAAAAAATTTCATGGTGGTGTTGGATATAAATATAGTATGTATTGGATGTTTTTCTAGAAATCGTGCATCCCATCCCATTCAATCACTGAAAATTTTTTATTAACTAAGGTATTAGTTAGTTGGAATTGGGAAATACAGCTTACCTCATTTTATGGTTCATACATTGGTTAAATATCAGACATAACCATTTTTTGTATTTAGTTACTTTATAATTGATGGTATTGTAGTAATTTTACTGGGAAATGTGACTCTATATGGTTATAACATTTAGATATAGTAATATGTTATCTATTTTTATGGAAATAATGTGTTGTATAATTCTTTGATATAGGGGGGAACCACTCCTCAATTCATATTTAGTAGAAATTTTTTGGTCTCATTTTCTCCCATGTCCAATATCAATGATAAATACATTAGTCTGGAATGAGAATCCATGGTTTATAGGGTGGGAGATTAATTTTCTTGAAATTCCACATATGACTAATGAATATATTGAATTACTAATTATTATTCATAGATGAAATCACTGATAATTTTTTTCATACTGAACATAGTTGTGGAAGGGAATTATATTGTAGGACAATAATTACTAACATGGATAATAATGCACATTGAATTAAACTGGTTAATATATGATAACCATACAATTTCATTAGACCTAAAAATTCCAGATTCTCTAGATTAATGAAGAAAGGATGGTAATTCTATCTTCATTTTTTGGGATCAATTTCTTATAACTATTTTTTTAATGTTCAATCAATAAATTTCACTAACCATATTGTATTTATATTTAAATAACTTAATGGTGTAAAATGTAATTAATCATGAACATGAACAACCAATTAAATGATGAAACCTTTGCATGTACCTATATAAATATTATAGAAAATTATCATTTACTATCAATACAATATAACAAATATTATATATAAAGATGATGTCATTAAATTAGGTGTTTTTAACCTCACATATTATATTAATGGTTTTCAAATATAGATGTGTAATTATTTGAATGATTTAGTAATATATAATGTATGTGAAGAGTAATACTCTCATGGTGTACTGATTTCTATTTTTCCAAACAGAGAACATGTTTTCCATTAATGGGTTGGAAGAATAGAAATTATACATTATAAAATACTAATCCCTCGTATATAATTCCAATGGATATAGTTAACTATAAATGCCTTATATTACTTTCTTATAGTATTTGATGTTGATCCTTATCAATATCTAATTTTCTATGTCAATGTAATGGAAAATGATTTTTTAGACGTCATTTAGGGATAGTGACTGGAGGAAAGAATAATTCATATAGAAAATCATAAATATTGTTTCATTATATTAGATTTTTAATCTGTATCATTGCTCTATACCATTATCATTAGTGGTAAATATTATGTATTAATTTTTAAAATTATTGATTATAGATATTTCACCTAGAAAAGTATGTGTAGTTATCTCAATTTTATATCAGTATAATTGGGATCATCTTTTTTATTTGTGAGGTTACTTATCATTTAGAACTATATAAATGTCTATTGGTTTAAATGGTATCCATTTTTTACATATCATAGGTTCATAAGTGTAAATATGTCTCTATTAATATAATCTGTCTAGATCATATTTCAATCAATCCAGAATCCACATTGTGTTTTCAACATATTTAAAATATTTTGTAATATACATGGAATGATCTGGTGATACGATTGTATAAATTTTATATTTGTTTCATAGAATCATGATCTTGGTTATTAATAGTGTATTTATAATGTAACATTATACTATATCTATGGACTGATATTTTAATGAAAACATAATCATCATGGTTTTTAATAACAGAATGATCAATGGTTGGATGAATATAAAACCACCCAAAATGGTTCATGGTATTATTATATAATATTATATATATTTTTTTAATGTGGTCAAGAATTTTATTTCATATTTTATAGGTTTTATTAAGGGATATTGTAAAGAAAAGGAAATTTAAATTCGATGGGATTCAAAGTACTAGTGGTGGTATTCATACTATATATTGGGGTCATGATTATTTTTGTGTTGTTTTTGTAGAGATCATTTTAGTGCTTCTTTATGATAATGGGGACATAAAGATCATTGTTGTAAAAAAAATTTGGTCCTGCATACATATAAGTCATAACAATTTGGAGGATTTGTGGCCTTGGGAATGAAACAACCATTTTAATGTTCTTCTTTTTTGGTGGGTCATCATGCTATTGAATTTAGATCCTTAGAATAAGATACATTTTATTTTACATTTTATATAAATTCAATGTAACAAATATTTATAAATATAATATAAAATATTTAATTTTATTTTTCATGACATTAATGAGATAACAACATGGAGTATTTTTCATATCGCAATGTCTATAATAGTCCTTAGATAATATTATGGCATTGATGTTTTATAAGGACATTTATAAAAATATTTGATATACTAAGGAAAACATTCTATAATGGGACAAAAGTTATGTTTTATTAACATTGTATACATTTCCGTAAGTGGATGATACATTATCTTCGAATATTCACACAATGTAATCTATAATATAGAAGACATAGAAAATAGTACTACTAGTAGTAATTTCATATGAATGTGTATCATTAGATATTATTTTATAAAAACATGTCTATATATATGTGGGGTTATAATCATTTCCTTTCAATAGTTTTTTACATTTATTTATTTTAGATAACAATGTTGACATATTCACATGGTGTGGTATAATAAAATAGGTTATTCATTATATGATTTCATGATTGTATTTAGTGTATTTTATATCCCAAACATTTTGATTGACATATTACTATCAAAATAAATCCATGTCTATGTTGAATTCATGTGTCCATCTTATAAACTCTTATAATGAAAATATTGAGCACATAGGTTTATGACACACATTTGGATCCTGCATTATTATTATATTCTGAGAAAAGGGAATATATTTGATATTTTTTTTCATATGTGACTATCTTAATTACGAAATTAAAATCTTCCAATATGGGAAAATGTATATGTTTTTAGTATTTGTTATAATACATTAGGTGAGAACACCTATTGTGAACAAGGTAGAGTGGTGGAGGGCCTCTAATAGAATGTATTAAAAAATATCTATTAAATGCATTTTTTATTTAACAATTGATATAAATATTATTCTTATGAATGATAAATAATAGTTACTCAAAATTTAATGATCATAATAATTTATTAACTAATTATGTGTGATATTGATATTCATGTAAATATAAATTCACATTAATATCCAATAAAATACACATTTATCAGTTATTTTTTAAAAAAAATTAATAAATAATATTTACTCTATAATAAATGAATATTTCATTATGGGAATATTAAGTACATTTATATTTTATAGGTATTTCATATTATATATTTTTTCAAATTAATAGTAATTATTTATATTTAGTGGTTAAATTATATAGGCGGAAGGTGGATGATCGAAGTTATTCACTCTGAAGAAAATTATATAATACTAGGTATCAATTATCTAAATTAGGAGTTTTTAATATTTTTAAAATCGAAATTATTCACACATGTTTAAGAATTTATTTATATATTGTCATTATTATAAATTGTGTGGGATAAGTTATATTTGTTTTAATATTTTATTAATGGGTTTTATTCAATTAAAATTAAAAAATTCTAGATCTATATATAAAATTTTGTATCATTTTAGAGAAATTTTTTGATTTATTTAACAGTATTTATCCTCCCTATATAAATCTTCTCACTAAAAACATCTATAGGTTTTTTTCAATAATTAATGAATTAATTAACATGTTTTATCCCCCATGAATAAAAATCAAAGAGATAAAATTATAAAGGCTAATGGTTTGTGTCGTTAACATGATGAGCAATACATAGTGATTATATTGTCTATAACAGTAGTTTATATTCCATTATCATCATTAATATATTAAGGAATATGTTTCGATCACCCAATTAAATATTATTTTTGGTATCCTCTCGATTAAACCATTGTTTGACGGATATAGAGGGTTTGAATAATCAATAACTCAATCTATGATAAGATTCTTCTCATATGTATTTTACTATTATTAATTTAATTATAAATATAATTTTATTGGTCCTTTTTCCAGGTTTAAATATTTTTTTACCAATTTCAATTGGTATAGTCATTATAGAAATAAATTTTTACTTATGATCATATGGATTATTAATAGAATATAAAAATATTCATGGTATACATTGGTTGTATTGGAAATTTTTTTCACCTGAAACCAACACAAGATTAGAGATTTTTGTTTTATTAGGCATAATGTAAAGAAGAGTTCAATGTGATCCAAAATTAATATGAGGAAGATTAATTTTATAATGATTACTTAATTAAAAAAAAATTCAATGAATGTATAGGTGAAATCAGAATGGTTTTTTTCTTAAAAAATTCATATTTAAATTAACATAAAAGAGATGGATTTTTTTATTCAAAAAAATAAATATAAAGTGAATATTTCAAAATATTAACTAAAAAATCCGAAATTGCTACCTCGATATGAAATAAAATGTATTTCTAAAATTTAATGTATATGGGGGTAATAAAAAGTTTTGGAAAAGAAAGTAATTCTAAAATAATTAAGAGGTATTTTTTCTGAAAACCACATCACTAAAAGGATAAAAATAAATTAATTTAAAATAAAAGAATAAAAAAAATTCCATGAAGATATGAACAATTTTAGAATATATTAGAGAATGAAAAACATTGATGGGAAGTAAAAATGAATAAAGAGAAAACTCCTTTAAATGATATTGCAATGATTAATAATAAAATCAATATTTTTTATGAAATAAATGATTGATCAATGAATAAAACAATTCTAAAAAACATTATTTTCCATAAAATGAATATAGAAATAAATATTATATCATCATATTGTTGGATAATCTAACCATGAATGATTAGATTCTTGTATTTCCAATAGGGGTCTCCAAGGACAATGGTTGGGGGAAGCACTCCATTAGAATCTCTATGTCTTGAATATGAGATGATGTAATAATGGAATGATAGGACTTGTGTCGATTAGAACTAAATCTGTAGTATAAAATTCACATATCATACCTCATATCATTCCTAAATCCTAGATGTTATAATCCTTGATGACATATAGATACCCTCTCCATAGTCCTATATCTCCCTCATCATCGTGTGAACTGGTGATGGTAGAGTTGGTAAAATTTCAAAGAATCTAAAAACTTCTACTACACTCCCAAATATACCATTTCATCTTCCACCATATGGACCTATATATTCCTACATTCATCTCTACCTCATTAGATCATACTTTATCTCCATGATAGCTATAAGGTGCATCAGAAAACATCATGAAATGTGTCCATATACATGAAAATAGTACCACCTCCTCTCCTAGGGATTACTGGGACCAAATTCCGATCGCTGAACTATAGAATCTCTATCCTTGGAAATATAATTTAAATTTCATACACAACCAAGTACCCAAGACTAATATCAGATCCCTACATCCAATGGTTTTAATCTTGTGTGAATAGAGCTGAAAAACACTATCTACATTTTCTCATCCTTGAAATGATACCACAAAATCTCACCCAAAAACCCCAAATATATTTGTAATTGAGAATTCTATAGTAATGGATCATATATCCTTATTTCATATCCACTCAATTTTCCAATAGTAGAATAATTTATCTCAAACCCTATACCTATATTACCTAAAAATGTTGGTCAAAATTTATTAATATTCATTTAATGGGATACATTTTTTAAAAAGTTGAATAATATTATGGATAAGGACAACCCTTAATTAATATGGAGAAAACTCATATATTAAAATTTCTTGAAATTTGGACTAAGATAGATTCTCATTATCATAAGATAGGGTCAGTAAAAACTACCATCTCCCAGTACATCCATGGTGAAAGAACTAGTATAGGACCATCATCTAATTTATTTTTTTCCTAACCACTTGATTATTTGTCTAACCCGCTTATCCCAGTCCTCATCAACAAATATATTTGACTCTCGTCGAAACCTAAGGGGTCACTATCACCAGAACTCATTATGTGTTCTTAGTATGGAAACCTAATTTGTTGGTATTTGTAGTACAATCAGATACTATCCAAGTTGTGGTATAGGTGGTGCTCAACCTGAAGGTGACATTTCTAGAATTGGACTATATATTAATCACTTCCCACTAATGGGACTTTCTGCATGATCTAAATGATGAATACTTTCTAAAATAAATTGTAGAGGCATTCTAAAATAATCCTTATGTATCATGGATTGTTATTATATCTAGAGGGATTAGTCAAGATAGGAATGGAAATAATATAACATTTTTATATGATTCATGTTTCTATATTTCCCTAAAACCAATGTTCTCATGTATCATGATGAATAGAAGGAGATCTGAGTCATTTTTTATGATTTCATTAAATTCAACACCAAAACTAGGGTCCCTAGCCTAAAATCCAAAATCAAAAAACATAACACTTTTATGTGAATCGAATATCACAATATATGGTCATACGGTATCACATACTACATTGATACCTCACTGTCATGTCCAGTCATAATAGGGATTATGTCACAACTCCCCAAGTCCACCTCTAATAGGCTAGGGGTTGGAGACTGGTGTTGAGAAGGTATATCACTAACATGTGATGCATTAGCCTAATTTACTAATACAAATAGGCACACTTCCACAAGAACTTAAAAATATTGAAATGTAAAAAATATGATAAACCTTGGATACAAACATCTAAATACAATAACCAAAGTATGAGCATATGTATGGGAATTTTAATAGGTCCAAATATGGGGCCAACACATTGATTCAAAAAATTATTCCAACTTGAACAAAAAGATGGGTACTGCTGTGAAGATACAGTAGGAACATATCCGAGTATATTCATATCACTAAGCACCTCCCTTTATTATTCCCTATAGGAATATTTTATAAGGACAATTATTCATATAAGCCAAGAAATGTACCAAAAAATCCCATGTAGGTGTTAGAATAACATTACCCATTATGTTAACCACAAACCAAAGAGCATATTACAGAAGAATAAATGTTAGCTCCATAAATGTATATGTGTATATCACATATAACAATAAATTATAGATATAAAAAAATGAAACACACACTCATGTTAATGTCTCATACATAATGTCTGCATATGATTCTAGCACAAAACGATACAGATTTCAATCCTCTATGAGAACACACTCCATGGTTTAGATAGCACTCTTGACATTTGTCCAATAGGTAGTTCTAATTTGGTGTCATCATTGAAAGGATATGCTATATTTTTTGAGGATTTATGATACAAAAAATATGATAAATTCTAATTCTAGGGGATAAAAAAATAACTGAATATGTATTAACTTGTTTTGTAGAGGATCTATGCAAATATATTTTTGGAGAGAATATATAAAGAACTTCACATCGGGTAATGACATGAAAGATGATCTCACTCAGAGACTCACATAAGGATTCAAAAAAAATCTAAGAATCCCAGTGGAAGGAATTATTGTCCAATTTGTTAGATGTGATTCCATGATGTCCCTTAAAGAATGGTTATAGAGGAATAACGTTGAATAAATAGTTCCCTTATATTACAGTCAATTTCTGCATCAAATATTTGAAAGAGTACATGGAATGTACTAGTAGTATAAAGAATACCCCAACGATAGTGGTTCCTAGCCATGTTAGACTCCCAATACCCATGAGTATGTAAAAGTACATGGTGTGCTCATACCTATGTCCTTATCCTAGTGAACTTGTACACATAAATGCCCATGCACATCTACTGTAGTTGTGTTTTGGAGGGATTTCAAGGAATTCCCATGACCATGTACTCCTAGTTGAGTTTGTGTACCCTCAACGGAATATGCTGAGTCAACTATAAATGGTAACATACATGTGATAAGGGTTTAATTCCTTGTAATCCTTAACATTATACCAAAACTCTAAATTATAGTAGGATATCCCCACATGGTGTGTAGCTCTGTATTGAACATTTTTTATCAACATTTTCTTGAAACCGTGTTCGTACACCTATATATGATTTCTTTTTCATAGTCGAAGATTCTGTCAAAAATATCATCTGGAATCATGAACCTAATCCGTCTGAACAATGTCACCATCAGTTATGGTATTCCATTAAAACAATATTCTCATAAATCATTCACATGAATTATCCACCATCACATAATTAATATAATGAAATTGTGTGTTAGAGACCATATAATACACTAATGAATCCATTATATCACATCATTAATGCTATTACAATAACATTAAAACTATATTGAATCATTTCCCCATGAAATAGCTGTGAGATGTCTGATATATCAGTGTTCATCCCACCATTATCCAACAGATGCCTTATATTGAATGAAGAAATCTCAAAGATAAGAACAATAAAAAACCTGAAGAATGAACCTCAACCGGTTTTTATCTTATAAATTAATCATTTACATTAAAATGATGAACATAGACAGAAAAAATTAATCACAAAGTCATTACCCTGAAAATATCCTAACAGATATCCCATCCCACAAAATAACTAATTTTTCAATAAAATTTATGGACTATTGATTTTATTTCATTGTATAATAGATAATGGGGAATGAATAAAATTAAAAAAAAACTTCATACCATGAGTTTGGATAGATATCTGATGAAGAAAGAATTTTTATCTTCATCGTTGGTGATATCCCATTATTCTGTTTTGCCTAGATTTTCAAATTAAGATCTAATTTTCATTCATATGAGATAGATCATACAACACCCTCTCAAAAAACACTCCAAAATACTCTATGGCTATGAGACTAACCCTTGAATTCTACCACAACAATTTACTTACAGCTGAAATTATGTTTTTGAATAAATTTATAAATAAATATATTCATTTTATTCATTTTTACACCCATGATGACCCATCCACAAACATCCCACACCGACATAGGTTATGTGGTACCCAAGGTAATACCTATGTTCTAAACTCAATGATTCCCATGAATTTATGATCAGAAACACAATTTTAAAATTTCCTTAATTTTATCATAAAAACAATGTCTCCATGATATTTAATATGTGTAATATATTTAAAACAATTATTCTGGGCACGCTATGCCTCATAATCACTTTTGGTATCAGCACCATATCTCAAAAATAATCTATATATTATCCAAAAATAATAGTTGGAGATTCAAATTGATTAATGATTTTTTATTTCCATACTAATTTAAAATATTTATTCAAAATCATGTTTTTTAGTTTTCTATAGAACTCATAAAAATCTCTACACCAATTTTTATCCCTCCATATAGAATGGGCCACATTTAGATTTATGAATGGATTAAGAAACACTATGGAATATGAAAATGTAATCATATAACCCAGTGATTCACAATGGGATAGAGTATTATTTTTATTAAAAGGAATGATTATTTATTCAATAATTTCATTTATCATATATAATATAACAAAATCCCAATCAAGAATGTATATTATATTTAATATATTGATTACTTGTTTGAACAACTTTCTGGAGCTTAATAAATTACATTGATTTAAAATATTTTGGGATTTAATCAATTGATGTTAAATAAAGAGGATATACCCAAAATAACATTTTATTCAATATATGGTTTTATGAGTTTAATATGATTACATTTTGACCTACCAATACTCTTGATATCATCACAAATCTAATGAATCAAGTATTTATAGAGTACATTTATCTGTATGTAGTAGTCTTTATATATGTTATTCATGTATTTCTATTGGAATGAAAAGAGTGGAGAACATTTTATTATTTTATTGAAGACCTTATGAAAAGTAAATTTAGATAAAAAATTTATAATGTTTGAATTTTAGTAAAAAAATCCAAATTTTATATATTGAATTTCATTCCAGGGTGTATCAATGGATACTTCAAAGATAAAATTTACAAAACAATGAATCAGACAAATAAAAGTGACTAAGATACAAATTTTTTAGGATGTAAGGACACAAAAAATTCATGTTGTTAAATTTAACATTGCTATCAAATCAACTAACCTAGTAAAAATGCAAGGTAGCCATTCATTTGTGGATAAAAAAATTTGATGAAATTTTCAATGGAAGTGAAGAGAATGTTATCAAAATATACTATATATAAAAAACATGTATTGGTGAATACTTTTTGATTTTTGTTTATTCATCAAATAAGGGACTAAGATTCAAACTAATGTAGAATGAAATTACGATACATTACACCACTCACCAATTTAAAATTCAATTAAAAAATTACCTAATGACTTATCTAGTGTTTTAAGTGGTAATATTTTCACTGAAACATATGGGAAATATATTTCTGGTGAAATACATAATATATATACTAACCGTAATTATATACTTTTATATTCACAAAAATATATTTAGATATACACCAAATGATATTGTTGAATTTTATTAAACTATATTTCTAATAAATGTATTACAAACATAAGATGTTGAAAGAGGTGGTTGATTCATTGAATCAGATAGATCATCCTAGTCTACCTATGATGAGGAATGAAATAGATGCATTTATTATTTATTTTTAGAAATATGGACTTGAAATCCCTAGTAAAATGGATTGATCATATCTTTCACATGTTATTTTGGAACCATCCATCTATGTGAGGATTAAAGAGGTGTAGAAGGAGGATGATGAACTGTAGAGTAAATTATTAAAATTTATTAGTTGTTACTATGGTTGTGGTTGACTAATAAAGATTATAAATGGTATATATATGTCATCAATACTATAAGTGAATGATTGTATTATATTATTCTCGTATTTTTTAATTT
The DNA here is from genome assembly GCA_963277665.1 of Viscum album. Taxonomy (NCBI): domain Eukaryota; kingdom Viridiplantae; phylum Streptophyta; class Magnoliopsida; order Santalales; family Viscaceae; genus Viscum; species Viscum album. Next base: position 1,065,662,800 of record OY728140.1, read on the forward strand.
TTTATATATCCATGAAGAAAAAATATGTATAGTTATAAGATAGAATAATTTTTGTGGGAAAGTATTAAATTAGTTATTGTACAGTATGTGTCCCAATTCCTGGTATGAGAGTATGTTGAGGTCAATTGATATATGTATAAGGTGAAGTTATAACCACAATACATACCCGAATAGTAGTGGGAAAACATAACAAATAATTGTGTAATAATACATTATATGAAATATAAAGGGTTTTATACTATTGGGGTTGTCGTTTATCCTTTTATGTAGTCATTATATTTCATTTATATTGAATAATAATTCTCTCCTCATAAATTTACACATAAATACATTAACAAAGTGTTGATATTTCATGGATTACCACCCAAAATTATATAAGATTTAGATATGAGGCTTATGATGATGTTCTGGGGAAGTCAATGGAATGAAATTATAAATAATTGAGTTTCAATACTTCATATCATCCTCAAAAACATATTCATTTTTAGGGGAGAATTCAAATATATAAGTCATGATGAGAGATTTCTTTGTGTATTTGAATGTTTTTTTGGGATCAACACATTTGATTGGACAAATTTTCATACAATAATTACTTTAACTCAATTTTACAGAACGATCCACATGAAGATCAATATATAAGTATGTACAAAAATGAAAAGTTTTGGGATGAAATTATAGAAAAATATATATTTGGAAATAATATAATTGAGTAAGTAGAACGGAACATTATAGCTATTTAGAAATACATCATGGAAAATCACGGTAAAAAGTACTGTGATACAAACCATGAGAACTAGATTATAATGTTGAGAACAAGATATTCGAATGAATAACTAAATTTAATAATGTTATGATATTTTTAAAGAAAGGAATATTGTGGAATATAAATATTGATCCTAAAAATACTTGTGATCATTTTTGGATTGATTCATATCACTTGGTTCTTCCAACATATATCCCTAAAATTCATAATTTGTTCCATATGTCTCTCTAGAAGAATCACATAGCTAATCCTACTCAGTAACTAATCTCATATGTAGAAACAGTATAGAACAAAATCCTTTATGAGTAACAAGAAGCATATATTTTAGATTAAAGAAAATATTTAATATAAAAAAATTCCAATAACATAAATAATTATTTTTATGAAACCATACATGTTAGTAAGATATGTGGGACCCTTATGATGTGGAGAGTTAGAAGTTACGACATTTGTTATATCATAGTTAAAAATTTTCACAATTTCTATAATTATAAGAGGTGTATATGTAACTAAATGAGATTTTATGATATATGTTTACTTAAATTTTTTTCTTTGATAGATTTATTTACCCAAAATCCTAATATTATATAAACAATAATATACAATTGATTTATTTTTATTGAAATGTTACTATTATAATATGAAAATGGATAATATTTATACAGATTTATTTCAAATATGTAAATTATCATTCATTAAATAACAATTTGATATAAATCATAATCGTTTAGGTGTAGTAGCACTGGAAAACTGGACACACCAAAAACATGTTCAATAATGATCTATATCATCTCATGTTAAGTTATTCATATCTATAACCCTTCTTAGACACATAAATTGATAAAAAAATTATTCCAAAACTTAGTAATGGAATAGTAAAAAGGGGGATCTAAGATGCTCACTAATGCTAAATAATAGAGATATCAATAAAAAATTATGTGTAACATGGGAGTAAGGGTGTGATATTATAACTTAATATTTATATATACACAATGAAAATATAAGATAAATAATTTGAGAAATTTTATAATTATTGGAAGTTCATATTGATTAATCTATAAAATAATAAAATATCATAATCCCTGAGATCATAACATTAGAAATGAAGAGGTGTCATAAACTAATAACTATGCGAACATATTTAAATAGAAATATGATCTCTCAATATAATAGGGAAATTGAATCAGGACATCAAATAAATATATCGACATGAAACTAGGTCCACACATAATCAAATAAAAATGAAATCCAGGTCCTCAGATAATATTGTACATATGAAACATAGGTCCACACATAAACATAAAGACATGAAATCTTGTTCCATGCATAATATAGTGAGTATTAAATATGTTTCATGGATAAAATATATATGGCTTGAATTATACATATTTTCCTAGAGAATATGAGGGATATATTGTTGGAACCATGGTCATCTGTGAATGAATTGGACTACAATTTGTAGTTGTTGTAAATCCTCAGGGGAATTTCAGAATGTGTTCTAGAAAAGTGCTCATACATGTCAAGATGATAACAGTATTGAAGGTTGCACCATTTTCCAGTGTTTACCAAATTTTTGGACCTCAAAATTGACAAAATGGGAAAACATTGATATTTGGGAAATGGACTTGTGCGCTGACTACATAGATGCTAGGGAACTTGCGAGCCTATTTTTTCAAGATAAGAACCTCAAAATATGGAAATTTAAAGAGGGTCGTGCAACTATTGGTTTGTTCGTGCAAGTGACTTGCATGCCAGGAAGGGACTTGCATGCCAGTACCTAGGAGGATAGGAAAGTTGCGTGTGAGATGTTTCTCATGATCAGATCATCAAAATATGGAAATAGAATGAGGGACGTGAAGTTTTGGTTAGGTCGTGCAAGTTTGTTGTTCGACAGAGGCTAGGGCGGATGGAGTTGTGCGCCAGAACGTGGGCGCCGAGAGGAGGCTTGCACGCCACTATGTAGGGTGTCCAATATGACTATAAAAAGTGGACCAACCCTCATCATTTGCAATAATGTTCAATACATTGAAAAATTCAGTGCTCCCATCACGTAGGAGAAGTGTTCGTGCAAGTTGTTGTTGGTCGCGCAAGTATATGTTGCGTGACAGTTTTTTGCTGCGTGGAAAAAACAATTTTTGTGGAAAAGAATGTGATTCGCACAAAGTTTGGGATTGAAGAATGTTGAGTCTCGCAAGTGTTGAAGGTGGACTAGCACACCAGTTATAACTTGCACACTGTCCTTGACACTTGAGCGCTAGCTTGGGGAAGCGAATATGGTGTTGTTGAGTTATGCCCGTATTTTCGAAGCTGCATGAAAGCTGGGAGATTGCCCTGTACCCTTAGTGGGATGTGAGATTCGTCTATTGGTGAGCGTTGGACTGAAACAGAACATGTACATACAATATAGGATGCATTCATTTGCATCGATGAAGAGACCTTCACATCTATAAAATGATTTGGACTTCACTGAAGGTAGTGTGCCAGGGGGATTCAATGGGAGTGACCCAACGGAAGAAGTGAGTTATTCATGAACCTTTTTGTAAAGGTAGTGAGTCTGGGATAGAGTGACTATGCCCGGACCTTTGTAATAAATATCTAGTAAAGTTTAGTGGAATTATGTACGACCAACAACTTGTCTGTGTATGCTCCTTGGACATAGCCCTCAGAGTTGAACCAACTAAAAAGTATTGTTAAATCTCTCTACATGTGATTGTTTTCTTTCCAATATTTTTCATCATATAGGATTAACAAGATCCTAAAAATATGGGAACATGATCCACCACATTAAAATAAAAATGTGTCACCCTGATTCACCCCACCCCTCTCAGGGTGTCCTGGGGTCCTACAAGTGGTATAAGAGGGTAAAGGTTGCTGGTGTTGAATCTGTCCTTTGACGTCATGGAGAATGCAATCAATGTCAGGGGAGTCCCTCTCTTTGATGGAAGTAATCTTTAAATCTTGAATAATTGAATGAGATCCCATTTAAGATCTCAAGGAATGTATGTCCTCTTTTCTACTGTGCATGGAATACATGTTACTGATCCAACAGGTCAGTCTATGACTGATACAGATAGGAATGTTCTAGATGTAGATGCTAAAGCTCATAATTCTATCACTGTAGCTTTTTCTGATCAAATTTATCTAAAGGTGATGATATTCATCTCAAAAAATAATATGTGGGATAAACTTGGAAATATCAATAAAGGATACAACATAGTGAAGGAGGAAATAAATCAAGTTCTGTACAATAGGTTTGATGATCTAAAGATGCATCGTGATGAGAATGCAGATTCATTCTTTAGTCGAATCACTGAAGTAGTGGGAGAAATTTGAGTTCTTAGATAAGAAATGAAAGACATTGATATTGTAAAGAAAATATTTGCAAAGACTTACTCCTATGTACAATGAAAAGGTGTCAGCCCTTGAGGAATGAGATCTATCTAAACTATCTCTGGTTGATCTACTAAGTAGTCCAGTGGCATATGAGACGAGATTCAAACCCGAAGAAGCTACGACCTGTGTTAGCAAGGAAATTACATTCAATGACATGGAAAAAATAACAATTTTAGAAGATAGTGGTGATAAAGATTATGAGGAAAAAGAAATTATTTCTCTTATTTCTAAGAGGTCAAATATTGGAAAAGATAAATTAAAATTTAAGTTACCTCTGGCATGCTTTTTCTATAGAAGAGTTGGGCACATTGCCTCTCAGTGCCAAATAAAGTTCAATGATGAAGAAAGTGAAGCAGAAGACATTGAGATGCCTCGGGAAATGTTTTTCAAAAAGGGAGACTTCACATCTAGAAAGATGATACAAAAGAAGAGTTTTTTCTGTGAATAGGAAGAGGATGATATTGAATTCTATGAAGAAAAAGAACCTGAATATAAAATTGGAAACCATGCTTCCATGATGGATACCGTTGAAAATCTAGAACCCTCTATCTAAAAAGGGAGAGACAATCATATGAATCATAATTGTGATCCCAATTTCAAAATTAAGGATTCCTTTTCAATGCATGATAACAAATACAATAAATTTAGTATGTGGAAAGTAATGGGGAAAGAATCATCAGAATATGTGGATGATCTTGAAGCTAAAATTGAACAACGAGAAGAACTAGTGTGAGTTCAATCATCAATCCTTGAAAGAAAGACGACATTGCAGAATTGAATATTAGAATTTAATAACAAGAAAATGTAATAAATAACCATACATCTAGACTGTAATATAATTACAAGACCATGGAGGGTATTGAGGAAGAAGTTGTTATTCTTAGAAGAAAACTTGAGTGTCCATCAACAACAATTGAGGGTAAGAAGAAAATTCATTTTGGAAGATTCTTAGATGCAGAGTAACTGGAAAGATACAAGAGTGGTTTAGATGGTGTTGGAAAAATCGTGAGTGATCAAAGAACCACTTGCATGGGAAAGAGTGGAATTGGATGTGATGTTGAGACTTCAACTGCTGGAAGTGGAAAAAGTCAAATGAAAGACAAGATAAAAGTTTGACATGTTAAAATGTTTCCTGATTTGCTGAAAAAAACCCTCAATCCAAACTAAAAGAAGAACTGAAAATTATTCTCAAACATTCAGAAATGACAGGCATTCCAGCTATTCTCTCATGGTAGAAGGTATGATGAGAAAATCATGTGAGAAGACATTTCCTCCCATGATGTGTCAGTTCTATGGCTATCTAGGCCATACCATGACATATTGAGAAGAGGCATGGAGTTAATTTATTGGGGAAGATATGTGACATCAACATGGGAGACCGACTTAATATCCTCCATCTTATAGAATAAATAGTTTCTATGGATACTATTTTCATTGTTATAACTTTGGCTATAAAGCTATGTATTTCAGGCAGAGATTTGATAGCAGAGATTAATACAACTCCCAAAGATAGGTCAATATCCACCTTCCTGATGGTGTTTCACTCACAAATAGTTTTTCTCCTATAGAAAAAGATTATGGGTGTGAAGAATCTGATTATATGGAAGAAATAAACAGAAGTCCATCAATATCTTATACTCAATCCAATATCTCTTGGAAGGAAAAGAAGAAGATCAAGAAATCCAACCTTGTAGAGGTGTTCCTCAAAGTTACAAAGAGAAGCAACACTAGGATTCTTGATAGTGGATGATCTTCCCATATTATGGAAAATGCTGACATTTTGAAGAACATTAAAAAGAAGTTTGATAGAACAGTGAGGTTTGGTAATGATGGTATTATAATGATTAAAGGCAATTGGGATACTTCTCTCGCCAATGGAGTGCTAAAGAAGACTGAAGTTCTTTATTTGAATGGTCTACATCACAATCTCCTTAGTGTGAGTCAACTCTGTGACACAGGGCTCATAGTAACTTTCAATCAAAAAGGCTGAACTATAAAGGGAAAAACAGGGAATTCTATTATGAAAGGCTGTAGAATAGATGGAAAATTATATCAGGTCGACAGTAAAGTGAACTCCTTCTATTTGTCTATTAAAGAAGAAACAAAATTGTGGCATAAAAGGCTAGGGTGCATTAACCAACAAGACATGGAAAGGATATCTAAGATGATTATAATCATGGATATCCCCATTATGAAATGTGAACGGGAAAAATCACATTATGCTTGAATTCGTGGGAAGCTGTTTGGTAGTTCATATCAGCCGAAGAAGAAAAGGGAATCATATCTTCTTGATCTCATTGATACAGACATATGTGGCCCAATAAATATTGCTGGAACACATGGAGATATGTACTTAATCCTTTTCATAGATGATTACAGCAGAATGGCATGTGTAATGGTTATACATAGAAAATGACATGTGCTAGAATTCATGAAAACGTATCGTCGAATCTCTAAGAATGATACTAGACGAACAATCAAAGTGTTGCGATCAGACAATGGAGGGGAATAAACATCCATTGAATTTTAAAACTACCTAGAGAAGAATGGAATACAACATGATGTAGCTGCCGAGAGAACTCCACAACAAAATGGAGTTGTTGAGCACAGAAATCGACAGGTCAACAATATGGCAAGGACTATGTTGATTGAGAGCGGTATCTCTCACCATTACTAGAAGGAAGTTTTTGAAGCTTTAGTGAACATTGATAATCGAACAGGTCTTTATATGGTTGAAACTAAGACACCATATGAAATGTGGCAAGAAAGGAAGCCTTTTTTGAAATACTTTCGTGTTTTTGGAAGCAAATGTTTCATCCTTAAAAAATCAGGAAATCAAGCGAAGTTTGGTGACAATGATGATGAAGGAATTTTTATTTGGTATCCAATGAACATCAAAGCCGATATGTGTTTCAAAAAATTACTAGGAAGGATTTTGGAAAATAGTGATGTTAAAAGAATTTAAGACAAAACCAAAACTGCTTCAAGGAAATTATATGATGATGTGGTAGAAAGTAAAGAAGAATGTGAATGTGGAGAAAATAAAAATACAGAAATTGAGGAAGCTATAAAAAAATCAGCAGCCACATCATGATGTTGACTCCGATGAAGAATATGAAGAAGAAACTATGGCTGGAGAGAATGCAACCGAACCGTATAGGAGAAATCATAGAGTTGTGATTGATCCATCTAAAATAGTTTGGGAAAGAAGTGCACCCACTAAAATAAGGAGGATAAGAAATAACACACAATATGTGTTTCTATCAGTTGTAGAGCCATCCTCATTTGAAGAATCTGTAAAGGATGAATCATGGTTGAAATCCATGAATGAAGAGTTAGATCAGATTGAAAAGACTCAGACATGGGATTTTGTCGAGAGACCTAAAGTTCACAATGTTATTGGTACAAAATGGATCTTCAAGAAGAAGTTTGATGAGCATGGAAGTGTTATCAGAAACATGGCACGACTGGTTTCTAAGTGATACTCCTAGATTGAAGGTGTTTATGTTAAAGAAACCATTTCTCTAGTGGTTATACTGGAGTTAATCAAGTTGCTCCTTGTCATGGAACTCCAAAGAGGATATAAAGTATATCAAATGGATGTCAAGAAAGAATTCCTAAACATTTTACTCAAAGAAGAAGTCTACATTGAACAACCCGTGGGTTTTGTTCTTGGTACTGATGAAACAATGATCTACAAACTGAAGAAAGATCTATATGGTTTGAAGCAGGCACCATGGGCATGGATATCCCAGGTAGACTCTTATCTAATGAAGCAGGAATTTAAAATAGGAGGAGTATATCACAATCTATATGTGAAGAATTATCCAAAAGACCTATTCATGGTTTTTGTCTATGTTGATGATATCATATTTGGTGGCATCAGGAAAAAATTAGTGGATGAATTTTCCAATCACATGAAATCAGAATGTGAAATGTTTATGATTGGATAGCTCACATATTTCTTGGGGAAGAAGGTGATTCAAAATAAAGATTACACTTTCATTTATTAGTAAAAGTATTCAAGAGATCTACTAAATAAGTTTAATATGCAAGACTCCAAACCAATGTAATCTCCGATTTCAGTTAGAACTAAACATGGAATGCATGAGTATGGGACCTCTGTAGATCCCACCATATACAGTAGGATCATTGGAAGATTACTGTACATGACAGCGACATGGACAGATATTGTCTTTTCCACATGTCTTACAGCCCGCTTTCAGAGTAATACAAAAGAGGAACATATGGAAACAGTAAAAATAATCATAAGGTATATTCAAAACACTCACAATTATGGATTATACTTTTCTATAGGAAGGAATATTGAATTATCAGCATTTTTTGATGCTGAATAGGCTGGTGATGTTGTGGATAAAAAGTCCACCAGTGGTGGAGCTTTCTATATTTGGAATAAATGTGTTGGCTGGTTGAGCAAGAAACAAGAAAGTACTTCTCTTAGTACTGTTGAAGCTGAGTATATCTCTTCAATAAAAGAATGAACTCGTCTGTTATGGATGAAGCAGCAATTAACAGATATTGCTGATGAGGTGAAGCAACCAATGGTTATTTAATGTGATAACAATAGCGCAATTGATCTTACAAAAAATCTAGTTCAGCATTCTCATTCAAAACATATTGAAATTCAGTATCATTTTATCAAAGGGAAGGTTGAACAAGGTGTGATTAGAATGGATCATGTGGGAACTGATGAGCAAGTGGATGATATCCTGACCAAGCCACTGTCAACAACTATTTTTTTGAAGCATCATTTAAACCTCAATTTTCTGCCACCTCCCAGGGCATAAGGAAGTTTACGGGGGAGAAACTATCCAGGGGGATTGTGGTTTGATCTGATCAATGAAAAAATCCTGGTATTGGATTTATAGTCAATGGGGGAGAAAAGAATAAATTTAGGATGTGAAGGAAACTATATTAGGAGGAGAAAGAAATAGGAACCCAATTCACACATTCTCTATTGTTTTCTACAATGAGCATTCCTCACATAGACTTAGAGTGTTGGCTATGTTGATTCTAGCGTTTTTGGTTTGCATGTGGCTAGTGATCTTTTGAATTTATTCTCTGATTTCAAACAAACCCAAAGGGGGAGATTGTTGGAACCACGATCATCTATGCATGAATTAGATTATGATGTGTGTTTTTTGCCAATCCTCAGGGGATGTTCACAATGTGTTCCCGTAAATTGATCATACAGGTCAAGATGATAACAGTATTGAAGGTGGCACCGTTTTCTATTGTTTACCAAATTTATGGACCGTAATGTTGACAAAAGAGGAAAACAGTGCTGTTTGGAAATGGGACGTGCGCACCGAATACATAGAGGCTAGGGAACTTGAGCGCCTATTGTTTTTCAAGAACAGAACCTCAAAATATTGAAAAGGAAAGAGGGTCATGCAAGTATTGGTTTGGTCGTGCTGGTGACTTGCGCGCCATGAAGGGACTTGTGCACTGGTACCTAAGAGGTTTGGAAAGATGTCCACCATATGTTATTCATGATCAGATCTTCAAAATATGGAAATGGAAAGAGGGTCACACATGTTTTGGTTGGATCTCAAAAGTGAGTTGCCTGACAGAGGCAAGGGGGGATGGAGCTGCGCGCCAAAACATGCGCGCCAAGAGGAGGCTTGCACCCCACCACACATGGTGTTAAATTTTCCTATAAATAGTGTACCACCACTCCTCATTCGAAACAATGTTTGAGACTTGGAGAAATTTAGTTCTCCCATCGTGCAGGTGATGTGGTCGTGCAAGTGTTTGTGGGTCGCACAAGTATAAGCTGCGCGACAGTTGTTTGTTGCACGGAAAAAACGGTATTTGTGGAAAAGAATGTGAGTCACGAAATTTTGGGATTGAATAAGGTTGAGTCGCACATGTTTTGAAGGTGGACTTGCACGACAGTTATAACCTACACGCCGTCCTTGAATCTTGTGTGCCAGCATGGGGAAGTGTGCCTGGTGTTGTTGGGGTATGTCCATCTTTTTTAAGTAGCACGAAAGATGGGATATTTCCTAGTACCCTTAGTGGGATGTGAGATTTGTCTACTGGTGAGAGTTGGACTTCAATAGATCATCTATATACAACAGAGGATTCATTCTTTTGCAACGATTAAGATACCTTCAAGTCTATAAACTGAGTAGGACTTCACCGAAGGCATTGAGCCAGCAATATTCAATGAGAGTGACCCAAGGGCAGCTGTGAGCTATTACTAAACCTTTATGTAAAGGTAGTGAGCCTGAGATAGAGGGATTGTGCCCAAACCTTTGTAATACATAGCTAGTGATGTTTAGTGGAATTTGGTATGATCGACAACCTGTCAGCATTTGCTCCTTGGACGTTGCCCTTAGTTGTGAACCAAGTAAAAAGTGTTGTGTCTTCTCTCTGCATGTTATTGTTTTCATTCCATTCTTTTTCATCATACAAGTTTAACAACTTCTTACCAACGTGGGAAGAATATCCACCACATTAATAGAAATATTTGTCACCCAGATTCACCCCTCCCCTCTCAGGGTGTCCTAGGGTCCTCCAGATATGAATTCATTTTGTCACATAAATAAAATCAAACATATGTGCGTCACATGATCGTAAAACATCCTTCATTATATTAATCATGAAAATAAAATAATTTCATCAACGTATAACTTGTGTAAAGAGGAATGAGTTTCAACAAAATCTTTTTGTCATTATCATAATCCAACTATAAAATGAATAAGGACGTTATAAACATATCAAATCTGGATTAAAACATATATACTATAAAAGGAGTTCATATTATATTTAAAATTTATTTTCAAGGATCATGTGGAATATTTTTAGAGGAAAACCACATTTTCATTTAAAAATCACTTATATTTTTAAAAATTAGTACGCATATAAATGAAAAAATTTTATATTAAAATAAACATCTAAACATGTAATGTAATATTAAAGTAAATGATGATTCATGAACATTGAATAAAAATTTATTTCATGTAATAAAATATTATACCTTTAAATCATTTTTATGTATATTATAAAAGTAACTCATTCCAAAAATTGAAGTAATAATTTTAAAACATATTTAAAAAATTCGAAACAATCTTAAAAATGACTTTTAATAATAATTTTATAATAGATAAAATGTTTTTGAAAACATTTTTATACATAATTGGAATAGAAATATTCTTCAGTTTAGAAATAAAAATTAATGATCCTAAATAATGTTTAGATTGGGTAATAAACCCTTACCATGATGCGAAATTTTGAATCATATGTGCTATGAAATAAATAATACTAAACAAAAAAGCATATACAATGTTGAAAAATATATTCTTTATTTAATTTATAAATTATTAATTATGTATGAAAACAATGAAACAATTGAGGAATATGACAAATGTTTCATGGAAGTAAAATTTAGAGAACAAAACCTTACCTAAGGTCTCTCTAATCCTTGTTCATATTAAAATGTACCATATAATAAATATGTATTATTATACATGTATTACATGAACATATATCTGTGATACCATTTATTATTTATTCGAAACATTAAATCACCCATTTATTAGTAATTTTTTTTTAAAATACCTCTTCTTGGTCATAGTTGTTTCATTTTCCAATCATGTTTCATTTCAGTAGTCCTAAACCTTATACATTGAAGTTGTTCCAAAAATTTATTTATTTATAATAATGTTATAAAAATAATATATATTTATTAATTACATATTTATAAAAACTCATAATAATTGAACATAGAAAATTGAATTGCATCATTCATGGAGATGTTAGGACATATGTACTGATTAATGATATTCCCATTTTTCATCTAAAGGAACAAAATGAAGGTAAATAATAAATAATAAATTATTATTATAATATCATATAGATCATATATATTCCAAAAAGCATTTGTATTACCTTCAATGTCTAATATAAATTTAAAACTAATCACATCTCATTGTGGAGATAATAGTTTATACATACGCATGAGGGACATTATCGTTTCCTAATCGATTGGATGAATTTATGAAATACATGATATTCACATCAATAAATATATTTATATAATAAATATAATATATATAATTTAAAACCATAATGATTTCCATCCATAATATTTGGTGATGAAAAAATTTTTGTATTGATCTATAGAGATGATGTGATGTACATACGCCCGAGTGATGATTTCACTTATTAGTTAATGGTAAATATGGTTTATAATGTTGTTTTAATAAACATAATAACATTTTATAATATATTAGACATTAAATATTTTAATTTTTAAAAAATATACATGATTTATAAGGGTCAGTAGTAAAATAACGTGATTAATCAGAGAGATTACCTCTTCTTTGAATTACTTCATCAAATATCCTCAAAAGAGATCTTGGGTTTGTAATTTGGGAGACCAAAAACACTAGAGTGTATATTAAGAATTATAGAAGTGAATTATTTATAGGATCTAAAATATATTAGGCATATTGTGGTATAATTATGTGGGTGAGGTGGTGTCAATTTATAATTCCTGCTGGGTTTTCCTTTGGAATTTATTAATAAATAATAAAAATGTAGTATGAAGAAAAATAATTAAATGTATTAATGAATTTAATAATTAGGTATGATACGGTTTTAATAAAATCAGAAAATATAATTTGGATAAATTTATGTGCTATTATATTCCTTATATTTTCTTCTCACCTCTTAATTAACCAATTTTATCATTATCCATTGTACTATATTTTACACACTTAATAGGTTATAATTTCACCTATAATCTATTTATCGAATCATAAATTGATAGGGTATCAAATATCATGCTATATATTTTCCTTATTTAAAATATTTAAAATTTGTATGATTTGAAAATAATTAATAAAATATTATTTTTATAAAAACATTCAAATTCCCTTTTTGAAATTATTTTTTAAGATTAATTTAATCACATAAATAAAAAAAGAAATTATTATTTAATATAACAAATTAAAATCATTTTATTCTTATATTAATATTTTTTGGGTCAAATTAATTATATTAAATTTTGATACATTTATAAATTTAATTATATTTTATTTTATTTTTAAAGAAAATTAATAATTATAGAATCAGTGTTCTATTTGTATATATGTTAATTATTTAATATTCATATAATAACATCCAAATTTTTATAATTAATATAATTTAATTAGTAATAAAATTATTATTATGACTTTTTTAACACTATTTTTTTCAATAAGAGAACAAATAAATGATATTAAAAACTAATGTAGTTATATAACATCTCACCCTCTATTTTAAAAACTATATAATTTATTTTTATGATATTACATCTATTACGCAAATCAAATTCAAGAATATGGTGTTATGTGTCAAATTTAATTCAAAATATAGGAATTAAGATGAATATTTATGGCCATATCACATTTTTTGACCTCATTTCATTGGATTTATCCATTACTTAGATGATATTTATTACAACGGTTACATATAATTTTCAGAAAAAAAACAAAAATATTGTATTTAAATTTTTTTAAAATTTATTACACTATATATGGAATCAATTTTTCAGATTCTATTTTTGAAACTAGGGTAAACTAATGTTTTCTTTAAAATCATAAAATCCAACAAAAAATATATTTTAGTAAAATTGTGGTTTAATAAAAAAAATAATTTTATACTAAAATTCATTGGAAATAAAATTATTCTATATTTATTTCAAAAATTAATTTCACTCCACAAATTTATTTTATATTATATCCAAATATTAATTTTAATATTTCGATAAAAATAAATAAAATTTATTATTTTGAAAAAAAATGAGAAATAAAATTACAGTACATATAAATGATTAATTATTTTCTAAGAATTTATTTTTGAGTTAGGGCTATGTATATAATTTATGATGTAGTTAGTCTTATTAATACCCACTAATATCATATTCTGATAATATTGTTAAATAAACATATATTAAATAGTATATTATTGATCTCTTAAACTCACTGTTTCTTGTAACACAAGCAATAAAAGAGGCTAAGTATATTTTAATGATTCTTTTTATATGATATATTGTGATACATTCTATCCCCCACCCCTTTAATGTATTGGTTATAAAAATTATTCTTGGTAATCAAATATTTTTCATTTGAATTTTCTTTTTAAAAAACCCAAATAATAACCAGGGATAATGAAATATCCTCTTGAAAAAGAGGGAAACGTAAAAATAATGGTCATTTTGATTAACACATAATATGATATCCATATATGATAACATAGTTGAGAAGTGATAACATTGATAAGAAATTATAAAATAACTCCTAATAAAAGATATAGAGTAATAGATATCATGATTATTAGAAATATATCAATAAAAAAACAATAATTTTTTACTCGGTTGAATTATCATTTATTTCTCTAAAAGAAAAGTAAATAATACAATATTTTATTTAAATATCATCTTATTAATGTTAGGGAATATTTTATAATGCGGATAAACCACTCATGAAAAGAATCTTATATGATTTCATTATATATCATATGAATAACAAAATTCTTTGGTGTAACTTCAATTTATTTACGCGCTCTCTCTTACTATAATAAATTGTAATTCATGATATTTTTTTCATATATGATAGACATTTAATCAAGTCAATAGACTCATATGTAATTTTGTATGACAGAAAATTAATTTCAAATCCCGAATGGGAAATATAGGATATAGTATATCATGATTTAAACATAATTTTAAAAAAATAAAGACATTAAAAAATCTATTCCAAAATTATTAATCCTTAAGAGTGATCAAAAATATTACCAACCATATTCGAAACCAAAATATAATTTGATATCATATCATTCCATTATCAATATTACTATAATTTCAATTATTTAAAAAATATAATACCACAATTTATATAACTTTGTATTATGTTTATCGATGCAATCAAATTATTTACAAAAAGGCACTATCATATATTCTTATAAAAAAAATTAATCACTCCTAAATATTTGAATAAGATCTTATCATTAAAAAAAATATATTTCAATTATATTTCATCATCCATTCTTACACTGATATATAATAATAGGTAGAATTAAAATCAAATTGGATATATTTATTATAGATATATATATTGAATCATTATATGGAGAGCTATTAAAATATTAAAATCACAACCAACTTCAGTAAAGGATAATATTTTCAAAGGGATTGTTCATAAAAATGTCAATAATTAATCCCCTATAATAGAGTGGGTGATAGGTGTTCAATGACTATCATGATTCAATTCAACTATAAAAATTTCATAATATTTCCCTTTTTACATTTATTTCATAGGTTTTTGTGGATTTATACTTTCAGTAACCATTTAATTAATGAATTGATTTGTATAGAGTCCAAATGCTTTGAATTTATAGCTCTTGTTTAGGAGTGGAACATTTGTCTTTGAGTTATATATTTTTTCATTTCAATGAATGGTCTATTTACATTACAAAAACATTCTTTTCCATTATGTCATTAATTCGAACTAATAACAATTTTTTCATCTTTCTTTCAAATGTTATGCAATGTTCTTCTTCCCACAATTTTTTCATGTAGAAAGTTGAATACTACTTTCTTCCCTCCATGCCGAAAAGAAAACGAGTTTCATAAAACATACATATTCTTATTTGTATCACAAGAACCGTGACCATTTCAAGATTAAATTTCATCTTTAAGTGAATAATGAATGACTTCTTCATAGATTCTAATGTCCTTTATGCCTAATGCATTTTAGTGACTTGGTTTCAAGCCACAAAATAAGTAATCATTTTTTTCCATAAATAATTATTAAACAGAAATCATACATTAATTATCTTTTAAAATTATCCTATCTTGTAAAAATTCTTATTCATCCCTCTTTTTATGATCATGAAAATAATTCTCTAATTTGTAGTATACTATTAAAGGGATGTAATGAAATAAAAATTCTCCCCCAGACTCATACCATTCAATGGAGCTAAATTAATCTACATTAATCATTTCATAAATAAGATTCCACCATTGATATTCTTCTCCATCCCGATGATAAACCACTATGATAACTGATTTATTTTTTGAGCTTTTAAAAATGAATAATTGATTTTCCATCCAATTGATAATTCCTCAACCACAAGTGGAAAAGGTGACCATATAAGGATAATGTTCTTTTTCTCATAAAATATTCAATAACATATTATCTATCCTTAGTGCATTAGGATGTTTGTATTGATCTGAATTTTCTACAATATCTTGAGAGTTTTGAGTCAGAATAGTCACAAGTTATTGTATCTAATCTCTTTATCCATTTTTTTATTTTAAGGGAATCCATTACATTAGATGTCACATTTGTTATTCTTATGATTACTTCTACTGCTATTTGTTTACTAAAACAAAAAATATGTGTCTGATTGAAGATATGCATATCAAAAACCTTATAATAATGAAAGATCATCGAATTTTGGTTTAAATCATGATACATTCATTTCAATCTTTGAAATCATATACTTCAACAAGTTCATCCATTATCAATAAAATTATGATGTAATCATATTTATAGACTAATCCTTATATTACATAATAATTTTTTATCATCAATGTTTACAATTGCTATCATAAACATTCTCTAATACCTACTATAACAACACAATAATTTCATACATATTTTTTATCTAAGAAGATTAAAATTCATTAAATATCATTTGGTTCCATTTTATAATCAGATAGGTCTATTTCCATTGGATACATGGACACACACACAACGGGTTCATAAAAAATCTATATAATCTCCACTATGTTCATTATATTTGTAACCCTTATAGAAACATCATTTCTAAAACATCTATTCAGATCCTTGTAAGGGAAACATAAGAATGGTTGAGATCAAATTCTTAGTAATGTTGAAAAATGGTATATAAAAAAATAAAATAAGAATGACATGACCATGAGTGTTTGAGGACATCTATTGTAAATTTGAAATCCACACTCTACATAAAATATAATATAATATTGGGTCATGAAAAACGTATTATATGTCTGTAAAACATGAGTAATAAAATAATAAAATAACATAATCCCTGAGATATTAAAATAATACATGTAATTTTTTCATTAAGATATAATATACGAACATTAATAAGTAAAATAAATGGGTAACTCCATATGTTGAGGGAACTAAATCAGGAAATCAAATAAATTTATTGTAATGAAAAATTTCACATCAATAATCATATGGATATGAAACCCAGGTATACACATAAATTAATGGACATGTAATAATGTTCCTCAAATAAACATATTGACATGAATGCATGTCTCATCCATAAAATTGTGAACTTTAAATCAGGTGCATGCATATAATATTTACCTAATGATTTATAAATATTTTACAAATTCATTTAAGGGAGATAAAATTACCACACATCACATAATCAAATTCATATATATGTGTTCCACAATTTAAAAAAAACATTCATTATCTCAAAAAGATGGACTACATACCAATTTCATCAACATATGACCAATGAAAAAAGAATTGGGTTTCGTCGAAATATTATCAACATAAAAAACATCCTTAATTAAAAATGTTTGTATCATAGGTTCATTTACACATTAAAATCCATGTATCATTATAAGATTTTATTATTTATGGAAAAAAATATTTTGAATGATCACTGGAAATAATTCTTACTTTATTTGTCATTTCAATTCTAAAACAACATCACTTTTCTAAAAGCTTCAAATAGGTATAAATAAGAATATTTTTTTTGAAAATAAACTCATAAACATTTGTATTATGATTTAAATAATTTTTTAATCATAATAGTGGGAAAATAAATTAATGAATTATATGTCAAAATAAGCACTCCTTTTATACTTTTGTATGAAAATTAAATATACCTCATTCAGAAAACAATGAGGATATTACTGATAAAACAATTATTAAAAAGTAATAAAACTAGTACAATTTCATTAATCAATAATAAATTAATAGTAGAACAAATTAAAACATTGTATGAAATCATGTACAATGAATAGAAATAAACCTTTTTAGGGACTTGAAAATAAAAAATCATGAATGATGATATGATTTTAAAATAAAAGCTTATCACATGGGTATATAATGAATCATACACAGCCATAAATAAATTTCATAAAAAGAATTTTTAAATTCTATAAATAAAAATATATTGATGATTTACAATTAAAATGTATAATTATATAAACCTCAAAACGAATGAAGTAGTGACTATGGTATATGTCTCAAGAGATAAAAATTGAGATAAGAAAACCTTATATCATATATCTCCTTTCATTGTTCACATTAAAACACCATGTATAATAATATCGATTTATTGCACATTTATTCAATAAATATATATTTATAATCTCAAATATTATTTATTTTTAATATGTGATCACCATTTTATTATTAATTTGATTATCAAAAACACTTTTATGGCTGATAACATATTAAATTTCCATGAATTTTTGGATTTAGTAGTCTTGATACTTATCATTTCATTATGCTTCCAAATTTATAAATTCTTAAAAATGTATGAAAAATAATTTATATTGAATACATGAAATTTTATAATCATAGATAAAAATTAGATATTAAAAAATTAATTGTGGCATTCATCGAAACATCAGGTTATATGTACACATGGACAATATATCCATTTATCAACCAATGGAATAAATGAGTAATATATAATAAATTATTTTTTGATAAATTTCATAATTTAATATATATCATATATATTAATCAATTTTCTCAATTTAAACCTTAATAAAATTCATTTAAAATATAAATTAAAAACGAATCACTTCGAATCATGGATATACTATTCCAAACATACGCAAGAGCGACATCCTCATTTCTCAAAATATTGGATAGAAATAATGTACATATGATGATATAATTACTTAATATAATTATGAATTATATATGATATATAAAGACTACACCCATAAAAATTTATATCCTTAAATAATAGTGATGAAAAATGAATTGTATCTCTATATTGAGATGATAATTATAACTATTGTAAGTGAGATACATTAACATCTTTTTTGATGGAAATGAGGGTGTATAATAGTTTTTAACATTTATAATAAAACATAAACACCTTTAGGATAATTAATTTAATATTTTCTGATAAGTATCATTGATTTAGAGGAGGTAAATAATAGTACAAAAACATTGTGATCGACTAGACACATCACCTCTTCATTGAAAGGACACCTTTAGATCTCCTACAAAGGTATCTAGGGGTTTTTTATTGGATTAAAATCACCACTATAATGTTGCTAGATAATTTTATAAGATAATTATTTAAATTATGGTAAATATGGAATACTAAAATTAGTTTAATGAAGTGAGTAATTAAGTGTCCTTTCATAATTAAGGTGACGATCACTTTTTGGATTTCACAAGAAATTGAATAAATGTATTATATATCCAAACAATTTCAAATGGTCTAAAAATAAAATATTGTGTTAGATATGGTTGAGATATTATCAACCAATGAAATTTGTAATGGTTTATGGATATTTTATGCCATGTATTTTATATTGAAACCATAATTAACATATATTTACATTAACCATGCTATCTTATTTTTCACATTTGAAAGGTTATAATTTTTCTTATAAGGGAAATATTTACAAATAAATATATAAGGGATGATTTTTTAACCCATTTATTTTCTACTTTATCCTTATTTAATTTTTTGGATCTTCAAATAATTTAGCAATTTATTATTTTCAAAAAATATCACTATTGTAAATTTTGACACTATTCATTACATTCAATTTAAAAACTTTAAAAAATAAATTTAATTAAAACCAATTATTTTAAAATATCTTGATCATGTCACAGTTATATATAAAATTTTTGGATCATCATAATTATCTGATTTCATTAATAATTATGATATTATTTATTCTCATTTTCCATAAAATGAATAATTATTTCATACCTATTATGCTTGTATTTAAGATATTTATTTAAAGGATAAAAATTATAAATAAATTTACAAAATTAATATAATTTTATTATTAACCAAATTACATAAAGGATTCATTCATAATAAAATTTTCCCTTTTTTGAGCTCATAAATTATATTTAAAACTAAGAGAGTTATATTTTTTCAAAACCATTAGATTAATGGATATATAAGAAATTTTTATGGACTAATGTCTATTAAAAAATAATATTATATACTATGTTGTATGGATAAAATATTATTCATAAAAAATAGATAATATATATAATTATGGTGTTATCACTTAGTTTTAACCAATATTTACATGATTTACCCTTTACTACTATAATAAATTTTAAAACGGTTGCAATACATTTTCACCAAAACATTAATTATCCTATTAAAAAATTTTAACCTCTTAAAACATAATTTTTAATCCATTTTCATTTTCAATATTATAATTAGTAGAAATTAGTTTTAATTTTAATGCGATAAAGGAATCTAATAGTAGTATTTAGAAAAATTTGTTTAATCGTAAAAATGTAGTTATATAGTAATCATGAATAGTAATGATTCAATTGAAGATATATATATTATTTAATGTTAAATAATAATTATGATACATTGAGATAAAATTAAAATCAAAATGTTACATTATATGAAATACGAAATGGTATTTATAAAATTGTTATTTTTCACTATTCACTATAAAACCAACAATATCATAAATATACCCAAAGTACAGCCATATATAATTTTTAGATGAGGAAATAATAAATTGCATTAACGTAAGAAATATTTTTTATTAATTTTTAAAAAAATATTATAATATTTTATCCCAAAAATATTTACAAATAAATTTTTTAAAATTACATATTTTTAAAAAATCAAATGATATTACAAAAAAATTATTGACTAATTAATATGATTTTATATTGGGTAGGGGATTTGTATTTAATTTATAAAGTATTTATTCTTATTTATACCCTCCAAATTTATATATAGGTAAAAACTATAAATAATAATAATATATTAAATAGAATATTGTGGTTCATATAAACATGAGTTTACATGTAATGAAAGCTATCGTTAACGTCAAATAAATTTGAATAAATTTTTTAAAAAATTACATGTTGTAACAAAAAATAAATCAATTCAATTACATAAATTGTTAATAAGAAACAAAATATGTATCATATTTATAATGGTTATATATAAGGAAAATTAATTCATAAATTAAAAATAATGAAGTACACAATTTTTAGATTAGTTATTTTATGTTTCAAAAATAAATATTCATCAAAAATTGTTTTGACTGATTATATGGAATTATATTGTAATTAAATTAACCAATGTTTAAAATTATACTCTATAACAATGATATATTTTTTACAATCATCATATAAAAAATATCATATGGTTAAATTATTGGAATTTATTTCTAGGATTAAATTTTTACTAAATAATGAGAAAATACAAAATTTATGAAAATATGTCTTTTCAATTTAAGTATTTTCAAAGACCCATTTTTATAATTGATTTTAAAATTTCAATAAATAATTTTTCTAAATAATAATAAAATAACTATCAATTTAATGGTAATTATGTATAATTTGGGTATAAAATCATTTTTATACTTATAATTTTTGTAAGGATTTTTCATTGTGGTTTCATCTCGGTATTATAGTCTAGCGATTGATTTTTTGGGGTTTATTATTGTTTCAAAATCAATGATATTGGTATCATTTACCCATTGAATCACCAAATATTTCCTAAATAAAAAATGAATCAAGACATATATTCCAGTAGCATATAGTCATTGGGGTTTCAAGACCAATGAGGCATAAGAACTAACATTGATCGAGTGGATGGGAGGTAGGGCTTATCACACACATTTAGTGTGGGATTATTACTTATTCATGAAATATATTATATATTTATGATATGTTAATGAATTATTTCCAAGCCCTGATATGGTACTGGTAACCCCTTATACTAATGAATTAATCAAAACCATTTGTTGACAAAAACAAATGTTGGTATCTGAGGTGTAAGATATCTAGCTATTCATTGATGTAATATTGTTTTTAATTTCAGTATAATCTCTAAAATTTAGATTTATGTGGATTATTATTGAGTTCATTGGTTATTTAGTGGGATTTTTGACCTTGTTCGGAATCCATATGCTCATTTTTTTTTGAAATTACCAATGGGATGTGCGGTTAGTACAATCGTTCTATCCCAAGCTACACTGTTACGAGTGACCTTGTGGGTAGTCCAATAGTATTTATTGGGATTCAATTTTTTGTGGAATCCATGTATCCAGGTCCACACACCCATAAAATACATCTTAATTTTTTATCATAGGCAAAATAAATGATTCTTGATTTTTTTTCTAAAATCACACCATGCCCGTACAAGGGCGGATTTGATGGGATTTTATCAAATTACTCCATATGATGATCGATTCATGATTTTTTTGTCTCATTGAATATATTTAGTGATATATATTTGAACTTTTTCTATCATTCATTTTTATTCAAATAGATGGAGTTATTTTGTTGTAAGATAATATGCCATATTCTTAGGGTATTAGATCATTCTTCGATTTTCTTCCAAATAATGTCAATTTAGGAGCTGATACAAGATGGGTGTTATACCAAAGAAATATGGAAGGTGGTATGTACCTTTTCCCATATGTTCAAACTATTTTAAACCCTTTTTCTATGTTCCTCATTCTGTACATTCAGGAATTGGACATGAATTTAAATAAATTACATGATTCATTTTTTTACCTTGAATGGTTTCCCACCTAGTACCTTGTAACAGATAGATATTGTCAAATTCATACTCGATAATCAATGATGTTTAATATTCTTTATTCCCATGTAATTCTTTTCTTTTCGGCATTAGTGAACACTCTTTCATGGTAGTATTCATATTTAATTGAGTTAAATCTTGGGAGAGGGTTTATTCCTCCATTACATTTGATTAATTGATAATTTTAATTGTTAAATTTCTAAATGTATATTTTGGAATTAGAAGGATGAAATCAAGGAATAAGTATGATTATTAAATAATTAATGTAATGATTGTCCTATTATTAAATGATTTTGATGATAAGGACATTTTTACTACATGGATCTAGCCATTGGGGTTGTTATAATTTTTTTCATTTAATATTAGTGACATTTCTACTACATGGATCCAGCCAATTGGGTATGTCATTGGATACTAAGGACATTTATACACCATAAATCCTACATTCATTTAATTCCTTTGACATGATCAACGTACATGCTAATTGAGATCCACCCAAGTTATAAATGAGTTTTTATGGATATTATCCAATGAATCAAGTGGACAACTTGTTCATTTATATATTGGTTTTATCCCATGTAGCATTGACATGATAAGGATTCCTTTGTCAATATCCCTAGGATTGGGACCATGGGGTCAAACACAATATTTCATGACATACAACAATATCGATGTCTTGTTCTTTATTTCATGACATCATCCAATGGGGGATGATAGTAGATTTGATGGAATTGGTGTATGGTTTGTTTATTTTTATTTACATATTTCTCTAGAATTGGAATATTAATATAGTGGTTATATTTTATAGTATCACTAAATGTTTTCATACATTATAGTTATCCTATATTTATAGTTTCTAGATTACTAAGAGGCATGTTAGCTAGAAAATTATACCATTTTATTTATTCATATAATGGTTATATTTATTTCACAATACTTTTACTTATATTTAATAGACTGTAATTATTGTTGAAACTGTCAGTGGTGGCAATCTGAGTGTCATATCACATATTTTTCTGGAAACTCTTGGTTACCTAGAAATACATTATGGGTGCAGGTAGGGATTGATGCATGTGTCTGCATTTTGATGATTTAATGGTTTTCCATTGGAAAAGCGGTGAACATGACTGAGTATTTATCAAGAATCTATCATGAGATGTATCCTTTATGTTGTTTTTCTATTTTTGTTTCATTAAATTTTATTGATGTATGTTTCCATGAATTTACTTCCATTTTGAATATAGATATATCATACTCTTCTCATATATGATATTTACATGTAAATATTTACATTTTACTAATTAAATCTTAATGTTTATCTTCTAATTTTGATTTATATTATGCTTACCTGATATATTTACTTGTTTAACCACATTGTTACTCTTATTACGAGTGGATAGACTCCCTACCATACCATCATAGACCCCATCTTCTAGTTGGTATCCCATTTCCTTAAAGTTTTAATAATAATTCATAGTTTATTATAAAAAGTTGGATTTTATATGATATATGCCTGGGAGTAGAAAACAATACCGATGGAAGAGCCAAATTTCCATAGATTGGAATTGTTTTTCTTTATTTTCATATAATAGTTGATTTGATTCCACTATTGGTTAATACACAAGCTAATATGTTCTATTATTATTATGAAGGAGGAATTTCATTTTTACCATCACCTGATATGGAATATAAGTATGGATCATGTATAACATTAGGCACCTTATAAAATATATGTAAAAAACATATTCTATTGTATATAATATTAATTTATTTACTTTTTAGCATTTATTATGTGTGCCTTATGTTGTAGAATTTTTATTTATTAATTATTCATATAGAATATTGAGAATGATCATTTAAAATGAGGGTTCCTTCCATAACATAAATATTGTATTCCAATATAGTATACAACAGACACCATATGAAGTCAATTATTGAGAATTTAGACATATAATATTACAAACTTGGAATTGATGGTTTTATGATTTGGAATAAATTGATGGAACACTTTTATTTATAATGTGTATAGTCTATTATAAATTGGATGTGGTGATCCATTTTTTTGAACGACCTAAATAGAATTGTAAAAAATTTATAATTTAAATGAAATTGATATTTATAAATGGAAAGGACATCATATATGGGTATGTCCAATTGATACTTTCATTCTATATATCAAGCCCATGCCATGAGATTGACCTAAGCCTATCTTTGGATTGGTCAGTAGGCAATGTCCTTGTTTCTTTTTATGGTAGTTCATGTTACCAATTCTAAGGGATTGGATTAGGAAGAGGATTGCATATTATATATAAGAAGGATTTTACCTCTCATATTCATATATCTATGACTTGGATGTAATAAATTTTTTTAAGGCATAAATTCTAAATTTGATGAGATATTCCACCATGATGACCACTAGTCATATGTTAAGAGGGTGGAGATGACCATACTCATTAGGGGTGGGCCCTGGGTTGCCAGTAGAATGTATATTAGTTCTAGATATGGAACTCACCATTGTTACTAATATTGTTGTTGATTTCTAGATTAAATATGGCTTCATATACATATTGTAGATTGTCTATGGAGTTTCACATCTTACCATGTCTATGTAAGAGAATATGAGTGTGTTCAAAGGGATTAATCCACCCACGATTTCAAGGGAAATAAATAATTAGGTTATTGTGGTGTGTCTTGAGTGTATTTTATTGATTCTAAATCATCTTAAGATATATCATGAATGATATTGAAGCCTATGATGTATTTTATTCTATGATCCACTATATGTTGGTGTGATGTCTGGAACCATGCTAATAAGCGTTATGATATGGTTTGGTAAGATTTTTATACCAGGATTAATGATTACATATTACTATATAGAATAAAATTTGGGTGATCTAGAAATTTTATGAAGCTTATGTAAAGAATAATGGAAATTATTTAGTATTTAACTTGATCTATAGAGATTCACCACTTTGTTAATTCTTATATCGATTATGAGCATTCAAGGGTGAGAAGCTTCATGGATGTTATGAAGAATTTCATATTTCCAAAGGTAACTATGTTTTAATTGAATTATATTTTTGTGACAGTGAATTTAGTTCTAAATACAAAACATAATTTGAGGGAATCTAGAGAAACAGATTAGGGTAGTGCATTATTCCACCCAGAATGATCAGTGAAATGTGTATTTATGTGATTTTTTGAGGTTTCTCGTGAGGGGAATACTATCATGATTGTGAGTGATGGTTGTTCTTTCACCTATAATAAATTTATAATTTGAGGCCACATGAGTACTTGATGTGATATAGACTTAGTCAGGTTTTAGGCATGTAGATCATTGTGCCACATAGAATTTTGTTTTAGTACAATTCATCATGTAGTGAGTGGGTAGGTATCATCACTAATTATAAATTAATGAGAACTATTCAAGACTTTGTGTCAGATTAGAAGATATAGTGTTGTTGGCAATATATACTGAGGATGTGATAATGATTATTGGAGTAAGAAACTAGTTGGTTCATGACATAATATTTGTCATGCTCAGGGAAGTCAGACAGTTTTTTAGTATGTGGTTTACGCAATATATATATATTATATCCCATAATAGAAGAGAATAGTTATTGGATATCTGATTTGAGAGGTGTGATCTCTGTAGCCTCAAAAGTGGTATCTTCTATTTTTTATACAAGATATTATCATAACATCATATCTTTATATTATGGGAAGATCCTAAGTCTCATAATTCAGTTTATTTATATAATAATGAAACTAAAAAATCCATTTGGGATTACATAATAGAGTGTACAATAGTGCCAGGAGTTCCCCCATGAGATAGGTGAGTGTTACTTCCTTTGGGATCTCTTCATCCTTCAGATTATAGAATTAGTGCTCATACTCATCATTTACTAGTAGTTTCTTTTCGTTCATATGTTAATTATTATGATTTGGTGAGTCCTTCACATCATAAAAGGGAGGGTTTTTACCCTCACAGTTTAATGGGATTTCTATGTCAGAAAGGTTGGACCCAGACAACATGGGCTTTGGGTGATGAAAAAACGAATTCTTAGTTTATATATATATGATTAACAAACATTTCCCACAAACTTTCAAACATTGTCTAATCAATTATAGAAATTTTTTCCCAGATTACTCTTTTGTATTACCCCCTAATAAAGAAGAATGGTTTTAAATTGAGATACTTCACCATTCTCCCCTTCTATCCATTCATCCTTTTAGGATCCAGATATCTGAGTTGTAGGATCTCAAGAGGCATCTAGAGGGAGTAGACGTAAAAGGATTTATATGACCCAACACACAGCTACGGTATTCCCTAATTCCTTTACATAAAATGATAGAAAATACCCTATGTATATGTATAGGTTACTGAAAATTATAATAGTTTGCGGATAAGAATAAAAATCCCTTACCAATGATATATTATCTCATTGACTAGTTACGATGTGTTCAAGTTTTCTTGACGATTAAATTGTAGTTTTGATATCATTAAGTGTGTTTTCACCCTACAGACTTACCTAATACATCTTTCCAAATCTTGTATAGTCTATATGATTAATGGTTTTATATATTAGGAATTAAGAATAAGAATGATGGTTTCAAGGATCAGATGAAACCAGATTTTCCACCAAATGTATATTAGTTTTTTTTATTTTTTGTTTATATCTTTTTGAATTCTCAAAATGATCATGAAAATTCGAAAAATCATGAGATCATTTTGGTTATGCTGATAGAGAATCATTAATTTTATATTCTCACAATTTTTCTCTTGTTGATGGATGATATTATATTTTATGGTAATATTATATCAGATAGATGAGTATTAGTTGATCTAGAAAAGGTGAGAGAAATTGTTTCTAATGAGTATTCCAAGAATATCTTTGACATAGTGTGTCTATTTGGGTAAGATATAACATACCCTAATTTAATAAAGGAATTATCAAAGTTACCTTCACCCCATATGGGTATTACTAAGAAGGCTGTGATATCTTATGGTTGGATACATATGATATAGCGTATCAAGATATGAAAGGAATACAAACATCAGAATCAGTCATCATGTTTAGAGAGATGGGTAGAATCTACACTTTTTATTAAAATGAATCATTAATTGATCCAGAAGAATTCATTGTGATGGAAGATTGATATTATGGTGTATGAGTCTCATTATTTTAGGTTACATGAGAAAAACTACCAAACACATGATATAGAGTTTGTAGTTGTAGTTCATGCCTTATTCTGTTGGTGGAATCATTTAATGGGAAATTTTTTTATCATGTATGAAGAACACAGAATCCTTATGTTCATATTTTAACACCATTTCTAGAATATTAGAAAATGATGGGGTGTTGAGTAATGACTATATTTGGACTATGATCATGCCTAAATGTCAAGAAAGGGAAAATTAGTTTAAATTGAACTATGATGGAGGACTCAGATATTGGTTGTTTAGGATTCCATTAATCAGTGGAAGTTTATGGTCATACAATCAGAGATGCACTCAAAGGTAATGTATGGTCATGGTAATCCTTTTATCTCTTCCTTGGTAGTCAATTACAATCATATGGATAGGATGAGTCTAGGATATCTATAAAATTATGAGGTTTTATTCATATGGGTGATGATGATAGGAGATGCCCTGCATTTTAGTTGGACCATTGGTGATTATGATATTATACACATACATAGTTTCGTTTTGGATTAAGTGGATATACCCAAGGATTTGTTGTTATAGTTTTTAACCCTACAATGGGTAGTACATTTCCAATGTTACAATGATATATCATGATTATTTCCATCAATATTAGTGGCCAGGGTTGAAATTATTGGTAGCTATAGTTTTCATATGGTGTTCAACAGTTTATCATTTAAATCCAACAAAAATTGACCATCTGGGATTTTACAGCCATTATACTTTCTTATGTGGAAATGGGAAAATGTTACAATGGACTTAGTGATAGGGTTACCAAGGTCGCCTCATGGTAGGTATGTTGTACATGTTATTATGTACAAGGTCATGATGGTCACCCATTTTATTCCAATAAAGGAGAACTTATTACTCAATGATCTTGACAGACATTCAATCCATGTTGTTGTGAGCCTTAATATGGTTTTTATACCATTTTATCAGATAGGGAAGCCCAGTTTACATCTCAATTTTGGCATGGATTATAATGGATGCTGGGTATATAGATGAATCAATGAACGACATACCACCCTTCAACCAATACCCATTCATAGTGTACTACATAGGTTCTAGAGGACATGCGTATAGTAAGAATTTATGATTTTGGGGTATCTTGGGTAGAAATTGTTATCAGGTGACTATATAGATGACACCATATGAGTAATATTTGTGTAGTCCCTAAAAATCACCTATGTGTTGGTTAGTGGTTGGATGTGTAATTCCACTCATACTGCATTTCATATAAGATTCTTTAGAGAATGTCATGTTAATTAAAAATAATACTCCAAATGGATAGTCTAGATAGAAATCCTAAACTTATTTTCATTGATGACCTATAGAGTTCGATGTTGTGTATTTGTTAATTTTATGAATTTCATTATATATTTGTTACATATTGATTAGGAGATAGTCTAATCATTCATAAAAATAATTTTACATTTCGATATTATAGATAGACTTGGGAAGGTTGAATAAAAAATTTAGTAACCTAAGAGGTACTGAAAAATGAAAAAATATTCTATATATCTTAACTATGTTTATGTTACTCAGAATCAACTCATACTCTACATCTGGATATGGATGAGTTATAATTTGATGTATCATTTTAGGAGAATCATATATAAACCATTGATCAGATAATGATAGATCTATGAGTCTAGTAAGTTAAACTAGTGTGTGTGTTATGGAATAAAATATGTGTATATGATAAAACTGGGGAGTAAGAGACTAATGACCGTGATATGTGTCATAATCTATTATCAGATAGTTTCTAACCACTGAATAAATTGAAATACGGGGATCAATTGATTTATGGGTGAATATTTAATTATCTTAGGTAATTTAATGATGTATGACACTTTTTAATTTCTATGTAATTTCAAAGATTTGACCAGATGTTAATTACTAATAAGTGCACATGTTTTGAAGGTGTTACCAGGGATTTTCAATACCCATATGAACAATTTCTAGAAGAGGAATATGGATCACATGGATTGTGGAAACCATGTAACCCAGGTTGAAAGGATAAGAGTAATCATGTGTGGTGGTCTTGTGGTCAATCCAACGGTGAAAAATTTTAGGAAACCATGTATCCATGGCTATGTTTCCATGAGATCCAATTACATCATGTTGAAAATTAAAAATGTACATTTGGAATGTAACACCCCAGGTAAATAAAGAATATGACATTTTCATATTTATCCATATTTGTGAATAAAATATTAATATGACTTTAAAGGGGACGCTATGCTCGATGGCGTACACAACACGCAACAACTAGTTTCTTGGGAATCTTACGTTGCACTCTAATAATAACATAATATTATTTTAAATAGTAGTTAACATGTAGCCGTTGTATTGGTGGTAATGGATAGAAATAACTAAAATATGATTATATATGTTTTTAAATGTTTTTACATTTATCCAATAAAAGATAAAGGCTTAAAATACGGAAAGAATTCAATTTTAGGCATATATTCCCTAGTTTTCACTAAAGGTTCACTTATCGCCTTTTGATGGCAAACTGTCATTAAATATAGTTTTTTTAACTCTTATACATTCTATTGGACCGAATAAAACTCTTCTTAAGAACCGGGACATCAAAATTTACTTTGTGTAAATTTTTTATATCTTTCCAATAAAGTTCAATTTTTTTAATGAATAGTGTAAAATGTTGTATTTTAATTCAAAACCTATTTTTAATCTAATATATCTATATGATTAGATTATATTTTGAATCGGTTTTAAATTGAAATTAGAATTTATTTTTACCATTAAATCCAATAGTGGTCGTTGGAATTAATTTCACTTTGAAATCAGACTTAAATTAGTGTCAATCTTTTGACACTTATTGTTTCACAAAAACAGGCTATTTGCTCTGACATCGGGAATTAATTATTAAATTAATTAATGTGACTTATATGTTTTGAATTTTGTAAAATAGAATTTATTTTTTAATTCAGAATAACTAATATATCTTAGGGTGAACTTTTGGGATTTTTCTGAAAAACTTCAATTTTTGATGAATAGTGAAACCACTAAGTGGTACTTATAAAAACTGATTTTTCCGTTTAAATGAAATTTTTCCATCTTTGTGTTCTGAATTTCAAAAATTTGACATAAATGGTTGTAATTAAGAAGTAAAATGTGGTTCAATGGGATAAAAATAATTTTTTGGTGAATAGTAACTTATTAAGTTTTTAATCGCGATTTGAGGTAATTAGTGTAGTTTATGGTAAGAATAATGTTTAAATAAAATTAAATGACCTAGACACATGTCCTACCCTAATTGTATGTGTCTTGGCCGACCACTAAAATCCATGGGTCAACTTGGGGACCCCATGGAGCCACTTTGGTTGGGAAATTACATAAATATTTTTTTATTTATTGTTAAAGTAAAAATGACACAAACATGAGATGTTTTAATAAAACAATTTTTTCATGGTGTTATACAAGTCCTATTTTTGACTATAAATATTCATTAGAAAGATAAAACTATTTACTAAATCATAGTATTTTTTTATAATTTTTAGACATTAAATATATTAAATTATTTATGACATAATGATGATGCAGTGATGACCTCATTATTTAACGATTTAAATAAAATGGAAAGATAATGTAATATCTAAGACCTAAACATGTCCAAAACCTATTGGATTAGTGGATTTAGAACCCTTATCACCTTATCCTCGAAATAAATCTATGTGATACATTTTGAATCCGAAACCCTTTTGAAAATAAAGTAACATTTTGTAACTTTACAAGAGTGCCCCTCCTCTCCTCTTATAAAAGGCATTTACCTCTGCCTCCTTACCCACACTACCAAAGCCTTTGGCTCGGACAAACCCTTCCCATTTTGTCTCTACACTTCCCTTTATTACTCCTTGAAGCCTCATTTTGGGAAGAATCCATCCCATGGAAGCCTTTGAGATCAAACCAAAGGGAGTTACCCGATTTTAAGGTAATGTCTTCCCTTGAGTCCTTTTGTTTTATTTTTCTTCTCCAACCCCCAAAACTCTTTTTATTCATTTCATTTGTAACAACTCTATTATATTAAATATTCAAGGATGTTGTTATAATATGGATTTGAGCTACACTTACATTCACCTACATCTAATGGTTAAAGAACAAACTGTTTCTGTGGATGGCGAATTTATGCCTCCCGAAACGATGATTGTTCAACATTCTTTTAACACCTTAAAATGTGTCCATTAAGATGACACTATATTTATATATGATATATAATATTTTTATTTTTCCATTAATCTTCTGTATTTTTCATTTATGGCATACCTTTATGGCTTCCATTATGGGTATATGCGATATCTTCATTTAAGGAAGTGCGGACTACCGCCCCCTCAAAGTGATTTGATTCGTTAATACCATATGTGGTATATATAAAGGATATATTTAATGATATTATATATGATACCATAATGGAATTAAAATAATATTATATATCATTATGTTTTAATTCCATTAAATATGAAATAGAAATGGAAGTAGCATTCATGCGTACGTACGACTTACCGTCTCCATGAATGGTACATTTCATTTCTTATCTCAAAATGTAAAGTAATATTATAAGTACATATATGTAATGGATATATATGTAATATATCACATCTGAATTATGCATATCATTTTGGAATTATAACATATATATATATATCTCTCTCATTTTGTTTTAATTCCATTAATATGACAGAAAAATGAAAGTAGCATTCATGCGTACGTACGGCCTACCGTCTCCATGAACGGTGCTTTTTTATGTTTATCTCCAAATGATATGGAATAGTATAAAATGAATATTTACTGGATATATATGATATTTTAATCATTAATACTATTCTGGAAATTATTTACTTATAACTACATGGGCAATCTTTTTTCAAACAAGTTCATTTTTGACTCATGTACCCAATATCGGAAAAAACATCTGATATGAACTAACATTATTAAAAAAATATTATAAAATTATAATATGTGATATGAACTGAATAATAATCCTTAAATGGGGTAAATATTCAATTATTAATTGACCAAATTTTATTATTCATGAATATAACGAAAGGAACAAGACAATTTGGACTTGAGGTAAGGGATCCTACTCTCTTTTTAAGTACACTCTTTTATGGCATTCCTTCTATGCTAATATTTCTTGTGATTGGGATGTTATTTTATATTACTCTTACTATAATTTTTATTTTCATATGATGAGAGACCATATTATCTCTCATCAATCCATTTTGGATGTTTTGAGTGGCGTCGTTAGGCTGCCGAATTTTCATAAGAGATCTAACCTCTCTCTTTCTTTTTAACTACTCTCCTTTATGTCACTTATTTTATGCTCCTCTTTGTTATGTTTTGGGATGTTATTTTATATTCCTATTTCTGTAAACGTTATTTTAATATGATGAGAGACTCTATTTGATCTCATCAATCCATTTTTGGAAGTTTTAAGTGGCGTCGTTAGGCTGCCGAGTTTTCGTAAGGGATTTTTCATCTCACATTTATTCTTGTGAGATTTATGATACATTTTCCACAATTTCCTTTGAGTGGTGTATGTAATTCCAATTATTTTACTCATTGTGTAATATTCTTTCTTTTATGAGTATTTACATCAATGTTGTATTGTCCTTCTTTCACGAGGTGTATGTTTCGAAAGATACCCATGTCGGTAAGGGAACCTTTCACCCTCCTCTTTTTAAAAGACTTCTTTTGTTGGGTATTTTAATTTACGTATTTTTATGTTGGTATATGTTCTCATATATCCTTATTGATGTAAATTTTATGTCCAAGTGATGAGATACACTTTTTATCTCTCTTCAACTCATTTTTATGTGACGCCGTTAGGCTGTCAAGGGAGCTTCTTAAACCAATTTTGATTTCTTTGGGTTCAACATGTAGTTATTGAATATGTCATCCTTTGAATATGTGTGAATGACCTTTGATTAGTTTACACTTAATACCCACTTATATTTAGTTTATTCTTTTGTCACACATAATTATGTAATTTATTTATCCTTACACAATGGATACCGTCTTTGTAAGGGACTTCGTCTCAATCTCCTTTCATTGAGGCATATTCTGTTTTATACACAACCTTCTTTTATATGGTGTATAAAACCCTTTGACTTTTAAGTTTATTAAAAAGGAATCATTTTTATATAAAGTGTTTATTAAACAACAAAAGGGAATGTTTTTTTCGTACGTATGTGGCGACAACAACTTCTCTGCCGTCGTGACCATTATTTGAGTTTCGGCTTCCTTTACAAGCCATACCTTCTTTTTAAAAGAAAAATAAATACCATGTTTTACCTTTCTTTTATTTTGGTATTGA
The DNA here is from genome assembly GCA_963277665.1 of Viscum album. Taxonomy (NCBI): domain Eukaryota; kingdom Viridiplantae; phylum Streptophyta; class Magnoliopsida; order Santalales; family Viscaceae; genus Viscum; species Viscum album. Next base: position 1,065,697,321 of record OY728140.1, read on the forward strand.
AAATGGTTTTCATAATGTTTTTATATCAATGTGTTATATTGATATCTTGTTATTGAAAGGTGGAAATGTTATGTTTCCTTCATGCATGTTTTATGCGATACGATTATGTTGAGGTTCTTGGGCATTATTATGAAGACGGGTGGTTCCGTGATAAATTATGGGCGGGTGAGCCCGATATAGCTCTCCAATGCATTGGGTAACGCAAAGGAGTGAAACGTTAAGGTTTCTCCGAAGAGATTTAGGGAATATTCTGTGATGGGTATTCCAAACGTAACCAAGAGGGTTACTCTCTACGTAAGAATGTTATGAATGCCTCAAGTTACCTTTTATGTCTTATGATTTCCATCATGATTTGATGAGGTATGTTAAAGTTCCTATGTTTTATGGGTAAAGTATGATTTCACTTTTATGTATATATGGACTCATGTTTTCTTTTCCATACTTTTTATAACCCTTACTGTGCTTTTTTATGCTCATCCCAAGTTTTTGAAATGTTTTTCACAGGTCAAGGGAAAGGTACATGATGTGATGATAGTGTCAAGAAAGTGTCAAGAAAGAATCCAAGTTTTATTTTAAATATGTTTCCGTTGATGGGAAGAATGAATACTGTCTTTTATGTTACCACTTTGTTTAAATGTGGAATGTAATGCAAGTTTCATGATCTAATTCTCTAAAACTCTAAACCTGAAAAGATACTCAATGTGTAATCTTGTAATAACTCAAGATTAAGTAAGGTTTAAGGCTGTGGCCTTATAGTTGGTATCAAAGGTCGGTTTAGATAACTTTATAGGTTAGGGTATTCTTTAAGCATAAGTGGCATTACCATAGTGGTTAGGATTTCAGAAAGAGTCCTAGTTTTAGATAAATTGAATGAGTAAGTGTATCGTAGTGTTTACCTTCCTCATTAGTACATTATGGTTTTGTTGATATACTCACACTGACATTTCTGTTTTTAGTGTATGGATGGATCTTGCAGGCACCAAAGAGACAATAGGTTTGAAGGAAACTGTGGTGGTTCTATGATTAAGATACTAGATAAAATGGGGGATTCAATGAGGAAACTCATGGTTGTTCTAAACCCACTATCAAGGAGTCATGATCAACCACTTGAACCTTGTTATGATCTTTAATTCATCATGTACGAGATGACCAATCGATGTGGAAGTTCAGGTAATAATTATAAAGGTAACCATTAGAGTTTATATGATCCTTACTTTTGAGTTAATTATGGGTTACTATATGTTATGATGGAAGTGAAAGGTGTGAGATAAAATTGAGGTTAAATTATGTTATGGTTATTTTTAATGATTTTATCTCTTTTTGGGGAATGATTTGAGAATTATATAGTTTTGGAAAAAGGACAACACGTAGACCGTGGGACTACCTGTCGCGTCGGACAAAGCTGCGGGAATCGAACCCACAACCAAAGTGCGACTGGTATTTATCGCCTACCACTAGACTACATGAAGTCCCTAGTTAGTTTGACTGATTATTTTTAGTTATATGATTTTATGAATTAAGAGTAAGTTGATTTTGGGTTATTTATTAAAATGATTAACCTATCATGGAGGATATGTGATTAGGTTAATTACTTTTCAATATGAGACTTTAGGAGCAACTGATGTTGTTTGGAGATAAATGTTACGATTAACTTGGAAGACTATGTGACTAAATCCTTAAAATATTTGGGTTTCAATCTTATATTGTTTTACATTGAAGAATTTTATGGGCAAATTTTTTATCTAATGGTCTTCGTTGAACATTGGGTTTTTTTGGGACAAATTTTGGAGATTAAGAATAGGTTTTCTTTGTATAAGGGATTATACTTTTTAGGATTTTCTGATCTTGTACTAACCGTTTTTGTTATGGTTAGAGTCTAAATACATGGGAAATATATAGATCTATTTTTTGGATTAGGCGACTCTCTAGAAGTTGATTATAGTACTCTTAAGGCGAACAAGTCACCCTAAATACTCGTCTTTTGGAAAAAAAATATGAGTTTGATTAAGGAATCTAGTAAAAGTTGAAAGTCAACATGATAAGTGATTATGTTTCCTTATGAATAAATTCCTCAATAAAAAGTATCTTAAAACAAAAATGTTGTCTATTAACTTTTCCTACTAGGGAATCGAATATCATTTAACCCATCACAAGTTTGTGATTTTCTTGTGGTTAACTTTCTCCTAAACATGTTTTCTATCACTCTCCATCAGAACATGACCCTATGTTTTCTCCCCCATGTCCATATTTTTCTACATGGAATCCTAGTATGGGTTAACTTGGGTGACCTTTGTACTTATCTTTCTTTATTTTAAAGTGATTGTTTTACCGACTCTTGTTCCGATGTGGGACTTTCAAGGATGTTTCCAATTCAATTTTAAAAATTGTGAGGACGCAATTCCCATAAGGGGGGAAGGATGTAACACCCCAAGTAAATAAAGAATATGGAATTTTTATATTTATCCATATTTGTGAATAAAATATTAATATGACTTTAAAGGGGACTCTATGCTCGATGGCGTACCCAACATGCAACAACAAGTTTCTTGGGAATCTTACGTTTCACTATAATAATAAAATAATATTATTTTAAATGGTAGTTAACATGTAGCCATTGTATTGGTGGGAATGGATAGAAATAACTAAAATATGATTATATATGTTTTTAACTGTTTTTACATTTATCCAATAAATGATAAAGGCTTAAAATATGGAAAGAATTCAATTTTAGGCGTATATGCCCTAGTTTTCACTAAAGGTTCACTTATCACCTTTTGATGGAAAACCGTCATTAAATATAGTTATGTTCACTCTTATACATTCTATTGGACCAAATAAAACTCTTCTTAAGAATCGGGACATCAAAATTTACTTTGTGTAAATTTTTGATATCTTTCCGATAAAGTTCATTTTTTAATGAATAGTGTAAAATGTTGTATTTTAATTCAAAACCACTTTTTAATATAATTTATTTATATGATTAGATTATCTTTTGAATTGTTTTTAAAGTAAATTAGAATATATGTTTACCATTAAATCCAATAGTGGTTGTTGTAATTAATTTCACTTTGAAATCAGACTTAAACTAGTGTCAATCTTTTGACACTTATTGTTTCATAAAAACAGGCTATTTGCTCTGACAGTGGGAATTAATTATTAAATTAATTAATGTGACTTATATTTTTTTAATTTTTTAAAATAGGCTTCATTTTTGAATTCGTAATATCAAATATATCATAGGGTGAATTTTTGGGATTTTTCTGAAAAACATCAATTTTTGATGAATAGTGAAACCACTAAGTGGTACTTATAAAAACTGATATTTCCGTTTAAATAAAATTTTTCCATCTTTGTGTTCTGAATTTCAAAAATTTGACATACATGGTTGTCATTAAAAAGTAAAATGTGGTTCAATGGGATAAAAATAATTTTTTGGTGAATAGTAACTTATTAAGTTTTTAATCGCGATTAGAGGTAATTAGTGTAGTTTATGGTAAGAATAATGTTTTAATAAAATTAAATGACCTAGACACATGTGCTACCCTCATTGGATGTGTCACTTCCGACCAAGAAAATCCATGGGTCAACTTGGGGACCCCATGGAGCCACTTTGGTTGGGAAATGACATAAATATCTTTTTATTTAATGTTAAAGTAAAAAATGACACAAACATGAGATGTTTTAATAAAACAATTTATTCATGGGGTTATACAAGTAATATTTTTTACTAAAAATATTCATTAGAAATCTAAAATGTTTTCCTACATCATAGTATTTTTTTACAATTTTTAGACATTAAATATATTAAATTATTTATGACATCATGATGATGCAGCGATGACCTCATTATTTAACGATTTAAATAAAATGGAAAGATAATGTAATATATAAGACGTAGACATGTCCAAAACCTATTGTATGAGTGTATTTAGAACCCTTATCACCTTATCCTTGAAATACATCAATGTGGGACCTTTAGAATCCGAAACTATTTTGAAAATAAAGTAACATTTTATAACATTACAAGAGTGCCCCTCCTCTCCTGTTATAAAGGGACCCCACCTCTCCCTCCTTATCCACACACCCAAAGCCTTTGGCTCGGAAACCTCCTACCCATTTTGTCTCTCCTCTTCCGTCTCTTACTCCTTGAAGCATCACTTTGGGCAGAATCCTTCCCAAGGAAGCCTTTGAGCTCAAACCAAAGGGAGTTACCCGATTTTAAGGTAATGTCTTCCCTTGAGTCCTTTTGTTTTATTTTGCTTCTCCAACCCCCTAAACTCTTTCTATTCATTTTTTTGTAACAACTAATGTATCTTCAATATACTAGGGTGTTGTTATAAGAAGTATTCGTGCTGCACTTACACACACCTACATCTAATGGTTAAAGAACATAATGTTTCTGTGGATGGCGAATTTATGCCTCCCGAAACGATGATTGTTCAACATTCTTTTAACAACTTAAAAGGTGGACATTAAGATGACACTATATTTATATATGATATATAATATGTTTATTTTTTCCTTAAGCTTCTTTATTTTTCATTTATGGCATACCTTTATGGCTTCCATTATGGGTATATGCGATATCTTCATTTAAGGAAGTGCAGACTACCGCCCCCTCAAAGTGATTTGATTCGTTAATACCATATGTGGTACGTATAAAGGATATATTTAATGATATTATATATGATAAAATACTGTAATTAAAATAATATTATTTATCATTATGTTTTAATTCCATTAAATATAAAATAGAAATGGAAGTAGCATTCATGCGTACGTACGGCTTACCGTCTCCATGAACGGTACATTTCATTTCTTATCTCAAAATGTTATGTAATATTATAAGTACATATATATAATGGATATATATGTAATATATTACATCTAAATTATGGATATCATTCTGGAATTATGACATATATATATATCTCTCATTTTGTTTTAATTCCATTAATATGACAAAGAAATGAAAGTAGCGTTCATGCGTACGTACGACCTACCGTCTCCATAAACGGTGCTTTTCGATTTTTGTCTCCAAATGATATGGAATAGTATAAAATGATTATTTACTGGATATATATGATATTTTAATCATTAATAATATTCTTGAAATTATTTACTTATAACTTCATGGGCAATCTTTTTTCAAACAAGTTCATTTTTGACTCATGTACCAAACATCGGCAAAAACGTCTCATATAAACTAACATTATTAAACAATTATTATAACATTATAATATGTGATATGAACTGAATAATAATCTCTAAATGAGGTACTTAGGCAATTATAAATTGACCAAAGTTTATTATTCAGGAATATAAAGAAACGAACAAGACAAGTTGGACTTGAGGTAAGAGATCATACTCCTCTCTTTCTTTTTAAGTACACTCTTTTATGTCATTCATTCTAAGCTCATCTTTCTTGTGACTTGGATGTTCTTTTATATTACTCTTAATGTAATTTTTATGTTCATATGATGAGAGACCATATTCTCTCTCATCAATCCATTTTGGATGTTTTGAGTGGCGCCGTTAGGCTACCGAATTTTCGTAAAAGATCTAACCTCTCTCTTTCTTTTTAAGTACTCTCCTTTATGTCACTTCTTTTACGCACTTCTTTGTTATGTTGGGGGATGTTATTTTATATTCCTATTTCTGTAAACTTTATGTTAATATGATGAGAGACCCTATTTTATCTCATCAAACCATTTTTGGAAGTTTTAAGTGGCGTCGTTAGGCTGCCGAGTTTTCATAAGGGATTTTTCATCTCACTTTTATTCCTGTGAGATTTATGCTACATTTTCCACAATTTCCTTTCAGTGGTGTACGTACTTCCCATTATTTTAATCATTGTGTAATATACTATCTTTTATGAGTATTTATATAAATTTTGTATTGTCCTTCTTTCACGAGGTGTATGTTTCGAAAGATACCCATTTCGGTAGGGGAACCTTTCACCCTCTTCTTTTTAAAAGACTTCTTTTGTTGGGTCTTTTAATTTACATATTGTTATGTTGGGATATGTTATCATATATCCTTATTGATGTAAATTTTATGTCCAAGTTATGAGATACACTTTTTAGCTCTCATCAACTCATTTTGATGTGACGCCGTTAGGCTGTCAAGGGAACTTCTTAACCCAATTTCGATTTCATTGGGTTCAACATGTAGTTATTGAATATGTCATCCTTTGATTATGTGTGAATGAACTTTGATTATTTTACACTTCATATGCACTTATATTTGGTGTATTAGTTTGTCACACAAAATTATGTAATTGATTTATCCTTAAACCAAGGATACCGTCTTTGTAAGGGACTTCGTCTCAATCTCCTTTCATTGAGGCATATTCTGTTTTATACACAACCTTCTGTTATACGGTTTATAAACCCCTTTGACTTTAACATTTATTAAAAAGGAATATTTTTTATACGAAGCGTTTATTAAACAACAAAAGGGAATGTTTTTGTCATATGTATGCGGCGACAACAACTTCTCTTTCATCGTGACCATTATTTGAGTTTCAGCTTCCACTAAAATCCATACCTTCTTTTTAAAAGAAAAATAAATACCATGTTTTACTTTTCTTTTTTTTTGTATTGAAAATGGTTTTCATAATGTTTTTATATCAATGTGTTGTATTGATATCTTGTGATTGAAAGGTGGAAATGTTATGTTTCCTTTATGCATGTTTTATGTGATATGATTATGTTGAGGTTCTTGGGCATTATTATGAAGATGAGTGGTTCCGTGATAAACTAAGGGCGGGTGAGCCCGATATAGCTCTCCAATGAATTGGGTAACGTGAAGGAGTGAAACGTTAAGGTTTCTCCGAAGAGATTTAGGGAATATACTGTGATGGGTATTCCAAACGTAACCAAGATGGTTACTCCCAACATAAGAATGTTATGAATTCCTCAAGTTACCTTTTATGTCTTATGATTTCCATGATGATTTGACGAGGTATGTTAAAGTGCCTATGTTTTATGGGTAAAGTATGATTTCACTCTTATGTATATATGAAATCATGTTTCCTTTCCATACTTTTTATAACCCTTACTGATCTTTTTTTGCTCATCCCATGTTTTTGAAATGTTTTTCACAGGTCAAGGGAAAGGTACGTGATGCGATGATAGTGTCAAGGAAGTGTCAAGAAAGAATCCAAGTTTTATTTTAAATATGTTTCCGTTGATGGTAGGAATGAATACTATCTTTTATGTAACCACTTTGTTTAAATGTGGAATGTAATGCAAGTTTCATGATCTAATTCTCTAAAACTCTAAACCTGAAAAGATCCTCAATGTGTAATCTTGTAATAACTCAAGATTAAGTAAGGTTTAAGGCTAGGGCCTTATATGGAACATTGTTTTCTAACTATTCTACATAACCCTTAGAGGGAGGAACTTGGAAATAGAAGGTTTCTTGGTTAGTTCATGATTCATCCAACAATGAAAAAAATATTTTGACATGGTGTTTTAGGTAAAATGAATATTTTCCATTAAGAAATTATAATGTTATATCCCACATTCATATCTATTTTCCCAATAACATCAATCTCCCATTTGATTTATTTTTCAGGCAAAAAAATATGAATTGACATGATTCCTCTGTATGATACAAAACTCAAAAGGTTTTCGACTCATTCGATCTATATTGGTGTGTTCTTTATTCATAATTATCCATTATTATATTGTCTTTAAATAAAAATAGTTATTTTACTGCAGGTTAATATTCCATATTTCAATTTTATTTGGTTGTAATTCTATTTTCATCCCCTATGGGTTAATTTAGGCATCGATACTATATGAATATTCAAACACCTACATACATTAGGGGGCATATACCTTTTCCATTATGTTGTAGTTGTTTTATATCATCTATATTTTCTTCCTCATGGAATACCAACCAACTTTCCCATAAAATTATAAGAATTTTGTCATTATGTTTTTGTAACCTTATTGTATTTCACACATAGTACCCTATGGTGTTTATATGGTTTCAACATCATCTTGAATCAAATGGGAGTTTTGTTATTATTTCTTCCCCATGTTTTAACACTCAGTATGGTTTATGAGATATCACCATCCAGGTGGGATACTTTTTAATTTTAATTATACCTTATGAGATGTTTTATTTCTACTTTTTATGTGATTACATGATTATTGTAATTCGAAGATGTTTAAATAGAAAATTTGGAATGAGTTAGATAAACTCATTAACATTGTATTTTTTAAAAACACATTTGTAAATGATTAATGAGATGTTAGATGATTTTGATTATTGTGATATTTCTATTCCTTGGATCTAGCTAGTGTAGGTTTGACACATGATTTATTTGAAGGTCTGGGAAATTTCTACTCCTTGGACCTAGTATGTTGGGTTTGGGATTAGATTCCATGTACTTTTCTTGTCCTTAGATATTGAAGACCAAGAACACTTTGTAAATGCTCTGTAGATGTGCTCAATAGTGTCTACCCAAGTCATTACCATGTTTCTATGGAGACATTCCAAGGACATGAGGGTATTCACTGGTCATTTATTCCTTGAATCAAGTACATGTATTCCTCACATGACAATGATTCCTTGTTATTGATAACATGGATTATGTTGTTGGTGCTTGATACTGGATTACATGATATATGGTGTTGAGAATGAAATTCTCATTAAACATTAGATCTTTCAATTTCCATATAACACAATATTACTCAGCATACACTAAATTTGATGTTTATCATGATTTAGAAAGGGCCCTAGTATGTGATTATGATTATAGTTGTTAAATTGGACAATAACACCCCTTTTTATCATACCTCAATATTAGACTATGCTTATCGTTAATAGTTTAGAGTGGTACTTTTTTATTGTTAGTATTTTATTGATTATTTATTCATATAATGGTTATATATATTTTATACTTCCCATTCTTATATTAGATACAATTGATTTTTTATTGACACCGTTGGTGGAATACTGAGTGTTTTATCACACCACATTCTTGTTACTGTTGGGTAATCAGATAGACCTAATTAAATTAGGTACAGACATGGGAATGTGATAACATTATAATGCATTATTGTTTGTTCATTGGATTAGGGGATCACATAACTGATATTTTCACATTATGTAAAATGGACATAGCCAATTTTTGGACTTTTTTTATTTTTGATAAATGTATTTAATGGTATGTATATATCCATGTATTACATATCTATTTTTTATAGACATGTTACATACTCATCTTGTATATGATATTTCCTTGGATACTCATACCTAATACTACTATCATATGGCGGTTTATCTTTTATCAATGATTTATATTATGATTCCACCGATTTAATAGCATGGGATACTATTACATTACATTAATCATGGGGATATATTCTCCTCACCATACGATCAAGGTCACTCACTTCTAGTCAGTAGCCTCTGGTGTTTGGGGTATAATTGTAACACCCGAGACTTTTATGAGAAATATTTTGTTTTTATTTTATATAAATAATCAATGTAATATTTCACTACAGACAAGACTAGCTTCGCTTTCTTTACACGCAATCACGACCTTCTTTGATAGCTTTCATTGTACGCAATACCGAGTTGCACTAAACAACAATATGCTATTAAAATATTATTAAAACAAGCCATTATGAATAGTAATACCCACTTTTTGAAATTTTGTAAATTTTATTTTTCATAATGGACTTCATTTTTGGATTCGGAATATCGAAATTAGCCTAGGGTGAAATTTTTGTATTTTTCTGAAAACATTCAATTTTTGATGAATAGTGAAAACACTAGGTTACTATTTAAAAACAGAATTTTTATTAATTATTTATTTTATTGTTATCTTAGGTAAAAATTGATACATAAAACTTATATAAGTTCAATGTAATTCATTTGAGTCATTTTATAATAATTTTAGATATATAAAAATTTTATTGAACTTTTCACCGTCTTTTACCCACCTCCTAGGAGAATTTGCAAATTTACATAAAACTTAATTTTACCGCTTCTGTGAGTGAAATTTCAAAAATCCAAGAGACACGGTTGATTTCAGTAAGTAAAATGTGGTTCAATGCGATGAAAATAATTTTTGGTGAATAGTAACGTTTTACTTTTTATTACCACGGTTAAAAGTAAATCGGGTAATTATGTGTAAAAATGATATTATTATTACCCTAACACATGTCCTAATTCTATTGGATAAGTGTCATTCGACCAAAAATAACTTTAGGAATAAAATATGACCATTTAGGCCCACTTGGATTAGATTAGGACATTTAATATTAATTTATTTAAAGAAGGGTTAAAATAGTTAAAATCAATGTTTAATAAGTAAATCATTTTTAATATAGGGTTATACTTAAGATAAATTCGACTATAAATATTCATTAGAAATATAAAAGTATTTCCTACATAATTATATTATATTTTTAATTTTTATACTTTAAATCATTTAATTTATTAATGACACAATGATGATGCAATAATTATATTATTAATAAAATATTGACATAATTGATGTTATAAATACACAAATAAATGTAATGTGAAACTTTTTATGAATTGAAATGATTTTATAGGTTAATATGACATGTTATTATTGATTTAAGTATCTTTTTTCGAACTAATATCTCTGTTATGATTTTTACAAAAATAAATTACCAAATGGTGTCAAAATTGACTTAAAATAGTTTTTAAAACAAATATTATATTATTAATTGTTATTTTATTCCTAAAAATCTATGTTTCGGCCAAATGACTTAGATAAGGTTACATATAATAATACTAATCAACTTGGGGTTCGTTTGTCTTGTTATGGTAAGTTTATTAACCTTATAGTGTAAGAAAAAAAGAAGACATGGTAAAAGTTAAATTATCTAACATAAAGTTAAATCGAAATGATAAGGTTAAAATAGAACCCTAAACATGTCTAAATTCTATTAGATGAGAGGATTTTGACCCATACCCACATTAGATTCAAAATAAATCAATTTTTATCTATTAAAAACCGAATATGACTTTATAATAAAATAATAGTTTTAGTTTTTCCAAAGGTGCCCCTCTCCTCCCTTATAAAAGGGCACCTCCTCCCTCTCTTCCTCACACCAATATGAGCCTTCAATCTCGGCCAACCCCTGACAAATTCACTTCTCCACTCCCCTAGAAACATACTAGAGGTCCTGGTATTCTTCAAAGACCAATTTTAGTGCCCTAAAAGGAGGTCTCAATGAGGCGCTTCAAAGAAGAGGTAATGTCTGTTACCGATTCTTTCAACTTTATTTCTTCTTACACTTCTTCTTATTTAGTTGTTTCATTATGAAGTAATAACATATGTATCCCTCATATACTGACTTGTTATTATAATTATGAACAACCCTATTTCACCATCTATCCATCCTACGGAAAAAGAAATCACCGCGTGTGCGTACGTACGGAATACCCTCTCCACGTCGTGGTGTAATCTATTTTTCACCACCACCATACTTGTATGGGTATAATGGTTCAAATAAATAACTATATATGATTATTGTAAAGTGGTATTTATTCTGAAATAGAATAAATACACTCCAATACAATTACACGATCATGGGAACGATATCATCGCTCGTGCGTACGTACGGAATACCGTCTCCACGATGTGATGCGACTCGTTATACATGATTTTCATTGAATAATGATTATATAAATGAATTGAATGAATTAATATGATATATATTACACTAATACCATTCTGGAAATGATGTATCTATTACCTAAAAAGAAGAATAAGAATTTATTCGATAAAACATGCATAAGAACAAAAAAGCAATAAACACACGAATAACAAGTAACAATGAAATATTACTAATAAGAAACTATGAATATGACCATATATGATATCATAAAACTAATTATGATTCTGGAATAAGTCAATAACATTATTCAAATCATTATACAGGAGTTTCGTACACTTACGAAGCAAATCGGACCTATGGTAAGGGAAAATATCACAATCTCATTTTAATCTGAGATTGTTTATACTTTGGTATTTACTGGGATTTATTTTATCATCCTCATCCATGTTTCCTCAATATGTAATATTATTTCCATACACCTTCAATTTTTTCAATCCAATTTTACCCTTCAGTGATTTTTTAGTAAAAGATATTAAAGGAATCAATTTTCATTTTTCGTACGATGTACTTTTTGGCTTTTCTGACAAAAGTACAAGAAGAATGTTTTTTTAACTTATACAGCATGAATGGATTTTTAAAACATTATTTCCAAGAAGTTTCCTTTAAATGTTTTCAATTTTATTTTTAATCAACTTCTATTAGTTTAAAATTGTATGACATATTAAGAATGGAAAAATGTTTTTGAAGTAGAAAGGATATTTTCCTCAAGAATGGAGTTCAAGTGTTTTATCAAAATTATTTTCCATCTAAGATAAAATAGGGTTCTGTTAAAATCCAAATTTTTACATTGATTTGATTATGTTATGATGAAATTATTTTAATGATTTCCTTTTATCTTAGGTGGATTATATTATGATGGAATTATGTTTAAGATTACCATTTTTATTACAAGGGTTATGAAGTGATGTATGATTTATGATTTTGTGGCATACATATGAATGGTATCATTATGAGATGGGTGGGACCTATATCTCCCTCCAATGAATTGGGTAAAGATTTATATCTCATGAGATAGATATGGCTGGAATGGCAGGTTAAACTGGTTCAGTGAAACAGGACTGAAACGAAGAGTCAACTCGGTTCAGAAATAGACATTGTCTGCTAAGATAGTCTTGGCTATGAGTCTTGACTAATAAGAAATGATTCTCTATGATTATTTGTATATGCCAAAAAGTTTCATGTTTTATGTTATGATTATTGGGATTACATTTCACTACTATGATTTATCCCATGATTATGATATTATGATCTCTTTTGCAGGTTAAGATTTCCAAAATGTTATGATGAATATGGTGTTATTGATATTTCTTTTGTTTACCCTTACTGAGCATTTGAGCTCACCCTTTTGTATGTTTTCGTTCTCCAGGTCTGGTAGAAGGTTATTATGTTGGATATGCCAAATGGGACTATAGATATGAAGAAATAAATGAGAGACAATATAGATTCTTTATGAACCAGTTATTTATGTTTCCTAGTTTCTAATGACACTATACCTATACGGTCCTTTCATGGTTTTGTTATATGTTGTAATAATTGTACTTCAATTTTGATGTATTAAAAATGTATGTAAAGTATGGGTCGTTATAGTTGGTATCAGAGGATAGTTATAGTCAACCTTTGGAAACTAGGATGTAAAAGCCTTAGTAAAAACTCTAAGGATATTTTAAGAATATAACACAATCTTAGAGTTTTAGAAATGACCCTAAACATCCTATGATAAGACCTTAAGTGTGAAATTTTATTCTTGATTGTGTGGTTTTCCTATCATAATTAGTGTTGCTCACACTATTCTTCTTGGTTTTAGTCAATGGATTGAACTTGATGGAACTGTGTTAATGCGGAATGTGATGGGCAATGCAATGATTGTCCCCCTGAGCAACCAAACATTATGGGAGATGGAATGAAAACTCTTGTAGCCATGGTCACACAACTTTCTCAAGCTATGAATCATGAAGGACTTCCAAATGAGCAAAGGAAGGAGAAACATTCTGTTGAATCCTTCATGAGGCAGAGTCCACCTTCATTCAATGGGTATACTAATCCATTAGTGGCCGAACAATGGATCAGTACAACTAAAAAGATATTTTTAGTTCTTCAATGTTCTGAACATGATAAAGTCATCTTAGCAGTATATCGTTTGGAAGGTGATGCTGATCAATGGTGGAATCTTATTATGAATACAAGGAAAATGGATTAAATTGAGCACATGGAATGGGATGAGTTCAAGAACTTATTTTTCAATAATTACTTCCCTCGTATTCTTCGTACAAATATGGAGAAGGAGTTTCTTGAACTGAATCAAAAGGATGATGAATCTATTGGTACCTATGAAGACATTTTTACAAGAATTGCAAGATACGCTTCTAGTATTATTATCCAACCTGAGAGTAAGATCGATCAATTCTTTAGTGGCTTAAAACCAAGTCTTCGAGGGGCATTAGTCATAAGGGACTTCCATAGCTATGATGAAATCATTCGATGTGCTCTCAAAGTTGAGATGGAGATTGGAGTAACCCATCAGTCATATGGGTTTGATAAGAAGAGGAAAATGGAATTCAAAGGAAAATATAAAGAGCACACTAAAATGAAGATGAGTTTTCTCTTATTCTCAAAGTGTGGAAAGAAACATGGAGGGAGTTGTCTTAAAGGGACAAGTAAATGTTTCAATTGTGGAAAGGAAGGTCATCGGGCATTTGAATGCCACAATGATGGGAAGAAGATGTCTTGTGATGCGAACAAAAAAAAGGCTACACAGAGTGAACCTCCTACACTTCAATGTTACAAGTGAAAGGAAATGGGGCATTATGACAATCAATGCCCTAATCCAAGGGTTTTTGATGATGATTGACGTCAACAAACTTTTAAGGCTAAAGACAAAGGAATGTCACATGCAATTTCTATCAGTGATGTGGAGTACAATAACGAAGTGGTGAAAGGTACACTTATAATCCACTCTAAAGTAGGAAATGTTTTATTTGATTCTATATCCACCTACTCTATTATTAATAAAGAATTTTCTAAGGTTATTGCCTTATTACCTCAACAATTAGATGATGAGTTAGTTGTGACAACCCCTAATGGCACATCAGTCGCATCAAAAGTTTATAATTCTTCTCCGATTGAAGTTTGTGGGAAAGTTCTTCCTGCAAATCTTGTGATCCTTCCTATAGTGGAATTTGATGTGATTCTTGGCTTGGATTGGCTTTCTCTATATCGGGTTCATATCAATTTCCAAATAAGGGAAGTCACATTTCATATTCCAGATCAATCTATGATCGTCTATCGATGCAAGGATGAACATAACCTTCTAGTTGAAATTTCTTCCATCTTATGGGTCTTGATTCTACTAAATGAGGGTTATTTATCTCAAATGGTTGGAGATAATCGCACAATTAAGAATATTCCCATTGTACGGGAGTTTGATGATGTATTTCCAGAGGAATTGTCATGTCTCCCACCAAATCGTGAAGTAGAGTTTTAAATAGAACTCGTACCGGGTTCCTTGACTATTTCAAAGTCACCTTATAGAATGACCCCAATTGAGTTGCAGGAATTGAAGAAGAAAATCCAAGAGAATCCTGATAAGGGATTCATACGCCCTAGTGTGTCACCTTAGGGAGCACCTGTTCTATTTGTTAAAAAGAATGATGGATCAATGAGACTCTGCATTGATTATTGAGAACGTAAAAAAGATCACTATCAAGAAAAAATATCCTCTCCCGTGCATTGATGACTTATTTGACCAACTATACAGAGCTCAATAATTTTCCAAGATTGATCTTCATTCTGGGTATCATCAATTAAGGGTCAAATGGGATGATATACCAAAGATGTCTTTCCGTACAAGGTATGGACACTATGGATTTATTGTGATGCCATTTGGTCTTACTAATTCCCCTGCTATCTTCATGGATATGATGATAGAGTCTTTAGGGACTATCTTGATCAGTTTGTGGTAGTCTTTACAGATCAGATTCTTGTCTATTCAAAGAGCAAGGGAGATCATGAAGATCACTTGAGAATTATATTTAAGACCCTGAGAAAGGAGAAGCCTTATTCCAAATATACCAAGTGTTAATTTTGGCTTCAAAAAGATGCATTTTTGGGTCACATAATCTCAAAAGAGGGGATATCTGTGGATCCAGCAAAAACAGAGGTTATCGAAAGATGGTCGAGACCAACAACAGTAATTGAGATCTGAAGTTTTCTTGGTTTGGATGGATATTATCGATGTTTTTTGAAATATTTTTCATGATTATCTAATCCACTCACCAAGGTTACTCAGAAAGGAGTTATGTTTGTTTGGACGGAGGAATATGAAGAGAATTTCAAGAAGTTGAAAAGAAGGCTATACAGTGCACCTGTGCTCACAATGCCTTGTAGTTGAGAAAGGTTTGTGATCTACAGTGATGAATCCAAGAAGGGATTTTGGTGTGTTCTTATGAAAAATGATATGGTGATAGCTTATGCCTCATGACAGTTGAAAATACATGAGAAAAATTACCTAACTCATGATTTGGAGTTAGCTGCGGTAGTCATTGCATTAAAGATATGGAGGCATTATCTTTATAGAGAAAGGTGTGACATTTATACTGATGATAAAAGTTTAAAGTATATTTTCACACAAAAGGAGATGAATATGTGCCAATGAAGATGGTTGGAGCTGATTAAGGAATACGACTGCTCAATTCATTACTACCTTGGGAAAGCAAACAAGGTGGAAGATGCATTAAGTCGACAAGATCATGCTAGCTTATCCATGATGAGGATCACAAAAGATCCAATATTTATGGATTTACCAAGGATGGACCTTGGAATTATAATGAAAGTGGAAAAATTGTATCTTTCTCAAATGAATGTTCAACCATCTATATATGTAAAGATTAAAGAGGCACAAAAAGAATATGTCGAGTTACAAAAGAAGGTGAGAAATGTTCCTAAATTCAACCTTGATTGTGATGGGATAATAAAGTTCAGTAATTGGGTTTGTGTTCCTCCTATCCCTGAATTAAAGAAGGATCTGCGGGATGAGGCTCATAGTTCTTCATTCTCTATTCATCGTGGAAGCATGAAGATGTATAGGGACCTGAAAGAGTACTTCTAGTGGGATGGAATGAACATAGATGTTGCTGAATATGTCCCTCGATGCTTGGTTTGTCAGCAAGTTAAAGTTGAGAGACAGAAGTCTAAGGGGATGTTACAACCATTACCCATACTAGAATGGAAATGGGAAAACATCACTATGGACTTTGTCACTGGACATCTTAAAACATCCAATGGAAATAATGCTATTTGGGTCATAGTTGATTGTCTTACAAAGTCTGAACACTTCATTGTTATTAGAGAGGATTTCTCTCTAGATAATCTTGCTAGGATATATGTAAAGGAAGTGGTAAGATTGCATGGAGTACCACTTTATATTATATCTGATCGGGATCCGAGGTTTACCTCAAAGTTATAGCAAAGTCTTCAGCATACTCCGGATACAGAGTTGAGTTTCAGCACAACTTATCATCCTCAGATAGACGGCCAGTCTAAGAGGACAATTCAAACTCTAGAAGATATGTTGAGAGCATTATCTATGGATTTCAATGGTGGTTGGGATCAACACCTACCTTTGGATGAATTTTCGTATAATAATAGCTTTAACTCCAGTATTCAGATGGCTTCTTATGAATCTCTCTATGGAAATAAATGCAGGACTCCAACTTGCTAGGATGCAGTTGGGGAAAGAAAGCTATTAGGACCTGATCTTATTGATGAAATTGAAGAATAGGTCAGATCTATTAAAAAACACATTAGAGCATCTCAGAGTCGACAAAAAAGTTATTCCGACAACCGAAGAAAAGACTCAGAGTTTGATGTGGGTGATAAAGTGTTCTTACGAATATCTCCTTGGAAGAGGGTCATGATATTTGGAAAGAAAGGAAAGTTGAGCCCTAGATATATTGGTCCTTTTGAAATTCTAGATCGTGTTGGGAAGGTAGCTTACCGATTGGCGCTTCCACAGAATCTCTCTCCAGTTCACGATGGGTACCATGTATCTCTCTTGAGAAAGTACATACCTGATCTTTCACATGTACTCATCTCAGAAGTTATACCACTGGAGCAAGATCTTTCATATGAAGAACAGCCGATAGAGATTCTGGATCGTAGCAAAAAAGTCATATGGAACAATACCACTCGCTTGGTGAAATTTTTATGGAGGAACCACCAATTAGAAGAAGCTATATGGGAGCTTGAGGATATGACGAGGGAGAGGTATCCTCATCTGTTTGTTACAAAGTGACGAATTTAGAGAGAGAAATTCATTTTAAGGGGGGTAGAATGTAACACCCAAGACTTTTATGAGAAATATTTTGTTTTTATGTTATATAAATCCTCAAAGGAATATTTCACTACACACAACACTAGCTTGGCTTGCTTTACAAGCAATCACGGCCTCTTTCAATAGCTTGCATTGTACACAATACCGAGTTTCACTAAACAACGATATGCTATAAAAATATTATTAAAACTACCCGTTATGAATAGTAATACCCACATTTTGAAATTTTGTAAATTTTATTTTTCAAAATGGACTTCATTTTTGGATTTTGAATATCGAAATTAGCCTACGGTGAAATTTTGGTATTTTTCTGAAAACATTCAATTTTTAATGAATAGTGAAAACACTGGGTTACTATTTAAAAACTGAATTTTTATTTATTTAATTAATTATTTTATTTTTAACTTAGGTCAAAATTGATAAATAACACCTATATAAGTTAAATTTAGTTCATTTGAGTCATTTTATAATAATTTTAGATATGTAAAAATTTTATTGAACTTTTCACCGTCTTTTACCCACCTCCCAGGAGAATTTGCAAATTTACATAAAACATAATTTTAAAACTTCTATGAGTGGAATTTCAAAAATCCGAGAGACACGGTTGATGTCAGTAAGTAAAATTTGGTTCAATGAGATGAAAATAATTTTTGGTGAATAGTAACGTTTTACTTTTTTTTCAACGGTTAAATGTAAATAAGGTAATTACGGGTAAAAATGATATTATTATTACCCTAACACATGTCCTAATTCTATTGGATAAGTGTAATTTGACCAGCAACAACCTTAGGAATAAAATATTACCATTTAGGCCCACTTGTATTAGATTAGGACAATTAATATTAATTTATTTAAAGAAGGGTTAAAATAGTTAAAATCAATGTTTAATAATTAAATAATTTTTAATATAGGGTTATACATATGATAAATTCGACTATAAATATTCATTAGAAATATAAAATTTATTTCCTACATAATAGAATTTTATTTTTAATTTTTAGACTTTAAATACATTAATTTATTTATGACACAATGATGATGCAGTAATTATATTATTAATGAAATATTGATATAATTGATGTTATAAATATCCAAATAAATGTAATTTGTAACTTTTTATGAATTCCAATAATTTTATAGGTTAATATGACATGTTATTGTTGATTTAAGTAACTTTGTTCGAACTAATTTTTCTGTTATGATTTTCATAAAAAACCAATTACCAAATGGTGTCAAAATTGACATAAAATAGGTTTTAAAACAAATATTATATTATTAATTGTTATTTTATTCCTAAAAATCTATGGTTCGGAAAAATGACTTAGATAAGGTTATATATATTATTAATAAACAACTTGTGGTTCGTTTGGCTTGTTATGATATGTTTATTAACCTTATAGTGTAAGAAAAATTGAAGAGATGTTAAATGTTAAATTATCTAACTTAAAGTTAAATCGAAATGATATGGTTAAAATAGAACCCTAAACATGTCTAAAATATATTTGATGAGATGATTCAGACCCATCCCCACCTTATATTCGAAATAAATCAATTTCGAGCTATTAAAAACCGAATATGACTTTATAATAAACTAATATGTTTTTTTTTCAAAGGTGCCCCTCTCCTCCCTTATAAAAGGGCACCGCCTTCCTCTCTTCCCCACACCACATTGAGCCTCAAATCTCGGCCAAAACCTGAAAAATTATCATCTAAACATTCCTATAAACATCCTAGAAGTCATTGTCTTCTTCAAAGACCAATTTCAGTGCCCTAAAAGGAGGTCTCAAAGAGGTGCTTCAAAGAAGAGGTAATGTCTGTTACCGATTCTTTCAACTTTATTTCTTCTTCCAATTCTTGGTCTTTAGTGGTTTCATTATGAATTAATAACATCAGTATCACTCATATACTAATATGTTATTATAATAATGAAATAACCCTATTTCACCATCTATCCATCCTACGGAAAACGAAATCACTGCGTGTGCGTACGTACGTAATATCGTCTCCACGTCGTGGTGTAATTTGTTTTCCACCACCACAATACATGGATGGGTATAATGGTTAAAATAAATAACTATATATGATTATTGAAAAGTTTTATTGATTCTGAAAGTTTATACATACACTCTAATACAATTACACGATCATGGGAACGATATCATCGCACGTGCGTACGTACAGAATACCATCTCCACGATGTGATGCGACTCGTTCTACAAGATCTTAATTGCATAATGATTATATAAATGAATTTAATGAATGAATATGATATATATTACACTAATACCATTCTGTAAATGCAGTATCTATAACCTAATAAGAAGAATAAGAATTTATTTGACAAAACATCCATAAGAACAAAAAAGCAATAAACACCCGAATAACAAGTATTAATGAAATATTACTAATAAGAAGCTATGAATATGACCGTATATGATATCATAAAAAAGTATGATTCTGGAATAATTCAATAACATTATTTAAATCATTATACAGGAGGTTCGGACACTTACAAAGAAAATCGAACCTAAGGTAAGGGAAAATATCACAATCTCATTTTTATCCAAGATTGTTTATACTTTGGTATTTACTGGGGTGTATTTTATCATCCACATACATGTTTCCTCAATATGTAATATTATTTCCTTCCATCTACAATTGTTTAAATTCAATTTTACCCTTCTGTGAGTTTTTAGTAAAAGTTATGAAAAGAATCTTTTGTCGTTTTTCGTACAAGGTACTTTTTGACTTTTCCGACAAAAGAATGAGAAGAATGATTCTTTTAACTTGTACGGCATAAATGGATTTTTAAAAAATTATTTCCAAGAAGCTTCCTTTACATGCTTTCATGTTTATTTTTAATCTAATTCTTTTAGATTAAAATTTTATGACATGTTAAGAATGGATAAATGTTTTTGAAGTAGAAAGTATATTTTCCTCAAGAATGGAGTTCAAGTGTTTTATGAAAATTATTTTCCATCTATGATAATATAGGGTTCTGTTTCTATACCTATTTTTACATTGATTTGCTTATGTTATGATGGAATTATTTTTATTATGTCCTTTTATCTTATATTGATTATGTTATGATGACATGATGTTTAAGATTCCCATTTTTATAACATGGGTTATGCAATGATGTATGATTTTTTATTTTGTGGCACAAATAAGAATAGTATCATTATGAGATGGGTGGGACCTATATCTCCCTCCAATTCATTGGGTAATGATTTATATCTCATGAGATTGACGTGGCTGAATGGTAGGTTAAACTGGTTCAATGAAACAGGATAGAAACGAGGAGTGAACTCGGTTCAGAAATGGACTTTGTCTGCTAAGATAGTCTTGGCTATTAGTCATGACTACTAAGAAATGATTCTTTATGATTATGTGTGTATGACACAATGTTTCATTTTTTATGTTATGATTATTGGGATTACATTTTACTACTATGATTTATCCCATGATTATGAAATTATGATCTCTTTTGCAGGTTAAGATTTCCAAAATGTTATGATGAATATGGTGTGATTGATATTTATTTTGTTTACCCTTACTGAGAATTTGTTCTCACCCTTTTGTATGTTTTATTTCCCTAGGTCTGGGAAAAGGTTATTATGTAGGATATGCCTAAAGGGACTCTAGATATGAATAAATAAATGGGAGACAATTTATATGCTTTATGAACCAATTGTTTTTGTTTCCCAGTTTTTAAAGACACTATACCAATACGGTCCTTTAATGGTTTTGTTATATGTTATAATAAGTGTACTTCAATTTTGAATTATTAACAATTTATGTAAAGAATGGGTAATTATAATAATTCTTTAGGCCACGTGACTTACCATCGTGATGCACCATTTAGTGGAACTCGAGTCAGGTTGTTGAAATAACTTATCAATTATTTTAGTATTTATCTATAATGCATTAGTTTATATCCATATTAAGGCTATCTAAATTTTATCATCATCTATGTAGGTGATTTGGGTATTATTGATGTTATTGAACCTATATGAGGCATCCTACATATCCTATGAGAACAAAAATCATAACCCACACTGTATGTTTGGCATTGTTTAAGGTAAAATTATTGGATTATACTATGATGTTTGATGTAATCAGGAAATGAAATAAATATAAGGCTTGATCAATAATGAGGCATTATAAGATTCCTATTAAAACTGTAATCCGAGTCCACATAGTTTCTTTTGTGAAATTCTTTACTATAAATGTAATAAAAACTCATACCTTAACCAGGAATTCTATATGAAATGAAAATCAGATCAGTGTTATATATAGTATGATCCCTTGAGTGAATTGATTTGTAATTGGTAATACAACAAACTAAAGGTACCTCAGTAGTGGAATCCTTATTATGTTATATTTAAAATCATTTCCAATTGATAATACTATGAAATTCATGGATGGTGTGAGAAGCATTTAATAGTGTATGATTCGATACATCATGTGCAATAAAATTTTCATATCTCTAACTTACTAAGGATTATCATAAATATTTTCTTATTAGATTTTTTGTGGAGAATATGGTACGGTTCCCTAGATCAAATATCATGTCCAACATATTATGATTATAACTACAACTAGAGTTTCAATAGTTCAACTTGTCCCCAATCTACTAATAGGATTTGGGTAATTTATGTAATTGTTGATGCTAAAACATATGAGAAATCATGTTTTTTAACCAACTTCTTGACCACTAATAGATAAGTCAGGATAGTCTAATAATAGAAGAATTAGGATTCTATGATCCAATTTAATTGGATTATGGAGGTCCTTACACCTATTTGGATGTCTGTTAGAATTCATGGAATTAGAAGGAATCCTACACATACCTTCTATAGAAAAAAACAGAATCTTTATTGTTTAGTGGATCATAAAATGCTAACAGTTTGGAATAACTTAATACACCCAATGTTATATCAATTATGCTAGAATTTTGATTATTTCATGGACTTATAATTGATTTTATTACCTTGTTACATATTGATTATCTAACCAATGATTGATAAAGTAAAATGATGACCATTAATGGTTACCTAAATATGTGTGGTATGACACATAGTCATATTTGGGATCACATCATTATTAGGCCTACCTGAGGGAATAACCCTAACCAATTAAGGTCACTCCCATTGTATGGGGAATCTCAGCTGATTGTTCAATTTGAAGGATGTAAATTTTTTATTTCTATGTGTATCAGTCAGACAATATTGGTATGGCTAGGTGTCTACATGATATGACTAGGGTAATTTTTTAATATTCCTTGTTTGTCTTTAGTGATCAAATAAGTCCCATATAAGGGGCACTAAATGATCAATTATAACATGTTTATGGACTATCTTGTGATAAATATAGAAATTTCCACTATATTTCTAATGAAGATGGTTGAAATGTAGAGTGATCATATCATGATCAAATCCGATATTTCTATGAAAATATTCATGATAAGGACAGGATCGTCTAGAGTGTTTTGCATGATCAATGATGACATGTAGATTAATATTTTTTGGATGATGTTTTACGAATCTAAGTTTATTTACATGATCAAATTATACATGTTTTGGATCCTTCACATGATTGTGGTAGAAATGTTCAGTACACATCGACTGATCAGAGAAGATAAGTCAAGGATAATTTTCATAATCATGGGAAACATATATAGAGTGCTTCAAAAGGTCAAAGATGATATTTTATGTAATTCTTAAATTTCATGGTCAACAAATCAAGTGTTATTTTCATGATTTGAGAAAACATGTCTATGTAATTTCACGTGATCAAGCCTGACATGTCCCAAGTGTTTCTTATGATCACGGAAGACATTTCTAGGCCCTTTCTGGTGACCAAGGACAACACATCCTTGTTTCATATTAATGTTAAATGGTGAAATTTCTAAGTCCTTTCATTTCATAATTGGTGAAATATATAGAGTGATGAAAATTATCCTAGAATACAATACACGACATTTTATGTGATCAAGCCTAACATATCATGTGTTCTTTACATGATCAAAGAAGATATGTCATAGTCTGTTATTATGATCAATAGTAAAATGTCTAGGATACTAACCATTATCAATGTGAAAATTTTCATGAAATTTATATGTGATCATGTTTGACATGAATGAGGTATATGTTGGAATTTTGATATTAGTGTTTGGTTTTATGATGAAATCATCATAAGGGAGTCACATGGTGGGGTCTCATAAGCATGTTTGATGGTTGATGTTTCTTATCTATGTGGATAATTCCATTGATTCATGTGAGAAAGTTTTAATGTTAGGGGGATTACAGGGATGCATACCATAAAATTTCATTTTTGAGGGGATGATAAGGTACAATATTTCATGTCATACATGCTTAGTTTAACTTTCAGACATTATGTGAGAGAAATTTTTTTCTTATAATATTTCTTGATTTAGAGGTATAAATATAATATTCATGAATGTGTATCCATATAGTTGTATTCCATGAAAATCAATTTTTTCATGAAATCACATGATCAAAAGGAAATCATGTGATAAATCCCATGATGACATCTCATATTTGATTTGCACAAATGGGAGCCTCACAAGTACCAAGAGATGTTCCCAAAAGGGAATATCCTTCATCTCATGTATTTTTATCTTCTATAATTCCCCTCATGAGTTATTTTTTTAAAGGCATTAATGGTTTCATATAGTAATATGATGGAATTATATTGTTCTACATTTCATGGTGAAGGTTCTGTATGCACTATCTTGATGTAGTTGAATGATTTTTATGGTTTTCGTTATGTGATAAAATTATGGTTTTTCATGCTCAGTATTTTTTCACATGACGGTTGATAACATTATATCATAAGATTCAATTAATTATGTGATATCTTACATGTAAAAAAATTAGGTCTTCACATGATGTATTTTGAGGTACACTTGATAGCATCAAATGTCAATGGGCATCGATCATGAAATCACCCAACACCTCATGTGAGAAAATTATAGAAATTATAATATTGGAATCCTTATGTAATATAATGATATATGTTTATTACAAGAAACTTTTTATTTCATAATTATACATAAAATTAATAATTTTTGGTCACATGAAACATAGAACCTCTCATGATGGAGTCATGTGGGCCATATAATTTGTTTGTTATAATGGATTCATTAGTCAAGTAATACATGCCCCCATGATAGCCTCATATCAACAATAAAACTATACATACAAGTCATACATTTATTTCTTGATAGTATTGTGGTTATGAAGGTATGTGGTATTTTATAATTGGTTTTACTAATAAACATTAGGTGATAGCTTTCATGCATGAAAAATAGAAGTCATTGACCAATGGGGTGTCGACGACCATTTTATCCGGATTGGGTTGACCTCATAGAAATATATTAGGTTTCTGATGATAGATAATGTGTCAAGCTAAATTAGGGTGAGGATTGACACATCAAACTAGGGGGGATAGGGAATTTGATAGTGAAGAAGTAATTGGTGATGGTATTATGAGGTTGTTGGATGAAGTTGAGTGCTTTGGTTAGACGATCATGTTTTTTGAATGTTTGTTTGTAGAGTTACAAATACACACTTGAATACCAACCCATATTGATTTTATCATTTGATGGGTTGTACATAATAACCCTCAACATTTAATCTAATTTTTGATATTTTAGCCAGGTCAATGCATCAAAAAAATGAACCAAAGACATCATTTGTCATGATGTGCCTCTACAAATCTTGAATAGACACATGATTCATGTTCTTTCAGTGATATCTTTTGTAGCACCCCAAGATTTCATAGTATGTTATTTCATAAAAGTAATTCAATAACATGCACTACACGCAACACCAAGTTCTAGCGCACCATGACTTACCAAACAAGTTGTTCAAAAGTAGTTATTAATATTATTAACTAGATTTTGAAAATTATATAATTATTATAATTTTATAATCCCTATTATGATGTTCTTAGACATAATGTAAGAGAAAATACATTTTTTCAGATAAAAGAAGTATTTTTTAAAAAATGCAATTTTACCGCCTTTAATGGCGAAGCCTTTTTAAATCCAATATTTGAATCTTTTCTATATTCAATTTGAAAAAATAAACATCTTATTTAGAATAATGACATAATTATTTTGTTTTAGTAATGTTTTGGTACATTTCTGATAACATTTATATTTTGATGAATAGTGAAAATTACTAAATTTTAATTAAAAACATCTTTATTAATTGAAATAATTAATAGTGACAAATTATGAATATGAGTGGTTATAAATTATATTTAGAATATATTTTTACCATTTAATCCAATGTTGGTCATTAGACATAATTTCACATTTAAACCGGACATAAAATTGTGACAATCTTTTGATAGTTATTATTTCTTAAAAACACATTTTTTGTTTTGACAGCGGGAATTAATTTTAAATTAATAAATGAAACATATATGTTTTGAATTTGCTAAATTAGACGTCATTATTGAATTTGTAATATCAAAATTATATTACGGTAAATTTTTGTTGTTTTTCAGAAAACGTTTAATTTTTGATGAATAGTGAAAAACACTGAGTTATAGTTTATAACCGAATTTTTATTTAAATAATTATTTATTCTATTTAAATTTATTTTAGGTCAAAATATATACTTAATACCTATATAATTTCAATGTAATTAATTGATGTTAGTTTATAATAAATTTAGACATATAAAAATTTTATTGATCTTTTCACAGTCTTTTACCAATCTCATAGGAGAATTTGCAAATACACATAAAACATAATTTTACGACTTCTATGAGTGGAATTTCGAAAATATGAGAGGCACAGTAAATATAAAGGAGAAAAATTTGGTTCAATAAGTTAAAAAGAATTTTTGGTGAATAGTAACTTCTTACTTGTATTTACTATGGTAAAAAGTAAATAGGGTAATTAAGGGTAAAAATGAAATTATTATTACCATAAAACATGTCCTATTTCTATTGGATAAGTATAATTCGACAAAAAACAACCTTAGGAATAAAATTTGATCCTTTTTGGTCTACGTGGATTAGATTAGGACATTTATTATTATTTATTTCAAAGAAGAGTTAAAAGAGTTAAAATCAATGTTTAATAACTAAAACATTTTTAATATATAGTTATACATAGAATAAATTCAATTATAAATATTCATTAGAAATATGAAACTATTTCCTACATAATGGTATTTCATTTATAATTTTTAGACATTAAATAATCTAACTTATTTATGATACAGTGATGATGCAGTAATTACCTTATAAGTGAAATATTAAAATAGTTCACATTATAAATAGAAAAATAAATACAATTTTAGACTTTTAAGGAATTCCACGAATTTTATTGGTTAATATGACATGTTAGGATTGATTAAATTAATTTGTTTCGAATTAATATAGTTATTAAGACTTTAACAAAAATCAATTATTAAATAGTGTCAAAACTGACAAAAATAAGTATTTAAAACAAATATTATATTATTAATTGATATAAAATTCCTAAAAATCTATGGTTCGGCCAAAGGACATATATGATGATAGTTATGTCATTAATGACAACTTGGGGTTCATTTAGAAGTTTATAGTAAGTTTATTAACCATATAATATAAAAATATAAAGAGACATGGTAAATGTCAAACTATTTAACTAAGAGTTAACTCTAAAAGATAAGTGTAAAATAGTGACCCAAACATATCTAAAACCTATTTTTTGAGTGTTTTTAGACCCATCCCCACCTTATACTAAAAATAATTTAGTTTTAAGCAATTAGAAACCGAATATTAATTTACTATTAATTAATATGTTAAGTTTTTTCAAAAGAGCCCCTCCTCCCCCTTATAAAAGGACACCACTTAGAACCAATTCCTCACACTTCAGAAGCCTTTTGGATCGTCCAAACTCTATCCAATTAATCTATATACATCCATCTCCTCCTCTTAGAAGCCTTAACTATGGGAAAAGGAACTTTCAGAGTCTTTTTTTGGTTCAAACCAAAGGGAGTTACCAAAATTAAAGATAACAATGTCTCTTAGCTTCTTTTCTTTTATTTTACTTCTCCAACCCATAAACTCTTATTATTATTTTATTTTGTATCAAAAACATTATCCTATACATACTAGGATATTTTTATGAGAATAATTTTAACTACACATACACACACCTCCATCTAATGGGTGAAGAACATAATGTTTATGTGGATGGAAACCAAACGTCTCACGAAACGATGATTGTTCAATTATATCCTACCACCTCTCATGGCATCCATTATGATGGAACTATAATTAAAAATTATTCTAATGATATTTATTTTATATATAATCTTCTTTATTTTCATTTTATAGCATACCATTTTTTTCATGTTGTATATATATACGATAATTTCATTTGAGGAAGTGCAGACTACTGCCCCCTCAAAGGGATATGACTCGTTCATACCATAAATGGAACGTATAAAGGATGGTGTTAATGAACATAAGTAGAATATATAAGATATTATATTATAACATAATAATAATATACCTATGTATCATTTGGTTTTGATTCCTTTTGAAATGAAAAATGAAATGGAAGTAGCGTTCATGCGTACGTACGGATTGCCGTCTCTACGAACTCGATGAGATTCATTTCCCCATTATATCCATTCAAGACTAATTCTTATTTTATGATTAAAATTAATGTAAATGGACTTGATATAATTCTGGATATTAATATGATAAAACCTATCCATAACAAACATGGCCTACGTAACGATTCATATAAAGGAAAACAAATTAGTTAACACCAGAAACAACGATAATACTAAAATATTATTAACAAAGAAATATTAAAAGATCATATATGATATCATATTTATGTATATGATTATTTTATAATTTAATAACAATTATTTAACTATTATATAGTAGGTTAACCTACACTCTATCATGGAAAGGTACAAGATAAGAGTTTATTTCACATTATCTTCATTATCCAAGATTGTTTATATATAATTATCTACCAGGACCTCTTTATCATCCACATCCATGTTTATTAAAAATTTATTTCAAAAAATTCATAATATTTTACAGAATATGGGATAACGTCATTTATACCCTTTTTCTCCTTTTTATAAGATTTTTATATAGGAATATTTCTGTCGTTTTCCAAATAAGGTTCTTTTTAACCTTTTCGACAGAATTAAGGTAAGAATGTTTTTTTTATGTTATACGGTTGGTGCGGCTATTTTCTGCCGTTATAAAATCGTCAAAGCTTCCCTTACAAGATTATTAGAATATTTTCAAAGTAAATGTTATATTTTATAACTATGTGACTTTTAAATTATATGAAAAAAAGAGATATTTCTCTCAAATAGTTCTGATTTCATCTATGTCAACATCATTTGATGGATTTTAAGATTATTTGAAGTTGATTTATTATGATAGAAAACATTCATATTGTATTGAGGGTTTTGTGATATGTTTGACTGTGGATGTGTTATTTTTATACCATTCATGGTTTATGGAGAATGTATTTACATTTCGTATACTAGTTTTAATACAAATGTTTATGTCTATTTAAACCTATTCATATGAGGAATTCATTGGACTTAGTAAGTGACGGGTGGAGCCCAATATAGCTCATTGATGCATCGGTAGGTCTCATTAGACAAACTAGTGTCTTATAATGAGGCTTTAACAAAATCCTATTTGTTGTCTTTGCACAAGGCCATGGCTATGTGGTTATGATCCTATGGCATTATTAATTCCATCATTATGAAAGTGGTTATTGATATTGCATGTGATTATTCGACTAGTAGAATGTCCATGTGAATAAGTAAATGGAATTATTTCATTTTATTTCTACCATATTATGCTGAAGTTCAAGTTTAAAAGTCTTTTGTTTTAGTTTTACATTGCCTTAAATGTTTAAGTTTATTTATGAAAGTTTCTGCTATATTTTTATCCTTACTGGGCATTTGAGCTCACCCCTATCTATTTTTTATTTTTCCCATGATGCGAGGATGTATTTTATGAATGACCTGAAGGGATTGTATAAGGGGATATGACTGTGTAGAAAACATGTTGATGTAGTTCTCACTTTTTGATGTAATGTAAACATTATGAATGTATCTAGTGATTCCAAGGCTACTAAACTAACCGGTCTTTTGAGACTTGATCTTTTGTGATCATGACAATGTTATGTAATAATGCACCGACTCTAGGTATCTGGGGTTGGGGAGTTATAGTTGGTATAAGAGGATTTTTAGTACAAACATTGGAAGCAAGATTTAGATAAACTCTGATTAGAGCCCATAGACCTAAGATTGACTTTGAGGATTAGTATAGATGAACTACATAGAATTTTAGAATTATAGAGATTTTGTGAGTTTTCATAGAAATACATCCCTGTCTGGATATGAGTAGGTAGTGGCAGCTCTAGAAAAAATGTACCTAGGGGTAAAACCTGAAAACACCGCTTTGATCTAGACTCGAACTGGAACTGGTGCACGACAACGGGCCTTGCTGCACTCTTGGTTATGACACTCCCAGGGGGATATGATTAGGATAATTCTATTTTTCATTACAGATCATTAGGAAGGGTTTAAGAGAATATAATTCCTCAATGAAAACCTCATTATGATTATGTATTATATCCATAAACCATTCAATTGACGTTAGGTATTTTACAAGTTTTGAATTATTCATTGCAATTCATAAACTGACCTAATTTATGCTATTGTATAGAAATGGTTCCTAGTAGAAGGAATTTGAACATCAGCAATACGTATGATCCAAAGAGTAAGAAGGATCATATCTTTCACAATATAAATCCAGAATTTAGAAGGGATATAGTCTCCCATTTATTCTCAACATATGAAGAAATAATATCATTTGTTAATAAGATAAGTAATGAATTCTCCGAGTCCTATGGCTTTGAAGGGAAGAAAGAGATGAAAAGGAAGGAAAAGAGAAAGATGGATAAAGGGAAGAGAGAAAAGAATTATTTTCTCATATGTGATAACTATTGGAAGAAACACCCTGGAACATGCCTAAAGATAATGGTAGTTTGTTATAAGTGTGGAGAAAAAGGACACCATGTACGTGACTGCAAGGGTAAGAAAAATGTTTCAAATGAACAATGCTTCATCTACAAGGAGTTGGGACACTACGCAAACTGATGTTCATATCATGAGAGTATTCCCCAAATGATGATATTGGATAATAATCATGTTATGATTCTACCACATATGAGGAGGAATGATTAGAGTTCTTATGTTGTTATTAGATAATTGTTTCATTTGAGTGTTGTATCTACAATGTACTGCTTGTAATAATTATAGAGTATATAAGGATTGTATTGAAGTACTATTTCATTAAGGACTTGAGATTGTGTGGAACCAAGAAAATTGACTCAATAGAAGGTTACATTATTGGAAAATAAAAGGTTGAGAGAATTATAAACCATAATATGGTTCTAATATCGAGGTAGTGATTTTGGAATAATACATGATTGATTTGGATAAATTATATTTTATATTCTTGATTACCATGAAACTGATTAATAATTTTTATATTCCATAATTGTTATAGTTTATAATATTTTTTGGTAGAAGGAGTATATCCTGTATTCTATAAGGAATAAGGGATCATGAATGTAATCAATAAGTTTTTGTGGTAATTTATGATGTTACACTGTTTTAAAAGAATAAATGATAAAGGTGTTCACATGTTATTATGTCAAAAAATGGATCATAATTGCGTTTACCTTCCTTATAAATTTTGGATATTGAGTTTGGAAAGAAGTATTTTGGATAATTATAGTTTGAGTTATTTTTGGATTTCCATAAAAGGACAACACGGAGGTTAGGCGGCAACCTGTCGTGTCCGGCAAAGCTGCGAGACTTGAACCCACAACTGAAGGGTGACAATGGTGTATCACTTACCACTAGCCCATGTGATGTCTTGGATCAAATAATGTAGTATATTTTTAAAAAATATTTTAGATGAAATGTAAATAAATTTTTCTAAACCCTATACGAATAGGATAAATTGAATATTATTTTTAATTTCTATAATCTTTTAGAGTGAAAGATGGGTTTGTGGTAGAAATTAGTTAAAGGATTAGACTCTACATGTCAACTATATATTTTTCCTCTACACTTATTCAATGAAGAAGTTGATTATTATACTTTATTGAAGGGATCTTAAAACAAAAAATGTGTTATCCTAATACCATATGTTTTGTTGAACCGATGGTATTTTAAATCATCATATATAGATGAATTTAAGACCCTCAATTTTACACTTGTTTGTGATTTATGACATCAACAACTACCTATAAATATTTAAATTTTTCCTCAAATTATATTTCTCTAATTTCCACTAATGTTTTCCTAATCGAGATCATAATTTTTTGGTGACCCTTTCATTTCCCTTTTCCTCTTATTAAGACTAAATTTTGTTAACCTAACTTCTGATGTGGAATTTCCCAAAGGTATTTTCTATTTTCAACCTTTTATTTTTGAAAAATTATTTCAAATTTCCAGGATGCAATTTATTTATGGAGGGAAGTATGTAACACCCGAAGATTTCATAGTTCATTATTTCTTCAAAGTAATTCAATTACTTGCACTACACGCAACAACATGTTCTAGTGCACCATGACTTACCAAACAAGCCGTTCAAAAGAGGTTATGAATAGTATTAACTGAATTTTTAAATTTAAATATTCTTTATAATTTTATAATCCATATCATGAGTTTCTTAGACATAAAGTAAGATCAAATACATTTTTTTCAGATAGAAGAAGTATTTTTTAGAAAATGAAATTTTACCACCTTTAATGGAGAATCCCTTTTAAATCCTATATATGAAACTTTTATATATTGAATTTGACAAAGTAAACATCTTATTTAGAATTGGGACATAATTATTTAGTTTTAATAATGTTTTGGTACTTTTCTGATAAGTTTCATATTTTGATGAATAGTGAAAATTATTAAATATTAATTAAAAACAACTTTTTTAATAGAAATAATTAATAGTGAAAAATTATGAGTTTGAGTGGTTTTAAAGAATATTTAGAATATATTTTTACCATTTAATCAAAAATTGGTCATTGGATGTAATTTTACATTTAAACCGGACATAAACAAGTGTCAATCTTTTGATAGTTATTATTTCTTAAAAATAGGCTTTTTGCTTTGATAGCGGGAATTAATTTTAAAATAATAAATGCACCATATATGTTTTGAATTTGGAAAAATAGACATCATTATTGAATTCGGAATATCAAAATTAGATGACAGTAAATTCTTGGTATTTTTCTGAAAACATTAAATATTTGATGAATAGTAAAAAACACTTAGTAATAGTTTAAAAATGAATTTTTATTTAAATAATAATGTATTTTATTTAAATTTAATCTAGGTAAAAATATAGATGTAATATATATATATATGTTAAATGTAATTAATTGGAGTCAGCTTATAATAATTTTAGACAAATAAAAATTTAATTGAACTTTTCCCCGTCTTTTACCCACCTCCTAGGGGAATTTGTAAATTCACATAAAACATAATATTACTGCTTCTGTGAGTCGAATTTTTAAAATCTGAGAGACATGGTTAATACCAAGGAGTAAAATTTTTTTCAATAAGATATAAATAATTTTTGGTTAATAGTAACTTTTTTACTTTTATTTACCATGACAAAAAGTAAATAGGGTAATTAAGGGAAAAAATGAAATTACTAATATCCTAACACATGCCCTAATTCTATTGGATAAGTATAATTTGACCCAAAAAAACTTTAGGAATAAAATATGAACCTCTTTGGTCTACATGGATTAGATTAGGACATTTATGATTATTTAATTCAAAGAAGAGTTAAAAGAGTTAAAATCAATGTTTAATAACTAACTAATTTTTAATATATTTTTATACATACGATAAATTAGATTATAAATATTCATTAAAAAGATAAAAATATTTCCTACATAATGGTATTTTATATATAATTTTAAGATATTAAATAATTTAACTTATTTATGACACAATGATGATGCAGTAATTACCTTATAATTGAAATATTAAAATAGTTGATATTATAAATACCCAAATAAATATAATTTTAGACTTTTAATGAATTAAAAGAATTTTATTGTTTAATATGACATGTTAGGATTGAAAAAATTAATTTTTTTCGAATTAATAAAGTTATTAAGACTTTGACAAAAATCAATTCTTAAATAGTGTCAAAATTGACAAAAATGAGATTTTAAAACAAATATTATAATATTAATTGATATAATATTTCTAAAAATATATGGTTCAGCCAAAGGACTTATATTATAATAGGTATTTCATTAATGAATCCCTTGGGGTTCTCTTGTCTGTTTATAGTATGTTTATTTACCATATAATATAAAAATACAAAGAGACATGGTAAATGTCAAACAATTAACTAAGAGTTAAATCTAAAAGATAAGGGTAAACTAGTGACCCAAACTTTTCTAAAACCTATTGTTTTAGAGGTTTTCAACCCTTACCAACCTTATAAATTAAATAATCTAGTTTTGAGCCATCCCTCTACTACTTCTAGAAGCCTTACCTTAGGAAGAAGGCACTTCAAGAGTAATTTTTCGTTCAAACCAAAGGGAGTTACCCAAATTAAAGGTAACAAATTCTCTTAGCTTCTTTTCTTTTATTTTACTTCTCCAACCCCTAAAATGTTATTATTATTTTATTTTTTTAACAAATACTGTATCCAAAACATACTAGTATATTGTTATGAGATGTATTTAAACAACACTTACACACACCTCCATATAATGGGTGAAGAACATAATGTTTCTATGGATGGAAACCAAACGCCTCACGAAATGATGATTGTTCAATTATCTCCTACCACCTCTCATGGTGACCATTATGATGGAAATATAATTAAATATGATATTAATTATATATAATTTATATATAAGCTTTTTTAATTCCATTTTAGAGCATACCATTATTGGTTTCATGTTGTATATATATACGATAATTTCATTTAAGGAAGTGTGGACTACCGCCCCCTCAAAGTGATATGAGTCGTTCATACCATACATGGAACATATAAAGGATGGTGTTAATGAACATAAGTAACACATATAAGTTATTATACTATACTGGGAAAATAATATACCTATTTATCTTTCTGTTTTGATTCCTTTTAAAATGAAAAATGAAGTGGAAACAACATTCGTACGTACATACGGATTACCTTCTGCACGAACACGATGAGATTTATTTCCCCATCGTATACATTCAAGAATAATTCTTGTTTTATGATTAAAATTAATGTTTAAGGACTTGATATCATTATGGATATATATAATAGAAAACCTATCCACAACAAACATTACTTACGTAACAATGCATATAAAGGAAAACGAATCAGTTTTCACCCGAAACGACGATAATACTGAAATATTATTAATAAAGCAGTATTAAAAGATCATATATGATATCATATTTATGTATATGATTCTCGTATAATTTAAAAACAATTATTTAACTATTATAAATGAGGCTAACCTACACTATATCAATTAAAGGTACAAGGTAATGGTTTATTTCACAATCTCTTCATTATTCGTGGTTGTTTATATGTAATTATCTACTGGGACCTCTTTATCATCCACATACATGTTTCTTAAAAATGTATTTCAAAACATTCTTATTATTTTATAGAATATGAGTAAAAGACATTTATACCTTTTTTTCTTTTTTATCAGATGTTTATAAAGGAATCTTTCTGTTGTTTTCCTAACACAGTCCTTTTTAACCTTTTCGAAAGAGTTAAGTTAAGAATGCCTTTTTTTAACTTATATGGCAGGTGTGGCTATTTTCTGCATTTATAAAATTTTCGAAGCTTCCCTTACAAGGATATAATAACATTTTCAATGTAAATGTTTTTTTTATAATTCTGTGACTTTTAAATGATTTCAGAAAAAGAGATATTTATCTCATATAGTTTTGATTTCATCTATGTCAACATCATTTGATGGATTTTATGCTTATTTGAAGTTGATTTATTATGATACAAAACATACGTATTTTATTGATGGTTTTGTTATATGTTTGACTATGGATGTTTTATTTTATACCAATCATTATTTATGGAGAAAGTATTTACATTTCGTATTATAGTTTTAATACGAATGTTTATGTTATGTTTATACCTGTTCATATAAGTAATGCACTAGACTAAGTATGTGACGGGTGGAGCCGGCTATAGCTCCTCAATGCATCGGTAGGTCTCATGAGACAAACTAGTGTCTTGCCATGAGGCCTTGAAAAAATCTTATTTGTAGTCTTTGCACGAGGCCTTGGCTATATTGTTATGATAGTCTGGCATTATGCATTCCATCATTATGATAGTGGTTATTTATATTTCATGTGATTATTCAACTAGTAGAATATCCATGTGAATAAGTAAATGGAATTATTTCATTTTATTTCTACCATATTATGCTAAAGTTCAAGTTTAAAAGGCCTTTGTCTTAGTTATACATTGACTTATATGTTTATGCTTATTTATGAAAGTTTCCACTATATTATTATCCTTACTTGGCATTTGAGCTCACCCCTTTATATGTTTAATTTTTCCCAGGATTTGAAGAATTATTTTATGAATAACCTGTAGAGATAGTACTAGGGGATATGAGTGTGGAGAAAAAATGTTGATGTAGTTTTCACTTTATGATGTAATGTAAACTTTATGAATGTATCTACTGATTCCAAGGCTAATAAACTAATCGGTCATTCAAGACTTGATCTTTTGTGATAATGAAAATGTTATGTAATAATGCACTGACTCTGGGTAACTGCGTTCGAGGTGTTAAATCCTTGAGTTTTATCATGTTGTACACTATATTCCTCTCATTTTAATAGTTGTTTTAGATCCCGAGTATGGTTGAATTGACTACAATATGTTACCTACTTCCATTGGTCGGCCAGTTCATAAGGATCACACCATTTTATGATGAAAGAACACATAAATATGTAGATTAATTATAGAATAAATATACAAGTAATGTGTGGTATTGAAAATGTTCTTTTATGATGAAATCCAAATCTCTCTTCTACAAATACAGTGTATACATCTCCATAATGAAAAATATATCTTCATTTCCTATGTGGTATTTCCATTTCTAAAATATCCTATAGTAAAATGTTATAAAATAATCACCCCATTATAATTAGATTTATTTAGAATGAAAATTACCTAATTCTATGAAAAATATATATAACATTTATGTTTTTTTAAAACATATTATGGACTCCAATATTGAGCCTTATGAAAGGATTTGCGAGGAGTGTGTTGAATGAGTAATTTTATGTTTTATCAAGAAGATAATATTGACCATGATTTCCTAAATGAATTCAAGATATTGAGTATCCATTTCATGGGGTATAGATATCATGAAATTTAAATGCGAATAAATTATAGGATAGAAATTTTATTTTGATGGAAATGAATTTATATTTAGATCCAAAATATGGAAATGAATGTATATATGTATATCCCAAAGAATGGGAACCCATTTCAATGTTGTTCTAGTATATAAGACTCTTAATAATATGAAACCTATGAGTAGGGGACATTAGTTCATGGATGAAAAATTCAATGATGAAACCTCCTCTGTAAATCATGCTCATACAAATAGATGGAGATTTTAATAAATTGTAAAAAATGGGTTAGGAACCTTGTTCTATTGGGTATG
The DNA here is from genome assembly GCA_963277665.1 of Viscum album. Classification (NCBI taxonomy): domain Eukaryota; kingdom Viridiplantae; phylum Streptophyta; class Magnoliopsida; order Santalales; family Viscaceae; genus Viscum; species Viscum album. Next base: position 1,065,735,101 of record OY728140.1, read on the forward strand.
AAGAAAAAATATGGATATTATGATTTATTCAATTCCAAGAAGAGTAGTAAACTATATTAATTTTATGGTATTTAATTATTTTATATATCTCACTTCATTTTATGTCATGAGAGGACTAGGTAACCTTTGAAGGGGTCATAAAAATTTTAGATGTTCCCTAATATTATTCAATAAGAGTAAAATCTAGAACAATTTTTTGGTTTTTATCTATGGATATATAATTATCCCTCTAAACAATGTATCATATTCATTTTAGTTTTAAAAATTACCAAAAAATTATACTGGAAAAGCTAAGAAGGCATAGACTAGGTTTTTTCTATTTACACAATTTACTTGTTTTCTCTTGAGTAATATTCATGTATTTTCAGTTCCATGAGTTTTCAGTGTTTCCAAAATCACACAAAATTCATGTCTAGAAATCTAAGACCCTTTTTTCAGATCCATTTTTCTTATTTAAATTAATCTTGAATTTTTTCTCCTTTAATTGGCTATTTTATGGTGGTTCGTGATATGTCATGTTATTTAAATTAAGTCCTTCTAGATTACACCTTTTTATGATATAGTTTAAGGTAACCAATATCCTAGATTTAATTATTGTAAATTAATGTTTTCAATAATAAAATTCTCTTGAAACCCAGTTGGTAGTCTTATATTATTTCTATAAATTAATTCCATATATAATTTGGTTGTAGGTCATGTGTTGGTGGCCATCAAAAGAACTAAAATGGATTAGAACATATCTATTTTTTTAATGTTTATAATCCATGGGGACATAATGATGAGGTTTTAAAATCTACATGAATATCTTTGTTATTTGAATAATTAATCCCAACATTAAAATATTTGATTCAACCATAAATAGGGGAAAGAATGGAAACTATTATAACATGTTGTTTGAGGAATAGATAATGGATAAAAGGGGGACCTTTCTTTTGGTATAGAATATCATCCTGGAATATTCCCTATACCATTGTGTCATTCACCTTTGAATCCTTGTTGGTCCTGATCAGATCATAATTTCCCTGTTACAAATACACTATAGATAATATCAAATAGAATTAATCCAATACTATATAGTTTCACAAAAATATTTTCTTCTAAATGAATTTTATAGTGATACCTCATACATGAATGAGATATAATTGGTTTTTGTAAAATGTAATATTTATGATTTTTTTAGAACCCTAAATATTGTTTCATATAATTTTGAACAAATTATCATTGTGAGTAGATTTGAAAAATCACTACTGAAACTTTGTTCTAGAGCATGGGGTCCAACATTCAGGGATCAACATTTTCTATGCTCACCAAATGGTACCTACGAGCTTTGTGTAATTTTTATGATCTATATTTTTCTTTAACTCTGTAGGTGTATAGTTTATAAAATGAATACATTAATTTTTCTACGCGCTCCCTTTTTTGGTTGTAATCATTACAATTTTTCTTCTCCTTCTCTTGTAGTTTAGGATCATGTAATTTAGACCATCACTATACAAAACGTTAGGGTTATATTTCTCGGACAAATGTCCATGATGTTTGTAGTCCTGATTAATGTAGACCAATTATCAAGTGATTGTTATAAAACAACCAAAATATGATTCCATGGTTCATGATTGATACAACATCATTTTGATCTGGAGTTGAAAATTTTATACATCATGTCTCCATGTTCTTATGTTAGGAGTAATGATACATGATAATCAAGATAAGGATAATCATATATAAATATATAGTGGTGTGTTTTGATGTAGATATTTTATGGCTCAAGAGGAACCAAATAAATTTCATAAAGGGGAAATGTACCTCTTGTTCAAGGGTTGAATTAAAATTCATCTCTTACATGGTAATATAGAAGGATATTTTCTCCTTTTCCTGTGTTGTGGAATTTTTTCTGAAACTAAAGCTTATGAAAACATGAATGGTATTTATTGAATGAGGTTCCTATAAAAACAATATCATCTACATAAATATTCGGTATCCAAAATCACGATCTTATGGTCATTTTATAACGAGTGTTGACGGGAGGTGGTCTGCATAATTTAGCATCCTGGTGTGAGGACAATATTTTCATGTAGTTTAATATCAATGGATACGAATGACTTCATGCATGTTATCTTGATGTATTAATGATGTATTTTAACTATATTTTACCTTAATTCAATGATGAATAATTCCTTTTAGTTTTACATCATGTGTTTAGAGTGAAGAAACTAACATGAAATTGTGAATGGTATATTTATAAAAATATTTAACTAGTCATGTGAATTTGTATATAGCAGTCGTATTTTATCCTCGTATGATATTAATAGTGGGTAATCATTTGTTATATCAAAAAATTCATAGATATATCTCATACAAATGATATGTATATATAGATATTATTCATAAGCTTTTAATGATATTTTATGTCTCGTCAACACTTATACTATTTAAATAAGTGAAGGTAGTCCAGATATTAGAGGAATCTATAATTTAAATGGCGAGGATTCCTTAGGATTCCCAATGAATATTTTAGGGTAATGAATAATTAAAATATCAATTTGGTTATGGATATCCCTCTATGTATATCTGACTTATATGAATGGTAGAGGGCCATTGTTTTCCCCGTAACATGTCCTATAATCATGGTTATCTAACATGGACATTTTGTAGTCGAGGAAATATGTCAGAAAAGGGGATTTCCATATTTCATTCATATATCGAGGTCAATGGTTCATCTCTAGAATAGATTTATATATAGTATGATCCACTGTAAACATTATTTTTGCAACTAAGATAGGCCTTATGTATTTTAGTTAAATTTCATGCGATTAGGGTGTTTCCATGTAATTTATTTCAAGATGACTAGAACATATCACCAAGAGGAGTGAAAAAAGGAAAATGGGGTCTTCAAATAATATTCATTACTAGGATGAAGAGGAATAAGTATATGATATTATAATATTACATTGACAATGTGTATGTTTTAGGAATTCGTAAAATCCAGTGTATCTAAATCCACCTTAATTGTTGGGCTATGTAGTGTGTAAATCATTACCCACTAATATAAAAGTTGACTTAATATGAGTAAAAGTAGGTATGGGTTGGCCATTAGTAATTTCAAAATACCATATTCCATTTAGTCAATATAATATCTCTTAAATTTAGGGGGGTCTTTTTTCTAGGATCAAAACACCCAATAATCATAATATAATAGTTATATACAACATTCACCATTGAATCCTAGTTGTTACAATCTAGGTTAACCAATAAATGATACTAGTCTATTATATGGTATAATTATGATTATGGGAGCCCAAGGTTTATGGTTTTCTGGTATAAGGATACCATATTATTGAGTTGGTTGGTATTAACATAGATATAGAAAATATGATGTTGGTTTATGTATAATGTGATATTCAAAAACTTTTCGAGCTCCCTAAAGGTTAATAAATAATTTATATAAAATATTTCAGGTATAAGGGATAAAACATGGTATTATCAAGTACACAATTATCAAATATGATATACAATTTATTAAAACTGCATTTCGTATAGATTATCATGACACAACTTCAATGTTGTCATGATGTTTACTGTCATGTGACTATGAAGTTATCATTTTGTTTAAAATAATATAAATAGAATTTTGTTACCACACATTGGATAGAAGACACCTTGATCATGCTGGTCAGAGTATCTTTCTAGGTTTCCTAGGATCACATGATTCATGATGACCAAGAGAAATATGGGACATCTAGGTAGTCAATTGAGTTGTGTGATAATTCATTTTATGGAATATGAATAGGTATTAACATTTTATTATAAAGAGTAATACTAAAAAAAATTTGTTTTTAATCATGGGTAATTGTTTATAATGATGATAATTTATGGATATTCATGATAAAAAGGATCCTATTATGACTTTGTATCACATATTAATGGAATTAATCTACTTATAGTTCTTCGTAGAGAATAATTTATTCATGTCTAACACATACATATTGTAGGGTAATTTCACTTTTAAACTATTCTCTTTCTGATGATTTTAGATATGTGTGTCAATAAAAATCATGTTTTAACACAAAGATATACATGCATAGTTTTTATATAATATATATTAAATATTCAGCCTTACCTCTAGTACAATGAATATGAAGGCATAAACCACTGATTCATTCATAATTCCTCTTGGAGGTTGGTAAAATGGATGAAATGTATCATGTTATCAAATATATGTGTTAAGAATTATTACTTGATGATTTGTTGGACCAATTCCAGGCCACTGACAAAATAGATAATGGGAATATGGAGGACCATTCCTTTGGGATCAAATCATCAAATTGACACACACACACTTTGGAATTATACTTTTCCCCAGAGAATCCTAGATGTATCACATTTGTTACCCAAAAAAACTAGTAGGCACAAGCTCTATAGTAGTTTATTCTTGACTATATAATACAAATTAGGGTTCCTCTAGGATTTTTAAGTCCACATTACTTATATTTTAGGAAATTCCAAGAGAATATGTTATTAATGTATTATGTTATTTAGACAAAAAAATGTGGCACGTATATTGAAAAGGATTGTCCAAAGGGATTTCATGTCTCATTGATGACTAGTATAGATGGAGGATATATACCTTGAAATGAAATGGTTCATGAATGTGATGTCATAATCATTCTTTGAAAAGTTTTATGAAGAAGAAATATATATCTTAGATTGTATCCAAATATACTTAAATATTTATTTTTGGGATGAATCCATCATAACACGTGAATATTTGAGAAAAATGAATATGAAAACATGTAAGTAGGGGTTAAAAATTAGAAATTTTTTAATAACACTTTCCACAAAATAATTTTTATAACTACTGAATTTAAGGTAGGACTCTCATTTGGGACCCAAAAACCCACTAATATAATGCTCATGATAATTTCCATTATTCAGCAATGAATCCTAAGGGTTCTTCTTTTGATTAACTAGTTCCTATTAAAATTATGGTAATGGGTAAAACCAAAAAAATTTATTATAATGATCATGGGGATCCTATAAAAGTCTATCAACTCATGTAATTAGTTAGTATAAGCTATGATAGAGACTATATGAATTTGGTTCCCAGGTTACAAAAGAACTCTAAAGGGTTTGGGAACTCCAAATGAAAATACTAATATTTATTGAAGACAATTTTTGGGCTAAGAGGATATTTATGAAACGAATCAATACATATTCATCGATGAAAAATTATTTTTTGGATGAAGACATATTATCATTCAGTTTAACATCACGTGCCAAGGATGTTTTAATGCATTTTAGTTTCATGGAAATATGAAATTTTCTTGCAGTTTAATATAATTCAACTTTAAAATTTTCCTGAATTTTAACTCCATGTGACATTTATTTTTTTCATGTTCATTATTTTCATCTATAATAGAATGAAATTTTGCATCTAGATCATATCTCAACCTTGCTAGTTAGGAAGCATATATTTTTCTATAACCACACAATATCTATTATTAGTGTGGGAAACAATGGAAAATTATGGTCCGATTATGTCACATGAGAGTACATGGATGGAAATATGCTGTGTTGTTCACTATTAATTTTGGAATGGATCCTCTACCAAGAACTAATGTGCATGGAAGAAAATAGTTGGGAGTGATGAAAAGTAATGGATGGTCCTGGAATTGATGATTTAAGTTGTCTCTATGTATCTTCTAATGGATGGAATCTAGACACACACAGTTTATAAAAAGATACCTATATTGGAAAATCCCATATATTTGGAGGGTTAATTTTTTATATATGTTGAATATAGTGACAATATTTAGATCATGGAATCACTACGAACCCTTTGATAATCAGGAATCAATACACAAGTATTAATTATAAGTAAAATTCTCAATGTAGATCAAACCCATATGTAGAGAGGGGGAATTTTCTATATCCATATGATGCGAATGGACAATGTATTTGGGATTCGGGTGTAGGTATGTTTTTATAGAAATATGAATCAAACCAAACATATATATTGAAAATAAAATTCCCTAAGATTATTGGACCCATACAAATGGGAGGAATTTCATCCATATCTAATTAGGTTGTGCCTAGGATTTGAGATTCATCTATCACTGAATATCATGTGAATGTAGGAATAAAAGAACATTCATTTATTGTTTGAAACATCATTACATATGTATAAATATGTTTATATTCTTATATTTTAACTATATCTAGTATTGGATACTCTCGACTCATTGTTTTTATTATAGTAATAAGAATTAAGCCAAACATAGTGTTTGAAATAGGAAATTCATTATAGTAGTCTAATCCACTTGTAGTGAAGAGTTTTTTCCATTATTATTTTGGATAGCCACATGAATTGAAATTTTGGAATCAAAATGTACCATATGGTAATATAAATTAATCCACACGTATTTCTTAATGAGAAATTTTCCATATATGGATCTAACTAACAGACAACAATGTAGGAATTTATTTCTTTTACACATATATTGATTGTGTATAATGAATTTCTAGAAAATTGAAGTCCCTGATTTGGAATGAATCAATCTATTATGAATTTGGTTCAGGTGTCAAATATAAGTGGGACTACAATGGAAACATCCTTATAAGATGCAATTGATCTGGATCCTTTTTCGGAACTATTTGATCAATTTTTTGAGGATTAAATGATTACTAGGTTGGTGAATGATATATAAATGTCTCTATCACAAGAAAATGATGTTGGTTCAGAGTTTTCTCTAAAATATTCCAGACACAATTGAGGTTAATGACCACAGGGGTGGTGATTATGTTAATATAAAACCCATTCTAATGGGTAGGGTTTTTATTTTGGATAACCATCATACTATGATCTTCGTAATTTGGTACATTCTTGTTCATAAATGTGTTTAGATCAAGGTAGGTTTGTGAAGAGATTGCCATCCTAGATGGAATATATTGTATTTCATGACATCTGGTTGTAAGTTTGATTCATGTCTCCATTTTATTAACATTCCTAGATTATTACTCTATTTGAGGCAATATCTATCCATTTTTAGATTATTTTCATCCTTAATTAAGAGGTTTATTTTAGTATTAACCAACAGAAATGTTCATTACCTAGTTCCATTGTTTCCCATTTGGATATAAAATTGTCAGAGTCCATATTTAAGGATCTCTAATACTATAGGGATGTGGTATTTTATAATTTACTATACTTTACACATACCCATATACCAAACTATAATGGCATGTGGCCAACAATTCACCAGAGGTTTTTCATTTTTTGAACACAATAATGCATTGATATGTTTATTCTCTTCTAATATTTGGTCCTAGGACATTGATAACAAAAACTTATCCATTTGGTAATGGAGTATATTTATAATCTAGAGGTGATACTAAAAATTTTTATAAGGGAGTTTTCTATCCATAAGTAACTAATGAGTCTTCAATATATTCTGAAATAATTAATGCATGAACTCATTGTCTTGAACATCTTGGATCTCATAGCTATGAGTGGTGATGGATGAGAATATGGATTGGTTTTTTATGTATGAATATCTCCACACATACATACTATCTTCTTGGACATCAATGTAATTTTCTTTAACTAGTTTGTTATATCAATATGTTTCTTTATAACCTTTTCCATTCCTTTATGTTTTAAAAACACAAAACTCATATTCTTTATGTAAAATTTATCCTTCCATAAGAAAAATTTTCTTATGGAAATTTTATTATGTAATAAATATTTTATCATTACCCATGGTTTTATTTGACATATTTAATGCCTTCTCAAAACAGGTATATTTATTTCTTAAGAAAAAAAATTTGGATCCTTATCTAAAACCTGGTAATCTTAATATTCCTTAGATACCGAGTCTTACAATTTTCAAACTCTGAATTCTTGGAAATTTGGACTCTGAATTCTATTAAAATCACATTATAAATTGTCTCAAATTAAAACTCTAAAACCTATCAAATTCAGGCTACAAATTCCCTAAAATTTACACTCTGAATTTCTCAAAAATCAGTCTATGAATTCCTTAGAATTATGACTCTGAATTCCCCTAAAATCAGACTTTGAATTACTCATAATCTAAAAATTAAATTCCGTAGAAAATACTGTCTAAATTCCTCATAATATACAATCTGAATTCCTCAAAATGTAGACTATGAATTCCTAATAACGATGACTCAAAATTTCTTATATTAAGACATTAAATTCTTTAGAATTAAGACTTTAAATTCCATAGAATTAAGACCCCAAATTACTCTGAATTCAGAATCTTAATTCTTATGAATTTAGACTCGAAATATCCATTTTGTTAGACCTACCAATTTATTTATATTTGTTAATGTTCCATTAATTTCCTAACATATTATTTCATGTTTATAGGATCTTAGTTTCTTAAAAATTATATTTTTTTCCATATATATTATTGTTTCTTAATCATGATAATGTTTCACATTTTTTTCATAGAAAATTATTTTATGTATTCAATATTAATCTAACCATTGGCTGAGTTAAACATGTACAGGTCCCTCAATGATTTAAGGAAAATAAAGACCATTAGAGGAGGGAGCCAATGATTAGAATCCTTTCCTATAAATATGATCTCATATGAATGAGCTCAATACACATTGATGAAGAGCATACATGTTGTAATGTTGTGAAGTTATTTCTAGAAAGAGAAACTAGCATGCCCTCCTTGATATATGAACATCTTGTTCAACATTGACCAACTTGTTCAGCCCAGTATGACTCTGATTATTTTTTTGTACAATTGGTGCCTTCTAGGTATAAGAAGACAGAGGTTCTGACTATCTTAATGTTCGAGTACTTTTGGGGAAAAGAAGATAGTGGTACCACATACCTTAAATTTCATGGTCTTGTAGGGATAACATTACATATTTTTTAATTTTTATCGAAGGCTTACCCTAGTGAGGGCTATACATACTATCTTAAAAGTATAAATCAAGGTAACTTTATCCAACATTGTTAAATATCATTGTCACTGGGGTAAAAAATTTACTAATTTTTTTACAGTATTTATTACCTGTTTTTATTTCCAATTTATTTTTGTTACTGAAATAAATTATAACCTTCTTATACTTTCATGTACTTATAATTACTCTGATAAATAAGATTACATATACTTTTAGGTGGAATATTTTCCTAAGATAAACATGTTTATGTTCCATTATGTTAACTTGTTTAAGTTTAGTATTAATATAATTAGAACATGGACCTTCCAATAATTCCATGGATTGGAGAACCAGAGAGGTTTTTTGAATTGATATTGTTTAACTTTGTAAAACATGTATTTCTTTAATGTTAAAAGAAACACATTTTAAACCTAAAATTCACCCCCTCATGTAACTGAGCATCTAAATCTATATTTCGATCCAAAAATTGGTATCAAAGGAGGCATATGAAATAATTATACTTATATAAATGTTTCCTTGATCTAGTTTTTCTTGCTCATCATTTCTTGTTAATATTTTCCGTAATTATTTTTTTATAAAATATTTTTCTACTAATAATTTTTATAGAAATGTTTTGTTTTTATTGAATGGATGGACTGAACATTGGTTCAATATACAATATGAATCCTACCAAACCACCAATATATAATGGTAATGATTATGAGTATAGGATAGATATTATAAAGGCTTTTGTAATTAACACAGGAGTGAACTACTTATTTATTCTTTCTAATGAATACTAGATTCCAGACATGGAAATCAGATCATTCAAAAATCTAGAAAAAATAAGAATATCCACTCAACATCAAGGTATGCAAAACTATTTTATATTCCATTCCAAGGAATATCTATTTTCAAATATCTTATTGTGATGCATCCAATAGAATTTTAATGAAACTCAATGCTACACATTTTAGAACTTCTAATTTTATTGAAACAAGAAGAGATATTCAATGATCTGAATATCATGGTTTTTAATAACATTATTTAGAACATGTTTGCAAAGTGAAAAATGATTTATTACCATCATAAATTGTCTTGAATATATTGGAGAGAATGGTCTACATGATGAATTTCTTTTGGAGACGATAATGATTTAAAGCCCAATGACTAAGAATCTAAACGTATTGTTATTATTGAAAATAAAAATGTATCTAAAAGTAATCATGATGTGTTATTTGGAACTATTCTTCATGATGAATCATGAATGAATCACTACTAGAAAATAAGCCTTTACCAATGGTTCTAAACCGTTGGTATATATTATACCAACGGTTATCCAAACTGTGGGGAATTAAGGCATAAGGAAAGAGATATGCCAACGGTTTCTTGAAAATCGATGGCATATCTCAGGATATCCTCCTTATACCAATGGTTTTATATTACTGTTGGTATAAATCTTTCAACAAAGATTTAAAACTGTTGGTAAAGAATTTGTATAAAACACTCTATGAAAAGGGTTCTAAACTATTGGAATATGACATTCAAACCATTGGAATAAACCATGCTTGCAAATTGTAGCAGTAGCCTGCTGCTATGAATGGTGAGTTTCTACTGTCTAGGCCACTTTCAATGATTTCAAAGCCAACATTTCTAGGCCTAAATTGAATTCATACATAGAATGAAAACATATACAATAAAAAATCATAATTCTAAATCAATTAATTTCCACCTTCGAGAAACTATACACATATATAATGTAATCATATCTCATATGGAAATTATAAACACACACAATTGAATTAAAATTCAATTCCAAGAGACAATTACATGTGAAATATGAAATTCAATTCATAATAGAATATTTAATTGAATACATAAATAATGTAATTATCATTTATGAATACAATACATAATAAACTACATATGTAATTATATGTTTTATACAGAATTAAGAATACATACAAAATTTCATTTTGTATTCCACATAGGTGATTCAATAAACCAATTAGAAGTTAATAAACCCAAAATAAGGAAATGGATAAAAGACATCAACCAAACACAAATATCATGTCTCACGGCTTGGGGCGGGTTTATTTGAACTTAGTGATGATGATAATGGGTGTGTATCAATGAGATTGTGTGACTTAGGGAATGTAGTTGTTCTTCGCGTAATAAGTGACATGTGTTTTTAAATAGGGGAAGGATTTACTCACATGAGAAGTGGATTGTGTGAGGCTAGACCATGGATCATTGTTCTCAAGTATCAGCACAATCCGAATACGTTTGGTCAGTTTTCTATATGCCAGTTGTTTTTACATAAAATGATGTCCATTTTAAACAAAACATAGACACTTTGAGTGATACAGGCCACACCGTGCTTCAGATTGAGGTGGGGTTGACTCGTACACATCACAAATGACCCATGGATCGTTGTCTTAATGTATCAATAGAATCTGAATGTGTTTGGTCAGTGTTCATTATGCTAGTTTTTTTTTTCACTTAGAATGTTGTCCATTTCAAACAAAAGTGAGACACTTTGAGTGTTAACGGCCACACTATTCCACGGATTGAGGGGGGGTTGACTCTTACATGTCACAAATTACCCATGGATCATTGTGCTAAACTATCAATAGAATCTGAATACGTTTGGTTGGTTTTCTGTTTGTTAGTTGTTGTTTTCACTTAAAATGATGTCAATTTCAAATAAAAGTGAGACACTTTGAGCGGTAACGGCCAAACCGTGCCTTTGATTCAGGTGTTATTCACTCATAAACATCAGAAATAATATATGGATCGTTGTGATAAAGTATCAACACAATCAGAATACATTTGGTCAGTTTTCCATATGTTTGTTGTTTTTACTTAAAATAGAATCCATTTTAAACAAAATACATACAATTCTAGTGATACCTGCCACATTGTGCCTTAGATTGAGTCGGGGTTGACTCGTACATGTCACAAACGACCCATGGATCGTTGTCCAGATGTATCAATAGAACCCAAATGCGTTTGGTCAGTTTTCTGTATGTTAGTTATTGTTTTAACATAAAAAGTTATCCATTTCAAATAAAAGTGAGACACTTTGAGTGGTATCGGCCAAACTGTACCTTATATTGATGTGCGGTTGACTCGTACATGTCACATATGACCTATGGATTATTTTAATAAACTATCAACACAATCAGAATACATTTGGTTAGTTTTCTGTATGGATGTTGTTTTTACGTAAAAAAATTTCCATTTTAAACAAAAGACAGACACATCAAGTGATACCCGCCACAATGTTCCTCCCATTGAGTCGGGGATGACTCTTATATGTCACAAATGACCCATGGATCATTTTCTTGAATTATAAACTGAATCTGAATTCATTTGGTTGGTTTTCCATATGCCAATTATTGTTTTCACTTAAAATGATGTCCATTTCAAATAAATGTGAGACACTTTGAGTGGTACCAACCACACCGTTCCTCAAATTGAGGCTAGGTTGACTCGTACACGTCAAAAATGATCCATGGAATGTTGTTCTATAGTATCAACACAATCAGAATACGTTTGGTCAGTTTTCCATATGGCTGTTGTTTTTACTTAAAACAATGTCCATTTAAAACAAAAGTGAGACACTTTGAGTGGTACCGACCACACCGTGCCTCAAGTTGAGGTGGGGTTGACTCTTAAAAATCACAAATGATCGATGAATTATTGTGCTAATGTATCAACAGAATCTGGATCCGTTTGATCATTTTTCTGTATGTCCGTTATTGTTTTCATGTAAAATGATTTCCATTTCAAAAACAAGTTAGTCACTTTGAGTGGTACCGGCCAAACCGTACCTGCGATTGAGGCACGATTGACTAGTACATGTCAAAAATGACTTACAGATCGTTGTGTTAAAGTTTCAACACAATAATAGAACATTTGTTTGGTTTTACATTTGTCTATTTTTTTACTTAAAACAATGTCCATTTTAAAACAATGACAGACACTTTGAGTGATACCTGCCACACTATGCCTTGGATTGAGTCCTGGTTGGCTCATACACATCACAAATGACCCATGGATCATTTTCCTAAAGTATCAACAGAATCAGAATTTTTTTTTGGTTTTCCATATGCTAGTTGTTGTTTTCAATTAAAATGTTGTCCATTTTAATGAAAAGTGACACTTTGAGTGGTACCGACCACACCGTGCCTCGGATTCAGCAGGGGTTGACTTGTACACATCACAAATAACCCATGGATCATTTCTAAAAATTATAAATAGAATCCAAATATGTTTGGTTATTTTGTATATCAGATGATTCTTTCACTTAAAATGTAGTCCATTTCAAATAAGAGTGATGAAATTTTAGTAGTAACGGCCAAACCGTGCCTCATATTGAGGTGCGGTTGACTCATATATGTCATAAATTACATATGGATTGTTTTTCTAAAGTATCAACACAATCAGAATACATTTGGTCGGATTCCTATATGTCTGTTGATTTTACTTACAATAGTGTCCATTTTAAACAAAAGACAGACACTTCGAGTGATACCATGCCACACCGTACCTCAGATTGAGTCGAGGTTGACTCAAACACAACAAAAATGACCCATGGATCATTTTACTGATGTATCAATAGAATCCAAATGCGTATGGTTAGTTTTCTGTATGACGGTTTTTATTTTCACTTAAAATTTTGTCCATTTCAAATAAAAGTGTGACACTTTCAGTGGTACCAGCCAAAACATGCCTCAGATTGAGGCTCTGTTGACTCGTACACGTCACAAATGACCTACATATCTTTGTGCTAATGTATCAATACAATGAGAACACATTTGGTCAGTTTTCCATATGGCTGTTATTTTAACTTAAGACAATGTCCATTTTAATCAAAAGGCAGACACTTTGAGTTATACCTGACACAATGTGCCTCAGATTGAGTCGCAGTTGACTCATTCACGTCACAAATGACCCATGGATCGTTTTACTGAAGTATCAAAAGAATACATATGCGTTCGTTTAGTTTTCTATATGTCAATTATTGTTTTCACTTAAAATGTTGTCCATTTCAAATAAATGTGAGACACTTTGAGTGGTACCAGCCAAACCGTTCCTCGGATTGAGGGGAGGATGACTCGTACATGTCACAAATGACTTATGGATCATTGTGATAATGTATCAACACAGTCAGAATATGTTTGGTTGGTTTTTCTTATGTCTGTTGTTTTTAAATAAAACATTGTCCATTTTAAAAAAAAGACAGAATCATTGTGTGATACATGCCCCACTGTGCCTCGTATTGAGTCAGGGATGACTCGTCCACATCACAAATGACCCAAGGATCGTTGGACTAATGTATCAATAGAATCTGAATGCGTTTGGTTAGTTTTCTGTATGCAAGTTGTTGTTTTCCCTTAAAATGTTGTCCATTTCAAATAAAATTGAGACACTTTGAGTGGTACCGGCCAAAAAGATCCTCGAATTGAGGTGCGATTGACTCATAAATGTCACAAATTACCTATGGATCGTTGTACTAATGTATCAACACAATCAGAATATATTTGGTGGTTTTATGTATGGCTATTGTTTTTTTACATAAAATAGTGTCCATTTTAAACAAAATATAGACACTTTGAGTGATACCCACCACACCGTGCCTCGGATTGAGTCGGGGTTGACTCGTAAACATCAGAAATGACCCATGGATCATTTTCCTGATGTATCAAAAGAATCTGAATGCAATTGGTTGGTTTTTCATATCCCAGTTGTTGTTTTCACTTAATATGTTTTCCATTTTCAATAAAAGTGAGACACATTAAGTGGAACCAGCCAAATCGTGCCTTGGATTGAGGCACGGTTGACTCATACGCATAAAAAATGACCTATAGATCATTGTGCTGAAGTATCAACACAATCCGAATACATTTGGTTGGTTTTCCTTATGGCTGTTACTTTTAATTAAAATAATTTCCATTTTAAACAAAAGACAGACACTTAGAGTGATACCCACCACACTGTAACTCGGATTGAGTTGGGGATGACTCGTACACATCAAAAATTACTGATGGATCATTTTCCTGAAGTATCATAAGAATCCGAATGCGTTTGGTTGGTTTTTCGTATGTCAGTTGTGGTTTTCACATAAAATGTTGTCCATTTCAAGAACAATTGAGACACTTTGAGTGGTACTGACCAAACCGTGCCTCAAATTGAGGCATTGTTGACTCTTAAACGTCCAAATTTACTTATAGATCGCTGTGCTAAAGTATAAACACAATCAGAATATGTTTGGTCAGTTTTCATTATGTCTGTTGTTTCTTCAAAAAACAGTGTCCATTTTAAACAAATGACAGATAATTTGAGTGATACCAACCACACTGTTCCTCATATTGAGTTAGGTTTGACGCGTACATGTCAAAAATGATCCATGGATCGTTTTCCTTAAGTATCAAAAGATTTTTAATGTGTTTGGTTGGTTTTCCGTATGCCAGTTTCTGTTTTCACTTAAAATGTTGTCCATTTCAAATAAAAGTGAGACACTTTGAGTGGTACCAGCCAAACCATTCCTTATATTGAGGTGCAATTGACTCATACATTTCACAAATGACCTATGGATGGTCGTGCTAAAGTATCAACACAATCAGAATACATTTGGTTGGGTTTCCATATCGATGTTGTTTTTACATAAAATAATGTCCATTTTAATCAAAAGACAGACACTTCAAGTGATACCCGCCTCACTGTGCCTCAGATTGAGTTGGAGTTGACTTGTACACGTCACAAATGACCCATGGATAATTGTCCTGAAGTATCAATAGAATCTGAATGCATTTGGTCAGCATTCAGTATGTCAGTTGTTGTTTTCACATAAAATGTTGTCCATTCCAAATAAAATTGTGACACTTTGAGTGTTACTGTCCAAACCGTGACTTGGATTGAGGTGCGGATGAATCATTCATATCAAAAATTACCCATGGAACATTGTTCTATAGTATCGATACAATTAGAATACGTTTGTTTATTTTTCCATATGGCTATTTTTTTACTTAAAACAGTGTCCATTTGAAACAAATGTGAGACAATTTTAGTGGTACCGGCCACACCATACCTCATATTGAGGCAGTGTTGACTCATACATGTCACAAATTACCCTTGGATCATTATGCTAAAGTATAAATAGAATCCAAATGCGTTGGTCGGTTTTCCGTATGTCTTTTTTTGTTTTCACTTAAAATGTTGTCCATTTCAAATAAAAGTGATACTATTTTAGTGGTACCGGCCAAACTGTGCCTCAGATTGGGGTGTGGTGGACTCGTACACGTCAATAATGACTTATGGATTGTTTTCCTAATGTATCAACACAATCAGAATATGTTTGGTTGATTTTCTATATGTTTGTTGTTTTTACTTAAAACAATGTACATTTTAAACAAAAGACAAACACTTGGAGTGATACCTACCCCACCGTGCCTCAGATTGAGTTAGGGTTGACTTGTACACGTCAAAAATGACCCATTTTTCATTTTCCTGAAGTATCAACAGAATCCGAATGCATTTGGTTTGTTTTCGGTATGCCATTTGTTGTTTTAATTTAAAATGATGTCCATTTCAAACAAAAGGGAGACACATTGAGTGGTACTGGCCACACTGTTCCTCAGATTGAGGTGAAGTTGACTCATACACATCACAAATGACCCATGAATCATTGTTCTCAAGTATCAATAGAATAATAAAACGTTTGATTTGTTTTACATATGTTAGTTTTGTATTCACATAAAATGTTGTCCATTTCAAATAAAAGTTAGAAACATTGAGTGGTACCGGCCAAACTGTTCCTCGGTTTGAAGTGCAATTGACTCGTACATGTCACAAATGATCTATGTATCGTTGTGATAAAGTATCAACAAAATCAGAATACATTGTTCAGTTTTCCGTATGGATTTTGTTTTCACATAAAACAATGTCCATTTTAAGAAAAAGACAGACACCTCGAGTGATACCCGCCACATTTTGCCTCTTATTGGGTCCGGGTTGACTTGTATATATCACAAATGATGTATGGATCTTTGTTCTAATGAATCATAATAATAATAATACATTTGGTTTGTTTTCCTTATGTCTGTTGGTTTTACTTAAAATAGTGTCCATTTTAATCAAAATATAGACAATTCCAGTGATACCCACCACACCGTGTCTCAAATTGAGTCGGGGTTGATTCTAACAAGTCACAAATGACCCATGGATCATTGTACTGAATGATCATTAGAATCCAAATGTGTTTGGTCGGCTTTCTGTGTGCCAGTTGTTGTTTTCACTTAAAATGTTGTCCATTTCAAAAAAAAAGTGAGACACTTTGAGTGTTATCGGCCAAACCATGCCTCAGATAGAAGCACAGTTGACTCGTACACGTCAGAAATGACATATGGATCATTGTGCTAATGTATAAACACAATCAGAATACTTTTGTTCAGTTTTCCATATGGATATTGTTTTTACTTAAACCAATATCAATTTTAAACAAAAGACAGACACTTCTAGTGATACGCACCATATTGTGGCTCGGATTGAGTCAGGTTCGACTCGTACACATCAAAAATGACCCATGGATCACTGTCCTAAAGTATCAACAAAATTAAAATGCATTTTTTTGGGTTTATGTATGGTAGTTGTTGTTTTCAATTAAAATTTTGTCCATTTAAAAGAAAAGATAGAAACTTTGAGTGGTACCGACCAAATCGTGCCTCAGATTAAGGCGCAGTTGATAGATACATGTCACAAATGACCCATGTATCGTTGTGCTAAAGTATCAGCACAATTATAATATGATATCTCATTTTTCCATATAGATGTTTTTTTGACATTAAATAGTGTCCATTTCAAACAATAGTGAGACACTTTGAGTGGTACTAGCCACACTATGCCTTGGATTGAGGTGGGATTGACTTGTAAACATAAAAAATGACCCATGGATCGTTGTTCTAAAGTATCATTAGAATCTGGATGTGTTTGGTCATTCATCCATATGTCAGTTGTTGTTTTCACTTAAAATGTCATCCATTTAGAATAAATGTGAGAAACTTGGAGTGGTACTGGCCAAACTATGCCACGGATTGAGGCATGGTTGACTCGTACACATCACAAATGTCCTATGGATCGTTGTGCTAATGTATAAACAAAATCAGAATACATTTGGTAGTTTTTCCATATTGATGATATTTTTACATAAAACAATGTCAATTTTAAACAAAAATACAGACACTTTGAGTGATACCCACCACACTCTGCCACGGATTGAGTCAAGGTTGACTAGTACATGTCACAAATGACCCATGGATTGTTTTCCAGAATAATCAATAGAATACAAAATCTTTTTGTCAGTTTTCTGTATGTCATTTGTTGTTTTCACTTAAAATGTTGTCCATTTCAAATAAAAGTGAGACACTTTGAGTGGTACCAGCTAAACCATGCCTCAGATTGAGGTGCGGTTGACAACTCGTACACGTCACAAATGAAAATAATAAATATGTTGAGATTATATAGTGTACTATAAGTTTCACAATGGTCTTACCTGGTTTTCATTCAATAAGATATTTTACCAGCTTTTTATCATGAGACTATACATGTGTAAAATACTTTGGAGTTTCTGAAGTTGGAGAATGTGAAGCGTACTCTTCTAGAGTTCTCCAACCACATTGTTGAGTTACTGAATCTTACAATATATCTTTTCAACAATTATTAAATTATATATTGTAGGTTTGATATGGGACTAAGGGATGATGTTTAGTTGATTCTAGTTATTTTTAGCCTTCCAACCTTCCTGATAATATTGTATAATGATTATTTTGATAAAGAAGACATATTTGGAAGGATATACTTGGGAGGATATTTATTAGAAGAATTAATTATTCAAATTTTTATTTTGGTTATAAAAGTATGTACAAAAGTTTCCATAATTTAGTCAAATATATACAGTTATAGTAAATTTAAAAATATCCATACCAGAGTGAAAAAGAAGGTTCAAAAATAAAGAGTTATAAAGAATTCAAAAATGTAATGGATCAATTTTCCCCTGATCACCATCACCATCACCACTGTCATCATCAGCATCATCTTCACTACCATCTCTATCCTCGTCGTCATCCTCGTCATCATCCTCAAGCTCATCCTTGGATCCATCCTCACCCTCGGCCCCATCCTCACCATTGACCTCGTCCTTGCCCTCGTCCTCATCCTCATCCTCACCCTCGTCCTCATCCGCATCCCTGCCATCACCATGAACATCATTATATCGACTGCCACTAGAACTTCTACCTAGTTCATTGGATAATGCACCTATCGATGATAGATATGTCTAACAAGCTGCGCTATCCTCTGGTGGAAGTGATGAAGATAAATCATTGATTAGTTTCATAAATTCCTTCTCCCTCATTTGAACTTGTTCTTCTAACTCTTTGACACTTTTATCAAGCTTTCTTTCATAATACTTGACCTATTCCAACTCAGTGGTACTAGAATGGATACATAGGGAGGACCAGTACCTCGTTGAGACTATATTTTTACCAGGTTGGTAGCGTACTTGACAAGAGTGCTCATCTCCCAAAACCGGATATAAATGATCATGTGGACCTAAATTGTCAGGCTCCTGGGAATCAAGGACCTCTAAAGCAGTATGTTGAAAATATTAATAGATTATTAAATTTTAAAATAGATATTAAACATTGAAATAAACAAATCACATCTTACAATATTTTCTTGTGTTGGTTCATTAATTGCAGTTCTATCTTTTTTCCTTCTACTCGAGAAAAAAAATCCCTCAAGGGATACGTCCTTCAATATTCAATTTGTGCTTCTATAATGACATTAAAACACTATAATGTGAGAGTATAATCATATAATCAGTATTCAAGAAATCACATAATATAATAAGGAAACAATAAAAATGTAAATTGCTAAAAAAAAATTATAAACAACTATATCGTACAAGCTGCCTCTCATGATCTCACATAGTAGTGCACCCCAAAGTGTGGAAGTGTCTCATTGAATCAATGCTTTTTTTCAAAATATTCCTAAATAATGTTTAATAATAAATAAGATAATATTAATGAAAAATATAAAAAGTATCATTTAAATACTGCAAATGGGATTAATACCTAAAATATGGAAGTCTCCCAATGGGTAATCATTTGGTGATATTTCTCTATTGGTCAGCCATCCATGATAGGTAATATCTTCAACTTCATGCCCCCTCTATCACACCATCCAACATACAGCTCATGCTTATAAGCTCTCCAAAGCTCTCTTAGCTCTTTTAAATGTGCTGGGCGTGCATGTTCTCCATCATGTAAGTTAAACTGAAGATGAAACCCAATAGATTAATTCATATAAATACAAAAAAACACTACATTAAATCTAATAGATTTTTTACCCAATTTGTGTCCATGAATTATCCTTGACTTCATATGGTAGATGTCTCCAAAATTAAGGGCTGAACAAAATGATGTCGGAGTATATTGCTAGAGTCGCCAAAATACCCCGACATTCCTGCCTAGATTTATCAATAATTGTTCCCTAATCATTGTATTCAACCATCAACTGTGTATGGAGGTTCCATTGAACACACAAGCGATTATGCCCCAAGCCCCGCCTCCTATCCGTAGATGAATCTATTATTAAAGAAAAAAATATCAGTATTTGTTATAATAAAAATAAATTTTGGTATAAATATTTTTAGAGTTATATAAATATACCTATGGTAGTCGGATCAATGGGTGTCACTGAATGTGTAGAAGTAGATGGAATATCCTGTATAGGTGGAATTTCCCTCAGTGTAGGCTCCTCATCCCAATACTGTGTTGGAGTAGGAGTCGAACAAGGTGGAATATAATATCTCAGAGATAATAAACCAGATGCAAAAGATGATGACATAGACGTTTGGCCAACTGGTAGGGGAAACATTAGAGGCCTAAATATACTGTGTGTCCCTAAACACACACCAGTATCAATATGGGGAAAAGTAGATACGTCTGTGGTAGGGGCATAGTCAAATCCGGTACAACCAGTAGATCATTTAACTGTCTCACCATGAGCCCTCGTACCACAGACCTCAGTACTGGGACCACTAGATGATCCTCTATCTCTGACACCACCCCCTCCTACCACCAGCCTCTGTACTGGGATCAATATTAGGTTCCTCATTGGATATCTCTCATCTAGGGGATAGATCTAGAAAAAAAGATTAACACAAAAATAAACACATGATATTATAATTTATTGAAATATATATTTGAAATAAAATACTCACAACAGGGATGAGTGGAGGAATGCCCATCTGTGTTAAGAAAAGATTATTTTATGTCATCTTTCTCTACCGCCTCTCTTCAATGGGTGTCATTTCCTGAAATGAAAACAAATATAGAAGTAATTAGAAACATATACCTAATGTGTAACCCAAAAAACAAAATATAGAAAAACCATTCTGATAAAAAAACATAAATAAATAGAATATTTATGGTGGTTTGAATGTAAGTACTAGGATACAAACTCTGAATGATGTAGGTGGAACATGTAGGTGAGAACATGACTGTATGATTATATATATTTCCCACCACAAATTCAGGTTTACAATCAACTCTGACAATTGATCTATTGGAGTCATCATAAGTAATAAACGGATTGCTTCAAATTGTAGTAGGGATAATGTCAACATCATCATCATAATCATCAAAATCATTCTGGTATTTACTTAAATAATTACACCGAATTTAGGATGACGATGATTGTTGACATAAAAAACCTATTTGACCATTGATGCCAGTACATATGGTTCATCGGTGGAAAGAGTGCGAGTCATGTCAATAACTCAAAAACCACTATCATCAATAAAGGTACCTTGCCTCGTCATTGAATCAAACCATTGAAATTTCATCAGCTTGACTCGACCATGTGATTAATAATCGAATATTATTATTTTCTCCACAACTCCATAATAAGATACATTTTCAGAACGAGGAAAATTATCCGATGAACTGGCATAATAGTCTGTTGTGGCAGTTAGTATAACACCATCATGATGTGTTCTCATGTTTCTTACTCCTTCAGTGATAATAAATTTGTATCCATTGATCACAAGTGATTTACAATCATTACCCATGGTATTAGGATCAAAATTCAATGATCTTATTTCCTCAGAAATAGAGTTTGCAAAAAAAATCGATACCTAAAATATTGAAAAATGTTGAACTTAATTAAATAATATTTTTATGTAGTTATTACAAAAACATTTTTACCTTCAATTTCAACCAATCAAAAAACCCTTTTCTATGCAAAGTTTCTTTCCTTCTCAAAGATAAATAACAATGCTTTCTATATATCAATTCTTTATGTTACCTGTAGAAAAAAAAAGTTTAAAAAATATTTAAAATTACAAGATATAAGACAAGATATACATGTACAATATACATACATGATATACTCATCAAACAAATCAAAATTGAACAACACTATGAGATGTTCCATATCTCGCTCTTCAAGGATTAATGTCGTCAATTTATATGATCCCAGAATTCCTCCTGTCTGAGGAAGTGATGGAAAACTGGGTTCAATTTTCTCATACTATGCTTCTTCATTTCTCATTTGTCT
Source organism: Viscum album (assembly GCA_963277665.1). Lineage (NCBI taxonomy): Eukaryota > Viridiplantae > Streptophyta > Magnoliopsida > Santalales > Viscaceae > Viscum > Viscum album. The sequence continues at coordinate 1,065,757,646 of OY728140.1, forward strand.
GCTTATTCTCATAGTAATATCGGACAAATACAATGACAAGAAATCCATACATTCATCATCCATGTAACCATTCAAAATAGAACCATTGGGATAATTCCTATTCTGAACATATTATTTCAATGTGTACATGTTTCATTCAGTTGGATACATCCAATGGAAATAAATGGGTCCTCCAAGAAGTATTTTGGTCAGAAGATGGATAGTCAGATGCATGCATGTAGAAAATGATGGAGTGAATATTTTCTCTAACTCACAAAAAATTAATGTTGTCTCTTCCAATAGTTTTTGCAAGAACGAATTGGACAAATTCATAGCACAAAGATCTATAAAAAAATAGCACAACCAAATAACTGGGACTATTACATTATTGGACAAGGGATGACATATTGCTATTAGAATCAACTCTTGCAAAAGGATGTGACAATCATGAGTCTTCAAAGATATAAACTTCAACTTTTTTCTGTTGACCCATTTTTATACATTGATTTAATAGCCATCAAGAAATTTAATAGTCTCTAGAACTTCCAAAAATTTATTTTTTTCAGCAGGTGTCATCGCACAAGAAGCACATAGACCTAGCCATTTATTTTCACTGATATAGACAAGATGAAATTCTGGGCTAATCCCCCAATCTACCATGTCACACCGAGATCGTAAATCATCTTTCATCTTCCCCTTGACATTTAGAATAATCGAAAGCAACATTTCACAAATATTATTTTTAATGTGGATTACGTCTAAACAATGATGTAACATGTTGGTTGACCAATAAGACAACTCACATAATATACTCTTCTTCTACCAACTGTAACACTTATCATTGGAAACATTTTTCCTCTTTATTTATTTCATTAAACGCTTACCAAATGAATAACTAAAATATATCAATTCATTAAGCACATCACATCCAAACATATGCTGAGGTGGATCATCAGTCTCAACGGTATTGTCAAATCTTCAACGATTGTTTCTATATTGATGGTTCATTGGAAAGAATCATCGATGTCCAATAAAACAAAAACTACGATGATATTTCACTCTTCTCTATTGAGTATTCTTCATATAAACAGGACATTCCAATTTTTCTGTTGTGCTCCTTCGAAAAATCATTGCATAATCAGGGAAATCATTGATTGTTTATATAAGTGCAAAACGCATCTGAAATATGTCTTTTAGACATGCATCCTATGTGGGCACACCCACATCCCAAAGAAGATTCAACTCATTTATTAAAAGTTTCATTTATAAATATATATCATTTTTGGCATCAGAAGTTCCATATATCAGTATACTCAATAAAATGTAAGTCTTTTTCATACACAACCATGGGGATTGTTATAAATTTGTATGAAAACCAGCCATGTGTTGTGCGAAGTAAGCATCTATCCAAATGGATTAAAACCATCACATGGAAGACCCTATCTCACATTACGCACGTCAACTGCAAATTCAGGATATTGAGCATCAAGTCTCTTCCATGAAAATCCATCTCCAGGGTGACCTAACTCTTCATTATTCCTTTTTCTCTCGGTGTCATGCCATCACATTTTTATTGATATTTCATCATACATGATAAAGTTATGTAATCTGGGGATCAATAGAATGTGCCACATTACTCTTTGTGTCACACAAGATGTTGTTCCATCATCCTTATTCTTCAATAGAGAGGTTCCACATTTGATACAATCACTTCTTTCGGTAGTTTCCTCCCAAAATAAGCTGCAATCATTCAGGCAAGCATGAATATTTTTTTGAGAATCCATGTTCATCAACTAACTTCCATGCCATATAGTGGTTTCATGGAATATCTACATCATATTAAATTAATTCCTTCAAGAAGGGAAGAATGTAATCAGTTTTAGTTTTTGAAATCCCATACATAGTTTTCCCATGAAACAATTGGATTAAAAATTCTAACATTTTCATTTTACCACATCACCGATATACTAGAGTTGTCACATCATCATTCAATTTTTTCACCCTATCAACATCATCATTTTCATTGGACACAGCATGTGTGGTTTTCTCAAAATTTTGTTTGTTGGATATCCTTTCCTTCTCATGATTCCGAATAAATGGAATCTGATCGTATATCCAACTCTCAAATTCTATCCTATCATTCGGATCATCAAAATTTTGAGATTCCATATTCTCTCCATTGTGATACCACACATAATAATTTTTATTGAAAACCATATTTTGTTATATGACAGATAATTGCTTCACGACTCAGCCAAGGTATTCCAATAGAATTAGGACTTGGGCAGTGTATGCGACCACAATCTGAAGCCTTGTCAAATCAAAAATCTAAAAAGCTGTTCAATTTTTTTTGAAAATCGTTTGAAATCCAATCAATTTTGTACATCCAACTTCTATCCATTATGTAGAAAAATTTCAATAAGTAAATTCAATGAAATTCAATAATATTTATGTTCAATCAAAAAAATATTTATGTAGATGACAATTGTTTACTTTAACAAAAATCATAACAAACACATTACTGTATATGAGAATCATATTATGAAATACAACAAAATATAGAGAATATTAGAAAATAAGATACAGAATTTCTAATGCCTAAATTCAAGGATTTCCCAGTAAGATATTGGAAGTGGATCAAGGAATATATAATCCTTAAGGGTCTTATTGGGAGTAATTGAGTTTTATACATTAACTTCTTCTGGGAGATCAAGATGGGGAGTAGGATAAGAATCACATCATAAGTATTTATGGCCTTATCATGATTCACCTTAACCATTGATTAATGGATCCTAGGTTTGGGGTTATAGATTATAGGTTTGTATGTTTTATTCATTTAATCATGTCCTAATTTATTTGGGAGAGGGAACTTCAATATTTATAGGTATGGATTTGATTAGAAACACCTATAAAAAGGATATCCATGAATTGTGACGTCCCAAACAAGGATGCCACTCATTAGTGACCCAAACCAAGATGGCCAGTCATTGGAGATTAAAGTTCTATTTTGTTTTATCTCACGTATGAATAATGATTTTTGGGTTGTCTGGGGTCTAGGGAGGAGTGTGGTGTTCTGTCCTGGGTCCAAGAAGGAGGGTGGGCGTTTCTAGGTTCCACGAAGGAGGGGGGGTTGTCCCGTGTCTAGAATGGTAGGTAGGGGCTTTCTTGGGTCGAGGGAGGTGGGGGGGGGGGGCTATATAGGGTCCGGGAAGGAGGGTGGGGGTTGTCTGGGTTCTAAAGAGGAGGGTGGGGGGGAGGATGTCTAGGGTTCAGGAAGGAGGGGGGTTGTCCGGGGTTCAAGGAGAGGGGTTGTCCTGGGTGGAACTCAAACAACCAAACGAGGTTCACACAATAGGTTTGAGAATATATTATCCAATGCAACAAATATTCCACCTATAAACATGACAACTTTAAATAGGTGCCTACTTTAATTTCATGAAATTTAAGGGATATGTGTTTTGTGAAAAGCCTATACATTACAATGATGTTCATGAATGATGGGTTTTTCCCAAATGTCTATAGAATTCAGTAACGAGGATGATTTCTTCCATATAACCAATGTAATAATGCACGTCTAGGATGAATTATTGCATTTAACCAGTGTTTTAGATTGTTGTTTTGTGAGGTGAGTTAGAAACCATGTTAGGCATGTCATTAGAACATGGGTTCTACTATTTATCCATGTAGTCTTGAATTTCATGGATGAAGTGCTTGACTGAGCTAATGAATACCTACTCTATAGTATGGCCATCACATCATGTGGGCATACCCACGAAACAAATCCATGTGTAAATGGGACGTTTTTAGCACCCCATTAGGACAAACATACTTTTCACCATAAGGGATTGGCCATGTATATTTACATGGCTAACCAAGTCTTGTACTGTGTATACATTCCCATGTACATTCCTAGGCCACTAGATTATCGTAGACACCATGTAAACCATTATACACACATGTGGACCCTTATACAATATCATAATTATTAAAACCATTAATAACAACTTATTAACAACATCACTTGTCAAAGAAAATCAAATTGAACATAAATTTATAATAATATTGGATATATCAAGTAAAATGAATTCATACTATCTTACATCCTAAATGACCACCCACAACTAGGATTAATGATCATAAAGCTCCCCTTTCGGCTCAATAAAAAGTGAAAACAAAAACACATAGTTGTAGAAAACAACTTCATTTGTGGGTAGAATAATAATCCCATGGTCTTCTTGATATTTGAATCATACAGTAATGATTTTTGAGATAAACTTGTATCCATGAAACCATATGAGAAGCCTGATTCAATACATGTGTTTTTTTATGTTCCCAAGCATTTTGAGGAAGCCCAAATTAGTGAAAATGTTCATTTTGTTTTAAAATGTTGATTGAATAATGCATGTATGATGTTGAAGGAATAATTATTAATGGTTATATTAGGAAAACTAATATTCATTAATATTTCAAATTTGACATTTTGTGAATTTGATTCATGATGAAAGAAGAAGTAAAATATGGGAAAAGGAGAGGTCCCACAGAGAGTTCCTTTTGTAGATATTTTGGTCATAAAGAACATTGGATTGTATAGTTAAGTATTTCTTATTTCTTCTGTGAAGAATAATTTGGGACCACATACTATTTTGAATTGTTCTAAAAGATACTCCATATATTCTATTATACAAATGATAAGTGAACTGTGTGTGATTATATATATATATATATATATTGGTAGAAGCATGATACATAATTGTTATGTAGTACACATAGTGTAAAAAAATTAAGATGAATAAGATCTTTATGTTTGACCTGATCTTAACGAAAGGAGTGATTTTCATGAAATACTATGAAAAACATTACAAATATTTCTTATGAGTTCATATACATGAAGCTATAATATTTGAAGAATTGATATTAAAAAAAATATAAATGTTTAAAATTAGAACACAATAAAGAGACACCATGCCCTTATAAATGCATATGTGTAATGAAAACATTAATTGGACAATGTGTACACCGATGTAGTGATTTGAGTACACAATTGATGGAGTAGTGAATCATAAAATTTTCCAAAATATCTAGAAATAGGGAATAACTATATCCTTGAGAATAGAATGATATCCTTGAGAAGAGGTAGAAAGATATCTTTTATATGAGGTTGAAGGAGTATAACATGGAAGCTGATCAGATGGAAGAGGTGCACCTGTGTTAGGGCTTCTTGAGGGCTTCGGTCGGGCAGCTCTTCTGGGAGTCGCGCAATGTGCATTTGGAATTCATAAATCTGGGGGGGGGGGTCACCAGCCTTAGTCAAATTTGGGGGTTTATTTTCCCAACGTTGCTAAAAACCATTGGGAAAACTCCATTAAAATGCATCTTTACCAACAGTTTAATCAAACTGTTGGGAAAACTCCATTAAAATACATCTTTACCAATGGTTTATGCAACCCATTGGTAAAGATCACCTATACCAACGGTTCAAGAGAACCATTGGTATACAAGTTTTGGGAAAAGATTGATTTCTATTATTGTATAGAGATGTTCAATTCAATAAGAATAATATGAATGGAAGTGTAAGCGTTGGTTTTACTACTACATCTAAATCCAAGACTCCTAAAAGGGTAACCAGATCTACGTAAAGAATGTTATTTTAATATCTACATCAAATTACAGTGATTAGTATGACAATTAATTATCCAATCATTATATAAGGATGAAAAATTGTGTGAAAGAAATATTTTTAGTAAAAATATTGATAGAAAGATAGAATGGAAAAGAATGATTTTGAAGTAACATGAATTGAATGAAAAAAAAGTTTAGAAATATTTGACATGATTTTTCTATACTTAAGAGAATAGATAGAAATGAATGGAATTCTAAAACAAAGAGAAATAATTACTTGAAATATATTGCTAATAATGTATTGAAAGCTATTAAGAACTACAGTTCCAGTGGTGGTTACTATTTAGACAAATCATTAGAATATGAATATTATAGTCAGAAGAATAATGGTATTATAGACAGATTACCTATTTAAAATCAGTGTTCTATGGATAAAGTACCCAATGGAGAATATTTAAGCAATATTTATTTAAATGATAAATTTCCAAATGATGAATATTATAAATCGATTGATGAAAAATCTTCTTCATCAGAAGATAAAACATTATCTTTATTTGATGAAATTTATGGATTTTCAAAATTACATGAAAATGATAACTGTAAGATTAAAAAGAAGTTAGAGAAAGAAAATTATAGAATTTTTATTTTACCAAAAGAAGTATCTGATAATTCTAATGATATTTATAAAAAATCTCATAATTTTCAAAATATTTCTAAAAACCATATGGATGTTAATTATGATAGGGATAAACATTATAAGGATCTTGAAAATGTTATTTGTAAGAAAAATATTTTAGAGAAGAACTAATTTTTTAAGACTAATGAATTTTATGATAATAATTTAGTAATTATAATAAATTATTAAATATTTTCCTTAATGGACATTTATCAAATTTAATTCTTGTAAGGAAATAATTTTATAAAATTTATTCACAACTTCATCCTCTTAAAAATAGTTCAGGATTTTGCTATAATTATTCAAAACCAGTTTTTAAAATTAAGTATTTTGTTCCCCAAATTAATTCTTTTTTCAGTTAGTGTAAATGTTGTGGAAATGGTGTGAAACTTTTTCCTTTAAATAAAATCCAACCATTAGGTTTTTATAAATCTAATTTTTCTATGAATATATGGATTCCTAAGATTTTAATTTCTTAAATTTATTGATCCATGAATGTTTGGATTTCTAAATTCTATCTTTTTTATTTTTATGAATATAATGTAGGTACCAACAACAATACATGGTACATTGATAGTGGATGTTCCCAACACATGACTGGTAAAAAAAAATTTGAATGTATTATCACAATGAAAGAAGGCGGAGATAATGCATATAGAGAAATTAGTGGTATTGGTAAAATTGTTCTTCATGGAAAATCACTCATTTAAAATAATTTATTTGTTAAAGGTATTAAAAAACTCTATATGAATAAGACAATTATATGATAAAGGTTACCTTGTGAATATTAATATTGATAATGTATAATAATCAATTTTAAGGAAGAGTATATTTTATCTTTCCAATGGCATGAGAATATTTATACACTTAACATTGAAGACATGAAGAGCCATGAACTACCTTTCCATAGTGAAATTGAAGATCAATATTGGTTATGGAATAGAAGACTAGGACACTATAACCATATTAACTGATGAAGACCCACAATAAAAAAACTTGTTTAGGATCTTCTAATGCAATGATTGGATTCTTCAACAGTTTTTGATCCATGAAAATATTTCAATCAATATATGTCATGATTTAAATCAATCTCTAAAGTATCATATTCTTATTCATTATTGGTATTCCATATGGAGCTTTGTGTTCCAACACAAACTAGATGTATTGGAGGAAAATACATTGTATTTTATTAGTTGATGATTACACTAGACTAAAATGGGTCTATTTTTTAAAAAATAAATTTGAATCCTTTGGTTATTTTAAAAAATGTAAAAACCATGTTTAAAATGAGATAAATATTCCATTGACAGCAATTTATAGTGATCATAGTGGAGAATTTCAAAGTACATTGTTTGAATCATTTTGAAAAAGAAAGGAATTACTGGAAACTTCACATCACCAAGAACTCCACAACCCAATGGTGTTGTTATAAAAAGAAATCAAATTATTCAAGTGATAAATAGAACTATGTTGAGTCAATATTATATTGAAAAACAAATTTGGAATTAATCAATTAGCAGTACTTGTTATACTATAAATTGAGTTTTAATCGGACATTTTCTTAATAAAACTACTTATGAATATTGGACTAGTCGAAAACCTAATGTTTCTCACTTAAATTTATTTGGATGAAATGTATTTATTTTGAATAAAAAAGTTATCATACATAAATTATCACCCAAATCCAATGAATGAATTTTCATAGTCTATGCCACTACCTCTATGGATTGTAGATTTTTTTAACAAATATTCTTTTATAGTTGAGGAAACAATACATGTTAAATTTGATGAAACTGATCCATATATATTTAAAAAAACCATAAATCTTCATATGATGTGTTTTTAAATAATGGATATCAACCATTGATGGAGAATTATCATAAAAAGTAAAGAACTCAAAAAAATGTTTATAAATTATTTACACCCATGGATTTTTTACAATATGTTGACGAACAGATTTTACATAACCCATATCAGTTTTTTTCTTAATAATTATCCCTTTATATTATCATTAGTGATTTAAATCAACATGTAAGGACTATAATATTTTTATGAAATGAATTATAAAATCTGACATTTATTTCCAAATTAGAAAAAAAGAACTAAAAATGATTTTAGGGATGATGATTGGATTAAAGATATAAATGATTAAATAAATTAATTAAAAATGAATTATGTCTCAAACTTCATTTAAAGACCAAAGAAAACTTATTTAATTGGTGTAAAATGGGTTATCATAAATAAATATGATTAAAATGCAATCATAGTAAAAAATAGAGTAATATTCGTTTCAAATTGCTATAATCAACAAGAAAGAATAGACTATTTTGAAACCAACACTACAACAGATAGACTTGAATCTGTTAAAATACTACTTTACTTTGAAACATTGTATAATTTTAGAACGTTTCAAATGGGTGTGATGTGTTCTTTCCATAATGGATATGTGAATGTTGATGTTTATTTTGAACATCCTTCTGCTTTGGATTTCACAAAACATCATGAATTTTTTAAAGGTACCATTTGTTTATATGGAAATAATCAATCGCCTAGAGCCTTGTATGATAGAATTACAATATTTTTGATATTAAATTATTAACTTAAGGGAATTGATGATCCAACACTTTTTATAATTAAAAATAATAATTTTCTTTTTGATTTTTTAAATTAATGTTAATGAAAATATATTTGGACCAACATTGTAATCATTAACTGACTCATTTGTGAATCTCAGAAAAATTTAAATTGAAATGAGTATGATGGGTGAGTTAAAATATTTCCATGGTTTTCAATTTTCTTAAAAACCAGAAGAAACATATATATATATCAATATAAATTTATTAATTATATTTTTAATATGTATATATATAACAAAACTAAAAGTATAACTACTATAATCAGTACGTCAAATTATCTTGATCTTGATGAAGCTTGGAAAACAGTAGATAAGATAACATTTATAGTGATGAGAGGAATATTACTATACATAAAAGTTAAACATCCAGATTTAATTTTTTAGTATACTTATGTGAATGATATCAATCATATAACAATGAAACTCATATAGAAGTAGTGAAATTAATTTTTTCCTATTTTAAGGGAACCATGGACTGAGGAATTTCTTTTTCTTCCGGAAATGATTTTGTTTTAATTTTTTTTAGATGCAGATTTTTGAGGATGTATAATGGACAAGAAAAGTACATACATAACATGTCATTTCATAAGATATTCATTAGTTTATTGATAATGTATGAAGAAACACTCAGTATCACTTTCCACTACTAAAGTTGAATATGTAGCAACTACATGTTTTTGTACTAAGTTGTTGTGGATGCACCACACACTCAATGCTTATGAAATTAATTTTATAGAAACAAATATGTTGTGTGAAAATAAATGTGCCATTTACCTATGAAAAAACGATAGACATCACTCTTGTGAAAAAATCAATGATATTTGGCATCACTTTATTGGGGATTACACACATAAACGATATATCATTCATTAATTTATTGGAATGAAAGATCAACTTACAGAAATTTTTACTAAACCATTACCCTTCGATAGAGTTGAATATATTAAAAAACTCAGAAATGGTAACAATAAGGTAATCTTCTATATTAACTTTTTTTTGAATCCTATATCATTACATTAAGAAAGACATCTTTTTAGGGGGAGTACATTTGTTTATTCTTTGAAAATAAAATCCCTTCTCATCATAATATTTTTAGGAACATTATTATTATTCCTTAATAATTTTTTTCCATAAATTAATATTTCCATTTCCAAAACATAATAATTCGAAAAATAATTTTCTTTAAAAACAATTTCAAAAATCTATGTACTTCAAGAAGATCCTTCTCAATATATACAATTATTTCGAGGAAATCTAGAATGTTTTTTCCTCATAGAAATCTTTGTAATATTTTTTTTTAAATGGTATTTCTATCATGTTTTATGTATACCATATCAGATTCACTTTGGTAAAATATTATTTGACTTTAAAACATGAAAATATTAGAACCTTAAAATCCGTCTATGTCATTGATATTTAACATAATATTATATCATTCATATATCAATCATTTTATTCAATGAAGAATTAAATAATTTGACAAAAACCTTTATAATATCCCCCATATTCGTGTCCTACATCAGTTTTTCAAGATATTTTTTGTTCAAGCTCTGATATCCTTCAAATAAGTAATTATGATTTTCATTTTCATTTCATTATGAATGTATCGTGATGTTTATTCTCAAAATCAGATGGCCTCAAACACGGATATAAATTATTAGAAAATTTATAGATAATGGTAGGTAGATTCAAATTTCATTCAAAAAAGTGATTCCCTGATGTCGAACATTTTAATGAATTACTATTAGGAACCATTATGTATCCTACTCGCAAAATCAGGACCTAGTTTATCCTAAATTCCTCATATAGTTTTATGATATGATGTGTTTTTAAAATTAATGGTGAAAGGAAAAATATTCATTTGAGAGCTATGGGAAGACTAATTTTTTATACTGCAACATGAATACAATAATTCTCCATATTCCTTACATAGCTGAAGAAATATTTTACTCTCACAAGATACACGACAAGGAAGGATTCTTGTAGAAGGAAAAGGCAACTATATTCCTTGAACTAAAGGGAGTCAAGTCAACGAAGATAAATCATCCTAGAACCATATTTATATTGTTAGATGTGTGGATATATTGATTTATTATTTTTAGAAAGGGAGTTATGGATTCCCTTAAGAAGTGTGATATTTTCGTGATTGAATTTTGGGTGTATCTATGAATTGTAATACATATCAAGTATATACATATAATTATTATTATAATCAAGATTGGAACACTCACCTATTATATTATTATGTATTCAACGATCTTTTGGAATATCAACATTTATTGTCTAGAATTGTTTAAAATTACATGAAATTCAAAATAATGAAATTTCATGATTATGTTCTTGAGTGATGACACACTCGGGTGGATGAAAATCAGTTTCAGTGTCAGGTTAAGGGAGTTATATGATCATCCTGAATGTGATGTTCATGCTCTTAGTAATAAAGTGGATGTTTGTGAATCACCTATGAAAACTACAAATAAGAGAAAAATAAATAATCACAAACAAAAAAAATATGATCCCATTCCAAAAATCCATTCATCTCTACCAAATATGAAAAATAAAAAGACATTTTATGATGATGTTGTAGCAATGTAATGAGAGAAGAAGATGGGGGAGGGGGTGATGCTAGTCTAGGTATATACCCTTAAGTGGCCAAGGCCATGCAGATTTAGTTAGTAGAAGAAATCTAAAAACATTATCACTAAAATAAACTTAAGAATAAGATGTCATAATATGAACATGGATAAAAATTTCTCAAGGATACTGAGAAATAATATGGAAAAATCTACGTACCAAAATACCTTCTCCAAGAATAAATTCCATTAGAAACTATAGGAATGAAAATTTCAAATATAGAACCTATTGTGGAAGAAGATGTAGTTTAGAAAGGAGAATACGTAGAAGAAGAGAAAAGTGAATATGTGATTAAACTTATGGAAGAATAACATGTGATGGAAAGTACTTCTTCCAATTTGAAAATATAAAAATCATAATAATAATCAAATAATATAATACCATAAGGGAAATATGATGATTCACATGATGAGGTTGATAAAAATAATTACAACGAAATCATCAATCTTGATTTCATTAATTAGAAAGATATTAAGAAATGTGATGAGAAATATGAAGTTGATAATGTTAAGATATTCAAAGTATATGATATAGATCATGATTTTCCAAGAGATGATAAAGTTATTTCTAATTTTGATAATGTATAGAAAGTGATGGTGGTTTTTCCCATGAAATTTGTTATTACATTTTCTATGAAAGATTTTGGTGGAATGTTCAAGTGGTAAGATGAACATCTATATAATTTTTCCTCACCAGCAATGAAATCTTATTCGGAATCCTCACCTATAATGGGAAAATATTTTATTGTTCAATATTTGAAAAATAAAGTCCTCCCCATTCCCTTATTTCCCAGTATTAGTTTTAGATGTTATTTTCTTCATCATTATTTCAATCAGAAGTCTGATTTGATAATCTTTCTCAAGAAAATGTTTATCAAAATTAAATAATAATTCAAGACTTTTCACATTTGTTAAGATTCTCATAGGATATCATGAAAGGAAATAACCGAATGATATAAATCAGCAATTGGTGATATGAAATTTATAGATGATTTTCATGACTCAGTAAAGTATTAATTTTATAAATAAGATGAAATTGTGAAAAACTCTCTATCAATTCATTGAAATATGTTTAATAATGAGCAAGAATCATGTATTCAATAGGAAAAATACCTCAATGGAATGATCAATTGATTTCATTTAATAATGAAATGGGAAAGATAACTAATGAAATATGTGGAAGAAAAATTTAAATAGCATGAAGAACTGGTTAAGTCTCAAGATGAATTTATGAAGACACAAGAAGGGAGAATTAAATCTCATGAGAAGAAAAATCAGGATCAGGATCAGTAGATAAAAAAATGTGGGGATGATCACAAATAGCTAAAGAGGATTTATGCATCCTTGAGAAATATAATCATAATGTAAAATAATGATGAATTAGTTTCCTTTAAAATACTATCTTTTATTGTACTCTTCTTGTTTTTTTTCAAATCATATTGAAAATTTAATTGTAATTATATTGTTTTTCCATGTATATTTTTAATCATTCAAGTAATTTTTATTTAATTCCCTCTATTACATTTTTAGAATCCCATAGAGGGAGAAAATAATGATCAAAATATTATTAATAAGAGAATGTCCTTTGTAAGTTGGATAGAATTCCCAATGTAAGGGGGATTTTACTTATCAAATATTACCTTATGAATGAAAATATAACTTCTCTAAGATAGAAATGATACATTCCTTTGGGATTTTAAAACCTAAGTGGTAGTTAGTCATATTAAGTATGGGTCAAATGTAAATGGAGATAATTATTTCAATCAATGTGTAAGAAACTGAAAACCTTATTCCTTATATTCTTTTCTGAAAGATGTTTATGCCTTCCAAAAAGGGAGATATTGTTAATTCAATAATTTTCCATATAAACGTTTCCATTTTTTTTTGTTTTGAAAATCAAAATCACATTCTCTTTCATGAAAATTTATCCTTCTATAAGAATTGTTTATATGGAAAAGTTTAATTCCCTATGAAATGTTTTATCCTTACACTAGGTTTTCATTGTTTTATTTAATGTCTTTTAAAACCTAGTATAAATTTTTTTTTAATCCAAATTTTCTATACTAATCCAAAACATATAAATCATATAATTACATAGATTACAAGTCTTACAATTTACTAGGCTTTCAATTACCTTAAATTGAGACTTCACATTTTCTAAAATTTAGTCTCTGAATTCTTAGAAATTCAGTCTCTAAATACTCAGAAATTAAGACTCCAAATTCATTGAAATTTAGACTATGAATTTAATCAATTTTAGACTCCATGATCTTAACAGTTCAGACTTAAAATTATTCAATATTTTGACATTTAATACATTATAATTCGGTCTCATAATTCATAAAAATTCTATCTCCAAATTCCTCATAATTTAGTCTCTGAATTTCTCAAAGTTTTGACATCGGATACACATTTTTTCCTTAGATTTTGATTTTTTTCCTATTTTTAAAGGTCACATTACTTTCCTAGATTTTTTTTCAAGTTTATTATATCCCAATTTCTTAATCATGATTTTTTTCATCACATATTATTGTTTCTTAATCCTGATAATTTTTACCATGTTTTTTATTCAAAAAAATGTCGTGTAATCTGTTTTAAACTAATAGTTGGTTGAGTGACAAGTGTACATGTCCCTAAAATATTCTATGAAAATTATGACCATTGGAGGAGGGAGCTGAATGTTGGAATACTTTCATATAAATTGGATCTCATTTAAACAAGCTCTATACACATCAATCACGAAATTAAATGTTGTGATGCTATGAAGTGATTTTTAAAGATAAAAATTCTTGTTCCTTGTGCGATCTAAGAACATATTGATCAACCATGAGCAACATGTTCTGACTAGTGACACCCCAATTGTTTTTGTGTACAATCAATGGCTTTGGGGGATAACAAAGGAAAATGTACCTTCAAATTTAATGTTCGAGTACATTCTGTGATAGGAAGATAGAGTTGCAGTCATCTTTAATGTTTGATGGATTGTGGGGATAGCAAGACAGATTTTGATATTCTTATATAGGGCATACCCTAGTGTGGGTAAGGATCACTTTATTGAATGTATTATCCATGGTACATTTATCCAATGTTAGGTGAATATCCTTCTCTTTGGGTTAACATATTTCCTACATGTCCACATGCTTTGTTACACATTTCTATTTCCATTGAATGTTTTTAATGAACAAATATATAATCATTGTATACATTATTTTACTTATACTTACATTGATAAATAATATTATATACACTTTAAGGTAGAATCTTTCACTAAGACAATCTTTATTAAGCATCCTTATTTTTGACTTGTTTTTGTTTAGGATTCTTATAATTGGACCTCGGACCTTTCAATTATTCCATTTTTTGAAGAACCTAAGAGGATTGGTGAATTTACCTTGTTCAACTTTGTTAAAAAAATATTTCATTATGTATTAAAGATATTTTTTTAAAATTTAAAATTCACCCCTATTTTAATTGTGAATTGACATTAATATTTTGATCTTACATTTTTTAAACCACATTTGTTTTTAACTATGTATCATGATGATCATAGTGAAGTGATATTGATAGTTGATGAGAAAATATATATGGTTAGCTATATTTTTTAAGGTTTTTCGGAAAAAGGAGAATTTCCTTGTCTAAGTAAGATATTAGAATAGGGACTATGATCCGCCTCTATATAACTATGAGGAGGAATTTAGAGGTAGTGAACAACATCTTTTTTGGTAAAAGATTAAACATAACCAATAGGTGTTCTAATTATGCATCATATAATTTCAAAGAAACTAGTAGTGTGATGATTGGGATATGAGCATCATTATAAATCATGGAAGAAATATGTCGACCAGGATTTTGGGGTTGAGTAGGGATATGATCCTATTACATGAGAGTCATTATTATATATTGATAACCAATAGGTGAAATATGGATGTGATCACACATACATGAATCTAATGGTGTATAATGGTGAGACACTATATCATCATCATTTTGTTGAGCCTGTATATAAGTGGTTTTAGAAATATGATCACAAATCCTGGTTAAATGGAGGGTATGGTCCCATTTCATATATTCAAATCACATTGAAATATAATTATGGATGCATAAAATGGGATAATGGTTATAATAATCCTCCAAAATTTTATTTTATGAATGATGATGTAGTATTTCACCGGTAGGAGATTGAATGTGTGTATGGTCCAAAATAATGCATGAATTTTTTGAGTAGCTTCATTGGAAGGGGTGTGAGAATTCATTAGTTAATTCCCAAACTATGTTGAATATCCCTGATGGGAGAAATTATGTACACATGCACCAATGTTGCTACCTATTCATGTTAATAATGTTTGTATGTTTCTATTACTATACTTAAATGTATGTGTGAATATCCCTATATCATCACTAGTATAAAATAAGGGATCTCCTCTATCGATGTAAAATTGTATTGGAATAGTAGGTTATATACCTGAATTTATTTCCTCAGACTATTACATTCCAGATTATTTTTTTCATTATCATTAATTGATTTGTATATTTATCACACTCTAATCATCCTAATTTTATTGGGTTTTGTCAATGGGATTTATAAATTGGGTTGTTGATATAATACTTCCCTATGATTACTACCCTTACATGAACCATAATTTTTTTGAGTGACAAGTGATATGATCTCACTCTCTAATTTCCACAAGAATTATTTGTCTATGATTTTTTATAAAGGTATGGACATGATACCACTCACCCTGGTCCAAAACATTCCATATTCGATGGGATTTCTGTGACTCCCATATCTGAGTGTCAAGGAGGGGACCTATCATGTAAGATCCTCAGTAGAAGACTAAGTGAAATTAGAGAGTTTTTGATATTTTATTGGTCAAAATTTCAAATTATTTCTCATATGGTCAGGGAAACTATATCCTCTAGATAATGTAGATTATATCTATCAGAGATTAATATGTCATAGAGTTTACCATAATGTGATTTGTACATGTATCATGTAGATTCATGTTGTTTAGTCAGGAAATTGGAATATAGTTTAATGCCATGTCACTATGACATTACCATAGAGTTTAAAAAAATTACATTTCAATTTTTTCTTGCAGATTTACATCATGTGATTATGATTTTTTATGTTGTTTTACAACATGCGATAAGGAATTTATCATGTCATGATCTGTTAGGAAGAATTAATTTTTTATGGAACTCAAATCACCATTATTCTCATTTTATATGTTTTAAAATCCATCAACTCTACCAATAAATCATTACCTGTTTCTCTATTTAACCGTTAAATATAAACAAACAATATTTTCTTTTGTGATTTCAAAGGTAGTGTTAGTGATTTTCGCTGACAATAAAATAATCCTCAATATAATCATCATTATTTTTATTTATGTCAAATAATTATCCATGGAATAGTAAATGTAAAAGGGTTCATTGTTTTTATTGATTGAAAATAATTTGTTTTTTCAACCCCTGTGATATGTCATACATCATCGTGATATATGTAATCCATGTTCTGTTGCACAAATTGTGTTCCATTTTCAGAGTGTTCAAATTACGGTAGAGGGGATTTAGGTGTTATGTATTCTAATATCTGGTCATTAATCTTCCCATTAATCCAATATTGAATTTTAATGAAACATTCATTTATATAATCAATTCATCTATTTAAAGGGAAATCATTGTCATGGTATGTCAATACTGACTCAATTGTATTTCTCAGTATTGGGATTCCTATCAAATAATTCCCCATAGAATAGTAAATATTTATGGGGGCATAATTTTTCATGCATTATACCTTTCCATACCCATCATCCAATTCTGTGTGAGCATGCTAATTTCCCTAAATATTATACATACCTATATTTTCATGGTCATGTATATATGTTTTGTTCATGAAATAAATAGATCCAATCATTTGTAGTTTAGAGGAATGTTATAAAGCATTGGGGGACATGGATTATGTAGATATTTCCCAAATATTGGAGGAACTAGGCTCAATAGTATTCATTATAGAAAAATTTGATGCGAGATGGTATCTAGAGTACCTTTTATTTGGGGTAGAATACATGAAAATTCCCTCATCCTTTTCGGATATGATCCTTGAGAACATGGAAATATCTGAAACTCTATGAGCATTAGTACGGTCGGAAAATATATGGATTTAATCCCATGAGGGGATGTTGAATATAAAAATTACCCCATTTCTATATGCTTGGCCACATCAATAAATAGAGTAACTCTGTAAGAATGTGATGATGTGTTTTTTTGATGAAGGGATTCTAGAATGATAACAAAATTTATTTCTTGTTGATCCTCATTTTGTGGTTTGTGTTTTTTGGTCCATTCTTCCATAGAAATATCCCTATCAACCTCATGTGGATGACGAGAAAAACCCATTATGAAAACCTATTCTCATTCGATGATTGGGTGAGTGTATGATAATGGATGTATAAATGTTGATCATGTTGAATAAAAATCATGTATCCATTGGTATTATGATCCATCTAGACCTCATTTTGAAGCATTAATATGTTTTTTAGTTACTTCTAAAAATTCAGGAAAGATACTGTGGGGATCGTTTCTTCCAGTGCTAGGGGAAAATAGAGGGATGAACAAAAACGGATCAGATAAATGAAGAGGTCTACAGTTATACTCTTTAAGAGAATGATCATCTATGTCTATAGATAAAACTAATAATTAGTTTGGTATCATAATGGTTGGGACATAGTTTAAATGATGATCTAATTTAGTGATGTATAACATTTTTAGGGAAATTTCTTGATTTATAGTATGGTTTGACGGATTCCATTATACATGTGGTTGGGATGATGTCCATTATACCATTATGTAGGTCATCGCCTATCATTATTAAATAATATCTCATAGTTAAAAACAAAAAAACGATGCCATCACTATGGTATGGGGTTGCCCATGTGATTCCACAGTAAAAAAGGTTTGATGTGAAGATATAAGAGTATGAAGGATACTGATGTTCCAGGATTGATACGATCCAACTTTCAGGATACAACGATGGGACTTTGATACATTGGTGGTAATAAGGATATAAGGATTCTCTGAAGATATAATGTTTTGATTATCTAGGTGGGATATTCTATTGGATTACCCCATTTGGATGGTTGGGGTGGTTATAAAAACCCATGCTTATCTATATATAATTGTATTCACATGCCGATTGTAATAATGATAATGGATAGGAGACCTCCTAGGTAGCGCTTGATTGTTAATTAGTTGTAGTGATTTTCCTTATCCACTTCTATAAGTTTGGTATGGTATGTGTAACTACACAGTTCAGATAACATCCAAGGAATATGAATATGAAAGCATGGGTCCCCACCTCTACTACATCCAGGCATAGGCAGGATTTCAATGTGGATTTAATAGTTGGATGATTTCATGTGTGGAATCCAATGTCGAGATAGGGCATTTGATATAGTACCCAGAAAAAATAATACAATAATCAAAATGAATTCAAGGGTATTTGTTGGTTATAATGTTAATTGGGGATATTGGTCTAACTGTTACATAATAGATAATATATATGATCTGTGTTTCATCTAGTTATTCATAACAGCTTGATGGGTTCTCCAGGCATTGCTATCAAGCCTAGTGATCTAAATATATTCTTAGTACATTTGATGAAACCATTTAGAATATATGGAGTATAAAATTTCATACTGAAGAATAAAGAAACCTTATTTGTATAGCATCATATTCAAGGGTACAAGGTTGATAAATTATTTTCATAGTCAATGATTAAATTCGGTTTCCCCTTTTTAACAAAATAAATGTCATAGTTATTAGACATCACATCACCTTCATAATTTTTACAGATATTATTGTCAAAGGTTTTATTGTGTGATGATTAGTGTATATTTCCAATCTATGGAATTGTTTATTATTATCCATAGAAACACCCAATGTCCACGCATCAATAACAAATATTATACAGCATTCAAATGGAATATGATCATTGGTGTTTCAAGACCTACTACGCTTTGGAACTCAAATTGATAAGTAAGATTAGTGTTCAGTATCATCAGATGCATTATAGGGTATTATTTCAAATTATAATACAATATTTATAATATATATGTGTTCATGAATCCTTTTCAGTTAACAATGAAAGATGAGATATCCATATTCCAATGACATGATCATGAATGACTGTTTAATTGAAATACTGGATGCATTAAAGGCACTCCGTTATTATCATATCAATTTAAAATACCTTATTTTATAGCCATTTTTTGAACTTTCTAGATTTAATTACCTTCTAAGAAGATGGTTGTTGTCTT
The DNA here is from genome assembly GCA_963277665.1 of Viscum album. Taxonomy (NCBI): domain Eukaryota; kingdom Viridiplantae; phylum Streptophyta; class Magnoliopsida; order Santalales; family Viscaceae; genus Viscum; species Viscum album. The sequence goes on from OY728140.1 coordinate 1,065,777,506, forward strand.
AGAGATAGGATTTAAAAACTACGAGTTAACCTATGTATCCTATAAAACGAGATTCAAAATTCATGTAGTTTTTTTGATGTTTTATTTGTTTGAATGATAGGAATATACCTTAATGTTTAAAATAATGTGAAAATGATGAAAATATAGGGATAGATCCTTAAGTAGGAATCCTACATAACTTATTTTCTTATTAATCAATGAGCAGATATTTTTTTATGAACATATTCATCCTAAATGTAATGAAAATATAGAATATAAGTTGGACATATTCATGTAAGGATACCATGAAATGATTCATTAGGAGTATAAATATTTTTAGTGATGATTAGATTTAACAAGACATCGATCATAGTAAAAGGCCCCCTTAACTACAATACCCATATTCTATTGGTATTAAACCTTATTATCTCTATGAACACAAACGTCATTCTCAGTTGTAGAAATAATTTTTTTTTGAATATTAGATACTTCACTTGTGGAAAATTATTTACAAAGCATAGAATTTAATTTTACCCTTAGAGAGGAATGATTACAAGTATCATAGAGAATGTGGAATGGATCCCAACACTTAAGAATTCATAATATATACCTTTATTATAATAGGAATCAATGTACTCATATTTTAGTTCCTCCAAAACCAATTGAGGGGAATATGGAACATGAGGGAATGGTTGGGGTATAAATATTAGAGGAATCCATTTAGAACAAATTTATCCAAAGAAAAGAGAAAAAGGAAGTATGGTATTATTATAAGAACATTTGTGATCTCTCATATAAGGTAATTGAAATATTGATGTATATAAACCAAGGTGGAATTGAATTAGATCAATCTCTTTAGGAAGGTGTCATGTGTATCCCACTTCCAATAGTAATTAGAGTCCTCAAAGTTCAATGGATCCCAGAATTCTGATCAGTTATGATAGGTGATTACATTAGAAGTGTACATTATTATCCCGGAGGATTACTAATGTTAGGTGATTATCTAATAAAAACACATATTTTGACTTCATTTTAAGGGTATTAAATGTTCACTTTTGATCTTATGGGTCTGAGTTAGTGAATTTTAATTTTGAACATCCATTCTCATCATTTGTGCACTTCATGCATAATATGCAACAATTTAGGCCCAATGTTTCATATGATTTTAAAAAATGTAATTATCCATATTATAATTTGATATTTTGGAAATTATATATAAACATAAATATGAACATGTTTCATTCAGGTATTAATGGAGGATTCATAAAGGATGATGGGGATATTTGCGGATGAAAGGAAACAATTCTGGGGAAGGAAGATTGGATATCATCCCATTGATGGGGATGTGGGGACTACAATATAGGCCCAAATGAAGCCAAAAATTCATGGGAAGATAGAATACATATATAGGATCAAATAATTTTCTGGATACACTACTAATTCATCCAAAATGGTTGTGATTAAGGAGGCCCAATTTTAAGATTCAATTCTGGGCTAGATTCTGCGGCACAGAAAAATAGTCCACTATTTATATCATATCTCGCGAACGAATTATTATTTTGGGTGGAAATTTTAAATGGTGTTAGGGGAAATACGGGGATTCATTTAAGTCTTCTAGGGCCTACTCAAATTCATCCTTCTAGAAGGTCCTTTCGGTGAGTCTTTTCGGTGGATGCAAGCTGGCTACAACTTCGGGGCAAGAAGTGGAAAAGTCTTTCTACATTAATGTTCCACACACCTTTACCCAACAAAATTAATTAAAGGCACATGGGATGTTGGGGGCTCGGACAAGGATTTATTTTTTCCTATTTAAGGCAGTAGTGGTAGTGGATTTAGGGATCTTGGGTGCTTTGTTTCATTATAATGTTATGTTGTCCATTTGATGTTGTAATCGTTCTTCATTCTCATGTATGTTTTTTGAATCACATTAGTTCTTAATAAATGTTATTCATTTCCTCTTCTTAATTTCTTCTTCTTATCACTTTGATACAGTTTCGTTTAAATGTTAATTTATTCACACTAGCACTTCAAATTTATTCACACAATAGTGGAGTGATTGTTTCATTGTTATATTTTTCTTCTTCAATCCCACTTCATTAAGTTGAATTCCCACTTCCATTTATTGAATAACATAAATGGAGGGATAAACCCTTATGGGTTGGTCTTAGGGAGTTGCATGGGGCAGATTGGATGTTATTTTATGATATAAAATTCTGTAATCACTTCATTAATTTATGATTTCAATTTGATGATTATTTTCTTTTCCATCTTCACCAACTTTAACAATGACACATTTCGAGTGATAGTACGATCCAATTCCTTGGAGTGATCACTAAATTGATCCTACAATTGAATTAGTGATTAGGCTTGTAATTGTGTAGGGATTAAATTGGTGAATGATGTTGAGTAATTTTATAATTTTTTGGATATGTCATGAATTAGTGAACTGAAATGTTATAAGAAAATAAATACATCCAATCTAAACCTAGTAACAACTTACGATCAAATCATCTACATTAATTTTTTAGAATAATTAATTGTATGTTTTAATTTATTTTATTTAGTATAAATCAGTAGTTATTAAAATCAAATCAATCCAAATATTTTTCCACTCAATAGCCAAATCCTTCCAAAATTAGAGTGCCTATGGGTTTCTTCTTCGGTCCTTGTGGATTCGACCCTTATATGTACTACAATGACATCATACCTGTTGGGTAAATTTTGGTGCAACCTGATTTTGGCATCGTTGTCGGGGACCCAAGTATGTTACCTTAGACACTATCATCCTTTTCTCACCCCACTTTCTCTATTCTCACCCCCATCTCTCTTATCTTTTCCCCCTTTCTGTTTGTGTGTGTCCGGATAATATAGAATCAAACATTCTATCTTCTCCAATAGAGTATCTTCAAAATCACCATGTCACAAACTCATGTTGGAATCAAATGGAAAATAAATATTTGGAAGCCCCTAAATTAAAAAATTTCTTTGATCAACCATTGAATGATTACCCTGAAACTAATGAGATGTAAAATCAATTGGATAATGAATGTTTAAATGATCAGTTTCCTTCCCTCTCAAGGATGGTTAAAGAGTCTAATCTTAGAGCATTCCATACTGTTCAACATCCCATACTATCTGTTCCTCAATAATTTCTTGAAAAACTATGTAATCAAATGTGTATAATGAGTTCTGAGGTATCTTCTTTGATATTATACCTACAACACGTTAATACTTCTGAGGAACTCATCCCTACACAAATTTTACCTTCCAAAACCTTATGTGGATTGTCTAGTTTCCCACAAACCCCTCATGAATTAATTTAAGAATAAACCTTTGGATTTGGGGTAGTGGAAGTGAATCAATAAATTACTGAAGCGTCTATAAATTATGAGGAAATTGATTTCATGTATTCATAAGAGGGGAATTTGACATCCTGGATTGAGTCTCCTAAGTGTAACTCTATTGATGATTTTTCAAAAACACCAATCACTGAACCACTGAGAGAAATAAAAAACATTGAGTCCATGCCCATTCCTAACACTATTCTTTCCAATTTTTTGGTTGAATATTCTGTTCAAAATGAAACAATTTTTTCATGAAATTTGGAAAATGAAAATGAGTTGGATTCAAATTCTCAACTCGTGTCTAAATGTATTATCCTAACCGATTTAAAAATCATTGTCCTTCCTTCCCCACTCGAGTACCCAATCATTTGTGTTAAGCAAGATCTTGGGGGATTCATCCATTCATCTCATGAAACACAAAAATGGGGGTTGCTCATTGATTTATTAGGAAAGACTACAGAAGAAAAAATATAAACCATTTCTGATATTCTGTGGATTTTCCCATTCATTTTAAAAAATAATATTGTTCATGAATCAAATTCCAAATCTTATTACCAACCACAAGGTATACACATTCTCAATCATGTTGAAGTGGGGAAAGATGAGGTCATTAAAATTTTTAAAATTAGAATTGGCTAAGTTGGGGGGTTGAAGTTGAGCTAAAGACGTTAAATTATGCTCTACACAGGAGGAAACCCGTGGTTTTCAAGTTTCCAATCATTTTGTTTTTTTAATCAACATTATATTTCAAATAGGATTAGTGGATCATTTTGATATAATTTTATTCTACCATATACTTTTGACCTATTCTTCTTTTATCAATATGGATGGGTATTAAAGGGGACCACCGTATTCCACAGTTTCATGCGGTGTGATCCCTAAGTAATACCTTACCTAGAAAATATAAAAAAGAGAATGTATCATCAGTTTATTATATTATATTTTATGTTTTTGTAGGTATTTTAAAAAAATATATTGTTGACATTTTATTCTTTTATGAGTAAGGATGGGTATGAAAGGGGGCCACCGTATTCATATGTGTCATGCGGTGTGATGCCTGAGTAATACCTTACCAAAATATTTAAGAGAAGATAATGTATCATCAATTAATGTTATTTTTAGGTTTTCTTAGGTTGAAAACAAAATACAAAAAATATTTTCATTAAAAAAATTTAAAGGCATGTCATAGGTCATTGGGAAAAGCTGGTCACAACTATCCAAGCCTTTGGGAGACAAAACAGAATTGAAGGGAGACATGGGAATTCATTTTCAACATCAACCACCAGGTGACTTCATTACATAATTTTCATTTTCAATGCCTTCGTTGAACTTCTATCCTACCCCTTCTATGTTTCAATTCGTTGAACACTGGGGACATTGTTATTATACGTTGGGGGGGAGATGAAAATGTGTGGAAGGAAAAATTTCATTAACCTTGAACATGATAACACACATTCCAATCTCTGAAATTGGATATCAAATAATTTTGCATGTCGTGATTCCAATTTTAATGCAAGTTTAAGTTCATGTTCATAGATATTGGAATGTGCGGTTGTCTGATGTGATATTTCACCGTTATGTTTTCATCCATTTAATATAAAAAAACACAATGCACGTATTCTAGATTGTGGGGTTTTAGTTTGAGTTTTTGGGGACCCATAATAAATATCATAGGATTGGCGATAATTTTAATTTTAACATGAGTATTCAAAAATAATCAATTGCGCATAGAGCAATGAATTGACCTAATGTATGCCTTTCAGCACTTGGGGATCATGACTCCATAGTTGTCTGGCCTAGAGTTGGGAATTTTCTGTCTATTTGTGGTAATTTGAATTTGTTTTTGATTGAGTTAACTCTAGATGATTCCTGAGAATGTGAGATTCACTTGGTTCCCTAAGTTCATTGAACCTGGGCGTAATCGGCAATGTCTTTCTACATTGGATGACTCAATTGAGTTCAATTTCAATTACCATGGAAAAATTGAAAAATAAAATCCAAAAATTCCAAATAAATTTAAAAAATTATTACTCATCTTATTATTAAAATTTGATTTCTCCTAGCACTTCCATCTTTTCTCCCTCAAATTAAAATGAACCCCATGTCTATTGTGATACAGAACACTTCATTATGCTTAATTGAATTTGGAAGAAATGTGGCGTTGAATTTGAACAAAGTAATGGGCTTGATATTGAGATATTCCTGTATACATAGCTTTTTTAAAATGTTTTTGATGGGTTTCATAATTTTTTGTTATGAGATCTTTGGGTGAGTAATGTGTATTATTTTTTTTTTGGAAAAGGTCATTCAAATTTCATTTTTGTGAGATATATTTTTCTCGGGAGTAGAAAAACACAAGTTTTGGGGTGTGATTAGATAATAAAATCATATATTTTGATTTAATTTTAAGGGTATTAAATGTTCACTTTTGATATTATTGTCCTGAGTTAGTGGATTTTAATTTTGAACATCCATTCTCATCATTTGTGCACTTCATGCATAATATGCACCAATTTAGGCCCAATTATTCATTTGATTTTAAAGAATTTAATTATACATATTTTAATTTGATATATTGGAAAATGGTTATAAATATAAAGATGAACATTTTTTATTCAGGGATCAATGGAGGACTCATAAAGTATGATGGGGATATTTGGCGATGAAAGGAAACAATTCTGGAGAAGGCAGAGTGGATATCATCCCATTGATGGGAATGTGGGGACCACAATACAGGCCCAATGAAGCCCAAAATTCATGGGAGGATAGAATACATATGGAGGAAGAAGTAATTATCCTGGAGATAGTGCTAAGTCTTCCAAAATGGTGGTGATTAAAGCGGCCCAATTTTAAGATTCAATTCTGGGCCAGATTTTGCGGCCCAGAAAAACATTCCACTATTTGTGTCATATCTCTCGAACGGATTATTATTTTGTGCTGAAATTTTACAAGATGTTAGGGGACATCTGGGGATTCATTTATGTTTCCTAGGGACCACTCAAATTCGTAATTCATGAAGGTCCTTTCGGTGAGTATTTCCATTGGATGCAAGCTGGCTGCAACTTCGGGACAAGAAGTTGAAAAGTCTCTCTACATTAATGTTCCACCCACCTTTTCCCAACACAATTAATTAAAGGCACATGGGATATTGGGGTCTCGTCCAAAGCTTCATTGTTTCCTATTTAAGGTAGTAGTGGTGTTGGATTTAGGGATCTTGGGTGGTTTGATTCATTATAATGTTACGATGTCCATTTGATGTCGTAATCGTTCTTCATTCTCATGTAAGTTGTTTGAATCACATTAGTTCTTAATAAAAGTTATTCACTTACTCTTTTTATTTTCTTCTTCTTATAAATTTGATATCGTTTCATTAAGGTGTTAATTTATTCACACCAGCACTTGTGAATTTATTCACACAATGGTGGAGTGATTTTTCATTGTTTTATTTTTCTTCTTCAATCCGGATTCTTTAAGTTGACTTCCCACTTCCATTTATTGAATAGCATAAATGGAGAGATAAACCCTTATTGGTTTGTCCTAGGGAGTCTCATGGGGCATATTGGATGTTATTTCATGATTTAAAATTCTGTAATCACTTCATTAATATAATATTTCCATTTGAGGATTATTTTCTTTTCCATCTTCACTAACTTTAACAATGAAACATTTTGAGTGCTAGTACGATCCAATTCCTTGGAGTGATCACTAAATTGATCCTACAAGTGAATTGGTGATTAGCTTTGGAATAATATAGGGATTAAATTTTTGAATGATTTTGAGTAATATTATCATTTTTTGGATACATCTTGAATTAGTGAACTGAAACATTATAAGAAAATAAATACATGCAATATAACCCTAGTAACAAATTAGGATCAACTCATCTCCATTAATTGTTTTATAATAAGTAATTGTGTGTTTTAATTTATTTTATTTAGTTTAAATCAATAGTTATTAAAATCAAATCAATCCAAATATTTGGCCACTCCATAGCCAAATCCTTCCAAAATCAGAGTGTCTCTCGGTTTTTCTTTGGTCCCTGTGGATTCGACCCCTACCTGTACTACAACTACCGCATACCTATAGGGTAAATTTGGGTACAACCATTAGGTATATATACTATAATTTTCTCCCATTATACATTTTCATTCTCTATAACTTTATGGATAATGAGAAATAATGACTATAAAAGGATAGTTGAATATGTTTGGTGTGACAAGGAGGCTCGTTTTAGAGAACTAGATGCATTGTATTACATGACTGTATAACCCTAATCCATGAAGGACACTCACATTGTTTGTGGGTGGGACATAGAATAATTTTTATGGTATATGGTTTACATCATGTATGTCTAATAATGTCTTCTTTTACATGTTTGACATGTAAAGGGTGTCTACCAGACATGTCTTGGGTGTCTACAAGAAAATTCCTTAGTACATAACATGATGAAATAATGAATGTCCATGGTAAATTATAAGAAAAACTAAAACATGATTATATAATTTTTCATGATCAATATAGACATGTCCAAGGTTATTCATGTGGTAAAGTCCAACATGTCCAAGGTTCTTCGCATGATCAAAGAAGATATTCCAATGTCATTTCATTTGATTGAGAAAAACAAGTATTTTGTGACTCACATGATCAAATAAGACATTTCATAGTCTCATCAAGTGATCATTGTATAAAAATCTCAGGTTCCTTTCATCCTCAATGGAAACATGTCCATGCCCTTTCAAGCGATCAAGTACAACATGTGTAGAGTACATTGCATGATAACAAAATAAATGTCCACTGACATTCATGTGATCAAGGATTCCATGTCCAGTGTGATTCACATTATCAACGAATTTATGTCTAACGACTTCCACATGATATATTAAGGTACATTTAGGGTTCTTTTCACGATCAAATAAAATATATAAAAATATTTTATCTTGATCAAGTATGATGTTTCCATTGGGATTCAAATTATCAAATTATATATTTCCAATGAAATTCATGTGATAAATCCAAAAAACATATATTGATATTTGGAAGATCAATGAAGACATGTTAAGGGGAAATCTCTTGATAAAGGTTAACATGTACCGATTTAATCTATTTATCAATAAAGACATGACCAGTGAAATTCATGGAATTAAGACCAAAATTTCCTTAGTAGTTTACATGATCAATAACGAAAAGCCCAGGGACATTTGGGAAATCGTGTTTGGAACCTTTTGGATACATTCCATGATAATAGTATATATGTATGTGGGTTTTTTAATGATTATTACTGACATATCTAAATACTTATATGGGAATTTTGAGATTACTGAGGGGTCATGTAATTGTGTGATCTTAAGTAAGTCACGTGATGTGGTATCATGATCATCTTCAAGGGTTGAATTTGAATTTACATGGGGATTATGACATGACTTAATAGATAATAGATTAAATTTCATGCGGAGTACATGAACATGGACCATAAAATTACATGGATGAGAGAATAGGATGGAATTTATTATCAAGGAGGATTTTTCAAGGGTCACATACATACACTAAGAGAGGGATAATAATTTATGATAATATCACATGATAGGGATCCATATATTGAGTAACCACACTTTGGACTCCTACTAGAGGAATACCAGTGCATTTATTTATTTAATGAAGTAGAATAATATAAATGACATAATGTGATGGAATCACATGATAGTATCTCAGGATCGGTAATCACAATGGGAGTATGGATGTTTAAAAAAAATTCCACTAAAGGAGGCATCCCTCTCCATATCTATTATTCATCATAATTTTCAATCTCATGAATTAATATTTTTACTGGGATAAATGTTTTTATAGGAATATATTGGTAGAATATGTTTCCTTTTATCATGGTGATGATTTTTGGTTCACAAACATGAGGCGATGGGTGGCTTACCGTAATTAGGGTCACACAGTATCATGAATTCAATGCTTGTTCATGGATTATTCAAGCGATTCTTGATATCCCTAATTCATAGGATTTAGTAGATCATTTAATATCTTATTGTAAAACTTTTTAGGGATTAATGTGATAACATTTAAGGTGCTACATTATTTTTTGGAATATAAAATGATAGCTGTTGGGAATCATGGAAGCCATCATATAAGAAAATAATAAATTGGAAATAGTTGAAGCACCTCATGATGGAAATATATTTTGGCCTTTTTCAAATTCCCAATGATGTAATATTAGTTTTTATGATCATCATATTTTCATCCCAATACCATTAAGACATATTAAAATGGATTCACACAGTTCATATGACTATTTTAATGTAATGGATTCATTGGAAATTTGACAGAATCCATCATGATGGCCTCTATTATTGAAATCAAAATTGTGTATGAATGATTAATATTTAATTCATGGTTTCTTGGTGGATATGAGATTGTGTGATATTTTTTTGTTCACATGATATATGAACATCTTGTGTTGGTCAACATGCAAGAATGTAATGATAACATAGATCATTTGTGTGTCAATGACTATTCTTTCATAATTTTTTAAACATCATTATAAAAAATTAGGTTGAGGATTTTAGAGATTTTTATGAATAATATGTTAGATGTGGTTCGTGAATTTGATCCAGGGGTAGATGAAAAAGTAAGATGAGTGGATGTTGAAGAGGGTCATGTGTGGTGGTCGTATGGCGCAACTGATTTAATCATAAGAATATGGATTTGTGCATTTGATTTTTAAATAAGGATAGTGTCATTTCCCAATAAATTCAGACCTTTATTTTTTAGATGGATGGTCCATGCATAATAACCCTCATTATTTCATCCGTTCATCAAGGTAACAGTGGGGTTGGCACCCAATGCTCATGAGCCTGTTCCATCATCAGCAGCTCTATGACATTGTACGACCCAACTCGGATACCTACACATGTGACTTATGCACTCATGGTGAGTGTTATTATCTCAACCACAACATTTTTCACTAATGAACGACTATCTATCCTTTCAAGTGTGGTCTGTGTTACTCTTTCATATTTCCAAGTTCAGTTATCCCACAAGATAACATTGATGGCCAAAATATTTGTTCAAGACACCAAATAACATAATATTATATAGTTATATATCATCCCAATTTAGTCATAAAATTTAATATGAGTTATTTTTTATCTATTTATATTGAAAATTACATTAATTCATTTTAATCATTGGAAAAATTCTTGGTCTACCCTCAAAGTCACTTATAAATAGAGACCCCATCTATAATAATTTCCACACATCAAAAGAACCCTTTCTCATCCAGTAGCTTCCGTAATAATATCCAAATATCCCTCCATATTTCTATTAGATATTGGTTTAACTAGAATAAAATTATTTTAATGAATAATGTGTAAAACCGAAGAGGTTTTTCAATGAAGTGGTATATCTCATAACCTTAAAATTTTGATATTATTTCATATTCCACCTTCAATAATATTTTTATATACATAATAAAATGATTAATACATTGTCATAAATAAACTATAAATTTATAATGGTTATTTTCATCCATTTTATACCTCATTTCCCTAAAATATGAAATGGTAAAAATAAATTTTTTATACATGTGTACTACTACCTCCACATAGCGATATGATTCATTTTCAATCAGCATCTTTCATGGATGGTAATTAATGTGAATTTAATGATTATATTTTATTATTTTTAAATAAATTTTATATTATTAATATAATTTACAATCTAATAACATACTGTAACATCTTATATAAAATGAGAATATTTTTTTATGTATCTTTGGACTACAACCTTTACAAAGTTATGTGATTTATTTTTCTTTTCTACATTGATTGGATTGAAATAAGAATTAATTTAAGAAATATGTATTATTTATATGATATAATAATGATTATATAAATTTAAATTAATATTTAAATTTATTTCATCCAAACTATCCTGATGTGTAAACATCACTCGTGAGTATATAAGGACAACCATCTCCATGAAGTTATATATTTAGTTTTTTGTAACATCATTATATGAACATATATTAGTTTGTATATGATTATTAAATACTATGTTTATATAATGAATAAGATTATAGAGATTATTAATTCATGGAAAATTTGTATGTATTGGATAAATTGAACTGAAATATTCTTGGCAAATAGACTATATTTCAACAAAATGAAAATTTCAAATAAGATATTTATTGTGAGCATACTTTTCTTACATTACATTTATATAATTTTAATAAAAAACAAAATTAAATATTTACATTGAGGATCTAGAGGATTAGAGTCACGGGGAAACTAGGACCATACATAACATTTATAACATAAGGCATAATCATTTATTTAATCCCATCTTCCTTAGCATCTTATCGGCCCTTGTTTACTCTTTTGTACATGAATTATCCTGAGGATAGACATCAAAAAATGGGTGAGATAAAATCACATTAAGAGGAAGGATAATAACATGAAATAGTATATCATGGGGTGATCATTATCATAACATCATTTATATAGTATCATGGAATAAGGGAGTACATAAAAACTAAACATCATATCAGAGTTGTTTACTACCACACATAGTCGTGAAAAAATAAATAATCAGGTTCACACATCATTTCACTTTACACAATGCATTGGACAACTATATAATTCATTTCATACATGTAACATTAACATTCATATTGCGCTATATAATTTTGGGGTGTACATGTCACATCATAACATTTACATTATCATGAATGCCACATAGAAAGTATGTCAAACTTGAACATAAAATAACCCATTTAAGGAAATGGTTTACATGTCATGAAGAATACATTCATAAACATTTTTTTTCTGAAAATAAATATTGAAGTTTTTTTCTGACATATAAAAATTAACCATTAGTAAAGAGTGAAACAATATTCGAGAATTAAAAAGGGGTGTGTTTAAATGACAACATTGTTATTTTTGAAAACATTGGATTTTTTATTAAATAAATAAAAGAAAATGTATATACCTAAAAGGTAAAATAATCATGATTAAATTATTTTTAAGTTATATCCATACTGAAAATCGGTTGATGTCGGGACCCCAAAGAAAAAGTGTTGGGTTTGAGAATTTCCACTTACCTTGTGTCTAAATGATATCATCACCTTAATGTCAGGTATAATAATATAATGTATTATAAATAAACAATTAAATATACTTTAATAGAATAATTTAATTCATTATGGTTTTATTAAGTTTTTTAATAGTCCTTCATATGAGTTATAAATCATAAATTCATTGTTCAAAGGTGTTAATATTGTTAGATTTTATAAATGAATCACTTTTTTCATGAATGGATATTCACTTGAAATGTGGTTAATTATCCATAATTGATAATATATATTATTTTTGACATTAAATAGATATAAATTATATTATAATAATTTTATTATACCATGCAGATGATCCATTTTATAAAATTTTAATGAAAAATACATGAATTAATTTTATGGTATTTTCACAATGAACATGTTTTGTATTATTATATTATATCATTAGTGAATAAGGATTCTAGGAAATCATATAATATAATATAAATATATTATTATCTGATTCAATAATTTATATGGTTTTATTACTTGTATAAAATAATTTAATGCAAATTGAAAACCCATTATTCTTGAATGTAGTAAATTTACACATCTTGGACAATGTTTTCATTTATAGTATAAAAAGAGAGGGAAGGTGAGATTATGATAAAAAATATCATTATAATAATATAATTCCTGTAAATTCATTTTAATGGAGTTATCATACCATTTGGGTGAATGTATGTGAGGGAAAAAAATAAAACAAAAGAACATGAAAGAAAATAAAAGAGTCAGAAATAGAAATTTACCACTTGAGTTTATCCCATTTGAGAGCCTCTTTAGGAGAGAGGATTATATATTTTAAGGATAAAAAGGTATGATGGATGTGGGAAAATTTATTAGGCGGATATTTTTGAAGAATTTAGTTAAGGCTTTAATCATGAGAGGTGTAAAGAAATGAGGGTGTGAGGGGTGGTATTTTTAGTGTAGGGGAGGATGTTTTTCTTAATATTATATTAGTTTATTTATTCATTACCCACAAGAAAAAGGAATAATGAGGATTCTTGTGACTAAAAAAATATGTGAATTTTATTTCTAACCAATGGAAATTTACATCTTCCATGGTTCAAGAATGACACATCAATTTATTTATTAAGTAGATTATATGAATTATCGAATGCAAATATTCACAAAATATTAATGTATTTCAGAAAAATCCAAAAAAACACCCAATCTATTTTTTGTTTTCTAGAATAAAAAAATAAATTCAAATTTTCAAAAATAAATATCAAAATATGAAAATTTCAATTTTAAATTAAAATCAAAATTTACATGAAAAATACATATTTTAAAATTAAAAATGATTTTGTAAGGATTTCAAAAATTCCAAATGGTTTTATAAAATTTTAACTCAACTAGAAGTCATAAAATTGTTAATTTATGACCCCTTTTTAGGAAAATTACATTTCTTTTCAATTAATTTTTCAACTAAAATTAATTATTTATGACTTAACAAAATAAAAATACTTTTATTATGGTCATACTGTCATTTATAATATTTCTAAATTTTATTTATACATAAAGATGTGAGGTTGTTATTATTTGGGATGATTATCTCTTCATAAGAGTCATATATCTATACATAAGGGTTGGTAACTATTCATTAATGTAGTTTAAAATTCAATAAAATTATGTTAGTCCTACCAGCCTCCAAACATCTTACTAATCGCAACCGTGTTTGTGAGATATTTGAAATTCAAAACAAAAAATTTGAAAATTAATGTTTAATGTTCACATGATAGTTATTTTAGGAATTATATGGTATTTGGTTTCAAAATGTCATTTTAAATGATTATATCATTACTACACAAAGTGAGAAAATGCATTGATAAAATTTTTGATCATTAAATTCTTGCCTCTTTTGAAATTTCTCCCTCGAAATTTCATTTTACATAAATCAGTGATAGTACCTATCCATTATCACACCCTATGGTTCCTGTGTTTCTTATTCATCTTTATGTTTCCTACACAATAATTTGACACTGTAGGTAATCTGTAGTCATGAAACCTTAACTATGTAGTCCAAAATCATTATTGGCTTCTCCTCAGAAAAGAGATCTTCTTTTAGCTCTCCACCACTACTTTTGGTACATATGGGGGATTCGGTATGTACTTAATTCAGAGAGATGTGAAACAAAATAAAAAATTGAGCCATAATTGAAGGATGTGGTAGTTGATAGGCCACAAATCATATGTGTTCATGGATATCAAATGGGCCATTGTACTTTTGGTTTAGCTTCTGTTTCATTCCAAACGGAATGTCTATCTTCCATAGAGTCATTAGAAGGTAGACTAAATCTCCCATGTCGATCTCCAAGTTTCATCGATAGTTGTTAGCATTTATATTTTTCTAACTCGGGTCAGTATTGATATGTTTTTAGATTACATAAACCTTCACTATCATCTATTACACAAGATCATGTCCCTGTATATTTCTATCCTCGTCATGATCACAACAAGTTCGAGTTCTATATAGCTTTCCATATAGAGCATCATATGTATCCATCTGAATACTCATGTCAAAGATATCAGTTTATTAGAACTCCACCAATGAGAGATTATGATCCCATCCACCAGTTAATTATAAAGAAAACTTTTTAGCATATCATTGAGCTTTTGAAGAGGTTTTCCAAATTGGTGATCTATTTGGGGTCGATAGGCTATAAAAAAATTTAACTCAGTACTCAAAGAATGTTGGAGACTTACCCAGAATTTAGATGTGAACCTTGGACCATGATTAGAGATAATTTGTAGTAGAACCACATGTATTATCATTGATTCCTTCACATATATCATTGCAAGTAGTTCATGCGAGTGATCTTCCCAAATAGTGATAATGTTTGCAGTCTTGGTTAGTCGTTCAACCAAACCCCATATTGAATTATTTCACATGGACATCATTAAGAGACCCATAAAATATTCCATTGTGACATTATTTTATTTCCACATGGGTAATGGAAATGGTTTCATAACCCCTTTTGGATTTTATCACTATTCTTCCACTTATCATAATATCAAGCACCTTGAGATATATTCATCAATCTTCTTATTCATGTTTTTCCAACATAAGTGTTTTAAGAGATCATGATACCTCTTAGTGCTTCCAGGATGGATATATAATGATGAGGTATGTGAATTATTAGATAGCTCTTTAATTATCCCAGTAGATGAAGGTACAAAAATCTGCATTCAACACTGAATCACACCATCATTGTTGATCTGGAAATATGTCAACATCCCTTACTTTATACATTCAACCTCTTTTGTAGATCTGGATATTCTAATTCTTCTTCCTTAATCATAACATCAATATATAGATGTGAGATAATTTGGGAAAGGTAAGATATATTTTGTGCCATTATGATTTCCAAATTTATCATTTGTATATCAATGAAGATATGGTATTTCTCAATCTGCAACATGGATAGAGTAGTATGTATTTTTCATAGAGAATTATTTAATTTGTTCTCCCTTCCATGATGATATTAAATAGAGTAATTGTAATCATTGATTAGATCTTACCATTTACATTGAATCCTATTGAGATCCTTTTATGTGAATATATACTTCAAACTCTTGTGATCAGTGTATAAAAACACTTATCAAAATATATATATTTTTGTACGTTATTAATGAAAAAATCACAACTTCTAACTCTATATAATCCATCGAGTAGTTGTACTAATAAATATTCAACTATTATATTACATGAGCTATCACACTATAAATTTTCATGATTACAAATCTCAATACATTCTTTGAATTGATATTTTATAGAACAAAACATTATCCACTCTTTGGTAATATATGTACATGTGCAGTGATCATCCATGTCTTTAGCAACATGAATCTTCCCAAAAATTATTCTATCCAGTTATACATTACTATTATCATTGTTAACATAATTATCATGCTTGAAAATCATGATAAATATTTCACAAAACATTGGTAGTACATTTTTAATCCTGGAAATGTGTAGATATTTATCAAACTAGAGGGTTTGGGGAATCCCTCCATCTACTTTTTTTAATGGTTTATAGAAATTCTTTCACTTGAGATGACATGTACCAAGAATGTGTCTTTCTTAATAAAAAAATTCATACTTTTTAAGCATTGAATTCAACATCTCCTTTATCATGGTTTCCAAAAAATGTATTAGATGTTGTCCATGTACCCATTTACTCACAGAGTGGATCGGAATACAATCGATAAAAAATACCACAAATTTTAAGAGGAATTATTTAAAGAAAAAATTAATCAAATCCATGAATATTTCAGGGGAATTAGTATGTATGAATGGAATCACACAAAACTCATAGTACCCATAACATGTATGGAAGGTAGTTATCTAAAAATTATCTGTTATCAACATTATCAGATGATATCTAGAATGAAGATCAGCCTTTGATAACTACAAATCCTTTCATAGTAGATTCAAGTAGTCGCCAATCCTTGGTAAAATAAAAATGTTCATTATGGTGATCTTATTGAGTTCTTGATAATCGCTACACAACCTCATTGATCCATCCTTCTTCTTCACAAAGAGCACCGGTGCTCTACAAGGTGATGCACTAGGGCATATAAACCCTTTGTCCAAATGATCTTGTAGCTGCATCTTTAAATACTCCATCTAGATATGAGATATCTTTTGGGGACACATTGAGATAGGAGTATCTCTAACTATGAGTTTAATTGATAAGTTTACCTCATGAACTAGAGGAATTCAATGCATCTCATTGGAAAATACATCATTTTATTCCCTCATAATGGTCATTTCTACTAGTTTGACACTTTCAATTGACTCAACCAATATATCGACGTATTCCCCTTCATAGGGAATCAAAAACAACACTATTGAAGGGTTTTTTTAAAATAGATTCCGGATCATTCATACATTAGTATAAAATTATGGGATTTTAAGAATATGAAAATATATTTTCTTATTTTGAATTTTGATTTATGTTATATATAATGATAGTAATTCAATTCTCATTATAGTATCAAATTATTTTATGGGATGTACCATGAGAATCAGTGGAAGAATCATCCAACATACACCAATATAAGAAGATTACAACTCCTAAGTTGCAAGGATTTAACAAGAAGTTTTTTAAGATGTATATATTTCAATATTTCAGTGCTTCAATTCCATAGTTCTAGAAGTAATTCATGACATAATGGAATGTGTACAACCAGAATAAATTAATAATTTCCCCATTCATGAGTGAATCGGAAGTGTACCTTGTATGACATAATTTTCTTTATAAAATTATGAAGTAGTAATGGTATAATACATCCCTTGATCCTTTTTATTTAGTGGATGCTGATTCTTATTATCCTCAAGGGATTATGGTCTACTGCAATGGCATGCATTGTTCCCGTTAACACTACAATTTTAGCATTGGACCACGGGTGGAACTTTCATTTCTCCCAACACATTCTTCTTCCTTCTATCATGTTTTCGATAGTTAAGAGCATTTTTTCCTTATCTAACCAACATGAAACGTTTTCCCATCCATTTTTTTAAATTCCCATGATACAACATCCCGCATTTTTAGGATGTGGGAGGTTGAGTTTTCTTTCCTCAATCATTATATCCTCTATCTTGAAACATCACATTTCATTTCATATAACCATATTTATGGGAAAATTCTCCAAACTCCATATATATAATGATATAACATTTAGAAACTTCTTCATAACTCCCAAATACTTGAATTGGAAGTTCCTTTCAAAGGATAGATTCTTACAAACTAAAGAATCTATCAAATTTTATATCATTTTGTATAATGAAACATGTAGAGTACCATGAAAGACATGTTGAATTTTTTTCTTAGGCCACGGGAGATTAATTTTTTTCATGACATTTATGAATTCTCTATCCATATTTTTATAAAGAGTATATTGGGAAATACTAATTAAGAAAAATCATCTTACTATTTTTCCATTCCATATCTTCAATGTCATCAACCATCTTAGTTGTCCTAATCAAATCCAACCATTGATCAGTATATCCATCTATGTGATACATATCTAGAATAATCCTCACCAAATTAGAATAGTGAAGCACATAAAATGCATTTTCCATGGACATGACACACTTTTCTGTAACTAGTGGTCTAGTAGTTGCACGAAAATATGGTGGGTATTACTGCATAAAACACATGATATCATGTTTCTCCCTCATAGGTGAAGAAATAAGTTCCATATTATTCTTGTTATTGTTCATAACCTGAGACAAAGAGGTAAGAATCACCATGAATATCTGAACTCAAACTCCCAATGCATTGGGGATGTTGTTCGAGCTATCGTTGCATTTCCCCACACATTGGTCATTGGACTAGTTTCTTCTGGTTCCATCATCTTTCTAAACTATGAACATTTAGACAAAAAATAAGTTAATGAGTCATGTATATATTACTTATTCATTTGTGAATTTTATAAAAAAAATAATATCTTATGGTATTAATATGTTCAACAATGCTTTTTGTGTGCATATTAATACTTAGTCTCATACAATTGGTTTTGTCTAGGATTCACTAATTCTAATTCCCATATTAAATATACATATCATGTGATACCAACTATAGTGACCCTACATTTCTTACATTACATTTAAATTATTATAATTATAAACGACATGAAAACATTGACAAATTAGGATCCAAAGTATTATTATTTTCAAAATATTATGATCATACATAACAATAAAAACATAAACCATAAACATTTATTTAATTATTTGTTATCTAGATTCTTATTGGACCATGTATAATCATAAAACATGTAGTCCCATTAGGATATAC
This sequence comes from Viscum album, assembly GCA_963277665.1. Classification (NCBI taxonomy): domain Eukaryota; kingdom Viridiplantae; phylum Streptophyta; class Magnoliopsida; order Santalales; family Viscaceae; genus Viscum; species Viscum album. The sequence goes on from OY728140.1 coordinate 1,065,796,747, forward strand.
ATAAAATGGGTAATATTGAATCCCAGTAAGATTAAATATAATAACATGATACTATGTAACATGGGGTGATCATTATCATAGCATTATTTATATAAATTCATGGAATGTAGCAATGCATAAAATATGAAACTTCATGTATTTGTGGTAAACAACCACACATAGTTATGAACAAAGATAGAATCATGTTTAGGAATCAAATTAATTTAAATCATGAGATTTATCACATTACCTTATGCATTTTATCATCGCCTAGTTTTAGTTTCACCAATCACACTCAAACACTCATAGTGAAGAATATAATTCCTATCACACTCGTCACATCATAACATTTACATTAGCATTCATGACACAAAGTAAAAAATTTGAAACATGAACATAAAATAACAAATTGAATTAAACGGGTCTCACATAATAAATAATTAATTCCTAAACATTTAGTTCCAAAAATAAAGAGATAATATAATTCTATACATTGAACCATTAACCTTGAGTGAAGAGTGATTGAATCTTCGTAAAGTAAAAAAGGGTGTGTTTATTTTAAATAAGATTTATTTTTGAAACATTTGATTCCATATAAAATAATTTACATAAAATTTATAACCATAAAAATATATGATATTTATGAATAATTAATTTTTATGACATATCCACACTGATAATGGTTTAAATTGGGAAAACCCATTAAAATTGAGATGGGTTTGATAATTTCCACATACCTTATGTCTGAATGCTATCATCAATTTAATGTCTTGAATATTGAAATTATATTCAATAATTTATAATTATATATCACATAGTATGATAGTTTTATTAAATTTGTGTTTTTATGCTATTTTATTGGCCTTCGAATGAGTTACAATGCATAAATTCATTGTTTGGGAGTTTTAATTATCATATATTTTATGAAGGATTCACGTGTATTCATTAATGGATGTTAGTTTGAAATGTGGTTATACATATAGAATTGTTAATAAATATTATTTGTAAAATTATAATGATATCAATGATCTTATAATGTGTTTTTTATACCATGATGATGAATCACTAGATAAAATTTAAATAACAAATGCTTAGATTAATTTGTCGTTGTTGCTCCCAGTGAACATGTTTTGTACTATTATTTAATTCCATAGGTGAATAAGGATTATATAACATCACATAAGATAAAAAACATATATTATTATCTTGTTAAACTATTAAAATTCTATCATTGATAATCTCTAAGATGTTAATGAAAATTGAAAACCTGACGTCCATGAATTTGATAAATTGACACATCTTTGCCAGTGTTTTCATTTATAGTATAAATGGGGAGGGAAAGAGATATTATGATGAAATATCACAATAGAATAATATAATTCTTGTAAATTTATATTACTAGAGTTATTTTACCATTTGGGTGATTTTAGATGAATAAATAAAATGAAAGGAAAGGAATTTTAAAAAAAATATTTGAATTGGTAAGATGAATTTTCCTCTTCAAATTATCTCCTATGAGATCCTCTTTAGGGGAAAATATTTGGTATTTTTAGGAGATGAAGGGATGATAGACGTGGTAAATGAGTATGGGGGATATTTGGTCATAATTTAACAATGTCTTGAATCATGATAGGTTTGATGAATGTAGGGTGTGAGGGGTGGTATTTATAGAACATGGGCGGAGGGTTTTCTTAATATTACATTAATTAATTTATAATTTATCGACAAGAAAAAAAAATTCATGATTATTATGACTAAAAATAGTATTATGTTAATGATAATTCAAACCAATTTTCATTTAGCTCTTTAATGACTCGAGTATGCTGTATAAATTCATTTATTTGTCATTTTAAATAATTTATCAAATTTCACTATTCACAAAAATTAATGTAGTTACGAAAAATAAAAAAAATTACCCTAATCATTTTTAAACATGTAGAATAAAAAATGAACAAAAGATTTCAAAAATTATTCCTTATATATAAACAATTTAATTTTAAATTATAATCATAATTAACTTGAATTGAACATAATTTAAAATTAAAACTAAATTTATAAAGCTTTAAAAAATTAAATATGGTCTTATAAAATATTCCTAATCCCAAAAAGAAAAAAAAATTCATTCATTACCACATTATAGGAAAATAAATGTTAATTTAAATTATTTGTTTTTTATAATTGATTATTTATGACTTACAAAAATACCAATACGTTTACTATGGTTATATTGTCACTTTTATGATTCATAAATTATATTTATACATTCATGGGTGAGGTTAATATTCTATTTGTTTATTTAATATTTATAATGGTAATATTAATATTAATAAGGTTATATTACTATTCATAAGGCTTGGTTACTACTAACAAAAAAAGAATGTTTGTCCTATCAGACTCTAAAAATCATACTCATCTTAATTATGTATGTCATATTTTTTAAATTAAAAACACTGAAGTAGAAACATTATGTACAGAGTTCACCTAGAAGTTAAATTAAGAATGGTGTGGAATTTTGTTTCCTAATTTTATATTATATGAGTATAAAATAACATCAATAAGGGAGAAATTTCATTGATAAAAGTTGTGGTCGTTACAATATTATTAATAAAATGATATCGCGAAATTATGAAAGGAATGATAAATGGATAATTATTTAAAAATATACATTTTTAGTTTAATAAAAATATTACAACATTTATTGGATGAGATATTTGAATTCACGTGATTTATTACGAGATATGATTTAATAGTTTCTCATCACACTTTTTTTGTTACATATTTCATATTCACCAATTCATTCTTTCATTTTTTGTATATAGTAACCCTTTGATATCATACATCATTAATATATTTTTATAATGTTGTTTAATGTTTCATTTTATGTTATTTCATTCAAATGGGATATTTAAAAAAAATTACAAATATGGTAAGCTGTTTCTTTTATAATCTCATTTATTTTCAAGATTTTCAATATTAAATTTCTTTTGAGGTAAATTAAATCGATCTTAATAAAAAATCCCAAATAATATTTTTTATAATTATTTTATTTCAGGAATTTTTGGTTTTACTACTATTTTATTCTCTTCGGAAATTTAAATAATTTTATTTTTTATTTAATGAAATTTCAACTTTATTTCCAATTTGTTCAATGAAAAATTTCATTCATATCGACTCTCATAAAAAATTATTTCAATGTTTTTACGTATATATGTTTTTTTCATAAAATTTCTTTTACATTAACTAATTATTTAATAAAAAATGTATTAATGGAATCATCATAATGTGTTTTTTTTAACATGACTTTTTTTTGACAAATTATTAAAATAATATTATTTATTAATATATACTATATGAACCACATTTCCTAACATCCTAAACATTCACTAATATTAACAATACAATAAAACATTTCATTTATATTTAAAATGAAATTAATTTTCTCCATAATATGTGAAATTTCTGTAATAATTGATTAATTTTACATGATATATTTCTCATGTGGTCAAAGAATGGATAAAAAATTTACATGTATTTTCCATCTATGGAAACATCCATTAAATATTTTTTTCAATTCTCCATTCATATGATCTTATGATACCATCTACATAATTTCTATAGTTTCATTTCGATTATAATTAATTATGGATGATTATATAAGGCCAATTTCATTCAAAAAGGATAATTAAATTGTGATGAAACCATTAGGAAACCTTCCTACTAGTTAATTTAATTATGATGTAAATTTTATGAAACAATTTTCTTTATAATGAGTTATTTTATGAAAAAATGATTAATTTTTTTATAAAACCCATTGCACTACATGAATTATGTTATAATGATATTATGATATGATAACATGATGAATTTTTTATGATATTATGGAAAATATAATTATTATTTACATTATTTTATGGGGGTATTATAATATAAAATATTAAATGATTTTGGTAAATGTCAATTTATCATGAGAGAATAAGCACTAGAATTGGGAGTCATCCCTTTTAAGTAAGAGAGTATTTAAAATAATAAAATATTTTGAGTGAAACATGATTAATAAAATTCTAGAATGGGTAGTTAACAAAATCCACTATGACAGACTTTATAGTGATCCTTGAGTAAGGAAATTATTTTCTACACATAGGTGTATTCCAAAAAATTATAACAGAAGACATATAATAATAGATCATATTTTTTTTATGAGTCAAAAAGCAAATGAACTATACATATTGTTATGAAAATTACCTATACAACAATTTATGATTCCCGATCTTTGGTTGGATGAGTATGATTACACTATGGTATGATATTGTTGTTATAAAACTGGGTATAACATATGTAAACATATTATCAGTGATTTTTATCAAAAACTTTATATATTTACATCATTTTCAGTTCACCCATCTTTATATATCCTGTCACAATGATATTGAAAGAGGATTATGTTGGGAATTCCTAATTATTTTTCTATGTGATAATTAATATGTGTGATATTTTTAATATATTTATAAATAAGTTTTTTATGAATTTAGTCACTAACAAAATGGCTTATGGTCCTCAATCATGTATTGTTATATTATGCAGTAAATATTCATCCAAAATTACAAAATTTATATGTATTACATGGTCATGTAACTTCTGTTATTATTTTTTATGTGTAAATTTTTTCTATTTGTTTATAAATTAGTCATATATTTGTTGTTTTCATATAGTTTATTGTTTAATTATTTATTGGATATAAGGGTAAATCATTCCCTAATAATATTCTATACCCATATAATTTATTTCTATAATTTTCTATATAGGTGTTCTTATCAATGTTTAGTGACATTATATTTCTTCCAAAGCTAATGGTTTTGGGTTAGGATATTACACTATATCACATCATACCCCTAATAAATTATTCTAATTAATTGGAAGTCAAATAAAATCAATACATTATTAAAAGTAAATATTGATGTTCCCAATATCTCATAAAATTTTCCTCTGAGAATCTATATCATTTAGAGATCTAGAATCATATAAATAATCAAAAAATTATTGAAAATTGTGTCTTTCACATAACTATGTTTTTACACCATCTCAATTGTGAATTGAGGTTATGAGACGTTAATATATTTTTTTCAAATAACTCCTCAAATATCCATGGTCAATGTGGCCATCTTATTGGAATTTTTAATGTCCACTAAAACTGACCGAGAGAATGCTCATTTACACTAATGAATATTTATATATCTTCATTCATGAAAATAACTTGTCATATTTTTTAATAGGTAATTGAGTACTATAATATGAATTATTCGTGAAGGGTCATTTGTGATGATATCCTATTGTAAATGAACCATTTTTGAATAACACATCGTAATAGAATTATTTTTTTGACATATCATTAGAAAAAAATTATTTTAGGATGAATAAGTGATCCATCAAAAAATATTTTAAAAATAAAATATAATTAATAATTTTTTTATCAGATTCTACAGCTTTTGTAAATAATTATTCTTGGGAAATGAATATATATTATAGGGAAAAAATATAAAAATATAATTTAAAAAAATAAAATAAGATAATAAATAAAAATTAAAAACTAAAATCTTGAAAAACAGTATAAAAAATTATATATATATATATATATACATAGAGATTTAAATATTTGAATTGATAATATTATTTAAAGAAATTTTTTATTGAATTGATTATCATTATAAATGTTTCAAAAAAATAAAGAAATCACAAAGGAACATAAGGCTCAAATAATTAAGCTAGTAGAGGGATCTTCATCCCTATACCCATGACAAAGAGTTATATGTATTCCATCATTTTCTCACACAAATTATCCTATAATCAACTCTTCTTCCCCACATAGTGCCACAACTATCAAAGAATCTCCCCTTACTCCATACCCATGGTTTCTCTAACCTCATTCTATTATCAATGATTCTCCTCCTACACTACAGTCAATGACAATTACTCAGCATGTGCTCCCCTTGATCTGGATGAAGAGAATGAAGTAGCACTATTATAAATACCATGAATAATCCATGAAACAATACCATTAACCAATCCATTATCAAAAGTATACCGAGTCGCCTGCATTCATGTTTCATCATGAAATATTAATACACTGGTAGACTAACCCTCCATCTCATCATAACATTATTTATTCATGTTATTTGTATATAATATATTGAAATCATTCAAAAAAATTGAAATTAAAATATTTAAAATATAATATTTAATTAATTTTAAAAATTAAATGTATATACTAACCCCAATATGAAGATGTTGACCACCAATAAAATCTTTAGTTATAGGATCATTATGAATCCGCTTAAATAACTTAAACACTATAATATCAAAATTCACAACATCCTATAAGAATAATATGATAAAATGTTTAAATTTAATGTTATATATATTATTAAATAAATGTAATTACCATTTTTCATCAATGAGTATGTAGCACACAACTACCATCCCTATGTGTGACCTCTTACTTCTCTCAGTTATCTTGACCAAATGAGGAACTCCAATGAAAACTATCATCCATACATTATGTGCACAATATATCCCATTCTTAGGAGGAAATGTTTTAGGGTCAATGGATTCAAAAATAGAGATAAAATCTAAGAGTCTATATTTCTTCATTTCACTATTCTACATATTATGAATTTTTTTGATAATTATCCTGTATATAGGTCTCCCATTCCTCCAAGATATAGGTCCCCATGGTATCATGGGATACCAAAATCCTTAAAAATAATTAATAATATGATGAATATAATTAAATTAATTTTAAAATAACCACTCTTTATTTACATGTTATATAATGACCAAATATAAATTTTGAACATCTATGGGAATAATATCTCACATATCCCAGGCTCCAGAAAAATAATTTCATATAATACCACTCACATGTCAAAAAAATAATAAAAAACTATTGGATAACAATAAAAAAAATTAGTACTTAAATATATTAAATAATGTTAATAAAAATGAACATTAATATAAAATTGCACAACTGAACATACCTCCTCAAGTGTGGATAGAAGTCATGATGTGGAAGTAGAATAGGGAAATGGATAGTCAATATCACTATAAAGTGAACCATATGAGTCAACTATGAATTGAATACAACCTGATGATCATATGGATAGGCATCATGAACATCATATGGAATCATAGATTGCATGAGGAAACAAAAAACCTCCTCAAAATTCTCATCATCCACATGAAACATGAAAATATATATTTCTGTAAATAGCTAAAAATTAGTATTATATATATATATATTATTTATGAATATATTCGACATGTTATATTTTCTTTATTCACATTCATCCCCATATTCAGATATGACAGGTCCAATATACCCATTATCCTACTCAGTATCATCAATTTCAATAAGATTATCAAATTTACCATCTATTCATATTTTTCATTCATTTGTTAAATCATCAACATCATCCCCACCATTTTCCAATTACTATGTGGTGTCAAAATCATTATTTGTTTCACATACTAGAAAAATATTTATGTGGAGGTACATATTGGAAAATGACAATTCCATTGACTTCAAAAGTAACATATTTAATATGAATAATTAAAATTTCATGCGATTTCACTTTTATAATTTTCCACAAATCAATTTACTCTATTAATGTAGTATAATAATTTATATGAAAAAATATAAGGGCATAATGAACCAATAGAAATTGTTCATTTACCATAGGATGGATTTCATATTTAATTTCTATGATTCCATGGACATTAGAACACAAAATAATCTATAATTTTTAGAATAATGGAATTTAAAAATCATTAAATAATCCTATCTTAGAAATCAAATTTCAATTATTTATTCCAAAATTCCATAAAAGTCAACATCACATTCTATATGATGAGATCATCTATATAAAAATACTATTCAATTTTTATATTTATCATATTGCCATTTATGAAATTTTATTCCATTCACCACATATTAATTATTAGATTTAACCATTTTGGATTGTGGGAAACTAAATAAAAATAATTGATTATAAATATTATTAACATATTTTGATACTTGAAAATTTTTAAAAAAAATTATTGGAACAAAAAATAATAAATAGTGTACATATTTCAAACTATAAACAACCTAATTTTTCAATATTTGAAGCCAGAATGAAAAATTATGATTTTTAAAACTTGTAATGGAAATAAAAATAATTTTTTGAAAATTCCCCTAAATATGATCATCAAATATTCAAAAAATATAATAAAATTTATTACTATATATTGAGTCAAATAAAATGTTATAGTGCAACAAAATATCAAAATATTTCCATCACGCCATATTTGAGAAGAAAAAATGTATGATCCCTATAATTATCATCATCTCAAATCCATTATTCAGGATCTCTACTAAAACCATGTTTAGGATGATTTAAAATTATTAAATTAGTATTCATTGATGCAACTAATATTCCATTATTACAATGCATTCCATTATATTTTATATAATATTTAGGTTCTAAAAAATTGGAGAATATGAAAAAATTTCCTCCATCAAATAAGCTTCTACAATCGACACTTCAACTGATACATTGTTATGTAATATATTTCCATTTTCATCATGATACACTCATATGGTTACATCATTTGGAATTGTATTGGACTACCATATATTCCTTCATGAAAAAAATTTAATATCACTTATTCCATTGATTTAATGAATTCCCATAAATTGTTTTTCTAGTTTAAATAATAATTAAACATTATATTCCTACTATAAACTAAGTGTATCATAGTCTTTTCGAGCTAAAAACATATCTGGAAAAAATATGATATTTTTTAGCATTTCCTAAATAAATGAATTCATCAAAATTTAAAATAAATTATATACAACCCCTCCCATTCTAAAATGAATATCTTGACTTTTTAATCCGGTAATATAACTAGTTTGAAAACGTTAATCCAAATTAGAAACATAACCATCTAGTAAACTATATTCCACAATCCATTGAAAAAATAATAAATTAATTTCTATGGAAAAGTGTATAATACACATTGGATTTATTAACATATTATTTAATTTTATTATCAAACAACCCATGTTCTGGTAACCAATAAATTTGTAAAAGACTCAATCATGGATATACATTTTCATTCGTCATACCTTGTGTGTCTAAATATATATAATGTTTTATCCAAATAGGTCTTATTAATATTTATTCCATTCAAATTGTGATGGAAAAAATAATTATAATAATATTGTAAATCCAAATATATAATTCATTTAATCCTATTTTGAGATTTCCCAAATACTACTCTTTTATTTTGGATTATAGTTGGTCTGAAGGTAATGGGAAAGTGATGTAAAAAATATTTTAAATCTATAGATGAGATAAATTCTCTATGACCATGTACATCAATTATTCCTTTTATGAATTTATTTGTGTTTCACTAGAATGTATGATGAATTGGAATAATAATTTTTTGACAGGAAAAAAATGGTTTTCTACAATTGATTTTCATAAAAACATTGATTTCAATCATACTATACAAACATGATTTTAGACCATGTGTGCTTCAGAATGATTACATGGAATATGTCTGGAAGTCACTAATTGTCCAAATTAATGAACACTGATTATAAAATTCTATTTTTTGAAAATATCATATGAACTAATCCCATTATCCAAAATAAATTTACCTCATTAGTAAATAGATTCAAATAAAAATTAATATTCTTTATTTTATGTTAAAGAAATAATAATGATAAAATGATTTAGAAATCATTCATCAAAATCCACATGGTATGTTTTAAAAATTTAGAAATAAGGATTACAGGAATATTGAATAATGTATAATCAATATTTATAGAAACTATTATTATGAAGACGAAATCATTTTTATGAGGATTTAAATTAAAATAAAGATATACATTGTCAAAATGGTTCCATTAATCTCCATCGTAAGGATTATTTATTCTTTTACCAGTTTAAATATTTTAATTTTTAATGACATTAATTATATTGTGCTCTGAGATATAAATAAATTCCATAGTATGAGTGTAAGTTTGAAATACCTCAAATTTTTAATGGGGTCAAATCCAAACATCCCTTTTGAGCATCATTATACCTATATTATCCACATGTATAAAAACTATCTAATGGGTCATTTTCACATTAATATAATATTAAATCATATTAAAATACATAAACCTTATGATAGAAAATTTCCATGTTAGTAACTATTATATTTATCATCAAGAAATTGGTATGAAAATCAATTCATTCAGGTGACTGTTATTTACCCGAAGACAATATCTGATCAAGATAGATATTTTACAATTTATTATATTATATAAATTACATAATTTTTTTAAGAAATTAAAAATTAATATTCTTGCAACTTGGATATAATTCACATTTATTATTATTCATAAAATCAAAAACATTAACATGATTTTTACACAAGTGTGAAATAAATATCATTATAAATTTATATTTGTTTAAAAGATGGAATTGTAACATCACTTACTAATTTTTGAAAATGTTATTGATTAGGAACAAAATTATTTTTATCTTCTCTAGAACTATGATCACAATGTTGATAAAAAAACATAATCTTTCAAAAGAAAAAAGAATAGATAGCCACAAATGTTTCCAAATATCTCAAATCTACTTATATAACAATTATTTTTAAAAACATAACTTTCCCTTCTAAAAAAATAAATTTAAGATGATGAAATTGATAAAAAAAACATTAATACCCTAAATATATATAATATTTTTTGTATAAAGAGTTACATTCTTGTGAAAATTTATCCAATTTCAATCTTACAAAAAACTATAGTTTACTTCTTGGTTATAATTTTTAATAAAAAAATGTAAAATAAATCCATTGGTTATGTTGAATCTAATATAATGAAATGATGATAAATAAATAAAATAAAAAATAAAAATAATTATTTTTAAATATAATCACTCCTATCAAATTACAGGTAATATTTACAAATGTCCACTAGTTTTTTCTAATTTAAAAAATTATTTATATTTAGTCTTATTAAATCTTTTTTTTTAATTATTGTTTGTTAAAATTAATATGAAATAATTAGAAAACTAATTGTCATAAGGGAAACTCAGATTGGATGGGATGAGGTTGATATTATTGTGAAGAAATTCTAGTTTCCATGTACTTAGATCATTTTAAGGGGAGGTTGTTTTGGGTTGGTCTCGAAACGCCCAACGGTTCCGTATCTAATGTCGTGTGGACTTGCTTTCCAAAGGCAGACGTTCTTCGGATGGTCTGACCAGCGATGCTTAAGAACTCACATTGGACGTGAGGATGGGAATTTGGTCTCATCGCACCCTTTTGGGGGGAATTATGGCCTGTTTCAGGACTCTCTTATAGATTTAATAAGTATTCATACGTTCTCGAATCATTGGTTTATACACGAGCATAGCATCCATGAATTTATCTTTGATGGCAATGGTCAGCTGAACGTAGGGGTTTAAAATCTTTTTTGTCTGAGGTTTACCATCCCTCGATGGATTAATGACCCCGGGGTGTCTAGACTCATTGAGACGGTGCTAGGAGTAGCTTGGTGAACCGATGCGAAGATAGTCGGATCGACTGGTTGTTGGGATTGAACCTCATGGAGGCATCCTACGTAAAATTCTTAGGGGAAGAGATCAAAATCCACGTAGTTCAAATCATGGTGTCGGAGAACAGACTTGAAGGTGGACCCAGGGGTCTGATTGTGATCGGGCTTGAACCTTAGGGAGGCTTCCTACGTAACCTGCCTAGGGGGTAGGGATCAAAGACCACGCAGTTCGAATGGCTTTGGACTTATTCTCTGAGGCATCCCAGAAAGATGGATTGGGGCTTATACTCTGAGGAGGCCCATAAGAAGATGTAATTGTCGATGCTTACTCTAAGACCACGTGAGTCATGCTTGGTGTGAGAAACAAGAGGTAGTAGGGACCAGAGGATCACATCACAGAAGGTGCATCTGTGAGAAGTGGAGTGGGTATTATGCATGAAGGTGGCCTGTAAAGTTAGGGCTTACTTCGAGATGGACGCCCATGATGACAAAGCCCAGCGGGAGAGGGAAAGGGGTGCTCTTATGCCCATCACCTCTCTTGTTCCCCGGGGAAGTACCAAGGTGCATGGGGACGACTACCTTCGGATGGGAATGCCACCCATCTCTGGGGAGGGGAGAAGTGCCCAACCGTCGAAGCGTGTAGCCCCCCATCCTGGAAAGTAGAGGCTGAAAGGTGGCTCTCGGGCTCAGACCCCGCGTTACCAGGGGAATGTGAACCCCGACATGCTTCGGGAATCTTCCCAAGGGTCGGGGCAACCCCTTCACCCTTGTTTACCGTGGGTATGTGAACTCAAAACCATGCACTGATGTGCCTGAGGGTTAAACAACACGGTTCTGGTGGCTCAGGTAGAGGCCTCAGCTCGGGGCCGATGAGTAGGCCAATGAAGAGGTTGCGAAGGATCAGGCCTGTTTGAAATTGGAAGGACTTGATCTGGTTCGGGGAATGGGAACTCCGAAGGTTCTGACAGGCCACACAGGGGTATGGGTGGTGGCGCCCTTCGTGTAGGGAAGTACTACGTTGTTGGAGAGGTCGTTCGTGATCCAGGGTGGTCCGTGGACTGATGGGCATCCTATGAACCATGGTGGTTCGCGGCTCCGGGTTCGATCCGTGAACCATGGTGGTCCACAAACTGATGGGCATCCCGCAAACAAAGGTGTTTCACAGCTCTGGGTTTGATCCGCAAACTAGGGTGGTCCCCAGAGGGTTCCATGTAGGTAGTGGCGGCCAAGGGTGGCACCCATCGGATGCTCATCATTCGGGACTTCGCCTGTGTGGGAGGGTGCAACATGGCGCGATAGATCAGAAAAGTGGTATAAACTCTCTGGTTCGCAGGGAGTACATCCGAGGAGGGACCATGGTTCTTTGTATTCTATTGTTTTTTATTTTATGTTCGCACTTCACCAGGTTATTATGCATGTTTTCTTTCTTATTAGTTCATTCCCATGTTCATACCTGCTCTGGTTCACGAACTAGAACATCTAAAATCCGAAGCCTTCCTTCGAAATCCTTCCACCCAAATCTGACCAATCTCCTCTCCATTCTCCCTTCTAAATCAGGATCTTTTCCTCTTCCCCCTCGATCTCCTTTTATAGAGTGGGGGAAGAGATGTGTGTAGGGTCATGTGGCATCTTTTTCAGAGGTCGATGACCGAAAACCTGGTTCAAGGATGACTTGGTCAATCCGTAATTCGCGGGGTATTAAACACTCCTCCGCGAACCAAACTCGGGGAGTGGTTCACGGCCACGGAGTGTTCGGTCTCCATTTATTGAATGATTACGGAGGGGGTTCCGGCCGGCTGACACAACTTGAAAGTGGGGCTGTCCTGAATGGTTAACCGGGTGGGCGCATGTCCCGCCTCGTGACCGCAGAGGATCTCCACCTCCATCTCGCGAACGATGACAGTCCATGGAGGAGGGATGCTTCACGGAACCTGTCGTGCGACGTTAACATTAGACCGGTCCACAGACTGATTCCTCCTTCACCATCCTTGAGTATTGTCTACATTTTCCTAATCCTTTTGAGGGGGAATTAGGTGTAATATCCCTTGAGTTAAAGGGGATCATCATTCTCCTTTGTGGGTTTTTTAGGACCCTAAAAATGCCCACATCAGAATGGGGTCTGATCAGAATGAAGAGGAGGCTATTCAAATGCAGAGTGGTCATGAATCTTGGGTAATTTTCATTAGATAGGTGGACCCGATAAGGGACCACACCTCTAAATACAGAGGGCCCTTCATTTGTCTTCTACTAGATTCTTCGCGAATACTAGCACTCTTTTGCTTGTGCATGCTTGTTCCTGCGCGAAACGCTTTGTCCGCGAACTGGCTGCTACTACCGTGAAGAATTTATCGTTTTCACCACTCTTTATCCGTGGATCAACAACCCAATTGCGAAATAACACTTTTAATTAATTAAAAAGTAATTCATGCTGGGCTGCATAGGAACTCGCTTCACGGTTTTGGTGCTCTGTGGTTTTGATGATCCTCAGTTTCGATGCTCCACGGACTAAATTCATTGGAACTTTAAAAGTTTCTATGTCTTCCAAACTTTACCACTTATATTAAGGATCAAAATTCCATGGAGAAACTTGGTCTGCGGTTTCCTGGCCAACGGTCCATGGGCCAGGGTTTCATGGACTACATTCGCGAAGGGCTGGTTCGTGGGATGATGCCATCACAAACTATCTTTCGAGGCCTCCTCACAGAGCCTCTCTCAATTGGTTTAGGGAGACGTTTATCTATGAATTACAGATCGGATAACATCAAATAGGACCCTAGTCCGTCCATCATTCCTGATGATGGTGTCTTGAAAGACTTTCTCCATCCAATGCTCTTGGATTATCCACTATCAAATCGGCTTTCGCTTCATGGATTTGGTCTTCAAGACGATATCCCTATTCCCCCAACTTTATCAGGTCTTCCTTCTCATATCATGGAAGCGTCATCCAAGTGTATTCAGGTGAACCTTACCCAATCGGGGGAGATGGTTTCCGACTCTGACCAGAAAGACGCCTTCATTTTGAGAGGCTCCATTTGGACCCAAAGTGATCAGCATGCCCGAAACATTTCTCAGGAAGCTATCTTTAAGAGTTACCCTTCTATTATAAACCTTTCTCGAGTAGACCCCAATACGGGGTGGATTCCTAGGTGGTATCTTCGGTCTTGCAGGCTCTTCTCAAATGACTATGCCTAGGCTTTTTGGGTCCATCGTCACTTTCGGGATTTTCCCGAATCACTGGAAGTAGTAAATTTATATTCTGTAGTATGGGCTTCCTAATTTTCTATTTCCCCACCATCCTTGGTCCTTCTAGACAAACTCAGTCGATGGTGTTCAAGCACTAATACTTTCCAGCTTTCCCATGGTGAAGTTGGCATTAGTCTGTGGGATATCCCTAAATTGGGAGGGCTCCCAGTTATTGCTGAAATGTATGAAGAATTTATGCCTTCTACTAACACATGGGAAAACGTCGAACAAGTGCCTTTATTGGCGAGGGATCTGCTGGTTATGGTGGAGCAATCACTTGGTCAGGCCTTGCGTGCCCGATCTCTTATTCCCTATGTACCTGGATAGGGTTATTTCTGAACACCACTGGTCCTGTGCCAAAGATCAAGCACCCTAGGACTCATCCTTTTCAACAGTCACAAACCTCACTAGGTTTCTACTAGGTGGTATTGGATGTGGGAGACTACCTTTCATGGGGTTACGAGGTGCGCCCCGGTGTGCCAAATATGCTCCGGCTCGCAGGTTTGTTTAATATGATCCTGAGTGGGTGGCTATTCCATTCTTAAGATATTAATCATGGCGTTAGGGCTTGCACCCTGATGATAGTAGTTGAGCTGGAAGAGGCCCACCTGGTGAATTTGGTCGTGCCCACATTGGCTCGTATTTATGAACTGCTGGGTCACATGTAGAAGGGCGGGTCACCCTTCCATCTATGTGGGCCATTTCAATTTTTGTATTGCTGGGAAGAGGATCATTGTATCTATTATGAGATCATCATAACACGGTCATCTCTCTTCCTACATTTCAGCATACACTGCTTGATATAGATGGAGTTCTCTTGAAATACCTCAACACTGATGAAGTCCTTGAGATTCTGAGTGACTTCTCCTAGTTTTCATTCACTCCCTACCCCATCCCATCTAGTGTCTTAGTTGACAACTGATGGGGGAGCCTGGAGGAGTGTTCTTACATGATCTCTTTGTGGGATGGATTTCTATCTGCTCGTTTTGATGGGGTTTCTCTGTGCGAGCTATATGTCCCGTATCGTTTTTCTCACCAGTTTGCGTGAATACAAGTCCATGTTTCCCTTCCCCATCCTCATGATCGAGGATTGCACCCAGCCATACTTCGTCAATGGTGGTTGATGCTGACGCGGGAGGGATCTGACGCGATCATTCCCCTGCATGTCGTGGGGGCGGGTGCCAGCCATTCCTTGGAGTATGCAAAAGCATTGGCAAAACACTATCCCAATGGGATCCTAGGGAAGGCCACCCAGCAGGTCCCAAATTTGGATGTATTGTGGCTGTTGTGTCCACCACACATTCCTCATCATCTCTAAGGGAGGATCGATTGATGGCTCATCGATCAAACTGACTCCGGGTATTTTCCTCCCCATGCCCTGCGGTGGCCGAAGTTAAGACAGGTTCATCCTTCTTGGACGTGGATGAGGACTACCCTGTGGTTCTGGGTCCCAGCTAGACAATCCTGAAAGTTTTTTTTGTTTATACTGGGCTTAACAACTTGATCACCAATACTGAATAGGGGTTAGAGGCTCCAAACTTTCCAGCTTCTGAACCAACTTCTAGCAAGCACATGCATGCACTAGTTGCAATGCCAGATTTATTTCCCGTGCTATCTGGCGAGGATAACAAAGATCCTTGTGTCATGGCGGACCACCATGCGGTGCAGAGGACTGATTGGCCTCAGATTTGTGAGATTGTTTCCGAAACACCACTAGATGAGATAGTAACTAAGCCTGAAGCTCTTTGACAGCTCTTCCTAGGTTTGGGGTCGGGTGGATTTGACTATCGACAGTTCCATTCTCTTGATTGCGAAGTCGTCATGGCCCATGAGGAAGTTTTAACTAGTGAACACAATATTGACCACTTTGCTGCTGCTCAGTACGGGACCCAAACCATAGAGGAAGCCATGATACAGCTCCATCAGCTAATAGAACAAGAGGCGATCTCTCAAGATCAGGTAGCCATCTTATCCTCCAAGTTTCATGAATGTGAAGAGCAAGAAATGATGCTAAGTAATAAGTTATCATATATGACCGGTCATCTTGAATCCACCAGGAAAGAGATCAACGATCTCCAAACAACAGTGGAGCGTACTCGTATGGTGGCTCAGGTTGAATCTAAGGAGAAGGTCGTGTTGGAACAGTCTTGCAATGACCTCCGCTGCACGGTCACTGATCTGGTGGAGAGAGTGTGTCAGGCTCCTTTATGACTATCAGAGCCACTCTTGTACTCTCTTTTTTACTTACCCCTCTCCCTTTTTTTTGTGAGGGAGGGACCCCAGGTTGTAGACGTCCTCCTTTTTTGTTCAAACGAAATAAAATCTCTATCAATCACTTGTCGTTGTAAAATTTGATTGTTACTAGAACAATTGTTGTGTAAATAACAACTCAGTAAATTAGAATTAATCATAACTTAGGAAAAAAACTCTAACTTTTTCCTAGACTATGGGGTCCAGCGACCATAGTTTGACTATTTCTAGTGTTTTGCAGAAAACCCTACAAACATTTTTTCTTCTCTTTTAATGCCCTAATTTTACCTGGGATAATTTAGTGTGAACCCAATGGGTATGGCCTGACTTTTTCATAGGTCTCCCTTTTCAGGTTTTCAGCCAAACATGCTTTTTGCCTTTTTCATGAGCGGTATAATGTTTCACCGTCAAGACCATCATTACTGATGTTTTAGGTCAAACATCTTTGACCAAATATGGTGGGGAAAGGGCCCTGATGGGGTTTGATTGATCAAAATATATCTCGGTGTCCTTTAGAAGAATGTGGAGGGAGCATGATTAGATTTGAATGACACACAAGGCATGTCTAAAGGCATGGGAGCCGTGTCGGCGTACAGAGGTAGGAGGAGAATTGCCTATGAAAATATTGCCTTCGGTAGATAGGCCAGGTGCGATCAATATGCAGAGCTGCTGAGGTCATGGTATGCATAGTCATGCAAAGGTGTCCTTAAGTCAATTACTCTCCATTTCTGATGGCCATAGGACATCATGAATGTCTGGCTTATGGAAACCACCATGGATGGCTTGGTGAATTATGAAAACCACCTGGGTGGCTCGGAAAGGGTATGTGACGTCTGAAAGGTTTTGAGAACATCTGTATCAATCATGAGTGTGGAAGCAAGGATACTGTCCTACGCATTTATCTATCGTAATGGAAGGTTGGGGCTTGGTGCAGTTTAAAGTCATGAAGTTGGGACATCATCTTGAATGGAACGACTTCTCCTAGTCCTCGGTAATCGTGTCGGAGATGTCCAACCATATTAAGGAAGGGTTGTGAAAGAGGTTGGTAAACTATAACTCCAAGGGTTTCCGAATCCCGGGATAGACATGGGGTATTGGAGGCCAAGAGGAGTACAAAGAGAATAATTGTGTAAGGAAATCCTGTCTTTGGTATACTGACCAGGGGCGATCAATATGTAGAGCCGCTGAAGATATGGTATGCATAGTCATGCAAAGGTGTCCTTTGGTGAATGATTGTATTCCCCCGATAGCCAATCAAATTCAGGGAAGTTTAGATTTGGGACCACCAGGGGTGGCTTATGAGAGTCTGGCTTTTTCTGAGTACAGAGTATGGATTATGATGGAAGGGTGCCTGTAAACTGGGGAAACATCTTGATTGATATTCCCGAGAATGGGGGATGTAATCCCTTCTCATGTGAGTGTGAGATGGTGTCTTGTGCCGGTCCGACTCGTGTACTGAAGGACAGAGAAATGCCTCCATTCCTTAATGAACCCTGATGGGTTTGACCGTGCAGTTTAGCATCATGCGATAAAGAAAAAGATCATTATAAAAGGATTCTATGCAGTTTAACGCCATGCAGCGAGGACAGGGGGAATTTTTCTTTCCTTTTCCAATGATGTGCAGTTTATCCTCGTGCAGCAAGGGCGATTGACAGTGAATTTTAACGTCGTGTGGTAAGTATATGGAGCATTATTAAACTATTGAAAATGATTTTTGTTGGGGGAATTCCCCTGGATGTTTGATGCCTGGTCTTTACAGCCTTACTCCAAGTTGCTAAGATGTGCTTCGTGCCATTTGACGTCATGCAGCAAGGACGTAGTTAAAAAGGCCACTCCTGATTAGAATGTAACTGGTCCCGAGTATCCTATCATGTACAAGATGTGGAGGGGGGTGGTGATGGTGTAAATCATGTTTCCCGGGATTCTTGGATTAGGAGAGATGACATGGAGGCTTTGGGGTTGGTAAGCGTACGGAGCTAAGAAGAGTATCTCCTAGGGAAATCATGCCTTTGGTAGATGGGCCATGGGCTATCAATATGAAGAGCTGCATAAGGAATGGTATGAATAGTCATGCAATGGTGTCTCCGAGTCGATGACTTTCTGATTTCGATGGCCATGAATGTTTATGAAGATCCACAATTATCCTGGACACAAATTCTATCATCTGGGAAGGAAATGTCGGAACATGTCAGGCATACTCGGCCCTGGTTGTTGTTAAAGCTTTGAGAGATCCCTGAGCAGATTAATTTTGCACGCCATGGTGTACATTCACTCCATGCAATTTAATTTCATGCGACAAGGATGAGTTAATCCTAGTTTAGTGGTCATAGATCTCAGACCATTGGGTGACTATTACTGCAGTCACTCGAAGGATAACTATGTCAACATGTTCTGATATACTTAGAACAAGGAGGGGGATGAAGGTTGTAAACTGCATCTTTGAGTTTTCCCAGATCAGGAGGTGAGGAGTGGGGGCTCTGAGGCAGGTAAGCATATAGAGCTAGGAAGAGTATCTCCCAAATAAATCTTTCCTTTGATGGACGATACAAGGGCTATCATTATACAAAGATGCTAAGGGCATGGTATGCATAGTCATAGAAAGGTATCCTCGCGTCGATGAATTTCAACTTCCGATGGCTGTGAATGATTATGACAATCCGCAGTCGCTCATAGTACAGAGTTTAGCATGTGGGGATAATGATGTATGAGTATACAAGAAACATCTTTATCGCAATTGTCTGTTGAGTCAAAGTAGCCTAGTCCTGGATTGATGTTCGTTGATACAGGTTTCTATGTTAACCACCGGTGGACACATAGGCTAGCTAGGTATGGATACCATGGAAACACTTGGATGTGAAGAGGGGATGAACTTGTAAACCACTTCGACATAAACCTCTTGATCATGATGTATGGTATGGGGGATCTGAGGCCGGTAAGAGTACAGAGCTAGGAAGACCATCGCATGAGGAAATATTTCCTTTAGTAGACGAGCCATGGGATATCATTATACAGAACTACTGAGGGCATGGTATTCATAATCATGCAAAGGTGTCCACCAGTCGATGAACCACCACTTCCAATGGCTATGAATTATTTTGAAGATCCGTAATTGTTCGGGACGTGGAGTATGATGTATTGGGAGGATGCATCCTATAAGCTCAAGGATTATTTCCACATCGTTTCACCATATGCCTTAGGTGATTCGTGATGAACTCCATGTAGTTTAATGTCATGCGGTGAGGATGCAGTCCGTGCAGTTTAACATCATGCGGTGAGGATGAAATCTGTGTAGTTTAACGTCGTGTGGTAAGGACGAAGTCCATGCAGTTTAACATCATGCGGTAAAGATGAGGTATACACCCTGTGCAAGTCTGATCTGTACATGGGGGGAAGGGGGAATTTTTAACATTATTGTCCGTGTAGTTTAACGTTGTGCGACAAGGATGCCAAAATACACCCCATGCAGGTCTAGCCCATACATGGGGAAAGGGAGCATTTTTTAATCTTTCTATTTGTGTATTTTTATGTTGTGTGGTAAGGATGAGGAGTACACCCCATGTCAGTCTAGTCCTTACAATGGGGGAAAGGTAATTTTTATCTTTTATTCAAGGGGTTGGGCCAGGACGGGGAACCCTGGTGTCACTACGTATCCTGTGAGGGCAGGAATCAAGCTGCATGTTGTTCCCTGGAAGATGTACACCCTATGCAGGGGTGGT
Organism: Viscum album; assembly: GCA_963277665.1. Classification (NCBI taxonomy): domain Eukaryota; kingdom Viridiplantae; phylum Streptophyta; class Magnoliopsida; order Santalales; family Viscaceae; genus Viscum; species Viscum album. The sequence continues at coordinate 1,065,817,528 of OY728140.1, forward strand.
CCATACACGGGCGAAGGGGACATTGTCTAACATTTATTTTATTTCATTTAGATGTGGGTGGGCCAGGAGCGGGAATTCTGGAGTCACTACATATCCTGTGAGGGAAAGAATCAAACCATACATAGTTCTCTGAAATAAGTACACCCCGTGCAGGTCTGGTCCATACACGGGGGGAGAGGGGAATTGTTAAAACTTCTTGTCCGTGCAGTTTAACGTCTTGCGGTGAGGACAAGGGATACACCCCATGCACGTCTGGTCTGTACATGGGGGGGAAGAAGTCATTTTTAACATTTATATTGGATTGGTTGGCCAGGACGGGGAACCCTGGTGTCACTACATATCCTATGAGGGCAGGAATCAAGCCGTATGTAGTTATCTGAAATCAGTGTAGTTTAACATCATGCGGTGAGGACGAGGGTATTATTAGATTCCATGAAGTTTAACATCGTGTGGTAAGGATGAGATCCATGCTGTTTAACGTCATGAAGTGAGGACGTAGATCCATTATTAGATTCCATGAAGTTTAACATCATGCGCTGAGGATAGGCTCCATGTAGTTTAACGTCATGCGGTGGGGACGTAATGCTCTTAGTTTAAGGTCATATATTTTGGACCATTGGGTGCGTGGAAGTTTAAATTCATGCAACTCTAATGAGTAATAGTACACATTTAGTTATTATGTGAAATACTTCTTCGGGAATCTCACATTTGTTGGAGCGATTGTAAATTGTTCGTCCATGGAGATCAGTGTATAAGCTCCGTTAGAGAAGATATTTTGTACAACTTATGGTCCCCCCCATTTGGGATATAGCATTGGAGGATTCTTTACTGGTATCATTGGGGTCTGGAGGACCAACAATAATTCTAATTCCATGAATGACAGAAGATGAACGTTTTTGTTGAAGGATCTATGATCCAGTTCTGGTATACCTCCAGATGGTGCAAAGTGTGAAACTACTTCTCATATAGCTATTCCAATTCACCTAGCCACTTTTCTGACTACTCATCATTGGATAATTGATCACAGATGGAAACACTGAGTGAGGGAAGTTGGAGTTCAATGGGTTGGACCGCCTCTGTGATGTACACAAATGAGTACGGGGTGGCCCAAGTAGCGGTGAAAATTGTGGTTCGATAAGCACACAATGCATGCAGGAGTTTATCCAAAAATGACTTCTTTTCTTTGTACACCATTTTCTGGAGAATGTAGGAAATGGTCTTGTTGAAATACTTTATCTGTCCGTTGGTCAATGCATGGTAGTAGGATGAGTGGTTAGCCTTGATACCATACTCCTGGTATAGTTTCTCCAATTCAGTAGAGCAGAAGTTGGTGCCGTTGTCCGTCAGTATGGTATGAGGGACACCAAATATGGTGATGATATTGGTCTTCACAAAGTTGACAATATTTCTTTCCCTGACTTCCTTGTGGGGTGTGGATTCTTCCCATTTGGAAAAGAAGTCAGTTTCCGTGAGGATATACTTCAGCTGTTTGGCCATGGAGGGAGGATATGGTCCCACAACGTCCATCCCCTAGACAGTAAACAACCAGGAGTACTTGAATTGATGAAGTAACTCTAGGGGTTGGTGTATGAAGTTGGCATGAATCTGTAATGAGTGGAATTTTGCGGTAAAACGCTCACAGTCTCGCGCCACTATGGGACAGTAGTACCCAAGTCTTCGAACCTGATGGGAAAGCTTGGTCCCTGTTTGATGTTCTCCACATGCTATGACATGTACTTCATTTATTACGACATCATTTTCTTCTTCATCAATGCATCTGAGGAGCACTCCATCAAGGCCTCATTTTTATAGGACCTCTCGCAGACCCGCACCGCCATATAGGACAAAGTTAATTGCCCTTATCCATATTTTATCTTATTTAGCCCTGACTGATGGATGTTATCCCCATTGAAGGTAGTTTGCAATGGGGGTTATCCGGCCGGTGGCAGGAGAATATGGATTGGGCACAGGACTGACTTCATGGATTTCCAATGTCTTGGTCTGAACATATGGCAAGACCATTCTGTGGTGAGAAATACTGATGACTGTTTCATCTCAGTCTGGGTCAGCTAGGGCTATTGTCGCATTGGCTAATGCATCTTCATGGTCATTCTGAGACCAGGGAATATAGGTCAATGTTGGTTCTATGGATAATTCCTCCATTAACCCCCGAACATGGTCAAACAGGTGGATCAGCTCCTCCTTTTTAATAGCATAGTCACCATTGACTTTCATGATGACCAGTTCTGAGTCACATTTTACTTTAAGGTGTTGTACTTGTTCCTGGAGTGCGAGTTCCAGGCCTGCAATGAGAGCTTGATATTCTGCTTCATTGTTCGTATATCCTTATAATGGGAGGAAGGAATATGGCAAGACTTCCTTTTCTGGGGACACGAGTATTATTCCAAAAACCACATTGTTTAATCTATGATCCCCCATCCTCTTCCTGATTGGGCTTTGGTATGCACCGTCGAATTATATTTCCCATGCTGGGAATTCCTCTCTAACTGAGAAGATGTCTTCATCAGGTATCACAGTGTCCTGTGCAGTGGTCCCTGCCAAAGGGTTCTCTTCCAAAAAGTCTCCTAATGCTTCAGCCTAGAATGGATTTCTGAGGCACAAACAGGATGTAAAACTGTTTCAAGATGACCACCCATCAGGATAGGTGTCCAGTTAGCATCGGGTGGTTGAGGATGTACTTGACCGGTTTACTTCGCAAGATCAAATGGACTTCATGATACTGTAGATAATGTCACAACTTCTGAACCATTAAGACCAAGGCTAAATAGCTCTTCTCAATGTTTTAGTATCGAGTCATAGCATCAATCATTGTTCGGCTGGGGTAATAGAGATTTTTTTCATTGCCCGTGTCATTCTTTTGTGCGAGGAAGGATCCCAGTGATCGCTCTAGGTCTTTCACATATAATATGAGAGTTCTTCCTTCAACTGGGGGCATGAGCACTAGTGGGATTAAGAGGTACTTTTTTAAGTTGTTGAACGCCTCTTGGAATTCATCTGTCCATTGGTACGTGACCCACTTCTTCATTAACCAAGTGAAGGAAAAACATTTTCCTACCAGGTTGGCTATGAACCGCCTAATATAGGTTAGGTTTCCTTGTAATCCCCTCAACTCAGTGAGATTTTGGGGAGGTGGTAATCCAAGGATAGCCTTTGTCTTCTCAGGTTCCACTTCGATTCCACGATGGCGTACGATGAATCCAAGGAATTTTCATGAGGTAACCCCAAAGGTGCATTTCATGGGGTTCATCTTCAAGCTATGCTATCAGAGATTGTTGAAGACGGTCTGAAGGACTGGCCGGTGATCCGAGGGATGTCTGGACTTGACCACCATGTCATCCATGTTAAATTCAATGAATTTCCCCAGGAACGTTTTAATGATCCGATGCACGGAAGGCTTATATGTGGTGCCAGCGTTCTTGAGACCAAACGACATGACCCTGTAACAAAATACCCCTTAATGGGCCCTAAATGACGTGGATTATTCATCTTCTCGAGCCATACTGATTTGATTATATGCAAAATAGTCGTCCACGAAGGATAGAGCCTCGTACCTGGCCGTCACATTGATTAATAATTTGGTGATTGGGACCAAGAAGTCATGTTTCAGACAATACCGATTAAGATGTCTGAAGTCAATGAAAACAAGGATTTGTCCATTCTTTTTATTGACAGGGATGATGTTCTCCAACCAAATGGTGTACTGGACCTCCCGAATGAAATCTGTTTTAATGAGATTATCAAATTCAGCCTCTAGTTTGGCGACATGTGAGGGATGCATCCTTCTGGCGGCCTATTTATAGCCCATGTGGTCTTCTAGAAGACCCAGGTGATGCATCTCCACTTCGAGATCGAGTCCCAGAATTTTTGTGTAATTCTAGGAAAAGAAATCCCGATGTTGCCTCAGAAAAAAGGGATATATCTCATGCTCTTCGTGGGACTTGGATGCACTAATTAAAGTAGGCCTCGGATCTTCCTCGTTACCAAGGTTTATTTCCCTGAGCTCGTCCACCGTGGTGGAGATAACCTCCTAAAATATAGGAGGTTCATCCCTGAGATCTTCCTCGTCTTCTTCTACCAATTCCTCATCTTCATGATCCGACGAGGATAGAGATCTTAACACGGGATCTTGGGATTCTGGAGACGATGTTTCATGGGTGTCCTTACTCAAGTATTCGTCCCCAGATTGAGGGTTGGTAGACTTTCATGTATTGTCATGCTCGGCCATCGTGGCTGATGTCATGAGGACATCCGAGTGCATGTCCATACTTGAACTCCTACTCTCAACATGGTTGATGTGTAGGACATAATCTCTGCCAAGCTGCCTAAGGGGGTCATCAAGAACCATTTCCAGGCCGTTAGGAGCTGTTATCCAGTTGACACCATCGACCAAAGGCTTCATTATATTTTTCTCAAAGAAATTGTTTTCAATGTAATGTGACTCAGAGATCTCTAAAGGGGCCTTGTCGATGTGAAATGTTCCACTTTGTCCATTGACACAGTACTTGATACACTAGTGGTAGGATGATGGAACGACCATGTGCTTATGGAGCCACAGCCTTCCCAACAGGGCATTGAATGCGGTGCTCTTCGGAACCACCAGGAATTTCATTTCAGCTACTATGTCACCAAAATGGGTCTTTAGCTTAATTTGTCCCATTGGTTTCTACTCACTCTTGTCATAAATCAACATAGTTTTGGATGAGGGAATTTGGTCATCCTCATTGTATCCAAACATACGGAGTGTTCGAATGGGAAGGAGGTTAACTCTAAATCCATTGTCTATAAAGACTTTCCGAATCTCAATACCATTCAGTGGGCCGGATACATATAGTGGTCTGATGTTTCCTTGCATGAAGGAATCTTCATCCAGATCGGTCAAGGAAATCACCGCATTGCCTTTAGCCTGGTCAGTCTCTGTCCGGTAAATTTCGTCGGTAGCTACCTCGGCTTGAAACTCCAAGGGGCTTATCAAAGCTTCTATAAGGGACTCCCTAAGGTCTGCGGACAGACATAGGGCATCGATGATTGACAGGTTGGCTGGTACCGATGCCAACTGCTTCAGGATATCGTATTTCTACTCCATTGGAGGGAGAGTCTTAGTGGGTGCTTTTGGGGCTGGAGCATGTGACGAGGAGGGACCGACCGTGGGGATGGATATCAATGGCGTTCCCACATTTTGAGGACTTGGCCCAGCTAGTCCATTTGTGCGCACTAGGAATCCAGACACTTGTTCCTCCTCTGTTTGGTATCGCAGAACAACAGGTCCAGAGTCGCTACTTGTGGAGGTGGAGGGGCATTCTTTATCCTGCTGAGTCTGCTGAAGTGATCTTCAATGGGTTTCGGTGATACTTATGGTTTGGGCCGGGGTACAACCGTAGGGTTGGTTTCGGTCGCGGCTGCGCCTCCCCTGGTATCCCCCACCACTGCGATTCCTCCTCCCGGCTCCTCATATAGGGAACTCGGGTTCGTAACCATACCCTTTATCAGGGAATGATTCCATAAGATGGATGATGTTAATAGAAGCAATGATTGGATCTTCATCCTCTAACAGGCCAACCTGGTCAGTTGTCCCTGATAGTGCCATTTGGTGATTCGGTGCTCGTGGTGCCAAATGCAAGTGCATATAATCTGCCATGGTCAGGACTTACTTTTTACCCATCATGGACTGCCCCTCTTGTACTTGGTTCCATCTTCTTTGATTATGCCCAGATAACCAGATCATGGAGGGTTGCGAGGCCGATACTGTTGTCTTTACGGCTTCAGGGGCTGTTGGTGACAACACCTGCTGTTGTAATTGAGCTCTGAGTATGACCTAAGCTCAGTTGATAGTCTTCCAAGTCATCCAGTTCTCAAATTTCTACCCCTTCTTGCTGGTGAATTTCTACCACCCCTCCTCTTTGATTGAGTCGTTGGTAGAGACAAATAAAACATGTGCTGGGGGTGGTCCAAGCTCGACCTATACAGAGTCTACCATCCTCTGCAGGTGGTCTTTGAAAATGAAGCATTCTCGGATTCTATGCCTTAACATCCAATGGAAGGGGCAGTAATCTGGCTTGTTATCGTGGCCGAACTATTTAGGTTTCCTCATATCTGGGAGATGGAGCAAGTTGCAGTTCATGGTAGCAATGAACTAGCCACAGACATGATTGTCTCGGAACGAGTATACTTTTTTTCTTCATTCCTAAAACTGATTCCTCTTCGTTCCTCTCTGATCTTCATGTTTAGGCAGAGGCGACCACTGATATGCAGGATGCGCTTGACGATTTGGCGGAGGCCTGAGCGGTGGAGCGGGCACAAGGGCCACCTTGAGTGTGAAAATGGATGTTTCAGCTCTAGGGGCTCTTTTTGTAGGAGCCTGCGAGGATATTCGGGACTTCGAATTTGTACCATGTAGGGAGTCCTCAATTCTCTTGGAAATGGCTGAGAGATGGTGGAATCCAGTGGTGTTCTCCACTTGTATGAGTGGTGTTCACAGATCATCTTGAATATTATTCATGCATATGGCTAGCATATCTTCTTGAGGCATCGACCTGTTTAGGGAATAGGTCAGACCTTTCCATCTGGATATGAAATATGAGACCCTCTAGTTCTCCCTCTGCTTGCAGTTCATGACGTCGCTGATTGTTGTTTTAGGCAATGTTGAGCTAAAGTTGAACAGAAACTTCTACCGAAGGTCCTCCTAGCTCTTTATTAAAAGGGATGGTAGACTCGTATACGAGACGAATGAAGATCCTTGCAAGGTTCATACAAATCATCTAAGTTTCACTTCTTCTTGTTGCTCCAGAGTCCCCATCATAGGGTCGCAATAGGATGCATAGTGCATCAAATGCTATTCCAGATCACCTGATCCATTGATGATTGGGAATACAGGGCACCCAAAATGGGGTGGAGGAGGTGTTTTGCTCACCCAATATGGGTATGGTTTCCACTCTGGCTTTATTGGAGTGCGTCAACCTTCCATCTCATTCATTTGAGCTGTTAGTGCCTCGATGGTGTTGGTGAGACCCTGGTTTACATCTGGCTAGGCCTGGTCCTGGGCAGTCGTAGCCTGAGGCATTTTCTAAGGATTCAGATTGGATGACACCGGGGGTGCGTGTGCCTTTTGTGGCACCTTCAGAAGCTTTCAGGCGTACTTGCCCCGGTTTCTTCCTGAGTGGAGGGAAGTCTTGGTATTCATCTGAATCTACGTTTAGGTAGTTGGATGGGCTGGGCACCTCGTAGGACGGTAGCACTGATCATGCTTCATTTTTCGGGGAAAACCTTATTCTTTGAGGTGCATTTTTGGGAGTGCATGATGTGGCTCCTCCTGGGATGCACTTTCGATAAGACGGTTCCTCTGGAGTATCTCGGTGTTAAGCCACCTCAATTCTTTCATCTCCTCTTCATGTCGAGCGAATCTCTCTTCGACCATGAGTGGCTCATCTTTGTCGAGAGAAGGAGGCGGGTTAAGGTTAACCAGTCCTTTATTATTATCCTTATTGGAAGCTTGCAGGGTAGGCAGAGGAGGGTTGGCTGGAAGGAAATCCATATTTAGGGCAGCCCTCTAGTTCTGGGTGTGCACACCTGGTGGTTCGTTGTGGGTCACAGCCTGACCAGAACTATCGTCTCCCGTTCCCTCCCGATTTGTAGTATCTTCGGTGTCACCCGTGGAGTTTACCTCTATGACGTTGACAGATTCATATCGCGGGGAGAAGAAGATGTCATCTTCCAAACAAGAATAGGATCTCCTGCGTCTTCTGCTGGCCTTCACTTTCCAGACCTTGGATTTCCTTCAGACTTCTTGACGAAGGGTGACGCAGAGAGTTGTTTGATGCAACCTTACAGTGCACCTTTCTCTCGGAGGTGATGATGATTCAAATGACAGGATAGGACGAGAACCTACTCTTCTAATTTTCCTCCCTATACGAGAGAATATTGACTCTCATGGGGGGAGGTTGTGGTTGAGGGGGTAGTAATGCCCTCATCTCTGAGGGCTGGGGTTGGCTCTCTTCCTTGAACATCGAGTCTCTTCCCGGTTTTATTGGTCTTACGGGGGCATTTGTTGTCAATAATTCCCCCAGCCCTGCAGGCTGGGATTGACCCTGGATTGCAGTAGTGGATGCGACTATCTCTTCCTTCCTGATCTTGTGTGCCCCGGTTGGGGGTGAACTGGGATTGGTTCAAACATATTTGGTGAATAAATCCGTTCTAGGGTGGTAGGAAAAGATATCGGATTGGCCTCTCTTAGGCGAGAGGACTGTCATATGCTCTCAGTGGGATGATTCAGGAGTTCTTGAATGGCTTGTTCCCACTGGGCCTGACGCTTTTTGGACTTACTCAAGACCTGGCTCTAATGGGTGTGTTGCCTTTCTTAAATAGAGAGACCACTCGATTACCGTCTTGATGTGATGACGTTGATAGACACCACGCCGAACAGGTTCTTCTGGGCGGGGAGTGGAGTTAAATATAGTGCTCCTTGTTCTCCCCATACCCTGATATGGACTCCCGTCGGAGCATCACTAATGAGGCGGTGCAGCTGGTGCAGCACATGGAGGCAGGCTATCTCCATGTTTCCTTTACGCATCTCGGGTCACTATTGTCGTGCTGAAGGAATAGATTCTTGGTCGATGTGACACAAGAGGTCCCCTATTGTCTTTACGTGGTCTACATACCCATCGTAGTGTAGGAAGCATGATTTCAGTTAGTGGAGGGTTGCCCATATATTATGGTGAATGTCGTGCACACATTATTTCGAAAACTCTCAAGGTATGTCGAACTGAGAGGTGGTTATAGGCCAAAACATAATTGTTATATCATCCTTGGCTAGTCGTTTCCTCAGGTTCAACATATCAGCATATTCCTCTACTAGTGACTCCTCTACCTGGTTGGCCCAACTATGATGATCAATGCCAATGTGGTTGGAGGCAGTGGGAATGGTAGGTGTTGAATCATTATGTGGGAAATTATGAGGTGGTTCAGAGGATGAACGTGGCCCTGGACTGTCTACTGATTGCAGAAGGATGCAGTCGGTGACTAACTAGGAATCTGACATGCTTGATCCGGTTCTTCTGAGAGCTTCAGCATACGAGGGCTTTTCTGTGCTTGATTCGGAAGGGGGAGGACCTTCCTGTCGATATGATATGTCATCACAGGGATGACCTCTACAATGGAGGTCTTAATGGTGAGGACCACCATGGCTTCTTGATGGATCACTGCATAGAGGAATTTTGTAGTCCACACCCTAGGGAGGACCTCCATGGCGTGTCGCAGCAAGGGGAGGACCTTCTGGATGTGTAGTGTCATCACAGGGAGGGCCTTTGAAACAAATTCCATCATGGTAAGGATGACCATCATGGCTTGATGTTCAATGTGCATCTGGGGGAGGACCTTCAGGGAATACTGCGACAAGGGGTGGACATTCTTGTTGCTTGGGGCCAATATAGGTATGACCTTCGCAATGGAGGCCATGGTGGCGAGGAATACCATCACAGCTACGGAAACAGCAAGGAAAACCATTACTACTTATGCAGGGAGAATATCTACAGGATACATCCTAGGGAGGGCCTCCAAAATGTACCGCAATGATGGGAGGGACTTCTCGTTGCTTGACCTCTCTACGGGGAGGACCTCCGTTATTTGGGTAGAGAGAATTACCACCGTGATCTGATGCCTGGCTACATGGAGTTCCGTTGCAGCGTAATCCTCGGGGTGGACCTTCAGGGCAGGCTACGACAAGGGGAGGACCTTCTTGCCATGATGAGACGTCACTATAGGGAGGGCCTCCACTGTTGCAACTATGATAGCGAGGACAAGTATCATACTCTGTGGTCCCACTGCATGGAGAGTGCTTCCAGCTTATACCCTGGGGAGGACCTTCAGGGTGGACTGCAGCAAGTGGAGGACCTTCTTACTGCTTTACCTTCTGGCCATGTTGAGGGTTTTCGTGACTCACATCAAAAGAGGAGTTCTCGTGATCGATCATTATATTCCCTAGGGGGAGGCCCCCACGGGTGCTCTATGAATGACCTTCAGAGCTGCTGGTATCAACATTGTAGGGAAAAACTTGACAAATACTACTGCCACTCCCATAATATGGTAATGGATGGGCCGGGTTCTGAGCATTTGATGTATTCTTAGCGGCATTGGGGACCCCAGCTTCCAGCAGAACAGAATAATGAACACCCTGTTTACATTTCGGCTACCTTTGGCGCATTAGGGGCACTCTTTTACAGGCAACGGGGACCATCTGCTATTGACAACAGCCTTCACCTTTGGGTCCCAGTCTAATTGTGTCCCATGATGCACCCGGGATATGCTAATGAACATCTTGACTTTTAGCAGGGATATATGACTGCTCTGGAGCATACACTGTGATGGACGGGTGTCCCCAAGTTGGAAGGAGTTATGAAGCTCAATCTGGTTACCCTTGCATCACAGAATATTGCCGGAGACCCTCTTCAGTAGAACCAGGGATGCAGATATTCTCAGAGGCAGCTGTCTCATCTCTCAGATGAGTCTCTTTAATTGGGGAGATGGGCTCACGGGCCTGAGTCTTTGCTATTGCCGTTGATGAAATTACATTCTGGAAAGTCTGAAAGATATGAACTGGGATCGATACCTACTCCTATATCATTTTTAGGATATGTAGAGAGATATATTCAGCTGGAATGGGTATGAAGGCCCAATCCGGTATCATAGTAGGAATATCCTGCTCCGGTCCTCTGGTGGTCAGTGGGTACTGACAATTCTCTTGTGTCGAGGCAGGTGAACAAATATTCCACTGTACCTGGATACGCCGGTTTATCTCTCGGTTTTTCGCCACATCGGGGTGGCAGACTTTACTTGCATCTGCAGGGAGCTGTCCCTGCTTTTGTTTGTTTCACACTATATCAATTCGATGGCCTTTGTTGGTGGGGAGATGTGCCCGCCGATGATTTTCCGCCACATCTAGTTGGTGGGATTTTCTGATCGCCACCATGTCAGGATGGCGGGTGTTAGCAGCATCTGATAAGAGTTGGTCCTACAAGTGCCTGGTTTCCACCACGTTAGGTTGGTGGGCTTCACAACCCTGGGCAGGGAGAGGTGCCTACCTGGTAAGTGTCATACTGTTTGAGAGAAGGGCTTAATGGATCTTGGCGGGGATGCACTCCAACTTGTATGATGCCACCATGTCTGGTTGGTGGGCTCGGGAGGAGAAAACAGGTGTAGGTGCCTTTTCGTGGTACGTCTCCATGGCTAGGCAGCGGAGCTCCACTTCATGGACCAGGGTGATGAATGGTCCCTGATTGTAAGTCTTCCACCCTCATTTAGTGGTCTGAGGGCCTGGAGCTTGGGGAGCATGGGCTGGAATCCTCAGGGAGACATCCTCCTCGGTGCAAGGATCTTGGGTCACAGCGTGACCGCGATGACATCTTCCAGCAGGGGCCTCGGAGCAGAACCCCCGTTCGGTGGGGATGATGTCCTCAACATTGACCTCATCTGCCTCCCTAAGATAAGGGAGGTACGTATTGTCCCGTTTTGGGGATAGACTCCCGAAACAGTTGGAGACATCAATAGGGGCTGTCTGTATCCGCCTTTGCGGCCACTGTTGGGCAGTCAACTGGTGAGTTCTGGTGGATTGGAGGGCGTGTATGGTCATCTCCACCGTTTGGAGAGTATCGTTCACATGGTACTCTCGGATCATCACATCTGAGAGCCAGAGCTAAAGATGCTGGGTGGGTGACGGGGTCCTTCGTAGGTGAGGAAGTACTGTCATTGTGTAGTTGGAAGAACACTCTTGTGAGTTCCTTCAGGATTCCATTGGATTGAAGGGAGTTATGAAGGTAGTACCTGAAAAACATTTTATCAAATACAAGCAGAAATCCCGTCAAAACAGCATCTCATGATCCCATACGTAATTAATGACCTTGCTTGGCCCTCCTTGTGAGTAAAAGGGGGAACATGGTGGGATTAAGTTAAATCCTTCATGCTTGATTAAAGATTCACATCGGGTTCACCATTTTTATTTCGGGTTGGTCTCGAAATGCCCAATGCTTTTGTATTCGATGACATGGGGACCTACATTCCCAAGGTAGGCGTTCGCTGGATGGTCTGACCAGCGATGCTTATGAACTCACATTGGTTGAGAGGATGGGAAGTCGGGCTCATCGCACCCTTTTTTGGGGGAATTATTGCATGTTCTGGCAGTCTATTATATATTTAAGATGTATTCATACATTCACGAATATTTGTTTTATTCCCAAGAATAGTATCCACATATTTCTCTTGGTTGGAAATTGTCAGCTGAACACAATGGTTTAGAATCATTTATGCCCGAGGTTTACCATCACTCATTGAATTAGTGACCCAGAGGAGTCTAGAATCATTAAGACGGTGCTAGGAGCAGCTCAGTGAACCGATGTGAAGATAGTCGGATCGACCGGTTATTGGGCTTGAACCTCATGGAAGATTCATACATACCATTCTTAGGGAATAGTGATAAATGTCCACATAGTTTGAATCGGGGTGTCGGAGAACCGACGTGAAGGTGGACCTGGGGGATCCGATTGAGATTGGGCTTGAACCTCGGGGAGGCTTCTTACATACCCTGCCTAGGGGACCAGGATCAAAGTCCACATACTTCAAATGGATTTGGAATTACGCTCTGAGGCAGACCAGAATGATGGCTTGGGGGTTACATTTTGAGGAGGCCCATAAGAGGATTCTATGGTCGAGGTTTACTCTAAGCCCACGTGAGTCATGCTCGGTGTGTGAAAAATGAGGCAACAAGTACCAGAGGATAACGTCGTGAATGGTGCATCCTTGATAAGTGGAGTGGGGCTTATGCATGAGGGAGGTCCATAAAGATGGGGCTTACTCTGAGATGGACGCCCATAGAGACAAAGCATAACATGAGAGGGTAAGGGGTTCTCCTATGCCTGTAACCTCTAATATTCGTCGGGGAGGTACCGAGGTGCATGGGGAAAGATTCATTCAGATGGGTATGCTTCCCCCTCTCTGGGAGAGGGGAGAAGTTCCCGTCCACCGAAGCACGTAGTCCCCCATTGTGGAAAGTAAAGGTAGAAAGGGGGATCTTGGGACAGACCCCACATTACCGTGGGAATGTGAACCCAGGCATGCTTCGGGAATCCGCCCAAGGGTTGGGGCAACCCCTTTCCCCTATTTACTGTGGGTATGTGAAATAAAAATGGTGCACTAATGCACCTGAGGGTTACACAACACAGATTTGGTGGCTCTGGTGGAGGCCTCGACTCGGGGCTGATGAGTAGGACAATGAGAGGGTTGTGAAGGATTAGGCCAGATTGAAATTGGGAGGATTTTATCTGGCTCGGCGAATGGGAACTTCGAAGGTTTTGGAAGGCTACAAAGGGGTATGGGTGGTGGTACCCATCATGTAGGGAAGTACTACATGGCTGGAGAGGCTATCAACGAACCAGGGAGGTCCGTGGACTGATGGGCATCCCGCGAACCAAGGTGGTTCACAGCTCCATGATCGATCCGTGAACCATGTTGGTCCGCAGACTGATGGGCATCCTACAAACCTAGGAGGTTCGCAGCTCCGGGTATGATCTGTGTACCAGGGTGGTCCACGGTGGGTTCCTTGCAGGCAGCGACGGCCAAGGGTGGCGTCAGCTGGAGGCTCATCGGTTGGGGATCTGCCAACGTAGAAGGGTGCTACGTGGAGCGAAAGATAGGAAAAGAGGCATAAACTCCCTAGTCCGTGGGGAGTACATCCACTGAGGGCCCCTCGTTCGTGGTATTCTCTTGTTTGTTATATTAAGTTCACGGTTCACCAGGTTATTATGCCTTTTTGGTTCCTTATTAGTTCATTCCCAGGATCATACCTGCTCTGGTTTGCGAACTGGATCTTCCGAAATCCTAAGCCTTCCTTCGAAATCCTTCCACCCGAATCTGACTGATCTCCTCTCCGTTCTCCCTTTCAAATCCGAATATATTCCTCTTCCCCCTCAGTCTATGTTTATAGAGTGGGGGAAGAGCTATATCTGTGGTCATGCAGCCCATTTTTCTGTGGCCCATGACCAAATACCCGGTTCACGGATTACTTGGTCAATCCGTAATTCGAAGGGTATAAAACACTCATCCATAAACCACACTTGGGGAGTGATTCACAGCTGCGGAGGGTTCCGCCTCCATTTCCTGAACGACAGTGGAGGCTGTTCGGGATGGCTGATGCAGCTCGCAGCTAGGGCGGTCCAGAATTGTGAATCGAGTTGGCGCCTATCCCGCATCGCGAACGTGGAGGATCTCCCCCTCCGTCTCGCGAACGACGACAGTCAGTGGAGGAGGGACACATCGCGGAACAGGTCGTGCGTCATTAACATTAGACCGGTCCACATACCAGTTCCTCCTTCACAATCCTTGAGTATTGTCTATATTTTCCTAATCCTTTTGAGGGGGAATTGGATGGAATCTCCCTTGAGTTTAAGGGGATCATAATTATCCTTTGTGGATTTTTCAGTAATCTACAGAGGTATACATGGGTAAACTCATATTTTTACCAATTAACTTCTATTAAAAAAACAATAAAACTACTGTATAGATATAACTATTAAACACTATAATCACCTGTATCCCTTCCAATACCTGCAATCCATGAGGGAATAAAAAAATAGAGGGGTGGAGGATAAAAAAATCCATTTAATTTCGGCACAACTAGTTTTAGGATAATTGTAGAAGATAAATTCATGAATAAACATTTGAGTTATTGATGAGAAGTCTGATGTGATAGATAATAATGGAACTCATATTGTATAATTTTCCATTTTGGATAAATATATCATTGTATGAAAATAATTTTTTAACAACAAAATTTCATTTAAATTACAATATTCCATAAATCATTTTTCTCTCGTCAATAAATATTAAACTAAAAATGGGAAAACCCTTAACCATTTCATTAATATCTATTGTTGTTGTTTCCTCTTCCAACACTTACAGGATTAGCCATGACTACCTCTCCGAAAAATAGTATGAAATCATAAGAACTGTTTTTCTTTCAATATATTTTCAGATTCATCCCCTCAACTCTTTTCTTCCCTCCTACCCCTTTTGGCATCCTTCACTTAAATATTATGGTTATTTGTGTTAATTGTGGTTATTGGTTGTTATTTTTAGTTAACTATAGTTAATTAACACAATTTTTACAAATAAATTATAATTACAACTAATTTATAATAATTTTAGGTAAATATTTCTAATTTATCTTATTTATATATATTTATAACTAATTACATAATATTTCAACTTTAAAATAATAATTTTTCGTTTTACAGCTAATTATAGCTAATTTCCACCAATTAAAGCTAATTATTGCAAACACCCCCAAATTAAAACTAATTTCGACCACATAATATTAATTTATACTAAATAATTATTTTTTGCTTAATTTATGTGAATTTCTCCTAATTTAAATAGTTACCTCTAATTTCTACTAATTAATGTTAATTTTTTCTAATTATTGCTAAATTCAGCTAATTATAGGTAATATCTACTAAATACTTTAAATTTATATTAATTAAAACTAATTTCATCTATTAAAATTTAATTTAGGATAATTATCACTAATTTCATATCATTATCACTAATTACAACAAATTATATCTAATTTACAATTTTTGTCACAAATTTAAATTAATTTATGCTAACTGACATAGAATTTAGCTAGTTGCCGTTAATTACTACTCTTAACTAATAATTTGTGATAATTTAATCTATTTTCCACTAATTACCCCAATATCTATAAAATACATGTAATTTATAATAATTAATATTAATTTCTCTTAATTATTTATATTTTTACTACCTATCATTTATTTCTACTAATTTCTGCTAATTTGTACTATTTTCTAGTAATTTATACTAAATATAACTAATTCTGGATAATTAAATTCTATTTATAATAATTACATGTAATATATACTCACTACTACAAATTTTAGCTCATTAACACTAAATTAAGGTGGTTATCAGTATCTTTTACTGACTACTACTACTAATACTATTTATTGATTACCATTAACTGTAACTACATGTTTTTAAATTTTATATAATCACAATTACAGATTAAAAAATTCAATAAATTTATAATAATTGTTAATTAATTTTAATTATTACTCATTATATTACTTTCATATTATTTTTAGAAAACTTTTTTAATTATTACTACTACAAATTAATTGATAAATTGTTATTATCTATTATAAATTGTTACCATTAATTTTATCTAATTATTGCTAATTAAATATTCTAACATCTAATAATCTTTTTACTGGTAATAAAAACTAATTATTGCAGATAAAACTAATTATTTATATTTAACAATATTAATTTATAATATAAAATATTATAATTTTATTAAACATTAAAAAATAAACATATACCTCAAAATTGTTGATTTATTACATGAAAAGATGAAAGTATTCATTATTTTAAATATTAAAATATATAATTGACGAAATAAAAAAGGGTAAATGGAGGGAGAAGATACATGAGGAGTGGTGATGAATGGAACACGATGTGTGGGTTGGAAATGAGTAGGGGTATGTATATATATCTGATTAGTTATGAAAAGAATATTTATAATTGGGATACTATAGCAAAAATTGTCCAACAATAATTAATCATATTGTCTATAAAAATGTTATTTGAGATTAAACCCATAGAAAATAAACTTCTTTTGATACATTATTTGTGACATGGTATAATCTTCACTCACAAATAACTATATGGTTGAATAGTATTGGTGATCAAAGAATTATCTCATCATAAATAATGGTTCCCACCACATAGAGTGGGTATACACCGAATGTATTTATGGTATGAAATGATTTCGATTATAATTTAATGATTATTTATATTTAATCAAAATGGGAAACCCTTACCATAAAAAATATTCATTCTAATTAAACTATATGTGACTGACATTAGGCCATTCACCAATAAATGTTTCCAATAGATATTAATTTAATTCAATAAAATATTTTGTTCAATATCAATTTAAAGGTTTTAGAGTAACACAATAATTCAATTAATATTGTTAACACTATGTTATTTTCTCATTTGTGGATAATATTGATCAATCATATATTTAAAATAAGACTAATGGAAAATTCATTATAATTTATAAAAAAGTTTTTTTTTTCAAATAGAATTGATCAATTGAATGATTCACTATTTTATTGGGTTAGATATCTATAATTCAAATTCTAAATCATGACATGTAATATGCAAAAATTTCCAATAAAATGTTTTTTAGGTTTGAGCCCATGAATTTATCAAGATTCCATTATAGAATTTATCATTATCTCTTACTGGTATATTATTCAATAACTCTACATTTAATTATTAAAGAATATGATTTAAATTATAATTATATACATTAAATATGTTTGTACCTATCATGGAGAATGTAAATTTTGAATCCCAATTTGACACCAAATTGGTCTCCCATGAATAGTTACTTTTAAACAATTTATAAAATCACTGATCCTAATATATTTACACACTACTTCTCTAACATTTTAAATCACATCAATTTATTATTTTTTACACCAGTATTTAGTGAATGATATTTATAATAAGAATTATTATGCTCTATAATTTGGGAATTTTAATCATTGTGAAAATTTTCAACTATTATCCACCAAATTATATATTGAATATGATATTAATATTTTATCCATAGATAGTGGACTAGGAATCAACTATAAAGAATTTTTTAGCACTGTTGTCATACCCCGACATTTCCCATAGGATATCATGGATTTTCAATGGATATATTTTTTGACATAATAACATTGTCATACACCCAACATAATCATAAAAATCTAGCACATCATCTAATATATTCTTCACATAAAGATCATAATGATCCTCTAACCTAGAAGAAAATCAAAAGGACCCAAAAGATAATATTTCCACGAAAAAAATCATAAACTAAACAACATTGGAATAGTTCACCTAACAATGCAACATATTCTTTCAATTCAATATTAATCATCTTTAAAAATGTAAATTATCAATTATAAAATTTATCATTAAAAAAAACAATATCTAACCCATATATATGGATATTATATTACAAAATCATAAAGGGCCCTTACTCTCATAATATTATACCTGGATTCCATAAATAGAAAATAATTTGAAAGGGGATTTTATCTCAATATATAATATAAAAAAAATTTAGAATAGAACTAACATGGTGGAACATGATCCTATGTAAAAATTGAATCTCTTTTGGTGTCATGGGAACAAAAATATTCACCCATTAATTAAAAAATGTTTCTACTTTTGTCTTTCTAAAAATATTTTACCTAATGTTTAAAATGTCTATAAATTGGGGATTATTCAAGAAAATTTTCATTATCCTAATAAATTTTCATTCATCCCACTACTTTGGGGGTTAATATTTTTTTCACTCTATTATAATTTTGGTAAATTTATTGTGATGGATATTTAATCCCTTTATAGTTAACCAAATAAGGCGTCACTAAAAATTACACTTAGGTATTCCAATGAAATGATGATTACATCTCCTCTTATTAAATATATTTAGGAAGATGTTTAATAGATTATATTAAGCTATTCATAACTATATTGATGTGTTCAATATAATTTTATTTAATTACTTTTTTTACATTATTCCCTAAATTTCTGATTCATTATTAATATGGATGAGATATTTTTGGATAATTAAAAAATGATTAGTTTTTCATTATCACTTAAAGATAGTTACATTCAGTGAGTACATTTTCCAATTTATTTTTTTTATATCAATGGTTTGACTAATTATACATATTTATTCAACTATATTAATGGTTTAATTGATGAATCTTTAAATTAATCTAATTGGGTAATTCATAATGTATCTATTTTTTCACTATTTAACATGATGTTTTCTCCTATTCAACTTTAAATATTTATCACAGAAATTTTATAATATTTACATTACAAATATAGTGTATTTAAAAAATTATATTTATATAATTATGATTTAATTGAAAATAAATATGTTTTTTTTGATTTACCAAATATGTCAATCGTAAATCTCTCTTATTCATTATAATATATCCCATTCATGTTTCTAATTCAGATTAAATGTATTAAAGTCATGTATGTTTCTATTAAATGAGATTATTGAGGTAATATCATCAATATATTTTCTAATTGGTAATTTACCCTTCAAATATTTTTAATCATTTTACATTAAAAATAATCCATTATAAGGATTTTTTATGAAATATTCAGTAATATCAAACTTGTGATCATATATTCCATTTATTAAAATCATGGTTCCAAAACAATAAATATGGGGGGTATTATTAATTTTACAATGATTGAGAAATTGAATATGTTTCTAATATAACAATATGGTTTTAGTATTTTTTAAAAATAAATCCATCAGTATTGTCATATAAATAATATAATTCAATATCATTGGATTTGTAATTGGTTTATCAAATTCTCTATAATTATGGATAATTTACATGTTGATTATTTCTATTTAAAATAGAATATAAAAATAAAATTTTGGGGTTAATAAATAATTAGAAAATTTTCAAAACAATGTACATGGGATACTCCGTCACTCTATGTCTCAATGTATTAGTCTTAGATATGTTTTAAAATGATAATTTCTTTTAATTAATTGAATAAAATCAACAACATAACAATAACATTGTACAAATTATAATATTTCAATAATATATGGTTGATCGAGAATAATATGATCATCTTTTAATGTTTAACAAAACATTAGTTCATGTTTTGTACCCTTATATGTCTGAACATAAATCATTTTCATTTATTATTTCTCAATGATCGTAATCTTGATAAAAATTAAATTTTAAAAGATTACTAATTATTTAGTATCCTAAAATGTTTTCAAGATAAACCATGTTTTCTATCATATTTATACTATGTGTAAAACCTATATAAGGTTAGAAACATCATTCCCATCAAACCATATTATCTAAATAATTATCATTCAATTAAAAAATTTTATTATAATATTAATATTAATTTTTTTTACCATATAACAAATATCATAGTGTTATTATTTGACACTAGGGGTTTCATATAATAATAAAATAATTGGAACCTCAATCCATAAGTATGGATATATACCCACAAATAATATTAATCATTTCCATTATTAAGCCTTGTCTTTCATCACTACAAATATATGGTCATTAGAAGCCACTATGTCACAACCCGCCCTCGGGGTCCGTGCCGTGACTACCCCAAGCCCGCCTTCCATAGGCCAGGGGCTGGCGACTAGCACCAAGGCGTAAATCCCAACAAAAAGGGAAGGCATTGCCTTTGAAAAGTAAACAAGCACCACAGAGAAAGCAAGCGGAAATGTAAATGGGCCAGTATACAAACCCAATCTGAAAGTAAAGTACAACTCGAAAAGGAAAACAGCAACTGTAAAGTAAAAGCCGCTACACCGAGCTATCCACTGGAAATCCCACTTGAAGGGTGGGTACAGATAGCTCCACTGCTCCTCAGGTCCCGCTGTCCGCTCTGAGCACGTCCCGCCCAGTGGTCCACCTCCAGGTACCGTCCTGCTCTGCAAGCCTCAGCCAAGATCAACGTTGTCTGTCGTCTGCAACCAACACAACGTAGTGCGGGCATAGCCCGTGCAGGGGTGAGTATAAGCTACTTAGTAGGGACCTCGAGACCCTTGAAGGTCTCTCAAAATCCAAAAAGGATAAAACACAAAGAAAGGTACAATCACGAAGTAACAAACGACACTGCTTAGGTATATGCCCATACATATACCTAAGTCATCAATTTCAAATACGCTCCAACCTCCGAGCCCAAGTACAACTCAGTCCACACAGGAAAGTAAACGTATTCCACACAGGAAAGCAAAACGTAATCCACACAGGATAGCACAACACAATCCACATAGGAAAGAAACATGATTCAGCTCACACAGGTATACTTCTTCAAAAGACGATAAAGATGATCTCTGATCCATCTAAGTCGTCGAACCCATGAAGGATTTATAGGTAACTAACCCCCGCAAAGACCCTAACAGGATCGGGCCCACATAGGACCTGTAGGCGCTGGTTCACACAGGACCGCTGAGCGTAAAAACCCACACAGGATCTGTAATACCCCGAGATTTTATGAAAAATATTATTTTAATTTCATTAATGTCTTATGTTGTATTCTACACCAAGATTACCTTGCGCTATACGCCACACCGTATTAGCTTGCAGTATACGCAACACTATTCTTAGACCGTGTTACACATAATTTTGATAATAGTTATTCTACGCAACATTGAGTATATATATATATATATATATATATTAAATGTATAAATGAAATATGGTTGGATTCTGTTATACGAAACAATGAAGGATTCTTTCACAACACGCAACCCTGACTTGGCTTGCATTACACGCAATCGCGACCTTCCTCGATAGCGTGTGTTGTACGCAATACCGGGTTTTAATAAACAATGTTATATTATTATAATATTGTCATGAACTAGCCGTTATGAATAGTATTAACTAAATTTTGAATTTTATAACATGATTATTAATCTTACACATTTTCTAGGACATGATATAAGAACAAAATAAATTTTTCGGGTAAAATAAGTATTTTTCAAAAAATAAAGTTTTACCGCCTTTTGATGGCGCACCCACTTTAAATATAGTTTTTGACATGTTTATATGTTAAATTTGACAAAATAATATTCTTCTTTTGAATCAGGATATAAAAATTTACATTAGATAAAGTTTTGATATTTTTCCGATAACTTTCATATTTTAATGAATAGTAAAAACACGCTATATTTTAATTAAAAACAACTTTTTTCATCGTAATATCTTATGTGGTTAAATTATAATATTGAATGGTTTTAAAGTATAAACAGAATATATTTTTACCATTTAATATAATTTATGCCATTAGCCTTGATTTTACCTTGAATTCGTAGGTTAAATCAATTCAATCTTTTGCAATGTTTTAAAGAAAAACCCGTTTTCTTTCGACAATAGGATTAATTTAAATTTAATTTATGCATCTTTTGTGTATTGAATTTGGAAAAAAGGATTCCATATTTGGAATCAGTGGGTCCAAATTATGTTAATAAGCTACTTTTTATTTTTGGGAATTATGAATAGTAACTACGGTAAATTTTATTTACCATAGTTAAAGGTAAATCGGGTAATTAAGGGTAAATATAATATTTTAAAATTACCCTAAAAAATGTCAAAATCCTATTGTATGACTAAAAGTCGACCCATATCACCTAATGGTCGGATTAGAATCATTTAATGGACATTTGTCCTTGAAAATAACTTAATTATTATTAAAACCAAAGAAAGTGACAACATGTCACTCTCTTAAATCTTATAAGTATATTAATTTTAATTTAGTGATAAACTTCATGAAACTTCGAACATGAATAGTCTCCAGAAATCTAATGAAATTATCTACATCATATAAATTTATTTATAATTTTTAGGGATTAAATAATTATCATTAATTATGAAACAATAGTGATGCAGAAATTGTTTATCTAGTGAAAAATCAAGAATATTGTCTTTATTAAACTAATAGTGACCATAAAATGCACAAATACCTAACCAAAACTTATTGGCCATGTAAATGTAAACCATAAGCATCCAATGGTAGAATAGTTGACCATTTGGAGCCTTATAAAAGCGATTATGACCCTTATATTATTTTATTTTAAATGATGCCAAAGTTGTCACCTTCATAATTTAATAAATATAACAATTTAAATATTGTGATTTTAAGATGATAAATTTTATTAAAAGTATTATTGTGAAAGGTAATATATTTATATTTATCATAGAATTTTATTTTAAATTTTTATACAACAAATTAGTATATTAAATAATTATACAAAAATGATGTAGTAATTATTTTATTAAGAGATAAACCAAATAAATGGTTTTAAAAATAATAAAATAAATATTATATGAACTGTTTAATGTGATACACTAATTTCATAGATACATATGACCTTTTATTAATATATTAATGCTTTTATTTCGAACATATCTTCTGTATATATTTTATTTAAATTCAAATAAATTAATAGTGTCAAAATTGACACTATTGTTATTTTACAAAAATAACATATTATAAAATTGTTTAAAAATCACAAAAATATTTAAAAATTATAAATTTATATTTATATGGTCTATAATGTTATAAAGTAAACAATTATGGAAAATTCACAACAAATAAGTAATTATTTTTTATAATTTAAAATTTAGAATTTTATTACCACAAATAAACTTAAATAGATTAAATAAGGATAAATCAAAATGATAAGGTTTAAAATAAGATCCAAACATGTCTAAATTTGATTGGTTGATGAGATTACAACCCTATCTCATCTAATATTCTAATATGAGTCATTTTCGGAGGTTTTTATGTGGGGTTAGATTTATTATAAATTAATATTTTTTAGAATTCCTAAGGTGCCCCTCTCCTCCCTTATAAAAGGACACCTCCTCCCCCTCCTCCTCACACCAATTTGAGCACTCAAGCTCGGCCAACCCCTGCCAAAATCTCTTCTCCACTTCCCTAGCAACATCCTAGAGGTTCTGGTCTTCCTCAAAGACCAATTTTAGTGCCCTAAGAGGAGGTCTCAAAGAGGCGCTTCAAAGAAGAGGTAATTACCGTTACCAATTCTTTCATCTTTATTTCTTCTTCCACTTCTTCTTCTTAGGTTGTTTCATTATGAAGTAATAACATCAGTATCACTAATATACTGATATGTTATTATAAGTATGAAACAACCTTATTTCACCGTCTATCCATCCTACGGAAAAAGAAATCACTGCGCGTGCGTACGTACGGAATACCGTCTCCACGCCGTGGTGTAATCTATTTTCCACCACCACCTTACATGGATGGGTATAATGGTGTAAAGAATAACTATACATAGTTATTAAAACATCATATTGATTCTGATATATTGTATAATCCACTCCAATTCAATTCAATATTTATAGAAATTATATCATCGCTCGTGCGTACGTACGGACTACCGTCTCCACGACGTGATGAGATTCATTCTCCATGTTAACCATTTAAGAATGATTATAAAGTATATATAAGAAATAATAATGAAATATATGACATTATAAAGCTGCTGGATTTATGTATATATATACATATTTATGTCATCTACTTACTTCCATTTCAAGACAATAAGGAAAGGAAAACAGCGTTCATGCGTACGTACGGACTACCGTCTCCATGAACGGTGTTTTTCATTTTATTTATCTACCTATTATATATATATATATACTGAATATATATGATATATAAATCATATTTTATATTCTGGAAGTAAGTAAATCATGATATAAGTAATAATGATGTCAAGAACAACAAGTCAAAACACCTATGATAAATGAAACGATTTTACCCAAAACGCTTCTTTAACATGGAATTTACAAAAGAACGGGTAATATAATGTCATAAGTGAACCATATATGATATCATAACAATGAATATGATTCTGTAATAAGTCAATAACATGATTTAAATCATTATACAGGAGGTTTGGACACTTACAAAGCAAGTCAGACCTAAGGTAAGGGAAATATCACAATCTCATTTTTATCCGAGATTGTTTATTCGTAAGTATTTACTAGGGTGTATTTTAACATCCACATCCATGTTTCATCAATATTTAATCTTATTTCCATCCACCTACAATTTTTTAAATCCATTTTTACCCTTCGGTGGGTTTTTAGTAAAAGAAATGAAAGGAATCTTTTGTCGTTTTTCGTACGAGGTACTTTTTGACTTTTCCAGCAAAAGTACGAAGAATGGTTTTTTTTAACTTATACGACATGAATGGATTTTTAAAACATTATTTCCAAGAAACTTCCTTTACAAGTTTTCAAGTTTATTTTTAATCAACTTCTTTTATTTTAAAGTCGTGTGACATGTTATGAAAGGAAAAATGTTTTTGAAGTAGAAAGGATATTTTCCTCAAGAATGGAGTTCAAGTATTTTATCAAAATTATTTTCCATCTAAGATAATAAAAGGGTTATGTTTTTATCCCTATTATTACATGGATTTGATTATGTTGTGATGGAAATATTTTTATGAATTCTTTTATCTTATATGAATTGTTTTATGATGTCATGTTGTTTAAGAATCCCATTTTTATTACATGGGTTACGCTATGATGTATGGTTTATGATTATGTGGCACACATAAGAAAGGATTCATTATGAGATTGGTGGGACCTATATCTCCCTCCAATGCATTGGGTAAAGATTTTATATCTCATGAGATAGACAGGGCTGGAACGGTAGGTTATACCGGTTCAGTGAAACAGGACTGAAACGAGGGTTACTCGATTCAGAAAGGGACTTTGTCCACTAAGATAGTCTTGGCAATGAGTCTTGACTAACAAGAAATGATTCTCTTTGATTATGTGTGAATGCCACAAAGTTTCATGTTTTAAGTTATGATTATTGTGATTACATTTCACTGCCATGATTTACCCCATGTTATGAAATTATGATCTCTTTTGCAGGTTAAGATTTCCAGAAGTTATGTGCTTATGTATATGATGTGATTGATATTTCTTTTGTTTACCCTTACTGAGCATTTGAGCTCACCCTTTTATGTTTTCTTTTCCCCAGGATATAAAGAAAGGTTTTAGGTAAAAAAAAAGGAAGATCTTTATGGGAGATTTTGAAGATCTTTCACCACGATTAGAAGATTATATTCCGAGTTTCCAAAGACACTAAACTATTACGATCCTTGTGTGTGTGTTTTTTTGTTATGTACTAAGTATTCCGCAAAATTAATGTAATGTACATGTACGTCAGGCTTCGGGTCTCTACAGTTGGTATCAGAGGAATGGTTTAGTCAACCTTTGGAAACTAGGATGCGAGAACTTTAGTGAGATCCCTAGAGATATTTATAAGGTATGTCTAGGGATGTCCCTAAGGATAAGTATACGTATAGGATACAGTCCTAGAACTACGGTAACAATCATAGAATTTAACCTAAGATGTTAGATATCGAGGATACTCCACCTTTATTATGTTGTTTTCCCTAGCATGATTTTTGCCTCTCACACAATTCTTTTTTCTGGGTTTTAGAAAATGGCTGGAAATAAGATGTTTCACGATAATGGAGGATATGATGGACAATGGAATGATATTATTCATAATGAAATGGGATTTGGAAGTCCAAACATCATTATTATGCCGAATCAGCAATCTCATAATATGATCAATAAAGTAAAATTTGGTAAGTTTCCTGACTCGGCTAATAAGAGAAAGATGGAGTTTCATGATGATCATAGAGGAAAGAAAGTTCAATTTCCCCTATGTAAATCATGTGGGAAGAGGCATCAAGGAGAATGTTTCAAGGGAACTGGAAGATGCTTTGGGTGTGGAAAAGAAGGACACAAAGCAAGTAAGTGCAAAGGAAAAGGGTCGGTTAACACCAGGGATGAGGATAATGGTATTGCTACAACATCAACAATGGTTAAATGTTTTAAATGTGGAATGTACGGGAATTATGCAAACCAATGCCATAAGGGAAAGTCTCATGAAGAAAATCAGTATGGTCGTATGGGTAGTATTTATGTGGATGATGATGATGAGACTACAAATGATATGTGAGATGAAAGAATTGTTGAAGCTCGGTCAATGGTTTAAGAATGTAGTGGAATAATTACATGTTTATCATGTGTAATTTTGAATAAGTAATCTCATGCTACTATGGAATAAAGAGACATCTATGGATTGTTACATTGTTGTCTTTCCTTAAGTTTTGAAAGTATGTGATAAATGGTATCAGTATTTTTGGAAAGTAGATGATATGTGCATAATGAAGGGATAAGACGATAATGAAATGTTTAATAGTATTCATGAGCTCATGATTGATATAAGGACTATGTGATATCATGGTTTGAGTATATAGAATTTTGAGGATTTTGGTATGTGGAAGGTGTCAACTTTTAACTGCATTCATGTTTTCACTAAGGTTCAATGGGTATTCAAGAGAATACATGATTAAGGCCTTTGAATGTTTGAAATGTAACCAACAAGACATATCTTATGATATATGGGGATCAACGATGGTATTGAATCTCTGGTAATCGTTTTCACTATATTATGAGAGTGGACTATAGTATTATGGATAAGCCTAAAGATTAGAATGGATTATGTTGGACATAAGTTAGTATTGTTTAAGGATAGAAGATTTTCGATATTATTGATGGGATGTTATAGTAAAATAGCTTTAGAAAAAGGACAACCTGCAGGACGGGCGACAGCCCATCGCGTCGGACAAGGCTGTAGGAATCGAACCCACAACCGAAGTGCGACTGGCCTTTATCGCCTACCACTGGCCTACAGGAAGTCCCTGTTTAGTAGAAACTAGTTTTATTATATTAAGCAGTATGATATATGAAGTATAAGTCCATTTTAGGAACAATATATGATTAATATCACTATAGATCGACTTATGTATATAATTTTTGCTGACCTTTTGTTTGAGACAGATGGAATGACCCATCATTCTATCACATGATCTGCTAACACTTCACGAATAACAAATTCAACTTCATTTATTTAAGAGATGAAGTGGAAATTGTTCAAGGCACGAACAACAGTGAGATTGTACCAAAATAAAGTAAGTATTTATTCTAATTCAAATTCTTCAACTTTAGGGAAACGATCTTGAAAACCAAAAAAAAAATGTTGTCATATTGACCTTATTTCTGATTAATCAGATGGTACCTTAGATCATCACAAATTTATGGATTTGTGATTGTTAGCTTTTCCATAGTCATGTTCTCTACCACTCTCCATTAGAACATGATGGTTAGATTTCTCTTCCATATCCATATTTTCACCTATGTAGAAACCCAGTGATTAGTTTATTTGGGTAACCGTTACGTTTCATACATTTATTTTTAAAGATTGGTTTTGGTATTCCTTTTTACGATGTGGGTTTCTATCAAAGAAACTTTCAAATAGTAAACCATTTATAACCCCGACGAATTTCAAGGGCGAAATTCATTTTAAGGGGGGTAGAATGTAATACCCCGAGATTTTATGAAAAATATTATTTTAATTTCATTAATGTCTTATGTTGTATTCTACACCAAGATTACCTTGCGCTATACGCGACACCGTATTAGCTTGCAGTATACGCAACACTATTCTTAGACCGTGTTACACATAATTTTGATAATAGTTATTCTACGCAACATTGAGTATATATATATATATATATATTAAATGTATAAATGAAATATGGTTGGATTCTGTTATACGAAACAATGAAGGATTCTTTCACAACACGCAACCCTGACTTGGCTTGCATTACATGCAATCGCGACCTTCCTCGATAGCGTGTGTTGTACGCAATACCGGGTTTTAATAAAAAATGTTATATTATTATAATATTGTCATGAACTAGCCGTTATGAATAGTATTAACTAAATTTTGAATTTTATAACATTATTATTCATCTTACACATTTTCTAGAACATGATATAAGAACAAAATAAATTTTTCGTGTAAAATAAGTATTTTTCAAAAAATAAAGTTTTACCGCCTTTTGATGGCGCACCCACTTTAAATATATTTTTTGACATGTTTATATGTTCAATTTGACAAAATAATATTCTTCTTTTGAATCAGGATATAAAAATTTACATTAGATAAAGTTTTGATATTTTTCCGATAACTTTCATATTTTAATGAATAGTAAAAACACGCTATATTTTAATTAAAAACAACTTTTTTCATCGTAATATCTTATGTGGTTAAATTATAATATTGAATGGTTTTACAGTATAAAAAGAATATATTTTTACCATTTAATATAATTTATGCCATTAGCATTGATTTTACCTTGAATTCGTAGGTTAAATCAATTCAATCTTTTGCAATGTTTTAAAGAAAAACCCGTTTTCTTTCGACAACAGGATTAATTTAAATTTAATTTCTGCATCTTTTGTGTATTGAATTTGGAAAAAAGGATTCCATATTTGGAATCAGTGGGTCCAAATTATGTTAATAAGCTACTTTTTATTTTTGGGAATTATGAATAGTAACTACGGTAAATTTTATTTACCATAGTTAAAGGTAAATCGGGTAATTAAGGGTAAATATAATATTTTAAAATTACCCTAAAAAATGTCAAAATCCTATTGTATGACTAAAAGTCGACCCATATCACCTAAGGGTCGGATTAGAATCATTTAATGGACATTTGTCCTTGAAAATAACTTAATTATTATTAAAACCAAAGAAAGTGACAACATGTCACTCTCTTAAATCTTATAAGTATATTAATTTTAATTTAGTGATAAACTTCATGAAACATCGAACATGAATAGTCTAAAGAAAGCTAATGAAATTATCTACATCATATAAATTTATTTATAATTTTTAGGGATTAAATAATTATCATTAATTATGAAACAATAGTGATGCAGAAATTGTTTATCTAGTGAAAAATCAAGAATATTGTCTTTATTAAACTCATAGTGACCATAAAATGCACAAATACCTAACCAAAACTTATTTTCCGTGTAAATGTAAACCATAAGCATCCAATGGTATAATATTTGACTATTTGGAGCCTTATAAAAGCGATTATGACCCTTATATTATTTTATTTTAAATGATGCCAAAGTTGTCACCTTCATAATTTAATAAATATAACAATTTAAATATTATGATTTTAAGATGATAAATTCGAGTAAAAGTATTATAGTGAAAGGTAATATATTTATCTTCATCATAGGATTTTATTTTAAATTTTTATACAACAAATTAGTATATTAAATAATTATACAAAAATGATGTAGTAATTATTTTATTAAGAGATAAACCAAATAAATGGTTTTAAAAATAATAAAATAAATATTATATGAACTATTTAATGTGATACACTAATTTCATAGATACATATGACCTTTTATTAATATATTAAATCTTTTATTTTGAACATATCTTCTGTATATATTTTATTTAAATTCAAATAAATGAATAGTGTCAAAATTGACACTATTGTTATTTTACAAAAATAACATATTATAAAATTGTTTAAAAATCACAAAGATATTTAAAAATTATAAATTTATATTTATATGGTCTATAATGTTATAAAGTAAACCATTATGGAAAATTCACAACAAATAAGTAATTATTTTTTATAATTTAAAATTTCGAATTTTATTACCACAAATAAACTTAAATAGATTAAATAAGGATAAATCAAAATGATAAGGTTTAAAATAAGATCCAAACATGTCTAAATTTGATTGGTTGATGAGATTACAACCCTATCTCATCTAATCTTCGAATATGAGTCATTTTTGGAGGTTTTTAAGTTGGGTTAGATTTATTATAAATTAATATTTTTTAGAATTCCTAAGGTGCCCCTCTCCTCCCTTATAAAAGGACACCTCCTCCCCCTCCTCCTCACACCAATTTGAGCACTCATGCTCGGCCAACCCCTTCCAAAATATCTTCTCCACTTCCCTAGCAACATCCTAGAGGTTCTGGTCTTCCTCAAAGACCAATTTTAGTGCCCTAAGAGGAGGTCTCAAAGAGGCGCTTCAAAGAAGAGGTAATTACCGTTACCAATTCTTTCATCTTTATTTCTTCTTCCACTTCTTCTTCTTAGGTTGTTTCATTATGAAGTAATAACATCAGTATCACTAATATACTGATATGTTATTATAAGTATGAAACAACCTTATTTCACCGTCTATTCATCCTACGGAAAAAGAAATCACCGCGCGTGCATACGTACGGAATACCGTCTCCACGCCGTGGTGTAATCTATTTTCCACCACCACCTTACATGGATGGGTATAATGGTGTAAAGAATAACTATACATAGTTATTAAAACATCATATTGATTCTGATATATTGTATAATCCACTCCAATTCAATTCAATATTTATAGAAATGATATCATCGCTCGTGCGTACGTACGGACTACCGTCTCCACGACGTGATGAGATTCATTCTCCATGTTAACCATTTAAGAATGATTATAAAGTATATATAAGAAATAATAATGAAATATATGACATTATAAAGCTACTGTATTTATGTATATATATACATATTTATGTCATCTACTTACTTCCATTTCAAGATAATAAGGAAAGGAAAACAGCGTTCATGCGTACGTATGGACTACCGTCTCCATGAACGGTGTTTTTCATTTTATTTATCTACCTATTATATATATATATATATACTGAATATATATGATATATAAATCATATTTTATATTCTGGAAGTAAGTAAATCATGATATAAGTAATAATGATGTCAAGAACAACAAGTCAAAACACCTACGATAAATGAAACGATTTTACCCAAAACGCTTCTTTAACATGGAATTTACAAAAGAACGGGTAATATAATGTCATAAGTGAACCATATATGATATCATAACAATGAATATGATTCTGTAATAAGTCAATAACATGATTTAAATCATTATACAGGAGGTTTGGACACTTACAAAGCAAGTCAGACCTAAGGTAAGGGAAATATCACAATCTCATTTTTATCCGAGATTGTTTATTCGTAAGTATTTACTGGGGTGTATTTTATCATCCACATCCATGTTTCCTCAATATGTAATATTATTTCCATCCACCTACAATTGTTTAAATCCATTTTTACCCTTCGGTGGGTTTTTAGTAAAAGAAATGAAAGGAATCTTTTGTCGTTTTTCGTACGAGGTACTTTTTTACTTTTCCGACAAAAGTACGAAGAATGTTTTTTTTAACTTATACGACATGAATGGATTTTTAAAACATTATTTCCAAGAAACTTCCTTTACAATTTTTCAAGTTTATTTTTAATCAACTTCTTTTATTTTAAAGTCGTGTGACATGTTATGAAAGGAAAAAAAATTTTGAAGTAGAAAGGATATTTTCCTCAAGAATGGAGTTCAAGTATTTTATCAAAATTATTTTCCATCTAAGATAATAAAAGGGTTCTGTTTTTATCCCTATTATTACATGGATTTGATTATGTTGTGATGGAAATATTTTTATGAATTCTTTTATCTTATATGAATTGTTTTATGATGTCATGTTGTTTAAGAATCCCATTTTTATTACATGGGTTACGCTATGATGTATGGTTTATGATTATGTGGCACACATAAGAAAGGATTCATTATGAGATGGGTGGGACCTATATCTCCCTCCAATGCATTGGGTAAAGATTTTATATCTCATGAGATAGACAGGGCTGGAACGCTAGGTTATACCGGTTCAGTGAAACAGGACTGAAACGAGGGTTACTCGATTCAGAAAGGGACTTTGTCCACTAAGATAGTCTTGGAAATGTGTCTTGACTAACAAGAAATGATTCTCTTTGATTATGTGTGAATGCCACAAAGTTTCATGTTTTAAGTTATGATTATTGTGATTACATTTCACTGCCATGATTTACCCCATGTTATGAAATTATGATCTCTTTTGCAGGTTAAGATTTCCAAAAGTTATGTGCTTATGTATATGATGTGATTGATATTTCTTTTGTTTACCCTTACTGAGCATTTGAGCTCACCCTTTTATGTTTTCTTTTCCCCAGGATATAAAGAAAGGTTTTAGGTAAAAAAAAGGAAGATCTTTATGGGAGATTTTGAAGATCTTTCACCACGATTAGAAGATTATATTCCGAGTTTCCAAAGACACTAAACTATTACGATCCTTGTGTGTGTGTTTTTTTGTTATGTACTAAGTATTCCGCAAAATTAATGTAATGTACATGTACGTCAGGCTTCGGGTCTCTACAGGATCGGACCCACACAGGATCGGGCCCACACAGGACCTGTAGCACTGATCCACGTAGGATCGCTGAGTGCTGTAGTCGTCGTCGTCGAATCCACACAGGATCTCTGTACTGTCGTCGTCGTAGTCACAGTAGCAGTAGCAGTAGCAGTCACAGTCGCAGCCAGCACTAGGGTTCCCGCACACAGCAAGCTCGTTCGGAGGGACCGCTCCACGAGCCGAGAGGCTGATACATCAACTATCACAAAGTCCAGAGTTGATGTATCCGAAAGTTCCGTATCGTCAACAGGAACTCAACACAACAGACGGCGCGTCGATCGGACGCCCGGTCTGAGAGTTATTGGCTTTTTTGTCCCAGGGGCCGGTTGGTTTTTAAGGAAAAACCAACCCGACCGTACTCTACCTGCGTCCAAAACTCGGGCGGAGTATTCCAAAAGATCTGTCTCACTAAGAGGAACACAACAGAGCTGATGGCACGTCTATCGGACGTCCGTAGCTCAAGATATGAGCGTTTCCACTCCGAAGGCCCGGTTGGTTTCGTGTACGAACCAACCCGGCCGAACTCAAAGTGTTCCAAAACCATGAGTGTAATATAACGAAACGACCGTCTCGATCCAAGGATCATGTTGCCGCAGACGGTTCGTCAATCGGATGTTCGTAGCTCAAGTTATGAGCAAAAGACCGAAGTCGTCTCGAAAACGGGGGGTCCGGGTCCGGGCCGACCCGGCCCGACCCCCCCTGGGTTGGCCCGAACCCGGTCGACCCGACCCGGGTCTGACCCGGCCCGGCCGGCGGCGGTCCGGCGCGGCGGCGCGGGCCTGTGCGGCGGCACGGTCCGGCGCGGCGGCGCGGCCCGGCCGACGGCGGCGCGGCCTGGCGCCGCACGGTGCCACGCGCGGGGGGCTAAGCCCAGGCTGCTTCATTTTGGCGGTGCGGCTTTTAGCCGCACCATTGGAGAACCGGCCCCCCCTCGTGGGGGCCTGCTTTGTGGGAAACGGGGGGGGCGCCTGCCCCCCTTAATGAAACTGCCCCCCCTCATAAATGGGGGGGCATTTGACCTGGCCGGGGGAATTTAATTCTACGGGTCTTTCTCCTTCCGGCCGGCCCACCTGGCCGGCCGGTTTTTCATCAAGGGGACCGGCAAACCGGTCCCATTTCCGGCTTCCGACGCTGGCGGCCCGGCGAGCCGCCGGTCCTCTCATCCCACCGTGGCCCGGAACCGGCCGCGGTGTTCGTCGTCCGGCACGGTGCGACGTCACCGCACCCTACCGCCACAGCCCCGCTCCGGCCGCGGCGCCTTCGGTTCCCTTCGACGTGGCGTGACGGCGTCGCGTTCATGGTAATCCTTCCTCGGTGCGACGCGACGGCGTCGCGTAAATAAGCCGGGCGATTCCCGCGTGGTGCGACGGCACCACGCCTTCTCGTTCTTCCACAAGATTATATAAATAACCAAGAACAAAGGAGGGGGAATTCGACCGTGTTTGTGCGGTCCGACCCCCCTCTCGTTAGATGATAACTCTTTAATATTTAATCACAAGATTATCATTCTAGAACCAAGTACGAGAGTAAAGAAATAAACCACAAAAAACCCCTACCTTGGTTTCAAGTTCGATGATCATCAACGACCCGCGGAAGACAATGTCGCGGAGGTCGGGCGTCGCGGTAATCGTTCTTCAAATCCGTTGACGAAGAGGTACGTCTGAAGAGGTACGTCGTTGGTGGATCTTTGTAAGCTGACGAAGGAAGTCTGAGGAGGAAGCGGCGTTCCCTTTCATTGACACGGAAGGCGTCATCGATCTTTGGATACAATCGGCTACGAAGAAGAGAGGAGCGGCGTTCTTCGTCGGAGCTCGAAGGTTCTTCGCGTTCTTCGTCAAGCTTGAAGAAGAAGAAGAAGAAGGAGAAGGAGAAGGCTTCAAAACTCTCAAGAGGCTAAAGAATTCTAACCAAATAAAATAAGCTAAGAGCTTATTTTATTTACTCAACCAAACCTTTTTGAATTTCAAAGGTTTGAAAAAGTTGAAACAACTCAACCCCATTAATAAGCTAAGTTGTCAACTTCAATTAAAAGGGGAGTTAAGGGAGTTTTGAGAGGAGATGGAAAGTTGGGTTTCGTGTGGGCCCCACCACACTTAATCCTCCCAAGGGAGGTTAAGTGGATGTGGGTCCCACCTTTAACTTCCTTTGAGAGGAGTTAACCAACAAGTAAAAAAAATAAAAAGTGTTCCACATTTTTATTTAACTTCTTATAATTCTCCCAAAAACTAACTTTCATCCCGCAATAAACGCAACTTCAGAAATGGTCTCCATGAGCTAATAACGGCGCTGCGAGTTCATCGGTGTCCTCAGATTTCAATTCCGAGCACCGGATCAAAAGTTAGAAATTCCCGCTCATTCGTTCACTGAACGTACCCGAGCCAAACTTTGGAAATTGATTCCGGGCACACCGGGCCTCGGAATCAGGTGCCGTCAGAAACCGTGCTCTTGTAAAATTTCAAATAAAATTAAGAAAAAATTTCCCTTGAATTTTACGAGTCTTTAAATTACTCCCACCTCAGGGATTTACGTCCCCGTAAAGATACATCAGAAACTAGGGAAACAAATGAGGGTACTGAGAACGTATCTGAGCCTCCCGCTCCCATGTGCTCTCCTGGAGGTTCCCGTGCTGCCATCTGATGTGCACAAGAGGAATCGATCGCCCACGTAGGACCCGCTCCTGTTGATCCTCTATCTCCACCGGGACCTTCGTAAAAGTCACCCCATCGTCAACGTCAATCTCCCCATGGTCAATGATGTGCGTCGGGTCATGCACGTACCTCCTCAACTGAGATACGTGGAAGACATTGTGCACCCGGTGCAACTGAGGTGGTAGAGCCAGGCGATAAGCCACCTCGCCAATCCTGCTAAGGATCTGGAAGGGTCCGATGAATCGCGGAGATAACTTTCCGCCTCGGCCAAATCTCCGAATACCACGTCGAGGTGAGACCCGCAAGAAAACGTGGTCGCCATCCTCGAACTCCAGTGGCCTCTGCCTCCTGTCAGCTTATGACTTCTGCTGGCTCTGAGTTGTCCTCATCCGCTCCTGGATGACCTGGACCTTCTCTGTCGTGGCCTGGACCATCTCCGGTCCCACAAGTGCTGACTCCCCAGGTTTTGTCCAACACAAAGGAGATCTACAAGGTCGGCCGTACAATGCCTCGTACGGTGCCATACCGATGGTGGAGTGGTAGCTGTTGTTGTACGCAAACTCCACCAAGGGTAGGTGGTCCTCCCAGCTACGACCAAAGTCGAGGACACATGCACGGAGCATGTCCTCGAGAGTCTGAATGGTCCTCTCCGTCTGACCATCTGTCTGAGGGTGAAAGGCTGTGCTCAGACGTAGCTGCGTCCCAAACGCCTCCTGTAACCCCTTCCAAAGCCGGGAAGTAAAGAGAGCATCTCGATCGGAGACGATAGATGATGGAACATCGTGGAGCCGCACAATCTCCTGAACGTAGAGACGTCCCAATCTCTCCACTGAGCCTTGTTCTCTGATGGGTAAGAAGTGTGCCGACTTGGTGATTCAGTCAACAATCACCCAGATGGAGTCGTGACCTCTGGAAGTGCGTGGAAGTCCAGTCACGAAGTCCATAGATATCCCGTCCCACTTCCACTCCGGAACCTCCAAGGGCTGTACCAAGCCTGCTGGTACCTGATGCTCTACCCTCACCTGCTGGCAGGTGAGGCATCGAGAAACGAACTCTGCTACAGCCTTCTGCGAGAAGATATACCTGAGACTCTGATGATCAGAAAGACTGAAAAACGCTCGCCCATCAGGTAATGTCGCCATGTCTTCATAGCGAACACCACTGCTGCTAACTCCAGGTCATGGGTAGCGTAGTTTTGCTCATGCGGCCTCAACTGACATGATCCATAGGCGATCACTGCCCGCTCCTGCATCAGAACACATCCGAGTCCGGTCCCTGATGCATCGCAGTAAAATACGTACCCTACTCCCTCCTCAGGCAACCTCAAGATAGGTGCACTGGTTAATCTCTATCTCAGATCCTGGAAGCTCTGCTGACATTTGTCTAACCACACGAAGGTTTTCCCTTTCCTCCTTAACGTACGGCAAAGCTGCAAAGATTTCTCCTTTGCCTAAAAGTGAAATCCGGTCTCATCCCCTGGATGAACCACGTTCCTTGCCTAATACAGTCAATCCCATCAAGATTAGTTAATTCATGGCATGGATGACGTCGTAAGGCCTCGACGCTGCTACTAAGAGATCCAAACGTTACTCTCGCCTCCAAGGGTTGAGTCACATTGTCGGCATTAGTGTGTGGTCACTGGGTTTCCTCCAGTAAGAATCTCTCAAGTGAGGGTCAAGTCAACAGTTTTTAACCGGCACCTCTTAGTAAAAACAAACAAAAGATAGGAAAACAAAAGTCACGAAGGGAAGTATCTTTTATTACTTCAACTTAAAGTACAAGGACACAAGGCAACACAATCAACGAAGCTAGAGGCATTATGGGCAAAGACCTCTATGACTGGAGCTAGTCCGGAACTAGTCCACCCGCTTCCGGAGCTCCATGATCGTAAGCTTCAGCTGCCTGAAGCTGTGCTCTCCCCTGAGGTCGGGGTGGACCTCCTGGTTGTGGTGGTGGTAGAGCCTCAAAGCGTCGCCCACCACCTGCCGCTCGGTCAGCTCCTCTGCCTCGTCCTCCTGCTCCCTGCGGACCTCCACGGTCAAACCTCTGCCTCTGCCTAGGTGGTTCCCCAACCGTCTGCTGCTCCTCTGCATGGCTGGTCGGGCAGTCACGAGCCATGTGGCCTTGCCCGCCGCATGCATAGCACTTTCTTCCACTCGAAAGACTGGCTTCGCGCTGTATGCCCCGCACTGCTGAGCCAATGTCCTGAGATCGTCTGCCTGAAGGTCTGGTCTGCCTGGACCCCTAAGTCATCCGTCGATGGCCTGCTGCAGATGACTCTGCCACGTGCCGCCCTGCGGTGGGTCTCGGCGCTGGTGTAGGCTCAGCAAGGAAGCTCTCGATCAAAAGGGCCCGCTCCAGTACTCATGTTTGAGTCGATATGCTGAGGGAGATCAGCGATGCCCTGATCTCGTGTCTCAAACCCTGCTCGAAGGTCCGGGCCCGGAAGAATGGGTCTCGTACCATGTCGGTCGAGTAGTGCAAGAGATCAGTAAATCTCACCGAGTACTGAGCGACCGTCATGTTGCCCTGCCGCAGCTGAAGAAGCTCCTGGATACGCATCGCACGAAGGGTGGATGGGACGAACTCTGAGCGAAAGAGGCTCTCAATGTCCGTCCAAAGAAGAGATGCCTCATCGTGCACCTGGAGCATCAAGCTCCACCATCGTCCTGTTGCTGCGTGCAGTAGGCTCGCAGCGAGGATCACCATGAGGTCTACTGGTGTCCTCACTAGCCTAAACACACGTACCACTGCCTCCAGCCAGTCCTCGGCTGCCTGGGGATCCGTCTCCCCGCGAAACCTGGGTGGTCGCTGGCGCTGAAACTCATACAGTGCGCTGAGGCGACGTGCATCGTCCGCGGCTGGTGCTGGAAGCATCGGTGGCTCGACGGGTAGAGCTACCGCCGGTGCCACTGCTGAAAAAGGGCCCTGCACCGAAGCCTCGTCGCTCGGTGGGCTGTCGTCACACTCGACTCTCGGAACCCTAGCTGGCTGCCGTCGTGGGGCCATCCTGAAAAGGAACAGGTGCGCCATGGTCAAACAGTATACCTGGTGAACTGACACAAAGTAATCACAAAGAAAACATTGAAACACACACACAATCAATGTTTTCGTGCATTAAGTCGGAAATCAGAAGTCAGGGTCCTGGTGTACGGATACGTCGGCCGCTGCACCAACACTGGACTCCCTGGACTGATAACCACACTCAATACACTAAACATTATTGCTTCACATAGAAAAGATCAGAGTTCGCGGTAGAACCGAACTCCTCTGATACCAATTTGTCACGACCCGCCCTCGGGGTCCGTGTCATGACTACCCCAAGCCCGCCTTCTATAGGCCAGGGGCTGGCGACTAGCACCAGGGCATAAATCCCAACAAAAAGGGAAGGCATTGCCTTTGAAAAGTAAACAAGCACCATAGAGAAAGCAAGCGTAAAAGTAAATGGGCCAGTATACAAACCCAATCTGAAATTAAAGTACAACTTGAAAAGGAAAATAGCAACTATAAAGTAAAAGACGCTACACCGATCTGTCCACTGGAAATCCCACCTGAAGGGTGGGTACAGATAGCTCCACTGCTCCTCGGGTCCCGCCGTCCGCTCCGAGCATGTCCCGCCCAGTGGTCCACCTCCAGGTACCGTCCTGCTCTGCAAGCCTCAGCCAAGATCAGCGTTGTCCGTCGTCTCCAACCAACACAACGTAGTGCGGGCATAGCCCGTGCAGGGGTGAGTATATGTTACTCAGTAGGGACCCCGAGACCCTTGAAGGTCTTTCAAAATCCACAAAGGATAAACCGAAAAGAAAGGTACAATCACGAAGTATCAACCGACACTGCTTAGGTATATGCCCATACATATACCTAAGTCATCAATTTCAAATACGCTCCAACCTCTGAGCCCAAGTACAACTCAGTCCACACAGGAAAGTAAACGTATTCCACACAGGAAAGCAAAACGTAATCCACACAGGATAGCACAACACAATCCACACAGGAAAGCAACAGGATTCAGCTCACACAGGTATAGTTCCTCAAAGGATGATAAAGATGATCTCTGATCCATCTAAGTCATCGGACCCATGAAGTATCGATAGGTAACTAACCCCCGCAAAGACCCACACAGGATCGGGCCCACACAGGACTTGTAGGTGCTTGTTCACACAGGACCGCTGAGCGCAAAGACCCACACAGGATTGGACCCACATAGGATCGGGCCCACACAGGACCTGTAGCACTGATCCACGTAGGATCGCTGAGTGCTGTAGTCGTCGTCGTCGAATCCACATAGGACCTCTGTACTGTCGTCGTCGCAGTCACAGTAGCAGTAGCAGTAGCAGTCATAGTCACAACCAGCACTAGGGTTCCCGCACACAGCAAGCTCGTT
The DNA here is from genome assembly GCA_963277665.1 of Viscum album. NCBI lineage: Eukaryota > Viridiplantae > Streptophyta > Magnoliopsida > Santalales > Viscaceae > Viscum > Viscum album. Next base: position 1,065,857,449 of record OY728140.1, read on the forward strand.
CGGAGGGTCCGCTCCACGAGCCGAGAGGCTAATACATCAACTGTCACAAAGTCCAGAGTTAATGTATCCAAAAGTTCTGTATCGTCAACAGGAACTCAATGCAACAGACGGCGCGTCGATCGAACGCCCGGTCTGAGAGTTATTGGCTTTTTTATCCCAGGGGCCCGGTTGGTTTTTAAGGCAAAACCAACCCAACCGTACTCCACCTACGTCCAAACCTCGGGCGGAGTATGCCAAAATATCCGTCTCACTAATAGGAACACAACAGAGCTGACGGCACGTCTATTGGACGTCCGTAGCTCAAGATATGAGTGTTTCCGCTCCGAAGGCCCGGTTGGTTTCGTGTACGAACCAACCCGGCTGAACTCAAAGTGTTCCGAAACCCTGAGTGTAATATACCGATACGACCGCCTCGATCCAAGGATCGCGTTTCCGCGGACGGTTCTTCAATAGGAGGTCCGTAGCTCATGTTATGAGCAAAAGACCGAAGTCGTCTCGAAAACGGGGGGTCCGGGTCCGGGCCGACCCGACCCGACCCCCCCTGGGTCGGCCCGAACCGGGTCGACCCGACCCGGGTCCGCCCCGGCCCGGACGGCGACGGTCCGGCGCGGCGGCACGGGCCAGCGCGGCGGCACGGTCCGGCGCGGCGGCGCGGCCCGACCGGCGGCGGCGCGGCCTGACGCCGCACGGTGCCACGCGCGGGGGGCTAAGCCCCCGTTGCTTCATTTTGGCGGCGCGGCTTTTAGCCGCGCCTTTGGAGAATCGGCCCCCCTCATGGGGGCCTGCTTTGTGGGAAACGGGGGGGCCGCCTTCCCCCCTTAAAGAAACCGCCCCCCCTCATAAATGGGGGGGAATTTGACCTGGCCGGGGGAATTTAATTCCCCCGGTCTTTCTCCTTCCGGCCGGCCCACCTGGCCGGCTGGTTTTTCTTCAACGGGACCGGCAAACCGGTCCCCTTTCCGGCTTCCGACGCCGGCGGCCCGGCGAGCCGCCGGTCCTCTCGTCCCACCACGGCCCGGAACCGGCCGTGGTGTTCGTCGTCCGGCGCTGTGCGACGACACCACACCCTACCGCCACGGCCCCGCTCCGGCCGCGGCGCCTTCAGTTCCCTTCGACGTGGCGCGACGGCGTCGCGTTCATGGTAATCCTTCCTCGGTGCGACGTGACGGCGTCGCGTAAATAAGTCGGGCGATTCCCGCGTGGTGCGACGACACCACGCCTTCTCGTTCATCCACAAGATTATATAAATAACCAAGAACAAAGGAGGGGGAATTCGGCCGTGTTTGTGCGGTCTGAGCCCCCTCTCGTTAGATGATAACTCTTAAATATTTAATCACTAGATTATCATTCTTGAACCAAGAATGAGAGTAATGAAATAAACCACAACAAACCCCTACCTTGGTTTCAAGTTCGATGATCGTCAACGACCCGCGGAAGACAACGTCGCGGAGGTCGGGTGTCGCGGTAATCATTCGTCAAATCAGTTGACGAAGAGGTACGTCTGAAGAGGTACGTCGTTGGAGGATCTTCGTAAGATGACGAAGGAAGTCCGTGGAGGAAGCGGAATTCCCTTTCGTTGACATGGAAGGCGTCATCAATCTTCGGATACAATCGGCTATGAAGAAGAGAGGAGCGGCGTTCTTCATCGGAGCTCGAAGGTTCTTCGCGTTCTTCTTCAAGCTTGAAGAAGAAGAAGAAGGAGAATGAGAAGGAGAAGGCTTCAAAACTCTCAAGAGTCTAGAGAATTCTAACCAAATAAAATATGCTAAGAGCTTATTTTATTTACTCAACCAAACCTTTTTGAATTTCAAAGGTTTGAAAAAGTTTAAACAAATCAACCCCATTAATAAGCTAAGTTGTCAACTTCAATTAAAAGGGGAGTTAAGGGAGTTTTGAGAGGAGATAGAAAGTTGGGTTTTGTGTGGGCCCCACCACACTTAATCTTCCCAAGGGAGGTTAAGTGGATGTGGGTCCCACCTTTAACTTCCTTTGAGAGGAGTTAACCAACAAGTAAGAAAAATAAAAAGTGTTCCACATTTTTATTTAACTTCTTATAATTCTCCCAAAAACTAACTTTCGTCACGCAATAAACGCAAATTCGGAAAAGGTCTCCGTAAGCGGATAACGGCGCTGCGAGTTCATCGGTGTCCTCGGATTTCAATTCTGAGCACCGGATCAAAAGTTAGAAATTCCTGCTCGTTCGTTCACTGAACCTACCCGAGCCAAACTTCGTAAATTGATTCCGGGCACACCGGGCCTCGGAATCAGGTGCCGTCAGAAACTGTGCTCTTGTAAAATTCCAAAGAAAATTAAGAAAAAATTTCCATTGATTTTTACGGGTCTTTACACACTACCTTTCATTAAAACTTCATACGGTCTATATATAAATTTCTTCCCCCAAAACATGAGCTTTCAATGAAATCATAATTTTTTCAATGAATATAAAATCATTTTTTTTGAATTTTATTGAACTATTCGGTGACATAATTTTTATTTCTTTATTTGATAATGTTTAGGGGTTGAACTTTTTATGGAACATTCTCTTTTTTATTTCATAACTTTCGAGGATGTCTTATGGTGAATTTATAGTACTATCAATATAATTATAATTTCTTAAATTTTTATGTGAATTTATTAATTTTTTGTTTAGTTCATTTTTATGAAATTTATCTATGTGTTATAAATTATATATTTGTTAAAATTTCATAAATATCCACAATGTTTCATATTTATTCATCTATATCCATTTACTATTGATTTTACATGTCATAAACAAGGAAAATAATATTTTATATCATAAATGTTTTTACAAAATGGGTTTTATAATTTTAAATCTAATTTCCCAAATTAAATATTATATACATATTGCAATATTATAAAATGTTACAAGTATATATATATATATATATATATCTAATGTTTTTATATATTAAATACTAATATATTTATATTTGATATATTTATTCAATAGAAATTTAAATAAAATTTTGTACCTATATTTTTAACTAAATATAAAAAACCAGTAAAAAGAAGTAGAAAGTAACATTTTTTACAATGAAAATTTGATATATTTATTTTATCATGATAAATGAAATAATTAAATTAAAAAACATAATTATATTATATAGGGAAAATAAAACATGGAAATGTATGGGAGGTACTAAAAGTGGAAGGATGCACTTCAGGGTGATTCATATTGAAAAAATCAAAACATATAATTGGAACTATAAATTATTAAAATAATAAGAAAATAAGAAAATATTATTTAAATGGAAAAAATATTGTGGTAATGAATTAATTACATTGTGAGTTACATAATTCGTTATCATTCAATACAGATATTTATGAATTTAAAAATAGTATGTTTTGATGTAAAATGTAGACACTATTCATAGATAATAAATTGAAATATGGACACCATAAATGATATAATGGTGTGGTATCTAGGTGATAGACTATAGTGAACATCAATTTTATTTAAAATTTTAAAATCCAATTACAACATTGATTTTCAGTGTCCATAATTCTCAATATATACAACTAGAGTTATCCATTGTAATTAGTGAGTGGTGTCATAAATTCCATATCATCACAATGAACCCTTTATTTGTTGGGTATTTCCATATGTATTATATTCCAAGTGACCATTATTCTTCTCCTCTAATCCGAAAACAAAAATACATTGAGTGATATAACATTTTATGTTATTCCATAAAACACATTATTTTTTATCTGTTTTGGAATTATCATTTTAGTGGATTTAATATGTAAATATTATTAATTATCCACAAAAATATAATAACAAGACTGATGAATCATAAATGGTGAACTAAATAATATTTATCATAAAAAATTCTCTATTATATCAGGTAATAAATTACTATTACTGTTTTTTGGAATGTTTTTTTTGGATGTTGAGATTTATGATGTTGTATGTATTAATTATCATTATATTTGTTTTGTTGTTAGGGTTTATTTGTTATTCCTATATGATTGGGATTCATATGATACAATATATAAGTTATCTAATTTATTATTGGAAATTATTTCTAATATCATGTACGATATTATGTATATATCATAGTCATAAATAAAAAACAACATAACATGTTTAATGTCAAATAAAAAATTAGATTATCCAATATTATGTAATTTTAATGATACGTTGAATGGTAATATTATAGAGATATCAAATATTTTTATTGATATTATATTTATATTGTCTTTAAATATCTATTTATTTGAGTTATAAAATTACACTCAAAATGGTTCTTGTTATCCAGGCAATATTATTATGTTTGTAATGAGGTAAATGATTTATTTTTGATATAATCACAGAATCATAGTTCAATAAATTTTATTGGCATTAAATATATGAAATAATGAAAAAATAGGACAATGAATTTGGGGATTACATGATAATATAAAATATACTAATAATTAATGATATTATTTAACACATGATTTATATTTAATATGATTATTATCATTGAGTAATGGTTAATAACTGGTTTGAATGTAATATCATTATTTATACTCTTGTTATAATGGTTTCAGTGTAATTATAGTGTCTGTTGTTATTATTGGGTATGGTGAGTTTAAAGAATGTTATATTATAGGTATAGGTATGTTGGGAAATTTTATGGGAATATATATATATATATATATATATATATATCCTTTAGTGGAAAATTATAGAGCTTATAATCATGGGTTGTGTGGTTGTGGCTATGATGGAAGTATATATATTATAGGGGGAGTTTTTAGATTCATGGTGAAATAAAACCTATTGTAATATGCTAAAAAATGAAATATGGAAAACATAAAAAAGAATTAATTATTTTATGTGGTAAACATCAATGCATTTTATGGTTCTCAAAGTGAATTTGTAATAATTAAAATTAAAATTTTGAAATCACCAGAGAACGTATTGTCTTAGAAGTTATAATTTATCATCATAATGATTATACCATAGCTGGTAAATGATAAATTTAAAAATAGAAAATGATGTTGTTAAATGGGTAATTTTGGAGGTTTGTTTTGAAATTTTTTTGTGGGAATATTTGCAGATTTCTACCTTACTAAATTCTAGTTATGATTATTGTGATATAATGTATGTATAATGAAAGATATTAACGACTTATTATGGAAATTGGGAGTCTATTTTAGAAATACCTTGTGTGGGATTGCAAAACACATTTTTTAAAGTATGATTAAGACAAAAATCTATTTTTACTATATCCACAGTAACCCCAAATAATTTGGGTTTTGTTATTTTCCCTATAATCTATGATGGATAAGGAACAAATGAATAACTACTTTTGCTTCACTACACTCCCTTCCAAAGGAGTTCTGGGTTCTGATGGACCATAATACAACTAAGAGTATATATTGTAATGGATTAATGTTGATTATGTGATATGATATAAAACACTATTATGTAGATGAGATGTGGAGCTTCATTATAATTTTTGATAAAGTGGTAAATTATTTTCATTTCATACCCACGTTCCTCCAATGCATGAATGCAATTTTTGATGCTACACATATGTTTATAAGTTGATTAAAGGTCTTTAAAAACATTTTTGGATTGATTTAATGATTAATTTTATGTTTATAGAGTTATTCATTATTTTGGTTTTGTGTTTTATTAACTATATTTTTATCAGTTAGTCGGTAATTTAGGTGATCAGGTGGACATATGGTAGAATACAATGTTTGTGCGGTCACTATTACTTTTGATCCATTATATAGATCCTTCATATGAACACCCACTTGTAATACACCATTGGTTAAATATAATGTTTGATCAATCATGTGCTCATAGGGATAATCAAGTTATTTATGTGTCCAATCATGTTGTTCATATAGTAAACCAATATAGTTAGTGAGTTATTGATGTATTTGATATTCATTATTGATCCAAGAAATGGTAGCTTCATATGATATTATTTTTACATAGTTGATAAATTTAATAGGCAATTTAATAATGATCCTACTATTTGAATTTATGAGATTCTAGAGTTTTTATATTATTATTAAATAAAAAATTATTTTTCTATATTTCTTCTAAGATGTTTAATATATAAAATCAAAAATGTAATTTAAGATATTCCTTCTAATATTTCAATAATTGTGATAAATGTTATCCTTTATTTTCATTACTAGAAAATTAATTTAATTTTATTAAGATGTTCTCAAAACAATGTCTCTTTTTTATGAATTTCCAAATATTAAATATGCAATCTAAATTGGATTATACCTTGATTTTGTATGATTATATAATAACATTCATCAATTATGAAGTGATTAATTAAGAGTTCATTGATTATGAGTGTACATTTTTTACATCTATTTGATGTTATGTTGAGTTACAAGTCATTTCATGGTCCAAAATATACATAAGATTATTTTTTAAATTATTTAATATAATATGATGATTATATATATTGTGGGAATCCATAATTTTATTTTTTTCTTTGAATTAGTCTTAATTTTGATTTGATTATAGAAGAATTTTTAATTTGTTTTGGTTGATATATCTATCAATAATAAAGGTATAAATAGAATTATGTTTTAGATATAAAGTTATTAAATATAAGTAATACTACTGATATTATGGTCTACGTTCTAAATCATACCCAAATGTAGGAAAAATATATTTTTTAGTTTGTGTTCCGGTTATATAAGACACAATAATACAATATTAGAAATTTTTCTACAAGAATTAAATTAATTCATATTTAAAAGGTTTTTCTAAAATTAGGAAATCTAAAAAGAATAATTTGTGATATAAAATAAAAATTTAATAATAAATAAAAAATATAAAGTGAGTTATTAATGAAGATGTTTATTGATAATTGTATTAATTTAATTAATATTAATCTATTAGTCATAAAATCAAAAAGTAAAAATTTGGGTAGCTATTCAACTTTTATTCTACTAATGTGATAATTTTCACGAAACATTATGAAGTCTCATTAATAAATAATTACATAGTCTAATGATGAATAAATCAAACTATCAAAATGATAATTCTCATCTTGGTTACATATCTATTATAATGTTAGCATGAAATCAGATAGTCCATGGTGGCTCTACATTATGATAGTGTGAATCTATAACATCATTATAGAAATGTGATTTATTTTTGTTTATAGTTTTCAATACATGGATAGTGACACAAACCAACCATGAAGATGATTAGAGAAAATATAATGTCGGAAAACATTTCAAAAATACATATGATCATATGTAATTTTTTTTATTAAACATGAGAATGGTTAATACTCTCTAAAGGTTTAATCGAACTCTAACAGGATTCAAGGGTTGATATAAATAATAATAAAATGTAAAAATATATCTCATCGAATTAATCTAACCCCCCATTATAGTGGTGTAATTCAATTCGTGGAAATTAAATTAGTTTATATAATGGTTACATTGTTAGTTAGTCTCTTTTTATAAGAATAGATATTCAATATTACAGGAACTACAATAAAGTATAAATTTTAAATAAAAAAATATCCTAGTTAGATGAACATGATATAGTTATATCATCTATCACTTATCCTATGAGTTATAGATGTTGTTGTACTATGTTTTCAACCATTCGAAATAAATAATACAATGAACCTAGAATTAAATGAAATGTGTTAAATTTTTGAATTTGATAAAAAAATTTCCATAAATCCTTGAGAGATATTTTTCTCATGAATATAATGGGACTTTGAACTTTTAAGGAATTTTATGAAATCATATAATATTTCCTTGAAGAGAATGTGAATATACAAAAGGATAAATATATAATCTAGAGAAGAATGTTAACAATAATCATTAAGGTAACAGAATTGAATTAATAAGGTATGTATGAATAGGTAATTTATTTTTAAGTATTATTTATGTAGTTTTTAAAAAAACAAAGAACACAAAATATTCAATATCTTCATTTTGAATTTTCTAAAAAATATGGATATTAAAATATCAGGAATATAATATATAATAGATCATTCATATTTTGAGATTCCAAATATCCTCATAGATTATGAAATGTAAAAAATAAAACAAGAAATAATTATATAAAGGATGCATTTTCATTTGAGTACAAAATTAATATTCATGTTAATAATTTGGATTCAAGTGAATTTTAAAATAAAGAAGATGGTAGAAAAAATCAAATAATCACATTTCATATTGTAAGGAAATTTGACAAGGTTTGGAAGAAGATAAAAGGATTCATTATACTTTAATCTTAAAAAATAATATCACTGGGAACTATTCCATTGAAAATCCAAATGAGTGGGAACACTATTCTAATTTTGATTAATATGGTAAAAAATATGAAAATAAAAGGAATAAATGTTCGAAATAACCATAAAATGTGTTAAGATTCATTAAGATATATTATAGTGACAAGAAAATTTGTTTTCTGAGTGAATAAAAATATGGGGGTACTCATAATGAATTAAAACTGAATGTGAGATAGGTTAAAAAATTTCCAATTTAATCAAACATGATGATAATTTATTTTATATTTTAGGAAATATATAAGATGGGTCATAAAAATATAACCTACAAGACAAATTTATGGATAAATTGGAATCCGTCATTGAAAAAAAATACAATATTAAAGAATGAATTGAAAAATTTGGTAAAATATAATTAAAAAATCATTACTAAAAACAATGAGTTTTAAATTAATTATTAAAATTTTGTGATTGAAAGGATTTGACTAGAACAAATAATTATTGATTCATTTTCATATCATACATAAACATAAATTCTCTCTTCCATCTTCAAAGGGATTATCCATTATGGTTACACATGGAATATCCATTACTGTATATTTTGATAATCTATTATGATAAAACTAACTTGTTGACTCTATTATTTTACCCAATTCATTAGATATCTAAAAAAATTTCACCCACCCTTGGGTTATCATGGAACTACCCACCACCATAATAATGTGAAACATTATTAAAAGGACCATAACAGATAAATATTTTATAAAATACATTCCTGAGGATTTTAAATTTCAAATTTTCAAATATAAATTAATTTTTAAGAATTGACACACTTATATATAGAAAAATTTTAAAAATGTATAAACTAGTAATGAAAACATTAAAAAATAAGGCATTATTAAAGTATAAAAATATACGTCTATTGTATAATTAAAAAAATTTCTTTTATAAAAACATTACTAACATGAAAACTGGGTTTTCTTAAAGTAAAATTGAAGTCCCATCAAAATTTCATATAATTGATGTTAGAACAAATCCAAGAATGTAATATGTATATTTACTATAGATAAAATTTATTCAGTATAATGTAGTCATATTAAATTAATAAATATTCTTTTTTTGACATAATCAATGATGTAGATGGTTTACTCAAAGAATGAAAATCAGGATAATAATTCACATTCATTACATGTTGAAGAATTTTGATCATGTACATATTATCCTAGATAATCAAAATATATATAATAATTAGTCAATTAAAAAACCTTTACACAAAAGTTTTTATTAACACCTCATCAATTTTATTAATAAAAATTTCATTTAGTTGTAATTATCTAAATCATCATTCTCAGAGAATTCCTTAGAAGGAGTTATGGTTAGTTCCCTAGAGTATAATTATAGGAGTTCTTTTCAATTAGAAGAAAATGTCTAGTATTGAATTAAATAGTATTAATATACTACGAGAACGTTAAATATTCAACAATAACATATTTTTATCATGGTTTTAGGATGATTCATCAATGAAAACATTAATGATAAGTTTCTAGATTGTTGTTTGCTTTTGTTTTGGCCATCACAAACTAGATTTGTTTTTTTAATATTAGTTATAAAAAAATTCTATAAGATTTTAGAAGTTCTAAAATAAATTTTAAAATATAGTTAAACAATAATAATAATTCTATTAGCATCCTTTGTTATATTAATGAAAAATTAAATATCATCATTCACGAAGGCATCGAATCGTCATTACACAAATAATGTTTTCAATTTTCATTATAAAATGATAAGATAAGAGTCTAGTTATGTATATTAAATTAAAACAATGAAATTATAGTATACATAGGGTATTGGAGATGTCATTAGTATTTTTGTGGGTGGGGATATGATATGGTATAAAGGAAGAAATAAATATATAATTTAAAAGTGAAATTAGGAGGGTATTACATCTTGAATATCTTCTCCTTGAGAACATACTTAGGGAACATATATTTGGTCATATCAAAAGAACAACTAGTATTAGATATGGTGAAGTGTATTAGTAAGGTAATTGAGAATAATTAATTCATGATTAAAATATTATAATTTATGAGTAGAATATGTGGTGAGGGGTGATATTATTGGGAGAGGAGAGGTGTTTTGATTATTTTGTCCATTTGTTTTTTATTCGGATGATGAAAATAAATAGTGTTTATTATTATGATTAATTATTGTACCTATTTAATGTGATTTAAAAAAAGGGTTATTATTTATTCCATATATCACCTATAAAAAATGATTACATTTTTTAATTATGATGTTAAATACAAAAAATTATCCACCTTCACAATTGAAAAAAAAATCAACAATTTTAGAAAAACTGGAAAAAATAACCCTTCACTTTTTTTGATGTACTTATTTCAAAAACAGACTAAATTTGTGGAATTTATTTTTTAATTATGTGAATTTTTACTTTAATTAAATATAAATAGTTTTTTAAAAAAATACTAATTTTAATATTATATCAAATTTTATGACACATTGACAAATTAAGTATGGTCTCACTAAGTTATATTATAATTATATTGCTACGAATTAATAATTAATAAATTTATTTTATTTATATAAATTTTTTAATAAATCATTATATTAATCAAAAAATTTAAAATAAAGACAGATGTTTTAAAAAAATACCGACACTCAATTTATAATTTTTGAAACATTTCATTACTTATTCCATGATATAAATATATCATATAATCACCTATGAGACACTGTATTTTATATATAATTTATTAGGTGTAGTTATTATTGTAATATCCATATAACTATTCATAATAATGAAATTACTATTCCAATAATGAGGTTTATATTCCATTAGTATACATTTCATAATTTCAAAAAATAACTCATAATTTATTATATATTAATAATGGATTTAGCTATATACTTTTGGACTGAAAAAGTATTCTCTACATACCTATATTGTTAAATAACCCATATTTGAATAATTAATCTGTGAAATTTTATTCAATTTTTAAACTATTACAAATACATTTCCATCATAAAATACTCATATTTCTATGTTACATCTTCCACCATGTGGTTTCTCTACGGAAACTTAACATAGTGAATTGCCTTATTCTAAAATTCATACTCTCTATAATCTAAAATCAGAAGAGTGTTTTCTTTATATAAAATGATATCTTCTAACTGAAAAAGCATATGTTAAAAAACATGAGAGGAATATATTATATATTTTTATAACCAGGAAGCAAGAAAAAAGTATACATATGAAAAAATCATTCAAAATCCACTCGGTATGAAATTTCTCTAACATTATCTAGGATTTCATTGGTTCAAATTGAAACCTATACTAAGATTCCCCTTCATACAACAATACATTACATGTTTCCATGTAGAAAAATTGGAAATTAAATTATGACCTACCCTGAAAGAAAGATCCTTAGAATTTTTATCTGCATAATGTTTATGCATGATTTGAGTTATCCTCATGGGAAACTAACCCATATAATTGTTCTCTACAATTTCTATTAATAATTCTAGTCCCATGTATATTAAATCACCAACATCATCCATAAATGATGGACTTTAACAACACTTTCTATATATTTCTTCAATAGGAACAATCTATTTTCTAGAATGAATACTATTATTTTTAAAAAAATTAACCAAAGAATGAATCCATCCCAACTTCCCTAGTAATCCATTGATCAAGGTAAAAGAATATCCTCCAATGTCAAAAATTTTCTCTATAACTATCCATCATATTGATGATTAAACTTACTGTTGAGATTAAATCCAATTCTTAATGACTAATTAAGAACTTTCCAAAATATAGAAGTGAATGTTGGATCATGATCAAATAAAATGGAGAGAGAAACTCAATGTAATCATACTATATCTTCAAGATATAGTCAATATATTTCTTTTATAGAAGGAGTGTCTTGAATATGAAAAATATTTTCTATATTTATTAATTGATCATCAACAACCCATATCCCTTTAATCCATTTTCTTGTATTTTCTTAAACCCACTTTGTTGTTTAGTAGGAACCACACATAAAAAAACCAAAATACAACATGAATACATCTTTCAACCACAGCAAAAAGCAATCAGCGGGAAACCAAATTCAAAATTTAAATAGACAGTACAAAAATCAACCCAAATAAATGAATTAAAAATTTGATAAGTGAACCTTGAACTGGGAACCTCAAACCACCATGGTCCGGAAGCCATCACCATCTTCGATATTAGGCACCTCATGTAAACATCCCTCACACAATCCTTCCCATAAATAAACCCCATTTTCACTATCTCTTCCCAGACAACACATGATAGTAGCCTCAAAAAATCTCATAGGCAAACAAAATCTATATGTAATGGCAAATAAAACATCAAACTAGGCCAACCAATCATAGAAAGTTAATACAAGAATCAACTAAACAAAACCAACAATAGAAATCTTTCGTTGTCACTGATCATTGAGGCCTCAAAGAAGTGCCTCAATAGACATGAATAACCAACTCAACAGTGATCCAAAATATATAAAAATGTTATATTCTGCCAAGAACACCAACAACCGCTCAAACCCACATCCCATGAAACATTGTTAAACCACGAATAACTCCGTCTTGGAGAAGAGAAGTGGAGTCCTAGAGAAAGAGAAGAGTAAAGATTGAATGAATGCCTCAACAGAATAAATCGATCGTATAAAAGACCATTGATATATAGCTCAGATCCATCATGAAAAAATATAAAATATAAGATAAAAACAGCAAGCTGAATCTGAAATCTAGGAATCTATTTTCCTCATCACGTATGAAACACCGAAACCTCCCACCTCATGGAAATTGCTATCACAATCCAAATACTGAAACAACTCTAGCACAAGATAAAGGCCACATATCTATAATTCCCAAATCCTAGTGATCTGAAATAGAAATCCAAATATCATAAATGAATCACTCAGAACAAAATGATATCGTGAAAGAGAAAGCACAAAGCCAGAAAGGAAAACCAGATAGGATAAAACTAGAACGGAGATGCCTTCATCACTACCAACCTAAAGAGACCTGTAGTAGTTGTTATTCTTCTTTACATATTGGAAATTTTAACATATCATGGTTAGGTTTACAATACATATTTTCATTCAATCCCACCAGTAATACTCCCATAGGTCTCATTACATCATACTGCTTCCACGATGATCTATATATTGAGAACAATCTGCTTCACATAATAACTTTTTATTCAATTGTGGTCTACAAGGAACAGATAATATCTTCGAAAATATAAAAACACAATATTTTCAATGCTATATTATAGAATCATCCCAATTTTTTAAAATGTTTTCTTTTTAATAACTCATGGTCTTCCTTATGCACATTCTAAATTATGTATTAGATGGATCATTTCACTGAAACCTGATTCAAAATAAATAATATTTCAAAACCAAAAAAAATCTATTTAATATGTTATCAAATCATAAGACAAATAATTGTTTTCCAAATTTATCATGGTTAATATAGTATTAATTTATTTACTCAAAGAATCTGATATTTTTTTCTATTATTATTTTTTTGTAATTGATCATGAAATCATCAAATTTTATCATTTTAACCGTCTTCTCTAAGTCATGATAAATTCTATTCCAGTGAATGTATAATAAATGAAATTTTTATTGTATATAATTCATTATTTTCTACATAATGATAATGTATCAATATTTTTGAAGGAAACCCCATCATTGATAATTCAAAATCATGTGTGGGATAATTTACATCATGAGGTTTCAGTTTTCAGAATACATATGTAATTACCAAATCATTCTATTTTAGAATTCCACCAATTCCCTTTAATGAAACATCAATATAGATGAAAAACTCTAAACTTATGGAAGGAATGAGAAGTTATTATCGTTATCCAATCTTATTTTGAGTTCACAATAACAATTTGATTTATGACCCAACATCTATTGATGTATTATTATATTGTTTCACCACATATTTCTTTTCATAGTCTGGCTACTTCTGACCAATATAGTTTCACTTTGGTCACTTGTTTGTATAATGTACGATATCATTACATTTAAAAAAATTAAATTTATATATATTATAGTTATTCTTACCAATATAATGATTTTTTCCATATTAATTAGATTCATTATTCCCAAAAGTAACACATCAAAAATACATACCATACATCAAAGATAACTAACCTGTGTGTTTTTTAAGACATTTTTAAAAAATTAAAACATAATTTTTTTACCATCATACATCATTAATACATTATTTACTTTTTCCTTACACTATGAATAAATTGTTTTATTGATATTAAATGAATACATGATAATAAGAAAACTCAATATCAACCACACCCATCATCAAACATGTTTTTTGTAACATTGGAATTCATGTAAAACCAATTCCGTTTGATATATTTTCTTTAATATTGTATTAAAACAATTTATTTTACTATAATTATACATGATAAAACTTGGATCCTACTATAAAAATGATGTGTATTTTTCATTGTATGAATCCAATAAATTCTCAACCTCTCTGAATTCCTTGAATTTTTATCCATCATATATTGAATCACAGTAGGAAAATATTTATCAATGAATGTATTTTTTATGTTATCCCATTACGGTTCATCAATCTCTTCATTATTTGTTATATTGGTGACCATTTACCCCCATTTTTCATCCTGATAATCAAAATGGTAAAAATTGATACTATATTGTTGATGTTTTGAAAACTAGATGACATCAAAGTTATTATATATTGATTTAATCCATCCATCTGCAACCAATTTGTTAGAAGATCCACTAATAGAAGGTTGGTTTTCCCTTATAAAATGTTCCACCGTGGACATATTCCTCTATTGATGAAATAGATGATATTTAGTAGGGATATGTCATCTATTTATATCTTATATAAACCGATCCATTACTATCAAAAATAGCTTCATTCCATTTTCCACCATTTTAGATTTTATATTAGGAAGGATTGAATCCTCTCATTTCCTCCTTACATTAGCTTCCTTGTCTCATATATGGAATTTTTTTGAAGATATATATATTAGATGAAGAAATATGGTAATAAAACATTTCTATATAATGTAAACATAATGATAAAATTTAAATATTTTTTGTTATTATACTAAAAATATCCATACCCCTAATGTAATATAAACCTTTCCATGATGACAACTACAATGACCCGACCTTATAAATGAAATAATCTATTTAATTCAAATAAAATTAACATTCATACATTCACAATGATCATTTAGGTTTAGAGTTATAAATCATTAGGTTATATACTCATACATTGAAACTCATATATTACAATTCTGAAGATTGTACCCAATATCCGTATGTAAAAATATGTTAATATCAAAATAAATTGTGATCAATTTCCATAAGAAAACATAACCACGTTGAACTTGAATTATTCCATTTCATTACCCATACATAATGCTGTTAGTTTTTTAAATTTTTTATCAATAAAAAATTCACTATATGGGACATAGAAAAGATGAAATATATTTTTAGTCCATGAATTAATATACTATCATAATTATATAAAGTTTTACACATAAAGTATATGGTATTTATCTGACATTGTGAAATAATAAGTTTCCAGAAAATGATATAAATAATACAAAAATCATAAAAGGTAAATTTCCACCTCATTTTCATATCACACTAAAACATAAGGTATATCTAATGGATAAAAAGGGTGTAACCATCATGGTTACATGATCAGTAACTATAACATTATATTCACTTATTCTCTTAAGAGAAACCCAATCAGCTAACAATGACCCTTTAAACAATGCATTAGAAATATATAACTTTCTCACCCACCCATGGTTTTTTCCTTGAACCACCCTTCTTGATAAATAATTATCATGAAGCCTAGTATAATCAAAACATGTCAATATTTCATACAAGAATCATTCTTGATGGAATTAAATTTTCTATTTTCAAATCACATTTCATTTTTACATGTCTCAAACGTATATATGAAATAATTTTATTTGAATATATAATTGATAACCTTTACTGGAAACATCAGATAAATAAGCTATCATGAAATATATAAAATCCACTACCATTGTATATGTAAAAATCATTTCAATAATAAAAGTAGTTGAACATTGAAAATAGGTTTATATTTTAAACAATATCCCTTTTAAAAAAAATTATTCAATTGAGAAATAGTTAAATAAATAGAATATTAATATTTATCTACATTGGAATAATACAATAAAATATCATTTCATTAATAATATTATTGTGACATAATCAATTAATAAGAAGGATAAGCCAAATAATAGAAATTATGTTATGAAAGCACATACCAAATGTCTGAAAGCATTATGCAGTTCTAATAAATGTAATAGATATTAAAATTGTATTAATTATTAACTTAATTCCAACCCATTTACAAAAATATATTCCATATTACAATTTTATTATCTTAAATTATGACTATTTCAATGAGTTAAAAATAAGAGAATCAATATTCCAGGAGTGTTTATTTAATGTTTCTATGGTTGATTCCCTTAATTATAATTATGGGAGTTCTTTTCAAATTGATGAAAAACTCAATAATTGAAAATATAATTAATTAATATTTTTCTATTATCACAAATTATCCAATTTTTCATCTTTTTTCTATAAAATCAATGATCTAGGATCCACTGAGAAGTTCCTCATTCGTTATTGGCCACATGGCCCCTACCACATCTCTCCAAATACTATAGGGTGAATAATAGTATTAATGGGATAGGGTTTTTCATTTGGAACAATATTTCCTCATTACCATATTGAAACATAGAAGATAAATAAAATAAAATGTAAATTTGGAAATAAATATAAATATATGGAACAACATTATCAGACATGAATAATAAACAACATAAGAAATTGATAATAATAGACTTTAACTTGACTGTAAATCATATATAAAATATTATGAAACATGTCATTTCTCTAAAAAATATCACATGGTTATAATGAAGTATACAATTTAGGTTATAAAATTTCATCCAAAATATCCAAAAACTATCCCTAGTATAACGAGCTATAGCTCTTCTATATCTTACCAAGCTTCATCCTAATGCAAGATATCATAGTCAGGTGTCCAAATAGGGATGCTTCCCTTTATCATCACCTACATACATGTTATCATCTCAGGTACCATTCACTGAATTAAAATGGAGTGATCTAAATATTGGTAGGGAACCAAAAACGGTGTAAATAACATCTATTCAGTGTAATATATACTAAAACATTGTGTAGGAATTCATATTTAAATGTAAAATAAAAATAATAAATACCAAAGTGGTCCCTTCCACCACAGTTTGTGTCTGAACATGTAATAATTTCATTTAGTAATGGTGTACCATTTTTTATAATATTAATATGAGGTATGACCAGCATTGATATCCTGTGAGGAACAAAATAATAATGATTGATCTTGGAAATAACCAGAAATCTAGGGTGATAATAAAAATGAGTTGGATCCAAGGTATCCTTGTCCATTGGGTTCATGAAAACATAGTATAATATATAGCCTTGATAAATGGGTAAGAGTGTATTATAAGGTGAATTACCCATTTCATTCCACAATAATTCAATTCTAATTGAGTCCAAAGAAAGCATCCAAATAAAAATGGGATAACAAAAGGATTTTTCCAAGGGGGTATCAATGGCTCTCATTGTCAATCTATGTCATTCTGGATCCAATGAGTGAATATATGGAATCTTACATTTAATATTGAGGGATCTTTTGGTTTTATACTAGGAATCCTGAAGGATACAATGATCTGGTTCCATGCTAGGTATCAACCATAGTGACTGGAATCTATTAATTGGAATGGAATCCATGGGTTCTCAAGGAATTACATTGGGAATCCATGGTGATCTCGAGTCTAATGAAACCAATAATAATTTCAAGGTACATATACAATAGGAACTATATACATTATTTGTTAATTAATTAAGGGCATGAAATAATCATGTTGTTTAATATGTCAAAGGGTTATTCCATTTCAATTAATACTAGTGAAAGGACTAGAAAAATATGAAACCATTTAGTAGTTTATTTATGTCATAATGAATTCTGAAGGTTCACTATACTAACTTTAATTACACGTGAAAGTGGTTACTATAGACAAGAAACAAAAAAATAATATATATTAAATGAGGCCAACTCAAATAAAATATATACTTTCCAATAGAATTTATGAATCATTCCATAATTCTAAAAATATGTCGTAAAGGGATCATGTGAAATTACAAGGCTAAATATTAGAAATTCTATAATAATTATATTATTTATGGGTATATGATTAATTGTTTTAAGTCATTTCATTCCGAGACTATAGTGTAGATAGGCTTAACAAGCTACTAATCCTTGTATATGTAAAACAAACCACTTTTTATGGACAGTGTAGAGGTTATAACCTCCAATTATGTTAATTAAATTTTTAATCAATGCTCAAGAAAATAATAATTATTAATATAATCATGGAATAAGAATTTAATAGACATTTACTAATCAAATTAGCACACACACAATTGTAAAAATTTATAAAATGAAAAATCATGGTTGATGAGTTATAGACCACCTACCACATAATCATATTATTATCCACACATTGTATCATTTTTTACATTGATATTGACTATAAGAGATATGTAGAACATATAATCACCATGAAAATAGGCCATATGAGCCTGTATGTAAATAACATCATCGAATGAATGCAGAACAACAAACATCTCAAGATAAATTGTGTACATTCTGACTTGCATCAAACATGATAAACACTAATTGAATGGGAATATGTATAGGGAATCATGTTCATAATATAAATATTAGGTCATGATTTTTCCAAAATAGAAATATGGGTCATTTTCTCTATACTATAGTGAAGTGAGAAGAAGAAGGTTTCTTATAACATTTAATTAATGGAATTTTTATATATTTTCCCAGAAAATGGTGTTATATGGTTTCACTACATGTTTTTCCAAACCATGAACCAACCATGAACTACGAACTATATTGAGGGGAATCTCACTTGGTTATTCTACACGATTAGATTAAATATTCATCAACCAAGAAAACAACCATAGCAATAATGTCATTAGATTTTACTAGGGTGTGCTGACCAGGCTGAATAAATCATGAATACAATGCACCTTGAATAACCACAATATCCAACCACACATTTACAGGATAGTCCTGGTGAATAAGGTCGAGCTGTTTTTACTAATCCTGTGTTGCAGTGATTTTCCTCCCCAATTGGGGTTCCGAGCTATGAATAGTCTCCGAACACCCATGAATTCATTATGAACTCATTATGAATCAATTATAGATCAAAATTAAACAATTAAACAAAATTTATAAGGATACAAACCATTATAAAAACAAAGGTTTTATAGTGTTACCCCTTAAATTAACTCATCACTCAGTACACCATTCAATGGAATTCAATCATGTTCTATGAAAAAACCAAGATGCTAGTCACATAAGCAGACGCCCCATTCTAATGTCTCATCTCATACACATCCATGAAACCATATCAAATTTCTTAGAGTGACATAATAGACATTGAGATTATTTGGGGTCTTATTAATGTATAAAATATAATCCTCAAATAAAGATTCAAAATATATCTCGACATCCCTCAGATCAAATGCATGATACATGTCAAAATGATAACACAAATATATGAAACATGTAATATATCTTACATGATATTATACTCTAAGAATTTAAAAAATAATAGGATACCATATTGAATTTAGAAATAATCACAAAATAATATATAATTAGGGGAAAAATTCAATTTCATCCAAATCCATCTATGCCTAATATTAGGACCAATAGTATAACATGATCCCTGACCTCTAACTCTACAAGTCTTTGATTATGATCAATATATGATTTATATCATTAATGATTATTATAAATATGGTTCATGAACATATGAACCTTATCCAATGCTTCATATATAAGATAAAAATATAGTGGGGCTATCTCTAATAACTCAATCTACCAAATGTGAGAACAACATGGTCTGCAATACAGGTACACAAAAGGTGCCATCAAAATTTTCATATGAATTCTATGTTTGTAGGAGAGCTCAGAGTTAATGACATGTTTCTCCAAATAACCAATAAAATCGTGGATTCATGACTAAATCATGTCCTATAAACCTAAATATTCTATTCTGACTATCTAATGGTCTGAGTGTGGAAGGATGTTCTTGGTAGCTATTTTGAACACAATGAATTCTACAACCCCTTCAAGAACTATGATGTGAAATGAGAATCCTTATTTGAAATGATATTATGAGGGACCCCATGAATTTAGTTGATCACGTGGACATACATCCATCATATCTCTATAATGAGAGAGTTTCCTAGATACAAAATAAGTGGGATACTTTTATTAATCATACAATGACTACCGATATAGTGTAACTACATTAATAAGTCCTTGTTATGATGACTAAAAATCCCATGGAAACATCTTTTCTAATTCCATTTTGGGACATGAATTTTTTTTAGAAAGCCTATGGGTCACTGGTGATCCACCATGACCTACTAATAGGTGGAACACTAAGTGATAAAATCAACTACCTAATTATTCCTCCTAAGAAACCAATACATTCGTCAAATATCTAGAAATAGTATGTATGTTCTTAGATGAACTAAATGATTAGAATCTTGGGAATGATGCATTCATTCCTCTCACATATATATATATACACACATTCACTTACATATATACATAAAATTTCATATTTTTCCACAAACCAATCAATATATGGGTCATCTCATAAAATAAACTCACATAGAACCAACCCTTTAGTATCAAACGATTTTCATCTTTTCACCTTCTTAAGGATGTAATTGGAAACTGTCGATGTTGAATGATATGATTTCTTATTTTTCTTATAGAACTCCAGATGTTTCTCAGAATGTATAGAAAATATTTTTAATCATTACAATCATCCCATATATATTGTTCTTTAGTTTTTGACTCATTGCATCTGTTACCGCATTTCTTCTTCCAAGCATATACAAAATCTTAAAATTGACGGACTTCATATATTTGAATCATTTTAGCAATCTGGGATTTATTTCAAACTATAAAAATATTAATTTGAGCCTCTTGATGTCTATATATACCACAAAGCACTCACCCATCAGATAGAGTCCTCAATAATGTATGGTATGGACAACATCTAAATTCTCAAGGTCACGTATTAGGTAGTTTCTCTAATGACACCTTAACTAGATAGAATTGTACCAAAAAAATATTTCATCCTACATTATAACTACACGTAGTATGATTTTAGATGAATAGAGGAACAATATATATCCACTTATGGGATCATGATGAATCAAAATTAGTGTATAGAAAATCCATCCTTCATTTTCTGGAACTAATTTATCATACTATTTTGACCATATGAACATGACACCCTTATTTTAAGACTAATAAGACGAACAAACTATAATTTCTTGTCTTGTATCTAATTCTCGCAATATCTATTGCATCCGAAGAAACCCCATATATTTATTCAGATTCTTCTAAAAAACTAGATCACTCACCTTCAATATCATTTTAGATACTATTGATTTTTGGTAAATATTTATCATGATGTTATATTTTTTTATCTAGAAGATTCAAATAAAATTATTTTTATAATGATGATGATATGCCAATATACTTAGAATGATATCAAGGTTCTTATCATGGATGATATGAGTGTGTGATTATACCTTGTATTCATCCAGAAAGACCACATCTAAAAAAAATAGATATATATGGAACACTCTATTCATCAATCCATGAAAATACAAGCACATTTCTAAGATTGAATGACATAACATGTTACTCCAACCAACCATTCATACTATGAAAATATATACGAGGTATTTCTGATGGCCTAACTCATAATTGATGAAATTATGATCTCAGAGAGATCTTCGAAAACACCCTTTATCCTTACTGATAGTCAAAGAGATAATTAATTTATGGAAGTGGATATTGGTTCTTGACTATGATATGGTTCAATCATCTATAATACAAAAATAAATGAATGGACCCATCATCCTTTTTAGGGAAAAAAATGGGTGAACCCCAATATGTAGTACTGGGATGTAAAAAATATTATCCTATAAATCAATCAACTGTTTCTCCATGTCATGGAGCTCAGTAGGTTCCATCCATTAGAATGGAATGGACATAAATTATTCTCTCAAAACAAGGTAAATTATAAACTCTATATATATCATAAGAGGTATGATATAATTTTCCTTAATAAAGGAATTAATGAGACAATCTATTACTGTCAGAAAATCAATTTAAGGAAACCCTTATTTCTCCATGAAGTGACAAGAAATCTAGGCAGTCACTCCACATAGCCCATGATGTTGTGACCTATATCTACTAGCCTAGAAATCTCACTCAAAATTTCATTTATAAATGTTACTTTCTTGCAATTTAAATGACACCCAATTAAAAAAAAACTCTATGAATGTGTGATACGAGTCCAACCAATCTATCCTGATAATAAAATAAAATCATATCATCATAACTGTGAAGAAGAAATCCAAGAAAGTGAAACTACCTACCTTAAGTGAATAATAATTGAAAAGGTGTATTCCCTCCAACTATACATCCAGTGATGTATCCTTAGTCATAACACCCTAGTAATACAATATTTATTACCCGAGAAGTTCCATGATAGATAATGATTTTAATGATTGTGAGTCAACTATATGAAATAAGGAAGTTAATGTAATAGAGGATTTTAGAGTAGTAACATGAAATGTAGGTAATAATTCACTAGCATCCTTGGGTATCAGCTCTAATTCATGGAAATAGAATTACCCATAGACATGTTTTCTGTTAAAATACATTGTGTTTGACCGCTCTATCGGTGCTAATGATTTCATGTTTAACTACCATTACAACAACCTCCTTGTTACATAGTCTTTCTAGTTATACTGTAAATTCCTTCTATACACAGAAACATTCAGAAAAATTTACTATAGGTGTAGATTATATTCCACTAGAAGCCTATTTTAATGTATGAATGAATATCTGAAGGTCCCGATGTGGTATCAATGATAGAATTCATGAGGGTCTTTATCATGCCGAGTCATCAAGTTCCCATATCATCAATATTGATGGCATAAAATTGAGCTTCTAGTATGGTTACTATGGATGAAACTTCCCATATGGGAAACCTTGTGGGATAACATTATACTACAATACTATTTAATGGCATGTTTCAGAATTGATCCTCTATACGTCGTTTGGTCACCTTCCTATAGGTTGTTCTCAGTGACAAGAGTAGGATTGAATATCTCAAAGAATGTCGATAGGTGAAAGACATTCACCCGAGTATGTCTGGCATACCGAACCCTATCCTCAATGCATCTTTCATGTGAAATCATATCACCATCTAGAAATGGTGCATTGATCAACAAATCAATGAAGCATACATAATAATGTACAACTGACAAAATACCCTTCTCTAGATGCATAGACACTCTTGCTCGAGCATCTATTATTGTCTGTGTAATGAAGTATTCATAGAAAGTATTTTTGATCTCAATGCATGCCAGGCCTTGATGCTGACTAGAATTGGTAATTAAATCACACATAAGGTTGGTAGAGTCACATAGCATGTACGTTTTGAGATTGACCCTCCACCATGGAGGTGTCTCTAGATGCTCCAATATAGATAGGGTGACTACTATCTGAGACTCAGTATCCTATAGATTTATGTTCTTCATGATGTAAGAATGAATCTATTGTTGAAAATCCCATTTCAGATTGGAAATCGTAGGTTCATGTCATAGTGCAACATAAAAATACTTCATCAGATGTAGGATAATCTCATAAAGCGAAGAGTTATTTTTCTTATTAGTTTTAATAGGATTTTCCAAAAGTGGCACTCTAGGGTATAAAATTTGCATCTGAGGTATATCCACATAAATAGTATGATCATATACACCATCCTAGCACAAAAAACATGGAAATTATAGTATCATTGTTCTTATAATTCAATTCTCAGACCTAAATAGATTCATTAAAGAAGATAAATAATGATTGATGAAGTTAAGAAAAATGAAAGGGCCCACTAACCATGATATAATACCCAAAATAACCACATATAATTTTACATACTGGGATATTTTCATTAATAATTTATATGGGTTCGTAAAGGTGAAAGGAAAACAAGACTATTCCAATTCATTTACTTGCATCCAATTAATTTTATACATTAGGATTTAGTTTTACATTTTTGATTTTCTTATTTTCATATATAAAATTATGAATTAATGGGTTTTTCTTTCATAGTAAATCAGGTACTATATGCCTCATCACTAAAAGTGACACCAATTTAATTAATACATTACCATGTTTAAATCTAGTTTCAGTTAGTATTGTGTTTAGACAATGCGTTGACTCCATATACTACCCATTCATTCCCATGAGGTCCTATAAACCTCATGAATTTGAACATGAAATAACTAATTTTAGCCTAGGAGAGGCACATGCATTCTTATATAAAATAGGATCAATCAACAATCTCATGTATTTAATGAATTCAGTGAAAAGAATATATATAGCGTGAAATATTAGTAGATGTGAATTCTAGTTCCAATTATGACACCATAAATAGTGATCCTTTCGAAAATATTATTTGGAAAAGTAAGTAAATAAAATGATCAAATACAATACTACAAATAACCATCAATTAATATGTGTGCAACCCAATGGTAAAATTATATACAAATTAAATGAAAAAATAATAGAAACAATTATAATTTTATGAAACATTCCATTATGATTTACATGGATTCAAAATTCCAAAGAACAACTTTTATCATAGTTCCAATGAATTCCTATTGACCTATTAATTTTATAAAAATTTTATAGAGGGGAATGAAATCATTCATACCAGTTGGTGACATCATAGTCAAAGGTTTCACCAATGTTCCCCATGCATATTTGGCCACATGGACATAGGAACATCTCCACAAATTCCAGAGGTACCAACTAGTAGTTAGGGCCTAATGTTAGTCAATGGAAATAATTTTCCCTCATTCATAGTGTGAAAAATAGTGGATAAATATAATAAAGGGTAAATATAGAAAGAAATATAAACATATAGTAAAATAGAAAGATACAATAATAATAAGCAATATATGAAAATTATTTTATTCCATGATAAATGGAAGTTGAAGCACATATAAAAAAATAATATGCATTCCCTTTATTAATTAAACAAGAGAACATAAATACAATGAATTCATAAATAAATTCTATAAAAAATATGATAGAGAAGTCAATAACTCTCCACATCTTCCTGAGATGAAGCTCGGTCTTTATCAACCAAGCTCTATACTATTTTAAGATGTAATGTTATGGTGTACAATGTGGGATTCTTACCTTTATTTTCACCCATATACATATAGTCTTCTCGGGTGAAAATAAGGGGATAGAAAGGTTTTGAGATATAAAATTATAAGCCACCTCCGAGGGAATCTATAACGTCTAGATCAGGTAATATATACTTAAACTATTTGAAATAATCCATATATAAATGTAAATAACTATAGTTACTTAAATACCCATGTACCAGTTTTAGACACATCTGGGGTCTGAAAATGTAATCATTTCATTTAATAATTATATTCCCATTTATATAGTAATAAAAATAAGGTTTGAAGATAATTGAATTCTTGATATTATAAAAATAATGATAAATGATCTATGATATATTAAGTCATCCACGATGATAATAATAATGATGGGGGCCTATAATAAAAACCATGGAATCCCTGACCAAAGGGGTCGATCAAAATCATTATTAATTTTTATCATGTATAAATGGGAAATAGTTTAATCCATTAGGAATGACACATGGAATTCCATAAAAATTTAATTCTATCTGAGTCCAAGGAAATCCTAAAATGTTAGTTGTGATAATAAATGACTAGGTCTACATGTTTATACAAGGATCCTGGCATCTGTATATATAATGCTTGATCCAAGGATAATATCTAAGGAATATTATAATGAAAACAGAGGGATCATAAAATGTTGTATTATGCAACCACATGTAGAAAAATATTAGGCTTTAATTTGGGAATCAACCTTTGAAAATAGCTTTCTTATATCAGATTATCATCCATGGGTTCTCAAGAAATTCACTTGGGAATACATAGAGATAATGAGTCTTACAACTCCAGAAAACAAAATTCATGATTCTTATAATATAGGAACATTATAATTGATTCATAAATTGATTAAGGCCATGTAAAAGTTATTTTTTTAATAAATAAATATGTTCAATACATTTAATTTCATAGAAGTGAAAATTATCTAAGCGCATGAAACCTTTTATAATATTTTTTAATTTATAAAAAAAATTCGGTTCATTGTACAAGCTTCTATTAATTTTAAAAATTATTACTATGAACATGAAACCAAAATATTCATTTGAATTAAAATTAGTGAATTAATATACATATAATGCATTCTAATTGATTTTAATATTCAATAATTTATTTTTAATAGTTTCCATAGTGGGTTAATGTGAAAATTTCATGGATATCAAATAGTAATTCAATAATCATTCTATTATGGAAGGTAATATCATTAATAGGTTCAAGCCGTAGAAAACACAAACAAAAACATATAACCATAACTAGATACTAATGAATACATATGGAAGAAATTTAAAATTATATAGACAACATTTATGGTTTAACCTCAAATTACAATTTCTAAATTTATTAAACATGTTCTAGAAAATATAATTATAAATATAATCAACTCATATAAATTGATAATACATAACCCAATGATATAAATTTGTTCACAAAAAATGATAATATTAAAATGATGAAACATATTAGATGAGTAATAGGCCACCTACCACATACTCGAATGAATCTCCTTTTTACAATATTAAGATTTATATAATATTGGATTAGAGAAGACCTAAATAACAAGTCCACCCCCTAAAAAAACGTTCTATTGTCCTATATTTAAAAAAGTCATCAATAGAAAAAATTGTGAAAAAATGACCATGAAGAATCATATACTTATTGATCCACATATATCATAAAAATGGTAACTCAAATAAAATTTTAGATTGGACCTCAAGATTAAATGATACAAATGATGGATTGATATATCGAAAATTTTAAAAAATATCATTTTCTATCCACTTGATAGAAATGATAGGGATGAAGTGAATTAAACATTTCATTATGGGATAAATCTAAATTTACTAAAAAATAGATGTTGCATGATTTTCATTCAAGGTTGGGAAAAATGTGAACCAATCATGTGCCATTATATATAAATGGGGGAACCACTCATTGTTCTAGAAACCATGTGACAACCACCCCACGGATCTTAAAAAAGGTCTATAATTTTTTCATGGATTTGAATATCATGATGCATTATTAGGGAAACCCATGATCCATGATTCACCCTTTTTTTTATCCTCACATGGTTTGGGAGGACTGTGTAGGTTGGATAACACAGTGTATTCTAATTGTACGTACCATTTATTTTCTTAACCTTTTGGGGTTTTGAGTTCAATTAAAACCATCGACCCCATAGTAACCTTTTATAAATCATTAGGAAACTATATTATGTCCCAAATAAATAATTAGACCACAATTATAAGGATCCATACCTCTACGAAAAAGAATATTCATAATTTTTTTGATAGAATTATGATTCAATATATTTGACATTAATGATATTTTTTTAGGGAGGGGGGGGGGGTTCCAACAACCACAAACTAGTTTCATTCAATGAAATATTATGTAAAAAAATAGGTTATAAAAAATAAAAAATTTATAATATAAATATTTAAATGTTATTTAATCATAATAATGGTTTTATGACCATAATGGATTATACTAATGTCAAATGATAATTAAATTTCCATGAATGTGGTGAATCAACACATCCAAGATAAGTTATTAATTTTATAGAATAAGAGAAGAACAGAAAATTTTTTATGATGGATATTCCATAATCATATATATATATTCATGTATATATATATGATAAAGGATGTATTATTATTTTATTGGATTGGGGATGTGAGGTTATGTTAAAATGAAAGAGGGAATGAAATAGTTTAAAAGAAAAAGAACTTTCGGTTTCCTCTAAAATATCATATAATTGAGGACCTCTTTATGGAAATAGATTTGTTCTATGAGTGATAACAGATGGTCTTGGACATTGGGGAGAGCCTTGGAAAGGGAATTGGATATAATATTTATATATTTAATGTTATATGAGGCATGAGGTATAGATTTAGAAAATGATGTATTTTTAGGGAGATGAAAGGGGTGTTTTATATTATTTAATTCATTTGTTTATTATTTCGGATCAAGACTATCAATAGTATATACTGTTGTGACCAAGAAATGTAAATAATACATTTGACATAAAACTATTGAGTGATTAACTCATCCATACTTCTTCTATTACATGAAATTAAATTATATAATTATAATTTTGAATACCTTAAATTAATGCATTTAACTAAAAACCCAAAATTCAAATATCATTGAAAAATAAAATAAATGATCCTTAAATGAATTTAACAAGTAGAAAAAATGAACTCTAAAAATAAACATATATACATGAAAATTTTATTTTTCAATGAAAATTATCATTAATTTGGATAATACTAAACTCAATATAATTACTAATTTATTTGAATTTAAAAATGTATTTAAATCCTCACAAATTTATCATATAATTATAATAAAATGAAATATTAATATAAGAAAATATTATATGAAATTTTTTTATATCATTATATAAATTATTATATTTCAAATAAGAATTTACATTTCATAAAGATTCAAACATTTAATTAATCAATTTTATTCATTTATTTACTTATATCATGATATAAATATAAAATATTTTCATTTAATAAAATCATTAATTTTTTTTCAATTACATTGGTGAGGTTATTATACTAATGACAATATTACTATCCCCAATGGACACATTTCTATTCCTATTGAATGGTTTATATTAAATTTTTACAAATTCTTATATTTTAATAAACATCCTTTACTTCCATATAAATTTATAAATAATTCATCTATTTAATTCTAGAATAAAAAAATGTATTTTTCACATACCTAGGATATTACTTGTTGAATAAGAGAATATGATAAAAGTCCATGAAGAATGATTTTCTATAAAAGATAATTATGTATATATTTCACTGTCTATGTGTCTTGATGTTAAAATAGAGTTGAATAAATTAAGAGTTCATAAATTTTGTTGACATCATCGATATATCATCTAAATTAAAGAAGATAATATTCTCAAAATATCATTTTAAATAACAAGTAAAAAACCTTTTTCCAAATTTCTAATACCCTAACAATGTGTGGCCAATAAAATTAAGGTTTTAATTATTGTTCAATAAAATATGGAATAAATATTTTCTAACATTAATAGAAAAAAATAAGATATGTAGATGTTCTTCATATTCAAAATAGATTCAAAAATATATAGGAAATTTAGAGAAAAAATATATTCTTCTACTATGTTATAAGTAAAAATATTATCATCAAAAAATATTCATGATCCAAGTAAACTTCTATTTTTGTGGATGGATTTTGAAAGAGCAAAAAATATACAAGTAAAATATATGTTGTACCATTATAGGAAAGGATGTCAATGATGGTTATCAATTGGCTATGAAAATATACATTGAAAGATGAAATAATGTATTTTTAAAGGTTTCATTGTGGAACACTAAGAATATATTAAAATTTATTGAGATTATATTTGTTTGGTGTGAGAGACGTAGACACTATAGAAAAAACAGTTTCACAAGATTTCCTAGAAAAAAAACATATATACAGAATTGAATGCGAATTTTGAATATATATTTCATTTTAAAGGACTCACAAAATGCTGTTAAAAACCACCTCCTAGGATGTGTATTTTAAAAACAAGATCTCCTAGATTTTTTTGTTAGGGTGACTGGGGATATAATCCTAATATTTTGATATGATACTCAATATGGGAACTATATTACATGAATAAGAAC
Source organism: Viscum album (assembly GCA_963277665.1). Classification (NCBI taxonomy): domain Eukaryota; kingdom Viridiplantae; phylum Streptophyta; class Magnoliopsida; order Santalales; family Viscaceae; genus Viscum; species Viscum album. The sequence continues at coordinate 1,065,887,860 of OY728140.1, forward strand.
CATCTGTTTTGAACCCTTATCTATTGTGGAATTATTCTCATGACATTCTTTGTAGGCTTCCTTAATAATCCATCAAAACATGAGATAATTCTCAAAGGTGTGAACAAAATAATTCTTGTATAGTTTATTAAATATCTAAATTTTCTTATTGGATTCCTTGTATATAATAAGAGAGTGAAACTATGGATTTTGGGTTCTCCTACCAAAATACATGTTAGAAAATTATGTTTATAAATATTTAAAATCAGGAATATCGAGAAACTACATTATCAATTATTTATAATTATAAATTAATGTTATTTTATCTACTAATATTGAACCTATAAACATATAATCTTGTGGTATTTTATGTGAGAATGTCTGAAAGCATAATCCCTTGAGGTTAAAGAAACTATATTTTTATATAAATGAGATTAATATTCATAAGAATATTTGTAACATTTATGAAAAAGAAGATAATACTATAATTATACTAGGAATAATAAAAAAATGAAATTTTATTCGATTCAAGAACCTAACAAACATATTACATGATTGAAAAAAATAATTTTCTTTATAGACCATATACATTTTTCATATATGGAATTAGATAAAAGATAAATTTTCAAACATGAAGCTATAAAATAAATTTAAAAAAGTAAAATAAAAAAAATTACGTATATGAAACATTTAATAATTGAATGGTGATTCAATGAGTCATATAATTCGGTTTGAATTATCTCTTCTATGAAATTGAATATATACATGATGATTTATGTGCTCCCATGAGGAAAAATTCATAACATGGTGATTTATATATCTCAAAATCATTGAAGATTTAACATGACTACCAATGTGTTCTTCCTTAAATACAAATAATGTATTGTTTACTTGTCCAAACAATTCATATGATAGGGAGAAAATTAAAAGGGGATCTATATTATAAAATTTATATTTTTTCATTGTAAGTAATACAAAAAATTCATTTCAATGTTTAATTATTAAATAATAATAAATGGTATTTTCATCACAACATTTATATCTTAATTAACGGGATCTTCAATGGAAACAATGGTTGTGTGATTTAGATGTGAATCACAATTCTATAAAAAAAATCAAAATATTTTTGGAGAAAGGTTGTCTGTACTGTTGGAGACATATAAAACATACGTTCATTGAGATTGTAGAACGATTTCACAAAATATGAAAATAATAATACTATAATCAACCAAATACTAATATTTCATATGAATTAAATATTTGATTTTCCAAACCATATGTAAATAATTTAGTTAAGATCAATTTTTTTTAATGATGATATAGAACATAATAACGAGGACTAATAGGACACATGTAGTGAAACAAAATAGTTTTAGAATCTAAAAATACATATTGATACTAAAAATATAATTGGTGAATAAGGAGAGAAAATTTATACGTGATGTATATAAATATTATTTAAATCAAAATGCACTCATATCATATGTTTAACCATAAAGAATCATTTACAGTATAGAGAATTTTTAATTTTTACAATATTTGAATGTTCCGTTTGATCATCTTGGCAAAAAATAAACATGGGTTCTTATCACAAGACCAAAATAAAGGAATATAATTATCATTGAATGGGTTTCTAGAAAAAAATTCAATTATAAATGTGTTTTGAAAAGGAATAATTATAGGAAAACATGAAAAGTATGTTAATAAATGAATGTAATTATCATTCAAGATGTATTTTATTCACAATAATGGATTGAAACAATTAACATCTTTTTAGTTGTGGCTACAAAAAATAAGTTCATGGGTAATCAAATAAATGTTATGTAATTATTTTTGAATAGATACATTAGAGAAGAATTAATTATTAAAATTATTTTTTTTCATTGTATTGATGGGAGAATGGTTTAAAAATTGATAAAGGTATTATATTACATGATATATGATCCTAGATATTTATCATTAATACTTGACTGGTTTATAAATAAAATGGGTATCACTAAAAGAATATATTACTATATATTTATGTAAAATATATTTCAATATGTATACTACTTATCATAGGCTTTATTGTTTAATTTCTTTTACTCTTGACTAAGATTTCATTTGAAATAAATTTTTCTAGTAAATGAATGTATAGTTTGAGAAATCTATGTTAGGGTAAACAAATTTTTTTTGATAATAGTGTGATGAAATATTAATTTTCATTTTTTAAAATATTATCATTTTCCATGTTTTTTTGAATTGTATAATCATGATAAGTTTAAACACCAATTATTTGGGAAAAATATTTTATAATGAAGAAAATAGAAGTAAATTTGTCCATTGGGAGTTTGGAAGTCTTAATGACATATTTTATTTCTAAATGCATTATGATTAGACATCTCCTTTATTGAGATACATGGTTCTCAATATTAGATTTGCCAAATGAATTTGTACTATCTTGAAGAAAAATATAGAATCTTTCTATGTATAGACTTGAGATCACATGAAACTTTTTATATTTTTATATACAACATTCATTTTATAATAATTTTTTAGATTCACAAAATCTTATTAATAACTCTCCCCTAGGATTATATATCAACCCAAAAACAAAACCATTTAATTATTTGTGTTGGTAAATAAATACATTGTGGAATGTTTCCTTAACATAATCCTCAAATTACTACTGTGGTTGGTTATGGTGAACCACCCCATTTATTATGTGTTATACCATTATGTTCTATTAGTATATTCATTGAGTAATAATGATTTTGAAAAATATATTCCTCGTATTTGAGAATAATTATAAATGTTTTTTTATTATGGAATCAAAATCCAAATTGTGATCAAACCAACTAGTTAATTTTCCCCCATGGATTTTTCCATATTTTATTCTCATCCAATAGTCATTATTCATGTTACCTAAAAAACACCATTTATATTTTCTCTTTGATGAGTATTTCATCAATAATCATTGTATGATTCTCATAAAAATAGACTTATTTCAACTTTATCTTCCATATTTTATGGTTCTCATTCCATTATGGATTATTTGAATAATATAGGATTAGTTAAAAATATACACTAGGTAACCATAAATCATCATTAGATTCAAAAAACTTAAATAAAAAATTATATAACATTAATTTATGCATCCACTACTAGAAATATAGGCTTCTGCGCGTGCAAGCATTAGAGATCGCTTTTGGAAGCCACAAAAGGGGGTATTAGTGACCGCTAACGGCGGATGCTAATTCTGTCAAAAAAATTAGTGGCATTTTTCCCGCTTCCAATCGTCTTCTTCATGGGTTTCCTGTTACAGCGCATCGTCGCAGCCCCCTACCACCTCCGTCGTCGCCCACGTCACCATGGGTGACCTCGCCACAACCCTCGAAGTCCGTTGTTGTACCTAATGGGTCATTGCATCACTGTGGAATCTCCCCATGACATTTTCCAATGTACCTTCTTCCTTTTGACCACCGTGCATCCTCCATGGAAGACAACCAATGGTTTTGGGGTCCCTCACCATCACCCCCCCATGACTCCTTGTTTAATCGACAATAAGACACACACAAAGCGGCTATTTTCCTAGTGCAGTTTTAGAGGCCACATTGGCGGTCATTGTAGAGCTTCACCGATAAAGCAACTACGACTTCCAAAAGAGGTCGCAGAGCGGCCCCTAAAGGCCTTTAGCGGAAAATTTTATCAGTTGCTAAAAGCTGTTAATCTTGTAGTATTTTCAGGATTGCCTCGCCCTTGAAATTTGAATAAGATACTTCCTCTGTGAATATTGATGAACATTGATGACTTGATAAATTTTCACATGAATATGACCAATTCAACAAAAAAGAAACTAAAAATCTCACATAATGTATTATGTCAAAAGATAATTGTTTTACATATACATGTATTTATTTCTCAGATCCTTGGAATCAATGAAAAAACGATATTGTGAACCAAATAACTTTAAAAGTATTACCTAATTGAAAATTTAATTAAATAATAATTATCCTATAATTTAGCTTGAGTCCCTTATTATTTTACAAAATATATATTTGTATTCCTGAAATTAAAAAACATTGAATCCTTCTCGTAATGTATCTTTAACATCATCTCCTCCTTTATGATTCTTATCATTATTTCGGGTTCTATAATTGTAATATATTTTTCCCTCTGTTAAGAATTCATCCCACAAATTATAAAAGATGTATCTTTTACATATTTTTTTCTATCGGTTTTTTCAGAAGTGTAGTGAAATGTTATATTAAAATTTATTATCATTATCAATATTACTATCATATTGATGGAAATTATTATTAATATAATGATATTCGCATTAATCCTTTTCATATTACCTCATAATGACTCCTTTAAGGGAAGAATCCATTTTTCGTAGACATTTCATACTCATAAAATAATAATTTTATAAATTTTTTATTTTTTATTTTTTTAATTTTTAAATGATGCATTTTTTTCTAGATATATAATGTTTTTCTCATTAAAATGGAAAACTTATTCTCATGTTTCACATCTAGATATTGTTTCCTATTATTAATCAATTTCAATGTTCATTTACATAACCATGTGAGGATGTGAGATTTAATATATTCAGGAATCATACAGATCTGGGTTATATTTATATATATTAATGAAATAAAATTAATTGACAATGATTGAAGTACCCTTTGTACATTACACCATCTCTTCAGTAAACTTATTTGACTTATTTTTTGACATAATGAATTCCTCATTGGTTTCAACCGTGACAGACATGACATTATATGATTTGTCATTAATCCTTATATACTATGTAATAATAACATATCTTTCTATGTGATTTATAAATACGTATTTTATGGTTTACCATATTCAAAATTTTAATCCTATATATTTAATTTTTTCACATCCAAAAATGGTTGAATAATATTTATTATCCATTATTCCATTCCATAATAAATGTTTTCATTGTGAATATTCAAATCAACGTCATCTTCTGTATTACTATTTATAACAATTCTTCGATATTATGGATAAAAAAATCATTAATTAAATTTATATTTTTTATCCATTATAAATAGATATCCTAAAACTAGACTATATATAGGTAAAATAATCAATGAAAACTAATATAATGAAAACCAAGTCAAAACCAATAGCGTCTTATGCCACATGTAGGGATAACTATTTTAAATATTGATATCCAATGACCAATGAGAGGAGGATATTTTATAATGACTATATATGAAAATTATTTTATATAATATTATTTATAACATAAATTTATTATTTTTAAGAAAATAACATTTCAATCTATCAAAGTCTCAATGCATCCATATTTAATGTATATAAAATTTAAATTCAATGTTCACAATGACATAGGGATTTACTAAGATTTCATACAAAGGTTTGCATCAAGGTAACGTAGAAATGGTTATGTGTGGGCCTATAAAAAATATATCTTAAGAAATTAATCATTATGGATAGAATTATTTTATTAAATACACTCCTCACCAAGGAACATATCCATTAAAGATTCATTTAGATTGAACAATTCATCCCATGGATCACTATTTCTCCCACATTATCTATTCACATTGCAAGGACGTCAAGGATATTCAAAAACACCAATCACAAATCAAAATGTATAAACCATGAAAACTAAAAACAGATTCACTCTGAATAGAAGTATTCATGAGTTTTTAATGTTTCTAAACATAGGAATTTTGAATATTATCACTGTCACCAAATCAAAATGTATATAATTTACCCAAAAAAACTTATAAAAAAAGTAAAGAACTCCATATATTTATGTGGTTTAGAAATTAGGTATTATATCTAATATAGATGAAAATTGAATTCATATTATTATTGAAAAATATCATGATTTTAACTACTATGAAATTATCACTAACAATATATCTAACCAAAGTTATCCACAATAGATGTATGAAGGAGGTCCCAAACTTCTTTATTTGTGGGTTTAAATTTCCCGTACAATTACACCAACTTATAATATATGAAATTTCCCTTCAAATGATAATTTAAACCTCAAATTTAATATAAAAATCAACTTATGACTATTGGAATATGGGGAACATTTCAACAATAATTCATGTATAATCTAATGAAATTTACAAATATTCTCTTCTAGAAAAAATAATTTCTGGAACCACATATACAATTTATTTTCCAATGAATCCAAGATTTTTTATATAATACAATCTCCCAAATTTTGGAAACATTATAATAAACTCCTGGTTATTTATAATTAATATTTTTATATCTATCCTTTCATTTCTAATGATTATAATATAGCTAAAATTATTTGGCCATTTGGCAGAGTGAACTTTTTTTATCCTCCCTATGAACATTTAATTATGACATGTATTATGCTTAAAATTCATACAAATATCATAATTTATAATGAAGTTAGGGATAATTATTGATACCTCAAATATATATAAACAAAAAATTTCATTAACATATGTAGTGGAAAATATATCACCTCTTAAGTTCTAACTTCTTTATAATAATTGGTGATCATTGTTTCCATATACATTCTAGGACTATAACATTGGGATGATGTTATCTAAATTCTTTGTATAACTATATTATAAAACACTCTATCACTATAATCCATCGACTAGTGCATTAGGTGATGTTTTATTTATATGTGATTTATTTTATCATCAAACTATGGATTCTTTTCTTTTAGTATCTTACTATGATTATCATATTAATGAAAGTGATTCCACTATATTCTCATAACCTTCCATAATAATATCCTTACAGATATAAATTATTTTCACTATTCCATTACTAACACATATCATTATTAATTTTTTAAATATGTTACTACTAGATATATATTTGACATATATTTAGCATTTAATCCTTACTGCATGAACACATAGCTGGTTTTAATTTTTTTAACTAAATTTCCCCAAATTTATTCTTTTCTAATGCCAATAATGGATCATCTATCTTATAAAATTAGGTTGTATCATCATATAAAATGATATTTGAGATATCAATTTCATAGTATTATAGTATTCTTTACCTAGATTTGATATGAAATTTCTTGAAAGGCCACCTTCATAGGCAATTTCTAAGTTATTATTTATCTCAAAATACATAAATCATATAATTGATGATTCAAATGGATGTTTCATCATGTAAATCAATTCTTATTATATTTTTTATGGGTTAAAAATTATATATTTCAGTTTTTGACCGTGGTTGTTGATATTAGAATATATCTCGATAGTTTAAATAATTTAATTTTATTTTCAATACCTTTGATAAAAACATTTTTTTTCTTCCACAATAAATCCTCAAACACATGACTCTCATGGACTCCATATGGCTTTTTTTTAAATATTTATAATAAATTACATTAATAAATTGAAATTTATTTATTTTAAACATTTTAGCATCATATAATCCACATATTTTCAGAAATTTATAAAACACCCATACAAAAATGTATTCCAATAAAATAATTGAAATGTATTCAATCGTGTGAAACTATTCATCACCATGAAAATTCAAATATTTTTGTTCAATTATATTGGGGATTGTTCAAATACCTATATTATTTACTTCATATTACACACAAAATAAATAATTTTATATTACAGAAAATGACCCAATTATTTCAAGTATATTCACCCCTACCAGGTTATATGAAGATATATTATCTTAATATCGATATTCTCGAATCGGTAATTATCACTAGAAACCATACCTTCAACCATTCAAATTGTAGTGTACTGAAAATCTATTGAAAATATTTTGTAGAATATATTCTCATCAATATACTAACAAACATTCAAAAATATCTTTTCATTATTCAATATTATTTAATCATCCACATTTTTAAAAAAAATCCATATTTAGTACCTATTGATATATTTATTTATGTAAGTTCTATTAGCTGATAGGAATCATTTTTAGGTAATTAGTCCAACTCTGCTTCCATATCTAACCACGAATGTATAGAATAAAAAATATTTTTCACCTATACCAACCTCTCAGTCTATCGTACATTTATTAAAATAATAGTGTAAAAGTTAGGTTTAATCCTTTTGATTTTTTTTCATACTCTTTTATAATCATCACAACTCAAATTGTGACTCTCCTCTACTATAAAACATATTTTAGGAAATCATATTTAAATACACTAACTATATCCTATGTGGTCATATTTCATATTGTTACATCCTTTACATGAATAACATCCTTACATAAATATCACCAAGAACCCTCTAAACAAGTGTTTCACTAGAAAACATGTCGATGACTTCATGAACATGTTAGGCTAATAAATAGCTCTCAACATCACTTTTTACAAGTTTCGATAATTCAAATATATATTTTTTTGTTGATTATATTATATATTCTTTGCATCATCAAATTCATAGTATACCAAAGCCAAAACCTAATGTTTTCATAATTTTACACCATAAAGAAAAATTATTGAGATGAAAAATATTGTTCCTAACCTTATTTTTTATCCACATGTATGTCGAATAAACATCTAAAACCCCTACGGTTTATACCTTTTATTATTTTACATTGTATATATACTTTGTATTATCCATCCTCAATAGCGTAGAAGTTATTATATTAATTAAATTCACAACATAATTAAATAATTCCATCAAAACAGACATTGAAATTATGAAATGTATCCATTTAATTCCAGCCTTTTCAATTAATGTACAATTCATTCACACAACTACAACATTCTCATAAATTATACCATATATTCATTTTTCAATTTTGATTATATTTTTTTGATGTAGTTTTATAAAACCCATGGTTTTATTTATTATCATTAGTAGGCCATATTCTGTACATATCAAGTGTATAATCCTTTTACATTTTTCTATTTATTAAACAAAAAAATATGAAAACATAAAATTAATAAAGTGAATTTAAAACCATAAATTATTGTTAGAATCATTAATTAAAATGATAAAGGAACATCTATAGAAAAAATATAGCGAATATCCCCAAATATCTATGTGAACATGTTATAGTTTTTGACCACTTAGATTATTTCCATTCAAACTAAATGAATCGTTTAAATACATCAGGAGTATATAATTCTCACATATTATGATTTCAATGTGATTGATACATTGTAAAATTAGACAAATTAGAAAATTAATTTTATTCTCACTTAGATGTCTTGATGAATAATTCCACAACTCCCCACATTTCAATGTTTGGACACGAGAAATTATTGATCAATCTAGTATTATAGAAGGCTATAACATTCAAGACACAAATACTATCACTATAATATTGTATTATTATGTAAAATATCATTCTCTATTTATGAAGCACATTCCAATAATATATTTATCATGTTTTCCAATAGAAACTAGGTTTCCCCATAAATCACGTATGTGTATATATTATTTCAAAATAAACAATCTATAATTAAATATCTAAATTTTTCATCTCCCTTTCATGTAACTTTATGAGTCAAAATATCATATATATGGACCTTCCTAAAACTTTTGGATACATAATTACCCATTAATACATTCCCTTAAAAAACAGTATTGTTTCACTTGAATTAGTCACCCATGATTCGACATGAATGATAACCCTTACAAATATACTGTTTTTACCTTTTGATGAATTAAAGAAACCAAAACATATAGAAAATCCATTTCTGATGTACACCTAATGATCCTTATACCATCTCTTAAAATTTCGTTTCTATATATAGTTCCCACAAATAGGACATTTTCAAATATATTTACCTCGACTCATGTCCCTGGGCATATCTTATGATTTCCTTTTATATTTTATCTAATGAGGTGGATATATTTCACTATCTTTATTAAATGTTATTTTTTGGGTTCTTATACTCCACTCAATCATAAATATTTATTTATAATTAAATTTCTAAATTAATCAACCACCATCTCTTTTTAAATAAATGTTAATGTTATTAAATATATAATTTAATCACAGGATATTTAATGTGGTTTTAACAATATTATTAGACCCACATAAATTGTTAACATGAAGATAATTTATTTGATAAACCCTTAAAAATATTAATTTTTTAAAAGTTCATTCCTGGGATTACATAAAAAATATATTTTCTATACATGTTCACATCACAAATAGATTTTTTTATTATTTACTACTCGTAAATGTCTTATGTATCATTATTTAGATAAACCATGGTTTCTAATCAATTAATATTAAATTATAAATTATGAGTCAATTAACTACATATAAACCCAAGTGTATTTATATGAGAAAGTTAAAATCTCAGTTTCACAATGTTCTCAATTTTTACCCCCAATAATAAAACACTAATAACCTTATTAATGATAGACTAATTCGATTACATTATATCAAAGTATAAGTTTATCCCATAAAATTTTAATTTTTGAAAAATTAAATATTTTAATAAAAAACCAAATAATTAAATAATATTGTCCTGTAAATAGATGATAATGATAATATTCGAAAGAGTATGGTGGTTTATTCCAATGATACACTAATAATACTTGTAGGGATGTGCCTATTCACTGATCACTAAAGTATAAAATTCTAGATTGATTAAAATTTGGAAACATATATAAAATTATCCTTCAGTATATTTCCCCAATATTTTAGTCTATTTAATTTTTTAGATAAATTTAATATCTTTCGCAACATACTTTTCACAAAACATAGACCATAAAAAAACTCCACAATATTATTATTTATTGTTTACGGTTATCACCTAGGCAATGAAATCGAAGGAATGAATTATTTTAAATCAATTATGAAAATATTGTTTAAATTTTATATAAAATGAATTTATTTGTTACAAATTAATTAGAAATAATAATTAAAACAATTGAACATAAAGGATGTGTTTTTTTTAAAAACTAATTTAATTTCCACAATTGAATTTTATATAAATATATTAAATTAATAACTATTAGTTATTTATATTAAAGAAATTTTTATGATATATAATAAATTAAATATATTCAAAATAATAATATAATATTTATGGCCTCATTTTAAGTATAAATACAATTTTTAAGCATAAAAAAATAAATTTTTATAAAATGTAATTTTGTCAACTTTTAACGGTTCTCATATTTTTAAACTAAATAATTATAATTTATTTATGTTATATTTTAAAAATTAAATAAAAAATTATGAAGGGGAAATTAGAATTATTTTTGGGTGAATTTTATATATTTTTTAGATAATTTTGATTTTTTGATTAAAGGTGAAAAAGTCACATTTTAATTGAGAACTTTATTTTCATATAATTTTATTATAGATTTAAAATATATTTTATATTGTTTTTAATGTATAATTATTTCAATATAAAATTAATAAAACTAGGTTAGGTCATTTTTATTTGTTAACATTGATATTTGAAGTAAAAACATTTCAATCTTTTGAACTTTCCCCTTTAATAAACCACTATTTTATTTTGTCTGTGGGAAGAATGTTTAATTTAAATTTTCTAATTATGTCCATTGAATTCTGTAAAATTTATTATATAATTGGGATTATAATTATATTTTTATTATTTTTATTTTTATTTTTATTCATAAAAAAGTATCGATGATTATTACAAATTCCCACAGTATAAGTAAAACAATAAAAAGACATAATGTTAAAATGTAAAGGCACACAATAACTAAAAATTACAATTTATTTGGATTTCCATGGTATTTTTGGAACTTAAAAATCCTCAAAAACATTAATTAACAATATATTTAATTTAAATTAATGACCCCACAACATGGTTTTCTTTAATTATAAAATAATCATTATTTTTATCTCATAAACGCACCTCTCCTCAAGTATAAATACCACCTCAATCCACCCCATTTTGACTCAAAAGAAATAATTCTCATAAAATTGTAAAAAAACGTATCCTAGTAACTCTCCAAATATCCATTTTCTAATGGTCTCACAATAATACAAATCATATATCATTTAATAACAAATCCAAAGGATTTCTACTGAAGAAGAGGTATTGTTTTTCAACGAGAACATTCGATTTATTTACTTATCCTACACATAATTTTAAATTATATAATGATTATAAAATAACCTCAATGTCAAAAAAATACATATATGTTGTTATATAAAGTGTATGGCCTTCAAATTCACACACTTCTATCAAATGAAATATTCAATCACCATTTGTGTTTATGGAGGACAACTGCCATTCAATCCGATGGTGGTCATTTATCCATTACCATCATTCATGGTTTGGAATAATGATGTATTAATTTTTTATATTTTATATATCTTATATTAATAATTTAATTCTATTATTTTAATTAATATATAGTACTTAGCATCTTATTTTCCATTTTTGGGAATACGATAACATCGTTTTGGGGAGGAGTGGACTACATCTTCCTCAAAGTGATGTGACTCATTAACACAGTACATGGAATGTATTAAGAATGGGTTTAGTAAAATATTTTTAATAAGTTAAATAAAAATCATACATGAATTATAATATACTTATATATATTTTATTTTTCATTGATCCAATATCAGAATAAAATAGAAACAACTTTGATGCTTATGTAAGACACCCCATCTCTATGAAAAATGCATTATATTTCATATCAAAAAAATTTATGGAATATTAAAAATATGTATATAATGAAGAAATATTATATTTACTCGTATTAAATTTTTATAAATTATTATATTTTAATATATGTAATAATTATAATAAATAACATTTCAATCCTTACTCAAAAATCAATGTAGTTATTAACTAAAACAATGATAATTTTGCAGTATTAATAGACAACGCTTAACAATATTCCATAAAATTCTGATATTTTTTTCATATATATTAATATGGTCAATTAATAATTTGATGGCATTCTTAGAGAAATTATTCATCATGTTATGGAACATTCGACTTAAAGGAAGTGTAATGTAAGGGTTTCTATTCTAAATTTCCTATAGTTAGATATATGTATTACTAAAAAATTATGGATTATGTGTGGTGTAAATAATTCCTTATGATATATAATATAATTAATATTATTATATTATTTTTATTTAATTTCTCATTTCATATTTATTACTTTTATGTGGAATGTGATTAGACTGATTACTATGTTGTAACATAATTCTTAACCCAATTTACATTCTTTTTGTTAAACTTATACATCATAAATTATGTCATTCTATATTCATTTTTAGTATGAAATTTTATTATGTAATGTTTCAATTAGATAAATTTATTTGGTTTTAGATAAAATAAAAATAATCAATTAATTTATTAATGATCACTTCAATGATATAACAATAATAAGGGATTGTATTTTTAAAAAATACATCTTTAATGCATCCCTTTAACCTATCATTTTTTTACATGCCAATATTTTAGTGAAATTTGTTGATGATTTTTTATTTAATATATTATAATTTTTTAATATCATTTTTAATCATATTTTACTTTATAAAAAATTCATTTTAATGAATTCTATGTTTTGTTTTCTAAAAAATGTTATTTATAACAGTTTTTAAAATAAAACATATAAGAGGAATATTTTTATAAATTATAACAAATGAGAGCACATTCCCACTATCATGAGGCAATAATGATCTGAAAAATATATTCCAATCATAGTACAATATATATAAATAATATTATTTTATTTATAATTATACAAGATTATTTTAAAATCAAATAAAATATGATATTTTCATCAGGAAATATTTTAGGTGATAAAGAAAAATTACTTTTCATCTAATATAACATTATTTCAGATAATTATAAATTAATTGGGATATTATTCAAATAAATTATTGTTATTCCTTATTTGTTATATTTATTTTTATAGTGGATTTATATTTATTAAACTATTTTATTTTCAAGGGTTCTGATATGATGAATGATTTCTATTCTTTTCGAACAAAAATGTATAGTATTTCATTAAGTAACAAATGGGAAATATACTCTTCTCCAATGAATTAAATAATTATATTATATCTCATCATAATGACCTTATTGGAATGAGGATTAAACTCAATCTAGAAAGGAATAAAATGTGAAATAAAACTGGTTGAAGAAAGAGATTTTTCAACAATGATAGTCTGGTGAGTGAATATAAACTAGAAATATGGTTTGGGAAGTGGAACCATTCCAATATATTAGTATTGGAAAAAATACATGAAAATTACTGAAAATATATTATATTCCTATGTGTTTTCCAAAATTCCATGGTTTATGCCCAATTTATTCATTTTCTATTCAAGTCTACGATTTATTATTATTTACTATATAACTCGTGATTATGATATTTCATTTTCATTGTAGAGGTTTTAAAATTTTATATTCATATTCTTATACCCTTATGATTGTGTTATGATTCATATCACCCCTATTTACCCCTATATAGCTATAGATATCACCATTTTAATATTTTTTGTTTCCCTAGGACATAAAGGAAGGTATTAGGTTCTATATGTCAAAATGATTTCTTGTTATAAAGGAATACGTGGGAGAAAACATAGAAATATTCTGAACTATTTGGTGTTATCTCCATGTTTCGAAAGAAACTAAAACCAAAAAAATCAAGAATCAATTTTTTTCAAATATTAATATTCATATATTTTGATGTAATATCATGTTATGCAATGTGTGGGAAATTATATCTGGTATTAAAAAAATTGTATAGTTACCCTTTAGAATCTAGAATGAGAAAAACACTGAAATACCCCAATGATATGTATAGGTTACCATCATAGTGTTTCAGTAATAATCATAAATAAAAAAAGATAATGTAAGGTTTGATATATTGAAATTTTATAAAAACATTACCACTGATTATGAGGATTCTGACTACAATTTTTGTTTCACATTATCTTTACTCTAGTTTCAGCTAATGGATGGATCCCAAAGGAACAATGTTAATGACTAATTCAAAAGACAATGAAATTATTTCCCTCTAAGTAACATAATGTTATGAATATTGAATGGAAAACCACATTAATATTAACACACAACCATATAAATACATGAATCACATTGAAATTACAAATAACTAATGGAGTAAAAATACATTCTATAATCCTTGTTATGTTAATTCACACATTGTTTTATTTAAACGTCTAAAAAAATAGTTTCTGAAAAATTGGATTTGAAAAATAGAAAATTTATTTTTCATTCTATAATAATTATAATTTGAAAAATTAATCTTTAGGACTTATCGCTTCAAAGGAGAATAAAACTAGTTTTTAGTCTTTATCTAGAATATGAGGAAACATAATAAAATTAAGAATATGGATTTGAATAAGTCCAAGAACATATTTTTAGTAAGTATCATCATAATATTATTTTTACAAAAATATAGTATGAAGTCGCCCTAAATTCTCATGGTTATGATAATATATGAATGATATAATTAAATGAAAACTATAAATACTACATGAAAAAAAATATTAGTTTTGATTTATGATCAATGTGTTGAAGAAGAAAAGAATGGAATTGTTTATAGAGGACTAGTACATTATTTATTAGCTATAAACAAGGCCATCAGGAATTTGACTGCCGAATTAATGGGAATAAAACGAAATCATTAATGGTTTTAATACAAAATAATTATTGATTCAATTTAAAAAGGTTTTGGAATTACACCTACAAGTGACATAATCTTATGAATTATATTTTACATAATAAACAAAAACCTCTGATCAAAAATGAAAATGAGGATGATTATTCCATTACAATAGATGATGTGAATGATGAGACATATAGAATATTTATCATCCCTTTTTTAGGAATTTTTTTATTGGTATTGAATGAATAACCCCTATGAAAAGATTTTTTTTCGTCCATTAGTTAAATTTCATGTGATTATCTACTTGTATTCATGAATAATTAAATCATGTATTCTATCGTTACAATGATGAACTAATGATTTCACTAAAATTTTCATATATAATAAAAGTGGTTATAGATAGAATTAAGTATAATATAAGAACCTGGGTTTTTAGAACGGGTTAAAATCCCAACCCTGTTTGAATTTTGACTTTTCCTTGAGAAAACAGGAGAAATTGGGTAGATTCTAGAAATTTCTAGACTACACGCCATGTACTTTAAATACATGTTGTGAATATGTTAGATGAGTGACCGGCCGTGTACTCACCAAGCACATGTTGTGTGATGACCGTGTAGAAATTTATTACTGAACGGTGTGTAGATTTAGACATGCCATGTACCCGTGACCATGTGAAGTCCATACAAGGCATGTAGGCATGTTTTCCAAGTAGAATCATTTAACCATGTACACCTTGTGTCCCCATTAGACATGCGGTTTATTCCAGATATGTATGAGGGATATAAATGGAATGTAGTCTTGTTGTCCAGGTAGAATAATTTAACCATGTACACGTTTTTCCTCCTTGGAAACGTTGTATAGTCTAGCGGTGTATAAGAGATATACATGTAGTGTGGTAATTCATCATGTAAGGGAAGGAAAACCAAGTACACACCTTGTACCCCTAGGTACATGGCATGTACTCATATCTGCAGGATCCAGATAGTATGCCAGTGGAATTCCTGCCTCCATATGAACAATTAAATGATATACACGGTGTGTAGTCGTGAAGTACATGTTGTGTACTTTCGTTTTTTATTAAATTGGGCAGTATCATTTTTTTGAGGCAGGGTGCACTGGTTTTTGTTTGGGAAACTTGAATAGCAGGATGAGACTTTAATCTCTTCTCAGATCTTCGTCAGAATCCCAATTCAATCATGGATAGATGTGTTGGAACCCCCTCTGTTAGACCTTGGTTCCTCTTGAGCCATTCTTCTTTATTTATGTTCTATAATGAGTATAGGGGATTGATCGGTTTTGATTCTTTTGTAGATCTACTGCCTTTTAGACCAAATTGGAGGCTGTTATCGGAGGAGTAGCATCATATGAGTCTCATGTAGGTGGTGAATCCCTATTTTATGTTTTGTGGTCATTTGGGTGGCACGACCTTCAGCTCGTTTTCGGGTATTTTGAGCAGGATCCATTTTATCTTCTGTTTTATATTGAATTGATTGTTTGACCTATGATATGCCTTTGGGTATGTCCTGTTACCAGTTTTTCTTGAGCGAGGCCGGGTGAGTTGTTGTTGCTCATCGAGGAATTCTGGCCAGGGGATTCCAAAATGGTTATATTAGAATTATAATGTTTTAAACTGCTGATTTTATGTTATTGAACTTGATATAAATTTTTTAGAGGTATTCAATACCTCAGTGCAGTAGATTGATAATCATTTAGTTAGTTAGAGGCATTCATGAACTCAGTGTTGTTGATTGATACATGTTGGGTTAGGGAAATTCAACTGTTTAGATTGTTTTTCCTAATAATGTGTTCTATTTAAATGTGTTATATATTAAATTGCTAAATTTCATATGCTATAACCATTTTGGTTGTGTTGGGAATGGCCAAGATTTTTTGAGTGATGCTGATCACAGGTTGGGCTTGGCCCGGGTTATGTTGGGTGGTTCTGACCACAAGAATGGGAATCATGGGCATATGATTAAGGCATGATGAATATCAGGTTGGGCATAACCCATGATACTGGGATAGCAAGGCCATCAGACTAGAGCGGCATGGTTACAGGGACATGAGGTGTCAGATATATTATGGCTTGGGTACTATTTTTGTGATTACCGCTCACGCGGAAACTTTGAGTAGTGTATCGACAGAGAGACTCCATGGTGAGGTTTTTTTGACCACTCATGTGGGTAGAGGTCCATGTTATTTGCAGTTTAGGTACTATTGGTTTGGGGGTGCCTTCCATAGGAAGCCACATGGGAGGTGAGGAGCCTTCAAGGGAAAGCATTGAGGCTATCTCAATGGGGGCATAGGCTCACAATTATTTGAGGTCAGATATCGTTGTCCCTCCAGATACCTTTTTTGAGGGTAAACATTGTTGTCTGTACAAATATGTTATTTTGAGGGTAGATATCACTATCCCTCCGACTACTTATTTTGAGGGAAAGACATCTCTATCCCTCCGATTACTTATTGAGGACAGACATCGCTATCCCTCTGGGTTACTACTCTTGGGCATGCCTTTGGGACGTCAGTACATGAGACATGCGGTGTCAAGGGGAACATGTTTCCAAGATACATGATAAATATTCTGGGATTGGTCGAAGTAGGTGAAACTATATGGTGGCTGCTAAGCACTAATGGAGGTTGTGTTATTTGTACATTATTCTGCTTACAACATTCCATATAAATGCATGCCACCTTAAACACTTATATTACATATGCACCATTGGGTCGTATCCAAATGAGATTCTTCTCACACCATATATGGGCCCTTTAGGATGCGTGAAGACATTATGGATTTTCATGAAGGAAATAGGATAGCATTATGAGTTAGGCTTTATTATCTATTTCATGAAGATGGTACAGACCATGAGGTTCTACCTAGCTGATGTTACCATGTTTTTCATAATTCTTGTATTAGAATGCTTACCTGTATTTTAACTACAGTTGGTTAGCCATTGGTTCCTTTCTATACATGGATATGTATGACCTTATTTGGATGCATTTTTTCTTTCTCAATAGTAGTTACAAGTGATCAGCATGCTGTTGTGTTTATTTCTGCTGCTGTTGTGCATATTTATTGCTTCCATTGTTTATTGATAGTGAATGTGCTTCTACTCTGCTGGTCTAGTTCGATTCTGATGAGTCATTTATTCCCCTGCATCATTATTGTTATACTTGGACCAATAACATTATTATTATCATCCAAGAGGGTATATCCTACCCACTATACCTATAAGACCCTCAATGCTAGTCGATAGCCTTTGGCATTCGGGGAGGTGCACCTAAGGTAGTAGCACCCAACCTGTTTTGCACAATTCTGGTGGATGTTCGGGTCCGTGTCATTACAAATTGGTATCAAAGGATTTCTTGATAGGGATTAAGCAGTAGTGTTTTACTGGATACTAATGAGATTGAGACTTATCTTTTATTTATGCTGGTTTTACTATTTGGGATATGGTAGACAAGAGATAGGTTTTTACCAAGAACTGGTTTTCTAGCTTGTTCATGGGATCCTGCATCCCCGGGTATGAGGGATGGTCCAAGTTTCCATGGGTGGGAATTGCTGTTTTATTTTTTTCAGATTACAGTTTATATGATTTCCCTCTATGTGGCGCACTTAGTGTGTGATGTTATTGATTGTGCTATAAAACCCTGGATCTGGTGTGGTAAGGGAGAATTAGACCTTGGCCCAGTATGGCAATGCTTGTTTGCTTGGCTTTTGATAAGAACATTTTTAGGGTATTTCAATTTCATAACTACACGTAAGCATTGTGAAGTGATAATACCATGTGATTAAAATAAAATTCCATGCTTGGTATCCCACAAAACAGGAATAGGTTAAATTCATGATAGAATTTCTTTTTGTTACAATGTGTATACCATGCTTTATATATTTTTATATTTCATGTGACATGGTATTTGGGTTTGCCTCTTATATGAGCGGGAAGGTATTATCAGTTGAGGTGATTTTGATCACAAGGGTTGGGCGACTCGGTCGTTGGTTTGAGGAAATGATAGTTGTCAGGACGGGCATGGACTGATGTGCAAGGACCCAGAAATTTCAAGGAAATTTGTTTTTCTAAATACTTTGGAATTTTAAGAGCTTGTGGCTTCTGGCGGTGCTTGATTCCAAGGCCTATTGTGCCCGGAATCAAAATTTGAAGATTACCTCGGGTACGTTTAGTGAACAAACAAGCGAGTTATTATAACTTTTGAACTGGTGCTCGGAATTAAAATATGATGGCATTGATGAACTCGCAGCACCAGTAATTTCTTAAGGGGATAATTATGGTAGTTTTGTTCACAAAATAGGAGAAGATAATTTTTTGTGGTTTGATTAAGAAATAAATAAAATTTGTCGAACAAAATTTTATTACTAAGGAGGTTAGATAAGTGGGGCCCACATGAGCCCCACCATTTATTTTTTTCCTTCTAATCTCTTAATATCCCCTCAATAATTTGGAAGACACCATTAAATTCCAATCTCTCCATTAAATTATGTCAACCCATAATTTAATGAGGAACCTTCCTCTTTCCTCCTTTTTATTTAACCACCAACGCGTTCAATAACAGGGAACCTTGTCCCCCACTTCCTTACATAATTATCACCACGTTTTATTTAATGCGGTGAGTTTTTTTCAGAGAGTTTTTTTTTCATGAATAAAAGAATAATAGGTGGAACCTATAATTTTATTAAGGAGGAGAACTTTGTTGTGAGACGAAGAACGTCGGCCCCCAACGAAGAATGACGAAGGAAGCCGGTTCCTCGGAGATCAACGACCCACCACCCTACCCTTCTCTGCGGAAATAGAGTTGACGCTGCTTCCTCATCAATGTGCCTCGATGACTCCTACGATCCCCTTCCCCGTGACGCCATACACTGTGATTCCGAAGATCGTCTTCCTTGTTGAGGTAGGGGTTTTTGGTATAAATTTTTTCATGTGTTATTTCTATACTGTTGGCGTGGCGTATTTTACTGATGATGCTTTCTTATAACCATAAACGCGATAGGTGCGGGTTAACGAACAAGCCTGAACCCACCACATTTTTGTTCCTGATGCGCCGAATAATTATCAATAACAAAATAGGACTGAAATGGAGATTGGAGGCCTTCGCAATAATCTACGGGTCCTGAGACAACTGCAGGCACAGACGGGAGCAAGAACGGACCACCAGAATAACTCTGGTGGCCCGCAAAAAACTCCGGTGGTCGGGTTGCCAACGGCCGAAACTGGCTGGCCTCCTGGAGGCGGTGGCGCCCCGGCGCGCCACCGGTAGGAGCTGCCACGGCAGAAGCCGCACGGGATCTGGGGGAGAAGCGGCCCCAGGCGCTGCGTCCAAAGGACAAAGGGGGGACCACGTCCCCCCTGCTCGGACCCTGGCTGAGCCAGCACACCCCACCCCCCTGCCGGGCCGGGGCAGGTCGCGCGAACCCGGCCGGACCCAGACCCAGGTCCGGTCGCCCCTGTTCGGGCCGACCCGGCGGGGGGGGGGGGGGTGGGGGGGGGGGGGGGCTGGGTCAGGTCGGGCCCAGACCCCCCCACTTCGGACCTCTTTTGGTCTTTTTCCCTTAACTTGTGCTACGGACCTCCGATCAACACACTGCCAGTTGAGTATAAACCCTTGGATTGAGTCGGTCATTTCGGTATATAAAACACGAGGTTTCAGAAAAGTTTGAGTATGGCCGGGTTGGTTCGAACTCGAAACCAATCGGGCCCTTGGAGCGGATACGCTTATATCTCAAGGACTGGATATCCGATTGACGTGACGTCAATTGCATCAGGATCCTTTTGTTGAGACGGTCCTTTTGGATTACTTCGCTTGAGGTTTGGATGCAGTTGGAGTACATTCGAGTTGGTTTTAGCTTAAAAACTAACCGGACCCCTGGAACAGAAAACCTAATAACATTTTGATCGGGCGACCGATTGACGCACAGTATGTCGCGTTGGGTTTCTTTTGATGAGACAGAACTTTGGGATACATCAACTCTAGACGTCGTGATATTTGGTTTATCGACTCTATTCTTCTCGAGGAGCGGACCCTCCCGGAATCGTCCATGCTGTGTGCGGGAACCCTGGAGCTGGCTAAGACTGCATCGACTTCTGTACTGGAATCCTCCGTGGGTTCGACAATGACGACTTCCATATTGGAATCCTCTGTGGGTTCGATGGAAATGACTACAGTTCATGTATCCTATGTGGGTCAGGAAGTATTGGACTCTATACTTGTATCATATGTGGGTCCGTCCGAGTAGCTGGTCTTGTATCCTTTATTGGTCCGACAGCTTAGCTGGTCTTGTATCCTATGTGGGTGCGACAGCTTAGATGAATCAGTGGCTGCATCTGATCATCTCTATCGCCTTACGAAGTGTATACCTATGTGAGCTGAGTCTTGATTCTCAATAATTATCATTGATGTGGTTGACTTGCTTTTTCTATGTGGATTGGGTTGTTCTTTACTATGTGTACTGGGTTGTGCTTGGGCTCAGAAGTTGGAGCCGAACTGTAACTGATGACTTTGGTATATGTATGGGAATATACCTAAGTAGTGTTGTTGATAATTTGTGATTGTATCTTTCCTTTATGTTTTATCCTTCTTGGATTCTGAGAGACCTTCAGGGGTCTCGGGGTCCTACTGAGTATCGTATCGTCATCCCTGCACGGGCTATGCCTGCATTAAGTTGTGTTGGATGCAGACGACGGACATCACTGATCGAGGTGGAGACTTGTGGAGAAGGATGGTACGTGGAGGGGGATCACTTGGAGGGATGTACACGAAGCGGACGGTCGGACCGAGGAGCTAAGGAGACTATCTGTACCCACCCATTAGTTGGGATTTCCGGAGGACGAATCAGTGTTGCTATTTTACATTCTACTACTGTACATTCCTTTCAGTTGGTTTTGTATACTGGCCCATTTACTTTCTCAACACTTACCTTGTACTCAGTTTTACTTAGTGTTTACTTCGCTTGCGTACTCTGTTTTTTATGTTAATTCATAAAAGAAATTCCTTCCCTTATTTTTAGATACATGCCTTTGGTGCAAGTCACCAGCCCATGGCCTATGGAAGGCGGGCATGGGGTATCACGACATGGGCCCTGAGGATGGGTCATGACAAATTTGTATCAGAGGAGTCGGTTCTACCGCAAAACTCAGTACTCTGATAATTTCTTCTATTTGATGCAATAAATTTTAGAGTAATGAGTGTGGTTATCAGTCCAGGGAGTCCAATGTTAGTGAGGCAGCTGACGTATCCATACACCAGGACCCTGACTTCTGATTCCTGACTCAGTGCACGAAAACATTGATTTCAGGTGTGTTTCAGTGGTTTTATTTGTGATTACTTTTTGTCTTCTCATCAGGTATATTGTATTTACCGGGGCGCACCCGTTTTTTTCAGGATGACCCCACGACGACAGACAACTAGGGTTCCGAGCTTTGTGCGAGACGGAAGCCAACCAAGCGACGAGGCCTCAGTGTAGGGGCCCATTATAGCGGAGGCATCGACGGTACCTTTACCCTCTGAGCCATTAATTCTACATTCCCCAGCCGAAGAGAGTGCATTCCTCCTGAGTGTGTTTCACGAGTTTCAGAGAAAGAGGATGCCCAGGTTCTGTAGAGAGACGGATCCTCAGGCAGCTGAGGATTGGCTGGAGGCTGTCATCAGAGTCTTCAGATTGGTTGGGACACCAGCAGGACTCATGGTAATCCTTTCTGTGAGTCTCCTGCATGCAGCAGCAGGTAGATGGTGGATCCTGATGCTCCAGGTGCATGACAAGGCATCTCTACTTTGGACGGACTTCGAGAACCTATTTCGCTCGGAGTTCATTCTAGCCGCCCTCTGTGCGGTGCGCATCTAAGAGATACTAAAACTACGGCCGGGAAGCATGTCAGTAGCCCATTACATGGCGAGATTTACTTACCTCTCATGCTACTCCATGGACATGGTATGAGACCCATTTTTTCAGACTCGGACCTTTGAGCTGGGGCTGAGGCATGATTACAGAGCTTCAATGATTCCACTCAGCATCCCGAACCAGGAGGTGGTGCTGGAGCGAGCCCTACTAGTGGAGAGCTTTCTCGCAGAGCAGCCATCAGCAGTGAGACCCACCGCAGGATGGAACCGAGTAGAGTCTTCAAAATCTGGCAGTCGACAGATGGTGTCGGGGTCTAAGTGAACAAGGCCGTCTGGTGAGCGACCTCTGGACACAGGTTCGACTGTGTTGGTCACACGGCGCAGAGCTAGCCTTCCAAGGAGCATACAGTGTTATACATGCGGCGGGCAGGGCCACATGGCTCGTGAGTGCTTGACCCACTATGCAGACGAGCAATAGACAGTAGAGGGACCTCTCAAGAAGAGGCAGAGGTTCGACCGTGGCGGTCCATAGGGAGAATGTGAACGAGGCAGAGGAGCTGGCAGAGAAGCGGGTGGTGGACAATGCTTTGATGCTCTACCACCACCACCCCTATGAGGTCCACCCATACCATAGGGAGATGGCGGGAAGAGGTAGGCTCAGTTCCAGGCAGTAGAGGATTACAACCACGACGCACACGAGATGATTTGAGGTACTATCTTTGTCTACTCCACCCTTGCTGCATTTCTTATAGACAGAGGTGTGAATCATTCTTTTATTTCCGCTGCCCTTGTTCAGTGCTTGGAGATTCCGATGGAGACGTTGGCTCAATCCTTTTGGCTAGAGACTCATACGGGGGCAGAATTGATGATTATGCACTGGTTCCGGTAGTGTGAGAATACTCTAGGAGACGAGATATTCGGCTGGGATCTTCTTGTAGAAGTGTCGAGGCCTTATGATGTCATCTTGGGTATGGACTGGTTATCTATATTCCATGATCAGATCGACTGTATTAGGCGCAAGGTGCGGTGTGTCTGCACGGATGGGACCAGGTTCACCTTCACCGGTGAGAAGGGAACCTTCTCAACATAGGATGGACTCACGCAGAGGAGAGGGCAGCCGATCACACATCATTTGTCTAGTCTCATCCTCGGAGCAGTTAACATTTAGAGTCTAACTTTTCCTGTAGTGGTGGAACAATATACGTACATTTTTCCTGATGATGTTCAAGGACTACCTCCTCGTAGGGAGTTATATTTCTATATAGACCTGTAACTCGGGACATCACCGATATCTACTCCAGCATATCGGATGGCTCCCGCCGAGCTTCGTGAGCTGCGGGTACAACTGTAGGACTTACATGGGAAAGGTTTCATCTGACCAAGTGTTTCACCCTAGGCTTATCTGATTCTCTTCACCATGAAGGTGGTTGGGAACTTGCGACTATATGTTGATTACCATTCCCTGAACCAGGTGACTGTGAGGAACAAGTATCCGCTTCCGAGGATTGATGACCTCTTCGATCAGCTCAATGGAACACGTTGGTTCTGAAAGATAGACCTCAGGTCAAGCTATCATCAGCTCTGAGTTCAAGTCAAGGATGTGTAGAAGATGGCCTTCAGGTTTTGGTATGACCACTATGAATTCAGGGTCATGCCCTCCAGTGTGACCAACGGCCCAGCAGTGTTCATGAGTCTCATGAACATGATCTTCCAGCCCTACCTCGATTGGTTTGTCGTACTCTTCATTGACGACATATTGATTTACTCAACTATTGAGGAGGAGTATGCCTACCACATACGGGTTGTACTGGATACACTCCGAGAGCACCATATTTATGGTACGCTCTCGAAGTTCCAGTTCTGGTTTTGAGAGGTCCACTTCTTTGGTCATGTCATCTCAGAGGTGGGAGTTGCAATGGATCCCATCATGGTCGAGGTGGTACTTGCTAGGGAGCCACCCTAGAGCGTGACAGAGGTGAAGAGTTTCCTAGGTTTGGTCTGGTACTATCAATGATTTGTGCCAGACTTCTCCAGAGTTGCAGAACCACTTTCAGCTTTGATGAAGAAGGGGAAACCCTTCGTGTGGTCAGACAGATGTAAGCAGAGCTTCCAGAAGCTGAGGCGGATATTGAATAGGGAACCCATCTTGAGGCTACCGGAGGAGGGCGTAGGGTACGTAGTTTACTTCGATGCATCAGGGACCAGACTCGGGTGTGTACTGATACAGGAGAGAGCAGAGATCGCTTATGGTTGACGTCAGTTGAGACTGCACAAGCAGAACTATGCTACCCATGACTTGGAGTTAGCAGTAGTGGTCTTCGCCCTAATGATGTGGCAGCACTATCTCATGGGAGAGTGCTTTATAGTCTACTCTATCCACCATAGTCTCAGGTACATTTTCTCATAGAAGGAACTAAACCTGAGATAGTGGTGATGGCTCGATTTCCTCTAGGATTATGACTTTGAGATTGTCTATACTCCTTGGAAGGGGAAAGTTGTGGTTATTGCACTCATCAAGAGATCGAGCATTCAGCTACTTGTAGAGGAGACAAAGCAGTAAGCCTCTTTGCAGTTATCCTTCATGGATAGGGATGGGGCAGACTATCTACAGTCCCTCACAGTCACTCCCCCACTACATCAGTGGGTCAAAGAGGAACAACTTGGAGACATTGATTGTGAGACGTGACGTGCTCATATATCCTCTAGGCTACCGCCCGATGGATTTTCTGAAGGAGGGGAGCAAGTCATCCTCTTCTAGGGATGTTCCATGGTACCAGTTGTACTATAGGAGGAGGTTCTAAGGGAGTTCTACACATTTCATCTAGCAGTACATCTTGTAGTAGCGATGATGTATCAAGACCTCAGATGATAGTACTGGTGGCTGGGTATGAAGAAGGCAGTGGCAGAGTTCGTTTCATGATGTCTCACTTGTCAACAAGTGAAGGCAGAGCATCAGGTACCTGCATGCTTGATACAGCCCTTAGAGGTCCCAGAGTGGAAGTGGGATGGGAAATCCTTGGATTTCATGATGGTTCTTCCACATACTTCTAGAGGACACGACACCATCTGGGTGATCATAGACCGACTCACCATGTCGGCCCACATCCTACCAATCAGAGACCAGGGCTCAGTAGAGAGAATGGGACACATCTACGTTCAGAAGATCGTATAGATTCATGGTGTGCAATCGTCGATCATCTTCGATCGATATGCTCTCTTTACTTCCCGGCTTTGGAAGGGGTTACAGGAGGCTTTCATGATGCAGCTACGCCTGAGCACTGCTTTTCACCCTCAGATGGATTTCCAGATTGAGAGGACCATTCAGACACTCAAGGACATGCTCTGTGCATGTTTCCATGACTTTGGTCGTATTTGGTAAGATCACATACCCTTGGGGGATTTGCGTACAACAATAGCTACAACTCCACCATCATAATCACACCATACGAGGCACTTTACGACCGACCTTGCAGATCGCCTCTATGCTAGACTGACCCTGGGGAGTCAGCGCTCGTAGGACCAGAAATAGATCAGGCTACGATGGATTTCTGTGTAGGAAATAGGATAGCATCATGAGTTAGGCTTTATTAGCTATTCCACAATGATTGTACAGACCATGAGGTTCTGCCTAGCTGTTGATACCATGTTTTTCATTATTATTGTATTAGTATGATTACAAATTTTATAGCTACAGTTGGTTAGACATTGGTTCCTTTCTATACATGGATATGTATGACCTTATTTGGATGCATTTTTTCTTTATCAATAGTAGTTACATGAGATCATTATTCTATTGTGTTTATTTCTGCTCCTATTGTGCATATTTATTGCTTCCACTGTTTATTGATACTGAATGTGCTTCTGCTCTGCTGGTCTAGTTCGATTCTGACGAGTCATTTATTCCACTGCATAATTATTGTTATACTTGCACCAGTACCATTATTATTATCATCCAATAGGTTATATCCTCCCCACTATACCTATAAGACCCTCACTGCTAGTCGGTAGCCTTTGGCGTTCTTGGAGGTGCACCTAATGTAGTAGCACCCAACCCGTTTAGCACTATTCAGGTGGATGTTCGGGTCAGTGTCGTTACAAATTGGTATCAAATGATTTCTTGATAGGGATTTAGTAGTAGTGTTTTACTGGATACTAATGAGATTGAGACTTATCTTTTATTTATGCTGGTTTTTCTATTTGGGATATGGTAGAAAAGAGATAGGTTGTTACCAAGAACTGGGTTTCTAGCTTGTTCTTGGGATCCTGCAGCCCCTGGTATGAGGGATGGTCCATGTTTCCATGGGTGGGAATTGCTATTTTCTTTTCTTCAGATTACAGTTTATATGATTTCCCTCTAGGTGGCACACTTGGTGTGTGATGTTATTGATTGTGCTATAAAACCCTTGATCTGGTGTGGTAAGGGAGAATTGGACCTTGGCCCGGTATGGTATTGCTTGTTTGCTTGGCTTTTGATAGGAACATTTTTAAGGTATTTCAATTTCATAACTACACGTAAGCTTTGAGAAGTGATAATACCATGTGAGTAAAATAAAATTCCATGCTTGGTATGCCAAAAAACGGGAAGACGTTAAATTCATGATATAATTTCATATTGTTTCAATGTTTATATCATGCTTTATATATTTTCCTAATTGCATGTGACATGGTATTTGGGTTTGTCTCTTATACGAGCGTGAAGGTACTGTCAGCTGAGGTGATTTTGATCACCAAGATTGGGCGAGTCGGTCGTTGGTTTGAGGAAATGATAGTTGTCAGGACGGGAATGGACCGATGTGTAAAGACCCATAAATTTCAAGGGAATTTTTTTTCTAAATACTTTGAAATTTTACGAGTTTGTGGCTTCTGACGGAGCTTGATTACGAGGCCTGTTGTGCCCGAAATCTATTTTTGACGTTTAGCTCGGGTTCGTTCAGTTTTTCTTACTTTTGAACCAGTGCTCGGAATTAAAATCTGATGGCATCGATGAACTTGCAGCGCCGATAATTGCATAATGGGATAATTAACGTAGTTGTGTTCACAAAAGAGGAGAAGATAATTTTTGGTGGTTTGTTTAAGAAATAAATAAAAATTTTCGAACATATTTTTGTTACTAAGGAGGTTAGAGAAGTGGGGCCCACATGAGCCCCACCTTTTATTTTTTTTCCCTCTAATCTCTTAATATCCCCTCATTAATTTGGAAGACACCATTAAATGCCAATCTCTCCATTATATTATGTCAACCAATAATTTAATGAGGAATTTTCCTCTTTCCTCTTTTTTATTTAACCGCCAATGCATTCAATAATGGGGAACCTTCTCCCTCACTTCCTTACTTAATTGTCACCACGTTTTATTTAATGTGGTGAGTTTTTTTTGGAGATTTTCATTGCGTGAATAATAGAATAATAGGCGTAACCTATTATTTTATTAAGGAGGAGAACATCATTGTGCGACGAAAAACGTCAGCCCCCAATGAAGAATGAAGAAGGACGCCGGTTCCTCGAAGATTGACGACCCACCCCCTACCCTTCTCTGCGGCAAGAGAGGATATGATGCTTCCTCTTCAATGCACCTCAACGACGCTTATTATCCCCTTCTCTGTGATGTCGTGCACTGCGATGCCGATGATCGTCTTCCTTGTTGAGGTAGGGTTTTTTGGTGTAAATATCTTCATGTGTTATTTATATACCCTCGGCATGGCGTGTTTTATTGATGATTTTTTCTTAAAACCAAAAACGCAGTGGGTGTGGGATAACGAACAAGCCTGAACCCACCGCTATTTTGTTCCTGATGCACCGAATAATTATCAATGATGAAACATGACTGAAATGGAGATTGGAGGCCTTCACAGTAATCTACGGGTCCTAAGACGACCACAGGCATAGACGGGAGCAAGAACGGACCACCAGAATAAATTTGGTGGCCCGCGGAAAACTCCGGTGGCCCGGTTCGCCGACGGCCAAAACCGGGCGGCCTCCCAGAGGCGGTGGCGCCCCGGCATGCCTCCGGTAGGAGTCGTCGCGGCCTCAGCCGCAGCGGAGAAGGAACGGATCCTGCGGCTGCGCGGGATCCGGGGGAGACTCGGCACTAGGTGCTGCGTCCACGGGACAAAGGGGGGACCGCGTCCCCCCTACTCAGATGCTGGCTGAGCCAGCGCACCCCACTCCCTCGGTCAGGCCGGGGCAGGTCACGCGGACCTGGCCAGACCTAGACCCGGGGGGGGGGGGGGGGGGGGGGGGGGCTAGGCCGGGCCGGGCCCAGAACCCCACTTCGGACCTCTTTTGGTCTTTTTCCCTTAACATGTGCTACAGACCTCTGATCAACGCACTTCCAGTTGATTATAAACCCTTGGATCGAGTCGGTCGTTTCGGTATATAACACATGAGGTTTCGGAAAAGTTTGAGTATGGCCGTATTGGTTCGAACTCAAAACCTATCATGCCCTTGGAGCGGAAACGCTTATATCTCAAGGACGGGATATCCGATTGACGTGACGTTAATTACGTTAGGATCCTTTTGTTGAGACGGTCCTTTTGGATTACTCTACTTGATGTTTTGACATAGCTGGAGTACATTCGAGTTGGTTTTAGCTTAAGAACAAACCGGGCCCCTCGAATAGAAAACCCAATAACTTTTTGATTGGGCGTCCGATTGACGAACCGTCTCTCGCATTGGGTTTTTTTGACGAGAAAGAACATTGGGATACATCAACTCTAGACTTCGTGATATTTGATTTATCGGCTCACTTTTTCTCGAGGAGCGAACCCTCCCCGAATCGAGAATGTTGTGTGCAGGAACCCTGCAGCTGGCTGCGACTGCATCAACTTCTATACTAGAATCCTTCGTGGGTTGGACAGTGATGACTACGGTACTGGAATCCTCCATGGGTTCGATGACGATGACTATAGTTCTTGTATCCTATGTTGGTCAGGTAGTATTAGACTCTATACTTGTATCCTGTGTGGGTTCGTCAGAGTAGCTGGTCTTGTATCCTTTGTTGGTCCGACAGCTTAGCTGGTCTTGTATCCTATGTGGGTCCGACAGCTTAGATGAATCAGTGGTTGCACTTGATGATCTCTATTGCCTTACGAAGTGTATAATTGTGTGAGCTGAGTCTTGATTCTCAATAATTATCATTGATGTGGTTGACTTGTTTTTCCTATGTGGATTCGGTTGTTCTTTCCTATGTGGACTGGGTTGTGCTTGGGCTCAGGAGTTGGAGTCGAACTGTAACTGATGACTTAGGTATATGTATGGTCATATACCTATGTAATGTTTTTGATACTTTGTGATTGTATCTTTCCTTTTTGATTTATCCTTCGTGGATTCCGAGAAACCTTAGGGGGTCACCGAGTCCCTACTGAGTATCGTATCATCATCCTTGCATGGGCTATGCCTGCACTACGTTGTGTTGGATGCAGATGACGGACATCACTGATCGAGGTAGAGGATTGAGGGGCTGGATGGTACCTGGAGGTGGACCACTTGGAGGGACGTACACGGAGCGGACGGTCGGATCGAGGAGCTGAGGAGACTATCTGTACCCACCCATCAGGTGGGATTTCCGAAGGATGAATTGGTGTTGCTATTTTACATTCTACTCATGTACATTCTTTTCTATTGGGTTTGTATACTGGCCCATTTACTTTTTCAGCACTTACCTTGTACTCAGTTTTACTTAGTGTTTACTTCACTTGCCTACTCTGTTGTGTATGTTACTTAATAAAAGAAATTCCTTCACTTATTTTTTGATACATGCCTTTGGTGTAAGTCACCAGCCCCTGGACTATTGAAGGCGGGCATTGGGTAGTCATGGCACGGGCCCTGAGGATGGGTCGTGACAAATTTGTATCTGAGGAGTCGGTTCTACCGCAGAACTCAGGACTCTGATAATTTCTTCTCTGTGAAGCAATAAATTTTAGAGTAATAAATGTGGTTATCAGTCCAGGGAGTCCAGTGTTGGTGAGGCAGCCGACATATCCATACACCAAGACCCTATCTTCTGATTCCCGACTCAGTGCATGAAAACATTGATTGCATGTGTGTTTCAATAGTTTTATTTCTGATTACTTTGTGTCTTCTCATTAGGTATATTGTATTTACCGGGGCACACCTGTTTTTTTCAGGATGGCCCCATGACGGCAGATAACTAGGGTTCCGAGCATTCTACGAGACGGAAGCCCACTGACCGACGAGGCCTAAGTGCAGGGGCCCATTAAATGGGATGCACTAACGGTACCTTTACCCTCTAAGAAATTGATGCTACAATCACCAGTGACAGAGAGTGCATGCCCCCTGAGCGCGTTTCCTGAGTTTCAAAGACAGAGGCTGCCCAGGTTCCGTAGAGAGACGGATCCTCAGGCAGCCAAGGATTGGCTGGAGGCTGTCCTCAGAGTCTTCAAATTGCTAGGGACACCAAAATACCTCATGGTAATCCTTTCTGCGAGTCTTCTGTATATAGCATCCGGTAGATGGGGGAGCATGATGCTCCAGGTGCACGACGAGACATCTCTACTTTGGATGGACTTCGAGAGCCTCTTTCTCTCAGAGTTCATTCTAGCCACCCTCCGTGCGGTGCGCATCCAAGAGATACTACAACTACGGTAGGGGAGCATGTCAGTAGCCCATTACTCAGTGAGATTTACCAACCTCTCATGCTACTCCACGAACATGGTACGAGACCCATTTTTTCATGACCGGACCTTTGAGCAGGGGATGAGGAATGATTATAGAGATTCAATGATTCCACTCCACATCCCGAACCAGGAGGTGGTGCTGGAGTGAACCCTATTGGTGGAGAGCTTTCTCGAAGATCAGCCATCAGCAGTGAGACCCACCGTAGGACGACACAGAGCAGAGTCTTCTACAGCCGGCAGTCGACAGATGACGTCGGGGTCTAAGTGAACAAGGCTGTCTGGTAAGCAACCTCTGGACACAGGTTCGACTGTGCGGGTCACACGGTGCAGAGCCAGCCTTCCAAGGAGCATACATTGTTATGCATGTGGCGGGCAGGTCCATATGGCTCGTGACAGCTCGACCCACTAGGCAGACAAGCAGCAGACAGTGGAGGGACCTCACAGGCAGAGGCAGAGGTTCAACCATGGCGGTCCACAGGGAGTATGCAAATGTGGCAGAGGAGCTGGCCGAGCAGAGGGCGGTGAACGATGCTTTGAGGCTCTACCACCACCACCCGTAGGAGGTCCACCCCGACCATAGGGAGATGGAGGGAGGAGGCAGGATCAGCTCTAGGCAGAAGAGTCTTACGACCACGACGCACCCAAGATGATTCGAGGTACTATCTTTGTCTACTCCACCCTTGGTGCATTTCTAATAGACACAGGTGTGAGTCATTCTTTTATTTCCTCTGCCCTTGTTCAGAGCATGGAGATTTCGATAGATCTGTTGGCTCAATCTTTTTGGCTAGAGACTCCTATGGGGGCAGAATCGATGATTACGCACTGGTGCTGGTAGTGTGAGATTACTCTAGGAGGTGAGAAATTCGGCTAGGATCTTCGTGTAGCGGAGTCGAGGCCTTACGACGTCATCTTGGGTATGGACTGGTTATCTACAGTCCATGCTCAGATCGACTGTATGAGTCACAAGGTGCGGTGTTTCCACAGAGATGGGACCAAGTTCACCTTCACCAGTGAGAAGATAACCTTCTAAACACAGGATGGACTCACGTAGAGGAGAGGGCAGCCGATCACACATTAGTTGGCTAGTCTCATCCGAGGAGCAGTTAACATGTAGAGTCCAACATTTCCTGTAGTGGTGGACAAGTATACGTAAATTGTTCCTGAAAATGTTCCAGGACTACCTCCTCATAGGAAATTATATTTCTCTATAGACCTATACCCTAGTACATCACCGATATCTACTCCAGCATATCGGATAGCTCCCGCCGAGCTTCGTGAGCTGCGGGTACAACTGTAGGACTTACAGGGGAAAGGTTTCATTCGACCTAGTGTTTCACCATGGGCTTCTCCAATTCTGTTCTCCATGAAGGTGGGTGGGTGCTTGCGACTATCTGTTGATTACCATTTCCGAAACCAGGTGACTATGAGGAACAAGTATCCGCTTCTGAGGATTGATGACATCATCGATTAGCTCAAGGGATCTCGTTGGTTCTCAATGATAGACCTTAGGTCAAGCTATCATCAGCTCCGAGTTCAGGTTGAGGATGTGCAGAAAATGTCTTTCAGGTTTCGGTATGACCACTATGAGTTCTTGGTCATGCCCTTCAGTGTGACCAACGCTCCAACAGTGTTCATGAGTCCTATGAACATGATCTTCCAGCCCTACCTCGATCGGTTTGTCGTACTCTTCATTGATGACATACTGATTTACTCAACTACTGAAAAGGATCACTCCTACCACTTACGGGTTGTACTGGATACACTCCAAGAGCACAATCTTTATGATAAGCTCTCGATGTTCCAGTTCTGGTTTTGAGAGGTCCAATTCTTAGGGAACGTCATCTCAGAGTTGGGAGTTGCAGTGGATCCCATCAAGGTCGAGGCGGTACTTGCTTGGGAGCCACCCATGAGCGTGATGGAGGTGCAACATTTCCTAGGTCTTGCCGAGTACTATTAGATATTTGTGCTAGGCTTCTCCAGAGTTACAGAACCACTTGCAGCTTTGACAAAAAGGGGAATCCCTTCTTGTGGTCAGACAGATGTCAGCAGAGATTCCTAGAGCTGAGGTGGAGATTGACCAGGGCGCCCATCTTAAGGCTACCAGAGGAGGGAGTACGGTATGTAGTTTACTTAGATGCATCATGGAGAGGAATCAGGTGTGTCCTGATGTAGGAGTGAGTAGTGATCGCTTATGGTTCACAGCAGTTGAGGCCGCACAAGCAGAAATATGCTACCCATGACTTGGAGTTAGCAGTAGTGGTCTTCGCCCAAAAGATGTGTCAGCACTATCTCATGGGTGAGCACTTTACAGTCTACTCTGTCCACCAGAGTCTCAGGTACATTTTCTCGCAGACGGACCTAAACCTGAGATACCGGTGATGGCTCATGTTCCTCTACGATTATGACTTTGAGATTGTCTATACTTCTGGGAAGGGGAAAGTTGTGGCTGTTGCCCTCAGCAAGAGATCGGGCATTTAGCTACTTGGAGAGGCGACATAGTAGTAAGCTTCTTTGCAGTTGTCCTTCGTGGATGGGGATGGTTCATCCTATCTACAGTCACTCCCCCACTATATCAGCGGGTCAAAGTGGAAGAATGTGGAGACGTCGATTGTGAGACGCGACGTGCTCAGATATCCTCAGGGCTACCACCCGATGGATTTTCTGACGGCGGGGATCACATCATCCCCTTCCGCGGATGTAACATGGTACCAGTTATACTATAGGAGGAGGTTCTGAGGGAGTTCCAAACATTTCATCTAGCGGTACATCTTGGAGTAGTGATGATGTATGAGGACATCAGACGATAGTGCTGGTGACCGGGTATGAAGAAGGCAGTGGCAGAGTTCGTTTCACGATGTCTCACTTGTCAACAAGTGAAGGCAGAGCATCAGGTACCTCTAGGCTTGGTACAACCCTTAGAGGTCTTGGAGTGGAAGTGGTACCAGAAATCCCTCGATTTCATGATGGGTCTTCCATATACTTCTAGAGGACACGACACAATCTGGGTGATCATAGACCGACTCACCATGTCATCCAACTTCCTACCGATCAGAGACCAGGGCTCAGTAGAGAGCATGGGAAACCTCTACGTTAAAGAGATCTTACAACATCATTGTGTTCCATCGTCTATCGTGTCTGATTGAGATGATCTCTTTACTTCCTGGCTTTGAAAGGGGTTACAGGAGGCTTTCTGGACGCTGCTACGCCTGATCACTGCTTTTCACCCTCAGATGGATTGCAAGATGGAGAGGACCATTCAGACACTCAGGACATGCTTTGTGCATGTTTCCATGACTTTGGTCGTAGTTAGGAAGATCACATACCCTTGGGGGATTTTGCGTACAATAATAGCTACAAATCCACCATGAGGATCTCACCTTACGAGGCACTGTACGACCAACCTTGCAGATCACCTCTGTGCTGGACTGACCCTGGGGAGTCAGCACTCGTAGGACCAGAAATGGTTCAGGATATGATGGAGAAGGTGCAGATCATCCAGGAGTGGATGAGGACTACATAGATAAAATAGAAGACCTATGATGATAAGAGGTGGAGACCACTGGAGTTCGAGGATGGTGACCACGTTTTCTTACGGGTCTCACTTCAACGTGGATTACGAAGATTTGGCTAGGGTGGAAAGTTATCTCCGCGCTTCATCAGGACTTTTCAGGTCCTCCGTAGGGTAGGCGGGGTGGCTTACCGCCTGGACCTTCCACCTCAATTGCATCGGGTGCACGATGTCTTCCACGTATCTCTGTTGAGGAGGTACGTGCACGACCTGACGCATATCATCGACCACAGGGAGCTGGACATCGATGAAGGGGTGACTTTTGCGGAGGTCCCGGTGGAGATAGGGGAACGACAAGAGAGGGTCCTATGTGGATGGTCGATTCCTCTGGTGCGCATTTGTTGGTAACACAGGAACCTCCAGGATAGCACATGAGAGTGGGAGGCTCAGATGCATTCTCAGTACCCTCATTTGTTCCCCGAGTTTATGTTGTAGCATTACGAAGACGTAAATCCCAGAGGTGGGAGTAATGTAAAGACCCATAAATATAAATGAAATTTCTTTCTAAATACTTTGGAATTTTACGAGTCTGTGGCTTCTGACGTTGCTTGATTCCGAGGCACGGTGTGCCCGGGATCAATTTTCGAAGTTTAGCATGGGTACATTCAGTGAACGAATGAGTGGGTTTTTATAACTTTTGAAACATTGCTCGGAATTAAAATCTTAGGGCACTGATGAACTCGTAGCGTTGGTAATTGCTTAAGGGGGCACTTACCGTAGTTGCATTCACAAAATAGGAGAAGATAATTTTTGGAGGTTTGTTTAAGAATTAAATAAATTTTTTTGAATCAAATTTTTATTACTAAGGAGGTTAGATAAGTGGGTCCCACACGAGCCCCACCTTTTATTTTTTCCCTCTAATCTCTTAATATGCCCTCATTAATTTCTCAAGCCACCATTAAATTCCAATCTCTCCATTAAATTTTGTCAACCCATAATTTAATGAGGAACCTTCCTCTTTCCTCCTTTTTATTTAACTGCCAATGTGTTCAATAATGGGGAACCTTCTCCCTCACATCCTTACATAATTTTCACCACATTTTATTTAATGTGGTGAGTTTTTTTGGAGAGTATCTTTGTATTAATAATAGAACAATAGGTGGAACCTATTATTTTATTAAGGAGAACTTTGTTGTGCGACGAAGAATGTCGGGCCCCAATGAAGAATGACGAAGAACGCCGGTTCCTTGGAGATTGACGACGCGCCACCCTACCCTTCTGTGCGGAAAGAGAGGAGATGCCACTTCCTCCTCAACGCGCCTCGATGATGCCTAAGATCCTCTTCTCCATGACACAGTGTACCACGACACTGGCGATCATCTTCCTTGTTGAGGTAGGGGATTTTGTTATAAATTTCCTCATGTGTTATTTCTATACCCTTGGCATGGCGTGCTTTATTGATGGTGTTTTCCTAAAAACACTAACGCGGTGGGTGCGGGCTAATAAAGAAGACCGAACCCACTGATGTTTTGTTCCTAATGCGTGGAATAATTAGTGATGACGAGACAGAACCAAAATGGTGATTATAGGCCTTTGTAGTAATCTACGGGTCCCGAGATGACCGCAGGCACAGACGAGAGCAAGAACGAACCATCAGAATGACTCTAGTGGTCCGCAGAAAACATTGGCAGCATACGTCACTGTCGCGGCAGCACCCCGGCGCGCTTCCGGTAGAAGCCACCATGGCTGAACCCGTAGCGGCAACGGGACGGATCCCATGGCCATGCGGGATCCGGGGGAGACGCGGTGCCAAGCGCCACGTCCACGGGACAAAGGGGAAACCGTTTCCCCCTACTCGGCTACTGGCTGAGCCAGCATACCCCCCCCCACCCCCCGTCCTAGCTCGGGTGGGTCGCGCGGACTGGACCCGGGTCGGGTCAACCCAGTTTGGGCCGACCCAGGGGGTTCAGCCGGGTCGGGCCGGGCACAGACCCCCCACTTCGGACCGCTTTCAGTATTTTGACCTTAACATGTTCTACGTACCTCCGATCAATGCACCGTCAATTGCGTATGAACCCTTGGACCAATTCTGTCATTTTTGTTTATTAAACGTGAGGTTTTGGAAAATTTTGGGTATGTCCGGGTAGGTTCGAACTCGAAACCAACCGGGCCCTTTGAGCGGAAATGCTTTTATCTCAAGGACTAGATATCTGATTGACGTGTCATAAATTTCGTTGGGATCCTTTTGTTGAGATGGTCATTTTGGATTACTCCAATTGAGGTTTGGATGTAGCTGGAGTACAGTCGGGTTGGTTTTAGCTTAAAAACCAACTGGGCCCTGGAACGGAAAAGAAAATAACTCTCAGACCAGGCGTCTGATTTGCCAAACCTTCTGTCGAATTGGGTTTCATTTGACAAGACGGAACTTTGGGATACATCAAATCTGGACATCATGATAGTTGATGTATCAGCTCTCTTTTTCTCGAGGAGTGGACCCTCCCGGAATCTAGTATGCTGTGTGCGGGAACCCTAGAGCTGGCTGCGACTGCATCGACTTCTGTACTGGAATCCTCCATGGGTTCAACAAAGACGACTACCGTACTAGAATACTCTGTGGGTTCGACGGCGATGACTAATGTTCTTGTATCCTATGTGGGTCCAACAGTATTGGACTTTGTACCTGTATCCAGTGTGGGTCTGGTCTTGTATCCTTTGTGGGTTCGACAGCATAGCTAGTCTTGTATCCTATGTGGGTCTAACAGATTAGATGAATCAGTGGATGCATCTGATCATATCTATCACCTTATGATGTGTATACCTATGTGAGATGAGTCTTCATTCTCAATCATTATCATTGATGTGATTGAATTTATTTTATTGTATGGACTGTGTTGTGATTTCCTATGTGGACTGGGTTGTGCTTGGGCTCAGGAGCTGGAGCCGAACTGTAACTGATGAATTTGGTATATGTATGGGAATATACCTATGTAGTTTTTTTGATACTACGTGATTGTATCTTTCCTTTGTAGTTTATCCTTCGTTGATTCTGAGAGACCTTCGGGGGTCTCGAGTTCCCTACTGAGTATCATATACTCACCCCTGTACGGGCTATGCTCGCACTGCGTTGTGTTGGATGCAGACGACGGACATCACTGATCGAGGTGGAGGCTTGTGAAGTTGGACGGTATGCAGAGGTGGACCACTTGGAAGGACGTAAATGGAGCGGACGGTCGGACCGAGGAGCTGAGGAGACTATCTATACCCACCCATTTGGTGGGATTTCTAGAGGAAGACTTGGTGTTTCTATTTTATTTATCCTATTGTACATTCCTTTCAGTTGTACTATTATTTTAGTTGGGTTTTTATACTGGCCCATTTAATTTTTCATAACATACCTTGTAATCAGTTTTACTTAGTGTTTACTTCGCTTGCATACTCTATTGTGTATGATACTTCATAAAGGCAATTCCTTCAATTATTTTTGGATTTACACCATTAGTGCTAGTCACCAGCCCCTGGACAAAGGAATCCGGGCTTGGGGTAGTCACGACATGGTCCCCGAGGATGGGTATTGACATGAGGTAATTTTGATACTTGGATCTGTTAGGGGTGGGTAAGTAGGCTACGAGGCCGAGATTTAGTGGGGAATGGTTGCAGTGGGGGAGAGTAAGGGTAGTAGCAATGCAAGGCCTTTTAATTCTTTCTTTATCTATGTATATGGGTTGTATGACAATTTATGGTATTCATAGGGTTAATTTTTGGGTGACATAGATGGAGCATCGGATAGGAGATGGTACAGTGCCACAGGTTCAGGATTAGGTTCTGGATCTGATGCAGGCAGAGCAGAAGCCACAGGTACATGCTTGGGGATAGGATCAGGTTCAGGATCCAGTGCCGGCTTGACAACAGTCGGGTTTGATAGCGTTTAGACCATAGCTCGACGAGAAGCTCCGAGAGAGCCTAGTGTGTGTGTTGTAGGGGTTCGATAGTGTCACGCAGGGTACAGAGCGATCTATGGCATATCTAACGCGGGAGTTCCAGTCGCAGCACCTACCACTTTTTCAGGATGGGTTCTTTTTTAGAGGCGGTGAATCAGCTTCTCATAGCAGAGGGAAACTAGTGGTATAGACCTCAGTTTGGCTGGATGATGGCGTTAGGTGTGGGTTCTGATAGCAAGAAGCAAGGATGGGATGAGTTCAAGCAGGGCAGTTAGTCCAAGGACTCATCCAGACCCCCTCATTGCAGTTCTTCAGAGGTTTTCTTCCAGTGTGGACAACTCGAACATGTTCGGACTCAATGTGATTGGCCTCCTAAAGAGTGCCGGGCAAGTGGATAGGTCGGTCACCATGAGAGGACTTGCATGAGCCCTTCTCAGATAGCTGGTTGGTAGGGACTAGGGCAAATAGTGGCATCTGGAGTTGGTTCGGGTTCAATGCGAGGAGAGGGTAGCCGATGTTCAGCTACACGTGGAGGACATGACATAGACATCAGGATCCAGCTTAGGGGTTAGTGGCCAGTGGTTGGAGTAGTACCATAGAGAG
Organism: Viscum album; assembly: GCA_963277665.1. Taxonomy (NCBI): domain Eukaryota; kingdom Viridiplantae; phylum Streptophyta; class Magnoliopsida; order Santalales; family Viscaceae; genus Viscum; species Viscum album. The sequence continues at coordinate 1,065,927,943 of OY728140.1, forward strand.
GACAGGCATCATTCACCCATACTTCAGGCCAGGTGCACACTGTGGAGCTGCCAGAGGCCGAGCAGGCTGTTGAGTCGACGACGGTTAGAGGTACACCACGAGTTTGGCCACGGTTTTCATTTTTACTTTTATTTGTATGACCTATAGAGGCATGTATCTTTTGAGTTCACATGATGCACTAGATCTATATGGACTGTCTAGATACTAGTCAGTGGGATTGGAACCATATCGGGTGCATGATATATATATATATATATATATATATATATATATATATATATATATATATATGAGATCCGTTGCATCTGGTGCATCGAGGATGTGGGTTAAATGAGGTTCTATGGGCATTGGGGCATCGAGGATGCAACATACAGGAGGTTTCATGGGAATTCGGGCATCGAGGATGAAGGATACATGATGTGCCTTCGGCATCGAGGCATCGAGGATGCGAGTTACTTGAGGTGCTAGGCAGTAGGCCCTTGTGGAGACGGACATTGAGGTGGTGCGGGATACGTTGGTTGTCGGGAATGGGACCGAAGCACCAATGAGGTGTAGGGGTGGCAATGCATCACATAATGACTACGAATATGGAAAATAGGTTAGTGAACCTTGTTTTCTTTATGTTTTGTCATGTGGAGACTGATTTAGGTGATTCCTACGGTGGGGATCCCCTTTTTGAATTTATCCAGGACCTTTGAGACCGGGGAAGTATGTGTTACGCTGATCGGGGTGGTATATTTAGTGCCCTCTCTGGGTTTCATTTTATAGCTTGATGATGAGATATATTAAGGTGGGGAGATTGTAAGTACCCAAGTTTTTAGAACGTGTCATAGTCCCGACCCTGTTTTAATTTTTACTTGATTATGAGAAAACTAGATAAAGTCTCTAGTTTCTGGAAATCTCTAGACTACATGCCATGTACTTTAAGTACACACTGTGTATATGTTAGGCAAGTGACCAGTTGTCTTCTTGCCGAGTACATGTCCTGTGATGACTGTGTAGAAAATTTTTATTTCACGTCATGTAGATTTCGACAAACCGTGTACCCGTGACTGTGTGGAGGCCATACATGGAGTGTAGGCCTATTGGCAGGGTAGAATCATTTAATCAAGTACACATCGTGTCCTTCTTGGACACGCTGTATAGTCTGGTTGTGTATGACAGATATAAATGTCGTGTAGGCATGTTGTCTAGGTAGAATCGTTTAACCAAGTACACATCATGTCCTCCTTGGACAAATAGTGTAGTATAGTTGGGTATGAGGTATATACATGGAGTGTGGGTAAGTCGGTGAGGAAGAAGAAGAAAACCAAGTACACATCGTGTAACCCTAGTCACACACCGTGTATGCATGCCGATAAGTTCTAGAAAGTATGTTAGTGGAAATCTACCCTCCATATGAAAGGTTCAATGATATAAACAGTGTGTAGTCATGAAGCATGCACCGTGTACATTATTTTATTTCATTAAAATGGGTAGTAGCCTCATTTAGAGGTAGGGTGCACCAGTTTTCATTTGAAAAACATGAATAGCCGACCGAGACTTCTGTCTCTTCCTGGATCATCATTTGAATCCTAATTCAATCACTGATAGATGCGTTGGAACCCCCTAGGTAAGGCCTGGATTCCTCTTATGCCATTCTTCTTGATTTCATTCTAGAACAAGTTATAGGGGTTTGAGCGGGTTTTGATTTTTTTTGTAGATCAACCTCCTTTTAGACCTAATTAGAGGCTATTATCTGAGGAGTAGCATCGTACGAGTCTCAGGTGGGTGGTTTATATCTTTTTTGTGTTTTCATGGTTATTTGTGTGGCGCGGCCTTCAGCGCATTTTTTGGTATTTTGAGCAGGACCTGTTTTATCTGTTGTTTCATATTTAATTGATTGTTATACCTATGAGATTCCTTTGGGTATGCCATGTTACCAGTTTTTCTTGAGCGGGGCCGGGTGAGGGGCCACTGCTCATCGGGGCATTTTGGTCAGGGAATTCCAAAATGGTTATATTTGAATTATAATGTTTTAAACTATTGAGTTCATTTAATTAAACTTCATATAATGTTTTTATAGGCATTCAAGACCTCAGTGCTATTTATTGATAACCATTGTGTTAGTTAGAGACATTCATGACCTCAGTGCTGTGGATTGATAACCATTGGGTTAGGGAAATTCAACTGTTTATATTGTTTTTCCTATTTATGTGTACTGTTTAAATGTGTTAAATATGTAATTTCTGAATTGTGTATGCTGGAACACTTTTGGTTGTGTTGGGAATGGCCCAAATATTCTTGAGTGATACTGGTCACAGGTTGGCATTGGCCCGGGTTGCGTAGGGTGGTTCTGACAACTGGATTGGGCATCATGGGCGTCGGTTTGAGGTAGGATGACTGTCTGGTGTGGCATGTCCCAGGTTACTGGGATGGAAAGGCCATCAGACATGAGTGGCATGTTCATAGGGACAAAAGGTGTCAGAGGTGTTGTGTCTTGTGTCATATTTTGGTGATTACCACTCACCCAGAAACTTTGAGTCGTGGTAACACAGAGAGACTCTGTGATAATGTGGTTTTGACCACTCGTGTGGGTAGGGGGCTCGTTAGTTTCATTTTAGGTACTATTGGATTGGGGGTTCATACTGTAGGACATTGTTTGAGAGGTTAGGATCCTTCAAGGGATAGCATTGAGGTTATCTGGTTGGGGGTAGTGGCTCACCATTATTTGAGGACAGATACATCGTCCCTCCGGATACCTTATTTGTGGGTAGAAATCACTATCCCTATGGTTACATATTGAGGACATGCAACACTATTCCTCCGGGTTACTGCTGTTGGGAGTGCATTCGGGACATCGGTACTTGAGAAATGCAGTGTCAGAAGGCACATGGTGCCATGTTACACGAAAGAGATACCATTGTTGTCCGAAGCAGGTGACACTCCATGGTGACTGCTGAGCACAGGTGAAGTTTTTATTATTTCTACATTGTTATGATTACTTATTTCCTTATAAATTGATTCCTACATATGAAATTATATTATGTATGCAACGTCGGGTGGTATCCTACTAAGATTAGTCTCACACCCTGCACGGATGCTTCATGACGTGTGCAGAATTTATGGATTTATGTGCAGGAAATAGGCCAGCTTGAAGAGCTGGCCTATATTAGATATTTCATGGAGATGGTATGGGCCTTTAGGATCTGCCTAGTTGGTGTTACCATGTTTTCCTTTATTCTTGAATCAGTATGCTTACCTGTTTTGTAGCAACATTTGGTTAGTCATTGGCGCCTTTATATATATGGAAATGTATGACCTTCTTTGGATGCATGTTGTGCTGCATAGTAGTAGTTACATGTGATCATAATGTTGTTGTGTTTACTTCCACTTCTATTGTATATATTTATTGCTTGCACTATTTATTTATACTGAATGTGCTTCTGCTCTGTGGTTCTGGTTCAAGTCTACTGGGTAATTTATTCCACCGCATCTTTATTTTTATACTTGGACTAGTACCATTATTATTATCCTACAAGATGGTATTTCTTCCCCACTATACCTATAAGACCCTCGCTACTAGTTGGAAACCTTTGGCATTCGTGGAGGTGCACCTAAGGTATAACACCCGACCTGTTTAGCACTGTTCGGGTGGCTGTTTGGGTCCGGGTCATTACATACAATTTCTGTATTCAATATGGTTTTTATGACATCAATAAATTTTTAGTGAATACGTAATTATGGTATTCAAACTTTTTTATCTGGAAATTTATTGCAATATCATGTTTTGGGGGATTAATGATACATTTATTTTGGATATTTAGTAACATTATTTTAGAGGATTTGGATTTTAATATTTTGGATAGATTATAATGAAATTTTTTATAATTTTTTATGAATAAATATGAATTTGATGTTTGTGATTAATGTAATCCTTAAACATTTGAATATTTATTCATACTGAAAAACCTATTCTCTCCATTTTTTATGATGATAACAAGAGACAAAAGGAATGACCTGTTACCCGATTATTGATTTTTTTGAACCACTAGTTTTTTGTGCATTATAGTTTATACTTCATTCTGTAGTATAATAAATGTAGCCATAACCAAAGTGTGATATTTTTCTTGTAATATAAATTCATGTTCATAAATCTTCTCAAATGAAAATTCTAAAATTATGTTTTGTCATTTAATCATAATTTTATGATGATATAAATAACCGTATACAGAATAATATATTATATGGATTTGTTGGCATTAAAATTATTATTATTTTTTTCTCTATTATTCTTCATCAGAACACAATAGTTTGAATTTTCATCCATGCCCATGTATTCCCTTTCATATAATGTTATCCTTTTTGGAAACATGTTATGTGGTTATCTTCACCGATCAATTTTCCTAAGTTTAAGAATTTGTTTTATTATCCCCTTATCAGAATTTGGTTTCCATTAAATGAATATTTTAAGCTACTATCCTTGATTGTCATGCGAAAGTATAAATTTGGTAGGACACTAATTTTTTTGAAAGCCATTTTCATATCAGGATTATATATTATCAATTAGCTCTTCCGCCGAATCACCCTCATCTTAATTATGTATTAAATATTTCTCCACAAGGAATATACATGACCAATTTTTCAAATATACTAAACATAGAGGCCGTATAGATGGAATAAAATATTTTTTAGAAGGTTGAACAAGTATATATTTTGTATTAGAAATATAATTTTCAATTTATAAATATCACTCACCTGGTTATGGTTTGGTGGGGGAACCACCAATTTGAAGAAGCTACTTGGGTGCCTGAGGATGTGATGAGGTAGAGTTACCCTCATCTTTTTAAATCTGAGTAACATATTTTTTTGGTGAAATTAATTTATTGGGTATTATTTAAATCCCCATTATTTTATGTAATCTATTTGTTTATATAAATAAATTTAATATTTTCAAAAGGTTATATTGAAAAAAACAATTTGGTTTAGAAAATTCTAAAATATAGTAAATTAATTTTGATAGTTATCACCTAGCCATTGGAATGATGGGAATGTACAATATTAAATAAATTATAAAAATATAGATAAAAAAGGTTTATAAAATCTATTATTTGTGACACTGATTAAAACAACGAATGTTTATTTAAATTTTTTTTTCAATCATAAGGGAATTTTTAATTATTTGAAATCATTTTTACCATTTAATGATTATATAAATAACATGAATTCTTAAGAAATGATGAGGCATTGCATTTGAGATTAGTAAAAAATCTTGTAATTGATTTTAGAAACATTAAAAGTAATATTATTTCTATAGGTTAATGATTTCCAATAATTATATCATAAAATATATAATTTTATGTCATATTTAAAAGATTATATTTTAAATATATTATTTTCATTGAGTTTCAAAATCATATTATATGATTATTTAAAAAATAACATCAATGGTATTTTTTAAAAAATTATTTTTATTAAATTATTTTAAATCTATAAAAAGTCTATATCCATGATAGATATTTGGATTTGATTTAAAAATATCAAATATGGTCCATTTATGGACCAATTTTACTTTGATATTATCTACCGTCACCCAATAGTGGAAAACCCACTATAAACTATACAATCCTTAAAAGGGATAACCACATATAAAACAATTATGATTGAAACAATCAAATATAATTTTTAAAAAACTATGGGATGATATTTTTTCAACCCATACACATATAAACAAAAATTATATAAAATTAGGGACATTTTTTCAATAATATTAATTTATTTTAATTTTATAATATATGTTATTCCATGAGTGCCACCACATCCTATATAAAAGAGATCCTCTCAACAACTTTTCTGCACACTTATAAATATATTTTTATCAGACAATATCTACTAAAATCCCAACCTAACATCCCTCCTCACATTATAGAATCATTTTTTATCAACTGTTTAACCATTTAAGTATTGTTTTGTAAACCAAATGAGGCTATATGATGAATATATATAGTTCTTAACCAATTATTTTTAATTTATTTCTTATTATAACACATTCAAAGAATCATAAAAAATTAAGAAATAAAAATAGTATCTCCCATATAATTACATTTTATTATGTTATTGTAATTACATATATCAATTTCATAATACATCAACCTGTAAATTAAACCATTTTTTGTGCGTACAACAGAGTATCGTCTCCCGAACTGATGTATTTTTTTCTGATAACAACCAATTACAAAAGGATGTAATGATTGATTTTAGGTATATTTAGGATATTAATGAAACAATTATTATTATGAAATGTTAATGTATCATATATTTCCTCACCATTCAATCCATATAAAAATTAAATAATCATATGTTTGTATGTGTAGACAATCACATTTATGAAGTGATGTAACCTTTTTTTCATCACCAATTCACATGACTAGAATAAATATAATTATATAAAGATATTATATGGTATTAAATATATAATTATCATTATATAAATATAATAATATAGCTACCTTATTTACATCATGATCAATGAAAAATCGAACATTTATACGTGTGTTTGTTATACCATCTTTATAATGTAACGTTCTTCATTATTCCAACACATAATTAATGGTTGGTTTTGATAATAAATATTATGTATAATATAATAATTATTTCATTATTATTCATTATATTATTGAATAATTATATCTTTTACCATATTCAATATAAGATAGTCATTTTGGACATATGAGACGAGAATTGTTAAAAAGTGTGATGTAATCATAATTGATTAAGTAAATAAACTTTAAATTTTAACAAATAAAAAAGATAATAATAAAATGGTAGAATATTCTAAAATAAGTAAATAATTTTTAAATTTTTTTATTTATAAACATAAATAATATACATAAATATTCAGGCTCAAGGTATGAAACAATTTAACTTTAAATTATTTTAAAAAATGCTATAAAAAAATATTTTCAATATAATTTTCATCTATATATATATATATTATAAACATAATATTCTGTTTTTATTTATATAGATACATGGTAATTAAAAGGGAAATTTTATTTCTAAATTAACATTCATTCAATTTTTATAAAAATGAATATTTATATATATATTTTTTCATATCATTAAAAATGTGGAATATTATATTTTCATGTGTAAAATGAAAATGAAATTTAATTCTAAGAAAATATTATTGGATATTTTGACTCCATTATAAAATTTCATGATTTATTCCATGATATATAATATTTCCATGATATTCATGGATTTTAATAAAATGGGGTGTTAAACAGGAAACTATATTTTGTTACTTGAATGTGTTCTTCATATGGTATCAAATGTATTTTTCAAGGTATTCATATTAAAAAGTACAGGACTAAAATATTTTAAATATGATGTGATCCCTAGAAATTATTTATTAATATATTTTATCTCAATATAAGTCATGATGATGGGTGGCCCAATATATCTTATTACGTATGGTGATCTAAATATATATACCCAATGAATTGGGTAGTGATTACATTCTCAATACAAATTTATTAGAAGTAAAATGCTTAGTAATTAGAATTTAATGGGTTATTTTTAGTGTTACATGATGATGATTTCCCAATAATCCAGCCTAAATTTTCTAGTATGACTATTTGGATATCATAAATATCATTTTATTTCCAAAGTCACTCTATTATTCACTAAAAATTAATTATTATAACCAATAATGTTAAAAATATACATTTTTATGAAAAATAAAATCATGGGTTATATTTCCTTTAAGAAACCATAATGATTATGGCTTGACATTATTGTTTAACATTTATTGTTTTATAAAAAACATATTATAGTAATGGTTATTTAATTTGAGCTCAATGTTTAATATTTTGAAAGAAAACAATAAAAATTATCTCCTAATTTTTTAATAGTGAAACTGTGTTTCCACCTTTTTCTGTTACATTCCATAAATAGTTATTTTTACTCATACCCTGTTTATAATTTTTTAATGATTCATGGATTGATAGTAAATTGACGAAATAATGTTCAAAATTGTATTGATATTTGATAAAAATTAAACAAGTTTAATTTTAATGAATAATATTTTTTTAAAAATTCATACTAAGATGAAATTGTCAACATATAATGTATGTGATTTTTAATAATATGTGATCATTTAATTTAGTAACACAATAAACTAAAAAATACCCTTAAAATATAAAAATGTGAGTCATTGTATAGAAATTAAAATAGATTTTGAATGTGGATCTAGAATTTATATTTTTTGGTAGTGGTTGGTTTAAACAAAATTAATATGTTATGATAAATAATGTAAATATCATTAAATGAATCTAATTGGAGGTTATAAAAGTATATCATATGAAGAATAAAATGTTGTTTTATCAAAACCATGTTTGTGAACAATGATTTTCTATAGAGGGAACATGGAAGATAAAGTTTAATAACATGTAGAGTATGATATCCATCCATATAAGTAACATAGAATGGTTGGAATCATAATATAGTATGTTTTAGTTTTGATAGATTTGTTGACATAACCTGTAAATTGTGGTGGAATCCATTTGAGAGATAAACCATTTTATCTGTTAAAGAACATGTATATAGATGATCATTATATAAAACAATCACCTAAAGTGATTAATTGATCTTCTGACCTCATAGTAGAAAATAGATATATAAAATACTATGAAAATATATTTGAAGTCCTGGATTATTGATAGCCTCAAAAGGTATTTATAGATATTGTCAATTTTGAAGATGAATTTATATAGTAGTGGAAATTTGTTATAAATACTAGAGAAATTGATGATATTAATACATTTGAATGAGAAGAATGTAATAATATTTACCATGACAAATACTTTCCTAATAGGGTTCAACATGGGATGGAAGAAAATTCATATAGCTAATCCAATGGAGGATGATTTAGTGGCTCTACTGATGTGATCTTTACCAGATCAACATCATACACATGAAAATTAATCTATGATATTGATAATAAAATTAATTTTTTTTTGTAGATTGAATCCATAGTATAGAAGGGTATTAGCATCTTGTGAATTAAAAATTTATTAGAAAGTATTTCAATGTGTAGGGAAGGTAGTATTTCAGTTTCCTCTTGGAAAATGAGTATAAATAGTTTGTATAATGTACTAATAAGGGAGTATCCTTTAACTAAATCAAGAGGTATGAAAATCAAGATCACATATTATGAGAAGTGTGGTAAAAATAATATTCTAAAATGTATTAAAAAATATTTTTCTATTTCTGATGTTTAAGGTTTTGTTATATTTGTGATGATGAAAATTAGAATGGTCATATGAATAATAAAATCATTATGGTATCTATTATCTATACTAAACTTGGCTTCCCCCAAGATGACGTGTAACCTCCACAGCCTTCCATGTCTCTCGAATACGTATCTCTGGGGAAATTTTTTCCACCACCCAGCATTTCATGTTCTTTCTTCCCTCGACATTTCATTCCTTCCATTTAGGGTTTCAGTTCTCCAACTCTCTGGTTTCCCCGATCTTAGTTCTCTGGTACTTCCTTCGGAACCCAGTCACCCCGTCACCTCTCTTTGGCTACCCATGCTTCGCACTCCTCAATCCTAATATTCTTCTCTGCCTACTCCCTGTCTCCGGCTGTCTCCATCTCATCTCGTTCACGATTCTCCTCTCCAACCGTGATTCGTCAATTCCAGATTTACCACAATAAATCATTTCCTCCCCTCGACTCCATTTTTTGGCTTCATCTTCCAACATGTCTTCTACTCCAACTACCACTTCTCGCAGTTCCTTACTCTAAACCTAGGTTTCGCGCCTCTGCCGTCTACCCCCTCTTCCTCTGCAACAACTCCCAGTGCCTCCAACTTCTCTGCCTCTTCCTCCATTTGCTATGCGTTTGGATCCTCTGCCTCCTCTAATTCTATAACAGGGACGACATATTTCAGTGGATTTCAATATTCTTACTGTTTTGTATAATTATGTGAATACACTCCATGAAATTACAAAAGTATTCTACACCAGTGCATCAATCCCACTTGAATGTTTTACTGCTACAACCATACACAACCGTCTCAGCTTATAATCAATTCACCCATTTAAAATACCATAACATTATTGTTGTATTTTATCATTTTTCAGTTTGAATTAGGAAATTCTCTTTATGCATCTTCTTTGTGGATTTCATCTTTTATGCATGCATTATTTTTTTACACTAATAGGCCTTCAGCTCACAACCATCATAACATATTGTGGTTTCTCATGTTTCTGCCAGCGTTCACATAAGTGTTTCATATATGAAATCCCAATACTCATGGGTAATCCATCCTAAATGAACATGTGTCATGTGATCATAGTTAATTTGATAATTTAAAATGGCATCCATATAAAGCATTCATAAATCGATATTATTCTTTATGTTTTCCCATTATATAAACATGCATTCTGAGCATAAAGGATAAAGTATGGTATGAGTTTTGTCTTTTGTTGTCCAACATAAAAAACATAACATTATTTTAACACTATTTTTTCTTTTGTTATTTTCAGGGATTTTACTTTTTCATTATTTTTAATTGTTTCCTTATTAGTCATAAATAGATATTTCTGGCTTTCTACAGTCATCGCAATCCCTCTTTCTTTTCACATATACATTGAACATTAGGTATGTCGTCATTTATTATCATCTCCCGGCCTCTGACTATGGATCATAACCCTTATAAAATCTGACATCTTCTTTTCAGTTCAGTTTTGTGATTATTTATTATCAGCTCGCTTACTCTGATTATATGTTGCATCTCCTATTCAATCCTGCATCAGCTTTGAGTTCACGTATGGGATCAATTACCTTTTCCAAAACCTAACTCATGATTTTATACTTCTCATATAATTTCAAATATTACTTTGGGTTCAAATTTAGTTTTCTGATTTTTCATGTTATGTTTGAAAATAAAAAACTTATACAATGCATAATTTTAGGTTTGTTATCATATCTTCTCAGCTTTCTTCCTACATCTCCAATTCACACATCAGGTTCGAGATTAATTACCTACTCCAAAACCTAAATCCTTTGCTTCTATATTATGATAAATTAACATCTAAAATGGATGAGTTTTAGTGTCCTTAAAGTGATCTTCATGTAACTGGGAAAAAAATGGTAAGCAACATTTAACATTTAACAATTTCAAACAATAATATATAATCATTTGTTCGATATTTTGGGTGTTTTATATTATTTTTTGGAACCCTATTAGGTGGTATTCCAAGAGGTTTCTAAATCCTGATATCGTTTCTCTATATTATTATATAAATATTTGGGATGAATACTTATGGGTTAAAAATTTTGATGTAGAAAATCGAGTTTCTCCTTATGATTATAATGTTGATTCAATAGTTAAAAAGATTAGTGTTATTATCAATGTCATTTTTAATTTATTTTTTATACACATTTTGTATGTATGACTGAAGAAACTTTTCATGTATTTGTCATAAAAAATTACAATAATTTTGTTTAATTATGATAATCACACATATGAATGGGAGGATTTTGAGTGGTCTAAAAGGGTTATTCTTGTGAGTGAACATAAACATGTTTTTTATCTCATGTAAACTTATATTTGTTTTTCTCTTTGTATGGTTTTCTCTCTATTGATTCAATTAATTTCAAGTGGTGGTTTCGCATCGAAGAAAAAGTTTTTTTCTTGGTTAAGTGTCAATAATGATGATTTTGGTACATGATTATGAGGAAGTTCAGGTTTGTGATTATTTCTTCTTAGAATTCTTTGTATGACTAAGCATTGCATCTCCAATTCCCTCCCACATCAGCTTGTGATCGACAGCTTTTACATTCAGGTTTTTTCCCATATTTTTTTCTCACAAATTACTTCATAGTCCTTTTATTCCATCCATAATTTGTATTAGAGCATTCATAAGCAATATAGACTCCAGTAACAATATTCCGACTCACGATTTACTCAAGAGCCACTCTGCTTGAAATTTCACGCTCATAATTTCTGCCATGAAGATTTCAGAGTAACTTTGATCTCCTTCCCTAGAGATTTACATTAGAGCTACTCCCACTCCCTCTCCCTCTTATGATTTCGCACTCGTAATTTCCTTTTAACATTTCTTGCTCTCGATAGCCCTTAATCGCAATTTCCCTCTTTAGAATTATTTCCCTTTCAATCCAGTATAAATCCATCACTTTAAACCACATCCTACTTTCTATTTTAGTGGGAGGTTCAATTTTTCTCCCTTCATTTTATAAAATATGATTCATTCAAGACCATCCTACTAGGTTCTATGGAAATGAATACAATTGTGGTAGCAGTCAGAGTTCTCCATCCTTAACTATTCACATCTTTGGTTTTTGAAGCATAGTTCCGCACCTCCTTCACATTTCTCCTCCCTAAAGCACCGTTATTGGGTATCCATTTGATAATCAATTCCTTATTCATCAATTCAGACTAAAAACATTTATTTGATCTCTAACTTCTCACATGTGATTCCATGTTATCCATTAATACCGACTTCTTTGAGCATGCCTCCAAATTATTGAATGAGTGTCTTCAATTTACATTTATGGGGAAGGAAAAACATAAGAGTCATATCATTTATGGCTCAATAAGTATTGATCCTAATGGTTTTTAGCAACAAATTAATCATTTGGATTTTATATATGGATAAGGACTCATCAATTTTTTATTTTGTAGAACTCAATGGGTTAATGATCCAGTTATAATCAAGCGCTTCTGGAGTTCGACTTGATAACACATGATATTGACTTCAATGTGTAAAAATTTGCGATTATTAAAAAGCATGTAATGAATGAAGCTATTGAAGGTAATATCACCAACTCTGAGAAATTATTATATGGTCATGATGATTTGAATGAGTCTATTGTTTAGTGGGGATTCAAGTTTTTGTTGCAGGTTTTTTTGGTCTATGACAATGATGAACCGATTATTGGTGGCTATGTGTCATATACATGTTTTAGTCAATTATTCTTTTGAATGACTTCATTGTAGGTTAAATATCGACATGTATTTATATAGTAATATTTTTTATACTATTTATATTATGATTTATTTTATTAGACCTGATACTCACGTGTCTAAACAATCATTTCTGTTTCAATGTTTTCAAATACTAATCTACTATGTTACAAGGGATATTTCAACTTGCATGATTCCTTGATTTTATTGCCTTTTCTAATTTGAAATGTTTGTTATTTTATTTTTACTATTATAATTTTTTAGTATAAATTTTAATTCCTCTTCATATATACTTTACTCTTACTACTACATTGATGATGTCTTAGAATAATGGGAAGATATGTTTCAGAGATCTTTGGAATAGATGTGGTAGATTATGAAGACTACGACTATTTTGAGACTACAAGAGTATAGAGTTTAGAATGTATTGTTTTTTAAATTCATTTTGAGTTGGGATCAAATACATGTAGATGTAGATTCAAGCAGTGAATACTTATGGGTTGAGGTAGTTGGGACTTCCTATATTATTTGAAACTACAAATTTTTGTTTCTTCACAGCTCACAAATACAGGTTGGTATTTCCCTATTGCACAAAATCAACCCACTACCAAACACATCACTCATACAGTAATTTTTTCTGACTATCTACTCTGTCAAAATTTTCTGCACTTTTCATCATTTAATTTGACTCTATTCATACTTTTTTCCCATTGTGTTTTACAATCCATTTCAAATCCTTATTCTTTCCTGACTCAGTAATTTCATAACTACTACATTTTTTTGCCGAACATTTTTTTATAACATTCTCTATTAAAAGAGAAGAAATGTCCACTTATCTTCAATTGTTCTACTTAGGCACATGTTTTTTTCAACTCCCTATAAACCATTTTTTATTGTTCCTAAATACTCTTTAAGAATTGAATGTAAAGTGAAATCATTCTTCGTTTACTATTTTCTAAACATTACTTAAGTGATGCAAGAAACTATATTACTCTCAATCATCATCCATCAGTGCTGGTCTAATGAAATAAAAAATAAAACAACTATTGAGATCAAATAATTTACACAGTATGATGCAGACAGTCTGAATCCGAAAGGAACATTAGTTGCAGCACCATCATTGGCTTAGTTTTTATTATTTGATAATGTTGCATGAATTGGATGTCAAATCTAACCTACATTAAATTAATCAAACCAATGCACATATCTGGAACGATCTGTTTACCTATATGGGTCTGTTTGTAATCATTATACATCATATATGAATATTTTCAAACACCATTTCAATTAATTTTGTTTTATAATGCAGAAGTACTTATGTGAAAACATGGTACATTAAACTAAACCGAACCTTATGTTAACAAACACACCCGATATTATCAATTCCAATTAATGATAAATATAGGTATACTCGCAATTAAAATATAGTGGTCTATGTTAAGGATTACATGTATAGGTTTGTTTTTTATCATTTTTCAGCATATCTGTAGATTTTCCTATGTTATTTCACTTACTTTTTATTATTATTTATAGGTAAATATATGAAAACATCTGATTAAACCAAATAGATCCTTATGTTAACAGAATCACCCCAATGTTATAAAATCCAATCAATTAAAAATATAGATAAACTGGAAATTAAAATATAGTGTTTTTTTGTTGTAGCTTACCTATATGGGTGTTTGTTTATCATTTTCCAGAATATATATTGATTTTCAAAAACCATTTCAGTTAATATTTTTATTTTGTATAGTTAATTCTGTGCAAACATGGTGTATGCAAACGAAAAAATCCATATGTTAACAAACACAATCCATTGTTGGAAAAGAAAATGAATTCATAATATATGTAAACTGGAAGTTAAAATAGTGTTTTTTCATATTAGTTTTAGGGTGTGTTTGTTATCATTTTCCATCATTTAGTTAGATTATTCAACATCATTTCACATAATATTTTTAATCTTCACAGTTACTTCAATGCAGACATGGTGAATGAACAAAAAAGAACCTTATGTTAATAATAATTCCATCTTACCCAAACCCAAGGAGACCTAGAGACTTCACGAGTAGATCATGACCAATAAAATGGTGTGGAAATGACTTATTATAGATGGAATATGTCTCACCATGATTGGATATTCAATGGTTTCCTTCTATGATCCCCACATTGATGGAACAAAATTCATAGATGATCATGAGGATGACATAAATTCATGGGATCTTCTACATCCCATTAATGATTGAGTGAGGATATGATGATGGGAATTTCATCCCCTCCAGTTGATATTATAGGTCATGTGACTTCTGGAGTAGCCAGAGGTGAAGATTTGGAATGATCCTTGAGTAGTAATTTATACGATATCTCATGAAGGAACATACGTTCTTGCATCTTGGTAGGTAAATATCCACATAATATGTAACTTAAATACAATTTTCTATAATGACTTTTGGTTGACTCCAATCATCAGGTTCCATGAATAATGTTTTTCTTCTCTCTATGTGGGTACATTTTGAAGACCATATTTCTTGGGAACTCTATCTAGGATCTTACTAGTTAAGACAGATCTGGTATTCATGGTTAGTTCATGAATTATAATGGATTCATCTTTTATTCATTGCAACCTCCCTATCTAGGTTAGATCAAAATAAACAAGGATGTTGCATCCAAGGTAAATGTAGTATTTTATATAGAACAAAACAAAAACATTTTATTGAAAAAGATGTGAGATTACATTTATGTATACGTACACTTTAATATTGGACATTGTTTAAAAATACATGCACATTGTTTGGTGTCATAAAATGTTTAAATCTTCAATAAACTACTGTATACAAATGTTATAAATATAGAATGTTCCATAAAATCCAACCGTATAAAATATTGTATACATTACACTGCTGTATACAAATGTATACATTATATTACACTTCTTTTTTGTATAATCTGGTCTGTAAATAGGTTTAGAAAATAATTCTCCATTCATATCATCATTACTATTTTTTGTATGTAATGAATGGGAATTGATTTAATGGCAGTGACACATTAATTCATTTGTTGTACGGTGACATAAAGATGTTCATTTATTTGAAGGTGACTTTGTTTTTTAGAGAATAATGAGTTATCTATTTAATGTGTATATTAATGTAATCAATTTCAGTACTATTGTTGACATATTTTAACCTAGGAGGGCTATTCCCAATTCATTAATCTATTTTAGATAGTTGTTACTCATTCCATGAAGAGGATGGTTCTCCCAATCAGAAATATATACTTAATGTGCATAAATATTTTACACGTGATACTTTCTTTGACAAATATAACCTAGATTTATAGTTTGATATACAATATGAATCCAATGGATTTTGAAATTACTAAAATAATATATTTATTTTTAAGAAATTTTAATGCAATGAAAGAACATAGGATGTGCTCTAGACTTTTAGAGACCACTCTGCAGGTCTATGTTTATATATATATGTAGTTACGCAACACCATGGTATTGATGGTATCGAGGAATTCAAATGTTTATGGGTTGCCTACAAGTACATGTTATTTATGATATTATTTTATGTTTACTCTCTAAATTTTAAAATCAATATTTATTTGATAGGATAGGAGTTGCAGATATGATATTGATATTGGGATGATAGAGGAGGTTTGTCACTTGATTTGGCTGGAAAGAATTTAATTCTACAAATTACAAACGAGTGACACCACACCACCATCAACTGATGTAACTAATATTCAAATTTGGATAATGGATAACATAAAGAAAAATTAGTCATCGTAAACTAAAGGAATTTGTAGTACTTATCCAATTTGGGAAAAAATTTCTATAATCTGTTAGTTTCAAATGTCCGGTTAAAAAATATTTCTCGACTGTTATGTCTACATAAACTGTAGTTTATTATTACACTAAAATGAATTAATTAAATTTGATAAATAAAATTGTCAAAAATCTAAATTATAAAATGAAATGAACCAAACATTCTACTGCATTTAATTAATATCACTTTTGATCATAATTGAACACACCATTAACTTCATTTCGTTACTATCATTTTTTTTCATATTACAAGAGTCCTGCAGTGAAGGTCTTAAACCTTTAGTTGGTCATTATGGCTCATTCAAAGTGCCAGTGATTCAAATACCAGGCCGAAGTGTATAGCAGCGACCACCACACTGATGTTGCCTTTCTGTTCTCATTTAATGCTTTGTATTACATTTGTAATAATTCTTTTTATTGTTTCTGTGAGTTACAAAACTCAATAGCTGAACATTGATATATTCATTGCTCTGGATTTGAAAAAATGAATTATAGTGGATTTATCTTACTAAAAAGTAACATGTTGATGACTATTGGTGGAATGAAGTCTTTAATACAGTAAGTTCTTTTATTTATGATATAGCTTAGTTGAGTTGTGGTTTAGTCCATATAATGTTGATTCATAATTAGTAGTTTGGAAGGACTTTTTTTTAAATAGTGAGAGATTACATTAATCACAATTTTTTTCAGATTCTTTTCTTTACGTTATGAAAAATTATTTCAATCCTGAGATGTTTTCTGTTAAAAAATAGATGTTTGAGGATTTGATAGTAAAATCTTTAAAAATTGAATGTTATACTGATAATCCACCTCCCCATCTATATCCTCCTAATCATCCACCACCTCCTCCTCTACATTAGCCTTTGACTCTACCTCTATCTCCACCTCTATAATTTTATCATAATTTAAGTAATTCTCTTTATTTCATTCTGTTTCACTGTTGGTCCTATGCTCAGTATCTAAATTCTGTTCCTAAACTTCTATAACTTTTATTCCTCATTATGTATTTCATTATCTATTCAAATATATTCAATATTAATATAAACTATTATGTTTTATAAATGGTAATCTATAGTTAATAATAATAATTATTTTATAGTTTTGTGCATCACACTGGTGGAGTACTAGTAATTCATAAATTATAACGAGTTTCATAATTATGATAACTTGTATCCATATTTTGTCACTAATGGTGAAAATCTAATTGATGGATGGAAAATGGTGTGGAAAATCATTAGATATTGATACAGTTGATGTTGTGACATCTATTTTAGTGGTGATAGATATATTACATGTTTGTTTTAATTATTCACATGCGTTTGCTGACTTAGGATCATCACATTCCTTCATTTTGGATAAATTATGAAATAAAATGGTAATATCATCTCATGAAAAGAATAAAAAAATATTTACTGTAAAATGTAGGTGGTAATATTAATGAAACAATTATTTAAATGAATCATCATATTTTCATTATTGGGTGGTTATATATATATATTATTAAAAAACTCCTATAATTGTATGATATTATTTATGTTATGTTTTTACTTTTTCTTTCCCATAATAAGATCGATTATAGTTAAAAGTAAATTTTATTAAATAATTTCAATCAATTTCTAACATACAATGAATATTACAAATTGGTTAGTGTTGATTTAGGAGGGTGCATATCTCATGTTGTTGAAAAGTAAGTAATTTTGTATATTAGACATCCCCATGTAGTAAATAGATATATGGATTTATTTTTTATTTTTTTATATTTATTATTATTTATCATGAGGTTGTGTTGACTATTGATTTTGTTAATGAGGCTAAGACAATGTAAAAACACCTTTAAATAATGGAAGAAATTAAACATTTGAAATTGAAAAAAAAAATTACACAAGTTTCTAGATTAATTTTTAGTTTATTTTATAACATCAACATGTGGTGATTCTATATTCTTTTTAAAATTAATGATGTTTATCTTCAACTTTATATTTTTATAAGGCCTTTGAAAACTACACTTTTTTGAAATGTTATCTATACCATCATATCGATAATTTGTTTGATGAGATAAAAAAATTATTATATGTAGTTATTAATCATATGTTATAGTGTCATTAGACTAAGATGGACGAGTAGATATTTTGAAGTTTTCATTTTAGACTACATATTGGAATTATTATTTTTTTTAATTCTGTTTTGGTTGTGTAATGAACTATTAGTAATAATTGATCGTATGAATAGATTTTTACATGATTATTTAGGTAATATTGTACTTTGATTAATTAATTATATATTCTTATATTCTAAAATTTGTGTGGATGTAGAAATAATCACAAATATTTTTTTAAAAATCATAAAATATTAGAAATGTTGTC
This sequence comes from Viscum album, assembly GCA_963277665.1. Classification (NCBI taxonomy): domain Eukaryota; kingdom Viridiplantae; phylum Streptophyta; class Magnoliopsida; order Santalales; family Viscaceae; genus Viscum; species Viscum album. Next base: position 1,065,947,111 of record OY728140.1, read on the forward strand.
AAACTTTTTTTTGTATTTTGGTTATGATGAATTTATTTGCACATATATACTGATTATAATGATATAATAACTTTTAAAAATGCTTAAAATAAATCAGCTGAATATTAAAAAAGTCTTAAAATATTCACCCAGATTCCTATTGTACGCAAATTAGTTGATAACTACTGATTGATTATTGGAAACCATATATGGTTCCCTATCCCCGTAAATAAGATAACATGAAACATAGATAAATTTCTCTTGGAGAAAGACTATGTCGATTGTGTCTATGAACTAAAATGAAGAAAGGTGACTTCATTAATTCTGGAAGGACCTATAAAAAATTGATTTTTCATATATATTAATGCTTCATTTTGTTATTTATGATATAGTATGATTAGATAATAACTTATATATCATTGTATTCAAATACACCCAATTAAAATTTTCAAACTAATTAACTGAATTAGATGTTGTGCTTTTTAATGTTAATATTTTCATGAATCATTAAATTATATAATAGTCTAAAATATATATTGATCATAATATATATATATATATATTCATTCAGATATATAAAAAAATTATCCATAATAGATAACTGGAATTAATGGATGTGTAATTCATTATAATCATAGTAAAGGAAACAAAGTAGTTGATAATTTGAGTTGGAAAAAATAATTCTACATTAAACAAGTTTTATCTATATCATGACACTTCGTTAGTGATTTAATGGATTTTGGCAATCAAATTGTGAAAGTAGAAACATCCTCTATTTTTATAATTTATATTAAAATATTATCTATCATAATAAATTCAAATAACATAGAAATTGAATCATATTTTAATATATAAAATATATTTTATTAATATTCCATTGTTTCTAGAGATTAATGTCATTGAACAATTTGTTATTGTATTTTTAAAAATTATATATGTTCTTTTTTACACCATATTATTGAAATTATTATTAAGGTTGGCTCATAGTTCTTCATTTTATATTCATCTCATATAATCTAGGGTGATTAGATACCTTCGAGTATATTAGTGGTTGGATAGAATGAAAATATATATTTTTTGACTTTATGATCAAATTTTTTTATTTTTAATAGGTCAAAAAATAATGAAAATTATTTAAGGGGAAGCTTTGGGGTTTTATGATCCTTTAATGAAAATGTAAAAAATATATCAATTAGTTTTATAATGGGATTTCGAAATTCAACTCATGTTGTTAATGTAATTTGTGTAATTTCTAATTAATTAAATAAATATTCTCATTTTATTACCATTCTAGATACTATTTATTAACATAAAATGAAATTATTTTACACCATATATTTAGTTAGTTTACACTTATTTCCTCTTTTCATTGTATATCCCCATGATCTGAGACTTACATCTTATGTTTTGACAGACCTTTAGAGGTCACTGTGCAATGAATTAATTTTTTTTATAGATTTTCAACATTGATATGATAGTTACTCTAAGTGAAATTTTGATACCATGGAAAATATTATTTATTCTTATTCAATATATTTCAATGTAATTTAGGTTAGATATCATTCATTTTTTGATTTTTCATAAATAAATACTTTTCATTATTCTGAACAGATGATAAATTTAAAGGCCTTATATAGAATAAGTTTTGGACTCTATAATATTATGATGATGTAGGATAAAGGAAGATTATGAATCTATGTTTGGAATAATAAATGTTTTAGAAGGTGAAGATGATTAAAAACATGTTAGGATGACTCATATAAGTATGAAATGTTATGTAGAAATATAATGGAGAGATAATTATTTCAAGGTAGATGATAATTTTTTCCTTACATAAGAACCCTAGAAATCTAATATATAACATGGTAAAAGGGGAAGATTTTAATATGGTTTAATTGGTTACAAGAAATCTTAGATAATGATCAATAATTTTTTGAATGAGTGGCCTCTACTCTGATTTTATCTCGGCTATGTAATATATTACATGTTTAAATGTAAATAAAAATATAGTAGATCTATATCTGGTTTTGAGAACTGAATTAGTTAGATTCAGGGATAAGCATCAATATGATAAAATTTTGATATTGATTAATTAACATAAATCTAATTTTATTATTTATAATTTAATTAATCATTATAATTTTTTTTTGAAAACTATTTGGTTGATGATTAAACATGGAAATCTAAAAATGCTATGTGGTAAAGGTGTCACGACAAGTTTATGCAATGAAAACGTGGAATTAAATTTGAAAAATGTGGGAGAATATATAAACCTAGATAATTTATTGATAAAAATATTTGTTAAATTTTTCATTTATTTATTATAAATTTAAATATACTATAAAAAAATTATGTAATTTTCCAATCATATGAAATATAAATATTTCTATCCAAATTGTGTATTTGTTCTTTAAACGGTTTATTTAAAATATTTCTTTCCAAATAATATAAATTAAATATTAGAAATCAACTTAATTGTTTCTATCAGCTTATCAAAATTTAATGGAGTGATATTCTGCTGTTTTTCAAAGTAATTGATTTCATAATGTATTGTGAAAAATATTTAATTTATTGAAATTTTTGTTAGTACACTCTTGTATGTAAAAAATAAAATTATATATGGAATAAATTTAAAAAATAATTAGGCCATTTTTATTAAAAATAATCCATTTTATATTTTTGGATTGATATCTGTACATTATTTTTGTATAGTAAAATTTTTATAAAATAATTCATTTTTCTAAAAATGGTATTTCATATTATTTTATGTTTTTATGTTTAAAATAAATACTATAATTTATAACTCTTAAATATAAAATAATGCATTAAATTTTTTATTTAGAAGTACAAAAATTACTATTATTGTGTCCATAATTCATTTCCATTATGAATAGTAATAATATAAAATAATTCTCACCACTATAATAGTATATTGTGTAAGTATGGATAAAAACCATATGGTAAGGAAAATAATATTACAATATCACATGTATTATTCCCATTTTATTCTATATATATTATCTATTTAAATACAAGGATCAATCATATGTACTCTTTCTGAAATATTTCTTTTATTTTTCCCTTGAAAATATTTATATGAAAGATAAATCCAAACAATTAGACACATTTGTTCATATCTATAATATTTTATGATTGGGAATGAAAAAAATATGTTCATCATAAAATGGTTAATTATAATATTAATTAATTTTATTTATCATTTTAAAATTTTTTCATTTTTATTGGTCAAATAATTTATTCAAATTCTTATGAAACAATGACATAATTCATGTTAAATAAATAGAAAATTTATATAAAATGTTTTTAAAAATCAATAGGTAATATTTTTTATGTTAGTAAATGTGTACCAACAGTTTTATAAGTAAATAAAACATATTAGTGAATTGAGAATGTATTTAATTCTAATTTTATTTACTTAATAAATTTTTCAAATTCGAAATAAATAAATAGTTCAAAAAATTACATTAAGTATATTATTTAATAAATAAAATTTGATTACATGATTTTAAATTCCACAGAATCATATCATCAAAAAGTATATTGGAAATGGTTTAAAATATCTTACATGGTTTATTTATATTCCAATTATTGTTTTTTATTTACTATCATAACCCCTTAAGCATAGACAAATTTGTTATCTATATAATCATCCCAAGGGTTAACTGGTGGTTAAAAAAATATAATAGTGAAAACATTACAAATCATAACCAGATATTATTTTTTTAGAGTATTTTTAGAAATTATAATCTTGTATCATAAATATAGAAAATTTAAAGAATTTATCAAAATAATGTTTATTTATTTTAATTTATTTATTAATATAATTTATAGAGTCTCATCCCCACCTTAATAAATTATAACCACCACTCCACATATCATCACACTTCAAAATAATTTTTAATATTAATAGTTTTGAAAAAAAAAATTCTTAAAATCCGTATACATATCAAAAGTTCCATTGTTATCATAAATACATATTAGGATGGAATTTGGTTTAAACTTAAATAGGTTGTTCGATAATATTTTATAGTTATTATCCAATTTTTTTATTTATATTATCATATACCTCATCCAAACAATCTTTAAACATAATAAAAAATAAAACATTTATATTTTATATATTGACATGTTATTATGTTAATGTAATAACTAATATCAATATCCTCTAACATAAACCGGTAAATAATTCCACCATTTCTATATAAGGAAGATTACCCACTCACAAACTGATTTAATTATTTATCTCCCACCATCCCTTATAGGTATTTTTAATGATGGAACATATATATATATATATATATATGATACAGCAGACATAATTACCATTTTAAATAGTCAAGATATATTATAATTATTTATATTTATATACATAGAAAAATAATTATATCATTGCTCTATACGTGTCGATTACCACCTCAATTATGCAATGTGCTTAGTTTTTCACCATCATATTTCATGAAGGACTTATATATATATATATATATATTTGATATGATATTTATAATATAATGGTAGCTCAAGGAATAAACAGAACACACCTTCCCACTATAATGACCGTGGAAAAGTGAAAGTTAGTCATGAATATGAATGGATTATTATCTCCATGAGTGTAACAGCCTTCGTTTTTCTAAACCATCATCCATTTTTTGGTATTAAAAGAATATTTTATCTATTAAAATGATAATTATATCATTATTATTATTATTTAGATGATTTTATAATCACCTATTTGAACATTATCATCCAAATAGTGTCATTGTTGACATATGAGATTAATATAAGTAAAACGACTAATGTGATGTAATTTTATTATGTAAATAAAATTAATATAGAAATAGATAAAATAAAAATTATAATAAACATAAAGATTGTCTTCAGTAACTAACTAATTCACATTATTTTACTGGCCTATAGGATTAAAATGTATGAGAATAGTCATACTCAACGTATAGGTCATATTACCGTAAAACATGATTTTAAATTTTTAAAGAATTACTTTCCAAAAAAATTTCTTTACATGAATATAATTATTTTTTATGGATGTATTTATATAGATAGAATATAATTAAAATGAAAATTATAGTCTCATTTTTCTTTCCTTTTCATATTTTTAAATGATTTTATATGTCTTTATTTACCTTTCTTAATAAAAACAATGAAAGAATGTTTTATTTTAATATATATATGGACAATAACATTTCCCACTACCATAAGAAATATTTAATTTTTGTATTCTATTATATAAATGAATTCATTTCATCATATAACACCCCTTTGTCCCATCTATTCACTAATATTAGTGCTCAAAATGGGTATTTATAAAGGAATGCTTATTTTGATACAGGAAAGGGTTTTGTATATCTGTTTAAAAAATGATTTTCAATGACCTTTAAAAATAATAGAAAATATTAAAATGTTTTATACATTATATGGCCATTTTAATTTTCTTATTATTTATTATGTTCAATATATATATAATAATTATTGTTTGGTATGATATTGCTTTTGATAATGGATAATCACGATATTTCATTGAAAATAATTAATTAATGATTATGTTTTCTTAATATTATGTGGGAAGCTGGACTTATAGTTATTATAATTATAAAAGTTCTAAGAAGATGATTTCATAGGGCACCTATATCACATATCCATTCATTCAAAGTAGTTTCGCAGAAAAAAAATTGATTTAAAAAAGTAAGGCAATGATCTATATAAAATTATTACCATTAACATTTTTGTTAAAATGTACTATTTTAATAAAACATTTTCATGGGATCTTGTGTTTTATAGAAAAATAATATGATTATGACTATTACTTTATGTTTTCTGATAATTTTTTATGAATATTTTGGTAGTATTTTTTATTTCAACTGGGCCTAAAATTGTTTATATATTAGGACAACTAAATTAATGATATCTAGATTTAATTTGGAATAAAATGGATTTTGTATTTTTCATTTATTCCCATTACTCATCTATTTGTGATAGTCGAACATTTTTAAATGTTTTCTAAAACGTTTGTGGTTGAACTCCAATAAATTTTATTTAATTATAAAATAATTATGATTTTTCATGAAAATAGCATGTTGAATTAATTTTTTATTCTATTAAAATTAGATACAAAGAGAAGATTCAAAAAAGTATTGTTTGGGCTTGAAAATTAATATTACTGAAATACTTATCAAAATCTCTAAACCTTAATTGATCCTTAAAATGTAATAATGTTGTTTATTATCTGAAAATAAAATGATTGATTAAATATGGATTTGGTCGTTATAGATAGGGATTGTATTTGAACATAAAATATCATTATTTCATGTCAATTCAGGATATACCTATTTAAATAGGTAGTATTTTCACCTTATAAATTAAATTAGGATCATTATAAAAAAAATGTCTCAGTGGAATTTAGTTAATGTCAAAAAATCCTTATATTGATCGAGATTCATTATATGCATGTTACCAATATCCATAATGATATAATTCAATTCATTTGATTATTTATTAGGAACCTTATACTTATTTACTTAACATAATATGATCCATTTTTCATTATGCGATAATTATATAATATTTTTCAACACAGTTTGGGAGAAAAATGAATCGATGTCAACTTATTTGGTTAATTTTATTGATCAAGTATGATATATTAAAAATTAGTTGAATAAATATTTTAAAAATTACATAGAGAATTCAGATAATTATATTTTTATTATTTTATAATAAAATTTCTATTTAAATTCTCATTTTTATCCAGGATATCATTTTATAACATAATTTATATAGGTGTCCAAACTCAAATAAACATAATATGATATATATTGAGGTATAAATAAATTATTTTGATGTTATTAGTTTTTAATAACATTTTATGTTGGATTGAAAATATTATATAGTAATTATAAAAAATGATATTTTTAACTTTTTGGATATGGAAATATTCAAAATGCGTTGTTAATGTTTTTTTCTAAGAGGATGGAAATGAATAAATAATGGGGTTTTTATTAATATAATTCAACTTTATAAAAATAATGATATTTATTTTATTATATTAATATGTTTTTGATAGGATTGGAAGAGAAATATTAACTATAAAATGTTATTGATAATGTAACTATCAAGTTGAGACATTGAACATTCTCTTAGAGGATTCAACATAAATGAGAGGACTAGGTTAACTAATTTATGAAAGATGACTGTCAAAATGAGATATTATTACATAAAGGAGAATTGAAGAGTTTAAGGGGTAATTATATGTTATATATTTGATATGATGGGATGGATGTGTACCCTATTATTAATGTCGAATGTGGCACTTTTTACAAGATCGTTTAATTTTCAAGGATTTAATTACACTGTTCAAATATCAAAGGCTCCAAAATGGATAACTAATTTTGTTTTTGGGAATTTTTGTTTATATATCCTTAAACCATATATTACAAATGTGTTTTAATCATGTTGGGAGTAATTTATTCATGTGTTTTTACATTAACCGTTTTTTATTTTGCATTACTATGTAGTTTTTATCAACATAATTTATTTTTCTAAGAAATTGAAAATAAAGCATCCTACAATATTCGGGGGTTAGAAACTAATATTTTATCTTTCTTTAATATAAATAAATTTACAAATTAAAAAATTATTACTATTAAATTAAATCAATTTATATATAGTGACAACTCATTTATGGTAAAAAAATCATTTTTGAAACATTATTTGTTTAAATTATTTTATAGAATTGGTTCCTAATTAACTTTTTAAAATATATATTTATATATTTATATTAATAAATTATTCATAATTTCAAATATATTAATTTCATTTAATAGAAAAAATTTACAAAATATTAAAAAAAATTGTTATTTGGAAATAATTGTTTTACCATTATTAAGGGCAAAAACATTTATCATAGTAGTAATTTTTTATGAAAATAATTAATTGAATATATTACATAATATGATCACATAAATGTAAAAATATTAAATATGTTTTTATTTATTTAATTTCTATAAAGAATAATTTTATATTTTTTAAGATAATAGATGAAAATATATTCTTTATAATAATGAATTAACCTTATTTTAAAAATAATATGTACGATTATTATATAAAAAAAGTAATCTGAAATGATTTATTTTACACACACAAACACACATATATATATACATATTCATATTTAAAATTGTTTGAAATAAAATAAAATATTGTTTTTTATGCAAATATGGACAATGATTTTTTAGAAAAATCATTATTTTACAACTATACATTCAGAAATATGTTAATTTAGTATAATATGAGCAATTAATCCTAAGATAATATTGTTATTATAAATGAGGAAATTAATTTATTTAAAAAAATTAAAATTTGTGAATAAATTTTTGAATGAAATAATAAGAATTAATGGAAAAACGTTTGTATAGGAAACTGTCATTTCAAAATATTAACTGTTATTATTCAATTTTTATATCAGTTAACAAAATGATTTTTTTAAACAAATTATCAATATATAAAATAGAATACCATCATTAATAAAAAATATCATGTTATAGAATCCCATGTTTCACAAGAAAAAAATTTATAAAAAATTCTTTTCCAGATACGAAATGATATTTTTAGCCATTTAAGGAAAAGTAGTTTTAATTTATTCTTATTAAAATTATAATTTATTATATTTTTACAATTATTTCTAAAATTAGTTACTTCAAAACGTTCATTTTTATTAAATTTTATGGTTTTATTTTATATACTAAATAAATATATTTAATCTAAATATATTATGGTTTTTTATTTTATCTATTCCAAGAGGATAATATTATTAAACGTAATTGGATCATTTTAATGTTGTCTTATATTAAAATATCAGGGTGATATATTTTAACCACATATATAAATTTAATTTTCATAATTTTATTATCAATAGAAACTAAAAACATTATATAATTATGTATAGAAAAAATAAAACAAATAGATCACATGGTTAAAAATATGAAACATCATAGTGATAAAATGAATAATGATATATATATTTATCTCACCATCAACCCACATTGATGATATTCATATTTTTTATTTGATATTTCCAAGAAATAATTATATTAAATAATAATGTATTCATGAAATCATCTTGAATTTGGAAAGTACACAACAAATACCCAAACACGATTATATCATGATACAATGTGATGCATTTTGATGAAAAATATTTTTTCCCACAACCATCAATTGTTTATGTCAAAGGAAGTGATCATATGAGATAATGAGTAAAAAATAATCAATATTTATCTAAATACATGTGTACTGAATATTTATAATATTAATACCATGGTTATGATTATAAATAATATGGAACCATGAACAATTTATGATGAAAAAATAACAAATAAATTCACGAATGAACAACGAAATTGTTATTACCCACTAGATTGACATTATCATGGAATTATTAATATAATGGGAATAAAATTTCTTAAGTCAATCATATATTGTATAAATTATATAATTATGGTTATGTAACAAATTTATAAAAAACATATACTTATTATACAAGAGGTTCAAACATATATTAAGGTTGTGAAGTCTTACAATATGTTATTTTGTCTTTTTTTATATCGATTAGGTACATGAATTATTCATATCTTATTTATTTTATGTTTTTATATAAATCCTGTGAATTTATTTTTTATTATTTTCTTGAATATTATGTTGAGTTACATATACATTTTTGTATATCCTTTTTATGGTTATATAGTTCAAAAGGTTACAATGTGGTATGGGATTTGTATATAATTTTTTTCTTGGAGACATGTATTGTTCTACGAACATATCTTCTATTATCATGTGAATGTACAAATTAATTGAAATTTATATCATTATTATCCTTCTATTGATAAAATATATTATGTTCCAATTAATTTTATTCATTAATGGGACTTATGATGAAATTTTACCAATGTGGTAATGGTTTTATGATACAATCTCATCATCTTCCAAGATTGTTTATGATTATGCATCAGATGATAAAATATAATATTCCATATATAAATATTATAATTCTATTTATTCTCCTATGGATATTTCATGAAAATATATGAGTCAAATAATTTTCTTCTCAATATGTGCATTGTAGTTTAAAAGAATATTTTTGTGAAAAACTGTTTCTATTTATATATTAGGTCTAAATACCATTTTCATCCAAACCATGTTTTCTGAAAATGAATCCAATGATTATTTTTAATTTATTTAAAAAAATTAATAATAAAATAATTTTCCATGTTTAACATTTTACACAATGATATAAAACTATTTTTTATTTAATTTTTCAATTAATGAATGAATAAATTTTATTATAAATGTTAATGTAATCCTTAAATTATTGTCTACGCCATGAATGAAATTTCCTACCTTCATGAAAATAATTTTAGTTGAATCCTCATTTATAATTTTTTATGTTTATTTTCAAAGACAATGATTTCAAAAAAATATGTTTTAAAATGTGTTTTTTGAATTCGAATGCATATTCTCTTCATAAAATGTTTCATATTATTTTTAACACTTCCTTTATATGATTGAAAGATCATTTAAAAAGTGATTTCCTATTTTTTATAATTTTTTAATTTTGAAACATGAATTTAAAATAAATGATATTTTTGACCATAAGGTTTCAATTTGATTTATAAAAAAATCCATCCAAAATGGAATCATTGAATGTCATGTTACCTTTACTTTGGATATTATCATGTGATACCATTCTTATTCAATATTATATTTAGTTATTTTAATGATGACAAAATTTTTATGAAACCCCTTATTTTTTCATTGTCTATACCATCATAAAATTATTATAAAACCAGATTCTCTGAAATGGGTTATTCTATGATGAAATGATGAAATTTATATAAAACCAATTTCATTTCAATGTATTATGCTAATATGTAATTATTATGAAATTCATTTCATTTATTGGATTTATTGTGATTATTGTTTTTAGATATTTTGGAAAAAATATGTTTTATTTTAATTATATGATGGGTGAGAGATATATCTCACTCCAATTCATTTCATAATGACAGATATCTCTTATGATTAAAATGTATAAAATGGGGAGTCATCCGAATTCTGTAAAGAAATATTTATACTATGAAAATCGAGGGAGTGAACCATGAATAATATGATCATTTTTTCCAGAAAGACCGTTCAACTATTAAAACCATTTTAATGAGACATTACTACTATGGAAATTATTTTTGTGCTTATGTGCGAAAAAAATCAATTACTTTTTTTAATTTTTTTTTCATAACTTATGTTCTTTAATTTTCTCATGAATCATGTCATTTGAATAGCCAATCATAATTCTATGACTCTTGATTTGGATCTATGATATCTGGGGTATTATTTTTCAAGAGTTATTCTCAGGTCCTCACACACTTATTATCACTTTATATATGTGTATTTCCATTTCTTTCCTTTAATGATCATATGAGATCACCATATCATATGTATATTTTCCCTGGGGAATAATGATTATTATTATGATTGATATTCCTAAGAGTGATTCTAGTTTTTAAAATCTATTTGAGAGATGATTTTGAACTCTAGTGAACATGTTCTTTATGGTTACCTATTTATAAAGGTACTATACTGTAATGATCCATAGATAAGTTTTTCTTATAATATAATGAATATTCATATAAAAATATATACTATTTTATTTCTTTCAAATTTCTATATAATCCTTATTTATTTTTATATTGGTACATCTATGTTTGTAATTTTATTTAAAAAATCAACATTATTTTTTAGACTATACTATATCAATATATGATTTCCAACTATCTCATTTTCATGAATAGCTTAATCTAAATAAAAAACATAAATAATACATTAAACTAGTATCTTCTTCGACATTACTATTCATATTTTACCAAGAATGGATCATATTTATTCATCTTCTTATCAAATAATATCCTCTGTCTTAGGTTAATTTTATGTGATTTTAATATCCTTCTAATTGAATATGTTTTCTACCCTAATTATATAAATTTTCTCTAATTTTATTTGATTTATATCGAATGATGGTTAAATATTCACATTTTAATTTAATAATTTATTGATTAATATTTTTAATCATAATGTTTTAATGGATGAAATAACAATATTTTTCATCACAAAATGTTTTCTTTTGAACAAAAGTACATACAATGTCTTATTTTTTTAGGCCCTAATAATAATATTATATATTTTTGAATAGTTATTCAAATATTTTCTCTCTGGATATTTTTTATCAAATATTATAGTTAGTATTAATTTACATTCCTCATAATAATGCTTCTATATTTCCTCTCATCTACTTGGTTCTATAAGGGAGTGTGGGGTGCACTAATGTTTATTGATCCCATGTTTTTCTAAATATTTTCTAAATGAATTCCATTAATATTAAATATCTTTATATATTCTAAAATTCATAATATTTCTCCCAAATCCTTAATAACATATATTCTATTGAATTGTAACTTTTTAAATCAATTATAGTATGTTTCATGAATACAATATTATTAATATAAGATAATTCATCAATGTATACAATGAAGTAATATTTTTTTAATGTCATATCTCTCAAAAAATCTCACAAATGTGAATATTTATATTAAAGTGGTATTTTAGGGTTTATATGAGATTACATAGACCATTACTCTGAGATGTAATCCTGAAAACATATTTTTATCATTTTATATCATATATAAATAAATATTACTAATTTGGAATTATCTATATTTTTATTTTATAAAAAATTGATATAATTGTATAATTTTAAATTGATAGGTTTAGTGTTTAAGGTAATTTAAATGAAATTTAATCCAAAAAACACATTACCATCTACATCAATAAGAAATTTTTTCACTACTATAATATATTATAATTCATATTTCAAATAACATTTTTAGAATATTTTATCATTAAAAACATTTCATTAAAAAAATATTTCAATTCCATTTTTATTTACATCTAATAATAATTTTTCCATACCAAAAAGAACTATGGATCAAAACAATTAGACAATAAAGAATAACACGGTTATCATATAGCCACAGAATTATATGAGTACGTATAAATTTCTTCATCACATAAATAATTAAATAGAAAAGGTCTTAACACATTATATAAAATCTAATAAGGCCAAAAAAATAATAAAAATATAAAAAATATTCCTAGAATGTTTAATATTTACTAATGTCTCTAACCATTGGGTAATATTTGTGGGAGAGTCTAAACTGTGAATTTATATCCATAAAATCAGATTGTAATCTCCCGTATACTTCCCTGTGCTAAAATCTAGGAGCCCACATGGCCTCTTGGTAAAACAATCAGATGCTACATTGGGATTTCTACAAAAGTATCTTGTGATACCATATAAATATTTTTTAATATCCATCGATTAGCAATCCAAATACTCTCTAGGTTCATAGGAAATTGAAATATCACATCATAATAATCCCATGTGTTATTCAGTGAAAAACATATCTACATCAAAATTTTATAGTATAAATTGATTTCATAATTATTTTCAATAAATAACATTCCCATATTTAAATGGAACCTTTTTTAGTATGAAATAAATTTTAAAATCTCATTATATATCCATTTTAGAGAAAAAAACATTTTGATGCATTTTATCAGATACTTGGTTTACACTGAAGACAACTCAATTGAAAATTCAACATGAAACATCCAAAATAAAACCAATACACTAAATCAAACATATCATGGTATATTAAAAAATAAAACATTTAAATGTAAATGAAACTATCATAAAACAATTTAAATTTTTTATTTTAAATTAATCTAGGAAAAAATCCTTAATAAGAGATTCCTTTCGTGAAATTTATTCTTATGTCATAGATATCAATGAAAACCTCCCAAAATATGTTTAAGGGGCACCCACATATTTATGGTAAAAGAAATCAAAAACAAATCCCCAATATTCCCCTTATATACATCCCAACCACAATTCAGTATACCAAAAATACATTGAAATTGAAGATAATGAATATAGGAGAAGGAAATGAATTTTAATCAATTAATAAGTAGGATTACCTTTGGCCAAATCACCAAAGATCGAATGATAATCCACCAAAATTGATAGGATGAAGCTTCAATTCCACAGGATATGGATTTGACAAGAATTTGGGTTGTCAGAATCATGTTGTGTTAAAATTAATTAAGCAATTGTGTATAAAAATACAAAATATTAATGATATATAAAACAGATATGGTAATGCCACACATTTGGAGAAACATTTCACCATGCATTCCACAGCCACAGACTCCTAAAAAATAAGTGACTCATTTTTTCATAGGCTTCACATGGAATAAAAAAATATGATAAACCAATAAAAAATAACAATTTCCATTAACATTCTACCCTTACACGATTATCCACTTGATTAGAAAAACTGTGTCCCAACGTTGGGCATGGATTTATTTTCACCAAACAGGTTTTTAGATCCTGATTACCCAGAAAACCTATTAATTAAAATATATTATAAATAAAATCTATACCAGTTACCTGGGGTGTGTCATAATCTCCCCACAATAGAACATTCTTCCCTAAAACATCTTTTTCTAACCTCAAAAGTAAAAAGATGATTCCATTTCTCACTCACTAAATAATTCTAATCCCTTGTAATGTGGCTATCACTAATAAAATTCCTAAGCACACTGACCTATGAGATATACCTTACATGGAGATACCAATTTTGATAATCTAAACCATTGATAGGGTTCTCCACAATAGTGGAACGAAGAATATTTTCTATATCATATGACTCCGAAACATCTGAAGGGAATGAAATGTTTCATTTTAACTAAGAATCATTAATGTGTTCAAGGATCATGATCAACATTGATGGATGATCCAACAATTTTTATAAAATCATAAGGTGTTACATAACTCAAAATATAATGACATTCCATGCTTCCATCTTTGTCAACATTCAAATATAATTATTTCGTTGTTGAATATATAACTAGAGAAACACATGATCACCAATATGAATATCCAAAATGTGATGAATTTGATTAGAATATAACATTTGGAGAGACTATGATATTGATAATTTTTTTAGAATTAACCATATTGTATTTATCTTCTCCTTGATGATACTCATTACATCTAATGAATTTTGTCCCTCTACATCCCCAAATATCATGGATTAGAATGACCACCAATACCAAGACTCCAAATAATTCTATTAAAATCAAGGCCCAATAACTATTATTGTATGGAAACACACCCAACATTAGGTTCTTTACAAAAATACTACAAAGAGAACAACACATTTTCCCAACTAGTCCAATAGAATCTTGATTGTCCATTTAAAATAACCATCCATCTAAATATTATACCTAATGTTTTACCTTATCTCGCATCAAAGTCGACTTAAATTCCTATTATGAACCATGTAGTGAGATATGAAAAATAGCTGAAAACCATTTATATAGCGACTATATGGATCCTAACAACATCTCAACTATAGATGATTATGATTTCATCTACCTTTTCTGAATATCTATTAGAGGAAAGTGGGATAATTTTGATAAAATAAAAAAATAAAACATTTTCAATAGTTTTTGTCATGTTTTCATGATTGAATGAAAGGAAAATCATCGTGATCTCAACCCATGTCCACATCAGGATGGGAAGAGCCTTTAACAACCAAGGAGTAATTTGATGAACCAATTTAATTCTATTATAGGAAAACCATTTGGATACAAATTTTACATCTACATGTCAAATCCCAGTCCACCAATACTGACCAATTTTCATATAAAACATCTTGGTTTTCCAAGACTGAATGTCCAAATTAGAATGATGTTCCTCAAGTAACAACTCCAACATGTTTTTAAAAGGATCCACCAACCATTTCATAATATTTATAGAAGTATCAGTAGACCCTAAATAATAACTTGAGGTATCACAATAATTTAAATCACATTACATCTACTGGAAATTGAGGTTGGATATCAAATCACATCTATAATTGATGGATGAGGGAGGGTGTAACATGCACACATGTGAAAAAATACCTACCATCCTTCTAATAAACTAAATGAATTTAAATAAAAAATCTTATAAGGCCCCAATCACAATGTAATACATGAATATCAGGAACCAAGATCTTCATTAATGATGAGTTAGTAATTTTATTTCACATCGAGGGATTATAAATAAATCATAAATCATATGTTTTAAATCATTCCACAAAATATATCAATTTGAGTTTATCTTCTAATGGGAAATGATATGCTTCATGTTTGTTGGTAATCTGAATACACTCTACATTTCTCTTACAAGACCTAATGTCACAATGTCTTTAGTGCATGTATCCCAACAGCTAACTCCTAGTAATGGGTGAGATAATTCAATTCTTATTGGGGTTGATAACATGGGCCATATTCCACCACATGGTTAACATATTTATATACTCAACCAATTACACACTAGAAGAACCAATATAAAATCTTCAAGATCATTCAATCTCAGGATGAATCAAAATTGTTGTGAATATAAAATATGTCTATAATATCTCAAAAGAGAACTAACTAATCTCATCACATTCAAGAATCATCACATTTCTATTAAAATATGTCAAGATATAAAATAATTTGTGTAATTATGAAAATATGCCTATAATTCCCAACCAACCCAAAATATATATGGATCTCAAACAAATTATATGGGTGTACTCATAACTTGAATTTATGAACAATCTTGGTATCAAGTAGAACTAATGTCATTAAAATAAATATTCATAAATAAATCAATTCAAAATTCAATAAATTATATTTATACAACATATAATATATATAAAGATCCCTTAAAACTCCCAAAAGAATGTCAAATATTCCGCAAGATCCTTCATCATCATGGAATACAAAAATATATATTCCAAAAGACTAACAATGACATAGTCTAGAATAAATTGGACGATTTGATTTAGGAAGGCCAAAAATACAAAAATATAATTCGAAATACCAAAGGGCATAAATAAATACTCAAAATTTCTATACCATCCTTGAAATTTGGTTATTCAAAACATCAAATTATTATTCCCATAACTAGTGGTACATGTATCTCAAGACAATATTGTAAACCAATCAAGCCATTTTGAGCCAATCTATGATATCATAAATATTTCAAATGTTTATTTCTTATTTATATTCACCAAAGTAAGTATATAATATTTTATGAAAATTCGGAGGCACCCACATGCCACTTTTTAATACAAAACTAGATAAACCAATTTTGACGTGATAGGATATATAATTCCCTTCACACTAATATCCCCTAATTATATATTCAATAATTTAAAATAATCTTGGTCCATATGGTAGAATAATAATTAATTGTTCATTATCTTATAGATTATTTTGATGGTAAAACAAACCCCTCACTGGGGTTTGAACCTAGAAATATCTTCAAAAAACAATAGTGTTACTTTCCAATACAACTAGAGGTATACCAATTTATCGGTAATTTTAACCATTTGAATAAAATAATGAAAACATGAATCAGATTAAAAACATATATAAATCAACTAGTAAGTCCCTACTATATCACTGATCCACCTAACCCTAAATGATGTGAATTCTCTCATCTAGAGAAAAGAAATATATAGTACCATGATAGCAATAAATATATAAATTGAAGCTGATTAACCAATTTAGGATGATGATAATGTAAAAATTTTCATATTCCAACTAAAGAAAATCTCTTATGACTTATTAACTAAAAACAAATATGAAAATCATGGAACATATAACCCTGATACATATTCCAATAAAATGGGGAAAATATATCCATAACAAATGGAT
The DNA here is from genome assembly GCA_963277665.1 of Viscum album. Taxonomy (NCBI): domain Eukaryota; kingdom Viridiplantae; phylum Streptophyta; class Magnoliopsida; order Santalales; family Viscaceae; genus Viscum; species Viscum album. The sequence continues at coordinate 1,065,964,985 of OY728140.1, forward strand.
TCAAAAAACACATATACAATATTTATCTTGAAATTGAAATGGGATAAATGAATTAATTACACCCTATATAAATAAGTATCCATTCATTAACATGAAAAGAAATATCATTCCACTCAAAATGGTTGGCCCAACAACAAGTCCTCTGGAACCACTTTTGGTGAATGAATACTCCCTAAATTAGGACTTCTATAATAATGATTCACCTTGTTATAATCCCCCAGCCTTTTGTAGATAAATAATACACAATTTTTTGGATCATCATACCCTGATGTCCCCCTCAAGAATGTGGATCCTAGACTACTCCCCTATTACATAACTATCAAAATAATTTAGGATGAAAATGATTTTCACACTAATGGAATTCCCTAAGAGTATCAAGGATGTGTGGCCTGGTGTGACTAACCAACCAAATTTAATAATAGAGAATAAGATTATGAACATTAAAATCATTTTAAAAAAATACTTGAATACTTCAGATTAATTTTATTTATATTCCTAATGAAACTCTAACCTCTAATACTTCTATCCTCGAGTACAACCTTGATTACCACCCACTGATGTAACAACACTGAGACCTTCCTTTCCTCTCCTAACCACCACTTCCATATCTACTATTATTAACACCTCAAAATAGGATTGTAAGAATATAATATTTAGTATAGAATTTATATTTATATTTAGACCCATATCAATGTTTTATTCATTAATGTAATAAAATATGTGGATATTAGAAGAGAAAAATTCCAAACCACTAAATATCATAGTATATTCCAACGCTATATTTTTCACATTATGAAATGTCATAATCCCATGATCATTCACCACCGTAAAGGTATACTATAATAAATATTAATTATAACCTTCTAATAATGTTGTTTATGTGAGATCCTCTTTACCCATTTGTGGAAATAAATTATTCCCACCACATCATACCACATTTTTCCAACCAATAGGTGTTTTAGATAGATTTTGAGGTCTTACGACACATCAAAACTAAAATATCCTTTCAATATCATCCAAAGACTAATTTGATTCATTTAATACATTTTCCCAATGTAAAATAGGTTTATCATTCACAGTAAACTCATGGTCATAATCCACTATCCTTTTTTACTCCCGACCACCAACCTGGTCTATTGATTGGATTGAACAAATCGCCAAACCCATTTAAGATTCATCAAAATGGGGGTATTCATAATTGATATTTTCAAAAAAACAACTTATCTATACATGGATGGGGTCAATTTATGAATAATTTTATAGAAGACACAAACAAAAACTCAATAAATATATAATAGGATTTATAAATCCTCTAACATTACAAATCAACCATCATCAAATGTATCAACAAGAAACATTATCTTAATTATAAATCTATAAATTAAAAAGCATATAAAAAATATAATTTTTTTATATTATATCAATATGAATTGTTTGGATACATTGTTAGGATAACAATGCACTGACCATGCAATTGTCATATAAAGTAATAGAAACAATACATTGGATGTTAATGGATATTACTAACCTTGATTTAAAACTATACTCCTCCCATACGCTTCTATATATCATCATAAACAAAAAATAACCCATATTATTAACCTATTTCTTAAAAAATAGGTAAATACATTAAAATATTTCTTAAACAGTCGATAATCTCACTCAAAAAGAAAACAATGTCCCAAATCAACCATAATGACCTAATGATCAACTTGAATATGTGTTTTATAGGAAATCCTTAGTTTATATGTCTCGCGTATTGATATAAATAACTATATTCTACCATCGAATACATAGTAAAGGACCTCTATTCATTTAATTTTGAAATGAGGTAATGTGGGGTGACATGGACCATCATTCGACATAGCATTCCACTAGGCGCGAATAATTTTCAAGTTCACCATGGTTTAGAGATAAGAAGATGTCATAAAAGGTAGCCTCATAGTAATCGTTATTCCCTTGGTAAACTAGGATTTACCGTCTATAAAAAGTGTATGGTCACACTAATATAGTAGTATTAAAAAATATTAAAAGTACATCCCTAGTAATGTGAATATGACTAAACAGGATATCATAATTCAACATCACATTCCTAATATTCCATAAGAGAAAAAATAAAATATTATCTCTTGTCAAAAATAAGAAAATGAAAAATAATGGAAAACCCCAAACATGTTCTAGAACGAAAAAAGATATAATATCAGTTGAATCCTCAGGAGATAACATTGTGATAGATTTCTTCCTGTAAAAATTGAATATATGTAATCAAGATGCTCAACCAATATACACAGTTCCCTTTCATTTACATTGGTTTGGAAAAAAAATCTACAATACCCCAGAGACAGATATAGGGTGATAGGAATAAATACCAATATGATACCACCAGTAATCTACTTGATGGTTTTTTTCATGACCCCCTCCCCACAAAGATTACCCCTCTTGGGCCAAAAATGTGGGAAGTGAGATAATGTCCCCTGAGTCCCACCTCTAGTAGGCCCCATGTTGGTGAATAATATTATGTGAATAGTAAACACACAGATGGGAGGTCTTACCCTCTAGGAGAACACATGAGGAAGAGAGAGATAAGATAGACACCAACCAACTCCAAACCATACTGAAATATAATGTAAATCCCAAGTAAAATATTTAATTTCTTGCAACCTACTACAACTGAAATGGAAAAAACTACAAATACCCAAAAGAAAGTAAAAACATTAGTAACCATAATCTCGAACAACTATTACAACTCCATGCAAGTAGAAACTAGCTTGATCTACAACCTACTATGAGGGACCTGAAAAATAGTTTATATATACATAGGGTGATAATAACATTATAATCAGTAGGACCCTCCCCAATGCCTTTTGTGAAAATGTAAAGAAAGCATTGTAAAGCTTAGTGAACAAAAAATGAAACTAACTCGTCACCTTAACAATTATACTATGTTCCCTGCCTCACAATGGAAACTCTCACCAAGTAACACATACATTAGTATATAATATAATAAAGAATATCATGGGTACCCTGCTACTACTTCCCCTCTGTTTTGCTGCATTTCTCCAATGTTGCACATCAAAAGCATATCTCTCTAAAAAGGCATGCCTGCAGACACCTATGCAGAGCACCACAACATGAAACTAGTGCATCAAAACCACCACATCCACACTATGAAATAATCCAGGTAGAATCTAGGTGCCACCACAACTAACATAATGTGTATCATATGTCGGGTATTGAACCTCATGACATTATAGCCAATACAATGAGTAAGGATCCTCAAGATATCATAGCCTATGCACATTACACCTATAGTCATCCTTTGGAAACTATATCCAGAATATATGTGTGTTAATAACAATAATCCATTACATCCCTTTACACACATATATGGGGAAACCTACATATTGTGTCTAGCAGCACAAGTAACTACCATGGGAAGAGAGAGGGGCCAATGTTGGTATTCCACCATCCATCCTACCACTATAATGTTGAGGAAAAAACACCCCCATGGCTCAGAATCCCTAGGGTGTCAGTTTCTCTAACTCATATGGTGGAGTAGTGTATAGAAAAACAAACAGTATAGAATATACTATATCCCACAACTATACTATGGACATAACCTAATATTGGACTCAAATACAACTAAATTCTCTTGGACATCTAGCAAACATTTCTACATCAAGGTATCCTATCGGAAAACAACCATTTAAATGACTTTATTACATTACTTCATTCCCTTTTTATTATTTGAACTTTATGTTAATTAATTCTTTAAACACATATTAACAATTATCAATTTCCACATTATATTTCATTAGAATCACACCCAAAGTACACTATCCCCTTAAATTGTAACTTCACATATGCATCCCATCAAGATCAAACCTCATGGGTTAACTTAAATTATTAAATTAGTTATTTACAACATTACATTCCCATAATCCCAGGAATTCTAGAAAAAAAATTCTATGCTAATAAAAACCAAGGGTTCAACCCGGTGAGTAGATAAACTACTCATTGAGTCTTTGCTGCCTATAGTATGAGCATAGACCCATCCTCCAATGAGAAGCTAAATACAGAAAGCTCGTGGAATACACCACATGTCTTCTCCCCTTTCAGAAGAAGAGTATAAAAAACCAGGTTCCTTGAGCAGTGGTGAAAGTAACGAAGATAAACGACCAATAACGAAATAATGAAGAAAAACATTCAAATCCAACTAATTTCATTAACCCTAGTGTCATATGAGAAATCCACATGCATAATCTCATGCATCTTGCCACTCTCGGTGTCAACTTCTATCATAACTAGTCGGCCTCCATTCCCCCACATATCCCAACAGCCATCTAGGATCACATCACAACACAAGAAATTGGGAAACAAACATTATATCACATGGTCTCTTGGCCCTTAAACGAGATATAGGGTAACTCATACCCCTACAAAGAAATAACATTAATAAATCAACCAGTTATTTAATCCACATTGGATTAACTGATTTTATATTCGTAGGATCCAAATTCGAGAAACATTACCAGTAAGCTATCTAAAATAATTAAACATGATTAAAGAACCAATTTTCATAACATGAAATTTAAACAAGAAGAACTAGAATCATTTAGATGCCTCTTTATTTTTATCCAAACAATTATAAATTAATTCTATATTTATGTTCATTACCAATTTCTATCAGTAATGAAAGGCTAAACAAAGAATGAATAGAAATCTCACTATCTATCAAAATAAGCGGAAATAACATACGATCGATATAAATTTATATATCTTGTTAAAATATTTATTATGCTAATTACATTGTGATCCAGTAGGATAGAAGATGATAGCTATACATTTTTACATAAAAGAAAAGATATGAAATGAATGACCTTCCTCAAACAGTTCTTGACGAGCCACAGAACAGGTTACGATCTCCCCCCTTGTGACAACTGTATTCACCAGAGTATGTAAAGACCCCACCACACTGGTCAACACCTATGAAAAGTCTATTAAGAAAAAGGAGATAGAGTTCCATAAATGTTCTAGGGGAACCAAAAATACATGAACCCAAAATAATGACGATATAACATACCTTATATCGGAGATCAATCGATACTACTTGGTTGCACCAATAATAGAGGGGAAGCAATCCAAGGATTAAGGTTTGATGACACCACTCTTTATTGAAGAAGGAATAGATCAATCATCTTGCACCATGGAACATGAAGGTAGAATAAGGGAAAAAGATATATCATCCCTTTAAAAGATTTAACAGATCAGTGGTTTTAGATCCGCTGGATTTTCCATTGAATGCGGGTTGCATTAAACCATGCAGTTTGAACATGAAAAAAAAAATCATGTGCCTTTAGAGAAATAAATATAGCAGTTTGACCATTGAATTGGCCTTAGAGTCCTTAAAACACTGCTTTGAAGGCATTTTACATCAAAGGAATTTTGAAAGGGGTGAAATTGCATGATGACAGACACACTGTTCACGAACTCGAAATTTGGTAAAGGAAATAGAGGTTACCGATGGAACCTCACTGTTCTAGAAACACTATTCACGAACACAAAATTTGGAAATGGAAAAAGAGGTTACCTATAGAACATCACAATTCTACATACACTAGTCACAAACTCAAAATTAGGAAATGGAAATAGAGGCTACCGATGGAACCTCACCATTCTAGAAGCACTATTCACAAACTCAAAATTTGGCAAAAGAAATAGAGGTTACTGGGGAAACCTCACCATTCTGAAAAAACTATTCATGAACTCAAAATTTGGCAATGGAAAGAGTTCATTATTAGATCATCATCCCCTAGAACCTCACCATGGGTACCTCACCATTGCACTATTTACTTAAGTCCACCAATAACACTATTCACATAAGGATACCAATGTCATTGTTCACATAAGGTCACTATTGCACTATTCAGATAAAGTTACTGATGACACTATCCACATAAGGTCACTGATGTCACTGTTCACATATGGTCATTGTTGTACTGTTCCCATAAAGATACCAAAAACACTGTTCACATAAGGTTACCGACAACACTGTTCACATAAGGTTATCATTGCACTGTTCACATAAAGATACTGATGACACTATTCAAATAAGGTTACTGATGAAACTATTCGCAGAAGGTCACTATTGTGAAGTTCACTTAAGTCTATGGATAACACTATTCACATAAGGCTACAGATGCACTATTCACCTAAGGTTACCATTGCACTCTTCACAGAATTTGAAATTTTGAAAAGTGTTGTGCATATGTCACCTTGTCCTTCCCTAACACCTCAAACACAATATTTCAGAAAATGAATGGACCTGGGAGGTCCAGGACATTAAATCATATACCTCTCAAAACATTCTCATCCTCAAGAATTCAAAACCATCCTAAAGATAACTAAATTGAGGTCTGAGAAACAACCCATCGAGATACCTCCCAAAAGAGAGAAATCCACAAGAACAACCAAACAAAGTTGTCTCATAAGCTTGAAAGGTTTATAACCAAAAGGGGACATTATTACATGAAAAGAGTGAAAAATCAATCAAATTTGGGTACTGAGCACGTATCAGTGACTCACGTTCCCAGGTACTCTTCTTCATGCCACCGTATCGCCACAAGACACTAACTAAGGGAATAGAATGCCCACACAACACCTAATATTTGTGGTCTTATATCTCCACAGGTCCCTCCTCAATGGTCGCACCACCACCATCATCCATCTCTACCTAATCGATGATGTTAGAGTCATCATGAAGATAATGACGGAGCACTGATACAGGAAAAACATTGTGTATCTCGCTCATCTACAGGGGAAGTGCTACTCGATACGCCACAACTCCTACGCAAGCTAACACCTTGAAAGGCCCAACAAACCATAGAGAAATCTTACTCCCCTGATGAAACCTTCTCTACCCAGGATTGGGAGTCACCTTCAAAAACAAGTGATCCACAACATCTAACTCTAATGGTCTCATACTTTGATAGGCATATGATTTATGATAATCCTGTGTTGTCTTCATCCTCTCACAAATCACATTGACTATTTTTTTATTCTTCACTAGTTCTAGTATGTGAATTGGGGACTCTCTGACCCAAGTCTTGCACAATGGAGAACGACATGGCTGGCCGTAGAAGGTTTCAAACGGTTCCATACTGAAGGTGGAGTGAAAACTATTAGTGTTAGGGAACTCCACCAAGGTTAAGTGCCTCATACCCAAACCTCCAAAATCCAAAACACAAGAGCGTTACATGTTTCCAGGATTCTGGATGGTTTGATCTCTCTGACCGTCCATTGGAGGATGACAAGTAGTTTTATGGAATATCATAGAACTGAAAGCATGCTGGAGACATATTCAAACCCTAGAGGTAAAATGAGGATATTTATCATAGATGATCATCCTTAGGACTCCATGATGTCTCACCACCTCCTCTAGATACAGCCTTGATAAAACATCCAATGCTCTTGACTCCTTGATTTCTATGAAGTGGGATGATTATTTGAAATGGTTCACTACCACCAAAATAGCATCATGTCCACCTGGACCTCAAGGTAAACTTGTATGAAATTTCACTAAGATGTCCTCCCACATCCGTAGTGAAATATCTAATGGCTGGGGCAGACCACCAGGAACACCGTGTTTGGAGTTCGCCTTCTGGCAGACCAAACATCAAGACACAAACTTCACAACGGCATGCTTTGGACCAGGCCAATAAAACTAGTTACTCAAGGCTCTGTATATCTTTTTTAAACCAGGATGCACCGCTAAAGATAAAATTTGGAACCCTATGAGAACCGTCTCAATGATCATCAAAGGATCAAATATCCATCCATGATACAACAATCAGTTTTGTTCATCCTAAGATAAACCATCAGGGGCCTCTCCACAAACAACTTTGTCTCTCCAGTCCTCCACCTCTATATACCCTAATTGGGATACTTCCACCTACTGCACCAAAGATGACTACACTGTCATCCAATGAAGAAAAACTCAAACCCAAAATTCTCTCATATAATCATGTAATACTAACAGTTCATCCATTACTCTCTAGGAATCACCAGATCCACATAGTACATCACCATGTGACATCATGCTCAATGCATCGGCTAAAAAAATCCCCTTTCCAGGTGTATATGATATTTAAATGTTGTATTTCTATAAGAACACAATCCACCAATGATGTCATATGTTCATGTCGTGCTGGGAGAAACCATACCTCAGGCTCTTGTGATCGGTGAAAACCAAAAATCGCTTGCCAATGAGGTAATGTATCTACAACATCATGGAAAACACTATAGATACCAACTCTAGGTCATCGGTGGCATAATTATGTTCATGAGGATGCAACTTCCAATATCCATAAGAAATAATAGATCTTTGATGCATTGGATCACATCATAACCCCTAATGAAAAGCATCACAAAAAACATCAAACTGAACACCATCATCTTGAATACAGTCAATTGGAGAACTTATTAACATCTCTTTTATATGATCAAAACCTAACTAACACTGATCTGTCTATATGAACACCAGGTCCATCCCTATCAAAGCTATAGAGGATTCACATCTTGAGGGAAATTTTCTACAACCCGCTTGTAGTAGCCTATTAGACCAAGGAAACATCACACCTTTGACATTGTCTTGGGGGCTTACCAAGACTCAAATACATCTATCTTTGATTGTTCCATAGGTACTCCCTGATGGGAACCAACATGCCCTAAGAAACAGACTCCTCAATCCCAAACATCGCACTTCGAAAACTTCCCAAATAGAATATTTTGACATAGAACCCCTTAAACGGCGTGTAGATGCTTCACATGAACCTTCTCATAGATGAATTGCATAAGGATATCGTTGATGAATGCCACCAAACAAATTTCCCCAAACTCATAGAACAAAACTTTCATAAATCCGATGAACACACCTAGAACACTCCTCACACCGAACAACATTACAATGAACTAATGATTCTTATATTGACAAAAGAAATCAGTCTTCGGGATATCATCATCCTTCATATGAATTTTATGAAATCTTGACCGCAATTCAATCATTTATAACCAAATTAAACCCTTAAAAAATGAAATAAATCATAAATATGTGGAAGAGGATAGTGATTTTTCACTGTCACATTGTTTAAGTGATGATAATCGACACACAACTGCAACTGTCATCATCCTTCTTCACAAACGAAATTGGTGCACCCCGTGGTGGCACAAATGGTCAAAAAAAACCACACAGTAACAGATAATCATATTATATATGTATCTATCATAGCTCATAAAATGGGTTATCCTATATGGAGACATAGACTTAAGAGACAAAACTAGTTGTAGCTCGATCCCAAACTCGTTCTCTAGTAGAGGGGGTAATGCTACAACCTATTCTAGAAAGACATAAAAGTAGTCTTCTATGAACCTAGGAAATGAAAAATTCCAGCCCTATGATGAATTCAAAATATGATTGTCCATCATGGATGATAATGCTAGAACACATCTCTAACCCATCTGAGCGTCTCTCTCACCAAAGAACACCACTGGCTCTCCATCCGCATCGAAGAACACAACCTGCCTCCTGAAGAAATCCATGATATCCATATTTGAATAAACCCAATCAATGATGTGAATGAAATCATATGGAAATATTTATAAACATAGGAAATATCCTAAAGAGCGTTTTTACCCTAACACTAGCTCACAACCTCTACATATATCAAAAAAAGTATGCTCAACCTAAAACTGGTGTAGTCAATGCCAAGGGGACTAGAATCCTCTATAAATCAAGTCCAAAGCATGGGAAAGGGTATGTTATATGAAAGAGTGTGTCTCTCTTGAATCAAAGAAGGAATAAACCATGGTAGGAAATAAGAAATGGATACCTCGAATGATGTACCAATCACCTCATGTTGGCAATGATAAAGCAAGAAGTTGACCATGACCTCCTCAATGGCCTCTCTAACCCTGATGAAGACCACCAAAATGGCCACACACTTCTCTATGAGGATAAAGAAAATCATGGGAATGTCCTCTACCAGCCCCATCTACCCTCTACTGATCTAAAGCTGGTGCAACCTTCTGCTACTGCCTCAGCTGGAACTGCCTCAACAGAGGATCCTATAGTAGAAAACCCGGTTCACGTTGACTAGTCGGAAAGGTCGGGAACTCTCTGTACAAATGACCTCAAACAACCTAAGAAAAACATGTAACTTATCCCTTTTCATTGTCCTGAGATCCACTTCCTCTGGAGAAACAAGATGTGGAGGGATATGATCTACCCCTAGCTAATCCTAAAATCTTCTGCCCTGAAAATTGGGAAACCTAGACCACAGATCTGCTTCATGAGGATTCATGACAACTCCCCTCTTATGATGATCTGGTTCTAGCCAATGTCCTCTAGACGGCCTCGTCCCTCACCAGTTCCTCATGATTTGTCTTTAAAAGAAATGGGGTGACCTAGCACTGGATCTATAGATGCAAAGCCTCCACGAAATTCCTTTTCATATCCTCCTCATATGGCAACATGTCTGAAGAATATCATAAAAGGTTATTAATTTTTTTTTCGAACTCTCTCACACAAGAACTCCCCTATTGATGGGTAATAATCTCCTCATGACTGGACATGTTCGCGGTCAAGGAAATAAACTAGACTCTAATCATTTCACAGAACTCCTCCCTTGAGATAAATGATTCCTTGCGATCCCTGAGGAAAAAGAACTACCAATGCCTCATTGCTCGATGCAGCATCATCACAACCATTGAAACCCAGTTCTGTTTCCAAGCATAGATCAAACTGAGTTTATCTAATCCTCCTCCAACCAGTCTTCCATAACTGCATCTGAAACGGACCCCTCATACTTATGCAGACTGAGGAACTAGAACTCTTTGAGTGTGATCATCAACAACCTCTACCCTACAGAGACTTTATGGCACAGCCTGCATGATGTCTTCTATGAGATCCTGATGGGGACATCAACCTAGAGCCATACCTTCAAAATATCAAATAGTTAGAGCTCGAAAACATGGAATATGGATGGAAAATCATTAATTAATTAATTTTTTTCTTTTATTTATTTTAGGTTATCATACCCATGGCCTACCAATTAAAACATAGGCACAAAGAAGAATGATACATTATCCTTTCATAGGTCTCTATCCTACAACTATCATCACCACATTTAGTAGCCATTTTAAACTTATTGGTCCATACATCATATTATATGAGGGCCCTAAATGCCTATTTCTTAGCTGATCTACAGTGTTTACATCACATTTGAAGCTTTACTGACACTATTTTCCTACCAACCCTTGCATCCTCACCTGTTCCTAAATCCAAAATCCATTCTATCCCTGAACCAGGCCTCTGATACCACCCTGTCAAGACCCCCTCCCCACAAAGTGTACCCCTCATATGCTAGCAATGTGAGAAGGGAGATAATGACCCCCGATTCCCACCTCTAGTAGGCCTTGTGTTGGTGACTTGTACTGATGGTATAGTAAATACACAGATGTGGATATAAGACTATAAAAGAATACATGATTAAAAGAGAGATAAGATAGACATAAACCAACTCCAACTCAGACTAGAATATAAAATAAATCAAAAGTAAAAATATTTAATTTCATGCAACCTACTACAATTGAATGGGGAAAAATGAAAATACCAAAAAAACGTACAAACAGCACTAACAACTTTCCCGAATAGATCCTTCAACCCCAATCTAGTAGAAACCAGATTGATCTCTAACCTGTACCTTGTGACCTGAAAAATTGATTATATATACTTTGGGTGAGTATAATAATATACACATTAGGATCCCCCCCCCCCCCCGATGTCAATCGTGCAAAAGTAAAGAAAGAATGCCAAAGCACAGTTAACAAGAAGTGAAACTAACCTGTCACACAATAGGTATACTAAGATCACACCCTCCGCATGGATACTCTCTCCATGTAATGAATAAAAGAGTATATAATATATTAATAAATATCAAGTGTACCCAGCTACTACTTCCCCCTGGTTTCCCACTTTTCTCCAACGTCACACGTCCTATGAATTTCTCTCCAAAAAGGCATTCTAGAAGACACCTAGGTGAAGCACCACAACATGAACCTCGTGTAACAAAACCACCACATCCACACAAGCAAAGTAATCAGGTAATTTCTAGGAGCCACCATGGCTCACATAATGATTATCATATGTCGGGTATCATATCTCAAACCATTATAGCCCATACATTGAGTAAGGATCCTCAAGCCATCATTGTATATACACATTACACCAATAGTTTTCCATAGGAAACTACATCCATAATATATGTGTGTGAATAACAGCCAGCCATTACATCCATCTACACATATTTATGGGGAACACATACTGTTGTGCCTTCCAGCACTATAACTACCAAGAGAAGAGAGTGGGACTAGAGGGGTAGTCATCCATCAATCCTCCCACAAGAATGTTGGGGAAAACACCCCCAAGGATCAGAATCCCATGGGTATTAGTTTCCGTAACTGATACGGTAGAGTAGCGTATAGATTCCCTCAAAGTACATAATATACTATTTCTCACAACCACACTATGGGAATAACCTAGTATTGGACTCAACAACAGCTAATGTCTCTTGGACTCCCAACATCCACTTATAGGACTTGGTATCCTATAAGCACACATCCATTTAAAGAGCTTTATTACATTACTTAAATATATTTTTATCGATTTCTCATTAAGTCAATTAATTCTTTAAACACTGATTAACCATTGTCAATTTCTACACTATACATAATTAGCATCACACCCAAAGTCCATTGTCCCATTAAATTGTAACTTCACCATTTCTTCCCAGTAAGCAACAACCCCATGGGTTAACATTATTTATTCCACTATTTTCTTACATCATTACTTTCCCTTAATCCCAGGAAGTCTAGAAAAACATTCAATTTTACTAAACACAAGGGGCTCAACCCGATGAGTAGATGAACTACCCGTCGAGTATTAGCTACATATAGCAAGAGAATAGACCTAAACTCACTTAAGAAGATAAACACTTAATTTACATGGCATACACTACATGTCCTTTCCACTTTTTGAAGAAGGGTAAGAAAAATCAGCTTCCTTGAGTAGTGGGGAATGTAATGTAGGTAAACAACCAATAAGAAAAGTTTGAATCCAAACATTCACATACAACTCATTTCACTAACCCTAATGTCCTCCTCGGCATCCACATGCGTAGACCGATGCATCTCACCACTCTTGGTGTCAATTGCTGCCACAACAAGTAGGCCTCCATACCCCCACATATCACAATTTCCATCCAGGATAACATCACAACACAAGAAGCATAAAAAACATCATATCAATATGTCTCTTGCCCTTAAAGAAGAAAGAGGTTAACTCAGATCCCTACAAAGAATTATCAATTATCAAACAAGCATTTCTTTAAACCACCAAGGATTAAGAGATTTAATATTCATAGGTTCAAAATTTGAGAAACCTAACAAGTATGCTATCAAAAATAATTTAACATGCTAACTGCACTAATTTGATTAACATCAAATTACAACAAAACGAATGGGACATTTACATGCCTCTTTATCTTTAGACAAACAATTATCAATTAATTTCGGCGTTACATTCTTTAACAATTTCCAGAAAGAACAAAAGCCTAAACAAATAAACCCTAGAAATCACACTATCAAAAAAAAACAAGAGAAAATAACATACAATCAATATCAATTTATTTATCTAGTCCAAATAATTATTATTTAAGTTCCATTGTGATCTAGTGGGATAAAACATGATAGATATACATTTTCACGTAAAAGAAAAGAGGAGCAATGATTTCCCTACCTCAAACAGTTCTAGATGAGCCACAGAACATGTTACAATCTCCTCCACCCATGATAAATGTATCCACCGAAGGATGCAGATACACCACCACACCGGTCAATAGATATGAAAACTACAATATGAAAAAGGAGATAGAATTTCATAAAAGGGAGAGGGGAAACAGAAAGAGATGAACCCAAAAAAATAACAATAGAACATACCTTATATCGAAGATCGATTGGAACTGTTTGGTTTCACCAAAAACAGAGGGGAACTGATCCAAGGATTAAGGTTCAATCACACTGCTCTTAAGGGAAGAAGGATAGGATATTGCATCTAGAATCATAGAAAAAGAAGGTATATCAAGGGAGGATGATATATCATCCCTATAGAATATTTAACGGAGTAGTGGTTTAAGAAATTCTTTATTTTCCATTAAAAGTGGATCACATTAAACCACACAGTTTTCCCATGTAAAAAAACATCCAGAGCCATAAACGAAATTAATATAGGATTTATGTTTTTTAAATCGGCCATACAGTCTTTAAAACAATGCTTTAAATTCATTCTTCGTCAAAGAAAATGTCAATGGGGTGAACTATTGGAAGCTGGAAACATTTGTAATGAACTTGAAATTTTGAAAAAAATTAAGAGGTTACCGATGGAACATCACCATTCTGGAAACACTATTCACGAAATCAAAATTTGGCATAGGAAATAGAGGTTACCGATGGAACCTCACGCTATTCACAAACTCAATATTTGGAAAAGGAAATAGTGTTCACTACTGGAACCTCACCGTTCTAGAAACACTGTTCATGAACTGAAAATTTGGAAAATGAAATAGAGGTTAACGATGGATCCTCACCGTTTTGGAAACACTGTTGATGAACTCCAAACATGGAAAAGGAAATAGAGGAAACTGATGGAGCCTCACCATTCTAGAAACACTGTTCTTTAATTCAAAATTACCAAAGGATGGATGTCATATTTGGAACCTCACCATTGCATTATTCACCTAAGGACTGTGATGACACTGTTCACATAAGGTCACTGATAACACTATTTAAATAATTTTACTGATGAAACCATTTACATAAGGTCACCATTGTACTTTTCAAATATTTTTACTATTGACACTATTCACATAAGGTCACCGATGTCACTGTGCACATAAGGTCACCATTGCACTGTTCATAAAAGGTTACCGATGACACTATTCACATATGGTTACTGATGACACTATTCACTAAAGGTTACCGTTATACAGTTCACATAAAGTTACTGATGACACTGTTCACATAAAGTTACCGATGACACCATTCACATAAAGTTACTAATTACACTATTCACATAAGGTCACTATTGCACTATTCAAATAAGGATACCGATGACACACCTCACCTAAGGCTACTGATGCACTGTTCACCTAATGTTACTATTTCACTGTTCACGGAATTAGAAATTTAGAATTGTTTTGGGGATATGACACCATGACCTCCCATAACACCTTAAACACTAGATTTTAGTAAATGGATGGACCTAACAGGTCTAGGACATTACACATTTAAAACCATGAAAACTGAAAAATAATTTTTGGATAATAATTTTTAAAAAAACTCCACTTTAAAACAACTTTTGTTAAATTAAAATACCTTTAGTATATTTTAAAAAAAACTTGTTTTCTGGAATAAAAAAATTTATTAAAATAGAAATATGATCAGTCAATAAAATATGTGTTCCATTATCCCAATGAAAAAACACAAGTATGTATACAAATTAACATCATCTTACGAAATAAATTGTAATGTTAAAAACAAATGATATCAAATCAATTAAGGTACTAACATAATGAATAATATCATAACATTAATCCCATTAAGAGTAATGTGCCCTCAGCTACCAAACAATAATGGACTAATTTTAGAGATTCTATAATAATGATTTCTAGAGGTCTAATGAAATTCTAACATACCTTTATCTTCCACAGGACCAACTCCATGATGTATCTTAGTATCTAAACCAAACTAGTGGAATAACTATCATCCAACCAAATAAATTCTCTCATAGTCCTTTGAAAAAAAGTGTAATCACTATTTGTCATCAGAACAGATGATCTCTCAGAACCATGGACTATATGTTCTTGAAAATAATTCATCTCATGTTCTATTCAAATGCTTGGATTTCATACATGATATCCCCATTTAATAAAGACAATATAAATAACAAAATTCCAACTCAAACAATGAATCACATTTAATAAATAATAAATATCAATATAAAAACTTTTCTATGAAAACAATACAAACAGAAACAAATGCTGATATATAATTAATGATAATACTAGGTGAAAACCCTTAAATATAGACACCTTCCAAAAAAATCATTCCAAACATGTCACATTCAATGAAAATCACCGTATTTAAGTTCAAGGATAACACCAGACCTCTTCCACATGAAATAAAAAAACATCCCCATTAAAATAATTATAATCTTCAAACCATTATTTAGGGATCCATAATTTAAATAAAATGAACGAAAAATTATTAGAGGGTGTAAATGATTATGAATAATTAATGATATTAAAATTCTTCAAGGTGAATCTCTTATGATCCAAGGATAATTCATCAAAATATAGAGGAAAAATATTTAAAAAGGCATAGGGATGAACTTAAATAGTGGGGTAAAATAATCCCCCAATGATTCAAATGAACAAAATTAATTTTTTTATAATAGAAAATTTTAATGATGACAACAATTGATACTGTTATGTCACTAAATTTGGAAAACTATGTGAGACACATTGCCTCCACAATGTGATCACATATATTTTCTTCGATTTTTTACGCAGTATGAAGATCTAGGACCAAAAAATTTTAATTTCATAGTCCCCTAACAAAGAACCCATGAATTATTAGAAAAATTATATTACAAACGTGTTTATGGTTCTGTTTCTCCCTAAAATTGGGTTTTCAACCACCGACATTCAGAAAAATCATGAATGAAAGTTCGTTTAAATTAAAACCCAAAATTATATATACCAGTGACCCTATGGGTATCACATTATCATAACTCAATCCAAAAACAAAATTGTGATGTTAATTAACCATAGAATGTTTCAAGTGAGAAATTTCATTCTTATTTCATTATCGTAGCTATGTTCGAGGATCCTAACAACAAGGAGGCCAAAATTTTATTATTTTATTCAAATTTATTTATTGATATATTTTATTATAAAATTTCATACACAATTTTATATTCAATGGCTTCCAAAATAATTTGATACATCCCAAGAAAAATTATAGGGGAGTAGTCAATTAAGACACAATGTGTAAGTCTTATTAGAAAAAATGATGTGTTAGGTAGTTCCTATTATGTGTCATAGACATTGCATAATTAAAAATTTGTCAATAATACTAATTGTTTAACTTTTTATAATAATTTTATGTTATTATATATTATTTAATTATGAAAAAATTTATTTTCAATATAAGGGGATTTCCGTTCATGATGTTGAGGGGGACTATATTATATTTAAATGGGGAGTATCATCATCTAAATTATGTATTGATCCTCCCCGTCTTAGTTAACATTAATAAAATTATGTTAGAAAGGTATAGAAACTATTTTTTATAGATGTGGAAGATAATCCAACAATTTATGATACACCTATGGAAAAAAAATCAATTATTTTTTGAAGAATTACATAGTCATACACCATAAAATGATGTTGAGTTCTCTGTTATAATCATTCATGATGAAGACAATTTATCTAAAACATTATATATAATTTCACAATAGGATCTTGACAATTTGATGGATTATGTATATTTGTTTGACTGATAATAGATGATATGCTCAAGTGATTCAGTATAGTGAACCCCTTTTTTATTAAAAAATTAATATGGATATATGACATTATACACTGATTATGTTGAGGGTAATTCCATAAATATAAATTATAAATATAATTTTCCCCAAATGGATCTTATCTTCGAAAAATATCAAGAATTCCAATTATTTTTTAATATTGATCTTCACTCTCATGTAATATGCATATAAGGGTGAAAAAGGATGATATATTGAAGATTATATTTCAATCAAGGTATATAATTTTTTTACTTCGGTAAATCATTTTTGATTGACTAACCCACCTTCTGTATTTATGCATCTGATGAATTCGTTAATCATTGAGTATCTAGATAACTATGTTGTTTTATTTATTACTAATAGTATTATATATATTAAGAGCTGGGAAGATAATCCGATTCATATGTAAATAATTTTATAGTACCTCTGAAAAAAATTAATTTTGTGGGATTTATAATTGATATGAATTTTACTAAATGATTATTATTTTCTAATCCATATTGCCTACATTGATGTAATATTTAAATAAATTTTAATAAATGTGGAATAAAAATAATTTCCTTTACCAAGAAGGACAAATGTTATATGATGTCTTCTAGGCATATCATGTTACTATCAGCTATTTTTCACAATTTTTCCAAGATCGCCAAAAATTGGTAATTTCAACATAGAAAGGGGACAAATTCTAACAACTAAGGGGGTATGATGAATTTATTTGATAGATGAATATGAGTCATATTAATTAAATTGTATTAAATTTCTCATCAATACTGGATTGATTTTTAATAACTAGATATGCATCAATGAAATGTCTTGATTTTGTGTTTATGAAGAAAAATATGGTGATTGGTAATACAAATATTAATTAAATATAATTTAATATAATTATCCAACATATGGCCTAGAGATAGATGTTGTAATCATTTATTTGATAATTTATAGACCTTACCTCTATAGTGAATGATTTTTATATATATATTGGGATCATAACAATATAATGTAGATATAATTTCAGAAGAACTTCATATTGTGGAAATTAATCTTGTAAGAAAAAATCATTTACAAATAGTATTTTTATAGTACCTGCCTATGATGGAAAACAGGTATGATGATGTATTGAGCATTATGTAACATAGCGTCCAAACCACTATGAGCATAAAAAAATTCCTATATAATGTGATCAATTAAATATATAAATGGTAAATTATCAGAATGATGATCCATCATTAAAATTACATGAAATTGTTAAACAATACATAATACAAAATATAATGAATTCGTAATATGAAAATAAAAATATAAGAATGAATATTATTACAGTAATATATGGGATTTTGAAAAAGATTATCTATTGAGGAAGATTATTGATTTTTAAGAGGTTATGTCTTCCATTCAAAATATAGTTAAAAGAGTATCTGCACAATGATGTAGATAACTCTAATTTATCAATTCACCAAGGTAACTAAATTAAGTATTGGGTTTTAAGAGAGCATTTCTATTTAGAAGGTATAAATTGGGAAATTATAGCTAATTTTTCTAGATTCTTAGTATGCTAGAACATGAAGACTAAATGACAAAATCCAAATGGAGTCATGAAAAATCTACTTACAACTACATTTAAATTGGAAATGGTCACAGCATATACTCTCAATGGTTCACAAAAGTCCATGGAAGAATGATCATATATGGTTTATTGTTGATCATTTTCTTATGTGTTCTCATTTAATATAAGTAAATTAATATCTTCACCTTGAGTGAATTTATCAGTTCATCATCCTTGACGTCATAAGGATTTATTGGTATCCAATTTCAATTGTGTTTGATATTGATTGGTATTACACATATGAATTTTGAAAGGTCAATCAAACAAATATCAACACTGAGATTTATTTAAACACTATCTATCCTCCCACAAATAAAGGGAATTCTCAATGGTCAATTCAGATATTTGAACTTATTTTGAGATCTTACTATCATAACTTCAAACAAATGTGGGATCATTATATAATTTTATGGAATTTAAATAGAATAATACTTTTAATTCAATCAATAAGCTGGAAGAATATGATGAATTATAAGGGATGAGGCGTCACACTATGACCATTTGGGTAGAAGTTAGGGATCTAATGTTAGTTTTCTAAAATATTGGGAATGAAACAACCATTAGAGTATAAATTATTCAATATCACATTAAATAATCCCATTGTACAAAATAAAGTAATGGAAATAATCAAAAGAAATGGATTACTTTTCATATTGGGGATTACTTATTAGTAAATGTTTAACAATAGACGGAATATGTAATATATATTAAAATGGGTTACTTAGTCCCTGTGTACTTTGGTCCTTTTGGAATACTTAAATAAATTGACATTATAATATAAAAATTGGATATACTATCCATTCTTTCAAAAGTGAATAGAATCATAAATGTTTCACTGTTGAGGAAAGTAATTTATAATCAATTAATTGTTCTCAAATATGAGAAAATATATATAGATATTGAATTTACATATAATGGGGAACCAATACAGATTTTGGATGCTAGAGAGAATGTATTTTGGAACCAAACTACTCAATTCATGAAATTTAATTAGAGGAATTAGAAGCTAGAAGATGAATCATATGATACTAATAATTCTTTTATGTAGGAGTGTCATAATTTGTTCAGTATATTATTTATTCCCTAATTTTGAGAAGTAAAGTATTAAATTGGGTGAATGTAATACTAAAGACCTTGTTATTATTAGTAAACACCATACCATAAACTATCATACAACAAACACTGTAAAAACGTTTTTTCAAGAGATTATTTAAATGATTCATTTAAAAATTTTAAATTGAAAAATATTGATTCATTTTCAAATTCAAAATATAAAAATTATCTTAGTAATAATGATTTAGCTTTTTTTAAATGGTCAGTTTTGGTAAAAAAAAGGCAGTTTTAAAAAAACAATTGACTATAATGAATTTATCATTATATATGAATAATGTAAGTGTAAAAAAATAATATAATCAATGAAATAAAATTTTAAGGATTAATAATATACGTTTTAAAATATTCACTGAACATATAGATCATATGTCTATCATTTTTAGAACTACTAAAAATGTTACTTTTTATATTGTTATGTTGAATAATGGATTTTAAAAACAGATTCTATTTTTTCTTAACATGATATCCTCATGACTATTTTTCTAATAATAAATAAATTTATGTAATGAAAATATACATCGGAGATAATATTTTCTTATATATAATATTAAATATGTATATTTTTGTTTCATAGTAACTTTTCTAATGCAATTAGGTGTAAATATTTTGAAATTTACCTTTCAATGTATTAGAAAATATATATCTTATATTTATTTTCTAATTTGAAATTAAAAGTTTCAAATTATTAAAAAAATTTAGGATTAATATTTTTCTATCATATTAACTACTAATAAGAGAATTAATTACAATTTTAAAATTAAATTGCTTAAAAATATGAAGAATAAAATTCAAAGGCCTTAAAACACTCTATGATGTCACAAAAAAGATTACAATGATGAAATTATTTTCCCAAGAAATTTCTAAATCTAATAGTTTCTATTTTTTCACATTAATAGGAACATTAATTATTGAAAATTTTATGGTTACTCCCAAAACAACATATCCATTCACTTATAAATGTGTGATGTCTTCAACAACTATACACTCACAACTCAATAGATTCTCACCTTGAATATTTTCTAATTTTCTATTACTTTTACCCTATACGTCATTAAAAATCTTATGGTCACTATTATTTATTGTAAAGTTATAATATCCAATGATACATTCTAGGAAAATCCAAGTCCACAATGTTATTATATCAACTATATTGTTTTTCTTCTCAATTATCAACATTAAAATTTATTACACCCAAATTAATAAAATTATATTATTATTATTTATATAAAATAATGTTGAAATATAAATGGTATTATCATTATTTATTTACATACGCAATACATTAATAAAAATAAATCTATATTATGTTAGTTGTGCGGAGTACTTCCTCTATAATGCAACATGTTTTGTTTTCATTTAATACCGAAAAAACATGGATATAAGGATTGTATTATAGGATTAATATGATTTTAATTATTATCCATTTATGTTTTTAATTGTTATATTTTGAAACCATTATTCACATGATCAAAAAATTAACATCATTGCTAACGAGCCTATACCCTAGTGGTACATGCTCTTGCTTGGCATCCAAAAGACCCATGATCAAATCTAGGTAGGGGTGAATTTCCTTGTATTGTGCCAATACTGTAGCAGGGCATTGTAGTAGTATTATAACATCGGCAGACTGTAGTAGGGGTAGCACTGTAGGGGAGGAGGGACTGTAGTGGGTACTGTAGAGGCAGCTATACTGTAGCAGGAACTGTAACAGCACACTTACTGTAGCAGTACTATTTACCAAGGGGACCTTTGGGCCATAAAATGGGCTTTCAATCCTTGTACTCAGTCCAATTAGCCTTGGGCCTTCGAGATATGTAATGGGTATCCCTCTATCTAGTATAAATAGTTCATTGCTTTAAATAATAAAATGAGGCTTCGGCCCCAACCTTAAAAAAACAAAATAAACATCATTAATTCAATTCCCTAAATAATTCATTCTAAGAGGATAATATTTTTTCTAAAATCATATAAGATTTTTATATACATTTATTCTAATTATAATTACATATAAAAAATAAATAATAAAAAGATATACTTAATAATATTATTAATATTCTAGTAAAAATATATTACAATAGAAAACATATATATGAATTCATTAAATTAGTTTGAGTTCCTGATTCATTCAGTTTAAACACCAAGATGAACAGTTCAATGAATTTATGGCTTTTATTCCAAGGGAAACTTATTTAATATTATAGTTTTATATAAATGTTTAAATTTTTAATTTTTTTTCTATATACATTATATCAAAAAAATGCATATATTAAGGAACCATCATTTTTTCTTAAAAAAGCACCAAACATGATTTTTTATCAACATTTTATTTGTTGATATGGATTAAAACATTATTGAAAGGAATTTTAAAAATATAAAATTTTTTAAGTAATAAAAAAATATTAACATTAATTTTCTATTAAAAAATAAAATTGTAATAAAAATGAACATGAACACTCCTCATATAAAACTAGTGCAAACGATTACAATATTAACAATGATATAGAATATATAAAAAATTAATGTATAAAATGAATATTAAAGAATAATATAAATTAAAAAATAAATTAAAATGTACTAGAATTAATTAATTAAGATATATATGATTATTATAAAGTATTAATAATTACATTCATGGAAATATGGACAACAATATAGGTTTTTCATCTCAAATTAACTTTTTGGAGTCATGTTTTGTATTACAGAGATAATATAATAATGTGTGTGAGTATATTTTCTATTTTTTATTTGATATCATAAAATTAAATTACTCTTTGAGTTCATAATCAATTTTAATCCATATCTTTCAATATGAAATGATTTAATTACTACCATGGATATAAGTGTAGTTGTATAATTTAAAATTTCGTTCTTTGATACTCATGTGAAAATACCCACATATTAGTTTATGTGTGGCTCATAAATTTAAATAGAGTAACATTATCTATATGACTAATTAAATTAAACATATTTAAAATTATACATATCTATCCCTCATTCATATTAATTATATTCACGATATACCTTTTCATGGGGTATAAAAAATCATGTGTAATGGTAATGTGAATATGTGTGTGATATGATAAAAAATATTATGTTTTCTAGATACAAGAATGTGGATGAGACTATATAATAGATGGAATTATTGGAAAATATTATAAAAAGTATAGGGATATATGAATAAATCATCACCATGGTTTATAATTATTTGGCCTAAGACATCGCACCTAGGGGGACACTTCTAGAAAATATTCATTTTAATATTAAAATTCTTATAAATAACCATATTGAATGTTTTTTACTACAAACACATTGGAATCCAACTAATTAATAATATTGAACCCAAATATAATCTTCTATGTATAACCAAACACATTATGGTATTGTCACACCAATATTGATTGGATATTTATACTATTTTTCATAATGATGAACCACATGACTTCAATGATCCACATGGTATGCTCTCCAATAAATCATCATTATTACATTTAATGGGATAGTTTTTTATTTCCATTTTGAAATATACATATTAAAATGATTCATTCAATATAATGTTCTTCAAAAAAGTGAATGAATGGATTTGATGAATCTTATAGTGAATTCATTGAAAATAATAATGTTACTAGTTATGATAAAACTTATTTGGCCACTTGAAGAGTGGACATGTCTCATGACATAAAACTAATTTGGTTTTAGTGATTATCTCTCCAAAAAATTTTGTAAGAGTCTTCAAACATTGATATAATTTAATTTTTTTGTATATAATTTTACTTTCCTTTGATATGAGTTAAATGATTACTGTATCCTTATTTTAATTTACTACCATGGAAAAAACATGGCCTATGAATCATTTGATTATTGATTAATGTTATTAATTTATTATTTTTGTATAACTTATTATATGTTTATGTTATGTATTATTTTTCTGTATTCTTCTCCTTATTGATCATTTAAGTTAAACCATATTTTTTCCCTTTAAACGAAAAATCTACAAGGGGATTATTTGAAATGTTAATGAATATAATGTAAGGAATTTCAAAAATATCAAAATGTGTTTATGTTTTTCTTCTGATTCAAAATGTAATAAATATATATATATACTCTTCAATTACGAGTTTGTGGTTAGCTCCCCTATGAACCCTTCAATTTTATACCAATGATGGAATATTACTATTATCTCATTGTTACTATAGTCTAAGATATTAAAAATTAAATATTTATAACATATCCATAATTTTATATAAATTTTATCGTTATCGTTATATTATAAAAAAATTTATGATCTATATGTTTTAAAAAATTATAAATATAAAAAATTAGCTTCATTATAATCATTCCTACTGGTTATATATTCTGTAGAAAACTATTTTTAATGTTATTAATATTGTGTAAAAATTAATATAAATTAAACTTAATCATGTTATAAAAAAATTATTTATTTTTTAATAAAATTTTATAAACATCCATTTAAGGATGTGATCGAAAATGAAATAAAAATTTCATAGAATTGGTGGTCGGCACGTACACATGAGAATAATTTTCATTTTTAAATTAATAGGTGAGAAGGATGATATAAAATATTTTATATATATAGTAAAAAAAATTAGAAATATATTTTTTATCCATAAAATAAATATTTTATAACATTTCTTGAACAGTAATGTTGACATAAATCAATTTTGGAGTAGGTAATCCATGTGTTTAATTGAATTTACTTTCTATGTGTTGGTGGATAAGAGATAAGATTATGGGTAACTTTATTTGTGAGAGAGGTGGACCTTTTATAAGAAAAATTATCATTGAAATTAAATAAATGATGTTATTAGGGTTAAGTGGAACTATGAAAACCTATTTTTTAATTTGTTATTTAATAATATTTAATACACTCATCCAATGAAATAAAATTTATCTTTTTGTGGTTTTTGAAACCATTTATACTAGTTCACCCAATTATTAACCCTTTTAACCCTTACTAACATAATTATCATTCACTATGGTAAGAAATCATTATGAAGGATAATTAAATTTAACATATTAATAAATTTTTATGTTTTTATTCCACATATGTAAACATTTTTATCAAATAATGTTTATTAAAGTGGAATAAATATTATATTATCCAAAAGCAAAATATATGAAGACATCTTTGAGAAAAAATATATCATTAAGAATAAAAATGTATTTAAGAAATAATATGATTTTAAATTTAATTAGTTCAATATATAATAATTAAATTTAATTAAAATAACACATTTATAGTTAATAATTTAACATATTATGATATATGGACTTTTCCCATATGAATACACATTTATGAAAAATATCACTTCTTACATAAAATTTAGTATATCATCATTTCAAACTAATGTTTAACCAATGTTTAAATTATTATTCATATTATTATGATGATCCTATATTATTTATCATAAATTGGTAATGTGTCTGCCTTTTTTCAACTTGTTGGTAGATCTGAATAGGTAATCATGAGGATGTTGATATTTTATTGGTTTTTTTTAGATGTTTTTTGCTATTATAAGAGGGTCAAATTCACATTTATGAAATGATTCGACGACTGATAAAACTAATGTAGTGTTTTTGATTCACTAATTTTGTAAATGTCCCAAATCATATTACTTTCTTAAAATACCATTAATAAAAAATATCATATAGACAAATAGTAAGCCTGTGGAAATGATAATATATCATTAATATTGACAGTATGAATTTTGAGTACCTAATATAACATCCGAAGAATGTATGTATTTTTAACACATTTCACATATTAAATCAAATGGACAAATAATTAAAAAAAATTGAAAATTTACTAGAGTATTTTTTTCATACATGAGATATTTTTTAGTTGCGAATGAGATGATGATGATGTTTTATACATAGAATATATGCTGAAATATAAACTAGAAGAATCCATAATGTTGAATAAAAACACCACATAAAAATTAATCTATTAATGATGTAATATGTATATATAGAAAAAATTATAATGAAATTAAAATTTAAGAGGATTCCAAGATTGAAAAAATTCGTATTTTCATGATGAATGTTTTTTAATATAGAATGATTGTGAATCATATCAAGGAGAAATTCAAATGAAAAATGAAAATATTTTTAAGAAAATTTATAAATAGATAGATGTTGATATGGATTAAAATAAGATAATTAATTAGTTTAATAATTAAGTGGATATCGAACATGATAAAGATAATAATATTTATTGTGGCATCTCAAATTAATTTGTCAAACCCTTATCTAATATGTCTATTTTTATATCATGTTTTTCTAATCATGTCGGTTCATCATTTCAGACAAAAATTGTAATAATTTTATGATGATCATATAAATATCAGTTAGATAATATGTATTTAGAGAACATCAATTGAATTTTTAAAAATTTATGTCTTATGTATTAATTGAATTTTTATTCCCTAAAAATCAAGTTATTAATTTTTTCGATTGTAATATTTTTTCATGAGCATAAGACTGTTATTCAACATAACACATTTTTTCATGATTTTATTGCATATTCACATATAATAAATTATAGATCATAAAAAATCACCATTAATAATAAATGTGTTTTTTCACAAAATCAAAATTATTTCAATTTTTCATCCTAATACTTCACTTAATGTAATATTTTCCCATTATAAATCTCTAGATGAACCCAAAACTATTATCATTATTTCTTCTTCTATAAGGGAAAACCAAATGTATTTTGTCTTTCCATGGATTCTAAAACATTTGGAGAAGAACTCTTTATTTTTGGAACACACAATTTCATTAATCAACTTTATCAAAACACCACATCACCACATATTCAATACATATCAATGTAGAAAATAGTACTTAGTGTCATCATAGTTAGTTCCTTGTCATGAATCAAAATAGAGTGCCTAACAACCCTAGTCATAAAAAATTCACATGAATACTACTTAAGGGATTCATATCTACCTCTATCTCTAATTTCACATATGGTAAGTGTTAATAAACCAAATAATGTGGACATATATATTTTTTCAAGTAGGGTAAACATTATGACTACTGTTTTCTTTCTAGAGAATTATATACAACTCGTAAAGGAATCCTTATAAAGGTGTTACCCAGAAATATAAACAAATCACATTAAAAATCCAACATCTCCCCCCATGGGTCTCATTTACTTCATTGGTATCACACCAAAAAATGGTATTCATTTTCTATATTTATGAATACATTTAGAAAACCATTCACACATGGGTTTAAGAAACCCTTCCTGGGTATTGCCAAATAGATTTGTTGTTTCCCCCAAATTTGATACCACATATGAAATAGGTGAATCCTCCATTATGAATTTTTATCTTGAATGTGCCTACTATAAGGGCCACCCTCCATTTCTTTTTATTTCATGGTAATCCCACCAATCTAAAAAATGCCTATTGATATTAGGGCTTCTTAACATTATTTTTGGATCACACCAGAAACAACCAATCACCCAATATGGTACATCCATGTTTATAAAATATCACAAAATCAAATATGATCGCTAGTGAAGTTATGTGAATTTAAGGGGAGTTTCAGTCAACCCAATGTTATATATTTTATATGTATAAAAAAATTCAAATAAATTTAACACTATAAATAAAATCAGTTTATCATTTAAACATAGACAATTAATAAACCACAAAATATTATATACAAAAACTTCTTATCAATAAAATATTTTATTCTAATTCATTATAATTACAATATAATTTCACATATATTCTTAATTACTTTTATATTATATTTTTGGAATAAATTTTATACATATTATAAAAAAAATATTAAATTTGAAAAAATTATGAATTCATATAAAATAAACTAATAAATGTTTCTATAGAATAAATGGAATTATATTATGTGAATTAGGCCCCAGTAATATTAATAATTTATTTATTTGGACCAATTTATTTCATAATCTATTTATATCATTAATTTTTTTAAAAATGATCACTAATCACATTAGTTCAGTGTGGCATGCATCATAATCATTTGAAAAATAATTTTATGGAGAAATATATTTATTAAAATATAATGGTGTATTTTAATATCCCCTTTCTTATATGATTCTTAAAAATTATTTACATTAGTGTTCGGTTTAAAAAACCAACCACTATTTCCTCAAAAATGTTTTGAATGTCACTTTATAGTATTAATACTCATCAATGACATTAACTAGTTATATAAATTAAGACACACTATAGATATGTTGTGCTGATTTCATCATTACTCTTTATTTATATTCTTCATGTTCTGTTTGACTAAGTATGTACAATTTTATTACCTTTACCATATTACTCAAGATTATTTTTTATTATTTTTTTTGATCGAGTAATGTATTAACATTTTGTATGGAAATATTTATATAGGAATTCTTATGATTATTGTGGTTCACTCTCTCCTCATGAGTAATTCATTAGGATTTTGAAGTGATAGTAAGGGAACTTTGTAGAACCTATATGAATCTATTGGTCTCATGATACAAACTGTAATGTATTTTGGTTGAGGTATTACCGATTTATATAGATGGAATAGCACAAGGCCCCAATAATATTATATTTATATGAAAAATGAATTCACAATATCTTTTTAATGTATATAATTATGAATTATATCATTAGGTATTCATATTTTGATATTACATGTGATAAGTTATTTATTAAGAATGTCCATTCTTAATTTATCAAGCTCTTATGATTATTTATATGGTTTTATTTTATCATAATTTCTTCAATCCATAATATTCTCAAGATACTGATTTAAAGGAATGCATTTTAGTTTTTTACCTTTCTATATTTATTATTCCTTATTTAATCAATGACTACACATCACATTTAACCTTAAGGATAATCTTATTATTTACCTCACCTGTTTTGATAATCTCAATCATGTATTCATATGTGTTGAAAATCCCAATTATGTTTTCATTCTCTATGATATTTTTAAGTATCATTGATCTATACTTTAATTCTTTCAAATCTGTGATCAAAACAATAATAATTTTTAAAATAGTCTTTGGAATATGTTAATCCTCATTTATCCATGTTCATACAAGTTATAAATTAATTCTAACACAATCGGATGTGTTCTGCATAAAACAGATAAGTAATCTGCCTATAGCTACTGATAAAGAGCTACCGGTACCCAGTCTACCGATAGACTTAGTCTACCGACAGACAGAGTCACCGATATACTTAACACAGAGCTACTGATGTGCTTATAAATGTAAGCTACTGACTTACAGACAGCTACCGAAACAAACATAGAGCTACCGGTGTAAGTATAAATAGCTACCGATGGAATAAGAGCCACCGACGCATGGAGCTACCGACGCATGGAGCTACCAACGCATGAAGCTACCGACGCATAAAGCTACCGACGCATGGAGCTACCGACGCATGGAGCTACCGACGCATGGAGCTACCGATGCAGGGATCTACCGACGCATGGAGCTACCGACGCATGAAGCTACCGACGCATGGAGCTACTGATAAACAAAGTCACCGATACAAGCATATACCAACCGACGCATAGAGCCACCGATAGAGTCAAAGAAACTAATGAAATTGAGCTACCGATGTCCAAGCTACCGATGCTGATTACCTACCGATCACTCAACTCACTGTTTGAATTTCTGTATTTCCTATCTTTATTTAATCTATCCAACAGTCATATCATGTACATTTTAATGATTTGTCAAATATCTGATAAAGGTTGTCGGATGTCAGGAACCGTACCTCGTACCTGCAGAAAGGAAATATTTTCTGTCCCCTGTTGCCCGTGAGATAAGTAGGAGAAGACTACGCTGCCCAACTAGAAAAAGAGTGTGGTGGATGAAATATACCAGAAACACAAGAATAAGAAGAATCAAGAGCAAAACAAGTTCCATCAAGAACACAGAGAAGCTCATAGACAATCAAGCATACTCGAGAAGTGTTCTATGCATATAAGAAGAACACTAAAGAACTTCAACCACTACATTTTCACTGTCTGTGAACCTGGAGCATACGACACTCTGTTTCTCAAACAGAAACGAGGAGATGACTCAGACTCACTTCTGATCGAATCCAATGGAGTTCAGAGCTACACTGAAATCACCAGAACCATCTCTAAACTCTACATCTCTTGTTCTGTGATTTATTATTATTCTTTTCGAGCAGTGTGTTATCTACTGTATCTAACACATACACTGTCTCCTGTACTTAAACTGGAGGATTTGTAAATCCTTACCAAATTCTTGCATTCTATTCTTTCCCACGAATAACAGTGGTAGAGGTCGTGTGTGACCTGGACAGCTGGTTGCTGTTGTACTGTTTCCCACGAATAACAGTGGTAGAGGTCTTGGACCTGGACAGTTGTAAACTGTTGAACCCCGATCCAGGGTGTGGATCATTTTTATATAAACTTTTGAGAGGACTAAGTCTCGGCTTGAGACTGAACCTCTTGGTTACATTTGTTGTTCCATCTCTTTCAAAGTTTTATTCCGCTGCTAATCACTTTAAAACTAATACTGTTTTTAAAGTTACTTTGATAATTAAATTATCAAGTGTTTATGTTAAGTGTAGATTAGTAAGTTAGTTTCAAAAGATAATCACACACTCCTGTATTGATTAACTGGGAATTAATCAATCCCTTGGGAATCTAACAGAACCTCTACTTTAATATAAATTCACTACAGTTTAATTTATTATTTTATTTGGGGGTCTTTAAGACAGTGTTTTTAAATACAGAAATTTTAATTGGTACTCAATTCACCCCCCCTCTTGAGTAAACCACTCCGACCAACACTTGGTATCAGAGGATTGAAAATACTCTCTAAAAGTACTCTTCTTTTGAACTGTGATTTTAGTTTTATTTTAAAGGTCTTAAAATTTCTGTTATATCTAAATTTTTATCTCTTTAAAATTTTCTCATCGTGGACAATAGACTTGAGGGTGCTGCTACTAACCGGCCACCTTTCTTCAATGGAACTAATTATGCTCACTGGAAACTGAAAATGAAAATTCATCTAGAAAGCATAGGTTTTGATATTTGGACTGCTATTGAATCAGAATACAAAATTCCCACTACTTCTAGATCTACTTGGGATGAACCTATAATGACTGCTTACAATAACAAATGTAAATCTATGAATTCCTTGTACTGTGCTCTAGGAGATGAAGAGTTTAATAGAATTTCTTCTTGTAAAACTGCATATGAAATTTGGGATACCTTAGCTGTTTCTCATGAAGGAACAACGAATGTTAAAGAAATGAGATTGAACACTTATACTATCAAGTATGATAATTTTAAAATGAAGCCTGACGAACCCATTTCTGAAATGTATCTCAGGTTCAATGAAATTGTCAATACAATGATCTCGCTGGGAAAGGATGTCTCATTGAAGGAACAAATTATGATAATTTTGAGATGTCTACCAGATAGATGGAGGGGCACATCTGTCTCAATCAGAGAATCATGTGACATTGATGCTCTACCTGTCAAGGAACTAATTGGCAAGCTGATGATGTATGAAGAAGAGCTTAAAGTGAATAAAGAGGAAGAAAATGAACCTCTAAGAAAGTCTGTCGCTTTCAAATCCTCAACTTCAATGAATAAGGACAAAGAAAAGCTTCAAGTTATAGTTGAAAGTTAAAGCTGTGAAGGCAGTGAAAGTGATTCTGACAGTGATGCTGAGATGGCTCACATTTCTAGAAGATTTAAGAAATTTTATAGGAAAAAGAAGTTCTTCAGAAAAACAAATTATAAGGGTAATCACTAAGGTAAATGGAAAAAGGATTGGAAGAAGAATGACAAATCAGATGATGTTGTCTGTTATGAGTGCAAGAGAAAAGGACACATTAAAGCCGACTGTCCAAAGCTGAAGTATAAAAAGAAATATGAATATAAGGACAATAAGTTTAAGAAAGCCATGAAGGCTACTTGGAGTGCTTCTGTGGATAGCTCTACTGAATCTGAAAGCTCTGAAACTGAACACAAAAATAAGGCCAATATGTGATTTATGACAAACACTTCTCAGGTAACTACTGAAACTCCTGCTTTAAATTATTACTCTGGAGATAATGCAGAATCTGATTCTGATTCTGGAACAATGTCTAAAAATGAATTGTTTGAGTACTGTGATATGCTGGAAGATACATGTAATGAACTTAAGGATAAATACAAGTCATTAAAGAAACAGCATGCTCTCACCACTACAGTTAAAACCGAACTCACTATTGAAAAAGAGAAAAATGCTCAACTGTTAAAAGAAAACACTGAACTGAAACTATCTAATGAGCAACTCAAGAAAGACTTAGAGAAGTTCACCAATGGCAAAAATACACTAACACAGATGATAGGAAAGAAAATAACACCTAAATATACTACTGGTATAGGATACCAACCTGGACAAAGGAAAATTGCCAAAACTAGATTCATTTCTAAATCTGGACAGAATGAATGTAATTCTGGAACTTCATATGCTTCAACCAGTTATATACATAGCTATGGATCTAATAAAGTTTATCTTTCAAAGCATTTCAATTCTACAAATTATATGAGACCCATTAGACAAATATGGGTACCTAAAGTGTTATTGGCTAACCTGTCTGGACCCAAGAAAATCTGGGTACCAAAATCATCTCCCATCTGAATCTGTTTTGTAGGGAACTTGCTTAAAGAGCTCCTGTAAAGAGACCTGGTATTTGGACAGTGGATGTTCAAGACATATGTCAGGAGACTTCTCTTGTTTTAAGAGTTTAATAAAAGTTGATGGAGGCTTTGTCACCTTTGGTGATAATTCAAGAGGAAAAATCATCGGCCTAGGCCAGATTGGTAACACTGATTCAATTTTGATTTCTAAAGTTTTATTTGTTGATAGCCTTAAATACAATTTATTAAGTATTTCTTAGTTATGTGATGATGCTTTTCATGTTAAATTTGGAAATGATTCCTGCAAAGTTTTTAATTCTAAGAATGTTTTGGTATTTTCTGCCTTAAGAAATGAAATTGTTTATGCTGTTAATCTGAATTCTTTAGCTAAGCAGAATATTACTTGTTTGAATGCTTTTCATAAAGAATCTTGGCTATGGCATAGAAGATTGGGACATTACAACATTCACTCACTTAGAAAACTCTCTAGAAAAAACCAAGTTAGAGACCTACCTAAATTAGAATTCCCAAATGATAGAGTGTGTAACCCCTGTCAAAAGGGAAAACAACACAAAGTTTCTTTTAAATAAAAGAAAGAAGTTTCGACTTCTCAACCACTTGAATTGGTTCACATGGATTTGTTTGGACCATCAAGAGTTTCTAGTTTAAATGGGAATCACTATGTTTATGTTCTTGTAGATGATTTTTCTAGATATAATTGGGTATATTATCTAGCTCACAAAAGTGAAGCTTTTTCTTCTTTTGTTAAATACTCTAAATCTGTAGAGAACCTTAGTGGACTTAAGATTAAAACTTTGAGAAGTGATCATGGTCGTGAGTTTGAAAATCAAGATTTTGAATCTTATTGCTCACACAATGGATATAATCATAACTTTTCTGCCCCTACAACACCCCAACAGAATGGTGTAGTAGAAAGAAGAAACTGAACCCTTCAAGAAATTGCTAGAACCATGCTCAATGAATATGACCTGCCTATTTATTTTTGGGCTGAAGCTTTAAATACAGCTTGTTATGTCATTAATAGAGTCTTAATTAGACCTGTTCTTAAGAAAACCCCTTATGAATTGTGGAACAATAGAAAGCCTAAGGTTAATTACTTTAAAGTTTTTGGTTGCAAAGTATTTCTCTGAATACTAAAGATAATATGGATAAGTTTGCTTCCAAAAGTGATGAAGGAATTTTTCTGGGTTACACTATTTCAAGTAAAGCCTATAGAGTATTCAATAAGAAAACTAAATGTGTGGAAGAATCTGTTCACATCAAGTTTGATGAAACTGATCCACATGAGTCTAAAACCTCTCTTGAAAATATTGAATAAGACTTATCTGTTCTGGACATTAATGATAAATCTAAAGAACCTGTTATCAAAACATCCAGTTCTGGACTTTTTCCAGAATCTGCTTCTGTTGAAACCGAACCTATAGATGAACCTGAAATTTCTAGTCCAACCTTTACCAGATCAACGAGGATTCTAAAGAATCATCCTTTAGAAGCTGTTGTTGGTAATCTTGATAGAGTAACACAAACTAGAGCTTCTCTAAGAAACCAGGTTGAACATCAAGATTTTCTTTCACAGCTAGAACCCAAAAATATCAATGATGCAATCAATGATGAATTCTGGGTAATGGCTATGCAGGAAGAATTAAATCAGTTTGAAAGAAACAAAGTCTGGGAATTAGTTGACAGACCTAAGGACACCTTGACAATAGGCACAAAATGGGTTTTTAGAAATAAAGTAGATGAATCTGGAAATATAGTTAGAAACAAAGCTAGACTAGTTGCACAAGGATATAATCAAGAAGAAGGTACAGACTATGAGGAAACTTTTGCACCTATAGCTAGACTAGAAGCCATTAGGATCTTACTTGCATATGCTGCACATCTGGATTTCAAGTTATATCAAATGGATGTGAAAAGTGCATTTCTAGATGGTTTTATAATTGAAGATGTTTTTGTAGAACAACCACCTGGATTTACTAAACCCCATTTTCCAAATCAAGTTTTTAAACTTTCTAAAGCTTTGTATGGTTTAAAACAAGCTCCAAGAGCTTGGTATGATAGACTTAGAAATTTCCTTATTTCAAAAGGTTTTACTAAAAGGATTGCTGATCCAACTCTTTTCATTAAAAGAATTTCTAAAGATGTTTTAGTTGTACAAATATATGTTGAAGATATTATTTTTGGATCTTCTAAACACTCTTTATGTACTGATTTTTCAAAAAGTATGCAAAATGAATTTGAAATGATCTTAATGGGAGAGCTTAATTACATTCTTGGATTTCAAGTATTTCAAAATGAAAATGGTATTATTTTGAATCAAAGTAAATATACAAAGGATCTTTTAAAACGTTTTGGTCTGGATAGTATCAAGGAAAGTGAAACTCCTATGAGTACTACCTGTAAATTGGACGCAGATGAAACTGGGAAACCAGTTGATCAAACAAATTATAGTGGTATGATTGGTAGTTTACTTTATCTTACTGCTAGTCGACCTGATATTATGTTTACTGTGTGTATGTGTGCTAGATTTCAAGCTAATCCAAAAGAATCTCATTTGCTTGTTGTTAAAAGAATTTTTAAATATCTCAAACACACGGTTAACTTAGGTTTGTTTTACCCAAAAGGACAATCCTTTGAGTTAATGAGTTATTCAGATGCTGACTTTGCTGGTTGTAAGTTAGATAGAAAAAGCACATCAGGAACATGTCATTTGCTTGGAAAATCCTTAGTTTCTTGGTGTAGTAAGAAACAGAACTCAGTTGCATTATCTACTGCTGAAGCAGAATATATAGCTGCTGGTAGTTACTGTGCACAAATTCTGTGGATGAAACACACTCTTTTGGACTATGGATATGTTTTTAAACATGTTTCAATCAACTGTGATAACACCAGTGCAATAAACATCTCTAAGAATCATGTATCTCACTCTAGAACCAAACACATAGATGTAAGACACCATTTCCTAAGAGATCACGGTCAAAAAGGTGATATTTCTCTTGAATTTATTGGCACTGAACATCAATTGGCTGATATTTTCACTAAACCTTTAAGTTCGGATAGGCTAAGTTACATAAGACACGAATTGGGAATGTTTAATCACAACCGATGTGAAAATCCTCACTGATGTGAAATTCTCACCGATGTGAAAATCCTCACTGATGTGAAATTCTCACCGATGTGAAAATCCTCACTGATGTGAAATTCTCACCGATGTGAAAATCCTCACTGATGTGAAATTCTCACCGATGTACAATTCTCACCGATTTTTTTTCACCGATGATTAACTCACACTGATGCAATGTTTTCTAAAAAATCTGTTGGCCTTCAAGAATATGAATTGTTTTATTTTATTTTATCTTACTCTATTTTAGTTGTTTATTTGGAATTCCTAAATGATAAAACTAAGTCTAAGCCACTTCTTACCTCACCGAGCTCAAAATCTCTCACCTTCGAACCTTAGCTCCCAAATCGGCCAAGAACCCTAAACCCGCGATGGAAAAAACTAAGCTTCCTACCGTCAAAGATGAAAGTGTAGAACCAAAAGCTAAGAAGCAGAAGACACAGCATAAAGCCAGTGTTAGTGAAGTCAGAACTAGATCGGGAAGGCGACCAGTGAATCCTCACTTGCAGAATAGAGACATAGTAATCGAGAAGGAACTGTGCGTGGAATGGCTACTGCCTAGAAAATCGTTAGTACTCGAGATTCTGGAGGACTAGAAATGGGTGGATTGTTTCTCGAATAACAATGGCTCATACTACCCGAAGTTGGTAAAACAGTTCTACGAGTTTGTAACCTTCGAGAAGTCTGAAAATGAGAATCGGGTAAGCTCTTTTTTAAATGGAAAAGAGATGTCTTTTTCTTCAATAGAGTGAGATGAGTGTTTAAAAGTACCACATGAAGGTGTCTCTGGGTATGTATCAAGAGAAAATCCACTTAGCAGTGACATCTTTGATTATGAAACCGCCTTAAAAGAGCTGACCGGTAATGGGAATCAAAGGCAAGTGGTTGCTGCTGAAATGGATGGAGAGAATCGACTAATCTTCAAGTTTGTTCAGCATGTGTTGATACCGAGGTGAGGAGATTTTGCAAATCTGAGATATCAAGATATCTATCTTCTTCATCTGCTAAGACATGGTGTGAAAATCAATCTGTGCAGATTGGTAATGCTTCAAATGGAAGACATGATTAGACCAAAGTCAAAGACTAATGCTTTATTCTTTGCCAAGCTGATTTCAGTAATGATAAAAGTGAAAGGAATAGCTGAGTCTCAGGATGAGACAGTTGTAGTCAGGAATAATTTATACATCACCTCGACTGTTTGTAAGAACATGAAAATTAACTGGAACCCATGGAAGGGAGAATGGGTCAGTGATGATCAGAAGATATATGATAAGTTTAATCCTGTGGATCATCCCTCAAGACCAAAGGATATGAGAGATCCGAGTCTGAGACCTGATGAAGAGGAACCTGTTTATAGTAATGAAACAGAAGAAGAAGAAGAAACTCCCATGGATGTTGGAGGAGATCCAGACTTTCCCCCAAGTCCTGTTGCAGAATTGGTTTATTCTAGGAAAGGAAAGGTAGAGGAAATTTTGTCTACTTATGAGGAAGACCAGTCTGTACCTCACCAAGAAGAAGAGGAAAAGGAGAATGTATCTGAATCATCTGCTTCTAGTAGTTTAAGTATGAGTCCATTGATTGGAAACTCAGCTATGCCGACTGCTGAAGTAGAAAGAGATATAGAAGAAGCTGTACCTGTATCAGAAGATCTTCTAGATGCTGCACCGATGGAACTTGTAGTAGAAGATTCTGATGAAGATAATCCAGCACTGAATGTTGTTGTGATTCATGAGAATGCACCCATTGAGGGGGAGCATCAATATGTTCTTGGAAATGATACAGTAGCTGTTGAGTTCGGAGATTGGGTAGAAGACCCAGGGTTTATTGTCTGTGGATTGGATTATCCGGATTCAGATAATGAGATGTCTGTGAATAGACCGAAGACCAATTATGATCTTGCTTCTGATTTGTTGCCCAATAATGTGGTCAGATTTCATGATCTGAATAAGCTGAAAGAGGACCTCAAAACCAGTTTTGTTGAAGAAGTGAAGTTAATGGAAACCTCCCTTGCATCCTCAATTCATTCAATAATGACTGATTCTGTAGTTAGTTTGGCCTCAGAAAGGGGATCTGCTGCAGTTGTCCCTAATGATTTTGTCTCTAAATCTGATCTTGAATCCATGAAGAATGAGCTGAAAGAATCATTCAGTGTATCAGTTGCTGAGATGAAGCAATGCTTTACTGAAGAAATGAAAATGTTAGAGAGATCCTTCGAGCTATCTCTGTCTTGTAATTTATCTTCTTTTGTGTCTGAGCTTATGGAAGAAGTGAAAGAGTGCCAGACTCAGTCTTCTAGAATCGAAGCAGATCTTGAAGCTCTCAAGACATCATTTGCTGCTTTGGATTCTTATATGAGCTCCATGTCTCAAGCTGACAAGGACCTAGCTTATGTGAAGAGTGTAGTAAGCCAGTTTGTCTCGGTGTTTGAATGTTTCAAAACCTCAGTGAAGGATCACGTTCAATTACAGGACTCTCAAGTTCAAAGCCTAATCAGTGGTTTGTCTAAGAGTTTCAAAGAAACCGTTTCCTTCTCTCTTAGCCCTCTCACATCCAAACTATTAGTTGACCTGAATCTAGTTCGAGCAATGTTGAAGGAGGAGATTGGTTCTATTTTAACCAGTGGCTCTGTGGACTCATCAGAGTTGAGCCGAGTGGTGCTTTCTACATAAGATTCTCCTAGAGAAATAATGAAGATTGTTCAAGATTATATGAGAGAAGCCTCTGCCTCTTAGGAAGCCATAAAGAGAAAAGTGGACTACTACTTCACCAGAATTTTCACCAAGCATCAACTCGATCACCACTTCAAGCTGATGTTGGAAAACATGAAGCTACCTCCAGTAACTCAAGCTTTTCGAGAACAAGTGAGAAAACTAAGACAATTGACTCCTGCCTTGGAGAAATTCATGGAGAACAAAGATGATTTCATCTCTGCTATGGAAAGAGGAGGAGGAATTATTATGGATTTTAGAAATTTGTTGCTGCCCTTCTTGCATGTTGATGCCAGACCAGTCATCGTACCTCCTGCTTTGCCTGCTTCTGCCTCAGCTGCTTCCACAGTCCAACTGACTCCTGCTCAAAATATTCAAAGCCTCACACCAATGATCACCCAAAGATCTTCAACCTATAGGCCTGACTCTGTGTTAGTAGCTCAGCCTCCTCTTATCATTTCTGTCATTCCAAAACCATCACCTGCATCCTCACCACCCGAACCTTCTTCTGATCCCAAAGGAAAATCTCACGTGGAAGATGTGGATTGATCCAGTGGCCAGGATTTTTGATAGGAATTCATTTGTATTCTGTTTCCGTACTTTCTGACTGCTCTAATACAGAGGAACTCTTTTTTACTTCTCATGTTTTATTTTCTCCTATATATGCTTTCCCACTTTTTGATTATCACAAAGGGGGAGAACAAAATGAGAGAATGAGAAATATTTTCAATGGAGAAAAATAACCTTCTTTTCAATTTTATCTCTGATATTATTATGTTTCTTTTTACCTTCGGTACCTTATGATTGTTACCTCTAATAACTTATGTCTATATCATAATATTTCTATTATCTCTGATGCTGTTTTCTCTGAGAAAATTGAATTCAATATTATACTCTTTACTATTATATTTTCACTATGTTAAATGCCCATATCATAAATTGTGATTATCAAAAATGGGGAGATTGTTGACCTCACCTGTTTTGATAATCTCAATCATGTATTCATATGTGTTGAAAATCCCAATTATGTTTTCATTCTCTATGATATTTTTAAGTATCATTGATCTATACTTTAATTCTTTCAAATTTGTGATCAAACCAATAATAATTTTTAAAATAGTCTTTGGAATATGTTAATCCTCATTTATCCATGTTCATACAAGTTATAAATTAATTCTAACACAATCGGATGTGTTCTGCATAAAACAGATAAGTAATCTGCCTATAGCTACTGATAAAGAGCTACCGGTACCCAGTCTACCGATAGACTTAGACTACCGACAGACAGAGTCACCGATATACTTAACACAGAGCTACCGATTTGCTTATAAATGTATGCTACTGACTTACAGATAGCTACCGATACAAACATAGAGCTATCGGTGTAAGTATAAATAGCTACAGATGGAATAAGAGCTACCGACGCATGGAGCTACCGACGCATGGAGCTACCGACGCATGAAGCTACCGACGCATGAAGCTACCGACGCATGGAGCTACCGACGCATGGAGCTACCGACGCATGGAGCTACCAACGCATGGATCTACCGACGCATGGAGCTACCGATGCATGAAGCTACCGACGCATGGAGCTACTGATAAACAAAGTCACTGATACAAGCATATACCAACCGACGCATAGAGCCACTGATAGAGTCAAAGCAACTAATGAAATTGAGCTACCGATGTCCAAGCTACCGATGCTAATTACCTACCGATCACTCAACTCACTGTTTGAATTCCTTTATTTCCTATCTTTATTTAATCTATCCAACGGTCATATCATGTACATTTTAATGATTTGTCAAATATCTGATAAAGGTTTTCGGATGCCAGGAACCCGTACCTCGTACCTGCAGAAAGGAAATCTTTTCTGTCCCCTGTTGCCTGTGAGATAAGTACGAGAAGACTACGCTGCCCAACTAGAAAAAGAGTGTGGTGGATGAAATATACCAGAAACACAAGAACAAGAAGAATCAAGAACAAAACCAGTTCCATCAAGAACACAGAGAAGCTCATAGACAATCAAGCATACTCGAGAAGTGTTCTGTGCATATAAGAAGAACATTGAAGAACTTCAACCACTACATTTTCACTGTCTGTGAACCTGGAGCATACGACACTCTGTTTCTCAAACAGAAACGAGAAGAGTACTCAAACTCACTTCTGATCGAATCCAAAGGAGTTCAGAGCTACACTGAAATCACCAGAACCATCTCTAAACTCTACATCTCTTGTTCTGTGATTTATTATTATTCTTTTCGAGCAGTGTGTTATCTGCTGTATCTAACACATACACTGTCTCCTGTACTTAAACTGGAGGATTTGTAAATCCTTACCAAATTCTTGCATTCTATTCTTTCCCACGAATAACAGTGGTAGAGGTCGTGTGTGACCAGGACAGCTAGTTGTTGTTGTACTGTTTCCCATGAATAACAGTGGTAGAGGTCTTGGACCTGGACAGTTGTAAACTATTGAACCCCAATCTAGGGTGTGTATCATTTTTATATAAACTTTTGAGAGGACTAAGTCTCGGCTTGCGACTGAACCTCTTGGTTACATTTGTTGTGTCATCTCTTTCAAAGTTTTATTCCACTGCTAATCACTTTAAAACTAATACTGTTTTTAAAGTTACTTTGATAATTAAATTAGCAAGTGTTTATGTTAAGTGTAGATTAGTAAGTTAGTTACAAAAGATAATCACACACTCCTGTATTGATTAACTGAGAATTAATCAATCCCTTGAGAATCTAACAGAACCTCTACTTTAATATAAATTCACTACAGTTTAATTTATTATTTTATTTTGGGTCTTTAAGACAGTGTTTTTAAATACAGAAATTTTAATTGGTACTCAATTCACCCCCCCTCTTGAGTAAACCACTCCGACCAACACTTATCTCACCCCTTTCTTATTTTTTATTTTTCCCAAAGATACAAGATTATTTATTTTGATTGTTTTTTATGGATATGATATAGAGAATATTTGTGTTATCAATTAATATAATATGTGTATATTTTATTTTCAATTATAATTTTAATTTTAATTATATATCGAGTTTACTAATACATTAATATTCAACAATCCATTTGGATTTTATTTCTTTTAACATATCATAATATATTATAGTGGACAGCAGCTTTGCGCTACTCATGTTGGGGTACTTTAGTTCATATTCCAAGATGTGTTGTAGAGTCAATTGGAATTAGATTAAAGAAAAACATAGATTAATGAAAATATAGAGGATGTAATGGGTTCCCTTTAATATACGTCCCTATATAGATACTAAAAGTGGACGCAGATCTCGCATAGATGTATTTCTATGTAATTACTCGAAAAATGGTGACTTCACTAAAACCAATCATTATGCAGTGTTATAATATAATCATTATACCAAACTTAGTTTGACACTCCCTAGGGATATGAATTGGATAATTCACTTTTTCATTTCACATTATTATGAAGGATTTATTACTATGAGATTTTTAATGCATAAAAGTTTCAATTAGTATTAAATATACCAAGTATATTTTTATTATAAATTATTTTTCATAATAATATGATCTAATCTAGTGTATCATATAATTTAGAAATGGTTAATAGAGGAACTAATGGGTATCACATCGATACAGGTTTTCCAAAGGGTAAGAATGGTCATTTATTTTATCATCTTAAGATAGTCGATCAAAGGGAACTAGTCCCCCAAACATTGTCATCAAATGAGGACATCATATCATGTTTTAAAAATATAGACAAATATTTATTTAATATTTATTGATTTGATGGTATGAATGATAAGGGTTATATAGAAAATAAAAATATGTATATAGACAATGAGGGAAAAAAATATTTTCCTACATATGATAATTATAGAAAAATGACCATTGTACATGATTAATGGGAATAGGATATTGCTACAGGTGTAGTGATAAATTAAACAAATATCAATATTTAATGGGAAATGAAAGGGATTCCAATTTTTAATGCTAAAATTGTTTGGATATGGGTCACAATGATTATGAATGCCTCATGTATATAAGGAATAGACCTAAAAAGTAGCAAATTAATCATGGTCAATCTTATTATATTATCATAAATAGAGTGGAATCATTAATTTTCATTATTTCTATTTATGAATTATGTCACATTATCGTTTTATTAATTATATCCTAGTTATAAGAATTATTAAATGTATAATGATTTTACTTCAATGGATTTTCATTTTGGTTTAGAATGTTTATATTGAATGGTACTTATGAACAATTAAAATGATTTAGTGGTAATTTGAACATATTTTGAATATAGCTCTATATGGTTTCTAATGAATCAGATCCATCTCCATCCTTTTTTTAATAAACATAATATTTTACATTTTTATGAAATAGGCTCATACCCATATGAGTTTTCTAACATGTTTCCACCCAACAAAGTGGATAATTATTAGATAACCCATAAAATTCATCAAATATAGCCATATATAATGAGGTATGACTACTTTTTTATATGATAACTCCACTGACTACATGTTCTCTTCCCATTAGTCACCAAAATCTATTAGCCAAGAACACAACATTAATTCAAATGTTTATATCATCCTTTCAAATTTTCTATCTATATGAGGATGATACGCCATACACATAATCAACTACGTTCCAATGCAGTTCTGTATGGATTTATTGAATGATGAACTAAATCTCATATCTCTATCTGATATGATCAACTCTATTATTCGATTTCACTTCACTACATCTTGAATTTAGATTTTGTACATATCATCTACCATATGAGATTAACAAATATGTATGAAAAGGGTGAATTCATCTGCCAATCCATTATCACCCATATGCAAATGTGTTTTTTAACCATTATTGGGACACCTATTATAATATCCACGGTTATTTGTTTCCATTTCGACATAGGGATGTGTCATGAATATAACATACATGCTGGCTAGTGATGTTATTCCTTAACTTGCTGACAAGTTAAGAATTTGAGTACAAACTCAGTCACCTTTAATTTCTTAATGATCCACCAAAATAGTAGCATCAAAAACTATATAAATCATTTCAATTCTAGTATGGAAACCACATCTCGAATATTGGTATGAATGATGGTTTTTATTTCAATGAAGCCATTGGTATGAGAATCGTATATCAAAACTACAAAACACAAATTTCATGCAA
Organism: Viscum album; assembly: GCA_963277665.1. NCBI lineage: Eukaryota > Viridiplantae > Streptophyta > Magnoliopsida > Santalales > Viscaceae > Viscum > Viscum album. The sequence continues at coordinate 1,066,009,105 of OY728140.1, forward strand.
CTTACAACCCTCAATGGTCTCCCTGCAATTGAGTTTTGAACATATTTCAACATATTCTTCATCAGATGTCTCTTCCTTCATTAACATTTGGACCAAATCTAGAACAATCAAAAATAGAATGAAAACAAAAAAATTACCTCTGTCTTTACATTCCACATGCATGTCAGCTAGGACCAACATCAACTTCCACTCATCTAAAGAATCTTTTACCAACTAAGTAAATGACATTCAGATTAATTCATAATCCACTAAATATACTATACCTATTGTATAAATCAAGTCGGTCTCCAAAATTTTTAGGTAATCCATACATATACATTTCTACAGATTCAAATACTTTTTTCAGAAAATATTCTTTATTATCTTATGACATGTGAACATAGTAAATGTCTCACCAAAGAGATTGTGACAACATATTTTCTAATCCTAAACCACAACATCTAGCTCAAAATCATATATTTGTTAGATATTATCAGTTAATGATAACTCCCTTGAGATATAAAAACAATATTATATCCTTGCATGAAGACATAACCCAATGGAGATCATAAACCATAAAAATGCACCACATACCAATATCATGAATCTAGTAAAATCATGATCACAGTGGATGTATGTTGAACCATGATCACCTGAAAATATTTATAGATTTAAACTCTTTATTAGAATGGAACATTAGTCATTATCAAATAGATAATTGATGTGTATAGAAATGAAAATTCACCCACAAATCCTTCATAATAGACATCATGGGAATGAAAATTCTATATCTTGTAGACATTCATTAGAATTTTCCAAGACATAACTGCTTCTATCTCCTCTAGATCTAGAGAAATAATGGTCTCTGAAATTAGAAGGTCAATAAGGAATTTTTATTTTATCAAAAATCGCACAAAGAAAATTTTTCATATATACTATGTTCCCTAAATATTTCCAACACTTTCACAAAATGTTGCTCATGCTCAGACATTGTCATTGAATACACCAGCATTTCATCCATAAACACTACAAAAAAAATCCAGACGTCATTGAAAAATATGATTCATTAATTAAATAAATTCTTTAGCATAATTTATAAGGATTAAAGGAATTACCAAATATTAATAATGGTCATACCTTCTTTTGAACATTATATTCAGAATATCCTCCTTATAAAATCATAAGAGGTGATATCATGATTGTTTGAAAACTACTATGAAGAAATCAGATCCCGTAAATTGATTGAACACATCCCCAATGTGTGGAAGTATATTTTAATTCGTTATAGTAACATGTTTAATCTTAAGATATTCCACACAGTTGTGTGAAGTTTCTTATAAATTCATCATAAACAAAATCAGATCTTCCAATACACACATGCTTGCAGAAATGAAAATATTTGTACCTGGCACACCAAACTGCACGTTCAAATCCTTTTATTACTTTGGTTTAGTTCAATAAGACCAAAGTGATATAGTTTTAGTCCCCATAAGGAGATCCATCATAAATTTTACTTTAATCATCGGTGGAATCCATGATAATGTTTTGGGAAAAGCATCAAGAAACTAATCCATCACTATTGGGAAATTTATATTGTCAGTATTTTCCACCGATGCCTATGTCATCACTGCCAAATGGTATGAGATAATTCAAATAACATTTTCTATAAATATCATTACACCAATATTTTTATTCCATTATCCTCTAAAGAAATTCTTGAAACCATCCTCAGGCTCAAAAAAAATTTCTTCTATAATAGTTATTGTGAAACATGATCACTATGAACCAATCCATAACATAGATTACATCATATACATCTATCACTAGCACCAATAAATCCAATTTTATCTTAGATTTATGTGAATTTATAGAACATTCTCTATACTGAAAGGATCCACATTCTATTTTCAATGATGACTTTTTTTTATTACCAAGGGAATCATCTCATGTTTTAAAATCCTAAAATCATTAATACATGATGTAATAAAGTAGTTTGTTTCACTAGTATCATATAAAATTTATGTAAGGGTATAATTCAAAAGAACCATACCTCTCATTGTAGATGGTCCCACATGATCATCCAAAATAACTACATCAGCTCCATATAATTTCATCATCACTACAATTTATTCTTTTTTTCCATGTTGAGTTTTCTATGAAAGATGAGTCATGGTATTCCTAGAATAATCATGTCTAGATCTATTATTATTATTATATTGGTTCTACTATCATTTTCCCATCAGATAATATGATGTATGAGACACTAAATATGTCTCCTGAGCAATTGAACATAGAGCACTATAGAAATAGACATAATGATGTTACATCAAGCCATAGTTGTGGAATACTCTAGCTAGTGACAAACTCTCAATATATATGTGATCATATAAAAAAAATTGATATATAATACTTCTCTCTTGGTTAATGAAGGATAGTTTATTGATCCCATGATCTATTTCTTATTCACAATCCCCCCTTAGAAGTACGTGTCACTCTTATGATTACTCATAGAATTTTAGTTCCCACCATTTCTAATGGTTATCAACATAATTATTCCTCCCATATATTCTAATATGTTTCATTCATTCATCACCACTATATTTACCATCTCTTTAGGGTATATAATATATAGAACATCCATCTTTTAGTGAATCGTAAGCCTTAGAAAAAATTTAAAGATGTGTTCCTTCTTGAATGAACTACCCAGAAACTAATATGAATGGCATAATGATTTCATGAACATTTCTTCATACTAAATGAAAAATAGATTTTCCAACTTCAGACTAAAAAATTAAATCCTTCTAGGAGTCTTGAAAGTGTAAGGATAGAATTTTCTATTGAATAACTCGTCAAAATCCACCCAACAAGGGGAATTATCGCCTATAGTATGCATCGCTGATCCCAATACTATGATGAAATGTCATTTTTTTATTTATGTAATCAATTTTAAATTCATCTACACTAGTTTGAATATGAATTTGAAGACACAATTCATCATATTCAGCCTAAATTCTAGTTTTTCTAGTGGATAATCACCCCAGATGATGGGTGGATCCTTCTTATGGAATTGGAAACAATGATCCACATGCCTTGGATCATCCATCTAGTTCCATGTATCAATATATTGAAATGATTATACAATACCTAGAACCAACTCTTAGTTCACCTATAGATCTCGTGCAACCAAATTCACTACATCTTCTTCTGATTGGTTTCTATAATGCCTACAAGGATCCATTTTCTGAATAGAAAAAAATCATAAGTCTCGCTCTCAATAAACATATGTCTTAAAAATTTCAAATTAAACAACCACAAATATCACAATTTTGATATCCAAATTCAAACTTTTCAACGTTTAACCATTTTTTAAAACATCAACATACATTTTAAAAATAAACCATTTTCAAAATACCACCATTATGGCTGTTTTCAAAAATATCATTAGAAACAACACTTTAAAAAATAAAAAATAAAAAAATAATAACTTATGTTAAAAAGATAAATCATTACTCAAAATGATGTTTCTTCTCCTATTGACAAGTCATTCCTTTAATTCATTGTGTGCCTATATCATTGGTTCTTCACATGACAATGATATTTCAAAATCCTATAATTGTCTCAAAAAAGAGTTTGTTCTTAACAACATAGTGACTTGAAATTCAGCATAGAATGGATTTATACATCTTTATATTCTCTACATGTCATGTCATGACAATCATATTATTTTCTATTTTCCAATACCATGTAATAGAAAAAAAATAATTTCAAATTAGATACTGATAAAATTGATGACTACTTGTTCCACATGAAAATGGACAAGTTGATACTATCTTTATCAAATAATCTTTTGGACTAAAAAAAATTTATACAATTTTTCATGTCCCTCCAACTTATCATTATCATGAGAGGAAGGAAGGGTGTTACTAGGAAATAGGCCACATCCCCAAGACACTAAAGGGTGTAAATATATGATTAATAGGTTCAATGCATGTGGGGGATGATTTACCCTTTAAGAAAAAAAAACATTATCCAAAATATTCATAACCAAAAAACCACAATATTATATGTCATAACAATGAAACCAAACTCAAAATTTCTTTAATAAAAACCATTATAGAATCAAATAAAATAGAAGAACTCTATAATATCAATGTAAAGAGTGAAATATAACTAACTAGACTATAAGATAAACACAAGAAATTATGCTCCACAATATCTATGTCCCAAATTCACGAGACCACACTTATTCCACGAAGCAGTGTTAAATACATTTTATACGTTACCATTTCCCATGCCCTGGGAGATGACATCAACAAAGTCACCAAGGTGCCAATGAACGACTATGTATTAAAACACAGTAGGTTTTTCTGAATGACATCCCTAGTCATGCCAGTCATAAAGAACAAGTTAGCAATAATTATATAATACAAATTATATTAAAAAAATGCTACAAATGATTATATAAAAATTTAAACTAATTAAAATTATATACTTTATCCAATATAGGGACATAAATTTTTCTTAAAATCATTTAACATTAGATTTTGGCAGGACCATCCCTTTCCACACTACTATACTTCCAACCTTGCATGAAATCTATAAACCAACCTATACTCCTGAGTGGTGAGTCATCCTTCCACTATTATTTCCATTAGTGGACCATTTTGAAGGGGGTACTTCACATCCATATCTGACTCATCCTTCCGATGGAGGTACCTTGTGCCCTTATACATCCCAATTCATATGAACACACACCAAACAACCTCAAAAACTCATAAAAAATCTAATTGTGTCAAAAAAAAATCAACAAAACATTATTCTTGATATTGAAAAAAAATTCCAAGAAAAAAACAAACAATTATTTTAAAATAAACCTTTTAAAATCTTGTTTACAAAAAACATTCCAACAACACACCAATATACCAATTTCCAAAAATTGTCAATCAAAATTGTATGAATAATTATTTCATAGAAAATAAATAATATATTCACATAAAAGAAATAAATTTAAAACATTTTTTCATGTACTACCACTGAGGTGTCGAGAGTGAAGTTGCATACCTCTAGTGATTTGGTTAAAATGATAAATGAGATGGAAAACATCATTAAACTGGGATAAATATTCACAAACCCACAATAGATATCCCACTATTAACAACAACACAATCAGTAAAAATATTTGTTATCCATAAACATATATCCATCCATAATAGTTTTATATATCTAAAATATGGAGTAATAGATAATTAGAGATATTATAATGCATCAACAATGGTCATATACAATGATAATCTTGTTTCAACGCACCATGGGAGGAATCCACATCGCTTATGAATCAATGAGTAGTGGTTTTAAATCCTTTGAGAGACCAATATATTGAGTTAGGGACATTTGGGGGTATAAGAAAAGGTATATAAAAGTAAAAAACGTGTCAAATCCACAATTTAAGAATCTTACATTGACCTGTGCATGGTTTAGTCACACAGTTAGGTAAACTGTGTGCTAACTGTGCTCCATCAAATATTTTAAGGGTGGACCTCGCACAATTGGCTCACACAATTACCACACCATGCACCATCCATTCCAATTATCATTTTCCAATTCCAGTACCAAAATTCATTATATCTCTTATGATTCAGAATGGTATGGAAAAACAGTGTGTAACCTGTGCTCCTTCACCTTTTCCCATCCCTCACTATGCATAGTTTCATGCATTAGTTTCACGGTATCTATGAACCATTCACCACCAATGGACCTATTTAAAATCTACAGAAACACTATAAATGATACCCAAACTCTCCTAACATCACCCTAATATTTATATAATTATAAAGAATAATGAAATGGTTACATACTAGAAACCAGGGTTGCAAAAATATTTGGAATGTGATATGGGTCTGATATAATGATATATGTCCAATATAGTTTTAAAATCCTTAGTAAGGTATAATATTAGATAATAGGGTATGATTTTAAGGGTATGATATTTTCAAAAGTGTTTGGTGGATTAGGTACTAGAAAATTTGAATTTATTAATTTTTATGTACATGTGAAGTAAGGTCTCAAAAACATATATAATAAACATTAATGATAAAAAATTTCATGTGGAATAATTTAGTTTTTAATTGTTTTAACAAATAAATTCTATTTGTAATTAAAATGATAATATCTAAATGTGATTATGATAAGGTTCGTCAGGATACTTTGAACCCTTACACAATGTCCTGATACCTCTTCCACTGATTGATGGGTTTGTATAAAACGAAATGATTCCATGTGATCTTTATAATCCAAAAGTGGTCTGATTTGTATCAAAATTGTGTTTTAAAATATTTAATCAAATTTGGGAAACCACCTTTTTTATTATGATAATTACACATGCTGAAAGGCCCAAGAAGGTTATTTATGAACAGTACAAAAAACTTGGATCACATTAGCTTGTTAAGATGGGATGGGTGAGTGGATTTCCATGTTATGAATAATGAGTTTGTGATAGAACATGATTAACCTATACCATGTTTCCTATGAGACTTACCTAATAAGGACAATGAGTCATGGAGAGGTTAGATGCATGATAGATTTATTTTCTACCACTATGTGATTGGTTTTGGATATTCGACTGGGTTTTGATATTGTAAAACCCATTTTGGTTTCAGATCCCCTAAAATGACCGATAGGAATTGAGTATCTTCTCAATTAAAAAATGAAAAATAGTGGGTGTCCATTTGTTTTGGTAGAGATGGTAGAAGGTGTCAATTAAAACCCATATTAAATATGTGAGTTTTAGGTGTGATCAATAATGTTTATCTATTTAGAATTATAACAAACGATATTTTTTTTATATTTGTTCACTTATTTATTTTTTATACTACTATAAATAAATAAACATTCTTCCAGTCACACAACTAATGGGTCAAATATGATGTGATGTTGATGTTTTAGATTCCCAAAGGGTATTATATGGATTCAATTACACAGACTTAGGGTATTATTGTGATATATGAATAAATAGATTTCATCATCATGGATTCCTAAATGTGCTTCATGGGATAAAACTATTGACACATGTATGATTTCAAAAAATATAGAGATTCAACCTCAAATTTTTATGGGATCCTTAAAAGAACATAGGTCACAAGGATTCCTAGAAGGATAATAATATGGCCTTTCATTATTTGGTATTGTGATTAATATTTTTATTATAATTATGAGATACATTTTTTATCCCATCGATCCAACCATTTGAGCTAGATTATGTTAGGTATTTCTAATCAAGAGCCTAGGATGCATGGGATCTAGCATTAGGAATGTAGAAATTAGCTTGATTATAATTTGATCATTTTCTAGGGTTCATATGAAAAATTATTTATCCATTTATTTCAATTTTAATTAAAGTTAATCGTGTGATATTTTTGTTGAGAGATACAGAATAAGAGGATTATAATTTGATCATGATTTTAAGGGTTGAAATTTTTAATCCATATGATCATATATATATATATATATCGTTTCAATTATATCATGATGCACTTAGAGAACCTAGAACATGGAAAATAATTTATAGTTTACTATGGTCATTGAATTGAATATTTTTATTGGTTTATTTATTTAGTTATTTGTTATTTTTTATTTATTGATCTCAACTAAGCATATCACATTCACAGATCACTACATTTCCAACTATTTATGTGACCATAGTTTTTGATTCTTACAGATTTGTATACTCAAATTCAACTCTAGAAACATTTTCATTTGGGTTTATAATAAGACGCTTAGATTCTTGTATGAATATATATAGATGAGGCTAAATATTTTTTGTTCGAGCTTGAGAAACTTTGGTATGATTAGTAAATTGGAGTTGAGTCCTTGAGTAAGGGTGAATAAGCTATTTTCTAGTATTATTTCATTTCTTTACTTTCCCAGTTTGGACATCCAAAATTCCCATTATACTTTCATGAGTGTGTGACAATATTCCATTTTATAATATCATGTCATGTGTATTTATTCATTATAAATACACCAAAAGATAGGATTCATGGGTTTTATTTCATGATTTACCTCTATAATATGAGGATGGAATATCACCATGGTAAAACTGTATTCCTATAATTCTAGTTAGAGGTATCAAGAAAAGGGGGAGGAAAAAATAATTTCATATAGAAAACTAGGTTCAAAAAATGGTTTAGGGGCCCTGGGGTTAGGCCATTATAGATTGGAATCAGTGGTTATTTTTATATTTTCTGTTCTATTTAAAATATAGTACCATGAAGATATAGGAGTGTGTATGGGCCTATGATGGGAACCGTATAGATGCATCATAAAAATATATTCTAATAGGAAGTCCACATCTTCATTGGATTGGGAATTATATTTTTGATATGAAAAGATAAATTTATATGTTATTTAATTTTGTGTGATGCACAATATATTTTAGGTTTATCATTTTTATTGAATTTTGTTCATGGTATATATAAGGAAAGGGATTCTTATAAATCTTGATTTTGTACATGGTATTCAAATAATAAAAAAGTATTCTAGTGTCTGATTTTATCATTTAAAAAAGGAACATATATTTAAACTCTTAATAATAGATCATAAAAATTTCTATAATATAAATTATTTGTATAATTATATTCATATTTACCAACATGGAAAAATATATACATTCACTTTGTGCAATATCCTGTTGATCTCTGTTGTAACGCAAGATGATGGTGGGTGACAACGAAATCCATTATGCACAAAAGGTGTGATTACCATATTAGGATAACATATGAATTATATTCCAAATTTTTATTCTAAGTTGGGTTTTTGTTAAAATATCTTGATATTTTAAAATAACACTTTGTTTTATAGCATATAAAATTCACAACTCCATGTTTTATAAACCTTGAAATGTTTACATTTAATTCTTAATATTAATAACCTAGAGATTATATTTACAATAATAAAAATGAATAACCATATTTGGAAATAAATATAAAGAGTTTATATTTAATATAATATACTTGATTAATGATTATGAAATATGCACTAAATTTATAGTGAATTCATATTACAATTCTAAAATAAAATTTCCTCAAAAATGATTTTTGTTTTATTTTTTTTAATATTATAATTAATTTATAAAACATTGTAAAATGGTAATTCATAAATATCACAACATATTGAAAATAATAATTTGAAAATAATCTTAGGATTATATTTTCATATTTTTCGAAAATAGTTAAATTTTTAGAGAATTAGGAAAATACACTTTTTTGTAAAAGATGAATTTATTTTCTTTAAAAATTCACTTACTAATTTTATTATTTTTATAAATGTAATAATTTAGTTATATTTATTGTTATGTTCCAATTAATTATATTTTCATTATCATTATACATTATTTGTCTATAGTTTAAATATTATCTGTAAGAAGGCATTTTTGAAAGACTATTTTCCCTTGTATTTTTAGTTTTAATTTAAATTTCATTCTACCTCCTATTGAAAAAGCCAATAACTCTCAGACTGGGCGTCCGATTGACGCCCCGTCTGCGAAGTTGAGTTGCTGTTGACGATACCGAACTTTTGGAAACATCAACTCTGGACTATGTGTCAGTTGATGTATCAACCTCTCAGCTCATGGAGTGGACCCTCCCGAATGATCTTGCTGTGTGCGGGAACCCTAGAGTTGGCTGCGACTGCTACTATGACGACGACGACTGTACAGTGATCCTTAGTGGATTCGATGGCGACGACTACAGCACTTAGCGATCCTTTGTGGGTTAGTGCTACCGATCCTGTGTGGGTCTGATCCTTTGTTGGTCAGCGCTCAGCGGTCCTGTGTGGGCCAGCGCCTACAGGTCCTGTGTGGGCCCGATCCTATGTGGGTCTTTACGGGGGTTAGTTACCTATCGATCCTTTATGGGTTATTGCGGGAGTTAGTACCTATCGATCCTTTGTGGGTCCGACGACTTAGATGGATTAGTGATCATCTCTATCGTTATTCGAAGAAGTATACATGTGTGAGATGAATCCTATTTACTCTCCTTTGTGGATTGTGTTGTGCTATCCTGTGTGGATTTACATTTTACTTTCCTTTTTGGATTGTGTTGTGCTATCCTATGTGGATTTACGTTTTTCTTTTCTGTGTGGACTAGGTTGTACTTGAGCTCGGATGTTGGAGCCGAGCGAGAATTGATGACATAGGTATATGTATGGGCATATACCTAAGCTGAGTCGGATGTTACTTCTTTATTGTGTCTTCCCTTTGTGGTTTATCCTTTTTGGATTCTGGGAGACCTTAGGGGGTCTCGGGGTCCCTACTGAGTAGCTTATACTCACCCCTGCACGGGCTATGCCTGCACTACGTTGTGTTGGTTGAAGACGATGGACAGTGCTGATCGTGGTGGAGGCTTGCGGAGCAGGATGGTACCTAGAGGTGGACCACTAGTCGGGACGTACTCGGAGCGGTCGGCTAGACCCGAGGAGCAGTGGAGGCTTTCTGTACCCAAACATCATGTGGGACTTCCATTGGACGGCTCGACGTTGCGGCTTTACTTTTTCAGTTGGTGTTTTCCCCTTTCGAGTTGTACTTTACTTTCAGTTTGGGTTTGTATTCTGGCCCACTTACTTTCTGCACTTACTGTTGTACCAGTTTTTACTTAGTGTTTACTTCTTCCTTCTTACTCTGTGTTGTTTTCTTGTTTACTTTACAAAGGCAATGCCTTCCCTTTACTGGGATTTACGCCGTGGTGCTAGTCGCCAGCCCCTGGCCTATGGAAGGCAGGCTTGGGGTAGTCACGACACGGGCCCCGAGGATGGGTCGTGACAAAACATGTGTTGTTATTATATATGAATATGTCCTCTTGATCCCACTTATAGAGATCACGAAGTGTGGTCATTTTGAGATGATGTCTCAATTATTATAACCCCCAAACACCTGATACTAACGAATCTACTGTGTCCGGCTTGTAAAATGCAAGTAGAATATATGACCATTGTTTAAAATTAATATCTCGGTATATGACGGTTGTGATTAGAGTGTTGGATATAATATAACCCTTTTTACACTAAAATTAATTAATTGAAATTTCCATATAATTGGGTATACATAAAACACTACACTGAAATGGTATGAATACCTCATGAAAAAAAACTATATACCCAATATAATAATAAAAAAGAACTCTATATTTATCTCTACATCACTCTCTATTTCGACACTTATACCCTAGTTTGATGTGGATTTAACCTCATTTTAGTTTTCTTAAAGAGATATCCATGTCTAGTTTATATCTTATATAAATTATTTTATCATCGATGTTATCATTCACCCTGAATAGTGATGGTAGGCATTTCTTGTTTGGTGCGAATCTAGGCCATAAATGCAGAAAATCTCTCATGAGGCCATTATGTATGATTCCCTACTATTATCTGAATAGCCAACCCTCTCTATGATCCATTGAGAAGCATTTCCTCATGACCGTGTAATTTTTTAATAGTAAACCTCTTCATAATGAGTGTTCAGAGTCATATAAAGCTTTGTGAACCTGGTAATCATTGACGATGACATCCCAAATACAATAGTCAGAATCAAGAAGCTGCACTAATGAGATATGACCTTAAATTCATCGTGATTGATTCCAATATTAGAAAACCCCATATCCTATAAATACACCATCATTAAAAAATATAGATGATGGTTTCCTCAACATTCATCATCACAATTACTCCCAATTTAGGAACTACCAAATCATAATGATCCCAATAAAATATAGGTCATCTATGGTATTAATGATTAGAGAAAACCCCTTCAAGGTGTTCATGTAAGAGTTAAAGATATTGGGGAATCCATTCATGATGAACTATTCCATTCACAAAGAAATAAGACCTTTTAGGGAACATATCATTTCAAAAAGAATTTATCATACATGGAGCACTCCCCTCTGTGTTTCCCCCCATATGATAACCCTACCACCCAATGGTTGAGTCTCAAGGAACCCACACCCAACCAGGACTGGTCTAGAAGATAATTTTGTCACTATATGACATGTTCCACCCATTACTATTTCCTCCAACATCACCCAAGTGTGTATTGATAATCCCACATATATTTTTATTCTCTAAATAGTTACCACAATCCATTTTTCATATATTCATATGAACCCTAATGTGGAACTCGAAAGTAGGAACACCTCTAATTGGTGTACCATGGAAGTTCCAATTCTAGGCCCCTCCCAATGGAAAATGAGATATAGTAATATAATACCTAGGTGTAAGGTGTGAATCACCCCCATCTAATCTACCAAATGTAAAAATCCATAACTCCATGACCTTGTAAAAAGGCATTAAACTACATGAAAATATACTCAGTAGATAATGTAAAACAATAGAATTAACCTTGGCGATAAAAATAGTATTCTAATGTAATGAGTGTTGTGGGATGATCCGCATGCTGATACCAATCACATGGAATAATATCTTATAGAAATATTCAATTTGTAACACCCACACCATCAATCCAAGATAAATACTCTTGTGAATGGATGATTCAGTGTATAATACCCATACCATCCCTCATTGAGACACCATATATAACACAAGCGTCCTCACCAAATGACATTAAACTTCAAGGATTGGTCTAGTCACATGATCTTAAACAAGAATATCGAAATACGTCGGTTTTGATCATTGTTTGGAGAATGGTTATGTATGAAACCTCCCCATTATTAATTCTAGTCCAAAGTTAAATTAATGTGATCCTTCTTAGGGATGCACTTCCCTAATCTGCCTTATAGGGAATTTTCACCAATTATACAATGTGTGACATCATCCCTTCTATGTATTCACCTACTTGATCTATCTCATGGGTCTTTTTTGCAACCATTTGAATTTATCTCACATGGAATTATGATCCATACATTAATAGTCTGCATCAAGGGGAATGCTCACCATAAACCATGGTGTTACATATTCCCTAATAGGGATGCACCTCACCGATCAGTCTCAGATAAAGATATGATAAACCATCTAGATCCACATAAATGGGATTTTAATCCATCGTTTCTAGGTATTCATAAAGGGATGTTCACATAGATCATCCTAGGTGTAAAATCTTCCCTCCTATGGATAAACCTCTATTATTCATCACAACATATTTTCTAATCAGCCATACAAATCCATCCCATGAGGTGTTATGATGTATCCATCTTGAGTTCACCTGATAGGGTATTCATACCCATAAACCAATTTGTGACATATCCCCTTCTAGGGATTCACATACATGATCTATCCCATTGGAATATATGATCTACATTTTAGATCCATCATTTCAAAGGGAATACAGATCCATCCATCATGGGTTTTTTTCAAGGGCTGTTCTCGCTCATAATCCTATGTGTGAAATATTTCTTCCTTGTGATTTACCTACCGAATATATACTGAGTAAATTTCTTAACCAACCATTTATGTTCATCTCAAGAATATAATTAATATATCAATATATGGTTTTCCTTGAGGGGTGTTATCTACCATGTTTCAGGGTGTGACATCTTTCTCCTAGTGATGCACATACCTGATCCATCAAAAGTGATTTTCTAATTAAACTTCCTGGTCTGCCTCGAGTGGAATTTTGATCTATCCATCCAGGGTTCTTCTAAAGGGTTTTTCTTATCCATAGACTCATGTGTGACATCTTATACCCTATTGAATCATTGTATGATCGAAATGTATAACAATGTTTCTCAATTACAAGAGTGGGTTGAATTGAATGATTAAAAACATTCAATTTTTTATCATTACGAAAATCAATATTTAATGATGTAAAAAATGATGATTAGGATAAAGAATATTGATACATGTTTACATAGGGAAATATTATACCTTAATCAATATATAATATTATTTATAACATAGGATACAAGAATAAAAAAATGTAAGAACATTATACTTCTGACATTGACAAAATGAAGCAGAATTAAAACTTGTAAAAAATTGGATGAATAAGAAATGTATTTTTCCAAATAGAAGGGTATAAAATAAAAATGGATGATGGTCTATTGATTTATAACTTTAGGAAATTTTTTCTTACCCACAACATGGTATGCCCCTGATACAATGAATAACATATGTCTTGGTGTCCTTGTAAGCCCTTGTTCTGTAATGCGATCAACACCTCTATCTACCAATCCCCAGAAGCCCCTGATTACACATCACTAATCAAAATTTCACTAAACAAGATGAAAAATATGTTCTTAGTTGAATTATTTTGTTCACTATGTTCACAAAAATCATGTTGAGCATAGTCTTCAAAGTATCAACATAGAGGTCTAAGAAGTCAACTATTGTTTCAGAGTTCATAGAAAAAAATATAAATTTATCTATATGTGGCTCATTCTAATGTTTGGGTATTTATATGATATAATCCCAATGGTTGGATCCTCCTCCATTGGTACTTTGTTTCCTTGAAAATTGGTGGGACCTGGATAGATGTAACTCAGCTAATGGTTTATTAATAATGTATTGTATTACATCATTTAATGTAATAAAAAATGAGAAACATTATCATTTGTAATAAACAATAATTTGTAAGAAGAATATTAGTAATATTATAAACATAAGAAAATAAATATACGATAAAATTGGATCAATATTTTATACAGGAAATGAAACTATAAAAAATATAAATAATAATATACTAAAGTTAATGATATATGAGAGTAATAATTTATATGGAAACAATTCATTAAATTATATTGAAATGGTGTTTGAAATTATAATTAAATGAAGTATGAAAATCAATGAAGTCAAGAATATAGATATCTATGATATCAAAATCTATATATTAATGATATAAGAGTATATATTTTTATTAAATCTGATTCTTGGTTTCAATGAAATAGTAGTCTAAATTTCAATGAAATCAGAGTCTATATTTTTGAGAAATCGAAATCAAGATTTCTGTTAAAAACAGAGACAAATTTCAGATTGAACCGGAGTCAAACAATAGAGAGAATCTGATTCTCAAAATAGGGAGAATCAAATTCTAAATAACTATATGGTTATAACATATAGATAAGTATTTGAATAATATTATGTTAATTCAGTCTTGATGGAAAAATAGTTATGCGTAGATAAATATCCATAAGCATAACATATAAAAACATGAAAATATTAAGCATATAAATTTCTTTAGTGAATGAAAATAATCATTAAGGAAAAAAAAGTTTTTTATTTTCAAACCATAAGGTATGGAAAAGACATAAGGGACTTATTTACTTAACAATCACCACCTTTTGGATATAACATGCCAAATTTAAAAAATTAATATAATGTTTGAAATACTTGAAAGAAAAAAATAACTCCCTTATATCTATAACTTATGGTGAATATGACTAACTCCTCATTAGGTTATCTCACCTTAATGATCATGTACATTGTCTTAAGAAGTTCTCTAGAAATAATTTTCATTTTCTTAATAAATCATTCATTATGAAAAACTAACCATTTCATAAGAAATTTCTTCTTTGGTTAATCTCCCCTTTAATATGATAGTCTTTTGGAATAATTTATTCTCACCCTATGTGAGTTTCAAAAATTAATATTGAGGAATATTTTTGTATATGAATGGTTATAAAATATTCATCTGATAGAAACTATTGTAATGAAATTTTATTAACTATTAATAAAAATGTTTTTGTGCATCAAAATATCAGTTTTAATAAAATCATTCACCCTTTTTCTTCACATACTGCATATTCTTGAGAATGTATTTCAGTATCTTTATCTCCGTATAATCATATTGGTAATTTCTTAGTAAGTCTTCTTGATCTTGGTGATTCTTTCCAAGGGTCTGAATCATCAATTTTTGTTTCTTTATCATATCTTCTTTGGAAATAACATTCTCAGACAATTGTTCTCTACTTTCATTGTCCCTATTTAGGCTATGTGAATCATAATTTATCATACCATTAATATCTATATTCACTTTGTTCTAGGAATCATTCTATAGATTCAGATTCTCTAAAATTTTCTTTATATTTTCATTGGTTTTGGTAAAATAATCTTTAGCTAAGTCCATATAATCATCATCTATTTTAAGATCATCAATATATTAATTCAACGAGATTATTATTATTTTTCATGACTTCCAATGGGATTCTAATTGATCATGAATGTTTTTAAGACAAAATATTTCTTAATGAGCGTCTCTGTCAAAAAATTTGTGAATTATTTTTTCAAGTTATCTTTTAGCTGAATAAATTGGAACATTTATTCAATTTTTGTTAAAATAATATTGAATCTACATGCTTACTCAAAGACTATACAATAATATCATGTCCCATGGACCAGAATAAATTAGTGCTTAAGCGATCATTCCATAGAAGAGTATCTTTAACTACTTCAACATTATTTGAATTATATGTTCTAGAAAAATCAATATAATAACTATCTGGATGAACTATCATTCTTTTGGAATAATTTTTTGTTAACAGCATTGTCCACCTTATGTTCATGTTCCCCAATATTAAGTTCCACATCATCAACCTAAAAAATATCACCACTATCATCCCTTTTATCTTATTAATGGATTTTTTTAACATCTTATTTTATAGAAATTTTTTTTCATTTATGAAGATATTTTTGTGGATGATTCTTGGGATGTTCATATTGAATTTTAGTAATAGTTTATCTAATAATATTGATACTCTTAAACCATATTGATCAGGTCATCAATTTACTGATCACCTTCTTCTTCAAGATGCTTTTAGATTTCTTCTTCTTCCACAACATGTTCTGGATGTTAAGAATCCTTCAATATGGCTTCCGCTACCAAAATCTATTCTGAATCATTATCATCATCTTTCAATAAGGGCTGAAAAATATGATATTCTGACTCTTTTTCTTTGAGATTCATCTCATTAGATTTTTTTTTGATATTTTCCTCTAGAATTATATTCATAGTTGTAACCTCAGTTGGGTAAATTCCAGAAACTAAATATCCCTATTTATTTCTTCATCTTATGTTCTCTCAATTTTTCCAATAATTTACTAGAAAATGTATTTTTATTATTTTGTTTCGGGGTGATTATTGTGATTCCGGTATTAGTCTGAGAAACTGAGGGTTTGGTTAATTGGATTTTCTTTTATTGGGTTTAGGTTTTTATGTATCTTTATTTTCCTAATTCTTAGCGTGATTATCCTTACTAAGAATATCAAATAACTAACTATTATTATCAATAAAATAAATCTTCATTCCCCTCAAGGTATCATCACTAATAAACATAATATTTAATATCTTTTCCTATAATGTGCATGTGATTTCAAAGGATACATCAAATTTTCAGATTTGATATTTCCATTTATAATGTTTGTAGCTATAAAAATAATATACTTAACTAAACTTATCATTCATTCCATAACAAGAAAATACCACAGAATGATATCACATATATTAAGTGAATCCATCCATACCTTTATCATAAATAATAATCCTTTCAACTATAAGGCATCTAATCAATGTTTAATTGATAAATGAAATATCAAAGGTTTATTCAGTACATTAAGGCCAAGAATCGCTCGAGCATTAACATTTAATAAAAAATTATTTATCAGGTAGTCTATGAGGAAAATTAGTGCCCCTTATTCATAATGAATGTCTAAAATAATTTTGGCTTTTTTAAATGACAAGGAGTATGACTTTCTGTATTATATGAACATGAACATTTCTTGTCCACGATTTTCATAGAATTGAAAATAATAATAAAATTCTATAGCAGGACCATTATAAAATGTGTTTTGATTCTTTCCAATAACAACACATTAAAATTCCAATATTTTTACATTGATTATCATTCAAATAAAGGAAATTTAATTGGAGATGAAATTATGTTCTATTAAAGTTTCCCTGAACAATTTACAATCCATGGATTCTTTGACTGACTAATACTGCATCAGATTCTGAGAGGAAATATTTAGAGACATTCGTAAGTAATGGTGAATGGAAAAATGGAATGATAAACAAGAATAATAGAAGAGGTTCAGTGTGAAAAAATTAAAGAATTGATGTTGGACATGAAAAGGGGGTTTTTTAAATAAGAATTATAGTGACTGTTATGTTTCTAAGATCATTCTGATGGTTGAGATTAACATAATATGATCTGATAGTTGAGATGGTTTCTAGAGAAGTTTTTATGGGTTCTAATCATTTTGAGTTTTAATGAAAAATAATAATTAAGGAAATTTAATCTGATAAGTTTTTCTTATAAACGTATACTGAAATAGGAACTAAAATGGATGTTATTTTGATACTATAGTTAAGGACATTCCTTCGAAAATTATCATAGTTATTTTTTAGTATTGATAATGTTCCTCCTATATAATATTCTATCCAAAAAAAATTGGGAATGAAACAATTTTCTATTCAAAAAAATTTATGATCCAATTTTTTTGGAAATATAAATATAAATGAGTAAGAACATGTACTCCCTTATGAAAAAAGAGTAACATAATGTTAAGAGATTGTTTCAACAAAAACATTTCATGGAAGATTACCTTATTTTTATCATTCCCAAAATTTGTATAATTTATTCATATATATTAAATTTTAATGGATTTTTTCAATATTCCTGAAATTTTATCTTTCATTTAGGATATCTTCTTTAAGTGTGTGATCCCTAATAAAGTAATGTCTTATGTCGATATTCCTTGAATGAGAGTGATTTACATTGTTTGTAATAGGGTAATTGGACATGTATGATAACATATTATCTATGTTATGGTAAAACAAATTCCATATCCAATGAGTGTGTGCTGTATCAAAAATAATTGAGCACAATACATTCTATCTCTTACATATTTATCATCTGTAGTGGAAATTGACACCGATTTTTGTTTCTTACATGACAAGAAACTAATGAATATTATTTGAAATGACAGGTTACATATGTGACTTTTCTATCTATTCTGTATCCACAAATGAAAGCATCAAAACAGCTGTTAATAAAATACTATTTCAATAAGAAATGAATAGTCATAAATCCTTAGTTCCCTTTAAATAGTGGAAAATTATTTTCACTTATTTTAAATTTGATTATTTTTTATAACATTTATATATTTAACATAATAATACTAAAAACATTAATGCTGGGAGACTAGCTGCTATGTATAATAAACATCTTATCATACCTCTAAAAGATGATTGATCTACTAATTTCCCAGCTTCGTCAACATCGAGAGTATTTGAGTTGTAATTGGAGTACTTATCCTTTTAGTGTTGTCATATACATACTTCTTAATAATATATTTTATAGACTTATATTGATACATGAATGATCCTTTTGTTTTATGATAAATTTGAATGTAAATAAAAATGTTTACTCACCTATAACACTCATTTCAAATTCAGATTTCATAAGATATGATAATAAATTAGTTAAGGATTTCTGAGTGGACCCAAATAATATGTGATCAACATAAATTTTAACAATCAACACATTTTTCTGATATTTACTTATTAAAATGGATGGATCATTAGTTCCTTTAAAATATTTATTTGGTAACAAAAATCATGTATGTATGTTATACCAGGATTTATGGGCTTGTCTATGTCCATATAAAGCTTTGGTATGATTGTAAACATGTTCATGATTTTTTGTGTCTTTATAACCATGATGTATTTCAATATAAACATCCTCTTGAATATATCCTGTATAAAAAAGAACACATCAGGGGAAGTTAAAAATGTTTTAAATTGTATAATGTTTCAAAGTGAAGTAGAATATTGATTTATTGAATTCTATCTATAAGAGATTATATTTATTCATATTGTATCCAGTAATGTTGATTATATCCTTTAAAAACTATTCATGATTTCTTCCATACAATATTTCCATTTTTATCACATTTATTTCTAAATAAACATTTTAATCCAATTACAAATGTTTCGTTTGATTTTTTAACCAATTTATATACATTTTTTCTTTGAATTCATTTCACCCATCACACATAGCTTTCATCTAATCATTATCTCCAAAAGTTGCATCATTGTTTTTTAATATAATTGGAAATGAAATTATACATTCCCTACTTCATTTGTTAATGAAATTCTTGACCTTATAGGTTGATTTAAATAACCAATGAGTCCATCATTGGAAATATTCTTATGAAAAGAAATATTTGGGTTACATAAAACATGTTCATCAATATAAGGTAAAAATATTATTTGGAAAACACATCAAAAACATTTTTTTGAGTATTTTCCTTATTTGATCAGTCTCCCATCAAAGGCCAATAATAAATTTTTTAAAACACATCCTAAGGTGTAGGTTGAGGTTGATTAAATAAAAAATGTCCAGTTTCATCAAATTTAACATGTATTGTATCGTCTACAGTACATGAATGATTCTTAAAAACTCTATATCTTTTAAATGAAATGTAAGAACCAAAGAAAATTACTTAAATGGGTTTTGGTATGAAGAAATGTAAGTTATCTTTAGTATTCAAGATGAATATATTTCATCCAAATACATTGAAGTAAGAAAGATTAGTTTTTTAGCCATCCCACAATTCATAAGGTGTCTTTATTAAGAAAAGGTATGACAAAAACAAGATATACTGTATTGCGAGTAGTACTAATAGCTTCAGCCCAAATGTTTTTAACTACAATATATTCACTCAACATGGTTCTTATTATTTATTGATGGATACCATTTCTTCATTCAATAAAACAATTCTATTGAATATTTATTATGAAAATGATGTTATATTTAATTCATTTCATACTAAAAAATGATTCAAATTCTCCCCCATGATCACTATAAATAGTTATCAATGGAAGGGTTTTCTCTTTATAAAAATTGGATGAAAAATATTTAAAATAATGAAAAGAATATGATTTATTTTCTACATTAAACATATGTAAATCTAGTGTAATCATCATCTAAAAAATATATTATTTGATTCAAATACTTCCAGTTTGTGTTGGACCAAAAAGGTCCATATGCACTAGCAGTAGTTAATCTGATGTTGATACATCACTAATTGATTTTTATCTGATCATATAAAGCATTCTATATAGACTAGGATCACAAATATTTGAACACTGAAATATAAGCTTTGGTAGATCTTTATGAAGTATTTTATTTGAGGGTTTTCATAGGTTTTTAAGGTAACATTGACCAAATATATTAATCCATAACAATGATTGATCTACCATTTCACTAAGTAAAGGAATGTCATGGATCCTAATGTCTTGTATGTCACATTTATAAACATTCTCATGAATGTGGAATGATAGAATAAACACTTCCTTGGATTTGTATTCTAGGAATTGGTCATTCCAAAAATTTACAAGGTAACTTACATCCATCCATCCAATAGACCGAAGGCCTTTATTTTTTATTGATTTTCATAATCCAACATTCAAGGGGTGAGGTGGAACCCTTACAAGTCCAGTAGGCATAAGAATTACATGTCATGTTGGCCTTAGGGAAATTCATTGCCTGTGGACTTCAAACATAACATACAACCCAAACTAACTATTTGGAACTACTCTTACCCAACATCTTTATCGTGAAATCAGCTCTCCAACTTCATATGGATATTCATCTAGGTTATCCTCTGCATGCACAAAATTTTCTCGATGGACGGTTCTATACTGTCATTCTTGCAATCTGTGTAGCTTTTATAGTGGTGAAAGCTCTTTTCTCATCCTCCTTATAGATCTTGTTCTTTATCATTTTTCTGGTTTTCATCTGCACTTAAGGTATCCCCAAGGCCTTGAGGTGGCCCAAATTCCTTATTGTCCCAAAGGCTTGGTTGGATCGAAGGCCTTAATGGACTCGGGGACCAAATCGCTGGCCTCAAGGCCCAAACAGGGGAAAATTCCGGGCTGCTATAATTCCAAATAGTGACTGCTTTTGTCCCACTATAGTATGTAGAGTTCCCCCTACAGTACCTTCTATATTGATACAATAGTACCTACTACAGTACTTGCTATAGTACAACTACAGTAACCCAAAAATTGTGCCTCTGCTTGGATTTGATCCTGGGTTGCCGAGATGCACATAAGAGTCCTCACCAACCGGGATGAGGCTCATATGAAAGGTAACTTGCATCACATATGTGTTTTATTCATATAAATTTGTCTTTAAGACCATTAAAAAATGTAACATGTGAAATTAAAAATTTTCCTAGAAGAATAATACAAACTATACAAAAATCTATCATTGATAATTATTTTTAAAAGATACATTTCCACATTTAATCTTAATAATAATTCGAGACGCATTTTTTTAGTAGTCATGTGTTTGGAAAATCCATTATCCATGTACTATGTATTTTTTATGGTATTTCCATTGTTATCCTGAAAATAAAACAGTTAATCATTCATAATCCAAACATTCTTGGGTCAAAAAATGATTAAAAGTACAATGATTATTTCATAGAAAAATGGGATTCGTGGAAACCTATAGATTGGGTTTTATTTAAAGAACATTTTTCTCAAAATTTCCACAACATTGACAATTATTTCACAAAAGATCTCTTTTTGGAACAAAATATTTCTTTCTAAAAATAAGTTGTGAATGAGAATAACCAAATCTAGAACAATTTCTAAGAGGACTAAGCTGTCAATACATTTTTTGAAAAATAACTATTGTATTTGTGATGATTTATAAATGTTCCATTATGGAAAATAGTTCATATTTTAATCATATCCCTAAATTCATATCCTCATAGTCAGTAGTCAAAATAATTGATATAGACTATGAAACATTTTTCTCAGAAATAAATTTTTCAATATCCATTGAAATATTATACTTTTTAGAATATACTTCATTATGGTTTTTGGAAATTTTTTTAAAATCATAGGTTTTTTTATTAATATATTGTGAATGATATGATACTTTTATTAAAAAAATTATATTTTAGAATTCGAATTTTTATATTTTTTTTAATCATACAATTTTTGTTATCAAGTAACATAAAAAGACTAGATACATCTTCAAATGAAGGTAAATTATTATTTTCTGATGTGGGTGATTATTTATTTGATGATTTAAAATATTCTTCATTAGGAAAATTACATTTAAATAAATAATTGTTAGATAATTTAATGTATTTTCCTTAGCTATGAGACATTTATTTTTAATAAGTATTATGGATGTAATACATATATTCTTTTGTCCAAAAGAATCAATATTAGATGATTCATCAGAATAATACCTACCTATATCACTCTTGGTGTCATTATATTTTAGTATATTCAAAAACATAAAATTGAGTTTCTTCATCTTATTTCTCACAGAATGCATATCATTTCATTCATTCCATTTGAGCATAGTATTCTCTAGTCTGATATGACCTTACCTCTTTAATTAATAATGAGTCACTTCAAAATTATTTTTATCCTTTGTTTATTTCATCTTATATCAATATTAGAAGGCATTATTTCACATAACCTTATTTTTTATTCATGAAATATTGGAATGTTCATTCTCAGAATAATCACTATCACATGATTTGTATATAACAATAGATTTCATGGAATTTGATATAGTAACTCATTTAGGAAACTTGAATATCACATGATATGATGTATTAATGAAGGGAACCCTTCCATTACCATTATTTTTATTATTTATGTTTTCATAACTCTTCATTATAGTTTCAGGTTGCGGAAGAGTTCCAAATAACTCATCAAGAGTGATGTTTGAAACTTTCAAATTTTTAGAAATATCAATTCTTTTTTTACCCATTCATTGGTCATAATATCTATTAGATTATCAACAATAATATTATAGTCATGTACTTTATAACTTATATACTGATGTATGTTAAAATTAGTCATAAAAAATTGTTGAAAATTACATACAGGTCCTCCACAAGGAAACATAAAACTATGATATTCAACTCTATAAATAGCTTCTCTTATTTCAATGACAATGTATCTGCCAATATTAGTTACTTCTATCTTCATCCAGATTCTATTAGTATCTTCACATGATGAATTATGGATACAGATGTTCCTAGTTAAAGGACATAGTAATGTATTACATACCATAATATTATGTTGATAGTCTTAAATTTCATCATTGGTGAATTTTTTGATTTCCCTATCTGGATTCATGTAGTCTCCAGTTAAACTAAGAAATTTATCCACTCTAATATTTATAATAAAATTCATCATCCTATATCAGTAGTATTCATAGTCTTTTCCATCAACAATTGGAGGTCTGTTGAAATTTATATTATCTATTGATCCAACATTACTTCTTGTCATTCTATTTTAAAACCCAAAATATCATTTCTACAAAACAGGATAGTAAAAAAAATCAAAAAAGAAAATTATTATGATTAAAATGGAAAAAGTAAAGTTAATAATGAAAAGTTGAGCACGAAAACATATTTTCATGTATAAGTTTATAATAAACTTTCTCTAATACAAATTGTATAATCAAAATGTATATTTATATTTATAAATTAATGATGGGGTGAAATGTAGGTTTACCAAAAGTTCATTTTTATAAATAAAAAAATATTTAAAAAATATAAATATGTTTCATATGATATAGAAACATAAGATATAGACTCCTAGGGAAATATTATACATTAGAGCATATATGAACTTATTTATATCGGACTATACATGAATAAGAAAATTTATGAAAGCTAAACATTAAAACATTTACAAATTGATGTGAAAATAGAAGTTGTAACAAGAATATGAAAAGTATAATAAATATTTTAACCCAATGATAAGTGTATCCAACAAATTTTGATAAAGGTCCCTTGATTTATACTTTCAGGAAGGTCTGTAATTCCAAAACTAGGGTAATGCCTCAATATAAAGATCATAATATTTCTGGTTACCTGTTCTAGTCCTCTAAATCTATATTGATTGACACATATGTCTTCTTATCATCATAAGCCCTCGATTGTACAAAAATTATCTGAATTTCACTAAACATGTTGAACAAGATGTTCTCATCTCGAAATATATGTTCAGAGTGTTCTCATATGGAAGGTTGAGGTGAGCATTACCAGATTCAACATAGTGCTCTAAGAAATCTAATATTTATTTTTAGCTCAGCGAAAAAACATTACATTTATCTTTATGTGACTCGTTCAAATGGTTGGGTATTTATAGGAAAAAATCCCAACTGTAATATCCTCCTCCTAGGGTCATAATTTATACAATAAAAGTAAAGGATCCTCATTAGGTTTCACTTATCCAAAGGTTAGTTAATAATATATTTCAACAACATCATTTCAAGTACGAAAAATAGGATATACTATCAAGTGTATGAAATAATAATATTTAACAAAACCATTCATATGTTTAATAATATTAATAATAACATGACCTGTTAAATTAGGAACAATAATTTATATATGAAATTAATCTTTACCAAAAATGAATAATTATATTCTAATGATAATGAGAAATCAAAGTCTAAATTTATATTTAATTTTTTGAATATATATAGAAATAGAGTCTTAAATTCTGAGTAATCAGATTTTCTAAATCGATGAAATTAAAATATAAATATCGATGAAATCCCAATCCATATTTAAATGAAATTGGTGTCTAGATTTTTATGAATTTAGGGAATATATTTTGATGAAATCGATGTCTAGATTTGTATTAAAATAGAATCTTGATTTTTTTAAAATACAAAATCAAACTTCAATGTGAATTGGAGTTATATAACAATGAGAATCAGATTCGAAAAACATGGAGAACTGGATTATAAAGAACTATATGTTTCTTACATTTAGATATGGATCTGATTAATCTTACAGAAATTTGGTCTGGAGGAAAATATAATTATGCTTAAATAAAGAAGCATAAGCATAACATATAAACAACCTAATAAATATTTATCATATAAATTTTGTTAAAGAAGGGAAATAATATTAAAGGGAAAAACTATTTTTCATATTCAAAACATAAGGAATAAAAATTTCATAAGGGACATATTGACTTAATAATTACCTCCATGATACAAATTATTGGATAATTCTATCAACCATCTGAATACATATTATTGGGAGTTCTGATCTCTCCATCCAAGGATCTCCTCAAGTGATTTCCTTACCCATCAATTAAGGTGTGAAATCTTCCCTCCTATGGATACACCTCCTGGATTCCACTACATTAGAGTTCTTGATCCATACATACTATCTACACAAGACAATAACTCTATTCCAGTCTATACAAGATATTAAACTCATTCCCTAATATTTCTCAAGAAGACATCTTCATCCATATAGATATGCAGTATAACATGTGATAGAGCCCAAAAGCACAACTAATTCAAATGTGTGAGATTCTTAAGGTAATATTACATGTAATAATTAGTCCTATAGAATCATTATCTATTGATTGACATGTTATTAATTAGGTTCTACACCTTACGATGTCTCACATGAGATTCCCTCAAAGAGGAGAAATACTGGTGACTAACGTTCCCAGTATAGGGACATTCCATGGGAAACCCATCGAGACTACTCTCATAAATGATGGTTACTTCCCTATAAGGATTAAAGATGAAATTCACAATATAAGTAGTGTAATTAATATGGATCAAAATGATATGAAATCTATACTACGTTCTATGATCATGACTTATCACTATATGGGATACATGGACTATTCAGCGAGATCAAAGGAGGAATCTAGGGAAGGAAGAACTGACACCCCATCATCTCATTTTGATAGAGCAGTATACATAACCATTATAAGAGAATAAATATAACTACTTTTGAAATTGGGAATCGAGATAAAATATTCTAATAGAATAAGAATCACATGTCAACATGTTGGTTGTGTCCCCATAAAAAATATCAGAAACAAAAATGGTGAACTCAAAGTGAAAAAATTCTCCTTGACATCGGGAATAGTAGCATTTGAGAAATCATCATATTTTTATTTTTCTGGATCTAGATAAATGGTAATAAATCTCAACATAAAAACAGTAGACTTACCTTGAATTCACAAGATATTTGTGTAGAAATCATTGGACAATCTCTGTTTTTGACATCTTCAGTGATGATCCTTCACTACTTTATAAAACTAGATGATTATGAGGAATTGTAATATTATTTCTTTTTACATGTACTAATGGATTAATCAACCATCCATATTTGATATTAGCTTCAGGGAATCATACACACAACACCAATAGGTGTGGGGGATGGAGAGATGTTGATGTTACAATCTCACCCAATCACTCTACCTCCATGATTTTTACTATGACTTCACCTATAAAAAACCCACTGCAAATCTCTCCTTTTAAAATCATCTCTATAAGAATGTGAAACACTTTAATACAACAATTATAAAAGGCTGTGGTAATTATAACAAGATATATTGATTTCCATGTCTATGAGGAATATGCACCTTGATGGAATCACCAACCCCAAGGGCCATGTATAGAGAAACAACTCCCCATTTCGACGGAAAACTAAATTGGGAGTCGCTCCATGGATGGGTCATATGAATCACTCGCCTGTGATGAGGTGGTGGGGTATTCCTATGTCACCTTTTCCCTTTTATATTCTAGATTTAATATGGAGTTCTCTCTCCAATCCCCATTAGTGCTAGTAATGATCAGTCCCCCATGTCAAAGAACATGTGGAAAATACCACTTCTCCTCTGTCCCTAGTATGAACCACCAAACATCAATGTTGAGGAAAATACCAATAAAATCATTAAAAAGGGGTATCATCTTCTAGGGATTATGTGGCTCCTCGAACTAATGGTGTGTCCATCTATGTCCCTACAATCCTTGTAATATTAAAATGGGGATCCATCTTTTCGCGATTGGGAATGAGACCCCAATCACCTCATAGGTTTGTTTGGTTAAATCAATAAATCAGCAACACTATCAAAATCCATTATTTTCCAACCCAAAATTATGTTATTCATTGTATAGGTCCTCAACACACCTCCTTTAACGATTCATTATGTCCTCCCCTAGTATTCAACTACCAGAATATAGGTCTTCTATGTACTCCTACTACTTTACACAGCGGTACTTTCTATGTCTACTTCTATTAATATGAAGGTCTCCACATTATTGGACCCATAACGATTTGACTACTCCCTATACCAAATATGTACACTTACATAAGGAAAAATCAGCAAACATAATAAAAGAAAATAAATACATAAGTCAAAATCATTTGAAACAAAAATTCATCATCAACAATGTCAATCATTTGGTTTCCAAGGATATAGACAACTCAATGAAGGTATATCCACCTCAACTGCCAATGTCTTGGGAATGGTCTCGAAATGTTAATTTTTTCACCCCAAAAGCTGAAATCCATAGGATCATCGGATCCCCCCTATAGGTACATGAAGGTGAAGGGTGTTCTATCTCCATTCAAGGGGGTTACAATGAAACCATCTCCATTATTGTTAGTCTACCTATCTACATCTTTCCATGATAAAAGATAACTATTCTTGTCTATGAAGACAATTTAAGATACCAAGAACAATGATTAGAATATTATTGAGACAATTATGAGAATATATTCTATTACTATGTCATATAGGGAAATGATGTTGTGGTAGGTACCTCCCCCAAGTGTCACACCATTATGTAGAGAGCAGATAAATTGTGTTGTGGATACTCTCCCATCTAGCCAGCTAGTAAACTAATCCATGTTGAATTCAACACCTATATATCGGCCATAACCTATTTTATTATGGGTCGATAGATTATATGGATATAATAAAAAGTTAATATGTGAGGTTCTAGCTTCCTAGTAGTTTTCCTTGGGGTTCTAGTAGCCTTTAATGTCAAACATCGACATCTCAGAGTCTCTCCCTAAGTGACAGGTTTTGTGTTTCCCCAATACCTTATGGGATATGTTTTTCTAGTTTTATAACTATATGTTGGTTTATTAAGGATCATAGTTTAACATCAATGATATAAATAATTATATCCAAAAGAATGAGTTAGATGTTCTCCCCAGGGATCACTTTTATGTGTCTTTTTTCTATTATTAGACACTCCAACAACATTGATACTAGAGACTCATAGGGTTTCCATGGAAAAATAGAATAGGAATATCTACATTTAAAGATTAGGGTCTAAATATTTCATGATAAACTCCACCTTAATTTTATCCAGTGACATCCTTATATTCCTACAAATGATCACAATTATATTCATTGTACAATAATGTTAAACATATTTTTTCTCGAGATACATGGGGTCATTGGAGTCTATGTAGAATTTTACATAGAATATATATCTAGTGGGGTGGTGTGGTACTAGATAGACCCTCATATTGGTGTCCTCATCTACCTATAACTGTATGTAATTGGCCTTGTAGATCATGCTCATGAAGTAGTATTGCATTTGGACCATCATAAAAATTAAAAATCAAGTCAAGTCCCCTGATCCTTTTTTTGACATAGATAATGGTTGATCCCATGGTTATCACCTGGCTCCAACATGTAGAAGTGTAGATAATTATTAGCTATAAGGTCATAGCATATCACCACCTAGATTATAGAAATTCTCCATAAGAGCATACTCTTTCTCCGGTGGTGTGTAATGTCCTACATTTACAATTTTCACATTATGGATCAGTTACCCCATCCATCTATATAAATAAACATATGGATTTTAGGGCTGGAAAATGAGATATGACTCACTGAACTAGTCATATAATCATGATTATCCCCCTTGTGAATGAGATCATACCCCTAAACATGTCGTTCTGACATCTTACTGATCTTATGATTTTGTAAAAACAATATTGGTGAGGAATACTCATCAATATTGGGATACTCTAATGGATGATCTCATATCTTCTCTCACTGATCACCTTGTGGCCATATAAAATGGATTAGTGGTAATCCATCTAGATGGAAAGATATACCCAGCATAGATGGATGAAATGCAAGAACCCATGGTTTTTGTGTGCCCGACATTGAATTGTTTAATGGGAAGGGTGATCCATTGAATAACATGGCCCACATCATATCTAGGTCTAAACACAGTTTTGGGTACCCCATTGTAGAATGAGGCCACCACGATCTAGGCCTTAATCTATACACTAGGAGGACCATTATTCATCTTGTACATCCAACTACTTGTTGAGTCAATTAATAGCTAGAAATACCTCCATATAGTGGTACATTACAATTTAATACCTACCACCAGCATTTATTGAATT
Source organism: Viscum album (assembly GCA_963277665.1). Classification (NCBI taxonomy): domain Eukaryota; kingdom Viridiplantae; phylum Streptophyta; class Magnoliopsida; order Santalales; family Viscaceae; genus Viscum; species Viscum album. The sequence continues at coordinate 1,066,039,267 of OY728140.1, forward strand.
TATATACACTTAAAGTGAATAGAATCATTAGATGAGATAGACCCTTTTATTTTCACCCAATTGAAAATCCACACATATTCACTCTGCATTCCACTGAATCTAGATCATTATATATCGATATGTGTGTGGAATATTAAAACATAGTTTGTCCTTACCCACAACATTTAAAACATCCTTGTTAGGATAATTTTTTTATAAGGCCCAATTGATAGTGGAATCATGTAGTAGGACAATGATTTATTAATTCTTACTCTTCAATCTCCTTCGAGTTGACCTTATAATGTGTAGACCTCCTAAACATTATAGGTTAAGAGCATCGAGTTGTTATATTTTTTGACCCATCTACTTGAATAACCACTCTATGTGAATCAACCAAACCATGATTAGTCTCACCCTACTCCAAACTGCCAGGCTCTGCCTCACCAAGAGTATCCATCACCAAGATGGGATAGTGTGTTAATATAACTTTTTCAATACCTAGATCATATATTACACTATCCAGGAATCTGAAATTAGACATATTCCATCAAGGATAAAAAATTATCAAGTAATTTCATATGTCCTCTAAAAATAAAATTATAATGCATCTATATTATAAGAGACCCTAATAAGATGAATTCATTGATACCAATTACCATTTCACATAACCTAGGATACTAAAACTTAACACCAGTGAATTAGATGTGATTAATGATTTTCTATTAAACCAAGTGAATAATGGGTAAGTCAAATTGGGTAATTTCCCAATGAAGGTAACTCATATCGTTGATGAGTCCAGAAGTTATTGGGGTGGCTCTGATGAATTGAAAGTAGCTTACAACTATTGAACCCAAACTTTTTATTATCATTTGGTTCACATTGCATTATCATGGACCCACAATGTCATATTTTCCATCTTATTAAAGTCACACCCTCAAATAGTAGATGTAAAATATCGAAATTCTGTATACGTATCTACATAGAAGCCTTTCAAATAGTTGACATTTTTTTGACCATGATACATATTGAATCATGGTCCCATAGAAATTCTGAATCCATCATTAATTCATATATATCTCATTAATTTAGAGTTTGGAATCACATCTAGTGTCTACCCATAATTATAAGAGACCTTTGGTAATGAGATATAGTATCCCATTGTAGATTATATTGATTTAGTTGACCAATTAAATCTCCCCAACTAATTGGAATATAAGTAAACCCCCCGGTATCCCCCTAACACTATCATCAAACAAAATTTTAATGGAATGAGAATCATTTTAATACTCTGGTAGACACATCAAACTGAAATGTTCTTGCTATAGATGTTGAAAGTCCAGTTTTACATTCATTATTGTAGGTATTGTTCTCCCAACCTTTTTATTTAGATAAACCACAAAATAGTACTATGTTAACTGATAGAGATGATCAACCATTATCGTATTGCGACCGTCTGAAATACAGTGATGGGTAAGACTCATTCATACAACATTAACCTGATAGAGGTTCTACATGATTTAGCTATATATTATGATGATATTTTTAATAGTTTTGGGAGATCAACAGCACATGTAGTGGCATTTATCATGCTTAATGAAAAAGTGAATCCCTCTCATTGAAAAAATAACAAATTAATATTGGAAGTATAAAAAATTTAAGCACCTCACCATAAATTTTCTATGCATATTGATACATGAGTCCCTCATCTAGTTAAATAACACTCATGAAAACCCTCTATATTACTTGATTTCTCCCTTACATTATGAAGTAGAGGTACCTACCACATATTCGTACTATACAGAGGCAGTTAATAAAGTTAAATTTAATGCCATTTATGTTGCTTCTAGTGATGATGATGGGTACTTAGACATGAAAATATCTACATATATTATAAAATATGATAGTTTAGTGATGTGACGATCCATAACAAAGTATTAAATGGAATTTTTGGGATTAATCTCTTTCTAATCTAGATGCACCACAAGCTTGAACAGATCTAGGGAGATATAAATCTTATTGATATGAACATTCAGTTATATGATAGGGTCGAGAAAATATCATGTGGATGGATTTAGAAAAATACCCAGTTTGGCAGATTGATTTCGAGAGATGAACTTTTATTTTTAAAAGATTACACTTACAAAATGCTACTAGATAGGCCTTGGAATCATATGCTTGGATAATACCCCTCCTCATATCATTAGTGCCTTAATAAATCACTCAGTAGTTGAGTAGGGGTATTCTAGAGTGACACATCTGGAATAGACTTTTGTGAAGCCCAATATCATAATCCAAATTATTAAATGTAGAAGGGGAATAATTCTTAGAACAATGAAGTTTAGCTCACAATAACCATGTAAAATATGTGGTTAGACATGGATGAAACAATCATTCTTCAGATTATACGGATGGAGCCAAAAAAACATGATCTGGATATTGATTTTATATTTCTATGAAAGGGGTAATGAAATTCCTAAAAAGAAATAACTTCTATAGATTACCTCATACCCTTATGAAAGACTATCCCAGGTAATAACAGACCACCCACTTCTGTTTGGTACAAACATGTTCACCCCATGACCACAAATTCATGACACATTAATATGTTCAGCTGATTGGTGTCGATTCATTGGAGTCAGACCCATCACCACTTCATTCAAATTAAGAAATAGACCCCACAATCAAATATCCAAAAAGAGGTTTCACAACATCTTATTTCTCTATGGTTTCAACAGAGAAGAATCCCCTCATTAGAGATTTAGTATCCTATGAAATAGGCACCAGGGATGCCCCATAATTAATTAACTAGGATGAACCTCCTCCCACCAATTCTCATACCAAAGATGATAAAGAATATTTTGATGATGCACCACCATCATTTGATATGGTTCATCCACCATCATTGAGGAGTTTTTTCTGGTAAACAATAGTACAGAAGAATATCCATGTTTAATTCTGATATACCTAACTTCACCCACAAGAGGAGAACCAATAAAATTTGTCCATAATAAAGCAGTGTCACAATTTCATAGACTAGATGTAACATGCTTGATAAATAAATAATATGACATTTTCATATTTGTTAATATTTTTGAATAAAATTTTTATATCACTTTAAAGGGGATGCTACGTTCGATGGCTTACCCAGTACGCAATAATGAGTTTCTTTGAAATCATAGGTTTCACACTAGTAATATAATAATATTATTTTAAATGGTAGTTAAAGGCTAGCTGTTGTAATGGCGGTAATGAATATAACTAACTACAAAATGATTATATATGGTTGTTAAATATTTTTTCATTTATCCAATAAAATTTAGAGGTGGAATTTAAGAAATTAATTCGATTTTATGCATAAATATTCTATTATTCATTAAAAGGATGATTAACTGACTTTTGATGGAGAACCCTTTTTAAAAGTAAATTTTTTCAATTTTATATGTTATATTTTACAACATAAAATCTTTCTTTATAATCATCATATAAAAATTTACTTTGTGTAAATTTTTGTTATTTTTTCGATAAAGTTTATTTTTAATGAATATTGAAAAATGTTGTATTTTAATTCAAAACCTCCTTTTAATGTAATTTATTTATATGGTTATATTATATTTTTAAATGGGTTTAAAGTTTAGTTGAAATATATTCCAATGGTGGTCACTTGAATTAATTTCACATTGAAAATGAAAATGAATAAGTGTCAATCTTTTGATTGATATTGTTTCATAAAAACACACTATTTGTTTTGACAGTGGGAATTAATTATAAATTTAATTAATGAAACTTATATGTTTCTAATTTGGAAAATGGACATAATTTTTTAATTTGTAATATCATATTTACATTGGATAAATTTTTGGTATTTTTCTGACAAATGTTCATTTTTAATGAATAGTGAAAAATACTGCATTTTAATTCAAAACTGTTTTTTCATCTAATTTAATTTTATAGATATATGGTTCTTTTAATTGTTTTTAAAGTGTAATTGAATTAATTTTTTATCACTTAATACAATTTTGTTCATTGTATGTTATTTCAATTTTCAATTGGATGTAAAAACAAGTAAATATTTGGATAAATATTTACTTCTTAAAAACTCATTTTTAGTTGTGACAACGATAATTATTTTTCAATTAATTACAGTAATTTCTGTGTTTATAATTTGGTAAAATAGATTCCATATTTGGAATAAGAAGTTCCATATTATGTAATTAAATTTCTTTTGTTTTTGGACATTATGAATATTAATGACGGTAATTATCCTTAATTACTGTGATTAATTAGTAATCGGGTAGTTAAGGGTAAAACAATTATATCGTAATAATATAAAATGACACCAACATGTGTCCAAATACTCTTTTTTGAGTCATGTCCGACCATGGAAAGATTTTTACCAAACTTGAGGGACCAAGGAGTCACATGGGTGTAATAGTGACACTTATGACAGTATTTTTTTAAAAGAAGAGAAATATAACAATAGTTTGTATATCCTAAGTAAAAAAAATTTAATATTTTTTACATAAATGATCTCTTAGAGTATAAATATTAATTGATAAGATAAAATTATTTCCTACACCATTATATATTTTTTATAATCTTTAGACATTAAATACAAAAATTTATTTGTGACACCATGATAATGCAGTGATTACCACATTAATGAACGATTTAAATAAAATAAAAAGATAAGGTAAAATCTAAGACATACACATGTAGAAAACCTATGGGATGGGTGGATTTAGAACCCTTATCACCTTATACTCATAATATATCATTGTGTAACCTTTGAATTCTGAAAATCAGTTTAAAATAAAGTAACATTTCAAGAATTTCCAAAAGTGACCCTCCTCCCTCTTATAAAAGGCCCCTCCTATACCCCCATACCCACACCTCTCAAGCCCTTGGACCATCCAAACTCTGCTAATATTATCTCTACACATCACTCTGTTACTCCTAGAATCCTCACAATGGGAAGAAGTCTTCCCAAGTAAGCCTTTAGCTCAAATCAAAAATAGTTACCCGATTTAGAGGTAATGCCTTCTCTCGAGTTTCTTTATTTTACTTTCCTTCTTCACTCACCAATATATTATTATTATTTTATCCCATAAAAACACAAATATACTCAATATAATAGAATTTTATTATGATAATGATTATACATAAACTTAAAAACAACTCCGTCTAATGGTTAATGAATATACTGTTTCCGTGGGTGGTGAATTGCTGCCTCACGAAATGATGATTGTTCAATATTCTTTTAACATATTTCATGGTGGCCATTATTATGTCACCATATTTATATATGATATATATGGAACTTATATTTTCTATATAAATCAGAATTTTATTTTTAAATCACATCTTTTTGCTTTTCATGTTGTAGAACTGTGATAATTTCATCTCAAGAAGTGTGGACTACCTCCCCCTCAAATGATGTGATCATTTCATAAAAAACAAGAAATTTATAAAGAATGTAATTAATGAACTTATTTTACCAATATAACATATATATTATACTGGAATTATAATATATATATGTCTCATTTAGTATTAATTTCTTTAATATGACAATTAAATTAAAGTTGCGTTCATGCGTACATACGACCTACCATCTCCATGAACGATGCATTTCATTTTTTATTTTCAAATGATATGGAATAGTATAAAATAAATATATGCTAGATATATATGATATTTAAATCATTAACACCATTCTATAGATGATTTACTTATAACTACATAGGCAATTCTTTCCAAACAAGGTCATTTTTGACTCATGTATCGAACATCGAAAAAACATATGATATGAACTCACATAATTAACTAATTTTTATAACCTGATAATATGTGATAGTTATTGAATAGTAAATGTTAAAGGAATTCCTTAATAAATTTTAAATTGACCTACGTTTATTATTCAGGAATATAAATAAACTAACAAGACAATTCGGAATTGAGGTAAGGGGATTTCTTATCTCACTTTTAATTCTGTGATATTTCCATTGTTCGCCAAATATTTATTGCATGTGGTGTATTGTGTAAATCCATTTGATATATATTATAATTAATCTACTTATATTCATGGTATTATGTGATTTATATGTTGTTTATTTTTTTTTCATACGACTTGATTGAATACAATGAGTTAAGGGGTTTTTATCTCACTTTTTATTCATGTGAGATTCATGCTACATTTTCAACTATTTTTTTTACTGTGGTGTATGAACTGCCCATGATTGTATTATTTGTGTAATATAATTTAATTTATGGGTATTTGAAAATTAATTGTATGGCCCTTCTTTCATGGGGTGTATGTTTTGTAAGTTACCCAAATCGGTAAAGAAACCTTTCACCGTCTTCTTTTTAAAAGACTTATTTTTGTTATGTCATTTAATTTACATATTCATATGTTGGGATATGTTATTATATATCCATATTGATGTCAATTTTATTTCCATGTGATGATATACCCTTTTTATCTCTCATAAACACATTTTCTGAATTTTAAAGTGATGTCGTTAGGCTGTCGAATATTTGTAAGGGAACTTCGTAACCCAATTTAAATTCTTGGGGTTAAACATCAACTTCTTGATTATGTCATACTATGAATATGTGTGGATGACCTATGATTGTTTTACACTTAATATCCACATATATATAGTTTATTTATATTTTTCACACAGAATTATGTAATTGATTTATCCTTATTCTAAGGATACCATCTTTGTATGGGACATCGTCTTAATCTCCTTTCATTGAGGAATATTTTGATTTCTACACGAATTTATTTTATATGGTTTGTTAATACCTTTTGAATTTTAATTTAATTAAAAATAAATCTTTTTAAACAAAGCGTTTAACTAAATGACAAAATGAATGTTTTTGTATTAGGTATGCAGTGACAATGACTTCTCTACCAACATGACCATTATTTGAGTTTCTGCTTCCTCTACAAGCCACACGTTTTTTAAATGAAAAATAAATACCATGTTTTACTTTTCTTTTATATTGGTAATAAAAATGGTTCTAATAATGTTTTGACTATATCAATGTGTTTTATTGATATCTTGTGATTGAAATGTGGAAATGTTATGTTTCCATTATGCATGTTTTATGTGATACGGTTATGTTATGGTTTTTGGGAATTTTTTATGAAGCCTGGTGGCTCTGTGATAATATAAGTGTGTATGAGCCCGAGATATCTTTCTTATGAATTAGGTAACGCAAAGGAGTTTAACTCTAAGGTTTCTTCAAAAAGATTTAGGATATATAATGTACTAGGTATTCCAAACGTAACCATGAGGGTTAATCCGTACGAACGAATGTTATGAATGCATCAAGTTACCTTTATGTCTTATTATTTCTATTAGTTGTTCATAAATCTAACGATTTGATGAGGTATGTCAAATTTTTTATGTTTTATGAGTAAAGTATGATTTCACTGATTCTTATGTATACATGGAATAATGTTTTCTTTCCATATTTTTATATCACTTACTGAGATTTTTATGCTCATCCATATTTTTTGAATTGTGTTCCACAATACATAAAGTGGAATAGGGTCAAAGATGGTATCATAGAAATGTCATGCTATCTAAAACCTGGAACTAGACATGTTTGTTTGTGAGAGTTTTTATTTTGTGAAAAAATGGAAATTTAGTAGATGTGTCTACTTTGTAATCATGGAGATGTAATAGTTATGTCGTAATTCTCTAAAACTCTCAACCTAAAAATATCCTCAATGTGAATTATTCATTTAATTCAATATTATGTTATGTTTTAAGGTTGGGTCCTTATAGTTTGTATCAGATATCGGTTTAGATAACTTTAGAGGATATGGTATTCTTTTAGAATAAGTGACACTACCATAATAGTTAGGATTTCAGAAAGATTCATACTTTTTTAGATAAAATTAATGAGTTTAAGATTACATGAATAATTATATCATAGTATTATATGATGAGTTTAATGATATACTCACACTGGCATTTTTATTTTTAGTAAATTGTTGGATCTAGAAGGTACACAAGTAACAATGGATGTGAAGAAAACTCTAATGGTTTTCTGAAAGAGCAGCTGAATGATATGGGAGCTACAATGAGAACCTTTGTGGTTATTCTCAACCATCTATCTGGAGTCATGATTGACAACATGATCCTTAGTGATTTTTATAAGGCATAAAATATGAAAGAAACAACTCCCTACGGATGTTCGGGTAATAATCATAAAGGTAAGTGTGTTCAAAAACCGTTGTGTCAAAGATGTGGAAAACAACACCTACGAAAATGTTTCAAAGGGGGAGAATGATGCTATATATGTGGAAATGAAGGTCATAAAGAAATAACCTACCATGGAAAAAGGATGAATCTAGTTGACTCTAGGAAATGGAATGAAGTTCTTTCTGAAGGATCAATTGAATGTTTTAAATGTGGTTTGCATGGTCATTATGCAAACACATTTCCTACAAAGAAGTTTTGGGAATAGGATCACTAGAATCATACAAATATTTATTTACCAATACTTAATTCCATTCTAATTGATGATAAAGAAACTGACAATTACCAATGAATGGTATGGATTGTTTCTTAACATATGTTTTCCTATTATTGAATCTTAAGATATTATTAATGATTTTATTTGTAGGAAATAAGTATTTCAGAATAAGTTAGAAAGGAATGGTTAATGGATCATGAAGAATGTTGAATGAGTAATATGTCAACATATAAGGGATTCAAGAGTTATGGTAGATTTTATGAATGTGAAATTATTAATATTATTAAGACTCTTTTGATGATTAAATTAAATTAGAATACTTTTTATAGTATGTGTATCCCTGATGATTAATATATGAAAATTTTATTCAAGGAATAATTATATTTCCTTTTGTAGGTTAGGTGATTCTCAATAAGTTGATTACAACGCTCTTAATGTGAACAAGAAATCCTAAATACTCATCTTTTAGAGAAAATATGTGTTTGTGTAAGAAATATAGTAAGAGATAAAAATTTACATGACAAGTAAGTATGTTTCCTTATGATTTAGTCAATATCATTAATAAATTCCTCAACGAAAAGTTACTTAAAACAAAAATGTTGTCTGTTAACTTTTCCTACCGAGGAATCAAATACTGTTTAACCCATCACAAGTTTGTGATTTTTTGGTGATTAAATTTCTCCTAAACATGTTTTCTATCACTCTCAATAAAAACATGTCCCTTTTTTTCTCATCCATATCCATGTTTTTATGGAATCCTCATATATGTGGTCTCAGGTGACCTTTTTACTTTTCTTTTTTTTCTTTTAAAGTGATAGTTTAATTTACTCTTTTCCTGATGTGGGGCGTTCAATGAAGTTTGGGAGTCCAATTTTAAAATTTTGAGGATGCAATTTCCAAAAAAGGGGGAAGGATATAACATCCCAGTTAAATAAAGAATATGAAATTTTCACATTTATTAATATTTGCGAATAAAATATTAATATCACTTTAAGGGGGATGATATGTTCGATGGCGTACCTATTATGCAACAACAAGTTTTTTTGAAATCTTACGTTGCAAACTAATAATATAAAAATATTATTTTCAAATGGTAGTTAATTCCAAGAAATTGTAATGGCGGAAATGAACAGAACTAACTACAAAATGATAATATATTCTTGTTAAATATTTTTACATTTATCCAAAAAATATAAGGGCTTAAAATAAGAAAAGAATTCAATTTTAAGCATAAATATTATAATGTTCTTTAAAAGGTCGTTTAACCTCCTTTTGATGGAAAAACCTTTTTAAAACTACTTTTTGTCAATTTTATATGTTATATTTGACAAAATAAAATCCTTCTTTAGAATCGGGACATCAAAATTTACTTTGTGTAAATTGTTTTATTTTTTCGATAATGATCATTTTTAATGAATAGTACAATATTTAATTTTAATTCAAAACCTCATGTTAATATAATTTTTTTATATAGTTACATTATCTTTTTAATTTTTTTTTATTTTTATTTGAAATATATTGAAATGGGGGACATTGAAATTAATTTCCATTTGAATTTGGACATAATTAAGTGTTAATCTTTGGATAGATATCATTTCATAAAAACACTCTATTTGTTTTGCAAGTGGAAATTAATTATAAAATTAGTTAATGAAACTTCTATGTTTTGAACATGGTAAGATGGACATCATTTTGGATTTTGGAATATAAAATTTACTTGGGATAAATATTTGGTATTTTTCTGACAAATGATCATTTTTAATGAATAGTGAAAAATATTCCTTTTTTACTTCAAAACTACTTTTTCATCTAATTTAATTATATAGTTAGATGGTACTTTTAATTGGTTTTAATGTTTAATTGAATTTTATTTTTATAACATAATACACTGTTTTTCATTGGATGTAATTTCACTATTCAATTTGATGTAAAAACAAGTGAATCTTTTGATTAATTTTTACTTCATAAAAACATGTCTTCGGTTGTGACAATGAAAATTATTTTTCAATTAATTACTACAATTTCTGGGTTCGGAATTTTGTAAAATAGATTACATATTTGGAATCAGAAGGTCCAAATTATGTAATTAATAATCTTTTGTTTTTGGACATTATGAATAATAACAACGGTAATTATCTTTAATTATCGTGATTAATTAGTAATCAGTTAGTTAAGGGTAATAAAATAGAATAATAATAATATAAAATGACCCAACATGTGTCTAAATCCTCCTGTTTGAGTCATGGATGACCATGGGAATCCTTTTACCGATCTTGAGGGCCCATGGAGTCACATGGGTGTAATAGTGACATTTATGACATTATTTTATTAAAAGAAGAGAAATATAACAATGGTTTTTATATCCTATGTAAAATAATAATAATTTTGTTTATATAAATGATATATTAGACTATAAATAGTCTTGGGAAATATAAAAATATTTCCTACATAATGGTATTTTTTTTATAATTTTTAGACAATAAAAAATTTATTTATCTATGACACCATGATGATGTAGTAATTACCTCATTAATGAACGATTTAAATAAAATGAAAAGATAAGGTAAAATTTAAGACATACACTTGTCTAAAACCTATTGGATTGGTCGATTTTGGACCCATATCACCTTATCCTCAAAAAATATTATTGTGTGACCATTAAAATCGGATCATCTTTTTATAATAATGTAACATTTCAAGACATTCAAAAATTGAGCTTCCATCCTATTATAAAACGCCCCCACCTCTACCCTCTTAACCACATCTCTCAAGTCCTTGGATCATCCAACCTCTACTCATATTATCTCTCCAAATCCCTCTCTTACTCCTAGAAGCCTCACTTTGGGAAGAAGTCTCTCCCAGGAAGCCTTTGGATCAAATCAAAAAGAGTTACCCGATTTAGAGGTAATGTATTCTCTTGAGTTTCTTTATTTTATTTTACTTCATCACTAAACACTATATTTTTATTATTTTATCTGATAATAACACCAGTATCCTCAATATACTACGATTTTTTTATGATAAAGATTATACCTACACTTACACACTCCTCTGTTTAATGGTTAAAGAACATACTGTTTCTTTGGGTGGCCAATTACTGCCTCACTAAACGATGATTGTTCTATCTTCTTTTAACACCTTTGATAGTGGCCATTATGATGTCACTGTATTTATATATTATATATATGGTATTTATTTTTTCTATATTCTTCTTAATTTTATTTTTAAATCACATCGTTATTCTTTTCATGTTGTGGAACTGCGATAATTTATTCTGAGGAAGTGTGGACTACCGCCCCCTCAAGTGATGTGACTCGTTCATTCCAAACATGGAATTTATAAATAATTTAATTAATGAACATATGTTACCTATATAACTTATATATTATACTTGAATTATAATATATATATATATATATGTATCATTTAGTTTTAATTCCTTTAATATCATAATGAAATGAAAGTAGTGTTCATGCGTATGTACGGCCTATTGTCTCTATGAATGGAGAATTTCAATTTTTATCTCCAATTGTTTTAGAATATTATCAAATGAATATATACTAGATATTTCTGATATTTAAATCGTTATTACAATTTTTTAGATGAATAACTTCTAAGTACAGTCACAATTCTTTTCAAACAAATTCATTTTTGACTCATGTACATAACATCGACAAAACGTATGATATGAAATCACATAATTAACTAATTATTATAACATGATAATATGTTATATTAATTGACTAATAATCTTTAAAGTAATTCCTTAAGAAATTATAAATTTACCTAAGTTTATTATTCAGTAATATAATGAAACGAACTAGACAAGTCAGACTTCAGGTAAGGGGATTTCTTATCTCACATTTAATTCTGTGTGAACTCCATTGTTCGCCAATTATTTATTACATGTGGTGTATTGTGTACATCAATTTGATATATATTATAAGTATTCTATTTATATTCCTAGTATTAGGTGATTAATTTTGTTTTTATTATCTTTTGGTCATACGACTCAATTAATTAAAACAAGGTAAGGGGTTTTTATCTCACTAATTTTCCCGTGAGATTCATGCTACATTTTCCAATGTTTCCTATTCTATGGTGTATATATTGCCCTTGATTTTATTTATTGTTTAATATACATTAATTTATGGTTATTTAAATCATCATTGTATGGCCCTTCTTTCATGGGGTGTATGTTTCGAAACTTACCCAAATCGGAAAGGGAACCTTTCACCATCCTCTTCATAGAAGACTTCTTTTTGTTAAGTATTTTAAATTACATTTTCTTATGTTGGGATATGTTCTAATATATCCTTATTGATTTAAATTTTATGACCAAGTGATGAGATACCCTTTTTTATCTCTCATCAATTCATTTTCTGAATTTTAATGTGACGTCGGAAGGCTGTCGAATTTTTGTAAGGGAAATTCTTAACCCAATTTCAAATATTTGGTTTGAACCTATACTTATTGATTATGTCATGATATGAAAATGTGTGGATGACCTATGATTTTTTTACACATAATATCAACTTATATTGAGTTTATTTATATTTTTCACACAAAATTATGTAATCGATTTATCCTTAATCTCAGGATATCGTATTTTTACGGGACTTCATCTAAATCTCCATTCGTTGAGGAATCCTTTGATTTCTATACGACATTATTTAATATAGTGTATAAAACCCTTTTGACCTTTAATTCCTTAAAAATTAATCTTTTTACACAAATTTATTTACTAAACGTCAAAAGAAATGTTTTTTTCCTACGTATGCGGCGACAACGACTTCTCCGTTGTCGTGACCATTAATTGAGTATCACCTTCCTCTACAAGCCATAAATTTTTTAAATGTAAAATAAATACAATGTTTCACTTTTATTTTATTTTGGAATTTAAAATGGTTCTGATAATGTTTTGATTAAATCAATGTGTTTTATTGATATCTTTTTATTGAAATGTGGAAATTTTATGTTTTCATTATGCATGTTTTATGTGATATGATTATGTTATGGTTCATGGGAATTGTTTATGAAGTCGGGTTGTTCCGTGATAATGTAATGGCGGGTGAGCCTGAGATAGCTCTCACATGCATTACGTAATGCGGAGGAGTTAAATGATAAGGTTTCTTCGAAGAGATTTAGGGAATATAATGCGATGGGTATTCCAAACATAACCATAAGGGTTACTCCCTACGTAATAATGTTATGAATGCCTCATGTTACCTTTATGTCTTATTATTTCTATGAGTTATTCATAAATATTGTGATTTAATGAGGTATGTTAATGTGCATATGATTTATGAGTAAAGTATGATTTCATTGATTCTTATGTATACATGGACTAATGTTTTCTTTCCGTATTTTTATATCCCTTTATGAGATTTTTATTCTCATCCCATGTTTTTGAAATGTGTTTCACAGGACATAAAGTGGAATAGGGTCAAGAATGGAATCAAGGAAATGCCATTCTATCTAAAACATGGAACTAGACATGTTCCTTTTTAAGTTTTTTTATTTTGTTAAAAAAATGAAAACTGAGTAGATGTGTCTACATTGTAATCATTGAGATATAATAGTTATGTCCTCATTATCTAAAACTCTAAACCTGAAAATATCCTCAATGTGAATTATTCTTTTAATTATAGATTATGTAATGTTTTAAGGCCAGTTCCTTATACTAGAGGTATGATGTTATTTAAATACTAGACCCTAAGGTTCCAATTCACCGTCTAGGCATCCTTAGGAGCCATCATTAAAGAAGCCTCATAAAAATATGAACCCCTCTATTAGATTCATATGTTAGGAAAAGGTTTATATTATTATCATATCCAACATCATCAATGAAATCTAGTACCCGAAATCGATAGAAATAAAAATTTCCATCGTGATGAATAAAATTTTAATTGGTGTTTGTAATGAAATATGGGATCCGAACCACCATTACAAGATGTATTATTTTCTCCTTCTAATGAAAAATATGAAGAATTATGATATATCATGGTTCCAGTATCTCTCAATTATGAACAGAAATTGTGGGTAAAATCAAATCCAGATGGCCCGTAAGGTTGAAGAGCCTACTGCCTTTACGGTTCTTCAAGGTTCCCTTTTATATGTGTTGAGTCCCTTCACCTTTATTAATTTAGGAGATATATATTTGTGGTCCATTCAAAAATTCTTCCGAAAAATCTTCGTGATTTTTTTTGGAATGTTATATGGATGACTTTGTGGTCAAATCGTATAAGAACTAAGACCATTTCCTATACATTGAGAATGTTTTTTTGCATTATTAGCTCATAATATTTTATGATAAACCCCATGAATTGGCTATTCAGTGTTTCATCAAGATTTTTACTAGTTATCATTGTCAAAAATGAGCGCTTCATGATTGAACCATAGAATATAAATTCCATTTGGTAGATTAATCCCCCAATAAAAAACCTATTGTTTTGAGGCCTCCATGTACACATATCCCATATGCGCGGGTTCAATATGAATCTTTCTATCAATTGAAAGCCCATTTTGAAGTTCATTAAGAAATACACCACCTACAAATGGGTTGAGGAATGTCAAAAAAAAATTTGAGGAAATAAATCATAATATTTTACATCATATGGCTCTAGTTCCACTTTTTTAGGGATGAAACTATCCCTCTATGTGACAACCTGATAATGATACCTTCCTCACCTTATCAACTGGAATAATTAGCATGGCAGATATAATTGTTTATACTATATTAGAATCATGATTCTCTACCTGATGACTCGATAATCCTCTACCATGAAACGTTTCATCATGTTAGATTTTTGAGTGCATAAGATATGGCATTATTTGTAGCATTACAAGAAATAATTGGTATCCTGATTCAACCTACTAATGTATATCATGAATCATCCCATGTGGATGTGTAAATAGGAATGTTTGGTAGTGATACATTAGTTGTTCACAAAAAAATATAGATGATAATTATTTGATATGAATTGGATGACATCATTTCCAACCATATTTCCCCAAAATAATTTACAGAGATTTTGAATTATTATATGAGGAAATCCTTTCATTAGACCAGGATATTCCCCAATGGGTAATATAATTTGATGGTGATTCCCGGATTCAACAAAATATAATTCTCAATGATCCGAATATCAAGAGATTATTTCTAGGAATCTTATTCTTCAATCTAAAATAGTATTTTATGGAATACTCATTCATAAAATTAGAAGACAACATTAAAAATGATGAATAATATTAGGCTACCATTACATGTCTCAAGATCTCCTTAGATATTATATCTCATACACTTTCAAGTGAAGGGTGAATCAACACTAGTCAGAAATCCAATTACATGTGAGTAAATCATTATAAATATTGAGAATGTTCTCCTAATGGATGACACTCATATCTTAACGGCCCAATTACCATATCAGTTAGAAGTCACACATGACTCTTAGTCATGAAAGGGATGAGCTGATGTCTTGGAAAGTATGGTACCTCCATTATAGATCATGTCCAGGATGAGCTGTTCATTTGTGTTGCCCATCGAAGGGTCATCAATATAATAGTCTAAGATGGTTGTGACATAAAAAATGTACAAAATATGATTGTGATTACTTCTATGTTATTACCACTAGGATCCCCTGTTGTAGAGGATGCACCCAATTAGAAAATTCCTTTTATTGAATATATACAGTGTTTCATTCTCCTATATTATCGATCCGGTCATGAAAAAATCTGTCAACTTGCAGCAAATTTCACTCTCCAAATCCAGACTATCCTCGATAAGACTCTCCAAAAATGTTTCCTTGATATAACTATACAATGCTTCATCCATAAAGATGAAATTACCTTGTTATTATAGATGTGTAATCCATTTAATGTGGTTACCATTAGAAATGATTGAATCTCCCCAACCAGAGTCAATGGTTTGGAAACTTATGGCCGACTAATATCCATGACTGTATCTTGTATACCAAGAGAAATCACACATGTCTTTCCATTTTCATATTTGTTCATATACCCCCAGATCATATCCAAACCACCATGTATTTTTGGCTCATTTTAGAATGGGGACTAAATAATGTAGGCCCATATACACTAGTGACATCTCATCATTGTAAGATCATTCTTACCATGATATATTTAATCACTATGTGTATATAATAGATTCCACTAATTAAATTCATGGAATTATCCATGATTGAATTTGTGTGCTCCAACATCTTACATTTATATAGAGATATTCACAACACTCTCACAAAAAAAGGTACCCACTTCTAGGCACTACGCTGAATAGATTATATGCCATGAAATATATCTGATCAAACCATAGATATTTTTATAATACATTAGAAAATGGAATGGTTGAGGAACTCAAAAAATACTTATCAATTATTTTCTATATGATGGTATTTTAGAATTTGAAAATTTTTCTTGAAAATCTCCCAAATCCCTCAGGTCCTGTTAGAAGAAAACTCTTAATTCTATCCACATGACCCCATATTCCATTGTTTACTAAAAATAGGAAGTATTTCCCATTGAGTATTAATTATCAACAATCTAAAAATATATCTACGACCATCATATTGAAAAAATAATAGAAGTATTACACCTTGAAGAGTTGGAATACCTTAAAATTAATAGGTAGTAAACATTTTACATTCTAAAGAGCCGCCAAAAGAGAATTCCAAGAGAAATCATCGAGAATGTCTACCTATACTCTTTGATCAAGGGTGATACAGTACTGGCTCTCAGAACTCAAATGATTCCTTGTATGAAGCCTCCAAAGTTAGAGCTTATGTGGGAAGAAACATTAATCATTCCCAATGACTATCATATTGTAGCATACTCTATAATCACCATGGATGAAGATAATATCAAACCTCTACAAAATGATTATTTTCTCAACAAATACTTCATATGAGAATTTCAGGGTCCATACAGTTTGAAACGTAAACATCTGAAAAGGGTCTATTCTATATGACCATCAACTTGGAGTTCAAGACCATTAATTATTACATATAAATAAACTAAATCCCCCTTCCATAATATGTCAAGTGGCACTAGGACAATATGGGATTCATTCACCTTTTATTTACCACTATTCTATACTACAAGAATCCTTAGATCCATAGCACATGAAATTAAACTATAATATTACCCTAGAAAAGTTTAGTATACTCCATATAATAAATATGGGTTGAAAAAAGGTCCTTAGCACACAGTGTGAAATCTTGGTCTTTTCCCAAACAAATTCGAGATGCCTCTAAAGTAAAAAAGAGATTATTTTTACCCAACATTGAACTCGGAGTCCTCATATAATATCTACATAATAGTCACCCTGATATACCTCATGATACGAACATGGGATAAATCATGATAAATGTGGGATGCCCTAATTCTCCCATCTGAAAAGATCAACATCATCAACATTGACCATTGGCCAAACTGAGTACCAACTAACATGTGGACCAATTCCCATCATTATGTAATACATAGTGAAAACTTGACTTATAATCCTTAGTACTAGACACACATTCATTAACCCTTTTTTCTCTTGTCTAATGTTACTATCCTATAATTAAGACCATAAAATTTCAATACTTCATCTTAATGTGTGTATTTGGAATGTGATCCTCCTTGGATTCATTCATGTATGGTATCACCTATTTTTTCCAATATATATACTCTTGGAGGAAACTTTTCCCCTAGAGTCCATGAAACATGACTTTATATAAATATGAATTTTCTTTATCATACAAACATAAAATATGTATGAAAAATTTTAGGACTATGTTTGTCGTGATTCCCATACTTATGGAATATGTAGTTAGGTCCAAAATTATAATCTCCATGACCAGAGAAAATATCAACTAATCCCATGGCCCATTATTCCCATCATGCTATAATATTTAACACTGTGAATAAATAGTATCCTTCTACTACAAGCATCACAACATTTAATTATGTTCACGACATCATAGGGTTGTGGGGTGTGGCATTGGACCTATTTTCCTTCATTTACATTAGAATTTCAACTTCACCATGATATCTTCAACCATTTTTCATTCGCCCCTAGCCCATGAAATGTGAATTTTAAAATATTTTTAGTACTGGAGTTCATTTACTACTCTATAATCTGCCTCATGGTAATGCTCAAATGTTATGGGGTATGGTACCTAGAGTTTTTAATCATATAGTAATATTTCCACAATTCATTTCAAAACATTGAGACTTCTCGATTTGGATTAACATCATCCATAAAAACCCAATGGACCCTACGAATATGGTTCCTTTCCAATAATTTATTACCTCATATCTTATTCCAAAACCCTAATGGGTATCTAACAACCAACAACGAATCATGTGTTTCTCAAATGGTAATCACAAGATCCTGTGTTTCATCACCCCAATCCTAACAAGTATGTTTTTGGTACCAATGTTTTGAAAAAGGCCAATGGTAAATCCATACACATTAGTCTCCCCCTTATCGAAATTTCCAATGTATTGATTTACATCATTTCCACCTACTTATATCTTACTGGAATTTGAACATATAAGGCCCCTGCCTTAAACCTTACTTATTATTGAATTAAATGAATTATTTACATTAAGGATCTTTTCCGGTTTAGAGTTTTAGAGAATTAGATCATAAATCATGAATTAAATTCCACATTTAAACAAAGTGGTTACATAAAAGATAGTATTTGGTTTTTTCCCATCAACTAAATCATATTAAAAATAAAACATGGATTCTTTCTTGACACTTCATTGACACTATCATCATATCATGCACCTTTCCCTTGACCTGTGAAAAACATTTCAAAAACATGGGATAAGCATAAAAATCTCAGTAAGGGATATAAAAGTATGAAAAGAAAACATTAGTCCATGTATGAAATCATACATTACTCATAAAACATAAGAATTTTAACATACCTCATCAAATCATGAATAAATCATAGAAATCATAATCCATAAAGGTAACATGTGGCATGCATAACATTCTTACGTAGGGAGTAACCCTCTTGGTTACTTTTGGAATACCCATCATAGTATATTCCCTAAATCTCTTCAGAGAAACATGAATGTTTAACTCCTTCGCATTTCCCAATGCATTGGAGAGCTATATCGGGCTCACTCACCCTTAGTTTATCATGGAACCACCCATCTTCATAACAATGACCATGAACCATAACATAATCGTATCACGTAAAACATGCATAAAGGAAACATAACATTTTCATATATCAATCACAAGATATCAATACAAAACATTGATATAATAAAAACATTATGAAAACCATTTTCAATACCAAAATAAAATAAATGTAATACATGGTATTTATTTTTCATTTTTTTAAAAAAAGTTAGGTTATGTCTTGTAGAGGAATCCGAAACTCACATAATGGTCACGGCGGTAGAGAAGTCGTTGTCATCGCATACGTACGACAAAAAAACATTACTTTTGTTGTTTAGTAAAATGATTCATATAAAAAAAGATTATTTTTGAATAAGCGTAAAAGAAAAAGGGGTTTATACACTATATAAAATAATGTTGTGTATAAAACAAAATATGCCTCAATGAATGGAGATTGAGACGAAGTCCCATACAAAGACGGTATCCTTGAATTAAGGATAAATCAATTACATAATTATGTGTGAAAAAAGAATACACCAAATATAAGTGGATATTAAGTGTAAAACAATCATAGGTCATTCACACATATTCATAGAATGATATATTCAAGGAGTACAAGTTTATCCCAAAGAATCAAAATTGGGTTAAGAAGCACCCTTGCAAAAATTTGATCGTCGAACGGCGTTACATCAAACATCAGAAAATGAGTTGATAAGAGATTAAAAGGGTATCTCATCACTTGGACATAAAATTTACATCAATAAGGATATATAATAACATATCCCAATACTAAAATAAGTAAATTAAAAAACCCAACATAATAAGTCTTTTAAAAAGAGGAGGGTGAAAGGATCCCTTACCGACTTGGGTATTTTCAAAACATAAACCCCATGAATGAAAGACAATACAACATTGATTTAAATACTCACAAATGAAATAATATTACACAAAGAGTATAATAATGGGTAGTACATATAACACTAAAAAGAAATAGTGGGAAATTTAGCATAAATCTCATGGGAATAAAAGTGAGATGAAAAATCCCTTACGAAAACTCGACAGCCTAACATCGCCACATAAAACATCCATAAATGGATTGATGGGATCAAATAGGGTCTCTAATCACATTAACATAAAATTTACAGAAAGAGGAATATAAAATAACATCCCCCAACATAACAAATAGGATCTTAAAATAAGTGACATAAAGGAGAGTACTTAAAAATAAAGAGAGAGGTCCAACATGACTCGATCGTTCGTTAATCTCCTGAATAATAAAATTTGTTCAATTTATAATTTCTTAAGGACCTACTTTAAATATTATTATTCATTTCATAACACATATTATAATTTTATAATAAGTGGATAATAAAGTGAGTTCATATCAGACGTTTTTGTCGATGTTCGGTACATGAGTAAAAATTGAACTTGTTGGAAAAGAATATTCCATATAGTTATAGGTACATCATATCCAGAATAGTATTGATGTTTTAAATATCATATATATCCAGTATATATTCATTTTATACTATTACATTGAATTTGGAGATAAAAAATTAAAAGCACCATTCATGGAGATGGTAGGTCGTACGTACGCATGAACGCTACTTTCATTTTTTGTCATATTAATTGAATTAAGAAAAATGATAGATATATATATTATAATTCCATAATGATATCAATAATTTAGATGTAATATATTAAATATATATCCATTATATATATGTACTTATAATAGTACATAACATTTGGAGATAAGAAATGAAATGTACCGTTCATGGAGACGGTAAGCCATACATACGCATGAACGCTACATACATTTCGTTTTTTTTTTTTGTATTCAATGGAATGAAATAATAATGATATAATGGTAAATTATAATTCCAGTATGATATCATATGTAA
Source organism: Viscum album (assembly GCA_963277665.1). Classification (NCBI taxonomy): domain Eukaryota; kingdom Viridiplantae; phylum Streptophyta; class Magnoliopsida; order Santalales; family Viscaceae; genus Viscum; species Viscum album. The sequence continues at coordinate 1,066,060,783 of OY728140.1, forward strand.
TAACATTAATTACATCCTTTATACGTCCCACATATGGAATTAACGAATCAAATCACTTTGAGGGGTCGGTAGTCCGCACTTCCTAAAATGAAGATATCGCATTTACCCATAATGGAAATCAAAAATGAAAATTATAGAATATTAAGGAAAACATAAACATATTATATATCATATATAAATATATTGACATCTTAATGGCCACCTTTGAAAGTGTTAAAATAATATTGAACAATCATCGTTTTGTGAGGCAGTAATTCGCCATCCACAGAAACAGTATGTTTTTTAACCATAAGACGGAGGTGTGTGAAAGTGTAGCTCGAATACTTCTTATAACAACATCCTAGTATATTTATGATACCAGTTTCGTTACAGAAAAAGTAATAAAATGATTTTAGGGGTTTGGAGAAGCAAAAAAAACAAAAGAACACAACGGAATACATTACCTTTAAATCGGGTAACTCTCTTTAATTTGAGCTCAAAGGCTTCATTGGAAAGGATTCTGCCCAAATTGAGGCTTTAATGATGAAGAGAGGGATTTGGAGAGATGAAATTGATAGGTTTTGGCTGAGACAAAGGCTTGAGAGGTGTGTGTAAGGTGGTATAGGTGGGGGCCTTTTATAAGAGGAGAGGAGGGGCACTCTTGGAAAGGTATAAAATGTTACTTCATTTTCAAATGTGTTTCGGATTTTAAAGGTCCCACATTGATTTATTTTGAGGATAAGGTTATAAGAGTTCGAAATAGACCCATCTAATAGGTTTTTGACATGTGTAGTTCTTATATTGTACATTATATTTTCATTTTATTTAAATCGTTATATAATGAGATAATCGCTGCATCATTATGATGTCATAAATAATTTAATTTATTTAATGTCTAAAAATTATAAAAAAAATACTATGATGTATGAAAAATTTTACCTTTCCAATGACTATTTATAGACAAAAATATAACTTGTATTACTCCATGTAAAAATTGTTTTAGTAAAACAATACCTGTTTGTGTCATTTTTACTTTTACTTTAAATAAAAGGCATAAATGTCATTATCTTACCCATGTGGCTATATGGGGTCCCAAAAATCGACCCATGGGTTTTCTCGGTCGGCCATGACTCATCCAATAGGGTTTGTACAAGTTTCAAGGTCCTTTTATAATATTAAAAAATTATTTTTACCTTAAATTACACTAATTACCTCTATTCGCGATTAAAAAGGTTAAAGTTACTATTCACCAAAAAATTATTTTAATCCCATTGAACCACATTTTACATCCTAATTAAAACCATGTATGTCGGATTTTTGAAATTCAAAACATAGGGGTGGTAAAATTTCATTTAAACGAAAAATCAGTTTTTTTAAGTACCACTTAGTGGTTTCACTATTCATCAAAAATTAATGTTTTTTAGAAAAATACCAAAATTTCACCCTATGATATACTTGATATTCCAAATTAAAAAATGATTTATATTTTATAAAATTAAAAACATATAATTTTCATTAATTAATTTAATAATTAATTCCCGCTGTCAGAACAAAAAGCGTGTTTTTATTAAACAATATATATCAAAAGATTGACATTAGTTTAAGTCCAATTTCAAAGTGAAATTAAATCCAATGACCACTATTGGATTAAATGGTAAACATATATTCTAATTTCACTTTAGAACCAATTCAAAAGATAATATAATCATATAAATAAATTATATTAAAAAGAGGTTTTGAATTAAAATACAACATTTTTCACTATTCATTAAAAAATGAACTTTATCGGAAAAATACCAAAAATTTGCACGATGTAAATTTTGATGTCCCGATTCTAAAGAAGATTTTTATTTTGTCAAATATAAAACCTAAAATTTTCAAAAAGTGGATTTAAATGAGGTTCTCCATCAAAAGGCGGTTAATCGACCCTTTAAAGAATATTAGAATGTTTACGCTTAAAATTGGATTCATTCACATTTTAATCCTCTAACATTTATTGTAAAAAGTAAAACTATTTGACAAACTTATATAATCATTTCGTAGTCAGTTCTATTAATTCCCTTCATTACAATGGCTCGGTGTTAACTATCATCTAAAATAAAATTATTTTATTATTATAGTGCAACGTAAGATTTCAAAAGAACTCATTATTGCGTATTGGGAAAGAAAAAGAGCATAGAATTACATTTAAATTAATATTAACATTTTATTCACAAATAGGGATAATATAAAAATGTCATATTCTTTATTTACCTGGGGTGTTACATCCTTACCCCCTTTTGGGAATTGTGTCCTCGCAATTTTAAAATTGGGCTCAGAAACATCATTGAAAGTCCCACATCGGAATAAGAGTCGGTAAAACAATCACTTTAATATAAAGAAAGAGAAGTACATAGGTCACCCATGTTAACCCATATAAGGTTTCCATGTAGGAAAACATGGATATGGAAGAAAAATCAATGGGTCATGTTCTGAGGGAGAGTGATAGAAAACATGTTTAGGAGAAAGTTAACCACAAGAAAATCACAAACTTGTGGTGGGTTAAATGGTATTTGATTCCCCAGTAGGAAAAGTTAATAGACATCATTTTTATATTATGTTACTTTTAATTGATGAATTTATTCTTGATCTTAAGGAAACATACTTACTTTTCATGTTGACTTTTAACTTTTACTAGATTACTTAATCAAACTCATATTTTCTCCAAAAGACGAGTATTTAGGAAGACTTGTTCGCATTAAGAGTATTATAATCAGCTTCTTGAGAATCACCTAATCTAAAAAAGAGAACTATATATTTCGAATGTATTTATACAAAAACCAAATCCAAAGTTGTTAGTATGAGATCAGATAATCAACAAAAGTATAATCCTTTATAAAAAGAAAATCTATTCTTAATCTCCAAAATTTGTCCAAAAAAACCCAAAGTTCAAAGAAGACCATTCGATAAAGAATTGTCCATAAAATTCTTCAATATAAACCAAAATAATTTTGAAACCCTAATATTTGAAGGATTTAATCACATAGTCTTCCAAGGTACAAATAAACTTTTATCTCCAAATAACATCAGTTGCTCTCAAATTCTCATATTGAAAAGTAATTAACCTAATCACATATCCTCCATGATAGGTTAATCATTTCCATAGATAACCCAAAATAAAATTACTCTTGATTCCTAAAATATTCTACCTAAAAATAATTAGTCAAACTAACCAATGACTTCACGTAGTCCAGTGGTAGGCGATAAATACCAGTCGCACTTTGGTTGTGGGTTTGATTCCCAGAGCTTTGTCCGACGCGACGGGTTGTCACATGGTCTGCGTGTTGTCCTTTTTCCAAAACTATATAATTCTTAAAACATTCCCCAAAACGAGATAAGATCTTAAAAAAATTATAACATATTTTAGCCTCAAGTTTATCTCATGCCTTTCATTTTCCATCATAACATATAATAACCCATAATTACCTCAAAAGTAAGGATCATGTAAACTCTAGTGGTGACCTTTATAATTATTACTTGAACTTTCACATTGATTGGTCATCTCATACATGATGAATTTAGAACATACCAAGGTTCAAGTGGTTGATCATGACTCCATGATAGTTGGTTTAGAACAACCATGAGTTTCCTTATTGAATCCCCCATTTCATCCAGTCTCTTAATCAGAGAACCACCACAGTTTCCTTGAAACCTATTGTCACTTTGGTGCCTGCTAGATCCATCCATTCACTAAAAACAGAAATGTCAATGTGAGTATATCAACAAAACCATCATGTACTAATGTGGAAGATAAACACTAAGATATGCTTACTCATTCAATTTATTTAAAACTAGGACTCTTTCTAAAATCCTAACCATTGTGGTAATGTCACTTATTCTTAGAGAATACCATATCCTCTAAAGTTATCTAAACCGACCTTTCATACCATCTATAAGGCCCCAGCCTTAAACCTTACTTAATATTGAATTAAATGAATAATTCACATTGAGGATCTTTTTTGGTTTAGAGTTTTATAGAATTATATCATAAATCACGAATTACATTCCAAATATAAACAAAGTGGTTATATAAAAGTTAGTATTCGTTTTTTTCCCATCAACAGAAACATATTTAAAATAAAACAGGGATTCTTTCTTGACACTTCCTTGAAACTATCATCATATCATGCACCTTTCCCTTGACCTGTGAAAAACATTTCAAAAACATGGTATGAGAATATAGCATCCCGTCTTTTTATGACATAACTTTCATTCCATTACACAGAACTGAGGATCTTTAAGGTTTTGTGTCTTGGAAACAAGGAACATAAAACATGAAACAAAAAAAACATTCTTCTTAAACACTTGAAAGGATTATCCTAATGTTCACCCTAGGCTCATTACTGCATCTCATAACCTGGGGACATACATCAAAAGGAAGGGTGAGCAGAAGGCCCAGTAAGGGAAACAATTGAAACATTTTACATATGAACTTGAGATACATCAATAAAGTCATGAAAAGAACTTTAAGGCATGAAAATGAAATCATGAGGCATATCATAATAAAAATAAAACTTTTTCATAACTTGAAGATGTGGCTACATCATTTAACATAGACAATCATGAACATATCACCAAGGTCCATCCCCAAGGTGTCATTTTAAAATTACCAAGGTTATTCACCAAGGTATCGTGAAAATTGTAATCTCTAGTGGTTACATCATTACCCAATGCATTGGAGCTCTATCAGGGCGCACCCTTAAATTTGCCTTTATTATAATGTGAGCCACATATATCATCATCAAACATTTCATAAATAACCCACATAGCATAAAATAAATGGGTTTCATTTCATAATCATAACGTTTTAAAAACTACTTTAAAGACATGATCTTTACGTCACTTTAAACCCACGGAAAGGGAAAGCGGGTCTCATGTATGTAAATACAAGAATTTAAAATGGAAAATTTTGATATATATGTGAATACACTTGTAGAAATAAGAGCTTTGAGTATTCACTTTATAACATAAAATAATTTTTCAGAAAAGAGAGAGGCATTTTGAGGGGAAAATTCTGCAGCATAACGGCTAAGTTTCGGGGTTTTAGAAAACATTGAAATGAGAGGGGACATGGGTCACCCTCTCATAAATGATCCATAAAACAGTAGGGTGAAAGAATAAGAAGGAAATATGGAAATTGTAATGAAATTTTAGGGACATACCATTTGAAATGAAAAACATGGAAGGAAAAAAAATTAGATTTCTCTTATGAAAATTTGGCAGCCTTACGGCGTCACTTAACTTCAAAAGAAAATGATTTGACAAGATCAAATAGGGTCCCTCATCATATGATCATAAGAGATCAGTATTATAGATATAGAGATAATTCCCCAAAATAACAAAAAGGAACTTGAAAGAATTGACATGAAAGTAGAACTTCAAAACGAGAAGGGTGAAGAACCACTTAAAAATTCGGCAGTCTAACGGCACCACTTAAAACATCAAAATACTGAATTGAAGAGATCAAATTGGGTCTCTCATCATATGAACATAAGAGTCCAGTATGATATATATAGAGATCATACCCCAATATAACAAAAAGGAACTTGAAATAATTGACATGAAAGTAGAACTTCAAAACGAGAAGGGTGAAGAACCACTTAAAAATTCGGCAGCCTAACGGCGCCACTTAAAACGTCAAAATACTGAATTGAAGCGATCATGTGGGGTCTCTCATCATATGATCATAAAATATCAGTATGATAATTTAGAGATCATACCCCAAAATAATAAAAAGTAACATGAAAGACTTGAATGAAAATAGAACTTGAAAACGAGGAAGGTGAAAGAATCCCTTAAAAATTCAGCAGCCTAACGGCGCCACTTAAACATTATTAAAACGAATTTATGAGAGAAAGGGGGGTCTCTCATCATATGAACATGAAATAGGCAGTAGGATGAATATAAAAGAACATCCTCCAACATATGAACATGGAGTATAAAAGAAATGACATAAAAGAGATTACTTGAAAAGAAAGAGAGGGGTCGGATCCCTTACCTTAAAATGTAACTCTTAAACCTCAAAGGTTGGGACCTTGAGGGCTTGGGGGAACCTTGGGAGGACTCCTTGGGAGGTAATGAGACCAGAAATTCGTTTGGAATGAGTGGGGAGTCTAATTGATGAGAGGAGGGCTTGGTATTTATAGGGAAAGTGAGGGGACAAGGCATTAATGGCCAAGGGACACCTCACATGTGCTTTTCTCAAACCCATGTGCTCTCCCTTGTCATATATCATGGAGTTAGGCCACATGGGGCCCCCAAAACAATAATTCATCACCCTTGGCCGGCCAACCCTCAAAAGATCTCATGACATCATCATGACACCGATATGATGTCATTAAACATACCGAAACCCTAAAACTGTAGTTTTACTATTCACTGAAAATTCAACTTTCTCAGAAAAATCCCAAAATTTCACATTAACCAAATATCAATGCTCTGATTTCAAAAATGAAATCCATTTTATAAAAATAATTTTTTAAATATTTTTAATTTAATTTTTAAATAAAAACACTATTCATCGAAAATTCATTTTTTCAGAAAAAACCCCAAAAATTACCATAACATAATATCGATGCTCTGAGTTCAAAAATAAAGTCATTTTTATAAAAATAATTTTCTAATTATTTTTAATTAAATTTTTAATTAAAAAATACTATTCACCTGAAAAAACTAATACTTGAATAATAATTAATGAAACCGTTATTTAACTATTTTATTGAATCACATTACTTAATCAAGGTGCCTAGATTATTTTAAAACTTTCTTTAAGTGAGATTACTAATCCATTTGGTCATATTACTAATCCTAATCATAAAATCACTATTCATAATTTACTATTCATCAAAAATCAAGTTGATCTTATTAGACTCTAAATTTAGTACTGAACATAATTGCAGAAGACCATTTTTTGAAAATCATTACATATTTTTAATTATTTAGGGTTTACATAAACATATTTAAAATATCCTTTTTCTAAAATTCATCAAAAATATGCATACTATATTTATCCGGTCATTTCAAAATTCATAAACTTCATCATAAGAATAAATCCCAATTTTTATTTAAAACAAGGATTACACAAGGTAGTTACGGTCTCGTTACATAACCCCTTATAATACCATCATATGACCTAAGAGTAAGGTGTGCTAGGGTGATAGAAGCTTGGGGCGGCTCAGTCAACATTGCCCGAGTAGTAATTTCTATCAGTTTGAACTTCTCACGAAGGCGATTCTGTTCCAGCTTCACATGATGAAGTTCAGCTTGGATTTGATCCAGAGCAAAGCCCAGTGGTGCTACCTCCTTCCCAAGCTCTGTTAGATGGGCTTCGATCGGTCCAAGACTACTAGGTGAGGCCATAGAATCTTCTTTCTATAATAATTAACCAAGATTACTTATATTTAGAGACAAAAATCAAAACATTTTGTTCACATCGGTCATATTGACCGATGGTTATATAATAGTCAAAACCCACTGATCTCATTTTAATTATAATCATGTTTATCAAATAAAACATTTTTGTTGAGTATAACAATAACACATAAAATTGGGAAACAAAATTTATTTAAAAAATTTCGGGTCGTTACAATCTTCCCCCCTTAAGAAATTGAGTCCTCGCAATTTTAAAATTGGGTTTTGAAATTTCATTGAAAGTCCCACATCGGAAAAGGAGTCAGTAAAACTATTACTTTAAAATAAAGAAAGGGAAGTACAAAGGTCACTCGAGTTAACCCACACTAGGGTTCCATGTAGGAAAACATGGACATGGAGGAGAAAACAAAGGGTCAAGTTCTGAGGGAGAGTGATAGAGAACATGATTAGGAGAAAGTTAACCATGAGAAAATCCCAAACTTATGATGTGTGTAAACGGTCTTTGATTACGTAGTAGGAAACGTAAACCAACAACATTTTTGTTTTACGTTTCTTTTCATAATTTTGAGGATTTCATTTACTACATAGAACAAAAACATAAGAAAATATACCTACCTTCAAGTAGAGTTTCATCTTTTAACAAGTCCCTACCAACACTAATCTTTTCTCCAAATGATGAGAATTCAAAAACACTTGGTCTCATAAAAGCACAAGAATCATCTTCTATAGAATCACATAATCTACAAAAGATTAACTATCTATTTCTTCTATCTTTAAACATTATCCCAAAAACAGAAAGGTTAAGGTAAAACAACTCTTCAAAAAGAAAGAATCCCATAGGAATGGAAACTACTTTTAAATCATCAAAGTTCCACGGTACTACCCAAATTTCATCATAGACCATTCCATAAATAACGGTCCTTAAAATTCCTCAAAACAAACCATACTAAGATTGAAACCCAAATACAATAAGGATTTGATAACATAGTCTTCCAAAACAACTTCATTGTTCATCTCCAGACAACATCAACCACTCCTAACATCTTATAAAAAAAGTAGCTAACCTAAACATATTTTACCCAAGATAGGTTAGTCTTTCCCATAAGTAACCTAAATTACTATAAGTTCACCTTAAATTCATCGATTCTTCAAAATATAAGTCAACCTTACTCCTCAATGAAAATACTGTAGTAATCTATTTACCTCGATCAAATATGGTTCCCAAAATAATGAACGTCTTCCAAAATAATAATCATATTTTAATCCCCTAATCATCCCTGTCATATTAATACGAAAATCGTCGCATTTCCTATCACATTGGTTGTCGGAACATGTTCTTCCATTTCCCACCATTAACTAAGAAGAGAAAGCATAATTAGGGGCTTAAGTACTTAGCTAATAATCATGAAAAGGAACTAAAAGCATATAAGGATAACTTGTATATGGAAGGTATACCCTAACTTGTGATCTCCTAGGTTCCCATCTAGGTTATGAATGATCATATATTCTTATGTGAACCTTTATTTTATTTAATCTTTGTTCCTTTAACAATGGTTCATACCATGATTATGAATTTACCAAAGCATATCCCCCGGGAGTGTCGTAACCAAGAGTGCAGCAAGGCCCGTTGTCGTGTACCAGTTCACGTTCGAGTATAGCTCAAAGCGGTGTTTTCAGGTTTTACCCCTATGTACATATGTGCCAGAGCCACCTCTACCTGCTCGTATCCAGACAGGGATGTATTTTCTTGGCAACCCCTTACTCAATACTCACCAAAATACCAGGAAGATTTCCTATATTAAACTTTTCTATAGGGTTCCTCCTAGAGTTTTCATATCCTAATTTCTACAAATAACTAAACCATCTTTTGATACCAACTATAGCATCCCGCCTTTTTATGACATAACTTTCATTCCATTACACGGAACTGAGGATCTTTAAGGTTTAGTGTCTTGGAAACAAGGAACATAAAACATGAAACAAAAAAAACATTCTTCTTAAACACTTGAAAGGATTCTCCTCATGTTCACCCTAGGCTCATTACTGCATCTCATAACCTGGGGACATACATCAAATGGAAGGGTGAGCAGAAGGCCCAGCAAGGGAAACAATTGAAACATTTTACATATGAACTTGAGATACATCAATAAAGTCATGAAAAGAACTTTAAGGCATGAAAATGAAATCATGAGGCATATCAGAATAAAAATAAAACTTTTTCATAACTTGAAGATGTGGATACATCATTTAACATAGACAATCATGAACATATCACCAAGGTCCATCCCCAAGGTGTCATTTTAAAATTACCAAGGTTATTCACCAAGGTATCGTGAAAATTGTAATCTCTAGTGGTTACATCATTACCCAATGCATTGGAGCGCTATCAGGGCGCACCCTTAAATTTGCCTTTATTATCATGTGAGACACATATATCATCATCAAACATTTCATAAATAACCCACATAGCATAAAATAAATGGGTTTCATTTCATAATCATAACGTTTTAAAAACTACTTTAAAGACATGATCTTTACGTCACTTTAAACCCACGGAAAGGGAAAGAGGGTCTCATGTATGTAAATCCAAGAATTTAAAATGGAACATTTTGATATATATGTGAATACCCTTGTATATATAAGAGCTTTGAGTATTCACTTTATAACATAAAATAATTTTTGAGAAAAGAGAGAGGCATTTTGAGGGGAAAATTCTGCAGCATAACGGCTAAGTTTCGGGGTTTTAGAAAACATTGAAATGAGAGGGGACATGGGTCACCCTCTCATAAATGATCCATAAAACAGTAGTGTGAAAGAATAAGAAGGAAATATGGAAATGGTAATGAAATTTTAGGGACATACCATTTGAAATGAAAAACATGGAAGGACAAAAAAATTAGATTTCTCTTATGAAAATTCAGCAGCCTTACGGCGTCACTTAACTTCAAAAGAAAATGATTTGACAAGATCAAATAGGGTCCCTCATCATATGATCATAAGAGATCAGTATGATAGATATATAGATAATTCCCCAACATAACAAAAAGGAACTTGAAATAATTGACAAGAAAGTAGAACTTCAAAACGAGAAGGGTGAAGAACCACTTAAAAATTCGACAGCCTAACAGTGCCACTTAAAACCTCAAAATACTGAATTGAAGAGATCAAATGGGGTCTCTCATCATATGAACATAAGAGTCCAGTATGATATATATAGAGATCATACCCCAATATAACAAAAAGGAACTTGAAATAATTGACATGAAAGTAGAACTTCAAAACGAGAAGGGTGAAGAACCACTTAAAAATTCGGCAGCCTAACAGCGCCACTTAAAACATCAAAATACTGAATTGAAGCGATCAAATGGGGTCTCTCATCATATGATTATAAAAGATCAGTATGATAATTTAGAGATCATACCCCAACATAATAAAAAGTAACATGAAAGACTTGAATGAAAATAGAACTTGAAAACGAGGAAGGTGAAAGAATCCCTTAAAAATTCGGCAGCCTAACGGCACCACTTAAACATTCTTAAAACGAATTGATGAGCGCAAGGGGGGTCTCTCATCATATGAACATGAAATATGCAGTAGGATGAATATAAAATAACATCCTCCAACATAAGAACATGGAGTATAAAAGAAATGACATAAAAGAGATTACTTGAAAAGAAAGAGAGGGGTCGGATCCCTTACCTTAAAATGTAACTCTTAAACCTCAAAGGTTGGGACCTTGAGGGCTTGGGGGCACCTTGGGAGGACTCCTTGGGAGGTAATGAGACCTGAAATTCGTTGGGAATGAGTGGGGAGTCGAATGTATGAGAGGAGGGCTTGGTATTTATAGGGAAAGTGAGGGGACAAGGCATTAATGGCCAAGGGACACCTCACATGTGCTTTTCTCAAACCCATGTGCTCTCCCTTGTCATTTATCATGGAGTTAGGCCACATGGGGCCCCCAAAACAATAATTCATCACCCTTGGCCGGCCAACCCTCAAAAGATCTCATGACATCATCATGACACCGATATGATGTCATTAAACATACCGAGACCCTAAAACTGCATTTTTACTATTCACTGAAAATTCAACTTTCTCAGAAAAATCCCAAAATTTCACATTAACCAAATATCAATGCTCTTATTTCAAAAATGAAATCCATTTTATAAAAATAATTTTCTAAATATTTTTAATTTAATTTTTAAATAAAAACACTATTCATCGAAAATTCATTTTTTCAGAAAAAACCCCAAAAATTACCATAACATAATATCGATGCTCTGAGTTCAAAAATAAAGTCATTTTTATAAAAATAATTTTCTAATTATTTTTAATTAAAAAACACTATTCACCCAAAAAAAAACTAATACTTGAATAATAATTAATGAAACCGTTATTTAACTATTTTATTGAATCACATTACTTAATCAAGGTGACTAGATTATTTTAAAACTTTCTTTAAGTGAGATTACTAATCCATTTGGTCATATTACTAATCCTAATCATAAAATCACTATTCATAATTTACTATTCATCAAAAATCAAGTTGATCTTATTAGACTCTAAATTTAGTACTGAACATAATTGCAGAAGACCATTTTTTGAAAATCATTACACATTTTTAATTATTTAGGGTTTACATAAACATATTTAAAATATCCTTTTTCTAAAATTCATCAAAAATATGCATACTATATTTATCCGGTCATTTCAAAATTCATAAACTTCATCATAAGAAGAAATCCCAATTTTTATTTAAAACAAGGATTACACAAGGTAGTTACGGTCTCCTTACATAACCCCTTATAATACCAGCATAGGACCTAAGAGTAAGGTGTGCTAGGGTGATAGAAGCTTGGGGCGGCTCAGTCAACATTGCCCGAGTAGTAATTTCTATCAGTTTGAACTTCTCACGAAGGCGATTCCGTTTTAGCTTCACATGATGAAGTTCGGCTTGGATTTGATCCAGAGCAAAGCCCAGTGGTGCTACCTCCTTCCCAAGCTCTGTTAGATGGGCTTCGATCGGTCCAAGACTACTAGGTGAGGCCATCGAATCTTCTTTCTATAATAATTAACAAAGATTACTTATATTTAGAGACAAAAATCAAAACATTTTGTTCACAGCGGTCATATTGACCGATGGTTATATAATAGTGAAAACCCACTGATCTCATTTTAATTATAATCATGTTTATCAAATAAAACAGTTTTGTTGAGTATAACAATAACACATAAAATTGGGAAACAAAATTTATTTAAAAAATTTCGGGTCGTTACAGAGCATAATAAGCTCAGTAAGGGATATAAAATTACGAAAAGATAACATTAGTCCATGTAAGAAATCATACATTACTCATAAAACATAAGCATTATAACATACCTAATCAAATCATGAATAAATCATAGAAATAATAAGGCATAAAGGTAACTTGAGGCATGCATAACATTCTTACATAGGGAGTAACCCTCTTGGTTATATTTGGATTACCCATCACAGTATATTCCCAAAATCTCTTCAGCGAAACCTTAACGTTTAACTCATTCGTGTTACCCAATGCATTGGAGAGCTATATCGGGCGCACCTGCCCTTAGTTTATCACGGAACCACCCGTATTCATAAAAATTCCCAAGAACCACAACAAAATTATATCACGTAAAACATGTATAAAGGAAACATAACATTTCCACATTTCAATCACAAGAGATCAATACAAGACATTGATATAATAAAAGCATTATGAAAACCATTTTCCATACTAAAATAAAACAAAATTAATACTTGGTATTTATTTTTCATTTTAAAACTAAAAGTTAGGTTATGTCTTGTAGAGGAAACTGAAACTCAAGTAATGGTCACGGCGGCGGAGAAGTCGTTGTCGTCGCTTACGTACGACAAAAAAACATTCCTTTTGTCGTTTAGTAAAACGCTTCATATAAAAAAAGATTACTTTTGAATAAGAATAAATGTAAAAGGGGATTATATTCCATATAAAAGAAATTTCTGTATAAAAAAAATATGCCTCAATGAATGGAGATTGAGACGAAGTCCCATACAAAGACGGTATCCTTGGATTAAGGATAAATCAATTACATAATTATGTGTGACAGACGAATACACCAAATATAAGTGGATATTAAGTGTAAAACAATCAGAGGTCATTCACACATATTCATATAAAGACATATTCAATGAGTACATTTTTATCCAAAAGAATCAAAATTGGGTTAAGAAGTTCCCTTACAAAAATTTGACAGCCAAACGACGTCACTTCAAACTTCAGAAAATGAGTTGATAAGAGATTAAAAGGGCATCTCATCACATGGACATAAAATTTACATCAATAAAGATATATAAGAACATATCCCAACATTAAAATATGTAAATTAAAAGTCCCAACATAATAAGTCTTTTACAAAGACGAGGGTGAAAGGTTCCCTTACCGACTTGGGTATCATTCGAAACATACACCCCATAAAAGAAGGACAATAAAACATATATGTAAATACTCATAAATGAAAGTATATTACACAAAGATTAGAATAATGGGCAGTACATATACCAATAAATGGAAATGGTGGAAAATTTAGCATAAATCTCACGGGAATAAAAGTGAGATGAAAAATCCCTTATGAAAACTCGACAGCCTAACGACATAACTTAAAACATCCAAAACTCTATTGATGAGATCAAATAGGGTCTCTCATCATATTAACAAAAAAAATTACAGAAATAGGAATATAAAAGAACATCCCCCAACATAAAAAATATGATCTTAAAATATGTGACATAAAGGAGAGTACTTAAAAATAAAGAGAGAGGTTGGACCTCTTACTAAAATTTGGCAGCCTAACGGTGCCACTCAAAGCTTCCAAAATGGATCGATGAGAGAAAATAGGGTATCTCATCATATTAACATAAAACAATTACAGTAATATTAATATAAAAGAACATCCTAATCATTATAAATATGAGCTTAAAAGTAATGACACAAAAGAGTATACTTAAAAAGAAAGAGAGGGGTAGGATCCCTTACCTCGTGTCCGACATGACTCGATCATTCTTTATTCTCCTGAATTATAAAATTTGGTCAATTTATAATTTCTTAAGAACCTCATTAAAATATTATTATTCAGTTCAGATCACATATTATAATCTTATAATAATTTGTTAATAAAGTGAGTTCATATCAGATGTTTTTGTCGATGTTCGGTACATGAGTAAAAATTGAATTTGTTGGAAAAGAATTTTCCACGTAGTTATAGGTACATCATATCCAGAATATTATTGATGTTTTAAATATCATATATATCCAGTATATATTCATTTTATATTATTCCCTAGAATTTTGAGATAAAAATTTAAAAGCACCGTTCATGGAGACGGTAGGCCGTACGTACGAATGAACGCTACTTTCATTTTTTGTCATATTAACTGAATTAAAAAAATGAGAGATATATATATTATAATTACAAAATGATATCCATCATTTAGATGTAATATATAACATATATATCCATTATATATATGTATTTATAATAGTACATAACATTTGGAGATAAGAAATGAAATGTACCATTCATGGAGACGGTAAGCCGTACGTACGCATGAACGCTAGATTCATTTTTTTTTGTATTCAATGGAATGAAATAATAATAATATAATGGAATATTATAATTCCAGTAGGATGCCATCTGTAATACCATTTATTACATCCTTTATATGTCCCACGTATGGAATTAACGAATCAAATCACTTTGAGGGGGCGGTAGTCCGCACTTCCTAAAATGAAGATATCACATTTACCCATAATGGAAACCATAAAGGTATGACATAAATGAAAAATACAGAAGATTAAGGAAAACATAAAAATATTATACATAATATATAAATATATTTACATCTTAATGGCCACCTTTGAGAGTGTTAAAATAATATTGAACAATCATCGTTCGTGAGGCAGTAATTTGCCATCCACAGAAACAGTATGTTCCTTAACCATAAGACGGAGGTGTGTGAAAGTGTAGCTCGAATAATTATTATATCAACATCATAGTATATTTATTATACTGTGTTTTTTACCAAAAATAAAGTAATAAAAAGAGGTTAGGGGTTTGGAGAAGCAAAATAAAACAAAAGAACACAAGGGAATACATTACCTTTAAATCGGGTAACTCTCTTTGATTTGAGCTCAAAGGCTTCCTTGTAAAGGATTCTGCCCAGAGTGAGGCATTAATGATGAAGATAGGGATGTGGAGAGATGAAATGGGCAGTGTTTGGAGGATCCAAAGGCTTGAGATTTGTGTGTAAGGTGGTAGAGTTGGGGACCTTTTATAAGAGGAGAGGAGGGGCACTCTTGGAAAGGTATAAATGTTACTTCATTTGCAAATGTGTTTCGAATTTTAAAAGTCCCACATTGATTTATTTCGAGGATAAGGTGATAACAGTTCGAAATAAACCCATACAATAGGTTTTTTACATTTTTAGGTCTTATATTTTACATTATATTTTCATTTTATTTAAATTGTTATATAATTAGGTAATCGCTGCATCATCATGATGTCATAAATAATTTAATTTATATAATGTCTAAAAATTATTAAAAAAATACCATGATGTAGGAAAACTTTTAGCATTCCAATGACTATTTATATACAAAAATCTAACTTGTATAACTCCATGTAAAAATGGTTTTATAAAACAATACATGTTTGTGTCATTTTTACTTTTACTTTAAATAAAAGGCATTAATGTCATTATCTTACCCAAGTGGCTATATGGGGTCCCAAAAATCTACCCATGGGTTGTCTTGGTCGGCCATGACTCATCCAATAGGGTTTGGACAGGTGTCAAGGTCATTTCATAATATTAAAACATTATTTTTACCTTAAATTACAGTAATTACCTCTAATCGCGATTAAAAACGTAAAAGTTACTATTTACCAAAAAATTATTTTAATCCCATTGAAACACATTTTACATCCTAATAAAAACAATGTATGTCAGATTTTTGAAATTCAAAACACAGAGGTGGTAAAATTTCATTTAAACGAAAAATCAGTTTTTTTAAGTACCACTTAGTGGTTTCACTATTCATCAAAAATTGAAGTTTTTGAGAAAAATACAAACAATTCCCCCTATGCTACACTTGATATTCTGAATTCAAAAATGATTCCTATTTTAAAAAATTCAAAACATATAAGTTGCATTAATTAATTTAATAATTAATTCCCGCTATCAGAACAAAAAGCGTGTTTTTATGAAACAATATATATCAAAAGATTGACATTAGTTTAAGTCCAATTTCAAAGTGAAATTAACTCCAATGACCACTATTAGATTAAATGGTAAAAATTTATTCTAATTTCACTTTAAAACCAATTCAAAAGATAATCTAATCATATAAATAAATTAGATTAAAAAAAGGTTTTGAATTAAAATACAACATTTTTCACTATTCATTAATAAAATGAACTTTTTTGGAAAAATACCAAAAATTTACACAAAGTAAATTTTGATGTCCCGATTCTAAAGAAGAATCTTATTTTGTCAAATATAAAACATAAATTTGTCAAAAAGTGTATTTAAAATAGGTTCCCCATCAAAAGTCGGTTAATCGACCCTTAAAAGAATATTAGAATGTTTACACTTAAAATTGGAATCATTCACATTTTAGTCCTCTAACATTTATTGTAAAAAGTAAAAATATTTGACAAACATATATTATCATTTTGTAGTCAATTATGTTCATTCCTGTCATTACAATGGCTCGATATTAAATATCATTTAAAATAAAATTATTTTATTATTATAGTGCAATGTAAGATTTCAAAGGAACTCGTTGTTGTGCATTGGGTAAGACATCGAGCATAGCGTTCCCTTTAAATTAATATTGACATTTTATTCACAAATAGGGATAAATATAAAAATGTCATATTCTTTATTTACCTAGGGTGTTACATCCTCCCCCCTTTAGGGAATTGTGTCCTCACAATTTCAAAATTGTGCTCGGAAACATCATTGAAAGTCCAACATAGGAACAAGAGTCGGTAAAAAAATCACTTTAAAATAAAGAAAGAGAAGTACAGAGGTCACCCATGTTAACCCATACTAGGTTTCCATGTAGGAAAACATGGATATGGGAGAAAAATCAATGGGTCATGTTCTGAGGGAGAGTGATAGAAAACATGTTTAGGAGAAAGTTAAAAACAAGAAAATCACAAACTTGTGGTGGGTTAAATGGTATTCGATTCCCTAGTAGGAAAAGTTAATAGACAACATTTTTGTTTTAAGTTAATTTTCATTGAGGAATTTATTCTTGATCTTAAGGAAACATACTTACTTGTCATGTTGACTTTTAACTTTTACTAGATTCCTTAATCAAACTCATATTTTCTCCAAAAGACGAGTATTTAGGAAGAGTTGTTCGCATTAAGAGTACTATAATCAACTTCTTGAGAATAACCTAATCCAAAAAAGTGAACTATATATTTCTCATGTCTTTAGACAAAAACCAAAACCAAAATTGTTAGTATGAGGTCAGATAATCCACAAAAGTAATATCCTTTATAAAATGAAAATCTATTCTTAATCTCCAAAATTTGTCCAAAAAACCCCAAAGTTCAAAGAAGACCATTCGATAAAGGGTTGTCCATAAAATTCTTCAATGTATACCAAACTAATATTGAAACCCAAATATTTGAAGGATTAAATAACATAGTCTTCCAAGGTACAAATTAACTTTTTTCTCCAAATAACATCAGTTGCTCTTAAATTCTCATATTAAAAAGTAATTATCCTAATCACATATCCTCCATGATAGGTTAATAATTTCCATAGATAACCCAAAATAAACTTACTCTTGATTCCTAAAATCATCTACCTAAAAAGAGTTAGTCAAACTAACCAGGGACTTCATGTAGTCCAGTGGTAAGTGATAAATACCAGTCGCACTTTGGTTGTGGGTTTGATTCCCGGAGCTTTGTCCGACGCGACGGGTTGTCACACGGTCTGTGTGTTATCCTTTTTCCAAAACTATATAATTCTTAAAACATTCCCCAAAACGAGATAAGATCTTCAAAAAAAATCATAACATATTTTAACCTCAAGTTTATCTCATGCCTTTCATTTTCCATCAGAACATATAATAACCCATAATTACCTCAAAAGTAAGGATCATGTAAACTCTAATGGTTACCTTTATAATTATTACCTGAACTTCCACATTTATTGGTCATCTCGTACATGATGCATTTAGAACATACCAAGGTTCAAGTGGTTGATCATGACTCCTTGATAGTTGGTTTAGAACAACCACGAGTTTCCTCATTGAATCCCCCATTTCATCTAGTCTCTTAATCAGAGAACCACCACAGTTTCCTTCAAACCTATTGTCACTATAGTGCCTAATAGATCCATCCATTCACTAAAAACAGAAATGTCAGTGTGAGTATATCAACAAAACCATCATGTAGTAATGATTAAGATAAACAGTAAGATATAATTACTCATTCACTTTATTTAAAACTAGGACTCTTTCTGAAATCCTAACCATTATGGTAATGTAACTTATGCTTAGAGAATACCCTATCCTCTAAAGTTATGTAAACCTACCTTTGATACCAACTATAAGTCCCCGGTCTTAAACCTTACTTAATATTGAATTAAATGAATAATTCACATTGGTGATCTTTTCAAGTTTAGTGTTTTAGAGAATTAGATCATAAATCATGAATTACATTCCAAATTTAAACAAAGTGGTTACATAAAAGAAAGTATTCATTTTTTCCCATCAATAGAAACATATTTAAAATAAAACATGGAATATTTCTTGACACTTCCTTGAAACTATCATCATATCATGCACCTTTCCCTTGACTTGTGAAAATCATTTAAAAAACATGGGATGAGCATAAAAAGCTCAGTAAGGGATATAATAGTTCGAAAAGATAACATTAGTCCATGTAAGGAATCATAATTTACTCATAAAAAATAATCATTTTAACATACCTATTCAAATCATGAATAAATCATATAAATCATGAGGTATAAAGGTAACTTGAGTCATGCATAACATTCTTACGTAGGGAGTAACCCTCTTGGTTACATTTGGAATACCCATCACAGTATATTCCCTATATCTCTTCGGTGAAACATAACAATTAACTCCTTCACATTACCCAATGCATTGGAGAGCTATATCGGGCTCACCTTCCCTTAGTTTATCACGGAACCACCCGTATTCATAAAAATCCCCAAGAACCATAACATAATCATATCACATAAAACATGAATAAAGGAAACATAACATTTCCATATTTCAATCACATGATATCAATACAAGATATTGATATAATAAAAACATTATGAAAACCATTTTCAATACCAAAATAAAAGAAAAGTAATACTTGGTATTTATTTTTCATTTTTTTTAAAAGTTAGGTTGTGTCTTATAGAGGAAACTGAAACTCAAGTAATGGTCACGGTTGCAGAGAAGTCATTGTCGTCACATACGTACGACAAAAAAACATTCCTTTTGTCGTTTAGTAAAACGCTTTGAATAAAAAAAGATTACTTTTGAATAAACATAAAAGTCAAAGGGGTTTATACACCATATAAAAGAATGTTGTGTATAAAACAAAATATGCCTCAATGATTGGAGATTGAGACGAAGTCCCATACAAAGACGGTATCCTTGGATTAAGGATAAATCAATTACATAATTATGTGTGAAAAATGAATACACCAAATATAATTGGATATTAAGTGTAAAACAATCAGAGGAAATTCACACATATTCATAGAATGACATATTCAAGGAGTACATGTTTATCCCAAAGAATCAAAATTGGGATAAGAAGTTCTCTTGCAAAAATTCGACAGCCAAACGACGTCACTTCAAACGTCATAAAATTAGTTGATAAGAGGTTAAAAGAGTATCTCATCACCTGGACATAATATTTACATAACTAAGGATATATAAGAACATATCCCAACACTAAAATATGTAAATTAAAAGACCCAACATAATCACTCTTTTAAAAATACGAGGGTGAAAGGTTCCCTTACCGACTTGGGTATCTTTCGAAACATACACCCCATGAATGAAGGAAAATACAACATTGGTGTAAATAATCATAACCTAAGGTATGTCACACAAAGATTAGAATAATGGGAAGTACATATACCACTAAAAAGAAATGGTGGAAAATGTAGCATAAATATAACGGGAATAAAAGTGAGATGAAAAATCCATTACGAAAACTCGACAGCCTAACGACGCCACTTAAAACTTCCAAAAATATATTGATGAGATCAAATAGGGTCTCTCATCATATTAATAAAAAATATAAAGCAAGAGTAATATAAAATAACATCCCCCAATATAACAATGAGGAGCTTAAAAGAAGTCACATAAAGGAGAGTACTTAAAAAGAAAGAGAGAGGTTGGATCTCTTACGAAAATTCGGCAGCCTAAAGGTGTCACTCAACGCTTCCAAAATGGATCGATGAGAGAAAATAGGGTATATCATCATATGAAAATAAAAAAATTACACTAATAGTAATATAAGATAACATCATAATCATTAGAAAGATGAGCTTAAAAGGAATGACACAAAAGAGTATACTTAAAAAGAAAGAGAGTGGTAGGATCACTTACCTTGTGTCCGACATGACTCAATCGTTCTTTAATCTCCTGAATTATAAAATTTGGTCAATTTATAATTTCCTAAGGACCTCCTTTAAATATTATTATTCAGTTTATGTCACATATTATAATATGATAATAATTGGTTAATAAAGTGAGTTCATATTAGAAGTTTTTGTCGACGATTGGTACATGAGTAAAAATTGAACTTGTTGGAAATGAATTTTCCATGTAGTTATAGGTAAATCATATCCAGAATAGTATTGATGTTTTAAATATCATATATATACATTATATATTAATTTTATACTATTCCATAGCATTTTGAGATAAAAAATTAAAAGCACCGTTCATGGAGATGGTAGGTCGTACGTACGCATGAACGCTACTTTCATTTTTTTATATTAATGGAATTAAAACAAAATAAGAGATATATATATTATAATTATAGAATTATATACATCATTTAGATGTAATATATTTCATATATATCCATTATATATATGTACTTATAATAGTACATAACATTTGGAGATAAGAAATGAAATTTACCATTCATAGAGACGGTAAGCCGTACGTACGCATGAGCGCTACTTTCATTTTTTTGTATTCAATGGAATGAAATAATAATGATATAAAGGTATATTATAATTCCAGTAGGATATCATATTTAATACCATTAATTACATCCTTTATACATCCCACATATGGCATTAACGAATAAAATCACTTTGAGGGGGCGATAGTCCGCACTTCCTAAAATGAAGATATCGCATTTACCCATAATGGAAACCATAAAGGTATGCCATAAATTAAAAATAAATAATCTTAAGGTAAACCTAAAAATATTATATAACATATATAAATATATTTAAATTTTAATGTCAACCTTTGAAGGTGTTAAAATAATATTGAGCAATCATCGTTTGGTGAGGCAGTAATTCTTCATCCATAGAAACAGTATGTTCTTTAACCATAAGATATAGGTGTGTGAAAGTGTAGCTCGAATCCTTCTTAAAACAATATCCTAGTATATTTAATATACTGTTTAGGTTTCAAAAAAAAGTAATAAAAAGAGTTTAGGGGTTTGGAGAAGAAGAAAAAATCAAAAGAACACAAGGGAAGACATTACCTTTAAATCGGGAAACTCTCTTTGATTTGAGCTCAAAGGATTCCTTGGAAAGGATTTTGCCCAAAGTGAGGCCCCAATGATGAGGAGAGAAATGTGGAGAGATGAAATGGACAGGGTTTGGCCATTCCAAAGGCTTGAGAGGTGTGTGTAAGGTGGTAGAGGTGGGGGCCTTTTATAAGAGAAGAGGAGGGGCACTCATGGAAAGGTATAAAATGTTACTTCATTTTAAAATGTGCTTCGGATTATAAAGGTCCCACATTGATGTATTTCGAGGATAAGGTGATAAGAGTTCGAAATCAACCCATACAATAGGTTTTTTACATGTTTAGATCTTAGATTTTACATTATATTTTCATTTTATTTAAATCGTTATATAATGAGGTAATCACTGCATCATCATGATGTCATAAATAATTTAATTTATTTAATGTCTCAAAATTATAAAAAAATACTATGATTTAGGAAATATTTTTATCTTTCCAATTAAAATTTATAGTCAAAATTCTTACTTGTATAAGCCCATGTAAAAAAAATTTTAGTAAAACAATACATGTTGGTGTCATTTTTACTTTATTTTAGATAAAAGGCATTAATGTCATTATCATACCCAATTGGCTATATGGGGTCCCAAAAATAGACCCATGGGTTGTCTTGGTCGTCCATGACTCATCCAATAGGTTTAGTACAAGTTTTAAAGTCATTTAATAAAATTAAAACATTATTTTTACCTTAAATTACAATAATTACCTCTAATCGCGATTAAAAACATAAAAGTTATTATTCACCAAAAAAATTATTTTAAAGCCATTGAACCACATTTTACTTCCTAATGAAAACCATGTATGTCAGATTTTTGAAATTCAATCCACATAGGTGGTAAAATTTCATTTAAATGAAAAATCGGTTTTTTTATGTACCACTTAGTGGTTTCACTATTCATCAAAAATTGAAGTTTTTCAGAAAAATACCCAAAATTCACCCTAAGCTATACTTGATATTCCGAATTCAAAAATTATGTCTATTTTACAAAATTAAAAACATATATGTTGAATTGATTAATTTAATAATTAATTCCCGCTCTCAGAACTAAAAGCTTGTTTTTATGAAACAATATATATCAAAAGATTGACACTAGTTTAAATCCAATTTCAAAGTGAAATTAATTACAATGACCAATTTTGGATTAAATTGTAAAAATATATTCTAATTTCAATTTAAATCCAATTCAGAAGATAATCTAATCATATAAATAAATTAGACTAAAAAGAGGTTTTGAATTAAAATACAAAATTTTCACTATTCATTAAAAAATAAACTTTATCGAAAAAATACAAAAAATTTACACAAAATAAATTTTGATGTCCCAATTCTAAAGAAGAATTTTATTTTGTCAAATATAACACATAAAATCTTCAAAAAGTGGATTTAAAAGTGGTTCTCCATCAAAAGGCGGTTAATCGACCCTTTAAAGAATATTAGAATGTTTACGCTTAAAATTGGATTCATTCACATTTTAATCCTCTAACATATATTGTAAAAAGTAAAAATATTTGACAAAAATATATAATCATTTTATAGTCAGTTCTGTTCATTCCCTTCATTACAATGGGTAGGTGTTAACAATCATTTAAAATAAAATTATTTTATTATTAGAGTGCAACGTAAGATTTCAAAGGAACTCGTTGTTGCATATTGGGTAATCCATCGAGCATACCATTCCCTTAAAATTAATATTAACATTTTATTCACAAATAGGGATAAATATAAAAATGTCATATTCTTTATTTACCTGGGGTCTTACAGAACACCCTTTTTATCACACACCCACAGATCGATACATGTAATGTAAGATGGTTGATGATACATGAAATTTTTTAACCAGGTATCATGTCACCCATAAGATATTTTTACATGTATAATGGAAATCCACAAACTATTCCCTATTTCTAACACAAATAAATAGTCAATTGTTCTTGAATTCATAGTGATGAGTGTACTGATATGGTTGATCTGCATAAAATATCCAATTTTCCAAAATCCGAAAAAATAAACTAGGACACAATATTAAAGAATCATATCATTAAACTATATGAATGAAATACATAGAATATGTGGTGACTATTTATGCCTTCATAACAATGATTTACATCGCGATTCCCAGTCATCCAAACAATATATTTCTATTTGGGAAGAACCAAATAGTATAACTATATGTTCTTAAAAATGGAGTTCATAGTCTATGCATCATGAATTGAAACTATGTGTGAGTCTCTTTTGGAATTTTTGTATCGCTCTAGGATTCATTGGAAATCATTTGAAATATTATTTTTCTTACTACAACACAACACATATCCATTTGATACACCCACCCTATTATCCGATCTCTATAACCACAAACTAAGAGCCCCACTTGGTCCAAGAATTATGACCATTAAATAATATTTTGTTTGATTCCTAGCATTTGTATAGTATGATACACCCTTTCAATCCTTTCATGTTATGTTTTGCATTATTCATGCCACACACACCCTTAGATAAAACCACCCCATTTCTAGTAATTATGACCCTAATATTTGTTTTATATGGTTTTTAAAACGTGTGTGGTACACAAGGAAAATTTTCACATTTATGTCGATTTTATCACATTCATGTGACACAAGTAACCTTGGAATAAAAAATTCCATAGTCCATAGATCTCAACATTAAAATTATTTATAGTGGTCTAAAGAATATGAATGTTAACCAAACACTACTAGTCTAGAAAATATGAACTTAAACTATGTCATGATCCATATCATCTAAAATCTCTTACTACAACATTTCTATAACTTCAAGTGGCTTGATTCCTATACTCATGGGATGTGTAGTGATTCCTAGACATTCCATCTCATGTATCATATGTAGATTAACCATAAGACATTCCATTTCATGTGGTGTAATAAAAAAAGTCTCACTGTCTTTATTATAGGTATATTCTTGATAATGATACCCTGACCCCTCACCATGTAATAATTCCCTCAGAGCCTGATAGAATGAGTGAACATCCTTAGAGGAAGATGTTAAACTATAATCATACCCCAAAAATAGTTTGGGATGCCTCTTAAAAAGTGATGATTTTAACTTATGTTAAAAATGGTTTCCCCATATGATAAAAGTAAGTATATCCAATAACATCCCCATCACATGAAATCATACTATAGCCATAACCCATGTAAAATCAGGATTCCTATTATCCATGTATGATAAAATTCAATATTCTCTTCTAAAAGGGTATCCCTCTCTTAGAATTTTTATTTTACTACATCATGTTTCATGGTCTATGTCACATGACACTAAACTATTCATAACCAACAAAATTACCAAGGTAATCAGGTCCTCCAAGGATTATTAAAATAAGAACAATAATCTTTTATTCCACACCAAACACATTTGGGTATATAAATGGTTAGAAATCAATGAGATTAATCAAATATCCCATGGTCCAAGATTAAGTAACATGGTCTATATTTATGGTTTCTTCAGAGTTTTTTCTACAGCGTTAGATGTCCTTCTAGGTTATTTCATTCACATTTTCAATACATTTCAATTAGGTTCACATTTCATCAAGAAAAAACCCCTTGGTTCATGAATTATGACCATAAAATATATTCTTTTAGGTGATTATTATTCACTTCAATACTCTAAGTCCTATTCTTCAGGATGATAAACAAATATTCTACCTTGTGAAATGAACACTGGAATTCATCTTGGCCACACAAGATGAATTAATGGTGGGTATCTTAGTACATTTTTACCCTGTAAAACATCTTGATCACATGATATTAAGTTGACCAATGTCCCATCCACACTGTATGATGTAAAACGTTTTTTTATCAACCTCATTTCAGGATGAAAACTGTCATGTCATCATAGCTCATAGTCCTAGAAGCCATTTCCTACAATTTCAGTCATCTAAAATATCATTCTTCTGACCATACCTCAGAATCCTAAGAGATTCTTCCCCAAAATTATTGTTTTTACTTTTGTTTAGACTAATACACCTGTATAGATGTGCCCTATAAAATATTGGAATAATTTCAAAATTATTGTAATCCATTCAAAAATTTCATAAAACTTTTTACATGAATTTCATTTACCTCATTAGTATACTCATCCTTCTCCACAAATAACAATCACTCATAACACTATGGTTTCTAGATAAGGATTACCTACAGTCCTGGGTCAAGATCCCCGAATGACATTGGATGAATTTTGAGGAAGGTTTCGAGTTTCAAACATGGTAAGTTCCCAATAATTTGTTTATCATTATTATCGTTTGAGCTATATGGCTATTATGATTCAAACATGTAGAACTATTTTCATATATCATGAAATAATTCTCATTGGGTTCCATGTATTGGGCATTATGATTCACACTCTTCAATCCCCTTTATCCAGGTATAATTTAATGCCCTTTGGTGTTATACAATTTTTTTATTTGAGATTTCTTGAATGGAATGATTGATTTTAGAGAGCCCCATTATATAGAAACAACACATCTCATGAAAAACACTCTAACATGAATAGGAAACAAAATTATTTACCCATGATTTACTCACTAAGAATCATTCATGTGACCTTATATATAGTTTTTAGGTTGTCTCTAAAAAATGTATGATGATTGGTAATAAAAAAATATTTTGTTCAATAATACATAAAATCAATGTAAATAATCCATGGTTATAGAGCCTCATCCACATATTAGAGCCTCACATTTTAAAAATACCTTCAAATGATGAACATAGAAATTTAGTTTTTGATGTCACCTTGAATTTATTGAATTAATTCTAGGATATGTTTTGGTACCACCATTTAAGACTTCTCCTTATATATTTTGGTGTATAAATTCATTTAGTATCTAATAAAAGTTTTATTATTCCAATAATTTAGCTACTATGATTTTTTATTATACAATCTTGGCCTTAGCCTCATCGAAATTGGACATCAAGATGTTGTAATCTCTGTTCGAGAAATATAAATCATCATGTGATACTAAACCATCCCCTAAAGGTTAAAAATATTTCGTTAAGCCTCATCATGACATTGGGAGACCTCAGTCATATGGCTCTTCTTAGATAGGTTGTGTTTTTTCAACTATACATGTTCCCTCTCAACAACAAAATCCCACTACAGTTCATATAGGATGTTGGAATTACACCAAATGATCCCCATACTAACTGGTAAATGGTAGAGATATCTAATTAGTTTTGGATGATTATATATATGTGTGTGGTTAATGATATTGTTCACTTAACTCCATGCTTTACAATAAACATTTGAATTCTCCAAAGAAACCATTGAGCCAAAATCTTCAAAATAATTTGGAAAAAACCAATTATATAGAGGGAACCAGAATAGTAAATTGTCCTATTGGTCTAACAAGTGTAGGTCCTCATGTGTCAGCTATATACGAACTATATATGGAAATAGTTCCTCGCTATCCTTTTCACTTAGACCGAAATTCTCAACTATACCTTGTGACACTACTGGGGTTGATGGGATGGTCAATGATTATTCTTATATCCTTATTGGTGGAGAAAACGCATCCTCATATGTCATAGCATCTACAGGATAAAATTATATTGCAGAAATTTCAAATCAATTTTCCATTTACACCTCATATTACTGCATAGTATCGCATTTACCCACCACAACTCAATCTCCAACAACCACCAACATTGGAACCTCTATGATTGGCTCTGTCACTGCATCTCCTTTTCCCAACCATTCCATTGGACTCATCTCGACCCCTCCATTGAGGGTGAAAGTTGTGAGGTACCCTCAAGCAGAAACTAAATTTTCTCCCTGGCAATTTGCACTTGTAAATAAGCATTCTCCATCACTACCATATCCATAGGCATAGTTAGAGAAACTATTGGTGCAGGTGGCAGAGTCATAAGAACCATTGTAACTTCCATTAAAAAAAGAATCAGTAAAATCATATGAATATAAATAAAATGAGTCAAGGTTATAGTGGATTCATAAACTTTCATTAGTTGTATATTTCAGTAAAAATCACTATGAGGTTATGAGATTATCACAATTTAATATCCCCACCATGGCCACTACCTCAATTACTTTCAGTAGTGGTTGTCCTCTATTGATTTAGACATTAGGAAGGGACCCTAACATTTAACCTATTAGGGTTGAGGTCTCAAATACATCCATTGAAGGTACATCTAAAACCTATACATCCACTATGATTAACTCTTGTACATGTAATAAAATGTTAGGAAATATATTTAAGGGTATGATATATCTAATAGACATATTATCAACATATTTACATTATCAATATTAGTGAATCCTCTAACTAAAGACCCTTGATAGGATTTTCATACCTATGAATCATTTCACTCCCCTCGAAAAGGTGCGTGTACAACTAACGTAGTTGCTATCAACTATGTTGGAGAGGCCTTGTTTAGTAGCACCCTTACCGGGTTGATTAGATGACACACCGTAACCAGGGAGTGGATCAGATCTAACAGATCTTCCACATATTTTCCACGTCATCCTTAAACATTAAGAAATATACCAAGTAATTAAAAATCTATGTAAGATTATTTTGATAACTTTTATAATGCTTCCACATCATTTAAACACTAGAAAAATGCATGAAAACATTTCTAGTTGTCCCCGTATTCATGGAAGAAAAAATCACAATGAATTTTCATGCCTCATAACAAATTATTGAGATCTTAGAAGAATGTACTTGGGATCACCATAGATGAGAAACATTCTTCTCATTCCCATATTCCGAGGATATTCGAGCCCAATTTGTATTCTCTCCCTATGGCACTCGCTTGTCTGGTACAATAAAAATATGGACCCATTAATGCATCCCTAAACAATATGCCATATCTTCCAATATGGTGAGCACCAAACAAAAATAGTATAAAAGTATTAGTTAAAAGGATACCACATCACTATCCCAAGTGGCCCTCCACTTCATTATATCCCCATGATATGCATTATCCCAACTCAATGAGTACTCATAAATTATACCATATACAATTAATGGGAGGCAGAAACTCATTTCTTATCTTTCCATATCCATGAATAAACTAGTACCAAATATAACTCATTAGAAATGGGTGACACTCCTGATAGTCCTCTGAGTATACATTTATTGTTACTCTTTATAGAGTCGTAAACTATCTCATGAACTAGTGTGGGTGGTATGGATTTCATATCAGCTCGCAGTTAATTATTTATACAAGTACCCCACCTACAAAGGGATATATGTATGGTATATATTGCATGGTCCATGCGTCATCATAAGTCTCCACCCCTATTGGATGGGGTGAACGGATGAAATATAATGTTCTCTGTCATCTCGACCATCTTTATCACTTCCACTAGACCCAATATGAATGGATGACACAACACATGCTTCATGATCTTCACGTGAATTTATGTTATGGGAGGATATATTGGGTTATGATACTTATATCCTAATATTTTTATGATTATAAAACTGTACAAGAAGTAGAAGGGCCCATACACATGCCATGAGTTCTTTACTAGCACTTATGTGGTGGAGTATTTCTTACAACTTTTCCATAAATGGAAAATCAAAATTAATATTCCACCTCATCACCCACATAGTCTCCATTAATATGGTTTTTTTACACACTCCCATAGGTGTAAACCTCATCAGTAGAACATTGTTGTATATTAGATTTATGATGGAACCTTCTATCCTAAACATAGGTTGATCCATGGAATCAATGTTTTATCCCTATAACTTCCACTGGATCACCTAGAAACTCTTCTATAAAAAACCCTTTCCCTCATTGGTAAACTATAGGACATGTATAAGGCCTCAATAGTATCCTATATAATTGGTCCTCCCCATTAGCTGGATCTGTTGCTGGATTATTCATAAAGTACCCAACCCACTACATGAAAGGAATATCCATCATCCCAAGCATATCTTCATTGGTGCCATGAAACAGAACTAGAAACACATTCTCTAAAGCCATCAACTGATCTTGATCATCATTCACATTATCTATGGGAATAATTCATCATTCAACACTGTAGGACCAGCATTTCATTTTTTTATGAATGTCACAGAGGATGAAGCAATCCACCCGACGATGTTTATGAATTGTGTCGGTCCCTGATGAACATCATCTCACCGACATAATCTTGAATTCTTGAGGGATAATTTAATAGAACAGTGAATCCCAATCTACATTATATATCCCTACATTTGTCTAAACTCCTTCAAACCCATGAAATGATGAACATGTCCTTTTGTCCTAAGCCTACTCATCTGTGCTGTTTCTGTTGTAGTGTAAGTTATATATTTCATTACATCACATGATCTGGTCACCCAAACAAAAATTGAATACCATCTGTTACTCTGGTGGGGAGGCCTCAACCTAAAAAATCTCCTCATCAATATTGACTATGTAGTGGTATAGATTTATTATGTGTTTGGAACATGAACCCTCTAGATATTTCATGTAGTTTCAATCTTCCATTGTTCTTTTCATGGTATGCATCTGATATTGTTAGCTATCTCATCACTTATCACAACCATAATAAAGACCTCATCACTCAGTTTGAGGTTGTAGAGTGACAACCTATTATAATGAGGATATTTCCTCTATGCTTCTTTCATCAGTGTGATCGATGATTATCCTTTTGAGGTGATTCATACTCTCTCCCAAACTATAATGTTCTCCGTAATATATTCCGAACAATAATAATCTTGTTGACTCCCTAGGAATACATGTTATTCACTACATATATAATTATTATTTTCTCACTTGATTTTTTTGTTAAGATCATACGTGAAGTTCAGTTTTGATGATATGCTTCATAGTGGTCACTTCATGATGATGATGTTCGTTGTGTTTGGTTTGCTGAGAAGTGTTCGTGGAGAAATTGCAAAGAAATATTTCATTATATGTATCATTCATTGAGATGTTCGTACTTACAAAAAAAGAGAAACCATATTTTCCCTCATTAATTTAAAGTGTTTTGGAAGGGCCAATCTCCACTACTTATATCTATAAAGTTGGCCCAGGCTTCATGATAGCTTTCATCCAAGTGACTATAACAAGTAAGATCTGGGAGTGAGATTCGCGAATGAAATTTTATTACAAACATTCAATCCTTATCACATTAAATTATACCCCCCCCCCATTCAATGTTGGATCCCATTGTGGTGGAGGGGGTTTTGGGGTCACATATATAATCCACTGGTATAATCAAGGAATTAATTTCTAGTTTGGAGAGAATCAAATCAAAAATTGCCAAAAAATACTACATAAAGGACTTCGTCGTGATGACCATATTATTCCCGAATGGTCAGAGCATATATAGCACCCTATCCAAGTGTTTCCTTCATCACCGAATTAATTATTGACTATGAACCTTGACACAGTGTGTTTTGGATTCACAAAGCACTTTTTGAACCCTCAAAGCATTAATGGAGACATCCAAAGTAAAAAATTCGGTCATGTGATGTCATTCCAATTCGTGACAAGATAATATTTTTCATGAGACCATATTGTATTTGGAAAATTACTTACATATTAATACACCCATCATTCTACCATTTTTTAGGATCTTTAATTGACACTTTTTCTTATAATCATGATCAATTTTTTAATCTTCTCGAGCTCTATGAACCAAATAAAAAATGTGTCTTCCAATGTATCAACGGTTTGAGAGACCCACATTTATGTGTTATTGAAAGTCCCCACATATACTGGGGATGACATACAAGGAGGTATATTCTAATTTTAGTATAATAATGACATATTGGGAACTTTAGTAATCACAATGAATTCTTCCTTTAAGGATAACTCCGTTTCCAAATCCGAACATCACTCTAAGAAAGGGGCATCTTTTTTCATGATGTGTACTTATTTTGTAATCCCCTAGCCTTCACGATCCATCAATGAATCATGAATCACCTATATATAAAGACATAATATTCTAAAAAAATCACTCTCATGGGCCACTCCATAGTGACTCCCTTCTCCAAACCATACATAGAAAATGATGACTTCCAAGGGACCCCACAACCATCATGGACTAGTCCAGATGCTCTTCTATTTGACATATGACCTGTAACACCCATTCATGTATCCTCACAAATTACAAAAAGTGTGGATCAAGAATGTAACAACCCCAGATTTTATGAAAAATATTCTTTTAATTTCACTAATGTCTTGTGTTGTATGCTACACCAAAAGGAGCTTGCACAACACGCATCCTTGACTTGCCTTGCATTACACGCAATTGCGACCTTCCTCGATAGCGTGTGTAGTACGCAATAACGAGTTTCACTAAACAACAATATGCTATTAAAATATTATTAAAACTAGCCATTACGAATAGTAATAACCACTTTTTGAAATTTTTAAAATTTTATTTTTCAAAATGGAATTCATTTTTGGATTCGTTATATCGAAATTAGATTAGGGTGAAATTTTGGTGATTTTCGGATAACTTTCATATTTTGATGAACAGTGAAAATTACTAAATTTAAATTAAAAACAACTTTTTCAATCGAAATAACTAAAAGTGATAAATTATTAGTTTGAGTGGTTTGAAAGTATATTTAGAATGTATTTTTACAATTTAATACAATGTTCGTCATTGGATGTAATTTCACATTTAAACCAGACATAAACAAGTGTCAATCTTTTGATAGTTATTATCTCTTAAGAACACGCTATTTGTTTCGACGACGTGAATTAATTTTAAAATAATGCAACTGATATGTTTTTAATTTGGTAAAATAGAAATCATTTTTGAGTTCATAATATCAAATATATCTTAGGCCTAATTTTTGGTATTTTTCTGAAAACTTTCAATTTTTGATGAATAGTGAAACCACTAAGTGGTAGGTTAAAAACTGAATTTTGCATAAAACTTAATTTTACCGCTTCTGTGAATGAAATTTCAAAAATCCGAAAGACACGGTTGATATCAGTAAGTAAAATGTGGTTCAATGAGTTAAAAATAATTTTTTGGTGAATAGTAACTTTTTACTTTTTTTTACCGCGGTTAATAGTGAATAGGGTAACTAAGGATAAATATGATATTACTATTACCCTAACACATGTCCTAATTCTATTGGATTAGTGTAATTCGACCAAAAACAACCTTATGAATATAATATGACCATTTAGGTCCACTTGGATTAGATTATGACATTTAATATTATTTTATTTAATGAATAGTTAAAATAGTTAAAATCAAAGTTTAATAACTAAAACATTTTTAATATGGGTTTATACATAAGATAAATTCTATTATAAATATTCATTAGAAAGATAAAAAGATTTTCTACATAATTATATTTTATTTAAAATTTTTAGACTTTAAATAAATTAATTTATTTATGACACAACGATGATACAGTAATTACCCTTTTAAGGAAATGTTAACATAATTGATGTTATAAATGCCCAAATAAATTTAATTTGAGACTTTTTATGAATTTCAATAATTTTCAAGGTTAATATGATATAT
The DNA here is from genome assembly GCA_963277665.1 of Viscum album. NCBI lineage: Eukaryota > Viridiplantae > Streptophyta > Magnoliopsida > Santalales > Viscaceae > Viscum > Viscum album. The sequence continues at coordinate 1,066,094,491 of OY728140.1, forward strand.
TAGTGTTGATTTAATCAACTTGGTTCGAATATATAATTCGGTTATGACTTTCACAAATATCATATATCAAATAGTGACAAAATTTACACAAAATAGTTTTTAAATCAAATATTATATTATTAATTGTTATTTTATTCCTAAAAATCTAAGGTTCGGCCAAATGACTTAGATAAGGATATATATATTAATAATAAACATCTTGGGGTTCGTTTGTCATGTTATAGTAAGTGTATTAACCGTATAGTGTAAGAAAACAAAAAGACACGGTAAAAGTTAAATTATTTAACTTAGAGTTAAATCTAATTGATAAGGTTAAAATAATAACCTAAACTTGTCTAGATACTATTTTTTGATAGGATTTCGACCCATCTCCACTTCACCTTCGAAATAAGACCCTTTGGAACCATTATAAACCGATTTTGACATTAATATAAAATAATATTTTGTGATATTCCTAAGGTTCCCCTCTCCTCCCTTATAAAAGGGCACCTCCTCCCCCTCCTCCTCACACCAATTTGAGCACTCAAGCTCGGCCAACCCCTGCCAAAATCCCTTCTCCACTTCTCTAGAATAATCTTAGAGGTCCTGGTATTCTTCAAAGACCAATCTTAGTTCTCTATGTGGAGGATTCAAAGAGGCGTTTCAAAGAAGAGGTAATATCCATTACCGATCTTTTCAATTTATTTCTTCTTCAACATCTTCTTCTTTAGTTGTTTCATGATAAAGTAATAACATAAGTATTACTTAAATACTGATATGTTATTATAAATATGAAACAACCCTAATTCACCTTCTATACATCCTACGGAAAAATGATATCACCGCGCGTGCGTACGTACGGAATATCGTCTCCACGCCATGGTGTAATCTATTTTCCACCATCACCTTACAAGGATGGGTATAATGGTGTAATGAGTAACTATATATGATTATTATAAAGTTATATTGATACTGAAATAGTATAAATACACTATAATACAATTCCACTATCATGGGAACAATATCATCGCTCGTGCGTACGTAAGGAATACCGTCTCCACGATGTGATGCGACTCATTCTACATGATCATCATTACATAGTAATTATATAAATGAATTGAATAAATAAATATGATATATGTTACACTAATACCATTCTGGATATAAGGTATCTATAACCTTAAAAGAAGAATAAGAATTTATTCGGCAAAACACGTATAAGAACAAAAGGCAATAAAGACCCGAGTAACAAGTAACAATGAAATATTACTAATAAGAAGCTAAGAATATGACCATATATGATATCATATCAATATGTATGATTCTGGAATAAGTCAATAACATTATTTAAACCATTATACAGGAGCTTCGGACACGTATAAAGCAAATCGTACCTAAGGTAAGGGATAAATTTTCAATCTCATTTTTATCCGAGATTGTTTATACTTTAGTATTTACTGGGGTGTATTTTATCATCCACATCCATGTTTCCTCAATATGTAATATTATTTCCATCCACCTATAATTGTTTAAATCCAATTTTACCCTTCGGTGAGTTTTTAGTAAAGGATATGAAAGGAATCTTTTGTCGTTTTTCGTACGAGGTACTCTTTGACTTTTCCGACAAAAGTACGAGAAGAATGTTTTTTTTAACTTATACGGCATGAATGGATTTTTAAAACATTATTTCCAAGAAGCTTCCGTTTAAAAGTTTTCAAGTTTATTTTTAATCAACTTCTTTTAGTTTTGAATTTTATGACATATTAAAAAAGAAAAAGTGTTTTTGAAGAAGAAAGGATATTTTCCTCAAGAATGAAGTTCAATTATTTTATCAAAATTATTTTCCATATAAGATAATAAAGGGTTCTGTTTTTATCCCTATTATTACATTGATTTTATTATGTTTTGATGGAATTATTTTTATGAATTCCTTTATCGTATATGAATTGTTTTATGATTTCACGATGTTTAAGATTCCCATTTTTATTACATGGGTTATGCAATGATGTATGTTTTAAGATTTTGTGGCACACATAAGAATGGTATCATTATGATATGGGTGGGACCTATATCTCCCTCCAATGCATTGGGTAAAGATTTTATATCTCATGAGATAGACATGGCTGGAATGGTAGGTTATACCGGTTCAGTGAAACAAGACTGAAACGAGGGTGACTCGGTTCAGAAAGGGAGTTTGTCCACTAAGATAGTCTTGGAAATGAGTCTTGACTAACAAGAAATGATTCTCTATGATTATGTGTGTATGCCACAAAGTTTAATGTTTTAAGTTATGATTATTGTGATTACATTTCACTGCCATGAGTTATCCCAGGTTATGAAATTATGATCTATTTTACAGGTTAAGATTTCCAAAAGTTATGTGCTTATGTATATGATGTGATTGATATTTCTTTTGTTTAACCTTACTGAGCATTTGAGCTCACCCTTTTATGTTTTCTTTTCCCCAGGATATAAAGAAAGGTTTTAGGTATAAAAAAAAGGAATATCTTTATGGGAGATGTCGAAGATCTTTCACCAGGATTAGAAGATTATACTCAGAGTTTCCAAAGACACTAAACTATTACGATCCTTGTGTGTGTGTTTTTGTTATGTACTAAGTATTCCGAAAATGTAATGTAATGTCAATGTACGTCAAGCTTCGGGTCTCTACAGTTGGTATCAGAGGAAAGGTTTAGTCAACCTTTGGAAACTATGATGCGAAAACGTTAGTGAGATCCCTAGAGATATTTCTAAGGTATGTCTAGGGATGTCCCTAAGGTTAAGTATACATATAGGTTATAGTACTAGAATTACGCTGACGATCATAGAATTAAACCTAAGGTGTTAGATATTGATGGTACTCCCCCTTTATTATGTTGTTTTCCCTAGCATGATTTTTTCCTCTCACACTGTTCTTTGTGGGTTTTAGACGATGGCTGGAACCCGAAGGAACCGTGTTGATCAATGCAATGGACAATGCAATGATTGTCCTCCTGAACAAACAAATGTAATGGGAGATGGAGTGAAAAATCTTATTGCTATACTTACACAAGCTATGAATCATTCTGGACTTCCAAATGAACAGAGAAGGGAACAATATTCTGTTAAGTCCTTCATGAGGCAATGTCCACCTTCTTTCAGTGGGTCTTCTGATCCACTTGTTGCTGAACAATGGATCAGTACCACTGAAAAGATATTTTCAGTTCTTCAATGTTCTGAACATGATAAATTCATCTTAGCAGTATATCGTTTGGAAGGTGATGCTGATCAATGGTGGAATCTTATCAAGAATACGAGGCCAATAGATGAAATTGAGTCCATGGAATGGGACGAGTTCAAGAACTTATTTTTCAATAAGTACTTCCCTCGTATTCTTCGAACAAATATGGAGAAGGAGTTTCTTGAACTAAAAGGATGATGAATCTGTTGGTATATACGAAGTGAATTTTACAAGACTTGCATGGTATGCATCTAGCATTATCATCCAACCTGAAAGTAAAGTTGATCGATTTTTCAGTGGCTTAAAACCAAGCCTTCGAAGGGCATTATCTATAAGAGACTTCAGTAGCTATGAAGACATTGTGCGTTGTGCTATCAAGGTAGAAATGGAAGTTGGTGTTACATATCCATCTCATGGTTTTGACAAGAAACGAAAGATGGATTTCAAGGAGAAATCTCAGAATAATGGTGAAAAGAAGATGAATGTTTGCTTATGCTCAAAGTGTGGAAAGAAGCATGGTGGAGATTGTCTTAAAGGGACTAGAAAATGTTTTAAGTGTGGAAAAGAAGGTCATCGAGCAGCTGAGTGTCGAGGTAATGGAAAAACGGTTTCTAATGATGTCAATAAAGCAAATACTGCAGAGAACGCACCACCAACACTTCAATGCTTCAAGTGCAAGGAAATGGGGCATTATGCTAATAAATTCCCTAATCCAAGGGTTAGTGATGATCAACATGAGCAACCACTTAAGGAAAAGGACAAAGGGAAGTCACATGCGATCACTATTGGCGATGTTGAATATGAAAACGATGTGGTGGAATGATTAAGTGTTTATGTAATGGGATTCCAAAATAATGTTGTATATAGTATCGTGGAGTATTAGAATATTTATGTTTTGGTCTATTGTGGTTTTCAATAATTTTATGGTACCGGTAACCATGAAAAGTGATTGAGACATTTTTGGTAAACAGATGATATGAGCATAATGAAGGGATAAGAAGATAATGAGATGTTTGAGCTCATGATTGATATAAGGACTAAGTGATATCATGGTTTGAGTATATAGAATTTTGAGGATTTTGGTATGTGGAAAGTGTTAACTTTTAACTGCATTCATGTTTTCACTAAGGTTCAATGGGTATTCAAGAGAATACATGATTAAGTACTATGAATGTTTGGAATGTGACCAACAAAATAAATCTTATGATATATGGGGATCAATGATGGTATTAAATCTTTGGTAATCGTTTTCACTATGTTATGAGAGTGGACTGCAGTATTATGGATAAGCCTAAAGATTGGAATGGATTATGTTAACCATAAGTTAGTATTGTTTAAGGATAGAACTTTTTTTTTTGATATTATTTAAGTGATGTTATAGTAATGTAGTTTTAGAAAAAGGACAACCTGCAGGATGGGCGACAACCCATCGCGTCGGACAAGGCTGTGGGAATCGAACCCACAACTGAAGTACGACTGGCATTTATCGCCTACCACTGGCCTACAGGAAGTCCCTGTTTAGTAGAAGCTAGTTTTATTATATTAAGAAGTATGATATATGAAGTAGAAGCCCATTTTAGGAACCATATATGATTAATCTCACTATAGAATGACTTATGTATATTTAATAACTTTTGCTAACCTTTTGTTTGAGACAGATGGAATGACCCGTCATTCTGTCACATGATCTGCTAACACTTCACGAATAACAAATTCAACTTCATTTATTTAAGAGATGAAGTGTAAATTGTTCAAGGCACGAACAACAGTGAGATTGTACCAAAATAATGTAAGTATTTATTCTAATTCAAATTCTTCAACTTTAGGGAAACGATCTTGAAATCAAAAAAATGTTGTCCTAGTGCTCTTATATCTGATTAATCAGATGGTACCTTAGATCGTCACAAATTTATGGATTTGTGATTGTTGGCTTTTCCATAGCCATGTTCTCTACCACTCTCCATCAGAACATGATGGTTAGATTTTTCTTCCATATCCATATTTTCACCTATGTGGAAACCCAGTGATTAGTTTATTTGGGTAACCGTTACGTTTTATACTTTAGTTTTTAAAGATTGGTTTTGGTATTCCTTTTTACGATGTGGGTTTCTATTAAAGAAACTTTCGAATAGTAAACCATTTATAACCCCGACGAATTTCGAGGGCGAAATTCATTTTATTGGGGGTAGAATGTAACAACCCAAGATTTTATGAAAAATATTCTTTTAATTTCACTAATGTCTTTTGTTGTACACTACACCAAAAGGAGCTTGCACAACACGCATCCTTGACTTTCCGTGCATTACACGCAATCGCGAACTTCCTCGATAGCGTGTGTAGTACGCAATAACGAGTTTCACTAAACAACAATATGCTATTAAAATATTATTAAAACTAGCCGTTATGAATAGTAATAACCACTTTTTGAAATTTTGTAAATTTTATTTTTCAAAATGGAATTCATTTTTGGATTCGTAATATCGAAATTAGATTAGGGTGAAATTTTGGCGATTTTCGGATAACTTTCATATTTTGATGAATAGTGAAAAGTACTAAATTTAAATTAAAAACAACTTTTTCAATCGAAATAATTAATAGTGATAAATTATTAGTTAGAGTGGTTTTAAAGTATATTTAGAATATATTTATACAATTTAATACAATGTTGGTCATTGGATGTAATTTCACATTTAAACCAGACATAAACAAGTGTCAATCTTTTGATAATGATTATCTCTTAAGAACACGCTATTTGTTTCGACGACGGGAATTAATTTTAAAATTATGCAACTGATATGTTTTGAATTTGGTAAAATAGAAATCATTTTTGAGTTCATAATATCAAATATATCTTAGGCCTCATTTTTGGTATTTTTCTGAAAACTTTCAATTTTTGATGAATAGTGAAACCACTAAGTGGTAGGTTAAAAACTGAATTTTGCATAAAACTTAATTTTACCGCTTCTGTGAATGGAATTTCAAAAATCCGACAGACACGGTTGATATCAGTAAGTAAAATGTGGTTCAATGAGATAAAAATAATTTTTTGGTGAATAGTAACTTTTTATTTTTTTTACTGCGGTTAATAGTAAATAGGGTAACTAAGGGTAAATATGATATTACTATTACCCTAACACATGTCATAATTCTATTGGATAAGTGTAATTCGACCAAAAACAACCTTATGAATATAATATGACCATTTAGGTCCACTTGGATTAGATTATGACATTTAATATTATTTTATTTATTGAATAGTTAAAATAGTTAAAATCAAAGTTTAATAACTAAAACATTTTTAATATAGGTTTATACATAAGATAAATTCGATTATAAATACTCATTAGAAAGATAAATAGATTTCCTACATAATTATATTTTATTTATAATTTTTAGACTTTAACAAAATTAATTTATTTATGACACAACGATGATGCAGTAATTACCCTTTTAAGGAAATGTTAACATAATTGATGTTATAAATGCCCAAATAAATTTAATTTGAGACTTTTTATGAATTAAAATAATTTTATAGGTTACTATGATATATTATTGTTGATTTAATCAACTTGGTTCGAAAATATAATTCTTTTATGACTTTCACAAAAATCATATATCAAATAGTGACAAAATTGACACAAAATAGTTTTTAAATCAAATATTATATTATTAATTGTTATTTTATTCCTAAAAATCTAAGGTTCGGAAAAATGACTTAGATAAGTATATATATGTTAATAATAAACAACTTGGGGTTAGTTTGGCATGTTATAGTAAGTGTATTAACCATATAGTGTAAGAAAACAAAAAGACACGGTAAAAGTTAAATTATTTAACTTAGAGTTAAATCTAATTGATAAGGTTAAAATAATAACCTAAACTTGTCTAAATCTTATTGGTTGATAGGATTTCGACTCGTCCCCACTTTAACTTAGAAATAAGACCCTTTAGAACCATTATAAACTGATTTTGACTTTAATATAAAATAATATTTTGAGATATTCCTAAGGTGCCCCTCTCCTCCCTTATAAAAGGGAACCTCCTCCCCCTCCTCCTCACACCAATTTGATCACTCAAACTCGGCCAAACCCTGCCAAAATCCCTTCTCCACTTCCCTAGAATAATCCTAGAGGTCCTGGTCTTCTTCAAAGACCAATCATAGTTCCCTATGTGGAGGATTCAAAGAGGCGTTTCAGAGAAGAGGTAATATCCATTACCGATCTTTTCAATTTCTTTCTTCTTCAACTTCTTCTTCTTTAGTTGTTTCATGATAAAGTAACAACATCAGTGTTACTTACATACTGATATGTTATTATAAATATGAAACAACCCTAATTCACCTTCTATCCATCCTACGGAAAATTGAAATCACCGCGAGTGCGTACCTACGGAATACCGTCTCCACGCCGTAGTGTAATCTATTTTCCACCATCACCTTACAAGGATGGGTGTAATGGTGTAATGAGTAACTATATATGATTATAATAAAGTGATATTTATACTGAAATAGTATAAATACACTTGAATACAATTCCACGATCATGGGAACAATATCATCGCTCGTGCGTACGTACGGAATACCGTCTCCACGATGTGATGCGACTCGTTCTACATGATCATCATTACATAGTAATTATATAAATGAATTGAATAAATAAATATGATATATGTTACACTAATACAATTCTGGATATAAGGTATCTATATCCTTAAAAGAATAATAATAATTTATTCGGCAAAAAACGTATAAGAACAAAAGGCAATAAAGACCCGAGTAACAAGTAACAATGAAATATTACTAATAAGAAGCTAAGAATATGACCATATATGATATCATATCAATATGTATGATTCTTGAATAAGTCAATAACATTATTTAAACCATTATACAGGAGCTTCGGACATGTACAAAGCAAATCGGACCTAAGGTAAGGGATAAATTTTCAATCTCATTTTTATCCGAGATTGTTATTACTTTAGTATTTACTGGGGTGTATTTTATCATCCACATCCATGTTTCCTCAATATGTAATATTATTTCCATCCACCTATAATTGTTTAAATCCAATTTTACCCTTCGGTGAGTTTTTAGTAAAGGATATGATAGGAATCTTTTGTCATTTTTCGTACGAGGTACTTTTTGACTTTTCCGACAAAAGTACGAGAAGAATGTTTTTTTTAACTTATACGGCATGAATGGATTTTTAAAACATTATTTCCAAGAAGCTTCCTTTTAAAAGTTTTCATGTTTATTTTTAATCAACTTCTTTTAGTTTAGAATTTTGTTACATATTAAAAAAGGAAAAGTGTTTTTGAAGAAGAAAGGATATTTTCCTCAAGAATGAAGTTCAATTATTTTATCAAAATTATTTTCCATCTAAGATAATAAAGGGTTCTGTTTTTATCCCTATTATTACATTGATTTTATTATGTTGTGATGGAATTATTTTTATTAATTCCTTTATCGTATATGAATTGTTTTATGATGTCACGATGTTTAAGATTCCCATTTTTATTAAATGGGTTATGCAATGATGTATGTTTTAAGATTTTGTGGCACACATAAGAATGGTATCATTATGAGATGGGTGGGACCTATATCTCCCTCCAATGCATTGGGTAAAGATTTTATATCTCATTAGATAGACATGGCTGGAATGGTAGGTTATACCGGTTCAGTGAAACAGGACTGAAACGAGGGCGACTCGGTTCAGAAAGGGACTTTGTCCACTAAGATAGTCTTGGCAATGAGTCTTGACTAACAAGAAATGATTCTCTATGATTATGTGTGTATGTCACAAAGTTTAATGTTTTAAGTTATGATTATTGTGATTACATTTCACTGCCATGAGTTATCCCAGGTCATGAAATTATGATCTCTTTTACAGGTTAAGATTTCCAAAATTTATGTGCTTATGTATATGATGTGATTGATATTTCTTTTTTTTAACCTTACTGAGCATTTGAGCTCACCCTTTTATGTTTTCTATTACCCAGGATATAAAGAAAGGTTTTAGGTATAAAAAAAAGGAATATCTTTATGGGAGATGTCGAAGATATTTCACCAGGATTAGAAGATTATACTCCGAGTTTCCAAAGACACTAAACTATTACGATCCTTGTGTGTGTGTTTTTGTTATGTACTAAGTATTCTGCAAATGTAATGTAATGTCAATGTACGTCAGGCTTCGGGTCTCTACAAAGAATCCCATATACCTATTTCTTCTATTAATTAGTACTATTATCCAATTTTATTCTAAGAATAGGGACCCTACTATAGACCTCGATACTAACCACTCTTCCATTAATTGTACTCTGGCAGTTCGAAAGCCATTATTGTAACACCCCGAGATTTTATGAAAAATATTCTTTTTAATTTCATTGATGTCTTTTGTTTTATGCTACACCAAGATTATCTTGCACTATACGCAACACTTTATTAGCTTGCAGTATGCGCAACACTATTCTTGGATCGTGTTACACACATTTTCAAGTTTGTTTGATAGTAGTTATTCTACGCAACATTGAGTGTATATATATATATATATATTCAATGAATAAATGAAATATGGTTGGATTATGTTATACAAAACAATTAAGGAGTCTTTCACAACAGGAATCCCTGACATGGCTTGCATTACACATAATCACGACCTTCCTTGATAGCGTGTGTAGTACGCAATACTGGGTTTCACTAAACAACAATATATTGTTATAATATTATTATGCACTATACATTATGAATAGTATTAACTAAAATTTTAATTTTATAACATTATTATTCATCTTACACATTTTCTAGAACATGGTATGAGAACAAAATCAATTTTTTGAGTAAAATATGTATCTCTCAAAAAATGTAGTTTTGCCGCCTTTTAATGGCACACCCACATTAAGTCAAGTTTTTGACATGTTTATAAGTTCAATTTGACAAAATAAAATTATTCTTTGGAATCAAGATATAAAACATTATTTTGGATAATTTTTTCATATTATTCTGATAACTTTCATATTTTGATGAATAGTAAAAACACACTATATTTTAATTAAAAACAACTTTTTTCATTGCAATAATTTATATGGATAGATTATATTTTTAATTGGTTTTAAAGTTTAAATAGAATATATTTTTACCATTTAATAAAATCTTGGTCATTGGATTTAATTTCACTTTGAAATTGGACATAAAGAAATGATGATCTTTTGATAGTTATTGTTTCTTAAAAACACGCTATTTGTTTTGATAACGGGAATTTACATTTAAAATTAATTAATGAAACTTTTATGTTTTGAATTTGGAAAAATATACATCCTTTTTGAATTCGGAATATCAAATATATCTTAGGCTAAATTTTTGATATTTTGCTGAAAAACATCAATTTTTGATGAATAGTGAAAACACTGAGTTTTTGGTTAAAACCAACTTTTTATTTAAATAATCATTTATTTGATTTAAAATTATTTTAGGTCAAAATAGATACATAATAATTATATAAATTAAATTAAATTCATTGGAATAATGTTATAAAAAATATAGATTTATAAAAAATTGTATTGAACTTTTCACTGTCTTTTACCCACCACCTAGGAGATTTAGTAATTGTTCATAAAACATAATTTTACCACTTCTGTGAGTTGAATTTTGAAACTCTGAGTTGAAAGGTTAATATCAAGGAGTAAAATTTTTTTCAATTAGATAAAAATAATTTTTGGTGAATAGTAACTTTTTACTTTTCTTTACCACGGTTAAAGGTAAATAGGGTAATTCAATGTTAAAAGAATATAATAATAAATCAAAATTACCTTAACACCTGTAAAGACCTTATTGGATTAGTAATGTCATACCATGGTCATCCTTGGATCGATTTGGGGACCCCATGGAGCCAATTATGAAAGACAATGACACATTACATTAATTAATTTAATTTAAAGACAAAATTGGCATTAACAAAAATCCTTTAGTAATTAATTTTTATAAGGGGAAATATAAATTATCTTTTCGAAAATAAATATTGATTGGAAGTCTAAAAATATTTCCTACATATTGGTTTTTGTTTATAAATTTTAGACATCAAATAAATTAAATTATTTATGACACAATAATGATGCAGCATTTACCTCATTAATAAGTTATTTAGATAAATAATATTTTAATGATTAAAATATCATCTAAAACCTGTCCAATTCCTATTGGATTATTTTATTTCTAATATGAGTCATCTTAGCTTCAAAAATAATGTGTTTTGGACCTCTTTAAACTGAATATAAGTTTATAATAAAATAATGTGTTCACACTTTCCTAAAGAGCCCCTCCACTTCCTTATAAAAGGAGACCACTTCTATGAAATTCCTCACACCTCTCAATCATTTTGGATCCTCCAAACTCTGCCAAAATAAGCTCCCAAGATCCCTCTCACCCCCTCCCCTCCTCTATAAGCATTAAATTCAGCATAAGGCACTTCAAGAAGTCCTTTTGATTCAAACCAAAAGAAGTTACCCAAATTACAGGTAATGGTTTCTCTTATGTTTTTTTCTTTTATTCTACTTCTCCAACCCCTAAAATCTTTTTAATCCTTTATTTTTTTTCAACACCAGTATCCTAAAAATAATAGGATGTTGTTATGAGATGGATTAGAACTACACTTACAAACACCTCCATCTGAAGGATGAAGAACATAATGTTTTTGTGGATGGGAAACTAATGCCTCACGAAATGATGATTATTCGATTTTCTCCTACCACATCTCATGGTGGCCATTATGATGGCACTGTATTAATATATGATATATATTATGTTTATTATTTCTTTATTCTTCTTTACTTCCCAATTATATCAAGACATTATGGTTTTCATAGTTGGTAAATACGATAATCTCATTTGAGGAAGTGTGGACTACCGCCCCATCAAAGTGATATCATTCGTTAATACCTTATGTGGGATGTATTAAGGATGGAGTTAATGATATTATATATGATATTATACTGGAATTATAATATAACTATTCCATTAAAATAAAATATAGAAATGAAAGTACCGTTCATGCGTACGTAAGGCTTACCGTCTCCCTGAACGGTGCATTTCATTTTTTACCTCCTTATGTTATGTACTATTATAAATACATGTATATGCTAGATATATAATGAATATATATGATATATAAATCATTATTTACATTCAGTAAGTATGTAAATCATGATATATGTAATAATAACATCAATAACAACAAGTCCAAACACGTACGATAAATAAGACGATTTCACTCAAAACATTGCTTTAACATGTGATTTACAAAAGAACGGGTAATATAAATTCATAAGTGAACCATATATGATATCATAACAATTAATATCATTATGTAATAAGTTAATTACATTATTCAAATCATTATACAGGAGGTTCAGATACGTATGAAGCATATCGGGCCTAAGGTAAGGGATAACTTTTCTAATTTTGTTTTTATCTAAGAATGTTTATTCGCAAGTATTTACTGGGGTTATATTTATCATCTAGGTCCCTATTTTATAAAAATTATTTCATGTATGTTTAAATTCATTTTTACCCATTTTGACTTTTATTACATGGTATGTAAAGAATATTTTTTTTAAAGGTACTTTTTGACTTTTCCAGCAAAAGTACGAGAAGAATGTTTTCTAACATATACAGCATGAAAGGATTTTTACAATTTTATAAAGCCATATTTTCATAAAGCTTCGAAAAAAATATTTCATGAATATTTTCATCAAAATACTTTTATTTTAAAAATTCATGACATTTTGTGAAAAGAAAATGAATTTAAAGAATAAAGGATAGTTTCCTCAAGAATTCATTTAAATTGTCTTATCAAAACCATTTTCCATTTAAAATTACATTATTTCATATGTGTATGTTTCAAGTATAATGTCTATATTATTTACATGCATTCACTTTTCTTATTATGAAATGATATCCATTTCTTTTATATGGATTATGTGATGATGGGATGATGTTTATGAAACCCATTTTATTCGTTGGGTTATTATGAATGATGTATGTTTATTTTGTGGCACAAGTAAGAATGATTCCATTATGAGATGGGTGGTACCTATATCTCCCTCCAATGTCTTGGGTAAATATTTATATCTCATGAGATAGACATGGCTGGAACAACAAGTGAATCTGGTTCAGTAATACTGGTCTAGAACGGCAAGTAAACCTGGTTCCGTAAGGGACTTTGTCCACTAAGATGGTCTTGGCAGCAATGCCTTGGCTACTATGGAAATCATATCATGTGATTAATTTTTTTCCACAATTACATGTTTTATTCCCATGCAATTTTATCACAATTAATGTATCTTTATGATTTATTCCTTATGTACTGCCATATTTTATGTCATTTCTCAAGATTTTGATGTTTAAACATTATGTTCATGTTTTTAAGTTCAAATGTATATGATTTGTTTTATTTTATCCATACATACCCTTAATGAGCATTTGAACTCACCCTTTATATGTTTTCTTTTCCCCAGGATTTAAAGAATGGTTTTAGGTAAGAAAAAAAATGGGAAGATATTTATGGCAGATGTTGAAGATCTTTCATCACGATTAGAAGATTGTTTTTCTGAGTTTCCAAAGTCACCAAACTATTACAGTCCTTGTGCGTCTGTTTTAGTTATGTATCATGTATTCCGCAAAAGTATTGTAATTTCCATGTACGTCAATATTCGAGTCTCTACAGTTGGTATCAGATGATATTTTTAGTTAACCTTTGGAAACTAGAATGTGAAAACTTTAGTGAAATCCCTAGAGATATTTCTAAGGTATGTCTAGGGATGTCCCTAACGTTTAGTATAACTATAGGTTACATTCCTAGAGTTATATTGATGATCATGAATAACCTAGTGTGAACCTAAGGTGTCATTGATTAAAGAATATGTGACAAGTCAGACATTACATAAGTGAATTTTAATGATTATGTGGTTCATTATTATTTTACTTATTTCTTACACTATGGTTTTTGGTTTTAGTCAATAGAGGGAACAAGAAGGAATTTAGTTAACGTTGATTCCGATGGAAAATTGGTGACTGTGATCAACAAAATTGTGTAATTCCTAGAGAGAATGATATTGTGATCATGTCGAATCAGTCATCACAATATATGATTAACAAGGTGAACTTTGGTGGTATTCCTAAGTCATCAAATAAGAGAAAGATGGAATTTTATGCATCTTCGCATGGTGAGGAGAATAGAGAAAGGAAGATTGAGATTTCTAAATAAGGGAATAAGAACCTTGAGGAATACCTCAAATGGATGGGAATATTTTATTAGTGTGGAGAGAAGGGTCATAGAGTGAAAGACTGTTATGGAGTTCAATGTCTTATCTCTGGAGAACATGGGCATTACCCAACTCAATGCCCTGACCTAAGAGGTTACTTCTAAATCAAGGAAGGACTTATTCCATGACAATCATTGAAGATGATGGTTTGAAGTGTTTATGTATTTGTATTCAAGAATAATGTTGTTGAGGTACTATTATGGAATATTGGAATATATTTATTGGTCCATTGTGTCTTTCCATAAGAATATGGCATCAGTAACCATGAAAAGTGATTGAAATATTTTTGTAAAGTAGATGATATGCGCATAATGAAGGGATAAAATGAAACTTATATGTTTGATTGTATTTATGAGCTCATGATTAATATAAGGACTAAGTGGTATCATGGTTTGAGTATTTTGAATATTTGGGATTTTGGAATGTGGAAAGTGTTAACTTTTTTATTACATTCATGTTTTCACTAAAGTTCAATGGTTATTAATTTTTGAAGAAAATACATGATTAAGGTATTCACATGATTGGAATGTGATCAACAAGATATATCAGGGATAAATGACGGTATTCACATGCTCGATAGATGACATTTCTAGTAATTGTATTCTATATACTCTATGTTTGGACAGAGGTATTTTGGATAATACTAAAGATTTGAAATGGATTATGTTGGACATAATTTAGTATTGTTTAAGGCTAGAACTGTTTTTTATATTATCGATGGAATGTCATAATGTAGTAATTTTTGAAAAAGGACAACCTGCAGGACGGGTATGAACTCGTCGAGTTGGACAAGTTTGTTGGAATCGAACCCACAACTGAAGTGTGCCAGGCCTTTATCGCCTACCACTAGATTACACGAAGTCCCTATTTAGTTGAAACCAGTTTTATTATATTAAGCAGTATGATAGATGAAGTATAAGTCCATTTTGGAACCATATATGATTAATCTCACCATAGATGGAATTATGTATATAACTTTTGCTAACTTTTGTTTGAGACAAATGGAATGACCGATAATTCTATCGCATGATCATCTAAAACGTCATGACAGACAAATTCAACTTCATTTCATTAAGAGATGAAGTGCAAATTATTCTAGGCACGAACAACGGTGAGATTATACCAAAATAAAGTAAGTATTTCTTCTGATTCAAATTCTTTATCTTTAGGGAAATGATCTTGAAAACCAAAAATGTTGTCCTAGTGCCCTCATATCCGATGAATCAGATGGTACCTTAGATCATAACAAATTTATGGCTTTGTGATGGTTGTTTTTTTCATAACCATGTTCTCTACCACCCACTATCAGAAAATGACAGTTAGATTTCTCTTCCATATCCATATTTTCACATATGTTCTCCTATGTGGAAACCCATTGATTTGTTAATTTGGGTAACCGTTGCATTTCATACTTTAGTTTTTAAAGATTTGTTTTGGTATTCCCTTTTTACGATGTGGGTTTCTATTAAAGAAACATTCAAGTATTAAACCATTTATAACCCTGACGAATTTCGAGGGCGAAATTCATTTTAAGGGGGGGGGGGTAGAATGTAACACCCTGAGATTTTATGAAAAATATTCTTTTTAATTTCATTGATGGATTGTGTTGTACACTAAACCAATATTACCTTGCACTATAGGCAACACCGTATTAGCTTGCAGTATGCGAAACACTATTCTTTGATCTTGTTACACACAATTTCAAGTTTGTTTGATAGTATTTATTCTATGAAACATTGAGTTTATATATATATATATTCAATGAATAAATGAAATATGGTTGGATTCAATTATAAAAAACAACGAAGGAGTCTTTCACAACAGACAACCCTGACTTGGCTTGCATTACACGCAATCGCGACGTTCCTCTATAGCGTGTGTAGTATGCAATACCGGGATTCACTAAACAACGATATATTGTAATAATGTTATTATGGACTAGTCGTTATGAATAGTATTAACTTCATTTTTAATTTTATAAAATTATTATTCATCATACACATTTTCTAGAACATGGTATGAGAACAAAATCAAATTTTTGAGTAAAATAATTATTTTTTAAAAAATGTAGTTTTGTCGCCTTTTGATGGCGCACCCACATTAAATCTATTTTTTGACTTGTTTATAAGATCAATTTTACAAAATAAAATTATTCTTTGGAATCAGGATATAAAAATTTAATTTGGATAAATTTTTCATATTATTCTGATAACTTTCATGTTTTGATGAATAGTAAAAACACGCAATATTTTAATAAAAAACAACTTTTTTCATTGAAATAATTTATATGGATATATTATATTTTTAATTATTTTTAAAGTTTAATTAGAATATATTTTTACCATTTAATTTAATGTTGCCATTCGAATTAATTTCACTTTGAAATTGGACATAAACAAGTGATAATCTTTTGATAGTTATTGTTTCTTAAAACAAACTATTTGTTTTGATAACGAGAATTAATTTTAAAATTAATTAATTACACTTATATGTTTTGAATTTTAAGAAATAGACATTATTTTTGAATTCAGAATATCAAATATATCTTAGGCAGAATTTTTGGTATTTTTTTGAAAAACTTCAATTTTTGATGAATAGTGAAAACACTGAGTTTTTGGTTAAAACAGACTTTTTATTTAAATAACCATTTATTTGATTTAAATTTATTTTAGGTCAAAATAGATACATAATAATTATATAAGTTCAATTAAATTCATTGGAATCATTTTATAATAATTGTAGATTTATAAAAAATTGTATTGAACTTATCACCGCCTTTTACCCACCTCCTAGGAGATTTTGCAATTGTTCATAAAACATAATTTTACCGCATCTGTGAGTTGAATTTTGAAAATACAAGATACATGGTTAATAACAATTAGTAATATGTGGTTCAATTAGATAAAAATAATTTTTGGTGAATAGTAACTTTTTACTTTTATTTACCACGGTTAAAGGTAAATAGGGAAATTCAAGGTTAAAAGAATATTATAATAATTCAAAATTACCTTAACACCTATCCAAAACATATTGGATGAGTAATGGATGACCATGGGCATCCTTGGGTAGATTTTGGGACCCCATGGAGCAACTTATGAAAGACAATGACACGTTAGATTAATTAATTTAATGTAAAGACAAAATTGGAATTAACAAAAATCCTTTAGTAATTAATTTTTATAAGGGGATATATAAATTATGGTTTTGACAATAAATATTAATTGGAAGGCCAAAACGTTTTCCTATATATTTTTATTTTCTTATAATTTTTAGACATCATATAAATTAAATTATTTATGAGACAATAATGATGCAGTATTTACCTCATCAATAAATTATTTAAATAAATAAGATTATAGTGAGTAAAATATCATCCAAAACCTATCTAATTCCTATTGGATGATTTTATTTCTAATATTAGTCATCTTATCTTAGACATTAATGTGTTTTGGACATCTTGAAACTGATGATAAGTTTATAATAAAATAATTTTTTCACACTTTCCTAAAGAGCCCCTCCACTCCCTTATAAAAGGAGACCACTTCTATGCAATTCCTCACACCTATCATACCTTTAAGATCGTCAAAACTCTACCAACTAAGCTCCCCACATTCCTCTCCTCCCCCTAGAAGCCTTAAATTAGGCAAGGGGCACTTCAAGAAGTCCTTTTGATTCAATCCAAAGGAAGTTACCCGAATTAAAGGTAATAGTTTCTCATAAGTTGTTTTCTTTTATTCTACGTATCCAACCCCTAAACTCTTTTTAATCCTTTCATTTGTGAAAACACCAGTATCCACAAAATAATATGATTTTGTTATGAGAAGTATTAGAACTACACTTACAGACAACTCCATCTAATGGATGAAGAACATAATGTTTCTGTGGATGGCAAACTAACACCTCACAAAACGATGATTGTTCGATTTTCTCCTACCGCATCGCATGGTGGCCATTATGATGGAACTGTATACATATATGATATATATTATGTTTATGATTTCCTTATGCTTCTATAATTCAGAATTATATCAAGCCTTTATGGTTTCCATAGTTGGTAAATATAATAATCTCATTTGAGGAAGTGTGGACTACCGCCCCCTCAAAGTGATGTTATTCGTTAATATCTTATATGAGATGTATAAAGGATGGAGTTAATGATATTATATATGATATTATATTGTAATTATAATATACCTATTCCATTAAAATAATATATAGAAATGAAAGTAGAGTTCATGCGTACGTATGGCTTACCGTCTCCATAAACGGTGCATTTCATTTCATACCTCCATATGTTATGTACTATTATAAATACATGTATATGATGGATATATAATAAATATATATGATATATAAATCATGATTTACATTCTGGAAGTATTTAAATAATTATATAAGTAATAATAAAATAAAAAACAACAAGTCAAAACACGTACGATAAATAAGACGATTTTACCCAAAACGTTGCTTTAACATGGTATTTACAAAAAAACGAGTAATATAAAGTCATAAGTGAACCATATATGATATCATAAGAATTAATATGATTCTCTAATAAATCAATGACATTATTTAAATCATTATACAGGAGTTTCGGATATATACGAAGCATATCGGACCAATGGTAAGGGATAACTTTTCCAATCTCATTTTTATCCAAGATTGTTTATTCGTAAGTATTTACTAGGGTAATATTTATCATCCCCGTCCCTATATTCTAAAAAATATTTCATATATGTTTGAATTCATTTTTACCCATTTTTACTTTTACTACATGGTATGTAATGAATCTTTTTTTACAAGGTACTTTTTTGACTTTTCCAGCAAAAGTACGTGAAGAATGTTTTTTTAACTTACATGGCATGAAAGGATTTTTACGGTTTTATAAAGCCATATTTTCATGAATCTTACTCCAAAGTATTTCATGACTATTTTCAACAAATTCCCTTTCTCTTAAAAATGCTTGACATTTTTTGAAAAGAAAATGATTTTAAATAAGAAAGGATATTTTTCTCAAGAATTCATTTCATGTGTTTTATCAAAACCATTTTCCATCTAAAATGAAATTATTTCATAAGTGTTTGTTTCAATTATAATGTATCTATGATTTCCATGGTTTCACTTTTCTTATTATGAAATGATATCCATTTCTTTTATATGGATTATGTGATGATTGGGTGATGTTTATGAAACCCATTTTATTCGTTGGGTTATTATGAATGATGTATGTTTATTTTGTGGAACAAGTAAGAATGATTTCATTATGAGATTGGTGGGACCTATATCTACCCCCAATGTATTGGGTAAAGATTTCTATCTCATGAGAAAGACATGGTTGGAACGACCAGTAAATACGGTTCAGTAATACAGGGCTGGAACGGTAAGTAAACCCGGTTTAGTAAGGGACTTTGTCCACTAAGATGGTCTTGGCAGCAATTCCTTGGCTACTATGGAAATCATATCATGTGATTAATGTTTTTCCACAATTACATGTTTTATTCCCATGCTATTTTATCATGATTAATGTTTATTTATGATCTATTCCTTATGTACTTCCATGTGTTAGGTCATTACTCAATATTTTTATGTTTAAACCTTATGTTCTTGTTTTTAAGTTCAAATGTATATGATATGTTTTTTATCCATTTATACCCTTACTAAACATTTTATCTCACCCTTTATATGTTTTCTTTTCCCCAGGATTTAAATAAAGGTTTTAGGTAAGAAAACAAAAGGTGAAGATCATTATGGGAGATATTGAAGATCTTTCACCATAATTAGAAGATTATTTTTCTGAGTTTCCAAAGACACTAAACTATTACGGTCCTTGTGAATTTGATTTTGTTATGTATCAAGTATTATGAAAAAGTAATGTAATGTCCATGTACGTCGAGATTCGGGTCTCTAAAATGACCTTCCCAAAAGTGAATGGGAAATGGTATAAAATGACATTGGGGTTTGGAGTGAGGCCCCCCATGTCCAAGATGCATTATTTAAAATTTTATAGCTACATGTACTAATTTTTTGACATTATACTACACAAAATTTTCATATATACATGACCTAAAACATTAGTCTAACTATATGTGATATGCATAGGATTCTCTAAATATAAGTGGAATGGGATGAACTCCAAACATCTAACACTCACCTAGAATGATATCCTCAATTCTAGTTCAATATTTAATCCCCACACCATACAACCAATATAAATCCCCTTGTTAAGGGAATATTGATTCTATAATCTAGAAACAATCACTCACTAATGTTGTTTCTATGACATGATCATATATACAACATGTTGCAAAATTTCATGAATATGTCCTATCACAAATCCATAAACTATGATTTGAAATAAGTTTTTTTATCCCCTTATTCTAAATTTGGTATATATGATGCCACCTGGTTGCGCCCAAATTTACCCTACCGGTAAAAGTGGTCGTTGAAGTACAAGTAGGGATCGAATCCACAGGGAACGAAGAAGAAACCTTGAGACACTTTGATTAGATGCGGGATTGGCTATGAAGTGGCCAATTATGGTGGTGATTGATTTGAAGAAATATTTATTTAATTTAAAGAACAAAACCAATAAAATTGATTTAATTAAAACAACTAATTAAGGTGAGTTCATCCTAGGTTGTCTCTTGGGATTGATTGGATGTATTTTTTTCATTTGATTTTCTATTCATCGGTTCAAGAGGTATCCATTAAATGAAATAATTCCTCAATATCATTCTCTGATTTAATCCATACACAATTTCAAGGATAATCACCAATTCACTTATAGGATCAATTAAATGAGCACTCCAAGGAATTGGATTGTACTAGCACTCAAAATGTGTCATCGTTAAAGTTGGTGAAGACAAAGAAGAAAATAAATCAAAGAAACGTAATCTTAAAATAAAGAACAAATTTATGAATTTAATAACATCAAATAACATTCAATCCAACTTATGCAACGACCTAGGATCAACCCGTAAAAGGTTAGCCATCCATTTATTCTATTCTATCAATGGAAGCGGGTAATTGACTTAAAGAAGTGGGATTGAAGAAGAAGGAAAAAAACATTAATCAAAATGAACACTCCACCATTGTGTGATGAATTCACAAGTGCAGGTGTGAATAAATTCACACTACGATTCAACGGCATCAACGTGTGAAGAAAAAGAAAATAAAAAGTGAAAAAGAATAAATTTTATTAAAATACTAAATGTGAATGAAAAACTTACATTAGAGAAATTGACGATGCCATTACAAAACGAAAGCGGGAAATTACAATTGAAAGAAAAACATGGATTCAATGGAAAATGGTAGATGATTATTCCCTTCACCACCAGCTCCTTATATAGTCAGATTAGGAGCCTTATGTCCACCCCCAAAAATAAATTTACCCCCCAACAATTAAGAGAGTCAAAAGGGGGGTGAAGAATCAAAATGAAATTAACGTTACAAAGTTGACCACCAAACCAGCCAGATTCATCCTCCATTTTGATGTGTGCGTTTGACACTTCATACGGCCGAATCCGAAGGTTTCATAAATATAACATATCTTCTTCCATGTGGCTTCTAGAATCTATCAAAAGTTCAGGAAATTTGGCTCATCCGTTTGGATGTTATGGTCGAAATGGTGGGAAAATTTCTGTGCATTAATGTCGGGTCCACCATTTAAATCTCAACTTCAGATCCCTTTATCATCATTAGAAAATAAGAATTAGCTCTGGCCATAGTTGAATAAAATGATCCTCATATTTTTATCTTTTTACTGTATAATGTTTAGCTTCATTGGGCTTGGTTTCTGGGCCCCTCATTTGTTTGATGGGCCTTAGGCCCATTATGCTTTTTCCAACAAGTTTCTGCCTTCAGGTGCAAAATTATCCATCTTCCTTTGGGATTCATCCATCAGACCTAAAAGATTAAATTTTCAAAACAAATTGATCAATCATATCCCAAAATTTCAAATTCAGATAATGAATATAATATTTTTCACAAACAAATGAATGATTGGGCCCAAATTTTCATTTTAAACATGAATTGCATTTAAGATGAGAAATGAAGTTCTATTTATGTAATGCACTAAAAACAATGATTATGGACTTTGAAACAATGAATATAAAGATATTAACAATTAATATTAGCCACTTTCAGTGACTAATCACACCCCCCAACTTGAGTTTTGCTAGTCCCGGGAAAAATAAATTACAAATATGAAATTCAAATCCCCTTTTCCAAAAACATTTTAATACACATTGCACACCCAAATATCTAATATCAAAAAAAACTATGAAAACCCATCAAAATCATTAAAAACAAGCTAGGTCAATAAGCATATCCCAATCCCAAGCCCATTCCTTTGTTCAAATTCATCACCACATTTCATCCAATTCCAATTAAGCATGATAAAGTGTTGTGCATCATAAAAGATATGGGGCCCATTTTATTGTTCAAGGGGAAAAAATGGAAGTGCTAGGTGGGAATCACATTAAACCCTAAGATGAGTATCCATTTTTTTTAATTTTATTGATTTTTATTTTATTTTTTTTAACCAAAATAGATATTAAAAGAATAACTCTGGGCAAGACAACTATGGAGTCACGACCCCCAAGTGCCGGACGCCACACATTTTGTCAATTTAATTCTCTACAATAGAGATATAAGGCCTAACTCTTGGCAAGACAACTATGGAGTCACGATCCCCAAGTGTCGGACTCCACGCATTTGGACAAAACATTTCTCTATGTGGTCATTATTATTATTTTCAATTTTTTGTTGTTTTTTGTTGTTTTTTTGTTGTTTTTTTTTATACTCAAATTAAACTAAAAGTGACCCCAGAACCCTATGCTATAATGAAAGGGACACAAGAACTCAAATTTACACCCACGATCTAGTAGACGTGCATTGTGGCATTTTTATTAAGAGGATGAAAATATAAACATTGAAAAATCACATCGGACAACCGCACTCTCCAAAAATTATGCTCATGAACTTAAACTTGCATTAAAATCATAATCAAGGCATGAAAATTTTATTTGATATCCAATTATAGAGTTTTCAATGTGTGTTATCATGTTTATGGTTATTGGAATTTTTATTTTCATGCATGTTTTTATTCACAAAAAAAATCATTTTTTATCTCCCCCCAACATAATATAACACTGTCCCCAGTGTTTAAAGAAAAGAAAAGTTAGAAGGGGGGTAGGAGAGGAGTTCAAAGAGGAAATTTGAAAATGATAATCATGGAATGAATTCACCTGGTGGTTGATGAAGAAATCGCATGCCAATGTCTCCCTTCAATCCTGGGTTTGAGTCTCCGTAGCTTTGATGGTGGTGAATGGATTTTTCTTATGGCTTATGACATGTCCTTTTATTTTTTTAACCTATAAAAACATAATAATAAACCAAACAAAATAAAGTGATGATACATTGTCTTCTTTTTGGATTTCTAGGTAAGATATTACTCAGATATCACGCCACGTGACACGGATGAATATGGCGCTCCCCTTTCATACCAATCCTTACTCATAAAAGAAGAACAGGTCAACAGTCTATGGTAATTTATTATATGAAAAAGAAAATGATTCAAAATGATTAGAAAACATGAAAACCATGGGTTGCCTCCCATGCAGCGCTTTTGTTTAACGTTGTTAGCTCGACTTTAACCCCCCAACTTATCCAATTCCAACTTTCAAAATTTTAATTCACCCATATTTCTCCACTTCAACAAGATTGAGATTGATTATTTGTTTGAAATATGTCTCATGTGAAATCCTTTGTTCTATAATGAGCGGTAAAATCCATGTAATATCAGAAATGGTTGATTGGATTGAATATCTAGTATTACCAAAGACATCAATGAACATTCCCAATTTTTTAGTTTCAAGAGGAGAATAAATTAAAATTTCATGGTATTGGTTATCCACATTTAAGAGTGGGGAAGAAAGGAGAAAAATTTTGAGTTCAGGTTGATAAAAATTTACAAAAGAAGAATTGAAATTTGAATCAAAAAATATTTCTTCTCCACGAAATTTAGAAATAATTGGTTCCTTTTGAAATTTTGATTCCTCCCAAAAATTTTCCTTTTGAATGTCAGGAGTGGATATAGACTCAATATTTGTTATCTCTCCCAATGGTTCAATGATTTGTGATTCTAAAAAATCATTATTGGAGCAATATTCTTTACATTCAATCCATGAATAAAAATTTCCCTCTTGTGAATTCATGAAATCAATTTCATCCTGATTTAAATACTCATTAACAATTACCTCATGTTCTTTATCTTGACGTTCAACATTACCTGACCAAATATCTTCATTATCCAACTCTATATTCCAGGATTTTAAAGTGGATTCTTTAATAAATTCACATGAGTTATGTGGGTAACAAGATTCTTCTATGAGTTATGTTGAAAGGACATCCTGAGTGGGAATGGGTTCTTCATAAGTCTCAATTTTTTTTATTTCTAATCTCAGTGATGAAACTTCTGAATTCATTTTAACAATTTTTTCCCACAAATGTTCAAGAATTTTTTCAGAATTAGGATTGATTGATGTTTGGACATCATGAACTTCATTATGTTTGATCTCTTCAATCATGCTCGGGAGGTATGGAAATTGATCCTTTAAATAATCAGCATCCCATTGATTGTACATCTCATCTAGTGTGGTGTTTTAAATTAAGTTTTGGTCAATGAAATTCCCTATGTGAGGTGTTTCCCAATATTGATTTCTGACTGGATTACAGAATAGGTTTATGAAGGGGTATTTTGGAGGATAATCCATTGAAGTTGATTTAAAATTGGTTTTTGGATTTTTTTTGACACACAAAAAAACAGAAAGGGGAAAAGAGAAGAGAAATTAGGGTGAGAATAGAGAAATGAGGGTGAGAAAAGAAGATTTGGGTATAAGGTACTTACTTGGGTCCCCGGCAACGGTGCCAAAATTTGGTTGCACCCAAATTTACCCTACCGGTAAAATCGGTCGTTGAAGTACAAGTAGGGATCGAATCCACAGGGACCGAAGAAGAAACCTTGAGACACTTTGATTAGATACGGGATTGGCTATGAAGTGGCCAACTATGGTGTTGATTGATTTGAAGAAATATTTATTTAATTTAAAGAAAAAAACCAATAAAATTACTTTAATTAAAACAACTAATTAAGGTGAGTTGATCCTAGGTTGTCTCTTGGGCTTGATTGGATGTATTTGTTTTTCATTTGATTTTCTGTTCATCGGTTCAAGAGGTATCCATTAAATGAAATAATTCCTCAATATCATTCTCCGATTTAATCCGTACACAATTTCAAGGCTAATAACCAATACACTTAGAGGATCAATTAAATGAGAACTGCAAGGAATTGGATTGTACTATCACTCAAAATGTGTCATCGTTAAAGTCGGTGAAGACAAAGAAGAAGATAAATCAAAGAAAGGAACTCTTAAAATAAAGAACAAATTTATGAATTTAAGAACATCAAATAACATTCAATCCAACTTAGGCAACTCCCTAGGATCAAACCATAAAAGGTTAGCCCTCCATTGATGCTATTCTATCAATGGAAGCGGGTAATTGACTTAAAGAAGCGGGATTGAAGAAGAAGGAAAAAAACATTAATCAAAATGAACACTCCACCGTTGTGTGATGAATTCACAAGTGCAGGTGTGAATAAATTTACACTACGATTCAACGGTATCAACGTGTAAAGAAAAGGAAAATAAAAAGTGAAAAAGAAAAATTTAATTAAAATACTAAACGTGAATGAAAAACTTACATTAGAGAAATTGACGATGTCATTACAAAACGAAAGCGGGCAATTACAATTGATATAAAAACATGGATTCAAAGGAAAATGTTAGATGATTATTCCCTTCACCACCAGCTCCTTATATAGGCATATTAGGAGCCTTATGTCCACACCCAACAATAAATTCACCCCCCAAAAATTAAGAGAGTCAAAAGGAGGGTGAAGAATCAAAAGGAAATTAACGTAACAAAGTTGACCACAAAACCAGCCAGATTCATCCTCCATTTTGACATGTGTGTTTGACACTTTATAAGGATGAATCCGAAGGTGTCAAAAATAGAACATATCTTCTTCCATGTGTCTTCTAGAAGCTATCACAATTTCACGAAATTTGGCTTAGCCGTTTGGAAGTTATGGTCTAAATGGTGGGACAACTTTCTGTGCATTAATGTTGGGTCCACCATTTAAATCTCAACTTCAGATCCCTTTATCATCATGAAAAATTCAGAATTAGCTCCAGCCACAGTTGAATAAAATGATCCTAATATTTTTATCTTTCTACTATATAATGTTTAGCTTCATTGGGCTTGGTTTCTGTGCCCCACATTTGTTTGATGGGCCTTAGGCCCATTATGCTTTTTCCAGCAAGTTTCTGCCTTCAGGCGCAAATTTCTCCATCTTCCTTTGGGATTCATCCATCGGACCTAAAAGATAAAATGTTCCAAACAAAGTGATAAATCATATCCCAAAATTTCGAATTCAGAAAATGAATATAATATTTTCCAAAAACAAATGAATGATTGGGCCCAAATTTTCATTTTAAACATGAATTGCATTTAAGATGAGAAATGATGTTCTATTTATATAAGGCACTAAAAATAATGTTTATGGACTTTGGAAAAATGAATATAAAGATATTAACAATTAATATTAGCCACTTTTAGTGACTAATCACACCCCCCAACTTGAGTTTTGCTAGTCCCGAGCAAAATAAATTACAAATATGAAATTTAAATCCCCTTTTCCAAAAACATTTTAATACACATTGCTCACCCAAATATCTAATATCAAAAAAAATTATGAAAACCCATCAAAATCATTAAAAACAAGCTAGGTCCATAAGCATATCCCAAGCCCAAGCCCATTCCTTTGTTCAAATTCATCGCCTCATTTCATCCAATTATAATTAAGCATGATAAAGTGTTGTGTATCATAAAAGATATGGGGCCCATTTTATTGTTCAAGGGGAAAAAATGGAAGCGCTAGGTGGGAATCACATTAAACCTTAAGATGAGTATCCATTTTTTTATTTTTTTATTTTTATTTTATTTTTTTTAACCACAATAGATATGAAAAGACTGACTCTGGGCAAGAAAACTATGGAGTCACAATCCCCAAGTGTCAGATGCCATGCATTTGGTCAATTTCATGCTCTACAATAGAGATATAAAGCCTAACTCTGGGCAAGACAATTATGGAGTCATGATCCCCAAGTGTCGGACGCCACGCATTGGGACAAAACATTTCTCTATGTGGTCATTATTATTTTTTTCAATTTGTTTTATGTTTTTTTTTTGTTTTTTTTTTGATACTCAAATTAAACTAAAAGTGACCCCAGAACCCTATGCTATAATTAAAGGGACATAAGAACTCAAATTTACACCCACAATCCAGTAGACGTGCATTGTGGCATTTTTATTAAGAGGATGAAAATGTAAACATTGAAAAATCACATCGGACAACCGCACTTTCCAAAAACTTTGCACATGAACTTAAACTTGCATTAAAATCAGAATCAAGGCATGAAAAATTTATTTGATATCCAATATTAGAGTTTTCAATGTGTTTTATCATGTTTATGGTTAATGGAATTTTTCATTTCATGCATGTTTTTATTCACAAAAAAAATCATTTTTTATCTCCCCCCAACTAAAAAAAACATTGTCCCCAATGTTTAAAGGAAATAAAATTTTGAAGGGGGGTAGGAGAGGAGTTCAAAGAGGAAATTTGAAAATGATAATCATGGAATGAATTCACCTGGTGGTTGATGAAAAAATCGCATGCAATGTCTCCCTTCAATCCTGGGTTCGAGTCTCAGTAGCTTTGATGGTGGTGAATGGATTTTTCTTATGGCTTACTACATGTCCTTTTATTTTTTTTAACCTATAAAAACATAATAATAAACAAAACAAAATAAACTTATGATACATTGTCTTGTTTTTAGATTTCTGGGTAAGTTATTACTCAGATATCATGCCACGTGACACGGATGAATATGGCGCTCCCCTTTCATACCGATCCTTACTCATAAAAGAAGAACAGGTCAACAGTCTATGGTAATTTATTATATGAAAAAGAAAATGATTCAAAATGATTAGAAAACATGAAAACCATGGGTTTCCTCCCATGCAGCACTTTTTTTTAACGTCATTAGCTCGACTTGAACCCCCCCAACTTATCCAATTCCAACTTTCAAAATTTTAATTAACCCATCTTTCTCCACTTCAACAAGATTGAGATTGATTATTTGTTTGAAATATGTTTCATGTGAAATCTTTTGTTCTATAATGAGCAGTAAAATCCATGTAATATCAGAAATGGTAGATTGGATTGAATATAAAGTATTACATAAGACATCAATGAACATTCCCAATTTTTTAGTTTCAAGAGGAGAATAAATTTAAATTTCATGGTATTGGTTATCCACATTTAAGAGTGGGGAAGAAAGGAGAAAAATTTTGAGTTCAGGTTAATAAAAATTTACAAAAGAAGAATGGAAATTTGAATCAAAAAATATTTCTTCTCCATGAAATTTCGAAATAATTGGTTCCTTTTGAAATTTTGATTCCTCCCAAAAATTTTCCTTTTGAATTTCAAGAGTGGGTATAGAATCAATATTTGTTATCTCTCCTAATGGTTCAATGATTAGTGATTATAAAAAAACATTATTGGAGCAATATTCTTGAAATTCAATCGATGAATAAAAATTTCCCTCTTGTGAATTCATGAAATGAATTTCATCCTGATTTAAATACTCATTAACAATTCCCTCATGTTCTTTATCTTGACTTTCAACATTACCTGACCAAATATCTTCATTATCCAACTCTATATTCCAGGATTTTAAAGTGGGTTATTTACTAAATTCACATGAGTTATGTGGGTAACAAGATTCTTCTATAAGTGATGTTGAAAAGACATCCTGAGTGGGAATGGGTTCTTCATAAGTCTCAATGTTTTGTATTTCTAATCTCAGTGATGAAACTTCTGAATTCATTTTAACCATTTTTTCACACAAATGTTCAAGAATTTTTTCATAATTAGGATTGATTGATGTTTGGACATCATGAACTTCATTATGTTTGATCTCTTCAATCATTCTCGAGAGGTTTGAAAATTGATCCTTTAAATAATCAGCATCCCATTGATTGTACATCTCATCTGGTGTGGTGTATTCAATTAAGTTTTGGTCAATGAAATTCCCTATGTGAGGTGTTTCCCAATATTTATTTTTGACTGGATTACAGAATTGGTTTATTAGGGGTAGTTTGGAGGATAATCCATTGAATTTGATTTAAAATTGGTTTTTAGATTTTTTTTGACACAAAAAAACAGAAAGGGGAAAAGAGAAGAGACATTAAAGTGAGAATAGAGAAATGGGGGTGAGAAAAGAAGATTTGGGTTTAGGGTACTTACTTGGGTCCCCGGCAACGGTGCCAAAATTTTGTTGCGCCCAAATTTACCCTACCGGTAAAAGCGGTCGTTGAAGTACAAGTATGGATCGAATCCACAGGTACCGAAGAAGAAACCTTGAGACACTTTGATTAGATGTGGGATTGGCTATGAAGTGGCAAAATATGGTGTTGATTGATTTGAAGAAATATTTATTTAATTTAAAGAACAAAACCAATAAAATTACTTTAATTAAAAAAACTAATTAAGGTGAGTTGATACTAGGTTGTCTCTTGGGCTTGATTGGATGTATTTGTTTTTTATTTGATTTTTTGTTCATCTTTTCAAGAGGTATCCATTAAATGAAATAATTCCCCAATATCATTCTCTTATTTAATCCATACACAATTTCATGGCTAATCACCAATTCACTTAGAGGATCAATTAAATGAGCACTCCAAGGAATTGTATTGTACTAGCACTCAAAATGTGTCATCGTTAAAGTCGTTGAAGACAAAGAAGAAGATAAATCAAAGAAAAGAACTCTTAAAATAAAGAACAAATTTACGAATTTAAGAACATCAAATAACATTCAATCCAACTTATGAAACTCACTAGGATAAACCCATAAAAGTTTAGCCCTCCATTGATTCTATTCTATCAATGGAAGCGGGTAGTTGACTTAAAGAAGCGGGAATTAAGAAGAAGGAAAAAAACATTAATCAAAATGAACACTCCACCGTTGTGTGATAAATTCACAAGTGCGTGCGTGAATAAATTCACACTACGATTCAATGGTATCAACGTGTGAAGAAAAGGAAAATAAAAAGTGAAAAAGAATAAATTTTATTAAAATACTAAACGTGAATGAAAAACTTACATTAGAGAAATTGACGATGCCATTACAAAACGAAAGCGGGAAATTACAATTGAAAGAAAAACTTGGATTCAATGGAAAATGTTAGATGAATATTACCTTCACCACCAGCTCCTTATATAGGCATATTAGGAGCCTTATGTCCACCCCCAACAATAAATTCACCCCCCAAAAATTAAGAGAGTCAAAAGGAGGGTGAAGAATCAAAAGGAAATTAATGTTACAAAGTTGACCACAAAACCAGCCAGATTCATCCTCCATTTTGACGTGTGCGTTTGACACATCATACGTCCGAATATGAAGATGTAATAAATAAAACATATCTTCTTACATGTGTCTTCTAGAATCTATCAAAATTTCAGGAAATTTTACTCATCCGTTTGGAAGTTATGGTCAAAATGGTGGGACAAATTTCTGTGCATTAATGTAGGGTCCACCATTTAAATCTCAACTTCAGATCCCTTTATCATCATGAAAAAATCAGAATTAGATCTGGCCACAGTTGAATAAAATCATAGTCATATTTTTATCTTTCTACTGTATAACGTTTAGCTTCATTTGTCTTGGTTTCGGGGCCCCACATTAGTTTGATGGGCCTTAGGCCCATTATGCTTTTTACAGCAAGTTTCTGCCTTCAGGCGCAAAAGTCTCCATCTTCCTTTGGGATTCATCCATCAGACATAAAAGATAAAATGTTCCAAAAAAAGTTATAAATCATATCCCAAAATTTCAAATTCAGAAAATGAATATAATATTTTCCACAAACAAATGAATGATTGGGCCCAAATTTGCATTTTAAACATGAATTGCATTTAAGATGAGAAATGAAGTTCTATTTATGTAATGCACTTAAAACAATGTTTATGGACTTTGGAACAATGAATATAAAGATATTAACAATTAATATTAGCCACTTTCAGTGACTAATCACCACCCTAGGGGTCAATCCGGACCAATTGTGATATTTAGTTATCTATAATTGTGATGTACCTCTCAGATCCACCTCAATCAGAATTCTGTCATACTATTTAGGTTCACCGCATGGGGTGTTATCACCCATCAAAAATGGTGTGACATATTTTTTCCATGATAAAAAATATCATAAATGGTCTGAAGGGATGTTTTTCTCTCAACCATACAAATACATATTAATGGTATTTTCAATCCATTCATCTAATGTTCAATAAAATGGGAATACTCACTCCTCCTCCAAGGCCTAATTATTTGACTCCTAGGTGCACACCTCCATGACCCATGTCATGGGATGTTATGATAAATCATATAGATACCTCCAAAGGAGAGTTATAATCCGTCCATCATGGGTTATTCCCAAGGATTGACACCATAGATAATCCTAGATGTAACATATTCCCTACTAGGTATGGAACTTCCTAATACTACTCTTGGTACATGATGATAAACCATCTGGATCGATCTAAAGGGGTATTATAATCCGTCCATATAAGGTTCACCTCATGGGGAGTTCAGACCCATCATCTGAGGTGTGACATTTTCACTACATGGGATGCACCTCCATGTTCCCCCTTATTATATTATATAATAATCCTTCTATATATTTCTCATGTTGTATTTTGATCTATCCATACACGGATCACCTAAAGGGGATTATCACACATCAAAATTAGTGTAAAATCTTCATTCTTAGGGACACAACTCCCAAATTATTCTCATGAGATGTTCTGATCAATCATCATGGTATTTTTGAATGGTAATTTTGATCCATATATCTAGTGTTTTCCACTAGGGGTGTTTTCATTCATCAACATAGGTGTGTCAACATCCCTTTTATGAATGTACTCACCTAATCCATCTCAAAGTATTTTATAATCAACTGGATGGGTCCATGTTAAGGTTCATTCTAATATATCCACCTTAGGTTCTCTTAATGGGCGTTTTCAACCAGAAACACATGTGTTGCATCTTCCCTACTAGGGACACAACTTCATTATCCATATCGAGGGACATTATAATAAACCATCTATATCCATTTCTATTGGTATTATGATTCATCCATCTGGTGTTATCTTAAAGGGGAATTAACAAACATCATCTAACGTATCACATCATTCCTCTTAGGAATTAACCTCTTAGATTATCCATAATGTGTTTAATAATCCACCATACATGTTTTTACAATCCATTAAACCTATTTTAGTATACCAATGAATTTAAAATCGTCGCATATTCTGTCTCATCTCAATGTCCCGATGCTTATACATTGTAACATCCAAGGTAAATAAAGAATAAAACATATTTCATATTTGTTAATATTTCTGAATTAAATATTAATATTACTTTTATGGGGTTTCAGTGTTCGATAGCGTGCCCAATGCACAACAAAAGGTTACTTTGAAGTCTTACGTTACACACTAATAATTTAATATTATTATTCTAAATGGTAGTTAAATCCAAGATTTTGTATTGGAGGGAATGAAAAAAACTAACTATAATATGATTATTCATCTTTTTTATATGTATTTACATTTATCAAGTAAAATTTAGAGGCTTAAAATGTGAATAAATCAAATTTTAAGCATAAATTACATTAAAAGGTCGATTTACCGCCTTTTAATGGTGAAACCTATTTAATTATAGTTTGGTCACTTAAATGATATTTATTTTATGAAATAAAATCCTTTTTTATAATGGGGACATCATTAATAACTTTGTGTAACTTTTTGGAATTTTTTCGATAAAGTTCTTTTTTTAAAGAATAGTGAAAATACTGTATTTTAATTCAAAACTACGTTTTAATATAATATATTTATATTGATAGATGATATTTTTTATTGTTTATAATGTTTAATTAGAATTTATTTTTACCATTTAATCCAATTTTGGTCATTGGAATTAATTTCACATTGCAATTCGACATAAACAATTGTCAATCTTTTGGTAGTTAGTGTTTCTTAAAAACACCCTATTTGTTTTAACAATGGGAATTAATATTAAATTAATTAATGAAACTTCTATGTTAATAATTTGTAAAATATAAATTATTTATGAATTCAGAAAATCAAATATAGCATAGGCTACTTTTTTTGTATTTTTCTGAGAAACATCAAATTTTGATGAATAGTAAAACAACTTAATAGTAGTTAAAAAAACTAAATTTTTCATTTAAATGAAATTTTACCGCTCTTTTGAGTTAAATTTCAAAAATACTACATACATGGTTGTTATTAATTAGTAAAATTTTGTTCAATAAGATTAAGATAATTTTATTTGTGAATAGTAACTTTTTACTTTAATTTATGAGGGTTATAGATAAATAGGGTAATTCAAGGTAAAAATAATATCATAATAATTCAAAATTACATTAAAACTTGTTCTAACCTTATTGGATGAGTAATGACAGACCCTGGGTATCCTTGGATTGATTTTGGGACCCCATGGATCCACTTATTAATGATAATGACACTTTAGATTAATAAATTTAACGTAAAGGAAAAAATTACATAAAAAAGTATCTCGTTGTAAATTAGTTTTTATATGGTGTTATATAAGTTATATCTTTTACCATAAATATTCACTAGAAAGATAAAAATATTTCCTATATCATGGTATTTTTTTAATTTTTAGACATTAAATAAATTAAATTATTTATGACACCATAATGAAGTCGTATTTACCTCATTAATAAATGATTTAAATAAATAAGATTATTATGATTAAAATTGTGTCTAAAACCTGTCAAATTTCTATTGGGTGATATTATTTAGCCTATGAGTCATATTATCTCCGACATTAATGATTTTTGGAACTTTAGAAACAGAATATCATTAATTAATAAAATAATATTTTCACACTTTCTGAAAGAGACCCTCCTCCCCCTTGTAAAAGTAGACCACCTCTAACCAATTACTCACACCACTAAATCCTTTTGGCTCATCCAAACTCTGGCCAATTAATCTCCCAACATCCCTCTCCCTTATAAAATAATCTTTTATTTATTTTACTTCTCCAACCCCTAAGATATTTTTATTCCATTATTTTGTAACAACACCAGTATCCTCAATATACTAGGATGTTGTTATGAGAAGGATTCGACAACACATACACACACCTCCATCTTTTGGGTGATTAACATTATGTTTCTGTGGATGGAAAACTAACGTCTCATGAAACAATGATTGTTCAAATATCTACAACCTCCTATCATGGTGGACATTATGATTCCATTTTATTTATATATGATATATATTATGTTTATGTATTCTTTATGCTTTAATATTTTTCCATTTATAGAAATACATTATGGTTTCCATAGTGGGTAAATACAATAATCTCATTAGAGAATGTGCGGACTACCTCCCCCTCAAAGTGATATGATTATTTAATGCCATATGTTAGAAGTATAATGGATGGAGTTAATAATATTTTATATGATATTAAAATTGAATTATAATATAACTATGTATCATTATGTTTTTAATTCCATTAAAATATGAAATAGAAATGGAAGTAGAGTTCATGCATACGTACGGCTTACTATCTCCATGAATGGTGCATTTTATTTATTACCTCTAAATGATTTGTACTATTATAAATATATATATACTGGATATATATGATATATATGATATATAAATAATTAATTTCATTCTGGATATAATGGACTTCTAACCACATGGATAACTTATAAATATAAGGTGTTCATTATTGACTCAAGTACCAAATATCGACAAAATGAACGTTATTAACTTTAATGATTACATTATATTTATAACATTGTAATAAGTGATATAAAAGGAATAATAAACTTTAAAATTTTTTTAATCAAGTATTAATTAACATTAGTTTATTATTCAATAGATTAAAGAACGATCATGTCAAGTCGGACACGAGGTAAGGAGATTTCTAATCTCACATTTAATTCCGTGAGATTTCCATTGTTTTCCACTTATTCATTGCATGTGGTGTATTTTTCACTGCAATTTGATATATATTATCATGATTCTCATTATATTAATGTTATTATGTGATTCATTTATTGATTATTAACTTTTGGTCATATGACTTGATTGATTACAATGTGGTAAGGGGTTTTCATCTCACTTATTATTACCGTGAGATTCATGCTATATTTTACACTATTTACTTTTTTGTGGTGTATTTACTACCCAATATTTTATTCAATGTGTAATATACATCAATCTATGGTTATTTAAATATTTAATTTTTGATCCTTCTTTCATGATTTGTATGTTTCGTATGTTACCAAATCCGTAAGGGACCTTTTGAATTTCTATTCCTTTGGTTAATCTTCTAATTCATGATTATGTCATGATATGATTGTGTGGGGAATCACTATTTATTATTTGTGTAGTATATTCCACTCCCCTTTTTTTGGATATACGTTTGATACACATAATCAATATATTCATAAATTCACAACTCATCGATATGAAATTGATAAGAGTAATTTTAACTCAATCGCTATTTATTGAGTTAAACATCCAATTCATTGGTGTTGTTTTTACAAGAATATGTGTGGATATACTATGATTTATTTTTACTAAAAATCCAATCATAATGAGATTATTTATATTTTTCAAACATAATTATGTTGTTGATTTATCCTTAACCTATGGATACAGTCTTTATATGAGATTTAATCTCAATTTACATTCCATTGAGACTTCTTTGTTGTTATACACCAATTCACTTTTATATGGTGTATATAATGTACATTAACATATTATATAATAAATTCCTTTATTCACAATATATTATAATGTTTTGATTTAATGTTATTCATCAATTATTTGTATTCAAGCATCTCTATTTTTGTTAAGAAAACTCTTTTACTAAGATATCATTTTAAATGTTTTAGAGATTTTTTATTAAAAATATTTCTCAGTAATGTCCATGTTTTTAAAATGGGTTTTATGATTTATTCATATGGACATTAATTTTTTCAAATTATAATTCATTTAAAATCTTCAATGTGGTATGAGACACTTTGATTAAAAATTTCATTTTAAATGGTTTTAAAAATGATTTGACAAAAGATTGTTTATTTAAATATAATGATTTGATATTTTGGAATGTGGAAATGTTATCATTAACTTATACATGTGTTATATGTTATGATTTTGTTATGGTTATTGGGAATTTTTTATGTATACGGATGGTTCCATAATAATTCTAGTGCGAGTGAGATCGAGATAGCTCTCCAATGCATTGGGTTACGTGACAAAGGTAAACATGATGATTCCCCTAAGAGATTTAGGGAATATATTATGATGGGTATTCCAGGTGTAAATCTCTATGTAGTTATGATAGGTACAATGTAATATTGATATTCATGCCATAAGTTACCTTTATGATTTATGATTTGTGTGTCTTATTCATAAGTCTTTTGATTTCGTAAGGTATGTTATGATTGAAATGTATGGTTTCATTGATTTGTATTTATTGATGGGATAATGTTCTCCTTCCATATTTTTTAACCATTAATGAGATTTTTATGATCATCCAATGTTTTTTAATAATTTTCCATAGGACATAAAGATGAATAGGGTCAAGGATTCGATCAAGGAAAAGTCATGTTGTCTAAAACATAGAACTAGACATGTTTCTTTTTAAGTGTTTTTATTTTATGAAAAAAATTTATACTGAGTAGTAGTGTCTGCTTTTAATATTCACGTTTTTATGTAATATTTAGGGCCTAATTCTCTAAACCTATAAAACTGAAAATATCCTCAATGTGAATTATTCATTTAATTCAATATTTTGTAATGTTTTAAGGTAGTGTCCTTACAGTTGGTATCAGAGATCAGTTTAGACAACTTTAGGGATTATGAGTTTTCATTGGATACATGGTTAGTCCCTATGTCTATTATTTCAGTAAAATCCTTATTTTATAACATTTTTCGATCAAGGAAATTCAGATACAAATGGAAGGAGGATCTCAAATGACATTCCTATCTCTTCCTGATGACATTCTTGCAATAATTACTACAAATTCATTTTCGGATGATTGTGAAACTTTTTCAAGCATACAACTCACTTGAAAGCAGTTTTTTGAGATTTCAAACACCTCCACTATACCTCTTTCTCATTGTGGATAATTGTTTGTATTTAGACAAATCATATTTTACCAATATTCTAATATTTTTTAAAAAATTAAGTATTATCAAGGCATTTTCAAATATTTTACCTTATCACAAGATTTTTAAGAATATTATGATTTTAAAAAAAGTTATGAAGAAGTAGACCCTTGTGAAACCTATTTATATTTTATTTTAAAATATAGTCTCTCAGAACAAACTTATGTTATTTTAATAGGACCATTATTTGGAAGTTTTAATTCAAATTTAGTCTGACTATTTTATAGAAATCATGTTTTATTAGATTTTTGAGATTATATGTCATGCATGATTATTTTCCAAAACATGTTTTCTATGAACACCCATATAATCCACATTGTACAAGTTATATTTGGATGGAGGAATAAAATTATTTTTAAGGATCTCTAAATCACTGTTGCGATGCATAGACCTTCTACATACGTGAACAAGATGACAATGAAACTAAATAGACACCATGATCCAGGTATGATGTTCTTCACTTTGGGAATTATTTTATTTTATCACATGGTGGTGAAATAACACTTGAAGAATTAAGATATTGGGATCATAATAAATTTGTATTAAATTAGAGGTATAATGAAACCATTGAGGTTATAATATGTTAGGGTTATTTTTGAGTTTTATAAAAAGGACATCCTATAGGATGGGTGTCAACCTGTCGCATCTGGCAAGGCTGTAGGAATAGAACCCACAATCGAAGGGAAAAAAGGGAGAATCGCCTACTACTAGCCAACATGATGTTCCTAGTTAGTATGAATTAATATTTTAGTAAAATGGTTTATGGAACAAGAATAAGTTGATTTTTTGAAATATTATTTTATCAAATGGATATACATAGTATAAATAAAATGATTTAGTGATTAAGTGATAAAGGATGTTGTGGAAGATGTTCTCTCTTTTGAGGAAACACTATATGTCTAAAGAAGATAGAATACAATGGATTCAAATTGTGGAATAATGGTTGAAATTTTAGTTTGGAAGAATCTATGTTTTTATTGTGGAAATTTAAAGATTTGGTTTATTTAAGAAAATGATTATCCTATCATAGAGAACATGTGATTTGGTTAATTACTTTTCAACATGAGACATTATGAGTAACAGTTGTTATTTGGAGATAAATGTTATCTTGAAAAACTATGTAATTAAATCCTTATGTGATTTGGGTTCCAATCGTAGTTTGGATCACTTTTGAAGAATTGTATGGACAGTTGTATATTGAATGATCTTTGTTGAACTTTGAGTTTTGTTGGAAAATTTTTGGAGATTAAGAGTAGTTTTTATTTTTGTAAGAAATTTCCCTTTCTTGGGTATTATCTAATCTTGCACTAAAAATTTTGGTTTTAGTTGATGTCTGAAGACAAGGGAAATATATATTTCTTCTTTTGTGGATTATGTGATTCTCAAGAAGATGATACTTGTTCTTTTGATGTGACCAAGTCTTTTTGAATGCTCTTTGTTTGGAGAAAAGATAATTTTTTATAGAAAATTATTAACGTATGAAACTCTACATGAAGTTAAGTATATTTACTTATGTTCTCATTCTATATAGTAATTGAATTCCTACAAATTATGAAAATGAATTTAAAACAAAAATTTTGTTGGTTTACATTTCCTACTAGGTAATCAAATACCATTTAAAGCATCATAAGTTTGTGATTTTCTGGTGGTTAACTTTCTCCTAATCATGTTTTCTATCACTCTCCATCAAAACGAGACTGTTTGTTCTATCATCTATATCCATGTTTTCCTACATTGGATTCCTAGTACGGGTTATCTCGAGTGACCATAGTACTTTTATTTCATTATTTTAAAGTGATAGTTTTACTTACTCTTTTTCGATTTTGGACTTTTAATGAAGTTTCCAAGCCCGGTTTTAAAATTGTGAGGATGAAATTTCCAAAAGGGGTAAAGGATGTAACATCCTAGGTAAATAAATAATAAGATATATTTCATATTTATTATTATTTTGGGAATTGAATATTAATTTTACTTTAAAGTGGTTTCTATGTTCGATAGCATACCCAATACACAACAACAGGTTTCTTTGAAATCTTACATTGCTACTAATAATTTACTATTATTGTTTTAAATCACAGTTAACTCCTAGAATTTTTATTGGAGTGAATGAAAAAAACTAACTAAAATATGATTATTCATATTTGTTAAATGTATTTACATTTATCCAATAAAAGTTAGAGGCTTAAAATGTGAATAAATCCAATTTTAAACATAATTTCTATTAAAATGTCGATTTAACACCTTTTAATGGTGAACCCGCATTAATTATAGTTTATTCACTTTAATAAAATTTAATTCACCAAATAAAATCCTTTTTTAGAATGGGGACATCAAAATTTACTTTGCGTAAATTTTTTAAATTTTTCCGATAAAGTTCATTTTTTAATGAATTGTGAAAATATTGTATCTTAATTCAAAACTATGTTTTAATATATTTTCATTATATGGTTATATTATATATTTAATTGATTTTAATGTGTAATTGGAATATATTTTTTCCATTTAATCCAATTTTGGTCATTGGAATTAATTTCACATTCAAATTGGACATAAACAAGTGTCAATCTTTTGGTAGTTATTATTTCTTAAAAACATGCTATTTGTTTAAACAATGGCAATTAATTTTAAATTAGTTAATGAAACTTCTATGTTTATTATTTAGTAAAATAGACATCATTTATTAATTTGAAATATCAGATATATCTTAGGCTAAATATTTGGTATTTTTTTGAAAAATATCAAATTTTGATGAATACTGAAACAACTTAGTAGTAGTTAAAAAACTAAATTTATCATTTAAATGAAATTTAACTTCTTCTGTGAATTTAATTTCAAAAATCCGATATAAATGTTTGTTATTAATAATTAATATGTGGTTCAATAAGATGAAAATAATTTTTGGTGAATAATAACTTTTTTACTTTAATTTACCGTGGTTAAAGGTAAATATGGTAATTCAAAGTAAAAATAATATTATAATAAATCAAAATTACCTTAACACTTGTCCTAAACTTATCGGATTAGTAATTTATGACCATGGGCATCTTTGGGTTGATTTGGGGACCCCATGGAGCCACTTATAAAGGATAATGAAACTTTTGATTAATTAATTTAAAGTAAAGGAAAAAATAACATAAACAAATATCTCTTTGTAAATATATTTTTATATGGTGTTATATAAGTTATATTTTCAACTATAAATATTTATTGGAAACATAAAAATATTTCATACATCATGGTATTTTTTTATAATTTCTATACTTAAAGTAATTTTCATTGTTTATGACACCATAAGGATGTAGTATTTACCTCATTAAAAATGATTTAAATAAATAAGATTATACTAATTAAAATATTATCCCAAACCTATCCTATTACTATTGGATGATTTTATTTCGACTATGAGTCATCTTATCATCTACTTTAATGATTTTTTTACCTTTATTAGCCGAATATCATTATATAATAAAATAATATTTTCACACATTTCTAAAGAGCCCCTCCTCTCCCTTATAAAAGGAGACCAATTCTAACCAATTCCTCACACCTCTCAAGACATTTGACTCGTCCAAACTCTACCCAATTAAGCTCCCAACATCCCTCTATTCCACCTAGAAGCCTTACCTTAGGAATAAGACACTTTTAGATGTCCTTTGGTTCAAACCAAAGGGAGTTACCCAAATTAAAGGTAACAGTTTCTCTTAAATTGTTTTCATTTATTTTAATTATCCAAAACCTAAACTCTATTTATTAAATTATTTGTTAAAAATAATTTTATCTTCATTATAAAAGTATGTTGTTATGATATGTATTCAAACTACACTTACACACACCTCCATCTAATGGGTGATGAACATAATGTTTCTGTGGATGGCAAACTAACGCCTCATGAAACGATGATGGTTCAAAAATCTCCAACCGCCACTCATGGTGGAAATTATGATGGCCCTATATTTATATATGATATATATTATGTTTATGTTTTTTTATAATTTATGGTTTCTATAGTGAGTAAACACGAAAATCTAATTAGACGAACTGCAGACTACCGCCCCCTCAAAGTGATATGACTCGTTAATGCCCCATATGGGACGTATAAAGGATGGAGATAATAATATTATATATTATATTATACTGTAATTATAATATAACATTTTATCATTATGTTTCTAATTCCATTAAAATAATAAAAAGAAATGGAATTTGAGTTCATGCGCACGTACGACTTATCATCTCCATGAATTGTGCATTTCATTTCATACCTCTAAATGTTATGAACTATTATATATATATATACGGGATATATATGATATATATGATATATAAATAATTTATATCATTCTAGATATAATAGACTACTGACCACATGGGCAACTTGTAAATATTTGGTGTTCATTTTTGACTTAAGTACCTAATATCGACAAAATGAATGTTATTAACATAAATTATTACTAAATGTTTATAACAAGGTAATAAGTGATATAAAAGAAATAATATACTTGAAAATGTTCTTAAGAAAGTATAAATTAACAATATTTTATTATTCAGGAGATTAACGAACGATCGAGTCAAGTCAGATACGCGGTCAGGAAATTTCTTATAACACTTTTATTTCTGTGAAATTTCCATTGTTCGCCACTTATTCATTGATTGTGGTGTATTTTGTACTGAAATTTTATATATATTATCATGATTCTCCTTATATTCATGGTATTCTATGATTAATTTTGTGTTTATTGTCTTTTGGTCATATGACTAGATTGATTACAACGTGGTATGGGGTTTTTATCTCAGTTTTTATTCTCGTGAGATTCATGCTATATTTTTCACTATTTACATTTGTGTGGTGTATGTACTACCCAATATTTCATTCAATTTTTAATATAATTCCTTCTATGGGTAATTACATCTTCATTTTTTATCCTTCTTTCATGGGTTGTATGTTTCGTAACATACCAAATCGGTAATAGAACCTTTTAACCCAATTTCCATTCCATGGGTTAATATTCTTATTCTTGATTATGTCATCATGTCATTATGTGGGGAATCACTATTTATTATTTGTTTAGTAATTTCTACTCCCTTTTATGTGGATATACGTTTTATATACTTAATCACTCCATTGATAAATTCTCAACTCATCGATATGGACTTGATTAGGGTAATTTTAACTCAATCTCTATTTTTTGAGTTAAACATCTAATTCATTGTTGTTGTTTTTAAAAGAATATGTGTGAATGTCCACTGAAATATTTACATTTAATATCCAATAATATTGAGTGTATTTATATTTTTCACACATAATTATGTCACTGATTTATCCTTAACCTAAGGATACGGTCTTTATAGGAGATTCCATATCAATTTACATCCCATTGAGAATTATTTGTTGTTATACACCAATTCACTTTTATATGGTGTATATAATGTACTTTGACATATTATATCTTGAATTCCTGTATTCACATTATATTATAAAGTTTATATTAAGTGTTATCCATCAATTATTTATATTCATGCGTCTCTCTTTTTGTTAAAAATATTCTTTAACTAAAATATCGTTTTAAATGTTTTAAATATTTATTCTTCAAAATATTTATCATTAATGTCCATGTTTTTAAAATGGTTTTTAGGATTTATTTATATGGGAATTAATGTTTTTAAATGATAATTCATTTAAAATCATTAAAGTGGTATGGGACACTTTTATTCAAAAATATCTTTATAAATGGTTTTGAAAATGATTTGTTAAAACATTGTTTATTTCAATATCTTGATTTGATATATTGTAATGTGGACATGTTATAATTCCTTTATACATGTGTTATATGTGTTTCCCTCAGAATCTGGGGATGGCCTCCTTTATGGGAGGTTCAAACGTTCCGATCGGTTTCTAACGGGTTTTTTCGTAGAACCGGAAACATCCAATGAATCCACATCCATTTGGACCTACTTTCCAAAGGTAGGTGCTCATTAGTTTGTGGACTGATGAGGCTTAGGAATTTTCATTGGTCAAGAGGATGGGAGGTCGGACCCATCACACCTTTTTTAGGGGAATTATCGTCTACTCCAGGACTCTCTTTATAGATTTAATTTATGATCGTGAATCCTTATTACATTACCAAGTATAAAATGAGCTTTTCCTTTAGATCTGACAATCAATGATAAAATATGTACTTGATTTAGAGAAACTTTTATATGTATTCAAGGTTCTTCATCGATAGAGAATCATCTGTATTTATTAGAGATTCTTGGTCAATGGTACCCTTTGACACATTTATATAGAAGTCTCTTGGTCATTATGATGACCATGCTGGTTTCAAAGCAACTCAGTGGGGCACTTGAAGTTTATTGTCATTCAGAAGGAGATGGATTATTTTGGAGTTGGGATGGAACCCGTAGATGGGCTACCTATGTATCCTTTGTTTTTTGAAAAGGAATTAGAACCCACATAGTTCGAGTAAGGGAGTATGATGTTTATGATTGATGGCTCAAAGAAGGATGTCATAATCACTTTTACACTCTAAGCTCACGTGAGTCATGGTCGGTGTGAGAAACAAGAGGTATTGGTAAGAATAATATAATTGTTCCATGAAAGATGCAATCATAAGAAATAAGGTGGGGCTTATGTATATATGACTGCCCAGATAAATGAAGATTAGGATTTACTTCAGGGAAGAAATCCATGAACAGGGTCCATAAAGGTATATGTGCTTCATGGAGATTTGAATACTCAAACTTGGGACTTAGTCTTAGAAGGGAGGCCCAAATTAGGAGAGGACTTATAACTAAGTCTTACTCCTGAGAAGAAGCCCCAGTTTAAGAATTATGACTGGGACTTACTCCTGAATAGGAGTCCCAGGTTAAGGGAATTATGGACTGGGGCTTACTGCTAAGGAGGATGCCCAGATTTGGGAAC
Source organism: Viscum album (assembly GCA_963277665.1). Lineage (NCBI taxonomy): Eukaryota > Viridiplantae > Streptophyta > Magnoliopsida > Santalales > Viscaceae > Viscum > Viscum album. Next base: position 1,066,139,344 of record OY728140.1, read on the forward strand.
TTTAAGAATTGGGGATTACTCTTGAGGAGGATGCCCAAATTAGGGGACTTGGGGCTTACTCCTAAGGAGGATTCCCAGGTTAAGAATCATGACTGGGACTTACTCCTAAGGAGGATTCCAAGGTTAAGGGAATTATGGACTGGGGCTTACTCCTAAAGAGGATGCCCAGATTTGGGAACATTAAGAATTGGAGATTACTCTTGAGGAGGATGCCTAAACTAGGGGACTTGGGGCTTACTCCTGAGAAGAATGCTCAGGTTAAGAATTATAACTGGGACTTACTCCTGAAAAGCAGGCCTAGGTTAAAGGGATTAGATTCTCTCATCTTAATGGATGAGGTTGAATGAATGAAATCTCAATCTTTAGTGACATAAAGATGTGTAAATCACTATGTTTTGAGAGATATTCCACAGAATTACTTTCTGATAAGGAATTCAAATCAAGAAATCATGCCATAAATGGCTTTGAAGAGTGTCTTGAAGACTAAATCTTGAATAGGAGAGGTGGAATGGCATAAGAGAGGTAAAATGGGCAATAAGGGCACCCAAAAAGGCAGGGGAGCGCAAGTCCTGGCCAGCGCGCAGGTACTGCATGGGCGCGCAAGTATTGATAGGCGTGCAGGTATACCTATGCGACATAATGGATACTTGCACGGTGTTTAACAAGTAGTGTAATATTTTAGCGACTCTTGATTAAGGCCTTTAGAATCATCTTGAGGTTATTCCAGAAAAGGGACGCGCAAGTTCTATCTAAGGAGTAAGGCGGTGCACAAGTGTGGTCGTTTCCATTAAAGGCTGGCCACCTAGGTGTGCAAGTGTTGATGAGTTTCAACACTTAGGACTTCCTCCCCATCTTTAGATCTTTCGTTCTAAGTAAGAAATTACCTTATAAGTGTTTCGGAAGCTTTGAGAAGAGACTTGGGTGCCGGGAGATTGAAGCTAATTTTTTGTAAAAAAAAATTCCTCTCGAATGGGGGTCCAACAGGGTCTATTTATAGGCAGGAGAAGACCCCAGGAAGTTATCACTTAGGTCGTGCATGTCACTTGCACGACAGTGATATAACTTGCGTGGCACATGTGATTTTGATCCCTTGTTCATGACTTTGTTGATTTTTTATGTCTTTTTCAAAGGATGAATCATTATGTGATAAGTCATTTCCCATTCCATTATTTTGGACTCTTGATGAAAAAGGAGTGTCAACAAATTCCCCCCCTCAGAGTTGGATCCGAGTGAAAATGAGGATGTGACTCTGAGGAAAAAAGGAGACATCTAAAGGAATGGTGGTGCGCAAGTGTTTAGTGCGCAACACTTGAGCGCGCAGGTTCGATTCATGCAAGGCTTGAGCATCCTGGGTGTAGGCACACAGATAGGCCTCTGGGCCTATAAATATAGGGCCTCACTTCCGTACAAAGCATCCGGATTTCCGGACATCAATCCTCCAAGCTCTCGCCATGCAGGTCACTTTAGCCACGCAGGTTGCTCTGTTTTCCGGTGTTTCCTTGATGGCGTGCTGCTGTCAAGGTATCTTTACTTGAGCGGTGGTACTTGTGCACCAAATATTTGTGCGGCACACCCATACTTGCGCGCCATGTTTTAGAGTTGTGTGCCTTAATGTATTTTTCATTTTTTCGAATTCTTTCACAAATTTTATGAAAAAAGCATCTTACTTAAGAGTTAATTATTCATCTTTTGTGCATATTCAATGGTTCTCAAGGGAATTGGAATTGATGATGAACTGGATAGCAAGCGGATTGATGACATGATGAACATCATTGGCCCTGATTACTATGATATCTATGACAACACTCAACTAGATTTGGCTAAGTACTTGAAGAAATATCATCTTAATTTCCCACAGAGCATATATCTTCCTCTGTGTGGTCATGGTCATCTACAAGGAATCAAAGTTCCAAATACAAAGAACTATACGCCTGAAATGCAGCTGGACAACTACTTCTCTATTTCGGTTATGCTTTTCATTAAGAGAAACAACAATGGTGTGAACTTTCAAATTCTTCCTCCATGCCATTTCCTTGCAGATATGAAATTGGAAAAAACATGGGATGAAATATTTTCCGCTGACGGTTGGTGGAGAGAAGACAAACATGGCATTAGAGCAATATCTGAAAAGAGTACTCTCTCCAAATGGATCTTTACTTCCAATGCTCCATTCTCAAATCCATGTATCCATCTTCCGAGCCTCTTGGACAGAAATAGAGTCACTATTTGATCAGCAGAAAATTTTCTCAAACCGCACTCAAGAACATTCTTTTACAATTGTTCTAAGAAGAGCTAATATCACTACATCTCTTATTTTATTCAGTTGAATGAATGAATTCTAGGTGGTTGCTGATGATGCTCAGGAAGCCGTAATTCAAATGAAGAGTTATGTTGAAAGCCTCTTGTAATTCTTGAAAAAGAGAAGAGACTCTGGTCTTTGGATGTCCTTCTCTCTCCTGTGCATCAATGAAAAACACTTTCACCATCACTCATTTGTACCTGCATTCTCTTTTGCTACCTGCTTTAAATTTACTTAAGCCAATGGGACTAGTAAGCATAGTTTAATTTTTACTAGGATTAATATAAATAATCCTACAAACTTTGAATCTCTTAATTGCTTGATATTACCTAAATCATACAATATGTATGTTTTGTGAGCTGGGAACTTGACTTTTATTCAGAGTTCCCTTGTCTTTTGTGGGCAGTTTAAATTCATGCACGTCGGACATAAAAAGGCTAATGTTTAAGGTCGAAATATCTTTGACCGAAATTGATTATAATTGACTCAATTCCTTGAAAATTCATCTGAAAAAAAAATATATTTCCATACTCAAGTATGAGGGAAAATATGTAAGGTATGAATTAAGAATATTTGAATTTGAGAAATGATATGAAAAATAGCTAAAATGAAATAAAAGAAGTAGTTTCCAGGAATGAAGTTACAATTTTTTAACAAACCCGTTAGGGGGTTGAATTATGCAGGGACACCTAAGGGCATTGGATGCATAGTTAAATAAAATAGTATCTTTTGGATAACAAGTCTTTTATGTAGACTATTTATGCAAGGCCACCTATGGGAGCGTGCTGCATAGTTAGGCAAAAGAACTCTCAGAAACTTACTTTCCTAGTGCTAAAAGCCAGTGAAAGTTTATGGAGATTCAAATCTTCCAATGTATAGATTTTTCTGTATGGAAAGAGGTACATGAATATGGAGAAAATATTTCCAAACAAGATTATTGAAGAACTGGATGAATATCACCCCTACGAAGGTCTGACCCAAACTTAGGGAAGGAGAATATAAACCATAGACTTGAATACTTTTAGATCATGAAAAATGATATGGTACAAATATGTTAAGGATGTCTATTTTTTCGGATCCCTACATACTATCATTTAAGACAAATAATTACAAAAGTGGCATTCTTCCCTAGAATGAAGTTACCACTATACGACAAACCCATTAGGGGGTTGAATTATGTAGGGCCACCTAAGGGCATTGGCTGCATAGTTAAATAATAGTATCTTTTGGCTAACAAGTCTGTTATGTAGACTGTTTATGCACGGCCACCTATTTGCATGTACTGCATAGTCAGGCAAAGGAACTCTCAGAATTTTGACATTTTTATGACTAAAAGTCATGAAAATTGTTATGAGGATCTAAAACTATTTAAGGTTAGGATTATGACACATAAAGATGGGCATTGTTCAATGTATACCGAGATACATAGATCAATTCTAACCATAATAATGTTGTGGCTGGGTCCTGAATTGAAATATTGGACTGCACTACATATCTCATAAGGATTAGAATCAAGCCATAGGTAGTTCTTAAACTACATTTTAACATCGTGTAGGACAAAAGGATTAGTGATCTTAGTTTAGGGTTATAGAGGTTGGACCATTGTAATAAATACAAAGTGTGTGTTTTCATGGGGACTTTTCAGACAAAGGACTGAAAGTGGAATTTGGGGTTAGGACCAAAGACTTGGGGATGGATTCGAGGGACACTCAAAAGTTCCTACGTATCCCATAAGGATGAGAATCAAGCCCACGTAGTTCTAGAAATACCCTTTGTACAAATTTGGTTCGTACATATGAAGGGTGAAAGGGGACTTTAGTAAAATGATGGTTTAACCCAAGATAAAATATTTGGGCATTGCCATGTATGCATGTAGTCTTTGAAATGAAACATGATTGAAAAATCAATGTAAATAATGGTTCTCTCTCAGGTGTGGGTTTCAAAGAATATTGTAGTTTATTGTCATACTGGACAAAAGTGTTGTATAGTTTAATGTCGTATAACAAGGATGAATTTGAACTAATGTAAAAATATTGATTCTATGGGCGGTTTCACGAATCAACATCATATGAGATGGAGGTGAACCGATGTGAAGAGATTGGTTTTGGGCTTGAACCTTGGGAGGTTGCCTACATACCCATCATAGAAGGCAAGGATCAAAGTCCATGTAGTTCAATTAAAGAATGAATTAATGATCAAGTTGTTCTTGGGGACAACGACCTAAAAATTGAAATGATGTTGGGACTTACACGTGGTTAGTGGCCCAAAGAGAGTGTTATGGTTGAAGTTTTCTCTAAGCTCACATGAGTCATACTCGGTGTGAGAAATAAGAGGTAACAACAACCTTAACGATTCATAGTTTAATGTCATGTAGGACATATAAAGGGACTATGCAGTTTAGATTCTTGCAGTTAGGACTATTGGTGCTGCACAGTTTAGTGTCATGTAGCAGGGACAAAGTACAATTTAATGTCATGTAGGACGTATCACAGACTTTCTGTACAGTTTAGCGTCATATAGTTAGGACGATGGGGACAACAGAGTTTAACATCATGTTGGATGAAAAGGGAACTATGCAGTTTAATGTCATGTAGTGAGGACAAAAGAGTACACCATTTAACATCATGTTGGACACATTGGAGATTTTTCTCCCACAGTTTAACGTCATGTTGGACGAAAAGTGCGAACAGTTTAAGGTCAAATGCATGGACCATGGATGCTTATGTAGTTTAACATCTTTCCGGATGTAAGGGACTTCTATACAGTTTAGTGTCATGTAGTTAGGACATCACAGTTTAAAGTCTTTCTGGATGTAAGGTATTCACAAATAGTTTAGGGTCATATGCAAGGACCGTTGATGATGTAGTTTAATGTCATACTGGACCAAGTTGCAGTTTAAGGTCATACTGGACCATTTCTGTATAGTTTAACATCTTATAGCAAGGAAAAACTGGTGCTGCACAGTTTAGTGTCATGTTGCATGGACATCACAGGTACTTTGCAGTTTATAAAAAATACTTCTTCAAAAATCTAGCATTGGTTGGAGTAGTGATGAGTTCTCCATCCATCGAGATTAATGAATAAGATCCATTGGAGTAGACCCTATGTATTGAATAAGGTCCTTCCCATTTTGTCTCAAGGTTGGGAGGATTCTTTCCTGGTATCATTGGAGTTCAAAGAACTAATACCAATTCTCCCTGAGTGAATGAACGAAGACAAACTTTTTTGTTAAAACCTCATGCTATTCGATTCTGATATATTTCCATGTGGTGTAAAGTGCACAATCTTTTCTCATCTAATCGTTCCAATTCATTCAATTGCTTTTGAGAATGCCCATCTGTAGATGATTGCTCAAAAATGCATACTCTGAGAGAGGGTAATTGAACTTCAATTGGCAAGACATCTTTCATTCCATATACCAATGAATATGGACTTGACTGAGTTGCAGTGCGGGTGGTAGTCCGATAAGCCCATAAAGCATGAAAGAGTTAATCAGGCCATGACCTTTTATCTTTATCCACCATCTTTTGCAGTATTTTGAAAGAGTCTTGTTAAAGACTTCTATCTGGTGGTCGGTTGCTGCATGATACTGAGATGAATGGTTGGATTTGATGTTGTATTCTTGATACAACTTCTTCACCTCAGATGAAGAGAAATTAGTTCCATTTTCCATCAATATGGTACGAGGGAAACCAAATCTAGTAATGATGTTAGACTTGATGAAGCTAACAAAACATTTAAAACTGACTTCCTTGAGAGGTATTGCCTCTGCCCATTTGGAAAAGAAGTCAGTAGCAGTAAGAATGTACTTAAACTTCTTGTCCATAGTCGAAGGGTAAGGTCCAACCACATCAATCCCCCATGTGGAAAATGGCCACGAGTATTTAGCTGTATGAAGCAAATATGGAGGTTGATGAATGAAGTTGGAATGTACTTGTCATGAATGACACTTCTTTGTGAAATCGACACAATCTTGTATCATTGAAGGCCAAAAGTATCCAAGCCTTCGAATTTGATCAGACAATCTATGTCCAGACTGGTGGGCACCACAGAATCCTGCATGCATTTCTTTCATGATAGCCATTGTCTCTTCACCATCAATGCATCTAAAGAGAATTCCATCAAAACCACGTTTGTAGAGAATTTTCTCTAAGTGATCTGGGCTATCATAAAGAGTAAAGTTAACCACATGTCGCCAGATTTGTTCTTTCTCAGCTCTATCAGGTAGAAGTGTTCCATTTTGAAGGTATTCCCTGATAGGTGACATATATCATATAGTATGACCATACGGTTCAGGAATGGGAATAATTTCATTAATTTCCTCTGTTCTGATTCGAACATAAGGTGAAATTTCACGATGGTGGGCAATACTGATGGTTGTCTCATCCCGATTTGGATCTGCCAGAGCTGTGGCTATATTAGCCAGTGCATCAGTTTGAGCATTTTGTGATCTTGGGACATAAGAAAATGTCGGTTTTGAAGGGAATTCCTCCATTAACTCTCTGACGTAATCATACAAAGGGATTAGTTCTTCTTTTCTGATGGCATAATCCCTATTGACTTGTTTGATTACCAGTTCTGAATCACCCTTCACCCTTAAGTGATTTACTTGTGCTTGAAGCGCTAATTCCAAGCCGGCGATAAGATCTTGGTATTCGGCTTCATCATTGGTACCACCTTCCCACAATAAGAAGGAATAAGGTAACACTTTCTTTTCAAGAGAAATAAGCACAATTCCTAAGCCAACTTTGTTGAATTTAGGATTTTCCATTTTCTTCCCTGTTGGACTTCTGGAAGTACCATCAAAATACATTTACCATGCTTGAGGACTTTGTTAAATCGAGAAGCCTTCCTCATTAGGGAGTTCAATATCTGAAGACGTGTCGTCCACTGAAGGGTGTTCAGCCAGGAAATCAGCCAGAGCTTAGCCCTTTATCACCTTTTGAAACACATACTGAATGTCGAATTGCTACAAAATAACTGCCCACCTGGCTAGACGCCTTGTAAGCATTGGACGACGAAGGATTAATTTGAGTGGGTTATTGCGAGATACCAATTGGACCTCATGATGTTGCAGGTAGTGTCTCAACTTCTGAAGTGCAAAGATTAATGTCAGGCAGCACTTCTCAATACTTGAATATCGTGTTTCTGCTTCAAGCATAGTTTGACTAAGATAGTAGAGACTGTTTTTATAACGACCCATACTTTACATAAATTTTTATTACTTCAAAATTGAAGCATACTTATTACAACATATAACAAAACCATTAAAGGACCGTATAGGTATAGTGTCATCGGAAACTGGGAAACATAAACAACTGGTTCATAAAGCATCTACACGGTCTCCCATTTATTTCATAATATCTATAGTCCCTTTTGAAATATCTTACTTAATAAGCTACTTCCTGACCTGGGGAAAGAAAACATATAAAAGGGTGAGCTCAAATGCTCAGTAAGGGTAAAAAAAAGAAATATCAATCACATCATATTCATAAGAACATAACATTTTGGAAATCTTAACCTACAAAAGAGAGCATAATTTCATAACATGGGATAAATCATACCAGGGAAATGAATTCCCAATAATCATAAAATAAAACATGAAACTTTGTTCCATACACATATAATCATAGAGAATCATTTCTTATTAGTCAAGACTCATTTCCAAGACTATCTTAGCGGACAAAGTCCATTTCTGAACTGAGTTCACTCCTCGTTTCAGTCCTGTTTCACTGAACCCGTTTAACATGTTGTTCCATCCATGTCTATCTCATGAGATATAAAATCTGTACCCAATGCATTGGAGGGAGATATAGGTCCCACCCATCTCATAATGATACCATTCTTATGTGTGCCACAAAATCATAAACCATACATCATAACATAACCCATGTAATAAAAATGGGAATCTTAAACATCGTGACATCATAAAACAATTAATATAAGGTAAAGAAATTCATAAAAATATTTCCATCACAACATAATAAAATCCATGTAATAATAGGGATATAAATAGAACCCTATATTATCTTAGATGGAAAATAATTTTGATAAAACTCTTGAACTTCATTCTTGAGGAAAATATCCTTTCTACTTCAAAAACATTTTTCCTTTCTTAACATGTCATACAATTTTAAACTAAAAGAAGTTGATTAAAAATAAACTTGAAAACTTGTAAAGGAAGCCTCTTGGAAATAATGTTTTAAAAATCGTTTCATGTTTTATAAGTTAAAAAAACATTCTTCTCGTACATTTGTCAAAAAAGTCAAAAAGTACATCTTACGAAAAATGACAAAAGATTCCTTTCATATCTTTTACTAAAAACTCACTGAAGGGTAAAATTGGATTTAAACAATTTTAGGTGGATGGAAATAATATTACATATTGAGGAAAAATGGATGTGGACGATAAAATACACCTCAGTAAATACCAAAGTATAAACAATCTCGGATAAAAATGAGATTGTGAAATTTTCCCTTACCTTAGGACCGATTTGCTTCGTAAGTATCCGAACCTCCTGTATAATGATTTAAATAATGTTATTGACTTATTCCAGAATCATAATTATTGTTATGATATCATATATGTTCATTTTCTTAGCTTCTTATTAGTAATATTTCATTACTACTTGTTATTCGGGGTGTTTATTACTTTTTGTTCTTATGCGTGTTTGTCGAATAAATTCTTATTCTTATCATTAGGTTATAGATACCTCATTTACAGAATGGTATTAGTGTAATATATATCATATTCATTAATTCAATTCATTTATATAATAATTATGCAATGAAGATCATGTAGAACGAATCGCATCACATCGTGGAGATGGTATTCCGTACGTACGCACGAGCGATGATATCGTTCCCATGATCATGGAATTGTATTGGAGTGTATGTATACTATTTCAGAATCAATAAAACATTACAATAATCATATATATATTCATTAAATTTACCCTTATACCCATCCAAGTAAGGTGGTGGTGGAAAATAGATTACACCACAGCTTAGAGACGGTATTCCTTACGTACGCATGCGCGATGATTTTGTTTTCTGGAGGATGGATAAGAGGTGAAATAGGGTTGTTTCATATTTATAATAACATATCAGTATATTAGTGATACTGATGTTATTACCTCATAATGAAACAACTAATGAAGAGGGAGTATAAGAAGAATGGAACTTGAAGAAAATGGTAGATGGTATTGCCTCTTTCTCAAAGTGCCTCCTTTAAACTTTATCTTAAGGCAATAGAGTTGGTCTTTTGATAAGACCATTACCTATAGTAGGTTTCTAAGGAAGTGGGGAAGTGAAATGGGTAGGGTTTGGCCGATCTTGAAGACTCAAATTGGTGTGAGGAAGAGAGGGAGGAGGTGCCCTTTAATAAGGGAGGGGAGGGGCACCTTTGGAAATATAAGAAATATTAGTTTATATTAAATCCCAACCCCACTTAAAAACATTAAAAATGACTCATATCCGAATAATACATGGTATAGGGTTGTAATATCATCATCAAATAAAATTTAGACATGTTAGGAATTTATTTTAAACATTATCAACTTGATTTATCCTTATTTATCAATTTAATTTTATTTGTGGTAATAATATTCTAAATTTTAAATTATTATAAATTATTACATATGTGTTGTTAATTTTCCATAATTTGACACTATATGAAATTTCCGACTATATAAATTATAATTTATAATTTTTAAATTTTTTTGTGATTTTTAAACAATTTTATAATATGTTATTTTTATAAAATAACAATAGTGTCAATTTTGACACTATTCATTTATTTGAATTTAAATAAAATATATACAGAAGATATGTTCTAACTAGAAGCCTTAATAGATTCATACAATGTCATATGTATCTAGAAAATTAGTGTAGAAAATTAAATAGTTCATATAATATTTATTTTTATATTTTTAAAAAAATTTATTTGATATTTTAATTAATAAAATAATTTCAACATCACTATTGTGTCATAATTAATGATAATTATTTAATCCCTTAAAATTAAAAATAAATTCCTATGATGTAGATACTTGTATTATATTTCTGGATATTATTCATGTTTGAAGTTTCATTAAGTTTATCACCAAATTAAAATTATTATACTTATAATATTAAAGAAAGTGACATGTTGTACATTCTTTGGTTTTAATAATAATTAAATTATTTTCAGGGAAAAAAGTCAATTAAATGAATATAATCCGACCCTTAGGAGATATGGATCTACTTTTATTCATACCATAGAATTTTGGCAGGTGTTAAGGTAATTTTATAATCTTATATTTACCCTTAATTACCCGATTTACCTTTAACTATGGTAAATAAAATTTACCGTAGTAACTATTCATAATGCCCAAGAATAAAAAGTATCCTATTACCATAATTTGGACCCACTTATTCTGAATATGGAATCGATTTTTCAAAATTAAAAACATATAAGTTTCAGTAATTAATTTAAAATAAATCCAGTTGTTAAGAAAACGGGTTTTAGAAGTTAAAACATTGCCAAAGATTGAAATGTTTTTACTTATGAATTCAATGTGAAATTAATTCTAATGACATAAATTATATTAAATGGTAAAATTATATTCTATTTATACTTTTAAACCATTCCATATTATAATTTATCCATATAAATTATCTCAATGAAAAAAGTTGTTTTTAAATAAAAAATAGCGTATTTTTACTATTCATCAAAATATAAAAGTTATCAGAAAAATATCAAAAATGTATCCAAAGTAAATTTTTATACCCTGATTAAAAAGAAGAATTTTATTTTGTCAAATTGAACTTATAAACATGACAAAAAACTAGATTTAATGTGGGTGCGCCATCAAAAGGCGGCAAAACTGTATTTTTTGAAAAATATTTATTTTATCCAAAAAAACTGATTTTACTTTTATACCTCATTCTAGAAAATGTAAAAGTTGAAATAAATTTATATAAAATTAAAAATTCAGTTAGTACTATTCATAATGGCTAGTTTTAATAATATTTTAATAGCATATCGTTGTTTAGTGAAACTCGGTATTGCGTACGACGCAAGCTATCGAGGAAGGTCGCGGTTGCGTGTAAAGCAATCCAAGCTAGTGTTGTGTGTAGTGAATGATTCCATTGATGATTTATATAATATAAAAACAGATTATTTATCATAAAAGTCTCGGGTGTTACATTCTACCCCCCTTAAAATGAATTTCGCCCTCAAAATTCGTCACTCTCTGTCAAACAGATGTGGATATCTCTCCCTCATCATATCCTCAAGCTCCCATGTAGGTTCTTATAATTGGTGGTTCCTCCATAAAACATTCACCAAGCGAGTGGTATTGTTTCGTAGGAATTTTTCACTATGATCCAGAATCTCTATCGGTTGTTCTTCATAAGAAAGATCTTGCTCCAGCGGTACAACTTCTGAGCTGAGTACATGTGAAGGATCTAGTATGTACTTTCTTAGGAGAGATACATGGAACACATCATGTACTTGAGAAAGATTTGGTGGAAGCACCAATCGGTAAGCTACCTTCCCAACACGATCTCGAAAGGACGGATATATCTAGGGCTCAACTTCCCCTTCTTTCCAAATCTCATGACCATCTTCTAGGGAGTTATTCATAAGAAAACTTTATCACCCACTTCAAACTGTAGGTCTTTTCTTAGGTTGTTGACATAACATTTATGTCGACTCTAACCTGCTCTTATGTGTTGTTTAATAGATCTGACCTTTTCTGCCATTTCATCAACGAGATCAGGTCCTAATTGCTTTATTTCCCCAACTTCATCCCAGCAAGTTATATTCCTGCATTTCATTCCATAGAGAGCTTCATAAAGAGCCATCTGAATACTGGAGTGAAAGCTATTATTATAAGAAAATTCCACCAAAGGTAGGTGTTGATCCCAACCACCTTTGAAATCCATAGAGAAAGCTCTCAACTTATCTTCTAGAGTTTGAATTGTTCTCTAAGACTGACCATTTGTCTGAGGATGATAAGCAGTTCTGAAACTCAACTCTCTATCTAGAGTATGCTGAAGACTTCTCCCGAACTTCGAGGTAAATCTCGGATCCCGACCAGATATAATAGAAAGTGGTACTCCATGAAATCTTACCACTTCCTTTACATATATCCTGGCTAGCTGATCCAGAGAGAAATCCTCTCTAATAGCAATGAAGTGTGCAGACTTTGTAAGACGATCAACTATAACCCAGATAGCATTATTACATTTGGATGTTTTAGGAAGTCCTGTGACAAAGTCCATAGTGATGTTTTCCCATTTCCATTCGGGTATGGGTAATGGTTGTAACATCCCCTTAGACTTCTGTCTCTCAGCTTTAACTTGCTGACAAACCAAGCATCGAGAGACATATTCAGCAACATCTCTTTTCATGCCATCCCACCAGAAGTACTATTTCATATCCATATACATCTTCGTGCTTCTAGGATGAATAGATAATGAAGAACTATGAGCCTCTTCCAGCAGCTCCTTCTTTAATTCAAGGATGGTAGGAACACAAACCCAATTCCTGAACATTATTATCCCATCACAATCAAGGTTGAATTCCGGAACATTTCTCACCTTCTTTTGTAACTCTACATCTTCTTTCTGTGCCTCTTTAATCTTCACATGTATAGATGGTTGAAAATTCATTTGAGAAAGATACAATTTTCCCCCTTCCATTATAATTCCAAGATCCATCCTTTGTAAATCCATAAATATTGGATCTTTTGTGATCCTCATCATAGATAAACTGGCATGGTCTTGTCGACTTAATGCATCCTCCACCTTGTTTGCTTTCCTAGGGTGGTAATGAATTGAGCAGTCGTAATCCTTAATCAGCTCCAACCATCTTCTTTGATGCATATTCACCTCCTTTGGTGTGAAAATATACTTTAAACTTTTATGATCAGTATAAATATCAAACCTTTCACCATAAAGGTAATGCCTCAAAATATTTAATTCAAAGATTACCGTAGCTAACTCCAAATCATGAGTTGGGTAATTTTGCTCATGGATTTTAAACTCTCGTGAGACATAAGCTATCACCATATCATTTTGCATGAGAACACACCCCAGTCCCTTCTTGGATGCATCACTGTAGATCACAAACCTTTCTCCACTACAAGAAAGTGTGAGTACAGGTGCACTAGATAACCTTCTTTTCAACTCCTTGAAATTGTTTTTACATTCATCTGTCCATATGAACTTAACTCCTTTTCGAGTCAACCTCGTGAGTGGATTAGATACTCGTGAAAAATCTTTCACAAAACGTCAATAATATCCAACCAAACCAAGAAAACTTCGGATCTCAATTACTGTTGTTGGTCTCGACCATCTTTCGATAACCTCTATTTTTGCTGGATCCACAGATATCTCCTCTTTTGAGATTATGTGACCGAAAAATGCAACTTTTTTAAGCCAAAATTCACACTTGGTAAATTTGGCATAAAGCTTCTCCTTTCTCAGGGTATTAAATATAATTCTCAAGTGATCTTCATGTTCTTCCTTTCTATTTGAATAGACAAGAATATCATCTATAAAGACTACCACAAATTGATCAAGGTATTCTCTAAAGACTCTATTCATCAGATCCATGAAGATATCCGGGGCATTAGTAAGACCAAATGGAATCACTATAAATTCATAGTGTCCATACCTTGTAAGGAAAGCCATCTTTGGTATATCCTCCCTTTTGACCCTTAATTGATGATACCTTGAACGAAGATCAATCTTGGAAATGTATTGAGCTCCATGTAGTTGTTCAAATAGGTCATCAATTCATGGGAGAGGATATTTGTTCTTGATAGTGATCCTGTTAAGTTCTCAATAATCAATGCAGAGTCTCATTGATCCATCTTTCTTCTTAACAAACAGAACAGGTGCTCCCCAAGGTGACGCACTAGGGTGTATGAATCCCTTATCAATATTCTCTTGGAGTTGCTTCTTCAATTCCTACAACTCAATTGGGGCCATTCTATAAGGTGTCTTTGAAATAGGCAAAGCACCCAGTATGAGTTCTATTGAAAACTCAACTTCACGATTTGGTGGAAGACACGACAATTCCTCTGGAAAGACATCATCAAACTCCCGTACAATGGGCATATTCTTAATTGTGAGTTTCTCACCAACCATTTGAGATAAATAACCTTCATTAAGTGGAATCAAGACCCATAAGATGGAATAAATTTCTACTGGAAGGTTATGTTCATCCTTGCATCGATAGACAATCATAGATTGATCAGGAATATGAAATGTGACTTCCCTTATTTGGAAATTGATATGATCTCCATATAATGAAATCCAATCCATGCCAAGAATCGCATCAAATTCCACTATAGGATGGATCAAAAGATTTACAGGAAGCACTTTCCCACAAACTTCAATCAGGGAAGAATTATAAACTCTTGATGCGACTGTTGTTCCATTAGGTGTTGTCACAGCTAACTCAACATCTAATTGTTGAGGTAATACAGTGATACCCTTAGAAAAATATTCAGAAATAAAAGAGTGGGTGGATACAGAATCAAATAAAACATTTTCTACTTTAGAGTGGATGGTAAGTGTACCTTTCACCACATCGTTATCGTACTCCACATCGCTGATAGAAATTTCATTTGACTTTCCTTTGTCTTTACCCTTAAGATTTTATTGATGTCGATCATCATCAACAACCCTTGGATTAGGGCATTTATTAGCATAATTCCTCATCTCCTTGCACTTGAAACATTGAAGTGTAGTAGGTTCATTCTGTGTATCCCTTCCTTTGTTTGCATCATTAGACATATTCTTCCCATCATTGTTGCATTCAAATTCCCGATGACCTTCTTTTCCACATTTGATACATTTACTTGTCCCTTTAAGAAAACTCCCTCCATGTTTTTTTACACACTTTGAGCATAAGGGAAAGTTCATCTTCTTTTCAGTGTGCTCTTTAGATTTTCCTTTGAATTCCATTTTCCTCTTCTTATCAAACCCATATGACTGATGGGTTACTCCAATCTCCATATTGACTTTGAGATCACATCGAACGATTTCCTTGTAGCTATTGAAGTCCCTTATGGATAACTCCCTTCGAAGACTTGGTTTTAAGCCACTAAAGAATCGATCGATCTTACTCACAGGTTGGATAATAATACCAGAAGCGTACCTTGCAAGTCTTGTAAAATTTGCTTCATAGGTACCAACAGATTCATCATCCTTTTGCTTAAGTTCAAGAAACTCTTTCTCCATCTTTTTTCGGAGAATACGAGGTAAGTACTTATTGAAAAATAAGTTCTTGAACTCGTCCCATTCCATGGACTCAATTTCATCCCTTTTCCTCATATTCTTAATAAGATTCCACCATTGATCAGTATCTCCTTCCAAACGATACACTGCTAGGATGACATTATCATGTTCAGGACATTGAAGAACTGAAAATATCTTTTCAGTAGTACTAATCCATTATTCAGCAACTAATGGATCAGTAGACCCGCTGAAAGAAGGTGGACGCTGCGTCATGAAGGATTCAACAGAATGTTGCTCCTTACTTTGCTCATTTGGAAGTCCTGCATGATTCATAGCTTGTGAAAGTTGTGTGATCATGGCTACAAGATTTTGAATTCCATATCCCATAACGTTTGGTTGCTCAGGGGGACAATCATTTCATTTCCCATCGCATTCCGAATTAACACAGTTCCTTCAGGTTCCAGCCATTGACTAAAACCAAGAAGAATAGTGTGAGCAACATTAATTATAATAGGAAAACCACATAATCAAGAATAAAATTTCACACTTAAGTTCTTATACTAGGTTATTCATGGTCATTTATAAAACACTAAGATTTTGTTTTATGCTTAGACTTTTCCTTAGGGTTCTTACTAAGGATTTCACATCCTAGTTTCCCAAGGTTGACTATACCTTTCCTCTGAAACCAACTATAATGACCCATACTTTACATACATTGTTATTACTTCAAAATTGAAGAATACTTATTACAATATATAACAAAACCATGAATGGACCATATAGGTATAGTGTCTTTAGAAACTGGGAAACATAAACAACTTGTTCATAAAGCATCTACACTATCTCCCATTTATTTCATCATATCTATAGTCCCTTTTGGAATATCTTACTTAATAAGCCTATTCCTGACTTGGGGAAAGAAAACATACAAAAGGGTGAGCCCAAATGTTCAGTAAGGGAAAACAAAAGAAATATCAATCACATCATATTCATAAGAACATAACATTTTGGAAATCTTAACCTGCAAAAGAGAGAATAATTTCATAACATGGGATAAATCATAGTAGTGAAATAAAATCCCAATAATCATAACATAAAACATGAAATTTTTGGCATACAAACATAATCATAGAGAATCATTTATAATTATTCAAGACTCATTGCCAACACTATCTTAGTGGACAAAGTCCATTTCTGAACCGAGTTCACTCCTCGTTTTAGTCCTGTTTCACTGAACCGGTTTAACCTGCCGTTCCAGCCATGTCTGTCTCATGAGATATAAAATATTTACCCAATGCATTGGAGGGAGATAGGTCCCACTCATATCATAATGATACCATTCTTATGTGTGCCACAAAATCATAAAACATACATCATAGCATAACCCTTGTAATAAAAATGGGAATCTTAAACATCGTGACATCATAAAACAATTCATATAAAATAAAGGAATTCATAAAAATATTTCCATCACAACATAATAAAATACATGTAATAATAGGGATAGAAATAGGACCCTATATTATATTAGATGTAAAATAATTTTGATAAAACTCTTGAACTCCATTCTTGAGGAAAATATCATTTCTACTTCAAAAACATTTTTCCTATCTTAACATGTCATACAATTTTAAACTAAAAGAAGTTAATTAAAAATAAACTTGAAAACATGTAAAGGAAGAATCCTGGAAATAATGTTTTAAAAATCCATTCATGTCATATAAGTTAAAAAACATTCTTCTCGTACTTTTGTCGAAAAAGTCAAAAAGTACCTCGTACGAAAAACGACAAAAGATTCATTTCATATCTTTTACTAAAAACTCACTGAAGGGTAAAATTGGATTTAAACAATTTTAGGTGGATGGAACTAATATTACATATTGAGGAAACATGGATGTGGATGATAAAATACACCTTAGTAAATACCAATGTATAAACAATCTCGGATAAAAATGAGATTGTGATATTTTCCCTTACCTTAGGTCTGATTTGCTTCGTAAGTGTTAGAAAATCCTGTATAATTATTTAAATAATGTTATTGACTTATTCCAGAATCATACATATTGTTATGATATCATATATGGTCATCTTCTTAGCTTCTTATTAGTAAAATTTCATTACTACTTGTTATTCGGGTGTTTATTACTTTTTTTTCTTATGCGTGTTTGTCGAATAAATTCTTATTCATCTCTTTAGGTTATAGATACCTCATTTCCAAAATGGTATTAGTGTAATATATATCATATTCATTCATTAAATTCATTTTTATAATCATTATGCAATGAAGATCATGTAGAATGAATCGCATCACATCGTGGAGACAGTATTCCGTACGTACGCACGAGCGATGATATCGTTCCCATGATCGTGGAATTGTATTGGAGTGTATGTATACTATTTCAGAATCAATAAAACTTTACAATAATCATATATATATTCATTACTTTCACCCTTATAACCATCCAAGTATGGTGGTGGTGGAAAATAGATTACACCACGGCGTGGAGACGGTATTCCGTACGTACGCACGTGCGGTGATTTCATTTTCCGTAGGATGGATAAGAGGTGAAATAGTGTTGTTTCATATTTATAATAACATATCAGTATATTAGTGATACTGATGTTTTTACCTCATAATGAAACAACTATAGAAGATGGAGTATAAGAAGAATGGAACTTGAAGAAAATGGTAGAAGGTATTACCTCTTTCTCGAAGTGCCTCCTTTAAACTTTCTCTTAAGGCACTAGAGTTGGTCTTTTGATAAGACCAGTACCTCTAGTAGGTTTCTAAGGAATTAGGGAAGTTAAATGGGCAGGGGTTGGCCGAGCTTTAAGACTCAAATTGGTTTGAGGAAGAGAGGGAGGAGGTTCCCTTTTATAAGGGAGGAGTGGGGCACCTTTGGATATATAAGAAATATTAGTTTTTATTAAATCCCAACCCCACATAAAAACGTTCAAAATGACTCATATCAGAAGTTTAGATGAGATAGGGTTGTAATATCATCAACCAAAAAAATTTAGACATGTTAGGAATTTATTTTAAACATTATCAACTTGATTTATCCTTATTTGTCAATTTAATTTTATTTGTGGTAATAATATTCTAAATTTTAAATTATCATAAATAATTACATATGTGTTGTGAATTTTCCATATTTGAAAATTTATGACATTATCGACCCTATAAATTTTAATATATAATTTTTAAATATTTTTGTGATTTTTAAACAATTTTATAATATGTTGTATTTATAAAATAACAATAGTGTCAATTTTGACACTATTCATTTATTTGAATTTAAATAAACTATATACAGAAGATATGTTTGAAATAAAAGCTTTAATAGATTCATAAAATTTCACATGTATCTAGAAAATTAGTGTAGCACATTAAATAGTTCATATAATATATATTATAATATTTGTAAAAAAAGTTATTTCATATTTTAATTAATAAAATAATTTCAACATCACTATTGTGTCATAATTAATGATAATTATTTAATCCCTAAAAATTCTAAATAAATTTTTATGATGTAGATAATTGTATTATATTTCTGGAGACTATTCATGTTTGAAGTTTCATTAAGTTTATCACCAAATTAAAATTATTATACTTATAATATTTAAGAAAGTGACATGTTGTCACATTCTTTGGTTTTAATAATAATTAAATTATTTTCATGGAAAAAAGTCCATTAAATGAATCTAATCCGACCCTTAGGTGATATGTATCTACTTTTAGTCATCCAATATGATTTTTTCAGGTGTTAGGGTAACTGTATAATCTTATATTTACCTTTAATTTCCTGATTTACCTTTAACTATGGTAAATAAAATTTACCGTAGTAACTATTCATAATGCCCAAAAATAAAAAGTATAATATTAAAATAATTTGGACCCACTGATTCTGAATATGGAATTCATTTTTCAAAATTAAAAACATATAAGTTCCAGTAATTAATTTAAAATAAATCTTGTTGTTAAGAAAACGAGTTTTAGAAGTTAAAACATTGCCAAAGATTGAAATGTTTTTAACTATGAATTCAATGTGAAATTAATTCTAATAACATACATTATATTAAATGGTAAAAATATATTCTATTTATACTTTAAAAACATTCCATATTATAATTTATCCATATAAATTATCTCAATGAAAAAAGTTGTTTTTAAATAAAAATTATGGTATTTTTACTATTCATCAAAATATGAAAGTTATCAGAAAAATATCAAAAATTTATCCAAAGTAAATTTTTATACCGTGATTAAAAAGAAAAATTTTATTTTGTCAAATTGAGCTTATAAACATGTCCAAAACTAGATTTAATGTGGGTGCGCCATCAAAAGGCGGCAAAACTGTATTTTTTGAAAAATATTTCTTTTATAAAAAAAACTGATTTTTCTTTTATACCTCATTCTAGAAAATGTAAAAGTTGAATTAAAATATTATAAAATTCAAAATTCAATTAGTACTATTCATAACAGCTAGTTTTTAATAATATTTTAATAGCATATTGTTGTTTAGTTAAACTCGGTATTGCGTACGACGCAAGCTATCAAGGAAGGCCGCAGTTGCATATAAAGTAATACAAGCTAGTGTTGTGTGTAGTTAAAGATTCCTTTGATGATTTATATAACATAAAAACAGAATATTTCTCATAAAAGTCTTGGGTGTTACATTCTACCCCCCTTAAAATGAATTTCGCCCTCGAAATTCGTCACTTTGAAACAGAAAGATGTGGATACCTCTCCCTCATCATATCCTCAAGATCCCATGTAGCTTCTTCTAATTGGTGGTTCCTCCATAAAACTTTCACCAATTGAGTGGTCTTGTTTCGTAGGACTTTTTCGCTACGATCCAGAATCTCTATCAGCTGTTCTTCATAAGAAAGATCTTGCTCCAACGGTACAACTTCTGAGCTGAGTACATGTGAAGGATCTGGTATGTACTTTCTCAGGAGAGATACATGGAACACATCGTGTACTTGAGAGAGATTTGGTGGAAGAGCCAATCGGTAAGCTACCTTCCCAACACGATCCAGTATTTCGAAAGGACTGATATATCTAGGGCTCAACTTCCCCTTCTTTCCAAATCTCATGACCCTCTTCCAGGGAGATATTCGTAAGAACACTTTATCACCCACTTCAAATTGTAGGTCTTTTCTTCGGTTGTCGGCATAACTTTTCGGTCGACTCTGAGCTGCTCTTATGTGTTGTTGAATAGGTCTGACCATTTCTACCATTTCATCAACGAGATCAAGTCCTAATAGCTTTCTTTCCCCAACTTCATCCCAGCAAGTTGGAGTCTTGCATTTCTTTCCATAGAGAGCTTCATAAGGAGCCATCTGAATACTAGAGTGAAATCTATTATTATAAGAAAATTCCACCAAAGGTAGGTGTTGATCCCAACAACCTTTGAAATCCATAGATCAAGCTCTCAACATACCTTATAGAGTTTGAATTGTTCTCTCAGACAGACCGTTTGTCTGAGGATGATAAGTAGTGCTGGAACTCAACTCTCTATCTAGAGTATACTGAAGACTTCGCCAGAACTTCGAGGTAAATCTCGGATCCCGATCAGATATAATAGAAAGTGGCTTGAGTACCGATGGAATCAAGAGGTATTTCTTGAGAATATCGAATGCATATTGACATTCTTCAGTCCACTGGTAAGTGACTCCCTTCTTCATCAATTTAGTAAAGGGTAAACTTTTTCCTGCCAAATTGGAAATGAAACACCGAATATAGGCTAAGTGTCCTTGAATTCTTCTTAATTATTTCAAATATTGAGGAGGTTACATACCAAGGATTGACATGGTCTTCTCAGGATCGACTTCAATACCACGATGGCGTACAACAAAGCTGAGAAATTTTCCTGAGGTTACCCCAAAAGCACATTTTAAGGAGTTCATCTTCAAATTATGTTGTCGAAGATTGCGGAATATGACTTCCAAATTATCCAAGTGATTTGAATGTTGTTTGGATTTAACCACCAAATCGTATACATAGCATTCAATAAAACTTACCAAAAAAGGGTTTGAAGATACGATGCATGGCATGCTGATATGTTGCACCTGCATTCTTTAAGTCAAAGGGAATTACCCAGTAAGAAAACACACCCTGAGGGGCTCTGAAGGCTGTTGATTCCTCATCTTATAGGGCCATTTGGATCTGATTATATCCAAAATATCCATCCATGAAGGAAAGTGCTTCATAGCCAGCTATTGCATCAATTAAAAGTTCTATAATCGGAACTGGGAACTCGTCTTTAGGACAATGCCGATTAAGATCTCTGAAATCGATGAAAACTCTAATTTTTCTGTTGTTATTCTTTACAGGAAAAATATTATCCAACCACTTCTGATACTAAACTTCTCTGACGATGTTATATTTGATAAGATTATCCACTTCAGCTTCAATTTTAGAAGCATAAGTTGGGTGTGTTCATCTCGTGGCTTGTTTAAATCCTCGATGTTCTTCTGGTAAACCAAAATGATGAGTAGCAACATCAGGATCAAGCCCGGGAATTTTTGTATAGTTCCAAGAAAAAATATCTCTATTTAGCTTTAGTAAAGAAATATACATCACTTACTCTTCAATGGTCAGGGTCGTACTGATTAAAGCGGGGTGTGGATATTCCTTTGTGCTAAGATTTATTTCTCTGAGTTCGTCAACAGTTGTAGAGATACCCTCTTGAAATGATGGTGGAGCATCTCTGAGATCTTCCTCTTCTTCTTCATCATGTGTTATTTCTTCCATATCTACTTGCATAGTAGATGACAATGCAGAATTTTCATGATCAAAACGGATGTCAAAAGTTTCACATTTCGAAGAGGAAGCTTCCATTTTTGACCCTATTGATGATGAAGAGTTTTCTTTGGGTAATAAAGAGGAAATGATATATTGAAAATCGACATCATTGTTCACCTCTGATGTTGCTATAACTTCTTCTGGACTAATTAGAGAAGCATAGACTTGTTGGATTTTACGAGATGAAATGAACACTTCACCATTTGTGCTTTCATTACTTTTTGGTGGGTTACCAATTTCTCCCATGTTGTCTGGCTCAATTTCCGTAATTGACATTATGGATATTTCCATAAAAGCATTTTAATTTGAGTATACCTTGTCAATTTGACTGATAGGCAACACATAATCTGTACTCAAATGTGGAAATGGATTTACTGGAATCTTCTCCAAACCATATGGATCATTAACTTTGGTAATTTCCTTTGTTGTGGATTTCTCCTTTCCCTTCATGTGATAGAATTACGCCTCAATGTATTGAGACTCACATGTATTGAATGGGGCCTTATCAACATATAATTTTTCCAACTTGACCATCGAAACAGTATTTGAGACATTGATGATATGATGAAGGGATAGCCGCATGCTGATGTAGCCGGGGTCTTCCAAGAAAGACGTTGACAGCTGAGTCTTGATCAACAATCATGAAATCGGAATTGGATACATGATCTCCAAACTGAGTTTTGAGTGTAACTTCGCTCAATGGTTCTTGTTCATTTTTATCATATCCTTGTAACATCATGGTAGAAGGAGATAAATCAGATTCCGTGTGGCCCAATCGATGAAGTGTACGAATGGCCATGAGGTTGACTCCTGATCCGTTGTCAATGAAAGCTCTTCGAACGTCTACACCATTGACCTTGCCATATAAATAAAAAGGTCTGATATTCCCATGCACAACATCATCTTCATCTTTATCAGTAAAAGATATTATTGTATGGCATTCTGCGGTATTATTCTCTATGTGATAGACTTCAGCTGCATCAATTTCAGTTTCAATCTCCTAAGGACTTGAAAAAGCCTCGATGAGTGCTTCCCGAAGATCGTTTGACATATTCAAAGCATTCAGAATTGATAACTTGGCTGGTACTTGGGCCAAGTGTTTCAATATGTCATACTTTTGATCCAGAAGTCTGTGTTTCCCAACAGTAATATGTGCTTTAGCAGGTACCTTGGAAATAGATGCTTTCGAAGTTGATGCATCTTGTATTTGGATAGGAGTTGGCAAAATCTTTGGTTTTGGAAGATTAGACCGATTAGATCCATTTACATGCTGAAAGGAAGAAGATGGAACCTTCAATCGGTCTTCCAAAATAACTGTTCTAGGACTGAATTTGCTATTGGTAGAAGAACTTTATTGTTCTTGCTGAGCTCGTTGAAGGGCTCTACCACGAGTTTCTGCTGCATACACAGTTTTAGAAGGGGTAGAATTGGGGTAGTGTTTTCTGAAAGATCTACGTCTTCCCTTGTATTCTGAACCTCTGGAACTTCCTCTAATTCCCTTGTTTGATACCGGGAATTCAGGATCCTCAAAATTGAATTTGTGACTGGCATATGGATCTGTTAATTGAATCATATTAACATAACCAAAGATTAACTCTTCTTCTGATGAAGAACCTATCTGATTAGCCTGTTTAGGTTGTGTCGTTTGGTGGGGTGGTGCCCGTGGCTTTGAAGTAGATGGCATGATGTCTTCCAGAGTAAAAGACGACTTAGGATTTGACACATACTCATCTTATTTTGATTCTTTTTTCTTCTTTGAATTATGTTGTTTCTTTGAGGACTTTCCCTCTGACAAAGAGAGTTTTTCCACAACACTCATCGCAGAAGACACAATTGGTTTCTTTAATTTTGTTTTCAAAATAGCATGAGTTTGATTGATTGTCTTTCTGGCCATCCAATCATCATACTTCTGTGAATTTTTGCTTTTTACTTCTTGTCATTCACCTTCCTCCTCTGGAACTATAGCAGTAACACATGCTACCTGAGCTGAAGAACCTTTCAATTTGACTTGTCCCGAGTAAACCATCTTTTAGAGTAGGTCTATAAAGACAAAACAATCCTGGATGGGATTCCCCAACATTTGATGAAAGGGACGATAATTGGGACTGTCTTAATATCCTTTCTTATTTGGCCTCTTGGGCATTGGAAATTGAACCAAATTGTTTTCCAGAGCCGAAATGAAGTAACGAGGAACATGTTCATTTCGGAAAGAGTATATTTTGCTCTTGAAATCCTCAAACTGTCTTCATCTTTGATCTATTTGATCATCTGGATGAAACGGCCTTTGTTGTTGGCGCTCATGAGGTGGAGCCCATCGAGAAGATGAAGGTTTTGAAGTAGAAGCAGGTACAGGTGCTTGTTTAAGCATAACTTTAGTAATTTCTGCTTTACCCATTCTCCTTCCTTGAGCTGATGGAATTACACGATATTTAGCCTTAGCTTGTATAAGGGAATCCTCAATCTGCTGAGCGATTGAAGTAAGGTCTCGAAACCCTCCTATGTATTTCACAGGGATTAATGGTGTGCGTAATTCGTCACGCAGATTTTCCACACAGATTGGCAACAATTCTTCTTTATGGAGTGCTAAACTCAAGGAATATGTTAACCCCTTTGAGCGAGCAATGAAATCAGAGACTCTGTCATTCTCCCTTTGCTTACAGTTTGTAAGATCTAAAACTGTTGTCTTTGGAAAAGTTGAGTTGAACTGACGGAGGAATTTTTGGAAAAGATCATCCCATTCGGTAATTGACCGGGATTACAAACTTGTATACCAAACAAAATCTGGTCCTTCCAAGGTTCGCACGAAGCATCTGAGTTTCACTACTTCTTGATGCTTCAGAGTTCCCATCATAGGATCGTAACAAGACACGTAATGCATCAAATGTTGCTCAGGATCACCTGATCCATTGAAAATAGGGAATACCGGATTCCCAAAACTGGATGGGGGAGAAATTGAATCTACCCATTCAGGGTAAACTTTATTTTTTGGTGGAACTTGTGCACCTTTCCCTTCCATAGTTTCTAACCAAGCTATTAATGACTCAATAGTATTTATTATCATTTGAGAAACATTCGTTTGACTTGGACTTGGGTAGGTGCAATGACCAGAGCTTGGACAGATGTGGCGATTGGTGCTGCAACTGATGGTAGCACTGCCAACTATTGTTGAACTTGACCCGTAGGATTAGACCTGTGAGGGTGTACTGAAAGAGGAGGATATTATTGATCCATTTCAGTAACTGCAACAAATTCCTTTGGCTGACTGACTCTAGCATGCTTAAGAAGAAGACTACTCTGAAATAGTTCTGAATTCAACCTTCTTAATTCCTTCATTTCTTCATCTTGTTGTGCAAACCTTTTCTCAAATGAGATCGATTGGCCTTCTCCAGAGGAAGGATATGTAACCTGGTTCTTTCCCCTCCCTTTGTTAGACCCTTTTCAGAGAGGAGGAAGTGGGTTACTCGAAGGATTACTTAGGTTTTGAGTAATCCTTTGATTTCGTGTTCGCACACCTTCTTCATTTGTATCAGTGCGTACATCTTCTTGAGCAGGAACCTCTTCATCTGAGTCCCCTGAGTGAGCCTCATCTGGTGCATCATCAAAAACGGAATTGATGACATTGATTGATGCATAACGCATCACATCCCTTATATCAGCATTTCTGTGATATTGTCTTCTTCCATGTCTTTGATGAGACATTGCCTTTTATTGATTCAATACCTCAGGAATTTCTTGACGAACCATAATTTAGAGGGAATCTCCTGATAATTTGTCTCTTCGTTCCTCTTGAGGCTTCTTCCCCAATCGAGAAAATACCGACGTTCTCTGAGGAAGGGATTGATGATTTGAAAAAGTCCACAGTCCGGTGGACTGGGGATGTTCCTGCTGTTCCCGATCAACTCCTCGGAACCTATTTGTTGATTCCGATGGTTGGTTTATAAGGGTCCCCAGTCTGGCGAGCTGGGGTGGTTCATGACATGTTGTGTCTGAGAATTTCTTGAAAGTATTCCTGATCTTACGAATCTTAGTCCAGAAATTAACTGGATACATTAACCTGTATCCACTTTTATCACCTGGTTCAAAAGACCGTTGGATGATTTATTACACTTCTGTCACTTGGTGATGTGCTTACTCCAAACGAGAGGCCTGTTTAATATTCTTGTTTTCTTGATGCAGGAGTAATTCAACAACTTGTTCTCTGTATTCATTATTTTGAGAGGAACTAGTTGAATCATGTTCTTGTGGATGCTTTTGATTACAAACAAAGCCCATTGACTGTGGCCGGCCATGGGCAATAACATTGCATGAGACCATTTTCAGTGGGCTTTGCTGACTGGAGAGAACTATGAAATGTAGTGCTCCATGAACACCCCACCCTCTGATGTGAATACCAGATGGGGCATTGGCAATTAACTGACGCAATCTTCTTAGTGCGCCAATGCATGAACGTTGAAGGGCTCTCTACTGCTTTTCAGCCTTCGGATATCGAGAGACTGATAGAGACGCCAAATCAATCTGATGTTGTAACCCTTCTATTATCTTAATATGATTTTCATATTCATCATAAGATAATACTTTATTTTTCAACTGACAAAGAGTTTTCCATATGTTGAGACGAATATCATGAATTTCATCGTCCATCAACATCTTTGGAATGTCATACTGAGAGTCAGCCAGAGGCCAAAACATGACTGGTACTTCACCATTTTCCAGTTGTTTTATCATGTTCATCATTTCCTCTTTATCATTAAATGAAGATTCTTCTACCTGTTTTGACAACAGTTGGTATTTCCTTGTTTCTTCATCAAATTCAACAAGATTGGTAGGGAAATCATTGATCAAACTAGAAGATGCATCACTTAGGGGTGGTTCGGAGAATGACCTACACCCTGGGCTATCTTCTGATTGAGAAAGTATTTCACCTGCTAGCGATGAAGCATCAGACATGACTGGTTTCGCATTTGAAAGTGCCTCAAGATAAAAGGGCTTTCTCAACACTACATTGTCCACTAGAGCATTTTCCGGGCAATGTGCATCACTACTGCGAAGAGGACTTTCGCAGCCAAATTCATCATTGTGGAGAGTACCACCATAATGGATTATAGCACAATATGAAATCTCTTGCTCCTTGGTCTTCTAACCACACAGAGGGTTCTTGTGGCTCTCATCTGAAGATTAAACTTCGAGATCGACCAAATTGTCATGAAGAAAGCCTTCATGAGGAAGTGTCTATTGATGAACTTCGGAATTAATGTTCCCACTATAGATAAATGAAGGAGTAGAATATTGAACTTCAACAGATAATAGTCTGAGGGCTTCAAGAACTCCAGTATCAAGCAAGGCCTCGTTACAGATTGGCTCTTGATCTCCTGACTGTGTTGGGCAGGTCTTTTTCTTAGATGCCTTCTTACTCACCTTGGAAACCACTTGTTGACGAAAATGGAAGCTCTGAGCAGTTGTATATGTCTGATCAGGAAATATTGCCAGGTTAGGCTGACGATCTCTACTCAAATCAGGTGTATGTGCCTGACCTGGTTGTCTGTATGATATGGGGGAGTATGCCCCAAAACCCTCTTGTACTGGAACAGATGTGTGTGTCTATTCTGGAGTGAATTGTTGATGTGTCACTCCACTGGTAGGGATAGATTTATGTTTCTTTCCCTGAGATGCCGCTGAAGTTGTTATAATATCCTGGCAGGCATCCAAAATATGAGTAGGGATTTGCTTATGCTCTTTCACCATTGATAAGATATGCTTGGTGACTTCAGCTACCGGAACGAGAATATACGTCCATTACAGGCTTGGATCAGGTGTATGGGCCTTCTCTTGTCCTCCTTTTCCTGTCAGTGAATCCTGACAGTACTCAAGTGTGGGGGAAGAGAGTTGTGTCTGCCTCCTATTTGTTGTCGGGGCTTTCCGACTAACTTCTCCGAATGCTACCAAGCAAGATTGTTGGTAGGCATGATTAATACTAGCAGGTGTATGTGCATGCTAATTGCACTTCACCAAACGTGGTTGACGAGATCCATCATATGTAGTCAGACGAGCCTGCCGACTAGCTGATGATGTATAAACAGGTGTATGTTCCTACCTATAGTACTTCGCCGGAA
Source organism: Viscum album (assembly GCA_963277665.1). Lineage (NCBI taxonomy): Eukaryota > Viridiplantae > Streptophyta > Magnoliopsida > Santalales > Viscaceae > Viscum > Viscum album. The sequence continues at coordinate 1,066,167,802 of OY728140.1, forward strand.
TTGCCTGGCGGGATTGGTGTGATACTGCCAGATGATTCTCCTGGACAGTGGAATTAAAAAGGGTAGGTGTATGTGCCTGCTCGTTGCTTTCCACCAAGGTAGGTTGGTGGGCTTCTTCGGAAATGGCAGAGATGAGAACCTGCTCACTATTGACCGGATTCTGCCTTTGGTGGTTCGTCTTGCCTGCTCGGGTTTGAGGAACCTGAGCTAAACGCCTGGAGTCGGTACCCTTATCATGTTGAGGGCACACTGCTGCACGAGTCTGGCGTCGATTGTTGGTGGGAGCCTTCAGGAAGGACTCCTGTCTTTTTGAATTAAGACCCTGAGGGACCTTCTCATTCACTTCCTCAGAATAAGGGAGTGAATGGTGATTGTGTTCCGAGGATAATGACTCGAAACGTTTAGAGACGGTAGTCAGCACCGCCTATTTCTTGATCACTGGTCGTCGTTGTTCGGACGACCGGTGTGATTTGTTTGCTTGAAGGGGTTTTCGGGCAACCTCCATCATTGGGATGGTACCGTGTTGACGGTACTCCTTATCCAGTGCATCTGATACCCAGCGTTGAAGACGCTGAGTAGGTGATGCCATCCTCAGAGTGGATGATGATCCAGCAGAAGTAGCAGCAGTGGCATTTGAGGCAGTAGTATTCACAGGTGTTAATTTAAGAGCAGCCATTCTAGAAATGCAGAAGATCTTGGAAAAGAGTGCATTTTTGATATAACAGATGTAATCAAGATAAATTCAGCTACTACATCTTTTGGATGAGCACATATGTCAATGATTGTTTTTGTTGGCCCTCTCATTGAGTTTTAAATAGGGGCCTAACAAATAGGTAAAACATTATTTTAAATTGGTTATGGATTCACGTCAAGTTCACCATTTTTTGTTTCCCTCAGAATCCGGGGATGACCTCCTTGATGGGAGGTTCAAACGTTCTGATCAGTTTCTAATGGGTTTGTTCGTAGAACCGGAAACATCTAATGATTCCACATCCATTTGGACCTACTTTCCAAAGGTAGGTGCTCATTAGTTTGTGGACTGATGAGGCATAGGAATTTTCAATGGTCGATAGGATGGGAGGTCTAACTCATCACACCTTTTTGAGGGGAATTATTGTCTACTCTGGGACTCTCTTTATAGATTTAAGTTATGTTCGTGAATCCTTATTACATTACCAAGTATAAAATGAGCTTTTCCTTTAGATCTGACAATCAATGATAAAATATGTATGAGATTTAGAGAATCTTTTATATGTATTCAAGGTTCATCATCGATAGAGAATGATCTGTATTTACTATAGATTCTTGGTCAATGGTACCCTTCGACACATTTATATAGAAGTATCTTGGTCATTATGATGACCGTGCTGGTTTCAAAGCCACTTAGTGGGGCACTTGAAGTTTATTGTCATTCAAAAGGTCATGGATTATTTCAGAGTTGGGATCGAACCCGCAGATGGGCTACCTACGTATCCTTTGTTTTTTGGAAAAGGAATCAGAACCCATGTAGTTCGAGTAAGGGAGTATGATGTTTATTATTGATGGCTCAAAGAAGTATGTCATAATAAATTCTACACTCTAAGATCACGTGAGTCATACTCGGTGTGAGAAACAACAGGTATTGGTAAGAATCAGACAATTGTGCCATGAAAGATGCAATCATAAGAAATAAGGTGGGGCTTATGTATGTATGACTGCCCAGATAAATGAAGATTAGGATTTTCTTCAGGAATAAATCCAGGAATAGGGTCTATAAAGTTATATGTGCTTCATAGAGATTTCAATACTCTAACTTGGGACTTACTCCTGGAAAGGAGTCCCAAATTAAGAGAGGACTTATAACTGAGGCTTACTCCTGAGACGAAGGCCCAAGTTAAGAATTATGACTGGGACTTACTCCTGAAAAGGAGGCCTAGTTTAAGGGAATTAAGGACCAGGGCTTACTCCTAAGGAGGATGCCCAGATTTGGGAACATTAAGAATTGGGTCTTACTCTTGAGGAGGATGCCCAAATTAGGGGGCTTGGGGCTTATTCCTAAGGAGGATTCCCAGGTTAAGAATTGTGACTGGGACTTACTCCTAAAGAGGATGCCCAAATTAGGCCACTTGGGGCTTACTCCTAAAGAGGATACCCGGGTTAAGAATTATGACTGGGACTTACTCCTAAGGAGGATGCCCGGATTCCCAAATTTGGGGACTTGGGGCTTACTCCAAAGGAGGATGCCCAAGTTTAGAATTATTACTGGGACTTACTCCTAAGGAGGATGCCCAGGTTAAGGGAATTAAGGACTGGAACTTACTCCTAAGGAGGATGCCCATATTTGGGAACTTCAAGAATTGGGGCTTACTCTTGAAGAGGATGCCCAAATTAGAAGACATGGGGATTACTACTGAGAAGAATTCCCATGTTAAGAATTATAACTAGGACTTACTCCTAAGGAGGTTCCCCGGGTTAAGAATTATAACTGGGACTTACTCCTGAAAAAGAGGCCCATGTTAAAGGGATTAGATTCACTCATCTTAAAGGATGAGGTTGAATGAATGAAATATCAATCTTTAATGACATAAATATGTGTAAATCACTATGTTTTGAGAGATATTCCTCAGAATTCATTTCAAATAAGGGAGTCAAATCAAGAAATCATTCCATAAATAGATTTGAAGAGTGTCTTGAAGACTAAATCATGAATAGGAGAGGTAGAATGGCTTAAGAGGGGTAAAATGGGCATAAAGGGAACCCAAAAAGGCAGGGGCGTGCAAGTCCTCACTGGCGCGCAGGTACTTCATGGGCACATAAGTATTGATAGGCGCACAGGTATACCTGCGTGACACGATGGATACTTGCACGGTGTTCAACCAGCAGTGTAATACTTGAGCGACTCTTGATTAAGGCCTCTAGAATCCTCTTGAGGTTCTTCCAGAAAAGGGACGTGCAAGTTCTATCGAAGGAGTAAGGCAACGCGCAAGTGTGGTCCTTTCCCTTAATGGTTTGACACCTAGGCGCACAATTGTTGATGAGTTTCAACACTTAGGCCTTCCTCCCCCTCTTTCGATCTTCCGTTCTAAGTATGAAATTACATTAGAAGTGTTTCAGATGCTTTGAGAAGAGACTTGGGAGCCTTGACCTTGAATCTTATTTTCTGGAAAAAATTTCCCCTCAAATGGGGGCCCCACAGGGTCTATTTATAGGCAGGAGAAGACCCTGGGTGGTTATCACTTAGGTCGCACATGTCGCTTGCGCGACCATCTGCGTCGCGCAAGTAGACTTGCTCGACAGTGATATAACTTGCGCGGCACATGTGCTTTTGATCCCTTGTTCATGCCTTTGTCGATTTTTGATGTTTTCTTCAAAGGATGAATCAATATGTGATAAGTCATTTATCTTTCCAATCATTTGGTCTCTTGATGAAAATGGAGCGTCAACAAAATTCCCCCCTCAGAGTTGGATCCGAAAGAAAATGAGGATGTGACTCTGAGGAAAAAATGAGACATCCAATATCTGGATGTCCTTCTATCTCCTGTGTATCAATGAAAAACACTTTCACCTTCATTCATTTGTACCTGCATTCTCTTTTTCTACCTACTTTAAATTTACTTAAGCCAATGGGCCTAGTAAGCATAGTTTGATTTTTACTAGGATTAGTATAAATAATCCTACAAACTTTGAATATTTTAATTGCTCGATATTACCTAAATCATACAATATGTATGTTTAGTGAACTGGGAACTTGACTTTTATTCAGAGTTCCCTTGTCTTTTGTGGGAAGTTTAAAGTCATGCACGTCGGACATAAAAAGGCTAATGTTTAAGGTCGAAATAGCTTTGACCAAAATGGATTAGAATTGACACAATTCCATGAAAATTCATCTGAAAAAAATATATTACCATACTCAAGTATGAGGGAAAATATGTAAGCTATGAATTAAGAATATTTGAATCCGAGAAATGATTTGAAATAGAGCTAAAAGTCATTAGAAGAAGTGGTTTCGAAGAATGAAGTTACCATTATTTAACAAACCCGTTAGGGGGTTGAATTATGCAGGGCCACCTAAGGGCATTGGCTGTATAGTTAAATAAAATAGTATCTTTTTGCTAACAAGTCTTTTATATAGACTGTTTATGCAAGGCCACCTATGGGCACGTGCTACATAGTTAGGCAAAAGAACTCTCAGAAATTTACATTCCTAGTGCTAAAAGCCAGTGAAAGTTTATGGAGATTCAAAATCATCCAAAGTATAGAGATTGCTGTACAGAAAGAGGTACTTGAATATGGAGAAAATATTTCCAAACAAGATTATCGAAGAACTGGATGAATATCACTCCAACGAAGGTCTGACCCCAAACGTAGGGAAGGAGAATATAAACCATATACTTGAATACTTTTAGATCATGAAAAAGGATTTGGGTAAAATATGTTAAGGATGACTAATTTTTCGGATCCCTGCATACTGTCATTTAAGAAAAATAAGGACAAAAGAGGAATTCTTCCCAAGAATGAAGTTACCACTATCCGAAAAATCTGTTAGGGGGTTCAATTATGCAGGGCCACCTAAGGGCATTGGCTGCATAGTCAAATAATAGTATCTTTTGGCTAAAAAGTTTTTTATGTAGACTGTTTATGCAAGGATGCATATGGGCACATGCTGCATAGTCAGGCAAAATAACTCTTAGAAGTTTGACATTTTTGTGACTAAAATTCATGAAAAGGGTTATGAGGATCTGAAAATATTTAAGGTTAGGATTATGAATTATAAATATGGGTATTTTTCAATGTATACATAAATACATATATCAATGCTAACCATAATCATGTTGTGGTTGGGTCCTGAATTGAAATATTGGACTTCACTACATATCCCATAAGTATGAGAAAAAAGCCATACGTAGTTATTAAACTACAGTTTAACATCGTGTGGGACAGAAGGATTAGAGATCTTAGTTTAGGGTCATAAAGCTTGGACCATTGTAAGAAATACACACTTTTTGTTTTCATGGGGACTTTTCAGCCAAAGGATTGAAAGTGGAATTTGGGGTTAGGCCCAAAGACTTGGGGATGGATTCGAGCGACACTCGAATGTTCCTACATATCCCATAAGTATGGTAATCAAGCCCACGTAGTTCTAGAAATACCCTTTTTACAAATTTGGTTCGTACATATGAAGGGTGAAAGGGGACTTTAGTACAATGATGGTTTAACCCAAGATAAAAGATTCGGGTGGTGCCATGTATGCATGTAGTCTTTGAAATGAAACATGATTGAAAAATCAATGTAAATAATGGTTCCCTCTCAAGAGAGGGTATCAAAGAATATTTTAGTTTATTGTCATACTGGACAAAAGTGTTGTATAGTTTAACATCGTATAACAAGGACGAACGCGAACCAATGTAAAAATATTGATTCTAGGGGCGGTTTCACGAATAAACATCGTATGAGATGGATTTGAAGCGATGTGAAGATATTGGTTTTGGGATTGAACCTTGGGAGGTTGCCTACATACCTAGCCTAGAAGGAAAGTATCAAATTCCGTGTAGTTCAATTAAATAATGAATTAATAATCAAGTTGTTCTTGGGGACAACGGCCTAAAAAATGAAATGATGTTGGGACTTACACATGGTTAGCGGCCCAAAGAGAGTGTTATGGTTGAAGTTTTCTCTATGCTCATGTGAGTCATACTCGGTGTGAGAAACAAGAGGTAAGAACAACCTTAACGATGCATAGTTTAATTTCATGTAGGACATATAAAGGGACTATGCAATTTAGAGTCTTGCAGTTAGGATTATTTGTGCTGCACAGTTTAGTGTCATGTAGCAGGGACAAAGTACAGTTTAATGTCATGTAGGACGTATCACGGATTTTCTATATAGTTTAGCGTCATGTAGTTAGGATTATGGGAAAAATAGAGTTTAATGTCATGTTGGAAGAAAAGGGGACTCTGCAGTTTAATGTCATGCAGTGGGGACAAAAGAGTACACCATTTAACGTCATGTTGGACACATTGGATATTTTTTTCCCACAGTTTAACATCATGTTGGAGAAGAAGTGCGAATAGTTTAAGGTCAAATGCATGGACCGTGGATGCTTATGTAGTTTAATGTCTTTCCAGACATAAGGTAATTCTATACAGTTTAATTTCATGTAGTTAGGACATAACAGTTTAACGTCTTGCTAGACGTAAGGGACTCGCAAATAGTTTAGGGTCATATGCAAGGACCGTTGATGATGTTGTTTAAGGTCATACTGGACCAAGTCGCAGTTTAAGGTCATACTGGACCATTTCTGTATAGTTTAACGTCATATAGAAAGGAAAAACTGGTGTTGCACAGTTTAGTGTCATGATGCAGGGACATACTGGTGCTGCACAGTTTATACAAAATACTTCTTCAAAAATCTGGGATTGGTTGAAGTAGTGATGAGTTCTCAATCCATCAAGATTAATGAATAGGCTCCATTGGAGTAGACCCTATGTATTGAATAAGGTCCTTCAAATTTTGGCTCAAGCTTGGGAGGTTTCTTTCCTGGTATCACTAGAGTTCTGAGATCTAATACCAATTCTCCCTGAGTGAATGAATGAAGAAGAAAATATTTGTTAAAAGCTCGTGCTATTCGATTCTGATAGATTTCAAAGTGGTGAAAAGTGCACAATCTTTTCTCATCTAATCGTTCCAATTCATTCAATCACTTTTGAGATTGCTCATCTGTAGATGAATGATCGCAAATGGCTACTCTGAGCGAGGGTAATTGAACTTCAATGGGAAAGACGACTTCCGTTCTATATACCAATGAATATGGAGTTGACCGAGTTGCAGTGCGGGTGGTAGTCCAGTAATCCCATAAAGCATGAAAGAGTTTATCAGGCCATGAACTTTTATCTTTATTGACCATCTTTTGCAGTATATTTGAAAGAGTTTTGTTAAAAGATTCTATCTGGTTGTTGGCCGCTGCATGATACCAAGATGAATGGTTGGATTTGATGTTGTATTCTTGATACAACTTCTTCACCTCGGATGAACAGAAATTGTTGCCATTTTCCGTCAATATGGTATGAGGGACACCAAATCTGATAATGATGTTAGACTTGATGAAGCTAACAACACATTTAGAACTGACTTTCTTGAGAGTTATTGCCTCTGCCCATTCGGAAAAGAAGTCAGTAGCAGTAAGAATGTACTTAAACTGCTTGGTCGTAGCCGAAAGGTAAGGTCCCACCACATCCATCCCCCATGTGGCAAATGGACATGAGTATTTAGCTGTATGAAGCAACTCTGAAGTTTGATGAATTTAGTTGGCATTTACATGGCATGAATGACACTTCTTTGTGAAATCAAAACAATCTCGTATTATTGAAGGCCAAATGTATCCAAGCCTTCGAATTTGATCAGACAATCTATGTCCAGACTGGTGGGCACCACAGACTCCTGCATGCACTTCTTTCATGATATCCATTGTCTCTTCACCATCAATTCATCTGAAGAGAATTCTATCAAAACAACGTTTGTAGAGAATTTTCTCTAAGTGATCGGGGCTATCATAAAAAGAAAAATTAACCACACGTCGCCGGATTTGTTCTTTCTCGGCTCTATCAGGTGGAAGTGTTCCATTTTGAATGTATTCCCTGATAGGTGACATCCATCCTGTAGTATGACCATACTGTTCAGAAATGGGACTAAATTCATTAATTTCCTATGTTTTGATTCAAACATAAGGTGAAATTGCATGACGGTTGGCAATACTGATGGCCGTCTCATCCCGATTTGGATCTTCCAGAGCTGTGGCTATATTATCCAGTGCATCGGCTTGAGCATTTTGTGATCTTGGGACATAAGAAAATGTCGGTTCTGAAGGGAATTCTGCCATTAACTCTCTAACATAATCATAAAAAGGGATTAGTTCTTATTTTCTGATGGCATAATCCCCATTGACTTGTTTGTTTACTAGGTCTGAATCACCCTTCACCCTTAAGTGATTCACTTGTGCTTGAAACGCTAATTCTAAGCCTATGATAAGAGCTTGGTATTCGTCTTCATTATTGGTACCACCTTCCCACAATAAGAAAGAATAAGGTAACACTTCCTTTTCTAGAGAAATGAGCACAATTCCTAAGCCAACTTTGTTGAATTTAAGAATTTCCATTTTCTTCCCTATTGGACTTCTGGAAGCACCATCAAAATACATTTCCCATGCATGAGGACTTTCTTGAATAGAGAAGACTTCCTCATCAGGGAGTTCAATATCTAAAGACGTGTCTTCCACTAAAGGGTGTTCAGATAGGAAATCAGCCAAAGCTTGGCCCTTTATCACCTTTTGAGACACATACCGAATGTCGAATTGCTGCAAAATAACTGCCCACCTGGCTATACGTCCTGTAAGCATTGGACGACTAAGGATGAATTTGAGCGGGTTATTGTGAGATACCAATTGGACCTCTTGATGTTGCAGGTAGTGTCTCAACATCTGAACTGCAAAGATTAATTCCAGGTAGCACTTTTCAATACTTGAATACCGGGTTTCTGCTTCAATCATAGTTCGACTGAGATAGTAGAGGCCGTTTTCATTCCCATCATCATTCTTTTGAGCAAGAAAGGCACCCAATGATCTCTCTAGATCTGTCACGTAGAGGATATGTGGTCTTACTTCAACAGGTGGTATGCGTACCGGTGGAATAAAGAGGTATTTCTTGTGAATATCGAATGCTCCTTAACATTATTCAGTCCACTGGTAAGTGACTCCCTTATTCATCAATTTAGTAAAGGGTAAACTTTTTCCTGCCAAATTGGCGATGAAATGCCGAATATAGGCTAAGTGTCCTTGAATTCCTCTTAATTCATTCAAATTTTGAGGAGGTGACATACCAAGGATTGACTTGGTCTTCTCAGGATCTACTTCAATACCACGATGGCGTACAACAAAGCTGAGAAATTTACCTGAGGTTACCCCACAAGCACATTTTAAGGGGTTAATCTTCATATTATATTGTCGAAGCTTGCGGAATATGACTTCCAAATCGGCCAAGTGATTTTAACATTTTTTGGATTTAATCACCAAATTTTCTACATAGCATTCAAAAAACTTACCTAAGAAGGGTTTGACGATACGATGCATGGCGCGCTGATATGTTGCACCTGCATTCATTAAGCCAAAGGGCATTACCTGGAAACAAAACACACCCCGAGGGGCTCTGAAGGCTGTTGATTCCTCATTTTCTGGGGCCATTTGGATCTGATTATATCCAGAATATCCATCCATGAAGTAAAGTGCTTCATAGCCAGCTGTTTCATCAATTAAAAGTTCTGTAATCAGAACTGGGAACTCATATTTAGGACAATGCCGATTAAGATCTCTTAAATCGATGAAAACTCTAATTTTTCTGTTCTTCTTCTTTATAGGAACAATATTAGCCTACCACTTGGGATACTGAACTTCTCTGCCAAAGTTAGCTTTGATTAGCTTATCCACTTCAGCTTTAATTTTAGAAGCATAAGTTGGGTGTGTTCTTCTCACGTCTTGTTTAAATCCTAGATGTTCTTCTGGTAAACCCAAATGATGAGTAGCAACATCAGGATCAAGTCCGGGCATTTCTATATAGTTCCAAGCAAACATATCTCTATTTAGCTTTAGAAAAGAAATATAAATCTCTTTCTCTTCAAGGGTCATGGCCGCACTGATTAATGTGGGGCGTTGATCTTCCTTTATACCCAGATTTATTTCTCTGAGTTCATCCACAGTGGTAGAGATACCCTCTTCAAATGCTAGAGGAGAATCTCTGAGATCATCCTCTTCTTCTTTATCATGTTTTATTTCCTCCATTTCTACTTGCATAGTAGATGATAAATCAGAATTTTCATGATCAGAAGAGATTTCAAATTTGCACATTTTGAAGAGGAAGATTCCATTTTTGACCCTATTGATGATGAAGAGTTTTCTTTGGGTAATAAAGAGGAAATGATGGATTGAAAATCAACATCATTGTTCACCTCCGATGTTTCTATAACTTCTTCTGGCCTAATTGGAGAAGCATAGACTTGTTGGATTTTAGCAGATGTAATGAAGGCGTCACCATTTCTGCTTTCATTACTACATGGTGGGTTACCAATTTCTCCCATGTTGTCTGGCTCAATTGCCGTAATTGACATTATGGATCTTTCCATAAAAGTATTTTTATTTGAGAATACCTTGTCAATTTGACTGATAGGCAACACATAATCTGTACTCACATGTGTAAATGGATTTATTGGAATCTTCTCTAAACCATATAGAGCATTAACTTTGGTAATTTACTTTGTTGTGGATTTATCCTTTCCCTTCATGTGATAGAATTATGCCTCAATGTATTGAGACTCACGTGTCTTGAATGGGGCCTTATCACCATATAATGTTCCAACATGACCATCGAAATAGTATTTGAGACATTGATGATATGATGAAGGTATAGTCGCATGCCGATGTATCCAGGGTCTTCCAAGCAAGTCGTTGAAAGCTGAGTCTTGATCAAAAATCATGAAATATGAATTGGATACAAGATCTCCAAACTGAGTTCTGAGTGTAACTTTTCCCAGTGTTTCTTGTTCATTTTTATCATATCCTTGTAACATCATGGTAGAAGGAGATAAACCAGATTCTGTGAGGCCCAATCGACGAAGTGTACGAATGGGCATGAGGTTGACTCTTGAACCATTGTCAATGAAAGCTCTTCGGACGTCTACACCATTGACCTTGATATATAAATACAAAGATCTGATATTCCCATGCACAACATCATCTTCATCTTTATCAGTAAAAGATATTATTATATGGAATTCTACAGGATTATTCTCTATGTGATAGACTTCAGCTGCAGCAATTTAATTTTCAAACTCTTGAGGACATGACAATGCCTCGAAGAGTGCTTCCCGAAGATCTTTTGGCAGATTCAAAGAATCCAGAATTGATAACTTGCCTGGTACTTGTGCCAAGTGTTTCAATATATCATACTTTTGATCCAGAGGTCTGTGTTTCCCAACAGTAATATGTGGTTTAGCAGGTACCTTGGAAATAGATGCTTTAGAAGTTGATGCAACTTGTATTAGGATAGGAGTTGGAAACATCTTTGGTTTTGGAAGATTATACCGATTAGATCAATTTACTTGCTGAGAGGAATAAGATGGAACCTTTAATCGGCCTTCCAAAATAAATGTGCCAAGATAGAATTTGTTATTGGTAGAAGAACTTGCCTGTTCTTGCTGAGCTCGTTGAAGGGCTCTACCACCATTTTCCGCTGCATACACAGTTTTAGCAAGGGTAGAATTGGGGTAGTGGTTTCTGAAAGATCCACGTCTTCCCTTTTATTCTAAATCTCTGGAACTTCCTCTGATTCCCTTGATTGATACAGGGAATTCAGGCTCATCAAAATTGAAGATACGAATGCCATATTGATATGTTAATTGAATCATATTAACAGAATCGAAGATTAAATCTGCATCTGATGAAGACCCTGTCTGATTAGCATATTTAGGCTGTGCCGTTTGGTGGGGTAGTGCCTATGGCTTTGAAGTAGATGGCATGAAGTGTGCCATAGTCAAATATGACTTAGGCTTTGACACATACTCATCTTCATCTGATTCTTTTTTCTTCTTTGAATTATGTCGTTACATTGAGGACTCTCCCTCTGACAAAGAGGTTTTTTCCACAACACTCATGGTAGAAGACACAATTGGTTTCATTAATTGTGTTCGTAAAATATCATGAGTTCGATTGATTATCTTTCTGACCATCCAATCATCATTATTCTGTGCATTTTTTCTTTTGACTTCTTTCCATTCACCTTCCTCCTCTGGAACTATAGCAGTAACACATGCTACCTGAGCTGAAAACCCTTTCAATTTGACATGTCCCGAGTCGACCATCTTTTATAGGAGGTTTTTGAAGAAAAAACACTCTTGGATGGGATGCCCCAACCATTGATGAAAGGGACAATAATTGGGACGGTCTTCATAACCTTTCCTGTTTGGCCTCTTGGGCATTGGAAATTGAACCAAATTGTTTTCCAGAGCAGAAATGAAGTAACCAGGAACTTGTTCATTTCGGAAAGAGTATGTTTTTCTCTTTAAATCATCAAATTGTCTTCATCTTTGATATATTTGATCATCTCGACAAAACGGCCTTTTTTGTTGGTGCTCAGGAGGTGGAGCCCTTCGATAAGTTGATGGTTTTGAAGTAGAAATAGGTATAGGTTCTTGTTTAAGTATAAATGTAGCAGTTTCTGCTTTACCCATTCTCCTTCCTAGAGTTGATGGAATTACATGAGATTTTGCCTTAGCCTGTATAAGGGAATCCTTAATCTTCTGAGCGATTGAAGTAAGGTGTCGAAACCCTCCTGGGTATTTCACAGGGATTAATGGCATGCGTAATTCGTCACACAGATTTTCCAAACAGATTGGCAATAATTCTTCTTGAGGGAGTGCTAAACTCAAGGAATATGTTAACCCCTTCCAGCGAGCAATGAAATCAGAAACTCTTTCATTCTCCCTTTTCTTATAGATTGTATGATCGAAAAATTTTGTCTTTGGAAAAGTTGAGCTGAACTGAAGGAGGAATTTTTGGAAAAGATCCTCCCATCCGGTAATTGACCGGGATTGCGAGCTTGTATACCAAACAAAAGCTAGTCCTTGCACGGTTCGCATGAAGCATCTGAGTTTCACTACTTCTTGCTGCACTGGTGTTCCCATCATAGGATCACAACAAGACACGTAATGCGTCAAATGTTGCTTAGGATCGCCTGATACATTGAAAATAGGGAATACCGGATTCCCAAAACTGGATGGTGGAGAAATCGAATCTACCCATTCAGGGTAAACTTTCTTTTCTGGTTGAAGTTGCGCATGTTTCCCTTTCATAGTTTCTAACTGTGCTGTTAATGACTCAATAGTAGTTATTAACTTTTGAAAAACATCTAGTTGAACTTGGACTTGGGTAGGTGCAATGACTGGAGGTTGGAAAGATGTGGTGATTGGTGATGCAACTGATGGTAGCACTTCCAACTGTTGTTGTACTTGACCCGTTGGATTAGACCTGTGAGGGTGTACTGAAAGAGGAGGATATTATTGATACATTTCAGTAACAACAACAAATTCCTTTGGCTGACTGAGTCCAGCATGCTTAAGAAGAAGACTACTCTGAAGTAGTTCTGCATTCAACCTTCTTAATTCCTTCATTTCTTCCTCTTGTTGTGCAAACCTTTTCTCTAGTGAGAGCGATTGGACTTCTCCAGAAGAAGGATATGTAACCTGATTCTATCCCATCCCTTTGTTAGACCCTTTTTGGAGAGGGGGAAGTGGGTTTCTAGAAGGATTACCTAGGTTCTGAGTAATCCTTTGATTTTGTGTACGCACACCTTCTTCATTTGTATCGGTGCATACATCTTCTTGAGCAGGAACCACTTCATCTGAGTCCCCTGAGTGAGCCTCATATGGTGGATCAACAACCACGACATTGATGAAATTGATTGATTCATAATGCATCACATCCCTTCTATCAGCATTTCTGTGATATTGTCTTCTTACATGTCTTTGATGAGACATTTCCTTTTGTTGATTCAATCCCTCGGGAATTTCTTGACGAACCATAATTTGGAGGGAATCTCCTGATAATTTGGCTCTTCGTTCCTCTTGAGTCTTCTTCCCCAATCGAGAAAAGGCCGACGTTAGCTGAGGAAGGGATTGATGATTTGGAAAAGTCCCTAGTCCGGTCGATTGGGGTTGTTCCTACTATTCCTGTTCAACTCCTTGAAACCTATTTGTTGATTCTGAGGGTTGGTTTAAAAGAGTCCCCAGTCTGGAGAGCTGGGGTGGTTCTTGACATTCTATGCCTGAGGCTTTCATGAAATTCCTCCTGATCTTATGAACCTTAGTCTGTAAATTAGATAGATGCATTAACCTGTATCCGCTTTTATCACCTGGTTCAAAAGACCGTTGGATGATTTCTGACACTTCTGTCACTTGGTGACGTGCTTGCTCCAAACGAGAGGCCTATTTAATATTGTTGTTTTCTTGATGCAAGAGTAATTCAACAACTTGTTCTCTGTATTCTTGATTTTGAGAGGAACTAGTTGAAGCCTGTTCTTGGGAAAGAGTTTGATTACAAACAAATCCCATTGACTGTGGCCGGCCATGGGAAATAACATTGCATGAAACCATTTTCAGCGGGTTTGCTGACTGGAGAGCACTATAAAATTTAGTGCTCCATGAACACCCCACTCTCTGATATGAATACAAGATGTGGTATTGGCAATTAACTGACGCAATCTTCTTAGTTCACCAAGGCATGAACGTTGAAGGGCTCTCTGCTTCTTTTCAGCCTTCGGATATCGAGAGACTGATAGAGACGCCAAATCAATCTGACGTTGTAACCCTTATATTATCTTAAGATGATTTTCATATTCATCATAAGATAATACATTCTTTTTCGACTGACAAAGAGTTTTCCATATGTTGAGACGAATATCATGAATTTCATCTTCCTTCAACATCTTTGGAATGTCATACTGAGAGTCAGCCAGAGGCCAAAACATGACGGGTACTTCAACTTTTGCCAATTGTTTTCTCATGTTCAGAATTTCCTCTTTATAATTAAATGAATATTCTTCTACCTTTTTTTACCATAGTTGGTATTTCCTTGTTGCTTCATCAGATTCAACAAGATTGGTAGAGAAATCATTGATCAAACTAGAAGATGCATGACTTAGGGGTAGTTCAGAGAATGACATACACCCTGGGCTATTTTCTGATTGAGAAAGTATTTCACCTGCTAGTGATGAAGCATTAGACATGACTGGTTTCGCATTTGCAAGTTCCTCAAGATAAGATGGATTTATCAGCACTACATTGTCCACTGGAGCATTTTCCGGGTAATGTGCATCACTATTGCGGAGATTACTTTCACAGAAAAATTCATCATCATGGGGAGGACCACCATAATGAGTTACAGCAAAAGATGAGATCTCTTGATCCTTGGTCTTCTGACCACACAAAGGGTTCTTGTGGCTCTCATCTGAAGATGAAAATTTGAGATCGACCGAATTGTCATGAAGCAAGCCTTCATGAGGAAGTGTCTATTGAAGACCATCGGAATTAATGTTCCCACTATTGGGAAATGAGGGAGTAGAATCTTGAACATCAATAGATAATGGTATGAGGGCTTCAAGAACCCCAGTATCGAGCAAGGCTTTGTTATAGATTGGCTCTTGATATTCTGATTGTGCTGGGAGGGTCTTTCTCTTAGAGACCTTCTTACTCGCCTTGGAAACCACTTGTTGACGAAAGCGGTTGCTCTGAGCAGGTGTATATGCCTGATCAAGAAAGATAGCCAGGTTAGGCTGACGATCTCTACTCAAATCACGTGTATGTGCCTGACTTGGTTGTTCGTATGATATGGGGGAGTATTCCCCACAACCCTCTTGGACTGGAACAGATGTGTGTGTCTATTCTAGAGTGAATTGTTGATGTGTCACTCCACTGGCAGGGATTGATTTATATATCTTTCCCTGAGATGCCACTGAATTTGTTATAATATCCTGGCAGGCATCCAGAATATGAGCAGGGATTTTCTTCTGCTCTTTCACCGTTGATAGAATATTCTTGGTGACTTCAGCTGTCGGAACGGGAATATACGTCCATTCCGGGCTTGGAGCGGGTGTATGTTCCTTCTCCTGTCCTCCTTTTCCTGTCAGTGAATCATGACAGTACTCAAGTGTGGGGGCAGAGAGTTGAGTCTGCCTCCTATTTTTTGTCGGGGCTTTCCGACTAACTTCTCTGAATGCTACCAAGCGAGACTGTTGGTAGGCTTGATTAATACCAGCAGTTGTATGTGCCTGCTGATTTCAATTCTCCAAACGTGGTTGAAGAGATCCATCATATGTAGTCAAACGAGCCTACTGACTAGCTGATGATGTATAAATAGGTGTATGTTCCTGCCTATAGTAATCTGCCAGAATTTCCTGGCGGGATTGGCATGATGCTGCTAGACGAGTCTGCTAGACAGTGGAATTAAAATGGGCAGGTCTATGTGCCTTCTTGTTGCTTTCCACCAAGTTTGGTTGGTGGGCTTCACCGGAAATGGAAGAGATGAGAAATTGCTCACTGTTGACCGGATTCCGCCTCTGGTAGTTCGTATTGCCTGCTCGGGTTCGAGGAACCTGAGCCAAATGATTGGAGTCGGTAACCTCATCATCTTGAGGGTGCACTGCCGCATGAGTCTGGCAGCGATTGTTGGTGGGCGCCTTCAGTAAGGACTCATGTCTTTTTGAATTAAGGCCCTGAGGGATCTTCTCATTCACTTCCTCAGAATAAGGGAGTGAATGGTGATTGCGTTCCGGGGATAACGACCTAAAATGGTTAGAGACATTAGTCAGCACCGCCTATTTCTTGACCACTTGTCATCTTTGTCCGGATGACTGGTGTGATTTGTTTGCTTGAAGGGCTTGTCGGGCAGCCTCCAGTGTTGGGATGGTACCATGTTGACGATACTCATTAACCAGTTCATTTGATACCTAGTGTTGAAGACGCTGAGTAGGTGATGTCGTCCTCAGAGCGGATGATGATCCAACAGGAGTAGCAGTAGTGGCATTTGAGGTAGTAGTATTCACATGTGTGAATTTAAGAGAAGCCATTCTAGAAATGCAGAAGATCTTGGAAAGAGTGCCTGTTTGATATAACATACGTAATCAAGATAAATTCAGCTACTACATCTTTTGGATGAGCATATATGTCAATGATTGTTTTTTTGCCCTCTCATTGAGTTTTAAATAGGGGCCTAACAAATAGGTAAAACATTATTTTAACTTGGTTAAGGATTCACGTCGGGTTCCCCATTTTTTGTTTCCCTCGGAATCCGGGGATGACCTCCTTGATGGGAGGTTCAAACGTTCCGATCGGTTTCTAACAGGTTTCTTCAAAGAACCAGAAACATATAATGATTCCACATCCATATGGACCTACTTTCCAAAGGTAGGTGCTCATTCGTTTGAGGACTGATGAGGCTTAGGAATTTTCATTGGTCGAGAGGATGGGAGGTCGGACCCATCACACCTTTTTGTGGGGAATTATTGTCTACTCCAGTACTCTCTTTATAGAATTAAGTTATGTTCGTGAATCCTTATTACATTACCAAGTATAAAATGAGCTTTTCCTTTAGATCTGACAATCAATGATAAAATATGTATGAGATTTAGAGAATATTTTATATGTATTCGAGGTTCTTCATCGATAGAGAATCATCTGTATTTATTAGAGATTCTTTGTCAATGGTACCCTTCAACACATTTACATAGAAGTCACTTGGTCATTATGATGACCATGCTGGTTTCAAAGCCACTCAGTGGGGCACTTGAAGTTTATCGTCATTCAGAAGGACATGGCTATTTCAGAGTTGGGATCGAACATGCAGATGGGCTACCTACGTATCCTTTGATTTTGGAAAAGGAATCAGAACCCACGAATTTCGAGTAAGGGAGTATGATATTTATGATTGATGGCTCAAATAAGGATGTCATAATCACGTTTACACTCTATGATCACATGAGTCATGCTCGGTGTGAGAAAAAAGAGGTATTGGTAAGAATCAGACAATTGTGCCATGAAAGATGCCATCATAAGAAATAAGGTGGGGCTTATGTATGTATGAATGCCCAGATAAAGGAAGATTATGATTTACTTCAGGGAAGAAATCCAGGAACAAGGTCCATAAAGGAATATGTACTTCATGGAGATTTGAATACTATAACATGGGAATTACTCCTAGAAAGGAGGCCAAAATTAGGAGAGGACTTATAACTGAGGCTTACTCCTGAGAAGAAGTCCCAGGTTAAGAATTATGACAGGGACTTACTCCTAAAATGGAGGCCCATGTTAATGGAATTAAGGACTGGGGCTTACTCCTAAGGAGGATGCCCATATTTGGGAACTTTAAGAATTTGGGCTTACTCTTGAGGAGGATGCCCAAATTAGGGGACTTAGGGCTTACTCCTAAGGAGGATTCCCAGGTTAAGAAATATGACTGGGACTTACTCCTAAGGAGGATGCCCAGGTTAAGGGAATTAAGGACTGGGGCTTACTTATAAGGAGGATGCCCAAATTTGGGAACTTTAAGAATTTGGGCTTACTCTTGAGGAGGATGCCCAAATTAGGGGACTTGGGGCTTACTGCTCAGGAAGAATACCCAGGTTAAGAATTATAACTGGGAATTACACCTGAAAAGGAGGCCCAGGTTAAAGGGATTAGATTCTCTCATCTTAAAGGATGAGGTTGAATGAATGAAATCTCAATTTTTAGTGACATAAAGATGTGTAAATCACTATGTTTTGAGAGATATTCCACAGAATTCCTTTCAGATAAGGATTTCAAATCAAGAAATCATGCCATAAATGGATTTAAAGAGTGTCTTGAAGACTAAATCTTGAATAGGAGAGGTGGAATGTCTTATGAGTGGTAAAATGGGAATGAAGGGCTCCCAAAAAGGCAGGGGGCGCAAGTCCTGGCAGGCACGCAGGTACTGTGTGGGCGCGCAAGTATTGATAGGCGCGCAGGTATACCTGTGCGACACGATGGATACTTGCATGGTGTTCAACTAGAAGTGTAATACTTGAGAAACTCTTGATTAAGGCCTTTAGAATCCTCTTGAGGTTCTTCCAGAAAAGGGACGTGCAAGTTCTATCGAAGGAGTAAGGCGGCACGCAAGTGTGGCTATTTCCCTTAAAGGCTGGACACCTAGGCATGCAAGTGCTGATGAGTTTCAACACTTAGGCCTTCCTCCCCCTCTTTAGATCTTCCTTTATAAGTAAGAAATTACCTTAGAAGTGTTTCGGGAGCTTTGAGAAGAGACTTGGGAGGTGGGAGCTTGAAGCTGATTTTCTGGAAACAAATTCCTCTCGAATGGGGAACCCACAGGGTCTATTTATAAGCAGGAGAAGACCCCGGGCGGTTATCACTTAGGTCGCGCAAGTCACTTGCGCGACCATATGCATCGTGCAAGTAGACTTGTGCGACAGTGATATAACTTGCACGGCACATGTTCTTTTGATCCCCTGTTCATGCCTTTGTCCATTTTTGATGTTTTCTTCAAAGGATGAATCAATATGTGACAAGTCATTTCCCTTTCCATTCTTTTGGACTCTTGATGAAAAAGGAGCATCCACATTATGTTATTATTATATTATGGTAATTGGGAATTTTTTACGTATACAGGTGGTTCTGTGATAAACCTAGGATGAGCGAGCCCGAGATAGATCTTCATTACATTGGATAATGTGACGGAGGTAAACGTGAAGTTTCCCAAATGAGATTTAGGGAATATACTTTGATGGGTATTTCAAGTGTAACTCCCTATGTAGCTCTGATATCTACAATGTATGATTGATATGGATTCCATAAGTAACCTTTATGATTTATGATTTGTGTGTGTTATTCATAAATCTTATGATTTTGTAAGGTATGTTATGATTGAAATGTATGGTTTCATTGATTTTTATTTATTTATGGGATAATGTTTTCCTTCCATATTTTATAACCCTTATAGATATTTTTATGCTCATCCAAAGTTATTGAAATTTTTTCTATAGGACTTAATGATGAATAATGTCAAGGATTGAGTCATGGAAAATTCATGCTGTCTAAAACAAGGAAGTAGACATGTTTCTTTTTAAGAGTTTTTATTTTATGAAAAAATTGGATACTGAGTAGTACTATCTATATGTAATATTCAAGTTGTTATGAAATAGTTATGGAATAATTCTCTAAAACTCTAAACCTGAAAATATACTCAATGTGAATTATTCATTTAATTCAATATTATGTAATTTTTTAAGGCTGGGTCCTTGTATAAATAGTACATAGAACATTTGATATAACCAGAACACAAACCTCATTCATATATTTACGATGCTTGCAAAAAAAATACCCTTATGACTTGTTCCTCTAATATCATTTCTATATGATTTAAATTGGATTCTTGTTATACATACTATAAGAATAATCACATGATATTCCCTTATAAGGCGGATATTATAGGTGAACAATGTTCACAATGTCAAGACATGCCCAGTAATTCAGAATGGGACTACTATCCAGACTGAAGTTTTCTGCCATGGCCAGGATTCAATAAGAATTTCTTGATAGAAACAATGTACCAAATCAGTGTCCATTGAGATATGGAATTGATAACAAGTTCCATGAACATGGTGTAAATATAATAGGGAGACACAAGCATAGAAATGAGAACTAATTTGGAATCCATTGAGGGAGGGACTGACATCCCATCATCCTATTTCTGTCAAGGAGTACACATGACTATTAAAAGAGATGAATTCCTCATTCAATTAGATGGTGGAAATGTGGGGTAATAATCCATCTACTGTTAATATTTTATGTCAAGACACAGGTAGGGGACCATAAAAATTGTTGGAAATAATGATCAAGGGGGGTTGTGTATGTTACTAGTGATAGGCCATCCAATAGTGGATGTTTGTTGGTTTGGGGAGGGATATTAAAGATTTTATACTCAGAATACATATAGAACATGTTTTTGTAATGGGTTTTGGACAACGGTGATGGGTTTAGGATTTTTAACAACAAGATAGTTTATTCATTTGATCACTTTTGTATTTTTTATGTAGAAATCTATACCTTGATATAATTCATGGGAATTATCCTATTAGTTATATATGATTTGATAGTGATGTTGTGGATTCCCATATATTACTACTGGGATACAAATTTTCATCTTCTTTGGATACTATAGTAAAATGAAAAATGAGATAATGTTTTCGTAGATTCCCATATGTGCTTCCTATCATCCGACTATTGAGAAAAATCGGAATGTCTCTGATGTTGTGATTTTCCAATGGTTATGTATTAGATTCAATGGATTCCAAGGGTCCTTCAGATTCATAGTTTCAAAATTATATAATCAATAATTATTTAGTATTATTATTATTATTATTATTATTATAGTGGAAATGATCATTAAAATGATCCATCAATTTTTTCCTGATGATATTATCTGTAATGGAATAAGAGTCCTAGGATTTCTATGATCTATGAATTTTTCATGGTGATATGGAGAAG
This sequence comes from Viscum album, assembly GCA_963277665.1. Classification (NCBI taxonomy): domain Eukaryota; kingdom Viridiplantae; phylum Streptophyta; class Magnoliopsida; order Santalales; family Viscaceae; genus Viscum; species Viscum album. The sequence continues at coordinate 1,066,188,892 of OY728140.1, forward strand.
ATTAAAATTTAGTGATTTCCCAAAATTCTTAGTCACCAGCTTCGATAAATTTCTTAATTATGGAGTTTATACAGCTTCATAGGATTCTTGGGACCTAGATGCTGAGATATTAATAATGAGATAAATTTTTATTTGGGCATAATAATTCAGGATTCAGGGATTATTCTATATAATATAGTATTTATATAGTTGAAATTATATCATGGTGTACTCTGAGACACCCCCATTATATGTTGAATTAGATATGTTGAATTTATGTATAGGACAAGAGGATTGATGTGGGTTTATTAATTCACGTTTTTCCTATAGTACATTTTTTATTTTGTCTAATCATATCATATTGACATCAATCTACATTGATTTTTACTTATGGTACAACCATTATAGGGAGATACTGAGTTATGTACTCATACCATTCTTGGGACACCATTTCATTTTTTCTCATGAGAAGAATATTATTTTTTTCAGGTATTGGTTTGGTTGAGTTCTAATATTAAGAGTTCTGGCTAGATCAAATCTGTTGGTATCATAGGATTGGATTTGATTCATAAAGACGTGGGAAGGAATAATTCTATATCATTGTTATGTTTATTTATTTATTTTTTATTCATGATCATCCTTGTTGGTGGTCAACTTTATTTGAATGTATGAAAACATTTCATTTTATTATTAAATGTTTAGTTTATTTATTATTTTTTCATTATATGTGACACATGATTCTTTTTCATTCATTTATTATTCTATAACTGATATGATGATATAGTCTCCCAATTGTAATTTCATATACACTCTGTACTAGTTGACTAACTCTAACATATTGGGAGGTGTTTTTGATGTTATTTAGACATTTGGTGGGGGAATTGGTCTTATGGCTTGTAGACCAAAGAAATATAGGTAACAGTCTTCTCAGTATTCTATTGAATGTTTTAAAATAATATAGGACCTCTTGGACTTTTTTCATGTCCCATATAGCCACTTTCAACTAATAAAAGGGAGAAAAAATTCATTTATCTGAATACATATTGTATTCTCATAATCAAAAAACACTAGAATATTTTAAATATATACCCATATATCAATTTATTTTAAAATAATCATTTTTTTAATTATGTTGTAAAACTATTTATATGACCCCATATTCTATAAAATTGAATTTGAACATTTTGATCATAACATGATAATGAATTTATTTTCAGAATCAATCTTCATTTGATATCATTTTAATAAAAAACCACTCTCCAAATTAGAAACAATTTAATAAAACATATTGTTAGACATTATAATTTATAATATTTAAAAATAGTGAATCATCCAATTCTATCATTTCTTGAAATCATTCTAAAAATATTTAGATTTATTTTTTGATTAAAATGAAATTATATACAATCAAGTGAGAGAGGAATCCATCTAATTTAATAATACACTATGATATAACATGTCTAGAATAAATGAAATATTTTATTATATATATGTATATTATGTAAATTAAATTAAAACATAACCTTAAAAGTGAATTATTTCCTAGTTAGTCACAAATCAATCATATTCCTCAATAATTATAAAACTGATAAAGAAAAAAAATATTATTTATTTTAGATGGTTTACCCTTAATAACATGTATCTATTGAAAATATTGTCACTAATGATCTACTATACCAGATTCATTTATTGTGTGATGATTATTGATTAATTAAGCATAATTTAATGATCACTATTGGGTTTTAACTAAAACAATATTGAGATATAATGGTACTCTCCATGAATAGAAACTAATTCATTTCTAATGTGAGTAACCTTATATCTCTAAATAGAATCATGATATTAATCTAAAATTAGTTTTGAAACATAACTTCAATTTTTTGACTACATTATCTAGTTTTTTTTACATTCAAAATTCTATTTTATAGAAAACAAAATATCTCAATTAGATATCTATTTTTTTATAAAAAACTAATTTTTAAAAACATATATTTTGTATTACCTTATTGATATTTTCATTTTCTAGATCAAGGTAATGTTCATATGTTTCATTTCATTAAATAAAATACTCAATTTTTAGAATAATTAGAAAATCATTCGAATAATTATATAAATATAGATTCCAAATCAGTATTTTTAATTTAGACACACCCACATTATATTAGAAATTCAAATTATAGATTGATAAAGTACATGAATCGCAACTATTTGGTTTTCATCCACTATGGATTTGTTGCACCATGTCATCCATTGGACTCTAAGAACATGTGATTATATATCATTTCATTTGAATGAATGCATTTGTTTTCAAATTTAAATGTTAATATATTATTGTAACTCAAATATTGTTGTCTTCATGTCATATATTTTTCCATTATTATAATATCCTAAAAAATAGTTAGTCAAATTAATATAGCCATTATTTCCACTATTTATTTTTCCACACTACGAGGACTATTATGTTAGTTTTATCACTCAATTAAGTATATAATTATTTTTAAAAATCACATCCAACCACAATAAATAAAACATTTTCAATTATGTAATGTTTATGAACATTCCAAACCATATCCAATGGAACAAATTATTCTTAATCAATATACCTTTTTCCTGTCTAAATCATAATACACAATAACCTAAAACATTATCCACTATTATGTCGTATAAATTATCTCCACATTTTTAAAACCTCTATGTGACCATGACAAATTATTCTTTATTATAAAAAAATTAAAATGTGGATAAATCCATTAATGAATTTACCAATACTGTGGAGAGGTATAATACATACAGCCTAACATGAATGAATGTTACTTTAAACTTCATTCAAGATTGAAATCTTATAATATTGTGATTAAAAAATAAAATTACTAGTATTTTAGTTGAATTAATATTGTACTAATCAATTAACAAAAACCAATATACAAACACTGATTTTTTCTAACTACATGACCTTATAATGATCATTATATAGGGAATATTCATTATTTCTAAATTTTAAAAATAATTCCTCCTTTCATATTGGTATTATGCCAATTGAAAAATTCACTTTGACTCATCATCAAAAATGTAATTTAATATAATCATCATGGAAAACAAATACCAATTTAACTAGGTAATATCCAATTCCAATCTTCATGGAATCCATGAATATAATATAAGTGTTTTTCTTATGAAATGAAGCACTATAAATTCATGTTGTCTCTATGGTTAAAATCATACAATTTTAATGCACTTTACTAAATTTTATTTCATATTTCTTTTTAAATACTATAGTTCAATAGATATCATTTACTATATATTCATACATAAGTGAATCATGCATGGTATTGTATCAATTCAAGACTCAAACTCGTGATCAAAGGGAAGAAAAATAATGTCACTGGGAAATGAATCAATATACCCTAAAAATATAATATCATGAATAATGAGTTTCTTATAATAACAATTAATATAAATATTCCCTATTATAGATTATTGAAACCCATATTGAGTTATGTGTTTAAATATGTATACCCTAATCATTCAAAAATCGATATATAGTCATGGGAATAATTGAAATATGAAATTTGATTTCTCAATCCTATGAATTTAAATGATTTCTAGTTCAAGAGATTAAATATATGTGAAATATCAAATGAAATTCAACCAAAGAATAAATTACAATATTTTATTGATTTGTCATAAAATGAACATCTATAAATGATATTTTATGTACTAGGGATAGAATCATCGCACCATAATGTGTTTCCACCAAGAATTCTATATCCAATATTTGACGTGTTTAAATAGTAATATTATTAATATTTAATTATATAAATAAATTCATACAACCATATTAAATTTTAATGTTTGAAACTCTTTAATTATTATTCAACATAAATTATAAAACATCAATTTCATAATTTCATTTACATTATTTTACTAAATAAATGATATTTTTTTTGAAAAATAATATCTAATAAAACAATATTTAATAAATATAGGAATATGAAAATTTATTCACAATACCAATTAATGTATTAAAAAAATTTAACATAAGTTTATTCATGTTTAATATAAATTTTCATCATAAAAAATCCTCAAAATGAACTAAACCCTTCTTTAAAGACCCAAGACAAACTGCACAAAATATACATGGATTTTCCATCATTATAAATTGAAATATATAACAAAACCCAATGAAAATGAAATCTTAAAAAAATTAGTTTTATATTTTTTGATATTGACTATACATTTGTGTTCTTACATAAGATAAATTATATTTATTCTATTTTGTTCATCATAAATTATTTCCTCATAAACATATCATACTATTGGATATCATTTGTATATACATAAATAAATGAAATGGTATGCTAACAACATAGTTATGGTACGAAATTTTCAATATCAGTAATTAAATAAACTATTTATATTATTCTATGACATAATAAAATGGTCATAACCTAACTATGAACATGATATGTGATATAAGTGTGTGGAAGTGACAAATGAATACTAATGACTTACAGGGAAATAAATTTAACATTGGAATATGAAATTAATAATGAATGTGAATCATATATTATAATATTTTACAAATGTTATATTATAAGTGTGACCAACCAGAATTGTAATACCTAGTGGTCTGGGCTGACAATCAATATCCCATAACATAGTAAACGTAACTAAGTAATAATTATATATACATGATAATATCATGAGATGTAATCATTGTCCTAATTAACTAGTGGGATATATAATATCTTGAATGCCTAATACATATAATATATCCTTACATATGTGAGGCACATAATGAAGAATATTATAATATATCATTAAAAAGTCATTACATTATAGACTAATCCGAATAATGCATTTTATAACATTTTTGTACTATGTATAAAATTAAATTTTTTAGATAAATAAATATCATTATACCCTTATATTATATCCATAAATAGTTTGAATATAATATATATAATAATTAATAATTAAAAAATAATATTCTACTGGGAATGTTGATTAATATTTATGAGAAAGATAAATTTTTTTGTAAAAAACAATTATTATTATACTGTCTCTAATTTTCATTAATCATTATTTAATGAAAAAATATTAACCAACAAGTGTATAATTTAAAATATATTTTTTAAAATAATATCATTCAAAATACCTTTCTTATGAATCAATATAAGGAAAATATAATAAATCTATGAGAAAAAGAAATTTTATGTGAAATGTAAAAGAATATAAAGAAAATGATTCACTAAATACATTGATATGTATGCCATAATTAATGTAATGATATATTATGAAACCATTTAATTGGAGGATAGGATATAGGATATACTCTTGAAATGTGAAAAACATAAAAACATGGTTATACATGATAAAAATATAATTTAAACGAGACATAAATTTTTCTTTCCCTTTAAATAACTATCAACATTTATTAAACCACTATAAAATACTATATAATAAACATATAATTAATAAATATCAATTTTAAAATCATTATTTTATTAGATAAATATTACTATAAAAAAATCTATTCACTTTTTCACATATGTCAGTTAATTTTCTCATTCCATTCACTGTGACTATCTTCGTTAATTCCATTTTATTCTATGTAAATATATTAAAATTTTACTATTTCATTTGTCCATAATCATTATATTTTGGAACATGATAAAATCATAATTTCCCTTAATTTATAAATAACCATATTATTTCAATAGATGTAATCAGAATAGTTCATATATAAAGAATAAATTAATATCTTTTTTGTGATTATTTATTCTAATAGAAAGTATTATTTTAATAATTAATTTACTTTAAATATTACTATTAAAAAATAAAAAAATAAAAATTTTCCCATTAATGATGTATCATAATTTTATTTATTTTTTACAATCATACATTATGAAAATAATGAAAATATTGTATCATTCATTATGTATATGGTAAAATAAATTCAAAAGTGAACATTCCAAAAATGAGTATTAGAATTTAGTTATATTATTTTAATATTATTTTATAGAGGTATAATAATGTTAATAATATTTTATTATAGTTACTTATCAATTTTTACATGAACTAAACTAATAGGATATATTAAAAATATTAGCAATAATTTATTAACGACATTGTTAAAATATCTTCTTCTCTAAATGATATAATTAATGTCACGAACCCAAATGCCACTCAATAGTGTACTGATCCTATTAGGACACATGGCCTCGAGCGCATCTCTCTGAAATCTACATGAAGATAAAATGAAAAGAGGGCCAATTGTGTTTCTATGGGGATATTATTCCACTGCTACCAGAGTGTAAGACAATGGAAAAGTAATAACACTAAAAATAAGAAGAAAATATAATAATAATAATAATAATAATTACTAATAGATAAGATAGTAAAATATAAATTATTTATTAATTATCTCATATAGAGTGATGATAATTTCATGCGTCTATAAAGAATATGAAATAGGCACACAATTGTACCATGAAATACATATATCAATCAAAAAATGTCCAAAAATAACTATTCTTTGATAGCATGATGAGACTCAACCCAGTCTTGTGCTCCCTTAATCCTGAACATAGAACCAAGTCATCAATCATACAATGAAATCATTCATTGATCCCTACATTCATTCAAATAGTCTTTCCAGGTTCCCAACGGTGTCACAAAACGTGTGTGAGATACAAATCCTTGTAGTTAACCCATGTAAGATCTATAACAATCCTAGCTATTAAATATATCAATATAATGTTTAATATAAGTATATCATGTAATCCTTAGTAAAAAATGATGTTCACATGGAACAATAAATGTGATGTTGTGTATCATCAAAAGGATCCCTTCAAAACATTGTAACAATCATATATAAGGGATTGTATAAACATTGAAAAAATTAACAAAATGGTCTCTTCATACGTCTATACATATCAGGTCAACCATGTCACACCCCGACCCTTTTTATTATAATTTTATTTTATTATTTTTTCACATCAGTTAGCTTTGTCAGGGCACAAGTTGACTGTCGGACATAAATTTTTATCGTTTAATAGTTTTTGGGGGGTGTCAGACCGGTGCGCGGACATCGCATGGTTGACGGTGACTGCGCGATCAGCCCAAGTGCCCACAACAATGCTTATTGTTTAAAATAAATAATGTTTGATGTAAATAAAATAATTTAAATGTTTAAATCGTAATAATAAGGATATTATTGCGTTGTTAAAAATAATTTAATTATTTTAAATTGTTAATAATATTATTATCATTGAAATTGTAATAGATATAATTATTATATAGATTTTATTAATATTTTCGTTATTTAAATGAATATGAATAAAATTATTGTTATTATTATTATTATTATGTTATTAAAATTTTAATTATTATGATTTGTATTATTATTATTTTTATTATTATTTTTGTTTGTATTATTATTATTATTATCAATATTGTCAATTAATTATTATTATTATTATTATTAGTATTATAAATTATCATCATTATTATTAAGATAAAAATTTTATTAAAGAAAAAAAAGGAAACCTAATCTGGAACCATGCACCCCATCACTATTTTTTTTCTTTTTTTCTCTCCTCTCCCCTCACCCCTCTTCTTTTCCACACCTCCCCTCTCCATTTTTTTTTTATTCCCTCCTCATTCTCCCACCATCTCTTCTACCTTATTCTCCATTCTTATTTTATCATAATTCCCACATTTGTATCCCTCTCAAGATCACCTCTCCCCCCCTCTTTGGCAGTGCCACTCCCCTCCCCCATAACCCCTCTCCTTGTAGTGTCGCGCCGCCCTGAAACCCTGACTTGGCATGACATTCTCCATGGAAGGCTCTCCTTCAAAGCCTCCATGGCCAGATCTCCCTCGACCGCGACCTCCACTCGATCGGAACCCACAGAAGGTGCGATCAAACCCTCGACCAAGGGTCGATGGCACGCGACCCCTTTCCCCAGATCTCCCACACTTATTGAGATTTCATTCAATTTCTTCATGTTTCTTCAATGATACATCAAAGTATCATCTTTGGAACCTTTCTACTTAATTGTTTTTGTGTTTTGGTTGAATTTGGATACCTGATTAGGAACTATATTAATCCATAATTTTGGGTTAATACCCTATTGTTGTGTTCATCCTTCAATAGGGTTTGAGATTTCCATATTGGGTCCCATTGGTCCATATTCCGGAATCCTCCGCCAAGGGCAAGGTAGATGGACTCGATTTTCGTTTTCGGCAATTTTTAAGGTAAGGTTAATGCACCCACTATTTTTTTCACATCACCCAAATTAGGGTCATATGATTTAATTGAGTCCCTGGTATTTAATTTTTTGTACATTGTTCTTCGCCTTACTGACTATGGGTGTCAGCTATATTATTAAGGTGTGACGATGTTATTTTTATAGTGTGTGCACCTTTGTGGGAGTGCATGTATGTGAGCGGGTGGCCATGTGAGTATGAAAGCATTGGCTCAACCAATTTTTTTGAGGTAGGTTCTTCGATGTCTTTTATTCTAATTTTGTTCCATGCGGTACTTGTATTTTTAGTATTTAATTATGACACCATGAATCGCATTTTTATTACAAATGTAATTAATTTATGGTAGTGACTTATTGTTAGTTTAACTCTCTAAATATAGGTTTTCATGTGTCCTCCAATTCATGCACATGTTTTGGCCGATGCTATTGAATGTGGATAAATGGTATTGCATAAAAAATGATTTTTGTTAAATGATTTTGGTGTGTTCTTGATATGAAAGACTTGGAGTGTTATATAAAATTGTTTTATGATAGGCACTCTGAGTACTAACTATATTTCTCAATTCCCTAAACTGACGTCTATTACTACAACATGAATATCTATTATGGGACATGTCAAAACATCATGCATATAGAAAATATATCCTCTATGTCATGGAATAATTTAAATCATATTCTTTCTAACAAGTGCCTAAAATGATGATTTAGATGGAATACCCACACCTCATCAGGTTTCAAAAAATCTAACCCAAAATCAAATTAATTATAATAACATGATTTCCATTGTATCACATAATAATGGAATCTAATCTACTATACTATTTAAGATCCAAAAAATAACAATTTAATTTTAGTAAATTCATATTTTTCATAACTGTGGGTAATCTATTAACAGGAAAAACACATTAACATGTTCCAAATCCATCATATCATTATTTATTATCAACAACTAATAAACCATTAATGAAAAAAATTATCTGACACAAATGTTCAACATCCTAGGACTGGATTATACTCAACAGAATCTGGATGCCTATTTTCCACATAGACATAAGCGCATCTTCCTGAATACCAGGGGATGTTGACTAGTTGATAAGGAATAGGGTGTGTCTCTGGGGATATTATTCCCTCATTAAAGGAGTTTAATGGAATGTAAAATTAGTAACAGTCAATAATAGGATTATACATTATAACTAAATGAATGAGTAAAATAGAAGATATAAATTTATAAACAATGGAATAATTATCTCATATAAACAGATGATCAGGGAATGTTTCTAAAAATAATATAAAATTGGTACACAATTGTACAGTGTAATAAATGTATCAAAATAAAAAAATGTAAAAAATAACTACTTACTGATATAACTATGAGAATAATCTAGGTCTCATGTTCCCATGCTCCTAAGAATCCCAAAAAATAATCCATCAAATAATGGGCGCATTCCCAAATCTAAACAAACATCTGAATATTCTGTTTAGGTACCCAATGATGGAACAAATAGGGTTAGAGATACAAATCCCACTATTTAATCACCCAAAGGTCTATAAAATAATTGGTATGTTATGTAAGAAGCGAAAAATAAATACATGTAAAATATGTACACAACAAAAAATAGTCAATTTCCCACATCACAATTCAACCACATTTAGTAGGCTCAAGAGTCTCTCTACAAAAAATGGTCATGCTAATATATTAAGGAAGATATACACAGTAAATAAATAACCAACTTGACCTAACCGTAAATCCATTCATATCATGTCAAACACATCCTTACGGCACAACCTAATCTTTTAAAACTACCATGACTAACCCGTATAACCGTGTATATCACATTAAACATGTATGTGATGTTTAATCAATGTGTCAGAATATGAAGGCTGGATAAGACATGTATAATACCATGTCATCATCATAGTGTCCCACAAGAATCTCAATTGATATTTATTTTATTTGAATAGGGATACAATGATAATATATCCATATGATGTCCAAAGTGAGCCAAAACAAATTGGATTCAAGGGGAATCAAAGCCCAAGTTATCCCATAAAATTAAGACCCATTATGCATTTTCTATTCATGGTGTAAAATAACTCTTTAAAGATCCATTGAGTATCACCTAAGTAATATAATTGAATAATTCAACCTATGATCTATTTTTCATTTATACCATGAGTTTACCCACTCATATATCCATTCACATCAAAACACAATCAATGAGTATACCCACATTTTTCTCCATTCTCAATCATAATCTGGCAATGAGTTACTGACTCGTATATCTGTAAAATTCCAATAATTAGAAAATTTTATATCATTTCTTTCATTGTAAAGGGCGAATTACATCTTTTAATAATGTAATACCATTAAATTTAGTTAATTTCAGTTCTCTTCTAATTAATATAGATCAAAACTCATCCCTTGAGTGGTTAATAAATAGGAAAATAAAAAATTGTACAACTCATGGGTGGCCTTGGATGGAATAATTAAAACCAACAAACATGAATGGGACTAATGGCCATCCCAAAAAGATCACATATCATTTAAATCAATTATAAAATTCAATTTCGTTTTTACATCATAAATTATGATGAATGAAACAATGGAAACCAAATTAATAAATGACCATACAAAATATGAAAATTATTGATCTCTTACAGTAGGGAATTAGTAGAGTGCTCATCCAGTATCATCTTTTAATTCATCTCGGATCAGAATAAAATTGATGAATGGATGAAGAATGTTAAATTAGGAAATATTAGATTGAATAAAAATGGTGAAACTCATTGAAAGATGAATGAGGAATTACATAAAAGGATCCATGTACTCACTGATGTAGATCCTACATTTCTAACATTGATCGATTCTTATATTAGACAAAGAGAAGATATCAAATTATATGATTTTTATATAAAATTTAATCTAAAAGTAAAGATTTTATATCAAGAAGGATAATAGTCATTATGTTTATATTTATAAACATTTTAAGTTAAATTTCTCAATTTTACCCAAAATACTAGGCCATAATGTTTGACCACACATTTTTCGAAACTATGTTCCAACTACGCACGCTTTTGATGAATGAAAGGGAACCTCACATGTTTAATGTGAATGGACTAGCTAATCATGTGAAATAAATATGTAAAAATTGTATAGTTTTTTATGATTATACACTCCAAATTGTATGGTTTAAGAAACCATACAATCCCTTCTTAGGTACATCTATGGTTGACAATGTTAGTTATACAAAAAGGCCTAACCCACATGGTTTCCACTAACCACATGATAATACATTATCTCCCCATAGATGGGTTCTATGCTCCAATAATTTCTAGGAAACCCCTAGTACCTCAATAAAATCTGTTTGTATTGACATTAAGAAATATTTATGCATTTAAACTGAAAAATAAAAGATGCATATATCATAGTGAAACATGGATTCTTATAATTTTCATCAAAATGAAAATTTTGGGACACTATATTACTACCAGAATCTTTATAAATTGAAATTTTATTTTTCAGTGAAGTAATTTTAGTATATATTTGAAATGAAACCAAATAATAAGAATGGTATTTTAATTATAATATGAATTTGGTATTTATAGGTGTGTTATTCGAATATCATAAATAATTAATTGAATATTTTATCTGTCCATTATCAAATGTGTTTTTGTATACCCCATGGTGTTACCATATCTCTATTAAATATTCATTATATTTATTTTTTAAAACAAATTATCAAAAAAAACAATGAAACAAATCCATAAAATTTTATCATATTTATAATTTCAAATTTAATATATTCTATAATTTTATTTCTCACCTTCTAAGCGGAGCCATTTTTTTAACAAAAAATGATATTGACCCCATTTCCAAGATTTAATGTCCTAATTGAATATATTTATCGCATTTTATTAATTTACATCATTAAATTTTATAAATTTATATTTTATATGAAGTCACATAATCTGTAGAAAAATGTTTATTTTTTTAATGAAACTAATTTTTTATAAAATGTATGTTAATAGATTTTACACGTTATTATTCTATAATTATTCAATCTTTGTGAGTTATTTAATGTGACCATTTCATCTAGTCTTATTATTGATTCTACCCTTGGATATATTTGAACACTTCACATTATGGTTTTTGGGATATTTTTCGTGTAATAGATTCATAATTTCATTTGGTTACATGTACTTGCAATCTCATTATCACTTCATCACAGATCCTGAGTTATTTGATGAAATAAATATATTAAAAATGTTTTTAACAAACTTATATATGATCTAGTTTAGTAAATACATAATAATCATTGATGTTAAATTATATAAAAAATATTTGCACTCAATCCAACTATGTTAGATCGAATAATGTACCAAAAAAATGAGAGAAATAATAATTTTATGATAGAAAATTATTTTATTTTCAAAATAAAAATAACTAATGTTGAAATGAGACACATAAACATTATAACTTTTTTTATAATTTAAAAACAACCTCTTAATGTATCCCCCTTTTTGAATTTGATCAAAATGACTTAAAAATTATTCCTTATAAAATGTAATATCAATTAAAATTTAAAGTTGATCCTCCAAATATAGATAAATACAACCAATAAATAAATTAATCCCTTTAATTATAACATAAAAATATACCATGAATGATTAATTGAAAATATTGTAACCATTTTAACGATTAAATTGAAAATTTTATGCTCCCTCTAAATTGGTACATTACTAATACTATATATTAGTTTGCTTATATTTTAAAAAATATATTATAAAACCTATGGTAACCATGAATACAAGTTAAAAAATTATTTAAATTTCATTTATTGATATAGTTACTGACTGTTAGAAAATAATAAAATGATGAAGATAGTATATGAGATGAACATAAATTTTGTTTATCAAGTAAAATTTCTATCATACTAAGATAATTTTTTTCCATAAATCTTTGTTAAATCCATATTTTTATTTTAATGTTACCATATTGTTCATCTACATAAACATATTGCAAAATAATATTTAATTTTTTACCATTATCTCAAATAAATCTATACCTAACATAAATTTTTTTATTTATAGATTTATATAAATGATTATTACTTATTTTAATTTCAGATATATTAACACAACAAATATAGATATTTTCCAACAAAATAAACTAAATTTAAAAAGTTTATTTTTATTCCAAAAATGCTTCTGTGAAAAAGATTTAGATTAAATATTTTCACTCTTAGTAGTTCAGAAATCTATTTAATTCTATTTAATAGAACTCGATGAAAAAATAAATTTTCCATGAAATAAATACATACATATTTTTCTATTTCTTATAATTTTTTACAAACAAAAATTATAATATGAATACTAAATTGGTTTAAATAAATTATGCATTGGATTAACTAATATGGGATTTATAAATCATTTAACAAATTTAATTACTATTTTAAAATAAATTTATCTACTAATCATATCTCCAAACATCTCATTAGAAACAATTTTTCCAATGTAATGGAAATTTAATTTAGAAGCATTACTCATTGGAATATTCTTCCTTTTAAAACCGTTATAATAAAAACCTTTAAATAATTCATCATCTTATTTTTTGAGGTTGAAAGGTAAAATTTTTCTATTAAATCATATTCAATTTAAAAAAGATTGTAAGAACACTAATAAGACACAAGTGTAACTCAAAATACATTGAATTTTAAAATTCATAACAAAGAAACATTATTTATGGTCAAAATGTAATATCATCACCATATATTTGAACAAATATAATATATTAGTAATTTCAATTAATATGTAGAATTAGATCAAATTTTCCCATCTCAAAACCATTGTTAATAAAAATTGTGTAAATTACTCAAGTGAAGGATGGGTATAATTTTTAAAAAATAACGAGATTTTGAATTTATTAAAATAATTTCAGTTTTTGATTTATTATCAAAGAATACAGTAGATTTAACAAAACAAAAACACTGAAAGTTATCTATTCAGAAATAAACATTTAAAATATATTAAAAAACATTTAAATTCCAAATTAGACAAATAATCCAGAACAATGTTTATAAAAAAAGAAACAGAAAATTGGGGAAATTTATTCTTCCAAATATATTCAATCTTCTTGATTTTAACATTGAGGGAGTAATATATATTTGATTCTAATTATTATTCTAGATTTAATGAAAAATTATCTATATACAATTGGATTAAAAGATATTTTTATCTTTTGGGGTTTAACTATGTTCAAACAATTATTCATATCAAACATATAATCCTTTTTTCTCCATTAAAATTTTCATTTATTTTATTTTGTATTATATGATGTATAATGCATTATTAGGAATTTTCAAATAAAATAATAATCTTTTATGAATATAAGGAGTTGTCCACTAGTTGTATGGTATGGGTATACCATGCCCCAACCCAGTAAAAAACAATTCTCCCAAGAAATGGAAATTTCTATGATACATGATTAGGTGCATGTCCATGAACCCCATCTTGGTGAACCATATAACCTCCCCCTCCTCTTGGATAGATTTGTACCATGGTTGGAACAATGTATAGTTGACTATGTTCCCAAACTGTGAGGCCCTCCAGGTTCTTAAAAATTTTTACCATCCAATTCTACACCTCCCTATTTTTAACCCTTTACCTCATCCTCCTCACGCCATTCAATATCCACAAACTATAGATTAACGAATCCTCCTCTTTTTCTGCTTATTTCCTTGGTTTATGGGTGGGTTGAGATTTAATTTCCATGGAATCCTTATCTAATTACGTCACCCCCTTTCTTCAGCCCTACTCCTTCTTTCTCATCCCATTATTATATTTTTTCCACTTCTTCAGTGGATGTATGGACGTAAAATGCATATAATATAATTTATTTTGGATGTATCCTTTGTGTTTTAGTTTCATACTATTTCTATAAATTCTCCCCTTTATTCGTATAGAAATTTTAAAGATGATATGCTTCATTTCATATAAATGATAGGTGGTTCTAGGATTAACCATTGTTTAATGATTTATTTTTTTCAAAATGAATTATAATTTTCAACCCTATATAAATTAGTGATTTCTAAAATTAGGACCACTATAATATCTTCAAATGATAAAACACCCTTATAATTCATGTGTTTTGTTTTGTGGTGATTTGTTTTTTTGTGAATGGTAGTTTTAAATGATTAATAAATGGAAAAGAATTGGGAAATAATATTTAATTTGGTGGTATGATGAGGAAAGGTATGCTAGTAATTATAAACCATACCTAGATAAATTATTATTCAATAATATAATACATTGATGTTATGATTTTTTGGGCTCGATCGGGAGATTTAACTTCACATCTTGGATCGCTCACCGAGAGTATGAGGATACTCTGTCCCCCCAAACAATGTTACATAGGGATTTATCATGGTCATTATATTATGTTTCTCCTTATATTCCATTATTGTTGACCCATTAATTTTTTTTGAGATATTATGAAAATGTTTTATAAAAGATAATGATAACCTCTCATCTCAAATAAGCATGTCTTCAATTTAAATTTTCTCTCATATAGAAAAAGAAATGTTTATTTATTATTTCTGTACATTGAATGTATATTAGTTGAAATCATACTGATTATTTGATCTAACACCCTATATAGACCATCAATTTATGTAGACATTGTTCATCTCGATTCATGTAAAGATAAGGCACTATATATAGCTAACAATAGTCTCTATTGTTGGTGGTTCTTCTTTAATTTTCTATTGTTGGTGGTTTAATGATGGTGTTGACCCACCTGTAAAAATATTTTTTTACACCCATTTGAGACCTTCCCTTTTTGGTTGATTTTTTCATTAGTTATAAATTCTAAATATATAACTCAATTTTTATGTATAATATTTTTATTTTATTGTTTTTTATTTTGTACATGATGTATCTGAATGCTAAATTGATGTTATTAATTATTTTATTGGAAACACTATTCCTAATGTTGTTCCATGATTCTCGTGCACATTTTTCAATCCTGTAGGGATTAGGAATTCCCTTTGGTCTATGATTTGAGCAAGGATGGGTGCTAGATTGGGTGGAAGGTTGGTTCAATTCCTAAATAAATTATATTAGAGCCTAGATTCCCTAATTTTGGCTAACTTTATTTGTGAATTGTGTATAGATATGATCACCTTCTTTTAGTGACTACTAAACATGATACAATTTTTGTGTCTAGAATACACACCATATGATTGTACATAAGAATCTATGATTATATTGACCCCTCCATGGGTGTAATTCATTTCATGTATACTACGTAGGGACTCCGAGGATGGGGGAGTGGTGTATGTTGTGCATTATGTTTTTGGGATATTAATTGATTGTTGTGAAGTATTTAAATTATTTATTTATTGGTTTAATGTGGTAGTATTTATTGATGGTTTATATGTGTTTATTTATATTAATATCAACATTCCACCCCAAAGTCCTATCATAAATTTATGAAAAGTGTTTTGAAAGTGTTATCCATCACCAGTTGATCAGAGACTAGTATAGTTTTGGATTCAGACTCCCCATGATTTGGATAATAGATTGGGATAATGTCCTATATAGGCTAAAGAAAACAACCCATTTAAGGAAATTTATGGGCCTTGGGAGTTCATTAAAAATAAAACAACTTCATTTCATCAAATTATTAACACCCTATAAGTGGAATAATTGGTTAAAAATATTTAGAGGATGATTGGGTTAATTAGTACACCTAAAGTCATCAATGTGATGTGTGCCACATTTCATTTGCAAGGCCAAGTCACTTGTGTTGGGAATTAATTGTTCCAGATGGTTGTAATGAGAATATTTTATTGATGTATTTCAAAAATAACTTTAATTAGTATTACTATGCTAAGAGTTTAACTCATTTTATGACATTGGACATTATATATCTCCATCGGGGGTAATGATCCACGCTGGAGAATAAGAATAATATTTCACATCTATTAAATTTTCTCTATAGATAGTTTATAATTATATGTTGGAAAAAAATGGTTTGAGATGGTACAACTATCATATATACAATCATAGGAATTCTGGATTAAGAAGAATATGTATTCTAATGTGTTTTATCCTTCAATTATAGTTGAGATTGACTACCCAATAATTTGAATTATTCCATAGCACTTACTGTTGAGGGATAGGGAAGAAATATAAAATCTAAAAATAATATGAAGTGTAAGGACAATAGAAAGAACAGTGTTTTGAGAAGTATATGCCCCTCTCAATTTTATTAATTAGAAACATTAGGTGGATGATCTATCTTGCTCCATAAATATGGGATACCTTGGAATATGTGGTTGGTGTGTCTAAATCCCCTTAAAATATGACACTACTGTAGATTCTAGGGTCACTTGAAACTATTATTTAAGAGTGTATCTTCTTATTAGAATCTTTCATGCTCTAATGTGCACTATGATTATGAAACTAATTTCAGCGAATCTGTTGCTAGGGCTTCTCAATATTTTGTATGAAATGGAAATTATTCATCATCCTATGGGTTTATTTAGTTCATGGTAGATTCAAAAGTTTGTATATAATTTCATGTATCAGTAGATAAGAATCACCATCATGATATGGATCAGGAAAATGTGGGGTCAGATATAGGATCCATACTTTTCTGAGGTTATATTCTTAAATTTTCATCTATTTGAGCTGTATAATTTTTTATTGGTGATTCTAATTTTTCATATTTTTCTACTTTATGATATTATAAAAAACATAATTGAATCTAAACCATAATATATGGAGTTATATGCACCTCTTGGCATGAAGATGGAAAAAAATCCTTATATCCATCCTGAATTATCACATTGTGAGTGGCTGAGCAAAATTGGGACATAGTTTTCAATAAAATGGATCTATTTTATGTGATCCTTTGAATGAATCGGATGATATTATTCATGTATCATTTAAATTGGAATCATCAGTTGGTGGTGTTTATGTATCCTGATGATAGCAATCAGATCTCTCCATTTTTTTATTAATAACCAGAAGTTGAAGAGGGTTGATATCAAAAATAAAACCCATTTTCCATCATGGATGACCACTTTGATCATTTCATCCGTGAAAGGTGGTTTTTCGGAATTTTTCACAAGTTAGATATTTGTATATTTTTGAGTTTACCATGATATCATCACTAAATACCACTACATAGCCATCAGATCCATGCAGACAGAGGGTGCATAGTCAATCCAATAGGCATTACTATAAACTCATAAAGCTCATATCTAGTTTGAAATGCTATTTTTAGAATGTCTTCATTCTTCACACACAAGTGATGATATCCAGATAGAAGGTCAAATATTGGAAAATATTGATCTCTATGAAGTTGGCCAATGAATCATCAATTCGAGGTAGGAGATACTTGTTTTTTATTGTTATAGCATTGATCTCCATATAGTCAATGCCCTACCTCATAGATCCATATTTCTTCTTTACAAAAAGGAAATGGGCTCCCCATAGAGGAATACGATGGATAATATTTCTCTTATTACTCAATTACTCTAATTATTTCATTAATTACACAAATTCTATAGTGTCCATTCAATAAGGGGTATTTGATATGGGCCTTCAAACAAGAAATAAATCAATGGAAAACACAATTTCTCCACCTGGAGGATGTCCAAGAAAATCCTATGGAATCACATCAACATATTCTTGCACAATAGGTATGTCCTCTATTCGAACATTCGTTTCATCACCCATAATTATTTAATTCTCTTCCCCCCAAAAATTGAATTTAGTAGAGCTACTGGGGGTGGATATATATAACAGACAGGTTGTGACATTTCTACTCTAAAGATAAGGTACTCTTTATCATAATCAAAAATTGTAACCTCATTCTTCTTATAATAAATTATCACATTATAGTCTGAAAGATAATCCATTCTGAGTATTACCTAAAATTAAATCATCGGTATGATGATGAGATCAGAAGATACTGAACCAATATATGCCTTAATGGGAACTGATTCACAAAACATTATTGCAATGATACTTACCTTAGTTATTATGACTGAAAAATCCCTTCTTAATCCAAATTGAAGATATCTTATTTTCTTTGAAAAAATGGAAGATATGAAACAATGTGATGATCTAGAATCAAATAATCCTCTAGATAAACCTCAAGAAACCATTAAATTATCATCCACCATATCGTTCAGAGATTCAACATCAACAGTAGAGATTTCATAAGCATGACCTTTATCCCTTGGCCTTTTCTAATGTAAGTTCCCTTGGTGCTTAGGACATTAATTTTAACAATGTTCATTTTCTCTTCAATTGTATCATTCTACATTGACATCATATTTATTTCCCTTGTAATCACGAGCTTGGTGGCCTTTTTCACCACACCTATAACAAACTCATTTTCCCATCAAGCAAGTACCATGGTGTTTCTTCCCACATTTACAACAGGATGGAAATTAAACTCTTACCTTATTCCCCTTATTCCCTATTTCTAGGGTGATCATCATATCTATTATTCTCTTGAATTGAATTGATTTCATATTTCTAAAAGAATTCGTTTTCTGTCTTGATAGTGAATGAGACAATATCTTTGTATGATGAGAAGGATTGGGAGACTAATGATTGATGGAGAAATAGTTTTAACCGATCAATTAATCAATCAATATAACTCATTGGGTTATATATATAATTCTCTACATGCCTTATAAACCTTGTAAGTTAGCCTCATACATTGTGACATTCTCATCCTCTTTTTTTACCGAGACTATGAAATTTTCATTCCTTATATGTTCGATGGTCACGAGTAACATATTTTTCTAAGAAAATAACATTAAACTCCCTATATTACATTTTATAAACTTCTTCATATTCCTAAGTGTTTTGGATTAATGACCACCATTGATCTATATATCCCATGAGGTGATAAATTGTCACACCAACTTTTCTCGTTTCCCTACTCCCAATAGAATTAAATATTTTCTCTTAGTAATTTATCCATTGCATAGCTACTAATGGATTTTTACTCCAATTGAATATTGGTGGTTGTTTCATCATAAAGAGGACTAACATTGCACCCCCGCATTGTGGATCAGGGTGATCCATACAGGTAAGGGTATTATTCATAACCTGAGTGAGTTGTCCTAGTATGGTGATAAGCTACTCAGAACCACTTGCATGACCAGATCCACTATAATTATCTTTATTAGGAGGTTAATCCCTACATGAATTCTGTGCATTGATATGTTTTCCATTCCTTCCACTAGGGTCCATTTCCAAACAATTCCATACACGATATTAGATTATAAATCACAGTACATAATTCCAAACATGTAAAACACATAACATAAATTGAAAAATATATGGATATAATCCATAATTATAAAAAAAATGTTTTATTTGGGTAGGTATATACTCATAAATATTTCATAAGGGTTTTTAATGAAAATGTGAATTATCCTAAGCATATCCCTCAGGTGTGTTGTAACCAAGAGTGCAGCAAGGCCTGTTGTCGTGTACCGGGATACCCCAGGTCAAGCCTGAAACTCATTGTCACAGTTTTCACTTCTAGGTACATCTGGGGCTGAGCCACCTCCACCATCTTGTATCCCGACAGATATTTATTTCTTGTAAAATACAAAAAATATCTACAATACCACGATTCTAATAAGTTCTTATATAACAATTTTAAAGGTCTATCTTATTGTAATGTGCTATTATTAGAGATTATCTAAATCTTGTTTTCAAGGTTTTATCTAAGCTTCCTCTGATAACAACTATAAAACCCTGAACCTAATTATCAAGAGATAGTGCATTATTAGATAACATTGGCATGATACAAGGAAACAAGTCCCGAAATACCAATCAGTTTGCTATCCTTGGAATTATTTGAAACATTTATATGTTTTACATTAAATCATGAAATAAAAACATCAACAAAATTTTGTCTCCATTGACTACACTTATATCCTTGGCCTATCCATGCAGGTCAAGCAGAAACTTTCATAAATAATCAAAAACATTAAGGCAAAATATAAGACTAAAATAAAAGCCTTTTGAACTAAAACATCTGCATAATATAGAAAATATATAATAAAATAATGAAATTTAGTTATTCACACCGATATTCTACTAGTCAAAGAATCACATGCAATATCAATATCAACTTTCATAATGATGGAATGCATAATGTCAGACTTCATAACCACATAGTCGAGGCCTTGTGCCAAGGCTACAAAAGTGATTTTGTCAAGGAATTGTTCCAAGACACTAGTTTGTCTCATAAGACCTAACGATGCATCGAGGAGCTATAGTGGGCTCCACTCGTCACTTACTATGTCCAATTCATTCCACATATGGGAAGATTTAAACATAACAAAAACATTCGTATTAAAACTAGAATTCATAATGTAAATACTTTATCCATAAATAATTAATGGTTTTAAAATAAAAAATCCATAGTCAAACCTATCAAAATTCATTCAATAAAATATGGAATATTTGTATCATAATAAATCATCTTCAAACATGATTTAAATCCATCACAAGATGTTTACAAAGATGAAATGAAAACTATTTGAAATAAATACCTCTTTTTATGTTGAAATTATTTAATAGTAAAAATATTATAGAAGGAAACATTTATTTTGAATATATTATTATATGCTTGTATGGGATTCTTCGACGATGATATAATGGCAGAAAATATCCACACCCGCCGTATATGTTAAAAAAAGACATTCTTAACTAAATTTTGTCAAAAAGGTCATAACGTACTTTGTTTGGAAAATGATAGAAAGATTCCTTTAAAAACATTTTCTAAAAATTTAAAAAAGGATATAAATGAATTTAACACATAGTCTAGTAAATAGTAATAATGTTTTTAAATACATTTCTAAGAAAATTTTATGGGGATTATAATGATGTCCCGGTAGATACTTACTTAAAAACAACCTCAGATAATAAAGAGTTTGTGATATTAATATTTATATTTTAATTATTATTAAACAATGGAATGTTAATCTCATGTATAATAGTTAAAACATTATTATTAAATTATACAATAATAATATACATAAATATGATATAATATATGATCTTATAATATTGATTTGATAATAATATTTTTGTAGTATCATCGTATTGTGTGTTAACTGATTTGTTTTCCATTATATGATTGGTTACATAAGACATGTTTTTTATGGATAGGATGTATTTTATTCCTCTAAAAAATGATATTATTTTCACAAAAATTATTTTTTATCATAAAAAATGTATTCTTGAATGATTATGATGGGGAATGAATCTCATCGTGTTCCTGGAGATGGTAATTCGTACGAACAAATGAGAGACAATATCATTATATTGATGGAGAAATAGTATGTAATTGGATGATATATCATATATACAGAATCATTAACATGTTATATTTATTATTTACATAATTTATACTCATTATTATACCCATCCAGATAATTATGTGTTTGAATATCAAACAACACCACAACGTGGAGAGGGTAAGGCGTACGTACGCACGTATGGAGACATTGTCATTTATATGATGGAAAGAATAAAGAATATGGTTGTAAAATTTATATAATAACATTTCACTATATATATGAAACTGGATTCATTAATTTAGAATGAAAACGAGCATAAAATAATAAGTTGAAGAAGAAAAAAAACATGAAAGAGGTGATGAAATATTTACCTCTTCTTCTAGTTCATTCTTTTGATATAATCAAAAGGGATCCGTAGGTTGGATTTATTTCCAATCTAAGGGCTATATGATTAATATAGGAATGTTGGAAGGATATTTGGTCATGTGTTGGCCGATCCAAATGGATTTGGATGTGTGAAATTAAGAGAAGTGTAAGTACTCTTTCACAAGAGAGGAGAGTTTCACTTTAGAAAAAACATGAAATATTAATTTATAATAAATTCATTTTTGGTTTATAATGTCTCCAAAATTATTTACTTTGAGGATAAAGTGGGTATGGTTTTAAAAACTATCAATCAATTGGTTTTGGATAGGTTCAGGTCACTCTATTAACCTTATCTTTTTTATTTATCTCTTAGTAAAATAGTTTGACATTTATCATGTCTCTTTATATTTTATATTATATGGTTAATAAACATACTATAACAAGCCAAGATAACCTCATGTGGTTCATTATTAATATATATTTACTTATCTAAGTCCATTTGCAGAACCTTAGAATTTTAGGAATATTATATCTATCAATAATATAGTATTTTAAAAACTCAATTCTGTCAATATTGACACTTATTTGTATTTTATTTTTTTTATTCCATAAAAACATTATCACTTCGAGTCAAATTTATATAATAAACCAAAAAATTTAATTTTAACCCATAAAATTAGTTTAATTCATCATAAGTCTAAATTTACATTTACTCGGATACTTATATTATCAATTATTTTTATATTTCATTATTAAGGTAACTACTCCATGATCATTATGTCATAAATAAATTAAAATATTGAATTCATAAAATTTATAAATAAAATATCATTATGCAGGAAATATTTTTTTCTTTTAATGAATATTTATAGTTGATTTTATATTGTGTTCAACCCTATATTTAAAATTGTTTAGTTATTAAACATTGAATATAACTCTTTTAACTCTTAATTAAATAAAATAACAATAAATATCCTAATATAATCTACGTGGACCAAAATGATCATAATTTATTCCTAAGGATGTTTTTGGTTGAACTAAACTTATCTAATAGAATTATGACATGTGTTAGGGTAATTATAATATCATTTTTACCCTTAATTACCCAATTTACTTTCAATTGTGGTAAATAAAAGTCAAAAGTTACTATTGTCCAAAAATTATTTTCATCTTATTGAGCAACAATTACTAACTAATGTCAACTTCGTCTCTTTTATTTTTGAAATTCAACTATCAAAATAGGTAAAATTGTGTTTTATACAAATTTGTAAATGCTCCTAGAAGATTGGTAAAAGACGGTAAAATGTTCAATGATATTTTATATATCTAATCTTATTATAAAATGAATCCTTTGAATTTAATTAATCATATATAGGTTTTATGCATCTATTTTTACATAAAATAAATTAAAATATTATTACTAATTATTTAAATAAAAATTCGGTTTTCAACAATAACACAATGTTATTCACTATGTATCAAAAATTCAATTTTTTCAGAAAAATACAAGAACTTTACCCAAATCTAATTTTGATATTCAGAATTCCAAAATGAAGTTCATTTTGATAAATTAATTTTTTAAATTTTCAAAATATAGGTATTACAATTCATAAAGCCATGTTTGATTGGTTATGCTTTGTTGAATCTCCACGTCGCATACAATACAAGCTACTTCATTATTCAAAGGAAAACATACCATGGATTCATGGAGTGTTACATTCATTATATTTTTTTATTTGATTTATCCCATTTAACACCATTTTTTCATTTTCAATGTTTCATTAGACACTTTTTTTGTGATTTAGTGAAGGGTGGGTGAATATCTACATAATGCAATTATGATAATCATATATATCACACCATTCTCTATAATTATAATTCTGTGATATCATTAATGGAAAAAATATTAGGGATAACTCCTAATCATGAGTTGGATAATTTTTCATATGATGTTTTATTTTTGAGGGATAACGTATTAAAATATCATTAAACCTGATAATGAATAGAAACCCCTTCTTTGATGCATTAATATATAGTAAAAACCCTTTTCTATTATAGGGTAATGTGAAAATATAACATAAATCTTTTTGTGCGTAGAAATATTTCCCCCATTTATCATAAAAATTTTACTTGTATACTAGAAGAGGTAATATGACGCCCCGACCCTAGTAGCCCGGTGTCGGTGCTTCGGTTATGGTGTGCAATTTATTTCGCACCAAATGAAACAAATAAGTCGCACATCATAACCCATCAGGAGGAACTTTCTGGTTTAGATCCTGGATAATCAGAGACAACAACTTTTCTTCTTTACTTTCTGAGCTAGGAACAAACATCCAAGTCTAGGAAAGGCTCTGTCAACCTGTAAAAATTTAACATAAAACATAGGGTGAGCATTGAAATACTCAGTAAGGGGTTTTTGAAAATACTTAAATACAGCTTTTGAAAACAACGTTGAAAAAGAATACTTTTCCATACTTAGAAAGTTTTAAAAGAAAAAAAACTTCAAGACTAAACAAAGGTTGATATATCAGAGTTAAATTACTTCATATGTATGCACTAAAACACTTAGCGGTAACTCACTTAGCAAACAAGATAAGCATAATAATAAAAACGCATGGGTTGCATGAAGTAAAGTGTCCATAAACAAGAATGGTGTGCATGAACAACAAGGGGTAAACATTATCAGATTCGTGCACAAGCGCATTATCTAAAAAAACACATCATGACATGATAAATGTAATGCAACATTTGTAATGAAAATCCTGGGAAGAAACTGGACATGCATCAACATTTCCATATCATATGTCTTGTATATTTTCTATAAATCTGATACTCATAGGTAAGGTTCTATAACCAAGGTTATTCCTCTAATCGGAATAATCACTAGGTTGGTCATAATCAAAGAAATGTATGCTGAAGGACTCATGATATCTGTGTCAAGGCCTTGTGCCATGACCTAAGGGTAAAAACCCAATCTGACTGTCTCGAGAACTATCGATGCATCGAGGAGCTTACTTTTACCGGTCTCCAACCCGGAGGGCTTACTTTAACCAGTCCCCAACCTGGAGGGTTTTCTTCTTACCGGACCCCATTCCGGGTAGTCCCATACATTTCTCACATGTTGATAAGGTCAAATATTCAAGGTGTCCCATACCACTTTGAATATTAAATTTTCATTTCATATTACCCAAGGTGTCCCATACCACTTTGGGTAATTAGTTCTTAGTTCCTCTTCACGTTGAGTCATATGCATGAATAATATTAATAAGGTAACAATTACATAACTGGTTTACAAATACATGATATGACAAATAAACATGGAAATATGGAATAAAAGAAGAAATGGCTAAGCAAGCATACTATGTGTGTAGAACAATTATTTAAGCACATAAAATGATGAATGTGAGAGACTTGCTCCCAAGGGTTATTGAATGATGAGTTTCTAAAATTCCAGTGCATAGAAAAGAACTACTTGGCATTAACTATTGTACTTCGCAGGTCACAGTACTTGCAACAAATCTCCATCACTAATAATTCCTACGGCATGCTTGGTATAAAAATAATAAACACTTGCAATCTTTAAAATTCTGACACTTGGAAATAAACCACTTTAAAAATAATACCTGTCATTAATTATTAATCTTCACTGGTCATAGAATTTGCTGTTACACTCTGCTCGCTAAAAATCATTGCTGCGAGTTAGGTATAAAAATAATAGAAGATTTCAACATATTAACATAACCCTTAAACCTCTATCCTTTTAAAATGAGATTAAAACAGGCATAAGCATATCCTTGAAAAAAAACACACATGTCAGTTCAAGGGCGACATTAAACAAGTTCATTGGTGTATACTTAGACCCAAAAATATAAAACATCATAGGCAAGCGCTAAAATCCTACATGCATAGAAATATTAAGAACCATTTCTTGAAAACTAGGGTTTTCAGATATTAATCGTAAAAACACACACATAGATAAGGATATATATATATTTAGAAATTATATATATAGGATTCCTCAGAAATTGAACATGGTACACTTAGAATCTTAATACCACTAACTACTAGTTAGTTTGAAATTCAAAACCTCATGGGGGTTTAAATGTTCATGTAACTATAAATACAATATATATAAAAACTTTGTTTTTAACTATAACATAAATGTACTTAAACCAAAGTCCAAGTTCACATAAAAAAATATCTTTCAAAGATAAGTGTTCATTTCATAAAAATCAAAACCAATTTCCATTCCAATACATAACCTTATATAAATATATAGTTATATGTATATGCAGCTTTCTTAAAATCATATATGCTAGAATTTGACTTAGAAATACCCTTTCAAAAGTATAATTCTTAGTGAAAAGATATTGAATAGTCTTCAGTACCCTAAAGATAATTGGGTTTGAGCTATGTATATACATATGTATATATTTATATATATATATTCAAAACCATAAAAACACTATACACTTGTGTTTTAGGTTTGTAAAAATAGGATCATTAAAACAAACTTAAAAGTTTTATCCCTTTTATATCATGAAGGAAACACCCCTTGAAAATTGTTCAAAACCTAAGAGTATGTGTTGTATATACATATATATATATTGTATATATTGTGGGTATAATAGTATAGGTTTCCATAAAACATGAAAACACCCTTAGAGTAGAGTGCTATTCTTAAACCGTGGGGTTTGCATGTTTAATATGTGCGTATAACAATAATTTGGTTATGTATATACTTATATATACATATATATATACCGAGTATATATAGTGTTTTACCTCAAACCGAAAAAAACACCAACACACCCTTACCGCTCAAGGGAGGAGCTCGCCGGAGGGAGGCTTGCTGGGTGGCCGGTGAACCAGGAGGAGCTTTGGTGGCTGCTGGTGAGGCGACGGCGAGGCGGCGGCGAGGCTGGTGTCGCGGTCGCGTGGGTTGGCTCCGGAGGTCCTGCTTTCAATGGGGTTTCTCAGTTCTTAAAGGGAGAAGATCCGGGAGAGGTTAGGCCGAGCCTACGGAGTTGGGTGCGCGAGGTCAACGTGAGCAGTGGAGGGGAGGCATCTCGGGAAAACCAACAGCTGGTTCGCAGGACCCTGGCACGAGGTTGAAGAAGACGCGGAGGAAAAAAAACGGACGAGATTCGGCCTTGGCAT
This sequence comes from Viscum album, assembly GCA_963277665.1. NCBI lineage: Eukaryota > Viridiplantae > Streptophyta > Magnoliopsida > Santalales > Viscaceae > Viscum > Viscum album. The sequence goes on from OY728140.1 coordinate 1,066,217,015, forward strand.
GATCGGACGGCTGCGGTGCATTGAACGTTTTTAAAACACATCAACGGTAGGGATCATCCAGGGCGGGATCGGACGGAGGAAGGTGCGTGGGGCTATTGCGCGGCCAGCCATATTCTCCGGGTAGGAACAGTGCGAAGAGAAGAAAAAAAAAACAGTTTATTAAACGTTAAAATTAGACATTAAACTACTTCAATTTTTTTTTAATATATATTCATATATAACCAGAACATTATAATTTTATTTTGTATAAAACTTAATAAGTACCTTTAACTCATAATTTTCAAATCCAAAATCTTATTTTAGTTTAAGGAAACAAATGATACTATTTTATATAACAATTATTCTCTTTAAAAAAATATATTTTTAATACAATACTTTTATAACTACTAGGATCTTATAACCATCAAAATATAATTTATAACATACTTCACTTGTTGATTTATAAAATTATGTTAAAAAGACCCATAGTTTTTATCAAATTTAAAACACATAGTTTTTTAGACCCAAAAAGATACATTTTTTTTCAATTATTGCCGATACCTCATTCGACACATTTTAAAATACCACGTTTTCCACCATATCTGGATCAAAATAGATTCATTTGCAAGAATAATATTTTATTATAATACTTGAAGATATAATTCTAATATTTTGTACTTATTAAAATATTGAAATACCATGATATTATAAAAGCAATATAAAGACAAAAAAAATTTATAAAATGGTGCACTTTATCTATTGGAACCCAACGGTCCAAAAAAACGGTCATATTCCTTTTAGAGGTCCATTATAAAAGCAAGGGGTAGGATGTTTTATATTTTCAAAACACCGGACCCTTGGCGGATGGCTCTTCTCATACCTCTGGTGCTGAGTGCGTGCGCAGTGATTCTGGCGGTTATACTTTTCACACTGTTGGATCCTGAAGACGACGACTATCCGATTACCCGTGTTGTGGTTCTTTGTAGTCTTGTTGTGGCCGTGTTTGGTCTTGTGCAGGGTACTTTCAATTAGATGGGTCTTGTTGTAATGTATCTTTTAAATATATAACAGTTTATCGTATTCTTCATGTTTGATTTCTACTCGAATTCTTTATCAGCACACAAACCATAAAATAAAATAAAACAAGGGACATCATTGAAAAGCACAACATTGTTTACATGAACCAGTTTATAAAACCTGGGGCGTTACATTATCCCCCTCTTAAAAGAATTGAGTCCCCGCAATTCGATCGGCGTACAAACACTGACTTACTCACACAGCTTCTCTGTCACCCACGGTGATGTCCCTCTACCTCCAAGGCCCATGGAAGAAGTTACTATTCAACTCAATCCCCAGGGCTGAACAGAGCTTGTGGGTCTCCTCTTCCCAAATACATTTTTGGCAAAGTGGATCGTGGTTGAAGCCAAGCTCCCGCTTGATGCAGGTGGTTTTCTAGAGATGTGAACGAGTGACATCAAGCTTCGCGACATCCTATTGGATTTGGTTCCTAAAGATCTCTCGAACCATTTCATAATTGAAGGATTCTAGGAAAGATCCAAAATCACAAAGCTCCCCAAGCATGTTGAAGCACAAGATTTGGTACATAAAGACTGCGTGGAAGTCCAACTGCTTTGCAGCTTCTCCAAATGCCGGGAAGGCCAACCATTTATTGTTCAAGGTAAAACACAGGAAGAGTCCCTCATAGTACTTTCCTTTCTTTTTATAATTCTCAAACAGCGCACTAGCCATTAGGTTATACACAACTTCTAACCCTCGGAAGATTCGAAGGACATTCGAGCTTTTCGATATTTCATAGAGGGTTTTGTACGTGAGTCGTAAGTTAACAAAAGGTTGGTAACATGTTGAGCAGGATTTTGCTACAATAGTCTCTATGATTTCTGTAGGGAGGGTCAAGAGTCTAGGCGTGGTTCGCTGTCTTTCCATCTGAAAAGTTTAAGAACAAACCCTACTTAGTAAAACATTATTAATGTTTTTGTGTTGTCCTAATTTTCAAAGGTTGCCTAAACCATTCCTCTGATACCAACTATGACGCCCCGACCCCAGTAGCCCGGTGCCGGTGCTTCGGTTATGGTGTGCAATTTATTTCGCACCAAATGAAACAAATAATTCGCACATCATAACCCATCAGGAGGAACTTTCTGGTTTAGATCCTGGAGAATCAGAGACAACAGCTTTGCTTCTTTACTTTCTGAGCTAGGAACAAACATCCAAGTCTAGGAAAGGCTCTGTAAACCTGTAAAAATTTAACATAAAACATAGGGTGAGCATTGAAATACTCAGTAAGGGGTTTTTGAAAATACTTAAATACAGCTTTTGAAAACTACTTTGAAAAAGAATACTTTTCCATACTTAGAAAGTTTTAAAAGAAAAAAAACTTCAAGACTAAACAAAGGTTGATATATCATAGTTAAAGTACTTCATATGTATGCACTAAAACACTTAGCAGTAACTCACTTAGAAAACAAGATAAGAATAATAATAAAAAGGCATGGGTTGCATGAAGTAAAGTGTCCATAAACAAGAAAGGTGTGCATGGACAACAAGGGGTAAACATTATCAGAGTCGCGCACAAGCGCATTATCTAAAAAAACACATCATGACATGATAAATGTAATGCAACATTTGTAATGAAAATCCTGGGAAGAAAATGGACATGCATCAACATTTCCATATCATATGTCTTGTATATTTTCATTAAATCTGATACTCATAGGTAAGGTTCTATAACCAAGGTTATTCCTCTAATCGGAATAATCACTAGGTTTGTCATAATCAAAGAAATGTATGTTGAAGGACTCATGATCTCTGTGTCAAGGCCTTGTGCCATGACTTAAGGGTAAAAACCCAATCTGACTGTCTCAATAACTATCGATGGATCGAGGAGCTTACTTTTACCGGTCTCCAACCCGGAGGGCTTACTTTAACCAGTCCCCAACCTGGAGGGTTTTCTTCTTACCGGACCCCATTCCGGGTAGTCCCATACATTTCTCACATGTTGATAAGGTCAAATATTCAAGGTGTCCCATACCACTTTGAATATTAAATTTTCATTTCATATTACCCAAGGTGTCCCATACCACTTTGGGTAATTAGTTCTTAGTTCCTCTTCACGTTGAGTCATATGCATGAATAATATTAATAAGGTAACAATTACATAACTGGTTTACAAATACAAGATATGACAGATAAACATGGAAATATGGAATAAAAGAAGGCATGGCTAAGCAAGCATACTATGTGTGTAGAACAATTATTTAAGCACATAAAATGATGAATGTGAGAGACTTGCTCCCAAGGGTTATTGAATGATGAGTTTCTAAAATTCCAATGCATGGAAAAGAACTACTTGGCATTAACTATTGTACTTCATATGTCACAGTACTTGCAACAAATCTCCATCTACTAATAATTCCTACGGCATGCTTGGTATAAAAATAATAAACACTTGCAATCTTTAAAATTCCGACACGTGGAAATAAACCACTTTAAAAATAATACCTGTCATTAATTATTAATCTTCACTGGTCATAGAATTTGTTGTTACACTCTGCTCGCTAAAAATCATTGCAGCGAGTTCGGTATAAAAATAATAGAAGATTTCAACATATTAACATAACCCTTAAACCTCTATCCTTTTAAAATGAGATTAAAACAGGCATAAGCATATCCTTGAAAAAAAACACACATGTCAGTTCAAGGGCGACATTAAACAAGTTCATTGGTGTATACTTAGACCCAAAAATATAAAACAGCATAGGCAAGCGCTAAAATCCTACATGCATAGAAATATTAAGAACCATTTCTTGAAACTATGGTTTTCATATATTAATCGTAAAAACACACACATAGATAAGGATATATATATATATTCACAAATTATATATATAGGTTTCCTCAGAAATTGAACATGGTACACTTAGAATCTTAATACCACTAACTACTGGTTAGTTTGAAATTCAAAACCTCATGGGGGTTTAAATGTTCATGTAACTATAAATACAATATATATAAAAACTTTGTTTTTAACTATAACATAAATGTACTTAAACCAAAGTCCAAGTTCGCATAAAAAATATCTTTCAAAGATAAGTGTTCATTTCATAAAAATCAAAACCAATTCCATTCCAATACATAACCTTATATAAATATATAGTTATATGTATATGCATCTTTCATAAAATCATATATGCTAGAATTTGACTTAGAAATACCCTTTCAAAAGTATAATTCTTAGTGAAAAGATATTGAATAGTCTTCGGTACCCTAAAGATAATTGGGTTTGAGCTATGTATATACATATGTATATATTTATATATATATATATTCAAAACCATAAAAACACTATACACTTGAGTTTTAGGTTTGTAAAAATAGGATCATTAAAACAAACTTAAAAGTGTTATCCCTTTTATATCATGAAGGAAACACCCCTTGAAAATTGTTCAAAACCGAAGAGTATGTGTTGTATATACATATATATATATATTGTATATATTGTGGGTATAATAGTATAGGTTTCCATAAAACATGAAAACACCCTTAGAGTAGAGTGCTATTCTTAAACCGTGGGGTTTTCATGTTTAATATGTGCGTATAACAATAATTTGGTTATGTATATACTTATATATACATATATATATACCGAGTATATATAGTGGTTTACCTCAAACCGAAAAAAACACCAACACACCCTTACCGCTCAAGGGAGGAGCTCGCCGGAGGGAGGCTTGCTGGGTGGCCGGTGAACCAGGAGGAGCTTTGGTGGCTGGTGGCGAGGCGACGGCGAGGCGGCAGCGAGGCTGGTGTCGCGGTGGCGTGGGTTGGCTCCGGAGGTCCTGCTTTCACTTGGGTTTCTCAGTTCTTAAAGGGAGAAGATCCAGGAGAGGTTAGGCCGAGCCTACGGAGTTGGGTGCGCGAGGTCAACGTGAGCAGTGGAGGGGAGGCGTCTCGGGAAAACCAACAGCTGGTTCGCGGGACCCTGGCGCGAGGTTGAAGAAGACGCGGAGGAAAAAAAACGGACGAGATTCGGCCTTGGCATGATCGGACGGCTGCGGTGCATTGAACGTTTTTAAAACACATCAACGGTAGGGATCGTCCAGGGCGGGATCGGACGGAGGAAGGTGCGTGGGGCTATTGCGCGGCCAGCCATATTCTCCGGGTAGGAACAGTGCGAAGAGAAGAAAAAAAAACAGTTTATTAAACGTTAAAATTAGACATTAAACTACTTCAATTTTTTTTTAATATATATACATATATAACCAGAACATTATAATTTGATTTTGTATAAAACTTAATAAGTACCTTTAACTCATAATTTTCAAATCCAAAATCTTATTTTAGTTTAAGGAAACAAATGATACTATTTGATATAACAATTATTCACTTTAAAAAAATATATATATATTTTTAATACAATACTTTTATAACTACTAGGATCTTATAACCATCAAAATACAATTTATAACATACTTCACTTGTTGATTTATAAAATTATGTTTAAAAGACCCATAGTTTTTCTCAAATTTAAAACACATAGTTTTTGAGACCCGAAAAGATACATTTTTTTCAATTATTGCCGATACCTCGTTCGACACATTTTAAAATACCACGTTTTCCACCATATCTGGATCAAAATAGATTCATTTGCAAGAATAATATTTTATTTTAATACTTGAAGATATAATTCTAATATTTTGTACTTATTAAAATATTGAAATACCATGATATTATAAAAGCATTATAAAGACAAAAAAAATTTATAAAATGGTGCACTTTATCCATTGGAACCCAACGGTCCAAAAAAACGGTCATATTCCTTTTAGAGGTCCATTATAAAAGCAAGGGGTAGGATGTTTTATATTTTCAAAACACCAGACCCTTGGAGGATGGATCTTCTCATACCTCTGGTGCTGAGTGCGTGCGCGGTGATTCTGGCGGTTATACTTTTCACACTGTTGGATCCTGAAGACGACGACTATCTGATTGCCCGTGTTGTGGTTCTTTGTAGTCTTGTTGTGGCCGTGTTAGGTCTTGTCCAGGGTACTTTCAATTAGATGGGTCTTGTTGTAATGTATCTTTTAAATATATAACAGTTTATCGTATTCTTCATGTTTGATTTCTTCTCAAATTCTTTATCAGCACACAAACCATAAAATAAAATAAAACAAGGGACATCATTGAAAAGCACAACATTGTTTACTTGAACCAGTTTATAAAACCTGGGGCGTTACAGGTAACATCATGTGTGGATTGTAAATCTTTGAGAAATGATCCATAATATTTTGAAAACATTCATACAAATACAATAAAACTATGGATGGAAATAACTATGGTCGGTCTAGGATGACATTAAATATCCCTGTCCTTTGTTATATTGACCTATAAACCCTAATTTTAGATTATATGACCCAAACATGAATCCTTCTATAACTAAATTTATTCCTTCTAAAATTTTCATATAGATTATCCTTCCAAAAGGGTATTTCTATAATACTAAATTAACCTTCATGATTTTATTCACTCTATGAATATATTATAATATCATATATTAATAATACCCATAATTGATCATTGTAATCTCTAATGACTATATTCATTAAATACATGGCATTATTTTTTAAATACATGATGATATTGGGGGTATTCTTAAGACTAAATGGAAACAATATTTACTCATAGTGTCCTTATATTGGCTGAAAATCCATATTCATATATCCCCATTATTGACCATTAAATGATGTTTTTTAAAAAAAAATTCAATCCCAGAAAGGTATTTATCTCCCCATGCTTGGCAGTCATCAATACGTGGGAAAGCATACGTGATCTTGATTTTTGTCATGTTCATTTACCAATAATCATTGTACAATTTCATCAATCTATCATTCTACTTATGAAAAATAGTAGGTGTATCCTAATGATACAAACATGTAAATTGAAATCCCAAATCAATATTCACCAGGAGTATCTTCTTATATTCATACAACTAAAATTTGGCACTCTAAATGGAGTTTCTGAAATAGGCTTGGTATTTGGTATGAGTTTTTTCGGGAACTAAACATCATTATTCTGTGGAAGACTCTAAATCTATTTCGAATGGACTTTACAAACACCCATATTATAGGCTTATCATTTATACTATGTTTATCCCCATCCTTCAAAAATAGAAATATTTTTTTTTGATAACAATCATGAACCATATAGTTTTTTTGATTCCAATTATAAGATCAAATTTTTTAGCCACTAATAGATGATAACTTTTTGGATTTAAATATCAAATTGGACATCCCTTCCTCTGAAATTGATTGAGGATTTATTTAGGGAACAAAAATTAATTTCAAATATAACATAAAATACATTAAGATAGTAAATAATAATTTTTTAATGATCAACATTCCAATAAAACTCATAGAGATAAGTATTATATACATGGGATATAATCATCGTACCAGTAGGGTTTTTCTGAAGTTAATCAAATCTATTCATTTTGGAGAAATTTTGATACCCTTTGAATTTTTTTCATATCTAATAAAATGGGTAAACCCATAGGAAAATAATACATTAGTTTTTATTTAGTGAATAGTATGTGTAATTTTCACTATCTCATTAGTATACCACTCATTAGAATTAGTGATTGAATAATAATTCCCTTCATCTCTAAGCATAAGTAGTTGTAAACATAGATTATCAACATTATCCTTTGGATTTGAGAACATGTTTTCATAATTCTCGTACTCCATTCACATGAAAAAACGGAGTATTTGCGGTGAATTCAATAGATATTTGTCTCTATTTAACTCATAATATATCTTCTTCCCATCACATTAAAATTATACTTATTAATAAAAATACTATCCAAAAACATAACATTCACAAGTCCCCTTAAGACAATTTCCTCTATAAATCCTTCCATATATCATGAATGATGGAATTATCATCACATCCTCTCTACTGTTTTTTATAGTTTCATTTGATTCCAATAATTTTTTTCTTATCAAGCCCATGATATTTATGAGTAAATAAATCACTATTTTTAGGTTGATAGCACGTCAAACTATTTTTTCATTTCTATTGGAGTCAAGTAAGGCTTACATTCATCAAATACATAGACGTAATCCAATAATGAATTTATAAACCTTACATTCATCTTGGATGATAATACCGTAAGTTTACCTCACTTTTCTTGTATAAACAAATATATTCATCATCCTTCAATATATCCCAATGTTTTATATATTAACTTTCATATGACGAACATTACAGATGTAATTATTAAAATGTTAATATAAAACCTCATCCCAAATTTTGGATATATTTTATGACTCTTACCACATATTATTGATTATATTTCAACATTTATTAGCTTACCATTCCCAATGATAAACATCCAAAATGACTTCTTCATTCTCTAAATACTAGAGGATGGAAAGTATATTTTTAGTATTATATATCCATTCCCCATTAACCTGTTTATTAATGGAACAAATAAACAATTGTAGATATTTATTCATAAAGGACTCAATGGAACATTGTTTCTTCCTTTTCTAATTTTTTAGTTCAACATGATTTATATATTGAGAAATTATGTGAGAATAACAATAATTTTTTCATTCTATCTCATATAAAATTTTATTTTTGATAATTACAACCATTTAATTTTCTATCACATTCAGAATTAATAAGTTTCTTTAGGGTTCTACACATTTTTTAACCCTCAATGAATAGTGTAAAAAATATCAATAATAGTGGGAAATGAAATAATCATGAAACATAAATTATTAAATTACTAAATCAAGAATCTTTTTTTCCAGTCTATGAAATATTTTGTTAACTTAGATAATTCATGGTACTCATATATTTCAATCCATCTTGATTATTTATAATTTTATTTTGTATTTATAATGCATATCCCCTACAAGTGTCAAATAAGTTGTGAATCATGTCTTATTGCCATGAACTAGGTGATGATTGATTAAAATAACAATGCACATATTCTGGGGTTATTATCTATGGGTAAAATTGGGCCATAGTCAAATAAACATGTAGAAATCCAATAATAGAATTAATTTATTGGGGAATAATCATTCATTCCATTACCAAAATTCAATGTTATTTTACTATTAATATACATAACATTAGACTTATCCCAATGGTTATAACTAAATATTTATCATCTTAGTTCCAATAGATCACTATACTAGTCCTATGAAAATAACTATAGTAGTATGGATTTATTACCATTGTGGAATAATTGATATTTATTAAAGTGTCATGTGGGTGGATACAACTCATATGTTTCACTCATGCCACTATCCCATGTCAAATCCATTTTCTCGTTAAGCCCTTGGGTGTGGATCCATGGAATTCCCATTGCACCCACATAAGAGTTCCCTAAGATTGGATTCCTTATTTTACTCTGATACCTACAATAGTGAGCTTAGATTTTCAAATATAGATATTACATCACAAAAGATTAATATTCAATTAACTTTAAAAAATGGAAGGGAACCATAATGATTATTGTCATTAGAAACATGGACTAATAAAAAAATAGTCAATAAGTGATCTATACAATCTCCAACTATGTTCATAATAACAAGAAATAATCATAAAAATCATTCATAATACCATTATTTAAAACTATGGGAAATAAAAAATTAGCAGGGGTGAACATTGAATGTTAGTATGGGTAAACAAGGGAGATATCAATTATCATTAAAGAAAAGCATGAGAATAATGGTATAAAAACACGCTAATTTAATTTGAAATTCATACACTATATAAAGAAGATCACAATCTAATGTCATTATAAAAATCATGGAATTTCATAATAAAAAAATAATAAAGGAATCAAATATTGTAATACATGAGATGATATTGTTTTAATAAGACATTGATTTCTAAAATACACATAAAAATATAATATAAATTTTTTTTAATCAATTATCATTACAAAAATACTCAAAGTAAATTTGTTTTACTCCCAAAACAATCATAGTATTAATGGTTCAGTCCCAATACTATCCTAGTTGATAATGTCCCATACTTAACATGGCTCAGTCACAATTCATGTCATATTTATCTCCAAAGATATCAATCATTACCAAATGAGTATGAGGAACATATACGTCCCAGCCAAGAAATAATGAAAAACAAATGCATTTGTTACATAAAATTATAAAACATTCTTCATATCATAATCCACAAAAATAAATTTATTTCATAATAATTTCATTATATAATATCCATTGAAAATGAATCATTTTTCACAATTATTTCATTATTCCATCATATTGCAACATAAAGAAATGTAAAAATATTCATATGAATATTTTAATCAAAAAAATAAATCATAAATATTAAAAATAATGATGTTAGTATTATATTATACCCCTACGAAAGATTATATAACAAAAATGTATTTTATAATAGATGGAAAATTATTTTGAAACATCACATGGAACATTTCATGAGAAAAATAATCATCTTCACATAAAAATCATATATTTAAAATTATAGAAATTATAAAAATTAAAAAAATATTCCAAAACACCATAAGAAACATGTAAATGGATATTAAAATCAATCACAAGTCATGATGGATGAAAATATTTTTTAGGAATTACATGATAAGACAAATATTACATTCACATTTTTTGTTAAATACTCAAAAGTACCTCATTAAAAAAATGACAAGATGATTCCATTAACAACATTTTGTAAAATAAAAAAATAGTAAAAATTATTAATAATTTATGAATATTGAAAACGTTCATTAAAATATTTTCAAAAACATGGACATGGAATTGTAATGATTTTCGACTGAACACATAAATAAAGTCAGGTTTTCATAAGAAAACAAACATTCAATAATGAGAATAGAAATAATGAAAAATAATTGGAAAATATATTTTTTCCATAAATTTCTATAGGGGAATAAAATACCTGAGTTTATATTGATATAGATAATAATATTTCCTCATCATAAATTTAAACACAAAATGTCTTAAAAAATAATATTAAATTAATGTAAACCCCTTACACATTGGGTAACTTTTGAATCAGATGCCCCTTTGGATAAATGAACTTATATAGATATTCATATAACATTATTATTATACCTATGATCATAAATTTTATTCATGGTAATTATATAACCAAACAAAATAAAATAGTGGTTAATATGGAATATGGTTCCCAGAACTAAAATAGAGGCTATAAATTCCTTACACATTTGGAAATCTTTTGAATCATAATCCGTAAAAATTAAATTAACAAATATGGGAGATATATTTAAATAATTTTCATGATAATAGTAAAAAAATAGATTCATGACCATTATAAACATCACATAGTGGAAATAAGTTGCCAATATGTGATATGTGTCGATGAAATAAAAGGGAGATGAAAATCCCTTATCACTTTAGTAACATTAAAATCATAATCCACATGAAAGAATAATAATTAATGTAACATTAATTATAAATAGATTTAACAATTTTTTAATATAAAATTTCAATGTATCTGTATATACACGTCATAAAAAATATTTTTAGAGCATTATTTATGTCTCCGTGTAGACAATTTGTGATGAAAATCTCTTACCTTAAGTCGAAAAATTATTCTTAAACTTTAGACACTCCATTAAAATAAATATAGGATTATTTTACATCTATTAAAAAATTATAACACTATATATCATACAATATATTAATTTATTATTACCTTTTATTAATTTTTTGTACTAAATTCATTGTTAACATCATGTTTTGGGTTATAACAACAGTATTTTATCATTTACAATTTTTTTGGTATTTTTAGTAAATTTACATTTATCATGGTTACATATTTACTATTTTTTAAAACATGATATAAATTTCCTATATACTAATTATATTTTCATTTTGATTAATACATAAAATTTAGAGATATAAGTTAATTACACCATTCATGGACAAAGTAGGTCATACATATGCACGAACATTATTTCCATTTTCTTGATGGTTAAAAAAAAGAAACATAAATAATAATAAATATTTTTTTTCAAATAAATTTAATTTCAAAATATAATTTATATTCACTTAATCAATCTTCATTACCATTAGTTTAAAAATAAAATTAATAATATATCACATTGGTTCATTGAGGTGATAGTACCCAGATATGCACAATGAACAATATCATTTCCTATAAGGTTAGATGTTATAACAGTATATGTGATATTACAATTAAATAATTATAATTATATAATAAATAATAAATAAATAGTTCAAATATATAATTATATTCATATATGGGATGTAGTGATTGAAAACAAAAAAACACCGGATCATGGGTTGGTAGATCACCTTACACACGATTAACAGTTTTGTTTTTTATTTGATGGATGATGAGATAGATATAAGATATGATACTAGAATAATAAAGTTTATTTATATATTATATTCTATATATATTCTATATGAATTATTGAATAATATATTACGGATGTTTAAGATGAAATAAATTGATAATACATCAACAATTATCATCATACATTTTTTATCGACGTTTTGAATACCAAATGAGATTCTGAATGGATCTATCCTTATCTTCCATTTCAACAGTTAGTTTTATTTCTAATATATTTACTTATACAAAATCATGACAAAAATAGGGTTTTTTACACTTTTTCATATAAGGATTCATAACAAAACATACAAATTCTCAAGTGAAATCAATTTTTTATAAAAAAAACACAACTAGACATACGTGTTGATCCCAAACACCATTGTAATAAATTGTACACTATCCAACATATCCTCTATAGTTTCAATTATTCTTGTAAGGATAACCATATATTCTAGGATGATACATAGTGTTAAAACATAACCCCAAAACTTGGGCATGTGGAAGACATTTAAAAAATAGTGAGGTAAACCTCAAATCCTGATCAGATATAATAGAATGTGGAAATACATGAAACATCATATCAAAATTTATGTATATAATGGAAATCTAGTCGAGAATTAATTCATTCTTGATAGTGATAAACTATAATAAAATTTTAAGGCAATGGATTATGACCCATATATCATTTTCCCTGTAGACTTCTGGTGGAGTCCAATAACAAAATATACGGTTATTTTTTCACATTTTCATCATGTTATGGGTAATGATTGTAAAATACCCTTATACATTATTATTTTAGCATGATAATTCTTATATACCAAGTAGTGATATAAAAACTATTAAATATATATCATCATTCCATTGAATCAAAAAAAAGTTATACAACATTGTACATTCATGACAAATAGCGAATGGTGAAATGTAATCATCCCCTAACAATTCTTTCTTCAAATATTGTATTGATGGAACACATACATGGTTCATGAACCTTATAATTCCATCATAATTATTGTTAGACTAAGAAGAAAATAAAAAATTGTTTTAAATACTAAAATAATTGTTATGTCACTCTATAAACATCAAATCAACTGATGGTTGAACACACATTTTAGAAATATAATTGTGGGTGGAAAAATATGTACCCCAAGGATTCCCTGATAAGAGGAAATTATCTTCAAAAAACTACCTTGTGAAGCCAATAGCAGTACCCTGAGGCCCTACAGCCGGTGTGAAGCCTCTGTGTTTGCAAATCTTCCTTGGAGTAATAATGGCTGGAGACTCTGCAATCCAACTTACATTTGCGAAGCTGGTGCACATCAAAGAGGCATAAGGCTCTGTGATCCAAAAAAATATTTGCAAAGATATCATAGAGAAAATAGTTCAGAGGCTCCATGGTTACAAAAAAGAACCATGTGGCATCACATCGAGCAATCCCAACATCATGCCACATCTTTCCTATAAATACCTGGCTTCCCTTTATATCAAAGGATATATCAGGAAACCGTTCACCATCACAACTCTCAAGTCACAAAGGATCTGTTCTCTATGAAAAATTAGAAATTCAAGGTAATTTAGCATTGGGATGTGACCCTCCCTTGGATTAAACATTACCCATCTTCATGTAGTGATTACCTTCACAAAGCCCACGGGCCATCACAAAAAGGAGATCCCTAAGGTGACTCGGGTATTCAAAAATCACTAATGCATTGTGAAGAACCTTCCATGAAAATGTGAACCACATGCTAAGTTAGGGTCACTGTTCTTTTGGAGGTACAATGCCTTAAAGTGCTATGATTTGCAAGGTACCATTACATCCTAAATCCATACTCCATGAAAGCCTTTCTCCTTCAAGAAGCACCCTCCCTGAGAAACTACCCCTTATGCTTAGGCTAGGATACCACATGTCACAACGAATTCCCCTTCACAAATCCCCTCCACAATTTGGAGCACACGATATTCATGAGGTCTCTTCTTATAAACCCAATTACTCTGCAATCCCTTTTCATGTATCTCCCACCACGTCTATTCAATGTTATTTCAATGTCCATTGGGAGGTGATTTATGTTGGATTGATTAGCCTTATTCTTCTCCATGTAGGCACGCAAATGGCTATTAATTCCTCACAGAGCCACGTTAATGTGGGCCTCTGAATGGATCACTGCATGAAACACCCTTACCATGACATTTCTGATGCCTTCTCATCCCCAAGGGTGGGTAGGTATCAATTATGTAATTACTAGGGGTTCTGAGTGAACTGGCCTTGTCCGAGATATAAGACGTTAAACTGCCAGGTACCATCGTCCTCAGCACATGACGTTAAAATGTGATGTCACCCTATGCATCACACGTAGGGTTACCCACCTCAAACATTCACCACACCCACTCATCCCCACAAGATTGAGATATTTCCCACATGGAATGGGATCATATTTGACAAAGCAGTGTCTGCCAACATGGAAGGGAACCCATCTTTGTGTAAGCTATTATCCGTTCATGCAGGATACAACACCCCTGATACTCCTATATTATTCTGTGCCAAATATTAGAGGGGAGATGGGGTACTGGGATCTTCGTTATCATGTCCCTCTCTCTCTGGGCTTTGTTTCCAACATGCCTCTGTCATTGAGTATGTCCCAATATACATCTCACTTGAATGATAACCATGCGTAAGATCTTGTTTCATCATTGTTTCACTATCCATGTGTATGCCCTATTCCAATTCCCATAGATTCCCCTTTTAAAATGTGATCATCATGTCTTTGCTTCCTCTTGTTTCTCTCACCGAGAATGACTCACATGGGATTATAGTAAGCACCGACCATGAAATACTCTTTGGTCCACAATAGCACATAAGTCCCAAAACATTCCAAACTACGAGTACTTTGATCCTTGACAAGGCTTGTTATGTGAGAAGCATCCCTGAAGTTCAATCCTGACATCTATTTATCCTGAGACCTTCATGTCGGTTCACCTTCATCTCGCATGATGTTAATCTAAATCCACCAACCCTGACAATGTGGACTTCAAAACATTTATCCTAGGAAGAGTATGTAGGATGCCTCATCGAGGTCCAATCCCAACACTCATGGGTCCTAAACACTTCATGTTGGTGCCCCCTCATACCACATGATGTTAAACTATATTCCCCTATTTCTTTCTGCATTATGTGAAACATTTCCCATTCAAACTATATGGGTTTTGATCCATGTCTCCTTAGAATGGTATGTAGGAAGCCACCTAGAGGTTCAACACCATCTAGCGGTAATCCATTGTGACCCCATCCAGTGGTAATTTGTTGCACCCCATCCAACATCAAGACATTGTGACACTATCAAGCAGTAAGATATTGTCAACCCCATTTAGTGGAAAGCTGTTGAAGTCCCAAATAGACGGTAAGTCATTGTCTAATGAACTAAGTAGGTTTGATCCCAATCTCCTATACAAGGTATATAGGAAGCCTCCATGAGGTTCAACCCCAAACACTGGAAAAAATTAGTGTCCCCCTATTAGGACACACATCTCTTGTCCGCCCCTCTAGAGTCAAACCCACCTGGGCCACTAATCATGAACAACCCCCAGCATTTCATTGGGTCACTACCCTCTACACACATCCCAATTTCATGAATCATCCTATGTTTTACTCATCCTCTAGATCCCATCCATATGGGTCATCTTCTTAGGTGTCTGGTCGTCCCAACCAATCTACATGGTCTTGGATTCCCTACCACTGGGTTACATAGAAAGTCTATTCAAGAATCAAGGCCCACATCACTATATCTCTTATGATGGTCCTATCACATTCATCATTCCACTATCAGCAATCCATATCTATCCTGGTACATACCCGGGTCACCACATCCTGGTGACATAATGTCACCCACATTCTCACTACTCCTAGTAGTAATCGTGGTACCTAGCCATGTGTTAGCCCTTGTAATAGTGATCCCTCTAGGGGTTTCACCCATATGATCCACTCCCATCAGAGTTTTGATAAGTTTGATCTGTCTCTTCTAGACATTAAAACATGGAAAGATGAGGAAAATATCAGATAAATTCCTATTGAATATATGTCCTTGAACTCTATGCAGGATGCCTTGGGCTTCTGCGCCCCCGAGAATCCATATAATTAGGGGAAGATAACTAGAATCATCAATGTTCCAGCATCTAAACACACCAATGATGTCCAAAATGTCTACTTGCCTAACTAAAGGTTTCTTCCCTGAATGGACCACATAGAATGTCCTAACATATGCAGTTTAATTAACAGGCATCCATGAAGACATGGAACTGGGTAGAGTTTCATGAAAAATGTTTTGAATTTATTAGGGTGACCCGAACTAGGTGACGAGTTTTGAGCTGGAAACCACAGAAGGAGGAACCGGCATCCCATCACCCCATTTTGATCATGGAGAAATCACCCATTCATAAGCGATGGATGCTACCCACCTTCGGAAATAGGGAATGATGGGCCACAATCAGCATGTCCTCCTCTAAATGAGAGACAGCTGCACACCTTAGTGAAAGCATATGAAACAAAAATAATGAACCTTACTTGATCTTATTCTCCCCATTATTGATATTAGTATCATTCATGACATCAGTGGATTAGTGTGACACTAGATCCATGTATATGGCTCCAAGTCCTTCCATGAAAATAGTGGTACTGGTGTGAAATTCACCGAAAAGTGGGGAAGTTGAATGTTGGACATCTCAGTTTTCAAAATTGTCAGTGTGGTTCCTTCTTAATAACCATCAATGATAGAATGGTTCTAGGGCACTGGTCATTGAATTTCATTCATTCAGCAGTAATATTTAAATATTCCTACTTTTCGGGACTGTATTAGTTATGATAGTAAATTGATCACCACCCACCAACCAACGCAGGGGTAGGGGAAACATCAACACTTCAATCATGTGTTTCCCCATTGCTTCTATGATAGATTCCACACCCACAGTAGCTGAGAGCCCATGCCCCATCTCTGTATATGAAATAGATCTAATATGGGTGTTAAATGACTTCGTTCAATGACATGAGTAAGAGGGGATTATCTCATCCTGGGATATGGACTAAGAAGACATAGAGTCTTTTGTGCCTCATCCCCACCATTGCCCCCAAGGGCCATGCAGGGAGCCACTTATCCACACTCCTACGAATAACCGTTTCTAGAGCCTCTCCCTAAAACTCCTAAATGACTCCCTCACATACACCAATGAAGTGAGGTATGTCTGGTCCATCCCAACTGGGATCAAATACAAGGGGCTCCCTATGAGAGTTCCTGCTAGGCAGCGTCAATGCTACCACCTTGCCCCATGGGCTAAAGAGTAGGTAAGCTACCTGCCTACAACACCATCCCCAGTACGGATAACCCGATGCTAGTGTCAAGCACAAAATGAGGAGGAATCCTGCCGAGGGGACTCAAAACCAAAGACAACCATGGACCGTGCCACAAATGACGTATACCATCAGTTCCCTATCTAAACAGGAATGGGACATATAAACACACAATGCAGATCGAGGCCCCAACCACCCCATGGGTAGGTTGGGTCATCTCTCCTTGTCGCTAACAAAGATGGCCCCTGCCACAGACCGACCCATGACATTGATACCTAGTTTGGAGGTCCTCCATATAAAATCACCAATGAGTTTATAGTCCTATACTACTCTTAGGTTCGGTGTGGAGGTCCTACCCCTTCTACCAGCAATAAAAATGAGGGTCCTCCCTACTGTAGTGACTCATAGTACGAAAAACACATTCTCATGCATGACCTTAGTTATGGATCTGTTCCTCATGTCACAGGTCACTGGTGTGAAGAATTTATACGTATGTTCATCCTTCAACATGTGGGTCTTCCCTTTGTCCTCACAGACACAGAAAAAGGTCCTCCTCATCCCAGTAACCTGAGAAATAGAGGTTTTCCTTGCATCATAATCAACCGGCACAAATTTCCTACCCTTGTTCTACTCAACCAGTATGAGGACCCTCCTTGTATTGAAACTATTAGGAGACACCCGCATGGAGGTTCTACCCATTCTCCCACCAGCTTCAGCGGAGGTCCTACCCACTCCAAAACATCATACAGAGACTTCCTCCACATGTCAACAAGTGGATATGAAAGTCCTACCCATGTTCCCTTCAACATCTCTCTGGGTTCTCCTCGGACCCTATCTCACCTAGGTGGATGTCCTCTCCATCCCAGCACCGGTTAGGTGGAAGGTGCCCCCAAAAAAAATCTACCATGTCTTGAAGATCTATCTCAGGGAAAGAGAATGGGTCACTTCTGCCATAAATATAATGTCATGAAGATTTAAACCGAGATTCAACCAGTATGATTCTGAGATTCTATATCAGAATGGAAATCAGAAATGGAACCCTCTCCATGGTCCTATGTGTCAAGGGTCGGGTAGGTACATGGAGCAATATCCTCATCAATCTGGAATGCAAGGTCCACAGTATTTCTGCCTCCCATTGCAGATACATATGGAAGGTTGAATATTTGGAATCTCCCCAGGGCCTGGCCATGAAATTTCCACAATCATCACCAGGAGAACTCTCAACCTCAAAAATAGATCACAGAGAGTTATTATGGGGACTGATGGATAACTCGAAAAATCATGGTCTGCTGTCAGTATTCATAGTCCATATGTTAGAAACAATGGTCTCTATTTCATCTTATCGCGATGTGGTGGTTAGGTCACTAAAATCATAGAAGGATAATTCAAGATTGGGGGCTTGTTAGGTCAATCACTGTATTCCCCACCATCCATCCGACTGTATCAGCGGTCTTCTATAGTACTTATTCCATTTCCAAAGCCGCCTCTAGATGACGAGTGGGGTAACCGTGGGCCAAACCCTACATATGATCTGAGGAGGTTGTGGGACATTCTTGCAACAACCCATTTTCCAAAGATGGTTTTTCCAATCACAACATAGAATTTTAGTGCACCAGAATAGCTCACCATTAATTATGTTATATTCTTTCACGAGACCCTCGGTCCAATGCACATTCATCTTCATCATTGGAAAGTGTCTTTCCCCACGATTCGTGCACACTTTTAAGACATTATTCAACAGTGCCATTTTGTTGATTTGCTATACTCCCTATGGACCAACCCCCTGAGTCAGCAGGTTTCCATATGAACCTCTGACAGAAATGAGTCTAGAGTTTTAAAGTGGTGTCCAAAAAAATCAAGAGGCTCCCCCCTATGTGCAGATCTGTGGTTGGGTGTAGTACATGGCCCTCCATTTCAGTACTACCTGGCACTAGCTTGACTTTCCAAGAGATATCGAGGATATTACTCTAGGAAGAGTCGCGATTAACATGGGCGACCTACTAGGGGATGAGAACAAGCTAGATCTCCTTGGAGAATACCTACCACCTGAGGGAGTCTCGCACATATTGGATCCATTAGGAAGAATAACCTTCCAACAATGGAATTTACTGGGTCTTCCTATACAAACCGATTCAATAATCCTGAGTCAGAATCTCAATATAGGAATACAACACGTTGAAGCTGTCAAACCCTCAGATATGTTTGGAATAGTACAAAAGACATAGGATGATCTCAAAAAAATTTGTTGAATCAGCAGCTCGTAGTGCACAAGAGAATTTTCAATGACCTCCTTGTGGAGCGTGTCATGGTTCCACAACTATATTATGGTGATCCGCTGCCTGAGCAGCAGGGGTAGGCAGAACACCCCCCATAGAATTTCTTTCTGGTGATACTAACAATCCTACCCACACAGACAGGGTAGAGGTTGGAACATAAGGAAAGAGGGTGTGATATCTATCACCAAATCTAGTAGAGTGGTGTGATAATCCCTGGGACCCACATAGGTTCCTTTGCCACATCACAGGTCATCACATCATCCACTCTATCAGCCTTTAGGCCTACTTATCATATTGAATAACCTGTAAATGCAGTGGTGGTTAGGGATCCTCATCATGATAAGAACCCCCACCCGTACAATCCCATGGCGGCACTAATCACCAACCTTGAGGGGTTGGAGACGTGACAGGTGGCAATTCCTCTTGAAGGAAAGTAGTATCTAATGTGGCTGAATGATATTCCAGCACCTCGATGTTTTGGAAAATCCTCATTTTCCCCATTAATTGATTGACGATCTGCTAAAAATTCCGGCTCACTTAATCTCAAGGTGTGGACCCTTGTTGAGAACTCTAGCTGAACAGGAGGCTACCAAACTCCGATGTTTTGTACACACATTGGAAGGACCTACATATGTCTGGTACAACCAGCTAACCATCAGGTCAATCATAATCTTTGAAGAGCAATATAGGGAGTTCCTCTACCATTTCAACTCAACCACCCGAAAGATAAGTATTGCAGACCTCGTCAAGTGAAAATAGATTCCTGACGAACACGTCGTAGACTTCATAACGGGGTGTAAATGACTCACCTAATCCTTGGATATTCCACTGACATAGGAATAGTTGTAACACCCAGACCCCAATAACCCAGAGTTGGTGCATTATTACATAACACTGGCATGATACAAAGAATCATGTCCCAGATGACCGATCAGTTTAGTATCCTACGAAGTGTTAGATACAATCATAAGTTTTATATTACATCATGAAATAAAAATATCAACAAAATTTTGTCCCCATTGACCACACTTATGTAATAAGAATATCCCTACATGTCGACAATAAAATATTTCTTCATATCCTGGGAAAAATAAAATGTATAAAGTGGTGTTCTTAGATGCTCAGTAAGGATTACAATATTGTGGAAACATTCATAAATAAGCATAAACATTTAATGTAATGTATATGAATAAAACAAAAGCCTTTTAAACATAATAAACTACATAATATGGAAAATTGAAAATCAAATAATTCCATTTAATTATTTACATGGATATTCTACTATTCGAATAATCACATGCAATATCAATAGACACTTTCATAATGATGGAATTCATAATGCCAGTCTTCATAACCACATAGTCATGGCCTTGTGCCAAGACTACAAATAGGATTATGTCAAGGCCTTGTGCCAAGACCCTAGTTTGTCTCATGACACCTACCGATGCATTGAGGAGCTGTAGAGAGCTCCACCCATCACTTACTAAGTCCAATCCATTCATCAATTCAAAAGTATTAAATATAACATAAACATCCATATTAAAATGAGCATAAAAAATGTCCATAATTAATACATAAACCTTTAATGATGTTATAATAACACATCAATAGTAAAAAATATTACAAAACATTCAATACAATATAGATTATTTGAATCATAATAATTAAACTTCAAACAAGTTTAAAATATATCAAAATATTTTTACATAGATAAAATGAAAACTATTGGAAATAAATACCTCTTTCTTTCTTGAAATCATTTAATGTCACATAATTATAAAAGAAAAATTTTACTTTAAAAATATTCTTAAAATCTTGTACGAGAAGCTTCGACAATGACATAACACCATAAAATAGCCACACCCTCCTTATAAGTTAAAAAAACACATTCATACATTAATTTTTTCAAAAAGGTCATAATGTACCTTGTTCAGAAAATGAAGGAAATACACCAAGAAAACTATTTTATAAACATTCAAACAATGGTATAATTGACTTAAACCCAAAGTCATGTAAATAAAAAAAAATCTAAAATAAATTTTTAAGAATCGTGGATGTGGATAATAATGAGGTCATTGTAGATACTTACATAAAAACAACCTCGGATAATAAAGAGATTGCACATGGGCCTCATCCCAGTTGGTGAGGACTCAGTAGGTGCATCCAAGAGACCTGAGATCAAATATTGATAGAGGCATATTTCTAGGATACTATGTTATACTGTAGTAGGTACTGTAGTAGGTAATATTTGGTACTATAGAATCCATAAATATTCATCCATATGGGCCTTTGGGCCATAATAAATTTCCTCAAGTCCTGTAAGGCTTTCAGGCCACCCAATGCCTTTGGGCCAGTTGATTCTCAAGGCCTCCAGGCCACCTTACGACCTTTGTTCCACCTCAAGGACTTCGGGCCACATGAATGTAGATGTACATGTCAGACTACAATGGAAAAGGCTTCAGATGAGGATTCAGGGCGGGCACATTCAATAGAGAAAAACTAACTGGAATTGGAAGAATGAGAGGGTATGGATTTTCCATTGGTACCAGGCCTTAGCAGCTTTTCATAGGACAACAAGATGACCATCCCTCTAATGGTGGAGTGGTGATATCGTGACATTTACTGGGGAGGAGAAGTTCAATTTGACTTGTTTGGATGATTCCCTTTAAGACCTTCGGGTTATGTAATTTTATTTAAGCATGTGGGCCTTGTAAGGGTTCCACCTCACCCATTTAATAGTTGATTGTCAAAACTAATAAAAAAATGAAGGCCTTCAGGACATTCCAACCGGATAAAAAAGAGATTGTGAAATTCACCCTTACCTTTTACTTTTTCATAGTCGATGGTATGTTAACATCTAGTATAATAGTTAAAACATTTTTATTAATTTAATAAAGAATCATATAAATAAATATTATATCATATATGATCTTATAATATTTCATTGTTAATAATATTTTAGTAGTATCATTGTTTCAGGTGTTAACTTATTCGTTTTCCATTTTATGTTTGGTTTTGTATGTCATGTTTGTTATGTATAGGATGTATTTGATTCATATACAAAATTATATTATGTTTATAAAAATTAGTTTAAATCATAAAATTAAAATTATTCCTGAATGATTATGATGGGAATCAAATCTCATCTCGTTTGTTGAGACAGTAATCTGTACATATGCACGAGTGACAATATCATTATATTGAGGATGAAATCATATGTAACTGGATGGTATATCATATATACTGAATCATTTAAATGTTATATTTATTATTTACATCATTTATACTCATTATTATACCTATAAAAATAATGAATTTTTTGAATGAAAATCTACACCACATCGTGGAGATGGTAAGCCGTACTCACACAAGTATGGAGACTTTGTCATTCATATGAAGGATATGATAGTGAATATGGTTGTACCATTTTTATAATTACATATAAATATTTAGAATATTTTGGAGTGGTTATTTTTAAATGGAAATAACAATGAAAGAGGATGTGGAATGAGAAAAGAACATGAATGTGGTGATGAAATATTTACATCTTCTATGAGTTCATCATTTTGATTTGATGAGAAGGGCTTCTTTGGTTGGATTTATAACCAATGTAAGGCATCTTGGATGAAGGAAGGAATGTTGGGTGGATATTTGGGTAGGTGTTGGCTAATCCCAATAAATTTGGAGTTGTGAAATTAAGAGAAGGGTATGGAACCTTTTATAAGAGAGGTGATGGTCACTTTAGGAAAAGATTGAAATATTATTTTATAGTAAAATCAATTTTGGTTCACAATGGATCCAAAATGATTTATTTCCAGGATAAGGATTGGAAGGGTAAAAAACTTCTCAACCAATAGGTTTTGGACTGTAATAACCTGGACCTTCGTTTCAGGTATGTTTTTCCTTTCTGGTCGATTTTGGAGAAAAGTGGAATTTCTGAAAATTTTCTAAATACATGTTATGTACCTTTTGAATACACATTGTCTACATCCTTACTGCAGTAGGCCGTGTTTTAGCCATGTATTATCCACACACACGACTGTGTTGGAGTGACTTGGAGGCCACCTAAAGAAGATTACGGAAAAGGCGAGTACACGCCGTGTACTTCAAAAGTACACACCGTGTACTTTATTTTTTCATTAAATGCAATGGGGTTGCGTCTGATAGACAAAAATCAGTTCTTTTAGGATCTATTCATCAAAGAGTTCCGACCAGCCCTATATCTTTGATGATCCCCTGAGCCTCTGTCCGTCCTCTGATTTGAACACAGTTGATTGCATAAGAATCACATCGGTGAGTCCTCTCTTCTGTAGGAGTCATTTTTTTCAATTCCTCTCCTTTTCCAAGTGATCGTGGGTTGAATGTTTTCTAAATATTCATAGATTTATGACGTTACAAGGATATTCAATCTTTGAGGTTCGTGTATATTGATCACCTAACCACTAGGTTGGTGGTTTGTTCCTTTCTGTTCGATGTCTATGAGTATTATGTTCAAATTCCACCAATACACTTGAATCGGGTATTGCGTGTTTACTATTTTACACTTGTTGTTTTCCTACCATGATTGTATGCCTATGTAAAGGATATTTTCATATGAATATGGTTGATTGTTATGATTTGTATGTGTCATGCCCATTCATGTACTGTTTACTACCATTTGGTATTGTTTAGACTTGGTTGCTTTGACTGTTTTCCATGCCTGCTGTTGTAGGATGGAGAGATTGTATTTATAACATGCTTGTTTTGTTTTTAGACTTTTTACCCAAGTAGTTCTGTAGGTTTACTTTGGCTATATTTCACTTCTATTCTTGTTAAATTACACAGAGCCGTGAGAACCTGGTGTAGTATACTATAGGGGGAATTGACTAGTTGTGCATCCTCATAGAGTCTTTGTTTGAATTGAATAACATGGGATATAAGGGAAATTTCCCGAGTGAGCTTCCTCAGAGAGTCTTAGAACTTGGGGATATAAGGGGAATTGTCATGAAGGCTTCCTTAGAGAGTCTCTGAATACCTTAAACTATGCGGGTAATGGAATGTGTGTGCTTCATCAGAGAGTCTTGAATTTCCTTTGACTATAATGGGATAAACTATGAGCAGTTCCTTTAGAGTCTTATTAAATTCCTATACATAACTAGTGGGGTTAGACTGAGTGTGCATCCTAGAGGGGTTCTTGTACTTTTTAGGAAGTACTAGAGGGGATGGGTGCGAGACCCTCCCTGAGGGTTACCGGTTTGTGGTTTAGTTGTTTGCTTCACTATTTCTTGATATTTATCAACAAATTATTTACTACTGAGCACTGTCTTTTTTTCGGCTTAATTTTTATTGTTTACTATAAATTTACCTACCATATACTTACTGACTGTTAGCCACAGATCATCAGGTGGTTTGATACTGGGATTTAGTCTCACAACCTATCTGGGTCATGCTTTTGGGCCCAAAGAGATTATATTGTTGCATGTACAGATAAGGGCAATCAACCTTCTACTTCGGTACTTGAATTGAAATGGAACTGGAGAGAATGGTATAAAACAAGTTCCTGCGATGAAGAAGATCTATTTACCATTTATTTTGTACTTTGGTTGATTAACTTTTGTATTCCAGCATTGTGACTTATTTGTCTTCTTTCCTATTCATATGAATTATGCATAAATTATATATATATATATATGTGCTCCAATTGTATTATTATTCCAGTCTTCAATTGTTTATTTTTGTTGTATATTTACTGCTTCTGATATTGTGTGTGTTGTTTACTTCCGTTGTGTACTCTTCCAATGAGGGAATAGCTTCCCCACAATCACACCGAAGGCCCTCGATGCTAGTCAGTATCCTCTGGTGTTCAGGAAAAATGCACTTGAGGCCATGTGACCCACCAGGTACGCGGTGCCTCTAGGTGGCTTCTAGAACCGGGATGATACAAAGTGGTATCAGAGGGTCTCTTTTCAATTGACTTAATATTTGGATCCTTAGTCGGGTATATTAAGGAATTGGTACTTGGTGTTAAGATGTGCCCTAGAGTAGCTAATCCTTGTATAGGGAAAAGACAATATACCTCGTTTAATTGCAATTTTCTTGTTTTGTAATTGTTAAGTTGATTTGAATTCACCTTGAGTGACTCACATGATTTGTGTTCGTATTCTTGATATTATTAAGGTTTTATTTATATTGCAACCAGATGAGATGAGTTTATGTCATCTCATGCATCATATATACGCCTTCTAGAAATCACATGTCATGCATTCTTTCCATGACATCTAGTATGCATTAGTGATTTCATGGTTTTGTGATAAATTTTGTGTAAAATATATATACTGTTGTGATATTTTACTTGATTGAAATACCTGCTCTTTGATAGAGTTTTGTTTTCATAGAGATTTTCTTTAATGAGTGCCCAAAATTTCTTCTTGAGGTGTTATAGGCCCTCATGTACAAGAATTTGGTGGATCATTGACTTGTTTTCCTTTCCATAACTTTTATAATATACCAAACTTTGATTCGAGCGATGTATGGGCCCTCAGGGTTCTGATTTTGGAACTTTTAATTTTTGTTTCAGTGTATCTAGGTTCCGGAGTAGTTTCTGAGGCTTACTGTCAGAAAAAATGTAGAATACACGATATGTGTTCTTCTGTTCGGGAAGAAATAGTTTTTAGTACATTCCGTGTACTTTATATACATGTTGTGTAATCTCTAGAACGGTTCATTTGTTGTGTGGTAAGAGACACGGGATGGGGAAAACTTGGAGTGAACATGCCATGTATTGTCCATAAATTCCATGTAGTGTCAAACTTGTGGCCACCTGTGTCACAAATAACATAGGTTGGTCGAGTCATGTCTAATACTTTTCATGTGCCATCTGAACACACTGTGTAGTCTGACCCAGGTACATGGTCATGTCATGAAAAACATGGGTTGGTGTTATCCTTTCACATACACATTGTGTCCATCTGGAACATGTTGTGTAGTTTGTGTTGTGTTCTAGGTCATGTCACTAACAACACAGGCCAGGTGAAGCTTGTCTAGTACTTGCTGTGTAGGAATTGTACACACCGTGTAGTCCTTCCATAGGAGAGAGCCACATGGCTTCATTATATAGAAGTACTTGGGAAGGGAAAGCGGACTCAAGTACATGCTGTGTGTGGAGACAACATGCCATGTTGCTGGGGTGTTACACGACTAGTCTAGCCCAGAGTACACACCCTTGAGAAAGACTTTAGGGAACACGCCGTGTAGTAAATGTACATGCCATGTAGTAATGTATTTTAAAACATGAGTGATTCCTTTCTCATATTCCCTTCTTAAACTCCTTGTTTTCATTCCATGATAATATTGATCTAAATTGTGTTCTTGACTTCGCAGAGTCTTGCCACCGAGACATCCTCTGGTTGTGCGCCAGTTTTGAGACAACGATATGACACCAGACATGGCCTATTAGGGACAACCTGCAGATCCTACCATTGTTCCATCCTTGGCACCGTCCATTGTACCTTACAGAGGTGTTGATGAACAGTTCAAGGAGGTATTTTTGAGGATGATGTAGAACTTTTAGGGAGTGTCGCATCATTCCCCGTTAATTTCTAATTTGATGTGATACTTCTAGCGGCAACATCCTCTTAAATTCTCAGGGGAAGGAAGACCTCAGGATATTGAGTCTTGGCTTGAGGACACACTAATGATTTTCGAGAATCTAGAGATACCTCCTGAGTGGAGGGTGAAGCTTTCTACCTACATGATCTGAGACTCCACCAAGAGAAGGTGGGATGTGTTCTCACATGTGGGATGCCAGAAGAATATGGTTTGGGATGAGTTTCGGTGAATCTTCTATGATTACTTCTACCAGGAGAACATGAGGGCCGATTGAGCCTGGGAGTTCATGATTTTGGAGCAGGGTACTCTTTCTTTTATGGATTATTCCTCTCAATTCACAGAGCGGTAGACATTCATTACTATTACAGGAGGAGATGAGTTGTTCCTTACACTGAAGTTTGAGGATGGTATGAGGCATGACATCCGGTCTCAAGTGAACATCATCAGGTTGACTTCAATATCTACTATCGTCAACCAGAAACTGATCAAAGAGAACAATGTGAAGGATTATATAACTATCTAGAGAGCTTCAGCATCCAGAGTTTGTGTTGCGTCACTCTGATAGCAGAAATCACCATAGGGAGGCTGCACGAGGAGATCAGAGTAGGCGAGATGCATCTTCTGGTAGCCAGGTGGTGTGATACTAGTGTGGGAGAAGTGGGCATATGAGTCCAAATTTCCTAAGATACCCAGTGGAGTTCTGATCTTGCATCAAGATGGGAAACCTTCAGCGCTTTTTTTAGTTCATATCACGAGAAGCTGGTGACAGGGGTTCTTTTATGACTCCTCGTTCAGGAGCAGCGCCAGCAGTTTCTCACCAGTCTAGGAACTGGAGTTATTTAGGCCGTTCAGGCCATGGTTAAGGTCAAGTATGTAGAATCTAGTTGCCTAGCTTTCAGCAACATCAGGGTGGATCAGCTCAGAGTGGTCATGCAGGGTCATAAGGCCACAGTACATGCCCGACTTTTGTAGTAGGGCAGACCCAACAGAGGTAAGACCTCAGACCTTCTACCATTCGAGGTAGGATCATAGTAGCTTCAGTCTTATAATCTTCTCTATTTGATACACATGCTTCCAATAGATTTATATTTGTTGCTATTGTGGAGATCCATAGGCTATGAAACTTTTTTTCCAATATCTTTATGTTAGACAAAACCTTGGGGACTAGAACGGCTAGTGTATGTTAGTGCAGAGAGTTCCCACCACAAGTTTGTGGATTTCACTTCTTATGGGACCTCTTTGTCCTAGTGATTATTGGATATGATGTCTTTCTCAGGATGGACTGGTTAGTACCATTCTAGGAAGTCGTTGATTGTTATCGACACTGGGTGAGTTTCATGTCACCAAAGGGTGGATACTTTCTTCATAGGGGTGAGTGGGATGTCCAAGAAAGAAGAGAGGGTCCATAACATCATGGGTTGAGAGTTGTTACATCCCAAATTTCTAGTCTTTATCTGGATGATCAGGGGATTTCACAGTAAGAACTTCCATTAGTGGTGGATCGTTTCAGAGATGCCTTTCTAGAGGACTATTCATTTTTTCATATGGAGCATGAGGTTGGATTCTCGATTGATATTTTGTTAGGAGTGACACCGGTGTCCATTCCTCCTTATAGGATGCCTAAACCTGAGTTATAGGAGCTGAAGAAGTAGTTGGTGGAGATTTAGGAAAAAGGTTTCATCTGAACCAGTACATCTCTTTAGGGTTCGCCGGTCCTGTTTGCGAAAATGATAGCTGGTACCCTCAGTCATTGTGTAGACTATCAGAAGATGAACGAGTTGATATTCAAGAACTAATATCCCCTACCCAGGATTATGATGTCCTTGATCATCATCGAGGATCCTGGGAGTTCTCGAAGATTTACCTGATATCTTTTTATCATTAGTTACATGTTAGACAATCAGATATACCTCTTACATCCTTCAAGAGCAGGTAGGGTCTATACAAGTACTTGGTTATGCCATTCGGTCTCACGAATACCCCTGCAGTTTACATGGCACTGATTAACAAAGTGTTCCATCCCAAAATGGATTCTTTCGTGGTGGTTTTCGTGGATGATATCTAGGTGTACTCACACACTTGATATGACCATGATACCCATATTAAGATCATTTTGAGTACACTAAGGGAGAATCAGTTATATTCTAAGCTCTCAAAGTTCCACTTTTGGATGTATCAGATTCACTTCCTCGGTCATGTTATCTCAGAGGCATGAGTATTAGTAGTCCCAAAGAAAGTGACAGTTGTAGTTTCCTGGGAGCAGCTGAAGAATATCTTTGAGGTGTGGAGTTGTCAAGGACTATATGTATACTACAAACATTTCATACAAGACATTTCATATTTAGTAGCACCGCTGACAGTTCTGACTAAGAAGGGGGTGAAGTTCGTATGGTTAGAGTCTTATGAGTCATACATTCAAGAGCTGAAAGGGAGATTGACTTTAGCACTGATACTAGTATTTCTAGTGTTGGGAAAGAGTTATATTGTTTAATGTGATTAATCAGGTATCAGGATAGGAGATATGCTCATGCATGGAGGAGGAGTCTTTGGGTATGGATCTCGGCAATTGACACCACATGAGAGGAATTACTCGACGCTTGATCCGGAGTTGGTAGTTGTTGTTCATGACCTACGATGTAGGAGAAATTATCTTCTGGGAGTGCACTTTTTGGTTTTCACTAACCAAAACATTCTCAAATACATATTTACTCAGCATTATTTGAATTTGAGACATCGCATGTGGGTTGAGTACCTACAGTCCTTTGACTTTGAGCGTGGTTATATGCCTGGAAAAGGCAACCCAGTGGATAATGCATTGAGTAGGAGGACTCAGATATAGACAGCTCAGGAGGCCAGTAGTGAGTGGCAGCTTATGTATCTATTTCATGAGATGCATTTTGAGGTGCCTGATAACCATGGGAAGACATTTCTTTCTTCTATGGTTGTGACATTCACTCATCTTGATCGAGTATGAATGAGGTGGCTATCAGATTCAGAAGGCCTAGTCCTATGGGAAAGCATGTTAGGAGAGAACCCTATTCCTAGATGTACTATAGGTGAGGATGAGATATTGTGTTTCTAGGGGCACGTATGGGTCGTAGCAGATATACGCGAGGAGATGATGTAGGAATTTCCTTCCTCAGTTTTGGAAGTTCATCCTGGAGTCACCAATATGTATCGTGATCTACACCTACAGTATTTTTTTCCAGGTATACAGAGGGACAATGCTAGTTTTTTCATGAGGTTTTCCACATATCAGTAGGTGAAGGTGGATCATTAATGACCATTAGGTCTTTTACAGTAGTTACCCATTCCCAAGGGGAAGTGGAATGGTGTTTCAATGGATTTCATGACCGGTTTTCCGAGGTCGCCTCAACGGAATGACACAATTTAGGTTGTCATTGACAGACTCACAATGGTTTCTCACTTCTTTTCAATTAAGGAGACCGTCGTTGTTGATGAGCTGTGTCGATTGTAAATCTGAGAGATTTTACATCTTCATGGAGTTCCACACTCTATTTTTCAGACAGAGATTCACTTTTTACTTCTCAGATCATGGAGGTGCTTTAGAGGGCTTTGGGTACATAGGTACTTTTGAGTATAGCTTACCATCCCCAGACAGATGGCCAGTCCAAGAATATGATTCAAGTGCTTGGGGACATGCTCTGAGAATTCATTCTAGATTTTAGAGGTTATTGGGAGAAGCCCATACCACTTGTGGAGTATTCCTACAAAAATATTTTTCAAGAAAATATTCAGATGCGACCTTATGATGCTTTACACTGTAGACTACGCCGATCACCTTTATGTTGGATGGAGGCAAGAGAGGCAGCTTTTCTGGGACCTCGTCTTATTTAGGAGACCACATAGTAGATTGAGTTGATTTGGAAAAGGATGGCTACTACACATTCTCGGCAGAATTCTTATACTGATCATTTGAGATGACCTCTGGAATTAGATGTCAGGGATCTGGTTTTCCTACGTGTCACACCGAGGATGGGACACAAGTGGACTCAGAGACAAGGTAAACTTTCACCGAGGTACATCGGTCCATTTAAGGTGTTGGAGAGAGTTGGGTAGGTTTTCTATCAGTTGAAGTTACCTTAGAGGTACAGAGCTATGAATTATGTCTTCCACATTTCATAGCTCCGACGTTACTTTTAAGACCTTTATCATATAATTCAACCCTAGTAGGTTGATCATGAAGTCAATGTGTTGTTTGAGGAGCTTCCTATCTAGATTTTGGATCGTAGTACAAAGGTTCTTTGTGGCCAGTCTATTCCTCTAGTATGAGTGCTATGGTAGCACAGGAAAATGTAGGGGGAGACTTGGTAGAGGGAGGCCGATGTACGAGCCTAGTGGCTGGAACTGTTCGGGGGTTCTTCTTCTACACCATGCTAGAAATACTCGGTGATGAATTTATTTAAGGGGGAAGATTGTAAGAACCCGGAAATTCTTTTTAGATATGTTTATCCTTTCTTGTCATTTCTGGAGAAAAAAAGAATTTCTGGAAATTTTCTAAGTACATGTTGTGTAATTCATGAGTACACACCGTGTACATCCTTGTGGTAGCAGGTTGTGTGCTAGTCGTGTAGTCGCAGCACACACGGTTGTGTGGAGTGACATGGAGGCCACATAATGCGGAGAATAGAAAAGGAATGTACTCACCATGTACATCAAAAGTACACTCCATGTACTTTCTTTTTTTCATTAAATGCACTGGGGTCGCATTTGACAAATATAAATCACTTATTTTAGGTTTTGTTTGTCCGAGAGCACCAAGTAGCCACAGATCTTCAACGAGCCCCCAAGTCTCCATCATTCCTCCAATTCAAACATAGTTGATTGCATTGGAATCGAATCAGTGAGTTCTCTCTTCTACTGGAGCCTTGTTTTCCAATTCCTCTTCTTTTCCAAGTTATCATGGGTTGATTGTTTTGGACATTTTTTTAGAACTTTGACATTCAAAAAAAGATTAAATTTTCAAGGTTCATTTATATTGATCTCCTAACCTTGAGTTAGCTGGTTTGTGCCTTTCTGTTAAAAGTCTATGAGTATTATTGGCAAATTCCACCAATACCCTCGAATGGGGTATTGAGTGTTTACTGTTTTACCCCTATTGTTTTCCTACCATTATTGTATGCCTTTGTAGAGGATAAATGGATATTAATATGGTTGATTGTTATGTTTTATATGTGTCTTGACCATGCATGTATTGTTTATGACCATATGGTATTTTTTAGCCTTGGCTGCTTTGCCTGTTTTCTATTCCTTTTCTATAGGATGGAGAGTTTGTATTTCTAACATGCTTTTTATGATGTAGACTATTTATCCAAGAACTTTTCTAGGTTAACATTGGTTATATTTCACTTTTATGCTCGTTGACTTACACAGGACCATGAGAACCTGACGATGTAGACTATATGGGGAATTGACTGGGTGAGCATCCTCAGAGAGTCTTTGATCACTTTTTGTATAAGGGGGATTGACCGAATGAGCATCCTTAGAGATCCCAGAACCACTTGGGGTTATAAATAAATTTTACCAAGTGGGCTTCCTCAGAGTGTCCATGATTACTTTAGACTATAAGGGTATTGACCGCATTACATTCCTTAGAGAGTCTTTGTTTAAATTGAACGACATGGGCTATAAGGGGAATGGACCGAGTGAGTTTCTTTAAAGAGTCATATAACTCATGGATATAAGAGGAATTGACATGTCAGCTTCCTTAGAGGGTCCCTGACTACCTTAAACTATGCGTGGAATAAACTGTGTGAGCTTTCTCAGAGTCTTTCATTGACATTGACTATAAATGGATAGACTGTGAGTGCTTCCTCAGAGTCTTATTAAATTACTATATAGAAACAGAGTGGTTAGAACGAGTGTTCTATCCAGAGGATTGCTTGTAAATTTTAGTTAGGACCAGAGGGGATGGCTGTGATAATGTTCTAGAGGGTTACCTATTTGTGGATTAGAAGTTTTATTCACCGTTTCTTGATATTGATCAGTGGATTGTTTACTGCGGTGCACTGTCTTGTTTAGTTTTTATTGATTAATGTTTAATGTATGTTTACCTACCATATACTCACTGACTATTAGGCACAGATCTTCTGGTGGTTGCCTACTGAGATTTAGTCTCGTACTCTGTTTGGGTTATGCTTTTGGGCCCAAACAGATTTATTGTTGCAGTTATAGATAAGGGCAAGCACCCTTCTACTTCTATTACATGACTTGTTGTGAAGATGGAGAGAATGGGACCAAGCATGTACTTGCGATGTTTAGGGTTTATTTATCTTTTATTTTGTACTTTGGTTTAGTACATTTTGTCTTCCAGTATTGTGACTTGTTTGGATACTTTCCTAGACATATGTATTATGCATCATTTATATATATATGTGCTCCAGTTGTTTTGTTATTACAGTCTTCTATTGTTTACTATTGTTTTATATTTACTGCTTCTGCTATTGTACATTTTCTTTACCTCCACTTTGTACTCTGCTAATGAGGGAATAGTTTACCCACTATCACACCTAATTCCCTCACTTCTAGTTGGTAGCCTCTAGTGTTTGGGGAAATGCGTGTGAGGCCATGTGACCAACCGGATACGAGGTGCCTCTGGGTGGCTTACTAAACCAGTACATTACATGGAATGGTTTATGTCACCATATTAACCTTATCCTTTATATTTAACTGATAGTTAAATAGTATGATATTTACCATGCCTCTTTGTATTTTTTTATTATATGGTTAATAAACATACTAAAAAATCATAGAGAACACCATGTGGTTAATTATTAATATATATAACCTTATCTATGTCCTTTGGCTGAACCATATATTTTGAAGAATATTATATCAATTAATAATATAGTATTTGTTTTAAATGCTCAATAAAGTCAATTATGACAATATTTAGTATTTTATTTTTTTGAAATCCATAAAAACATTATCAATTCAAATAAAATTTATGTAATCAACCCTAACATGTCATATTAACCTATAAAATTAGTGGAATTTATCAAAAGTCCCATTTTACATTTATTTTGATATTTATAATATCAATTAGGTAATTACTTCATCATCATTATTTCATAGAGAAATTAAATTATAAAATGTATAAAAAATATAAATAAAATATAATTATATAGAAAATTATTTTAAATTTCTAATGAATATTTATAGTCGAATTTATATTGTGTGCAACTCTATATTGAAAATTGTTTAGTTATTAAACTTTGAATTTAACTCTGCTAACTCTTCTTTAAATAAAGTAATAATAAATTTCCTAATATAATCCAAGTGGACCAAAATGATCATATTTTATTCCTAAGGTTTTTTTGTCAAATTACACTTATCCAATATAATTAGTACCTGGGTTAGGGTAATTATAATATCATTTGTTCCCTTAATTACCCAATTTACTTTTAACCATGGTAAATAAAAGTAAAAATATACTATTAAACAAAAATTATTTTAATCTTATTTAACCAAATTTAACTTACTAATGTCAGATTTACCTCTCTGTTTTTTCAAATTCAAGTCATAGAAGCTGTAAAAGTTTTTTTTATGATTATTTGGAAATGCTCCTAGAATGTAGGTAAAATATGGTAAAAATTTCAATAAAATTTTATATATCTAATCTTGTTATAAAATGAATCCAATGAATTACATTAAACATATATAGTTATTATGTATCTATATTAGAATAAATTAAATTAACATAATATAACTAATTATTAAAATAAAATGTCATTTTTAAGTAATAACGCACTATTTTCACTATATAGAAAAAATTGAATCTTTTCAAAAAAATTCAAAAAGTTCAACCAAATATAATTTC
This sequence comes from Viscum album, assembly GCA_963277665.1. Taxonomy (NCBI): domain Eukaryota; kingdom Viridiplantae; phylum Streptophyta; class Magnoliopsida; order Santalales; family Viscaceae; genus Viscum; species Viscum album. Next base: position 1,066,252,437 of record OY728140.1, read on the forward strand.
AATATTCTGAATTCATAAATGATGTCCATTTTGAAAAATAAAATTTTCAAATTTTCAAATAGTGTGTTTTAATATTCATTACATCTAGTTTGATTGGTCGTAGTGTGTAAAACTCCATGTTGCATACAATGAAAGCTACTACATTATTCATAGGGATACATACCATGGAATCTTGGATTTATACATTATCCCCTCCATAACATAATTTTATCCTTGAAATTTCTTAAATATCACTGCATAAAAATATTTGGGTTTTTTTTATCATAAATTCTTCAAGTTCCCACATTGCCTCTTCCATCTTATGGTTTCTCCTTATAACTTTTAACAGACGAGTCATTTGGTTTCTCATCACCTATTCTCTGGTATAATGAATCATGACATGGTCTTCACAATAAGAGAGTTCAGGTTCCAGTTCAATTTCATCTAAGGTTTGTACATACATTGGGTCATGCATGTATTTTCTCAATAGTGATACGTGGAACACATCATGAAATTTGGAGAGACTTGGAGACATTTCCAGTTGGTAAGATACAGCCACAATTAATTCTATAATTTCGATAGGTCCGATGTACCTAGGTCTCAATTTAACCCTCTTACTAAATCATATAACACCCTTACATATTAATACCTTCAAGAATAAATGATATCCTATTTGAAATTTCAAATCCGACCTCCTATAATCAGCATAGATATTTTTCCTACTTTGAGTTTCTTTGATATGGGTTTGGATAACCTTCACCTTTTCCATTGTTTCCTCAACAAATTCTAGGACTAAGAGTTTTCTTCCACAAAAATTATCCCAATATGTTTGTGTGCGACATCTCTTTCCATATAACAATTCATATGGTTCCATCTAAATAATTAAATTAAAGCTATAGGTAAAGGAAAATTTTACTATAGTTAAATATTGATCCCACATACCTTGAAATTAAAGTGAACAAGATCTTAACTTGTCCTATAAGGTTTTAATAGTCTGTTTTGATTTTAAATATGTTTGAGGGTGGTGGGAAATTCTCAAATGAAGTTCAGTATCAAATCTTTCTGATGAATGTTCCAAAATATTGATGTAAAATGGGGATCACGATCAGAAACAATCGATAGGGGTACACCATGGATTCATAAAACATTATTAATATATAGCCATTCTAGATGTTCAACTGGTAAATCTTATCTTATAGCAAGAACATGTGATGACATGGTAAAATGATCTACAATGACCCATATTTCCTCATTCCTTCTAGGAGTATTTGGTAGCCCTATGACAAAGTCGATCTTAATATTATCCCATTTCTACTCATGTATGGGAAGAGGTTTCATGACTTTTCTTAGCTATTGCCTTCCAGTTCTCACTTGTTGAAAATCCATACATCATGACACAAAATTAGAAATCTCCCCCTTCATGTTGTCCCACAAAAAATGTTCCTTCAAATATCTATAAATCATGGTTCTCCCTAGGTGTATAGAAAATTCGGTGCTATGAGCATCATCCACTAATTCCCTTTATAGATCAGGTATGTTAAGAATATAATGTCTCTTCCCAAATTTCAAAATTCCATCTTTATATATAAATTCACTCAATCTCCCATCATTCACAGATTTAATCTTATTTTTGAAACTCCTCATCATCAGTCAGAGAACACATTATCCTTTCTAGTAATTATGGTTTGGCAACCATTTGAAAAAGTGTTTATGTTTCCCCTTCTATGGTTATTCCATATCCATATATACTTGATCCATGAAAATATAATCTCTTAAAACTCTCATCTTGTTCAAAACTCCATGATCCTTTCCACTTAAATAATCTTCCACATTATTTTTCATCCCTTAGTGGTAGTGTATAGTGAAATCGTAATCCTTGATTAGTTGAATCCATATCATTGGCCTCATGTTCAGTTATTTCTATGAGAAAATATACTTCAAACTCTTGTGATCTGTATAAATATCACAATTTTCACCATATATATAGTGTCTCCATATCTTCATCGAAATGATTACAGCTGCTAAATCAAGATCATGAGTGGGATTTTTTTTCATGAATGATTAGATATCGTGATGAATAGGTAAAAAATATATCATTCTGCATAAGGACACAACCATGTACTTTCATTGAATCATCACAATAAATTTCAAACCCATCATTCACTAATGGTATAGTCAATATAGAAGTGTTAACTAATATTATCTTCAGTTATTCAAAACATTTTTCACACACTTTTTTCCAAAACAATTTAACCCCATTATGTGCGAGATTGGTTAATGGGTTAGCCAACCGAGAAACATTCTGGATGAAACATTTTTAATAACCTGCAAAAATAATAAAACTATGTACCTCAGTTATACTCGTTGATGCTATCTCTTCATGGATTTCCTTCGTCATTAAAGGATCAATAGAGATTCCATCCTTATAGATAATATGGAAATGAAATAAATATCTTGAATCCAGAATTTACACTTTTAAACATCCCATATAATTCATTTCTTGTGAGGGTTTTTAGAATAGTGCATAAGTGATTTTCTTGATCTTGGTAGATTTTTGAGTATACCAAGATATCATTAATAAATACCACTAAAAAGTCATCAAGATATTCCTTGAATACTATATTCAATAGATACATGAAGGAATATGGTGCATTAGTCAATCCAAAAGGCATCACTGTAAACTCATAATGCCCGTACCTAGTATGAAATACTATTTTTGGAATGTCTTCCATCTTCACACAAAACTGATGATATCCAGATCAATGGTAAATCTTTGATAAATATTGAGCTCCATGAATTTGGTTGAATACATTATCAATGAATGGTAGGGGATACTTTTTCATTATTGTTATAGAATTTACCTTCTTGTAGACAATGCAAAACGTCATAAATTTGTCTTTATTGCTAACAAAAAGGAGTGGGGCTCCCCATGGGGAAACACTAGGGAGAATAAATCCCTTGTTACTAAATTACTCTAGTTGTTTATTTAGTTCCACTAATTCCAAAGTGGTTATCATATAAGGGATCTTTGATATGGGCCTTGAACCAGGGATTAAATCAATGGAAAACTCAATTTATTGTTTTGGAGGATGTCTAGGTAAATCCTATGGAAACACATCAACATATTCTGGAACAATAGTTATGACCTCTATTCGAACATTGTTTTCCTCACCCATAATTATTTCATTCTCTTCCTCCCAAATAATTGAATTTAGTAGAGCTACTAGTGGTGGATAAATATAAGAATCCAGTGGGGACGTTGATTCTCTAAAGATAAGGTACTCATTATCGTCATTGAAAATTATAACTTTAATATTATTACAATAAGTTTTTTCATCATGGTTAGAAATAAAATACATTCTGTGGATTATATAAAATTCATTCATGGGTATGAATATGAGATATATAGATAATTAATATTTACATTCCCTAATGGGAACTGATTAACCAAACCTTTTTTTGATGAAACTTCCCTTAGGAGTTTTGAATGACAACTCCCTTGTTATGTCAAATTGAAAATATCTAATTTTATTAGAAAACTGCTAAGATATGAAACAATGGGATGATCCAGAATCATATAATGCATTGGGTAAACTTGATAAATCCATTAAATTACCTGCCACCATGTCCTTTGGAGATTCAACATCAATAGTAGTGATATCATAAGCATGGTCTTGCTCCCTGGGCCAATTTTTAGGTAATTTTACATGGTTATTAGAACATTCAATTGCTTAATATCCCTTTTCAATACAATTTTAGAATTCAACATTGACAATCTCTTTCTTTCCCTTGAAATCACGAGCATGGAGGCCTTTTTCACCAAATATGTAACAGACTCACATTCCCTTAAGAAAGTACCAGGGTGTTTCTTCCCACATTTACCGCATGATAGATATTAATCTTTTCCATTTATCCCCTTATTTCCATTTCTAGAGTGGTCAAATATCTCTTATTCTCTTGCTTTTCTTTGAAGCCATAAGACCTATAGAATTTCATTTATGTCTTAATAATTCATGGGACAAAATATTTGTATGATGATAAAGAGTGTGAGACTAATTCTTGATGGATAAATGGTTTTAAAACATCAATGAATCGATCAATATTACTCCTTGGGTTACATATATAATATATTGCATGCCTTGCTGACCTTGTATAGTTAGCCTCATACTTTGTGACATTATCATCCTCCTTTTTCCTCATACTCATATATTTTCTATCCATATCTACTCAATAGTCACGAGGAAAGTGTTTTCATAATAAAATCTCTTTAAACTCCATCCATTCCATGTTTGATACTTCTTCATCTTCTTTTGTGTTTTGGATTAATGACCACTATTGATCCGATTCTCCCATGAGGAAATAATATTCCATGAAAACCATTTCTCTTTTGATACTCCCCAAATCATAAAAAATTTTATCTAAGGATTTTATCTATTTCTCAACTACTAATTGATTTGTACTATCATTGAAAATTGGTGGTTGTGTCCTAATTAAGCAGTATAACATTAATTATTCGCGTTGTGGATCATGGTGATCCATATGGGTAGGTTTATTATTCATAGACCGAGTTAGTTTTCCCAGTATGTTGATAAGTATATCAGAACCAGTTGCATCACCAGCTCTATTATAATTATCTTGAGTAGGAGGGAATTCCCTACATGGAATACTTGAGTTGATATAGTTTCCATTCCAACCACTAGGTTCCATTTCTAAACAATAGAACACACTAAATTAGTTTATGAATCACAATGCATTATTATATAATTGTAAAACAAATAACATAAATTGGAAAATTTATGGATATAATCCATAATAATAATAACAAATTCTTTGAGGATGTATATAGTCATAAATCCTTTATAATATTTTGTAATGAAAATATGAATTATCCAAAGCATATCCCCCAGGAGTGTCGTAACCAAGAGTGCAACAAGGCCCGTTGTCATGTACTAGGATTCCCCGGGTCAAGCCCAAAACACTTTGTCATTATTTTAACTCCTAGGTACATCTATGTTAGAGCCACCTCTTCCTACTCGTATCTAGACAAGGATGTATTTCCTGGAAAAAACACAATATCTCTACATTACCAAGATTCTAGGAAGATCTTCTATTATAATCCTCAAATTATATCTTAGGTTAACGTGTTCTAATCTGATTTTATCTAAATCTAGTTTCCATGGCTTGTAATAAACATCCATTGATACCAATTGTAACTCCTTGACCCTAGTTACATAGATTCGGTGTATTATTATAAAACATTGGAATGATATAAGGAATCATGTCCTAGAAGACCGATTAGTTTATTATCCATGGCAGTACTAGATAAATTTATAAGTATTATATTACATCATGAAATTAAAAAATCAACAACATTGTGTCCATGTTGACCAAACATATATCCTTATCCTACCCTTGCGGGTCAACAATAAAATATTTCTTCACGTCCCAGGAAAAATAAAACATAGAAAGGGGTGAGCTCAGATGCTCGGTAAGGATGACAATATAGTTAAAACTTTGATAAATAATAAAAACATTAAGACAATGTATAAGACTAAAACAAAATCCTTTTAAACATAAACATAATCATAATACGGAAAAGATAAAATCAATTTATTGAAATTATATATTCACATGTATATTCTACTAATCGAATAATCATTTTCAATATCAATAGTCAATTTCATAATGATGGAATTCATAATGAAAAACATTATAACAACATAGTTAAGGCCCTGTGCCAAGACATCAAATTAGATTTTTTCATGGCCTTGTGACGATAAACTAGTTTTTCTTCCTGAGACCTATCGATGCATCAAAGAGATATAGTGGGCTCCACTCGTTACTTACTAAGTTCAATGCATTCCTCATATTAATAGGTTTAAACCTAACATAAAAATTCATATTAAAACTAGCATACAAAAAGTTAATTCATTATCTATAATCCGTGAATGATGTTAAAATTACACATCCACAGTCAAACATATCAAAAAACTTCATAAAATTCTAAAAGATTTGTATCAAAATAAATAAACTTCAAACATGTTTAAAATCCATCAATGGATGTTGACATAGATAAAATAAAAACAATTTGAAACAAATATATCTTTCTATTTTAAAATCATTTAAAAGTCACATAATTATAAAAGAAAACATTAATTTTGAAAATATTTTTATAAGATTGAATGGCATGCTTTGATGATGATATAATAGAAGAAAATAGAAACACCCACCCTATAAGTTAAAAAAATACATTCTTAGATTAATTTTGTTGAAAAGGTCAAAAAGTACCTTGGTTAGAAAATGATGGAAAGATTCCTTTAAAACCATTTTATAAAAAGTAAAATAATCGTGTAAATGAATTTAACCCATAGACTATTAAATATTAAAAATGTTTTGAAATTCATTTTATAGAAACATGTATGTGGATAATAAAGAGGTCCTAGAAGATACTTACGTAATAACAACCTCGGATAATAAAGAGATTGTGAAATTAACAGTTACCTTGTATATTTCCTTTATTGATGGTATATTACCACCCTAAATAATTGTTGGAAAATTTTTATTAAATTATAAAAGAATCATAAAAAAAATATGATATCATATATGATCTTATAATATTTCCCTGTTAAAAATATTTCAGTAGTATCATCGTTTCAGGTGTTAAATGATTCATTTTTCTTTATATGATTGGTTATGTATGTCATGTTATTTTATAGATAGGTTGTACATTATTCATATACAGAATGATATTATGTTCATAAAAATTATTTTTAATCATTATATTAAAATTATTCTTGAATGATAACGCTGGGGAATGAATCTCATCCCATTCGTGGAGATGGTAATTCGTATGTACACACGAGTGAAAATATCATTATATTGATGGTGTAATAGTCTGTAATTGGATGGTTTATCATATATAAAAAATCATTAACATGTTATATTTATTATTTACATAATTTATACTCATTATTATACCCATACAAATAATTTAGTTTTTAAATAACAAAGTACAGCATGACGTGGAGACAGTAATCCGTACGTACGCACGTATGGTGACATTATAATTCATATGATAGATAGAATAAAAAATATGGTTGTGACAATTTTATAATAATATAAAATTATATAGATGATACTGGAGTTAATATTTTATAATGAAAACAACAAATAAAGAGTAAGTGGATGAAGAAAAGAATTTGAAATATGTGATGAAATATTTATCTCTTCTTCATGTTCTTTATTTGGATTTGATCAAAAGAGATCCTTAAGATTGATTTCTGACCAAAGGAAGGCCTCTAAGATTAAGGGAGGATTGTTAGTAGGATATTAGGAAAAGATTTGGTAGAACCAAATGTCTTTGGAGGTGTTAAATAAAGATAAGGGGAAGTGCCCTATTATAAGATAGGTGAGGGTCACTTTAGAAAAAGCATGAAATATTATTTTATAATAAAATAATTTTCGGTTTATAATATCTCAAAAATGATTTATTTGTAGGATATGTTGGGGATGGGTATAAATCCCCTAACCAAAAGATTTTGGATAGGTTTAAGTTACCATATTAACCTTATCTTTTAGATTTAAATCTTAGTTAAATAGTTTGTTATTTACCACGTTTCATTGTATTTTTATATTATATGGTTAATAAACATACTATGACAAGCCATGTGAACCCCATGTGGTTAATTATTACTATATAAAACCTTATATGAGTCCTTAGGCAGAAACATTTATTTTTAGGAATATTATATCAATTAATAATATATTATTTGTTTTAAAAAACTCAATTATGTTAATTTTAACACTATTTAGTATTTTATTTTTTTGAAAGCCATAAAAACGATATCACATCCAATAATATTTATTTAATCAACCATAAAAATTCATATTAACCAATAAAAATAGTCTAATTTATTACAAGTCTCAATTTACATTTATTTGGTTATTTATAATATAAATTTTCTTAATATTTATTAATTAAGTTAATTAATGCATCATCATTATGTCATAAATAAATTAAATTATTTAATGTCTAAATATTATAAATAAAATATTATTATGTGTTCAATATTTTCATATTTCTTAGGAATATTTATAGTCTAATTTATATTGTGTGTAACCCTATATTAAAAATGGTTTAGTTATTAAACATTGAATTTAACTCTTTTATCTCTTTTTTAAATAAAATAATAATAAATGTCCAAATATAATTAAATTGGACCAAAATGTTCATATTTTATTCATTAGGTTGTTTATGGTCAAATTAGAGTTATCCAATTGAATTAGGACATGTTTTAAAGAATTATAATATAATTTTTACAATTAATTTTAAAATTTACTTATAATCGTGGTAAATAAAAGTCAAAAGTTAATATTGAAAAAAATAATAATTTAATCTTATTGAACAACATTTTACATAATGATGTCAATCTTTTCTCTAGGATTTTTGATATTCAACTATCAGAAGTGGTAAAATTATGTTTTTCTCATATTTGTATATTCTCTTAGAAGGTGGGAAAAAGAATGTAAAAAGTTCAATAAAATTTTATATATGTATTTATTTTGACATGAAAATAATTAAAATAATATAACTAATTATTTAAATAAAAATTAAATTTAAAATAATAACGTTGTGTTTTTAACTATGCATAAAAATAGATTTTTTTTGAAAAATACCAAAAATTCACCATATAATAATTTCGATATTCTAAATTCCAAAATGAATCCATTTTTGAAAAATAAAATTTTGAAAATTTTAAAAATATTCTATTATAATTAATAATGTCTAGCTTGATAGGTCTTAGTGTGTTAAAACTCCAAGTTGCATACAATTCAGTATACTGCATTATTCAAAGGGAAACGTACTGTAGAAGCTCGGTGTGTTACAATAGCTTATGACTATTTGTGTGGGTAATTTCAAGACTGAACTGGTCCCCTCTCTTAGGACCCTAGCAATATTCATAGATACATAGAATATGGAATTCTATGCTTTCCTAAATGCAGGTGACCAGAAGATGTGTATCTCACTGACCACCCCAATTTCTACCCCAATCACAGGATCTCGGGGAACACCCAAATATAGTACTCCTTGTATAATGACTGACTTCATGACCGGGTTGATGCCATCATGGTCAGGTTAGGTCCAACTCCGACATAGGTGGATTGTGTCTTCGTCAAGCTGGACAACAACAATGTCAGTGAAGGTGAGTGGCAACTTGTTTTGAACTCTGGGTCCTAGAAGTATGATCAAATGATGGCATGTAAGACAGTTGCATGTTCCCATGGTAAAATTTGTGCACATCTAAATCAACATGAACCTCTAGAGGATGTCGCATCACCATCCACCAATAATTTTGTGTCAACTACTCGGCCTTACTCTTCCCAGAAGGGAAAGCATCAATGACATAAGAGAAAAAAATTCCCCCACCAATCCCACCATCATCTCTTACTATCAATGAACTCATGCCCCCAAAGATAGTGATTCCCACATAATCCATCAAGTGGTGGATGATTCTTCATGTGACAGTCAGGGGGTACACCACGATTAACAATGTAGAGCTGGTAATCCACTACATGATTCTTGAAGATGAGGAGTGTCAGGTGCCCCCCCCCCAATTTCCCCACCTATCGCCAGCGTCGATGGTGCCATGGCAATATGAGTGGTCAGAGTGCCTCGGACAGTATTTCCATCCAGGCTGTGCATGCCACCGAAACCAAGCAGTATGCCTATCACAGATCTCAACACACACAACCTTCTCATGTGGTGTCATCAGGTCTTCCTTCAATACTATATGGGTTGCAGGATCAGGGAGAGCCATCTCAACCATGTCATGACCAGTCATCAAGTCCACATTGGGTAGCCCCTCCACAGGCTTCAACTAGTGAGCAGTAGGATGTTCCCAACACTATTCTATTGTCGGTCTATCCGGTAGGGCCCATCATGCCACCTGCTGTAGAACGACATTTTTTTACGCCGAAGATAATTTTTGGAATTGATGTATGATGTCCTCAAGCATAATTACAACATTTCTGAAAGGTTATCTATCATAGAGTCTCTTCTCTTATCAGCGGATATGTGTGTATCCCTCTCTATGGATTTAAAAAACACCTTCCATTTCGAGGTGGAGGTAGCAGCCCAAGAAACATTGCATGCTAAGGCAATCGAGCATTATGAATGCTAGGCCATAATCTCATTCTCTGGATAAGATGAGGTATCTACCAAACATAGGCACACCTACCCATTTTATATCACCGAACACATCAATGGTATGAGTTTCATCGTTGTCTAGTCAACACATGCTCTAGGATTAACATAATCCAGACCTGAACAATTAATAAAATGGGTCTATCTGAGTATATCCTAAGTCCCTCTGGAATGAAAATCCAAGGTTATGATATGATGACACAAACACCAGTTGGCATGATCCCCCTAAATACCCAGTTCATCAGCCTAGTTTCCAAAAACCTGTTCATGTTTGTGTCCTTGGAAACCACCTACAATGTGTTCATTGACCAGACATTTCTCCACCTTCTTGTGGCTTTCCCTTCATCATATCCCCAATTCCTTAAGTACTCTCTTAATTTCAGATTAGGCATACTCCAAGGTGACTCGTCTCCCTTTTTCTCTTGTGATTACCACTATCAAGATACCTATTATTACAATTTCAATGAGAAGAATATTTAGGATAATTAGATTGAACATTCTATGGCTACGACCAACTCGTTGATAGATCAGGATAATGCCTACAAATTTCTAATCCACTGATGGGAGGATTCAACCCTAGATATGGGATAATTCTTCATTGCTTATAGAATGAGGGGGAGAAAATTCTCAAGTCAATGTGATGCCAAAATATCATGAAATATTTCTAAATGAATCAGGCTTGGGTTATCCCATTACCCCTTACGCCCATAAGATATCAGGATGTTCGCCCCATGACAACAACAATACGCCATACTTGTTCATTCTGACATGATGGGATAAACCAAATCAAGATGACATTCCACTATTGCTTCTATATCATCATGTGTGGACCCTTGTGTTGAGAAACATATTGGATCAGATCAATATTTTCAATGTAGTGGTTTCGGCAGCACTCGAGTCCTTCGATACATTGTCAACAGCCGCCCAGACTGGTATCGGTCTCCAATTTGGATCTGTTTACTTAGTGGAAAAATATCCCGCTGAGGATCCATACTCTATAAGCAATTAATGAGATTTATAGGATTCTACTCCAACCTTTGAAGAGGTAGTATTCACCACAGTCTTTGAATTGATAAATGTGAACTATGGTAGCGAGACAGATCTGAATCCTACATTGATCAGTGTTGTTATGTCTGTCAAAGAACAAAAATAGTTTGTGGATTTCGAATAGCAACACCGTGATTTATTCTCCTGGATATATGATGAAATTCCAGGACTATATCCATAGGTGTCCATCCACCGACTCAGTCTCCCATCAAATCCCTACGGGTTCAAAAAGCCTCCCAGAAATTTGAACCCTTTTCACGGTTCCATGGTTGAGGTCAATGTTGATAAGATAATCAGAACCAATTTTATAAAGGAGGTCCAATACCCCAGATGGAATTCCCACATTATACCCATTAGGAATTAGAACATATATATCAGAGTCTACATCGAACACTGAGATATCAACCATCACTGTTTGAAAAATTAGTTTCCCCATCACGTGACAGAATTGTTGGTCAATGGTATAGCTAGGTTCCATACCATCTCCTTCATGGATGGGTACTTCGGGTATACCCATATTTGAATGGACCCTGAGGATGAAGATTCTACATCCTTCATGGAATTTCAAGATACTTTTTACTACCAGGTAATGCCCTTCGGTCTAAATAATGCAGGTTCCACCTTTCAATGCGATATGCATCACACATTTATGACAGTCCTTGGGACAATAGTTGAATGATAAATGGAAGATTTCGGTGTTCGAATATCTCAAGAATAAGGACCATCTATAAGACATTGAGAATTTATTTTAATTCCTCTGTTATATCCACATGAAGACTATCCCATTGAAGTGCTCTTTCAGTGATACCTATGGAAAGTATCTATAATTGTTTGTTAGATATAGGGGCATCGAGATTGACCTAGAGAAGATCAATTCCATTTGTAAGATGTGTCCTTCGAGCAATATTGGGGAGATTTGAGTTTTTTAAGGCCACATGACCTACATACACTAATTAATTTAAAATTTGGTCAATATGTGTAATGTATTTTCTCAGCTAATGAAGAAATGAATTTTCTATCAGTGGGATGATGAATGTTAGAAAACATTCTAGGAAATCAATCAGTATTTTCTCCAACTACCTATCATGATGCCACCCATCTTTGGAAAGTCACTAGTCCTTTATGTGACAACCCTGGAATGGTATCTTGATGACCTAATCATATTGAAGAAAAAATATTGAATGAATAATAGTCTCTACAATCTCAATCGCATACTCTTTAATACGGAGACCACATACTGTCCTATCGAGAAGTGATGCCTTACACTGGTATTCATAGTATAGAAATTGTGACATTACTTAAAGCACCATGATGTGCAGCTGGTGTCCTGAGTGGATACTCTAAAGTTCATCTTGAATCATTTAATGTTGAAGGGCCATCTAGCATAGTGGGAAGTAATCCTCCAGTAGTTCGACAACAGGTTTTTCACTCAAAAGACTCTAAAGGGGTAGGCATTGGCAGATTATTTTAATGCCCATCCAAATCCCACATACTAGAATGTGGACCTTAATTTTCCAAATGATGCAATCCAATAATTATAAAATACCTTCCATGTTGGAAAATTCACATTGATGGTGCTTTATAGAGCCCTACCGGTAGATGGCTCAACGACCCCAAACTCAACATAGTAGGCCTAGGTGTCATATTTAAAACTCAATCACATGTTGTTTTCCCATATTCATTCATGCTATTATAGGGAAATACCAACAATGAGGTTGAGTACCAGGCCCACATTACTGGCCTCAAGTTGGACCTCGAGATTGATGTTATCCACATTCATCTGAAAGGGTACTCCAAATTTGTCATCAAGAAGGTCAACATTGCCTATGTCTTCAAAACTCTAGAGCTTGTACCATTATTCAATAACACCCACTAGCTAATGGACCAATTCCCATCTTAGCTAGAAGTTACTCATGCCCCTCAATCCAAGGACGGTCGAGCTAACAGATTGGTCAACCTAGCTACATCTCTTTTAGATTCTGAATAGGATGATTTGATTATCCACATGGCACACCAGAGTTCCATCACTTCTATCACTCTAGATGAAAATGAAAACCCAAATGTACGACACCTTATTACCAGTGCCTCCATGTCAGGACCTACAGATCGCCTAGATGTAGTGATTGATGAGACTCTTGACTAAAGAACCTCTTGTGTTGAGTACCTCTAAAACAGTACTCTCTCAGAATTTTGAGCCGATTACGAGTGAATCTATGGCCACACATTGCAGTTTACTCTCTTGAGTGGTCCTGGTTTGAGAAGATCCTCTACAAGAGCGGGTTTGATGTGGTTATCCTATGTTGCATTCAAAGATATAATATTTACCATGTCATGCAGGATGATCATGTGGGTTCCTACAAGGCTAATCAGACCGGGACGAAGTTATCTCACCAAATCTGGATACTGGGGTATTTTGGACCTCCATGATTTGTGACTGCATTGCATTTTCCAATAGGTTCCATGAATGACAAATTCATGCCAACTTTGTGCATCAGCTGCTGGAGCCTCTCAACACTACCAGGTAATCATGTCCCTTTGCGTTCTGGGGACTCGATGTCATGGGACCATATCCACCAGTGATAGCTCGCCAGTGTGGGTTAATCCTGACTGCTACAGATTTCATTTCATGTAGGCATAATCGGTTCCCCACAAAGAGTTCAAGGAACATTTTATCACTGAATTTGTTACCTCCAACATCATCAAATGATTTGGATACCCACACATTGTAATTACCGATACTGGAACCAACATCCTTGTAGATGAGTTGAAGATATTATATTCCAAGTACCACATCTGTTCTAACCATACCTCTCGCTATCAAGCACAGGCGGTCGAGAATATTGAGGCATTAAAAAAAACCCTCGAACATTCTGCAAAAAATGGTTGGTAGAAAAAGAAGAGTTGGCTGGAAAAGCTCCCCATTTCCCTCTAGGCTTATCTGATGAGGACTCACAATTCCACACAAGTGACCCCATACTCCCAGGTGTACAGAATTGAAGTCATCCTGCCCATCGATATTAAATTTCTTTAATTACGCAAAATTATCCATAATTAGCAAGCACCATATAATATTGCTAAAATCTATCTTGCTATGTTGGAAACACTCGATGAGAACATGCTTCATTCCCTGGACAATCTACAAAGGCATCATAACAAGATACATAGAGTGTTCAACAAGAATTTTCACATCCTCTCTTTCTTTAATGGTACCATGTTGTTTGTCCCTAAAGACACCAATGATACCTGAATGGAAGGAACCAAAATTGGATAACAAATGGAAAGGATGTTATATCATTCACAAGGTTTATCCCAATGGCATCTACTCCCTGTTTTCCATGGATTATGAGAGTAAAATTCATCCCACTAATTACATGTTCCTCAAGAAATAATTTTCCTAAGAAAATGGGGTCCTACATGACATTAAAATGTTATGTCCCGCGTGGTATTAAACTAAATGACACCCCACAGGATGATAAATTGTATCCAGTCTAGAATGACCATAAACTATAACATCCTTCATGACAATAAACTGCTTTATCATCTCACCTGATGATAAACTACAAACGGTCTATGCTTCAAAACCTTAAATTAAGATCTAGCCCCCATTATCTTCATATAAGAGGATAAACTACATCTCAATAACTATGTATGTATTCACTCTCATACTTATGGGATATGTTGGAAAGATTGGACTCCTTGTCTTTAGTCCATCCCCAAACTCTACGCTTTCACTTCCCCACCATGGTGTAGTTCTCATGGAGGATCCCACATGAATGTTGTGTAATATTCTTTGGACCCTTCTCATGTCGGGATTATAATGATCACACCATGTTCCCTTCCTCATTATTCTATTACCCCTCGTCCTCACTACTTGAATCTAAACTACATGGGTTTTTTAAATCTATGTATGGCCTGATTCCCATCCTTATGGGATATGTAATAATGCTCAGACATTTCATTTGTAGGACCATCCAAAACATAATGATCTCCCCTTAGGTGGAAGCACATGGTGTGGTGTAGGATTTTCCTTCATTCCCATCATGTTCATCATGACCACACCATGTAACCATCTCTTTGGAGATCTTCACCACATTCATCTTCATGCATTATGTTAAACTACATGGTCATATTCATGCTTCACGCACCCCCATAATTTGGGTCTCCATCATATTTCACATCTAAAAGGACCCCCCAAATGGAATGGATGCCGGAACCAAGGGCTCTCCTACCATTTTAGGCCAACATAGTCGAGGAACAAAAATGAAATATTGATACAAGTCCTGCATTGGGAATATGATCAGCTATCAATACTCATTTTGTGTTCCCATTTCAGGCAACACGACATGGATGCTATGTTTTGAGCATGGTCAATAGCTATCATTCATCATTTTAACCACCCCCATTTGTCTCAAATATTAGGGGTAGTGTTTCATTATGTCCCTTTATCTGTTCAAACATCATTATTCCTCGGGTAGGAGTGTGAGTCCAACTATCGCGCCCTTATACGTTGTGGAAATCCTAGTCCTAATCCTGGTATCCCACAAAGATCATTGCTCATGTGGGATTATGAGATTTGGTAAGGCAATACCCACATAATGGGGGAACATATATTTGGTCTGAGCACTATGACCTTATACTAATATCACCATCGTCCTCACCGCATGATGTTAAAATATGAAATGGTTGGGGCTTCCTATCATAGATCCCTCATAATTTTGATCCCCCTAGCCCATTTTATCATTTCGGATTTTAAGATGTAGTAAGGGTTTATGTTCTCATTCACATCAGGTTAACCACCTTTCTATACGCATCTGTCATTGAGATACCATTCCCCAATTTGCAACATTTCCACATGACATGAATCTGCACAGCATCCCCCAATACTATGTGTGGCTTGATTCCCATCTTTATGGGATAGTTAGGTCCACCCGAACATGTAGCCTTTGGTTCCTACCCCATATCATAGAAATATCATTATCATCCTGGCCCCTAGGCCTGATTACTTCTAGGAGAGGGGTATACGGTGTGGTATGGGCTTATGTCCCCATTCACATCGGGTTTGTAACAAACACACATCGTACCTCATTCTCTTGAGAGATCTTAATCCCCTTGTCTTAAAATCATCTTTTAGAGTTGGATTCTCTTATGTTGGCCCCCTCAAACGTCATTGGAGATTCCCCAATGTGCCCAAGAGTACTCTGGTTCAGGTCATAGAGTGTTAGATTATACCTAGACATGATATCGACCATTTTTTAGGCTTCACATTGCCCTTCATTTGGGCTTCCATCATCTTTCACATCTAATAGGACCCCTTATATGGCATGGATGCTAGACCCAATGTCTCACCTACCATTTTAGGCCAACATTATTGAGCACCTCAGATGAAAAATTGATACAAGTCCCACATCACAAATGTGGTTAGCGGTCAATGATCATTTTTTGTTCCCATATAAGGTCAGCATGATATAGATACTGTGTTTCAAACATAGTCACTAGTTACCCTCAATCCTCACGATAACCCCATTAACCCCGAAATTTTCGTTACCTGATTCACATCATTTTCTGCTCCATCATGTCCAAGTATAATTTCAACACTCTTGGTACTATCCCTCTATGCGCATTCGAATGATAGGTGAAAAAATCCACGGTAAGGTGTCATTCGTGGCTCCACACCAATTTCCCCTTTCATGAATTCCACATGTTTCAAAGACCATTTCATCCCTTGTTACTCACATCAAGAATAGATCATGTGGGCATATGGAATAGATAATGGATTTACCTAACATGGAAGGGTTTAGATTCTTTCTTATTCGAGCTCTATGATCATAATATAAGACCTCCTTCTATGTATTTTTGGTATGTCGTATGAACCGTTACTCTCAAAACTACGTATATCCTGACTCCCATGCTTATGGTATATGTATAAATGCTCAGACATCTCATCATTGGGTCCAGCTCAGGTTCTACTAATTCCCACTTCCGTTCATCCTTGTGGCCTTAAAATTCACAAAATTGCATGATGTGACATAGTAATTACCTCTTCATTCATGTCAGGATTGCAATAGTTTCACCAAATACTTCGCTTCTACAATCCATTCTCTTATGACCCTTATCCTAAAAGACGTTAAACTAAACAATTATAACTATGTATGTCTTGATTCCCATCCTCATGGTTTGAGTAGTAATAACTACATACTTCAACTAGGTTTCCATCCAAATATTATCTTAATTTTTCAGGCCCCTCGGCCCAAGGATTATAACTCATAATTGACGATGGTGTTGTTTGGACCTTGTCCTCATTCACATCAAGTAAGAACTATTGTTCCATGAGCATTCCCATATAAATCCCCATTTCTTCTATATGTGTCCAAGCCATATTGCGTTAAACTATTATAACTGGTTCAACATGACATTTAGCAATTACATCTTTATTTCATGATGTTAAAATGATTTCATTTGACATATCAGACGACCATAAACTATGAAATTATCATCCTGGCTACATGAAAAAAGAAACAGTAATGCATTGTGATTTCCTCACTCAAGGGGACATCATGTTAGGTATCGGTCTTCACCGTATAATTTTTTAATGCCTACATGTGGCTTGATTCATGTAAAGACACCATCATTTTCTGTCCTAGGATTATCTCTTCACAAAAAAACACACATCAATCTCAAACGACAAGAATGATCTATCAATTGCCGCTTCATTTAGTGTAAGGGTCTGAACCACATTAGATTATTATCCCTAGAAATGGTACCTTACCATGCCACATCCAGAACTACGTATGGCTTGATTCCCCTTATAATGGGGTACATAATAATTCCCACACACTTTTCCTTAGGCCCAACCCAACATCTATTTTTGGTCCCTCGACATAAAACCTATCCAAGAAACAAGTACTGATATGGACTCCATGTCCTCATTCATGTCAGATTTTATAAATAACTCACCAGTCTCTCCCTCATTTGATACAATTTGTGTTCTGATATCTAAGACCATAAACTAGGATCCGTATATTTATTTTCTACAAGGCGCAAAGACAATATTCCTATAACAATGTATTGCATGACTCCCATGCTCATGGGATACATTGGAACTCCCATATATTCTGTCTTTAGGTATATCCCCAAGAAACATAAATCTTACCCCCACTTTATTGGCCCCTTGTCCCAAACACTTTTGGGAACATGATGTTTGGGATTGGGTCCTCATTCAATTTGGGATATGTACCTCCCACATGTTCCAATTCTAGTTTACCATGTAACCGCATCACTACCCTAACAAGTTCAAGACCCCCCATAATAATTGTGTGATGCCCCAGTTTCCTCACAAAGTGGATCCCCTCTACCATCATTGGTTTTTAACCATGCTATTCATTAGGAACAATGTTTTTCTCGATTTTCTTCTACATGATATTTGTATTGAATCCCAACTATTTCGCCCTAGAGCGATTCTTAGGGTCCTCAACCCTTTTGGCATGTCATGTTAAATCATGGTCCAGGATGTATGACCTGAAAACCATGCACATCGTCAACACAATATGACGCTAAATTATATATCTATCATTAATGATCTATTAAAGGTTGTCACCAAAGTGGTCCTGTTTGGAAGATAGTTTGATCTTTGATCAGACCGATGCATCCACCTAACATGTTTTCACTACAGTAGCATAAATTAATGAGTGTTGGAATCCATTCAAACAACCCATCACTCAACTCTTCGCACTTTGCGTGCCCCATTATCTATAACTCATCCTCTTTCACTTTTAACTGAACCCCCTAAAAGTACTGATTAACAGCCTATAGTGCGCCTACTATCCTTGGCGAAAACATCAGATAAAAAATGTATAAAATTTCAAGTTAGGCCCCATGTTTCGAACATGGTCAATTGTCAACCCTCATTTATTATCCCTATTTCAAGCTAACACAATAAGGATACTATGTTTCAATCATGGTCAACAGTTATCCATTATTTCCATTCCATCCCTAAAGTGTTCCAATTTTTTGGTATCATGATTCAAACTTTCCACTCCCCAACATTCAGATTTATTCTAACTCCCCTTCCATTACCACGCTCATGCACTAAAGAACATTGGAAAAATGGAAATTTGACTATTTTGAGAACTTCTTCGTCTAGTCAGGCCTCTATCTTCCTTCCTGGAAATATGGAATGTTCATTCAATCCCTATATTCCCAATGCATTCTTTGAACTCTCACATTTGGGTGGAATAATGTGGTAGTGATACCATGTTTCTCACATCAGTACAGACAAACCTTAGTTTAGGGATTGATCATTGGATGTTTCACGAATGTGATGGATATGAAGTAGACCAATAATAATAATGGAACTCATGCATGCAATAAAAATCAACAATTAATGCACAAAATAACGTTTGAAGATTTACATGCATTATAGCATCTGAGGATTGATCCCACCCATAGATGGGTTGACCATTTCAAAAGAGTGTTGCAACTACACAACTCTCTAGATGGTGGAATCCTGGATTCGTTGTCGCCTTTTTAGTTCATGATCCTCCTTGGCAGCAATGGGTTATAGTTCGTCAGCTACAGTCCACGCCTGCTCCTCCTCAATCCGAATGATATCCATCTCTTCGGAGACTTGATTCATCTGTTATTATGCCTCTGTTAGTAGGTATTTAAATAGAGATATAAGCTCTTATTGCACATTTAGGTGTCTAGAATACTCATCTTCTCTAAACAGTAGCTGTTGAATTTCATCAACAGCCTCCTAGACCTTCTTGATTTTCACCACTTTTCTTCCCAACCAACTAACTCCTTGTCCACGGTCATATTAATGAATCTTCTCATCCATTAGATCTCTGAAAATAATGTCAGGACACTGAGAACCCACTCCCCAAGTGCATAGTTCTCGATGCCAGGATTTATGCCTCCCCATCTGGTCTATCTATTGTGCATGATGGGTTTCATCAATGAAGCTCTTGATCATCTACCATGACCGGTGAGGAGATATTTTTATATACTCCTCATCAGTGGTCATCTTGTCCCAATATGTGGGTAAATTTAGGTTTAGAAGCGGGGAATGCCCCTTGAACACTTGAGTATGGTCTTCATCGAATTTCTAATTGGGTAGGCCATGACCCATGTCATATGATAGATCCTCATCGTCAGATTCCACCTCAATGACTTCAGGTGATGCCCTACTAACTGTCCCACCTGTGATCGGGAGAACTAAATCTTGGTTAGTCTAGGAATCCACTTCCACGACCACTAGTATCCCCCTTGGAAAGGGGCTGTAAGGATATCCAGCCAACCATGCTAATGCGACCCACTCAATTTGAAGAACTGTGCATACAAAAAATTCACTAACATCAGTTGACCTAATAAATGGATGACAGTTAAAAATTTTCAATAACTAAAACTTATAGGGATAGAATAGTCAGTATCTATCATTGGTTTTCTCCATTGGTAACCTGAGGCATGGCCCTCCATATTCTGTTGGGAGGTCTAAAAATTCCAGAAGAACCTCCAGGTGTATCACAACCCCGCTAAGCACGGTAAACTTTGTAGCCTTGGGCTTAGATCTCGATGTTTCCGCAGTTTCATCTACCATTGAATAGGAGCGAGTTTTATGTATGAGGGCCCACTAAATAGTTAAAATGTTAGTAAATAGTACTAAAATACATGTATAAAGACTTAGGGGATGTGTTCTAGGGTTTTACCTTGAGATCCTCTACAAACTCTTCAAGATCCAGGTCTACATCACCGACATCACCATCCTATAAGAGACTCCCCCTACTGGCCTCTTCCCCTAGGAGGAATCATCTTATACATCTGGTAGAGGGAAGCCCTCTCTCAATTCTGTGTCCAAAAACTATAGAGGGGCCATTCGATCCAGCAACACCTTTACCTTATCCTTCATCAGATGTGGCGCTCCCAAGGAGTGCACAAAGTCCTCTTTCTAAGCTATATATTGTTCCCCTTACTAGTAGGATACTCTAATGCTAGCCCTAATAGGGAAAATCCCCAAAAAATTAATCCCAATAAATTCATATGTTTCCAAATCTATGATAGGATGAAGAATTTCATGTTGACATCCCAGATGTCCTACCGTTCCATGAAAATCGCATTCTCTAGCATGTCAATATGGTACATCCGCTTCCCCAGATCCCTGATGGATATCCCAAAAAAACCCACTGGGTGGCCTCCTTTCAAGATAGCTTTTCCCCTCTAGGACAGTGGGGTCCACTACTGCTTCCTCCTTTTTGACCTATGCGGGTCTCACTGCCACTGTAGCTCTACCACCATGAGATTTCCTCGCAGCCTTTCAACCTTGGCATCATGGATGGGGAGGCACCCCATCACTGGCTCTGACTATTTTCCACTTCATTATCTCCCTCGAGAAGGCCTCTTCCCTTCTCTTGGCATACTTCTTCACCAACTAGAAGATGGTTGTGGGTGGAGGAATCTCGTTCCACATCATCCCATCCTCTTTTGTGATCACGGTCCACAACTACCCCATCACACACTAGTGATCCTTGTGGATCACCCCCATGTAGACCTATGGGGTCAGTAGCTGCATGCACTGAAACTGCCTCACGAAATATTGTGACATGTACAGGTTGTAGAGAGACTCATGGTCAACCCCCACCACCAGGACTCCACCACATATGGAAGGAAGGTAGGATTGATGATCTTCCATTCCATGTCCTTCATCAGTGAACACACCTATTGGAAATGGGGAATGTGGATGTTGACCTTATATACCTTTAAGACCTACATCCACACATATGACTGGGTGAGATTTTTTGGAAATATCCCAACAGCGTTCAAAATGACTGGGAAAAAATTCAATTATGTAGGGGAAATTTGGTTCATATTTTCATAGGTACCCCTGAAATGCACCGCTATCCACCCATATAGGATGTTAAATAGCATGCATATCTTTTACAGCTTCTTCCCCTGGCACATATGCACCAACATCTTATACATATTGGAGAGCATTGGGATTCTGAGGTTTACATGTCCCCCTATCACCAACATGGACGACATAATGAATGTGCCCGGTCACACACCCAAGTTCGTGTCCCATAGAGGTAGGATCTAACCACAGATAAGCACTCTGATGAATGCATCAAACCTAACCACTGGTTGTTGCTTAGTAGTGATGGTAAATCCCTAAGTTTTCTGCTTTTTTTCCTCCAAGATACAGTAGTATCAGTTATCCTTTCCTCGATGAACCCACTTCGGGAAATTCTTGTGGCCTCCGAGTGAACTGTCTAGCTACCGGGAAGTTCTGGAACTACTTGAACCCCGTTTGATATGGATGCCCCTAACTGACTATTGTCCTGCACCGGAAATAGGTCCATAAATTCCTTTTTTAATGGAGTAATTTTCTCAAGGTCCTCCCACACATTCACAATGGGGAGGAACTCATCATTCATCTTTCCTAGTACTAGGACACCCAAGATCTGATTCAGGTCCCATAGACTGATGTTGACCTTTCCATGGTGCAAATGGAAAGGGTTGGTCCTTGATGACCATATTCTTCAACAGCTCCAGAATCAACTTTTTCAGCTAGTAGATATGAAATGGAAACACATGTGCTACCTCATACAGTCCCACTAACCTTAGCTTTGCCCTGAACTCCTCACACGAGGCACATGCATAGTATTCCCATGCCCAATCATCTGTGAAATTGCTGCCCTGGTATAGATCTCACTCATCTATCCACCCCTAACTCAGGATCCCAGTGCTACCTTTATGATGGAGTGGTACAGTGGGGGAGATTTATTTGGATTTTAGTGCCTTATTATAGATATTATTCACATGGTTGTGCAAGAAAATCAGCATTTTCGGGCATCAAATCCTCCCAATCATGGGCGTTGGCCACACTGAACCCGTGGCGTCTGCATGGAGTACTCACAATCTAGTAAACCATCTTGTCCCACCACTCTTACAAAATGAATACTTCATCCCTTAGACCAAATCCATATAAAGGCATCCTTTTGTTCAATGTGTAATTCTTCTGGAAATGTGAAAACATATCTACTAGTGAATCATGATCTGAATGGATTTTAATGAATTTTATGATACCTGAGCTATTCACCATCTTCTCCCTCTGAGAGGAATTTACATGGACCCCTAAGAAAACTTCCGAGTGCACCATTTGGGGTTCAATATTTTGACCCTTTTTTGGTTCATGAAGCTCACTCACATAACTCATTCATGGAGCTCAATCCTAGCCAAAAATTGTGGATCCCTGCCCTCGATAGCGCAGACACTAGTCTCGGATCTCTCCCTCACAGATTCAATTGACTCAATAAGCATCACAAAGTAGAAAGGACCAATTTGCTAGGAGAAATCATAGAGTGAATAGAGAATCAGAAATCGAGAGAACTGCCCCCAACATGTAGAGGTATAAAAGGAAAAAAGATTGTTAATCCTCTTCTATTTATTATTGAAGAGCCCTTGTACATCGCATCACATCTGGGCATCGAGAGCTTCATGACTCTCTCAACCAGCGTGTGTCCTCTCCACCATGCATCCCTCCTTAACATGTTGTCTTTGTGATTGGAAAAAAATCATCAGTGATTGAAAGAAATTTTCTTTGCTGAAATGAATCAAAGAGGCGGGAGGCTCTGCTGATACGACCAAGATCGATATGTCTTCACATCGAGAAATCCCGGCATTGCGCTACCTATTATCTATAAATACAAGGATTCAACCAAGACCAATGGAAGGATCTTCTGACCTTTCATCTTCTCTTCTCTCAAATCATGAAGTATTTTTTTCTCAGCAAAAAATGGGCTCTTAATGGTACTTTAGAATTGCAAAGTGCCCCTCCCTTACCATAAATATGACTCCTCTTCAAGTAGGGATTCCCTTCCAAGAGCCCATAGACCTTCGTAAAAGAAGGAGATCCCTAAGGGGACTTGGGTATTCGCAAACCACTCATGCTTCATGATGTAAATTCCATTCACAAGCAAACTAAATGCTAAGGCATGGTCACTATGCTACGTAAGGCACAATGCTTCACATTTCTATTCTCTGCAAGGTTCTCTTGCATTGCGAAGCCCTACTATGCAATATCCTTTGTTCTTCGCAATGCACCCTCCATGAACAAATATTCCATATACCTAACCTAGCCCACCCAATTTCACTAAGAATTCCCCTTCACAAAGACCCTCTCCTCTGTGGAGCACTATATATTCATGAGGCATATTCCTATGAACCCCATTGCTCTACAAAACCATCTCCCATATGGCCCTCCGGGTCTACACCATGTTATTTCAAAGTCCCTTTGGGGTGATTTACATTTCGTATCTTAGACTTATGCTTTTTCAAGTAGGCATGATAATGTATATTGCTTCATCTTATTGCCATTATAGTGTGGCCCCTCAATGGATCACTCTATGACACTCAGTCACCCCAACATTGTGGATGTCATCCATTCCCCAAGGGTGGGAAGGTACGAGTTATGAATTTCATAGGGGTGAGTAGTGAACCCACCTCGTCTGAGCTATAGAACATTAAAATGCTATGTACCATTTTCCTCAGTACATGACATTTATTTAATTCCTCACCCCTTGCATCCCATGTGGAGTGCCCCACCATAGACATTATCCATACCCATTAGTCTCCACAAGAGTGAGATCGTCCAAACATGGAATGAGATAATATTTTTCAAAGTGACTTCTATATTCGGGGAAGGAAAACCATCTTGGTATAAGCCCCTAGCCTTTTATGAAAGATTTAGCACCAATGATCTGCCTATCATATTTCATGCCAAAGACTAGTGGAGATATGGTGTGCCAAGACCTTCGTTATTCCATACCTATTCCTCTAGGATTTCTCCCCAATGGGAATCTATCATAGAGTAAGCAAAAATCACCATATGAATGGGAATCTAACCAGGCTTAAGCCCCTATTTCCTATTTGGCTTCCTGACTACTTATAAACCCGATCCTACTTCAAACTGAAGCACCTTTCACGATGTGATAATTAGGTATTTACAGTATATTGTTTCTCACAATGAGCATTACTCACATGGGCTTAGAGTAATCACTATACCTAACGACATCTCTGGGCCACCATTGTGCGTAATCACCAAACAATTTTTAACTATGAGAACATTGATCCTTTTTAAGGAAAGGTATGTAGGAAGCCTTTATATGATTCAAGCCTAATACCAACTTGTCCTAACCTCTTCATGTTGGTTCACCTTTGTCCTGTGTGACCTTAAACTTCATCCACTATCCCAAAATATGTATAAATTGATCCCTATATCCTTAGTAGGGTACATAGGATGCCTTCTAGAGGTTTATTCCCAACACCCATAGGTCCTGATCACATCACGTCAGTGCTCCCTCATCCTACATGATGTTAAACTGTATGCCCCATTTTCGACCTGTGCGACATTAAACTGTATTCATTAAAACTACATGGTTTTGATCCATGTCTTCTATCCATGGTATGTAGAAAGCCACACTTAGGTTCAACCCCATCCATTAGTAAGCTATTGTGACCCCATCTAGCGGTATGTTGTTGCACCCCATCCAGCAGTAAGCCAATGTGAACCCATCCAATGGTAGGCCATTGTCAACCCCATTCAGTGGTTGGCTGTTCAAGTCCCTAATCTATGGTTAGAAATCGTCATATAAACTACGTAGGTTTCATCCCAATCTTCTAAATAATGTATTTTGGATGCCTATATATGGTTAAATCCCAAGCACTAGTAAACATTGGTGTCCCCTTATTGTCTCCCACATCTCTGGTCTACCCTTCGATCGTCAAACTATCT
Source organism: Viscum album (assembly GCA_963277665.1). Classification (NCBI taxonomy): domain Eukaryota; kingdom Viridiplantae; phylum Streptophyta; class Magnoliopsida; order Santalales; family Viscaceae; genus Viscum; species Viscum album. Next base: position 1,066,278,452 of record OY728140.1, read on the forward strand.
CTGACCGTTAAACATGCGCACCCCCTTGCATGTCATCGGGTCTCTACCCTCTACACACACCCCAATTTTTTACCCCATCTAGGAGGTTCAACTTCCTCCTGGTCCCATCCATACAGGTTGCCTCTTCAGGTGACCCATAACCCCACCGAAATAAGTGAAATTTGATTCCCTGCCACATGGATAAGTCGGAAGTCTATTTGAGGCTCAAGACCAACATCACCTTCTCTCATATGGTGGTCCCATAACATTCTCCATTACACTCCAAAAATCCATTTATATCATGATTCTTACTTGGGTTTCCACATCCTAGTGAGATCATATCACCCACTTTCTCACTGCTCCTATCAGTAATCTGGAATATAGCCACATGTTATCCTCAATATCAGTGATCCCTCTAGGGGTTCCACCCATATGATCCACTCCTATCAGTTCTGTGATTAGTCCAATCCATATCCCTTAGACATCAAACTCACGACCTAATCCACTTTAAAACATCTGAAGCTGAGGAAAACCTCTGAGACATGCATATTCCATATAATTCCTCGCACTCATCATGGGATTCTATGGGCTTCTGAACCTTTTAGAAGCCCTATCATAACGGGAAGAAACCCATACGGAATAGTGTTCCTGCATCCAGACACTCTAGTGATGTCAAATATGACTACTCCGTAGACTGAAGGTTGATTCCTTAACCGAACACCCTAGAATTTCTTGAAAGAAGCAACGTAATTATATATATAGATACTTACTCCAAATGATGAGTAGGATAATTTTTTATGTAATTTGTCTATTTTCAACAGAAATAATCTTTAAAAGTTTCAGTATTCATGATAATGTATCACATACCTTCTTTAATGTATTTGAATAGATTAATAAACCATTTCCACCACAAGATTTTCAAATCATAGGTTAACTAACTATCCTTCTCTTCAGTCCCTTGAACTTTTCATCACATTCATTTATCCAATTGATCTTTCTACTATTCTTAGTTTACAAGATGAGTGGATTGGAAATCCATGAGAATGTATCCACATATCATTTATAATATACATCCAAACCATGAAAAATATGAATCATAGTCATTGTGGTAGGTCTATGGTAACATTTAATAGCCTCCTTCAATGATGTATAACACGATAGGCACTATCTTGAGATTTTAGTAGCCAAAAATAAAATCATTTGTATCTAAATCTCACACATTGTAATTTTTTCATATAATTTATCCCTCTTATTGTCTTCAATGCAATTCTCATTTTATCTTCATTTCCTTCCAAACACATTTAATATATAATATTATCATCTCTAAATACTATCAAAAAATTTAACAATTAAATATCTAAATAATAAATTCATGTAATCCATAATGATATCTAGGGAATTAATAAAAAAAAATTCATCACTGTATACTCATAATGTATATAAATTGTAAAGAATGTTTCCATGTTTATATCCAATGTCACAAACCAAAATGGATGATATCCATAATTATTGACAATCATGGATATGTATTTGCATTTTTTCAACTGATCATAAAAGTCATCAGTTTGGGGTAAATGATACGTGTTCCACATTGTGATCTTATTATTTTCCCAATAATAAATTGAAAGTAAAATTGATCAATATTTCATTTTAATATATGTGTAGGTTCAACCAATAGTTAAACATGTTTCCAAATATATCCCTTTTCAATATTCTCCAAGAGGGGTCATAAATTCATAAATCTCAATTGACGCCATCTTATATGGAGTCTTTGAAATAGGAATAACACAATGCATGGAATATATTAGAAAATATAAAAAATTATTCATATGAATACTATGGAAATATTAATAATATAAAAAAACTTTCATAAATTAGTCATGGAATCAATGTTGAGTTTTTCCCCAACCATCTGGTATATAAACTTTTTTCAATATGAATCAAAAACCATATTGTATATGTTATTTACATCATAAGTTCATATATATAATCACACTAATTGAAGATCATAGACTATATTGGAATATAAAATTTGAGTTTATTTTATAAACTATTTTTATGGGATTTATATAAAAATGAATCCCACACCTTAGATAACATCAGATTCCTGTATTGGGAGAATAATATTATTTTAAAGAATCATATTTCGAAAAACATCAATTAGAGATGAATCATAGAGTTATGATATGATCATGGTACTAGGTTTTCATTTCTAATTAGATATCTAATAATTTTAATAGTATTTTGATAGCCATTGAAAATTATACATATATTAAATAATTGTTGGATCTATAATCAAATAAAGAATTAGTAGTTCTAGAGTTGATGGTATGTGTTCCATTCACCACAGAGTTATCATAAACCTTATCATAAATAGTGGTCACATTAGATTTGAATTTTTCTCATGGATTAAGAGGTTTTTGACACTGATAATCATCATTATCATTTTTTATTTTTTCCCCTAGTTTACATAATTCACATACACCATATATTTGAAATAATGGATTGTGTGTGGTGGTTTATTTGGAGTTTTCACTGTATTCAAATCATTTTCTGACATCACCATCATTATATGGAATTAAATTTCTAGATAATATTCTTTTTTACATTTAATATATTTATTAGTCCATATATGATAATTTCATCTTTGTTTCCTTCCAAAAATTGAACATGAAGGGATCCTCAGCTTATTATACCTATTGTTTTTAGTAGTTAGTTGAATTATTTATCTTGTTTCTTATAAAAAATGTGATTTATGGGTAAAACCAATATAGATTTCTACATTGAAATAATATTGAATGATTTCAAAATATCTACTTATGTTTCCTATGAATTACACCATTTAAGGATGTTGTTTTAAGGAACTAATGAGAATATAATCTTTATATTTATATTTGAATATAATAACATAATAATACCAATAATGTTTGGTATGATTTTACTCATAGCATTCAATAGATTCATCTTACTTCTACATTAGCTAACTGAATTCCATCCCCATTTTGAAATGAAGAATATAATGGAATTACTTATTAAAAAATAATTTCTTAAACTTATCCCACTATATTGATTAAAATTCACACGATTTCCTTGTATTATTAATAAGGTTACACTATTGAGCTTATTTATCTTCCACACAATTAAAATCTAAAATAACTTTTTCATGAATTTATTTCTTGTGGATTTAATATATATTTTCAATTTCATTGATCCATTGCTCATGAACTAGTATATCAGTGGAACCACTAAATGATGGTGAATTTTTTCTTATATAGGACACAAGGGAATGTGGTCCTTTCATTTATTTCATTTGAATGTACAACATAATTAATAGCTTTATAATGTTGTGTGAGTATTACAACTAAATTTTTTATCCATCACCCATAACATTTGGTTTCATAGGTTGGAAATCATTTCATTTTTTTGTATATTATACATTAAAAGGGTTCCTTCAGGTTCCATCATTTCGCTAAAAGCAAACACATAATATAAGAAACACTAAAAAATGTTTTAATTGGAATAATAATGAAAGAAATTAATAGGGTGTATAAAAAATGAAACCTCATTTTCGATATATAAACACATAGTATTAACCTTCGACCTTTATGTTCATCATCTGTTCAAATCCAAAATGATTTTTTAGTAAATGGATTGCGAAAATCAATAGAATATCCCCTAGGAGTGTAAAACTAGGTGTTATATATTTCATATTTTTATATAGTAGGTGATGATCGATTCAAATACCAATGCTTCCTTTTCGTAGTTATTCCCCTAATGTACAACTATTCAAAGGCTACATCCACTTATAGTATCATAGAAGGGTTGTGATTTCAAGAAAACCAAAAGCTCTATCATTTACCAAATTTCATGATATATTATTATAGTTATATTTATCCTTAGACATATACCTATATTTCTAAATAAATAGTTCACATTTTAGATATAAAATTTGGCTAATCATATCATGTTATAGAAATTATAGATGTGTAGAATTATCTCAATTGGTCTATAATTGATACCTGTCAGGGAACTTGATCTGTGGTTACACCTCCTAGGTAGGACTCTTACAACCATCATAATAAGAATCCAATTCCTCATGAATCCCTTAGGATGAGATCCATGTTTCCTCTAATGAATGCACATGAGACATCCTATGGATAAGATTCCTTCATTTCCACTACTACTAACAATAAAAAATAAAACTTATTATACTGTGATATTTTATCATAAAAGATGAATATTGATTTCATTTTACTATGAAATGACAGATTACAGAAAATATTTAGTGTCTTTGGAAATGTAGAAACATAACGAACTGGCTCATAATTGAACTACATCATCTCCAAAATTTTTCTCCATATCTAGAGTCGTTTCATCACATATCATATATGATACATTTCATCACCACATGTGGGATGCTAAAGCATAAGAAATGATGAGGTCAAAATCTCAATAAGTGTAAACAATATATATATATCAATGAAAAAATAAACATAACATGATATTATGTGTATATGAACATAATAATTATATTTGAATCCCATAAAATATATAATATAGATCATAATATAGAATCATGTCATAATGCATGGTAGTGATGAAGACCAGAATCATATAGGTGTTAAAGAACAATAGACAAGGGAGTATATCATTAGCATAAGAAATTGTTTTTTCATACACATATGAATATAAATCCATTTCCATCATAGTCTAAGAGAATTTCTAAAAAAATCAGAGTGGAATTGGATTTCACAGTGAAACATTGTATTATGTAGGGATCAGTCCTAAGACCATTATAGTTAAAACGTCCCTTACTAAATCAGATTCACTCCCTATTGATTTTATATTTATCTCATTAGATATAAATTTTTACCAAATACATTAGTTCGAGATATAGGTCATAATCATAACGTAATGAAAATCATGTCTATGTGTAGAAAAAGATCATGAATAATTTATCATTTTTGAACCCCTGAAATGAAATGGGGAGCAAAAACATTTCATCCAAGAATTAAACATGGAAAATAAATATTTTTCGTCAATACATGATAAATTAGTAAGAGGATAACTGGTGAAAATGGAATAATTTTCATAAACATATTTTCATTATATATATAACACATGAAGAAATAATAAGGATGGTATCATTTCATTATAACCTCAAGGAAACTTAAGTAAAATCAAAGGATATCATATGATATGGAAAATGATTTTGATATGTCACTTGGAAGATTTCCTCAGTAAAAATATTCTTTCTTCAGTGAAATAAATTATTTGAAATCTAATAACTCATTAACTAAATAAATAAAATATTAATTATTAATATACATGTAAACTTACAATGGAATGTTTAAATAATTAAGTGGTTATAATAGTTAAAAATATACAGCATTCCATACATGTTAAAATAAATATTCCCTTAACATTATTTGTAAAATGTCAAAAGATCCTCAGCTATGAAACAATAGGGGGATTTTATTAAAAAAATAAAAAATTCAAATATTTATTGAAATAGAAATAGAAAATCAATTTTTAATTGTTAAAACATTCTTAGAAGATTCTTTATTGATCATGTAAATAGTAAAGAACTAATTTTTGACCAATGATAGAAATAAGATCAGTTTTCCTTCAAAATTTTTATTCTATTATATTGAATACACAATGATAGATAAATATAATTAAAACATGTATTTATAATAAATAATTATATGGTAAGAAAATAAATGGGTTTCTTTATCGATATATCATAAGACATCGACATTGTAAATACAATGATAATCAATCATAATGAACAATGTGATTATAATGTAAAACCCATACCACATTGGTAACATGTGTATCATAAACCCCATTAAATAAATAATATTATATGGATATAAATATATATAATATTATAAGAATAATAATAATAAAATTCATTCATGTTAATTATATTAACCATATAAAATAAACGAGCAGTGATTAAGGCATATGTCTCCCATAAATAAATCTCACACTACTAATACCTTACTGTTTGGAAATAATATGATTTGTATGCCCCATGAAATAAATAAAGTTTATGGATATATATATGAATTATATTCATGAGAATAACTATAAAATGAATTCTTGGGATGTATATACACTACACAAAATAAAAGAGTGGTGAATATGGAATGTGTCTCCATGAAATAAATGTTAGATTAAAAACACTTACCAATTATAAACATTTTGAATCATAAGAAAAATTAATTAATAAATATAATGTAAACATTTAATATCTTAAAATTGAATAATTTCATGATATATCATTGATCTCACCATGTTTCAATATTTTATTTTACACTTACACCATTGTATTAAAATAAATTTTTATAATAAATTCCAAATAAAATATAAATTTTTCCTTCATATTTTTCTCTATTATATATTATTAATCATAGATAAATGGAAAAATAATACATTATTTGATAATTTAATTTTAGTTGGAGAATATTTGGAGGTCCAGAAGATGATCCTAAAGGAAAATAGGACAAACTACATTAAAGGACACATGTCCACTATTTTATATATTTCATAGAATGAGTTTCTTATAGTTGCCTAAAATTTCGATATCTGAACCTTATCACGAAGGGATACAATAGTTATCAATAACCAAAATCTCAATTCATCCACCTAATGGACCATACAATCCATTCATTACAAGGGGAAGAATCTCCTTGAATTTAAATGAATGGATCAGTATTCTTACAATATCAGCAGTTATAAATGATAAATTGGATCCAAATTTGACATGGAAAGGTTTTGTTGCTCTAGAAAAAAAACTTCTGTTTTTTACATCATGATTTAATTCAATATAGAATCCCAAAACTGATAGTCTAGTTGTATCGCAAATACATGGATCCCAAAATCACTTCTCATTTTAGCTATAAAAGGGCACCCTGGGTACCTCATATGAAATTTGACCAAGGAATTAACTACTTACAATTTGTAGTTATATAAGAGTCCTATATTCAACCTAGATATTTTGAAGTCCTCTATCATCATCTGGGAATCATAGATGAAGATTGCATTACAACCGAGCATCCTCCACCTCTCGATTTTATGATAAAGTGTGGGAGTTCATAAACTAAAAACCCAATTAGGAAACTTGATAACTCTATTGGTGAAATTCAATGTCATCATTCAGGTAAACTACACTCTCAACTTGTAGTTAAACCAATAGATAAATGAAATGTTAATTCCACCACCATTATGATGGAGGAAAAACATAAAACCAAAACAAACCCTCAATTAGAGTAATCCCCTCATAAGGAAACCAAAATCCACATTTCTGAAAATGGTCCAAGTGAAGAAAATCATTATCCTAAGAGAATCTGTTTGAAAGGAATGTGTGAGTATATTGATGAGTCACTTATACCAACTATTCATCTTCATTTTCCCCAACAGGAAAACGAACCACGTAAACAAGAGGAAACAAAAAATTAAAAGGAAATATTGAAAATTTTAAAAAAAAAGTTCAGGTTAACATCCCCTTGATTTATGTAGTAATGAAAATTCTATGATATTCCACATTTCAAAAATAGATGTGTAAACACTGAAGGCATATTCAAGGTGATAAGTAAGAGATCTTGGGGGTGATGTCTTAAATTTTATTGTGCTATAACATCCAAAAAATTTAATGATACTAGAACATTATCGATTTTGTGAACCAAAAGTGAGTATTCCTTTTCCAATGTTATTATTGATTTGGGTTCTTCTATAAATTTGATTAATCCATATATTTTCTCTACATTTATGGTATGAGAACTAAATCCTACTATAATTTTCGTTTAACTCACAAATAAAAGTACATAATAACATACTAGTTTTTTAGAGGATGTTCATTTTTGTGTGGAATATTAAAATTTTCCTATTTATTTTTAATTGCTTAAAATTGAAGATGATAGGATTAATGGACATTCCCCAATTATATTTGGGATACCATTCATGAATTCTTCCAAAACCAAAATTAATATCAACAATAATAAATTATTTATAGATTTTAGTGGTGAAATTATCCACTTCATCATTCATGATTCCATGAAGACCCCTAACAAGAACATTCCTCTCTCAGTTAATTTAATTTATGTACTCCCTTCCTCTGGAGAAACATCTGTACAATTCTCTAATCCCCTTATTTAGTTTTCATCAGTGATTGAAATAATGGGAAATTAATCATGAATCGAATGTTCTGGTGTTTTAGAAAAATATCATGCATGATTTTGAATTGATAATTTCAATAACACTAAGGATCACATGATCAACAATGATATTACTTATCTAGTAAAATATCATTCCTCATATGAGGGTGATACTATTGATGAGATAGATGATATTTGTGAACTATCACTTTCACACACACTACGATAAATCTAATTTCCACCAAAATTGAAACTAAAAAATCATCCATATATAAAACATTCAAATCTTAATTATGGAAACATGTTTCCTATAGCCATTTCTATTTCACTCCCTCATGATCATGGATTGTGAATTCTTAAAAATTTTAAAGAGTATAAAAATGATTGGGGATAGAAACATTCAATCATTCTTTGTATTATCCTTTCAATTTTCACAATTCATATATTATTAAAATTTTAGGATAAATAATTGACTTAGTCACAACTTCATATGAACCCAAACATCCTACAAGTTGTTAAAAAGGATGAAATAAAACTATTGGATGCTAAAATCATTTTCCCAATCTATGACAGCCAATGTGTCATTACAGTGCATGTTGTTACTAAAAAACTGGTCATACAATATTAAAAATTCCAAATAATTAATTGGTTACAAATAGTGTGTAGTATAATTGAGGTGTCTGTATAGACTATCACTAATTAAACCAACACACTATAAAAGACCATTTATCATTGCGATTCATTTACTAGATTCTGGTGAGCCTAGTGGGGAATTCCCACTAATATTTTCTTGATGGTTATTTTAGATACATTCAAATCCATATTTCCCCTCAGGAGCAGGAAAGGAAAACCTTTACATACGCTTTAAAACATTTCAAGATTGAAGGATTTCATTTAGTCTTTGGAATGCTCCAGGTTCATTCCATCAATGCATGGTAATTGTTTTTTCAAATTACATGTTTAATTACATGGAAGTATTTCTGGATGATTTCTCTGTATCTGGATTCTCTTTTGTTAAATTCTTGTGTGGTCTTGGGTCATATTTATTTCACTATATTGAAAACATTATCATATTAAATTATGAGAAATTAAATTTCATGTGGTGATAAGGTAATGTTATTGGACATGTAATTTTTTGGGAGGTAATCGACATAGAAAAATAAAAAGTGGATGACATTTATTTACTAACATTCCCTAAAAATGTATATAGTGTGCGATCATTCATAGTTCATGATGGAATTAACCAATATTTCATTAATTAAATTATTAAAATTTCATTCCCCCTCTCTAGATTTATCTATAATGAAAATGAATTTTATTTCGATAAAAATTCAGAGGAAGCTTATAATTTGTTAAAATGGAGTTTCATGTCAACATGAGTAATCCAACCACATCGATTTTATTTACCATTTGATCTCACAAGTCATACCTCTAACTATATCTTTGTGTCTTTATTATCACAAAGGTTTGATAAAGCACCAAATGTCACTAACTATGTCTCACAAAAACTATACATTACCCAAGAAAACTACACCATAAAGGAAAAATAATTGCATGACATTTTCATTTCTTTGGAAAAAAATCAGGTAATTTCTTTTAGGGTTTAACGTTATAGTGTTATCAGGCTATGCAGCCCACAGGTATCTCCATATGGCACCCAAATAAAATTCATGTCTCATTCCCTAGATTCTCCTCCTTCAAGAATTAAAATTTTAACATAGAGATAAAAAAGAGTAGTGAATGTGGTGTTTGTCCATATCAGTAGTATCCACCCATTCATGGAAATATTCCATCCCCTAGTATTCACATAAATGACATATATCCATATGAGAAATTGTACTGAGTGATTTATGTGATTCCCTAGTATGGTGAAATTTTATATTATTTGGAAGTATATTTCACTCATTTCATTTTTAATAAAAATTAGGCCAACAATCTAAAACTAGAGTCATGTTAGTATATTTAGGATGACCCCTAACAATGGTTCACATGCATTGATCATGTCATTAGACATTGTGTTCCCAACAGAGAGTTTCAGTCTCTACTTATTTTCTATCACAGTCTTGTTTGTGGGAGTCACATTGGTTCTCAACAGACTGCGCACAAGGTCCATGTTTGTGGTCATTTTTGGACAACACTTTTTTTGGGATTCCCATGTTTTCTATAAATAATGTCCACTCTGTCATATAATGGGAAATTTATATAAAATAATTGAGATTCCTTGAAAACCCATAATATTCAATTTTCTTTGATGTTTGTGGAAATGAAATTAAAAGACATTTCCCCAATTTAGTTGGGGATCATTAAATTCATCTCGAAGTGTACTCCGTTTCAAAATTAGTAGAGGAGCGTGCTGAAAGGACTGATGATTCTAAGGTAGCTGTTGGATTTTGGAGCACCAAAATATCTTGTATGTTCAGATTACATAGTTTTACCATCAGTTACTAGGGATCTCATTTCTGCAACATAAAAATTCTATATATTTTTCATGGGTATGGGGGTGGGAATTTAGTGTCTACTACATATCACCCACAAAAAAAAGTTCAGGCAGAGGAGACAAATACAGAGGTAAAATATATTCTTTAAAAAACTATTCAACCTAATAGAAAATATTTGAGTCATAGAATTTATGATTCAATATGGTCTTACTATACTTCCTTCATAATTTCCATTGTAATTTCACACTCAAGGATTTGTTTTGTTGGAGTTATCACATCCTTGAGGATACTGAACACCTGACCTAAAAGGCCATGAATCTTTTCAATTTTAATCATTCTGGTATTGGTGATCATATTATTTTCATGATTCAGGGGATATAGGTAATGATAAGTGATTTATATGAAAACTCAAGAATTGATAAATTGAAATCCAAGTCTTCCTACAACCAAATCATCCTTTATCATCAATTCCACATTAGAAGGAAGGTCTTAACCTAAAATTCATGGATGATGTTAAATCCATGTAAGATTCATTCCCACTAGTTGATACCATATAATATTACAAATGTCGCTCCATTTGGTTTTTATTTTTTTCAAAATGAAGAAACCAAGAAAATTAACATTCCCAATGGGAAACGACTGAAGCACATCTATAAGGCCATTCTAGAGTCCTCGATGGAGGAACCCCATGTTCGATAAGTAGTCCCACAATGATGCACACAATTTTATATCCTTTATTACAAAAAATTATTTTATTACAGGGAGGACACTACATAGATTAATTATGTGGGATATGTATATTCCGGGGTTATTTTTGAATTTTTATCACCTTTTTTATCTTTTTCTCCTTTCCTCCTACTTTATTGTATTTCCACTCCCCCCCTCATCCCCCCACTTTTGAGCCTAAATGATAATTAAGTATTCCAACATTATTATGTAAAATGATTCATGCATATTCCTGGATGTTGTTGAAAATGAATGAGGAATTTCAATATTTCAGTTTCATTCTACATTCAACCAAAATTTCTTTGATGAAATGTACATTGCAGAAGAAATAATATATTGTGGTGTGCCTTTCTATTGAGATTTTGTTCTTCACTGATGATATAAATGGTTGTATCATTTCGAATCCATTAAGACGAACTGTACCCTATTATTGAGTAGTTTATGGTAAAATTATTTTAGTTAATTTCTCCACTCACCATTACACCCAACAAGGATGTGTGAAAATATATTAATTAATTGAATGTATCTATATGATAGGTTAATCATTTTATAATTTAATAAATTATTTTTACCTACATTCATTCCTTATCTAATCTAGTTAATTACTATTCTATATTGAACTATGCTTGTGTACCTATTATCCGACAGTGGTACACCATAAAAACATTATATTGGCATTGTCCAAAAAACCCACCCTTCCTATAATTTTGATCTTTCTATAAATATTACATTTATTTTCGTCAGGATATAACACAAGGATTGAGAGAATAATGTTATATTTTTTTCGATGTGACCCTTATAAACAATAAATGTGGGGTTTGAGGAAAATTAAATCAAAGGGGTATCTTCGTTGGGAGACTATGGTTTGACATAATGGAATTTTTATGTTAGTGGGCCTTGAAATTTGATTACAAAGGATGTCATCCTGGTTCGATGGAAATGATCATGTATGTAAGAAAATTTTAAAATAACATGGAAAGTATTGTAAGAAATGTTTGTAAAAAAAATATGGGGATACTTAATGAGAATATTAACTTGTGAATTATTTTTATAGATGGGTATCATTCATATTTTAGAATTTAATTCTAATATAATTTTTGAGATGTAGTTTTCCATGATCAATGAAAATAACTCACCGGTGTGATTTTTTCATTGATTACATTTCAAAATAAAACATAACTTTTCATTGAATTTTAAATAAATATGATGACGGAAATATTAAAAAGAATATTTTTTGGAAATATAAATTTTCTCATGTGTGAAAATGATTAGATGTGATGGTATGGTCAGAACTGGAATCATTGTTTAATTTTTGCCTAACACCATTGTGTTAAACTGATATTTTATTGTAAATTTCAAAAAAATCAATTTTAAAATCATAATTTATTTATTTATTTAATATTAATCACATTTTAAAAAATAAATTATACTTATCTTATATTTTCATTGTATGTGGATTTTATTTGGTGGCCACAAAGATGATCCAAAAGGAAAACGTGCCTAACTGAATGGAATCCCATGGAAACATGTCCATTGTTTTACATATTTCATGAAATTTGTGACAAAAAAAAGGATGAAATTTTATTATCCGATCTGTAACTCCATGGTATACAATTAATCTCATGAAACTAGATCATAATTCAAATATTTAGATTCCCATATGAACTATTCTATCTAGGGAATTGAATCTGTATGAATTCAAAAGTTTTGTTTGATATTTAGACTATATCATTAATTATATTTTTTCCATGGCCGCTAAATTTGACATGTGATATTCAATATTCTTATAAAAACTATTATATTTTTTTCAAGTAATTATAATTACATATACCAACCCAAAACTGAGACACAATTGTTATCTAAAAAGTTGGTTCCCCAAAACCACTTCCCATTTTGGCTATAAAAGGCGCACTATAGTTACCTCATTTGATGTGTGAACAAGGAGTGATGTGCATAAAATTTTTAGTTATAGAGGAGTCATATACTCATCATTGATTTTATAGAGTCCCCAATCATCATGTTAGGATAATTTATGTAGAAGGAGTTCCTCCTAAGCCTCCTCCTCCTCTCTATGTCAGGATAAACTATTGGAGTTTGTTGTGAGGGAGCTGCACAAATTTCAAGGGAGTTATGATGAATATATTATCTATTGTTTTGATGTGTTTCAAATTTTTAATCATTTAATTAAGAGTTATATTTATTAGATTTAGGTTTTAATTATTGGTTCTATTTAATCAAATGTAATTCTCTTTAATTTTAACCAATCAGTGTGAATTCTTTAGTGCGTGAATTGTGTTTTTATGATTAGAAAACACACGAATCATTTTATTCCCCACATATTTTAGATATAAATTTTCATTGGAATTTATTATACCTTGAATTAGTTCTTGAAATTGGGCATATGAATTTTATGATAGTGTTTAGCTCCATGTGAATTGATATAAAAGAATGGAAGGTAAATAGGATTCTGATTCATTTCAACCAAAGGCATACATCAAAGACTAATTAATTTCAAAGAAAAAAAACATGAAATTTGTGTAGTGAACTCCTAAGGAACCATTTGTATCATATTTTTAAAAATCTACGTGGGTTTTCAACTATTAAACTATTAAAATTATTTTATTTTCTATAAAATGTTTTCGAAACATCCCCCTTATGACAATAATTTTTATTAAAAATGCACACTCTAAGACTATAAATGCTTCTTGGGAGATGACCTAGGTACTTACTTATATTATAGAATAATCAATAAATCATAATGTATTTTACATCTCATTAAAATAATTTTAATTATGTCTATGAGTCTATAAATACAACTCATAAAAAGGACCTTATCTGAATTTATTAACCAAGGAAATAATATTGAGAGAGAAATCCATTACCATCTATCTCAACATCGTTCATAAAAATTAGAACGTACTTTTTAATAGACATATAATTATTATAAATATATTAAATAATAATTATTATATATATGAATCCAAATATGGTTTAATGTTTTCCCTTTTTTACCCATTTATTTACAATTCATTCTTATTATAGTGTTTTGGTGTTATGTTCTTCATTTTTTTGCATATATTTGTTTATAATTTTTGCTCCATTAACTTTTTTAATGGTTTTATCATCTCAAAAAAATTATCCATGGTATAAATATAATATATTTTTAATATATATATTTTTATTGAAATATATAAAATATAGGGAGAGAAAATTATTTACAATATATATGGAGACAGTATACCTTATATTCACATGAACATTGATTCTATTTTATATGTGGATGGAATAAAAGATAGATATAAAATAAATAAACCTTAAATAATGATTTATATTTAATATATATTATATATAATCATTATATATCCTAATTACCATATATTTTAATAAAGTAAAAAATGAATCACATCTCATCGCCATGGCGGTAGTCCCCAGGTACACAGGAGTGATGTTTTTGTTTTCCAACAGATTAAATGGTAAGATGTTAGATGTGATATTATAATTATTGAAGTAAAATTATGTAATTAATATCATATAAATATTTTAAATTCGTAATTATGTACCAACAATATTGGTGGTTATGATAAACTAATATGATCAGTTTTTAAAGAGATAATCCTCTGTACACATGATTGGTATTGTCATTTCTCATTTGATGGAATAGAATATGGGTGTATATTGTTAATATAAGATAATAAAATACAAATATATCATAAATAATTATGTTTTTATATCAACATTTTTTCATAATATTTTGATAATTTGTAAGAAGATATAAAATTATATTACATGATTAAGTGTAATACCTATTCTTCTGAGAGCATCTTTATTTTTATTGACTAATCCTTCATAAGAGGATGTTATAAAAAACAATAAGGCCCCTTTGGGAATTATTTGGGTTGTATGAAAAAAGGTTTTGTATTAATTGGGTGAAAAAAGGCTTTTATGGGTTTGAATAAGATATGAGATTGGATTTCCTTTTATTTGTTGGGAATGGAACCCACATGCAATTTACATGGAAATTTCACAAAATAATCCAAAAGGATAAATTTATTCCCTAGGAAAACTCATAAAAATGACCAAATATTAGAATTTCGGATAGCATAATTTTTATATATGATCATAAATTGGATTAAAAATTTTATATAGGAAAATATTCAATTATATATTGTTTTAACTCTCAGTACTCATGTTTTATCATTAGTAACGATAAACAGGTTTTTATATTTTTACTATTAATTATGAAAAAATAACGTATAAGTATTATATAATATTAATTATTTTGATTACTAATATATGACCTATTTTATAATCATCAATTAAAAAAATTATAATTTAAATAAAAATTAACCAAACAAATGTGATGAATATTTGGTTTTCCAACAAGGACATTCACATATGTATATTATTTTTTTATCAAAATTCAAGATGAAATTGATAACAATGAACTAAATTAAGTTAATAATAATATAATATTACTAATACAATTTTGTGAGTAATTTTTAAAATAATTACCATTGTGAATAATTCAAATGAAATGAATTTTTCAAATAAAAAACATAATTTTTAACTATTCATAAAGATATTAATATTTTAAGAAAACTCTCATTCTTTAACTATAAGTTGATTTTGAAAATTTTATTTTATTTATAATGTTAATTTTCTAAAATAAAATTTTAAAATGTTATATCAATTTATTATATTATTTTCTCAAAAAAACAATCAACCACTTTTCAAAATAAATAGTATTTTTAAAACATATAAAATTTTTAACATAAAATAGATTTTTTATCACATATATATATATATTAAAAATGTGGTTATTAATACTAATACATACATATTTAACTTCTATTATATGATGGTCTTGTTTAAATAAAAAAATTAGTATACTATGGATCGTTTAAACTCTCTATTACATGTAACATAAGAGATCAATGAATTTAAATTTATATCAAAAATAGTTTCATAAAATATCATTTTTTAACAAGAATCATTTCTAATATTTTTTTAGTGTAGACTCAAAATAAATTATCACTACATGTTAAACATCTTTAATCAATTACAACATCAATGTCCCATTTTGTTGACTAGTCAAATATATCATGATGAGTCCATTTGATGGTACCAATTTCTAGTGACAATTACATATCATTTATCATTTATGATCATATCACTTATCCAAAAAATTTGGTATCCTATTAATTATCTATCCATATAGATATTTTAGAATTTCATTTAGACTATCCTTTGACATATGGAATATCCTCTTCCACATCTCAAATTATAATTCTTCCATCAAAAAGTATAATGTATTTAATATAATAATATATTAAAATGTTAAAATAATAACTAACATTCATGTTACATTTATGCTAAAATTAAAATCCATGTTATAAAAAAAATAATTTTTCCATCTTTAATATTTTTAACATGATAGGATCCCTTCCAAGAATTAACTCATCTAATACTAATGTTACATATGTATGGTAGAAATAAATATGTTATGAACATAGTCTATAATATGATCTTAATATATTCTCACTTAATATTGAACAATTTAACATACCAAAAGATTATAAATTGTTTTTAAGAGTGTGATTTCGTGGAGATGTAGAGGCATAGATCAAGAGGGGGGGAAATGTGATTCCACATAAAAAAAATTCGGATTACCATGTACAAACAGAAGATAATTTATAACTGATATTGTATTTATTAATTGATTATGCATGATTTTTTTAAAAACAACTTCAACATAGAAATGAATTATTTTTTAAAATTAATTCAAAACTATTTCCTCTCTTTAATCTATATTCATTTTTAATTTATTTCTAATAATTTCTTCCATGAAATATAACATTGACCATGAAACCTATTAAATTAAATAAATTTTGGTTATGCTAGGTGATTTACAAATATCATTAGTTATAAAATGTTCAAAAAAATATTATTAGAAAATTATGACTATATTAATTATTCCATTATCAAAAAGATCTCTTACTTTTTTAGTATGTTTTATCAATTCAATCCTATGATAAATCACTAATATTTTGTATTCTTAAACCATATTGTTTTCATTTTCTCTTAAAAAACTTAACATGATTAAATATCCAATTTTGTTGTTGAAAACTATATTATGTGAATTAGGGTTTTGGTTGTGTCATTATCATTCACATTTAACGGGGTTTATGTTGAATAATTTATAGATACATTTTTATTACTACATCTATAACCTGTTTACTAATAAATGTATTCGTTATATTAAATGTAGATTTTTATTATATGTAAATTCTATAATGGTTGTATGAATTTTATGCATGAATGTATTTTTATAAACCTATGTTTTAATACATTGAAAGGTGATCATGTTGACTGAAGTTATTAGTCATAATATGAGGATAACAAATAGAACCATTACTATAAATGTGTACACTAGATGTTGTATATAATTGTTATTACAAATGGTTATAGATAGTATTCTAAAAATTTATGTATAATAAAGAATGATAATTTTTCTAATGAAATTCTATATACTCATTTCCCCAACCCTTGAATGGGATGGTTAGAACAGGTATCAAAAAATTGTCATATATAATCTCCCCCAAGATGGGATGAGTGTTACTCCCTTATTTCACTATAATGAGATACGTGTTGCTCCCAAACTCCACCATGTGGCTGATATTAAGTAATTTGAATTTACTATGATAGGTGAGAATGTCACCAGATGTTATGAGACAAGATTTTAGGATCATATATACTATATTTACTTTAATTGTTTATGCTAAATTTATTATATAGTTATTATTATAAATGGTTATATAATTTAATCAAAATATTTATGTATTGTACAGAATAAGAATTTTTTTATCCTAATGTTGTTATTCTCATTTCTCTAAACGATGGATTGGAAGGCTAGCATAGCTATACAGACTCTATCATATATTACCTCAAGATGGATTGGTGTTACACCCTGATTTCGTTTCAATGAGATGAATGTTCAACACAAACTCCACTAAATTGTTAATCTAAAATTCATGGTATTTACTAAATGTTGGTATTAATGGTATAAACTATCATGGACAATGATTTACTAGTTATATTAGTCATATTTATTTATATATCTTCAAAATTAATTGATTTTATGACATGTTTATAATATGATTTAATTATTTCCTTGTTAACAGAAAACTAGTTTTTCTATATTTAGGATTATTTAATTATTTTTTATCCACATTAAATTTCTTTATATATAATTTTATGGAAACAATTATTGGTTCACTAGGGTATCTAAATCTACACCTTTTATAGAAACCACATTGGGAATGCATCCAATCTACTACTACTTTTATAGTACATATAGTTACTAGTAGATATGGGATCACCTTAATGGATAGTTAGTGTTTTTTAGTAATGTGGTATATGCTACCATTTTGAATTATGAGCTAATAGAGTTTTTTTGAGGACCGATTCATCTCTTTTAGTATTCTTCTAAATTTTACACTAGACATAGACCCCATTTGACTTAACATTTATTATTGCATATTTTTTGTATTCTGACTCAAATAAATATCCACTACATCTGAATACACATATATAAAATTTTAATGATCTATATTCTTCTAAATTGTTCAAATGAAAAAATTACGATTTATTTTAGTTTTTGGAATTTAGAATTGTAAATTAGTAATATGTGATTTAATGTAGAGATATGAATTTACATAAAATTATATCTAAATTATTAAAATGTTCCAAAAACATTACATAGAGATATGTAGTGATAGTTTCCATACATTTGAGATTTAGGAGAACCATTTGAGTAGAATTTATCATTATATAACTATCATATGATTATAAGTATCAAAGAAGATACATTACATCAAGTTAGTGAATCTTACTTCCCTCTTATTTAGAAAAAATTCCTTCTTCAAATTTTTGTTCAAACACATTAAAATAAACAAATAAGAAATCATAAAAGATATTAATTGAAATTAATGATGTTGAAATAGGTAACCTATATAATGTTTTTAAAATTAATGTTGATCAAGAAAATAAATTTATTCAATTTAAACTGGTTGAAATACACAATATTTCTGGTCATCCTAAAATAGAAAAAATTAAAATATTTTTGCAAATAACCTTTCTGGAAGCCTCTCACCAATGCCCCAAGATGAGGAACCCTATAACATCAAGAATCCCCCCCAAAATTATAAAGATATCAAACTATAGGATATGTTCTAATAAATTCTGTTGAATGACTATTCCATTGAAAAAATTTTGATAAGTATTATAAATAATAGAAAAATCCATCACAATAACCAAATTATTATGAAAAAACCATAATACTAAGGATAAAAAAAGAAACATATGAAATCCTATAAACTCATCTTCCTAAGAGCATAAAAAAATCACCCATTGGGTTGATAATATAATCAAATAAATAAACAAAAAAACCTAGAATTACCATAATTACTTAATTGAGACAAACCACATACCCTACCAATAAATACCCATCTATCAACCATTATTAGATCATATACATTTCATCTAATTTGATTGAAAAAAGATTAAAATTTTGCATCTACACAAGGGTTCCTATGCATTTTGTGATCATATAACATAGTATGATGTCACAATGATCCCCTAGTCTAAACCATCTTATAAATGAATAAATTATTAAATAGAACATATCACAAAATAGAACTAGATATCACGTATTAGCGAAACCACCATGTCTTACTGAATATCTGGTTTCCATATTCTAACCATGACCCAACCACACATGTTCATTCATGTTTTCATTCCATGAAATAATCGAGTCATCTCTTAGTTCTATAGAAATTTTACCCCATCCCACACCTAAATAAAATTGGTAAGTAATCATCCAAAACATCATCCTAGGTCTTCTAGGAATATATGGAATGATAATAAATACATACACCAACCAATTTACTCATTACTCAATATAGGGTATATCCTATGTCATACGATAACATGTACAGACCACTCAATAAAGTCCATGTGTTGTACCAATGAATAATCAAGGAATATTAATTCAAAACGACCAAAGTCAACTCATTGATATGTTCTATTTCTTGGACAAGAGGACTCAGTATCACCTGGGATAGTCCACCAGTGCCATATCACTCAAGGTGTGTCCAGATCATCAGATCCACCCCCCACCCACTAGGTTACTAATATTGTAGAATCATAGAAAATTATTGAAAATAAATGATGCATGGGGCCTGCATCCTATCAAAAAACCCAATTTGTCATCATATTGTTCTAATTGGTGAAGAAGAATCCCAATGACTCAATCACACATGGCCTCTCCCACCTTTGTGTCCACTCAGAACTCTATACCGAACATGGTCTCAATTAAGAGATACCAACTCAGAACCATCAACCATTGGTGACAAAAATAAATGATGTCCCCTCTAATAAAGACCTCGTGTTCTAGTCCAACCATGAAAAATCCCATCATCACATTTATTCAAACTACTAAAAAATAATAACAAGAAATTTCACTCAAGGACTCCCCTCGTAGCCATGTTCCATGGACACAATAACTGACCAAACCCTCAACTATATGACATATCACAAAACGTAAGGGAGATTGGAAACCTTCACTTTCACACAACGTACACTTCCTAGGTTATTTTCCCAAATAGAATGCATACTTAGACTAATCTACTGTCAAGAGTGACATTCAATCATTTTTTGTGTGATTTATGGTCATTTAACACATCATAAATAGTCTAAAGCCTCTCAAACAAACCCGAAGAGCCCTAGGAAAGCCATTATAGGAAACCCAATCCTCCTCAAGATCCTTGATACTGACCCTTGTAATCTATTTATCTCAACCAACACACAATCCCCATGAAAATATAACAATAAGGTGATCAATATTACTCTAATTGTTTAAGATATCTTTTCAAAATTGTACAAGGCCCAACACCATCCATTACCTATATGTCTACAAATTTTGTACACAATATTCCCAATATGAACCCATTAAAAATTTAAGAACAAGATAAAATAATTCTTAATAATTTATATAATCTTTTACAAAGAAGTACAACTATATCCATAATAGTGTTACCATTAGTTCCCAGTAAGGTTGAGACTTGAAAAATCACATATATACCTTTTCCAAGATCATACCAACACAAAAGATCCAATACCATTACATAAGGAATATATATTTAATTATAATTAATTATAAAAACTAAATCAATGATTAATATTCAAAATAAAACCCTAAAGGCATCACCCCCTATGATAAACATCATGGAACCTCATGCATTCTTCCTCTAGGGTCCACCACCAAAAATGTCAATTAATACAACATCAAATAATTACGATCTCACTATAATTCAAAAAATCATAATTTAAAATATATTGTAGAAACTGAAAAATTATTTTGGTGATTAAAATAGTAACCAATATTAGAAGAAAGGAAAATATTGTACATTGAATCACAAAAAAATAAAAACCCAAAATATACACTTTAATGGGGATCATATGGGAGGAAGAAAAGTGTTAGAGTTAGTTGAAAGGAATATTCTTGTCCCACTAATCTCGAAAAATTAATGGGGGACCATTAAATTATCTATAATCCACTAAAAAATAATCTGGGGAGGTTGAATCTTCTTGTGTGACCCATTGGGTTATTTTTATGAGAACCTCCCTAGACACCGATTATTGCATGGGACAAGAATTTACCACATTTCCCACATTAGAGGGTCAACTCAACACCATTACACTCAAGAACCCTCTATAGCACAAACCCAAGGTTCTATTTGGGTTCTCCACTACAATGTCTACTTCCATATTTCAGTTTGGACTAATCGAATTAATCACAACAATATCTTAAATAATTGCTTCATCCCCAGATCTCCTACATTATTCCATTATAGAGTATTTTCCTTTGTAATGGCATGGTCATATCCTCTAATGTTTACAAACATCCCAACACAGGACCCTACATGGCGTATCCCATTGGTTATAGTGTAACCTTATCCCATATATGAAAATATTCTATGACTTACATCCCTCACTACACTATAATACTAATAGGAATGGCATTATCCTTAGCTTGTAGCTAAAAAATCTTATGAAGTCCAACATGACCTCTATTTTATACAACCTTTATCACATGAATCACCGACCTATCAATATTCAATATCAAATGAATATCACATATGATGTCCCACCATTGAATTCAAAATGTGAATCTCAATTCATGTAATGATCCCTTCACCAAGATCAAAATTCAAACATCCTTAGAATAAAAAAATCCAAAAAATAGTGTTGGACATTACAAATTTCTATATTATAATGATTATAATACACTATAATATAAGATTTCCATGAACTATATTTACTAACCTACCATGTTCATGAATTCACAACTTACTTGTTGTGTTCCATATCTGAATAGATAATTCATATATATTTTAGAAGTAAAAGAACTAAGTGAACTATTCACTAGAAGAGGAGCCACTCGCTCACCTCCAACTCCATCACCATGATCGTTTTTACCGATTTTCATCTCTCCAAATAAAAAAAAATTACATAAAATGATTCATGTTTTATATTATACTGATACACACCAAAAAGATCCTTTTAGAAAGGTTGATTCCAACTCATGGTTCCCCACACCATTGGAATAACGTATCAACAGAATTTGTCTATTGTAAATTGACACACTAATTGTATTTTGAAAAATTCCCCTAATGTGTTTTTTTCAACATATGAAATAACATGAATAAAATTAGTCAGACCTCCTATGGAAAATTCATCCAAAAAATTATTTGGCTCACTAAATGATCCATTATCACAAAAAACTAAAATTATATAACCATATAAGGTATCAATATATCATCTGATAACACACACAGATGTCTGAACATATTTCTTAATGTAATTCAATGGTTAGATTAAATACTATTTCCCAGCATTCATGATCTCACCTCATAAACTAGTGCACCCTCGATCTGACTCACTCGCATATCACTATAATAATACTTCAATCCAAATCCCCAAACATCCAATATGTCTGACACTAAATCAAAATTTTTATTTTGGTAACCAATGTGGAAGTAAATTTATAAGGCCCCAGCCTTAAACCTTACTTAATCTTGAGTTATTACAAGATTACACATTGAGGATCTTTTCAGGTTTAGAGTTTTAGAGAATTAGATCATGAAACTTGCATTACATTCCACATTTAAACAAAGTGGTTACATAAAAGACAGTATTCATTCTTCCCATCAACGGAAACATATTTAAAATAAAACTTGGATTCTTTCTTGACACTTCCTTGACACTATCATCACATCACGTACCTTTCCCTTGACCTGTTAAAAACATTTCAAAAACTTGGGATGAGCATAAAAAGCTTTGTAAGGGTTATAAAAAGTATGGAAAGGAAACATGAGTACATATATACATAAGAGTGAAATCATACTTTACCCATAAAACATAGGCACTTTAACATACCTCGTCAAATCATCATGGAAATTATAAGACATAAAAGGTATCTTGAGGCATTCATAACATTCTTACGTAGGGAGTAACCCTCTTGGTTACGTTTGGAATACCCATCACAGTATATTCCATAAATCTCATCGGAGAAACCTTAACGTTTCACTCCTTCGTGTTACCCAATGCATTGGAGAGCTATATCGGGCTCACTCTCCCTTATTTTATCACGGAACCACCCGTATTCATAACAATTCCCAAGAACCATAACATAATCTTATCACATAAAACATGCATAAAGGAAACATAACATTTCCACCTTTCAATCACAAGATATCAATAGAACACATTGATATAAAAACATTATGAAAACCATTTTCAATACCAAAATAAAAGAAAAGTAAAACATGGTATTTATTTTTCTTTAAAAAAGAAGGTATGGCTTGTAGAGGAAGCCGAAACTCAAATAATGGTCACGGCGGCGGAGAAGTCGTTGTCGCCGCATACGTACGACAAGAAAAACATTCCCTTTTGTCATTTAGTAAAACGCTTCATATAAAAAAGATTACTTTTTAATAAGCGTAAAATTCAAAGGGTTTTATACATGGTATAAAATAAAGTTGTGTATAAAACAAAATATGCCTCAATGAAAGGATATTGAGATGAAGTCCCATACAAAGACGGTATCCTTGGATTAAGGATAAATCAGTTAAATAATTATGTGTGACAAATGAATACATGAAATATAAGTGGGTATTATGTGTATAAAAATTAGAGGGCATTCACACATAATCATATAACGACATATTTAAGGTGTACAAGTTTATCCCAAAGAATCAAAATTGGGTTAAGAAGTTCCCTTGCAAAAATTCGACAGGCTAACGACGTCACTTCAAAATTCAGAAAAAGAGTTGATGAGAGATAAAAAGGGTATCTCAACACTTGGTCACAAAATTTACATCAATAATTATATATAAGAACATATCCCATCATAATAGTATGTGAATTAAAAGACATAACAAAATAAGTCTTTTAAAAAGAGGAGGGTGAAAGGTTCCCTTACCGACTTGGATAACTTTCGAAACGTACACCCCATTGAAGAAGGGTCATAAAATGAAGATTTAAATACCCATAAATGAAATTATACTACAAAAAGTGTATAATTATGGTCAGTACATACACCACTCAAAGGAAATAGTGGCAAACGTAGCATAAATGTCACAGGAATAAAAGTGTGATGAAAAATCACGTACGAAAACTCGGCAGCCTAACGGCGCCACTTAAAACTTCCAAAAATGGATTTATGAGATCAAATAGGGTCTCTCATAATATGACCATAAAAATTATAGTATGAGGAATATAAAGTAACATCCCCAAACATAATAAATATGAGCTTAAAAGAAATTACATAAAAGAGAGTACTTAAAAAGAAAGAGAGGCGTAGGATCCCTTACCTCGGGTCCGACTTGACTTGATCGTTCTTTAATGTCCTGAATAATAGACTTGAGTTAATTTATACTTGCTTAATAACCTTTTTCAAGTTCATTATTCCTTTTATATCACTTATTATCATGTTATGAACACTATGTAATTATTTAAGTTAATAACAGTCATTTTAACGATCATTGGTACTTGAGTCAAAAATAAACTCTTTATAATTACAAGTTGTTCATGTGGTAAAATATCCATTATATCCATAACTGTATTCATGATTTAGATATCATATATATCATATATATCCAGTATATTCATGTATTTATAATATTACATAACATATAGAGTGAAGAAATGAAATGCACCGTTCATGGAGACGGTAAGCCGTACGTACGCATGAACGCTACTTCCATTTCTATTTCATATTTAATGGAATTAAAACATAATTATACATAATAGTATATTAATTCCAGTATAGTATCATATATAATATCATTAAATATATCCTTTATACGTACCACATATGGTATTAACGAATCAAATCACTTTGAGGGGGCGGTAGTCCGCACTTCCTAAAATGAAGATATCGCGTTTACCCATAATGGAAGCCATAAAGGTATGCCATAAATGAAAAATATAGAAGCTTAAGGAAAAAATAATAATATTATATATCATATATAAATATAGTGACATCTTAATTTCCACCTTTGAAGGTGTTATATGAGTGTTGAACAATCATCGTTTCGTGAGGCAGAAATTCATCATCCACAGAAACAGTATGTTCTTTAACAATTAGATGATGGTGTGTGTAAGTGTATCTTGAATCCTTTTTATAACAACATCATAGTATATTTAAGATACTGGATTTGTTACAAAATAAATGAATACAAAGATTTTAGTTGGTTGTAGAAGCAAAATAAAATAAAAGAACTCAAGTGAAGACATTACCTTATAATCGGGTAACTCTTTTTGATTTGGGATCAAAGGCTTCCTTGGGAAGACTTCTGCCCAAAGTGAGGCTTCTAGGAGTAATAGAGGGATGTTTAGAGGCTAAATGGGCAGGTTTTGGCCGAGCCAAAGGCTTTGGAGGTGTGGGTAAAGAGGTAGAGGTGGGGGGCCTTTTATAAGGGGAGAGGAGGGGCACTCTTGGAAAGTGATAAAAGGTTACTTTATTTTCAAATTCTTTTCAGATTTTAAAGGTCCCACATTGATGTGTTTCTAGGATAAGGTGATAAGGGTTCTAAATCCACCATTACAATAGGTTTTGGACATGTGTAGGTCATAAAATTTACATTATCTTTTCATTTTATTTAAATCGTTAAATAATGAGGTCATCGCTGCATCATCATGATGTCATAAATAATTTAATTTATTTAATGTCTAAAAATTATAAAAAAAATACTATGATGTAGAAATTTTTTAATATTTCTAATAAATATTTATAGTCAAAAATCTGACTTGTATAACCCCATGAAAAAAATTGTTTTATTAAAACATCTCATGTTTGTGTCATTTTTACTTTAACATTAAATAAAAAGTTATTTATGTCATTTCCCAACCAAAGTGGCTCCATGGGGTCCCAAAGTTGACCCATGGGTTGTATTGGTCGGACATGAGACATCCAATGAGGGTAGGACATGTGTCAATCTCATCTCATATTATTAAAACATTATTTTTACCTTAAACTACACTAATTACCTCTAATCACGATTAAAAACTTAATAAGTTACTATTCACCAAAAAATTGTTTTAATCTCATTGAACCACATTTTACTTCCTAATGACAACCATTTATGTTGTATTTTTGAAATTTAAAACACAAAGGTGCTAAAATTTCATTTAAACGGAAAATCAGTTTTTATAAGTACAACTTAGTGGTTTCACTATTCATCAAAAATTGATGTTTTTCAGAAAAATCCCAAAACTTCACCCAAAGCTATATTTGATATTCCGAATTCAAAAATGATGTCTATTTTAAAAAATTCAAAACATATTAGTTAAATTAATTAATTTATTAATTAATTTCCTCTATCAAGTCAAATAGCGTGTTTTTATGAAACAATATATATCAAAAGATTGACACTAGTTTAAGTCCGATTTCAAAGTGAAATTAATTCCAATGACCACTATTGGATTAAATGGTAAAAATATATTCTAATTTAACTTTAAAACCAATTAAAAAAATAATATAATCATATAAATAAATTAGATTAAAAAGTGGTTTTGAATTAAAATACAACATTTTTCACTATTCATTAAAAAAATGAACTTTATCAGAAAAATACCAAAAATTTACACAACGTAAATTTTGATGTCCTGATTCTAAAGAAGAATTTTATTTTGTCAAATATAACACATAAAATTTTCAAAAAGTGGATTTAAAAGAGTATCACCATCAAAAGGCGGTTAATCGACCCTTTAAAGAATATTAGAATGTTTACGCTTAAAATTGGATTCATTTGCATTTTTAATCCTCTAACATTTATTGTAAAAAGTAAAACTATTTGACAAACATATATAATCCTTTTGTAGTTAGTTCTATTCATATCCACCATCACAACAGTTAGGCGTTAACTACCATTTAAAATAATATAATTTTATTATTAGAGTGCAATGTAAGATTCCCAAGAAACTCATTATTGTGTGTTGAGTACACCATCGATCATAGCATCCCCTTTAAAGTTATATTAATATTTGATTCACAAATATGGATAAATGTGAAAATGTCATACTCTTTATTTACCTGGGGTGTTACAAAATTACTTTGGATCCACCCACATATTGACAACTCAATTCCACCATGATTATCCATTATCCAATTTCAACACTACCAAAGCCCCTTCTAACCTATGAATCATTCACCCATGTTAGGTAAAATTCACAACACAATAGAGGTATCATTGTGTATATTCTGTAAAACCAAACACCCAATCTCCAAAGACCATGATTTTTCAATCACCTAACATATTTAGTGGAATTGTCAAACCAATCATACAGGGGAACCAAATAAAACCCCCCCAAAACATTATTTTTCAATGGAATACAAGGTATATCAAACTAGATGTTTTCTGAATTCATCTAATTTGATGGGTAACACCATTTGACAGACAATGGAGTTATCCCCAATACTAGTCTTCTCATTCACCACTCTCTAAGAACCCACCCCAATGGGGATTAATAACACACCTCACTGATAATATATTTTTAGTTACACATTCATCTCAACCAAGATATGGTACCCTAATCCCTTTCTAACATTGCCTCTATCCCTTGCGGGGAGTCTCCAATTTCACTAAAACTAAGGCCTCTAGAATCATACTCATCTGGCCAACACACTACCTCTACAGTAGTACTCATGATTAGTCACAACCAAAAAATAATAAATTGACTTGCACATTACATGTTCCCCGATCCACTACATTAATGGGTGTCACAGGTACCAATCGTGCTTCTACTAGGGAACATAGATATTTTTTAAAAAAACATTAAACCTCAATGTCAACATAGTAAGGTTGAATCATCCTCCAAGAACCCTCTCACAAGATGTTAACAAATATTATGGCCAACACAACTATAAAAATTGTTTCATTATTTTAAAAATCCTTATCAAACACCAAGAATATTACTCACATTATTTATGTCATATTAAACATGGGATACAAGGAGTATTCAATTGTTCATGTACCTTATGCAAGTCAGGATCATCCAAAATCCAATGAAATCTAAGTCATTATATATATAACTTCATGATCACCCACTACATAATTATATTTCAAAAAAAAATTAATTTACCCAAACTCTTACTAAGAAACGAAAAATACAATAAGATTCTACACAGATAGAGATGAAAATTGTTATATCCATATCACTAAGAGTCGAAACAAGATATAATACAGTGTATATGCATTACATTATCGTAATATATACAACATTATGTTTTCCAATAGCAGGGTTAGACTATGTAGTGTTCTACCAATAAACTATAGAGAAAATATCCTAATGTTTTTTTGAAAACTTATGTAATGGAAACAGATCCTTAGGAAAACCCATTCCCATCCTTGGATCATGTCTCATGCTTTAAAAGATTATTATAACCCAAAAGGGGTACCTTTAAATCCCTAACGAGAGTGTCATATATAACTATAATAATAGAATTTCATTAAATCAGATCCAAAAGACATACCACCTTGAAACTAAAAATGAGTGAATACCATACTCTAATTAATTAGAATGTCCACAACTGATAATGTGAAATCTTCATATACATGGATGTTGATATTTTATAAAATTGAACCTCTAATCATAAATAATTCCAAAACAAGCACACATATGTCATGTGAATAAAATGTGACTGATATGATACATGACCACTGGTCATATTAAAATAATAAGATAGAGAAAATCATAAATAAAACATCCATTTTTATATCAAATTCAATAAAAAATATTTTCCAAAAAATGAAAACCTAGAACAAAAATCATTGACACAAGCTAATAAAGAATTCTCAAAACGAATGGTCTTTAGGACACAACATTATGAGGACCTTCACATTCTAGTACACATCCTTATTCAAACATTTATACCATATCCCAATATAATAAAGATAATACATGTAATATTATTTTATTAAAATATGTTATATCAACCAGAAAACATGAATAATCTAATATCAAATTTTTATTTCGTAGAAATGAATCCATATTTTAGTACCATGAGACGAGGTTCCATGTGACCTTATGTGAACATCCCCATATTCAAGAGGCAATGTCATAGTGGGATGGGCCCAATAAAATCAATGGGGTGATTGTTTCATCAAATCAATGTCAATAAATAGTAGATATTACCAACCATTATCCATCATAATATGCTTCATAGTATATATAAATTAATAAATGCCATGTTATATAAACATGTACCAAGAGAATAAATAAAAATTCATAGTCATTCTAGTTCAAAAAACATATTGCCCAATTGGGAAAGAAATTTTTTTAATAAAAATGACAAAAAAAATTATATGTTTATACATCATTGTGCCAAACCTCACACCCAAACTGAAAACAAACATCAATTATCCTTTATTCAATATTCTTGATGTCATGGACAGTGATATGAATGTGGACATAATTTCTTAATGTGCATATATGTTCTATTACTAGGGGTGCATATATAATATTGAAATAAACCACAAATTTCCCTCTAATATATGGAATCTCATAAAAATATTCTTTTGGGAAGTAAAAACGCCCAAAAATCAATAAGGATCTTGTGTGCTAACAAAGACACAAGTACTCCCTATACACCAGGTAAATATGTGCTAAAATAGACTACCATGGTACCATGTTATTCATACACTGGTGCTATAATAAAATCATGTTGTCTCATCTTGATTCCAATCCCATAACCCAGGTCATACCCAATTTCTCAGGGTAGGGTTTCATCCAAATCCTCAAACTGATACATGAAGGTACATGGTGTTTTTATACATCTAAATTTCAACCCAACACATCATCCCTCATTATCATGTATATAATTAAAATATTTCTCCATACCATGTACCATCACTCATTCATGGGAAAGTCATCTAACACAACTATGAAATACATATTTCATGGTCCCCTTTTATTACACAATCCAACAATATTCTGAGATCAACTTCATGTATATGAGGTCCATGTCACACTGAAGTAGTCCTTCCAGCATCATCTAACTCATATATCTGTTAGGATTAATGATACGTTAATAATATAGGTTGAATCTCATATCACAATAATTATAAATATAACATAAGTAGCGCAGACGTTGTTCTTAACCAATTACACAGATCAACAACTTATCCGAGGGAATTTGTTTCTTCAGAACTAGACAATCATCCCAAATTGTCATTCTCTCACATATTCGGAAATTATATGGTTACCACGTAAAAATAATAGTATACACTAAAATAAACACTCAAGTTCCTTTATAACATAGTTGATAATATTACTTCAAGGATCTATAGATACATTCTCATGGTCACATATAACCTTCACAAAACCTATCATATCTCTCGGTCCTTCTTCCCAATGATAATTAAATGAAGTCCTACATAATGTACAAAAAAGGAATCCATGTCCCATGTCTTTAACTAAACACATGTCCACACAACATGGTCCAATATAACGTTTCATATAAGATATATCTCATCTTATTTCTCTAACTACGTTATATACTTCACACCATGTCGAATCGTGAAGGACCCAACTAACCCATCTCCGTCAAAAATATATAATACAACCTCAAGAGGGGTGGTCCACCATTATGCATGAGATATATAACCATATCACCCATCATCACTTGGCCTAATCCTCTCACAGTTTTCCAAATAGCCCACCTATTGCCATTCCGCGACTCCCAAACCTCATATCAAACCTAGAGTATTTGAAAATTTCACTCATTAACTCAGTCAACACCCAATCCAATTGGACATATGGTATATAGAAAAAAAAACTTACCACATGTTGTAATGAGAACTAATATTGAGTGTAAGATTCCAAAAATCACTCTATCATTCTCCCTAACTCTATTATCATTATATTCCCATCCCTAAACCATGAGAAATGTATGTCGACACAGATTTATACATATGAGATTTTATTTAAGGG
This sequence comes from Viscum album, assembly GCA_963277665.1. Lineage (NCBI taxonomy): Eukaryota > Viridiplantae > Streptophyta > Magnoliopsida > Santalales > Viscaceae > Viscum > Viscum album. The sequence continues at coordinate 1,066,310,313 of OY728140.1, forward strand.
ACCACCTACCTACTATATTGAGTGAACATTAACACAAATATTTTACAAAAGTCGTCAAATCCTGTAAATCACTCTTACCATGTTTTGATGCCACCCGAGTTCCTATCAAACACCATAAAAAAATTATTTATTATATATAAACAGTGATAAATATTTATTTGAGTTATTTCAGTGATGCAGAAATTATAAAAAAATTTATAAAATATAATCATGTATCAAAAAAACATTGAACCACATTCTTCCATTCTCTTTAGTCCTCCTTTATCCATATAGTACAATACCACCTTTTATTGGAATTTATTTCACCATGATCTCATGAAATTTCCATTGAAATTTATTTACAAAAATCACCTAGAAATGATGAAATTTTAGAAAGGAGGTATAATGAAGTATATCATAATCACTATAAAATCACAACAAAAATAATCATGTATGATGAGAAAAATTCAATGGAATAATGAGTGGTGAAATATATGAATGACATCCACATAACACCCCAACCAATAATTTCAAAGTGGGGGGGGGAGGTGAATGGTAATTTATTTATATTCCATCAATAAAAATATGTGTGTTATCCCAATTTTAGAACAAACATACAAGTTATAGTTTGAGCGAACTCCATCCACTATTAAAAATATATTTTTCAAATCTTATTTTAATCTACAGTTATTTATATCTTATTTTAACTTGTGATGGAATAAATTTATTTCATTTTTCATTTGTTATATATGTGATTTCAAATTTAATTTTTTAGTATCTACTTTATTAACCTATATAATGACATTAAATAATAGAGTTATCACAAAAGTTTCAGGATAACCTATGTTGAAAAATTATTTATATTCTCTGTTAAATGAAAATGATGTTGTTTTTTTTAAGATCATTTATTATATAACTAATTTTATGTCCATTTTAAAATTTTATTGATTTTTTTGGGAGACTTATTAATTTTTAATTTGTACTCGTAATATCGGTCTTTTTTCCCTCACATGTAATCCTTAAATCATTGTATCTTCATTTCAATGGACTATAATATTATCATTATTTATTTCCATTATAATCAACCTTATGATATCACTAGGCAATAATATTTTCTCTCTATAAAATATTTTAAATGATTTTATATCCTCGTTAGTACTCTGTTGGGTATATATTTTTAAATCACATTTATTTTTTCTATTTTCTATGAAACATGAAATGTTTCGTTGATGAATGAGGTTTTAATATTTAATTCATTAATCATATTAGTAATTGGAAGTATACTATTAAATCCTATTATATATTAATTTTATATACTAATTAATATTTTTCTTTGGTATGTTTTTCTTCATTATTCTTTAAACACATTCATTAGTATTACCATCATCAACCACCATTAGGTATCCTCGACCACTACATTTATTCTCTATGAACTATATTTTCATCATCTTCATCTCCTCATACATCTCCCATTATGTATACATTTTTGGTTTGTTTTTATTATCCACATTTACCATTGATAAAGATATGTTTTAATTGTTGAATATTTTTTTCATCAACTTTTCATGAATATTCTCCACCAATGGTAATATTTTTCATCTATTTAAATTTTTTATTTTATATTCTAGTAATTCATACAAGTGAGGTATTTTTTAATTAATGTATACTTGTTTTGAGAATTGATTATATTATTATTTATTGAATCCTTAGTATAAATAATTATAAATTCGTGATTAATATATTTCCAAGGTATATAGTTTGCCTATATTGGACTACAATATGATTCATTTGGCATTAGCACTATCATATCCTTGGGTATCTTCGATCTCTCCTTCCAATAACCTTCTGGCATATTTTCATTGTATTCACCTTCTCATTTTCCCCCGTTAAGTGTATATTTTTTGTTTGAATTTATTTTTTATATATCGTGTGTATGTTATAATTTATGAATGTTGATTTATGTTTTTCCATGAATCATGCCTACTGCTGATTATATTTCAGCTTATCTTCACTATTATTATTTTCTATTTTTGATTAATAATGCATATGATGTTTTATTATTTGATGTATATTTGTTTTGAGATTTGATTATATGATTATTTAAAGAAATTTTTACAGTTAAATATTTTAATTTACTTATTAATTTGTATCCAAGAAATTTTTTTTGGTGTCCTCGGTTTCAAAATCTACCTTGACATATTATTGAAATTGATTAAGCTCAACTATTTCTTGAATTAACACTTTGACCAGCTGGCTATCTTTTTACATGAATTTCTGTGAGCTTCGTAGCCTACGAGGAATGTTTTGAAATCTGATTTCATCTTGAAACACTGGTCAATCACCATGGACACTGAATCTGATTTCTGATTTAGAGAATGTTGATGCATCTAACCTCTAGAATCTATGATTGAAAAAGTAGAAATGGAACCTACATGCTTCTTTAAGGATTTTTCAAAAAAATCATGACCAAGAGAAGATGATTCAGAATCTAAGACTTTACTTGGTGAGTCCTATGTTTATAACATAACAATCTTCCTCTTTGAAGTTCCCACAATCTCTTTCTTCTTCATTGTTGATTTTCTATGAGTATCATCCAACACTTGTATACCCTTATCAATACTCAGTAGGTCTTCCTCATCAGGGGATTCATGCTCACTACCAGATAGCTTCACAACTCTATTTCATCTACTTCATGTTTCTAATTTCTATCCTCAGCATCATCAGGAAGAATGAAATAATGATTCAAACATTCTTCCTCAGAAAAATTTATCAACTTATTCTTCAGCATTCCCTTCACCCTTCTCTTCAACATACTCTGGATTTACAAGCATAGAGGATTCGACTTCAGAATTTCGGAGTGACAAGTTTTCGGATGGGGTTCCCTTTTCATGATAATCTTAAACATTGTTTATAAGATCATTTGTGTTACGACTCCCTTATTCTTCTTCTTATTCTTCCACCTCTTCCACTTCTTCCACTACTTCCACTTCCTCAACATGTTTTTCTTTAGCTATTTCTGAGGTGAATAAATTCTTCCCTGGAGTCTTAGGTAAAGGATCCGTCAAGAAATATTGTGGCACAAGAATATTCTCATATACTACATCCATATCCTTCAAGTGAGATTACAAAATCTCAGCCTAAGACATTTTCTTCTTAATTTTCTTCTCTTTGGATTGCTTCTCATGCTCTTCAGTAGTTGATTCATTCAAGGCCTTAGCCTCAGCAGGATCCGAACCGAACTGTGGCTCTCCTGCATTTCTATTCTTGTTATCCTCCTTTTATTCTGCTATAACCTCATCTAGGTAGGCTTTTTGCTTCTTGGGTTTAGGAGGTGCTGATTGGACTTCCTTAGATTATGGAGTTTTTCCTTCTACATCCACTTCCTTCATCTTTCTTTTCATTCAATTCTTTTTTTGTGGTTCAACTTTTTTAGAATTTTCCGGAATGACTTCTGCATATTCCACTGGCAGATCATAAAATTCCCTTGTCTTCTTAGAATATCCCATATTCATTATCTTCAATGTTTCATCACCTATATGCATAACTTTACAATTCCTAGGCTTGGAACTGTAAGGGATCATGAATGATTCAAGACACCGCAATATCATCTTGGAAAGTATGGAATGATACATAATAATCTGAGCTCTCAAATTCCCATTTTTGATATTCTCTATCATAATGAGAATGTTCTTAATCAAATTTATTTTCCATTGATTTACCAATAAATCCAAGATATATATGTCACTTTTCATTAAGGTGTCCTATTCACCTTTTCTCAGTACGAAAAAACCTTGAACCCATAACTGCAAGATCCGATTTTTGATAGATAAATGAGTAATTATTGTGGTCTTGACATCTGATAGTTCAATAAATTCCAAATATTTTACCTTAATAAAACTTCCTTGAACATCCAGTAGTTTGTGAGAGAAAAATTCATATTCTCCTTTATATGATATCCTAACCAAGATAGCAGCCTTGGTGTAGGAATGTTAATATGACTTTCCATAACTCTTGAAGGAAAATATTTCTCTACCTTCTTCCTTGAAAAAAAAAACTGATCCATAAAATTATATAAGTAGATCCGGAAACACAACATCCTGAGCTCCTGTCTTTGATATGGCTACACTCTCCCATTCATTAAGCATGATATTCATTGAAATAAAATAATAATATTTGAAAATTTTCGGATGGACCAGCCTTTCCCTATACATTTTCCAATTGGATATTGGATCTGTGGTAGAAATATCTTGAGAAGAGGCTTCTAAAGTCATTACGATTGGAGGAACTCTTGAATATTCAGAATGAGATTAAGAAAGGGGGAATAAATTTAACACACGAGATATTGAAAACCGATGTGGAACAACCCTTTGGGGGTACTTTATATATGCGATGGAGGAGACCTATCTTCTTCCAAATCTAATCTAACAGTTGGGAAACCTCCAGATCAGATCTAACGGTTGATATGATAGCTGAAAGGAACAAAATTAGGTAGGATCTGATCTTTTGAGGTTTTTAAGAAAAACTAGAATCAGAGAATTTTAAAAACAAAAGAAACTAACAGTCTGTAAAAGGTGATTACGAAAACTCAAGAAAGAATCATACCTTTTGGATTGTCAGAAGAATTATTTGTATTGAAGAAAATTATTCTTGAAGGACATTAGATTATAAAAAAAACATGAGTACGAAAAAGAAATTTAGTACACATATCATTATTACGAAAATATTCATTACAAAAATCATCAATACAAAAATCTTCACTACGAAAAATATGAAAAACATCATAACATATGTACTCCCCCTATAAAAAGGAGTTTATTACTGTAAAGAGACTGGTTAAACAGAAAGGTAATGAGGAGGATTACCTTAAGTTTATCATTCCTAACTTCTAATTAATGTATTCAAATCTACAGAGGGTAAAGTTTTTGTGAAAATATCAGAAAGTTGATCTTGCGTTCTGATAAATTGAAGAATGATATCTCCTTTTAGTGTGTGATCCTTGAGAAAGTGAAACCTAATATCTATGTGTTTTTCAAGAGAGTGATGTGATGGGTTTATACTAAGGTCAATGGAACTTATGTTATTACACAAAATTGGTTTTTTGTTGAAACTCATAACATTTTCAGTGAGTTTTTGTTGCATCCACAACACTTGAGCACAACAAAATCCAGCTGCTACATATTCTGCTTCACAATGGAAAGTTCTACTGATTGTTTCTTCTTGTATGACCAAGACACTAATGAATATCCTAATAAATGACAACTTCCAGATGTACTCTTTCTATATATTCTACATCCACCAATGCCAGCATCTGAAAAGCTTTATAAAACAAGATCATTTCCAGAAGTATAAAAGAGTCCTAAATCAATGGTTCCATTTAAGTAGTGAAATATTCTTTTCACTGACTTTAAATGAAATTACATATTATTGTATTGATGTCTTGTACATAATCATACTGTGTTTGAGGTACCGATGGGAGAACATATACTCTTAGTTTTTTCATATCCATACTTTTTATGAAGATATTATATATAATTATGTTGGAATATATAGATTACTTCTAGTTTTTGTGAAATTTGAAAACCAATGAAAAATGTTAACTCACCCTTCATACTAATTTCAATATCATATATCACTAGATACACAAAGGAATCTATTAAATATTGCTGATTTGAACCGAATATAATGTCATCAACATAAAATTTGAACAATAAAAACATTTTTCTTGTCATTGTTTTTAAAAATGGCCAGATCTGCATTTCCCTTAATATAGTTTTTTTCAAGAAAAAGTCTTGAATGTCTACAATACCAAGCTCGAGGGGCTTTTTTAAGGCCATACAAAGGTTTGGTATGTCTAAAAACATGATCATGATGTTTTGTATCTTCAAAAAATGAGGTGTTTAAACAAAAACATCCTCTTGAACATAAACATTAAGAAAATCACATTTCACATCCATTTGAAAAAGTTTGAAATTGAAGATTGTTGCAAAGGCAAGTAAAATACGAATAGATTCATGTATAGCTACTAGAGCATATGTTTCTTTTTAGTCTATTCCTTCTTGATGATTATAGACTTTAGCAACAAATGTAGCCTTATTTCTTTCAATGATTCCATTTTCTTCAGAATTATTTATGAAGACCCATTATACTCCAATAAAAAAAGATTCCTTAGTTATTTCATCCAAGGTCCAGACTTTATTCCAATCTAATTCATTTAGTTCATCTTGCATGGATTTAATACAATCATCATCACCTAAACCATCATCACTTATTTTTTGTTCAAATTGGTAAAGGAATGCTAGATGTTCTAATTCATTTCGTAAAGAACTTCAAGTCCTTATAAGTTGATTTAAATCACCAATGATACTATCACTAGGATTATTCATTAGAAATGACTGATTTGGGTTTTTTAAACTAGTTCATCAACAGAGGGTAGAAAATATTATTGGGTAAATGTTTCGGAAGTATATTCATGGGAATTTTCCTTATCAAGAGGATCTTCTATCACAGGTAGATAATTAGTTTTTGAAAACACATCTGAAGATGTAGGTTGGGGTTGTTTAAATACAAAAGGATCAGTTTCATCAAATTTCACATGCACTATCTCTTCAACAGTACACGTGTTTTTATTTAAAACTCTATAAGCCTTATATGTTATGGAATATCCTAAGAAAATCTCTTCATCAGATTTTAGTTAAAATTTATGAAGACTATCTATAGTATTCAGAATTAATACTTTGCAACCAAAATCCTTAAAGTAGGTAATTCTAGGTTTTCGACCATTCCATAACTCATAAGGAATTTTATTAAGAAAAGGTCTAATCAAAGCTTGATTTATAGTATAACAAGCAGTACTTACAGCTTCTGTCCAAAACTGTTTGGCTACAGAATATTCACTCAAAATGGTTCTTTTTATCTCTTGAAGAATTATATTTCTTCTTTCAACAATACCATTCTGTTTAGGTGTTCTTGGTGCAGAGAAGTTGTGAGTAATGCATTTTATACTAAAAATTGTTTCAAAATAATAATTTTTAAATTCTCCACAATGATCACTATGAATAGTTTTCAATGGAAGGTTTTTCTCATTTTTAACTTGGGCTCTAAAACATTTGAAATATAAAAAATATTCATATTTCATTGCTAGAAAATATACACACATAAATCATGTGTAATCATCAACCAAGACAAATAGATAATACTTTCCCCAAATACATCCAGTTTGTGTAGGACCAAAAAGATCCATATGCACTAACTATAATGAATCAGTAGATGTGACTTCACAGACTGATTTAAAATGTGATTTACTTTGTTCACCATATTGACAAGGGTCACAAAATTTACAAGAATCAAATCTATGCTCTGTTAGATCATTAATTTATCTTTTCATATAATGTATGCATAAGTTCTTATGGTTACAGTGTCCTAAACTTCTATGCCATAACCAAGAATTATATTCCATTGCACTAAGGAAAGGTAAATCTTAGATCCTATGGTCTTCTATGTTTAGTGTGTAAACATTTTCTTGACTATGTCTAGAATGAATTAACTCTTCCTTCGAATTGTGTACTAAGAACATGTCATTCCTAAAATTCACAAGGTATCCTTCATCACATAATTAGCATATTCTAATGAGGTTGTGCATAAGACACTTAAAAAATAAAACATTTGAAATCAATGTTTTTCCAAGAAGAACGATGTTACATATACAAATAATTTCTCCCTGAGCATTATCTCTGAAAGTTACTTTTCATATTTTCTTCTTTATAATTTTTTCAATGTAGTTTTTGTTACCAGTCATATTCTAGAAACAACTATTATCCATGCACCATGTATTGTTGTTGGTACTTTCTCTATTTTCTTGGAAACAAAAGATTTAGACATTCAGAATCCAAACATTCATGGATCTGTAAATTTCAGAAAGTAAAATTTTAGGCACCCTCATTTTCTTAGAAAAAAATCCCTTATGAAATCCTAAAGATTGGGTTTTGTTTAGAGATATTTTTTCCCAGTGTCCATGAAACTGACACTTAGTGTAAAAAAGAGCACTTTGTGGACAAAACATAATTGTTACTAAAAATAGGTTTAGAACTAGTATAACCAATACCAGAACTATTTCTTAAGGGTTGGATTTGGGAATACATTTAATCAAAATTTTCCTTACCTAAGTTAATGTTTGACAAAAACTTCCTCAAGGAAAATATTTCGTATTTGATTTTTATAACCAAGTTCTTGTATTCTAAAACATTTGATTTTGAACATGAGCTAGGCTTGAAAACATTTTTCTTAGAAATTAAGTTTTATAGATCTTTAGGAAGCGTATTATTATCAGAATTTACTTCCTTGTGATTTATTGAAATACTTTAAAATTCAGAATTTTTCTTATCAATATCTTTAGATAGATCTGATATCTCCTCAGTGAGAATAGTAATACTAGAATTTTTCTTATCGATATTTTTCATGAGTTTTTAATTCTCAATCTCAAGATGTTTGGAAAACCTAGAAACATCATCATAGGTAGGTAAAGTATTATCTTTATCAGAAGAATATTCTTCATCCAAAGAGTTATAATATTTACTATCATTAGAATTCAATGATATATTGGTGATGGATTCATCATTGTGTACCTTAGCCATTAAACAATGATTGTCAATGGGTAGTATAGCTATTAGACCAAGATGCTTCTGTCCAAAAGATTCATAATCTTAAGATTCATCTAAAGAGTCACCACCACTATCACACCAGGTGTCATTAGCTTCCAATATTATATTAGCTTTAGCCTTGTAATAATTATTTTTGTTTCTCTCATGGTGCTTTTCCTTTATTTCCTTTCTCTTAAGCATGTGGCAATCATGTCTTTTATGTGCATCTCTCTTAAATTCATAACATGTGACTTATGAATCTTTCTTATCTTTACCTTCATTCTTCTTATATCTAGATTGAAAGTTCCTTTATCCAGCTATCTTGATCATCCTTCAAGAATGATTGGATAATTTATTTTCTGAGGAATCACTCCCACTGGATTCAGATTGGATAGCAACTTTCTTAGATTTGGTATGGTAACTCTCTTAAGAGCCTTAGCTTTCATATGATTAGAAGTTGTAGTAAAAGAAACACTTCCACTCTGATTTTTCTTCTTTACATTAGAATCATATGTCTTTATTCTAGTTTCATGCTGAAGAAGAGTTCCAAACATCTCATTAAGAGTAATCTGAGTAACTTTTCTATTCTCATCTATAGCAGTCCTTTTGGATTCCCACTCATTTGGCATGATTACTATGATCTTATCAAAAAGAGCTTCATCATCTAGTCTTTTCTCACACATTTATTTTAAACTAATCACAATAGTCATAAACCTTTGTTTCACCTTACATATGGGTTCTCTGTAAGGAATATTAAAACCATGATATTCATCACTAAACATAGCTCTTCTTGTTTCAATAACTTACGAAGTTCCAAAGTGAGTAACTTTGAGTTTCTTCTATTTATATTTTCCTGCTTCACAAGATGAAATTTGGATATATATATATATATATATTTCATGTCATAGAACAATGTAAAGTATTGATTACCTTATAATTCAGTTGATATTATTGCTTTTATTGATTGGTAAAGGTACTAACTTCCTTGTTAGGGATTTTATATCCTCTAATAAGAATAAAAAAATTATCAACACTAGTATTGATAATGAATGTCATCATACGATCTCTCTAATACTCATAGTCCTTTCCATCAAATATAGGTGGACTTTTTGGATTGAGATTGTCTATGGATCCATCATTGATTCCTGCCATCTTTAAGAAAAATTTCTTTCCACAAAAATCTTGTTAGTGGAAAAGGTTTGTAAATAAGGAAAAAATATTCCTAATAATCTATCGTAAAGAACTAGAGTATCTCTAAGAAAAAATATGAATCCGAACAAATTGAGTCCAAAAAAACTGATTTTGGAAAATAGGATTCCAAAAAAAATATTAGAAGAAGATGAATTCTCTGCTGAATATAATCGGGAGATTAATTCAGATTGAACCATAAATTCTAAAGCGAATTGTGGAATTGGTTCATGAATCAATATCAGATCCTCTAATACCAATTGTTGAGATGGTATGTGAGTATGATATAATCTTTAATACCAAATGTAGGATTGAATATGTAAAGATGAGATGCTCAAATACAAGAAGGGGGTGAATTGTATACTTTTAACCATTCCTTTGGAAATTTTAAGTATGGTTATGTTTAACAAGGTTAAACAAGGAAATTCACAAAACCACTATATCTATAAGCTTGCTTGAATCAGGAAATATGATTCTGAGAAATCAATTCTAGAAAAGTGATTCTGGAAATGAAACATAATGAATGTTAACAATAATGAAGATTCTACCTTAAAGGTTATAGAATCTAACTAAATCAGTGTACAAATATAAGGATGTATAAGATAATTATTCTTTCCTCAACAATAAAAAATCAATGGAAAAACTGGTAAGAAAACAAGTAACAGTAGTAAATCTTTTAACCCAAAGAGAAGGGTATCCAACAACCTTGGATAATGGTCCCTTGATTTATACTTTCAAGAAGGTTTGTAATACCCACATCAGGGTAAGCCCTCGATACGAAGATCGGAGTCTGTCTTGATATCCCCGCAAGCCCTCAACATTACGGTAGTAGACACCTCTGTCTTCCTTAGCAAGGAAGCCCTCATCTTCATGGTAGTTGACATCTCTATCTTCCTATCCCCAGAAGCCCTCAAATATAGTCAACAAAATTTAGAGTCGCATAAATAAAATCTGAACAAGATGTTCAGTACACACAAAGCATTAAAGTATCTCTCTCTGGAAATCACTTCAACAGCATGTCATCTCTAGATTGATCAACTTGTTTTCAGCTCTTTCAAATGAACTCCTATTTATTAGAATGGCTTCAACGGTTGGCTCCCTCCTCCAACAGTCATATTCTTCCTTGAATTTTGGAGGGACCTGTACATGTTTCACTCAATCACTGGTTACTTAGTAACTTAAGGAACTAAATTGTTTTATAACAAAACACGTGTAAGAAAAATATGATTACATAACTGAAGTCTAATATTTAGAATATAAGAAAATATGAATGTTTGGAGTCTAACCAAAATTAAATTCAGAGTCTAAAATACAAAGGTATTCATATTCTGTTTTCTAGGAATTTAGAAAATGAATTCTATATAATTTTTCAGTCTTAATATAAGTAAATTCAGAATCTGGACTCACATGTATTCGGAACCTGAACTTACAAAGTTAATTGCTATATTTCATGATAATTTGGTGTCAGAACTCATAAGAGATAGGAGTCTGAATTCAGAAAACTCTGAGTTAGAACATGGAAAGTTCAAAACCAGAATTCGTATTCAGAATTCAGAATTAGAACTCATAAAGTTCATAACCAGAATTCTGATTTAGAATTTGGAGTCATAACTTAGAAAGTTCATAATCATAATTATGTTTCAGAATTCAGAGTCAGAACTCAAAAGAGTTCATATCCAGAATTTGTAGTCAGAATTCAGAGTCAGAACTCAGATAAGTTTGTATCCCGAATTCGTAGTCAAAATTCGGAGTCAGAAAAAAGAAGAGTTCGTAACCATAATTCTAAGAATTCAGATCCTATAACAGAATGCTTCATATCTAGGTATTTATAGGATTTTGAGTTTTTGGTTTCAATACAAACTTTATACTTATAAAATTTATTTTATGGATAATGATTCATGGTAAAGATAAATTTTCTTGGGGAAGGAAATTTTCCTTTATAGAAGTAAAACAAGGTAAAAAATTGACTTTCCTAGAGATAAGGTGTTTGCGATTTTCAAAACAAGAGATATAGTATTGTCATCAGGAAACCTTAATGACTCAACAAACTCATCCTTGAATGACGGTATGGAAAATTCATATGGAAAACCTTATTGACTCAAAACTCATTTCCTCAAACATATCAAGCTTCATGTCTTGCCTTAATATAAGGATCTGGTCTGAAAACATTACATAATCTTTAATTAAATGAATAAATCCACATTGGGGATCTTTTCAGGTTTACAGTTTTATAGAATTAGGACATAACTATTACATCTCAAAAGATTACAAAGTAGACACTTCTACTCAGTTTCCAATGAAAACACATAGAAAGATACATGTCTAGTTCCATGTTTTAGATCACATGACAATTCTTTGATCTCATACATGACCCTATTTCACTTTATGTCCTGTGAAAAAAATTTCAAAAACTTGGGATGAGCGTAAAAATCATAAAAAGGGATACAAAAAGAAAGAAAACATTAGATCATAAATATATACATAACATACGCTTTTTAACATGTCCCATGAAATCATAATATTTTTTAAATACGCATATAAATCATAAAACATAATGGAATCTTGAGGAATTCACAACATTCTTACGTAGGGAGTAACCCTCATGGTTATTTTTTAATTACCCATCATAATATATACCCTAAATATATTCAAATAAATCTTAGCGTTTAACAACTTCGTATTTTCCAATTCATTATAGATCTATCTCTGTCCCACCTGCCCTTAGTTTATCACGAAACCACCCGACTTTATAAACAATTTCCATGAACCATAACATAATCGTATCACATAAAACATGCATAAAGAAAACATAAAATTTGTACAATTCAATCACACGATATAAATACAAAACATTGATATAATCAAAACATTATAAAACCATTTTAAATACCAAAATAAAAGAAAATTAAAACATGGTATTTATTTTTTTAAAATGTTATTGCTTGTAGAGGAAGCTGAAACTCAAATAATGGTCACGGTAGCAGAGAAGTCGTTGTCACCGCATACGTTTGACAAAACAAATTCTTTTTCCTTTTAGTAAAATGCTTCATGTAAAAATATTCGATTTGAAATTAAAAGTTAAAAGGTTTTATTATACAACTAATAAATGAAGGTCGTATATAAATTGAAGTATGCCTCAACAAAAAGAGATTGAGACGATGTCCCGTACAAAGACGATATCCTTAGATTAAGGATAAATCAATAACAAAATTATGTGTGACAAATATAAATACACCCAATATAAGTGGATATTAAGTGTAAAACAATCAGAGTTCATCTACACATATTCATAGTATGACTTAATCAAGAAGTAGAGGTTTAACGTAATGAATTGTAATTGGGTTAAGAAGTTCCCTTACAGAAATTCGGCAGCCTAATGGTGTCACTTTAAAATTCTGAAAATTAGTCGTTGAGAGATAGAAAGGGTATCTCATCACTTTGACATAAAATTTATAGTAATAAAGATATATAAGAACATATCCCAACATTAATAAGATGTAAATTAAAAGACCTTACAAAAATAATTCTTTTAACAAGAGGAGGGTGAATGGTTCCCTTACCGATGTGGGTAACATTCGAAATGTACACCCCATGAAAGAAGGTTAATACAATGAAGATTTAAATACCAATAAATTAAATTATATTATAAAAATAATACAACCATGGTCAGTACATACACCACAAAAAATTAAATAGTGGAAAATGTAGCATGAATCTCATGGGAATAAAAAGTGAGACAAAAACCCCTTACCACATTGTAATCAATCAAGCCGTATGACCATGAGATAATATACACCAAATAAATCAAATAATAAAATGAATATAAATAGAATCATGATAATATATATGAAATGGAAGTACACAATTCACCACATGCAACGAATAAGTGGCGATCAATGCAAATCTCACGGAATTAACAGTGAGATAAGAAATCTCCTTACCTCAAGTCTGACTTGTCTTGTTAGTTTCTTTATATTCCTGAATAATAAAATATGGTCATTTTATAATTGATTAAGTAATTCCTTTATATTTTATTATTTAATTCATAAAAAATATTATGATGTTATAATAATTAGTTAATTATGTGAGCTTATATCATACGTTTTGTTGATGTTCGGTACATGAGTCAAATATGAACATGTTTGAAAAGAATTTCCCATGTATTTATAAGTAAATCACCTAACAGAATGGTATTAATGATTTAAATATCATATATATCTATTATAAAATCATTTTATACTATTCAATAACATTTTGAGGAAAACAATGAAATGAATCGTTCCTGGAAACAGTAGGTTGTATTTACGCATGAACGCTACTTTCATTTCGTTGACATATTAAAGTAATTAAAACTAAATGAGACATATATATATATTATAATTACATTATAATATATATTTTATATAGGTAACATATTTTCATTAATTACATTTTTTATAAGTTCAAAGTTTGGCATGAACAAGTCACATCACTTGAGGGGGCGGTAGTCCACACTTCCTAAGATGAAATTATCGCAGTTCCACAACATGAAAAGAATAATGATGTGATTTAAAAATACAAATAAGAAGCATATAATAAAAACTAAACACCATATATATAATATATATACAGTTACATCATAATTTCCACCATTAAAGGTGTTAAAAAAAGATTTAACAATCATCGTTTTGTGAGGCAGTAATTCGCCACACACAGAAACAATATGTTCTTTAACCATTAGACAGAGGTGTGTGTAACTGTAGGTATAATACTTATCATAACAAAATCCTAAAATATTGGGGATATTTCTGTTATTATTGGATCAAATAATAATAATATAGTGGTGAGTTAAGAAGGAAAATAAAAGAAAGAAACTCGAGAGAAGAGAATACCTCTAAATCGGGTAACTCTTTTTTATTTGATCCAAAGGCTTTTTGGAATGAATTATTCCCAAAGATAGGTTTCTATGAGAAATTAAGGTATTTGGAGAGATAATATGAGCTGAGGGTGGATAATCCAAGGGATTTAGAGGTGTGGGTAAGGGGGTAGAGGTGGGTGCCTTTTGTAAGAGTGAGGAGGGTCACTTTTGGAATGGCTTGAAATGTTACTTTATTATAAAATGGTATTTGGATTTTAAAAGTCCCACAATGATATATTTTTAGGATAAGGGGATAAGGGTTCAAAATATACCCATCCAATTGGTTTTTTTCAAGTTTATGTTTTATATTTTACCTTATCATTTCATTTTATTTAAATCGTTCATTAATGAGGTAATCACTACATCATCATGGTGTCATAAATAAATTAATTAATTTAATGTCTAAAAATTATAAACAAATACCATGATGTAGGATAAATATTTCGCTTTCCAATGACTATTTATAGTATAATAGATCATTTATGTAATAAATATTAAAATTGTTTTAATTAGGATATCCAAACCTTTGTTATATTTCTCTTATTTTAAAAAAATAATGTCATAAATGTCACTATTACAGCCATGTGACTCCATAGGCCCTCACGTTTGGTAAAACTCTTCCCATGGTCGTCCATGACTCAATAAAGAATATTTGGAAACATTTGGGGGGGAATTTTATATTATTATGATATTATTTTATTACCCTTAACTATCCTATAACTAATTAATCACGATATTTATAGATAACTACCATCATTACTATTCATAATGTCAAAAAACAAGACCCTTAATTACATAATTTGGACCTTATGATTCCAAATATGGAATAAAGTTTTCCAAATTACAAGCACATATATCTCATTAATTAATTTAAAAATAATTCCCGTTGTCAGAACCAAATACGGGTTTTTATGAAGTAAAAATTTATCAAAATATTGACATGTTTTCACATCCAATTGAAAAGTGAAATTTCTTCCAATGAACAAAATTGTATTATGTGATAAAAATATAATTCAATAAAACATTAAAACCAATTTAAATGACCATATAACTATATAATTAAATTAGATGAAAAGAAATTTTGAAATGAAATGTAGTATTTTAACTATTCATTAAAAATGATCATTTGTCAGAAAAAAACAAAAAACTTTATCCAAAATAAATTTGATATTCCAAATTAAAAAATGATTTCCATTTTACCAAATTCAAAACATAGAAACTGAATTTATTAATTTTATAATTAATTCACGCTGTCAAAACAAATAGCGGGTTTTATGAAATAATATCTATCAAAAGATTGACAGTTGTTTATGTCCAATTTCAATGTGAAATTTATTGAAATGTCCACCATTTGATTAAATAGTAAAATTATATTTTAACTGCACTTTCAGACCAATTAAAATTATAATCTAACCATATAAATAAATTACATTAAAATGTGGTTTTCAATTAAAATATAGCATTTTCACTATTCATGAAAAAAAATGAACTTTATCAAAAAATACTAAAAATTTACAAAATGTAAATTTTTATGTCTTTATTATAAAGAAGGATATTATTTTGTCAAATATAACATATAAAAGTGAAAAAAAATTATATTTAAAAAGGGTTTTCCATCAAAAGGTGGTTAATTGACCTTTTAATGAAAATTCAAATATTTATGCTTAAAATCAAATTCATTTATTTTTTAAAGCCACTAAATTTTATAGGGTAAATGTAAAAATATTTAACAAACATATATAATCATTTTGTAGATAGTTCTGTTCATTCCTTCCATTACAATGGCTAGGCGTTAACTACCATTTAAAATAATATTATTATATTATTAGTGTGCAATGTAAGATTTCAGCGAAACGCATTGTTGCGTATTGGGTATGCCATTGAACATATCATCCCCATTAAATAAATATTAATATTTTATTCACAAATATTATTAAATGTGAAAATGTCATATTCTTTATTTACCTAGGATGTTATACTTAACTCTGCCCAAAACATTTCATATCCCCTCCCACACGTCCAAGAGCTTATGGTCACATCAAAAGACAAACCCTAGGTTCATTAAAGAGGATCTCAATAAGATGATTCAAGAGGCAATCCCCCCTCTCTCTCCTCTCCTCCAATTTCTTTTCAATTTCATGTTATTTTCGTAATATCTACTAACCTATCCTAAAACAAATGGTATGGTCACTCATGAATCGTATAAATACTATAATTTTATGATACTAATGGTAAAATATTTCATCTAACCTCATTCCCCCCCTTTTTTTATTTTAGGGAAGACAACATTTTTCGAGTGGTGTTAATTTTTCAACTTTAATAATGACATGTTTTTGTTTTACACCTTTAGATTAGGTCATTAAACATTTTTTAAATTTGAACCTAATTAAATTATTTATATTATGTACTATTTCAGGTTTTGGGACTATGTTATGTAAATATTACTAAATTTTTAAATAAAACATGTTTGTTGTGGTCAAAAAATCCGCCCGAAAAAACCAAAATTATAATAATAAAACTCTTCTATAATGATTCAGTATCATGGTATATAAAAAAATTATTTATAAGATAATTATAATTTCTATGACATCATAAATAAAATATAATTACAATTATGGATGATTATCCACATTTTAAATATACTTCAATTCATGAATACAAGTAAACCATTCAAGAAAAACACAATAATTAACCATCCCAAACAATGAATTTAATCTCTATAACTTGACCAGAAGCCCATAAATGAACATAATAAAACATTAATCAACATTATAAATGTAAAAAAGATTTTTTAATTTTTAATTAATGAGTATAATGTAATTATACAAGACATTAAATTGATGAAAGCGTTCAGATACAAGCTAAGGGGAAATTCTCAAACCGAACATTCATTTTTTGAGTCCTCCATCTTTAACTACATGTTCGGTATGGTTTCTATTTAAAAATAATTAAATAATCATTATATTAACTTTTTTGGGGTATACGTGTTCTTTATTTGATTTTATGGAAACCATAATGTTTTCCAAAAGAAATCTTCTTTCAAATAAACACACCCTATTTACTTCTTGAATATTGTTTCACTCTTCACTCGTGGTTAATGGTTCTATGTCACAATTGATATTCCCTAATTATTTTGGGAACCACATGTTTATGAAAGTATCCTTTGATATGTTAAATCAACTTATTTCCATGATTTATTTTATATTCAAGTTTTATTTATTCTCAATGTGGCGTGCATGATAATGTAAATATTATGAAGTGTTGGGTGCACCAAGAATTATATAGCGTTATATGAATTATTGATTGTGACAGGAGCACCCAGAATTATACAGAGCACTAATGAATTGTGTAATGTGATGAATATCATGAGTTTTAGTGAAATGATTCATGAACATGATGGTATAATTATTCAAATCTCTATATGGTAGTGAACCACTAAGACACATTGTTTTATTTTTTTATGCACTTCCACATTCGATGACTTTATTTAATGATTTCAATCATGATTTTAATGATTATGTTTGGATTATTCTCACCCCAAGCTATATTTTTCTTATATCTCTTAATGGTATTTTATATCACTTATTTTTATGTAAATCCTTAGGTGATTATGTGTACTAAAGAGTTTTTAAGGGACAATAAGGAGCCAAATAAGGATGAGTTAAAAAAATGTTTATGTTTGATGTTGTAAATATAATGGTTGGTCCTAGTTTTTTAAAGAATATAATATTCCATATCTTCATGGCATAATAATATTTTTTTCATTATAATGATGTAATAATAATATATGAAAAGACATGGTCGCTATAGTTGGTATTAGAGGCAAGGTTTAGTTAATTGGGTAATTAGGATTAGTGAACCCTAGAGAAAACCTCTAGTATTAGACATTGTACAATTATGTAAAAAATGATTTTCTAAACATATTTATCCCATAAGTTTAGTTATTAGTGAAAAATTTTACAAATTAATAAGTGATTTATTTATGAGTTGTTGACATAGGATTTTTTCTAACCTTTTCAATTTTAGAAAACGGTGGGAACTAGGAGAAACATGGACAATAACCCATTTGAGATCCAATCAAATGATTACAAGAAGGACATCCCCAATGTATTGGGATGTGGTGTTCAAAATATCATGGAGATACATTTCCATGTAACTTAGTTTATGAAAAATAACAAAAATAATGGGTAATTAATACCTTCACTAAAGAGGGAGAAACTAGCTATCGAGTTTTTATACATCAACGACCACCTGTATTTAGAGGATTTTAGGATACACTAGTTTTTAAATACTTGGACAAATCCATGGAAAAGATCTTTTCAGAGCATCACTATTCTCATAAGGAGAAAGAGACAGTATCTGATTATCGTCTATAGAGATATGTCGATTAATGGGAGTCTTTCATTAAGAACACGAAGAAATGAAAAACAAAATTGAGGATATGGTATGTGAAGACATTATGATCATGATTCTTAACATGTATTTCCCACAAACACTTCATACGATGCTGGAAAGGGGATTCATAGGGCCCATGAAAATGTAAGGAGAATATACCACAATCAATGAATCAAAATACACACGGATTTCAAGGTGTGATTCATGTTTTTTTATCAAAATTAATAGAAAAGTTTGATAGATTCTCTAGTTGGTTAAAACCACACCTTTTAAGGGCTCTTGCTATTCAAGAATTGGGGATTTATAATGAATTTGTTTGAAAAACCCACAATGTGGAGATGGAGTTTATAGAATGATCCCATGGTTATGGTGATAAGAAAAGAATAATGGAGCTTCAAGATGGATGATCTAACGATAGTCATGGGAAGAAAACTCAATGACCCACAGGCCAAAAATGTGTGAATTTACATCATGGAAACTGACATAGAGGGATGAGGAAATGAATCATGTTTGGGAAAAAATTCATCCATGCTCAAGAGTGTTGAAAATAAATAAGAAGTATAACATAGTGGTGGAAAGGGAATGACCACCCATGGTCCAATGATATAACTATAGGGATAAAGGGAATTATACAAGCCTATGAACTAAACCTCAAGTCCTCGAGGGTAATCAACATCAGCATCCACCAAAGAAAAATGAATAAGGGATGCCTTATTCCCTCACTACTATAGGGAATTAAAATTACCTCTTACAAGGTACACTTGATATTTAATAAAGAATAGAAAAGGTCTTATTTGATTATTTTTCTATGAATTCCTTTATATCATGATTGTTTGTTAGAACTATAAAATCGATGCTCAACAACATTAAAGTAGATATATTTATAAAAACACATACGGTTTCAATCATTGCAACCAAAGTGTTTGACTCTTCTCATGATGGTGTAAGTGAGATGATTTTAGTAGAAAATCTCATAATACATCCGTTGGAGGAATTCAATGGTATAAGGGGAATGGATTGTATCTTATCATATATAGAAAATATCAACTATCAAGAAAATGAAATATATTTTCATATTCCAAACCATACAATGCTCCACTAGAAATGTAAGAAAGATCATAATTTTTTTTAGAAATCCTCCAGTGGTGTGGGTGTTGATTCCCTATGATGATGCATACCTCACCCAAATGGATGAGTCAATGGAATGTAAAAACATTTCAAAAATTCTCATCGTGAGGGAATACAATGTTTTATTTCTTGAAGAGTTACTCGGACATCCCCATGGTTGTGAGGAAGACTTCTCAATAGAACTCATACCAAGAGATATGCATATATCAAAATGTACCTATAGGATGGATCATATCAAACTGGAGGATTTAGAGAAGCAGCTGCAAGAGAATTTGGACCAAGTCTACATACAACCACGTATATCACCATGTGGTGTTCCTGTTCTCTTTGTGAAGGAGGATGGAACAATGCAACTATATATCAAATATCATGAACATAAAAAGATACCCATAATGAACAATTATCATCTTCTACAGATTAAAAATTTTTTTGATTAGTTAAGGGAATCTCAATATATCTCAATGGTGTATCTTCATTCTAGATATAATCAACATAAGGTAAAGAAGGAAGATATCCAGAAGTATGACTTCCAAACAACATATGGGAACTATGAGTTTCTGGTGATTCCCTTTGGAATTACTAATTCCCTTTAAATCATCATTGATTTAATTAATAGAGTCTTTATAAATTACCCCAACAAATATTCAAACGTTTTTATTGATGATATTCTCCTATACTTCATGAGAAAGAAGGAACATAAAGAATAACAAATACTTATTTTGGGGACATTAAGAAAGGATAAGTCGTAATACATGATCAGAAAATGTGAATTTGTATGAAGAATGTAATATTCATGGGATATGTGATCACAAGAGAGGAAATTTCTAAAGACCCTTCAATAAAAATGGTGATTGAGGAGTGTCCCATGACCACAAGTGTCAGGATTTTTTTTTATTTTCTTAGATAATTTGGGTACAATTGACATTTTTTGATAACTTTATCATGATTCTCAAACCCAATAACTATGTTAACATGTATTGGGGTAATGTATGTCTTAATGGAGGAATGTGAGGAATGATTCAAGGAGCTAAAGAGATGGTTGCTCACTCCACCTGTACTAACATTACCGAACAGTGGAAAATGATTTGTGATATATAGTGATTATTCAAAAAAATTCATGGGTTGTGATCTCATTCAAAATGATAATGTGATAGCCAATGCCTAGAAGATTTTCAAGATCCATGAGAATAGATACCTGATTATAGATCTAGAGATGCAATCTATGATTTTTTCAATGAAAATCATATGGTAATGCCTTTATTGTAAGATGTGTTAAATATACACTAACCACAAGAGCCTAATGTATATATTTAGAAAAAAAGTTCAACATGTATCAAAGAAGATGGTTTGAGCTAATAAATGGCTACAATTTATCTATTCACTATTATACTGGAAAGGCAAAGATTGGTGCTGATCCTCTGAGCAGAAAGAAACATGTTACCTTATCCATGATATGAATTGAGAAAGATCATATCTTATAAGATACACACTGTAAGGATTTTTAAATCATATGTTTTGGAATACATACAACCTTTACCAAATTACTGGACAACCATCAATCCAATAGATATCTAATTAGGAAAAAAGTGATGATATAGATTTAAAAATGTAGGTGAATCTAGTAAATGAAGGGAACCTACAATAGTACCATATAGATGATGATGGTTTGATTCAGTCTACAACATGGATTTTTGTTCCTTCATCACCTATGTAAAAGAAGGACTTATTGGACAATTCACATATCTCAACATTTTCTATCCATCCTAGAAGCAACAATATGTGTTGAGATATTTGGGAAATCTTATGGTGGGATGAATGAAGAATAAGAATTCAGAATACATCTCAAGGTGCATTTTATGTCAACAAATTAAATAGAAGCAACAAAATTACATAGGTATGATTCAACCATTGCCTATATCCTTGTTGATATGGGAGAATTTCACTATCAACATTATCATGGGTCTCCTGAAGACATTGATGATAAATAATGAGATATGGTTTGTTCTTGATAAACTCACAATGTCTACCCATTGTATCACTATTTGGGAAGATATCTTACTTGAACAACATGAAAAGATATATGTCAATGAAGAGGTGTGACTCTATGGTGTTCCACTCTCAATTTTCTCTAATCATATCCAAGGTTTATATCTAAATTCTAGAGATGTATTCAACATGGTTTGAGTACTGCATTAAATTTTAGCATGGCCAATCACCCCCAAACTGATGGCCAATCTGAATGGACTATTCAAACACTTGAATATATGATGAGGGATTTCTCTCTAGAATTCAATGGTAGATGAGATCAGAATCTTCCATTGGTTGTGTTATCAAACAATAATAGCTTCCTCTAGGGTATTCAAATGGCTCGATATGAAGCATCGTATGGAGAACAATATAGAACCCCAACCTGTTGGGATGAAGTTTGAGAAAAAAGTATACATGGAGCCAATCTTGTAAAATAAATTACTGAGAAGGTTCATGTTATCTTGAAACACATAAAAGATTATCAGAGTCAGAAAAAGGTTTATGTTGACAACCATAGAAGGGACTCGTAGAAATTAGAGATAATTTATTCCTTTGAATATCACCATGGAAGATAGTGATGTGGTTTGGAAATAAATAGAAGTAAATACGAAGGTACATTGGAGCCTTTGATATCCTTGACCACATTGGAGTTGTGGCCTATCGTCTTTCATTTCAACCAAAAATTGAAAATGTAAATGATGGTTTTCACATATCACTCTTGAGTAAGTACATACTAGATCGCTCACATGTACTGAAATCGGAGGTGGTATATCAGAATGATGATATCTCTTATGAGGATTAGCCAGTTAAGATTAAAAACCAGATATATAAGACTATATGAAACAAGAAAACCCACCTTGTCAAAATGTTTTTGGGGAACTAGATGTATTAAAAAGTAACTAGGGAACCGTAAGGGGTGACGAAAGAGAATTTCCCGCACAATGTTTTGTAAATTGAAACATCATGAGTAAAATATCATTAGGTAGGATGAATTTAATGACATAATGTTTTATCAAGGGAATTACCATCTTATAATTATTCCTTATATTATAACCAAATTAGGAATCACAATTACATATAATGAT
Organism: Viscum album; assembly: GCA_963277665.1. Lineage (NCBI taxonomy): Eukaryota > Viridiplantae > Streptophyta > Magnoliopsida > Santalales > Viscaceae > Viscum > Viscum album. Next base: position 1,066,333,649 of record OY728140.1, read on the forward strand.
AATAAATACTATGTGAAAATTAAACATAAATTTTCCACTTCTCTATTTTGACTTTTCGAAATCTTATATACATAGTTGCGATCAATATGATGTTTGGATTCTGATAGGACAAACATAATTTTTGTCAATTTTTACATACCCTTCTGAATAGTAACCGACCTTTATAAATAGTAATATAAACCTTATGAAATATAAATAATCTAAAATAATTTTAGACACACCGATTATTTATTAACTAAAATTTAAACATATTAAAAGTGATTATAAGGACATAATAAAAGTATAAGTATTTTTATAAGTCATAAATGAATAATTATATTTAATTATTTTATTTAAAATTAATCATAATTTTTTTAAATTTTTTTCATAAATTAACAATTATGAATTTTTTATTTATTATTATTTTATAAAACCATGTGTAATTTTTGAAAGCATTATAAAATCAGTTTTAATTTAAAAAATATAATTTTCCAGTAAATTATAATTTTAAATAAAAAATTAAATTAATTATATTTAAATTTTATTTTAAAAAAATGGAATACTTTTTTGAATTACTTAACATCAAAAAATGGTTACAGTGAATTATTTGGATTATTTTGAAATACATGAATTTTTTTTAATAGTAAAATACATTAATTTACCATATAAATAAATTACAATTTTAATCTATTATTCCTAACATCACAAGTGACATAAGAACCCAAATCATGAACTCACATGACATTATTTCACTTATTGGTAATGGAATCCTCACAATTAAATATCTTGGTAGCAATTAATATACTAATGATTAAAATATTTACAAAACCCCTCTCCCTTACACTATAAATACCACCATTTACACCCTCATTTCCACACACCTCTCAAGATTCATTATTGTCTAATATCATACCAAACATCATCCTTAGTCCCTCCCCCATGACATAGTGATTCTAATATCATCAAATGACCATGCCAATGTTTCTTATTGTGGTTCTCGAGAGGAGGATTCAAGAGGAAATCCCCCCCCCCTCTCTTTTCCTTCAATTTCCCTTTAATTTGTTGTTCTTTTATTAATATCTCCCCTCATATCCTCATCCATATGGTATTGAAACTCCAATTTATTCAAATATAAATTATATTTATTATTCTAATTGGAAAATATATTATCCATCCAACTTCTCCTCTTTTTTTATTTTTGAAAAAATAACGTTGTTCCCGAGGTGTTAATTAGTCCCCTTCTAAAACAATATTTTTTATTTTACATCCATTATATATAGTCATTAAACCATTTTATTGGTTGAAAATGATTATATTATATGTTTCATACACTATTGAAGGTTTTGGAACTAACTTATGTACATATTAATAAATTATTTAACAAAATAAGTTCGTTGTGGTCAAAAAACAGCTTGAATTAACATAAACAATCACTATTAAATTATTATCATAAGATTTATTAAAATGGTATATAATTTTTTTTAAAATTTAATATCATGTTCTATAACATTATTAATAAAATATAATTACAATTATGTATTTTTATCCACTTTTATATGAAATTCCATTCATGAACACAAGTGAACCGTTCAAGAAAACCACAAAAATGATCATTCCCAAACAAGGAATTTAAACTATATATCTCATCCAAAAGACCATAAATGAACATAATGAATCCCCAATGAATCTTATTAATTTAAAAACAATTCTATAATTGTAAATTATTGAATATAATGTCATAATACCTAAAATTAAATTGAAGAAATTGTTCGGATACATGGTAAGGGGAAATTGTAAAACCCAACTTTCATTCTTCGGGTTATCCCTTTTTCACTCAATATTCGGTAGTGGTTCTCCATAAAAATAATTTATTCATCATTATATTATATTTTTTGGATATAAATGTTCATTAATTTATTTTCTGAATATAACCAAATGTTTTCCAAAAAAACACTTCTTTCAAACAAACACACACATTTTACTTCTAGAATATTATTTCACTCTTCACTCATGGTAAATGGTTCTATGTAAAGAATGATATTCCCTCTCTATTTTTGAGAAAAAAGGTTAAATAATGTATTATTTATTATGTGAAAGAAATTTCTTTACAAGGGTTATTGTATGATCAACTTTGACGTATTCTAAATGTGTCTTTCAGGATAATGTCAATATTATGATGTTGTGGGGGTGCTGAGAATTATATAGTGAAATATGAATGTTTGATTGTGAATGGTGAACACCGAATTATATAGAAGTCCAGTGCATTGGGTTAGGTGATGTATCTCATGAGTTCAAGTGAAATTATGCAGGAGAATTATGCTATCATTATTCATAACTAAGTGTGGTAGTTTTCCACGAAGGCATGATGTTTTCATTTTTGATGCATTTCCATATTCCATTCCTTTATCTTATTATTACTCTCATGATTTTGATGATGATTTTATGTTTATTCTAAACCAATGATATATTATTTATCTATCCTCTTACTGGGATTTTATAGAACCCCTTTCTGATGTATATCATCGGGTGATTATGTGTACTAAGGTGTTTTCAGGAGACAATATAGAGCTGGAGAAGTATGAAATAAATTAATGTTTATGTTTGATATTGTAAATGTTATGTTTCATGTTAGTTTTACAAAGACACTAGTCTTATGGATTCTCTTTGATTAATACTATTATTTTTTCTCCAATTATTGGGTCTAATACTCATTAACTAATAATTCAAAGTAAAGGACTGTTTTAACTGGGTAGAGGGAGGCCCATTACATAGCCCGATGGCCCAGTGGAAATTTTTCCCATTAAATGGCCTGTAGTCCCACATTTTTGACCCAAGGCCCATTCAGGGAATATTTAATATTATTATGTTTTTTATCTTTATAATTATGTAATATTAATATTATAAATGGTTGGGTCATTACAGTTGGTATCAGAGGAAAGGTTTATTTAATTTGGGAATTAAGATTAGTAAACCCTAGTGAAAACCTATATTATTAGACTATGTACAACTATGCACAGAATAAGATTTTATAAACATAGGTATCACATATGTTATGTTTTTAGTAAAAATTGTACAAATTAAAATGTTTTTTTTTCTTTTTGACTTATGATTTTTTCTTACCTTTTCTATTTTGGAAAATGTTGTGACCAAGAGAAACCATGCCAAACACCCATGCCAGGGCCCATGAAATTATTTATCAAATGATGTTCCCAATTAGTTGGGATGTGGAATTCAAAACATCATCGTGATGATTACCTAACTATCTTTAGTTATGAATAATAACAAGGATAATGTGGAATGTCCACCTTCACCAAAGAGGGAGAAACTAGATGTCGGGTGTTTTATAAGGCAACAACCACCAACGTTTAGTGGATAATATGATCCACCAGTTTCTAGATATTGGATCAACATTATCAAGAATATATTTTGAGTGCTTTACTATTTTGAGAAGGAGAAGGTGACAATTGTTTTTTATCATCTAGAGGGATAGGCCGATCAATGGTGGTATTTTATTAAGTATACCAAGATGAGAAACAAAATTGAAGATATGGAATGGGAAGTCATTAGGATCATGTTTCTTAACCATTATTTCCCAAGACCACTACATTTGAAGAAGAATAGGGAATTCAATGAGCTCAAGGAAAAAGAAAGAGAACCTATCATGGCCTACGATTGAAATTTAACTATTCTTACAAGGTATGCTTTGTGTTTTTCTATCTAAATAGTTTTCAATATTTCTAGATTCTATAGTTGGTTAAAAACACACCTTATAATGGATCTTTAAATTCATGACATTATGAGTTATGAAGAAGTTTTTCTATGTGCAGTCTATGTTAGGATGGAGTTTGGAGAATGGTCCCTTGTCTAAAGTGATTAGAAATGAATGATGGAGTTTCATGCCGGATTATATAATGATAAATGTGGGAATAAAACTCAACAAACAACATGCAAAAATTGTGGGAAGTTGAATTATGGGAACTGCCTTAGAGGGACGAGGAAATACTTTATGTGTGAGAGAGAATTACGCTCTAATCAAGAGTGTCAAAAATTTGTTGGAACTAAGAACAAAATATTTAAAAAAAAATGGGAGCACAAACCAAGGTATAATGCTAAAATGTAGGGAGATAGGAAACTACACAATCCAGTGCACTAAACCTCGATTCCTCTAGGGTAATCAGTGTCTGAAGCCACCATATCCAAAAAAATATGTGAAGGCTTATGAAACCACTACTATAGAAGTGGATCATGATAACGATGTCTTATAAGGTATGATACATTTTCATTAAATAATGGAAAAAATTTACTTGATTATGGTTCAATTAATTCCATTATATCTCGGTAGTTTTCTAGAACTACAAAAACAATGCACTAAAGCCATGAAGTCTTGATATATTTAAAAACATGAAGTGGTGAAATAGTTTCACACTAAGTGTTTGAATCTTCTCTTGTTAGAGTATATGGGAATATTTTTCCAGTGAATATCATAATACATCCTTTAGTGGAATTTGAAACTATAATGGGAATGGATTGGATATCACTATATAGAGCCCAAATCGACTATCATGAAAAATAAATATATTTCAATATTCTAAACCATTCTATTCTCCACTCCAAATGCATGAATGATCATGAATATTCTTTGAAAAATAATTCAATGGTTCAGTAGTTGATTGCTTATAAAAAAGAATACCACATCTAAATGGATGAGTCAATGGAATGTGCCAACCTTGAAGGAATTCCCATCATGAGTGAATATGGTGATGTATTTCTTGAAGAGTTACCAAGTCTTCCCCCAAATCCGAAGGTGTAGTTCTTAGTAGAACTCATAACCTGAGCTAATATTGTCTCAATGTGTCCATATTGGATGACTCTTATCGAATTGGAGGAGTTAAATAATCTATTGCAATATCATTTGGTCAAAGGATTCATACACCCTAGTGCATCACCTTGGGGTGAACCAATGTTATTTGTGAGGACTAAGGATGGAACATTGTGGCCATGTATTGATTATCGGGAACATTACTATATAATAATAATGAAAAAGTATCATATTCCTTTGACTGTAGACTTGTTCGATTAGATAAGAGGATATCAATACTTCTCTAAGGTGGATCCGCATTCTGGATATCATCAAATTAAGGTAAAAAATGAAGATATTTAGAAGAATTGTTTATTTAAATGGTATGGGCACTATGAATTTCTGGTGATAACCTTATGACATACTAATGCCTCTTAAATCTTCATGGATTTGATGAATTATTTATTTAGACAATTCCTAGACAAATTTTTTCTAGTTTTTATTGATCATATTATCATATATTCTAAGAGAAAGGTGGAACACGAAGAACATATAAGACTTGTGTGGGAGGTATTTAGAATGGAGATGTTTTACTCCATGTTCATAAAGTGTGACTTTTGGATGAAGCACCTCACATTCATGGGACATGTGATCGCAATAGAGGAAATTTTTGTGGACCCTTATCAACAATTGTGATTGAGGAATGGAAAAAAACATCTACATTCAAAAAAATCCATAGTTTTCATGGATTATCTGTGTAATAACGTTGTTTTTTGAGAATTTTACCAGATTTTAAAGCCCACTAACTATGTTAATAAGGAAAGGGGTAATGTAAATCTTGATGGAGGAATATGAGGAATGCATTAAGGAGATAAAGAGAAGGCTGAATACTACACATGTACTCGCATTACCAAAATATGGAGAATGTTATGTGATATACATTGATGCTTCAAAAAAAATATTGTGTTGTTTACTCATGAAAAATTAAAATGTGATAGCCAATGCCTCACAGATACTCATGATCAATGAGAAGAACTACCAGATGCCTGATCTAGAGCTGGAATCCTTGATTTTTTCCCCAAAAATCTTGTGGCACTACCTTTATGGTGATATGTGCACTAGTGCAGAAAACATTTTTTACGTCACCATTTTTTACGTCAGTTATATAAAACCGACGTCATAATATGTAAAACGAGGTTTTTTACGTCGGTTATTTAATAACCGACGTAAAAACCTGTGTTTAGTACACCTTTAACGTCAGTTATTTTTATAACCGACGTTATTAATCGCGCGGCTTCGTTTTTTACGTCGGTTATACATTAACCGCCGTAAAAAACAGAAACGGGGGGCGTTTGTTACGTCGGTTATTCAATAACCGACGTAAAAAATGAGGTTTTTGAAGGCCTTTTTACGTCGTTTATTTTATAACCGACGTAAAAAAAGAATCCGCAGATGTTTTTGACGTCGGTTATGGAATAACCGACATAATAAAACACGGATTTTGAGCCCTTTATAACGTCGGTTATTTTATAACCGACGTCAAAAAAGAATCGGAGGAAGGTTTTTATGTCATTTATTGAATAACCGACATTATAAATGTTTTTAAAAAAATTATAACGTCGGTTATTGAATAACCGATGTGATAAGTCATTTCAAAATTTACCCAGACTCGTGGATTGTCATTCGCGAGTTTACCTTCGACAGTCGCGACTCGTCTCTCTCGCGCATAAACCCGAATCGGCTCGTCCATTTCGTGGGTTTAGATTCGTTTTGCGATCATCGTTTCTCATATTTAATCTCCTCGGATCAATCATCTAAACTCGCAGCACTCAGGTAATCCTCCCACTCGTTCGTATTTTTTCGCGGATAGTATATATATATGTGTTGTGATTTTTTTGTTGAAACTAGCTAAGATTCTTCGATTGCAAACCCTTTTAACTCGTTTTGGCACCATAATCTTATTTATCATCCCTAGATCTATTAGTTCGACTTGCAATATTGACTAATTTTATGATTTCACTAATTTTTCATCGTTTTCTATAAATCCTCGAGAGGGTTGGGGCGTGTCCATTTGGATGGGTTGCCCTTTTACAATTGTTACTACTTTATTCACACACAACCATGGCATAGGTGCATGGATTTGGGATCACATCACCATTTTCACCCCCTGCAAACAAAGTTTCACGAGGAGGACTCGCCAGATTTCCCCTTGGCATGTTAAAAATTTTAGATACCCTCTTTTCAGCAAGTAAAAAATTAACTAGTTTTTTCTTCACTACTTATCCTAAACAAATAAAACCACCATTATTTCTAGAACCTCTACTAGATCCATTGCATCCATCAACATACATATTTGGATCTGAAAGCATCCCTTAAGCCTTATGTTCGATGCTAACATCCTTTACTGATCTATAGAAAATATGATGGTCTGCTAAGCTCTCCATTTAAAAGTCAAACCCCACCAATTATTCATCCTCATCATGAGAAAATGGCACAACATCTGAATTTCTGATTCAATCTCCTGGGTCACTGAACAAACATTAACTCCTTCAAATCCACACCTGGAATAGACAACCTAATGTCGAGTTCCTTCTCTATCTATTGAAACTCAGTTCTTCCTCCACACCTAAAAACATTCTTTGAATGGCCCAACTTCTTGTTATGGTAAATTTTCAGTGATTCCAGGGGGGGAGGGATATCAAGAGGGTTGGGGGTGTCCAGGGGGGTGTCCAAGGGGGTAGGGTGTAGGGGGTGGTGTCCAGGAGGGGTGGGGGGCTGTCCAGAGGGGTCGGGGGTGTCCAGGGGGGTTTACAAGGGGGGTGGGTGGGTGTGGGGGGCTGTCCAAGGGTGTGGGTGGGTGTTGGGGGGTGTCCAGGGGGGTGTCCAAGGGGGGTAGGGGGTGGGGGTGGTGTTTAGGAGGGGTGGGGGCTATCCAGAGGGTTGGGGGTGTCCAAGCAGGTCGGGGGTGGGGGGTTGTGTCCAGGAGGGGTGGGGTGCTTTCTAGAGGGGTCGGGGGCTGTCCAGAGGGGTCGGGGGTGTCCAGGGTGGTGTCCAAGGGGATGGGTGGGTGTGGGGGGTTGTCCAAAGGGGTGGCGGCCTGTCCAGAGGGGTCGGTGGGGTGTCCAGGGGGGTGTCCAAGGGGTTGGATGGGTGTGGGGGGCTGTCCATGTGGGTGGCGGCCTCTCCAGAGGGTATTTGGGGTCGTCCGGGTGGGTGGGGGGCTGTCCAGAGGGTTGGGGGATGTCCAGGGGGGTGTCCAAGAGGGTAGGGGGTGGGGGTGGTGTCCAGGAGGGGCGGGGGGCTGTCCAGAGGGGTCGGAGGTGTCCAGGGGGGTTTACAAGGGGGTGGGTGGGTGTGGGTGGGTGTTGGGGGGTGTCCAGGGGGGTGTCCAAGGGGGGTAGGGGGTGGGGGTGGTGTTTAGGAGGGGTGGGGGGATGTCCAGAGGGTTGGGGGGTGTCCAGGGGGGTGTCCAAGCAGGTCGGGGGTGGGGGGTTGTGTCCAGGAGGGGTGGGGGTGCTTTCTAGAGGGGTCGGGGGCTGTCCAGAGGGGTCGGGGGGTGTCCAGGGTGGTGTCCAAGGGGATGGGTGGGTGTGGGGGGTTGTCCAAAGGGGGTGGCGGCCTGTCCAGAGGGGTCGGTGGGGTGTTCAGGGGGGGTGTCCTAGGGGTTGGATGGGTGTGGGGGGGTTGTCCAAGTGGGTGGCGGCCTCTCCAAAGGGTATTTGGGGTTGTCCGGGTGGGTGGGGGGGCTGTCCAGAGGGTTGGGGATGTCCAGGGGGTGTCCAAGGGGGTAGGGGTGGGGGTGGTGTCCAGGAGGGGCGGGGGGCTGTCCAGAGGGGTCGGGGGGTGTCCAGGGGGGTTTACAAGGGGGTGGGTGGGTGTGGGGGGCTGTCCAAGGGTGTGGGTGGGTGTTGGGGGGTGTCCAGGGGGGTGTCCAAGGGGGGTAGGGGGTGGGGGTCGTGTTTAGGAGGGGTGGGGGGCTGTCCAGAGGGTTGGGGGGTGTCCAGGGGGGTGTCCAAGCAGGTCGGGGTGGGGGGTTGTGTCCAGGAGGGGTGGGGGTGCTTTCTAGAGGGGTCGGGGGCTGTCCAGAGGGGTCGGGGGGTGTCCAGGGTGGTGTCCAAGGGGATGGGTGGGTGTGGGGGGCTGTCCAAGGGGGTGGCGGCCTGTCCAGAGGGGTCGGTGGGGTGTCCAGGGGGGTGTCCAAGGGGTTGGATGGGTGTGGGGGGCTGTCCAAGTGGGTGGCGGCCTCTCCAGAGGGTATTTGGGGTTGTCCGGGTGGGTGGGGGGGCTGTCCCGAGGGTTGGGGGATGTCCAGGGGGGTCTCCAAGGGGGTAGGGGTGGGGGTGGTGTCCAGGAGGGGCGGGGGCTGTCTAGAGGGGTCGGGGGTGTCCAGGGGGGTTTACAAGGGGGTGGGTGGGTGTGGGGGGCTGTCCAAGGGTGTGGGTGGGTGTTGGGGGGTGTCCAGGGGGGTGTCCAAGGGGGTAGGGGTGGGGGTGGTGTCCAGGGGGGTGTTATATCGTACTATATTTTGTTTAAAAAATAATATTCAAGCATATTTTTTTAAATACACATCGATTTGTTTTATATTTCAAAATTGTTTACATTCAAATTATGATTTTTTTCATATAAACATATATTTGTCTTATCTAAAAAATATATATATTTTTTCTATTTGTTATAGGTAATAATGATTCGAAGTTGGATTACGGCACATCAAATGAGCAATGAATAAGAGGAAGGTGTTGATGACTTTTTGGAATTTTCTAAACGAAATGTTCCAAGTAGTGACATTTTTTTCTTTCCATGCCTGAAATGACTGAATATGAAGAAGTTGAAAAGTAGAGAGATAAAATATCATCTGATTTATCATGGTTTCAATCCGAGTTACAACCCTTGGATTTGGCATGGCGAAACTGGACAGAATGTCACTGATGATAATGAATCGCAAGATGGTAACTCCGATGGAATTGAAGAAATGATTCGCGATATTGTAGCAGAACAAATTGAGATAGAACCGACAGTTGCACGTCTATATGGTGATGCCGAAAAACCATTATATCCTGGTTGTATAGATTTTACGGTTTTGTCGGCGGTGTTAAGATTGATTAACCTGAAGGCGAAACATGGATGGAGTGATAGAAGTTTTACAGAGCTGCTACAATTGATGAAAGACATTCTTCCAAAAGATAACGATCTTCTAGATTCACATTATAAGGCCAAAAAAATATTATGCACGATTGGATTGGGATACAGGAAAATACATTCCTGTCCGAATGACTGCATTATATATAGGAAGGAATATGAATTTCTGAAAGAGTGTCCTAAATGTGGGACATCACGGTATAAGGTGAAATAAAAATCACAAGCTGATGTAGAGATTACAAATCTCCCTTCAAAGGTATTTTGGTATCTTTCTATAATTCCTCATTTCAAACGTTTATTTTCTAATTCACATGATGCAAAAAGGTTAAGATGGCATGCTGATGAGCGGGTATGTGATGGAAAAATACGTCATCCAGCTGATTGTCCACAATGGAAGAAAATTGATTCCCAGTACCCTACATTTGGAAATCAAATTAGAAATCTGAGACTAGGCTTGTGCACAGATGGAATGAATCCATACCGAACCCTCAGTAGCACACATAGTTCATGACCTATTTTATTGGTAATTTACAACCTCTCTCCTGAAGTTTGTATGAAGCGCAAATATGTCATGTTGAGTATCATGATCTCTGGTCCAAAGCAACCTGGCAATGATATTGATGTATACTTTTCACCGCTGATTGATGATTTGAAACTGTTATGGGCTGATGGTATTAGGGTGTATGATTCTTATAAAATGGAATATTTTCAACTGCATGCAGTGCTTCTATTCAATATAAATGACTTCCCAGCATATGGAAATTTGTCTGGATACAGTGTTAAAGGGAATAAAGCATGTCCAATTTGCGAACAACAGACGTCATATTGTCAATTGCATCATGGGAGGAAAACAGTGTACATGGTTCATCGAAAGTTTTTGCCTATGGATCACCCTTATAGAAGACTAAAAAAGGCATTCAATGGCTCACAAGAATTTGATACTACTCCAAAACCTTTATCCCCAGATTTGTATTTTGAGAGGGTGAAAAACCTTGATGTGACATTGGGAAAGACACAGAAATCTGGTAATGATAGACATATTTGGAAGAAAAGGTCAATATTTTTTGAGGTACCATATTGGAGGTATCATGAAGTCAAACATAATATTGATGTCATGCACGAGGAGAAGAATATCTGTGATTCTTTGATCGGAACATTGCTATATATTAAAGGAAAGACAAAAGATGGGTTGAATGCAAGGTTAGACCTACTATCAATGGGAATACGTTTGGAGTTAGCTCCCACTCCTAAAGGAAGACGAACATTTCTTCCCCTGGCTTGTCATACATTATCGAAGAGGGAGAAAAGTAGCTTCTGTCAGTGTCTTCATGATATCAAAGTGCCTCAAGGTTATTCTTCAAATGTAAAAAATTTTGTCTCATTGAAAGACTTGAAGTTGATAGGTATGAAATCACATGATTGTCACGTCATGATGCAAAAAATTCTACCAGTTGCACAGCGTGGAATATTGCCCATCCGTGTCAGAAAGACTATAATGAGGTTGTGTTATTTTTTCAATTCAATTTGTAACAAGGCGATTGATGTGAATGCTTTGAACATTTTGGAAAAGGATGCAATTTTTATACTTTGTCATTTGGAAATGTATTTTCCTCCAACTTTTTTTGATATGATGATGCATTTAATGATTCATCTGGTTCGAGAAATAAAGCTTTGTGGACCTGTATATCTTCGTTGGATGTATCCTTTTGAAAGGTATATGAAAATATTAAAGGGATATGTTAAAAATTCATATCTACCTGAAGCCTCCATTATTGAAAAGTATATTTCTGAGGAGGTAGCAGAGTTTTGTACGAGCTACTTGGCTACGGCGCAACACATAGGTTTGCCTCCATCTCGCCATGAACGGGTTAATAATGAGGGAAAGGGGATTCGTGGCTTGAAATTCAAATCACTGTCAGCTGAACATATGAAGAAGTTAGAATCATACATCTTGAATAACATAGCTGATGTTCAACCGTATATCACATTGCATATTAATGAGTTGAAACAATGTCATCCAAAGAAGAAAGAAATGTGGATTTTGAATGAGCACAACAAAACTTTTTTTCCATGGTTTAAAAAGACCTTGCTTGGTAGATCAGATGTATCAGAGACATTAAAATGGATAGTGGGTGGTCCATATTTAAATGTGATAACATGGTCCGCTTATGACATTAATGGCTATACATTTCATACGAAAGGTCAGGACAACAGAAGTGCAGTTCAGAATAGTGGTGTATTGGTGTTTGCAGAAGCAATGCATTTTTCGAGTGCTAAGGACAGAAACCCAATTTCGGCATCAAGTGCATATTATGGAGTGATTGAAGACATATGGGAGGCTGATTACTTTAAAATTAAAGTTCCTGTTTTTAACTGTAAATGGTTTATCGGTAACAATAGTGTCAGACACGATGAATTTGGAATGACACTTGTTAATCTGAATAGATTGGAAGACACATCTGATTCTTTTATAATGGAAACACATGCCAAACAAATTTTCTATATAGTAGATCAATCAGAAATGCAGTGGGATGTTGTTTTACAAGGGAAAAAACAATATGTTGGTGAGGATGAATTTGATGAAGATGCTGATTTATGTGAGATCCCTACTTCCATGGAAAGATTAACAGAACATAATGATGAGTATGTTGAAGACATGGTTTGTGCCATAAGGAACGATCACGACGAAGGAATTTGGGAAAACAATCCAACTGTACATTCCTAAAATTACAGGTAACACATGTTTATTTCTTGTTTACATTTAGTTTTTTCATATAATGTTAGATATTGTAAATTTTTTACTTATTAAAACATGTATCAAACCAAAACGATAAAACAATAAAAACCGTAAAGAGGAGAAGTCCTGGGCGCACCGGTTGGCCGGTGGTGGATCACCAGCGGGCCGGTGGTCCAGAGCAAAGCTCTGTCTGGTCCACCGGCCGGCCGGTGATGAGCCAGCAGCCGGCTGGTGGTCCAGACAGAGAGGAAGGATCTCTGTCTGGTCCACCGGTCGGCCGGTGGTGATCCAGTGGCCGGCCGGCGGTCCAGACAGAGAGGACGGCTCTCTGTCTGGTCCACCGGCCGGCCGGTGGTGATCCAGCGGCCGGCCGGTGGTGAGCCAGCGGCCGGCCGGTGGCACCAGGCAGTGGGCAAGTCTACTGCCTGGGTCCTCCGGCTGGCCGGTGAGCTCACACCGGCTGACCGGTGGACTTAGTGAGTCCACTTTTCAGCTTTCTTGGGCCAACTCCTTGGAAACCTTTTGCGTGTGTTTACCATGTTTATCATTGTTTAACATGCTTACCATATTACCAATGTTTACTATTATGTAATTTAGTACACTTTTCTATTTTCTGATTAAGTAGTATTACAATATTTGAATTTGTATATTTGTGAACTAATGTTTGTTTTTTTGATTTGAAGGAAAATGACAGATCAATCAGTTGATCAGCCACATGATTCTGGAGATGAGCATATTGGTCATTCATCTGGGGAGGAACATTCACATGCTCCTATTACGAAAAAGAGTTCAAAGGTTGGTAAGCGTGGGTGCACACGTTTACCAAAATTATCACTTGCCCGTACGAAGGAGGAGAGGATAGTCGTGGAGTTTGATGATGATGATCTTCCTAGAGGTCCAAATGCTAAAGATTTTAAGGGTTTTGTAGCAACTCAGGCTAAGAGCAAAGTAAGCATTCTCTATAATGATTGGAGAAGTGTGGATAAGGCGATAATTTCTCAGCTGTGGGAGACCATTTTGGTAAGATCTTTTGCTATTGTTTGACTGTTCTTTAAATGTTTCTAGTATATATAATATTTTTAACCTCTTTTTTATCAGATGACATTTGATATTCCTGACACTGGAGGAGCCAGGAAGAAATTCTTATCGTTGGCTGCTAGGAGATGGAGGGATTTCAAATCAACCATCTCATTTGATTTCATTTATGGTCATAGGAGTCATGAGAATCCATGTCGTATATATCCTTTTATAGATGAAGACACATGGAGACAATTTTTTGAAAGTAGAAGAAAAGAATCATTTTTGGTAAGGGCAATGTAAACTTTTATAAGCTTTCTTATATAAATGATCTTATTATTGTTTTGTTAATGATTACTTATTCTTAATTTACAGCAAACAAGGAAATATCATCAAGATATCCAATCTAAAAATGTATACCCTCATAGTTTATCTCGGGGAGGGTATGCATTATTGGAAGAACAAATGATGGAAGAAAAATTTCAACAACTAAGAGCGGAGTCTTCAAGCTCTGGAGAGGTGGCCCCTCCGTCCCCTCCATCTAGACATGAGAAATGGAAAAGAGCTCGGAAGGGCAAAAAAGGACAATATCTTTCGGAAGAATCGAGACTCGTAGTTGAGAGGATTGTAAGATATCTATTTTATTTATTTAAGTTTACTATTTTCGTCATATATTTCCAATCATTATAGAAATGTTCAATTAATTATTACAGGACTCTCTTGAGGAGCAGAGTTCACAGGGGACATTTACACCATCTGGGAGGGAAGATATTTTATCTGTGGCATTGGGAAAGCCCGAACATCCTGGCCGTGTAAGAGGATATCCGGCAGGTGTATCGGTAAGAAAAGTGTTGCCACGTTCCTCAACTTCTAACTTTGAGGGAGTTTATAAAAAAAATAGAATCCTTGGAGGCTGAAGTCCATAATATTAATGCGACAATGGAGGACAAGATTAGAGCATTGGTGCAGTTTATGTTTGCAGACTTGCAAAGACAATTTCAGGGTGCAGCTCCCACTCCACCTCTCCCAGTAGCTCCCACTCCCCCACCTCAGCCTGCGGACCCCATTTTTGATCCTCCTCCTCCGCTGTAGCTACCTACTTATTGTGAGTTGTATGTTGATGATCCTCAACATCATATAGTTGCATATGGGATGGTATATTGTATAGGAGATACAGTTCATCATCAACAGTTAGAGGTAGAGAATCAGAGGGTCACTGTACAGGATATTATAGATAGATCAGCTCGGATACCATTACCTATAGATGAGGTGACGACAGTTGGACATAGTATCGGCCATTTTTTACTTTGGCCATCCAGACTTCTTCGACTCATTACCATAGAGGTATGGATGTTATATCTTTTATTTTATATTTTTATTAATGTTTTATCATTTGAAAACTAATATATTTTTCAATTTATTTTTTACAGGAATACTTCAAAGGTAAAGAAATACTGTATAGACAACAACAAAGATAGATAGCTATGACATCAGATGCAGATACTAGCAGTCTTGACAAATTGTCAAGATATTCAAATTTGTTGGCGGATCATTATGACTTTACAATGGAAGCTCATGTCTGTGGACGTGAACTAAGTGTGGGGATTATGAAAACTGATATCATGGAGTTTGTCACTGGAGATAAGTTGGGCATCAACGTGGTGCAAATTTTTATCATGTAAGTCTTAACACCTTTTCTTTGCGTTATATTTATTAAAAATGTATACTTATGTCTGCTTTGTATTAGGTATCTGTTTAAAATTTGTGAGAGGAATGAGCTGACAGATGTATATGGATTCGTGGACCCACAATTGATTTCCCCTGAAGCATGTGCATTGGATGAGGAACAAAGAATGCTTTATATTGCTGATAGATTTGAAAAGAATGTAATCACACAGTGTTGGATGATGCCTTTTTGTGAGAGGTATGAAACACATCCCTCTCAAAGAGTTAATTATCTTTTAACATAAAAAACCACTAACATTAAATTTCCTTTTATCATGGATCATTGGATGTTAGGGGTTTTTTGCCCTAGGGAGAAAACACTTTATTGGATATGCTCTCTCCATGATGATGTGCGAGAAAGTTTTAAGAATATATTGGAAACGTAAGTTTCAATTTCACAATAGTTTTATATATTATAATGAATTTTAAATTTACCCCATTCGTATTATTTTCTAACAGGGCATGGGTCCACTTTAGAAAAAGCGCAAAGAAAAGGAATTTCAAGATCAAATATGTACATGCGAAGGTAAATATCCATTTATAATTTGTACATTTTGATTTATTACATAAAAATAATATATTGAATTTACACTCATTCAAACAGAAATGTCATGAGCAACAAGGCATCATCGAATGTGAATATTACATGTTAAGATTTATGTATGAAATAATAACAACTGGGACAGTTCTGAGTTTTGACCTGGTAAGATTTCCTCTTTCTCATAATATTTCAATTTGATTTATTCATTATACACGTTGACTACTATCCTTTTCCTTTGAAGCTTTTTGATGAACCTCAACCCTTTACTGCTAAAGATATCAAACACTTACAAGTGGAGTGGTCAAATTATTTTACAGGTTTGATTGACTTTTAGTTGTTTGTAATGTAAAATGTAATTTTGAATATTGTCAATGTAATTGTGTATTTCGTAGTCGTTTAGGTTGGATTTAGTTTTTTTTTGAAGTTGATAGTGTAAGTTTTGAATGTTATATAAGTGAATGTTTAATTTTTCTCTACTTCTTGTTTTGGTCTACTGTTGATGGTTTTTCTGGTCTGGATTTTGGTATGGGGGGAGAGGTTCCAAGGGGGTGGGTGGGTGTTTGGGGGGGTGTCCAAGGGATATGGGAGGGGTGTCCAAGGTGTGTTTGGGGCTGTCCGAGGGGTCGGGGGGTGTAAATGAGGGTGGGGGGTGTCCAAGGGGTGGGGGTGTCCAAGGGATATGGGAGGGGTGTCCAAGGTGTGTTTGGGGCTGTCCAAGGAGTCGGTTGGGTGTAAATGAGGGTGGGGGCTGTCCAAGGGGTGGGGGTGTCCAAGTGGTGGGGGGGTGTCCAAGGGATATAGGAGGGGTGTCCAAGGGGTGTTTGGGGCTGTCCAAGGGGATGGGGGGTTTCCAAGGGGTAGGGGGGTTTCCAAGGGGTCGGGGGGGTGTCCAGGGGGTGGTGGGGCTGTCCAAGGGGTGGGGGGTGTCCAAGGGGTGGGGGGTCCAAGGGATATGGGAGGGGTGTCCAAGGGGTGTTTGGGGTTGTCCTAGTGTTCGGGGGGTGTAAATGAGGGTGGGGGGCTGTCGAAGGGGTGGGGGTGTCCAAGGGGTGGGGGGTGTCCAAGGGATATGGGAGTGGTGTCCAAGGTGTCTGGGAGTTCTGTCCAAGGGGCCGGTTGGGTGTAAATGAGGGTGGGGGGGCTGTCCAAGGGGTGGGGGGTGTCCAAGGGGTGGGGGTGTCTAAGGGATATGGGAGGGGTGTTCAAGGTGTGTTTGGGGCTGTCCTAGGGGTCGGGGGGTTTAAATGAGGGTGGGGGTGTCCAAGGGGTGGGGGGTGTCCAAGGGATATGGGAGGGGTGTCCAAGGTGTGTTTGGGGCTGTCCAAGGAGTCGGTTGGGTGTAAATGAGGGTGGGGGGGCTGTCCAAGGGGTGGGGGGTGTCCAAGTGGTGGGGGGTGTCCAAGGGATATAGGAGGGGTGTCCAAGGGGTGTTTGGGGCTGTCCAAGGGGATGGGGGGTTTCCAAGGGGTAGGGGGGGTTTCCAAGGGGTCGGGGGGTGTCCAGGGGGTGGGGGGGCTGTCCAAGGGGTGGGGGTGTCCAAGGGGTGGGGGGTGTCCAAGGGATATAGGAGGGGTGTCCAAGGGGTGTTTGGGGCTGTCCTAGTGTTCGGGGGGTGTAAATGAGGGTGGGGGCTGTCGAGGGGGTGGGGGTGTCCAAGGGATATGGGAGTGGTGTCCAAGGTGTCTGGGAGTTCTGTCCAAGGGGCCGGTTGGGTGTAAATGAGGGTGGGGGGGCTGTCCAAGGGGTGGGGGTGTCCAAGGGGTGGGGTGTCCAAGGGATATGGGAGGGGTATCCAAGTGGTGTTCGGGGCTGTCCAAGGGCTCGGGGGGGTGTCCTGGGGTCGGGGGGGTGTCCAAGGGGTCTGGGAGGGCTGTCAAGGTGTGGGGGGTGTCTAATGGGTGTTTGAGGCTGTACTAGGTGTCTTGGGGGTGTAAATGAGGGTGGGGGCTGTCCAAGGGGTGGGGGGTGTCCAAGGGGTGGGGGTGTCCAAGGGATATGGGAGGGGTGTCCAATGGGTGTTTGAGGCTGTACTAGGGGTCGTGGGGGTGTAAATGAGGGTGGGGGGCTGTCCAAGGGGTGGGGGGTGTCCAAGGGTTGTGGTGGGGCTCCAATGTAGTGGGGGAGGGCTGGCCAGGTTGTTAGGTGGGTATAGATGAGGGTGGGGTTCAGTTGGGGCTTGGGGGAGGGCTGGCATGGTTATTTTTGTTGTTTGGTTTCTGGTTGCTTTTTGGTGAGAGCAGTGCAATTATTTTAAAAAAAAAATATCGCTTTCACGTCGGTTATTTTATAACCCACGTGGTAAATAAATCGGTAGGGGTTTATCACGTCGGTTTTTTCGAGAACCGACGTGATAAACCGTTCTCGGGCCTTTTCTCATGTCGGTTCTTAATATAACCGACGTGCTAAAAGGCCTGGGAATCGATTTACCACGTCGGTTATTGGATAACCGACGTGCTAAAACGTTTCCTAGGCCTTTTTATCACGTCGGTTATTTAAGAAACCGACGTGATAATAGGCCCGGGGAAGGGTTAATCACGTCGGTAATGTCATAACTGACGTGATAAACGACATCCCAGGCGTTTTATCACGTCGGTTTAGAAAATAACCGACGTGATAACCCCCCCCCCCCCCCCCCCCCCGCGCATATTTATCACGTTGGTTATTAATGAACCGACGTGATAAACAACGTGATGTTAGAGATGTTACGTCGGGGTTTAAATAACCGACGTAAAAAACGTTATTTATAACGTCGTCCGTATTAACGTCGCCTAAAAACCGACGTAAATAATGAAAAATAACCGACGTAAAAAAATGTTTTCTGCACTAGTGGTGGGAAAAATAAACCATCCAAAATAGCCTTAAGTATATATTCACTCAAAATGATTTCAACATGCATTAATGGTTGTGGTTAGAGATAATCAAGTACTACGATTGACCTATTCACTATAATCTTAGAAAGGAGAAGAAGGTATCTGATCCTCTAAGGGGAAAATAACCTTCTACATTATCCATATTACGGCTTGAGAAAGGCCATATCTTCTTTGATATTATGAGGATAGATATGGAAATCATAATAACATTTAATACATCCATTCATTCCCAAATTATTATGCTACCATCAATCTAATATATGATTAAGGTGGAAAAAGGATGATTTGGTGTAAAAAAGGTGAATGAAGTAATGGAAGGTAATTTTTAATATTTACATTTCAATGATGATGGTGTCATTATGTTTGGAATGGGGATTTGTGTGTCTTCATCACCCAGGATAATGAAAGGGAAATTGTAAAATGTACATAGCTCAACATTCTCTATCCATCATAGTTTTACCAAGATGTAGCGAGATATGTAAGAACACTTCTGGTGGGATAACATGAAGAATGAGAATATAGAATACATATCAAGAATCTTGTTTGGTCATCAATTTAAATAAGAGAAACACACATCCAAATGGATGAGTCATCCATTTCATATACCCATGTGTAAATTGTTGAATGTCACCATTAAATTTTTCATGATTTTTTTGAAGATATCAAAGAGAAATAATGAAATCTTGTTTTTGGTTGACCAAGTCAAAAAGACTGCCCATTTTCTAACTATTTGAGATTATATCTCAATTGAAAAACATAAAACGATATATATTAAGGAAGTGGTGAGAAAACATGGTGTTCTACTATTGGTTTTCTCTGATCATATCCAATGTTCATATCTAATTTTTTTAAAATTCTTCAACATGATTTGATCACTAAATTAAATATCATCAAGACCAATCACCCCCAAACTGATGGCCTATCTGAACAGACTATTCGAAGGCTTGAATATATGAAAATAGCTTTATCTATATAATTTAATGGTGGATGATATCATCATCTCCCATTTTCTGAGTTCTCATACAACAATATCTTCCACTCGAGTATTCAGATTTATCAACATGAATCTTTTTACTGAGAGAGATGTATAATTCTGAACTATTGAGATGATGTTGGAGAAAAAAAGCAACATGAGGCCAATATTGTGCAAGATATGACAAAGAATTTTCTTGTAATCCAAAAACAAATAAAAATGCTAAGAGTCGGAAAAAGAGATATGATGAAAACTGTCTAAGGGACATGGATTTTGAAGATGGAGATAAAGTCTTCCTTTGAATATCACCTTGGAATAGAGTCATGCGGTATGGAAAGAAAGGTAATATATTCACAAGGTACATTTTCCCCTTTAATATCCTTGAACATATAGGAGTTTTTTCTTATCATCATGGAATTCCACCGAATATGGCTCTTTTTCATGATGTGTTTCATGTATATCTAATGAGTTTGTACATAATATATCCCTTATATGTATTGAAATTAGAGGTGGTATAGTAGGAATATGATATGTCTTATGAGTAGAAGGAAATTATGATTCTGGAATGGATTTATAATGTCATTCACAAAAACAAAAAAATAACCTTGTCCAATTGTTGGGGAGGAAGCTTATTTTTTAATAAGTAACTTAGGGACTAGACGAGGTGATTAAGGAGAATTACTCTCATTTATTTTTGTAGAACTAAATTTGGATGTGCAAAATTTCTTAAGGGGGAGGAATTTTAAGACCCAATGTTTTATCAATTTAATTCCATTCATATAATTATGCCTTATAGTTTAAAAAAATTATGATTGATAATGAAATATAATGGAATGAAATAATATGTGACCATTAAAAATAATTCTACCACTTCTCTGTTTTGAATTTTAAAAATGTGACATACACGGTCGTGATCAGTAAGTTGTTTAGTGTCTGATAGGACAAAATTAATTTTAGTGAATATTAATATACACTTATGAATATTACCCTTAACATATGAAATGTAATATAAACCTTATAAATTTTAAATCACACAAAACAATAGTTACCATACCCATGATTGATTAAATAAAAGTTAGGCATAATAAAAGTGACAATTTAGCCATAGTTAATTCATTGTTATTTTTGTAACTCATAAATAAATCATTATAATTAATTAATTAATTTAAAAAAATTATTTCCGAAATTTTTTATTAAATAACCATTCAATGTCTTTTAGAGGTAAGATAATTTTATAATACCTTATGTAATTTTTGAATGTATTAAAAAGTCAGTTTTAATTTAAAAAACAGTATTTTTCAAGTAAATTATTATTTTAATAAAAAAATTACATTCATAACAATCGGAAAATTATTTCTAAAAAAATATACTTCATATTATGATTGTAAACATCGAAAAATGGTTAGGGATAATTTTCTGGATTTTTCTGAAATACATGAATTTTTTAGGAATAGTAAAATACATTAATTTACCGTATAAATACATTATAATTTAAAGCCACTAATCCTGATAACCCAAGTGATGTAAGAAAACAAATCCAGGACCCAATTTCCCACATTACTCTTCATGGTCATGAAATAATCACTATTTATTATCTTTGTGGAAATTAATTGACTAATGATTAAAATATTATGAGAACCCCTCTCTTCTCCAATATAAATATCACTATTCACACCCTCATTTCCTCAAACCTATCAAGCATTAGGCCTTGCCAAAAATCTGCACAAAAATCATCCATATCCCCTCTCCCATGTCCAAGAGTTTCGGGTCTCATCAAAAGGCCATGCCTATGTTCATTAAGGAGGTTCTTGATAGGAGGGGTTAAGATGAAATCCCCCTCAATCACCCCTTTAGTTTGATTTCCTTTCGATTTCGTGTTCTTTTATTAATATATACCAACCTATCCTCATACACATTGCATGGTAACTCCATTATGTCACTTATAATATAATGTTATGATTTGAATTGTAAATTATATCATTCATCCCCCTTCACCTCTTCTTTTTTATTTTAGAGAACAAAACGTTGTTCGTGATGTGTTATTTTATCACCTTCAAGAATTACATGTATTATTTAACCACCATTAGTTAAGCTCCTGGAACCATTTATATGGATGAACATGATTATATAATATGTATTATACCCAATTTAATGATATGGATCTAACTAATGTAAATATTACTAAATGATTAAACAAAACAAGTTTGTTGTGGTCGAAAAACCACACGAATTAACCCAAATGATCATCAATAAGTTATTATTTAATGATTAATTCTAATTGTATATAAATAATTATTTATAATATAATTTCAAGTTATTTAACATAATAAATAATCAATTATTACAATTCTTGATCTTTATACATGCTTGAATTTAACTTCCATTAATGAATACTATTGAACCGTTCAAGAAAACCACTAAAAAAACATTCTCGAAAAATGAATTTAAACTCTATAATGCGAAAAATCCCATAATTGATGTTAATAAAATATAATGAATCGTATTAATTTTTAAAAGTTAGTGTAACTCTTAATTAATTAATATAATGTCTTTATACCGGTCATTAAATTTATGAATCCATTTAGATACAAGGTCAGGAGAAATTATTGAACTCAACATTCACTCATTGTGTTCTCCCTCTTTCACTCCATGTTCGGTATGGGTTATCGTTGAAAATAATTTATTCTTTATAATCATACCTTTTTTAGGATATAAATTTTATCAAATTTATTTTATGAAAACCCCAATTTTTTATAAATAAACACTTCGTTAAAATAAACAAAACTTTTTTACTTCTTTAAAATTGATTCAGAATACACACATTGTTAATTATTCTATGTCAAGAATGATATTTCATCTGTATTTTAGGGATAAAATGTTTATGAAATTACAATTTATTATATGAAACACATTTTTTTCATGTGTTATTTTATATTAATGATTGACATATTCTCAATGTGAAATGAATGATAATGTAAATATTATGAAGTGATGGGTGCACCCAGAATTATTTAAGGAAATATGAATGTTTGAATGTGATGACTGTGCCCATAATTATAAAGTTATCTATTGCATTGGGTAATGTGATTAATCTCATTATTTCATGTTAAATGATGCGTTAACATAATGCTATCATGGTTCATAATAATGTGTGGTAGTTAACCACTAAGACGTGATGTTTTCAATTTTTATGCATTTCCACATTCTATGCCATTATATAATGATTTCTCTCCGTATTTTGATGATGATGTTATGATTATTCTCACACCATGCTATATTGTTCATATATATCATGTTACTAGGATTTTATCTCAACTATTTTTTATATATATCCCCAGGCGATAATGTGTAATTAAGAGTATTCAAGAGATAATAAGGTGTCTATGAAGAATTTATTAAATAAATGGTTATGTTTGATTTTTTAAATAATATGTTTGGTCCTAGTTTTCCCAAGACACTAAAACTCAGGATCATAATTTTTTAATATAATTATGTTATATTTCATTATCATGATGTAATATTAATGTATGAAAAGGCAGGGTCAATATACTTTTAGCCCTTGGATTTTTTATAATGAAGATTAGTAGAATTTTATATCTACTAATGATGATGATTTGAAATATGAAATATATAATCATGTTGAAGAAAATATTCTTGATATTGAAA
Source organism: Viscum album (assembly GCA_963277665.1). NCBI lineage: Eukaryota > Viridiplantae > Streptophyta > Magnoliopsida > Santalales > Viscaceae > Viscum > Viscum album. Next base: position 1,066,357,094 of record OY728140.1, read on the forward strand.
TAGTTGAAATAAAAAAATAAACATGAATTTAGCATGAATATGGGGATGCCGAAAACCCATTATATCAATATTCTATAAAAAATACAGTTTTATTGACATTGTAAACATTAAATAACAATAATATGAAAAACAGATTAGGTGACATTAGTTTTAAAATAATTCCATACTTATTGAATTTCATTCATTCTATGGAAAATGTTCTTCAATATTTTCATTATAATGAAAATAAAATATTATTATCGATGGGATTTGGGTGAAATGGAATATATGTCCACCAGAATTACTTTGTCCAATATAGAAAATAATATGAATTTCTATCAGAGTGCCTTAAATTTTGTATTTATTGGTATAAGATAAAAAATCATAGGCTTATTTAGTAGTTTCAAAGACCATTGAAATTTTATTTTAGTATCTTTTTATATTTCCTAATTTTAATAATTTTATTGGAAATTAAAATGATGAAAAAAGGGTAAGATGTCATATAGATAAGAATATATTTGATTGAATATTATGACATTCAACTAATTTTCTAATGTGGATAAAAATGGAAAAATATATTCCTATATTCATAAATAATGTTAGTAATCTCAAACATGGAATCTTCCTGGATGGATTGAATCTATATAGAATCCTTTTGGGACTAAAATTTCATTCCCTGTTTTATCCAAAAATTACAAATTACCACTAATTTTTTTATTAAGATAAAATATGTCAGGTTGAGTTTAATGATAAATAGATTAAAAAATCCCAAAAATGTTATTAATGTTTTCATTCCACTATAAATTGATGATATGAATACTTTATGAGAGGAATTTATATTGGTGAATGATTCTTATAAAATTTAAAATTTTCAAATATATATGATCATTAATATCACTATAAACTACCTCCCAATATATGGATATATTTTTGGATATATTGTTATGATGAATTAATCATTTCCAATTTATAAACAAAAGAAATGGTATTATCAACTTTAACATGAAATTAAAATAGTATACAATGGGAATAAATGGATTCTGTCTATGTATCATTCTTTTCATAGATTTGAAAAAGAATTTAAATACTAAAAAAATAAATATTTCTCCAAAAAAGAATTCCACTAATAAATATTTTGAAAGTGTGAAAATCCTAGATTTGACATTCAAAAAGATAAAAGCAACAGGTAATGATAAAATTTTTGGGTGGAAACATACATTATTTTTTTATCTACTATATTTTAGATATCATGAGTCCAAATATAAAATAAATTTCATGCACAAATGGATCAATTTATATGAAATTATAATTTTATCATTTATTTTTATAAAACGAAAGACTAATGTCAAGATGAATGAATGATCATATATTCTATCAATAGGAATTCATTTGGAGTTATCTCCCACTTCTGATGGAAGGAAAATAACACTAAACCTGGATGGTCATAAAATATAAAATTGGTGGAAAATTATATTTTTTTCAATTTCGTTATATTATCAAATTACCCTCGGTTTATTGTTAAAATGTAAAAATATGGTATCATTAAAGGGGTTTTAGCTGAAAGGTATTAAATATCATGATTTTCATGTCTTGAAGAAACTAATACTACTAGTTTTATTGCTTGAATTATTTACCATCAATGTCATAATGAATATCATAAATGTGTGTTTTTTTATCAATTTATTATAAGTTGAAAGATCTGATTGCTTCAATAAATTTGGAGAATGGAATATTTTCTATTTATTTTCAATTGGAATTGTATTTTATTAAATATTTTATTCATATAATGGTATATTTAATGGTTTATTTAGTTAGAAAAATAGATAATTGCAATCATATATATCATTTTAGGATTTATCCTTTTGAAATTTTTAAGTTTATATTGAATGGGAATTCTATGATTCCATATCGACCTGAAGTCTCCACTATTGATAATATATTTTTTAGGAGGATTCATAGTGTTGTTAAATAAAATTTTATTTAATGCAAACGTCAATTTTCCTTCATCTGAACATTAATGAGTCAATAATGGGGGAGGGATATATGTGGCTTGAAAGTAAAATTTTTGAAATGTGGATAGATGATATTGTGACATGTGTACATATTAACTTAGATATATGATACTCATCTATATATAAAATTGAATATTAATTTTTCAGTACAATTTTATCCATTGGCTCAAAATATGTGGATTTTGAATGAGAAAAATAAATCATTTTCAACAATTTAAATAGAATATTCCGAGTAATTCACATGCCAGAAAAACTTCAAGATGATTAGTGGGAGTACCATGTTAAATTTTGATTACATGGACAAGGTATGAAATTAATGCCTATGACATTCATATAAAATATATAGAAATCATAAGTGTAATTCAGAATAGTAATGTATTGGTTTTAGTAGAATTAGTGAATTTTTTGAGTTCCAATGAAAGAAATCTAATCAAACAACCTATTTATATTATAGATTCAATGTTGAAGTATAGGAGGCTGATCAAATTAATTTTATAGTTACCTTATTTGAATAAAAATTGATTATTGGTTTCAATAATGTCATACACGATGAATTTTTAATGAAAATAGTGAATATGAATAAATTTGAGTACACTAATTATCCTTTTGTAATGAAAAATCATGAGTAACAAATTTTATATGTTCTTGATCAATACAATATGTATTGTGATATTATTTTACCAGGAATTAAAAGTATTTTCATGATGATAAACTTGATGAAGTTCCTGATTTATGTGTTGTCCATACTTCTATAGAATGATTAATTAATAATATTGAAGAGAACGTTTTAGACATGGTTTGATCCAAAAATAATGACCATAATGAAGAAATTTGGGGAAAATCCTTTAGTATATTCCAAATATTACAGGTAATATATGTTTATTTTGGATATAATTTTTAAAATTTCATCCAATTATTGATATATTAAATTTATTTTAATCATTAGAAAATATATAATTAAAAAAATTTATATTTCATGTTTATATTAGCTTTGTTTTCTTTATGTTACCATGTTTACCCATACATAACTTATATATTTTTTCATTTTTTGAAAAAATATATTTTAAATATAATATTTTAAATGAAAAATAAATATTGTATAAAATCGTATTTCTATAAAATATATTTTTTTGTAAAAAATGATTTTTTATTCTATATCATTTCTACTATTAAAATTCAATTGTTTAAATTTTTTTCATTAGTATTTTCTTTTTTTCTAAATTAATTTTGTTCAAATTTTTGATAACTAATCTAAATAATGTTAAAAAATGTGGTTAGTTTAGTTTACTTTTATGAATAATTTTTCTTATATTCATCGAATATTATTTTCTGTATAAAAAGTGATGTTATATATTGTAGGGTTTATAATATTTACAAACTATTTTTTGATTTTTTTTGATTCATTTATTTAATTTAATTTTTTGTTATTTTTGTTAGCATTTTAGTTACCATTAAAAAATATCAATAAAAATTTGTTTAGTTTTTTTACATTTTCCATGATCTTTTAATTATTACATTTGTTTATAATAAATGGATTTGTATATTTATGTATTGATTTTATGTTACATTGATATTTATTATAATGATATATAAATAATCTAATAATATACATAATTCTAAAAATAATCATACATATAACTATAGGGATAAACATACATGTTCCCCTATTAATGAACGTTCTCATCCTTATATATGAGACATCTACTTCCGTGTATGCAAAAAGGTATTCTATGATTGGAAAACATAACTGCACATGACTTCCAAAATTATATTTTTATCATAGAAAGGATGAATGGATTCCAGATGACTTTAATGATATTGATATTCCATGAGGTCCAAATTCAATACAATTCAATAATTTTTAAATTCAAATATAATAGAAAAGATAGTGTTTTGAATGATGATTGGGGATGTGTTGAAAAAATTACAATAGATCAATTGTGGGAGACCATTTTGGTATGCAATTTTTTTATTATTTTACATCCCATTAATTGTTTAAACTAATAAATGTTTCCCCTTCTTATTTTATGACATATGATATACACTATACTGGTGGAGTAGGGTGAAAATGATTCTCATTTCCTTCTAGAATAATGATTTTTTTAAATCAACCCACACCTTAGATTTCATTTTTGGTTATACACAACATAATTTTACCGTTGATATATATCCCAATAATGATTAATGTAAAACGAATAAATTCAATCAATGTAGATGATGAGTAATTTTATTGGTATGTTCATTATTACCTATTATATTTTTTTAATTAATGATTCCTTATTATTAATTTACACCAAATTGAGAGATCAGACCAGGAGATCTAAAATTTAAATGGGCATCATTGTACATTTTTATTGTGATGGCTATATGTTGTTGGAATAACAAATTATTTGGAAATTGTTTCAATAACTTATAGCTGATTCTTTCGGATCTATAGAGGTTGACCTTCCCCCACCCCATGCCAAAAATGATAAATTGATGAGGGATTATATGATAAACAATTAAAAATATATTTCTCAACAGTTTAAGGTCAATAATGAGAGTATTATAAGATATTTAATTATTTAATTATGTAAAATCATTTCTTTATTTATTGTGATTATGTGCATTTATTTCAATTATTATATACTGAAATATCTTGAGGGTAATATCACACATATGGTCTTTATAATATTGAGTAGGAAAGATATTTTATCTAAAATAAAGCAAATGACTAAACACCCATATCATATATGAAAATTCCTGATATGTGTTTCAGTAAAAAAATGTTTCCATGTTTATAATATTCTTAAATGGTGGATATTTACAATACAGTCGAATGATTAGAAGCTAAGATAAATTATTTTCATGAGACAATGGTGTTTAGGCATAGATCTTCAATATAGAATATTTTTTCATATATGAAAATAATGTTTCAGAATGATGATCAAACTCATCCTTCACCTATAGATCCAACTCCTCCATCTCTAACTACAAATCCCACTATTCTTACCTATCTAACTATAACACCCATCATCCACATATTCCAATTTGTTTATAGTTATATGTTTAGGATCATCATCTCCATATTCTTTCATATGTGATTATATATTATATTAGAGAACAATTCATAATCAAAATATAGAGATAAGGATTTTTAGGGTCTCCATATATGATATTATAGAAACATTATCACAAATACCATTTCTTACAAATGATCTCTGTATAGTGATATAATGAATCAATGATTTTTTACGTTGTCCATTTATAATTGTTGAAATAATTAACATAGAGGTATGTGTACATTATATCCTTTATATTTTTCTGATTAAATTTTTTTTAAAATTAAAATTTTTCTAAATTAATCAAAATATCATTAAATTAATGTAATTATTAATTATTTCCATATAGCTAAATATTAATACAAACTATATTGACCTTAAATGTTACTTATTATATTTTTGATAGATTAGAAATATATTAAAAAATAATAATTGATGATTATGATATTTTCAATGGATGTGGTAATTTATAGGCACATAATTAATGTGACTCTATTCAAAAAGGATATTATGGATCGTGTAATGAGAGATTAGTTTTTCATCAATATGATCAATGTTTTCCCTTGTATGTTGATTATCATAAGTCATTCTATCATTTTAATTTATTAAAATTTATAATTATTATTGTTTTGTATTAGGTATCATTATAAAATTTGTATGTTGCAAGACAAAAATACATATATTGTTTCAGGGATGCAATAATAGTTTCACATATAGCGAGGATAATTAATGATGTTGAAATAATTGTATATATTATCGAAAGTCATCAAAATATTTAAATTATGTTGTATTGGATTGTTTATTATATTTAAGAGTATAAAAAATATTACGTAAAATGTTATATATATCATTATAGAATAATAAATATTATTAAACTATTATATATATATCAGTGGACATTGCATATTTTGTGTTTTTTATCTAAGGGTGATGAGGCTTTACTTTTTATTACTTATCTATCATGATGTGGGAAAATTATTTATGACCCTATTGAACAGGTCAGTTTAAATATTTTAATAATTTTGTATATTAAATTAAATTTGAATTTATTTTATTCATATAATATTCATATATGAAATTTAACCTCATTAGAGAGAAATCAGGAACAAAGGCATCCATGATACAATTTATAAAAGAATAGATGACTATTCATTTACAATTACAAAATTCTGGTTAGAGTATATAAATTGTTTTTCAATAGGAATTATTTTTTAAACAAAAATTTCATAAATTTGAAGGAGTGATGGAATTTCGATACTATCTGTTATGATTTTTTTAATAATAATTTCAACAAAAATAGTTACGATGTTCTGGAAGGATATATTTTATTATAATCCATTCCTTTACACATCCATTAATATTATTTATAATACATATTAAATCCTTTTTTTAAATTGTAAAATTTTGATAACATAGAACCATATACTTGAAAATAGGAGAAACAATTTCAAATTGATTGGTAGAATATGTCAATACCTCTAATTGAGATTTTATTTATTCAAAATATAAATTGGAAACTATAAAATTAAATTTGAATATGTTTTTGATACTTGTATTTTCATATAATTTTCTGTTATTCAGATGCAATTATGCTAATTTCTATTTTTTCCATCTTCTTTATTTTTTTATGGGAAGTAATAATATAATTTTTTTAATGAAATATTTTCACAATGGTTATGATATAACTACAGGAAAAATAATCACCTAAATGTATATAAAACATCACTTTTTATTTAATATTTTTAAATATTTATTCACAACATTTTATTAAATAAATTGAAGTAATAATTGGAAATATAAAACAAAAATAATTGTTTTTAAAAATTATATTTATCACTAATGATGGATGATGTCTATTTTTTTGGTCAAGGCTCTAAAAGATAGGCCACCATTAGGGGTCAACTCAAGGACCATCCTCCTATGAACCCTCTAGGATACATCATCTTGGATACATTATAGACCTCCTTGATTAATGATAGAGACACTAAAGTGTGGCCACCTCATTTTACATAAGAAAGCCCACAAATTATACGGTTAAACACACATCTCATTCATTCCTCCACTAAAACGTAGCCTCATATATTCTTGAATGGTCCTATCCCATAATGATTTAACATATTACAATGAATCAACATCTATGGTATGACTCCATGGATATGTAATCTCCTTCTACCATTATAATTTTTTTTAATGTTCTATAACCCATGAAATAATACAATAACCAGGGTTATGGTGTAGTTTGAAACTTTTGATAATGTATCATCTAAAGGCAATCCAAAACCTTCTCCAAATATTTTGTATGAACTTTTACTGCCAATTGGTCCATGTTACACATCCTTATACATCTTCCCGAGATTTTATAATAGATATATTTATGATCTTAATATAAATTCATAGAAAGACCCTTAATCTCATACCAAAATTAATACATCCATGGATATTCACCATCCTGTAATGTTTTTCATTTTTACAATGCATTATTTAACCCTCTATAACATCTACAAAAAGTATATAGTAAAAAATCATTAACCACCATTGTAAAAAATTCATGAATCTCAAATATTTAAATAATAAAAAAATCAAAATAAATTTAATAATGATATAATGGGGTACATTAATGAAAAATAATATTACATTAAAAACTTTGAATTGAAAAATATTATTTTAATATAAAAATCCATTAAACAAAAATTTAATGTAATTTCCATCAATAAAATTTTTTTTTGGGAAGCATTCTCACCAGATGGGATATAATTCAAATATATTCATTGGAAACCACCCACTATGTTACTTACCAAAAACAACATTTTTTTAAATATATAGATTCTTGCTTCTCTTCCTTTATAAACATATATCAGCATCCCATTTACAAAGTGACCATTTGTTCCTTTTTGTAGTATAGACTTCATAACAACCTTTCCATACTAAACTCTATAAGTAAACCTATCTTAGCAATACAAGAAGCTGAAAAATTATTCAGATGAATAAGTTCAACATGAATATAAAACCATTTCCAAAATGGAAAGACAATGTTTTTATAAAACTGTGATGAGTGGTAAAAAATGGGAGGTGATTTATCATTAATATTAAAACAAAATAAATATATATATTAAATATTTAAATTAAATTATTTACCAACTTATATAATGAAGAAAATAAAAAAAAATGACATAATTATTAATAATCCCTAGATTTAAAAATTAATTTATAAAAGGAAAACTAAATTTTGAAAAAAAAAATTAATATAAAATATATTTTCAATAAAAATACAAAATATGAATTTATTATCACCAATAAACTAGATTAATTTTTTACATTTATTATATGATTACTATAATATATGTACAATAACGTATTTTTGTAGTATTTGAGTGATAATACTCCATAAAATTTCCACAATTTACTACCATAATTCTACCATCTTGATGAATATAATCATATTTTTTATAATTTTTTAATTATTCAAAATAAATTTTCTACCATAATGTTTAATTTATTTTTTTATAAAAAAAATATTTTAAGGAAATGGTTTAGAAATAGAATTTATCTATTATTTTAGAATAAAGGATAATGAAAACATAAACCCCATTTATGATATTGATTTGAATGAAAATCAAAATTATATCAATATGAATACCCCAATTGAACAATATCAACAAGAATAATTAACATATATGAATACCAATATAAAACAAAACATATCATTATAAAAATTAATAATATATCAATGTAACACTTTATAATAATTTTATGTACTTACTCATTACCTATGTATCAAATTCATAATATAATGTATATCTTACAACAATAGCCCTACGTATAATATATAATAATTTATTAACCAAATATTATGGAAAAATATATATATCTAACCATATAGATATTTTTTTACCCTTCCCATAATTATTACCCATAGTGTAATAGTTTTTCATTATATGTATATGGATAGAGGCTTAGAAATTTTGGATAAAAATGGAAAACACAATGCACAAATATTTCCATACCCAATAATCATATATAATACAACATCAAATCCCATATTATAAAATTTTTTTCTTTCAATTATATTAATAAAATCAATATTAAAAAAACTCACCATATATATTTTGAATAAAATTTTATTAAAAACAATCAGAATATATTTTAAACAAAACCCGTAATAAAATACATTTTCCATCACATATTCATTTTGTTAAAAATTAACATGTTAAAAAAATATTTTAATTTATTTTAGTCTATTATAGATGGTAACCCACCTTCGAAATATTTACTTTCAAAAATATACTACCTCATAAACACATTAATTATAAATTTTTGGAAAAACTATATCAAAATATCTCTAATTTATGTATTCATTGACAAGATGTTATTTGATTAACCACCCTGAATTAAAATGACTATATTCACCTATATATACCATTTTTATTAAAATTAAATACATATAGAAATAATAATGTTTTTCACTAAAATGCAAAAGTATTTAAAATGAAAATTATTAAATAAATTAATTAATCCTTAACATCTGTAATGAAAATAACAATAATACAAATTCTTTAGGATTGTAAAAGTATTGTGGGGTCATATAAAGTGGATAAATTAGAATTTATTTGAGTTTTTATTAAAAATATTGTCCTCCAAACAATTAGATATATTGATTATCTGTTTTGATATACTATAAGTAATCACCATATGAGTCGTATATATTTTTAATAAGTAATATGGATATGTTTCAAAAATATTAATTGGTGTATTATGGAGGAAAATATGAAAACAAATATTAGGTAACTTAGATGAACCAGTGGAACCTTTTACTTTTCTTATAAACCACATAAATAAACAATCAATTTTTTTATCCACATGGTAGACACATTTAAACATACAAGGACCATTTCATAAATTATTTAGAAGTTCAGTCTGGAAAATGGATTCAAGATCACCACAACATATGAAAAAAAATGTAAAAATGATGTGGTGTTATGTCATTGTTTTTTAGGGAGACCATACCTTTTTTTATCACAATGGCACAGGATAATATAATATTAAAATAAGAATTTGAAATTAATCACAACATGCTATGGTATAAAAATGAAAATTCATTTAATAAATAACTAATGTAAAGCAAATTTAGTCATTAGTATCATATTCAAAAGTTGAATGTAATGATTCTCTTCAAAAAAGGGTGATACATGGGATATAGTGTATTATGAATGAAAAAGATTCTATAAAAATGAAAAAATATTAAAACCAAATTCCAATAGTATTAAATGAATTATCTTGGTAATCAGTTTCAATACTCTATTGTATAACATAAATTATGTGTCTATATAATGATTATATAACTTTTCCATACATTTATCTGTGATGTCTACCCAATAACCCAATAGGGGAATATACAATTTATGGTATGAAGTAAGTAGGTAACATTCAATAGAGTTTAATTCTGTCTTTTTTTTATTAAAATATAATGCATCATGGATGAATAATAGTGGATGTAGTAAATGAAATTTGTAAAACCCCTATTTTGTTGGGATCTTAATGGGACTCCTATAAAATACTACATAGTTCGTTCATGTTCATAATTTCACTTAGTGATCATCAATTATGATATAATTGAAACTATAGGCTTTGGAAAAAAAAAAATAATATCCATGGATCCCCCTATTTATCATATTCACATAATTTATGAACAGATCTCATTGGGATAGTTTTTATATTAGTAATTGAATCAATGTATTCATTTACATAAATCATTAATCGAATCCATGTATTATCAATGAATTAGAAAACACATCATCTAATTGATTGATTGGAAACCCCAACCCTTGATAGGCCCTACACATAAGGAATTCTGGCATCATTCTAGGTATACTATGAATCAATTATCCTATGACACTATCCATGGAATTTTACAACAAAACCCAGTTATCATCATGGAAATATATTACATCATTTCTATCCAATACTATCATTGGTATTCCATGTAAGGAAAAAAAATTAACTCATGGAATTATTTAATCCATCTCTCTTAGAGCATATCCATGGAATGCCACATAGGAAATACAACTGTAGTTCATGGATAATTATAATTCCACTCTTAAGGAAATCCTATCCAAAAAAATCAACAAAGGAATCCATGTTTTTCCCATATCATAATATAATTCCATTTTGAATTCATCATAAATCAATAAGCCATATCATCTCATCCAAGGCACTATAAGTTGAAACCCCTGTATCACCATTAATATTTTATACTGAATGGCAATAGATCTCAATATAGATATTCAATTTAATTATAAATTTAATTTCCATTTTTTTCATTTACATAAAATTGATATCATAACATTAATCGTGAATAACACGTGGAATTAAGTCCATGTTGTCACAAAATCATATTTAGAATTATTTATTTACAATTCATCAATTTCATTTTCACATTCCAATTATAAGGGGAATTTGAAAACACATCTAGCGTAGTTTAATTTCCTAATATTCCATGATATACTAACAAAAAATAATATTACACTATTAGGTGATGGTTCTAATTTAGGATCTCAATCTCTATTTACATTTTCATGTTACATGAGTTATGTAGAACTAATCCCATAAATTTAATTTTTAGAAAATTAAATTTATGACCTAACACATGGAAAATATGATGGGAATCACAATTACACAATAAATAATATTATATTTTTTAATTTATGTTAAAATCATCTACCTTGGATATGAATTATACCCATCTTCATCTATTTTCCACTAATTCATCATTGAAGTGGAGAAATTGATGAAATAAATGATTACCTAAAATAGGGAATTTAAGCTCATACAAATTTCACATTCCATATGTAAAAATTATATGAGAAATTAATGAATATAATTGAAGATCATTTTTATGGAAAAATAATTTAATTAATAGAAATTTATTATTACCATGAAAAAATATGTTATCCCAAATCTTGGGCAAGAGAAGAAGTTTCAAACGAGAAGGAAGGAGAGGTTGTGATTTTAGGGGACATAATGGTAGATGTTGGGATAAATATTATAGTGATAAAAATATTAATTTCATAAATTTTAATGGCTACATTTTATGCTTTCAAGAGTAGTCAATCATTTCACCCACAGTACCAACATTCCACACCACCCTTTAAGACTTATTAATTGTTGGGAAATTTTTATGCACAAAGTCTCAATCACATATACAATATAAATATAAAAGTTTGTAAATCCATTTTCCATTCTACAAATATATTTTCAAACTATAATCCTATTATTCTTTTAGTTCAAATTGATTTTCATCATGGTTACTAATAATTGTGCACCATCAGGCACCTCACTTGGTTTAACAAAGATCCAAAGGGCATGGATGTGAAAAAAATACAAGAATTACCTTGATTAATCCATTTAAGTCATATTAGATTTTATATAGATAAAAAGTAAACATTTAATAAAATAGAAACGTATTTGTACCTCATAATAAAACTAAGAATCATAAAATAATACTTAATAGAACAACTTTTCATTGAATTTATTTTTTGAGAGTGGTAAAACCTCATCTGATAATGTTTATGTCCACTGGGAGTATATGATGGCATCTCACTCCTAGGTTTCATCCTATATAAGGATGTGTCACAATTTCACACCTACTAAATGAACTAAAATACCTCAATGTGCTTCAATAATCTGATCAGTAATACAAATTTGGTTATACAAAAAATAATAATCTCTGTCAAACTCATCATCATTAGGGTGAATGAAATGAGATGGGTTAAAATAAAAACTTCATAAAAGAAGAATAAATTACATCCTAAATAATATATTTTGTCTCAAAGAGTTTTTTATTATAAGAAATAATTATGACCATATAAAATTTCTCTTGTGTACCAATGAATCTGGGTGCTAGATTACCTTAATTCCGTGAATATCTAACCCCCAATTTTGGTAAAATGTAAAATTTGACTTAATATAATAAATAAATCAGTAGATTTCATAAAATAAGATAATAATATGACCTATACATATTCTAAGTCCTATCCATTCAATTTCTGATCAGTTGCGCATACTCCAAGGCCACCAAAAACTGACATGATCCCAGTACTTCTGTCTCTCATTCCTTTATCCAGCATAAGGCTAAATGAAATGGAATATAATATAGGTACTCCTAAGGACACAATATTATATTAATAATAATGTTGTTATCAAACAAATGGTGTTTATTAGGTGTTTCTCCCAAAAACCTCTATAGTCAAGGTTTCATGATCTAAGCATATCCTCTAACTATTGGATTAAATGATATGATTTTACATTGGTCTCTATGTGATAGGATATAGTTAGCAGTACAATGGATGTAAGATCATTTTATAACTCCTTCTTGAACTACAACATGAATTTATTGTCAATTTCAAAAACAATAGAATAGGGATCCCCAGGAATTCCAAGGATCACTCTCGTATATATACACTCTATATCATATGTAAAAATGTTTTCCTACAGATAAAATAAGTGGATTCCTTTTTCAAACTATAAATGATCTCCCATATTATGTCAATTTTTTTTTTGGTGAAATCTATTATCCCTCAAAAAATATATATTATGATGGCATATCATTTTCAGTTTGTAATGGAAAACATCTACAAAATCCCCACTATTCACCCATGCTTTTTCTTCACCTACTGACAGTTGGAACACCATGAAACAAATTATGATTTTAATATTTTTATACCATTCCACTATTATAGGTGGTGTAATAAACAATACATCTTTGTATGACCTGATTGTATATCCCATAAAGTGGCATGATATACACATATTAATTCATTATGAATGACTTTTGGGAACTAGACACATCCATGAATATGAATGATCCTAACCCTATCAATCAAAAATTTTGTATGTAGGATCATATGTGAAACACCATCCATTAAAACCGATCATTTAATATCAATAATCTACCTAACATTCACACTATCTATAGGTGAAGAGGTCACTAATAAATATGCATGGATAGGATACCCTTGATGATCCAGAATCTTATATTTATCTCAGAAAATTGTGTCATCAATATATATTCATTGCTGACCTATAGAAAATATTACATCTGAGTCTTTCGTCTTAGACCATTATCTATAACATTATACATCTTAGGATTATAAGAAATTTCAATTTCATGTTAATGTGGTTATTTGACTAGCATTCATTATCCATGGTTTAATTCCGATTGTGTGAAAAACATTTTAACGCCTTTTTGATCAGTGTATAAAATGATCCTTTCTCCAAAAAAGTAATTCCTTGAAAAATGATTCATATGAACCACAGATACTAGCATAAGGTCACTTGATGGATAGTGACACTCATATTTCATCTGTTAGTGGGTCTTTTATTGAAAAAATTGATATCCATAAAAAATAATGGCTTTCTTTCTGATTCTCTATGAATCAATGAAATATTAATATCACCTCCAGTATTAGGTAAAACCAGTTTGATACTCAATTAATACATAATTGAAACTAATTAAATATTCTATCACATAATTAAGATCATGTAAACATGAAGCCATTATTTTTTAGGTCAGTGTGTGCTAATTCATGGAATAAAAATCCAATATAAATCTCCAAAAATATCCATCAAACCCTAATAATATTCATAGGTAAAAACAATTATTGGTCTACTCCCTGTAATCTATGGATATCACAATCACTTTTTTCATGGATACACTTGATTATAATATATTCTTTCACCCAGGAATTGACATCTTTCTATCAAAAAGTATCATTTTGTGAGCATAAAACATGTCTTATTGTCTCTTAGTATACTCAAAATGATATCAGGATTTCCAAAATGTTTTTTTTAGTACGTGTGTAAACCATGTTGACACCCATGATGACTAGAACAAATGATTCCATGTACTAGTTGAAAAATGATAAATCATATCCATGAAAACTATTGGATCATTCATGAGACCAAATGTAATTAAAAAATAATTATATAATATATATCGACAATAGAAAGTTTTACATGGTATATATGATGGTCTATCATAATCAAGATGATTTCCCAACCTCATATCAATCGTAGAGGTAGCCCTTTCTCCCTGAAGTTGGATGAATATGTTTTCTATACAAGATACATGATGGTAGTTCATGATATTATTTTGATTTGATTTTATATAATTGACACTGTAATTAAGGGTGTCATCATGTATAGTGAAAATCACAGGAAAACACTAATATGATGTATATGGTCACATAAAACCCATAGTTTTCAATTCCTATAACTATCTATTGTAATACTATATCTTAGTAATATCTATCTAATAAGGAAGAATGAATACTATTTTATCCACAAGGAATAGATCTATTGTAAACACCACCTCTCCTTAAAGAGGTAGGTAATATAATTAGGGAAGACGTCACTAAAATGATCTTCTATAGGTGGAAAATCATTATGTATCATTCCCTGGTCATCCCAATAATGGATATCTATATGGGATGACACTCCACCCAACCCATGATTTTTGTTCCTTCTCATCTCAAAATGATTTTCCATTCACCATTTTTAATATAATTACCTCCCTTGGGGTTTGTAAAATATACCACACAATGAAATCAATCCACACTTTCATGGTTGGAAACCAACCAATCCTTCATGATAGTTACTTAAAGAATTATCATCTCAACGATGAGGAGGTCCTATACAAAATGATATTCACCAACCTAAACAGTAATTCCTTTTACTTATGTACACATTGTACTAGGATAACTAGAAGAGTTTCAAGTTTCAACACACCATATTAATACTGATGTCATGCCAAATGATTTTCCAAATTTCCACAAATACAATAGGGTGGGAACCTATTTTTATAATTAAAATAGAAACTAAGATATGTGATTTTATGATCATAACACAAAAGATAGAATGACCATAAATCTACTCCTTGGGAATAGGTTGTAATTATCTTATCTATCTATGTTCACAACCCTATCATATAGCCAAAATACACAATGAAACGCCTCACTATTGGTTTAGTGTATCTAGTGTGTAATACCCTCATCCATAACCATATCCATGGCCTAAAAAACTCACATAACACAAGATCCATTCTAGACGTGTGGCTATAGACCACAATATTTAAGGTGATGTCTTTCTATAACATCTCTCACTAGATGCTAGTGGAAATGTTGCACAAAAGAACACAATATGTACTATATTTAATCAATACATAAACATTTTTGGATCCTTTATTCAATATATCATTGAATTTCTCAAAATGTTTCTCTGATGGAATATCAAATGGATACCTAGGTGAAAACTATAGCTACTAGTAACCCAATGATAAAGCCAAATGAGATTCTTCATATAATTGATCATTGATCTTTTATGTTTACATTTCAAAATATCCAAGGATAAACCTTCTTCCACTATAATATTACACTCGATATTATGTTTATGTTGACAGATTCAATATATGGTTGTTTGTTGATAGAATTCTCAAATGAACAGATATCATATATAATCCTGTCATCAAATCGCATTGATCTGGAATTCTCTCCATCCATTAAGAATTTTGTGAATCACATAAGATACATAAACTGAGTGTATTATAAAATAATATAAGAATAACCCATCTCAGGTTTCTTAAACTATATTTATAAAACATCCTTCAATTTTCTATGATATAAAAAATTGATTAAGGATATTTGTAAAACTATCTATTGAATAACCCAATGACTATCAACCAAGGAAATAACTTCTCACAATCACATGGAAGAATCACAGTGTATATAGATATTAAGATTATATATCCTCTTAGTAGGTTTTTATAGATTATTACATATAGATATGATGTCATTTGTTCAAAACTATATAGCCGTAGAACCTCCTTCCCCGGAAAATTTTGGAGGATTATGCTACTATAACTTTTTATTCAACTCTGATATTTATGGGGGAGGTAATAATTCAACTTGTCATGATTAAACCTATCATTAGAAACCCAATAGAATCTATACTTCAACACCATGATTAAGAAAAATTTGAGGTGCTGGATGAAAAAATGTTGGAGTTAATAATGATTTCTCATAGAACACATCTATCATATTATGGTCCCCACCTCCATTTAGTCATGTGACTCAAGGTCATTGTGGTTGAATATTCAATGAATACCAAACAAACATGACAATATGACATTTGATAATATAATATATCATTTTTATACGATTAAAATATGTAAAAACATTTTTATTTAAGAGTAAAACCCCATTTTCATTTTATAAATCTAGTTCTAGGTGGTTTATAATGTCATTAAAGATTGCAATAGATAATACCTATTCCACACTAAAATTTTATGTTCAATTTTTTTTCTATATTATAGTTTAGATTTTATTATATTTTTGGTTTAAAAATTATTTTATAAAGGATAACACCCTTTATCCTTAAATCTTAATCTCTATGTAATGGCCACCGAATCATTTATTATTAAAAGATTCAGTAATTCCAAATTTTTAAATATCCTTTTCTAATTAGGTAAATTTCCATTCCCAAGTTATAAATACCAAATATTTATGAGTTACAATTCAATCATCATGTAATTATAAAAATAATTTTATTAATTTTATTAGGATGTAACCATTCTAATCAAGTAGTTTGATTATATGGGATATCATTACCAAAATATAGAGGCCCCACCTTTATAAATTACAATTGGAACCCATGTAATAGAAAATAAATATAATTTTATCACATGAAACCAATGAATCATAGGTCATACAATTAATAAGTCTTTTCTTTAATGTACCATAATTAGGATATATATGAAGGAATTATTAGTTTTGATGACTACATGATAAATAACCAATTATATAATCAATCTTCTAAGAAGCGTTATCACCATTAGAGTTATATAGATCAAGGACCAAACATAACTCTACATGGAATACACCCTAAAATGTACAAAATAGAATATCATATGCATGATATTTAAATTATAATGTTCTATATAATGCATGAGAGAGTACATCCTTTACATATTGTGCAACATTTAAAATAGAATCTATAATCTTAATAATAGTAATAAACACCACAGATCATGTGTGTCACCCATCAGTGATATAAACACAACTACAATAATCATAATTTAGATCAAAATGACCCATACCAATTAATTTTGAATTTCTTTATATAGAAGGTAGCCACATCCACAAATAGTATTATTACAGAATTTTAAAAATTCATATAATCCTATTTACCGACTCAAAATAGTAATCCAAATAGAATAGAAAAACATAGTATAACTTTATAATGTCCCAATTCCATGTCTTAAAAATGTGACGAGAACAATTGATCACATGGACTCAAGTGCACTTCCCTATACATCATTGGGTTAATATTAGTAGAAACGGTATTAGGTTTTATGGTGGGGAGAAAAACATATTCCTTAGTAGGGTGTGATTAGAACTCAATAGGCCACCCAGAGGTGTTTAATCATATGTTTTCCATGAATATAAAATGTAGTAGTTTTAATGTATGATAATTCAAGTATGAAATAAAAGTCATAAAAACTATATTGGTTCTGGCTCTCAATGGGACACCCATCTAATATTACATAGTTTTTTCTATAAGGGAATGACTCTGAGAGGTCAAAAATTATGAATTATTTTATTCCATAAGTTTGGTACATGAAGATCCAGTATAACGAATCACCTATTTATCAAATTCATTTAGGGGATTAATATGGCCCTTGAAATAATGGTTAAAAATGAAAATGAAACATGTCGATTTTTTATATAATGTAGACACAAAATTCATGTATGTTATTAGACCTGTAAGTCACATAATTTAATTTTTTTATTTCTATTTTAACCCCACCTAAATACATCCACATGAAAAACATATGTATCACACTAGGTTTACGAACAAATCATATCTATTTGATCCCATCAAAGGTATTCCTCATGGTATCATTAGTTTCACCTAATGTTATAATGGAATTACCTTATATGAATATCATAAGTATACCATATTGGGAACCCAAGTGTCATTTGTTACATAATTTAATGAACTGACCTCTGCACCTATCTTTGGAATTCCAAATTTGTATCCTAAGTGTCACTAAAGGAATTATAAATGAAAAATAAATAGGTAAGATCATATAATGAATTACATATAAAAATAGATGTTACATTCATGGTTTAATATAATTTAATTTAAAATTCATCTTGATTATATAATCCCAATGATATCATACATTGAGTCTTGATTCCGATCAGACATTTCTCTATCAGTGTGGTGTACTAAATGGTTGTGGATCTCAAACTATCTATACCATTTTATGATAAATTTAGTTTTAGTTTTTCTCAATCACTTAATTAGAATACATTTATATCATGAAAAAGGAAACAATAATAAAGGATCATGGACTCAATTTTTCCTATTTTTTTAATTAATACACTATTAAACAAATTCATATTAAAATCCCAATTACACATGGAAAGGGAAAACACCACTACGAGTTGTATAATTACATTACAAGGAATGATATATTACCCTAACTAAATTGTACACCCCAAGGTGGAGTTTCAATTGATTTAATCAACATCCATTAATGTTTACAGGTGACACAAGTTTTGTAGGTTTCATCCCATAGATTTCATTATGGAAAATCACATTATAATTTGTGATGCACAAAATGTATATCATGTGGGTGCATGGAATAATATATAAAAAAACTATATTTTTTTAAAAATAATAAACATCAAACCTTTTTCAATAGATATGATTTTCGATCCCCATCTATTATTGGCCACTAATCCAGGATAAAATTTGAGAAATTAGAGAAATTGATGGATAATTATAAAATATTTTATATTAGATTAAATGGGAATATAATCTCATATATAGAATTAAAAGAAGAAATTAAGTATGTGGAATGAAGAAATTAAGATGTGTGATGCAATACAATAAATAGTCTTCTATTCTGGGCCCTATTGAAAAAGTTTTAAAAAAGCATATTTTGGGGAAGAATTTTACAATTAAATGAGAGGAGTGGTTTTACATTTGGGGGAAAGAAAATTATAGAAGAATTTTTAAATTATCCTTGTAGTGAAATAGTAATTTCGTACTTTTAATTCGGTGCATGTTTTTCGAACATTATTTTTTAAATTGTGCAAAAACAGCCTAACATCACTGCCTACATGACAACACCACATGCACATTTTTCATCTACGTTCAAAAACCTCATGCAGAACAAGCGAATCACGAATGAAACATCCCATAAATATATTTCACAGATATTAAATCTACACAAAATGATTTTTCAAACCATTTAACACCACTATTAGGTCTTATAGTTGTATCAAAAAATTACTACAAATTATGTATAAACCATGCACCTCCCCCAGTTTCCCAAAAAACTAGATCTCCAGGTTCCAAATAAATCATTGATGCTCTAGATCCCTTATGTAAAATCATATGTGCTCTTATATGGATAATAATAATTATTTTAACCTAGATGTAAATGATTGTAAACAATAAATAGAAATATCTATCTTACACAAATGTAATTAATTATTTTTTTCCAAATAATAGTACAATGTCAACTTGAAAATATTGAATACCTATTTTTAACCATCATTATTAGTAATACCTTCACAAAATTAAATACATAACAAATTAAAAATCATAATTTTAAAAGTTAAAATAGATTTTACATAAATAATACAACAAAATTCTAAATCAACTAAATCTACAACTTATTATTCATTTTCAAGAATTAATTTATCATGTGACAGGAAAAATATTTTTTGGTATGAAATTTAGTTTAATATTTGTTATCCAAAAATAATTTCATTTATTAAAAAATATTACTGTTTATGGGGGTTATGAATCATATATAAAGATGTTGTTCCAAATTTAGCACATTTTTATTCAAAATAAAAATGTCATATCATAACCAGCATAGTAAATATGCTAACAAAAATCTATAGTCACAAAGGTGGAGGCTATATAGGGCCACAAGAAATTAGGATATCCTTGTAAGGGTACATGATATGGTATCAAAAATATATATAATGGGGACTATGTACTCAGTGGTGACTCATTCAATTTCAATAAATAATATTATGTTTAATTAAAATTTTAAAATTTATAAAAAGAGTCTATCCTCTCCATCCACCCCTAATATCCTAACGCACTCTTAAAAACATCATATTTCTATTCATATTTAAAATTTAATAAATGAATTTTTTGATATTTTATAATTATGATTTATTTTAATGAAATATTTGAGGTTAAGGGTATGAATCCACTCCCATCTAATCTAAGTTGTTATTAATATTTCATAATTTTTCATTTAGTATCAATAATTATGTAGTTTCTGAAATATTTTTATATTTCATCTATAAATTTTCATTTTTCCTATGATCACAGAAAATATATGGCCATCTATGTTCAGCTTGTTGGTCTATAAATTTTCATTCAGATTTTATGGGCCTCATGCAAGATAGGATATATATGTAGTTTTGAATATGGGTTCATGTAATTAAATTCACTAAATATTTACATCATAGTTTTTTTGTGTGAGAAAGTTAATTTTATATATAAATAATCCATTGATTATTCATGATTTATGTGACCATCATTGATGAGTACACACAATGGTCAATGTTTTCGAAAAGATTGACCCTATGACTATGAATGGTTTCTATGCTTACGGTAAAAAATTAGCATCCATTTATTGTATGATAGATCATTCATTTATCAAGGAAATATAGATATAATGTTATGATATGGATAAAATAAATTTTCATGAATCCTTTTATAGATAATATTATATAATTCACCTATATGTATTTTATAGTGACATGTTATGAACTTTCTCTTTAACCACAAATGATTTCATTATCAAGATATTTTGTGTAACCTCTATAAATGAAACACTAATCTAAAAAAATTACCAGTGTCGGAAATTATAAGGATAATATATTATAATGTATGATAAAAATTAATACATAATTTGAATCAAACATTATACATTCATTATGAAAATTATTTAAGGAACAAATCATCATGTAAATAAAAAAAAGAAAATGTGAACTCTTCATAAATGTGGTTTTCCATTAAGAACATATCATGAATTAAAATTGATAGGATGTGTATGGGATAAGGATAACACTAAAGGTGAGGATGAATTGGTATTTAAAACATTTTTAAAAAATTACAACTCTTTATCCGTGTACCTCTTGACACGTTAATATATTTACTCTCTAATTCTCTTTTCTTTGCCACATGCATTAATATGAAAGTAGTAAAAATGTTCACATAATATTTTTACAAGGTTCACGACTCTGTAAGAACAACTATGTCTTTTCCATGAATGGTAATGACCAGTTCATTGATTCTCCACTATAATGTGATATATTATTATTGTGGATTGAATTAGAAAACAATCCTCTATTCAGTGTGCCTCCAGAAAATGGGAGGATGGAAATAGATATCCACTTCTCAGTGTAAGTCCCAACACCCAGAGGGGGAACAATAATAATCAACTTTAAACATGAAGCCTCTAGATAGTTCATTTAATGCCTTTAAAAGAAAGTATTCTACCTTATTGAAAAGGTAGGGTTTTGTCTTGATCTGTTTTACTTCTCTTCTCTATATTAACTACAATGTAGTAAGAAAGTAATCAACTTCCTTCCCATGTTCACCAGTGAAAAAAAACTACACTGATTCTTCTTCTTTTATATTCTTAGTTTTAAACATCGATTGCACAACTCTTCTTCTTTTATTTTCTAGAATCACATACACGAATGTGATTATTCTAACACTAATTATTGTTTCACTTAGATTCATCTGAATTAATCTACTCGGTATAATTTTTAGCCTTTACATGGGTAATACTCTATTATTCTTCATCTTCATTTCTTTCTCTTTGACATAATATAATATGGAATATTAAATCATTGTATTAATCTATTTCGTAAATTCTCAGTACCAAAATATTATTGTACCATATCCTTACTTCTTCATTTGTGCATATGTGAGTTTAGTTTCACTTCTGGTTCTTCTTCACAGAAAAAATAGCACACCTGTAAAAAAGTGTGTATAATTCGTGTAACCAGATATATTTTTCCTTTGTGTGAGCAGTGAGCTCAGTGGGTCTTCTTCTTCACATAGAGGATTTGTGATTATTCTTTATAGAACCATGGATGATACTTTATTGTCTCTTGAAAATGCATGGCAATGGTTTGTATTCACTGGTTGTGTTCTCATGGGATCTCATTCATGAAACACAACAAGGTTTTCAGAAATCAAGTCTCATATTTGGGCTTTCTTTTTAAAATAGAGTGTGCAGTTATCCTTCTTCATGAGACACTCCAATAGTTTATAGAACTTTTTGATGTCCTGTGGGACTTCAATGTTTTCATTCAACCTTTTGGGTGTGTTGTAGGAAATTTTTATTGTTTGCCAACAATAATACACTTTTGGTGCATACATTTTTTTATACCAAATTCCTTTTTAACATGAAACTCATAATTTTATATACAACATTATTTTTGCATACACATCCTATTTCTTGAGTAGTATAGCTTGATATTTCTCTAAGTGTCAACATTTATGAATGAAGAGGGGTAACCTCTTATTTATTAGTACCGCTGACCACTACATGAAAACCCTTTACATGATGATGAAAAATATTACCCATAAAATTATATTTTCATGAAAACCATTGAATTTTTTGTGCACTCAACTCCAATTTCATTTTTTGAGTTCTAGTCTAGAAAGGACACTTTTATGCAGAATTCCAAATTAAATTCCATATTGCGCGCAAACTGCTTTTACACACATTCTAATTTTTTACACAGTTTGGTGCACCACATAAATTTTTCACTCTTCCCTTTCCTTTTCCATATTTTCCTATGATATTCTTGGTCCTATACATATGAGAAAAATTCCATGATAATATTACAGACATCAAAAATACTTCACACACAGACCAGGAATTTCATTAAAAAACACTAGTCTTTCGAGCACCTTCAATATGTGCTTTATCTATAACTTTCATTATTCTTGTTTGTGATTTGGATTCTACAAAGAATATTCTACATTCATAAAAAACTCCCCTATATTGAATTATATCTTTTGATAGATTATATTTAGTGTAGTTAGAGTTCTTATAACTTTGGTTTCTTCCACCAACATCTTTCCATCCAATAAAAAATAAATATGACTAGCATCACCTATACTCCTCCTTTCCTTCATTAAGATACAATAACATGGTTTTGAAACCACTTATGAAATTTGTGAAATTCAAGTCATCAAAGAAGCATCTGATTCTAAATTCCAATAACATTAATACTATATTTTTCATTCTTCCTCATCAACCACCATACATGGCCATCTTCAAATTCCATGCCAATAAACCATTTCTCTTTTTCTCCTATATTTTTTTCAATCATGATATCCAATGATATTATCAAATGGATGATGACTTCTAGAGAAATTTGATCATCCTCAAATGGATGATACTTCATCTATCTTCATTTTGGTAAAAAATATGTCAACATTGACAAATTTTCATTGAAAATATGATCAGTTCATTAATCATCAGAATTCACAAAATTGAGAATTTCTCGTTTCTGTGGTCTCCAATCATATTCATCGATAACAATTCTCCAGGTGTTATAACATAAACCAAAATCTGTTAACATTGGTGGTTCTTTTTCAAATTTTTCATCATGGACAACTTCATTGAAATCTGTTGACCAAAAATACAACTTATACACAAAATAAGTCCCAACAATCTACAACTTTGTATTTTATGGATATACCCAAATTTGTCTTTCAAAAGAATGTGTCAATGTAATTAAGAATATTTTATCTCACATTTTATACTTCTGAATCATTCATTACACTTCTCTCCCCCTTATTGAATTTAAATAATAATTTTATTGGAAAATGGAACCAGTCCATACTTAAGAATTTTTCAATCTATAATTTCACTCTAAGTATTCATGAGAAATGCTCGGAGTAGAAAACAACAGTATTTTATTTAGATAATAAAAATTATTGTGATATGTTATTAGATGAGAACTCGTGTAATTATCTTCCTGGTTTTTCCACTTTTATTCCAGGTTGATGATTCAAAATGTGATATGAAATATTCTTAAGATAAACTTGACACTCCTACATTCACTTCAATAAACAAATCAAAAATCATAAAATTCAATTTGTAAGACAAGTGGCCTTAGAACACATCCATTATTCTTATGTCACTGATTAATTCAGATACTCCTCATTTATAGAAAGATATTTATTTAGAGTAACCAATGTTAAGAGATTATGAAATGGAATTAATTTTTCCATAACATGATCTTAAAGAAATTTTTAGAGTAACTAAATTTTAAACCAATCGATGTGGATACTAATTGAAATAATAACTATTGATGCTTCTTTAGTTTTCTCCCTCAAGACAAACACTCATCATCATCTTCATAAATAGTGATCCTCCATCATATTGTGATTTGAATACCAATTAAATAATAATAGAAATATTTGAACATCATCATATTTTATACCATCTATTGACACCACTCATATATTCTCAGGTTCTCCCTATGAGATCATACTTCAGCTTTAATTCCATGTATTAGAAACACAAATACAATACACAAAATATTTTATTGAATGAGGTGGATTTTCCTTGCATCATCAATGTGGTAAAAATTCTTGAGATGGTATTCTCAACAATGATAATCCATTTTTTCTTGTGTTCATTTTTTCACATTTGATCATTATTTCTAATTGTGGTTTTGTGGATCTTATCACTTCTTCCATTTCTTTATTTTTGAATATTCTTTCATCAAGAGTTCTAAAAGCACAATAATATTTAGATGCAACATTATACATCTTGAAGAATTATTCTTGGGTTGTTATATGTGAAATGAAATTTCTAATAATTTAAAAATCCTTGATTCACCTCACACACAATAATTTATTTTCTTCATGTAGAATCTTTTATTACTTTTTACACATGTCTTAGTTTGTGAAAAAGCAATATTTTTAATCCTTTCAAAATATTCTGTCCAGTTAACCAATAATTCATTTGGTACTGATGCAATGATATTGGATATTCCACATGTCTTATTATGAGTTTCATCTATCTTATATATACTTTTGGATTCCCTACCCTCCTCCTCAGTGGATTTGGAATTCAAGTCCTTCTCATCTTTCCTTCTTGGAGTCTTATTGGGATAATTTTCTTTTTCATTTTTTTTATTTATTCTGATGATTAAGTCTTCATTATTTTCCAAATTTTTGGATCTCTTTATCTTATTGGCTTTGGATACATGTTTATCTTAGCATATACCAACCTTGAGACCCCATCCATTGTATACATTACAGATTTTTTCAATCATTCCCATTTTATCTGTAGTGTACAAATAGTTTCATATATGTGGATTTTGCTTCTTCTTCTCTGTATTTCCACCCATTGATATGTGATTCAGTTTCACTTTTTCATTTCAGGTATTATACATAAAACTTAATTCAAAATTCCCAAATCTATTACAACAACAACATTGACCCACAAATCGGGACTTTTTGATATCTTCGGTATAATATAGATGGTCCTTCTTCTTGATGTGTTTTTCTCTATTTCGGGAACCACCTTCCACATTCTTCTTCCTCTCCACCATAGTCATGGTGGTAGTTTTATCATCATCATTAATCATCTATACAATTTTAGTGTTTTTCATCCACCCTGATGTTTTTCTAGAAACATATTAATAATCATTAGAACCCGATGGTATGGATTCTACCTGCTTCTTCTCAAATAATTCTGATATATAATTGAAAGAATTCGTGGTATTATTATATCATGTTATAGGTATTTCAACCTCATACTTTTCAAATTATCATTGAGTACTAGAAAAAAATATATAGTTCTTCTGTGAAATCTCAATATGTGTCTTCTCAAGACTGGCCAACTAAGCATCCATTTCTTGACCTTTCATATTGAGAGTGATTTTATGTTATTAAATCATAATCATATCCTCTTCAAAACATTATTCATTCATTAAAATTCATCATCATGCATCACAACATTGATTTGAATCAAAGAGTCATGTTATTTGATATTCTCATAAGTTTCATCCAAAACAAAAACCCTAGACTTCAATGCTCTTCTTCATCTCATATTCATGTGCATGGTTCTTATCTTCTAGAGTCTTATTGACTCCCTCTTTATCATCAATTTCTGTAAGCAATTTTGATGTGTTTATTTCAAACTCCATCTTAGTTGTTTCTATGTATCCAACATGTATGGAGATCTTCAAAAATTCAACCATTTTTCCTTGTAAGACCTTATCTAAAACATCTGTTTCTTCTCCTAGTTGGGTGATATATTCATGCATGTAATGAAAAACTACACAAACAAGGGAGACAAGGTATTCGGGAATACTATGCAAAATCTTTCTTAAAATTTCAACTTGTAGTTTTTGATAATTTTTAGACTGGTCATCACAACTTGTTCATCCATTTTCATCATGGGAAAAATTTATAATTGTACTAACACTTACCTATTTATCACTATATTTTAAAAGGGTTTCCATATTATTGATGGAATCTTGAGCCACTTTCTCAAAAAATTCCAACCATGATGTATCATAATTATAATAATGATATGTAAATTCAGATACATCCTATTACTTAGATAAGATGTAATTTTTCATCAAATTTTTCTTCACATTATTTTTCTTATTCATAATAGTCATGGTAGATATAGACTTCTCCCTATAGGTAATTAAATATTCACCAAGACTTCTCTTCATTGTTGACTTAGGAATGTATCTATGTTTTTTAAAATATAATAACATCCCTATATATTATCCAATAGAGGTGAAGCTAGATGTGATACCAATTGAGAGGACCTGTTGGGGATATACCAAACAAATAGAGGGGTGAATTAATGTTGGGGGAGTTTTTAAAACAATTACATATTTAATCACTATAACTCTTGACCTATTAATGTATTGATTATCTTATAACTTTTTCCTTGCCATATGCAGTAATATGAATTTAGTAAAAATATAAAGATGATATTGTGACAAGTTTCACCACTAAATAAGAGCATCTACATTCTTTCCATGAATGAAAATGATCAATTCATAGATTCTACACTATAATGTGATATGCTGTTATAGTTGGATGATTAAGAAAACAAACCTCTAGTTAGCGTGGCTCCCTACACATGGATGAAAGGAAAAAGATAATCTCTTCCCAATGTGATTCTCTACAATTAGAGGGGAAGGGAGATAATCCTCTTCCAACTTGTAGCCTCTAGTTGGTTCTTTATACTTCATATTAATAAGGAATATTTTCATATTAAGAATGAATGGTCTAATCTTGATGTATTTTAGTGCTCTTTACATGATTACTTTTAAAGAAATATCCTTGAAATTCATTACTTTCTTCCCCTTATTCTTTAGTGAAAAGATAACTGTGTTGGTTCTTCTTCTTTCTTCTTCTATGGTAAACAACCAACAACACTATTATTCTACATTGATTAGTGAGAATCAAATAAAAAATGTGATTATTCAAATAGTACGGATAGGTTCACATAGTATCATTTAAATTATACTTCCCTAAATAAATATTATCCTTCAGTTGGGGAATAATATTTTCTTATTCTTCTCTTCATTATCATTGACATAGTATAATATGGAACAATAATGTAGTGTCATAATCGCTTTCTTCAATTATCAATACTAAAACATGATTGTACAGTATACTTCATTCTTCATTTGTGAAGATGTGATTTTAGTTTCACATCTGATTCTTCTTCACCAAAAAAAAGAAAATCCATTCAAACATTGCATATAAGTCATGAAACCTGAGAGTTTTTACCTATATGTGAGCAGTGAGCTCCACGGTCCATCTTCTTCACATAAGGGATACATGATTCTTCTTTAAAGAACCAGGGATGATTCTTGGATCTATCATTTCAAAGCACAATAAGGGAGAGTATTCATTGATTTTGTTCTCATGATACGTCCTTCATAAAACAGAATGAGTGTTTGAGAAAGCCAGTTGCTTGTTTGTGGTTTCTTCTTTACATAGAGGGGGTGAATCTCCATCCTCACAAGAAACATCAAGAGTGATTAGAAACTTTTTAAGGCCTATGGGAAATCAAAATTTTAATACATCCATTTGGATGTTTTCCATGAAATTTTCATTTCATTCATGAAAAAATTCCACATTAGGAACCTAAATATTTTCATACAGCTGCCTTTTTATGTGAAAATCCTCTTTTTACATGGAAAATTATTTTTACTTGCACCTCCCATTTTTTATGCACCATAGTGTGCTATTTAACAATGTGTAGAGCCTTAATAATTATATGGGATCCCATATTATTTATTAGTGTCTCCAACCCCTACACACAAAAAACTTTGTTTGCATCCAAACTTTTTACTCGCAACATCATCTTATCGTACAAAGCATTAAATTTTTGAAAAACATCATGCCATTGTAATTTTTGAGAGTTATGATCTTGAAATTCCACTTTCACGCAAAATTCCAATCCACATTTCATATTCCACTCTATATTCGTTTACACACAATCCAAATTTATGCACAATTTCACACACCACATGATTTTTTTCATGCAACCATTTCTTTGCCACAATTTTCTATGCGGGTCTTTAATTCCACTTTTCTCAAAAATCCTATCAAATATTGCGTGAATGTGAAATAATTTGCAGACAAACCTATCTTTTCATGCACTAACTTGATTTTTCACAGAACATCAGTATATACTTCATCCTTAAGCTTCGTGATTCTTGTCTATGATTTGGATTCTTCAATTAATAATATACTTTCATCACAAACTCCACTTTCGCGATATATATCCTTCGATAGATCAGCTTTACCTTTGTCATAGTCACTATAACTTCCATGTCTTCCACTTGAATCATTCCATTCAATCATAACATAATTTGAATGGTTGTAACTTTACTCCCCCTTTCAATCATGAAGCTTGCATCACGTGATTTCCAAACCACTTATGATAATTGTGAAATACATATAAAAAAGAATCTTCTACTTCTGAAATCTAATCACATGCATGCTTTATCTTTTCCTCTTCATCTTCAAGCACCATGCATGGCCATCTTCAAATGAAATTTCAATGAACCATTTCTCTATTTATCTTCTTTTATTCATTTTGGAACATGATTTCGTAAGCACTTATCAAAAGGATAATGACTTTGCGTGAAATTCAGTCATGCTCACATGGATGATACATCATCAATGATAACAATTTTAAACAACATGTCACCTTTTAAAAAAGTTCTTTGAACATAGGATCAGTGAATCAATCTTCTAACTTCACAACATATAGAATTTCTCATGTTTGTGGAGACCAATGGTATGGGTCCATACAAAATCTCTAGGTATTATAAATTCAACCTAAATCCATTAACATTTGATTTTATTTTACATATTTATCATCATTGACAACCTCATTAACATATATTGAAAATAAATACAAATTATGCACAAAAGCGATCCCAACAAAAAATATATATGTATAGAGAAACAATTGAAACATATTAAAAAAATATCAATATGAATAACTCAATTGAATTAATGAGTCAGCAGAATGTATGTGATGCCATATAAATGGTGAAAATAGTTAAATATAATATTTGTTTTGTTATTCGATATATGGTCCAAAGATATATGATCATTGTGTATACATGTATATAATATGTATAATTAAAATTTTTTTATAATTTGAATTGCCTAGTCTATTGTAAATAATATTTTTAATTTATTTTAGAGTAATATTTATAATTTTTAAATAAAATAAATAAATTCAAATTAATTTGTTAAAATAGATATTGTTTTACGGTATATTATTTGTTAAAAATTTATATTATATAAATTTAATTATTTTAATTGAATGTTTTTGAAATATAGTATGACCAAATACATTTATTTTCTATTAAAATTAATATATGACATTCAATAATTATTTTATGAATTATAGGGATTGAAAATTTATTGATTTATGTTTAATCAAATATTCTTTATTTTATAATATGTGTTTTATTGTTTTTATTTTTTTAAATGAAACATTCCTCAAAATTGGAGTACACAATTTAATTAAATATATTTTTATATTTTAATAAATAAATTTTCAATCTTATATTCAACATTAATATATAAGAAAGAAGAATAAAATATTATTATTTTTGAATATATTTTTTTATAACAATATGTCTATTATGAATTTATATTTTAAAAATAAATTTTATCAGTTTTATATATTTAATATAATAATATAGATTTCATATTTTCAACAATAATTTCAATAATAAGTGATATAGTCAGTTAAATTTATAGTAAAACCATAATTTTGTGGTAAAAATGTGATTCTAGGTTAAAAAATAATTATTTTAAAAAGGATTAAAATTAATCCATAAATTTAAAAACTATTTCACACTTTATCACTAATATGTTTGGATGAGGTTATTCATAGTCCAACTCCATTATTTTTATCATCCACTAATTTTTTCATTAATATAATTTTATAATAATTTTAATATTCTCATGACAGACTAAGGACATGTTTTTATTCAAACATATAATGTTCTTTTCTAAATGTATTACACATATGTGAAAATATTTCTGATACTTGTTTCTTTCTAAAGGTTTTAAAATACTTATATGGATGTATGATTTCAATTATCATAATGTGGGCCTATATATATATTTTTTCATTATGTGATAGGTGTTTCTAAAATTATATATCACTTAAATTCATTAGGTAATTCTTATAAATCATGTTATTTTATGTTATTTTATAAGTGAAGCTTTTGTTGAATAATATGATATCATATATTTTCATACAAAATATGATGGACACAAATGAGAACATTAACATGATAAACAATTTTATATGCTTCTGATTTTCAAAAACCCTTATGTTATATTTCATGAACTATAAGATTATACACTTTTCTAGAGATGTATCAATATTTTTTATAGTTACTCCTTCTCATTTTTTTATTGTATATATGTTATGGGTTATTTACTTGGGACGTTTTTAGTAAAACTTGAGAAATTTGTAAGGAATGATGGTGCATAGTTTGCAAATAGTTTTCACAAACCATGTACCCCAGCCCAGCACACAATTTGAACCCAAACAAAGGTAAATAACATGGATGGCGCATAGTTAGCTATTATATTCACCCAATTGGGAGAAAAAATGAATCCCACATTGAATATGTACATGGTGAGCTACATGGCTTGGGGAAAACTTGTGCTCAATACAAGACGCCATGCACACCTTTATAATTATCCTGAAAATCATATTTAAAATTAACTGACCCCTATATAATACCCTATTCTAACCAATATTGACCATAATAAAATTATATAAATATTGGTAGCTCCCCATTGGATTCACATCCCTTTATAAATATTTTAATCGTTATTATAAGGGTGAATTGATGATTTGAACCTCTATAAGTATGTTTTTTCTACCCATTTAGATCTCTCCCTCTCTCTGTCTCCTAATCCTCTTTCTAGATGAATTGGTTATTTTTATTTTTTATTTTGTTTATATATAAATATTGGTTTCTGCATCTTGACTCATTTAATATTGGAAATATTATTTGGATAAATATTGTATTCTGCATTGAGTTATTGACCATTCCATTTCATATTGGGGATTTTTATTGGCGTGTGTTCCTTGTAAATCATGAGGTAGGTGGTATATTATTTAACTAATAATGACTTGATTTTGGTTACATGTTTGTCATTTTTGACTTTTTATTGAATTATTAGGAATTGAGTTTATTTCACTAAATTAATTAATTATGGGATTTTGAAACTAGGGTTATTAGTATTGTTGATTTTGAATAATTAATTAGTGAATTTATTATAGGGATATTGGGATTTTTTGATTGGGATAATTAATTATTGAATTAATTTTGGTAATATTGATATATGTGATTTCATTAATAAATTTTGTAATTAATTATTCAGTTTTTGGGATTAATTAATTACTGAAATAATTAATGAAATTTATTTGACTAATTAATTGTTGAATAAAATAATGAGATAGACGTGACTAATTAATTATTTAATTAATTAATGGAATGATGTGAATAATCAATTGCTATATTAGATTAATTAATTGGTGAACTAATTAATGCATGTTTTTGATACATGTGATTTTGTTATATTTGTTATACCATGACATATTAGATATTTTTATATTGTAATGAATGGTTACAATGGTATAAATCTATGAATTTATATGATGAATT
The DNA here is from genome assembly GCA_963277665.1 of Viscum album. Taxonomy (NCBI): domain Eukaryota; kingdom Viridiplantae; phylum Streptophyta; class Magnoliopsida; order Santalales; family Viscaceae; genus Viscum; species Viscum album. The sequence goes on from OY728140.1 coordinate 1,066,390,451, forward strand.
ATAATAATAGAAGTTAATTGAGAATTAAAATCCATTCATATGTTATTTGAATTTTTGAATTGTAACAATGGAATATATATTTGAATTGAAATGATGATTTGTAAAAATTGCATTCATATGTTATTTGAGATGATGAATGGAAACAATGGAGTACAAATATTAATTAATATGATTAATGATAATAATGGCATTTAGTAATGAACTGAAATGTTGGTTAGTTACAATGAGATTCAGATATATGATAACCCTTTCGGATTATTGAGACATGGCCATATGTCGAAGTAACAATTGAGGTTTGGGTGTAATTGGAAACAAGGTGGTTATGTTGTTAAATAATGAGTAATTTAATAAATGTAAACTATTTAATTTTTTTATTTATAAATATTCATAAACAATTATTGTTTGATTATTGTTTTTTACACAATTAGTTGTGGCCTACTAAGTTATACACACATCCTACTCCAGATTCCTGATCGGAACTTGAATAGATTTTATGGTTTCTTAATAGGTTATGTGGAAAGGTCCTACATTAGATGGTTAGTGTTGGATGAAGAATGGATGAGGGAACACAACATTGTGTCGGAACCCAAGTGGTAATTTTCAGTGTATTTATTTATTTGGGGATTTGTATATTGAGACTATACATATATTTTCATGCTATATCTACTATTTATTTTCAGATGTTCATTTACATTTTTGGTCATCATATAATTCAAGTACTATGCTAATTGAGGTATCATATCTTGTTTAGTAATGGTTTCTATTTATTTATTTCAATTTTTGTGATACTTTGTTAATGATTAGATAGTTTTTACTTGATCAATTGTATAACATTTCTATAATTTCGATGTCGATGGAGAATGGGGAGACACGATTGATGTCATATAGGAATCCATCTTGGGAAACCGGTGAGTGGAACCTATATGGGGATGTTAGAATATGATATCAAAAGAGATATGTTTACTTTATCATTTTTTCTACTATTGGGGAAGGTGAATATAGGATAATAGTCTATGTGAGTTATTATTTAATAGGTCATGCATGGGAGAAGCTAACCCATATACAAGGGTGGCATAAAAATACCCTAGGTTGGATTATTGTTATCGATGTACATTGTTAGAGTTGACTATATTACTGCTCTAGTGGAGCACTTGTTTTTTGATGTGATTATAAATATGTGTTTTCAATTACTTTATTTATGGTCAAATATAAAACATGTTTTATAAATAAATTCATCATTCTAAAAACATTGGTCTACATTGGTACTTTCACCATTTTTGGCATGTATGGGGAAAAGGGTTTTGAGTATGTTCTTGAAATGTAAATTCTTTCCCTTGCTTGTGTGTTTTAACTGTAAAGGTTCCAATTTGGAAATGGAAAATATTAATGAGATGAAAAATGAGGAAAATGGATATTGAATGAGAATCCTAAATAATGAGATGAGATTGCCCATGTTTACCTAGGCCTTTGTTGATTAAGGTTATGGGTCATGATAGAACCAATATTTTAATCATATAAAGTTGTTTTGGGGAATGACCGATTATGGATTTTGGGGAATACCTCTTGTTAAATGTGTTAAAATTGTGAAATATTCCCTAATAGGGTTTTTTGTAATTATAGAGATATTCCTCCATGATGGTGTTTATTTATAGTAAAATTATGGTTATAACCTATGATTCTCGATCAGTAGTGGAACATAATGTACTAATAGTGTCGGCTGAGGAAAAAAGTGAAATATTATGTGGGATATTTTCTTACATCGTGGAGTTTATAGAGAGTGATCTAGAGAGATGTGGGAATTGTATGTCCAATTTTAAGATATAGTTCAAGTTACAACACCATTAAACATTTAATGTATAGGGTAGACCTAAGGCAGTGGTTTTATAGATTGATTCCACACATATTGTAATTAACCATTTAGAGACTCCTATTGATAAGAGGGTCAGTTTTTCTGTATATATGATATTGGTATCACTTATGCAATGGTGGGATGTTCATGCTAGAGTTGAACATGATGTAGGTATTCTATCAGATGACCTATTATAAATGTTCTTATATTAATAATGTCCATATATGTTGAAGCATGATAGAGAATCCAGTTCATGAAGTTTACTTAGGGGAGTACGTTTCTAAAGGATAATTTTGTAATCCAATAAGATTTTTAATTCTATTCTCTAGCATTGGTATGGGAAAAGATGGCTTCGGAAATCTATTTCCAATATAGACTTCAGTGTGAAATTATGTATGATGAAAACCTATTTTGGTTAAATAAGAACAGTGAGGTGGCAGATCAGGATCTCAATGATGAGGGGAACTAATGTGGGGCTTATAGTGTAATATAGATATTTGATGATAGATTATAAGGTTATTTTTATTTTGAGAATTGGAAGTGTCTATACGAGAATGTTGGAAAGAGGGATAACAGGAAGAGTGGCCAAGGAGAAGGATCAGTTACATAGGATCTTACCTGAGACCAATGCATCCATTGCGGTGGCCTGGGCCTCTAACATAGACATTGTCAATAGTAACATTTATTTTGATGACATTAAAGTTATATGGGTCATCTAAAAATGTTTTTTAAGAACCCAAAATATACAGATAATGTTGGAGGATCAAGATAGAGCTAGGGTGTGATAAGGGGTTATACTACTCTATTTAGTCTAGATGTTGGAGCTATAATAGTCTTAGATGTAGAGTAAGTGGACAAGGTTCCTCTTGGAAAGATATATCATATTAGCAGAGTGAAGAAGCATAAGGGGGTCAGACTGCATTACAAGGAATAATGGTCAGATAGTTGCATGTAGTTCAGCCTACACCTGTGGATATCTTGTATATACTATTTAAAATTATTGGCACTATTTTTCTATCCTCCACACATTCTATACATTTATTAGATATTTGTTTCCAATCATTCCATGATATATGAACAAGTTGGGAATGGTTTTAGCCAATAATTGGCCTTATTGAGTTGGGTGTTGTGGATTAATATACCATTGAGGGTATAATAAAGAGATATCCACATGTGAAGAGGGTGTTCTTTAGAGGATGGGTAGTATTATTCATGGTTGGATGTTTACATTATTTACATATTATTATTTGATCTAATTTTAGTCATGTACTGTTTGGTAGTGTGCTGATATTTATTTGATTGTTATCATTGGAGAGAAAATTTTAAATGTCCAATTTGTATCAACTACATTCATCGTGGTGAATTGGATATTCTTGATGTCCATGTAGGCCCTGTTAATCAGAAACTTTTGTAGAATACCACCATGATGTCTATTAAATTATTGGATGATGGTGTTGAAAAATAAGATTTCATTCCACTCATACTGGATATGATTTCTGATATGTATCTTGATGGATTCTTAGGGTTTTCACCTGAGAGATATGTGGAATTATTAATTTATCTCGTATATGGGATAGATCTAGTTTCTGTTCCACCAAATAGAATTGAACTGAAAGAGATTCACTTGATCAAGGCTCATCTAGAAGAGTTTATGGATAAAAGTTTTATCCATATGAGTACGTTGCTCTGGTGTTCTTCAGTATTTTTTTCAAAGAAGGCAGAAGGGGATCTATGATTGTGTGTTCATTACCATATGTTGAACTGGATGACAGTGAATGACTCATATCCTCTCTTGTGTATTGATAATTGATTTGAGAAGTTCAGGGGAATATGAGTATACTCAAAACTGATGTGATATCAAGGTATCATCAATTGGGTGTTTGATCATTTGATATACTAAGGAATACATTGAAAATATTTAATAGAATATATGAGTACATCAAAATGAAATTAGGTTTTGTGAATGAACCATAAGTGATTATGGTCTAGATGAACATAGACTTAAATTTAATCATTGACCAGTTTGTGGTAGTTTTTGTGAATGACATCATGGTGTACTCAAATACTCATGAAAATAATTTCCAACATCTTGAAATAATCATGAGTAAACAAATAGAGATTAGGATATAATACAAGATATCTCATTTTATGTTTTTCATAAATCGGGTACACTTATTGTGTTACATAATCTTCAAGGAATGTGTGTTAGTGGACCCAAAAATAGGTCATGTAGCGGTTTCTTGGGAGTATTCCATGACAGTTTTTTATATCAGTTGCATTTAGGTATAAGATGTATATTACTAGAGGTTCATACATGACTATTCCTTTTGGAAGAAATAACATAAGTCATGACCAATATAACGATAATTTTTGAATGGTTAGAATAAATAAATAATTCATTCCAAATGTTTAAGAAGCATTTAAAATTAGCACAAATAGTGATCTGACCACTACCAAGTGAGGATTATATGGTGAATTTTGATTCTTATTGGATTGTACATGGTGTGGTATTGATGTAGGGAGGTCAATTTCTTTATGTAATGGTCTCTTTATGTGAGGTCACATTCATATAACTCTCCAACACATGAACTCATGTTAGCTGTAGTGTATTATGCATTGAAGTGTTGGTAGAATTAGCTTCTATGAAAAAATTTATCTATGTGTATAGATTATATGATCCGGAAACACATATTTTTAATTAATTTTTATTATCCTCACTAGTGGAGGTGGTTATATATTATGAAATTGTTATATTTTGAGATAGAATATATACCCAAGAGGGGAAATAGTGTTGTTTACAAACTAAGTAGTAAAACATAGACTCAAGTTGTTCAATTGTCTAGTTCTTAGTAGAAGATAATGAAATTAGAAGCTAAAATTCCCCTGGTTTTTCAGTAGAGTCTGGAGAATATGAATCTCATTTTAGTTATAGTTGAGTCAATACCATTGATTTTGATCAAAGAAATACATTATGAGGATCCACAATTTTTGTCCTTGATGAAAATCCTTCAATGTGGGGACCCTACTTCATAACAGATGATAGATGGGTATGATATCAACTATGTTAGTTATATGGTTTTTGATTCTCTAGGTATGCAAGTGGAGATGATGCATTAATTATGTGCCTTGAAGTGTGATGTTCATCCCATTGTGAAAAAAATTTATCTTACCTTCATTGATAGTTTTGTTAGTCATCAAGAAAAAAGAGATATAGTGTTCGTGACATAATATTATACTTATCAATATGTGGAGGTTAAGAATCAATGACATGGTGTTTTTCAATAGCCATTTTCCATCCTATAATGGATGTAGGATGACGTTACTATAAATATTCTGTTGTTATTCCCATAGACCCCATGGAATAATGATTCTACATGGGTTCCTATAAACCATTTGAAAATCTTATCTCATTTATTAATTTTACCGGAGATAATCATAGTGTAAAAGATGGGAGAATTTTACAATCATGAAATAGTCAACCTAAACAAGATTTAATGGAAAATATTTTCATATTTTGTCTCATGTTTTACTCCAGAGTTTTAAAAGGGATTACTAAGGGTGAATTGTACACTTGTTATACTCAGTGTGGAAATCAACCAAAAGAAATATGGATAGTTTGAGGGTACTATATTGGTGATTATGGTTATTCTATGAGAATATTTCCTAAACATGGGTGTATCTTTGGGGAAGCATTAATTTTAGTCATGTTTTCTTATAATAATAGTTATAAGGAAAATATTAACCATATGAGCTTCTTTATTGTGGTTCATATAGATTAACTCTATTTTGAATGGAGGTAGTTGAGTTAGAGCTGTTGGGATTGAGTCTCATGAAGGATATGTTAAGGGAGTTTTATCTTATTTCGAATCCTATGGACATCACTAAGAGTAGAAAAATTTCATATGATAATAAATATCTTTGAACCATAATATTTATAGATTGTGTTACTGTATTCCTTTTGGTTTAATCTTGATTGGGTCACCACATAATACAATGGCATGGAATGCTGATGACCATGTTTATTCGATCATTTTATGATGTGGAAGAATCAATTCGGCAGAGTACTGATTGGATGTTAAACAAAGTTATAGTGAAATGAAAACACATTTTCATGTGCCACAACATTAGAAGTATCACCCTGACCCTTCTCATGTGATCTATTGGGATTATGTTGAGATTGGGATAGATGAGTTCTCTAGGGATCACCCAATACATGTGTTGGATCACCATGTGAATGTTTTCGGGGGGAATACTATTAAAATAGAAAATGTATTTTGAAAAAATTGGCATGTTTAGGATGATATATAGGATGAGGATACCGATATTTTGGATTAGTGGACTAATATTTTTGACTAAAAATTAAAAATTTAAATTGGAGTTTAGATTAAGGATGATAAATTAAAAAGATGATATATTTTAAGGTCTGAACCATTTTTGGTTATGTCTCAATATCGTTTATATGTAGACATTTCAAAAAAAATTCATTGGGGTTGTTTTTTTTTGTGAGTTTTGGTACTAATTTTTCAAATATGGAAGATAGAGTAATAGTGAAAAGTTGGGGAACATTTTTTCCAAACTATGCACCATAGCCTATCAAACTATGTTATCCCAAATAGTGGGGAATTGCATTTCTAGTGCATGGTCTGTTAAGTTGTGTAACATAATAGGAGAAACTACTCACCCAAAATTGAATAATATATTGGTTATGGTTTAAGGTTTGGGGAAACATCCTCCCCAAACTTGAAACCATATACATGGTTTTAATTGACCTGAAAAATATATTTAAAATTACTAGATCATACATATCAACACCTAATCATCCATATATCGACCCAAATAAACCTCTATACATTATGTAGGATCATTGATGGATTCCAAGACCTCCAGACCATCGTTCATGGTGAATTTATTGGTGTATTTTAGATTTTCACCTCTCCAGGTATGTATTTTGTTCTAGTTCAGTTCTCTCTATCTCTCTCCCTCTCCTCCTAGATAAAAGAGGTATATTTATCAGATGTTGATTATTGATATAGATAAACATTTATTTAATATTTATTTGATTAATCCTTTATCTATGAATCAGATATAGAATGTGTTTTTCATCACATTCTTGGTCATTTTATTTCAAATTCGGTATTTATATTGGTGAGCCTTCTACCTCTATCCAGATGTGGGTGGTCTATTATTAAAATCCAAAATTGTCTATGTCAATTATTTCTATATAATTGAATAATATCTGTTGAATTACTACCAAATTATTTTTTTAAACTGAATTAATTAACTCATTAAATTATTTAATAAATGGATTCTGTAAATTGAGATATTCATATTGTTGAATTTTAATAAATAATTGTTTAATTTATTATTGGAATATTGGGATAGATGAGCTAGATAAATTAAATATTTAATTAAATATGGGGATGTTGAGATTATTTATGTGATTAATAAACTGTTGAAAAAATAATGTAATTTAAGGGATTAATTAATTTTTTAATTAATCATTGGAATTGATGTAATTCATTAATTCTTGAATTAATTAATTTGAGAGATGTGTTAATTAATTAGTAAATTAATTAATGGAATGATGTGAATATGAAATTTATACATTAGATTAATTAATATGTGAATCAAATAATGATTTTTTGTGATACATATGATGTTGTGAAATTTTTTATACTATGATATATGTGATATTGTAATAAATTGAAAAAATGGTAAAAATGTAATTCATATATGAGTTGAAATATTGAATAGTAACAATTGAATTTAGACATGAATTGAAATAATGAATTATAATGATGAATTTCATACATGAATTAAATTGATTAATAATAAAAATGGAACTTATATGTGAATTTAAATGATAAATGGTAATAATATAATTCAAATGTTAATTGAGATGATGAAAATTAGCAATGAAATTTATATAGAAACTATGTAGATGAATTGTAATAATGAAATTATGGAATGAATTGAGATGATGAATAGTAATAATGAAATTATCATATATGATATCCCATTATGATCGTTCATCCACATTAATTGGATGGATAATTAATTGAGATTTGGGTGGACTCAGGAACCTGTGGTTATGTAGTAAAATAAAGATTAATTCAATATATATTTACTATATACTTTATTGATTATATTTATTAGTTATACAAGTTAATACACTATTAGTGACTGAATACTGTTTATGACATCATTTCTGGTGGCCTATTGTGTTATAGAGATACCATACTCGGGTTACCTAATTAGTTCCCAATTATATTTTATTATTTATAGATAGAATAAGGGAAAAAATCATGTGTCTGATGGCTGATGTGAGATGTATCATGGATGAAGAAATTGGAAATGATGTCGAGACCCGAATAAGTGTTTTTAGATTCTTTATTTATTATGGGTTTGGTATATTGACACATGACGAATATTATTAAGAAATATCTACAATTTAGATGTGAATATAAATTTCCTATTATAGAATTCATGTGATTCTTGTACTATACTGGTCGTGGTTGTAACATTTGGTAATTATGGGTTGTTGTTTATATATTTTTTCTAATAAATGATTTTACTAAATTGGGTATTTTCTCCTCAAAATCGATATAAGACGCTTTCTTCTATTTTTCAACCTTTAGTGTATGGGGAGGTGCACATGAGTTCATGTAGTGAATCGATATGGGGAAACAGATTGCACCACCATGGTCGATACAAACATGTATCATGATTATTGTATTATATTTCAAATTTTAGATTTCATGATATATAAAAATAGTATATCTAATATTTATGATATGATTTTTGTTTTGATCATATTAAAAAACTCATTTGGTTATGATTTTTTATTATTTATTCATAATAGTAGGTTTTGTTAACATCTAATTTCTTTTCCAGAAATATGGATACGATTATAGAATTTAATTATATTTACATTACATATATAATTAATAAAGGAATATGATGAATATTTCTAGATGTGTATATTTTATGGTGAATAATTATGGATTATATTAAGTTATTATTATGAAATAATATGGTTCTGTATATTATCTCCAAACACATCACACCAATTATATAAGAATTTGTTTTTATTAAGTGATGTAAGTTATATTAATATATAAATATATATTATGATTGAATATTATGGTTGGGGAATCTCAGTGTATTTTATTGTGTGGTGTTTGTAAATTTCTTATTTTTGATATGTAGAATAAGATGATATATTACAATAGATCATTGTTTTATCTAGGAGTGGGTGTCGAATGTGATAAAAAAAAGTTTTGTATAAAGATAATAAACATTCATATATTGATAAAATATTATTCTAGTTTAAAACATATAGGAAATTATTTTACTTATAATATAATTTATTGATACGGGGATAATAATTTCATAATAACCATGGAATAATTTTTTTATATTATTAGAAACATAATCATTAAGATGATGTTGTGATATGTAAACTTATTTTATATAAAATATTTAGGGAAAGAAATTATTTTCATACTATTTTAGAAAAATCATTATGCCTAAAATGTCCTAGAAAATTACTAATTCAATACCTGAGGGATTAGATATTATATTTTTGTTGAAATCAACATGTTGTTTTACTATTTCATACAAACTCTACTACTCTTCTACAATTGTGATTTGTGGGAATGTTATTCCTAAAATATATTCACCCTTATTTTGTTGGAATTTTATTTCATTTTGGGAATTTGAATTATCTATATATATAAAGACCATATCAATTTATACAATAGGGAAATCCCTTTTGATATCCCAAATTAACCCTTTATCCTCAATCAGTGAATTTCAGACTATGAACTACCAATGTAAATAACATTTTTTATATTGTTCATAATATCCCATCATAATCTATTTATCTCAAATGGATTTGGTTAAAATCAATACTGATGATATTCCAATTGCATAATAACATTGAAATTTATATATTGATGATTTTCTAGGTCATACCCCAGATCATGGTGTTTGGTTTTCAATTGAAATAATATATAGAGTTATTCTAAAATCAAGGACTACTTAAAAAATTACCCATATTAAACTATAAGATAGAAAAATGAAACCAACATATTGTCTATATTGGGGTTTTATATAACAAAAGTGCATAACAATTGGATGCATCCACCATATAAGAAAAATAAGAATAGATCAATTATTATTTCATTGATTATCAAAATAAAAACAAAAACACATATAAAAAATGAATCATTAGCCCTATTTAAAATAATTTTTTAAATGAAAAGAATGAAAAAATATGTCATAATGATCGAAATTATATTTAAATATCATCAATTAATGATGAAAATATAATATATACCCAGGTAAAACAATCCTTAGATATATGGACACAATTTATTCATAGTGATTTCATTTAGACTTGTAATTTCCCATACTATAATCATTGATTTCAAGAAAATTTTATTTAATGATTACCTGAATTAATTTATTATGTTCTTTATATATTATATTGAAATATATTCCAATAGAATCAATAACATTACGTTAATCTTAAGAATGCGTTGATGAGATTATAAAAGTATAAACTATTTTAAATATTTATAAAGTGTGAATGATGACTTCAAAAAGTATAATTTATTAGTTTAATACTTAATAAAATGTGTAAATATATGTATATTCAATGTCAAGGTTGAATAAGGAAAGGCCCGAAGAAAAATGAAACATGTGTCAAGTGGAAAATGTACAAATGTAAACATGTTTCATGTTGGTGAAATACAATTCTCATGTTTTTTGATTTTTATGGAAGAGAACAAATTATGGAAAAAATGATATAAAAAAGTGTCATAAAAACATGATCATGATATAAAAGAGAAGTAGTTTTTGTGATATTCCTGATTTTCCAAGAATAAGATATTGGTGTTTCACTATTTTTTATTTTGAAAAAATAACAATCTCAACGCATAATAAAAAATCTATTTGAAGAAATAAATCCTTGGATCTTATTCAATTTGATAGATATGGTTCAATGAGAAAATAATCAATAAAATTGGATAAGTACTTAAAGTATTTAATTGTTTAATATACTCAAACTAATTTATTTTTGTATAGAAAACATACATAAGATGCTTTGATAATGATTAATAGTTTCACAATGAAAGATGAGAGAGACTACAAGTATTCAGTAAAGAAGTTGAGAATTTATAAGGGTGTTTAGTATAATAATGTAAACTATGAAATTTATCTTCAGTATCAATGAATTACAAATGAGTATTGTTCCATATACACCACACAAAAAATGGGGTTTCTAAAAGAAAGAATTTATGTCTAATGGAAATGAGGAAAAGTTTGTCACTTAAACATGGTCTCTATAATTACCATTGGTGGCATGCTATGAGTACTATTGTGTATATTAAAAACTGACATTTCTATAGTCCATGTTCATATATGAATGTATAAAACAACTTTATAGAAAAACACCATGTTTGAAACTTATAATAGTTTTCAAGATTCCATGTATTATAAAGAAGAAAGGTGGACACATTGGAATGTTTGCGAAGAAAGGTAAAGATGAATTTTTTCATGGATATTCTATATAAGGAAGAGGATATATATGTTTAAAAAATGAAGTATGGAGTATTTTTTATTTTATTGATGTGAATGTTATTTTAAAAACTAGAGGATGAAAAACATACTAATACAGATAAAATTGTAGATTAGTATAATGAATAAATTTCGGATAAGGATAAATACAATTGTAATCTTACTCCATAAGGAATATGAAAATCCAATACATAGAGATATGAGGAAGATTCTTGAAAATTTCATCATAGATAGAGGATTAAAGTGGAATATTTGAATATTATTAGTGGTCAATATCAAAAGGTGAAAAAAAATAACAAAAAATGATGTTACACATTCTTTTTTGTATTGAAAGTTGTATATGAATAATGTCAATGGACATTTCTAGAATCTGTAATGGGTTCATGTCACGACTGAAGAGATAGACCAAATAAAAATATCTATACATGGGAACTTGTTTCTAATCCAAATAGGAAAATTTTCATTGGTATATGGTTGGTTTTCATTTGTAAGGTGAATTAATAAGGATATTTTATAAGAGAAAAATAAATATTACTGTGAAAAGGTTACTCAAAAGTTGATGGTATTGATTTTGATGAATATTTTTCTTTGGTGGAATGGTTAGAAACAATCATAAATTTTCATGCTATTAAAACACAATGAGGTTAATTTTTTTTCAAATAAATATAAAGTATGCATTAAAATGGGGATCATTATGAGGATATTTACACTGAACAATAGTGTTCATTTTTTAATTTGAAAGATGAAATTATGCATGAATATTGAATAAATATTGGTATGGGATAAAACAAGATCTGAGATCATGGTTTTCTATATTGGATACTTTCTTACAGAATGCGATTATTAAAAAAATAAGAGTTGGTAACAATATTAACATCAAATCAATTCATCAGTTTGACATCATTATAATTATTTTGGTTGATCACATTATCGTTGATAGGATTGATGAAAGATCATGTGAATGAATTTCTAATGAAATGAAAACATGGATTGAGATTCCAATGTGGGGATAAATGAAACAATTTGGTGGGATATAAATAATAAAAAATAATAAACATTTTTTTATTTAATGGAAATAATGATAAGTAAATTTAAAAAATGTTCAGCATGGAAAACTCAAAACATAGTTCCACATTGATTTCAGTGACTCCAATGTTCTCTTTTAGAGAATAAGGTGATAATGTAGATCAGAATATATTTAGAATGTTGATTGGATGTTTGTTATTTTTTATCCCATCACGACATTACATTTTTAATGTTTTTACCTTATGTTAATGATTTCAAAGTGCTCCTAAAAAGAAAGTGTACTTCTAGAAAAATAAATATTAGATTCATCAACGGTACAAAAAAACCCAGAAATAGGTATGAGATATTAGAAATTATAGACTTGTTTTTTTGATATATTAATTGGGAAGGAAATTTGGAAGATATAAAATAAAAATCTAGATGAGTATTCATTCTTATGATAAGTTGTGTTAGATTTCATACAATTAAATAGAACCCATTAACTATTATTTCAACTGATGTCTAGTATGTCGCTGCTATTCAAGACTCTACCCTACTTATGTGGTTGAAAAGTATATTAGAAGGCTGACATGTTTAATTAAATTCACCCCTACACTTGGTTTGTGATAATCAATGTTAAATAAATCTAACCACAAATCTAGTTCATAATCATCATTCAAAACATACTGATATAAAATATTATTTACTCAAATAACATGTAATGAATAATGAAATAATTTTGGAGTATGTTCCAATATTCAAAAAAAATTGCTGAAATATTCACCAAACTATTTCCAAAAGAATCCTTTTCTATATTAAAAATGAAAATGGTTGACCAACATATTTCACATCAAGGTTTACATTTGTGTTCTTTTCCCCTTTTACATCTTACCATTGGATGGTATTTTATATGTGGAGAATTGTTTCATAAATAAATCAATATGGAAGAATGCAAAATAGGGCAGTTTGAGGTATGCTTTGATTCTAACATGTATGTTTGAGAACTATTATAAATTTTTGTTGGAGTGGTTGTAGGAAACAAAAGTATTTTTTTATTCAAGGGGAATTGAATAAGTGAATAAATTATAATGAATAAAATTTTTGTAATAAATACTATGAAGAATAGAAAAGGAATTTTTAAAATCACTACTCAGGGAAAACATGGTGTTGGTCGGAGTGGACACTCAAGAGCTAGGGGTGAATTGAGTTCCAATTAAAATTTATATTTAAAATCCTTTCCTAAAATCCCCCAATTTATCATAATAATTGAATTGTAGTGAATTTGAACTAAAGAAAACTTTTAGTTTGGATCTCAAGGGATTGATTAATTCCTAGTTAATCTAATCAAAAGATCAGATTAGCTTTTGAAACTAACATAATGATTTACAAATAATTCAAACACTTTTTAATTCAATTATCAGAATAACTTTAAAAAAATGTTTAAATTTTAAAGCACATAGTAGCGGAATAAAATGTTTTTATATAAAACTAAACAAATCAAAACAGATATAACCATGAGGTTCAGTCTAAAGTTGAGACATAGTCCTCTCAAAAATTTATATAAATCTGATCCACACCATGGATCGTTGTTTACAACAGTTTACAACTATCCATGTCAAAGACCTCTACCACAGTTCTACGTGGGAAACAAAAAACAATAGCAAATACAGCTGTCCAGGTCACACACGACCTCTACCACTATCCACAGTGTGAAATAGAGGATGTAATGAGTTGAATGAGGATGTACAGATCCTCCCGTTAAGGTTCAGGAGACATTGTATATTTTAATTAAAACTGATGACAAACACTGCTCGTAATGTAAATAATAAATCACTGAACAAGATATAGAGTTTAGAATGGCTCTAGTGATCGCAGTATAGCTCTGGACTCCTTCGGATTGATCAGAAATGGTTCTGAGTCCTCTTCTGGTTTTCTTCTGGAAAACATATTATCGTCTTCTTGACATCTAGGTTCCGAGATAGCGAAAATGTAGTCCATGATGTTCTTCAAAATCCTCATGAATGTAAATAGCTCTTCTTGAGTAAGCGTGAGTGTGTATGAGCTTCTGTGTCTCCTTTTTCATGCATGTATATCTGTATGAGCTCTTCTTGTGTATGTAAATTGTAGATCACTTCTGTATGTATCTTGTTGTATATATTGCAGTAATAGGGACTTCTTATATTTATGGCACGAGGTCCAGCAAAAGAAATGATTTCTTTTTGCACGTACAAGGTATGGTTCCCTGACATCCAATAACCTTCATTAAATAAATGACAGGGCATTAAAATATACCTAATATGACTGTTAGTTAGATTAAACAAAGATATAGAAATTAAGGTAGTGTCAGATTCTCTGGAAGTGTAGATTTAGATATCGGTAGCCTTGTGTCATGGTAGGTCTTTGTATCAGAATACTCTTGTATCGATAACTTCTTGTATAACGGTAGAATTTCTATCGGTAGACATCACATCTGTCGATAGACTTGATCGGTAGCGGTAGACTAAATGTATCGGTGACCTTTTTTGTAACGTTATCCTTCATGTACAGGTAGCATCCTTGGTGTATCGGTAGACTTACTTTAGTAACATGTCTATAACGGTAGGCTTGAATAACGGTGACTTGTCTGTATCGGTAGGCTTGAATAATGGTGACTTGTCTTTATCGGTAACAGTAGACTTGTCTGTATCAGTGACCTTCACGTAACAGTAGACTTGTCTGTATCAGTGACCTTCACATAATGGTAGACTTGACAAATCGGTAACTTTCTTATGTAAAGGTGACCACTTTTCTATTTAATCATTCTATTGGCAGAAAGGGTTATGTTAGAATATATATCCATCCAGTAACTGAATTCTCTGAAGATAATGTAAATATTATTATATATTAATATATTCATGCTGTATAGAAATACTAAAATAAGTAATTAATCATTAATCAATATAGAGATTATCAAACTATAATTGAGAATAATTGGGATTATCAAAATATGTGTTCAACTAATTCTCCAGATGGTTCAACAATATCCCCCTTTTTGATAATCACAACTTATTCCAAAGTAATATGAAAAATCAAATGGTGTCAGAGGTAGTATTTCCAAAAAAACTTTCAAGAAAAGTTCTCATTTTTCTCCCCCTTTGTGATTAACAAAAAGAAGGGTAGAATCAGAGAAATCTAGAGACTAAAAGAAAATAGAGTACAAATAAACATAGTAAAGTGAAGAATGTAAGAGTAAATTTCCATTAAATCAAAAAAGGTACAAACTTATAAAGTCAGTATTACAAAAATAAAAGTGAATCCTATCAAAAACATCCAGAATCACTCAATATTCCTCTTGAACAGGAGCATTTCCCTGAGGATCAGAAAAGAGTGCATGTTTAGATTGAGTAGATGGCTTGGGAATATCTTAAAGAACAACTGGAGGTTCAGCCACTGAAACTGCATCAGAACTGAAATCTGTTCCCCTCTATGGGATCATAGGTTTCAAGCTTCGAATACCCTGAACTGGATTCAACTGAGGTGTACTCCCATAGGCAGAGGTAGGAAGAGCAGGAGGTACAATCATAGGCCTAGCATCCACATGCAAGAATGGTAGTAACAGGTTCCTGAAATCCATAATAATATTACCTCCTCTCTCCATTTCTGACACAAAATCATCTCGATTTTCAATGAATTTATCCAAGGCAGGAGTAATCTCCCTGAGCTTACTAACCAGTTCTCTGAAATCTTGAGTCATTGGAGGCAACTTCATATTCAACATCAAGATATTGAAATGGTTGGTCATTTGATGCTTGGTATAGACCTTCTCAAAGTAAGAATCCACCTTATTCTTAATGGCCTCTTGAGAAGCAGTAGTTTCCCGTAGGTGATCACGAACAAAACTGCTAACTTCCCTAGTAGTAGCAAGGATCTGAGTATCTGAGGTGCCACTGGTACTTGCCTTAGCCAACTCTTCCTGGATCACAGTTATGATCTGGTCATTTTTCACAGTGGTTTTGTATGAGGGAATGGGTTTTACCGACAAAGCTACTATCTCTTTGAAATACTATGTCCAATTACTAACCACCTTCTGAACCAGTGCATCATGACTGTTCAAATTTTTTTGATTCATGTCTTAAAAGCCTCAAATACATCCACAAATTACTTGACTACTTCTTTGATATATTTGATATCAGTATTCACTTTGGTTTGAGAACTGTTCATGTCATTCAATGAAGCTATTGATTGTCTTAGAGAAACCACAACTCATGTCCAACTCTCAATTTGAGTATGGAATACATTAACTTCATCCATCATTTCCTTCACTGGACTAGACACAGCACATCCCAGAGATAGCTCCAGGGATTTCTCCACACTCCTCATTTCATCAACCAGGCTTTTCTTAAAATAATTAACTAATTCTCTCAATGATTCTTTCATTTCACCTTTTAATGTCTCAAGGTCCTCCTTGGTTTCCAAATTTTCAGCCACAATAGGTAGGATAACTGAATCCCTTTGGGGATGGTCTTCCTCATCAGAATCTTCATAATTGAGTTCAAGTACCATATATCTTGTATCTAATGACCAACCTTCGATGTCATACAACACAGAAACTGAACCATGATGCTCCCCCTCACTTTGAGCATTCTCCTAAGGAATCTCCTCCAACTGTTCTACTCAAGGTAACTCTACAACCTTATCTGAAACTTTAGCAGATGCAACAAACATTTTCTCTGATAGTTCAACAGTAGGGTTAGTCCTATCATTTTCTATGTCATCAATGACTCTCTCATAAATGGATGTAGATGCCACTTCTACTGCCTGAACAGGCACAATCTTGTATGTATTATCAATCAGAGGGCTCAAATTGAGTTCTTCTTCTTCATTTTCTTCATCATCTGCTTCAGTAGTATCCTCCTTTTCTCCATGAACAAAATGATTGGATTCGTTTGCCTCATCCTATTCAGATGTGTCCTTGACAACATGTTGATATGCTTCATCCTCTACTTCTTCTTCTTCAGTGGACTCAGTATCACTTTCCTTCAGAACAGTTTCTCTCCTTGTTAGTTCTTTTGAAGGGCTAGCTTCTCTATAGGAAATATATTGATGCACAAGACTAGGAGGTAAATCTGGGTCTCCTCCATCCTCAACTGACGTCTCTTCCTCCTCAGTTTCAGCCACATTATCACTATAGACCGGTTCTAGATCATCTGGTCCAAGACCAGGATCTCTCACATCCTTTGGTCTAGAAGGATGGTCCACAGGAGTGTACTTGTCATAGACTTTTCCTTCATCATTAACCCATGATTTCATCCAAGGGTTCCATCTAACTTTCATATACTTGCAAACAGTCCTGGTGGTGAAAAAATTATCTTTAACCACAACAGTTTCATCCCGAGGTCCAGTTACCTCCTTTGCATTCAACAAAATAGAAATCAACTTAGAAAAGAATAGTGCAATGGACTTTGACTTCGGTCTAGTCATATCCTCAATCTGAATTAATAGCAATCTTCACAAATTCACCTTTACTCAATGCTTTAATAGATACAACAAATAAATATCCTGAAATCTGATGGTAGAAAAATCTCCTCTCCTTGGACTAATCACATTCTGAATGAACTTAAAAAGTAGTTTATCCTCCCCTTCCATTTTTGTAGTAGTGATCTTTCTAGGAGTTCCATTTCTTATCAATTCTAACAATGCATCCTCATATTTGAAAAAGTCACTAGCAGTAGGTATGGATTTTGAATAAAATCCATAATCACTTCTATGAGGAACTCTAAGGTTCTCATCCCATTCAAAAGATGAAAACAAAAACTTTTGACCATTCACAAATGAAATCATACTATTCTCCTCTTCTAAAGTCTCAAAAAAGTCAAACTCATAGAACTCCTTTACCAGTACTGGATAATACTGTCCATTATTATTCATGAAGCATTCGAACCATCCTTTCTCTTGTAAAATCTTTAGAATAAAGGACTTAATTTCCAACAGCCATTCCATACATAACTCCTTCTCCACTACAATTTCTCGCTTTGATAAATGTGGATTCATAGGATTCCATCGATCAACACCTCTACTGCTTCTACTAGCACAGCATTGGTTACTTTCTGCTTCTTAGCTTGCGGCGGATCACTCCCTTCATCCATTGAGGGTCGCTTCACATGGGCCATTTCAGATTTTGAGGCTTAGGGTTTTGCGAGCATGAGAGGTTTTAGGTAGGAGGGATTCGAAAATACTCGTTCGCGGTGATTGAGTGATGTCTAGAGTCGGGTTTAATATCATTTAGGATTCACATATAAACTAAATATCATATTAAAAAAATGGTTCAAAGTCTCATACTTAATAAGAAAATTTTAAAACAGCGCGAGAGATGTACTGGTGAGGTGTCCTTAAATGGTGAGGCTTATCCTAACAGTGAGGTTTATCCTAACCGTGAGGTTTATCCTAACGGTGAGGTTTATCCTAACCGTGAGGTTTATACTAACAGTGAGGTTTATCCTAATGGTGAGGTTTATCCTAACGGTGAGATTTATCCTAACGGTGAGGTTTATCCTAATGGTGAGGTTTATCCTTACTGTGTGGTTTATCCTAGCAGTGAGGTTTATCCTAATGGTGAGGTTTATCCTAATGGTGAGGTTTATCCTAACTGTGAGGTTTATCCTAATGGTGAGGTTTATCCTAATGCTGAGGTTTATCCTAACTATGAGGTTTATCCTAGTGGTGAGGTTTATTCTAACGGTGAGGTTTATCCTAACGGTTTTAAGAGTAAGTTATCATTCCTAATTCATGTCTAATGAAACTTAATCTTTCTGAACTTAATGGCTTAGTGAAAATATCATCTAATTGGAGATCGGTTCTTATAAATTCAAGAGTAATATCACCTCTTTGATAATGATCTCTTAGAAAGTGGTGTCTAACATCAATGTGTTTGGTTCTAGAGTGAGATCCAGGGTTCATTGAGATGTTGATCGCACTAGTGTTATCACAGTTAATTGAAACATGTTTAACATCAAATCCATAGTTCAATAAAGTTTGTTTCATCCATAGAATCTATGCACAACAACTACTAGCAGCTATATACTCTACTGCAGCAGTAGATAATGCAACCGAGTTCTGTTTCTTACTACACCATGATACTAGTGACTTTCCAAGTAAATGACATGTTCCAGATGTGCTCTTTCTATCAAACTTTCATCCATAAAATTCACCATCTGAATAACTTATTAAATCAAATGATTGTCCTTTTGGGTAAAACAGTCCCAAATTAGTAGTATATTTATGATATTTGAAAATCCTTTTAATAGAAATTAAGTGTGACTTTTTAGGGTTATCTTGAAATCTAGTACACATACATACACTAAACATAATATCAGGTCGACTAGCAGTAAGATAAAGTAAAATCCCAATCATACCACTATAATTAGTTTGATCTACTGGTTTCCTAGTTTCATCAATATCTAATTTACAGGTGGTACTCATAGGTGTATAACTCCCCTTAATACTATCCGAACCAAAAAAATTTAATAAATACTTAGTATATTTACATTCATTTAAAATAATACCAACATTAGTTTGAATGATTTGAAATCCAAGAAAGTACTTAAGCTCCCACATTAATCTCATTTCAAACTCATTTTGCATAACCTTTGAAAATTCAGTACATAGAGAATTTTTAGAAGATCCAAAAATAATATCATCAACATATATCTGTACTATTAAAACATCTTTTGAAATTATTTTTTATAAAAATAGTGGGATCAGAAATTACTTTTGTAAATCCTTTTGAAATATGAAAATTTGTATGTCATTCATACCAAGCTCTTGGATCTTGTTTTAAACCATATAATTCATTAGAAAGATTAAAAACATGATTTTGAAAGTGAGGATTTAAGAAACCAGGTGTTTGTTCTACAAAAATAACTTCAAAAATAAACCCATTTAGAAAATCTCTTTTTACACCCATTTGATATAACATGAAATTCAAATGTGATGAAATGGAAAGTAATATCCTAATTGCCTCTAATATAGCTACAGGTGAAAAGGTTTCCTCATAGTCAATTCCTCCTTCTTGATTGTAATTGTGTGCAACTAGTCTAGCTTTGTTTCTAATGATGTTTCCTGATTTATCAACATTTTTTCTAAACACCCACTTTGTGCCTATGGTTAATGTGAATTTAGGTCTTTCTACTAATTCCTAGAATTTATTTCTTTAAAATTGATTTAGTTCTTCCTTCATAGATATTACAAAAAATTAATCATTGATAGAATCATTGATATTTTTAGGTTCTAACTGTGAAAGAAAGGCTTGATGTTCAACCTGATTTCATAGAGAAGCTCTAGTCTGTGTTCCTCTATCTAGATTACCTAAAACAGCATCTAAAGGATGGGTCTTTAGAGACTTAGTTGGTTTTGAAAAGGTAGGGCTAGAGATTTTAGGTTCATCAACTGGTTGGGAATCAACAGAAGTAAGTTCTGTAAAACTTCCAGAACTGGATGTTTTAACTACAGGTCCACTGTCTTTATCATTAAGGTTCAAAACAAAGAGATAATCTTCAATATTTTCAAGAGAGTTCTTAGGTTCATGTGGATCAGTTTCATCAATTTTTATGCGAACAGATTCCTCCACACATTTGGTTCCCTTATTGAAGTCTCTACAGGCTTTACTAGAAAGAGAGTAACCTAGGATAATTCCTTCATCACTCTTGGATGTGAACTTGTCAAGATTATCTTTAGTATTAAGAATAAAGACTTTGAAACCAAAAACTCAAAAGTAGTTAACCTTAGGTTTCCTATGGTTCCACAACTCATAAGGGGTCTTCTTAAGAACAGGTCTGATCAAGACTCTATTGATAATATAACAAACTGTATTGACAGCTTCAGCCCAAAAATAAACAGGTAGGTCATACTCATTGAGCATGGTTCTGAAAATTTCTTGAAGGGTTCTATTCCTCATTTCTACTTCACCATTTTGCTGAGGTGTCCTAGTGGTAGAGAAATTGTGACTATAGCCATTGTGTGAGCAGTAGGATTCAAACTCATGATTTTCAAACTCACGACCATGATCAATTCTCAAGGTTTTAATCTTAAGTCCACTAAGGTCCTCTACAGACTTTGAATATTTAACAAAGTAAGAAAAAGCATCACTTTTTTGAGCTAGAAAATATACCCAATTATACCTAGAATTTTTATCTACTAGAACATAGACATAGTGCTTTCCATTTAAACAAGAAACACTAGAAGGTCCAAACAAATCCATGTGAACCAACTCAATAGGTTAAGAAGTTGACACTTCATTCTTTGATTTAAAAGAAACTTTATGTTCCTTTCCTTTTTAACAGGGATTACAAACCTTATCTACTGGGAATTCAAGTTTTGGTAGGTCTCTATCTAAGTTCATCCTATTAAGTTTTCTAAGTGAATGTACATTTTAGTGTCTTAATATTTTGTGCCAAAGCGAAGACTCTTTATGAAAAGAATTTAAACAAGTAATATTTTGCATAGCTAAAGAATTTAAATCAACAGCATAGACATTTTCATTTCACAAGGCAGAAAATACAAAATCATTTTTAGAATTAAAAACATTGCAAGAATCATTTTCATATTTAACATTAAAACCGTCATCACATAACTGAGAAATACATAGTGAATAATTCTTATGTCCATCAACAAATAAAACTTTAGAAATTAATACAGAGTCAGTGTTACCAATCTGGTATAAGCTGGTGATTTTCCATTTAGAATTATCACCCAAGGTGACAATACCTCCATCAACTCTAACTAAGCTTTTAAAGCATGATAAGTCTCCTGACATATGTCTTGAACATACACTGTCCAAGTACCAAGTAATTCTATAGTAGCTCTTTAAGAAGGTTCTCTACAAAACAGATTTAGATAGGAAATGATTTTGGTACCCAGATTTTTATTGGTCCAGACAGGTTAGCTAATAAAACTTTAGGTAACCAAATTTGTCTTATGGGTCTCATAAGATTTGTAGAATCAATAGATTTAGACAGATAAACCTTATTAGATCTGTATCTATGAATATAACTAGTTGAAGCATATGGACTTCTAGAACTAGAAATATCTACATTCTGTCTAGATTAAGGAATAAATCTAGTTTTGGTAATTTTTCTTTGTCCAGGTTGCTATCCTATACCTGTAGTATATCTAGGTGCAATCTGCTTACCTAGAATTTGAGTAAGAGTATCATTTCCATTTGTGAACTTTTCTAAATCCTTCCAAAGTTGTTCATTTGACAATTTCAGTTCAATGTTTTCTTTATTCAACTGTGAATTCATTTCCATTTCTATGTCAAGATCATATTTATGTTTAATAGTTAAAGCATACTGTTTCTTTAAACCATTGTATTTGTCTTTCAGCTCATTACAGGTTCCTTCCAACATATCCCATTATTCAAACAGTTCATATTTTGACATATTTTCAGAATCAGAATCATATCCAGTGTAATGTGTATTTAAAGTAGGAGTTTCATATGTTACCTCAAAAGTGTTTGTCATAAAACACATGTTTTCCTTATTACTGTTTTCAGTCTCAGAAGCTTCAGATTCACTGGAGCTATCCTCAGAATCAGTCCATGTAGCCTTAATGTATTTCATATACTTATTATCCTTATACTCATATTTCTTCTTGTATTTCAGCTTTGGACAGTCTTCTTTTATATGTCCTTTTCTTTTGCATTCATAGCAGACAACTTCATCAGATTTTTCAGATTTCTTCCAGTCCTTTTTCTAGTGTCCCTTGTTGTCATACATACCTTTGTAATTTTATTTTTGGAAAAACTTCTTCTTCCTATAAAAATTATAAAATATTCTAGCTATGTGAGCCATTTCTGCATCATTGCCAGATGCACTTTCACTTTCTTCACAGCTTGAGCTATCACTTAAAAAATGAAGTTTCTCCTTATCCTTATTCTTTGAAGTAGATGTCTTGAAGGCAACTGAATTCCTTTTTGTTTCATCTTCATCTTCTTTTTTTACCTTAAGTTCTTCTTCATACATCGTCAACTTACCAATAAGTTCTGTGACTGGCAGTTCACCAATATTGCAAGATTCTCTAATTGAAACAGATGTGCCCCTCCATCTTTCAGGTAGGCATCTCAAAATTCGCATGATCTACTCCTTTGATGGAACATCCTTTCCCAGTGAGATCATTGTATTGACAAATTCATTAAACCTGAGATACATATCAGAAATGGGTTCATCAGGCTTCATCTTAATATTATCATATTTAATAGTATAGGTGTTCAATCTCATTTCCTTATCATTAGTTGTTCCTTCATGAGAAACGCCTAAAGTATCCCAAATTTCATATGTTGTCTTACAAGTAGATATTCTATTAAATTTCTTATCTCTTAAAGCACAATACATAGCATTCATAGATTTAAAATTATTATTGTAAGCTGTCTTAGTAGCTTCACTCCAAGTAGATCTAACAGTAGTGTGAATTTTATATTTTGATTCTATGGGAGTCCAAATATAAAAACCCATGCTTTCTAAATGAATTTTCATCTTAATCTTCCCCTGAGCATTATTGTTTCCATTGAAAAATGGTGGTCAATTAGTAGAAACACCATCAAGTCTATTATCCATGATAACTAATATAAAACAAAAAATTTAAAGAGATAAAAATTTAGAAATAACAGAAATTTTAAGAACTTTAAAATACAACTAAAATCACAGATGAAAAACAGAGTACTTCAGAAAATATTTTAAAATCCTCTGATACCAAATTTTGGTCAGAGTGGAAAATCAAGAGGGGGGTGAATTGAGTTCCAATTAAAATTTATGTTTAAAATCCTTTTCTAAAATCCCCAAATTTAACATACTAATTGTATTGTAGTGAATGTTAACTAAAGAAAATTTTCAGTTAGGTTCTCAAGGGATTGATTAATTCCCAGTTAATCTAATCAGAATATCAAATTAGCTGTTGAAACTAACCTAATGATTTACAAATAATGAAAACACTTGCTAATTCAATTATCAGAGTAACTTTAAAAAACAGTTTAAATTTTAAAGCACTTATCAGTGGAATAAAAAGATTTTAGATAAAACTAAATAAATCACACCAGATATAACCAAGTGGTTCAGTCTCAAGATGAGACTTAGTCCTCTCAACAATTTATATAAATCTGATCCAAACCCTAGATCAGGGTTTACAACAGTTTACAACTATCTAGGTCAATGACCTCTACCATAGTTATACGTGGGAAACAAAAACAACAGCAAATATAGTTTTCCAGGTCACACACGACCTCTACCACTATCCACAGTGGTAAATAGAAGATGTAAGGAGTTTGAATGAGGATTTACAGATCATTCCATTAAGGTTCAGGAGAGAGTGTATGTGTAAATTATTATGTTCTTTATATACTATATTGAAATATATTCTAATAGAATCAATAACATGATGTCAATCATAGGAATGTATTGATGAGATTATAAAAGTATAAACTATTTTAAATATTTAGAAAGTGTGAATGATGACTTCATAAAGTATAATTTATTGGATTAATACTTAATAAAAAGTGTAAATATATGTATATTCAATGGAAATGTTGAATAAGGAAAAGCCCCAAGAAAAATGAAACTTGTTTCAAGTGGAAAATGTACAAAAGTAAACATGTTTCATGTTGGTGAAATAAAATTATCATGTTTTCTGATTTTTGTGGAAGAGAAAAAATTATGGAAAAAAGGATATAAAACAAGTGTCATAAAAACAAGATCATGATATAAAAAAGAAGTTTTTTTGTGATATTCTTGATTTTCCATGAATATGATATTGCTGTTTCACTATTTTTTATATTGGAAAAATAACAATCTCAACACATAATAAAAATTCTCTTTGAAGAAATAACTCCTTGGATCTTATTCAATTTGATAGATTTGGTTCAATGAGAAAATAATTGATAAAATTAGATAAGTACTTAATCTATTTAATTTTTTAACATACTCAAACTAATTTATTTTTGTATAGAAAACATACGTAAGATTCTTTGATAATGATTAATAGTTTCACAATGAAGGATAAGAAGGACTATGAGTATTCAGTGAAGAAGTTGAAATTTATAATGGTGTTTAGTATAACAATTTAAACTGTGAAATTTATCTTCAGTATCGATGAATTACAAATGAGTATTGTTCCATATACAGTACCCAAAAATGGGGTTTCTAAAAGAAATAATTGATGTCTAATGGAAATGGGGAAAACTATTTCACATAAAGATGGTCTCTATAATTACCATTGGAGGCATGCTATGAGTACTATTGGGTATATTCAAAACTGACATTTCTATAGTCCATGTTCATATATGAATTTATATTACAATTTTATAGAAATAAACCATGTTTGAAACTTATAATAGTATTCAAGAGTCCGTGTATTATAAAGAATAAAGGTGGACACTTTAGATTGTTTGAGAATAAAGGTAATGATGAAATTTTTTCATGGATATTCTATAGAAGGAAGAGGATATATATGTTTAAAAAATGAAACATGAAGTATTTTTGATTTTATTGATGTGAATGTTATTTTAAAAACTAGAGGATGAAAAACATACTCATGCAGATAAAATAGTTGAATAGTATAATAAATAAATTTTGGATAAGGATAAATACAATTGTCATCTTACTCCATAAGGAAAATGAAAATCCACTACATAGAGAGATGAGGAAGATTATTGAAAATTTCATCATAGATAGAGGATTAAAGTGGAATATTTGAATATTATTAGTGGTCAATATCAAAAGGTGACAAAAATAATAACAAAAAATGATGTTACACATTCTTCGTTGTATTCAAAGGTATATCTGAATAATGTGAATGGATATTTTTAGAATCTGTAATGGTTTCATGTCAAGACTGAAGAGATAGACCAAATAAAGAATAACTATACATGGGAACTTGTTTCTAATCCAAACAGGAGGATTTTCATTGTTATATAGTTGGTTTTCATTTTTAAGGTGAATTAATAAGGATATTTTATAAGAGAAAAATAAATATTACTATGAAAAGGATACTCAAAAGTTAATGGTATTGATTTTGATGAATCTTTTTCTTTGGTGGAATGATTAGAAAAAATCATAAATTTCCGTGATATTAAAACACAATGAGGTTAATTTTTTTCAAATAAATATAAAGTATGCATTAAAATGGTGATCTTTATAAGGATTTTTACACAAAACAATAGTGTTAATTTTTTAATTCGAATGATGAAATTATGCATGAATATTGAATAAATATTTTTATGGGATGAAACAAGCTCTGAGATCATGGTATTCCATATTGGATACTTTCTTAAGGAATTCTATTTTTAAAAAAATAAGAGTTGGTAACAATATTAACATCAAATCAATTCATCAGTTTTATATCATTGTAATTATTTTGGTCGATCACATTATATTTGATAGGATTGATGAAAGATCATGTGAATGAATTTCTGATGAAATGAAAACATTGTTTGAGATTCCAATATAGTAATAAATGAAACAATTTGGTGGGATAAAAATAATAAAAAATAATAAAACTGTATTTTAATTAATGAAAATAATGATAAGTATATTCATAAAATGTGCAATATGGAAAACTCAAAACATCTTTCCACACTGATTTCAGTGACACCAATGCTCTCTTTAGACGCATAAGGTGATAATGTAGATCAGAATATATTTAGAATGTTGATTGGATGTATGTTATTTTTTATCCCATCAAAAACTTACATTTTTAATGTTTTTACATTATGTTAATGATTTCAAAGTGCTCCTAAAAAAGCAAGTGTACTTCTAGAAAAATAATTATTAAATTCATCAAACGTACAAAAAAACCCAGAAATAGGTATGAGATATTTGAAATTTTATACTTTTTTTTTATATATAAATTTGGAAGGAAATTTGGAAGATAGAAAATAAAAATCTGGATGAGTATTCATTCATAGGATAAGTTGTGTAAAATTTCAAACAATGAAATAGAACACATTAACTATTAGTTCAACTGATGTCTAGTATGTCTCTTCTATTCAAGACTCTATCCTACTTATGTGGTTGAAAAGTATATTAGAAGGCTGACATGTTTAATTAAATTCACCCCTACACTTGGTTTTTTGATAATTAATGTTCAATAAATCTAACCAAAAATATAGTTCATAATCATCATTCAAAACATACTGAAATAAAATATTATTTACTCAAATATCATGTAAAGAATAATGAATTAATTTTGGATTATGTTCCAATACTCGATCAAATTTATGAAATTTTCACCAAACTATTTCCAAAATAATCATTTTCTATATTAAAAAAGAAAATGGTTGTCCAACATATTTCACATCAAGGTTTACATTTGTGTTCTTTTCCCCTTTTTCATCTTACCATTGGATGGTATTTTATATTTGGAGAATTGTTTCATAAATAAATCAATATGGAAGCATGAAAAATGGGGCATTTTGAAGTATTCTTTGATTCCAACATGTATGTTTGAGAACTATTATAAATTTTTTTTCGAGTTGTTGTAGGAAACAAATGTATTTTTTTTATTCAAGTAGAATTGAAGAAGTGAATAAATTATAATGAATAAAATTTTAGGAAGAAATACTATGAAGAATAGAAAAGGATTTGTAAAAATCACTACTCAAGGAAAACATGGTTTTGGTCGGAGTGGACACTCAAGAGGGCAGGTGAATTGAGTTCCAATTAAAATTTCTGTTTAAATTCCTTTCTTCAAATCCCCCAATTAAACGTACTAATTGAATTGTAGAAAATTTGAACTAAAGAAAACTTTCAGTTAGGTTCTGAAGGGATTGATTAATTCCCAGTTAATCTAATCAGATTATCAGATTATCTTTTGAAACTAACCTAATGATTTAAAAATAATTGAAACACTTGCTAATTCAATTATCATAGTAACTTTAAAAAACATTTTAAATTTTAAAGCACTTAGCAGCGGAATAAAAAGGTTTTAGATAAAACTAAACAAAGCACAACATATATAACCAAGAGGTTCAGTCTCATGCTGAGACTTAGTCCTGTCAATGATTTATATAAATCTGATCCACACCCTGGATTGGGGTTCACAATAGTTTACAACTATCCAGGTCAAAGACCTCTACCACAGTTCTACGTGGGAATCAAAAACAACAGAAAATACAGTTTTCCAGGTCACACACGACCCCTACCACTATCTAGAGTGGGAAATAGAAGACATAAAGAGTTTGAATGAGGATTTACAGATCCTCTAGTTATGGTTTAGGAGACAGTGTATGTGTAAATTAAAACTGATGACACACACTGCTCGTAATGTAAATAATAAATTACTGAGGAAGATATAGAGTTTATAATGGCTATAGTGATTGCAGTGTAGCTATGGACTCCTTCGGATTGATGAGAAATGGTTTTGAGTCCTCTTCTGGTTTTCTTCTGGAAAACAGAGTATCGTCTGCTTCACATCTAGGTTCATAGATAGTGAAAATGTAGTCGATGATGTTCTTCAAAATCCTCATGAATTTAAAGAGATCTTCTTGAGTAAGCATGAGTGTGTATGAGCTTCAGTGTCTTCTTGTTCGTGCATGTATATCTTTATGAGCTCTTCTTGTGTATGTCACTTGTAGATCACTTCTGTATGTATCTTTTTGTATATATTGTAGCAACAAGGACATCTTATATTTATGGCATGAGCTCTGGCAAAAGAAATGATTTCTTTTTGCAAGTACAAGGTACGGTTCCCTGACATCCAACAACCTTCATTAAATAAATGACAGATCATTAAAATATACCTAATATAAAAGTTGGTTATATTAAACAAAGATAAAGAAAGTAAGGTAGTGTCGGATTCTCCGGAACGGTAGCTTTGGATATTGGTAGCCTTGTGTCATGTTAGGTCTTTGTATCAAAATCCTCTTGTATCGATAACTTCTTGTATAACGGTAGCCTTTCTATTGGTATACTTCATGTCTATCAATAGACTTGATCTATAGTGGTAGACTTAATGTACTGGTGACCTTTCATGTAATGGTAGACTTCATGTATAGGTAGCTTATTTGGTGTATCGGTAGACTTCCTTCAGTAACTTGTCTGTAATGGTAGGATTGAATAACGGTGACTTCTCTGTATCGGTAGGATTTTATAACGGCGACTTGTCTGTATCGTAACAGTATACTTATCTGTATCGGTGACCTTCACGTAATGGTATACTTGTCTGTATCGGTGACCTTCATGTAATGGTAGACTTGAAAAATCAGTAGCTTTGTTCTATAACAGTGACCACTTGTCTGTTTAAGCATTCTATTGGTAGAAAGGGTTATGTTAGAATATATATCCATCCAATAACTGAATTCTCTGAAGATAATGTAAATATTATCATATATGAATATGTGCATGGTGTTCAGAAATAATGAAATAAGTAATTAATCATTAATCAATATAGGGATTACCAAACTATAATTGAGAATAATTGGGATTATCAAAATATGAGTTCAACTAATTCTCTAGAGGGTTTAACACATGGTTTTACAATCAACATGGTTCATATTTCTTATAATGTGTTAACTCACATAGGTTTATAATTTTTGATAAGTAATCCATTGCATTGGGAATTAATGTTCATATATTAATGAATAATGGTTGAAATAAAAATAAAAATAAAATCTATTTTAAGGAAAAATCTAATAAGGATGATGATTTTAATCGGGTACTGTGTTTTGATGGTAATGTTCTATCAAAATATTAGAAATCACCTCACTTTTTTGGTGAAATTTGGATTCAATATAGTATTCCTGAAATCAAGCTCACATTTTTTATGAAAGTCCGTCATATTAAAGAGATTATGGATTAAAAAAATCCCCATCAGATTCACACTATATCTAGAATGAATATTTTGACCATAATCAGGAATATAATGAATGTGTATCACTACAACAATTATATAGTGATTCTTTACTAATAATATAGTTTTTATTAATGATATGTATTATGATAATCATGTGACTTAGTCTTAATAAAACAATGTGGGAGAAAAGTGTCACGTCCCCCTCACACAAAAGATTCCCCTCTTGAGCTGGAAATGGCGAAAGGGAGATAATGACAACCGAGTCCCGCCTCCAGTAGGCCTCAGGGTGGCGACTAGCACCAAGGGTTTGAGTTTTTTCAAATATGGGAGGCATTTCCCTTTTTATTATTTAAGATCGGGAAATAGGACGATTCTAACACCAAAAGAAAAAAAGAACACGTAAATGGAAATAAAACCCAAACCAATCCCACATGCATGTTTAAATAATTCTGAATCAAAGTACAATTACAAGAAATCTCAAAAGTACAATACGAAAAGAAACAAGAGTACAACAAACTGCAACAACTCCAACTGTCCAAACTATTAGGGACCCACAAGACCCTTGTAGTCCTCCTAGAAACGTGAAAGTAAACATAGGGTGAGCATACAAGAATACTCAGTAGGTAAACCTGATGATATCGTGCATAAGTGGGGAGATATCCTAATGTACCATAAGAACAATAGAAGAAACCAAAACCTAGAATGGAACTCTATCCACCCAACCTCACCAGCCATGCTCACCAAAAACACAAACAACAGATAGTAGTAGTATATAAGAACAAGAGTATTGGGTACCCCGCACCATTTCACACAAGTTAGCTGCTCTTCCTAAGGGAGAACATCCTGACTCTACCACGCTCTTCCCGCCCGCACACACCTGGGCCTCACAACCGCACATCCCACCCGCACACACCTGGGCCTCACAACCGCACGTCCCACCCGCACACACATGGGCCTTACAGCCGCACATCCAGCCCGCACAAACTTGTCCCTCATCTCGAATCTTCTAGGGAAATAGTAAACCATCCCAAAGAGTCTTCGTCTAAAACCACCCCAATCGAAACCTACACGAAGATTCTTAGGTGTAAGGTCACATCAAGCCATCACAGCCTAGGTAAGAAGGAGCAGGAAGGAGCTAGTAACTAAGGAGGAAACACCCTCTCCCATTAAATTGGGGTGTTCGGTACTAAGTTCTCAACATGGGTGGGGTGCAACAAAACCCAAATATATAGATATATATATGTATACCAAACACACGGCCCAATATATGGCTTCTAAACAAAGAAACTGAGCATGTGCCTCGGCACAGCTATATTGGGGCATGAATACAACAAAAAACCCCAACCCCATTTAGGTTTTCATGTTTCAATGGAATCCTTTTATTAGTTCGTTAACTACTGGGCAATTATCCACAACCAACCACATTGATCGTTCGTAAATCATATCTCTTCCATCCACAAATCAAGTTAACCAAACACAAGAAACAAAAACAAGCCCCTTCTTATTTACCATCCAACCCCATTGATTATTATTCTTGTTCCATTACCATACCCCACCATCCATTAACTCTTCCACTTGTTTTTATTATTCACATCCCGTAGTTCGATCACATTCAAACCCATCCCTGCAGCCCCACTGCCAACCACCGTAACCACAATCACTCTGAAACCCATACATCATCATCGCTTTGATAACATTTATCGTAGCCTCTGTTCCCATCACCAACATAGAATTCACACCAACCCACAACCATGCCAACCGCAACCCCGCTGCTCACCTGATCCACAACAACCCACAAAACACCCCATTCACATAAAAAATCACAAATCATAACCCACATGATTATTATTTCAGTTTTGTTCAACCGGGGTGATCACACAAGGGTTCCATATTTTCATTAAATCAACCAACTTTACGTGATTAACCAATTTCCACATTCCACAATGTTTCCATCCATAAATGGTCTAGAAAGATAAGGTAGAATTTAATTGCGCAAGCAAAGGCCCCCAACGGCTATGATTTTTAGTAGGCATAAGCCTATTAAATTCGCAACATAATATCACATGATATAAATAATGTAACTACATTCACAAACTTCCCATCCCCATCATATAAGCCAGTAATTATCTTTATTAAACTGGTTCAAATGTGTTTCATGTAAACAAGAGGACACACACCCCGCATGATGCACAATTTAGAGAGATGATGGTAAGATCCATACCTCAATAGGTTCTGATCACAACACTCCCTCGGATCAACTTTATATGATGTCCGTCGACATCCTTCGCTTCTAGAAAAAATTGTAAAAACCCTACGCGAGTGGAATATGGGAAGGAAATACTGAGGGGAAACAACAGTTCCATGCTCAGAAGTTCTGCCTCGTCATTACGATCTCATGGCCGCTGATGGATCGTAAATTGAAGCTCAGACAAAGAAGTTATGAATGAAAAGAGCCTCGGAGTCTCTTGGGAGAGCTCCAATTGAAGGATAGGGGTGGAGAGGAGTGATTGGAAAATCAGTAGAGGCCCCCTCCTTTAATAGGTGAGAAAAACTAAAGTACACGGCGTTTACTCGGCCATTTCACACAGTCGCCACGCAACATCCAACATGACCTTCAACGCAGCACACGGTCCTTGACTGGTCAACACACGATTTGAGGGTAATGCATACACGGGGAGACACTACATGGCGTGTACTCACACTACACGGCGTGTAGTTACAAAAATTATGAAATGTGTGGGAAAATTCCCTTCTACCCTCCAGAACACTTCATGACCTTCTTTTCGACAAAGTAATGGGCCGGAGAGGTCTGGGCCATTACATCATATACCTATTAAACCATTCTCATCAACGAGAATTCAAAACCAACCCAGAGGAACCCAAACAGATACCTCTTAGGGCTCTCTTTATAATAGGAACCCAACCAACAACCCTAATTATAGGTGTTAGGAATTCCTTCTCCTATGTCAAGATATTATCTGCTTTAGGTGGCACTGACTCGCCTGCACGGGTTTAATCACATCCGCATTAATGTGTCTCGATTAAGGATTGGGTATTCCCACTTCCATATGTTAGGATTTCAAATTTACACTGCCCCCAACACCGTACAACCAACACACTGCCCGAACACGTGGTTTGGGGAAATTCCTTCTCCCATGTTGAGATATTATCCACTTTAGGGGGAACTAACTCGCCCGCACGGGTTCAATCGCATCTGCATTAATGTGTCACGATTAAGGATCAGTCTTTTCCCTTCCCCACACATCCGGACATGTTACACACATCCAGATAACAAGGAAACAAAAAGGATCACAACCGACAAGACAAACATTCCATATCAAAGGTACAGAGTATAACATCAAAAAAAAGTTCTGAAGAACAAGGAAAACACAAGTCAAAAAAACTCCGAGTACTGAGCGTGCATCTGATCCTCCCACTCCCAAGTTCTCTCCATGACGACTCCATCCCTCCACAACACATGAACCAAGGCGATGGTTCATCCACGGAGAACCTTCTCTTTACGATCCTTGATTCTGACTAGTTGTTTCTCAAAGGTCGTGTTGTCTCGCATATCTAAATCTCCACAGTAGATAATGTGAGATTCATCCTGTAAGTACCAATGAAGCTGGGAGACATAGAAGACATCATGAACCCTCTCAAATTGAGGTTACTGGGCAATCTGATATGCCACCTCGCCGACTCACCTCAGCACCTGTAATTGTTCGATGAACCAAGGGGAGAGCTTACTCCCTTTCCCAAACCTCCACTGCCCCCATCGAGGGGAAACCTTCAAGAACACATGATCTCCCACCTCAAACTCCATGGGCCTCCTACGATGATTAGCATAATATTTTTTTCGGTCTTGAGCCGATTTCATCCTCTCACGAAAAAGCTGGACTTTCTCTATGGTGCGCTATACTACCTCTGGCCCATGAGAACCTGTCTCACCAACCTCTGCCCAGCAAATGGGTTAACGACATGGTCTCTCATACAAAGCCTCAAATGGTTCCATGCTAATAGTAGAGTGGAATCTATTGTTGTATTCCAAATCTACTAGAGGAAAGTGTCACACCCATGATCCTCCAAAATCCAGAACGCAGGCTCGAAGCATGTCCTCCAATGTCTGGATAGTCCACTCTATCTTCCCATCAGTCTGGAGGTGGAAAGTAGTTCTAGGGCATAGCTGGGTACCAAAAGCATGATGTAACCCCCTCCAGACTCTTGAGGTAAACCGAGTATCCCGATATTAGATGATAGTCTTTGGAACTCCATGCAAACACACCATCTCATCTACATACCTTTGTGCTAAGGTACTCACCGGGCCCGACACCTTAATTGCTAAGAAGTGAGATCATTTCGTCAGTCGATCCACCACTACACAGATAGCATTATAACCACCCTGAGCTCTGGGTAGTCCTGTGATGAAGTCCATCGAGATGTCATCCCACTTCCACTCGGGGACATCTAAAGGATGCAACAAACCACTGGGAACATAGTGTTCGGCCTTTACTTGCTAACACACTAGGAACATAGCCATAAACTCTACCACTTCCCGTTTCACCCCAGGCCAACGAAACTGTTCCCCCAAGCCTTGGATCATTTTTGAAACTCTTGGATGTACTGCGAAGGCTGAGCTATGGAACTCACAGAGAACTCCCTCACGCATCGCCTCCGGACCAAACAACCTTCCATTGAAAAGCATCTGATGTCGCATGTCCTCTGACCATCTCCCTGGAGAGTTTCCCTGATCAACATGATCCCACATTACTTCCTCCTTAGAGTCCCCCCACTGAGACTTTTCCATCTGCTGCAACAAGGAGGACGACACCATCATCTGAAACAAACAGCCTCTAACACCTTCTACCATTGCATCCAAGTGCAAGGCATCCAACTCTCCCATCGCTTTCCAGGGATCAGTGGATTCCCGAACCACTTCTTTATGCAAATTCCTGCTCAGGGAACCAGCCAAAACTTTTCCCTTACCTTAATTTTAAGAGATCTCAAAGTCATAGACTTGGAGAAATTTGACCCATATCCACTACCACATGTTCAGGTCATGTTGGCAGAAGATATAAAGCAAGCTCTTGTGATCTGAGAAGACCACAATGTGCTCCCCAAAGAGGTAATGTCACCACAAATTCAGTGAAAACACTACTTCTATAAGCTCTAGGTCATGGGTGGCATAGTTACTCTCATGAGGGCACAACTTCCTAGACCCATAACAGATCACACCATTCTTCTACATCAGTACGCACCTCAAAACAAGGCCAGAAGCATCACAAAACACCTCATACAACAACCCTTCCTCTAGAAACCTGAGTACTAGAGCACTAACCAACTTCTCCTTCAGATAGTTGAAATCTTTATGGCATTGTTCTCTCTATAGTAAGACATGGTTTTTCCTAGTCAAAGCTGTCAATGGAGCAGCAACTCGAGAGAAGTCCGAAATGAACCTCCGATAATAACCTTCCAACTCTAGGAAACTACGAACTTCTTCCACACTCTTCGGTGCTGCCCAAGAAACAAATACCTCTACCTTCGACGAGTCCACAGAAAATCCATGTTGAGACACCACGTGCCCCAGGAAGTGTACTTCTTGTGTCAAGAACATACACTTTGAAAATTTCCCATAAATATGGTGGTGTTGAAGGACTTCCAAGACTGCCCTGAGATGCTCAATGTGCTCCTCCTATGATCTTGAGTAGATCAGGATGTCATCAATAAACACAACGAAGAACCAGTACAGAAACTCTCTGAAGACAAAGTTCATAAGTCCCATGAACACAGCTGGTGCATTTGTATCTCCAAACGGCATCGCTACAAACTCAAAGGGCCCATACCTGCACCAGAATTCCATCTTTGAGATTTCACTGTCCTTTACCCTCAACTTATGATATCTAGATTGTAGGTCAATCTTAGAAAACCGACCTACTCCCCTCATTTGGTCGAAGAGATCATCTATCCTTGGAAGGGGGTATCGGTTCTTGACTGTTACCAGATTCAACCTTCGGTAGTCTATGCATAACCTGAGACCACCATCTTCCTTCTTCACGAACAAAACTGGATCACCCCATGGCAACAAGCTAGGTCTAACAAAACCCTTTTCCATCAGATCGTCAATTTGAATCTGCAACTCCTGCAACTTCGAGGGTGCCACCCGATAAGGGGCCATCGAAATCAGACAGTCACTGGGCTATATGTCTATCCTGAACTCAACGTCACATCAAGGGGGGTAGAGTCACAACCTCCTCGGAAAAAACATCGAGGGACTCCACAACAACATCTCGGACATCAATCATCTTTGTATCAGTTGAAATCAATGATAACCCACCTAACAAGGAAAGGAGAGGCTTCACATGCAGGATTCCTACCCGATAGATCCTCTCGCCAATAAAAGATACACGCTGCCCATCCACCTCGGAGAACATGACTCTTCTTCGGAAGCAGTCAATAATGGAAGTAACAAAAAACAACCAGTCAATGCTTAGGATGACATCATATGGCTGCATCTATAGCATGAGAAGGTCCCCTCTAGATCGATGTGGTCCCAATGTCAGCACACATCCCCAGCAAACACAAGATATGCTAGTCTGGCCTCTAACTGGAGTAATCAGCACCAGTGGTACAAAATGTCTCTCTACGTCTAGTCCCAAAGCATGGGTTAGACCATGTGAAACAAAGGATTGTGAAGCTCTTAAATCGAACAATGAAGAAACGAGAGTGCTGAACAAACAAATCATACCTCGCACCACCTCTGGTCCTGCCGAAACTGCCAACTCTACTGCGTGAAATTGTCCACGCCCAGTTTCTCTACCTCTCTAATATAGACCACCTCCCTGACCATGCCATGGTCGAGGTCCCTGAGGAGAACCCTGAGGTTGGCCTCCTCCTGCAATTTCTACCATTGGAGGAGCAGGGTCCTGCTGCTACTGGATGGGCCTCTCTAGCAACCGGTGCTATTGAGAAGGGCGATGAACCTGCCTACCTCCACCGTACTAAGATCGGGTTAGACACCAACTCTGAATGTGCCTGAAACCTCCACAAGAGAAACACTTTGGTCCGGGGCTCGTGAAAAAGGGATCAGGACCTGAAGATATGAACTGGAACTGCTGGGGCCTGCTCCCCACTGGCCTGAATCTGGAAGGTCCCCTCGCAAGAGACCTACTGCTGACTACCTTCCCCTTTTAAGAACCTGGCTAGATCCCCTCATGTGGTGCACCTCCCTGCGAGTGCATCCTCTCCACAACCTTTTCCTTCTTCTGTACTGCCAAGTACATCAGAAGGGTGAAGGGGGTAACAACATACTAGAGCGAAGGACGAAGAGCCTCCTCCAAACGTCTCACCCGAGACTCCACATCTGGAAAGAGATCCAGAGAAAAGCGTAGGAGATCCTTGAACTTGATCCCCAACTCTCGTACTAATATACTTCCCTACTAAAGGGAGAGTAACTCCTGCCGCTTCTCCGCCTTGATCATGGTAGAATAGAATTCCTCTCAGATTTCCTTCTCAAAGTCAGCCCATGAAACCTCTGCCTTTGTCCTCTATCTGAGCTAGAGCGTCCACCACTTTCACACCGCACCTCTCAGCTGACTGACTGGTAGGGGAACCCAGTACTCCTTGAAGCACTGATCAAAGAAAAAGTGATCCCTATCTCCTCAATCCACCCCTCCGTCTCCATATCTGAAGTACTAACCTCATACTTCTTGAGGGTTTGCCACTGGAATGAACGGAGAGTCTTCTGCCACTGGCTATCTTTCTCCTCTCGGTCAATCCTCAACTGATCAATCGCCTGAATCAGCTGGGCCTCGGCCGTCTGAGTCACCAGGGGATGTCGTCCAGCTGCCATAGTTGTACAGTAAACAAGGATCTCATAAGCCCAAGATGTAAGGAAATTTTCTCAAGGTTTAATTTTATCATTTTATTTCAATTTCTTTCCGAGAACACCCAAATCAAGTAAAACACAATCATGATGATTCATGTATCTTCTCTAGGGTCTCTACCCTGCAATCAATGTAGTCATACTTGGTTGTTAGTTAGGCTCAGTGTCCTTACATCGGATCACAGGGGGCCTTAAAATCTTGTGTCCTAGCTAGTCTTCCATTGTCTATGTTACACACCAAGATCAACCAACACGGTTGCCCTACGATCCCATGCAATCCCCACTGTTCCTAGCTCCAAACTCCATCCTATATCTCAACCATAACCTTTGATACCATTCTGTCATGACCCCCTCCCACCAAAGATGCCCCTCTTGAGGTGGAAATGGCGAAAGGGAGATAATGACCCACGAGTCCCGCCTCCAGTAGGCCCTGGGGTGGCGTCTAGCACCAAGGATATGGATTTTTACAAATATGGGTGGCATTACCCTTTTTTTTATTTAACATCAGGAAATAGGATGAGTCAAACACCAAAAGAAAAAAAATAACAATTAAATGGAAATAAAACCCAAACCATCCCACATGCATGTTTAAACAATTCTGAATCAAAGTACAAGTTCAAGAAAGCTAAATAGTACAATTCCAAAAGAAACAAGAGTACATAAAACGGCATCAACTCCAACTTTCCCGACTAGTAGGGTCCCGCACAACCCTGGTAGTCCTCCGGGAAACCAGAAATTAAATGTAGGGTGAGCATACACATATACTCATTAGGGAAACCTAAAGATATCATGCACAAGTGGGGAGACATCCTAATATCCCTTGAGAACAACAGAAGAATACAAAACCTAGAAAGGAATTATATCCACCCAACCTCAACATCCATGCTCA
The DNA here is from genome assembly GCA_963277665.1 of Viscum album. Lineage (NCBI taxonomy): Eukaryota > Viridiplantae > Streptophyta > Magnoliopsida > Santalales > Viscaceae > Viscum > Viscum album. The sequence goes on from OY728140.1 coordinate 1,066,429,469, forward strand.
CCAAAAACACAAACAACAGATAGTAGTAGTATATAAGAACAAGAGTATTGGGTACCCCACACCATTTCTCACTATCTAGCATCTCTTCTTAACCGAGAACGTTCTGACGCTACCACTCTCTTTTTTCCCATACACACATGGGTATCACAATTGTATATCCCGCCCGCACAGACCTCGGCCTCACAACCGCATATCCCACCTACACACACCTGGGCCTCAAAACTGCATATCCCGTCCGCACACACCTGGGCCTTACAACCGCACATCCAGCCCACACACACCTGGTCCTCATCCCAATGATTCTTGTGAAATAGTAAACCTGCCTAAAGAGTCTTGGGCTAAAAACACCCCAATCGAAACCCACCCCATGAGTCTTAGGTGTATGGTCGCCTCAAGCCATCACAGCCTAGGGAAGAATGAGTAGGAAGGAGCTAGTAACTAAGGGGGAAACACCTTCTCCCATGAAATGGGAGTGTTCGACACTAAGTGCACAACATGGGTGGGGTGTGACCAAACACACAGACACAGATATATATTTGAATACCAAACACATAGCCCAACCTATGGCTTCTAAACAAAGAAACTGAGCACGTGCGTCGTTATTGCTATTTCGAATCATGCATACAACAAACAAACCCAACCGTATTTAGGTTTTAATGTTTCAACAGAATCAGTTTATTAGTTCCTCAACTACTGGGAAATTATCCCCAACCAACAACATTGATCGTTCATAAAACATATCCCTGCCATCCAAAAATAATGTTAGGAAAACACAAACAAGACCCTTCTTATTTACCAACCAACCCCATTGATTATTATTCCCATTCCATTACCATACCCCACCATTCATTAACTCTTCCACTTTTATTTATTATTCACAACCCATAGTTTGATCACATTTAAACCCATCCCTACAGCCACGATGCCAACCACTATAACCACAATCACACCGAAACTCGTATATCATCATCACTTTGATACCATTTATCGTAGAACCGCTTCCCATCCCCAACATAGAATTCACACCAACCCACAACCAAGCCAACTGTATCCCCGCTGCTCACCCAATCCACAACAACCCACAAAACACCCCCTTCAAATAAAAAAACCCAAATCAGAACCCACATGTTTATTATTTCAGTTTAGTTCAACCGAGGTGATCACACAAGGGTTCCAGATTTTCATTTAATCAGCCATCTTTACGTGATTAACCAATTTCCACATTCTACAACATTTCAATCCACAAAAAGTCTAGAAAGATAGGGCATCATTTAATTGCACAAGAAAAGGCCCCCAACGACCATGATTTTTAGTAGGCATAATCCTATTCAATTCACAACATAATATCAATGGATATAAATATTGTAATCGCATTCACAACCTTCACATCCCCGTTATATAGGCCAGTTATTATCTTTATTAAACTGGTTCAAATGTGTTTCAAATACATAAGAGGACAACCACCCCGCATGATGCCCAATTTAGAGATACAAAGGTAAGATCCCTACCTTAACAGGTTATGATCAAAACTCTCCCCCGGATCAAATTTAGAAGACGTCCATCGGCGTCCGTCGCTACTTGAAAAAACCTAGAAAAAACCTCCTTGGGTGGATGCTGGGAAGGAAAGGCTAAAGGGAAACAATAGTTTTAATCTCAGAAGTTCTGCCTCATCATTACGATCTCGTGTCTGCTGACGGATCATAAATCGGAGCTCGGACGAAGAGGTTATGGATGAAAAGAGCCTCAGAGTCTCTTGGAAGAGCTCTGCTCGAACGAGAGGGGAGGAGATGAGTTATTTGAAAAGGAGGATAGGCCCCCTACTTTTATAAGTGAGAAAAACTAATTTACACGGGGTGTACATTATATTACACAGCGTGTACTCGGCCATTTCACACGGTCGACACGCGGCTTCCAACACAGCCTTCAACGTGGCACACAGTCATTGACTGGTCAACACACGGTTTGAGGGTAACACATACATGGGGAGACACTATATGACTTTTATTATTGGCTACATGGCTTGTACTCACACTACACAGCGTTTAGTTACAAAAATTTTGAAAAGTGTTGGAAAAGTCCCTTCTACCCTCCAAAACACTTCATGACCTTCTTTTCGACAAAGGAATGGGCCAGAGAGGTCTGGGCCATTACAAAAAGTTTTTGGAAACCATATTCTGTCTGACCGTATTTGTGTCAATTATATTCATGAAAATTGTGTTCTGGATGAATAATAATGATAGATTTTGTAACACCCCACAATTTCATAGTATGTTATTTCTTCAAATTAATGCAACAACTTGCATCACACGCAACACTGAGTTCATGCGCATCACAACTTTCCAAACTAGTAGTTAAAAAGAAATTATGAATAGTATTAACTAAATTTTGAACATTATATAATACATATAATTTTAGAATCCATACTATGATTTTATTAGACATAATGTAAGAACAAATTCATGTTTTTTCTCAGATTAATGATTTATTTTTCAAAAAATTCAATTTTACCGCCTTTTAATGGTGAACCCTTTTTAAATCCAATATTTGAGAATTTTATATATTCAATTTTATAAAATAAACTTCTTCTTTAGTATCGGGACATATGAATTTAGTTTCAATAAATTTTTTTTATTCTTCTGATAACTTTAATATTTGGGTCAATAGTGAAAAATACTAAATTTTAATTTAAAACAACATTATTAATAGAAATGACTTATAGTGTTAAATTTGGAATTTGACTTTTTTTTATGAATAATTAGATTACATCATTATAATTTAATACAATTGAGGTCATTATAGTAAATTTCACATTGAAATTGGACATAAACAAGTGTCAATGTTTAGATAGATATTGTTACTTAAAAACACGCTATTTGTTTTGACAATGGGAATTAATTTTAATTTCATTAATAAAACTTATATTTTTTGAATTTGGTAAAATAGACATAATTTTTGAATTAGTAATATCATATATAGGTTAGGCTGAATTTTTGGTATTTTTATGAGAAACGTCAATTTTTTATGAATAGTGAAAAATCTTGACTTATTGGTTACAACTGACTTTTTATTGAAATAATTATTTATTTTATTTAAATTTATTTTATGTCAAAATAGATACATAATAACTATATATGTTCAAAATAATTCATTGGAGTCATTTTTTAATAATTTTAAATATATAAAATTTGTATTGAACTTTTTACCATCTTTTACCCACCTCCTAGGTGTATTTGAAAATTTGAATAAAACAAAATTTTACCGCTTCTATGAGTTTAATTTCAAAAATACATGAAACACAGTTAACCTCTATATGTAAAATGTTGTTCAATAAGCTGAAAATAAATTTTGGTGGATAGTAACATTGACTTTTATTTAACGATGTTAAAGGTAAATCGGGTATTTCAAGTTAATAGAATATTTTAATAATTTAAAATTACCATAACACATGTCCTAAACTTATTTGATGAGTAATGGCCGACAATTTTAATCCTTGAGTCAACTTTGGGACCCCATGGATCCACTTATGAATGATAATGATACTTTAGTTAATTAAATTAAAGTAATGGAAAAATTGACATACAAAATCGTTTAGTAATTAATTTTTATATGGTGTTATATAAGTAATGATTTTGACTATATATATTCATTGGAACTATAATAATATTTTATACATCCTTGTTTTTTTTATAATTTTTAGACATTGAATAAATTAAATTATTTATGACTCAATAATGATGCATTATTTACCTAAGTAATAAATTATTTAAATAAATTTGATTATAAATATTAAAATAATATATAAAACATGTCCAATTATTATTGTATGATTTTATTTCTACCACGAGTCATCTTATGTTTGACTCTAATGATTTTTGGACCTTAAGAAACTGAATATAATTATATAATAAAATAATATTTTCACACATTCCTAAAAATCCCCTCCTCCTCCTTATAAAAGGAGAACACTTCTAACCAATTACTCACACCTATCAAGCCTTTAGACTAGGCCAAAATCTGCCATATTAATCTCCCAAAATTTGTATCCTCCTTCTAGAATCCTTACCTTAGGCAGAAGGCATTTCAAGAATTCCTTTTGGTTCAAACCAAAAGAAGTTACCCAAATTAAAGGTAATCCTTTCTCTTAAATTTTTTTCTATTATTTTACTTCTCAAACCCCTATACTCTTTTTATTCATTTCATTTATAAAAAAACAATTATCCACAATATATTAGGATGTTGTTATTATAAGGATTCAAACTACACATACGTACACCTCGATCTAATGGGTGATAAACATAATGATTCTGTGGGTGGATAACTAACGCCTCACGAAACAATGATTGTTCAATTACCTCCTACCGCCTCTCATGGTGGAAATTATGATGGAACTTTATTTATATAAGATATATAGTATGTTAATGTTTTCTTCACGATTCTGTATTTATCTATTATATCATTCATTAATGGTTTCCATTATGGGTAAACACGATAATTTAATTTGAAGAAAGTGTGGACTACCACCCCCTCAAAGTGATATGAATCGTTAATACCATATGTGGGACATATAAAGGATAGAGTTAATGATATTATATATTTTATTGTACTGGAATTATAATATACCAATGTATCATTATTGTTTAATTCATTTAAAACAAGAAATTGTAATGAAAATAGCATTCATGCGTACGTAAAGCTTTCCGTCTCCATGAACGGTGCATTTCATTTCTTACCCCAAAATGATATATACTGTTATAAATAAAGGTATATACTAGATATATATAATATATATGATATCTAAATCATTAATATCATTCTGAATATAGTGAAATTTTGACCATTTGGACAACTTGTATCTATATGGTGTTCATTTATTTATCAAGTTCCAAATATCGACAAAACGAACCTTATTTACTGAATTTATTACACAGTGTTTATAACATGGTAATAAGTGATATAAAGGAATTATAAATTTTAAAAAGGTTATTAATTAAGTAGAAATTATCTTTAGTTTATTATTCAGTTTAATAAAGAACTAATGGGTCAAGTCGGACACGAGGTAAGGGTTGTCATCTCACTCATTATTCCCGTGAGAATCATTCTATATTTCCACTATTAAATTTTTTGTAGTGTATGTACAGACAATAATTGTATTCTTTGTGTAATACACATTATTTTATGTATTTACATATTTATTGTATGATACTTCTTTCATGGGTTGTATGTTTCATAAGTTACCAAATTGATAAGGGTTAATTCCCCAATCTCATTATTATCCGAGATTGTTTATGACTAAAACGCATGAAGGCTTCAATTTTTATTAATATTGGATAAGCCCCCTTTTAAGGAAAAAGGTAAAACCCTTACATGACATCAAGGACATACACACATAACCATTAAATGAATGTCAAATTCCAAATCAATGCTACTAAAATATACTCCTCCCCAGCATCATCATCATTATCTATCCTCCACCAGTGCATGACAGTTCAACAAGTTTTCCCGAGCAGAGGTGCATAGGTCCGGTACCGATGGCAGAGTTGTACCCTCTCAAACTACCAAATCTGAAATGTCCAATATGATGAAAGCGCCTTCTCTAATCCTCATCTGGATCAAACTGAGATTTTTTATGTGCAATCATTTACTGGGACATTGTTATCATCCATGTCCATTTTATATAAAAATGATTTCAAATTGAACAATTTAAGGATTTGTGAAAGGTACTCTTTATCAATATCAGAATTTTAAATATTATAAATATTTATATTTATAAATTTTTTTAATTAATTTCCATGCATTCAAAATTATTTTAAGGATTTGTTTATATGAACATGAATTTTTCTCAATGATAATTCTTTTAAAAAGTTTCAAAGTTGTATGTGACACTTTGATTCAAAAATCTCTTTTAAATAACTTCCATTATAAATGAGTGACTTTTAAATGATTTTACAAAAAGGTTATTTCTCTCAAAAAAAATTACTCGTCATCTTCAACTATGTCAGCATCATTTACTAGATATTAGATTTCATTGTGGATGATTTATTGTAATACAATCTTCCATATTGTATTGAATGTGTTATTATATTTTGACTGTGGATGTTATATTTTTATACCATTCATAGTATATGGTTAAAGTATTGAAATTTCATATGCTAGTTTTAATACTAATGTTTATATTATGTTTCAACCTTTTCATGTGGGGAATGTATTGGACATATTAAGTGATGGTTGGAGCCCACTATAGCTCCTCTATACATCGGTAGGTCCCATGAGACAACTAGACGTGGAATTGGCTGAGGCCTTTCCCAATTTGATATATGGTTTTGGCCGATGCCTTAATCATTTTTAGATGTCTTGGTTGAGGCCTTGGAAGTTTTTTTAAAAATGTTTGTAATTATACATTCCCTCATTATGAATATAATATTGATGGTTCATCTGGACATTCAACTATTAGAATACCCATGATAATGTTTTATTATGTCATTATTTACTCATCTCATATTTCTTCGATAAAAGTATTCATGAATATTATTGGTAATGGAATGTGGTTTCAATTATTCACCGTGATTAATATTTATGTTATCTTTCGCTGTATTTCTTACCCTTACTGAGTGTTTGAGCTCACACTATTCTATGTTTTATTTTTCCCAGGATTCCAAGAAGTGTATTCTAATTGATATGCAGGGTTAAGCTAAGGTAATAATGGTGTTCCTAAAGGATTATTTTTGATGTGTTGTATGTTATATAGTGTAATGTAACATTCATGTATGTAATCTATTTTCCAAGAATACTAAACCAATCGGTCCTTCGAGAATTGATTCCTTGTAATCATGACAATATATTAAAATAATGCACCAACTCTGGGTAACTAGGGTCGTGATGTTAAAGTTGGTATCAGAGGAAGTTTAGAAATAAACTTAAAAACTAGATTTAGATAAACCCTAATTAGAACACAATACTCGAAGATAGACTTTTAGGATTAGTATAGATGTACTTCCTAGAATTTTGGTAATGTATATATTTTTTGATTTTTCCAAGAAAATACCTCCATGTAAGGATACGAGCTGGTAGCGGCTACTCTGGTATAGATGTACCTAGCGGTAAAACCTGAAAACACCACATTGAGCTAGACTCGAACAGGAACTAGTGCCCAAAAATGGGCCTTACTTCACTCTTTGTTATGACACTCATGGGGGATATGCTTTGGATAATTATCATTTTCTTTACAAACAACTATGAAGGGTTTATGAATATATAACTCCTCAAAGAATTTTTTTTGTGATTATGGATTATATCCATAATAAATTAAATTTATGTTAGGTATTTTCCATGTTTTGAATTATTCATTGCAATTCATAATCTATACTAGTTTATGCCATTGTATAGAAATGTCACCCAGTAGAAGGAATGAGAACTCCAGCAATACGTATTATCCAAAGAGTAAGAAGGGTCATATCACTCATGGTATTAAAACAACATTTAGAAAAGAAATAGTCTCCCACATATTATCATCATATGAATATATAGTATCATGTTTCAATAAGATCATTAAAGAAGTCTCTGAATCCTATGGCTTTGAAGGGAAGAAAGAGAAGGAAAGGATGGTAGAAATAAAGATGGATAAAGGGAACATGGGAAAGAAAAATTTTCCAATATGTGATAAATGTGGAATGAATCACCTTGGTAAATTCATGAACGGAATGGGAGTTTTTTATAAGTGTGGAGAAAAAGGGCACCAAGTATGTGATTTCATGGGTAAGAAGAATTTTTCAAATGTAAAATGCTTCATCTTCAAGGCATTGAGACACTACGTGAATCAATGTCCCATTCATAAGACTATACCACAAATGTTGTTATTAGTTATTAATCAAGTTATGATACTAACTCATATAAATAAGAATTACTAGTGTTATTATGTTGTTATTATAGAATTATTTCATTTGAGTGTTGTATCAACAGTTTACTGGTTACATGAATTATAGAGATAAATAAGGATTGTACTACAGTACTATTTTATTGATGATTTGAGATTATATGGTTCTAAGAAATGTGATGTAATAGTATGCTACACTTTTTGGAAAATAAATGGTTGAAGGAAAGGTAATCCTTAAAATGGTCCTTATAATGAGGTAGTGATTGTTGAATAAGAGATGGTTGATTTTGGTAATTCAGGATGCTGTGGTGTTGTAATAAAATACAGAATGAAGGCTTTCACATGTTATTACCTGGAAAAAAGGATCCTTAATACGATTAAATTCCATATAAACATTGGACTGGGAGTTTTGATATAATTATTTTGTATAATTGTAAAGGATAGAATGGATTATGTTTGAAATTGTTTACTATTGTTAAGGTTATTTTTGGGTTTCCATAAAAAGGACAACCTAGAGGTTGGGTAGCAACCAGTCACATCCGGCAAGGCCGCAAGACTTGAACGTGCAACTAAAGGGAGGCAAGGGTGCATCACCTGTCCTTGATCCACTTGATGTCCTGGATTGAATAATGTATATTTTTTAAGGTTCTGATTTGTGAATTATAAATTCATTATTTTTGGATCCCTATACTATTAGGATAAATTGAATATACATAAATATATATATTGAAGTCTTTTAGATTGAATGATTAGTTTGTGGTAGGAATTAGTTGAATGATGAAACTCTAATTGTCAAGTATATATATACATAGATAAATACATACATATATATATATATCCCTCTTATTTTATGGATAAATTAATTATTAAACTTTATAGAAGGGATCTTAAAACCATAAATATGTTATCATAATATCTTAAGTTTTGTTGAACCAATGGTATTTCAAATCATCATAGATTGGTGGCTTTGAGGGATACAATTATAAAATTTTTTATGATTAATGACCTCAATCACTCCTTATAAATATTTAAATTTTTCCTCCAATTATGTGTCTCAAATTGCCACCAATGTTCTCCTAATCAAGATCAAAATTTGGTGGTGACTTTTTCATTCAACTTTTCCTCTTATTAAGACTAAATTTTATTAACCCAATTTTCAATGTGGGTTTTCAAACAAAGGTATTTTCAATTTTAAACCTATTATTTTCAAAGAACAATTTCAAATTGTGAGGACTCAATTTATTGAGGGAGGGAATAATGTAACTCCCCAATATTTCATATTATGTTATTTCTTCAAAGTAAAGTAATAACGTTCACTACACGCAACACTGAGATCAAGTGCATCACGACTTACCAAACTAGTCGTTCAAAATATATTCTGAATAGTATTAACTGAATTTTCAACATTATATAATACTTATAATTTTAGAATACATATTATTAGTTTCTTAGACATAATGTAATAACAAATTCACTTTTTTCAAATAAAAGATTTATTTTTTAAAAAATGCAATTTTACCACCTTTTAATGGTGAACCCTTTTTAAATCCAATATTTGAAAGTTTCACATATTAAATTTTACAAAATAAACTTCTTCTTTAGAATAGGGACATAATAATTTTGTTTCAATAAATTTTTGGTATTCTTTTGATAACTTTTATATTTGGGTGAATAATGAAAAATACTAAATTATAATTAAAACCATCTTTTTTAATAAAAATAATTAATAATGTTAAATAATGAATTTTATTGGGTTTAAAGTATAATTAGATTATATTTTTATCATTTAATAAATTTTTCATCATTATAATTAACTTAACTTTGAAATTTTAGATAAACAAGTGTCAATCCTATGATAGATATTGTTGCTTAAAAACATGATATTTGTTTTTGACAGCAGAAATTAATTTTAAATTAATTAATGCAACTTATATGTTTTGAATTTGGTAAAATAGGCATCATTTTTGAATTCTAAATATCAAATATATATTAGGCTTAATTTTTTGTATTTTTCTGAGAAACATCAATTTTTGATGAACAGTGAAAAAACCCAGAGTTATTGGTTAAAACCGACCTTTTATTTTAATAATTTTTTATTTTATTCTAATTGATTTTAAGTAAAAATATATATATATATAATACCTATATATGATCAAAATAAACCATTGTATTCATTTTATAATATTTTTAGATATATAAAAATTTTATTGAACTTTTTACCGTCTTTTACCCACCTCCTAGGACTGTTTGTAAATTTGCATAAAACATTATTTTACAGATTCTGTGAGTTGAATTTCAAAAATCCTAGAGAAATGGTTAACCTCATAAATTATAATGTGGTTCAATAATATTAAAGTAATTTTTGGTGAATAGTATCTTTTGACTTTTATTTACTGCGGTTAATGGTAAAGAGGGTAATTTAAGGTAAAAAGAATATTTTAATAATTCAAAATTACCATAACACGTGTCCTAAACTTATTTTATGAGTAATGGATGAACATGGTCATCATTGGGTCGATATTCGAACCCCATTCAGCCACTTATGAAGGATAATGACACTTTGGATTAATTAATTTAAAGTAAAGGAAAAATTGACATAAAAAAAAATCGTTTAGTAATTTATTTTTATATGGAGTTATATAAGTAATATTTTTGACTATAAATATTAATTGGAAATATAAAAAGATTTAATACATCATGGTACATTTTTATAATTTTTAGACATTGAATAAATTAAATTATTTATGACATAATAATGATGCACTATTTACCACATTAATAAATGATTTAAATAAATTAGATTTTAAATAATAAAATAATATCTAAGACATGTCATATTTTTTGGATAATTTTATTTCGACCATTAGTCATCGTATCTTAGACCCTAATGGTTTTTGGATCTTTAGAAACTGAATATCATTATATAATAAAATAATATTTTCACATTTTCCTAAAGATCCCCTCCCCCCCTATAAGAGGAGATCACTTCTAACCAATTACTCACACCTATCAAGCCTTTAGGCCCGTCCAAACTCTGCCAAACTAATATCACTATATACTTATCCTCCTCCTTGAAGCCATAACATAGGAATAAGGCACTTTAAAAAGTATTTTTTTTAACAAAAGGAAGTTTCCCAAATTAAAGGTAACAGTTTCTCTTAACTTCTTTTCTTTTAATTTACTTCTCCAACCCCTAAACTATTTTTGTTACTTTCTTTCATAACAAAAACATTATTCTCAATATACTATTATTTTGTTATTAGAATGATTCTAACTACACTTACACACACCTCCATCTAATGGGTAAAGAACATAATGTTTCTGTGGATGACAAACTAACGCCTCACGAAACAATGATTATTCAATTACCTCCTACCACCTCTCATGGTGGCCATTATGATAGAACTAAATTTATATATGATATATTGTATGTTTATGTATTATTCATGCTTTTGTATTTTTCTTTTATAGCATACCTTAATAGTTTCCATTATGGGTAAACACAATAATTTCATTTTAGGAAGTGCTGACTACCGCCCCCTCAAAGTGATACAACTCGTTAATACCATATGTGGGACGTATAGAGGATGGAGTTAATGATATTATATATTATATTATACTTGAATTATAATATTACTATGTATCATTATACTTTAACTTCATTAAAATAAGAAATAGAAATGAAAGTAGTGTTCATGCGTACGTACGTCTTACCGTCTCCATGAATGGTGCATTTCATCTATTACCCTAAAATGATATATACTGTTATAAATACATGTATATACTGATATATGTGATATATAATATATCTAAATCATGAATATAATTCTGAATATAATGAAATTTTTACCATGTGAACAATTTGTAAATATAAGGTGTTCATTTTTACTCAGGTTCAAAATATCGACAAAAAGATCCTTATTAATTTAAACGATTACATAATGCATGTAACATGGTAATAAGTGATATAAAATTAATAATAAACATGAAAAAGGTTCTTATTCATGTAGAAATAATCTTTAGTTTATTATTAATGATATTAAAGAACGAACGGGTCAAGTCAGACACGAGGTAAGGGGTTTTCATCTCACTCTTTATTCTCATGAGATTCATGCTATATTGCCACTATTACCTTTTATGTGGTGTGTGTACTGCCCATAATTGTATTCATTGTTTAAAACACTATAATTTATGTGTTTAAATATTTATTGTATGATAATTCTTTCATGGGGTGTATGTTTCGTAATTTACCAATTTTGATAAGGTTAATTCCTCAACCTCATTATTATCTGAGATTGTTTATGTGTAAGTATTTACTATGACATTTTTCTCATCCATGTCCATTTTTTATAAAAATGATTTCAAAATGAATATTTTAGGGATTTTTTAAAGGCACTCTTTATCAATATCAGAATTATAAATTTTTTAATGATTTATCTTTCTAAATATTTTTTATTAATGTCCATTCTCTCAAAATGATTTTAAGGATTTATTTATATGGACATGAAATTTTTCGAATGATAATTCTTTTCAATAGTTTCAAAGTGGTATGGGAAACTTTTATTCAGAAATCTCTTTTATATTACATCATTTATAAATGTTTGACTTATAAATGATTTTATAAATAGGTTATTTCTCTCAAAACGTTTTACTCATCATCTTCAACTGTGTCAGCAACATTTAATGGATATTATTTTTGTTTTAGTTTGATTTATTATAATACAATCCTCCATATTGTATTGAATGAGTCATGATATGTTTGACTGTGGATGTTCTATTTTTATGTCATTCATTGTTTATGGTTAAAGTATTGACATTTCGTATGCTAGTTCTAATATTAATGTTTATGTTATGTTTCAAACTTTTAATATTAGGAATGTATTGGACATAGTATGTGACGGGTGGAGCCCGCTATAGCTCTTCGATGCATTGTTAGGTCTCTGGAGACAACTAGACGTGGATTTGGAAGAGGCCTTTCCCAATTTGATATATGGTTTTGGGTGAGTCCTTAATCATTTTTAGACGTCTTATTGAGGCCTTAAAAAAAATTCAAAATGTCTGTAATTATACATTCCCTCATTATAAAAACAATATTGATGGTTCATGTGGTCATTAGACTAGCAGAATACCCATGTTTATGTTTTATTATGGAATTATTTACTCAGCTGTTATTTCTTCCATAAAAGTATTCATGTTTACTATTGGTAAATGCATTTGGTTTCAATTATTCAGAATCCTTAATATTTATATTGTCTTCCACTGTATTGCTTACCCTTACTGAGCATTTGAGATCACCCCTTTCTATGTATTATTTTTCCCAGGATTCCAAGAAGTGTATTGTGATTGATATTAAAGGTTAAGCTAAGGGAATAATAGTGTTTATAAAGGATTATTTTTGTTGTGTTTTATGTTATAAAGTGTAATGTAACATTCATGTATGTAATCTATATTCCAAGACTGGTAAACGGATCGGTCCGTTAGGACATGATTATTTGTAATCATGCCAATGTATTAAAATAATGCACCAACTCAGGGAAACTGGGATCGGGGAGTTACAAATGTTGCTGGAGGAGATGGATGTTACAATAAATTCCATTGCAATTAAAATGATGTTTAATATGATCTTCAACGTATTCTATGTCATGAAAGAAGTATTGATACATTATTAAATATTGAATAAGAAGAATTCTGGTTAAGCAAATGATTTCATGTCACAAGAACATCGTAATGATTATAACAGATTCAAAATTTATTGAAGGGTGAAATGTTTTGTAATAAAATGTGAGAAATGGAAGGAGAAATTTTTCAGTCAAACAAAAATAAAATAGAAATAATTCATTATGAAATGATATTGAAGGGAATAATAAATCAAAAAGATAATGAAGTAGAGTATTGAAAGACGTTTAGTATCGTTTTTAAAAATAATAGAATCCAGTTATTCTAATTCATCATATTCATTATGTCATAAAATTCATCATACGTATAAATGATTGAAACCAATAATTAGAAAAAGATGTTTTATGTCAAATAGGACAAGACCAATTATATTTAAGAAGAATCTAGGTGAATAAAATAATAAAAATCAGTTTGAATGAATGAAGAGTGAAAATATACCATTGATATAGTAGGATGAGTTATCAGTGGAGGAGTTTAAAATCTGAAGAATATTAAGTTGTTTTGGTGGCGGGAAATGTAATTTGAAACCAACAATTTTAAAATTGTCTTCATCATTTTGAGGAAGATAATTATTACCATAAATAATTAGAATTAAGTTTGTGTTTCTGATAAAAGTATGAGGATGATTTAATGTTTTTAGAAATTTATAGAAGGAGAAAATAGATATGAGAAGAGTTTAGGAAGTCATAAATTCATCTGAAATTCATTTAAAAATTCATGTTTTAAAATATGGAGGAGTCTAAAACAATTTTAGGCTCTCACCCAAATCATTTTTTAGGCAATAATAATATGTCAAAAAACTTTTTAAATTTTTACATATGAATTATTCCAATGGGAAGTGAGAGAATTTATAAATTTATAGGGGAATGAAGTTTTTGTATTGAGATTTCATGAAGATGACATGTGGGATAGAAGACTAAGAAAAATCAAAAGTATTGAAACATATTCATCTAATCATTGTACTCAGCAAATCATCATATTTAGTTATTATCATATTCAACTTTTTATTTTATGTATCTTGTCATCATATTAGATTGTACAATTAAAAAAAGATTATCATATTGGTTTTTTCAAAATCAGTATTAAAGTGCTCAAATATTTCTCAACCATATTCAGATAGAGATGTATTTTTTAATGAGAAATTTGACATAGATAATTAAAGTGGGAATATAAAAATGGGTTTTATTATTACATAATGGAATCTATTAGAATATTTTGATTAATATAGTTTATATTTGTTTTAAATGAATACATTTGATAAAGATGATAAATAATAACAATAAAAGGATATTGTTAAAAAACATTGTATTATTGTATTTTTTCAAGAAGGAGAAGACACACTATTTGATTGTTTTCATAGTGGTACATGAGTGAAATATTGTTTCCAACACATTATGTTCCATGAAAAAGGATGTTTTTCTTGTGAAATGTGTGTTATTATATCATTTCCAAACCATAACATTATTGTAGAAATTCATATTAAGTAATAAACATAAAAAAATGTTTTCTATGGATATGTGTTTGATTTTTTCTCTGTTGGGAGTGTTATTTTTAAAAGGAGGTGAAGGATACATAATAAGAAAGGAAATACTATCGAAAAAGTTATTCACTAATTCACCCATCTCCATCTCAGTGTCAAAATTATACTTAAAGTTCTCTTATAATAATGATGTCAGATATTAAAAAATAGATACTTGGTATTAAAATAGCACCTTAAACTCGTTGGTTTTACAAAAATCAAACTTCCTCTTCCAACGTCATCCATACTCTTCCTTATAAAAAATGTGGTAACTCTAACAATTGATCTAAAATTAATTGAACATTATTCCTAAAGTTTTACTATCATAAATTAATAACATTATCTCTTATATATTCAATATTTATCTCATTATTATTTTATTATCCATTAAATATATTATATTTATAGTTATTTGTTAGGTTTTTTATTTCTATAATTTTAGGATATTGGATGTTACAATCATCCATGAATGGGTTTTTAAGGAACTATGTTAGGTGGTCCCTAATCAATATTATTTTTTAGGTAGATTCAATTATCACTTTTGATATACATGAAGAACCAAATACTAATTTGGGATTATTAATTTACATAAAATTATTCTCTTTTTCCCCATTTTGTGAGTATGGTGGTATATGCAAGGAGTGATCCTTTAAGAGTTATGAAATGACCCAATGGTGATATATGACCCCATATCTTATTCAAAATGTTATATAAGGGTTAATTGGATCAAGTGAAAGGATTTTATACTAAAATTATTGACCGTAGAATCCATTTTAACTATCTAATAACATTATATAATGAATAAAACAATATGGGAAAGTGATAATTGAGATGAATTTGATTATCATGGGTATTTATTTAGCTATTTATTTATCATTTACATAGATATATTTTTAAATGATGTTTCATTTAGTCCCAATTATTTTATTTCATTTAAAAATCATTCACTATAAATGTTCATATGATAAAAAATCCCTTACTTGATGTGTGTTATTATAGTATTTCAAAAATAAATGTATATTTTTTTAAAGATGTCTCATTCAAAATTGGAATTAATTAATAGGTATTCTTCATTCTCGAGGTGGATTATGTTAAAATGATACATCAATCTACTCAGGTATAATAGGATTTTGATGTATCATTCATTATGGGGATTATGTGATTAGGATGTATTATTTATATATTGGATGATGTGAGGGTTATTGATCATTCAAGAAGGGTATTGTGTGCCACTAATATATCATTCACAAAATGGGATATTTTTAGGAGAGGAAATATTCACCTCAATGCTATATATTAGTGATGTATCATTTACCTACAGCATTATATTAGTGTTTCATCACAAACCTAAGGGATTTTTATGATTGATTCTTCATTAATCAATATTCATTTGTATATGTAATTAATCATTCTAACCATGGTTATTTATTATTTAATCAAGTCTCATAAATGTGTTATAGGTTTCCTAATAACTCATGCTCTGAAATTAATGAGAAAAGGGATAGAAGATCATTCTCTACTGAGTTGTGTCCATATAATGGGAGTATCATTCCTTCCGTATAATAACTAATTCCTATATTCTCTATTATGGTCTTAGTTTTTGATTTCAATGATCCAATAATAATAATTTTTATTTTTATAACTATAATTTCAAATAATTCATGGATTTATATTTTATTAATATTTTTAGAGACACCGTTTGTTATGGCCTAATGAGATTTACTAATATCTCACACTATTATCCATATGCACATAAAAATTTATTGATCAAGGATATAGTTAATGGAAAGGTTGCTGATATTAATTGACTAATATGATTTTCCTCACCAATGATTAGATATGAAACACAGTAGGGACTCATGTACTATTTTTTCATCTTTATTATTCTATTTATTTTTAATGCTTAGATCATCATTGGTCCATGAACGGTTGTTTGTTTTGATGTAAACATGTGTAAAATCGTAGTACAATTAATTTTCTATTGAATATATATATATATATATATATGTCTCTCAAAAAATAATAATTTATGTGTTATAATGATCATTGTGATCATGGGTTCTTATTTCTATTGATGTTGTCTATGGTTATCTACACATGAGGCTATTGTCTCTCAATTTAACAGTGACCCTAATTTATTATCAACAAACATTAGTGTATATAGAGACACTCTTTATCTCAAATAAAATTCATGATTATTCATTATATGATCATATATGGCCATAAATAATACACATAAAAAAATAAAATAACAATATTCATACAAAAATAATGGTGTCAAAATTATCCTCATCATAAGAAATTTTTTCCTATGATATTCATCTGGATTCAGCATTTACTAATGTATATAGTCAATAAATATATAATTTATTCTTACATTTAATAGATCTACTATTTCACATGGTCTAAATGAAATATTAAATGAATCGAAGGAATATTTATTTCCCCCATCACCTACTATTAAAAATCACGTAAATTTATTATATCATTATTTAAAGAAACATAATTTCTAAATATAACTATATCCCAATTATGAACTTGAGAAATATTATGTCGGTATTTTATCAATAGGGAAATAAAAATAACTAATAAATAACTTAACATCATAATTATTGTAATTTTATATAATAATCTACATCAATAAATAAAAAAATAATATCAAAACTATTCACTTACTAGGTCCAAATAATTAATTTCATTCTCATTCATCTATATGAGAGATAGAAATTTGTTCTCCTATTATTGGAATATTCTCCCACCAATCTCTCTATAGGGTTAATTCAATAGTTTTTATGAGGGAGGCATACAAACCATATTTGACATCATCTCCCTTACTCCCCTATCTTTCCTTCTTCTTTACGCATTATCCCTTCCATTAGTTCTTTGCCTATTCCTTCTTTGTTCATGTTTACTCTCACCTTCACTACTATCTATTCCGTTTGGATTCCATTGACACCAGTTGATCACTCCATTGCTCTTCCCCATGTCTTCCTTCCTGGTTGGCCACTTCTCAAACACCACTCTTTCATGGTGCAACGGTTCTTCTTGGGATGGTTTGGGATGTGTGGTTTGAGTCTCATGGGTTCCCCAATACCATGTCATACTTACAAACTCATCTTTCACTATGAAAATTATCTTGTTGAAGTAAGTTTTATCATGGTTGTTTCATGTTATATTTTTAGATGCTAGTGGATTCGATGGTGCGAGTAGGAGGTTCTAGTGTAGATTATTTTCTATCAAGGCCATGTCCCAATCATCACTACTCTATCATCATCTTCTAATCTCAATTGGTATGACTTATATAATGATTTCATGGATGGTCTGGGAATTGTAATCATTTATTCATTATCTTCTAGGAGGGTATTCCAAACTCAATCTAAAATATTTTGATCTTTATTGATCTTCTATGTGGATGATTTTATTGTGGAGGTATAATAGATGTATCTTCAGTGACCTCAAATATAACATTGGATCTAGTTTGATTTTTTATATTTCTATCATAAATCACTAGTGCAGAAAGAATTTTTAACGTCACCATTTTTTAAGTCGGTTATATATAACTGACGTGATAATCTGTGAAATGTGGTTTTTTACGTTGGTTATTTTATAACCGACGTAAAAAATGTGGAGAGTAAATTTTTAACATCGGTTATTTTAATAACCGACGTTAAAAATCGTGCGCGTTTGTTTTTTACGTCTGTTATAACATAACCTACGTAAAAAACCAAAGTTTGGTGTTTTTCACGTCGGTTATCAAATATCCAATGATAAAAATGAGGTATCTACGAATTTATTGTGTCGGTTATAAAATAACTGACATAAATCAAGCAGCTTTTGAGGCATTTTTGACTTCCGTTATTATATAACCGACGTAAAAAACCAACACGTGGGTTTTTTAACATCGGTTATAAAATAACCGACATAAAAAAATCCATATCTGCTACATTTTTAAGGTCGGTTATTATAATAACAGATGTTATAAATGTAATAAAAATATTTTATAACTTCGTCAATTAGATACCCGATGTTATAAAATATTCAAAAAATTAACATGCCCTGTGGATTTTCATTTACGATTTTTCGATCGACAGTCCAGTGACTCGTCTCTCTCATGCAGTAAAGCCTAATCAACTCATTGATCTCGTTGTGTTAAACTCATTTTCCATCACCTTTTTCATCTTTTATCTCCTCGGATCTATCATATCAACTCGCAACACTCAGGTAAGCCACCCACGACTTTATTTCGTTCGTTTGTTTTCCTGAATAGTCTATATTTACGTTTTTTGATTTTGTTGTTTAAACTTGGTATAATTCTTCGATTTTGAACCCTCTTACCTCGTTTTACAATCATAATCTTATTTATTATTCCCAGATCTATTAGATTGACTAGAAATATTCATGTAAGCCTCACCTACAAGTATTTTGTTTGTTTTTGTTTCGCGAATTCCCGACATTGATGGTAATTTTTGTTTTCATTGACAACTAATGATCTTATTCACCTATATTACTGCAATTTATATGTAAACCATTGTGATACACCCATTATGTGTACCATTGTGATTTATTTTATAAGTATATATATGGTTTTTCATGTGGAATGTTTGTTTTAGATCCTTGGTTGTTTCTATTTTGGGTATCACTTTTTGTTGTTCCATAATCTATTTACATATCTAATTGTCGTGGACTATTATAAGTCTTCATATGCTATTAAAATCTGATTCATTCCACAATAGAGCATTTTAGACAAGTAGGAGATCCAATTCATGGTTTTAATTTTGAATAATGTCATGATACCAAAACTAGTATCTTGAGGTTAAAATCTCTAGATATTCCAAAACAATTATCTTGAGGTTAAAATCACATGGTTTTGGGGGGCTATCAAGAGGGTTGGTGGCTGTCCAGGGGGTTGGGGGATGTCCAAGTTGTCTGTGGAGGTGGGGGGGAGGCAGTCCAGGGGTGTGTGTCGGGGGGGGGGGGGGGGGGGGGGGGTTCCAAGGGGGCGGGGGTGTCGAAGGGGGTGGGTGGGCTGTCCAAGGGGTTGGGGGCCTGTTCAGAGGGTTTGGTCAGCTGTCCGGGGGGTGGGGGTTGTCCAGAGGGTTAGTGGGTGTCCGGGGGGTGTCCAAGGGTGTAGGGGGTGGAGGTGGTGTTCATTAGGGGTGGGGTGTGCTGTCTAGAGGGGTGGGGGTATGTCCAGGGTGTGGGGGTTGTCCAGAGGGTTGAAGGGTGTCCAGGGGGGTGTCCAAGGGGGTTGGGGTGGTGTCCAGGAGGGGGGGTGTTGTCAAGATGGGTGGGGTCTGCCCAGGTGGTGGGGGTGTCCAAGGAGATTTGGGGTGGGGTGTTGTCCAGGAGGGGTGGGGGTGCTGTCTAGAGGGGTGGGGCTGTCCAGGGGGGGGGCTGTCCAGAGGGTTGGGGGTGTCTAGGGGTGTGTCCAAGGGGGTTGGTGGGTGGGGGCTGTCCAAGGGGGTGGGGGAATGTTCAGAGGGTTTGGGGTTTGTTTGGAGGGTGGGGGTTGTCCAGAGGGTTGGGGGTGTCCAGGGGGGTGTCCAAGGGGGTGGGTAAGTGGGTTGGGGGATGTCCAATGGGGTGGGGGTCTGTACAGAGGGTTCGGGGGGGGGGGGTTTAGGGGGTGGAGGGTTTTCCAGAGTGTTGGGGGTGTCTAAGGGGGTCAGGGTGGAGGTTGTTTCCAAGTGGGGTGTGAGGTGCTGTCTAGAGGGTTGGGGGTGTCCAGGGGGTGTCCAAAGGGGTTAGTGGGTGGGGGTCAGTCCAAGGGGTAGGGGGCCTTTACAGTGGGTTTGGGGGGTTGTTCGGGGGGTGTCTAGAGGGTTGGGGGTGTCCAGGGGGGTGTCTAAGGGGGTAGGGGGTGGGGGTAGTGTCCAAGAGGGGTGGGGTGATGTCTAGAGGGGTGTGGGGTTTTCTAGGGGGTAGGGGCTGTCCAAAGGGTTGGGGCTGTCCAGGGGGTGTCCAAGGGGGTAGGGGGTGGGGGTGGTGTCCAGGAGGTGTGGGGGTGCTGTCTAGAGGTATGGGGTGCTATCTAGGGGGGTGTCTAAGGGGTTAGGGGTGGTGGTGGTGTCCAGGAGGGGTGGGGGTGTTGTCTAGAGGGGTGGGGGCTGTCTAGGGGTTGGGGGTGTCCAAGAGTGGGTGTCCAAGGGGCTGGGTGATATGTTTCAGTTGGGATTGACTACTGCATCATGGATTCTGAGATTATGACATGATGATTATGCCTTGATGAATGGCTTTACAATGTGATTTTCTCCATCTGAATTTTTATTCCAAATTTGATTTTATTTTCATGTTTACTCTATATTCTCCAATTTTCTATCAACCATTGTAGGGCCCATGGTTTTCATTGATTCAATGGAATTTAAAACGGTTATATCTAACTATATTTTGTTTTTAAAATAATATTCAAGCATATTTTTTTAAATACGCATAGATTTGTTTTATATTTCAAAATTATTTTACATTCAAATTAGGATTTTTTTCAAATAAACATATATTTTTCTTATCTTAAAAATATATATACTTTTGATATTTTTTATAGGTAATAATGAATCAATGTTGTATTATGACACATCTAATGAGAAATGAATATGTGGAAGGTGTTGATGCTTTTATGGAATTTTCTAAACAGAATGATCCAAGTAGTGGCATTTTTTCTATCCATGCCTGAAATGTTTAAATATAATGAAGCTGAAAAGAAGAGAGATAAAATATCATCTAATTTGTAATAGTTTTAATCCGAGTTACAAACCTTGGATTTGGTATGGTGAAACTGGACAGAATGTCATTGATGATGATGATTTGCAAGATGGTAACTCCGATGGAATTGAAGAAATGATTCGTGATATTGTAGCAGAACAAATTGAGATAGAACCAACAGTTGCACGTCTATATGGGGATGCTGAAAAACCATTATATCCTAGTTGTACAGATTTTATAGTTTTTTCGGCGGTGTTATAATTGATTAACCTGAATTCAAATCATGGATGGAGTGACATAATATTTAAAGAGCTGCTACAATTGATGAAAGACATTCTTCCAAAAGATAACGATCTTCCAGATACACATTATAAGGCCAAGAAAATATTATGCCCGATGGGATTGGGATTAAAAAAAATACATGCCTGCTCGAATGACTGCATTATATATAGGAAGGAATATGAATTTCTATTAGAGTTTCCTAAATGTGGGATATCATGATATAAGGTGAAAGAAAAATCACAGGCTGATGTAGTGATTTCAAAGATCCCTTCAATGTTATTTTGGTATCTTCCTATAATTCATCGTTTCAAACATTTATTTTATAATTCACATGATGCAAAAAGGTTAAGATGGCATGCTAATGAGAGGGTATCTGAGGGAAAAATACGTCATTGAGCTGGTTGTCCACAATGGAAGAATATTGAAGCGTAGTATTCTACAATTGGAAATGAAATTAGAAATCCCAGACTTGGGTTGTGCACAGATGGAATGAATCCATACCAAACTCTCAGTAGCACACATTGTCCATGGACTGTTTTATTGGTAATTTACAACCTCTATCATGAAGTTTGTATGAAGCGCAAATATTTCATGTTGATTATAATGATCTCTGGTCCAAAGAAACCCGAAAATGATATTGATGTTTACATGTCACCATTGATTGATGATTTGAAACTGTTATAGGCTGATGGTTTTAGGGTGTATGATTCTTATAAATGGAATATTTCAACTGCATGCAGTGCTTCTGTTCACCATAAATTACTTCTCAGCGTGTGTAAATTTGTCTATATATAGTGTTAATGGGAATAAAGCATATCCAATTTGTGAACAACAGACGTCATATTGTCAATTACATCATGATAGGAAAATAGTGTACATGGGTCATCAAAAGTTTTTGCCTATGGATCACCCTTATATAAGACTAAAAAAAGGCATTCAATGGATCACAAGAATTTGATACTTCTCTAAAACCTTTATCCCCTAATCTGTATTTTGAGAGGGTGAAAAACATTTATGTGACATTGAGAAAGACACAGAAATCTGGTAATGATAGATATATTTGGAAGAAAAGGTCAATATTTTTTGAGCTACCATATTGGAAGTATCATGAAGTTAAACATAATATTGATGTCATGCAGGTGGAGAATAATTTATGTGATTTTTTGATTGGAACATTGTTAGATATTAAAGAAAATACAAAACATGGGTTGAATGCATGATTAGACTTAATATCAATGGTAATACATTTGGATTTAGCTCCCACTCCTAAAGGAAGACAAACATTTCTTCCCCGGCATGTCATACATTATCTAAGAGGGAGAAAATTAGATTTTTTCAGTGTCATCATGATATAAAAGTGACTCAAGGTTATTCTTAAAATGTAAAAAATTTTGTCTCATTGAAGGACTTGAAGATGATAGGTATGAAATCACATGAATGTCGCATCATGATACAACAAATTCTATTAGTTTCATTGCATGGAATATTTCCCATACGTGTCAGAAAGACTATAATGAAGTTGTGTTATTTTTTCAATTCAATTTGTAACAAGGTGATTTATGTGAATTCATTGATCATTTTCGAAAATGATGCAATTTTTATACTTTGTCAATTGGAAATGTATTTTCCTCCAACTTTTTTTGACATAATGGTGCATTTAATGATTCATCTATTTTGAGAAATAAAGCTCTGTGGACCTGTATATCTTCATTGGATGTATCCTTTTGAAAGGTATATGAAAATATTAAAGGGATTTGTTAAAAATACATCCCGCCATGAACGAGTTAATAATGAGGGAAATTGGATTCGTTGCTTGAAAGTAAAATCATTGTCAGCTGAACAGATGAAGAAGTTATAATTATACACCTTGAATAACATAGCTGATGTTTAGCTGTATATTATATTGCATATTAATGAGTTGAAACAATGTCATCCAAAGAATAATGAAATGTGGATTTTGAATGATCACAACAATACTTTTTTTCATGGTTTAAAAAGACCTGCTTGGTAGATCAGATGTATCAGAGACATTAAAATGGATAGAGGGTGGTCCATGTTTAAATGTGATAACATGGTTCGGTTATGAAATTAATGGCTATAAATTTTATAAGAAAGCTTAGGACAACATAAGTGTCGTTCAGAATAGTGGTGTATTGGTGTTTGTAGAAGCAAATCATTTTTCGAGTGCTAAGGACAAAACCCCAATTTCTTCATCAAGTGCATATTATGGTGTGATTTAAGACATATAGGAGGATGATTACTTTAAAATTAAAGTTCCTGTTTTTAACTGTAAATGGTTTATCAGTAACAACAGTTTCAGGCATGATGAATTTTGAATGACACTTGTTAATCTGAATAGATTGGAATACACAACTGATTCTTTTATAATGCCAACACATGGAAAACAAATTTTCTATGTAGTAGATAAATCGGATAAGCATTGGGTTGTTGTTTTACAAGGGAAAAAACAATATGTTGGTGAGGATGAACTTGATAAAGATGCTGATTTATGTGAGATCCCTACTTCCATGGAAAGATTAATAGAACATAATGATGAGAATGTTGAAGACATCATTTGTGCCATAAGGAATGATCACAATAAAGGAATTTGGAAAAACAATCCATTTGTACATTCCTAAAATTACAGGTAACATATGTTTATTTCTTGTTTACATTTATTTTTTTCATAAAATAATTTATATAGTATGTTTTTTCATTATTAAAACATGTATTAAAACAAAATAAGTATAAGTTTTTGTTTGTTTTAAGTATGTTTAGTTTACTTTATCATGTTTACCATTACATGAATTATATATCTATTATTTTTATTTAATGACAATTACTTTACCAGGTTTACCAGGTTTACCATGTTTACCATGTTTACCATGTTTTCCATCTTGACCATATTTACCATTGTTTAACATGTCTACCATATTAACAATGTTTACTATTACGAAACATAATACACTTTTCTATTTTCTAATTACAGTAGTATTAAAATATTTGAATTTTTATATTTGTGAACTAATGTTTGTTTTTATGATTTTAAGGATAATGACAGATCATTTAGTTGATCAACAACATGATTTTAGAGATGATCATATTGGCCATACCTCGGGGGAGGAACATTCACATGATCCTCTTGATGTTCCCCAATCTTCCTCATGTGCTCCTATTACGACAAAGAGTTCAAAGGTTGGTAAAAGTGGGTGCACAAGTTCACCAAAATTACCACTTTCCCATACGTAGGATCAGAGGATACTCATTGAGTTTGATGATGATGATATTCCTAGAGGTCCAAATGAAAAAGATTTTAAGAGTTTTGTATCAACTCAGGCTAAGAGAAAAGTAAGAATATTGTATAATGATTGGAGAAGTGTGGATAAAGCGATAATCTCTCAGTTGTGGGAGACGATTTTGGTAAGATCATTGGATATTGTATGACTATTTTTTAAAGGTTTATAGTATATATAATAAGTTTAACCTCTTCTTTATCAGATGAGATTTGATATTCTTGCCAATGGAGGAGTCAGGAAGAAATGCTTATCATTGGCTGTCGGGAGATGGAGGGATTTCAAATCAACCCTCTCATCTGATTTCATTTATGGTCATAGGAGTCATGAAAATCCATGTCGTATATATCCTTTTATATATGAAGACACTTGGAGACAATTTTTTGAAATTAAAATAAAAGAGTCATTTTTGGTAAGGGCAATGTAAACTTTTTTAAGGTTTCCTGCATAAATGGTCTTTTTAATGTTTTTTTAATGATTTGTTAATCTTAATTTATAGAAAACAAGGAATGATCATCAGGAGATCCAATCTAAAAATGTATACCCTCATAGTTTATCTCTGGGAGGGAATGCTTTTTTGGAAAAACAAATGATGGCGGAAAAATATCAACAACTAAGAGTTGAATCTTCAAGCTCTAGAGAGGTGGCCCCTCCATCCCCTCCATCTAGACATGAAAAATGGAAGAGATCTCAGATGGGAAAAAAGGGAAATATCTTTCGGAAGAATCGAGAATCGTTGCTGAGAGGATTGTAAGAAATATATTTTATTGATTTAAGTTAACTATTTTCATCATATAATTTCAATAATTACAAAAATGTTCAATTAATTAATACATGACTCTCTTGAGAAGTAGAGTTAATAGGGGGAATTTATAGCTACTGGGAGGGAAGGTATTTTATCTGTATCATTGGGAATGCAAGAACATCTATGTCGTGTAAGAGGATATCTGGCAGGTGTATCGATAAGAAATGTTTTGCCATGTTCTTCAACTTCTAACGTTGAGGGGGTTTATAAAAGAAAAATAGAATCCTTGGAGGCTGACGTTCCTAATATTAATGAAACAATGGATGAAAAGATTAGATCATTGGTACAATCTATATTTTCATACATGAAAATACAATTTCAGACTATAGCTCCCACTCCTCTACCAGCCCCTACAGACCCCATTATTTATCCTCCACCTCTGCCAGTAGCTCCCACTCCCCCACCTCAGCCCGCAGACCTCATTTTTTATCCTACTCCTCCGCCTCAACTTCTTACTTATTGCAAGTTGTATGTTGATGATCCTCAACATCATATAGTTGAATATGGGTTGGTATATTGTATAAGAGAAATATTTCATCATCAACAATTAGAGGTAGAGAATTAGAGGGTAACTGTACATGATATTATAGATAGATCAGCTCGAGT
Source organism: Viscum album (assembly GCA_963277665.1). Lineage (NCBI taxonomy): Eukaryota > Viridiplantae > Streptophyta > Magnoliopsida > Santalales > Viscaceae > Viscum > Viscum album. The sequence goes on from OY728140.1 coordinate 1,066,456,219, forward strand.
ACCATTACCTACAGATGAGGTGATGACAGTTGGACATAATATCAGCCATTTTTTAATTTGGTCATCTAGACTTCTTTGACACATTCCTATAGTGGCATGAATGTTATATATTTTATTTTATTTTTTTATTAAAGTTGTTTTATCATTTTAAATTTAATATATATTTCTATTTATTTTTACAGGAATACTTCAAAGGTAAAGAAATATTGTATAGAAAACAACAATGAAAAATAGCTATGACATCAGATACAGATTCTAGTAGTCTTGACAGATTGTCAAGATATTCAAATTTTTGGGTGGGTCATTATGAGTTTCAAATGGAAGCTCATGTTTGGGGATGTGCAATAAGTGTGGGGATTACGAAAACTGATATCATGGATCTTGTTACTAGAGATAAGTTGGGCATCAACGTAGTGAAAAAAAAATTCCATGTAATACTTAACACATTTTCCCAGTGTTATATTTATTAAAAATGTATACTTATGTCTATTTTGTATTAGGTATCTTTATAAAATTTGTGAGAGGAATGAGCTGACAAATGTATATGGATTCATGGACCCGAAATTGATTTCCCCTGAAGCATGTGCATTGGATGAGGAACAAAGAATGATTTATATTACTAAAAGACTTGAAAAGAATATAGTCACACAATGATGGATGCTGCCTTTTTGTGGGACGTATAAAACACATCTCTCTCAAATAGTTCATTATCTTTTAACATAAAAACCACCAATCTTTAAAAAAAATTATCTGTGATCATTGGATATTACGGGGGTTTTCCCAAGGGAGAAAGAAGTTTATTTGATATGCTTTGTCCATGATGATGTGCGGGAAAGTTTCATGAATATATTGTAAAAGTAAGTTTCAATTTCTAAATTGTTTTATATGTTATAATGAATTTTAAATTTACCCCATTCGTATTATTTTCTAGAATTTCATGGGTCTACTTTCGATAAAACACAAAGAAAAGGAGTGCAAAGATCAAATATGTAAATGCGAAGGTAAAAATTCATTTTTAATTTGTACTTTTTGATTTATTACATAAAAATAATATATTGAATTTACACTCATTCAAACATAATTGTCATGAACAACAAGGCGTCATCAAATGCGGATATTATATGTTAAGATTTATGCATGAAATAATAACAACTGTGATAGTTGTGAATTTTGACCTGGTAAGATTTCCTCTTAAAAAATTCCATAATATTTCAATTTGATTTTTTAATTATACACATTAACTACTATCCTTTTCATTTTCATCTTTTTGATGACCCTCAACCCTATACTGCTGAAGACATCAAACACTTACAAGTGGAGTGGTCTAATTATTTTACAGGTTTGATTGAATTTTTGTAGTTTGTAATGTAAAATGTAATTTTGAATATTGTTGTTCTAATTGTGTATTTGGTAGATGTTTAGGTTGGATTTAGATTTTTTGAAGATGACAGTGTATGTTTTGAATGTAATATATATGAATGTTTAATTTTTCTCTACTTCATGGTTTGGTATACTTATGATGGTTTTTCTAGTATGGATTCTTGTCTGGGGGGAGGGGTTCTGAGGGTGTGGGGGGGTATTCAGTGGGGTGGGGGTGTCAAGGGGTCTAGGAGGGCTGTCCATTGGGGTGGGGGGCAGTCCAGTGGGTTGGAGAATTTCCAGGAGGGTTGAAGGGCTATCCAGGGGAGTGGGAGGCTGTCCAGGGGGGTTCTAGGGGTGTGGGGTGTCTTGTAGGGTGAGGGGGGTTTCTAGGGGTTGGGGGTATCCAGAGGGGGGGGTCCAGGGTTTCCATGGGGATGGGGGTAGTCCAGGGGTGTGGTGGGGGATGTCTAGTGGGTTGAGGGGATTCTTGTCGGTTTTTGGTAACTTTTTGGTCTGTTTCAAGGGTGTGGGAGGGTTGTCCATGGATATGGGAGTGATGTCCAGGGGGTGGGGGTCTACAGGATGGTGGGGGATGTTCAGGGGTGGTGGTGATGTCCAGGGGTGTGGTGGGGGTAGTGGCCAGGGGTGTGGTGGGGGCAGTCTAGTGGGGTGAGGAAGTTTTGGTTTGTTTTTGGTATCTTTTTGGTCTGTTTTAGGGGTGTTGGTGGGTTGTCCAGGGGTGTGGAAGTGTTTTCCAACGGTTGGAGGGTATACATGAGGGTGGGGGTGTTGTCCAGGGGTGTTTGAGGCTATCCAGGGGGTCAGGCCAGTCCAGGGGTGTGGTGGGGGCTGTTTAGTGTGGTGGGGGAGGGATGTCCAGGGTGTGGGGGTGGTATACATGAGGGTGGGGGGGTTGTCTCGGGGTGTTTGGGGCTGTCCAGTGGGTTGGGGACAGTCCAGGGGTGTGGTGGGGGCTGTCAAATTGGGTGAGGGGGTGCTATTCAGGAGGGTTGGGGGGTTGTCCCTGGGTTTTTGGGGTAGTCTAGGGGTGGTGGTGGGGGCTGTCAAGTGGGGTGAGGGGATGCTGTTTAGGGGGTGGTGGGAGGGTTGTCCAGTGGGGTATGTTTTATATGTTATCAATGTAAATTCTTAATTTTTCTTTAGTTCTTGTTTTGATCTACAACTGTTTTTGTGGTACAAATTCTTGATTTGGTATCTGTTTGTTTCTGTGAGAGAGCAGAGGAATGCATTTGATTTATAAAAAAAATTCTTCTTCCACGTCAGTTATTTTATAACCGACGTGATAATGGTATTGGGAATGGTTTATCACGTCTGTTTTTTTAATAATCAATGCGATAAACACATATGGAATGGTTTATCACGTCATTTATTTAATAATCGATGTGATAAAAGTCCTGGGAAATGGTTTATCACGTTAGTTATTTAATAACCGACGTGATAACCCCCCCTCCCGGACTGGTTTAGCACGCCGGTTATATAATAACCGATGTGATAAACCATTTTCCAGGGGTTTATCATGTTGGTCATTAAATAACAGATGTGATAAACATCCCCCGCATGGGTTTTTAACGTCAGTTATTATATAACCGACGTGTTAAACCCCTCCCCCCCCATTTTATCACAACGATTATATAATAACCGATGTTATAACCCCCCCCCAATTTTTGTGCATCGTTTATTAATTAACCGATGCGATAAAAACCACGATGTTTGGTTTTTTATGTCGGTTATTAAATAACCGATATAAAAAATGTTATTTATAACATCATCCGTATTAGCATCGGCTAAAATCCGACGTAAAAATGGAAAAATAACCGATGTAAATAACATTTTCTGCACTCGTTAATGGATGTTTTTATTATTGTTATTTTATGGTTTCATTTCTCATTTGGATATTTTCTTATTAATTCATTTTTTGTTCTATGATATCCTCTGTCATGTAGTTTTTGGGAAGCGATGATGATTGTGTTGGTGGAAACAGAGATTTTAGTGGGGATTTATTTATTTTTTTATATTAGGATGAATAGATCTATGGTTTTATTTTATATAGTCACTATATCTAGTAGTGATGGATGTCGAGGAGTACAATGGTGATTCAACAGGCTATTTATTTCGGTTAACATGGGACAAGACGAAGACTGTGATAGGAGAAACATGGCTTGAGGCCTCATCGGGATGGGTGTCCACTTTTTAAATATAAAATTTTTTTTTTAATAGAGAATTTCTCTATCCCATGTGAATTCTATTGTTATCTTATAACCTCAATGTTGGTATTTTGAAAAAAAAAATAGAATTTTAATATTTTAATTCTCTGATGTCTTTTTTTAGGAGAATATAATATAAAAAAACAACCCCCAATAAAATAGTTAAATGGTTATCCTTAATGGTAAACATATAATTTATATTAGCTTCAACAAAAAATATATTCCAATTTAAATGAATTTAATTATTTTATTCTTATACCAATGAATATTCAATGAGATCTCTATCCTTTATCTCAATCAAAAAACGTGGATGGGAATAGTCTACTATATGATTCCAAAAACTAATGTATATATTTTTAATATTTTAAATATCATTATATTAAAATAAAATAACTTTTTATATATTTTCGATGACATTCCAAAAACAATAACATGTTTTTTTCAAATTTCCAATGAAAATATTATAGTTCACAAAATTAACATTCCAAATATGGATTACCATTAAAAAAAATTCAATATTTACCTATAATATATTGAAATCATTAACAAGTAGTGTTAACTGTGAGTTGTGACCTAACATAATTTGTAAAAATACTCAAAGAATATTTCTGACTATATAACTCATAATTTACCAAAATATTAATATAAATATATTTAAAACATTGGGGGGAAATTATATGAAATGATAAATCAATCAACAATTACAAAAAATACATCATGTTTTTGTGGAGACCATGAAAACCCTATAAAATTCAATATTTTTTCTATATTACAAGTTAGAGTGGTAATGGTATATAATAAATATATACATCATTAATGTTTCGCCTAACCAATATAGGAATTAAAACAGTTGGAAAAAACATATTTATTCATTAGAGATTAAAAATTTTATTTTCAATATTTTTATATAAATTAAAACAACTATGATGCTCACCCATCTACAATATTGAATGGTTTTTGAATCCTCTTTACTTAAATAAATGATAACCAGCATTCTTCTATTGACATAAAGAAATTCTCTGGTTTTAAAATTCATCAATGAATAGTCCCACTAGAATTTATCTTGTGTATTATTATATTTTTTTATAATTTTATATCTAATACTTTATAAATCAATCCCAAAGTGTAGTGTAAATAAATATTAGATAATGTAATATAATTTTTTTCATTTTCCATTAATGATGATAGATTTTAAGAAATTATAATTTTATTATATATAATTTTTATTTAACATTCCTTTATAATGACATAGTTTTGACTAATAGAGAGGGATGATATGGGTAGAATATTACTTTCAAGTGGATGTTATAATCAAATAAATAGATATCATTTATGAATTATGGGTGTACATATCGATTATATGGTTACAATATTATTATTTGTTTCATTTTAATAATTATATACCTTCATGTATCACTATTTATAATCCTTAAAATAGGTATTTAATTGATAAATGAATTTTATATAAAATAATTTATGAAATAATTTGATCCTAAGGATATTATAATGGTAAAAATATAATGACTTAATTTTGAATAATTTTATAAATAATATTGATATTCTGAATCATTTCCCTTGTTTTTAAGGCTCAAATCTCAAATTCACAATAAATTAATAAAATATAGTAATCCTTATCTCATGATTACAATATTGATATATATTTGGTAAATATCATATTTATAAATTTTGAGATCTTATAAATTGAATATTTGAGCCCTCTTTTGATAATTTGGTTATTTAATTAAATATATCTTGAATTATATTTCAAATGATATAATATTAGAAGGAAAACAAACTTTCAAATCCATTAAAACTAATAATGTGAAGATCTATAATTGGTATCATAAATTATTTGTGAGAAAATTTTTAAATTTATTCAATTTTTCTAAATACTATTTGGTTTATTATTGTTCCAAAATCATAATTTATTAATACACATGCTCAAAAAATTCCACCAACATATTATTTCATCGATCTGTTTAAATTATATTTGTGAAAGTGCTATCAAATTTATGGATAAATTTAGTCTATCCTCAAATATCACTAAAATTGTTATGTAATTGGTTTTTTGGTAAAGGATAATGTAATTATAGGTTCATTTAGAATATATTTCTAAAATGTATTTTTTAAGGATTATATGAATTATTATGTGTATTTTAAATAAAATAAAACATCGCCCTATATCTATTTATTTATGTGAATTATATAGACATTTATAAATTTTTGGAATGCATTCCAATATGTTTCTATGATTAAATTATAATTTGAAATATTTATTAATGATTAATATACAATGAAAATAAAATAAATAAAAAATTTAAGAATACAGAAAATTATATGGTTGAATGTGGAATTATAATTGGTTGTAAAATTATTAATATTGATAATGTTTTTAATTTTATTTTTCTTATTTTTTGGGATCATTTTTAAGTGATAGTTACAATCCTGTAATTATAAATATGTCTAATGGTCAATCCCTAAAATCTTCCCATATATAGTATTTCTAGAAAACATATGGTCGATGAAATGAGAGGTAAAGATAGATGTAAGAATGAGACATAGGGAATAACAAATAGGCCTTTGGCCCATCAAATCTTCATCCTTTACACTATATTATTGTATTGTTCTATATAATGTTTGGGTGAACCCTTGGTGTTTGTTATGGAATACCCTGTCTATAAAAAGTGTGTGTGAGTTGACTAATCACTTAGAACTACATATACATTAATAATTTATTATTATTATTATGATTATCATCATCATATTTGTTATTTCATGAAGTATTGTTGGGTGCTACACATTATTGGCCTCCACATCTAAGATAATGGGATTTAAAAACTAGAAACACATATGTGGATTTATGTTTGGTTACATTGGTAGGTTGTGATTCATGTGGTAAAAGAGGCATGTAGTGATGTACGCCAGTGATCATGATATCTAGTGATTGCATTATAATGTGTCATGGGGAAAACCTATTTCAATACTCAGAAAATATAGTGCTTTCATTCCATGAAATTATTTTTTACTCCCATTTGGCCATTGGACCACTCGTTTTAAAACAAAATTTTGTATGGGTTATACTTGCGGTCATGACATATCATAACATTCAACGGGTGTGTGAGTGGGTGTGTTTCATTATATTGTACCTTGATAACATACCAATTATTATTGTGGTTTTTGATGATGGTGTTGTTGTAGTTTTTATTATTATTATTATTATTATGCATATATTTAAATATGTTATTATTTATATAACTTCTTGCAAGATCCTTTTTTTATGTGGTGAGAATAATTTTGTTACAGTACTATAAGAAATTTTGATAATAACTATATTCATATTAATATAATAATAGTAATTTATTAACCAAATTTATTTAATGTTTTGATGGATAATATTATGAATATTTTATAAAATCTTTGGTGGAATGAGTTAAATATGATTAAAATAATTAAATTAGGTGGATTTGAAAATTTATCATACTCATTTTCATTATGAGTGTTTATAATGTGATATTTATACTTCTTCATAAATGTTCATATGTTTTGGTATAGAGAGTATATATCCTTTAATGATGAATATATATATATATGTAGATTCATTCTACAATACAAAAAAATAAATAAATAAATTTTATTATTTATTTATTAATATAATTTCATAAATGGATGAAATAAAAAATTATAAAATAATGTCATTTATTTATTTATATTTATTTATTTCTTATTGAACTAAAAAATAATAGAAACTCATTAAATAATTATAGTGATGATATTTAAAATTATGTTAATTAATGTTTAATTATAAAATAATATTTATGGTAAAATTATTACAGTAATTTGGGAAACATATGTTGACATTAAGAAAAAGTGGGGGAATGATAGATAGAGATGCATGTCATTTTTTTAATGATTTCATTTATGACTCTCAATATATATTTAATGAAATTAATAAATAATTATATTTAATGATATAGATTTACTTAAATTAATCTACATAATTTTTTTATAAAACTATATAAATAAAGTAAAATAAAAGATAAATCTAATTAAAATTATTGTAATTAAATCTATCATATAATTATAAAACCTATATAATTATGTAACTAAATTAAATTTTCAATAAATTTTGTTCACTATATGTTTTATATGATAAATAATTATACTATATTGTTATCATTATAAATTAGTTTATGGAGTTGATTCTAATAGTGGGTTTTTCATGAAGTGGATATATTTAATAAGAAATAAAAATAACATTAATAACACTAAATGTGTTAATTTAAAAGAAGAATTTAAATTAACAATAAGTAAAAGTCTTGCTTGTAAATTCATATATAAATTGAATGGGGAGGAAAAGGTGAATCTCTAAAGTTAGAAAATAGTATATTGTTTCACTATGTATGTGTATAGATATATGTATGTATATATATTTTTAATTATAAATAAATTTGTTTATTTATAAAAAAGCATATTTTAATTCTTTATTTATGAATGTAATGTCCATGAAATAATTTTGACGATTCATCGTGCATTTAAAAAGATAAAAAATATTGTCTGAACTATGATATGTCCATATGAATAATTCAAATGTATATACATAAGTTGATATTGAATTGCTTTGAAAAAATTTCTATCAAATATGAATATTTGTATTCATTACGGATATTACAGAATCTCAAAACAACTCTATATGATGACTAGATTGAAAGACATGTGGGTTACTAATTTTGGAGAAGTGTTTGATATCATATCTATCTACTAAATAATTTGATGTAAAACGTAAAGATGGAGATTTATATGGGGACACATACCATTATGGATACCATTGTAAAAAAATATTTGTTTATGACTAGACTGAAAATGAAAAATATGAGTATTTATTTCTACTCCCACATTGATCAAGGTTATGGTAGAAAAATTATTCATTGGGAAATTAGTGGAGATGTGTATTTCCTCAAGAAAATATTATATGAAATATTTTTAGATGGTTTAACCCTCTACCATCCATAATGTGTGGATTTTACTGATTATAAATTACCTATGTTTTTATATTCATTATCTATATTGGAATTGGGATCGATAAAAATATTGTATAAAAAATATATCGCTTTTAAAATAGAGATAAATATTACTTTTAAAATCTAGATATACTATTGTAGTAATGGAGATGTATACATCGACATAATTTATGATATGAGAGGAGATGTATTTTTTCAAAAAAAATGATAGGTAGATATATGTACATCATCCATGAAAAATATTTGAGAAACCTTGCTGAATTATTTTATGGGAAAAATATAAGAGGGCATAAGATAAGATTAATATTTTCTGATGTTTTTAAATTTCACACTTATCATCTAGAGGAGGGTGAGATTTCCAACATCTAAATCTAGTGAAAATTTTCTAATATTTTTTTACATTGGGATTTCTCCCTAATGAATGTGATAATAATCTATTCTATTAAATTTTGGTTTGAACCTTGAGTGGAATATTTATTGGGGCCCCATTTATCTTGTCTTTTTATGATCACAGATATATATACACCAACATGTACACATTTTTAGTTATTGAGAATGATTAAATCGATCTATGGGTAACATTATATAGTTTGATAATGTAATTTTTTTTATTATTGATATATGGGGATTATTATTTATATTTTATTTACTTATTGTTGATACATGTAGACCCTAAACATTCTTGGGGTTGTCACAATACATAGGATGAGCACACTAGGTAGTTTTGTTCACCCATTTTATTTCAAATTCACGTTAATAATTTTTTTTTCAATTTTAATCGTCACTCACAAAAGTGATAACCATTATTGTTACTTATTTATGGTTTATATGGTAGCATACAGAGTGTTGTATCAATTACAACAACCAAAAACTTTTCATCAGGGTTCAAGTATACTTCTATCCAAGATGTGTTAGTTATATCATGGGAATGTGTTATATTTAACATACATTTTAGTAATACATAATTATTAAAAATATGGGATTCATATTTCATAGTCATTTATATATTTATTTTATAGTATATAGTTTACATAATTTGATATTACATATTTTTATAGAGTAAATGGATCCCATTAGTTCATTAGATTCCTTAGTTTTGCATTCTAACCACTATTATATTGGATTGTGGCTTCTATATTTCATTAAATTTTTTATCTATGTGTTATAGAATATAATAATTTTTTTAAGTTGAAGTTTGATATTAATAACATGTTCATTTTGGTTGGGAAAATCTAAACGAATTATTTCTATGGAACAATAGTTCATGCAGCAAAAAATAATAAATTTATGAAAGTTATGGTTCAATGACTTTTTCTTGAGAATGAAAAATTTTAATCTCACATGAATATGATAATATTATGTGAACACGGATTGAAAATAAGTGGATCATTAATCATATAATCACATTTCTTAATTCATTGATTGTATGAATCCCTAGTTTAAACTTTTTAAATGATCATATTAACTATAAATATTCAAGATCTATCCATATCCATATTATACGATATGATCTAGATACATATATAATAGCATGTATATAGTGGTTCCTATTGTAAAATATTGAATTTTTATGTAGTGTTTAATTCATTTAGAAATTATTTGAGATAGTGAAAATATTTGATGCACTATGGTGTAACTCCTTAAAAATATTTCCTAAATATGATATTTGACTTATATAGTAGTATAAGTATATATTGAAAATTATTTAATTCGAAATTTAATAAAAATTATTCAATGTATTAAAAATTTTATTATTTTGTATAATCAGGTGATGGTAATTTTTAATTATTTGAGGAATTATTTTGTGACTCTATAGATTGTGTTATCATCCTCACTTGCATACTGGTGATTATTTACTAATTAGAGTAACATATATGATTTATTTTGATGCAATTTTTTTTGATATTTGAGTAGCATAATAAAATTATTTTATATATTGGTATATTAATTATTGGAATGTATACCCTCATAATAAACTCATTTTATAATAGAATTAATATAATTTAATAGACACGTAAAATTATTTGAAGGGGGATATAACAATTATTTTATTCTCTGACTTGAAATAATTGGAATTCATCTCATAATTTAATTAGTAGAATCTCATTAATGATTTAATTTTATCTATGTTCTGGTAGATATAGTTATAAGGAATTCATAATCAATATAAGTTTATTTTTTAAAATATGAATTCTAAGTATTTTTAAAATGATATTAATATTTCTCTACTATTTTATAGTGTTATTATTTTGTATATACCATAACACTTATTGTAATTTCAATATTTTTAAAACCATGTATTTTAAATTTGGTAATATGGGTATAGATAATGGTTTAACCATTTTTTATAGTGGCTGGAGGTTTAATTTTGTCAAAGTGATTTATCCTTGATAGAAGATTTATTATAAATGTGATTATAAACAAAACATTTGGTTTCCTACTTATTAATTATTTTTTTATCCCTGGTCTATGGTATATAAATTATATATGATTTCGAAATTGATAATGTAGACGTGATAACATTGGTGACTAGTTATTAGTGTGTTGTCATTAAGGATGAGGGGTGTGGTTTAATTTTGGTAAATTTTGATGGTCATATTGTCTATAAAGTGAAATTTTGTAGAAATCTAAAATTACTCTTTATATTCCCTACGAAACATAGGTTTGTCATAAATACGAATAACATAATATAGCACTATAAATTATTATTGAGAAAATAAAAAACCATTTTAATTGGGTCTCCTAGTATACATTATTGATGTATCTCATATATGAGATTATGTTAAGTGTATTAGGTTTAGTCACAACCCATTCACAAGTTGTTCATTAAAAAAAGTGAATATATCATAATGAAATATTTATATTTATTATCTATAGGGATTTCCAAGAACTATAAAAAACAGGAATGAAATTTTTTAGATTGTTTTCTTAATTAGGGAAGGTATGGTGGATGTATCTATCCACTCTATTATAAATCTTTTTTCATTTAATTCATTATAAATATATCAAAAACTATTTAATTCCTATAATAAACAAACCCTTAGAGAGAAAGGGGATAAAAATGATGGGTTTTTCATGTGTTTGAAAGAAGCTAAACTGATATGTTGTTGAAATAATGTTGAGATCATCTAGAATATAAATTAGTAGACCTCTAATCTCATAAACATGGTAAATTTATATGTAAAAGATCAAGGGTTTTCGTGGTGTGTTTTGGTAGGTTTTTTTATGTTCATATTTATTGTGTATTGATGATTTATGTGTTGTATAATGATCAAATGGAAAATGTTTCTTAATATATCAATTTTTTAAATTTATTTTAATGTTAATAATTGTCCTTGTTCTTATTTTTTGGGATTTTTATTATCATATATGGGATATATGAATTATTTATAGATATATGAATGAGTGTTCTATGTCTAACACAGTTGAATGGTGATTTAGTAAATATAGTGTGTATTTATATCATAAATTCTAATTTTCAAACTATTATTTATTTTTATTTCATTATACATTTTTGTGTGAATATATACACCTATTATACTGGTGATAAATATGTCCTTTTGTGAAGATGTTTCTTTATAAATTTCATGTTAATATCTTGGTATGTAAGTGAGATAAATTTTCCTTCAATGAAATTCTTTTCCTATTTAACTTAGTTGGAAATATATAATCAACATTCACTAATGTGATTATGTAATTTTCATAGATATGAAACAATATATCTATTGAATAATTATTTTATATTTATATTTTAATAATAATATAAGGATTATTAATTTAAATATTGAAGTTAATTTGAATAAATTGATCGATCATGCTATATATAGTTAATTTTCTTATGAAGGATAAAATATTTAATGTTGGTGAGAATTTATTAATATGTATTTTTACATGGGAATAAATATTTCTATACATATAATAAAATTCATGTTTTAATTTAGTTAAATTTATTTCTATAATATTTTATTTAATTATTTGATTTATTGTCATAGTTTAATTCCACAGTGGTTTTTTAAATGAAATATTTTTTTTCAAAATTTCTTAGAAAAAAATGCAGTTTTATAGAATGTATTAATCTGAAAAAAATATGAATGATTACTCCTGAACTAGTTTTTTCCCTAAATATTATATATTTGTAGTATTTAAATATTTATAACATGGTTCATAATGGCGGTGAGCGTATTTTAGATAGTAAAAATTACTTTAATTAAATATTTTATTATCTTATACAAAAAATATATATTCATTTATATGATAAATATAGGTGTAGGATATGTATGGGAGAATTCACACATGGAATACATCCCATATGGATGGAGAGTTCCCTGAAGAATAAATATCCAACATGGGAAAGGTGTGTTTTTAGATTCCTAGGAAATTAATTTAAAAATTATGTCTTTGACTCTCTCACATCATAGATTTAATTTTTAAAAATATATGATCAAATGAATTAAATAAATTATATTCATTGATATAGTATGCATGTAATTAGACTAAAATGGTCTAAATTTGATAAATGGATTTTGATTAATCTTGATGTGATTATTGAATTTTCATATCATCTATCAACATTTGAAATGTTAAAACCATAAATGTAAAATCATGAATCATATATTGTAATCTATATCCTTATAAATATATAATGATTAAAATATTATAAAACCATATTTATTTAATATATTAATATATTATAGAGATAATGTGTGCTCTGTTTTAGTAATTTATTGAATAATTTAAATACATCAAGAATTAAATTTTGGGGGATATAACAATAGAAACATTCTCATCTACAATAATGAATGATATATAGAATATCATAGTAGTTATTATAGATCTCATGTTATTTATTAGGGAATTTTAATTTTCACCATTATTTCATAGCTATATTTGTTTCTTTTTTATTTGAAAATGATTTTTACAACTATACTGAGAAGAAATGTTTGATGATGGTTTTCCATCATTTATAATAAAAAAATTTAATGTAACATTTGTCAAAGTTAGATGATTAAGATAATATTTTCACATATTTTATACATTAATTTAATGTTTATAAACCCACCATAGTTTTATTTAATATGCAATTGTTACATATTTATGTATTTGTGTTATTTTGATCATAAATGCAAAAATGGCCAAATTCTAGATTTTTAACAGATTTTAGTCACAAAGGTATTTTCGTCATTTATCATAAAATATATTTCCAAATTTTTAAATACTAATTTATCTTTAACCCTTATTTTATTTACTTTAACTTTTTCTTGAAGACCATGGTCTGATTCATGCATCTAAAGGCCCAAACAAATCAATGAAGTTGACTTTTTTTCTTGGAGGAATGTGTGGACCCCACCATCATAATAAAAACAAAATTCATCGTACACACCTCCAAATGATGGGATTATACTTGGAAGTGGAAGTGGACTCCAAGTAGGATTCTCACATTTAATTTAATGGTGTTTTAATCTGGTATGATGACCATTGAATGACATATATTTGAAGGAAGCTCCGGGAAGCTTTATCCAGAAAAAGTGGTTGAAAATACAGAAATCATAACTCCTTATTGACATGTTCAATGAATCAGAACGTTGGAGGGAGGACAGACAACACGTTTATGAACATCATTTACTAAGGGGTTCACATGTTAATAAAAAAATTAATTGGTCAACAACATGCCATCTTTTGGATGATGAAATATTCCTATAAAAGGAGAGAAGTTCCTACCTCTCAAATCATTCCATTAATCACCACATAATACATTGAAAAGGGGGTTGTAATGATAGAGAAATGGGATAAGAGTATTAAATGATTTAATCAAGCCCTAAAGGGCTAACTCCAGGTGGTGGTTGGTGGCAACGATTCGATGACATTTCCCCTTTTGAGTTTGTTTTTCCATTGTAAAATATTTTCTTTTAAACTATCCTAGAACTTGTTTGCAGGAATGAAGGAGGTCTCTTTCAATTATGTTTCCAATTTATTTTGAATTATTCTTGATTTCCTATATTCTAATGAATTTAATTTGGTTGTCCTCATGGTTTAAATTTCTTTAGTGAGGTATCCCTTTTGAGCACGACGTTTTAAACCTATTTTGGTAACTCAAAGGTCTTCGGGAAATCAGAATGCATTCATTAGAAGATAGACACCCATGTATGTTGTTTCAATATGGTATATATATAATATAGTTGTATACATTAATGACTTAAAGAATAAATTGGATAATTTAATTAAAACATATTTGTAAAAAATGGTAGAGTGTCTAACGATCAACGTTTTTTCACCGCTACAACCTTTAGCTTGTTCATTCCATCTTGATTTTCTTTTGTATTTTAATTGCTAATGTAGATTTAAAATTTAATTTTGATTTCATTTTAATAATATAACCACCTAATATATATTATATAAACTAGATTTATTTAGTTAAATTATAAAGTGACAATTGAAAATACAGTATGTGGAAGTGGCCTCCTTGTGATCGACACTAGGGTGGGCCACTATGGTGAATTATTTGGTTAATAAAAATTTAATTGAATAGGGTAAAGAGAATAAAATTCCTACCATAAATTTGGCACCACTTACAATAAGTCCATGTTCTTACACATAATATCATACATAAAAAACAAAAAAAAGAGATTTGTTTCTTATCATTCATTTCAATAGAAAATATGTGTTTTTATGGAAATTTTTATAATTATTGGAAAGTGGATAACGTTTATAGTGATCCAAGTAGATAAGATTCATTTAATATTCAAATTCATTAAAATTTATACCAATTAGAATAAAATTCCAAATAATTGGAAGAAAATTCCATTATAATTCATGAGAATTACAGAATGATGGAAAAATCAAGCAAGATGATAGCATCGCGGGCCACCCATGTTCAAGAAGTGAAATTATTATGGATGGAAAAACAACAAAGAATAGATGAGGTGAATGAAAATCTTTTTCCAACTATATTTCAATATTAATTCGTATTGGTTGAATAATTTCTTGAATATTTAATTCCTTCTCTACCAAAGGAGTTCCCAGCTGCCTTGCTTGAAGAAAAAGAGTTTGAAGCTGAAATTTCTTAGGATTTTTGAATTATAAGCATTCATTTAATTCAAATTTCATCAATTATGAATTAAAATCTAATATATTTTCTTCTGAATTTTTAGATTTCGCACTACTACTATAGGATCTTGATGAAGAAGGAGAAGGAGGTGCTCTTAATGAGGATAGAATGGAGGATCCATTCAAGTTGTTCATTAGTTCATTTGATAATGATGGAAAAAGAGAAGAAATCCATAAAGAATAAATTAAAGATCCTATATCAGAAGATAAGTCAAATCCCAGTCTACTATCTCTATCACAAGTGGGCACCACTTCTCCAGATGACCAAAATTGGGAGCAACCCTACATCCTTTTCCCTCCCACTATTAATCTAGAAATATATTTTTCATATCTTCTTGTGTTAAGATACATTATTTTTTTATTTGGGGGTTATAACTTCAAGAATACACTAATGGATGTGGGAAGAAATAGTTTTTGATGGTTTCTAAGTATGAAACCCCATGCACCTTCGGATTATGGATAAACCATTGTAACAACCTGACTAGGGGCAGTAAAAACAAAGCACCTGCATGGGGGTCAAACAAAGCATTATCCCTCCACTTTACTTTGCTTTCAATGACTATAATTATTGATTTCTTTTTAAGAATAAGGGGTATTATCCTGGATCTTAAATCAATGGTTCTACTAAAAAGAAATTCCAGGTTGTGTCTTTTGTTTTCTTTAGTTTTTCTGCCCTTATTTATATTTTGTCGAGTTTAAATAAAGGGTAGTGAAATTTAAGTGTGGGGGGAGATTCAACCTGCTTAGTTGTTTTCTTTCATTATTTTTTTGTTTTTATTTTTTAGTAACCTTGATACTTAATGATAATTCTTATCACATTTCACACATTAATTTATTTTGATAAAATTGTAATGATTTTTGAAAGAAAAAATATTTTAAAAGATTGTGAATGTAAACTTTTTTTTCCTTAAATTGGATTTTAAATCTTTTATATGAGTTTAACTGATTTTTGAAATCCATGTCCATGAAACACTGACTCAAAATACTTTTCCTGACATGTGATGTATTCTAAACCATTTTGACATATTCTTTCTAATACCCAAATTTCACGAGAATGAATTTGATTTTGTGTGAGAAACAGAATTTGTGATTTTTCTCTTTTGAAGCGTTGGAATCCATGGAATGTTTTTAATATTATTGAGGAATTACATTGGCTAGCCACATATAATAATTATTCCAACCTTTACATCTATCCTTCATTAGCCCTTAGATTCTAGGAATTTATTAATGGGTTTAATCCACATTACAAACCAATTGAACCTTACTTACCCACGCTCTTTGTAATTTTTCATGGATTTTTTCAAGTTTGAGTGTGGGGGAAGGGCCTTTCATGTGCTTTTATTGGGATGTGTTTCATTTATTGATGTTTTGAGGTGTGCGTAAACATTTTGGTCAATGAAATAATTTGGCATGAGTCATAATTTCATATTCTTCATTTGTTTCATTCAGTTCTCCCTAAAAAATAAGAAATTAAATGTTTTTCATTTTTTGAGTATTAAAAAAGGAAAATAATGTTTTGCATTTCGGGAGCATTAAATGAAATAAATTAAAAGTTTTTCCATTATGGTGCATTAAAAATTTAAGAAAAATAAAATAATGGGAGAACATAGATGATGTCATTCTTTTTAATAATTGATCAGATCATTTATATGCTATAAAAAATGGTGCTGGTGTCGTGTTTCAAATTCTCAAGGAGGATTGAGTGAGAAATTTTCTCTATTTTCAATTGATTGTTCATGCATTGTACCTATGAATCAAAAAAAAATTCTAGCCTTGAACTTTTAAATAATTTCCCACCAACCCAAAGCCATAGTTCTATTTTGAACTTTGATGAGATCCCTCATGATTGAATTTGTTTTTTTTTTGTATCATGCTTTCGAGAAATGAGGATAGTAACAAGCCTATGGTGATGCATGCAACATTCAAGTATGATCATAACTACTTAATTAATTTCTCTTGAGTGAAGAGTGACATAACATTCAATGTGAGGTAGGTTGTGATTGATCCATGGATAGATTTATGAGGTTGAACAAAATTATATTTTTTTAATGAAAATGAAACGAAATTGTTTTTCATATAAGATACATGATGAAATTCTTTTTTTTATAATATAATGGATGTTGTCTCATTTTTTATTATTGGGTGATTTTTGCTTTTAATTTACGATAATTGATCCAGAGTGCAATGCTTAAGTGTTCGAGATTTATGAAGCTAATATTTTCACATAGTTTATACTTTAATTTTATGTTTATAAACCCACTATAGTGTTATTTAATAGAAATTTTTTACATTTTTAGGTTTATGTCTTATTTCGAGCCTAAATGAAAAAATGGCCTAATTCTGTATTTTTAAGTGATTTTTTTCATAGAAGTATATTGATCATTCCTCTTCAAATATATTTCTAAATTTTGTTATTAGAATTTTTGTTGAACCATTAATTTGTTTTCCTTCAACTTTGTCATCAGGACCAGGGTCTGATTCATGCATCTAGAGGCCCAAAAAAATCAATGAAGTTGACTATTTTTCAAGGAGGATTGCATGGACACCACCATCATAATAAAAGCAAAATATGGCCTACACATATCCAAATGATGGTATTCAAATTTTAAGTGAAAGAGGACTCCAAGGCTCGTTCTCACAAGTAATTTCATGGCATTTGGTATCTAGTATTATAGCTATTGAATCACTTGTATTTGAAGTAAGCTTCTAGGAAGCTTCATCCAGAGAAAGTGGATCGAAATACAAAAATCATAACTTCTTATTGACACGTCCAATTAATCTGATATTTTGAGGGAGGATGGCCAACAAATTTATGAAAATCATTAATTATGGGGTACATGCGTGGATCATCCAATTAATTTTTCAACAACGTGTCATCGTTTGGAGGATGAAATATGTCTCTAAAGGGAAAGAAGTTACTACCTCTAATATCATTCCATTAATAACCAAATAATCCATCAAAAAGGGGGATGTATTTAGAGAGAAAATGTATATTAGTATTCCATGATTTAATAAATCCATGAAGGGAAAACTCCAAGTGGTGGTGGGCAGCGATGATCTGAAGACATTTTCTATTTTGAGTTTGTGTTTTCATTGTAACATATTTTCTATTAAACTATCTTGGAACTTGTTTGCATGAATCAAGGAGGTATATTTATGTTATGTTTCAATTTATTTTAAATTATTCTATATTTCTTATATTCTAATGAATTTAAAGTTTTTATCATTAGGGTTTTAATTTCTTTGTTGAGGTCTCTCCTTTGAGCACGAGGATTTGAACCTATTTTGGTTACTCGGAGGTCTTCAGGTAATCAGAACACATATGTTAGAAGATCAACACACATGTATGAGGTTTAATATGATATCTATATAACATAGGGGTTTAAATTAAGTTCATAAGGTATAAATTTGATAATTTAATTATAATATATTTGTAAAAAAATGTTAAAGGGAGTGTCTAACGATCATCATTTTTCCACCACTGCTACCTTAAGCTTGTTCATTACAGCTCGATTTTATTTGGTATTTTAATTTCTAATATATATTTAATATTTCATTTTTATTTAATTTTGATAATAATAATCCCCCCATATATTTTATATAAACTATTTTTTTATTTGATAAATTATAAAGTGAAAATTGAAAATAAAGTGTCTGGAAGTGGCCTCCTTGTGATCGACACTAGGGTGTGCCACTATTGTGAATTATTATGTTAATAAGAATTTAATTGAATAGGGTAAACTGAATGAAAACCTTACCATCATTAGAATAAATTTAATTTTAAATACAAAATAACTTAAATTGTTAATGGTATGAAGGTTTTTCAGAATAGAAAAGTAGAAGCCAACAGTATTTGAAAATGAGATATTTCCATCAGGAAAAATGTAGGTTATATATTGAAAACTCATGATTGTGAAATGTGGATATGGTAATTTATCATGTGTGCTACATTATCCTGAATGTAATCCCTTGTCATAATCAATGGAATGACCCCCGGAAACATATAAATATAAGAATAATGGTCTTCAAAAACAAAAAATGATTGTGCCTATAATAGTATAACCTTGGGAAATATTTGTGGAAATAATACTTGTGAAACATAATAAAATTACCACCCAATGGTTGATCATGGAATTATTATATATAATATATGGACTTTTTCCACTAATCTATATCATATTTCATATAATTAAATATTTATTGTATGAAAAAGGGGTATTTTGTTTATCAAAGTGTTAGGATCTCGATGGGACATATTCATGATGGCAAGGTAGATTGTTATGGTAGAGGGTCCTCAATTAGATCTATTATTATGGGCATGGTATCCCATGGAAGTATGTGGTCCCATGTCCAGCCTATGTCCATATTCATGATGTGTATTTAATTTATGGTGTCCATAAATTACATAAAACCATAACCATTGTAGTTTTTGGTGTAAAGGGATAACTTATTCGAATTATGGAATTGGAAATGGTTTTCTTTGGAGATAATGTGTCCCTCAAAATACCAGAGGATATGAATAGTGGCTTTT
Organism: Viscum album; assembly: GCA_963277665.1. Lineage (NCBI taxonomy): Eukaryota > Viridiplantae > Streptophyta > Magnoliopsida > Santalales > Viscaceae > Viscum > Viscum album. Next base: position 1,066,476,459 of record OY728140.1, read on the forward strand.
GATGGTATTAAATCCTAATAAGTGCCATTATCAATGTTCATTATGTCCTATTGTAGTAGGGGTCCCTCTATTAATCAAAGGGGGACCCTTTCAAGATAGATGGACATGATCATGGCAGAACATAGTGTTTGGGGTGTCCCTAGTGAAATATGGTGGCATGGGTTTTTTGAAATATTGTACGTGGGACTCCTTATACTTTTATTATGTAACCTAGTCCCTTGAATGCTTGGAATACAACCATGTGATTCCTTTCCCTTGTCTATAATCTTAGGTACATCCATAGTATGTGAGTCCTATAATGATAGTATATCTTATGACCATTATACACATATTCCCATGGCATTGTTACAATAAACAATTGTGGCTATATTGAATGTTTTCATGGGACCACGGCCATATGTAAATTTTGTAGTAGTGTAGCTTCATGTTGAAAATATATCTAAAATTTATCAATTTTCATGATTATATAAATGTTATTTTTTATACTAAATCAATTATAATATATGTATATGTAGTTATATATTATTTCTCTAGGGATTCATATATATTTGGTGAAAGTATTATTTGAGTATGTTGTAATAAAATTTTAATTAAATTTTGCAAATTAAATGACAAGATCTACCTCAAAGGTAGATAAATATACTTATAAATAATATTTAAAAAAATTTCAGATACACTTTTTATTATTAAGTGAAGAATAAATTATATTATTAAAATATGTTATATAAACTATATAACATTTATTATTTATATATATGTATGTATGAATGTATTTGGGTATTTATAAATATTGATACAACTTATTTTAATGTATTTGATAATATTTTTTGACTATATGAATAAAATAATATAAGAATAATAAATAATATTATTATAATATTAATAATAATATAGCTAATTGATTTATTTAATGTATATGTAGAATATAATTGTAATTAATTTATACTATATTTTTTGGATGTAATTTAATATAATAATTATAATAATTTTATTTGGATGCTAATCATTTATTTTATCGATATTTAAAAGTAATATTAATAGTGTTAAATTATTTCTTTTTAAATTTTTATAAATTATGGGTTGGAGTGTCTAACTACATATCATGATAAAATGTGTGTTTCAATGTGTGCTTGTGTATTTTTGAAAACATTTTCACCAAAAACAAGAAATGATTAATCTTTATTGCTATTATTTAAATAGAAATATTATTATAATATTTTATGAATTCAAATAATTTTAAATGTGAAAAAAAAATTATTTTGGAATGGTTGGTTATGGCGGTACAGAAATAAATGATAATGATTTAATATAATTATAATTTTTTTCTTATATTCTAATATAATTTAATATTAATTAGACAATTATAAAATCATGCTTGATGTAGTAATGTGGAATATAGATAAAAAAATTACTAAAGATAAAGTTGTAGTGAAGTGATTATAAAACTTAGTGATTTCCTTCTGGTCATTTTTTGTTCAGTATATTTATTTACATAATAGTTATTGTTAATGGGATATATGTAATAAATGATTATTTAATTATAAAATACATATACATAATGGGAAATAATAAATAACACAGATAATAATTATATCATGAACATGTAATATAAAATATTTTTTTGGAAATGTGTAATGATAAATAAGATAATTAGTCAATTCAGTATAATAACCATTTAGCATGGGAAGAGAAATAATAAAATATTATTATTTAATGTTTTTTAGTTTTTGGTGGTGGTGTTCATATTTTTTACATAATTAAATATATATATTTAAATAATAAATATTTAAAACAAATTTAAATATTGGAAAACATTATGAAGATATAAATCAATAAAAAAATAATCTTCTTTCCATATGAATGTGTAAGATAAATATATTTTTTCATGAATTAATTTATTCATTTTTTTCCATTCATGGTTCATTTTAAACTCCTTACAAATTTTTTTAGGTGGTTTCAGTTTTCTACAAAGTGTTAGAGGTTAGTCTTGAGATTTTGGTCAATTCAAGATGAGTTCATTAGCATGGTTCTTAGGTTGTCTCATAGAGGTTGTATGATTGTGGTGGTTAGAGTACTAAAAAGTAGCGATATATATTTTTTCTCTACCAAAATTTTCATAGCTGGAAAATAGATCATTAGTTTTGGGGTACATTCAAAGAATTTTGAACCTAGTGGTTCTTTAAATTTTGTGTTTAGTACACTATGAAGCATGGTATCAGCAGGTAATTTTTCCTTAACTTACATATTTTTTGGAGTGGTTATTATCTTAAACTGGGGATCATCTTATTAGTTTATATTATCTCATAATTGAAAATAATATGGATTTTTTAAACGTGTTTGAAAAGTATTGAATCAGGTGTAGTGACTTGACTTATATAGTAACTTGATCCATGTAAATCTACCATACCCCTTGGAGTGTGACATTCTTTATAGAGTTATGTATTTGTTTTCTTCCATTAAATTCATTATGAACACATAAATTATCCTATCAATAGAATTATTCCTACAATTTTCCCGAACTCTAAAACATCCTTAGGATTACATCAAACCTAAAACATCTGGCTTCATTACATTTTTGTCATTTATCTAAAATTTTATATTGGTATCACCATTATATTTTAATTTCTCTTGTTTATCTCTATAACTTATCTCCATCAGTGGTGGGAATTTTTTATTTTCGATTCTATCATTATTCCTTTTTTATTTGTTTTTAAATTATGAGTTCTTGATCTGATATTCAACCAATGTGGATCATTGATCCGAAATTATTGTGGTATGTGACACTTTTTATTTTATTATCTATGAAACATGTGAAATTAGATATTTATGATAGGGAATTTGATTCCTAGGATAACATAAATTTTTTAAATATATTTCTATTTTATAGTACTGCACAATTGTGGATAGGTATAATTTATATGTCTTATGGTATGTGGTTTCATAATTTCTATTTATATAGAGAACACTGATTTCTTTTTGAATGAGATTTCTTATAACATTTAGTATTGGTATGTAAATTGTTTTGTATAAAAATATGTTTTATTTGGTATTGTTTTGAAAATGTAATCTATCCTTTTAATTTTTTATAGTAATGGTTTTAGAGAATAATTTCGTATTTTCAAATATTAAATTCCCTTGAATGATATTTTTTTTGTTAGACCCATTGGTGATCAATGATGATATAGGGATCAATCCTTATGTATGAATAATTTACACCTAAATATGTACTTATAGTGTAATTCATGTAATATTATTAGTAATATATGGAAAGGAATCACTCATATGATCACAGTCTTACTCCTTAGACATATTAATTTATTTTAATTTTTTCACCATGTTTCATATTGATAACTATAATAGTATATGGATCTTCACTAACTCGATATTATTTATATCAATGGGTTTTTTATCATGTGTTTTTCATAGTTTTGTTTATTTATATTTTTGAAATTCATTGTTATCATATTTACGTTATAAGATTTAATATGTTGTGAAGGGTTGACTTAGCCTTATATTGTTCTGAAATGTACAACATTAGATTTTATTATTTAAATGAGTATAAATGGTTAATTTTTATAATGTAATCTAATGAATCCCTTAGTTGGATCATACTATGCTCTTCTCCATACTCTCTTCATAATTAATTTAGTATATGTTGATATTATTAAATATGATAAAGGGAAGGGAAAGGCATTGCATCATGTTGGAAGATATATTCATTGTTATGGTGTGTGAGTTTGGAGGGTACATCATGTCTGATGAGGTTTGGTCATGGTACTTCATGTATACATTTGTTGTTTTATATTACCACGAACCTTGTTTTATCTGATGTTCTTCCCGTTCTAATTTTTTATATTATTTTTATATGGATACATTCCTTATATTTACCACATATATATAGTTGTTGTAGATAAATGTACTCCAAAGTTGTTTCTTGATTCTAAGGCACATATTTTTAGTCCATGGGATTCAAGAATTCACATTAGGTCATTTCAATACTAGATCATGTTATATATGTTAGTCCAATCTAGGTTAGGTGATAAAAATTTGGTATCAAATCGTGGTCATCTCGTTTCCATTGTCAGAATATATTTTTTAATGTATTGGTAGTCAATATGTTTGAATGTTATAAAATAATCATAATAATATATAAAATTTCCTAGAAAATTCAAATAACTATAATTCTTTTGTTGGCATGAGTTTTTGGGAAATGTGTTTTTTTGGATTTGAAGTGTTTTTATCCAAGTATATCATTGCATTTCCTATTGTTAATTTTAGTAGATGTTTGTTATTATACAACACAAATAATTATTTTATTTATTTTGTGTCTCTCTATTTTTTATTATGTAATTTAATACACCCCAATAATACTTAGTATGGTTCCTTGGGATAATTATATATAAGAACCATCAGAATGAAATACTTGAGTTAATTATAATCATATTGCAGGAGTGGTGAATGAATTTTGAGCAGTAGAACATGTTGTGGAACCTATCCCTATCCCACCTAGGTAGGTATAACCTAAAACGAATGTGGGTTGGATTCTAGAATAAGTATTTAATTTCTAGGAGAAATTATATTTGTAAGTGATAATGATCCTCATGAGGTGGAGGGTTGGTTAGGAAATCTTGAAAGGTTTGTTAATTTTCTAGGTCCTCTTCAGCTCCATCAATGTGAGGTTTGATGACTTCATTTTTAAAATTATGAGTATATGGTGGGGGAAATATTTTTATTCTCACCTAATTATGAGGTGTTATAGTGTAAATACTTGAAGTCTAACTTTAATGAAGGGTTTTACCCAAAATACATGAACACAAATAAATCCATGGAGTTTCTTGTGATTGATCAAGGAAAGTGATCTTATTTGTTTTACACTAATATAGTTGTTGAGTATCTATGTTTTTGTCAAGGTTTTTTTAATGATAATTTGAGGAGTTTTAGTTTTAAAATTTGTCCTGATTGTGATATCTAGTCACATAAAAACATGTTGAGTATGAACACCTATAATGAGGTGGTAAATAAAGAATTAATGGATAAGCATCACCTGGTGGGTATGTTATGATTTCCCAATGGATTTTATTGTTCTAGTAGTTATTCAACTAATATTAATTTTCTAGAAATAATAGAATGTATATTTAATTGGGTGATTAATTTCTTGGCATGTTAATAATGTTTCTAAAATTGTAACATGAAATTATTTTTCCCCATGCCTCTGAATGTTTTCAATTAATATGAAAAACATGGATTAAAATAGAGGATTTTGAATTCTCTAACAAATAATAACTTCATTATAGGATACTAGAGGATATGTGTTATTTAATATTGTTTCATTGACTATAGGATAATACTGTAAAGACCCGCATCCTGACGTACATGTACATTACATTACATTTGTGGAATACTTAGTACATAACAAAAACACACACACAAGGATCGTAATAGTTTAGTGTCTTTGGAAACTCGGAATATAATCTTCTAATCGTGGTGAAAGATCTTCGACATCTCCCATAAAGATCTTCCTTTTTTTTACCTAAAACATTTCTTTATATCCTGGGGAAAAGAAAACATAAAAGGGTGAGCTCAAATTCTCAGTAAGGGTAAACAAAAGAAATATCAATCACATCATATTCATAAGAACATAACATTTTGGAAATCTTAACATGAAAAAGAGATCATAATTTCATAACATGGGGTAAATCATGGCAGTGAAATGTAATCACAATAATCATAACTTAAAACATAAAAATTTGTGGCATTAACACATAATCATAGAGAATCATTTCTTGTTAGTCAAGACTCATTTCCAAGACTATCTTAGTGGACAAAGTCCCTTTCTGAATCGAGTAACCCTCGTTTCAGTCCTGTTTCACTGAACCGGTATAACCTACCATTCCAGCCATGTCTATCTCATGAGATACAAAATCTTTACCCAATGCATTGGAGGGAGATATAGGTCCCACCCATCTTATAATGAGTCCTTTCTTATGTGTTCCACATAATCATAAACCATACATCATAGCGTAACCCATGTAATAAAAATGGGATTCTTAAACAACATGACATCATAAAACAATTCATATAAGATAAAGGAATTCATAAAAATATTTCCATCACAACATAATCAAACCAATGTAATAATAGGGATAAAAACAGAACCCTTTTATTATCTTAGATGGAAAATAATTTTGAGAAAATACTTGAACTCCATTCTTGAGGAAAATATCCTTTCTACTTCAAAAACATTTTTCCTTTCATAACATGTCATACGACTTTAAAATAAAATAATTTGATTAAAAATAAACTTGAAAACTTGTAAAGGAAGTTTCTTGGAAATAATGTTTTAAAAATCCATTCATGCCATTTAAGTTAAAAAAAACATTCTTCGTACTTTTGTCAGAAAAGTCAAAAATTACCTCGTACGAAAAACGACAAAAGATTCCTTTCATACATATTACTAAAAACTCACCGAAGGGTAAAATTGAATTTAAACTATTTTAAGTGGATGGAAACAATATTACATATTGAGGGAACATGGATGTGGATGATAAAATACACCCCAGTAAATACTTACGAATAAACAATCTCAGATAAAAATGAGATTGTGGTATTTTCCCTTACCTTTGGTCCGATTTGCTTTGTACGTGTCCGAAGCTCCTCTTCTTTGGAACGCTTCTTTGAATCCTCCACTTAGGGAACTAAGATTGGTCTTTGAAGAAGACCAGGACCTCTAGGATTATTCTAGGGAAGTGGAGAGGATAAAATGGCAGGGTTTGGCCGAGCTTGAGTGCTCAATTTGGTGTGAGGAGGAGGGGGAGGAGGTGCCCTTTTATAAGGGAGGAGAGGGGCACCTTAGGAATATCTCAAAATATTATTTTATATTAAAGTCAAAATTGGTTTATAATGGTTATAAAGGGACTTATTTCGAAGATAAAGTGGGGAAGGGTCTAAATCCTATCATCCAATAGGATTTAGACAAGTTTAGGGTATTATTTTAACCTTATCAATTAGATTTAACTCTAAGTTAAATAATTTAACTTTTACCATGTCTTTTTGTTTTCTTTCACTATATGATTAATACACTTACTATAACATGCCAAACGAACCCCAAATTGTTTATTATTAATATATATATCCTTATCTAAGTCATTCGTCCGAAACTTAGATTTTTAGGAATAAAATAACAATTAATAATATAATATTAGATTTAAAAACTATTTTGTGTCAATTTTGACACTATTTGATATATGATTTTTGTGAAAGTCATAACAGAATTATATGTTCGAACCAAGTTGATTAAATCAACACTAATATATCATAGTAACCTAGAAAATTAGTGGGATTAATAAAAAGTATTAAATTACATTTATTTTGGTATTTATAATATCAATTATGTCAATATTTCATTAATAAGATAATTAATGCATCATATTTGTGTCATAAGTAAATTAAATTATTTGATGTCTAAAAATTAAAAATAAAATACCATTATGTAGGAAATCTTTTTATCTTTATAATGAATATTTACAATCTAATTTATCTTATGTATAACCCTATATTAAAAATGTTTTAGTAAATAAACTTTTATTTTAACTCTTTTAACTCTTCTTTGAATTAAATAATAATAAATGTCCTAATCTAATCCAAGTGGGACTAAATGATAATATTTTACACTTAAGGTTGTTTTCGGTCGAGATACACTTGTCCAATAGAATTAGAACATGTGTTAGGGTAATAATAATATCATTTTTACCCTTAATTACCCTATTTACTTTTAACCGTGGTAAATAAAAGTAAAAAGTTAATATTCACCAAAAATTATTTTCATCTCATTGAACCACATTTTACTTACTGACATCAACCGTGTCTCTCGGATTTTTTAAATTCCATTCACAGAAGCGGTAAAATTAAGTTTTATGAAAAATTCAGTTTTTTTAACTACCACTTAGTAGTTTCACTATTCATCAAAAATTGATGTTTTTCAGAACAGTGCCAAAATTTCATCCTAAGCTATATTTCATATTCCAAATTCAAAAATGAAGTCTATTTTACCAAATTGATAACATAGAAGTTTCATTAATTAATTTTATAATTAAATCCCGCTGTTAAAAAAAATAGCGTGTTTTTTAAGAAACAATATCTATCAAAAGATTGACACTTGATTATGTCTGGTTTAAATGTTAAATTACACCAAATGACCAACATTGTATTAAATTGTAAAAATATATTCTAAATATACTTTAAAACCACTCAAATTAATAATTTATCACTATTAATTATTTTGATTAAAAAAGTTGTTTTTAATTATAATTTAGTAATTTTCACTATTCATCAGAATATGAAAGTTATCCGAAATGTACCAAAATTTCACCTTAGGCTAAATTCGATACTCCGAATCCAAAAATGAAGTCCATTTTGAGAGCTAAAATTTCTAAAATTTTAAAAAGTGGTTATTAATCTTCATAACGGCTAGTTTTAATAATATTTTAATAGCATATCGTTGTTTCGTGAAACTCAGTATTGCGTACTACACACGCTATCGAGGAAGGTTGAGATTGTGTGTAATGCAAGGCAAGTCAAGGATGCGTGTTTTGAAAGCTCCTTTTGGTGTAGCGTACAACACAAGACATTAATAAAATTAAAAATAATAGTTTTCATAAAATCTCGGGCTGTTACATTCTACCCCGCTTAAAATGAATTTCGCCCTCGAAATTTGTCGGGGTTATAAATAGTTTACTATTCGAAAGTTTCTTTAATAGAAACCCACATCGTAAAAAGGAATACCAAAACTTGTCTTTAAAAACTAATGTATGAAATGTAACTATTACCCAAATAAACTAATTACTGGGTTTCCACATAGGTGAAAATATGGATATGGAAGAGAAATCTAACCATCATGTTCTGATAGAGAGTGGTAGAGAACATGGCTATGGAAAAGCCAGCAATCACAAATCCATAAATTTGTGACGATCTAAGGTACCATCTGATTCATCAGGTATAAGATAACTAGGACAACATTTTTGGTTTTCAAGATCATTTCCCTAAAGTTGAAGAATTTGAATTAGAATAAATACTTACTTTATTTTGGTACAATCGCACTATTGTTCGTGCCTTGAACAATTTCCACTTCATCTCTTAAATAAATGAAGTTTAATTTGTTATTCGTGAAGTGTTAGCAGATCATGTGATAGAATGACGGGTCATTCCATCTGTCTCAAACAAAAGGTTAGCAAAAATTATATACATAAGTCGATCTATAGTGAGATTTATCATATATGGTTCCTAAAATGGACTTATACTTCATATATCATACTGCTTAATATAATAAAACTAGTTTCTACTAGACAGGGACTTCCTGTAGGCCAGTGGTAGGCGATAAATGCCAGTCGCACTTCGGTTGTGGGTTCGATTCCCACAGCCTTGTCCGACACGATGGGCTGTCGCCCGTCCTGCAGGTTGTCCTTTTTTCTAAAACTACATTACTATAACATTCCATCAATAATATCAAAAAACTTCAATCCTTAAACAATACTAACTTATGTCCAACATAATCCATTCCAATCTTTAGGATTATCTAAAATACTTCGGTCCAAGATCATAGTATAAAGAAAATGATCACGTGAATGCCATCATTTATCCCTCATATATCTTGTTCGTTACATTCCAGTCATGTGAATACCATAAAATGAATACCCATTGAATCTCAGTGAAAACATGAGTGCTGTCAAAAGTGAACTCTTTCCACATACCAAAATCCTCAAAATTCTATATACTCAAACCATGATATCACTTAGTCCTTATATCAATCATGAGCTCATGAATACTATTAAACATTTCATTTTCTCGTTTTCCCTTCATTATGCGCATATCATCTTATTTCCAAAAAAAATCTCAATCACTTTGAATATCACATTAGACCAACACATAAATATTCCAATACTTTACGATACAACATTATTTTGGAATCCCATTACATAAACACTTAATCATTCCACCACATCGTTGTCATATTCAACATCGCCAATAGTGATCGCATGTGACTTCCCTTTGTCCTTTGCCTTAAGTGGTTGCTCATGTTGATCATCACTAACCCTTGGATTAGGGAATTTATTAGCATAATGCCCCATTTCCTTTCACTTGAAGCATTGAAGTGTTGGTGGTGCGTTCTCTGCAGTGTTTTCTTTATTCACATCATTAGAATTCCTTTTTCCATTACTTCGACACTCAGCTTCTCGATGACCTTCTTTTCCACACTTAAAACATTTTCTAGTCCCTTTAAGACAATCTCCACCATGCTTATTTCCACACTTTGTGCATAAGGAAACATTCATCTTCTTTTCACCATTATTCTGAGATTTCTCCTTGAAATCCATCTTTCGTTTCTTGTCAAAACCATGAGATGGATATGTAACACCAACTTCCATTTCTACCTTGATAGAAAAACGCACAATTTCTTCATAGATACTGAAGTCTCTTATAGATAATGCCCTTCGAAGACTTGGTTTTAAGCCACTGAAAAATCGATCAACTTTACTTTCAGGTTGGATGATAATGCCAGATGCATACCTTGCAAGTCTTGTAAAATTCGCTTCATATATACCAACAGATTCATCATCCTTTTTCTTTAGTTCAAGAAACTCCTTCTCCATCTTTGTTCGAAGAATACGAGGGAAGTACTTACTGAAAAATTTGTTCTTGAACTCGTCCCATTCCATGGACTCAATTTCATCCCTTTGCCTCGTATTCTTAATAAGATTCCACCATTGATCAGCATCACCTTCCAAACGATACACTGCTAAGATGACTTTATCATGTTCAGAACATTGAAGAACTAAAAATATCTTTTCAGTGGTACTGATCCATTGTTCAGCAACAAGTGGATCAGAAGACCCACTGAAAGAAGGTGGACGTTGCCTCGTGAAGGACTCAATAGAATATGGTTCCCTTCTCTGCTCATTTGGAAGTCCAGAATGATTCATATCTTGTGTAAGTATAGAAATAAGATTTTTCACTCCATCTCCCATAACATTTGTTTGTTCAGTAGGACAATCATTGCATTGTCCATTGCATTGATCAACACGGTTCCTTCGGGTTCTAGCCATCATCTAAAACCCAAAAAGAATAGTGTGAGAGGCAAAAATCATGCTAGGGAAAACAACATAATAAAGGGGGAGTACGCTCAATATCTAACATCTTAGGTTAAATTCTAATATCGTTAGCGCAATTCTAGCACTATAACCTATACGTATACTTATCCTTAGAGACATCCCTAGACACACCTTAGAAATATCTCTAGGGATCTCACTAAAGTTCTCGCATCCTAGTTTCCAAAGGTTGACTAAACCTTTCCTCTGATACCAACTGTAAACACCCGTATCCTGACGTACATGTACATTACATTACATTTTCGGAATACTTAGTACATAACAAAAACACACACACAAGGACCGTAATAGTTTAGTGTCTTTGGAAACTCGGAATATAATCTTCTAATCGTGGTGAAAGATCTTCAACATCTCCCATAAAGATCTTCCTTTTTTTTACCTAAAACATTTCTTTATATCCTGGGGAAAAGAAAACATAAAAGGGTGAGCTCAAATGCTCAGTAAGTGTAAACAAAAGAAATATCAATCACATCATATTCATAAGAACATAACATTTTGGAAATCTTAACCTGCAAAAGAGATCATAATTTCATAACATGGGGTAAATCATGGCTGTGAAATGTAATCACAATAATCATAACTTAAAACATGAAACATTGTGGCATTCACACATAATCATAGAGAATCATTTCTTGTTAGTCAAGACTCATTGCCAAGACTATCTTAGTGGACAAAGTCCCTTTCGGAATCGAGTAACCCTCGTTTCAGTCCTGTTTCACTGAACCAGTATAACCTACCATTCCAGCCATGTCTATCTCATGAGATACAAAATATTTACCCAATGCATTGGAGGGAGATATAGGTCACACCCATCTTATAATGAATCCTTTCTTATCTGTGCCACATAATCATAAACCATACATCATAGCGTAACCCATGTAATAAAAATGGGATTCTTAAACAACATGACATCATAAAACAATTCATATAAGATAAAGGAATTCATAAAAATATTTCCATCACAACATAATCAAACCAATGTAATAATAGGGGTAAAAACAGAACCCTTTTATTATCTTAGATGGAAAATAATTTTGATAAAATACTTGAACTCCATTCTTGAGGAAAATATCCTTTCTACTTCAAAAACATTTTTCCTTTCATAACATGTCATACGACTTTAAAATAAAAGAAGTTGATTAAAAATAAACTTGAAAACTTGTAAAGGAAGTTTCTTGGAAATAATGTTTTAAAAATACATTCATGCCGTATAAGTTAAAAAAAACATTCTTCGTACTTTTGTCGGAAAAGTCAAAAAGTACCTCGTACGAAAAACGACAAAAGATTCCTTTCATACATATTACTAAAAACTCACCGAAGGGTAAAATTGAATTTAAACTATTTTAAGTGGATGGAAACAATATTACATATTGAGGGAACATGGATATGGATGATAAAATACACCCCAGTAAATACTTATGAATAAAAAATCTCGGATAAAAATGAGATTGTGGTATTTTCCCTTACCTTAGGTCCGATTTTCTTTGTACGTGTCCGAAGCTCCTCTTCTTTGGAACACTTCTTTGAATCCTCCACTTAGGGAACTACGATTGGTCTTTGAAGAAGACCAGGACCTCTAGGATTATTCTAGGGAAGTGGAGAGTAGAAAATGGCAGGGTTTGGCCGAGCTTGAGTGCTCAATTTGGTGTGAGGAGGAGGGGGAGGAGGTTCCCTTTTATAAGGGAGGAGAGGGGCACCTTAGGAATATCTCAAAATATTATTTTATATTAAAGTCAAAATTGGTTTATAATGGTTCCAAAGGGTCTTATTTTGAAGCTAAAGTGGGGAAGGGTAGAAATCCTATCAACCAATAGGATTTAGACAAGTTTAGGGTATTATTTTAACCTTATCAATTAGATTTAACTCTAAGTTAAATAATTTAACTTTTACCATGTCTTTTTGTTTTCTTTCACTATATGGTTAATACACTTACTATAACATGCCAAACGAACCCCAAATTGTTTATTATTAATATATATATCCTTATCTAAGTCATTTGGCCGAACCTTAGATTTTTAGGAATAAAATAACAATTAATAATATAATATTAGATTTAAAAACTATTTTGTGTCAATTTTGACACTATTTTATATATGATTTTTTTGAAAGTCATAACAGAATTATATGTTCGAACCAAGTTGATTAAATAAACACTAATATATCATAGTAGCCTAGAAAATTATTGGGATTAATAAAAAGCCTTAAATTACATTTATTTTGGTATTTATAATATCAATTATGTCAATATTTCATTAATAAGATAATTACTGCATCATCTTTGTGTCATAAATAAATTAAATTATTTGATGTCTACAAATTACAAATAAAATACCATTATGTATGAAATCTTTTTATCTTTCTAATGAATATTTACAATCTAATTTATCTTATGTATAACCCTATATTAAAAATGTTTTAGTAAATAAACTTTTATTTTAACTCTTTTAACTCTTCTTTGAATTAAATAATAATAAATGTCCTAATCTAATCCAAGTGGGACTAAATGATAATATTTTACACTTAAGGTTGTTTTCGGTCAAGATAAACTTGTCCAATAGAATTAGGACATGTGTTAGGGTAATAATAATGTCATTGTTACCCTTAATTACCCTATTTACTTTTAACCGTGGTAAATAAAAGTAAAAAGTTAATATTCACCAAAAATTATTTTCATCTCATTGAACCACATTTTACTTACTGAAATCAACCGTGTCTCTCAGATTTTTGAAATTCCATTCACAGAAGTGGTAAAATTAAGTTTTATGAAAAATTCAGTTTTTTTAACTACCACTTAGTAGTTTCACTATTCATCAAAAATTGATGTTTTTCAGAACAATGCCAAAACTTCATCCTAAGCTATATTTCATATTCCGAATTCAAAAATGAAGTCTATTTTACCAAATTGATAACATATAAGTTGCATTAATTAATTTTATAATTAAATCCCACTGTTAAAACAAATAGCATGTTTTTTAAGAAACAATATCTATCAAAAGATTAACACTTGATTATGTCTGGTTTAAATGTGAAATTACATCCAATGACCAACATTGTATTAAATTGTAAAAATATATTCTAAATATACTTTAAAACCACTCAAATTAATAATTTATCACTATTAATTATTTCGATTAAAAAATTTGTTTTTAATTATAATTTAGTAATTTTCACTATTCATCAGAATATGAAAGTTATCTGAAATGTACCAAAATTTCACCTTAGGCTAAATTCGATACTCCGAATCCAAAAATGAATTCCATTTTGAGAGCTAAAATTTATAAAATTTTAAAAAGTGGTTATTACTCTTCATAACGGCTAGTTTTAATAATATTTTAATAGCATATCGTTGTTTCGTGAAACTCAGTATTGCGTACTACACACGCTATCGAGGAAGGTTGCGATTGCGTGTAATGCAAGGCAAGTCAAGGATGCGTGTTTTGAAAGCTCTTTTTGGTGTAGCGTACAACACAAGACATTAATAAAATTAAAAATAATAGTTTTCATAAAATCTCGGGCTGTTACAAATACTGACTAGCCTATAGAATGAACTAGTTTTAAACAATTTAGTAGTTTCTGGTGGAGTAGGATGCACTTCATCTGATCAAGAAAGGTACCATTTCTACTATATATTCTATAGCTACATCACTTTTTTATAAATATAGATGTTAATAATTTTTTATTACTAATTTGGTGGACTATCTAAAAATTCAAAAGGAACTCAGACCATCTATTATTGAATTTGTGATTCCTTTTGGAAAGAAGAGGGAATAATTTTTTTGTTTCCCGTTGTTTTGTTCCAGTATGTGTCATTTAGATATGGAATGGTATTTTTTGGTTCTTTCCAAAGACATAATAAATTAATTAATTAGGTCATATTGGTTGGTCACTGATTCATATTAGTTCAATTGTTTCCATCTGTAGGTGGTTTGAAGTCTTTCTGATGGGACCTCACATGTGCTTCAGAGAGAATATGATTCATGGTCTAGTTAAACTGAGAAATATATTACATATTTTAATATATTATTGATTATTTCATAAAAAATGTTTTAATATGAATATTTAAGTGGTAACCTAACACTAATATTCAATAATTTTCAAATATTTTTCCCTATGACTTCTCATGTTTACCTATGGAGCAGTAAGTGGACATCAAAATGAAATCAGTTCATGTAACCCAACCCATATAGATGTTGTCAAATCATATAGAACATTTTGAATTTAATATATTAAAATCATGTTGGATAACATGATATCCAAGGGAATTATACAGAAAACTATGCCCCAATGGCATCCCCTTTCAATTTTCATAACAATTTTGATGACACTATTTGCCTTTGCATAAATTATATTAAACTAAAAAGATTATATATCTAGAAAAAATATACGTTGGATTTAATATATTCAATTTCAAACTAATTAAAATGGTTTAAATTGTTTTTTAAAATATATATTCATCATGGTTATCACTTACTCATAATTATATATTCATATATTCCTAAGACATCTTTAGGGATAATTTATGGATATATCAATTATATTGTGATGTTATCTGCCCTAACGAACGAAATTTATGACATTATTGAATTTATAAACCAAGTATTCTATAAATATATTGAATCACTATTCATAGATATTTTAGATGAAATGCATATGTATTCGATGACTATGAATGCTGATGTACATTATCTGAGGAATGATTTATGAATTCTGATAGATCGTCATATTTATGTTGCATGAATAAAATTATAGTTTTTTATCTATAGAGTCATGTTATTGGTACATTTGATCTATAAACATGGATTATTAGTAGATCCTAAAATGGTTATAGATGATATATGATGGTAATATCCAAAAAATTTCATTTAAATTTAGAGTTTCTCACATTTTTCTAGATCATACTATGAATTTAAAAAGGACTTCTTGAAGCTTCTGTCTTCTTTGATCACCATCACCTATATGGGCGGAGGGGAAGATTTTATGGGATTTTATGTGTCGAGATTTATTTTTTTTGATACATAGGGGTTTTAACTATGAAAAATACTTTCATTAAAAGATTTCAAATATATATCACCGAAATATTTTATATGCCTAAAAATAAAATTATCTGATATCATCCTGTATATGAAACCCCATATTAATACGATACTCAGAATAGTAAACCATTATAAGAATTTTTTTAAATTGGAAGATATGAATAGTAAAAAAACATTAATAAAATATGAATAAAATATTTTAATAATTAGAATATATTTAATAGCTCATATTAAATATGACCAAATATATATAGTAATGTACTTTTACTAATTAAAATTTTGTTTTATTGATAATAGTTTGTATGGAATTATTTCACATGGACATTATAGTTAATTAATAAAAAATTTAGAAAATTTATTTGAGGAAAATGATTTTTTTTGAAATATGAATTCAAATATTGTACAATGGTGAGAATATTGGATGTTTCTAAGACTATTTATTTTCTGATGAATAATGAATAATAGTTTTTTTTAACTATCATTTATTTTCATTAAAATGTCACATTTTTTTAATTTGATATATATGTAAAATAATTATAATTTTATTATAAATAATCTAATTAATTACATAATAATAATCACTATACTTGACATTGATATATGTTTGGTATTTTTTTCATAATAACTAAATTTTCAAAAGATAATATTTTCCTATGAATAATTTTTTTTATATTAATAAATTAAAATAATGTATATTTAGTTGAGATTTTTATTAAATTTATTTATTATATATTCAATAAAATATTTTATATGTAATTTTATGGTTATTATAAAGAATGTAAATTATGTAAATTATGTTTTATTATTAAGGTTTCATTCTTATAAAACAACTTTTTCTGATAGGTTGTGTTCTTATTAAATATTAAATATTTATATTAATAGAAATTAATTTGGTAAAATGGATTCTGTATTTAAAATTAAAATACTTAAATATTAAAATATTTTGAATATAATTTTTTCCTATTGAATAGAATATTTTGTTAAATTTTATTATCATTGTTAATGATAAAAATGATTTCTGGGGATAAAACTAACACATAAATTTGGTATTTTAAACCAAAATTATATAATTATTATATTTAAATTTATTAAAACCATATATTACAGAAAATTCTAATAAAAGTATATTTTGAGATTGATTTCAATAAAATTCACTATTAATCTTTGTCATCTTTTATAAAAATTCATGTGTGTCCCTTCCCTCAATTAGGAAAAGTATCCAATCTTCCATTATTCACACCATTTGAGCTTCATATCTTATCCAATTCCTTATAGAAATCATTACTATAATCATCCCATTTATCCTATATCACCTTTCATCTTCTAATACCAATACATAATGGATTATGAAGTAGGTGAATATATTTTTCTTGAATAGGATGTTAAGATCGTGACCAAGTTGTTCCAATTTAATTTACTCTTAGTCTTACTCTAAACATGTCTTATCCATAAAAACATGATGACTATAGTATATATAATATACTAATATTTTATTATGATGATGGAAAAATAATTTACCGCCCCTTATCAATCCATTGGGTGATGAAAATATTATTTATTGGTACAAGTGTACGACCACCTCCACAGATCGATACAACTGAATTTCAAATATAAATTTTTATAGTTGTTTATAAATGACATACATAGTGTTTATGTATGTTATCTATGTTATAATACTTATTATTTAAATGGTAATTAAAATCTACATTTATTTATTTTAATCCATCAAAAAAATGAAGGATCACTTGTGTGTACTTATAGACTACCACCTGCATGTCTTGATATTACTAATTTATACTCAATGATTTATATGAATTGTTATAAATATGTATATGATGGATATGTATGATATAATATTTTTCCAGGTATTTATCTCTTTTATTTTTTCATTAACCATACATTATGGTTTAGTATTTTTAGTGTATGTTTTTCATTTGAATATGCATTGTCTTGGGTTGAAAGGAAACATGAGTAGGATCAGAGAGTATCCATGAAAATATCATTATTGTAAAAAATGTCCTATTATTTTGGGATGTTCGCTGGTTTGAATTAATGGATTCTAAGAATAAACGGCTTAAGTATTTCATGGGTTCTTGAAGAGTTTATAATCACTAAATGTTTTTTATTTATTTTAAAAGTAAAATGGGCTAACAAATAGACTATCATAAATTTAGATTTTGTGTAAATGGATTAAACATGTTCTAATTGTTTGTGGGTTTTAAAATATTAAATTCTAGAGGAGGAGTTTTTACATAATTCCAATAGAAACATTTATATTATGTGAAATAATATTTCATACAATGTAAATTCCTAGACTCATGTTTTTATCATGTTGTAAAAATGAATTTTATTTTTTTTCTATATCTCATATCCTCTTGAAACTAGGGATTTCTCCTGGATATTTTAGGTTTCTGAATTCCCCTCTGGATGTCCCATTTTTTTGAGTGATACATGGTTAGAATTTTAATTATGTTTTCTTCCATCTCTTCCTTTTTCTCCAATTTTTATGGGAAATTAATTTGAAAAATTTTGTTTTTGGTTTCGACCTTGATGCATGTTGATCTAGGAACCACTTTTTAATCATCCATACCATGTTCCTAAAAGTAATTAGTTTTTTAATAATTTTGGAATCATTGGTTAATGATAAGGGGTGTAAATCATTACCCTATGGGGTAATAATTTCCCACATTATGAAATATTGTCATTAGACCATCATATCATATTCCCAAATTAATTTTATAAACAAATTAAATATTTCCTTTAAGTAAATTTTCCTATTGGTTTTTGTTCGGACAAATGGATACCAATTTCGTGACAAAACAACAATTTAAAATTTAATTAGCTAATGGATTAAATTATTTTTAGCATGACAAGTTACAAAGGGTGATTTCTTTTTACAGAATCCATAAATTATGGCTTAATTATAATTTATATATCATTTAATAAATTGTGATATAAATTAATGTGTTATTTTAATAGTACATGGTAATTCCCATAAATAAAAATATAGATATATGATGTGATACTGTGATATCCATGATGTATTATAGGGATTGTCTCCCATGCTGTAATTATTAACTTGGATTGTTTGAACTATATCATGGTTATATAGAAGTTCTTGGTGTGGTCGTTAGACATACTCAGTGATATTCTAGAATAGAACCAAATAATGTTATTTTACCTTGGATATATGGTTCTGGATGGAATTTTTTAATATATGATAAACAATATTGTGTCCAATATTCGAATCTATTTTTTGTTATATTCATTAATATATTTAACTATTGAATACAGCTATTCATCAAATTATTTCATACCCATATTACCAATGGATTTTTTTAAAAATGACTGTGTTGACATACTAATTTAGAATCACTCCCTATTCAGGATGTTTTTCCATACCAAATAATATTACATTTATATAAGTTTTGAAATTGAAAAAGTACTTTGTTGTTGATTTCTAACATGAAAATGGAATATAATTTAGATATGCGACTGATATAGGATTTGGGACCTAGAAAATTTATTATTTAATTTGATACTCTTAGTCTTTTTCATGTATTTTTATATCATAAAATATAGTGACATTCCAGATTGTCATAACATTATTCCTTATTTTTTGATTGGACAACTCAGATGGACATTTTTGTTGTCTTCAACTATGTATTTACATATAATATTTTCATACTATTAATATTTTTAAAAAAATAATAACACTTAACACCATAGATTATAGTCCCCCCACTACAAATTTCACATACTGTTGATAGTCAGAAGCCACTGCCACACAGAGAGGCATGTTCGAGGTATCCTAACCAACCCATTCATGCATAACGAGAGAGTTTTAAATTAGGTGACATTATATAATTGTATTAACATAGATACTTTTATTTTCTTTTGATTTAATATTTTTTAAAGGAATAATATTTAGTAGGATGTTTTGTGACTACGTAATAAGATTGTGTGTGGGAGTATATAACCCATGTATTAGTGAAAATATGAGCGTTTAGGGGTGGGATTGTCATTTGGGTTGTGTTCCTGTTATATTTGATGTTATTTAACCTTGGGTGATTCACATGTTGTGTTAGTTCATGGTTTATCTACAATATTATCTTGATATTTTTACTTGTATCTTGATATAGAGTGAGATGATAATACACGAATCATAGTATGAATATAGGTATATATTTAAATTCTTTTTTCATGGCTGGGACATATCTATTTTTCCATGTAATATTTTCTTTTTTCTTCAACTGTGATAATATATAATTGTTTTAAAAAATAAATTAAATGATTTTTTGTTTCATGGTAAAATACATGTAACCCATGTCTAGAGAGACACATGGGGTAATTAGTTATCTATTTTAGAAACCTATTAGGATGAATGTTTTTAAGAATGTTCTCTAAGGAGTTCATTTTTATCATAGAGTAAAGTCATCCTATTTGACTTCAAATAATGTGTTAGGAGAGTGGAATTCAGCATTATTCAAACATATATGAACTAGTTATTCCTATATTTCATTTGGATATGACCGATGTTAAGAATAGAAATGGGTTTATAAGGGTCATGTGACCCATTTAAAGGGCAACATTTTGTAACATTTCTTCATTTTCTAGGCTGGTAAGAGAGATTTAGCAGCAACATTTGCCAATTTTTACAAATAAAGTGGGGCCCTAGGTATAAATCTTTTAGATTGATACATTCTTGAAAATATTTATGCATCTAAATACACCCACACATAATAGGGTGAAATTTATTGCATATAAGCTTCATACACATTCAAATCATTTTTATGATATTCTAAAATACGATGAGAATTAAGATGAGTTGTCATAGATGGAATTCCTAATGATGTTCTCCTCCCATTTATATCTCTCAACCAAGACAGATATGGAAGATCACATGTTTATGAATCAAATTCCTGAGGGTTTCCATTACTACACTTTTCAAGATTTTCTACCAACCAACAATGGTTTTCTCAATATTTTGAAGAAGTTGAAATCTTCATGGTGAGGTGTTTCTAACATGGTATTCATTATTAGGCCAGGTTGAAGGTAAAAATTTTACTTTTAAATAGCTTTGATGACCAGATGAATCAGGAGCTCAACATGGAAGGTAATCTGTGACAGGCCCCAATAAGTAGTCATGATGTATTTATAGAGAGATATATAATTTCCTCATCGAGTGGTATGAATCATTGTTCTCACATTTTCGGCCAATGTTGTAGTGGGAAGAGCACTTAGTGTAGTGTAAAAACACCTCTAGATCATGTACTATTATAATTATATCAGTTTGGAATGTTTGGAAACATGTTCCCAATTTATCCTTACCACATAGTCATGTGTGGTATCTTTTGTAGGAATTCTCTTATTTAGAGGTTTTCAATGTTCTTTTTTTATCAGACTAGTGGAAATGAATCAGGACAAGAACCAATGTCATGAACGGGATGAACTACCCTCAACATGATAGTGGTTGGAGAACCATAATCCATTTTGTCTGATTCAATGTATGTGGTACCTTAATATATAACAAGTTTTATGAATAAAGAAAAATAGATCTGTGTAATGGCACAAGTCTGTTTCATGTTATGATGAATACACTTGAAAATAAGGATTCATGATCATCTTTCATAAAAGGTAAAATTGTTATATCATCTACCTTACCTTGTGTATTATTATCTACCATTGCATCATATTATTTTTTATATGATTATTTTAATAATGTATAGGGATTTCATGTGGAAGTAATAAATGTTGTTTTAACCATTGAGACACTATTGGGAGATCTGTCAGAGAATATCAAATGATTCATGTTGTGTTCTCAAGAGATTGGTGCTTTCCATTTCTCAAGGAACCATTCATTCTATAAATGATAGTATTTCACTTTATTATAGATATGAATTTATTAGTTCAATAATAGGATAATATTTTATATTAATTGATAATAATTATTTTCATATCATTAATAGGAAGCATCTATTTTCAGTGGGGTGATTGTGATCATTTGGCTGGTTATGTGGGACCAATTTAGGGAGTATTAGAATATCTCATTTCATAGATCTCAAGTCATACTCTAAATAATGGAGGAATGAATCATTATTTTTTATTCAAATATGGTAGAAATTTTAGAGGATTTTTCACCAATGAGTTATATGGCTTACCTCATAATCAAGATATTGAGTTCATGATTGAGTAGGTGCCATCAAAAGGGATAGTTTCAGTCAAACCATATCGAATGGCTCCAGTATATATTATAGAGTTGAATGTTTAGTTGGAAGATATGTAATCTAATGTATTCATATATGTAATGTCCCATATTTTTTTTCATGTATTATTTAAATATTATATGGGAATTCTTTCAAGACTAGGATTTGTGACGGTGTGCAGTTCTGAGGCCCGGTGTGCCCGGAACAAATGTTTCAATTTAATTAAATAATTAAATAATGCGCACATATGGTTTTCCAGAAAAAGTGTAATAACTCCTTAATGGGAGTTTGGATCGGAAATCTCAGGGCACTGTTGAATCCGGAGCAGCGGGTTTACCCTAGGAGAGACCAAACATCAACTGGCACAGGTCAGAGGTGAAATCTAGTTTTTGGACATAACCATAATAAAATATATAATTAAAATGTTTTATTAAATCTTTTACAGTGGATATCTTTTTATACTTTTAAAATAAAGGCTTATGCAGGGGTCCAGGGTCACAGACCTCATAACCCTGACACCCCTAGAGGCTCTGGGAAAGCTCTTGAGGAAATCCCAAACATGGCGATGACGTTCTTGATGGATTTCACAGGCAAAAACGACGCAACAACCAGATATTCGCCAAAGATCACTGTGAATCCAGGTAGGGTGTTGATCTCTTTGTGATTCCTTCCCCATTCTTGATTCCTATGTCGAACGCGGACTAATCCACGAACCAATTATCCTGTGGATCGATCATTTTGCAGGTGCGTGTGATTTGGGCTTTTATCAGGAGATCCAATGCTCGTCATTATAATATGTTGATTATATTTTTGGTTTAGATCTAACGGCGATGAACCCAGATCATCAGGAGAAACGATCGAGGTTCGTCCCTCTTGTTCGATTTTGTTAATATTTGCCTATGTGTTCTTCATTCTTCACGGGATAAGAACAATGATCGATTGTGCCTTTGATTTGTGGGGTAACAATTAGAGATTATAGATCCAACACCGGGATGAACCAACAGAGCTCGATGATGACGATGATGGATGGATCTAAGCGATTCTGGAGAAATCTCTCTTCAAACGTATTTTTTATCGGAAGATCATATGTTGTTCGTTGACCTGATTGAAGGTCTGAAACACCCGGAATCAGTGTTTGGGTGACAAAACGAACCATCATCTTCAGTTTCGTGGAACACTGATGACCGAATCATGATCTGGAAGATCGGCTGAGGTGTGGAGGAAAAAGATGGTTCTAGAGATTTCCCGACTACACGGCGTGTAGTATGGGTTACACGGCGTTTGTTCATCGGCAGACCACCTAGAGTGTACTACGGGAGTACACAGACACGGGTAGGGTACACGGCCAAGGACATGATGTGTATACCCTTCCCATTATATACCCACCCAGATACACGGGATACCCCATGTACTGGTACACGGACAGGCGACACGGGCAGAGACCGTGTACGAGCACTTGGCCAGTGTACATGGGGTGAACCCCAGTGCTCGGACATGGCATGTAATCCTACTACACGCCATGTATTTATGCTATTCTACATGACATATATTTCAGACATGGGCCATTTACACGGGCAGTACCTGGAGTCAAAGAACATGGTGTGTAATCCTACTACACCTCGTTGAGTGGATTTTTACATAGCTTGTATAGATGACACGGGACGCTTACAGAGGCAGTACCCTGAGTCAAGTAACATGGCATGTAACTAGACTACACACCATGTAACCTATTTTACATGGCTTGATCCATTTTTCTTCTATTACTTGGACTAGATTTCTTAGGGTTTGTTCCCTTGGCCTTTCCCCTGAATGTTTCTGGTATCATTTCTTATGTACAACAGTATGATCCCTTCATCAGGACTTCCTGAATAGAGTTGTTGGAATCCCCTATGTGATACAAAATATCCGGATCCTTTATTTATTCTTGGAAACCTAGGTAGAGTTCTTGGTATCGACGTTGCCAACTTTACCCAGGCACCGATCATCTGCATAGCAGATTAGTTCAGACTTAGTTGTTGGAATCACCCCATATCTATTGGTTGTGATCATCATCTTAATATTGTATTCTCAAGTACTTGTAGAGTGTTTTTTCCCAGAATGAGTTCTTCGTATCAATTACTTCAGACCTAGGACTGTGTTCTGCTCATTATGTGCTTAGTGGAATCATCGAGCTGGATCTTACAGGTGGTTTCTCGATAGTCGATCATGTATTAGTATATCTGGATATTCTTAATATATGTTCTGAAAATATATATTGTGTAGAGCTGACCATATCCTTCCTTTGTGGTATTTCCCTTGTTGTATTCCTTTGTGGTTTTTAGGGTGCCCTACTGGGTATTGTGATACTCACCCCTGCATTGTCTTTGGCCGCACGTGTCGGGTCTTGTGCAGACGAGCGATCCTTTGATAGGATTCTAGGCAGACCAGGACAGGACGGTGCTTAGTGAGATCAGACTGGCCGAGGAGTGTTCCTACGGCTACAGATTGCAGTCCCAGTACCTTTATTTATAGGTTGGACTTTGTTTTAGACTTTCTTTTTGTGGGCTTTTCCTTTTGTCCCAGGGTTTTACATTACTTTAGTTTACTTCCTATCATGCTCTGTTGGTTGGGATTTTAGTGTATGCATGCATTTCCATTTTTAGTAGTTTTTTACTTTTCATCTTTGTGGGCATGGATATGTGTGTGTGTGTGTGTATATGTTTATAGGAAATTCCTCCCATGATAGTAGCATGCCTACTCGATGCTAGTCACCATCCCTATGCCTATTGGAGGTGGCCTTGGGTAGTTGTGGCACGGGCCCCACTGGGACGGGTCGTGATAGAGTGGTATCAGAGGTGGTCAGTTCTCCCTTAGGACCGAGAGTCTGTGAGTTTGTAACACCTCGACCCTAGTTACCTAGAGTTGGTGATTTATTACATAACATTGGCATGATCACAAGAAAGGTCAATTCTCGAAAGATCTATTATATTAGTAGTCTTGGAATCACTAGAAACATTCATAAAGTTTACATTACATCATAAAATGAAAAACTACAACAATATAGTCTCCATAGTCCACACTCTTATCCCGTTATACTATCCCTGCAGGTCATTCATAAAATATTTCTTCACATCCTAGGAAAAATAAAACATAGAAAGGGGTGAGCTCAAATGCCCAGTAAGGATAACAATATAGCGGAAACGTTCTTAAATAAGAATAAACATTTAAGGCAATGTATAACTAAAACAAAAGACTTTTAAAACTTGATCTTCGGCATAATATAGCAGATATAAAATTAAATAATTCCATATACTTATTAACATGGATATTCTACTAGTATAATAATCACATGAAATATCAATAACCACTTTCATAATGATAGAATGCATAATGTCAGACTATAATAACCACATAGCCAAGGCCTCGTGCCAAGACTACATATAAGATTTTGTCAAGGCCTTGTTCCAAGACACTAGTTTGGCTCATTAGACCTACTGATGCATCGAGGAGCTATAACGGGCTCCACCCATCACTTATTAAGTCCAATGCTTTCCTTAAATGAATAGGTTTAAACATAACATAAACATTCGTATTAAAACTAGCATATGAAATATCAATACTTTCTCCATAAACCATGAATGGTATTAAAATAACCCATCCACAGTCAAACATATCACAAAACCTTCAATACAATATGGAAGATTTGTATCATAATAAATAAACATCAAATAAGCTTAAAATCCATCAAAGGATGTTGACATAGATGAAATCAAAACTATTTGAGAGAAATATCTGTTTTTTTGAAATCATTTAAAAGTCACATAATTATAAAATAAAACATTTACCTTGAAAAAATTCTTAGAAGCTTGTAATGGAAGTTTCGATAATTTTATAACAGCGGAAAATAGCCTCACCCGCTATATATGTTAGAAAACACATTCTTACCTTAATTCTATCGAAAAGGTTAATAATGACCTTTCTTGGAAAACGATGGAAAGATTCCTTTATAAACATTTTATAAAAAGTCAAACAAGGCTATAAATGAAATTAATCTATATTCTATAAAATATTAAGAATTTTTTGAAATACATTTTTAAGAAACATGGATGTGGATGATAAAGAGGTCTTAGTAGATAATTACGTATAAACAACCTCGGATAATGAACCGATTGTGAAATAACTATTACCTTGTACTTTTCCTTGGTTGAGGGTAGGTTAACCTCCTATATAATGGTGAAATAATTGTTATTAAATTATTCAATAATCATATACATTAATATGATATCATATATGATCTTTTAACATTGATTTGTTTATAATATCTTAGTATTATCGTTGTTTCGGGTGTTAACTTACTCATTTTCTTTTATATGTTTTGTTGTGTAAGTCATGTTTGTCATGATAGGTTTTATCTTATTCATATCTATAATGATATCAAGTCCATAAACATAATTTTTTAATCATCAAATGATAATTATACTTGAATGGATATGATGGAGAATGAATCTCATCGCGTTCGTGGAGACGGTAGTCCATACATACGCACGAGCGACAATATCATTCTTTTGATATTAAAATAATATATAATTGGATGGTATATTAAATATAAATAATAATTATCATGTTATATTTATTATTTACATTAATAAAACATCATTATTATACCATCCAGATAATAATTTATTGAATAACAATTACACCACAGCGTGGAGACGGTAAGCCATGTGTACGCACGTATGGTGACATGTCATTCAAAGATTGGATAGAATACTAAATATGGTTGTACCATATTTATAATAACATCATGTATATATAAGATACTAGAGTTAATATTTTATAATGGGAATAACACATAAAGAAGAAGTTGAAGAAGAATGGTACTTGAAAGAGGGTGGTGAAAACATTACCTCTTCTTCGTGTTCTTACTTTTGATTTGATCAAAAGGGATCCTTAGGGTGGAATTCTGATCAAACTGAGGCCTCTAGGTTGAAGTTATGGAATTTTATAGAGTATTTGGGCAGGTTTTGGCCGATCCAAAGGGCTTTGAATGTGTGAATTAGTGAGAACGTGGAGTTCCCTTTTATAAGAGGGGTGAGGGGCACCTTTGGAAAAGCTAGAAATATTATTTTATAATAAATTCTAATTAGGTTTATAATGGCTCCAAAGTAGATTATTTAAAGGCTAAGGTGGGTATGGGTCAAAAACCACTCAACCAATAGAATTTAGATAGGTTTGGGTCATTATATTAACCTTATCTTTTAGTTTTAACTCTTAGTTAATTAGTTTGACACTTACCATGTTGCTTTGTATTTTTATATTATATAGTTAATAAAATTACTATATACCACCAAGAGACCCCGAATTGGCCCATTAATGATTCAAATATCATTATAGAAGTCTCTTTTCTGATCCTTATATTTCTAAGAATTGAATATAAATTAATAATATAATATTTGTTTTAAAAACTCTTTTATGTCAATTTTGACACTATTGGGTATTTTGTTTTTGATAAATTCATAACAGCATTATTACTTGGAAGAAAATTTATATAATCAATCCTAATATGTCATATTAACCTATAAAATTAGTGAAATTTATAAAAATTCTTAAATTACATTTATTTTGATATTTATATTATCAATTATTTTAATATTTCATTAATTAGGTAATTACGACATCACCATTGTGTCATAAATAAATTAAATTATATAATGTATAAAAATTATAAATAAAATACCATTGTGTGGGAAATAGTTTTATATTTCTAATTAATATTTACAATCGAATTTATCTTATGTATAACCCTATATTAAAAATGTTTTAGTAAATAAACTTTGAATTTAACTCTTTTAACTCTTCTTTGAATTAAATAATAATAAATGTCCTAATCTAATCCAAGTGGACCTAAATGATAATATTTTATTCCTAAGGTTGTTTTTGGTCGATATAAATTTTTCCAATAGAATTAGGACATGTGTTAGGGTAATATTAATATCATTATTACCCTTAATTACCCTATTTACTTTTTACCGTGGTAAATAAAAGTAAAAAGTTACTATTCACAAAAAATTATTTTCATCTCATTGAACAAAATTTTACTCCTTGATATTAACCGTGCCTCTCGTATTTTTGAAATTCCACTCACAAAAGTGATAAAAGTATGTTTTATGTGAATTTCTAAATTCTCCTAGGAGGTGGGTAAAAGACGTTGAAAAGATCAATAAAATTTTATATATCTAAAATTATTCTAAACTAACTCTAATGAATTACATTGTACTTATATAGGTATTAGGAATCTATTTTGACCTTATTTAAATTTAAATAAAATAAATAATTATCTAAATAAAAATTCTGTTTTAAACATTAACTCATTGTTTTTCACTATTCATCAAAAATTGAATGTTTTCAGAAAAATACCAAAATTTCACCCTAGGCTAATTTGGATATTCCGAATAAAAAAATGAAGTCAATTTTAGAAAATAAAATTTATAAAATTTCAAAAAGTTGGTATTACTATTCATAACGGCTAATTTGATTGGTTGTGGTGTGTGTGTGTTAGAACTCAATGTTGCGTACAACACACGCTACAGTATTATTAAAAGGAAAGCGTACCATGGAAGATTGGGGTGTTACATTCTCCCCTACTTCATATAATTTCGTCCTCGAAATTTTTAGAATTCTACCGCATTAAAAGACTTGGGTGGTTCTTCATCATAAGTTTCTCGGGTTCCCACGTTGCCTCTTCCATCTTATAGTTTCTCCACAATACTTTTACCAGATGATTCTTCCGGTTTCTTAGTACTTGTTCTCTTGTATCTGGAATCCTGACGGGCTCTTCGCAATAAGACAGATCATGTTCCAGTTCTAATTCCTCATATGTGAGTACATGTGTTGGGTCAGGCATGTATTTTCTCAACAGTGATATGTGGAACACATCGTGACCTTTGGAGTGATTTGATGGCATTGCCAAACTGTAAGCTACAGCCCCAATTAGTTCTAGAATTTTGAAAGGTCTGATGTACCTAAGACTCAATTTACCCTTCTTACTGAAACATATAACTCCCTTCCATGGAGATTCCTTCAAGAAAACATGATCTCCTACCTGAAATTCCAAATCCTTCCTTCAGATATCGGCATAGATCTTCTGCCTACTTTGAGCTGCTTTGATGTGGTTTTCGATTACCTTTACCTTTTCCATTGTTTCCTCCACCAGTTCTGGGCCTACAAGTTTTCATTCACCAACATCATCCCAACAGGTTGGTGTGCGACATCTCTTTCAATATAACGCTTCATATGGTGCCATCTAAATACTCGAATGGAACCTATTGTTATAGAAAACTTCTACCAGAGGTAAATATTGATCCCACATTCCCTGAATGTCAAGTGATCAGGATCTCAACATATCTTCTAAGGTTTGAATAGTCTGTTCTTTTTGTCTATCTATTTGAGGGTGGTAGGTAGTGCTCAAATGAAGTTTATTATCGAGGGCCTTCTGAAGACTCTTTTAGAATCTTGAAGTAAAATGGGGATCACGATCAGAAACAATTGATAGGGGTACTTCATGAAGTTTCACAACATCATTAATATATAGTCTTGCTAGACATTATAGTGGTAGATCTTTTCTTATTTCATGAAAATGTGCTAACTTGGTAAAACGATCAACAATAACCCATATTGCATCATTCCTTCTAGGAGGCAATGGTATCCCCATAACTAAGCCCATCGTAATATTGTCCCATTTACACTCTGGTATGGGAAGAGGTTGCATGACTCCTCCAGGCTGTTGCCTTCCATCTTTCACTTGTTGAAAAACCCTACATCTTGATAAAAAATCATAAATCTCCCTCTTCATGTTGTACCACAAAAAATGTTCCTTCAAATATCTATACATTTTGGTGCTCCCAGGGTGTATAGAGAAATTGGAACTATGAGCATCGTCTAGCAATTCCCTTTTTAGATCAGGTATATCGGGAAGACAAAGTCTCTTCCCAAATTTCAAAATTCAATTTTCATACACAATGTCTCTCAATCTCCCATCATTCACAGCTTTAATCTTCTTTTGAAATTATTCATCATCAGTCTGAGAACTCTTAATCCTTTCTAGTAAATATTGTTTGGTAACCATTTGAAAAAGCATTGATGTTTCACCTTCCATGGTTATTCCCATGTCTATCTTCACTAGATTCATGAAAATTAGATCCCTTTCAATTCTCATATTGTTCAAAACTCCATGATCTTTTCTGATCAAAGAATCTGCAACCTTATTTTCCTTCCCCGAGTTATAGTGTATCGTACAATCATAATCCTTGAGTAATTCAAGCCATCTCCTTTGCCTCATGTTGAGTTATTTTTGTGAGAAAATATACTTAAAACTCTTGTCATCAGTATAAATCTCACATTTTTCACCATAGAGGTAGTGACTCCATATCATCAAAGCAAAGATCACATCTGCTAACTCGTGATCATGAGTAGGATAGTTTTTCTCATGAATTTTCAACTGTCGTGATGCATATTCAATAACCCAATCATTCTTCAAAAGGACACAACCACGTCATTTCTTCGATGCATCACTATAAAAAATGAACTCATCATTCCCCGATGGTAGAGTCAATATATGAGCATTGACTAATATTCTCTTTAGTTCTTGAAAATATTCTTCACACACTTTTTTCCAAACAAATTTATCCGCTTTACTTGTGAGATTTGTTAAAGGGTTAGCCAACCGAGAAAAATTCGGGATGAAACGCCGATAATAACCTGATAAACTAATAAAACTATGTACCTCAGTTATACTCATAGGTGCTAGCCATTCATGGATTGCTTTGGTCTTAGAAGGATCAACATAGATTCCATCTTAAAAGACAATATGGCCAGGAAATGAAATCTCCTGACTCCAGAATTCACACTTGCTAAACTTCCCATATAATTCTTGTCTTATTAGAGTCTTCAGGATAATGCACAAGTGATTTTCTTGATCTTTGTAGCTTTTTAATTATACCAAGATATAATAAATAAATACCACCACAAAATTATCGAGATATTCCTTGAAAACTCTATTCATTAGATCCATGAATACAGAGGGTGCATTAGTCATCCCAAAAGGCATTACCGTAAACTCGTAATGCTCGTACCTTGTTCAAAATGCTATCTTCAGAATGTCTTCCTTCTTCATACACAACTGATGGTATCCAGATCGAAGGTCAATATTTGAAAAGTATTGACCTCCATGCAGTTGGTCAAATAAATCATCAATGTGAGGTAGGAGATACTTGTTCTTTATTGTTATAGCATTGATCTCCCTGTAGTCGATACATAACCTTAAAGATTTATCTTTTTTTACCAAAAAGAATGGGGATCCACATGGAGAAACACTAGGGTGAATAAATCCCTTATTACTCAATTCCTCTAGTTGTTTCTTTAGTTCATCTAAATACACAGTGGCCATTCTATAAGGGGTCTTCGATATAGGCCTTGATCCAGGAATTAAATCAATGGAAAACTCAACTTCTTATTCTGGAGGATATCTAGGTAAATCATCCGGAAACACATCTACATATTCTTTCAAAATAGGTACATCCTCTATTTGAACATTAATTTCCTCACCCATAGACATTTCGTTCTATTTCTCCCCAATAATTGAATTTAGTTGAGCTATAGGGGGTGGATCAAGATAAGAATTAGGTGGTGATGATTCTTCTCTAAAGATATGGTGTTCCTTATCATCATCATCAAAAATTGCTACCTGCTTCTTCTTATAATAAATCTTCACATCATGGTCCGAAATCCAATCCATACCGAGGATTACATCAAAATCAATCATAGGTATGACAACCAGATCATCAGATAAAGAACATTTATGTGCTCTAATAGGGACTGATTCACAAAACATTGTTACAATGATACTTACCTTAGGAGTTTTAACTGACAACCCCCTTGTTAAATAAAATTGGAAATATCTAATTTTATTAGCAAACTGGGATGATATGAAACAATGCGATGATCCATAATCAAATAATGCATTTTCTAAACTTGAGGAAACCATTAAATTACCTTCCACCACGTCTTTCGGAGCTTCTACCTCAGTATTAGTGATAGAATAAGTTTGGCCTTGATCCCTTGGCCTTTTCTTAGGTAAGTTCCCCTGGCATATAGTACATTCATTTGCATAATGTCTCATCTCCCTGCAATTGTAGCATTGGATATCTATGGCTTCCTTCTTCCCCGTGCAATCACGAGCTTGGTGGACTTTTTCACCACACTTGTAACAGACTCCCATTCCTTTTAAGCAAGTATTAGGGTGTTTCTTCCCACATTTACTACAGGATGGATATTCAACTTTTCCCTTCTTCCCCTTATTTACATTCCCATATTGATTAGAAGATCTCTTCTTCTCTTTCTTTGCTTTAAAGTCTTAAGACTTAAGGAATTCCTTTTCTGTCTTGATAGCACATGAGACAATGTCTTCGTACGACGAGAATTGTTGTGAGACTAATGCTTGACGGAGAATTGGTTTTAACCAATAAAATAAACGATCAATCTTACTTCTTGGGATACGTATATAATCTCTATCATACCTTTCTATCCTCGTAAATTTATCCCCATACTTTGTGACATTCTCATCCTCCTTTAGTCTCAGACTCAGAAATTGCCTTTCCATATCTGCTCAATGGTCATGAGGAAATTATTTTTCTAAAAACAGATCTTTGAACTCTCTTCATTCCATATTTGATACTTCATCATCCTAATTCATGTTTTGAATCAATGACCACCATTGATCAACATCTCCAGTGAGGTGATAAACTTCCATGACAACTTTTTCCCTTTCACTACTCCCCAAAGCCTGAAATATTTTCTCTTGGGAACTTATCCATTGCTCAGATACTAATATATTTGTTCTCCCATTTAATGTTGGTGGTTTCTTCCTAATTAAGAGATCTATCATTGATCCTCCACACTATAGATCAGGGTGCTCCATACGGGTAAGGTTATTATTCATAAACTGAGTGAGTTATCCCAGTATGGTGATTAGTTGATCAGAACTAGTTGCATCACTAACTCCCCTATAATTATCTTGAGCAGGAGGGAAATCCCTACATGGAGTACGTGCATTGATACAGTTTCCATTTCTTCTACTAGGCGCCATTTCTAAACAATGGCATAAACTAGATCAGTTTATGAATCAAAATACATAATTCCATACTTATAAAATACATAACATAAATTGAACTATTTATGGATGTAATCCATACTCATAAAAATGTTTTCTTTGATTATGTATATACTCATAAACCCTTCATAATGATTTGAAAATAAAATGAGAGTTATCCTAAGAATATCCCCCGTGAGGGTCATAACCAAGAGTGTAGTAAGGCCCATTGTCGTGCACCAGTTCTCGTTCAAGTCTAGCTCAAAGCGGTGTTTTCAGGTTTTACCCATAAGTACATTTGTTCCAGATCCACCTCTACCTTCTCATATCCAGACAAGGATGTATTTCTTGGAAAACTCGCAAAATCTCTAAAATACCAAAATTCTAGGATGTTATTCTCTACTAATCCTAAAAATCCATCTTAAATCTATGTTCTCTAATCAGATTTTATCTAAATACAGCTTCAAAGGTTTGTACTAAACATCCTCTGATACCAACTGTTACACCCCAACCACAGTTACCCAGATTCGGTGCATTATTACATAATATTGGCATGATCAAAAGAAAAATGATGTGTTGAAATACCGATTAGTTTAATAGTCTTGGAAACACTAGATACATTCATAATGTTCAAATTACATCATAAAATGAAAAACTAAAACAATATAGTCTCCATAGTCCACACTCTTATCCCCTCATACTATCCCTGTAGGTCATTCAAAAATTACTTCTTCACATCCTGGAAAAATAAAACATAGAAAGTGGTGAGATTAAATGCCCGGTAAGGATAACAATATAGCAGAAAATTTCATAAATAAGCATAAACATTTAAGGTAATGTATAACTAAAACAAAAGCCTTTTAAAACTTGAACTTCAGCATTATATAGTAGAAATAAAATGAAATAATGCCATATACTTATTCACATGGTTATTCTATTAGTCAAATAATCACATGAAATATCAATAACCACTTTCATAATGATGGAATGCATAATGTCAGACTATAATAACCACAATGCCAAGGCCTCATGCCAAGACTACAAATAAGATTTTATCAAGGCCTTGTGCCAAGACACTAGTTTGACTCATGAGACCTACTGATGCATCGAGGAGCAATAGCGGGCTCCACCCATCACTTATTAAGTCCAATGCATTCCTCAAATGAACATGTTTAAACATAACATAAACATTCGTATTAAAACTATCATACGAAATGTCAATACTTTCTCCATAAACCATGAATGGTATAAAAGTAACACATCCACAGTCAAACATATCACAAAACCTTCAATACAATATGTTTGTTTTTTATTATAATAAATAAACTTCAAACAAGCTTAAAATCCATCAAAGGATGTTGACATAGATGAAATCAAAACTATTTGAGTGAAATATCTTTTTTTTAAATCATTTAAAAGTCACATAATTATAAAATAAAATATTCACCTTGAAAATATTATTAGAAGATTGTAAGGGAAGCTTTGAAGATTTTATAATGGTGTAAAATATCCACACCCGCCATATAAGTTAAAAAATACATTCTTACCTTAATTCTGTTGAAAATGTTAAAATGGACCTTGTTTGGAAAAAAACGAAAAGATTCCTTTATAAAATTCTTATAAAAAGTCAAACAAGTGTTTAAATGACATTAAACCATATTCTGTAAAATAGAATGAATGTTTTGAAATACATTTTTAAGAATCATGGTTGTGGATGGTAAAGAGGTCCCAGTAGATAATTACGTATAAACAACCTCAGATAATGAAGAGATTGTGAAATAACCCTTAACTTGTACTTTACCTTGGATGAGGGTAGGTTAACCTCCAGTATAATGGTGAAATAAATTTTATTAAATTATACAATAATAATATACTTTTATATGATATCATATATGATCTTTTAACACTGATTTGTTAATAATATCTTAGTATTATCGTTGTTTCGGGTGTTAACTTACTCGTTTTCATTTATATGTTTTATTATGTAAGTCGTATTTTCCATGGATTAGTTGTATCTTATTCATATACAGAATGATATAATTTCCTTAAAAATTATTTTTAAATCATCAAATGATAATTATTCTTGAATGGATACGATGGAGAATGAATCTCATCGTGTTCATGGAGACGGTAGTCCGTACGTACGCACGAGCGACAATATCATTCTTTTGATATTAAAATAATATATAATTGGATGGTATATCATATATACAGAATCATAATAATGTTATATTTATTATTATTATGAATTACACATCATTATTATACCCATCCAAATAATAATTTAATGAATAAAAATTACACCTCGATGTGGAGACGGTAAGTCGTACGTACGCACGTATGGTGACATGTCATTCAAAGGATGGATAGAATATTGAATATGGTTGTACCATATTTGTAATAACATCACAGTATATATAAGATACTATATCTACTAATTTATAAAGGGAATAACAATGAAAGAATAAGTTGAAGAATAAAGGAACTTGAAAGAGGGTGGTGAAAACATTACCTCTTCTTCGGGTTCTTCTTTTTGATTTGATCAAAAGGGCTCTATAGGTTGGCTTTCTGATCAAAATAAGGCCTCCAGGTTTAAGTGAGGGAAGTTGAGAGAGTATTTGGGTATGGTTTGTCTGAGCCAAAATTATTTGAATGTGTGAATTAGTGATAAGGGGGAGTGCCCTTTTATAAGAGGGCTGAGGGACACCTTTGGAAAAGGTAGAATTATTATTTTATAATAAATTCCTATTCCATTTCTAATGTCTCCAAAGTATATAATTTAAAGTTTAAGGTGGGTATGGGTCTAAATCTACTCAACCAATAGAATTTAGATAGTTTTGGGTCATTATATTAACCTTATCTTTTAGTTTTAACTCTTAGTTAATTAGTTTTACACTTACCATGTCACTTTTTATTTTTATATTATATAGTTAATAAACGTTCTATATACCTCTAAGATACCCCCAAGAGGTCCATTAATGATAAAACTATCATGATATAAGTCTCTTAGAAGATCATTATATTTTTAGTAATTTAATATAAATTAATAATATATTAATTTTTTCAAAAACACTTTTATGTCAATTTTGACACTATTGGTTATTTTGATTTTGATAAATTCATAACAACATTATTACTTTGAAACAAATTTATATAATCAATCCTAATATGTCATATTAACCTATAAAATTAGTGTAATTCATAAAAATTATAATATTAAATTTATTTTGATATTTATATTATCAATTATTTTAATATTGCATTAATTAGGTATTTACTGCATCACCATTGGGTCATAAATAAATTAAATTATTTAATGTATAAAAATTATAAATAAAATATTTTTATTTAGGAAATATTTTTATCTTTCTAATGAATATTTACAATCGAATTTATCTTATGTATAACCCTATATTAAAAATGTTTTTGTAAATAAACATTGATTTTAAGACTTTTAACTCTTCTTTGAATTAAATAATAATAAGTGTCCTAATCTAATCCAAGTGGACCTAAATGATAATAATTTATTCCTAAGATTTTTTTTGGTCGATATAAACTTTTCCAATAGAATTAGTACATGTGTTAGGATAATATTAATATCATTTTTACCCTTAATTACCCTATCTACTTTTAACCGAGATAAATAAAATTAAAACGTTCTATTCACCAAAAATTATTTTCATCTCATTGAACCATATTTTACTCCTTCATATTAACCGTGTCTCACGGATTTTCGAAATTCCACTCACAAAAGCGATAAAATTAAGTTTTATATGAATTTCCAAATTCTCCTAGGAAGTGGGTAAAAGACAGTGAAAAGTTCAATAAAATTTTCCTATATCTTAAATTATTCTAAACTAAGTCCATTGAATTACATTGAACTTATATAAGTATTATGTATCTATTTTGACCATAATTAAATTTAAATAAAATAAATAATTATTTAAATAAACATTTGGTTTTAAACTATAACTTAGTGTTTTTTCACTATTCATCAAAAATTGAATGTTTTCAAAAAAATACCAAAATTTCACCCTAGGATAATTTTGATATTACAAATCCAAAAATGAAGTCCATTTTGAAAGATAAAATTTATAAAATTTTAAAAAGTGGGTGTTACTATTCATAATGGCTAGTTTGATTGGTTGTGGTGTGTGTGTTAGAACTCGAAGTTGCGTACAACACACGCTACTATGTTATTTAAAGGAAAGCGTATCATGGAAGTTTGGGGTGTTACAGAGTTGGTTTAGGGCAACAGTGTTAAGTGTTTCATGTTTGGATTTCAGGCCAGGGACCAC
Organism: Viscum album; assembly: GCA_963277665.1. Lineage (NCBI taxonomy): Eukaryota > Viridiplantae > Streptophyta > Magnoliopsida > Santalales > Viscaceae > Viscum > Viscum album. The sequence continues at coordinate 1,066,514,283 of OY728140.1, forward strand.
AGTGTTGGTGCGGGCGGCCAACATATCCATACACCAGGACTCTGATAACTTGCATTTAGACTCGGAACATTAGAACACTTGTTGAAAGGGAAAAATAATGTTACATGCATCATATAGAAATGGGATATGGTTACCATGTCCTTCTTGATTCATCTCTCTGGATATACTCACTAACTGAGACACATCTTTTTTCTTTACAGGATTCCTCCGCGACGTGCACCCTCTAGTATCTAGCATCTCGATCACAAGGATGACCCCCCAGTGATAAAGCTTCAATACAGGGACCAGATCCCCCAGTTTTACATTCAAGTGGTGTTCTAATTATTTCACCACCTATAGAGAAGTGTTTAGTGCCTGCTGTACTAGTGGAGGAGGAGCACAGGCTGAGCGCACTATATGAGTTTCAGAGACATAGACCCCTCTGGTTTCGAGGCGAACCTGACCCTCAGGCAGTAGAGGACTGGCTTGAGGTAGTGTCCATAGTCTTCCGTTTGATCAGGACACTAGCAGAGCAGATGGTGATCCTAGAAACGAGCCTTCTATAGGGCTCGGTAGGGTGATGGTGGAGTTTGGTTATCCAGACTAACGACTAGGCGACTCTTGCATGGTCAGAGGTTGAGGATATTTGCAGAGATGTGTTTTCACCGGTTACCCTAAGAGAGATACATATACATGAGCTTCTTCAGCTCTAGCAAGGAACCATGATGATGGCTAACTATTCATCGATTATTCCCGACCTCTCATGGTACTCGATGGTTATGGTCAGGGATCAATAGTTCAGAGCTCTAACCTTTGAGGGGGGGCTTGCATAGAGGCATTCAATCTAGAATCGTCCCTATGAGAATTCCTACTTATGATGGGGTATACGAGTGGGATTTGGTGGTCGAGATCTTCTTGGTGGAGTAGAGACAACCATCAGTTGTCAGTAATGAGTGACCTAGAGCAGAGTCCTCGGTAGCAGGTAGCCGACGTTAGGGAACCAAGTGTGGGAGACGTTCTCAGAGGAGATCCTAGGGCATATGATCTACCATACAGGGTTTGTAGGGAGCATCCTGCCATCCTTGATAGAGGTAATTCTACTCTTATGATGGAAGGGGACATCTCGCTTGAGATTTTCCAACCCACCGTACTACTGACATGGGAGCAGTGGATGGACCACCGAGGCAGAGGCAACGTGTGGAGCAGACAGATCCATGGGGTGGCTGACGTGGTTGAGGAGCTAGGAGAGTATCTATAGGTAGTCGGAATTTTTACCTTTTACCACCACCACCCCCAAGAGGACCACCCCAGGATTAGTGAGCTGGTGGAAAGAGGTTGGGAAAGCTGCAGGAAGTGGAGGCTTATGACCCAGGTACTCCAGGAACGATTATAGGTACAATCTGTGTCTTTTATACTTTGGTTGCGGTATTTAAAGACACAGGTGCTATTCATTATTTTCGGGCTGCATATCTTGTTCGAGACCTGGAGATTCTAGTTGGACCATTAAGTCGACCCTTACGCTTAGATACACCGACTGGATAAGATTTAGAGATCACAAACCTTTGCATACAGTGTGACCTAACTATTGGAGGAGGTAGTTTTGGTTGGAACCTCTTGGTGGTAGCGTCGAGGCCTTACGATGTCATTCATGGTATGGATTGGCTATCCACAGTTTGTGCCCAGATTGACTATTTTAGGCGAAGGGTGTGGTGTGTTCGCAGTGATTGAATGAGGTTCTCCTTCATCGGTGAAAAGGAGACCCATGTAGTATTGGATGGGCTCGTTCATAAGAAGGTACATCCGATTTCACATCAGCTGGCTAGCCTAGCCCTTGGCGCAGCAGATGTTACGAGTTTCCAATTTCCAGTAGTAGTGGCTGAGTTTGAGGATGTCTTTCCAATGGATGTCCCCGAACTTCCTCCCCATCAGGAGATAGATTTATTCATTGAGTTTCAACCCAGGACAACACCGATATTAGCATTAGCATATCGGATGGCTCTTGGAGAGCATCGTGAGCTGGGGGTGCAGCTGGAAGACTTGCAGAGGAAGGGCTTCCTGAGACCCAGTGTTTCACCCTGGATAGCCCCAGTTTTGTTTTCCAAGAAGGCAAGCTAGAGCTTGAGGTAGTGTGTGGATTACCGGCGCTTGAATCAGATGACCATGAAGATGTGTTATCTACTACCAAGTATCAATGTCCTCTTCGACCAGATAAGAGGGGCACAATGTTTATCGACGGTTGATCTGCAATCAAGCTATCACCAGTTGCGAGTATGGGATGAGGATATATTGAAGATGTATTTCAGATGTCGCTAAGGTCACAATGAGTACTTGGAGATGCCCTTAGGCCTGACGAACGCCCTGACAGTGTTTATGGGACTTATGAACCGGATATTTTAGCCCTATCTAGACTAGTTCGTGGTGGTCTTCGTTGATGATATCCTTGTGTACTATGCATCTAAGGAGGAGCACGTGAGGCAACTAAGGATGGTTCTGGACACACTCTAAGAGCACCAGTTATATGGTAAACTCTCTAAGTTTCAATTCTGGTTATAGGAGGTTCACTTTCTGGGACACATTATCTCAGAGGATGGTGTAGCAGTGGACCCAACAAAGGTAGAGGTTGTGTTAGCATGGGAGCCACCCCAGAGCATGACAGAGGGGTGGAGTTTCCTTGGGTTGGCAGGATACTATTGGAGATTCATCCTTGAATTCTCTAGGATTTTAGCACCCATAATAGCTTTGACATGAAAGGGGCTGCCTTTTGTATGGTCCGAGAGATGCCAGAAGGCTTTTCAGTAGTTGAGACAATGTCTGACGAGCACCCCAATCGTGAGACTTCTGGAAGAGGGTGTGGAGTACACAGTGTGATGTGACGCATCATGAACCGGGCTTGGGTGTGTCCTGATGTATAGGAAAGCGTTGATTGCCTATGGATCACATAATTTGAGGCCACATGAGCAGAACTACGCGACCCACGATCTTGAGTTGGCAGCGGTAGTCTTCGCGTTGAAGATGTGGTGGCACTACCTGATGGGTGAGCGGTTTATCATCTACTATGATCAAAAGAGTCTCAAATATATCTTTTCTCAGAAGGATCATATAGTGACCCATACTTTACATACATGGTTAATACTTCAAAATTGAAGAATACTTATTACAACATATAAAAAAACCATGAAAGGACCGTATAGGTATAGTTTCTTTAGAAACTGGGAAACATAAACAACTGGTTCATAAAGCATCTACATTGTCTCCCATTTATTTCATCATATCTATAGTCCCTTTTTGGAATATCTTACTTAATAACCTTCTTCCTAACCTGGGGAAGGAAAACATACAAAATGGTGAGCCTAAATGCTCAGTAAGGGTAAACAAAATAAATATCAATCACATCAAATTCATAAGAACATAACATTTTGGAAATCTTACCCTGCAAAAGAGATCATAAATTCATAACATAGGATAAATCATTGTAGTGAAATGTAATCCCAATAATCATAACATAAAAAATTAAACTATATGGAATAAACACATAATCATAGAGAATAATTTATTATTAGTCAAGACTCATTTCCAAGACTATCGTAGTGGACAAAGTCCATTTCTGAACCGAGTTCACTCCTCGTTTCAGTCCTGTTTCACTAAACCGGTTTAACCTTCTGTTCTATCCATGTCTATCTCATGAGATATAAAATCTTTACCCAATGCATTGTAGTGAGATATATGTCCCACCAATCTCATAATAATACCATTCTTATTTGTGCCACAAAATCATAAACCATACATCATAGCATAACCCATGTAATAAAAATTGGAATCTTAAACATCGTGACATTATAAAACAATTCATATAAGATAATGGAATTCATAAAAATATTTCCATCACAACATAATCAAATCAATGTAATAATACGTATAGAAACAGAACCCTATATTATCTTAGATGGAAAATATTTTTTATAAAACTCTTAAACTCCATTCTTGAGGTAAATATCCTTTTTACATCAAAAACATTTTTCCTTTCTTAACATGTCATACAATTTTAAACTAAAAAAAGTTGATTAAAAATAAACATGAAAACTAGTAAATGAATATTCTTGGAAATAATGTTTTAAAAATCCATTCATTCCGTATAAGTTAAAAAAAATTCTTCTCGTACTTTTGTCGTAAAAGTCAAAAAAGACCTCATATGATAAACGAAAAAAGATTCCTTTCATATCTTTTACTAAAAACTCACCGAAGGGTAAAATTGGATTTAAACAATTTTAGGAGGATATAAATAATATTACATATTGAGGAAACATGGATGTGGATGATAAATATTCCCCAATAAATTCTGAAGTATAAACAATCTCGGATAAAAATTGAGTTTGCGAGATTTTCCCTTACCTTAGGTCCGATTTGCTTCGTAAGTGTCCAAACCTACTGTATAATGATTTAATTTTATTGAATTATTAAATAATCATACTTATTGTTATGATATCATATATGGTCAGATTATTAGCTTCTTATTAGTAATATTTCATTGCTACTTGTTATTTGGTTATTTATTACTTTTTGTTCTTATGCTAATTTTGTTGAATAAATTCTTATTCTTCTCTTTAGGTTATAGATATTTCATTTCCAGAATGGTATTAGTGTATTATATATCATATTTATTCATTAAATTCATTTATATAATCATAATTCAATGAAGATCATGTAGAACAAATCGCATCACATTGTGGAGACGGTATTCCGTACATACGCACGAGCGATGATATCATTCCCATGATCGTGGAATTGTATTTGAGTGTATGTATACTATTTCAGAATCAATACCACGTTAAAATAATCATATATAGTTATTTATTTTCACCATTATACCCATCCAAGTAAGGTGGTTATGGAAAATATATTACACCACGGCGTGGAGACGGTATTCCGTACGTACGCACGCGCGGTGATTTCATTTTCTATAGGATGGATAGATGGTGAAATAGGGTTGTTTCATTATTATAAAAACATATAAGTATATTAGTGATACTAATGTTATTAATTTATAATGAAAAAACTAAATAAGAATATGTGGAAGAAGAAATAATGTTGAAAGAATCGGTAATAGACATTACCTCTTCTTTGAAGCGCCTCTTTGAGACCTCCTCTTAGGGCATTAAAATTGGCCTTTGAAGAAGACCAGGATCTCTAGGATATTTCTAGGGAAGTGGGGAAGTAAAATGGGCAGGGGTTGGCCGATCTTGAAGGCTCAAATTGGTGTGAGGAGGAGAGGGAGGAGGTTCCCTTTTTATAAGGGAGGAGAGGGGAACCTTTTTGAAATATAAGAAATATTAGTTAATATTAAATCCCAACCCCACATAAAAACATCAAAAATGAATAATATCTAAAGATTAGATGATATAGGGTTGTAATATCATCAACCAATAAAATTTAGACATGTTAGGATTTTATTTTAAACATTATCAACTTGATTTATCCCTATTTATCAATTTAATTTTATTTGTGGTAATAATATTCTAAATTTTTAATCATTATGAATAATTACATATGTGTTGTGAATTTTTCATAATTTGACACTTTATGACATTTTAGACCATATAAATTTTAATTTATAATTTTTAAATATTTTTTTTGTTTTTTAAACAATTTTATAATATGTTATTTTTATAAAATAACAATAGTGTCAATTTTGACACTATTCATTTATTTGAATTTAAATAAAATATATACAGAATATATGTTCGAGATAAAAGATTTATTAGATTAATAAAATGTCTTATGTATCTAGAAAATTAGTGTAGCACATTAAATAGTTCATATAATATTTATTTTAATATTTTTAAAACCATTTATTTTATATTTTCATTAATAAAATAATTTCAACATCACTATTGTGTCATAATTAATGATAAATATTTAATCCCTAAAAATTATAAATAAATTCCTATGATTTAGATAATTTTATTAGAGTTCTGAATACTATTCATGTTTGATGTTTCATTAAGTTTATCACTAAATTAAAATTATTATACTTATAAGATTTAAGAAAGTGACATGTTGTCACATTCTTTGGTTTTAATAATAATTAAATTATTTCCACTGAAAAAACTCCATTAAAAGAATCTAATCCGAAACATAGGTGATATGGGTATACTTTTAGTCATCCAATGGGATTTTTTCAGGTGTTAGGGTAATTTTATAATCTTATATTTACCCTTAATTACCTGATTTACCTTTCACTATGGTAAATAAAATTTACTGTAGTTACTATTCATAATGCCCAAAAATAAAAAGTATCCTATTAAAATAATTTGGACCCACAGATTCAAAATATGGAATCCATTATTCAAAATTCAAAACACATAAGTTTCCGTAATTAATTTAAAATTAATCCCGTTGTTAGGAAAATAGGTTTTAGAAGTTAAAACATTGCCAAAGATTGAAATGTTTTTACCTATTAATTCAATGTGAAATTAATGATAATGACATACATTATATTAAATGGTAAAAATTTATTCTATGTATACTTTAAAAACATTCAATATTATAATTTACATATATAAATTATCTCAATGAAAAAAGTTGTTTTTAATTAAAAATTAGCGTATTTTTACTATTCATCAAAATATGAAAGTTATCAGAAAAATATAAAAAATTTATCCAAAGTAAATTTTATTATCCTGATTAAAAATAAGAATTTTATTTTCTCAAATTGAAATTATAAACATGTAAAAAACTAGATTTAATGTGGATGCGCCATCAAAAGGTGGCAAAACTGCATTTTTTGAAAAATACTTATTTTACCCCAAAATTTTATTTTGTTCTCTTACCATGTTCTAGAAAATATTTAAGATGAATAATAATGTTATAAAATTCAAAATGTAGTTAATAATATTCATAATGGCTTGTCCATAATAATATATCGTTGTTTAGTGACCCGGTATTGCGTACTACACACGCTATCGAGGAAGGTCGCGATTGCGTGTAATGCAATCCAAGTCCGTATTGTGTGCTGTGAAAGATTCCTTTGGTGTTGCGTATAACATAAGACATAAAAAAATATTTCTCATAAAATCTCAGGGTGTTACATTCTACCCCCTTAAAATGAATTTCGCCCTCGAAATTCATCACTTCATTACAAACAGATGAGGATACCTCTCCCTCATCATATCCTTAAGTTCCCATGTAGCTTCTTCTAATTGGTGGTTCCTCCATAAAACTTTCACCAAGAGAGTGGTCTTGTTCCGTAGGACTTTTTCGCTACGATCCGGAATCTCTATCAGTTGTTTTTCATAAGAAAGATCTTGCTCCAGTGGTACAACTTCTTAGCTGAGTACATGTGAAGGATCAGGTATGTACTTTCTCAGGAGAGATACATGGAACACATCGTGAACATGAGAGAGATTCAGTGGAAGTGCCAATCGGTAAGCTACCTTCCCAACACGATCTAGAATTTAAAAAGGACCAATATATCTAGGGCTCAACTTTCCTTTTTTTCCAAATCTCATGACCCTCTTCCAGGGAGATATACGTAAGAACACTTTATCACCAACGTCAAACTCTAAGTCTTTTCTTCAGTTGTCAGCATAGCTTTTTTGTCGACTCTGAGCTTCTATAATGTGTTGTTGAATAGATCTGTCCTTTTCTACCATTTCATCAACAAGATCAGGTCCAAAAATCTTTCTTTCCCCAACTTCATCCCATTAAGTTGGAGTCCTGCATTTCTTTCCATAGAGAGCTTCATAAGGAGCCATATGAATACTAGAGTGAAAGCTATTATTATAAGAAAATTCCCCCAATGTTAAGTGTTGATACCAACCACCTTTGAAATCCATAGAGAAAGCTCTCAACATATCTTCTAGAGTTTGAATTGTCCTCTTAGACTGACTGTCTGTCTGAGGATGATAAGCAGTGCTGAAACTCAACTCTGTATCCAGAGTATGCTGAAGACTTCGCCATAACTTTGAGGTAAACCTCAGATCCCAATCAGATATAATAGAAAGTGGTACTCTATTCAATCTCATCACTTCCTTTACATATATCCTGGCAAGCTGATCTTGAGATAAATCCTCTCTAATTGCAATGAAGTGTGCAAACTTTGTAAGATGATCAACTATGACCCAGATAGCATTATTGCCATTGGATGTTTTATGATGTCTAGTGACAAAGTCTATAGTGATGTTTTCCCATTTCCATTATTGTATGGGTAATGGTTGTAACATCCCCTTAGACTTCTCTCTCTCATCTTTAACTTGCTGACAAACCAAGCATCGAGAGACATATTCATCAACATCTCTTTTCATGCCATCCCACCAGAAGTACTCTTTCAGGTCCCTATACATCTTCGTGCTTCCAGGATGAATAAGGAATGAAGAACTATGAGCCTCATCCAGTAGCTCCTTCTTTAATTCGGGGATGGGAGAAACACAAACCTGATTCCAGAGCATTATTATCCCATCACAATTAAGGTTGAATTCAGGAACATTTCTCACCTTCTTTTGTAACTCGACATCTTCTTTCTGTGCCCATTTAATCTTCACATGTATAGATAGTTGAACATTCATTTGAGAAAGATACGATTTTCCCCCATTCATTATAATTGCAAGATCCATCCTTTTTAAATCCATAAATATTTTTTCTTTAGTGATCCTTATCATGGATAATCTAGCATGTTCTTCTCAACTTAATGCATCTGCCACCTTGTTTGCTTTCCTAGGGTGGTAATGAATTGACCAGTCGTAATCCTTAATCAGCTCCAACCATCTTCTTTGGCGCATATTCAGCTCCTTTTGTGTGAAAATATACTTTAAACTTTTATGATTAGTATAAATGTCACACCTTTCTCCATAAAGATAATGCCTCCAAATCTTTAATGCAATGATTACTGCAGCTAACTCCAAATCATGAGTTGGGTAATTTTGCTCATGGATTTTCAACTATCGTGAGGCATAAGCTATCACCATATAATTTTTCATAAGAAAACACCCCAATCCCTTCTTGGATGCATCACTGTAGATCACAAACCTTTCTCCACTACAAGGCAGTGTGAGAACAGGTGCATTGGATAACCTTCTTTTCAAATTCTTACAATTCTTTTCACATTCCTCCGTCCAAACAAACTTAACTCCTTTCCGAGTCAACTTGGTGAGTGGATTAGATAATCGTGAAAAATCTTTCACAAAACGTTGATAATATCCATCCAAACCAAGAAAACTTCAGATCTCAGTTACTATTGTTGGCCTCTACCATCTTTCGATAAACTCTGTTTTTTCTGGATCCACAGATATCCCCTCTTTTGAGATTATGTGACCCAAATATGCAACTTTTTGAAGCCAAAATTCACACTTGGTAAATTTGTCATAAATATTATAATTTCTCAGGGTCTTCAATATAATTATCAAGCGATCTTCATGTTCTTCCATTCTATTTGAATAGACAAAAATATCATCTATAAAGACTACCACAAACTGATCAAGATAGTCTCTGAAGACTCTATTCATCAGATCCATGAAGATAGCAGGGGCATTAGTAAGACCAAATGACATCACTATAAATTCACAGTGTCCATACCTTGTACGGAAAGTCATCATTGGTATATCCTCCCTTTTACACTTAATTGATGATACCCAGAATGAAGATCAATCTTGGTAAAGTATTGAGCTCCGCGTAGTTGGTCAAATAAGTCATCAATGCGTGGGAGAGGATAATTGTTCTTGATAGTGATCTTTTTATGTTCTCAATAGTCAATGCAGAGTCTCATTGATCCATCTTTCTTTTTAACAAACAGAACAGGTTATCCCCAAGGTTACGTACTAGGGTGTATGAATCCCTTATCAAGATTCTCTTGGAGTTTATTCTTCAATTCCTGCAAATCAATTGGTTCTATTCTATAAGGTGTCTTTGAAATAGGCAAAGCACCCGGTACAAGTTCTATTGAAAACTCTACTTCACGATTTGGTGGAAGACCCAAAAATTCCTCCGGAAAGACATCATTAAACACTCTTACAATGGGAATATTATTAATCATGAGTTTCTCTCCAACCATTTGAGATAAATAACCCTCATTTAGTGGAATCAAGACCAATAAGATGGAAGAAATTTCCACTGGAAGGTTATGTTCATCCTTGCATGGATAGACGATCATATATTGATCTAGAATATGAAATGTGACTTCCCTTCTTTGGAAATTGATATGATCTCCATGTAGTGAAATCCAATACATGCCAAAAATCACATCAAATTCCACTATAGGAAGTATCACAAGATTTTCAGGAATAACATTCCCACAAACTTCAATTGGAGAAGAATTATAAACTTTTGATGTGACTATTGTGTCATTAGGGGTTGTCACATCTAACTCAACATCTAATTGTTGAGGTAATAGGAAGATACCCTTAGAAAATTCTTCAGAAATAAAAGAGTGGGTGGATCCATAATCAAATTAAACATTTGCTACTTTAGAGTGGATGGTAAGTGTACCTTTCACCACTTCGTTATCGTACTCCACATCGCTGATAGAAATTGCATGTGACTTTCCTTTTTCTTTAGCCTTAAGAGTTTCTTGAAGTCGATCATCATCAACAACCCTTCGATTAGGGAATTGATTGGAATAATTCCCCATTTCCTTGCACTTGTAACATTGAAGTGTAGGAGGTGCACTCTGTGTAGTCGTTTCTTTGTTCTCATCACTAGACATCTTCTTCCCATCATTGCGGAATTCAAATGCCCGATGACCTTTCTTTAAACATTTGAAACATTTACTTGTCCCATTATGAAAACTCCCTCCATGTTTCTTTCCACACTTTGAGCATAAGGGAAAACTCATCTTCTTTTCAGTGTTCTCTTTAGATTTTCCTTTGAATTCCATTTTCCTCTTCTTATCAAACCCATATGACTGATGGGTTACTCCAATCTCCATCTCAACTTTGAGAGCACATCGAACGATTTCCTCATAGCTATTGAAGTCCCTTATGGCTAATTCCCTTCGAAGACTTGGTTTTAAGCGACTAAAGAATCAATCGATCTTACTCTCAGGTTGGATAATAATACCAGAAGTGTACCTTGAAAGTCTTGTAAAATTTGCTTCATAGGTACCAACAGATTCATCATCCTTTTGTTTCTGTTCAAGAAACTTCTTCTCCATCTTTGTTCAAATAATACGAGGGAATTATTTATTGAAAAATAAGTTCATGAACTCTTCCCATTCCATGGAATCAATTTCATCCCTTTGCCTTGTATTCTTAATAATATTCCACCACTGATCAGCATCACCTTCCAAACGATATACTGCTAAGATGACTTTATCATGTTTAGAACATTGAAGAACTGAAAATATCTTTTCAGTTGTACTGATCCATTATTCATCCAAATGGATCAGAAGACCCGCTGAATGAAGGTGGAAGCTGCCTCATGAAGGATTTAACAGAATGTTTCTCCTTATTTTGCTCATTTGGAAGTACTGCATGATTCATAGCTTGAGAAAGTTGTGTGAGCATGGCTATAAGATTTTTCATTCCAGCGCCCATAACATTTGGTTGCTCAGGGGGAAAATCATTACATTGCCCATCGCATTCTACATTAACATGGTTCCTTCAGGTTCCAGCCATTGACTAAAACCAAGAAGAATAGTGTGAGCAATACTAATTATAATAGGAGACCCACATAATCAAGAATAAAATTTCACACTTAAGGTCTTATCATAGGTTTTTCATGGCCATTTCTAAAACACTAAGATTGTGTTCTATTCTTAGACATATCCTTAGGTTTCTTACTAAGGCTTTCACATCCTAGTTTCTAAAGGTTGACTATAACTGTCCTCTAATACCAACTATAATGACCCATACTTTACATACATGGTTAATACTTCAAAATTGAAGCATACTTATTACAACATATAAAAAAACCATGAAAGGACCATATAGGTATAGTGTCTTTAGAAACTGGGAAACATAAACAACTGGTTCATAAAGCATCTACACTATCTCCCATTTCTTTCATCATATCTATAGTCCCTTTTTGGCATATCTTACTTAATAACCTTCTTCCTGGACTGGGGAAAGAAAATATTCAAAAGGGTGAGCTCAAATGCTCAGTAAGGGTATACAAAAGAAATATCAATCACATCAAATTCATAAAAACATAACATTTTGTAAATCTTACCCTGCAAAAGAGATCATAATTTCATAACATGGGATAAATCATGGTAGTGACATGTAATCCCAATAATCATAACTTAAAACCTGAAACTTTGGGGAATACACACATAATCATAGAGAATCATTTCTTATTATTCAAGACTCATTTCCAAGACTATCTTAGTGGACAAAGTCCATTTCTGAATCGAGTTCACTCCTCGTTTCAGTCCTGTTTTACTGAACCGGTTTAACCTTCCGTTCCAGCCATGCCTATCTCATGAGATATAAAATCATTACCCAATGCATTGGAGGGAGATATAGGTCCCACCCATCTCATAATGATACCATTCTTATTTGTGCCACAAAATCATAAACCATACATCATAGCATAACCCATCTAATAAAAATGGGAATCTTAAACATCGTGACATCATAAAACAATTCATATAAGATAAAGGAATTCATAAAAATATTTCCATCACAACATAATCAAATAAATGTAATAATAGGGATAGAAACAGAACCCTATATTATCATATATGGAAAATCATTTTGATAAAACTCTTGAACTCCATTCTTGAGGAAAATATCCTTTCTACGTCAAAAACATTTTCCCTTTCTTAACATGTCATACAATTTTAAACTAAAAGAAGTTGATTAAAAATGAACTTGAAAACTTGTAAAGTAATATTCTTGGAAATAATGTTTTAAGAATCCATTCATGCCGTATAAGTTAAAAAACATTCTTCTCGTACTTTTGTCAGAAAAGTCAAAAAGAACCGCGTACGAAAAATGACAAAAGATTCCTTTCATATCTTTTACTAAAAACTCACAGAAGGGTAAAATTGGATTTAAACAATTTTAGGAGCATATAAATAATAGTACATGTTGAGGAAACATGGATGTGGATGATAAATATTCCACAGTAAATTCTGAAGTATAAACAATCTCGGATAAAAATTGATATTATGAGATTGTCCCTTACCTTTGGTTTGATTTGCTTACTAAGTGTCCTAACATCCTGTATAATGATTTAAATAATGTTATTTACTTATTACAGAATCATAATTATTGTTATGATATCATATATGGTCATATTCTTAGCTTCTTATTAGTAATATATCATTGCTACTTGTTATTCGGGTGTTTATTACTTTTTGTTCTTATGTGTGTTTTGTCAAATAAATTCTTATTCTTCTCTTTTGGTTATAGATATCTCATTTCCAGAATGGTATTACTATACTATATATCATATTTATTCATTAAATTAATTTATATAATCATTATGAAATGAAATATCATGTAGAACGAATTGCATCACATCGTGGAGACGGTATTCCGTACGTACGCACGAGCGATGATATCGTTCCCATGATCATGAAATTGTATTGGAGTGTATGTATATTATTTAAGAATCAATACCAATTTACAATAATAATATATAGTTATTTTTTTCACCATTATACCCATCCAAGTAAGGTGGTGATGGAAAATAGATTACACCACGGCGTGGAGACGGTATTCCATACATACGCACACGCGGTGATTTCATTTTCCGTAGGATGGATAGATGGTGAAATAGGGTTTTTTCATACTTATAATAACATATAAGTATATGATTGATACTTATGTTATTAATTCATAATGAAACAACTAAATAAGAAGATGTGGAATAAGAAATAAAGTTGAATGAATCGGTAACGGACATTACCTCTTCTTTGAAGCGCCTCTTTGAGACCTCCTCTTAGGGCAATAAAATTGGACTTTGAAGAAGACCAGGATCTCTAGGATGTTTCAATGTAAGTGGGGAAGTGAAATGGGCAGGGGTTGGCCGAGCTTGAAGGCTCAATTTGGTGTGAGGAGGAGAGGTAGGAGGTTCCCTTTTTATAAGGGAGGAGAGGGGCACCTTTGGAAATATAAGAAATATTAGTTTATATTAAATTCCAACCCCAAATAAAAACATCCAAAATTACTCATATCCGAATATTAGATGAGATAGGGTTGTAATATCATAAAAAAATAAAATTTAGAGATGTTAGGAATTTATTTTAAACATTATCAACTTGATTTATCCTTATTTATCAATTTAATTTTATTTGTGGTAATAATATTCTAAATTTTAAATTATTATAAATAATTACTTATGTATTTTTAATTTTCGATAATATGATAATTTATGACATTTTAGACCATATAAATTTTAATTTATAATTTTTAAATATTTTTTTTATTTTTAAACAATTTTATAATATGTTATTTTTATAAAATAACAATAGTGTCAATTTTGATACTATTCATTTATTTGAATTTAAATAAAAGATATACAAAAGATATGTTAGATATAAAAGCTTTAATAGATTCCTAAAATGTCATATGTATCATGAAAATTAGTGGATCACATTAAATAGTTCATATAATATTTATTTTAATATTTTTAAAACCATTTATTTGATATTTTAATTAATAAAATAATTTCAACATCATTATTGTGTCATAATTAATGATAATTATTTAATCCATAAAAATTATAAATAAATTCCTATGATATAGATAATTGTATTAGAGTTCTAGAGACTATTCATGTTTGAAGTTTCATTAAGTTTATCACTAAATTAATATTATTATACTTATAAGATTTAAGAAAGTGACATGTTGTCACATTCTTTGGTTTTAACAATAATTAAATTATTTTCATGGACAAAAGTCCATTAAATGAATCTAATCCGACCCTTAGGTGATATGGGTCAACTTTTATTCACCCAATAGGATTTTTTCAGGTGTTAGGGTAATTTTATAATCTTATATTTACCCTTAATTACCCGATTTACCTTTAACTATGGTCAATAAAATTTACTGTAGTTACTATTCATAATGCCCAAAAATAAAAAGTAGCATATTAACATAATTTGGACCCACTGATTCCAAATATGGAATCCATTTTTCAAAATTCAAAACACATAAGTTTCAGTAATTAATTTAAAATTAATCCCATTGTTAAGAAAATAGGTTTTAGAAGTTAAAACATTTCCAAAGATTGAAATGTTTTTACCTATGAATTCAATGTGAAATTAATCCTAATGACATAAATTATATTAAATGGTAAAAATATATTCTATTTATACTTTAAAACCATTCAATATTATAATTTAACCATATAAATTATCTCAATGAAAAAAGTTGTTTTTAATTAAAAATTAGTGTATTTTTACTATTCATCGAAATATGAAAGTTATCAGAAAAATATCAAAAATTTATCCAAAGTAACTTTTTATATCCTAATACAAGAGAAGAATATTATTTTTTAAAATTGAACTTATAAACATGTCAAAAACTAGATTTAATGTGTGTGCGCCATCAAAAGGCGGCAAAACTGCATTTTTTGAAAAATACTTATTTTACCCGAAAAATTTATTTTGTTCTCTTACCATGTTCTAGAAAATTTTTAAGATGTATAATAATGTTATGAAATTCAAAATTTATTTAATGTTATTCATAACAACTAGTCCATAATAATATATCGTTGTTTAGTGAAACCTGGTATTGCGTATTACACACACTATCGAGGAAGGTCGTGATTGCATGTAATGCAAGCCAAGTCCGTATTGTGTGCTGTGAAAGATTCATTTGGTGTTTTGTATAACATAATACATAAAAAAAATTTCTCATAAAATTGCATGGTGTTACATATTATAATTTGAGACAAATGTGATGGATTTACTTCCTACCAGATTACGACTTTGTGATCGTTTATACTCCTGGGAAGCGGAATGTAGTGGCAGATTCTCTCAGCATGAAATCCAGTTCGCAATTTCTAGATGAGGTGATAAGGAAGTTCTTCTATTTACAGTTATCCTTCATGAATACAGATGAGGGATCTTACATTCAGTCGATGGTTGTTACCCCTTCACTCTTAAAGAGATTTGGGGAATCACAACTCAAGGATGCTAGCTATGAGACTCTACGTGCCCAGATATCTATAGGTGATGCTGCCAATAGATATTCAGGAGGTGGGGAGCACGTTGTTCTTTTAAGTGGGCGTACAGTAGTACCAGTGATGTTGCGGGATGAGGTTCTTAGGGAGTTCCATACATCTCCTTTGGCGGTGCATCCAGGCATGGAAAAGATGTACCAGGACCTCTGACGTCAGTTGAGGTGGCCAAGAATGAAGAATAGTGTGGAAAAGTTTGTTTCTCAGTGCCTTACTTGTCTGCAAGTAAAGGCTGAGCACCAGGTTCTGGTAGGTTTGTCTCAGCCCCTTGAGGTGCCAGAGTGGAAGTGGGATGGGATATCCATGGACTTCGTGATGGGTTTAACATGTATGTCCAAGGGACATGATGCCATCTGGGTGATCGTTGAATGACTCACCAAGTCGGCCCACATCCTAGCCAGATGGGAGTTGAGTTTAGTGGAGAGCTTGGGACGCCTCTACGTGTAGGAGATAGTTCGACTTCATGGAGTCCCATCCACGATCGTCTCATATCATGATGCCCTTTTCAAATCCTAGTTGTGGAAGGGAATGGAGGAAGCTTTTGGGACTTAGTTAAGCTTGAGCACAGTGTTTCATCCTTAGAATAATGGTTAGATAGAGTGGACCATCCAGGTCTTGGTGGATATGCTACGAGCTTTCATATTTGACTTCGGTCGTAGCTGGGAGGATCACCTTCCAATGGTGTAATTTTCATCTAACAACAGTTATCATTACACTATTGGTATGACACCATTCGACACATTGTACGAGAGACCTTCTATGTCACCACATTGCTGGACTGACCCAGGAGAGTCAGCGCTCATGGGCCCAGGGATGTTGTGAACTACTACAGACAAGTTGTAGGTCATCCAAGAGTGCATAAAGAATTCACAGAGTCGGCAGAAGTCTTATGCCGATAAGAGACGGAGGCCTTTGGAGTTTGACGAGGGAGACCATGTGTTCCTTCGGGTCTCACCTCGATGTGGATTGCAGATATTTGATAGAGGAGGCAAGCTATATCCAATGTTCATTAGTCCTTTTCAGATTCTGAGTAGAGTTGGCGAGGTGGTGTGCCTCTTGGATATACCTCCTTAGATAAACCAGGTACACAACGTCTTCCATATGTCGCAGCTACGGATATACATGCATTATCCATCGCACGTTATAGACTACGATGATCTGGAAATCGATGATGGAGCGACCTTTGTTGAGTACCCAGTGGAGATCGAGGATCGGCATGAGAAGATCCTTTATGGGCGAGATATTCCCATGGTGTGTGTCTAGTGGAAGCACGAGAATTTATAGGAGAGCATGTGGGAGCGGAAGGCTCAGATTCATGTGCAGTACCCACATCTATTTGAGTAGCCTATGTTTTGGAATTTCAGGGACGTAAATCCATAAGGTGGGTGTGATGTAATGTCCCAGCTTTTTTCCATGTATTATTTTAATATTATATGGAAATTATTTCGAGATCAGGCTTTCTGACGGCATGCAGTTCCAAGGCCCAGTGAGCCTAGAACAAATGTTTTCATATAATTAAATAATTAAATAATGTGCACATATGGTTTTCTGGAAATTTTGAATAACTTCTGAACGGGTGCTCGGGTCAGAAATCTGAGGGCACATTTGCATCCGGAGCAGTGGGTTTACCCTAGGAGAGACCTAACATATGCTAGCATAGGTCGGATGTGAAATCCAGTTTTTGGACATAACCGTAATAAAATATTTTATTAAAATATTTTATTAAATCTGTTATAGCGGATATATTTTTATCCTTTTTAAATAAAGGATTACACAGGGTTCCAAGGTTATAGAACTCATAACACTGAAACCCATGGAGGCTCGGGGAAAGCTCTCGAGGAAACCCCCAATGCGGCGACGACGTTCTTGACGGATTTTGCCGGCGACGACGACGCAGCGACCAGATTTTCACCAACGAGCACCGTGAATCTAGGTATGTCATTGATCTATTTTTCATTTTTCCACAATATTTCTTCCTACGATGAACACAAACTAATCCATGAACCGATTATCCCACGGATCGATCTTTTTGCGGGCGAGTTTGATTTAGGGTTTTATCGGGAGATCCAATACTCATAATTATAATCTGTTGATTATATTTCTGGTTTTCATCTAACGGCGACGAACCCGGATCATCACAAACAATGATTGAGGTTTGTCCCTCTTGTTTGATTTTGTGACTATATTCCGGTGTGATCTTCGTTCTTCGCGGGATAAGAACAATGATCGATTGCTCCATCGATCTATGGAATAATGATCAGAGATTATAGATCCGACATCAGGATGAAGAAATGGAGCTTTGATGATGATGATGACAGATGGATCTATCCGATTCGGGAGAAATCGGTCTTCGAGAATATATTTCATTGGAAGACCATATGTTGTTTGTTGATTCGATTGAAGGTCTGAAAGACTCGGATTCGGTGTTAGGATGGTGAAACGAACCAGCGTCTTGAGTTTCGCGGAAAATGGACAACCGAATCATTATCTGGAAGATCAAATGAGGCGTGGAGGAAAAAGATGGTTCTGGAAATTTCCCGACTACACGACGTGTAGTATGGGATACACGATGTGTTTTCGTCGACAGACCACTTGGTGTGTACTCCAGGAGTACAAGGAAATGGGTAGGGTACACGGCCAAGGACATGGCCTATATACCCTTCCCCAGCCAGACCCAGCCAGATACACGGTATACCCCATGTACTGGTACATGGACATGTGACACTGACAGAGACCATGTACGGGCACATGGCCAACATACATGGGACTAGCCCGGGTACTCGGACACAGCTTGTAATCCTACTACACGTTGTGCAGTTATGATTTTCTACATGAAATAAATTTCAGACATGGTCCGTTTATATTGGCAGTACCCAGAGTTAAATAACACGGCGTGTGATCCTACCACATGCCATGTAGTTGAGTTTTACACAGGTTTGACGAATGACAGCGGCCAATTACACAGGCAGTACCTGGAGTCAAGTAACACAGTGTGTAACCAGACTACATACCGTGTAACCTGTTTTACATGGCTTGAGCCATTTTTCTTCTGCTACTTGGACTAGTTTTCTGATGGGTCATTCCCATAATCTTTCCCCTAAAGGTTTCTGGTATCATTTCTTATATACAGGAGTATGATCCCTTCAGCAGGACTTCCTGAATAGATTTTTTCAAATCCCCTCTGTGAGACATAGATCCAGATCCTCTATTAATTCCTGTAACCCTAGGTATAGTTCTTGGTATCGATGCGACCAACTTTTCCTGGGCTCTGATCATCTGCTTATCGGATTAGTTCAGACTGAGTTGTCAGAATCACCCCATATCGATTGGTTGTGATCCTCATAGGAACATCATATTCTCAAGTACATGTGGAGTGTCTTCTCCTAGAACATGTACTTCATATCTCTCTCTTCATACCTAGGAGTGTGTTCTCCTCGTTACGTGCTTAGTGGAATCTTCGAGCTGGATCATAGTGGTGGTTTCGCGATTGTAGATTATGTATGAGTATATCAAAATATTCTTATTATATGTTCTGAAAACATATACAGTGTAGAGATGATCGTATCATTCATTTGTGGTATTTCCCTTGTTGTATTCCTTTGCGGTTATCGGGGTGTCCTACTTGGTATTGTTATACTCACCCCTGCACGGGCTTTCCCCGCACGTGTTGTGTCTTGTGCAGATGAGCGAGACTTTAACAGGATTCTAGCCGTACCAGGACCATATGGTCCTTAGTGAAATCAGACAGGTCGTGGTGTGTTCCTACGGCTACAGATTACAGTCCATGTACTTTTAATTACAGGTTGGACTTTGTTAAAGACTTTATTTTGGTGGGCATGTACTTTTGGCCCAGGGTTTTACATTACTGTACATTACATCCTATCATGCTCTTTTGGTTTGGATTTTAGTGTATTCATGTATTTCCATTTTTAGTTGTTTTTACTTTTCAGCTTTATAGGCTTGGAGATTCCTGTGAGTGTTACAAGTTTATAAGAAATTACTCCCATGTTAGTAGCATGCCAAATCGATTCTAGTCACAAGACACTAGCCTATTAAAGGCGGGCTTGGGGAGTTGTGGCATGGGCCCTACTAGGACGGTTCATGAAAATATAACTGTAACATATCCTTGGGGTTCTCAACTTCTTTTCGGGAAAATAATAATGGATCTTTGTGTTTATGTGTGGATTATAAGACATCGAACTGGATGACAGCCATGAACTGGTATCCAATTATGCATATTGATGATCTTCTCATTCTATTTAGAGGTCTTAATAAATTCCCTAATATTGAATTGTGATTAGGGTATCATTAGATAAGGGTGAGACTATTGGACATAACTCAAAAAACTTTTAGAAGTAGATATTCCATGTATGAATTCATAGTGAAGTCTATTGGCCTAAATAATGTTTCTATTTTGTTCATGGACATAATGAATATGCTATTTCATTTTTTTGGGATATGTTTGTGGTGGTATTTATCAATGATATCATAGTGTACTCTCTATAAGCCAAAAATAATTCCAAATATTTTCACATAGTCATGATTACATTGGGAGAGCATCATATTTATGCCAATCTAGGAAAATTGATTATTAGGATTAATGATGTGCACTTAATGGTCCAATTCATCATAGATATTGGAGTGTTAGTGGAACCATAAATAGTTATATTTTTAATATAATGTAAATATCACATGAATATCCTTAAATCAATATCAATCTGGTATTATCAGGTTATTTCCATATTTTATCCAATATTTCTCCCATTTAGGTACACAAATTTATGGGATGACTAAAAAAGAGATAATATCTATTACGTTTTATGTCTGAAAAAGATATTTTCATGATAATAAAACTATGTTAACCTCATCACCCATCCTGACATTACCAGGGTAAGGTTAATCCTATATACGATAATTTAATGCATCAGGAGTTAGACAGAGAGTAGTTATAACGTGGGAGGATTGATTGGTTCATTGTGGAACTAGAAAGTTGAGAATGCATGAGAGGAATTATTCTACTCACTATATGGAGATATAATTTTTTCTATATACTATCTGATATTGGAGACACTATCTCATTCTTAATAGGATTATTGTATACATGAATCACAAGAGCCTCAAGTACATCTTTTATCACCATGACATAACCCTTCGGTATCAGAGGTGGTTTGAGTATCTAAAGTATTTATACATTTAATTGGATTATAAAAATGGAAATTTAAATTAAAAAAATTAATCCATTGATCGAAAATATAAAGATAGGGGGAGTAAGGGAGTCTTGTGTTGTGTGGGGGATAATGGCCCACATTCCATAAAAAACATTTGGATGTTTATGTATCTCAAGATAAAGTATCTCTAAATTTGACCTATATTATACATGTGATTGTGGACTAGATTATGGTTGAGAAAATATCTAATTTGGAAGGCTTAGATCTAATATAAAAAATATATGGTGGGTAGAAACCATCTGGATGGTCTGTCGAAAGATAAAATTATCTTCATTTTTGTGGCTGAGTATGGATTCATCTATTCTTTCATGAGGTGTTAATGATAGTGTTTCTTGCATTTAGATCTGTGATCTATCCTTTTCTAACCAAAATAAAACTGTCTCTATTTAGATAGTATTGGTGGTCAATAAAAAATAGCTAAGTGGTGAGATTCAGCTGTAGAAAGATGAGTAGTAGATTCTAGATAGAATTGTGTAGCAATTACCAATTTCATGAGTAGAAATGGGATTATGTCATGATAGATTTTGTGATATTACTGACATATATGACAATTAATAATGTTTATTTATGGGTTGTTCTAGATCGATTTAATATGGTAGACCACTTCAGGCCTATTATGGAATCAATCATATTAGATGATATTAAAAATATTTATGTGCATATGGTGGCTTAGTTGTATAGTGTTCTGAATTCATTAAGTTCAATAGTATATGTTGTCAGCATGTGTTTGGGATTTTTGTGGTCCGTGGTAGAAAAATATGAAATTCATAGAATTTCCATGTAATAATAAATTCTATGCATCAATCCATATGGATCCTTTTGTGGATTTTTTATTGAGTGTTGTTTCTTTCACCTATTTATTGTCTGAAGGTAGGTGAGACAATAATTTTGGGGCCTATTCTGGTGTATGGGAGATCTAAATTGGTTAAGTTAATCAAATATCATTTGGTGACCTCAAAGAGAAGGATCCAATCCTATGATTACCATTAGAGTTAAAATATGGATTTAATAGTTGGTCATACTATTTTACAATGGGTCTCACCTAGGTCAGGGAAATGTTATATCAAGAAACAATTAATTCTTGTACATAGCTTTATTATCAATATGAAATAGTTGAAAGGGTTAGAGAACTAGTATAACACTTATTCCGTCAACAATGCTACAGTTCCATGAATTACTTGTTCCACATGTCATAACTATGAATATATCATCATGACTATTCTGATGTAATATATGTTTTTGACATTGAGATTCATGTTTATGAATCAATTGAAGAGCATCAAATATGGGTTGTGGATAACAGTGAGAAATATCTTTGGGGAAAGACTATACAATCCACTCAGGGGAAGTGACATCATGGTATAGTTCAAGAGGATACATGGGAGAGGTAGTTTGAAATGAGAACATAATGGCCACACAAGTCCAATATGTTGTCCTAGTGATTCATGGAGTTTGTTGGGGATGAGAACATATAAGGTTGATAGGTTGTAAGATCTCATAATTTTTCATGTATTTCCCCACTTTATTTAATTAATCATTTATTTATGTTGAGTTTTTGTCTTGATAGATTTTAATTTAAATAAATATATTCTTAGGTTTCACAATAATATGAGAAGGACCAGATTGTATTTGAGAGGAGAGCTCAGTTTGGGAAAATGATTTCTAGGATGTTTTCTTGTTTGAAATAATGATGTAATAGAATAAATGGGTCATGGATTTTAGGGGATATTAGTGAGATGAGAAACATTAAAGTTTTTTTGTATGTCTAAAAAAATGGTCAGAAAATTAGTTGTATGGAATCAACATGTTTCCTATATGGATTACATATAGTGTAATTTTTCATGTCTTTTAATAAAATAAATATGATGTCATGGGGTTTTTTGGATATTTCCATTAAAAATATTTACAAGTCATGTAATCACATGACAAGACATGTAAGTATCTAACTTACTATTTAAATTATTATTTGGGATAATGAATGTTAATTTAAATTGGTTATATGGTTTTTATTGGTATGGTTGTATGACAAGAAATATTGTTTCACAAAGCTGAAGTATGTTGTTTTTGTACTTGTTAATTTTTTAATTTTTTAATACAATTTTTTATCACTTTATTGAATGAACCTTTTTTAGAATTTTTTTATTGACATAGTGATGTTGACCTACTATGTTATACACACACCCTACTAGGACCCCCATTTGGTACCTGACAAGAATACATGGTTGTAGGTTTTTAATAGGGAAAAATTACCTTAATGATTATTTCTTGTTTACGGAAGGGATATATTTTCGAGAAGAGATGGATGTGGGGTTTGGGAATCGAGACTTTGAGTCTTTTATTTGAGACTGGTAGTATTTGCCTTTTATTTTTCTATCATGACATTTTGTTGCATTCTAGCATGATATTTCATTATTCCATATTTATTCATTAGAACATTCAGTTGGATTTTATTTTTATCTTCCACTATGTCTTTACAGAAACTATTTATATAATATTATGATATTTTATACTGCTATGAGCCATTATACTAGGGGGAATAAAATATTCACTATACATTTCATGACCCTAATCCTATTTGGAATCCTCTTGTGTATTGGGATGCTCTCTTGAGGTATCTTAACCAACCCTTTCTGACCATGTAAGAGAGTTCCATAAAGGGAGATGTTTCAAAATATATATTACATTTCTATCATGAGTAATGTTTTCTAGATGAAGGAGCCATGATAAAAGTTCATGGAATGAAACCACTATACAAAAACATAAATGAAAAGAAAATTTGTTTATGAATAAAATGATGATGATTACGGATGATTTTTAATTAAAGTGTCATAAGTTGTTATTAGTTAACCATTGATGATATTATACATATTATTATTTTCCTATTATAGATATTTAATAAATTTAAATTTATTATACATGAGGATTGAGTAATTATGAAGCATGACACAATGATATAAGGATATTATTTTAGGATCTCATATTAATCAAGAATGTACATGGTTAAGATTTTTATGATAAAAATATATGATCTATATCTATATTTATAAAAACTTATGTGTATACTTATATTATTTTCACTTGTATATATTATTTGTTTTCTATTTATTTAACTCACTATAATTTATCAAGAGACTTAAATTAGGTTTATATATAAATCCAACATTATTTCATTCATCAATCAAGAATCCTTTAATATCTATAAAACTCTTGAAACATTTCACAAATATTTTTATTATTATTCTAAAAAAATATAACCATTTTAAACATTATTAAAATTATAAAAAAGGAACCTTCTTATATTTTTTCAAATGTGGTTATATTGACATTTTAAGAAAAAAATGAATGAAATTTTTGTTTTAAAATCCACCATATAAAACTTTTCCTTACCATAAAGAAAAATATTTTATTCAAATAATACTTTAGAATATTCTATTTTTAATTTAATCTAAAAAATATTCACCGCAATTTTGTAAATTTACACAATCTAAATTTTATATTTCAAATAAAAAATTTATTTCCCTCAAGAAATGTTCTGGTGATATTTCAATGGTTTTTTTGTCTATAACAACATCTATTGTTGAATTATATTATTTTTTGTTTATATATATGAATTTTACTGTATTTATTGTTTCTCTACATGGATTAATATTATAACGACCACTAGATAATGTAACATATATCCTTTCCACCATTTATTATATGATAAGATGATTTTTTATGATCTTATGGCATATATATTTGGAATTCATTATTTTATAGGTCGATTAAAGTTGTATATCCCTCAAATTCATTATGTAATTTATATTATATCATGGTATAATAAGCTCTATAATTCAAAGTTATCCCAACTCATTGTGTTATTTTTTCCAAATAGATACTTTTGGGAGTGAACCCTGACTGAGGATATAATAGAATTAGGATTGATCCCAAAACAATATGATTAATCTGGAATTGACTCTTTCTTTGGAAAATTATATTCTATGATTATTTTCAGATAGAGAAAATTTGTTTTATTCTTATAATATGTTTTTAGAGATCATGAAATATTATTAATTATTTTAAAATCATATGTATAATTTCATTTTCTTGACTAAACTAAGTTCCATGATCCAAGTGTAAATATAATTTACTAATTTGGAATGATAATTTTAATCCAAGATTGAATTATCAAAAGCTTTTTCTTATATTATTGTATCTTATCATCATTTATTTTTATCTCTTACCATTACCCTTACTTCAAATTTGATCTCACTCTTTCTTATGTTTCCATTACTTTGCTAATGAAGTATTTTCTTATAATAACACTAACAAGGGTAATAGTTTTGATGAAAATAATTTCAAATGATGTAATTATTTTATGAACCATTTTACATTGTATCAATGATTCTAAAGGCAGTAATCATATATGATCCTTAATTTTGTATTGTTATGAAATATATTGAATGTTTATATAAAAATATTTAATAATTATGTAATAAAATAATGGTTAATTAAAGTTGGTATCAAATGAAATGTATAGTTACTTTTCAAAATTGGGATGATGGAACATTAGTAAGAATCCTCAGGATAAGTCACAATATACTAGGAATTCATAATTAATTGAAAATGAAGAATCGTTTTTCCTCTAAGAAAGTAGACAACAATATGGATATTATATGGGGACATGTTTTTAACATAGATTCATATATGTGTGATTACCCTGAAATGATTTGGTCGACTATATCTCATTCGTCATTCTAGTTCATGATGAAAGGGCCCTTACATGACAACTCGTTTCACATAATTGGGGTATATACATATGTTAATTAATATTGTTAATCATCCATTATAAATTATTTGAATAGTAATGATGTTGGATGCATTATTTTATACCTATTGTTTCATATATTGTAAATAAAGTGTTATGATTTAGATATCAAATAAATGATTTTCGTTCCTATATGACTGGTCTCTTAGATTTTTGTTGATTAATTGTTAAAAGAACTATTTTGGTTTTAGTTATATATTGATGATAAAATTTTATTTTTGAGGTGGTACAACATTTCTTCAAATATTTAATTACCCTCTTTGATCTTAGATATATGAATTCATGGATGTAATGAAATGTATCAAAGAATTAATAGTCATATCTAAAATGAATATTTGTTGAAACAATAGTTTTAAATCGAAATTGTATGATGATATCAAATTATGTTTATAAATATTTTACAATTTATGTTTTCTATAATATTCTACCTAAAAATATAGTTATTATTATTATATTTATATTTCATATGATTTTGAGAATGGAAATGATTATATTATACAAATCCCATAATAATTTATTTGAATAATCACAACTTCTGATATTATTAACCAAGCTATGATTTTTTAGTGTCGGGATAAATATAAAATTCTAAATGAAATTACATAAATTACATAGATCATGATTCATATTCAAATTATATATATAAAATTTATGGTTGTGGTGATTTTTAACATCAAAAATATTCTTATTTTATAAGATTTTTTTATGACATTCTATATTATTATGTTAGTATTTACCAATATTTTGATGTTAAATCATTAATAGAACTCATACCTGGTGATACAGCAATATAAGTAACATCATGCTGAATCTACTCGAGTGAGTTTCATGATTTAAATTTGTTAGTTTATATAAAACATTAAAAGGGATTTATTTGGACATGAGGGTCTTTATGGGGTTTATATATAATTTCCATAAATAAGAAAAAATGATCAAATAAAAATTAGAAATCATTATTAATTTTTTTTCAAAATCACAATCACGAATATATATCCTTTTAAAAAAAATAATGATTTGTTTAGTCAATTATGAGGGGATAATTTTTTTCACGAATGATCATCGATCTTGAAAAATAAATTGAGTTTAAAAGATAATACATACTCAAGATATATTTATGTGTGAGGTATGGACACTTTGAATTTATAGTGATTCCATTTGGACTTATAATTCCCATGTTATCTTCATGGATTTAATAAAAAATGTCAATAGATATTAATTTGATTAGTTTTTTATAGTCATTATAGAAAATATTGTTATATATTCCAAGAGTAATAATGAGTTTTATCATAATGTAATTTTGTTACTAAATACCCTACTTGAGGATAATTTTTTTAAAATATTTTCCATGTATGAATTTATTCAACATAATCATCATTTTGGTTTCACATAATCTCATGTGAGGATATACAAGTTTATCTATCCAATATGAAGTTATTAAAAATTATCCTACACCAACCAATATTGTTAATATCCATTTATTTATATATTTTATTGATATTATCACCACTTTGAGAATAATACCACACATAAATATAATCCACACACCAAGTTAATTCAGAATTTAATTAAGTTATTTTAGACAAACAAGTGTTAAAAAAAATTAATAACTAGAAGTGAAGGTTGTTTAGTTCACCTTTTATCAAACCAAAAAATATTGGATAGCGATTTGCGATTTATAGTGATTCATTGATGAAATAGTTGTCATGTTTTTCAACGAAGAATGTTATGGTTTTAACTTATTCCTCAAATCAATAAATGTATTATGAGAAAAATTACCAAACTAATGATTTAGTGTGAAAGTTGTAATCATTACATTAAAGGTATAGATAAATTATATTTAAGGATAATGGTGTGTAATATATACAAATTATATAACTATAAATTTACATTTTAACGTATAATGTGTTGAATATCAACAAAAAAATGGTTAGAGTTGATTAAGGATTATGGATAACAGATACACTACTACCCAGTGATGGAAATCAAAGTAGTTTATGCTTTGAGAAAAAATAACCAGGAAAATAAATATATGATGACAATCACAAATGATTTATTATTTATGGATTTTAAAATTATGGGGATTGAAATCATGAAAAATGTGTAGAAATATTATTTTTTAAAAATTATGGTTTAAATTTTATACATGTAAGAGATAAAAATGTGATAAAGTAGGATGTTGAGGTTAAAATTAAGGGTTTATGTTTTTCTATTTTCAAAATTGGTTATGATGGAATGATATGGTTGAGGAGATAAGTATGATTCATATGAATGTTATAACTGAAGAAGGAGGTATTGGAATAAGTTCATAGATTATCATTCTCTTTTCATTCTGGAAGTAACAAATACATATAGAGTCCTAGAAGAGTACTTTCGATAGGATAACATAAATATGAAATTTTATAGATCATTTGTCTTTATTCTTGATATTTCATAAATTTATGGTTGTGAGAGATAATTCCAAGGGTATGCCAAAACCATTACCCATGTACGAATGTAAATGGGATAACATCATCATATATTTCTTAATTGGACTCCCAAATGAATCAATATTCGATAATGATGTTTTGTTTTTAGTTGACCAATAAATAAATTCAATTAGTTTCCTTACAAACATAAAATAATTTTATCTTAATTTGATTTCTAGGATATCTTTTATGGTAGTGATTTAGTTACAAGGTGTAACATATTCAATTAAATCTTATTATAATATTTGGTTTACATTTATGTTCTGAAAAAGTCATCATAATGATTTAGATATTGAGTTTTATTTCATTACTACATATCATCATATGATAGATGGTTAGTTTTAGATGAAATTTCAAATGATTAGGGATATATTGAGATCATTTTCAATATATTTTTAATGAATTTTTTATTAACACCTTCTTGAAATAAAATATTCATTCAATAATAGCATTTAATATAGCATTAATATTGAACGTTATGATGGCTTATATAAAAATAAGTGTAAAATTATGACTTAATAAGATAAATATGGGGAACTAATCGAATTAGGATCTAAGGTATTCTAGAACCTGTATAAATGGATAGTTTCAGTAATCATCACATCAAGGAATCATAGAGTCGAATGAAGTGTCATACTAACAATAATTGGTGATATCTACAATTTAGTGTTGTTGAGAATGTTTTCATGTCATTTTTTTAAAGTAATTATTATATCATATTCAAAATTAAGGTAACGATAATCCCTAGGTAAATTAGTCCATTTTTGTATTCTTATTCCGTTAGGGACTATATCTTATTTCATGGTACTCACACCAAACCACTCTCAAATTCATGATGTGTTCCATGAATCCCTCCCGATGAAGGGCATAACAAAATTTTAAGAATTACTAATCTCATTGGTTATGACACTATATAAATATTCATACTATGAATATTAATATATATAATTCATGGATCCAGGATACAATGTTCTATAGAATAATACTACTCGATAGGTTAATGATATTTGGTGGAATAAAATATTTAAGGATGCTACAAAAATAAATTGAATATATGATTGAGGAAATATAACTTTTTTCACCAAATTGAAGGATTTTTTTAAAATTTCTTGGTTTAGGAGGTATAATGTAAAACTCAATGAATATTTATGTATAAAGCATGATGTATTCAATAGATTTTCTAACACAAAAACCCTGAGTTGATGTTAATTATGATATGGTAAACTAATATAAGATATATGTTAAATTGTAAACTATGATTATTTATAAAATAATTAAAATATATTTGTACATATTTTTATTAATTAAAATTTATTTTTTATTCAAAAATATATATGTTTTAAATTTATAATAATTTAATTTTATAGTTCAAAAACAGATTTCATCATATTTTTCCAAATGAAAATTATATTTACATAATATCATTTTGGTTAAAATTTATTTTATTAAATTAATATGGTTTTTTAAATTCGTATGTTGATATTTTCGTAGGGGGGAATTTAGATTTTTTTATTAAAAAAATTATTTTGGAGAATTGTGGAAAATACAATTTACTAAAAAATATTCATTTATATTCAATAAAAATTACAATTATTTATTGAATTTTATCCAAAATTAACAGTAATATTTATTATTTTGATGTTATATATTTAATTACATGTTAATCATCATTTTACATGATTTTTAAATACGTTCATTTTTTGGCATACAAACAAATTTTTATAAAAAATAGTTTTAAGAAAACAAATGTTTTTATATTAGTAAACTGAATTAATCCCCATTGGTTAATTATTATAATTATATATATATATATATAATATCCATTAATATATTTCAACGTTAATTTTATGGATTTTACCACTAATGGAATGTAGGTCAATTATTTTTTTATTCTTGATGATTATTTCATATAAAATGTGTTTTTGTGGTAGGGTTACAAACATATTTATTTATCTTTATCCAGAGATAGAAATTGAATATTATAAAAAGGAATCTATATTTATAATTTTAATATTTAAAATTATATAATATTTTAAACAATGTTTTGTTCATAGTTAATAATATAAATAATAAAATTCCGTTATAACTATTATGGATAAAAAAAGGTTTAGTGTGAGTTAAAACAAAAAATGAGGGTTGGAATGGAACCCATACTTATGGAATTATTATTTTGTGAGATATATTTCAATGTAAAATTATCTGAAATTATAATACCCATCATTAGGGATCCACTTTCCTTTTAATGTGATCTTAAACCATTGAACTCTTTTAAAAAAATTAATGTTTGTCTCTCCCATCAATTATAAAATGGAACATATAATAATCCATTTTGACATTATAGACACATATTTATCTTCCAAATCCATAATTGGATCACTCCCATTATAATAGATCCTTTGTCATTCTTAAATGAGCAATCCTCTAACATTTAAACAAAAAACCAAAGGTGGACTCTCAATGAAAATGAATATATCTTAACCACAATATTTCATTATATTTCTTTTTCACTTCATCTAAACATGTTTTATAAATAAAAACATGAATAATATAAAATAAGAAATATATATGATGTTATTATGATATTGTAAAATCCGTTTATAGTATCTTCACAATCCAATTGGAGATGAATGTATTAGTCATTTGTATGTGTGGACCACCACCATAATGGGGAAATATAAATCATTTCCTTCAATAATTATTCATAATTTATATTTATAATATATTTTGTTTTTATATCTGATATTATTATTTTATTATTTTTTTTTATTTTCATTTAATATTTATCTTTTTTAAATATATTCAATGACAAATCGAAACAAGAAAAAGGAATCATTTAACACACCAAATGACAATGATAATGAATTACTATACATTAAATAAATGTTAGATTTACTAAGTAAACCATGTAAAATATTTTATGTATTATTATGTTTTTTATGATTTTACAATAATTTTATATTTATTATATATGATGTTATATTTTAAAAAAATAGATATAGACTTGAGGTAAGGGTTATTTGATACAATATAATTTTTTGTTATTGTTTATGAACAAGAATTAAGTAATGATGATATATTAATTAGATCTAAAAAATTTATTTATATTTATCTCATATTTTTATTTTATGAGATTATATGTTTTCATCTCATTTTTCACTACTTATGTCATCATGAAAAAAATATGCTTCAAAAAAAATGGACATTATTTCTCTCATATCAATGTTTTTTAAGAGTATTAAAGAATAGAATTACTATTACCAAAATTTTTATTGAATAAATTTTTACCAATTAATCATATTCTATAGTTTTTTTATGGAACATTTTTAACCTTTTCCAAACATGATATTTTTTTCCAATAATGTAAAAAATATATTTTATAATACACCCCATTAACATATATCCCCAACATCATGAATACTATTTTCATTTAATACTCCATTATATATATCCTTTATTATAATATATAGAAAAAAAATTTATATATTTTCAAAAAAATTATATTTTAAATATTTGATGTGAAATAAAAAGTGTACTTTCCTAATAAAATGTTCTTGTGGTCTTCTAAAATTATTTTAACTATAATAACACACATTGTTGTTTCATGTTACTTGTTAGAGATATGATCAATATATTCTATATTTTTATTTATCTATATAGTTTATTATGATGATGATGAAATGTTTGTGAATGTTTTGTCTATTCTATTTTTTTGACATGAAGATATGATGATTGTTTTAATATCATAGGTCACATATATGTATGGTTTTTATTATGTGATTGGTGGGCCCAAAATTATATTTCCTATCAATATATTTTTTTAATGAAGGGTAATTTATAATATAATGTAAACAAAAAGGAGAACTGAAACTCGACCAACAGTGGAAATTTTATAATAACAGTCATTAGAATGAACAATGATTAAGAAAATTATGGAATGGCGAGTGAACTCCATCCATTATGATAGTCTAATCAATTATCATTGACTAATGATTTCATATGTTTATGTGATTGTATAAACATATGATTTATGCTTCTGATTTTTTTCATTGATCCGAAATGGCTATAGATCATTCCACATTATTTTTTCAAATTTCTTTTTTTAATCATCGTTACTCAACGTTTCATGATTACTGATATTTAACTAATTATGAATTCTTATTTTTAGTCATTATCATATTCTCATACCCTTATTCTAATTATCTTTTCAAATTTATCAATGATTAATATCCATTATGATTATACTAAATAAGTAGGTTATCTCACAATTTCATATGGTTCTCTTCCTAAGTATATGAAGAAATGTTTTATGTATGATAAGTATTAGAAGTTTTATAGTTGTGAATTAAAGGACCCTAGATCACCCTGAGAGGGGAGGGGTGAATCAAGGTGTCAAATTTTTCTTTTTAAAGGTTTGGATCTTGTTTCGATGTTGGTAGGAACTTTTATAACCTGTCAAACAAAAGAAATAAAGAAGTTGACACAACACTTTTACTTGGTTCACCACAAAGGGATACGTCCAACGAGAATACGATGACAGATTGTCGGTCATACCTAAATCCACTAAACTTTACTATATATAGATTATAATGATTGGGAATGATTTCTATGTCCCAGGATCACTGCCTTTACAAAAGATCAATGCTGGCTCACTATGTCGCTCCGGTCCCTCTGGTTGACTCCCCCTAGCTCACTACCTTTGGTGATGTCTCAGTCAGTTTATAGACATGAAGGTCTCCTCAATATATTTTCACTAAAGTCGTTTCCTCTGCTTAGCACATGACTCTTCTTGTATCGATGTCCAAAAATGATGCACTTGAATGCACTGAACCACTGAACCAGATAATTAGAAACGCGCAAACAGGCTATAAGGAAGATTTCGCGCAACTCCCACCCTTTGCGTGAAATATCTAGCTTTGCCGCTAAATAGTTTATTTTTGCGCAGAAAATATTTCTTGCAATAACCTTATTTATGCACAGATTTACGCACCACACCATTTTCATGCAACATTTCCTTTTTCGCAGAGTTCAGAGTTTTTCACGCAACATCAATTTTTTCATGCAATGTCTGTATTTTCGAGCTGTTGAACCCTTTTCGCACAACTAGAATTTTTTCGTGAAACATCCTTTACGGGAATATTTTATGCGCATCATAACTCAAAAAATCTCCAATTATTCAACCATATGGAATGAGGGGTCGCTTCTTATTTATAGGCGTCTCAGAACCTCACGCACAAAACCCCATGTGTCAGGAAAAACCTCTAATTTGGCGTGTAATATTTCTCACAGGTATTGTTTTTTGAGAACATGTCCAAGATTTTTGTGCAGACCATTCCATTGCAATTTTTCTACATTCTTATTCCAAAACACATCATGTGCGAAAAAACTCGATTCGCAATTTCATACACTATGCTGTTTTCACACAAAACTGCTGTTTTTTCAAGAAAAATCACAGTTTTACGTGCGGCCCTTGATGTTTCGCACACACCTCCCGATATTTCTCACACCCCTTCCTCTTTACATGCACCTCATTTTTCCAATAACCTGTATCTTCATTTTCCGATTTTGAGGCCCAAAAAATTGTAAAACACTAGGAAACAGTGCCACCTTCAATATTGTTGTCTGCTTGAACTGTATGAACATTTTACTGACAAGCATTCTGAACATCCACTGAGGATTGACAAAAAACACAAACCATACTCCAATTCGTGCATAGAACGACCATGGTTCCAATAATCTCCCCCATTGGGTTTGTTGGTAATCAGTAAATAAATTCAATAGATCACTAGAGATATGAAAACCACAAACACAATAATCAACTCAGCCAACACTCTATGTCTACATGAGAAATGATCGATGTAGAAAACAAGAGAGGAAGCATGAATTGGGTTCTTGTGTTTTGGAATTCTCAATGACTCCAAAGTAATTCTCTTACAGTATCATAGAAGTATTACATGTCCAATGTATTCCTTCTCATCCTTCTCATCCTATCACTGACACTGAGTTCTCATTGTGTCATAAAAGCATTGCATGTCCCTAACATGCCTGAACATACCTGAATTTATTCCTTTCTCCCCCATTGAAAATAAACCCAAATACTAGTAAATGTTCATAGTAAAGCTCACAAAACACTCCCACTACATAGTATCTCCCCCACAAACCTACATCACATCCATAAATAGATTAAAATCAGTTAACAAAACTAGGGAAAGGGGAATTTTGGAACCTCCTTATACATTGGGAGGTAGCTGAATACTGAGGTTCAACCTATGATTCTTGAACACAACTGTTGACAGTGTCTTAGTCAGGATATCAGACACTTACACATCAGTTCCCACATGATCCATTCTGATCATGCCTTGCTTAAATTTTTCTTTGATAATGTGATACCTGATTTCAATATGTTTTATACAAGAATGGTGAACTTGATTCTTCGTAAGATCAATTGTGCTCTTGTTATCACAGTAAATTACCACTGGTTGCTTCACCTCATCACCAATATATATTAGTTGTTACTTCATCCATATCAGTTGAGTGCATGCCTTTATGGTGGACATATACTCACCTTCAACATTACTAAGAGAAGTACATTCCTATTTCATTCTCAAATAGCCAAAAACATTTATTCCCAACCTAGAATGCTCCACCACTAGTGGACTTTCTGTCCACTACATCGCCAGCCCAGTTAGCATCAGAAAATGCTAACAATTCCCTTTCCCTTTTTGCATCAAAGTATAATCCACAATTGTGAGTACATTGAATATACATCTAGATTCTTTGTACTGCTGCAATATGTTCCTCCATTGGATTACTCTGATAGAGGTCCAATAGATATGTTACTAAGACAATATCTGGTCGTGTTGCTGCTAGGTAAAGTAGGCTCCAAATGATCCACATGAACATGGTGGGATCTACATATTTCTCATCCTCATGCTAACTATGTTTGGTTCCAACTGCAATCGGAGTTGGCATTGGTTTGTAGTCATGTATATTAAACTTCTTCAGCAGATCTCTTTTATACATTTCCTGAGAAATGAAGGTGTAATAATTCTTTTGAATCACCTGTAGCCCCAATAAATATGTGATCTCTCCAATCATAGACATTTCAACTTCTGATTTCATGTGTTTGGAAAATTTATCCACTAATTTATTCCATCTGCCACCAAAAATAATGTCATCAATGTAGACTAGAACAATGAACAAATATTTTGGAGAATTCTTCACATATAGATTATGATATACTCTGCCTCTTTTGAATTTAATCTTCTTGAGATAAGAGTCCATCCAGGAATACCATGCTCATGTTGCCTACTTCAAACAATATAGATCCTTATTTAGTTTGAAAACCTTTTGCTTTATTACTACCATGAAGAAAACCCACAAGTTGTTCAATGTAGACTTGTTCTTCAAGTAAACCATTCATGAATGTTGTCTTGACATCCATTTGAAATACTTTATATCCTTTTTGGAGTTCCATGGAATGGAAAAGCCTGATTGACTCCAGCCTAGCCACTGGAGCAAATGATTTTTCAACATCAACACCTTCAATCTGAGATTACCCATTACATACCAGTCGATCCTTGTTTCTAATAACATGTCCTTGCCTATCAAGCTTGTTCATGAAGATCCATTTTGTACCAATCACATTGTGACCTTCGGTTCTCTAGACAAGATCCCATGTATGATTCATGTCAATCTGATCTAACTCTTCTTTAATGGACTTCACCCATGATTCATCTTTTGTAGCTTCTTCAAATGAGGATGGATCTAAAGCTGACAGAAATATAGATTGCGTGTTATTCCTCATCCTCCTTATTTTTGTGGGTGCACTACTGTCCCCAGTTATGTTAGATGGATCAATCTCAACTCTTCGATTTCTCCTATGAGGTTCAGTTGCATTCTCTCCATCCAAGGTTTCCTCTTCAAATTCTTCTTCTGATTCAACATCATGATGTGACTGTTGAATGTTTTTTCGACCTTCCTCTATTCTAGTATTTATATGTACTCCATGTTCATTTTCATCCCCACTTTCTATCACATTAGTAAAGTAAATCCATGAATCATTTTTGGTTTCCTCTTCAATGATCATAACGTCTCTACTTTCCATGATCCTTCTTAATATCTTGTTGAAACACTTGTGGGATTTTCTATTCATTGAGTATCCCAGGAAAATTCCTTCATATGCATTATCACCATACTTCCCTTGTTTTCATTAATTGTTCTTGATGAAGAATCTCCTTTCAAAAACATGAAAGTATTTGATAGATGGTTTCCTTCCATGCCACAATTCATATGGTTTCTTCATCTTACCCATATAAAGTCATGTTCGATTTTGAATATACAATATATCTTGAACATCCTCTTTCTAGTAATGTTAGGGAATACGACTCTTAATTAGTATAGTTCGTGCCATGTTGTTCACCTATTTATTGCTACGTTCAAAAACTTCATTTTTTTGTGGAGTTCTCACAAAATCTACCTCATGTTGTATCCCATGCTTCTCCAGCTAATTTTAAAATTCATTGGACGTGTATTCCCCTCCATCCTCAGAAAAAAAACATTGATTGTTCATCCATTATCATTCTCGGAGATTCACCGATATGATTTCATCTAGTCAAGAACATGACATTTCCTGTGAATTACCATTACACATGCCATTCTACTAAAATAATCTATTAAAAAGACAATGTACCATTCTCCATGAGTTCCAACAACATTTATCAGCCCATATACATCTGTATGAATTAGATCAAGAAGACGAGATTCCCTTTTCTTCTTTGGCTGATATGAACTGAAGACCAGCTTCATGCGAATTCAAGTATCACAAGACTTTTCACGCTCATAATTCAGGTTGGGAATGTCCATGACAATCCTCAATTTTGATATTTTCTCCATGTATTGTTGATTGATGTGTCCTGGTCTCCTATGCCACAAAAAAATTTTCTCCTTCAACAGTCATCTATCAAACATTTTCTTTACTATCAACCTGATAAAAGTTTCCTTCTATTCTGCATCCCTTCATAAGTGAATTGCTTGTCTTTCCCTTGATAGTGAATCCATTCGGATTAAAAGTAACTATAAGTCCCGAGTCACAGAGTTGACTCATGCTGAGTAGATTATGACGTAGACCATCAACATAAAGAACATCAGCCTTCTTTATCTCTCCATATGCTAATTCAGTACTTCCACTGCCTTTTATTTTAAGAGATCCATCATTACAAAATTGTACTATACCATAAACCTTTCTTTTGATATCTGTTAATAGGGCATCATTACTTTTCATCTGAGATGAACAACCACTATTTGGAATCTAGGTAATGTTTATTTTTGTAGTTTTGAGGGCCACCTCTATAAAGTTAGATTTCTCAATTTTCATCCTTTCGTTCCATGAGAAATTGGATTGAGTGTAGAGCACTGATGGCCTTTCAATTATCTCATCTGTGTACATTGGTTCTTCATAGTCGAAGTCTTCTTCGAGAGGAAAAAACCTGTTTGTAAGAGAAACACTACCTTGTTGACAAGATTTGACTGGTCTTAAACTTTATTATGAGGTGTCCATGTCCCTTCTCTTCTCGAAATTAATAGCCTTATAACCAAAGATAGAATAACAAAAAAAATATCCATAGAAATATCTTCTTCTAATGGAATTAGGATATGAATTTTTTCTCTTCTTTTTTACTTCCATGTCTTCTCCATTCATATTGCTTCTTGATTTGTCACAATAATACATGTTATGGCCCAAATTTCCATAGAATTGACACTTCATGAGAGGAAATGTCTTCTCACTTCTGTTTATCCTCATTCCTTCTTCGGTGGGATAAAATTTTGAGAGCCCCTTTTTCAAGGAGTATAGAGGATAATATTCTTTTCTTCTTTCAGATTGAATTGGGGGTTTCTGTTTCAGCACATCAACTGACTTTTCCACATCACCCACTTTCATCTTGCCTTTATTTTGGTTACCTTTATTTGCATCATATGGAGAGTCTACCTCACAACCAATTCCACTATTTTCCATGCAGGCAAGTCTTTGATCATTTTAAATATTTTCATCTCCATTAGAGCCTCGTTTTTCTCTCTCCAATAGCTGAGCATCTGAGAACCTTCCAAATTGTAATTTCATCCATGATTCATTTGAAATTGAATCTTTTTCAAGTTTACTCCAAATGGTAACAACTTCCTCCTCAAGATGCTCAGCAGTCTTGGAATTTTCCTCTAGTCTAGAGGTGAGGTCATTACTGACCCTTTCCTGCTCATCAATTATCAGCTTTAGATCAACTACATGATCATTAATTTCAATTATTTTAGACTGTACTTTCACCAATTCTACTAGTTTCTCAATTTATGCTTCAAGTTGATCAACATATTCAATTGATTCTTCTACAATTGATTTCCACTTATTAAAACTCTTACATTTAATCTTATGCTTACTAACAATATCCTTATGTTGCAACTCAGGATTGGCACAATTTTTCAACTGATTTTCTCTACCAGTATCTTCTGATATTTCATTAGTGGCCATCGTGGAAGCATGGTTCCAAGTTTTAAATTCAGGTTCTTCTTCATCACAAAATTCATTATCATCTTCTTCCTCATCATAGAAAAAACTCTTCTTTGGTACTTTCCTTTTAAATTTGGAGTCTCCCTTTTTAAAAAACCTTTTATGAGGCTTTCAATTTCTTTATCTTTGCTATTATCATCATCGATCTTTCATAATCATTGAGAGACAATGTGATCAACTTTTCCAAAATAAAAGCAAGCTAGTGGTAAATTTCATTTGAATTTCCATTTTACCTTCTGGAACTTCATTGCAATAAGAGAAAAAATTTATTTTTCCTCTTCATCTTCACCAGTACTATCTTTTGAGATTTTCAGTTTCTCAATGTATTTGAACGCCATTTCCTTTCTCACTAGAGACGTAGCATCTTCTAGTTTGAATCTCATTTTATATGCCACCAGGATTCTCATAAATTAGGAGAATGATTGGAAAGATCTCTTTCCTCAAGGGCTGAAAACATTGGATTGTATAGGGGTGGAATTATTCTCAATATTATCTTCACAATGTCGACATCTTTGATTTCTTCTCCTAGACACCGAATAGCTCCAACCACTTCAGTAATTCGATTGAAGAATGAGTCTGCATTATCATCCAGATGCATATTTAGATCATCAAACCTATTGTGTAGGACTTTTATTTTTTCCTCCTTCACTTTGTTATATCCTTCATTAATATTTTCAAGTTTATCCCACATAGATTTTTCTGAGGTTCAACTCATCACCTTTAGATAGATCAGATCAGAAAGAGCCACGGTGAGAGCATTTTGTGCTTTAGCACCTACATCAAGAATTTTCCTATATATATTAGTCATAGCCAGGCATATTGGATCATTGACTTGTATTTATTGAATAGTATAAAAAGGACTTCCATTCCAAGATATCTTAGAGCAGACCTCATTCTGTTCTTCCAGATCTGGTAATTTCTTCTATCGAAGAGAGGGACTCCCCTGACATTGGTTGAATTGTCCATAACAGAATATGACAGATCAAACAACAGTTAACCTCCCTCTGATACCACTTGAAGGACCGCAGAACACGCTGATAGGGGAAGGGTGAATTAGGGTGTCAACTTTTTCTTTTTAATGTTGTGGATCTTATTCCCACATTGGTAGGAATTTGTAAATCCTATCAAAAAAAATAAAGTAAGAAGTTGACAGAGCACTTTTACTTGGTTCACCACAAAGGGCTACGTCCTAGTAGCATACGCCGACATATTTTTGTTCATTCCTTAATCCACTAAACATCACTATCTGTGGTTTACAATGTTCGTGTATAGTTACACTATCCGAGGCTCACTGCCTTTACAAAAGTGCATGGATAGCTCACTGTGTCCCTCCAGTCATTCCCGTTGACTCCCCCTAGCCCACTGCCTTTGGTGATATCCTATTCAGTTTATAGACGTGAAGGTATATTTAATAGATTTTCATTGAAGTCATTGCCTCTACTTACCATGAGACTCTTCTTGCATTGATGTCCATAAATGATGCACTTGAATGCACTGAACCACTGAACTGGATAACCCGAAATGCAAAAACATGATATATAGAAGATTTCATGAAACTCCCACCCTTTGCATGAAATATTTGGCTTTGGTGTGAAATAATTGATTTTTTGCACGGTAACAATTTCACGCAACTACCTTTTTTACATGCATCTTTACGTGCCACAACTTTTTCACGTAGATTTTCCTTTTTCACAAAGTTCAATGTTTTTCATGCAACCTCAAATTTTCCACGCAATGTATGTGCTTTCACGCAACTGAACCCTTTTCGAGAAACTAGAACTTTTTGGTGAGACACCCATTATGTGAACATGTTACATGCATCAAACCTCAGATCTTCTCTATGTCTTCAACCATATGTAATGAGGGGGGTCACCTATAATTTATAAGCGTCTCAGACCCCCATGTGAAAAACCCCCATGTGGTGTGAAAAACATCTAATTTGGTGCGTAATATTTCGCACAGGTAATGTTTTTCATGCCCATATACAGGTTTTTCACGCACATCTCTAGGTT
Organism: Viscum album; assembly: GCA_963277665.1. Lineage (NCBI taxonomy): Eukaryota > Viridiplantae > Streptophyta > Magnoliopsida > Santalales > Viscaceae > Viscum > Viscum album. The sequence goes on from OY728140.1 coordinate 1,066,555,448, forward strand.
TTTTTCATTGCTGATGAATTTTCCATTTTTCAACATTCTGATTCCAAAACATATCTTGCGCGAAAATCCTATCTCCACAATTTCACAGACCATGATGTTTTTTGCGAAAACAAGCTGTTTTTTCGTGCAAACCCGTAGTTTTTTGGGCAACCCTTGATGTTTTGCGCACATCTACTGATATTTCTCACACCACATCCTTATTTCACACACCTCCTTTTTCCATCAACCTGTATCTTCATATTCTGATTTTGAGGCCCAAAAAATTGGAAAACACTGGGAAATAGCGCCAACTTTAATATTGTTGTCTGCTTGAACTGTATGATCATTTTACTGACACACATTCTGAACATCCACTGATGATTGACAAAAAACACAAACAATACTCCAATTCATGCATATAACGACCATAGTTCCAATATGAATAAATTAATAATAAATGTTGTAGTAATTTTTTATGCCTTTTTTATCATATCCTCCATTTCGAGGACATTAAACCTTAATGTCCCAGTGGTGTATTATATGGATATATATTGAATATTCATCTGAAACGATGTAATATATTTCTATTAAATGTGTGGTTCACAATAGGTTAGGGATATATGCTTTACTTTTATTCTCTACGTTTATGTGGTTGTTGCATCCTTATGTATATTTTTCATATAATAGCTTATGGAAAATGAAAACCTCCCCCTCTCTAGATATATAATCCAACTCCTAATCTAGAATTTCCAGTAATTATAAAATTCCCAAAAAATTAGGGTCATTATCCTTTTATGGATATAATTATCATTAACACTGACAGAAAAATTTTCGGTAATATTTTTTCTAAAAATGCAGGAATCTTCTGTAGATACATTAGATTTAATACTTATATTCATTAGTCCATTTCAATTTGAATACTCCCAATATATGTAAATGGTTGTTTAAACTCTTATCAGTGTGTTACCTTATAATATTATGAAAGAGTAAATGGTTTCGAAGAACATGATGGTAAATTATTACCTAATACCCATTGGGTTCACAGAGGTGTATTCTAGTGTGTCCTTAGTATGTTATGTTTTAATTTCACATTTCATTGATTTGATTGATTATGAGAAATAATGTAATGGTAATTTATAGAGTATTATTTAATGTATATATGTTGGTTAGACCGTCAGTGGTGGTCTATTTCAATGGAAGATACTAATTTCTACAAGAACTAATTTCTGGTATCTTTATCTAATATGAATTCCATTTTTGGGGGATTGTCATCATTCATGTTGGTTTTCCATTCTAGGACCATAAATATTTTTTACAACAGGATGAATATTTTTTAGTGTCCTGGCATGAAACTAGACATAGAATATTATGTATCTCATTCTTCTACATTCTAAGAGATAATGGTTGATAAACAGATATATGGAAGGATACTTTAGCCTACTCCCATTCAAAAATGGAAATATAATTTTATTTTCTTAGATTTCAATATTTGTTTACCATGAAATCCATGAGGTAATAATGTCATCTTGTTAATGATATATTAGTTGAATAAATCATATAATTTCATAGCAATATAAGACTCTAATAATGTGGGGTACCTTGATAATATTTATATCAACAAAATTTTAAGTCTATATGGGACTCTTATCACCATTGTATCAGATAGGGACCTTTTTTTCCTCATAGTCCAAGAAGGTTCCCCAAGAGTAAATGATAAATAAGTTTTAGTTGATCCTACCAAATCACTCTCATATAGATAATAATAAAAATAGGATATATAATTACTTTATGATTTTCTCCATGTATGTACAATAGAAATTTTAGGTGCATGGAATAACCATTTGGGGTTGGTTTATTTTACATATAATATCATTTTCTTGTCTTCCATTATAATAAAACGTTTCTTGGGAATAAATAGTCATCCTTGAATATCTATTGATTATTGTTAAATTTTTTAATAAGATTAAATAATGTCTTGAATATTCTATATAATATTTTGTAATTATATGGAATAATTCTGAGACCACATACTCTAATGGCATGTGATTCCAAGGCCTAGTGACCCTTAAGGGAATTTTGAACTTTTGTTTGGGTATATTCGGTAAATATGCGTGTAGGTTATTCTATTGTTTAAACCAGAGATCAAAAATGAAATATGAGGGCCCTATTAAATATTTAATCCAGGTATTTACCTAGAAGTGACTTAACTATGTCTGACAAGGTCCAAGAAGAAAATTTATTTTATGTACTTTTCAAGAAAAATAATAAAATTATTTTAAAAAATTATTTTATTTCTTTTCTCACCATTGAGTGGCGAACGAAATCACTGTAGTACATCAACGAGGTGATGATGAAGAACATTATTGAGAATTATTAATAAACCATATCATGTAGTGTAATTATAAAATAAATGAAGCGTAATAGATATGTTGTTTCATAAATGAAACAACATAATGACGTGACATCACAACATAATTGAAATGTGGCGACATGTTTTCATTTTAATTGACTCATACGTTGGTGGGATGAGTATTAATAGACGATGATCCTCTAATGAACATACATGAAACATCCTCCCCATTGGTGAAAGAAACGTTAACCGATCCTCACCGCCTTCGATGTGCCTCGAAGGACAATGATGGAAGTGACTTCGACATCCTGAATCCTCGAGGACAAAAACAATTGAATTGAATTACAATCAGGTAGGGGTTTATGAATTCTATGTATTTGATGATTTCATACTCATTATAAAAAATTTAAGATGAATGAAAATCAACCCACTAATAGTTTGACCTGATAATTTCTCGTTCTTGTGGGTGGATATTATGTTGGGATTGATTTGGGGTTTTTCAAGCTGTGTGATTACCCACATGTTATCCCCATGATTAAACAATAATGAGGAGGGATCAGGCCAACTGGAAAAAGTCTTAGTCACTCTGTCATAGTTGTTCTTGTTCCGTTATTCGACATCAAGTGGTAAACTTCAGGGAAAGACAAATATGAGGCCTTCTTCGTGTGATGGGTGATCCTTGGGGTGTGCATAGATGCAGTCGATGTGTAAAATAGGATACGAGAGCATGTTTGGTGGTCTGCCGAAGGTTATTCCCCTGCCAAAATGTTTCTGGAAACACTGGCAGCAGTAGTAGTAGCACAACCTGGTGGAATTTGGTGGCCCCAGTAGCGTGCCAGATGGCGGGATAGAAGGTTGTCAGCCATGTCGCATGTCACGTCCCTAATGGTGGCATAGAGGGCCGCAAACCATGCCACCAGCATGGTGGAGTAGTGTGCCCATCGGCGAGCCAAGACAATAGGTGTACGTGGCTGACCGATCGTAGAGGTAGCAAGAGACAAGGAACCTAGTGCCATATGGGGGAACGAACAGCATCTAGGACGCGTTGAGGTCCATCCTGCATCTGGGATGTCTGGTGTTCGGAGATCCTTGGTCAATCAACTACGGTTGGTGGAGGCCCCATTTCCGTAGGGCTAGTGGGGACCAGACGTGGTATGGATGTTGTGTCCTGGCCGGAGATTGCCCTACCGACTGCATTTCATGAATGGTATTATGCTGATGGGCCATACCCCAACTAGTTGGCCGGGCATGACCTGCTCTGGTAGGTCAGACCCGCAATGGTAGGCCAAACCCAAACCCAATGGGGCTTAACTTACGCCAACCGTCCAAACCTACCCTCTTCATGCTGGACCTGATTAGACCAGGTTTTATGGCAACATGGCGTGTTGGAGCCTCGGAAAAATTGTGCTCAGTCTAGTATGTCCCATTAGGCCAGGCCCACTAGCCAGCCTAGACCAATCTGAACCTAACCTGATCTATGTCAGTTCTAGTCCACCTAATTACATCAAGGTATGTGGAATCCCCAGGCCATGTTGGTATCATCGGTCTGACAGGGTCAAGAAGATACCATCCCCTGTTTACTAACACACATGTATCTCTTAGACTAGGAGTTTGATTCATATGATTCCTATGGTGCTGGAACCCTTAAAATAAAGCTTTTTTATATAATCTAAATGGGTTTTGTATGAAGTTTATGTATGGCCTGTTTGGATCAGACTCGAATCCAATCATGCATTTTTTTTTCAAAAAATCCTTTAACATAGAACTTGGAATCCGAACGACGCATCGTCTATTGCGATGGGATACTTATGACGAGATCTTCCATAATGTTACTCTATGTGGGACTTCATTGTGGTTGAGTTACAACCAATTTATTGAGGGATGGATCCTCCAAAAATCAAGAGTTCTATGTGTGGGAATCCAGTGGCACGTTGTGATGTGGAGATGGAATAACAATCCTGCATGGGTCAGCACCTAGCGATACAGAGGAGGGAGTTCCGCATCCTCTGGATAAATATTTCTCTCATCTTTGCTCGGATTTTCCATTCCCAAGTGTAACACCCCAGGTAAATAAAGAATATGACATTTTTTTATTTATCCATATTTGTGAATAAAATATTAATATGAATTTAAAGGGGACGCTATGCTTGATGGCGTACCCAACACGCAACAACGAGTTTCTTGGGAATCTTACGTTGCACTCTAATAATAAAATAATATTATTTCAAATGGTAGTTATCATGTAGCCGTTGTATTGGCGGGAATGGATATAAATAACTAAAATATGATAATATATGTTTTTAAATGTTTTTACATTTATCCAATAAATGATAGAGGCTTAAAATATGGAAAGAATTCAATTTTAGGCGTATATGCCCTAATTTTTACTAAAGGTTCACTTATCACCTTTTGATGTTGAACCATCATTAAATATAGTTTTTTTCACTCTTAAACATTATTTTGGACCAAATAAAACTCTTATTAAGAATCGGGACATCAAAATTTACTTTGTGTAAATTTTTGGTATCTTTCCGATAAAGTTCATTTTTTTAAATGAATAGTGTAAAATGTTGTATTTAAATTCAAAACCTCTTTTTAATCTAATTTATTTATATGATTAGATAATCTTTTGAATTGGTTTTAAAGTGAAATTAGAAAATATTTTTACCATTAAATCCAATAGTGGACGTTGGAATTAATTTCACTTTGAAATCGGACTTAAACTAGTATCAATCTTTTGATACTTATTGTTTTATAAAAACACGCTATTTGTCATGACAGGGGGAATTAATTATTAAATTAATTAATGTGACTTATATGTTTTGAATTTTGTAATATAGACATCATTTTTGAATTCGGAATATCGAATATATCTTAGAGTGAATTTTTGGTAATTTTCTGAAAAACTCCAATCTTTGATGAATAGTGAAACCACTAAGTGGTAATCAAACAAACTGATTTTTCAGTTAAATGAAAGTTTTCCACTAATGTGTATTGAATTTTGAAAATCTGACATACATGGTTTTCATTAGTATGTAAAATGTGGTTCAATGGGATGAAAATAATTTTTTGGTGAATAGTAACTTTTTTTCATTAATCGCGATTAGAGGTAATTAGTGTAATTTAAGGTAAAAATGATATTATAAGAATGTGAAAACACCATGACACTTGTCCTACACCTATTGGGTGAGTCATGTCCGACCAAGAAAAGCCATGGGATAACTTGGGGACCCCATGGAGCCACTTTAGTTGTAAAATGACAATAATATATTTTTATTTAATGTTAAAATTAAATTGACACAAACATGAGTTGTTTTACTAAAACAGTTTTTAAGTGGGGTTAAATAAGTCCAAATTTTGATTATAAATAGGAATTGGAAATCTAAAACTATTTCCTACATCATAGTATTTTTTTATAATTTTTAGACACTAAATAAATTAAATTATTTATGACATCATAATGATGCAGTGATGACATCATTATCTGACGATTTAAATAAAATGAGAAGATAATGTAAACTCTATTACCTACACATGTCCAAAACTTATTGTATGGGTGTATTTCGAACCCTTATCACCTTATCCACGAATTATACCAATGTGGGACCTTTTAAAACCGAAAAACACTTTCAAATAAAGTAATATGTCTTACTTTCCAAAAGTACCCCTCCTCTCCTCTTATAAAAGGCCCCCACCTCTACCTCATTTCACACACTCCTAAAGCCTTTGGATCGGCCAACCCATACCCATTTACTCTCTCCACATCTCTCTCCTCATCCTAGAGGATTCCCTTTGGGCAGAATCCTTTCAAAGGAAGCCTTTAGGCTCAAATCAAAAGGAGTTACACTTTTAAAGGTAATTCATTCTCTCATGTTCATTTGTTTTATTTTGATTCTCCAACCCCCTAGACTCTTTTTATTTACTTCTTTTGTAACAACACCAGTATCTTCAATATACTAGGATGTTGTTATAAGATTTATTCGAGCTACACTCTCACACAACTACATCAAATGGTTAAAGAACATACGGTTTCCGTGGTTGGCGAAATTCTGCCACCCGAAACGATGATTGTTCAATACTCATTTAACACCTTAAAAGGTGACCATTATTATGTCACTATTTTTATATGTGATATATAATATGTTTATGTTTTACTTATGCTTCTGTATTTTTCATTTGTGTCTTACCTTTATGGCTTCCATTATGGGTATACGCGATATCTTCATTTTAGGAAGTGCGGACTACCGCCCCCTCAAAGTGATTTGATTCGTTAATGCCATACGTGGGACGTATAAAGGATGGATTTAATGTTATTATATATGATGTTATACTGGAATTATTATATACCTCTATATCATTATTATTTCTTTCCATTAAAGTATGAGATAGAAATGAAAGTAGCGTTCATGCGTACGTACGGCTTACCGTCTCCATTAACGGTGCATTTCATTTCTTATCCCCAAATGTAATGTACTATTATAAGTACATGTACATAATGGATATATATGATTAATGATACATATAAATGATGAATATAATTCTGTAATTAAAATATACATACCTCTCATTTAGTTTTAATTCCATTAATATGACAAAGAAATGCAAGTAGCGTTCATGCGTACGTACGGCTTACCGTCTCCATTAACGGTGCATTTCATTTCTTACCTCTAAATGATTATGTAATATTATAAATACATGTATATGCTGGATATATATGATATATATGATATCCAAATAAGGAATGTCATTCTGGATATAAAGAACCTTTGACCACATGAACAACATGTAATTGTAAGAAGTCCACTTTCGACTTAAGAACCAAATATCGACAAAATGAACATTATTAACTTAAATGATTACATGATGTTTATAACATGGTGTAAAAGGAATAATGAAATTAAAAAAGGTTCTTAAGCAAGTAGAGATTAACTCAAGTTTATTATTCAGGAGATTAAAGAACGATCGATTCAAGTCGGACCCGAGGTAAGGGATCCTACTCCTCTCTTTCTTTTTAAGTACACACTTTTATGTCATTCCTTTTAAAGCTAATCTTTCTTGTTATTGGGATGATATTTTATATTACACTTACTGTAATTTTTATGTTCAAGTGATGAGATTCCCTTTTATCTCTCATCAACTCTTTTTGATGTGATGCCATTAGGCTGTCAAGGGAACTTTTTAACCCAATTTCGATTTCTTTGGGTTCAACATGTAGTCATTGAATATGTCATCCATTGAATATGTGTGAATGACCTTTTATTGTTTTACACTTAATATCCACTTATATTGGGTGTATTTATATTTGTCACACATAGTTTTGAGATTGATTTGTCCTTAATTTAAGGATACCTTTTTTATAAGGGATTTCAACACATTTGACATTTCTATTGAGGGTTCATTGTTGTTATGCACCAATTCACTCTTATATGGTGTATATACTGTCCTTTGGAGTATTATATCATGAATCCATTTATTCTCATGATATTATAAAGTTCTGACTAAATGTTATTCCTCAATTATTGTATTCAAGTGTCTCTAATTTTGGTAAAACCCATTTAACCAAAATATCGTTTTAAATGTTTTAATTATTTGTTCTTATTAATATCCATGTTTTCAAAATGGTTTTAAGGATTTATTTATATGGATATTAATGGTTTAAAATTTTAAGCTTCAAGGTGGTATGGGACACTTTGATTCAAAAATCTCTTTATTAAATGTTTTAAATGGTTTTGGAAATGGTTTCTTTTTGAATGGATTCATTATTTCAATATACTAAAATGTTATATTGTGATTGAAATGTGGAAATGTTATGTTTCCTTTATGCATGTTTTATGTGATACATTTATGTTATGGTTCTTGGTAATTGTTATGAAAACGGGTGGTTCCGTGATAAACTAAGGGCGGGTGAGCCCGATATAGCTCTCCAATGCATTGGGTAACGCGAAGGAGTGAAACGTTAAGGTTTCTCCGAAGAGATTTAGGGAATATACTGTGATGGGTATTCCAAAGGTAACCAAGAGGGTTACTCCCTACGTAAGAATGTTATGAATGCCTCAAGTTACCTTTATGTATTATGTTTTCTATGATTTATTCATGATTTGATATGCCTATGTTTTATGGGTAAAGTATGATTTCATTCTAATGTATATATGAACTCATGTTTCCTTTCCATATTTTTATATCCCTTACTGAGCTTTTTATGCTCATCCCATGTTTTTGAAATGTTTTTCACAGGTCAAGGGAAGGGTACATGATGTGATTATAGTGTCAAGGATGTGTCAAGAAAGAATCCATGTTTTATTTTAAATATGTTTCCGTTGGTGGGAAGAATGAATACTGTCTTTTATGTAACCACTTTGTCTAAATGTGGAATGTAATGAAAGTTTCATGATCTAATTCTCTAAAACTCTAAACCTGAAAAGATCCTCAACGTGTAATCTTGTGATAACTCAAGATTATGTAAGATTTAAGGTTGTGGCCTCATAGTTTGTATCAGAGGGAGGTTTAGATAACTTTAGAGGTTAGGGTATTCTTTAAGCATAAGTGACATTACCATAATGGTTAGGATTTCAGAAAGAGTCCTAGTTTTAGATAAAGTGAATGAGTAAGTATATCTTAGTGTTTACCTTCCTCATTAGTACATGATGGTTTGGTTGATATACTCACACTGACATTTCTATTTTTAGTGAATGGCTAGATCTCACAGGCACCAAAGTGACAATTGGTTTGAAGGAAACTGTGGTGGTTCTCTGATTAAGAGACTCGATGAAATGGGGTACTCAATGAGGAAACTTGTGGTTGTTCTAAACAAACTATCAAGGAGTCATGATCAACCACGTGAACCTTTGTATGTTCTATAATGCATCATGTACGAGATGACCAATCGATGTGGAAGTTCAGGTAATAATTAAAAAGGTAACCATTAGGGTTTATATGATCCTTACTTTTGAGATAATTATGGGTTATTATATGATATGATGGAAAATGAAAGGAATGAGATAAACTTGAGGTTAAAATATGTTATGATTATTTTTGAAGATTTTATCTCATTTTGGGGAATGTTTTAAGAATTATATAGTTTTGGAAAAAGGACAACACGCAGACCGTGTGACAATCTGTCGCGTCGGACAAAGCTGCGGGAATCAAACTCACAACCAAAGTGCGACTGGTATTTATTTCCTACCACTGGACTACGTGAAGTCCCTGGTTAGTTTGACTGATTATTTTTAGTTATATGATTTTATGAATTAAGAGTAAGTTTATTTTGGGTTATTTATGAAAATGATTAACCTATCATGGAGGATATGTGATTAGGATAATTACTTTTCAATACGAGACTTTAGGAGAAACTGATGTTGTTTGGAGATAAATGTTACGATTTAACTTGGAAGACTATATGACTAAATCCTTCAAATATTTGGGTTCCAATCTTAGTTTGGTTTACTTTGAATAATTTTATGGACAAATTGATTATAGAATGGTCCTCGTTGAACTTTGGGTTTTGTTGGACAAATTTTGGAGGTTAAGAATAGATTTTCTTTTTATAAAGGGTTATCCTTTTCTGGATTATCTGATCTTGTACTAGCCTTTTTGGTTTTGTTTTTGGTTAAAGTCTAAATACATGGGAAGTATATAGTTCTCTTTTGTGGATTAGGTGATTCTCTAGAAGATAATTATAGTACTCTTAATGCGAACAAGTCTCCCTAAATACTCGTCTTTTGGGAAAAAAAATATGAGTTTGACTAAGGAATCTAGTAAAAGTTGAAAGTCAACATGATAAGTGATTATGTTTCCTTATGAATAAATTCCTCAACAAAAAGTAACTTAAAACAAAAATTTTGTCTATTAACTTTTCCTACTGGGGAATCGAATACCGTTTAACCCATGACAAGTTTGTGATTTTCTTATTGTTAACTTTCTCCTAAACATGTTTTCTATCACTCTCCCTCAGAACATGACCCTTTGTTTTTTCTTCCATGTCCTTGTTTTCTTACATGGAATCCTAGTATGGGTTAACTAGGGAGACCTCTGTACTCCTCTTTCTTTCTTTTAAAGTGATTGTTTTATTAACTCTTTTTTCGATGTGGGGATTTCAATGAAGTTTCCGAGCCCAATTTTAAAAATTACGAGGACGCAATTCCCAAAAGGGGGGAAGGATGTAACACCCCAGGTAAATAAAGAATATGACATTTTCTTATTTATCCATATTTGTGAATAAAATATTAATATGACTTTAAAGGGGACGCTATGCTCGATGGCGTACCCAACACGCAACAACGAGTTTCTTGGGAATCTTACGTTGCACTCTAATAATAAAATAATATTATTTCAAATGGTAGTTAACATGTAGACGTTGTATTGGCAGGAATGGATATAAATAACTAAAATATGATTATATATGTTTTTAAATGTTTTTACATTTATCCAATAAAGGATAGAGGCTTAAAATATGGAAAGAATTCAATTTTAGGCGTATATGCCCTAGTTTTCACTAAAGGTTCACTTATCACCTTTTGATGTTGAACCATCATTAAATATAGTTTTTTTCACTCTTAAATATTCTTTTGGACCAAATAAAACTCTTATTAAGAATCAGGACATCAAAATTTACTTTTTGTAAATTTTTGGTATCTTTCCGATAAAGTTCATTTTTTTTAATGAATAGTGTAAAATGTTGTATTTTAATTCAAAACCTATTTTTAATCTAATTTATTTATATGATTAGATAATCTTTTGAATTGGTTTTAAAGTGAAATTAGAAAATATTTTTACCATTAAATCCAATAGTGGTCGTTGGAATTAATTTCACTTTGAAATCGGACTTAAACTAGTATCAATCTTTTGATACTTATTGTTTTATAAAAACACGCTATTTGTCATGACAGCGGGAATTAATTATTAAATTAATTAATGTGACTTATATGTTTTGAATTTTGTAATATAGACTTCATTTTTGAATTCGGAATATCGAATATATCTTAGAGTGAATTTTTGGTAATTTTCTGAAAAACTCCAATCTTTGATGAATAGTGAAACCACTAAGTGGTAATCAAACAAACTGATTTTTCAGTTAAATGAAAGTTTACCACTAATTTGTATTGAATTTTGAAAATCCGACATACATGGTTGTCATTAGTATGTAAAATTTGGTTCAATGGGATGAAAATAATTTTTTGGTGAATAGTAACTTTTTTTCATTAATCGCGATTAGAGGTAATTAGTGTAATTTAAGGTAAAAATGATATTATAAGAATGTGAAAACACCATGACACTTGTCGTACACCTATTGGGTGAGTCATGGCCAAACAAGACAATCCATGGTCCAACTTGGGGACCCCATGGAGCCACTTTAGTTGGAAAATGACAATAATATATTTTTATTTAATGTTAAAATTAAATTGACACAAACATGAGTTGTTTTACTAAAACAGTTTTTAAGTGGGGTTACATAAGTCCAAATTTTGATTATAAATATTCATTCGAAAGTTAAAACGATTTCCTACATCATAGTATTTTTTTTATAATTTTGAGACACTAAATAAATTAAATTATTTATGATATCATAATGATGCAGCGATGACATCATTATCTGACGATTTAAATAAAATGAGAAGATAATGTATACTCTATGACCTAAACATGTCCAAAACTTATTGGATGGGTGTATTTCGAACCCTTATCACCTTATCCACTAATTATATCAATGTGGGACATTTTAAAACCGAAACACATTTTCAAATAAAGTAATATTTCTTACTTTCCAAAAAGTGCCCCTCCTCTCCTCTTATAAAAGGCCCCCACCTCTACCTCATTTCACACACTCCTCAAGCCTTTGGCTCGGCCAACCCCAGACCATTTACTCTCTCCAAATCCCTCTCCTCATCCTAGAGGATTCCCTTTGGGCAGAATCCTTTCAAAGGAAGCCTTTAGGCTCAAATCAAAAGGAGTTACACTTTTAAAGGTAATTCATTCTCTCATGTTCATTTGTTTTATTTTTCTTCTCCAACCCCCTAAACTCTTTTTATTTACTTCTTTTGTAAAAACAACAGTATCTTAAATATACTAGGATGTTTTTATAAGATTTATTCGAGATATACTCTCACACAACTACATCAAATGGTTAAAGAACATACGGTTTCCGTGGATGGCGAAATTCTGCCACCCGAAACGATGATTGTTCAATACTCATTTAACACCTTCAAAGGTGGCCATTATGATGTCACTATTTTTATATATGATATATAATATGTTTATGTTTTACTTATGCTTCTGTATTTTTCATTTGTGTCTTACCTTTATGGCTTCCATTATGGGTATACACAATATCTTCATTTTAGGAAGTGCGGACTACCGCCCCCTCAAAGTGATTTGATTCGTTAATGCCATACGTGGGACGTATAAAGGATGTATTTAATGTTATTATATATGATTTTCTGCTGGAATTATTATATACCTCTATATAATTATTATTTCTTTCCATTAAAGTATGAGATAGAAATGAAAGTAGCGTTCATGCGTACGTACGGCTTACCGTCTCCATGAACGGTGCATTTCATTTCTTATCCCCAAATGTAATGTACTATTATAAGTACATGTATATAATGGATATATATGATTAATGATACATCTAAATGATGAATATAATTCTGTAATTAAAATATACATACCTCTCATTTAGTTTTAATTCCATTAATATGACAAAGAAATGAAAGTAGTGTTCATGCGTACGTACGGCTTACCGTCTCCATGAATAGTGCATTTCATTTCTTACCTCTAAATGATTATGTAATATTATAAATACATGTATATGCTGGATATATATGATATATATGATATCCAAATAAGGAATGTCATTCTGGATATAAAGAACCTTTGACCACATGAACAACATGTAATTGTAAGAAGTCCACTTTCGACTGAAGAACCAAATACTGACAAAATGAACATTATTAACTTAAATGATTACATGATGTTTATAACATGGTGTAAAAGGAATAATGAACTTAAAAAAGGTTCTTAAGCAAATAGATATTAACTCAAGTTTATTATTCAGGAGATTAAAGAACGATCGAGTCAAGTCGGACCCGAGGTAAGGGATCCTACTCCTCTCTTTCTTTTTAAGTACACACTTTTATGTCATTCCTTTTAAAGCTCATATTTCTTGTTATTGGGATGATATTTTATATTACACTTACTGTAATTTTTATGTTCATGTGATGATAGACCCTATTCTCTCTCATCAATCCATTTTGGAAGTTTTGAGTGGCGTCGTTAGGCTGCCGAACTTTCGTAAGAGATCTAACCTCTCTCTTTCTTTTTAAGTACTCTCCTTTATGTCACTTCTTTTAAGCTCCACTTTGTAATGTTGGGGGATGTACTTTTATATTCCTCTTTCTGTAAATTTTATTGTAATGTGATGGGATACCCTATTTGATCTCATCAATCCATATTCGGAAGTTTTATGTGGCGCCGTTAGGCTGCCGAGTTTTCGTAAGGGATTTTTCATCTCACTTTTATTCTTATGAGATTTATGCTACATTTGCCACAAATTCCATTGAGTGGTGTATGTGCTGCCCATTATTCCACTATTTGTGTAATATATTTTCATTTATGAGTATTTACATCAATGATCTATTGTCCTTCTTTCATGGGGTGTATGTTTTGAAAGATACCCAAGTCGGTAAGGGAACCTTTCACCCTCCTCTTTTTTAAAAGACTTCTTTTGTTGGGTCTTTTAATTTACATATTGTTATGTTGGGATATGTTCTCATATATCCTTATTGATGTAAATTTTATGTCCAAGTGATGAGATACTCTTTTTATCTCTCATCAACTCTTTTTGATGTGATGTCGTTAGGCTGTCAAGGGAACTTTTTAAACCAATTTCGATTTCTTTGGGTTCAACATGTAGTCATTGAATATGTCATCCATTTAATATGTGTGAATGACCTTTTATTGTTTTACACTTAATATCCACTTATATTTGGTGTATTTATATTTTTCACACATATTTTTGAGATTTATTTGTCCTTAATTTAAGGATACCTTCTTTATAAGGGATTTCAACACATTTGACATTTCTATTGAGGGTTCATTGTTGTTATGCACCAATTCACTCTTATATGGTGTATATACTATCCTTTGGAGTATTATATCATGAATCCATTTATTCTCATGATATTATAAAGTTCTGACTAAATGTTATTCCTCAATTATTGTATTCAAGTGTCTCTAATTTTGGTAAAACCCCTTTAACCAAAATATCATTTTAAATGTTTTAATTATTTGTTCTTATTAATATCCATGTTTTCAAAATGGTTTTAAGGATTTATTTATATGGATATTAATGGTTTAAAATTTTAATCTTCAAGGTGGTATTGGACACTTTGATTCAAAAATCTCTTTATTAAATGTTTTAAATGATTTTGGAAATGGTTTCTTTTTGAATGGATTCATTATTTCAATATACTAAAATGTTATATTGTGATTGAAATGTGGAAATGTTATTTTTCCTTTATGCATGTTTTATGTGAAACATTTATGTTATGGTTCTTGGGCATTGTTATGAAAACGGGTGGTTCCATGATAAACTAAGGGCGGGTGAGCCCGATATAGCTCTCCAATGCATTGGGTAACGCGAAGGAGTGAAACGTTAAGGTTTTCTGAAGAGATTTAGGGATTATACTGTGATGGGTATTCCAAACGTAACCAAGAGGGTTACTCCCTACGTAAGAATGTTATGAATGCCTCAAGTTACCTTTATGTCTTATGTTTTCTATGATTTATTTATGATTTGATATGCCTATGTTTTATGGGTAAAGTATGATTTCATTCTAATGTATATATGAACTCATGTTTCCTTTCCATATTTTTATATCCCTTACTGAGCTTTTTATGCTCATCCCAAGTTTTTGAATTATTTTTTCACAGGTCAAGGGAAGGGTACATGATGTGATGATAGTGTCAAGGATGTGTCAAGAAAGAATCCATGTTTTATTTTAAATATGTTTCCGTTGATGGGAAGAATGAATACTGTCTTTTATGTAACCACTTTGTCTAAATGTGGAATGTAATGCAAGTTTCATGATCTAATTCTCTAAAACTCTAAACTTGAAAATATCCTCAACGTGTAATCTTGTGATAACTCAAGATTATGTAAGATTTAAGGTTGTGGCCTCATACCAAGGATCCATCTCTCGCAGATGGTCCCATATAAATTTCAGGAAGCACCACATCTTCCTCTTCTCTTGGATGGGATCAACAGCACTGCAGATTTATTCAAGGTAACCCTAGTTTCACAGTTTCATCCATAACGCCCTTCAGTTGATGAGTTTACGAGATTTGTCTCGAAATCTTGGGAGCTATAGGAGCACGTAGTTTCAGGTCTTCTTGATCGAAAGAATATCATGGTTATTTTTGGCTTAGAGTCGGATTTGATTGTGGCATGGTCTCAATCTCCACAGAGATGAAATGGTTCCACCTTCTTTATGTTTTTCTAGAGCTTCGATTTCCACATGCAATGAGATCCTGAAAAAATTGCAACGTAGGTGAGTCTTCCTGGATTACCTCTCTCTCTTTCCTAAATCCCTTGATTTTATGCGCAATCAGAAATATGATCGGTCGTTACCTTTTTTCTGATCGTCGGACCCAGGCATTGAATTTTTTTCCCCTTGGGTTTTATTATCATTTGAATGGCTTGTGTGAGTCTTTATAAGGAATCAATTGACTCAAATTTATAGAGAGACCAACATTCATCGACTTATATTTCTATTATATGAAAAAAAATATAGTTGGGAGATATTTAATATCCTAATATCTTTTTCTATTACTACATTATTCATGTCATTATATTATAATTTATATGGACATCCCCATTTTTTATAAATGTTTTGTGTTGGTTTTATTTTTCTAAAGAGAGAAATATGTGTTCTGTGAGGTGTTGGTCAATTGAAGTTGAGTTCCACTGTGTTTTACTTGTGTTTCTCCATAGATTTTTTGGATGTACCATGGTTGAGGTACTATGAAATTGTGGAATACATGGTTTTTTTTAAAAATATTTTTGTATCTATGGTAATAAGATTTGGATATATCATAGAGTCGTAGATTGAGGAATCTGATAGTTATCCAAATTTTATGGTCACTACACCATGAATCATGGTTATTAAATGGTATTATTTGCAACTGGATTATTTTTTGTGGTTGTTCCCATAGATTTTAGTCCATATTTACTATTTTAGATAATCTATTCATTAAAATTGTTTAGGATTCTAGAAACGCATTTGACCATTCTTAGTTTTGGTGTATTCACTTACATTTCTTCATATTAAATAATGTATTATTTGAACACATGCCATGGAGTGTGGATTATGTTGTGGTGTTATCATTTATAATATTCAATATAAATTCCCTAATAAACTAAAATCCGGCCTTTTTGTAGAATATTCCCTCCAAATTTGGATGAATCATGGGATTCTTATAGAGTTATTTTCCCCTCATTTTCATTCTTTCTTTCCCATTTTTTTTGTTGAAAAATGTTTTGGTCGTGGATCACCTTTGTCTTCTATTTCATTAGGTTTCTCTCTATGATCAGGTTTTATCAATTTTGGTAATTTATCTTAGGGGTTTCTTACCATATTCCATTTAAATTGATAGAATATTTGTGGCATATTGATTGGATCTTCATCCTTTGTGAAGTGTTGATCAAAAACTGTGTTGGTATGTGATCCTTTTTGTTTTATTTTCTCTGAAAACATTTACAATTGGGGATTTATGATTCAGAATTTGTGTTCCTTGATACCTTATTTATTACATAGGCCATATATCATTTTTCTAACTGTTCACCATTGTCTATGGTTTTTCTGAGTGTTTCATCAAAATTTGTTTTTTAAACTGTCTTTTTCATGAGAATGTTGATTTCTATCCCATTGAGATTGTTTTCTAAAATATTTTAACGACATGGAAATCATTTTGGGAAGAATAAGGTGTATTTAATATGGTTGTAAAAGTAGTTTATTCAAAGTAGACTATTGATATAAATGGTTTTAACTATTAATTATGTTGTTTTCATACATAAAATTCCCATGAGTGATTTTATTTTGACAAACATTTGGTGAACAATGAAGTGTAAGGGATATGTCCTTATAGATGAACTATGATCCTTTGTACCATTTTTGTTAGTATAATTTTTGAACTATGAATCCCATGTTGTGGAAATTATACACTCATAGTATCATATTCATAGCCCATAAAGCTATTATTCTACTGTAAAGAGCACAATAGGAGGCCAAATGATCACTATAATGGAGCATGGATCCTCAAAGACATGGAATTGATGATATAAATTGGTTTTATATTTCTAGTGATTGTAACTGGAATATTTTTCTTGTAAATAATTCATCTTATGTGATTATGTATTTACAATATATGATTTAATAAATTCTGATGGGGTTACATATCCATGATTTTTACTAAAATTTGTCTAATCATGTTATTTTATATACATTAGAATGTTTGGCTTCTTTTGTAAAGGAATCTATTGAAAGGATTTGTGGGGTCATACTAGGATATTTTCCACACAATATAAATACAAAATTTTGGTGTATGCTTATATTATTATATATAATTAAGGAAAAGTATAGTCAATTTATCATTCTGGATGGTTTTTTTATATGTCGGTTTTTGAATTATGGAGGTGGCATCATTTCACATGAGGATTTGTATTGGTAGTTATTGAGAAACCTATTGTTTTAATGTGTCTTATAACTTGTTTTATCAGATGTTATATCATATATTCATTTTAGTTTTTGGGAATATCACCATATAGAATATATTTATTTCATTACATAAGTTTTTTCTTACTAAACAATTCCAATTGTTTTCTCTCGACACCAATGCACTCATCACCATCTCATGGGGATTTGTAATCCCTTTTCTTCTATGTTAGGATTGGTTTGGGTTATGTATTTCGGGGTAATATTGATACACAAATAAAAATATTCATCATAAAAATAAATATTTTTTACTAGGATTAAACTATAATGATAGAATGTTATACAATATTTTTAATACTAAAATAATATGTGCGTAATCATGATAACAAAGAGTTGAATACATCATATTTAAAATCAATAAATTAATGGATAGTGAATATGATTGGGGTTAAATAGTTATTCTATAAATCATTGGGATGACAGTACCAGAAATTTATAAGTATATAATCACATTATTTGAGCTCTAATATAAATATATAATATTGGAATAAATATGTAACTAACAATTATTTTATTAATGAAATTATTTTATTATCATCCAATGAAATGGGGATTTTTATGTTAAATACGTATACTAATGAAGATTTGTACTTTTATATATAATGAATTGTATGACTGATATGTCGTTTATTTTTTTATGTAATGTGTTTACCTTATATTTTTGTATACATTGAAATTTGATAGAAACCACTAATGGATGAATATTAGTTGTGATGGGATTAAAAAATTGTCACTTTAAACTCAATATAATTTTTATATAAGACTTATGATGTCCCATATGTCCTTATATTCTTACCCATCTAATTTTTTGGAATGTGGTAGAAGAAATTTTTATTTGTAAATCAATAGATACATGTAATTCCATTGTCATATATATTATGAGATATGTGAAGATATGTGATCCTTATAGAGTATCTCATATGAAAATATGATTGAAAATAATTTACATTATTTTTACCAGCATTCTCTCCAAGAACACATAACTCAATGTTGATGATGATTCACTATATAATCATCTTTGGTTTTATAGGTGTGTATTATCTCTAGGATCATGATATATGGTTATAATCATGGGTTTTTTTCCTATAGTAAACCAGAATAGGTTAATAAATGTGTTTCCCCTAATATATCATGGATAAAATTGATTTGTGTTTCCACTACAATAATAATTAGTTCATCAAGGCTGAATTATATGATGTGAAAATCAAAATGGGATTTATTTAAATATAATAAAATTTAATGGTATTATTAGTCAACTAATTCCATCCACATGTTGGAAGAATTCATTCAAAATTATATGATGTAGTAAAAATGAATCATTAGATTTATTAATAGATATTTCCATATAATAAGAGGGATATAATATTGATCTTTAAAAATTTCATTAAAACAAATAATAAAGTAACCATTAGTGTTCAATTTACATCAATTTTAAAGTAGATTAAATAAATTTATACTTATGTAAATATTCTTATTTGGTGAGCATAATTAATTTTAGGTATGTGAAAATTAAAAATTATTGTCCATAAATGTTTTAATGAT
The DNA here is from genome assembly GCA_963277665.1 of Viscum album. Classification (NCBI taxonomy): domain Eukaryota; kingdom Viridiplantae; phylum Streptophyta; class Magnoliopsida; order Santalales; family Viscaceae; genus Viscum; species Viscum album. The sequence continues at coordinate 1,066,575,089 of OY728140.1, forward strand.
TATCAGCGATATCTACTAATGTTTTACTCTAATCTTTAATCATATTGATTCTTGTAGACACTATGTGTTATTTGGGTCATCTAACTTATTAGTATGAACAAACAAAGCAACACCACAAGCTTCCACGGTACGCTTCCCTTTGAATAACATAGTAGCGTATGATGTACGCAACTTTGAGTTCTAACAAACACACAACAACCAATCAAACTAGCCGTTATGAATAGTAATACCCACTTTTTGAAATTTTATAAATTTTATCTTTCAAAATGGACTTCATTTTTGGATTCGGAATATCGAAATTAGCATAGTGTTAAATTTTTGTATTTTTCTGAAAACATTCAATTTTTGATGAATAGTGAAAAAACCCTGAGTTATGTTTTAAAACAGAATTTTTATTTAAATAATTATTTATTTTATTTAAATTTAATTAAGGTAAAAATAGATACATAATACCTATATATGTTCAATGTAATTCCTTGGAGTTAGTTTAGAATAATTTTAAATGTATAAAAATTTTATTGAAATTTTCACCGTCTTTTACCCACCTCCTAGGAGAATTTGGAAATTCACATTAAACATAATTTTACCACTTCTGTGAGTGTATTTTGAAAATCCAAGAGACACGTTTAATGTCAAGGGGTAAAATGTGGTTCAATGAGATGAAAATATTTTTTGGTGAATAGTAACTTTTTACTCTTATTTACCACGGTTGAAAGTAAATAGGGTAATTAATGGTAAAAATGATATTAATATTACCATAACACATGTCATAATTCTATTGGACAAGTTTATCTCGACCAAAAACAACCTTATTAATAAAATATTATCATTATGGTCCACTTGGATTAAATTAGGACATTTATTATAATTTAATTCAAAGAAGAGTTAAAAGAGTTAAAATCAATGTTTAATTACTAAAACATCGATAATATAGGGTTATACATAAGATACATTCTATTGTAAATACTAATTATAAATATAAAAATAATTACTACATAATGGTATTTTATTTATAATTTTTAGACATTAAATAATTTAATTTATTTATGTCACAATGGTGATGCAGTAATTACCTAATTAATGAAATATTAAAATAATTGATATTATAAATATCAAAATAAATGTAATTTCATACTTTTTATGAATTACCCAAATTTTATAGCTTAATATGACATATTATGATTGGTTATATAAATTGTTTTCGAAGTAATAATGCTGTTATGAAATTATCAAAAACAAAATACCCAATAGTGTCAAAATTGACATAAAAGAGTTTTTAAAACAAATATTATATTATTAATTTATATTCTATTCCTAAAAATATAATGTTCAACCAAAGGACTTTTATCATGATATTTGTATCATTAATGGACCACATGGGGTCACTTGGATGTATATTTAAGTTTATTAACTATATAATATAAAAATAACAAGTGACATGGTAAATGTCAAACTAATTAACTTAGAGTTAAAACTGAAAGATAAGGTTAATATAGTGACCCAAACCTGTCTAAAACCTATTGATTGAGTGTTTTTAAACCCATACCCATCTTAAACTTTAAATAATATACTTTGGATCCATTAGAAACTGAATATGAATTTATTATAAAATAATATTTCTTGCTTTTCCAAAGGTGCCCCTCAACCCTCTTATAAAATGGAACTCCCCCTTACCACTAATTCACAAATTCAAAGCCTTTTGGCTCAGATTACCCCTGCCCAAATACTCTCTCAACTTCACTCACTTAAACCTAGAGGCTTTCCTTTTGTCATAAATCCAACTTAAGGATCCCTTTTGATCAAATTAAAAGGAAGAACCCGATTAAGAGGTAATGTTTTCACCACCATCTGTCAAGTTCCATTCTTCTTCAACTTCTTATTTTTTTTTTTTTTTTTGAATTATAAATTAATAACTCCAGTATCTTCTATATACTATAATGTTATTATAAATATGGTACATCCATATTTAGTATTCTATTCATCTTTTGAATGACATGTCACCATACGTGCATACGTACGGACTACCATCTCCACGTCATGGTGTAATTGTTATTCAATACATTTTTATTTGGATGGGTATAATAATGATGTGTAAATCATGTAAATAATAACTTTAAAATGATAAAAATTCTTTATATATGATACACAATCCAATTATATATTATTTTAATATCAAAAGAATGATATTGTCGCTCGTGCGTTTGTACGGACTACCGTCTCCACGAACGTGATGAGATTCATTCCGCATCATATCCATTCAAGTATAATTCTCATTTTAAGATTGAAAATAATTTTTAAGGACTTGATATCATTCTGGATATGAATAAGATACAACCTATCCATAATAAACACGGTTTATGTAACAAAACAAATAAAATAAAATGAGTAATTTAACACCCAAAATGACGACAATACTAAGATATTATTAACAAATAAATGTTAAAAGATCATATATGATATCATATTAATGTATATGATTCATGTATAATTTAATAAAAATTATTTCACCATTATATAGGATGTTAACAACCCCCAACCAAGGAAAAGTACACGTTAAGGGTTTCTTTCACATTCTCTTCATTATCCAAAGTTTTTAATATGTAATAATCTACTGGGACAGCTTTATCATCCACATCCATGTTTCTTAAAAATTTATTTCAAAATATTCTTGCTATTTTATAGAATATGGGTTAAAGTGATTTATTCCCTTGTTTTAATTTTTATAAGAAGTTTATAATGGAATCTTTCCGTCGTTTTCCAAACAAGGTCCTTTTTAACCTTTTTGATATAATTAAGGTAAGAATATCTTTTTTAACTTATACGGAAGGTTCATCTATTTTCTGAAGTTATAAAATCGTTAAAGCTTCCCTTATAAGCTTATAAGAATATTTTCAAAGTAAATTTTTTATTTAATAATTATGGGACTTTTAAAGGATTTCAAAAAAAGATATATTTCTCTCAAATAGTTTTGATTTCATCTATGCCGACATCATTCGATGAATTTTGAGCTTATTTGAATATTATTTATTATGATACAAAACTTCCATATTGTATTGATGGTTTTGTGATATGTTTGACTGTGGATTTGTTATTTTTATACCATTCATGGTTTATGACGAAAGTATTGACATTTCGTATGCTAGTTTTAATATGAATGTTTATGTTATGTTTAAACCTATTCATATGAGGAATGCATTGGACTTAATAAGTGATGGGTGGAGCTCGCTATAGATCCTCGATGCATCGTTAGGTCTCATGAGAAAATCTAGTGTCTTGGCATGAGGCCTTGACAAAATCTTATTTGTAGTCTTGGCACGAGGCATTGGCTACGTGGTTATGATAGTCTGACATTATGCATTTCATCATTATGAATTTTGTTATTGATATTAGATGTGATTATTCAACTAGTATAATATCCATGTGAATAATTAAATGGTATTATTTAATTTTATATTTTCCATATTATACTGAAGTTCAAGTTTAAAGGGCTTTTGTTATAGTTATACATTGCTTTAAATGTTTATGTTTGTTTATGAAAGTTTTCGCTATATTGTTATCATTAATGAGCATATGAGATCACCCCTTTCAATGTTTTAATATTTCATAGGATGTGAAGAAGAATTTTATGAATGACCTATAGGGAATGTATGAGAGGATATGAAGTAAAAATGTTGTTGTAGTTTTTTTTTACTTTATGATGTAATGTAAGACTTATGAATATATGTAGTGTCTCCCAGTATACTAAACTAATCGGTCTTTCGAGACTTGATCTTTTGTGATCATGCCAATGATATGTAATAATGCACCGACTCTGGGTAACTGGGATCGGGGCATTATATTTGGTATCAGAGGATGTTTAGAACAATTCTTCGAATCTAGATTTAGGTAAACTCTGATTAGATCACATGGACCTAAGATAGACTTTGAGGATTAGTGTAGAAGAACTTCCTAGAATTTTGGTATTATAGAAATTTTGTGTGTTTTCCGAGCAATACATCCCTATCTGGAAACGAGCAGGTAGAGGCGGATCTGGCACAGATGTACCTAGGGGTAAAACTCGAAAACACCGCTTTGATCTAGACTCGAACGGTAACTGGTGCATGACAACGGGCCTTGATGCACTGTTGGTTGCAACACTCCCAGGGGATATGTTTAGGATATCTCTCATTTTCATTACAAAACATTATGAAGGGTTTATGAGCATATATGTATTCAAAGAAAACATTTTTATGATTATGGATTATATCCATAAATAGTTCAATTTATGTTAAGTGTTTATCAAGTATGGAAAAATGTATTCTGATTCATAAACTGATCTAGTTTATTCCATTGTTTAGAAATGGTGCCTAGTGGAAGAAATGGAAACTATATCAATGCACACACTCTATGTAGGGATTTCCCTCCTGTTCAAGATAATTATAGTGGAGTCGGTAATGCAACTAGTGCTGATCAACTAATCACCATACTGGGACAACTCACTCAGGTTATGAATAATAACTTTACCAGTATGGAGTACCCTGATCCACAGCGTGGAGGATCAATGTTAGATCTCTTCATGAGGTAGCAACCAGCAACATTAAATGGTAGTACAAATCCATTAGTAGCTGAGCAATGGATAAGTTCCCTTGAGAAAATATTTCAGGCTTTGGGGAGTAGTGAAAGAGAAAACGTTATCATGGTAGTTTATATCTTCACTGGAGATGTTGATCAATGGTGGTCATTGATTCAAAATATGAAAGAAGATAGTGAAGTATCAAATATGTAATGCAGGGAGTTCAAAGATCTTTTCTTAGAAAAATACTTTCCTCGTGACCATCAAGAAGATATGGAAATTCAATTTCTTAGTCTGAGGTAAAATGAGGATAAGAATGTCACAAAGTATAAGGCTAACTTTACAAGGTTAACAAGGTATGCTTAAGATTATATACATAACCCAAGAAGTAAGATTGATCGTTTCTTTTATGGGTTAAAACCATTTATTCATTGATAATTAGTGTCACATTCCTTCTCTTCGTACGAAGATATTGTCTCATGTGCTATCAAGACAGAAAAATAATTCTCTAAGTCTTATGACTTTAAAGAAAATCAAGAGAAGAAGAGATCATCTGATCAATCTGGGAATGGAAATAAGGGGAAGTAGTAAAAGGTTGAATATCCATCATGTAGTAAATGTGGTAAGAAACACCCCGGTACTTTCTTAAAATGAATGAGAGTCTATTACATGTGTGGTGAAAAGGTCCACCAAGCTCGTGATTTCATGTGGAAGAAGGAAGCTATTGATGTCCAATGCTACAATTGCAGGGAGATGGGACATTATGAAAATGAATTTCCTAAGTTTCAAGGGAACTTACCTCAGAAAAGGACAAGGGATCATGGCCAAGCTTATGTTATCATTACTGCTGACGTAGAATCTCTGAAAGACATGGTGGCAGGTAATATAATGGTTTCCTCAAGTTTAGAAAATGCATTATTTGATTCTGAATAATCGCATTGTTTCATATCTTCCTAGTTTGCTAAGAAAATTAGATATTTCCAATTTGATTTAACAAGGGAGTTGTCATTTAAAACTCCTTAGTGAAGTATCATTGCAATAATGTTTTGTGAATAAGTCCCCATTAGATCACATAAATATTATTTATCCGTTAATCTCATCGTCATACCTATGATTGAGTTTGATATAATCCTCAGTATGGATTGGATTTATAACCATGATGTGATGATTTATTGTATGAAGAGTGCGGTTACTATTTTTGATGATGATGATAAGGAACACCTTATCTTTAGAGTGGAATCAACACCACCTAATTCTTATCTAGATCCACCCCCAATAGCTCAACTAAATTAAATTATTTAGGTGGATGAGAACGAAATGACTATGGGTGAAGAAAGGAATGTTCAAATAATGGATGTACATATTTTGAATGAATATGTAGATGTGTTTTCGGAAGATTTACCTGGTTATCCTACAGAACAAGAAGTTGAGTTTTCTATTGATTTAATACTAGGATCAAGGCCTATATCGAAGACCCCTTATAGAATGGTCACTGTGGAAATAGTTGAACTATAGAAACAACTAGAGGAATTGAGTAATAAGGGATTTATTTGCCCTAGTGTTTCTCCATGGGGAGCCCATGTTCTTTCTGTTAAAAAGAAAGATGGTTCTATGAGGTTATATATAGACTACAGGGAGATCAATGCTATAACAATAAAGAACAAGTATCCCCTACCCTGCATTGATGATTTATTTGAACAACTTAATGGAGATCAATACTTTTCAATGATTGACCTTCAATCTGGATACCATTACTTTTGTGTAAAGAAATAAGACATTCCGAAGACAGAATTTCGAATCAAGTACAAGGATTATGAGTTTACAGTAATGCCTTTTGGGCTGACTAATGCACCCTCTATATTCATCGATCTATTGAATAGAGTTTTCAAGGAATATCTAGATGAATTTGTGGTGGTATTTATTGATTTATATCATGGTATACTCCAAAATCTAGGAAGATCATGAAAATCCCTTGCGCATTATCCTGAAGACTCTTAGAAGACATGAATTATATGGGAAGTTTAGAAAGTGTGAATTTTGGCTTCAGGAGATCTATTTTCTTGGCCATATTGTCTCTAAGGATGGAATCTCTATTGATCCTTCTAAGACAATGGCAATCCACGAATGGCCTGCACTAACAAGTATAACTGAGGTACATAGTTTTATTGGTTTAGCAGGTTATTATCGACATTTCATCCAGAATTTTTCCCGGTTGGCTAACCCATTAACAAAGCTCACACGTAAAGGGGTTAAATTTGATTGGACAAAACAGTGTGAGAATTTTTTGATGAACAGAAGAGAAAATTACTCAATGCTTCTATATTGACTCTACCATCAGGGAATGATGGGTTCTTTATTTATAGTGATGCATCAATGAAAGGACTTGGTTGTGTCCTTATGCAGAATGATAGGTTTATTGCCTATGCATCACGACAGCTAAAAATTCATGAGAAAAACAACCCTACTCGTGACCTTGAGTTATCTGTTGTAATCTTTGATTTGAAGATATGGAGACATTATCTCTATGGTGAAAAAGTGAGATTTATACTGATCACAAGAGTTTGAAATATATTTTTTCACAGAAACAAATCACCATGAGGCAAAGGAGATGGATTGAACTACTCAAGGATTATGATTTCATGATACACTACCACCCAGGGAAGGAAAATAAGGTGGCATATGCTTTGAGCAGAAAATATCATGGAGTTTTGAACATGATGAGAATTTAAAGGGATCCTATTTTCATGGATCTAGTGAAGATGAATATGGTAATTACAATGGAAGGTGAAACATCGATACTTTTTCAAATGGTTTCCAAACCATCTTTACTAGAATGGATAAAGAGTTCTCAGATCGGTGATGAAGAGTTTCAAATGATGATTAAAGCTGTGAATGATGGGAGATTGAGAGAATTTGTGTATGAAGATGGAATTTTGAAAATTGTGAAGAGACTTTGTGTTCCCGATATACCTAATCTGAAAAGGGAATTGTTAGATGATTCTCATAGCTCCAATTTCTCTATACACCCTTGGAGCACCAAAATGTATAGATATTTGAAGGAACATTTTTGGTGGGACAACATGAAGAGGGAGATTTCTAATTTTGTGTCATTATGTATGGTTTTTCTACAAGTGAAAGCTAGAAGGAAACAGCCTGGAGGATTCATGCAACCTCTTCCTATACCAGAGTGGAAATGGGACAATATTACGATGGATATTGTCATGGGGCTACAAAAGACTCCTGGAAGGAATGATGCAATATGTGTTATTGTTGATAGTCTTACCAAGTCAGCACATTTTCTTTCTATAAGAGAAGATCTAACACTGGGACGTCTAGCAAAAATATATATTAATGAAGTTATGAGACATCATGGAGTACCCCTATCGATTGTTTCTGATCATGATCCTCATTTTACTTAAAGATTATGGAAGAGTCTTCAGAAGGACTTAGATACAGATCTTCATTTAAGCATTGCCTACCACCGTCAAACAGATGGACAATCATAATGGACTATTCAAACCTTATAAGACATGTGGAGATCTTACTCACATGACTTTCAGGGTACGTGGGATCAATATTTACCTCCGATAGAATTTTCTTATAACAATAGCTTCCATTCAAGTATTCAGATGGCACCATTTAAAGTGTTATACAGAAAGAGATGTCACACACTAACCTGTTGGGATGACGTTGGTGAAAGAAAACATCTGGCCCAAAACTGGTGGAGGAAACAATGGAAAAGGTAAAGGTAATCGAAAACCACATCAAAGCAGCTCAAAGTAGGCAGAAGAGCTATGCTGATAACCAAAGGAAGAATTTGAAATTTTAGGTAGGAGATCATGTTTTCTTGATGGTATCTCAATTGAAGGTAGTTATACGTTTCGGTAAGAAGGGTAAATTGAGTCCTAGGTACATCGGACCATTTGAAATTCAAGAACGAATTGGGGCTATAGCTTACTGTTTGGAAATGCTGCCAAGTCTCTCCAAAGTTCACGATGTGTTCCACGTATCACTGTTGAGGAAATACATGCCTGACCCAACGCATGTACTTACCAATAAGAATTAGACCTAGAACCTGATCTGTCTTATTGCGAAGTGCTCGTTAGTATTCTTGATACGAGAGGACAATTACTGAGAAACTGGACGACTAGTCTAGTAAATGTTTTGTGGAGAAACTATAAGATGGAAGAGGCAACGTGGGAACCCGAGGAACTTATGATAAAGAGCCAGCCGAGTATTTTCATGCGGTAGTATTCTAAAAATTTCTAGGATGGAATTATTTGAAGGAGAGGAGAATGTAACACCCCAATCTTCCATGATATGATTCCTTTTGAATAATACAGTAGCGTGTGTTGTATGTAACTTCGAGTTCTAACACACACACCACAACCAATCAAACTAGCCATTATGAATATTAATACCTAGTTTTTGAAATTTTATAAATTTTATCTTTCAAAATGGACTTCATTTTTTTATTCGGAATATCAAAATTAGCCTAGGGTTAAATTTTTGTATTTTTCTAAAAAAATTCAATTTTTGATTAATAGTGAAAAAACGCTAAGTAATAGTTTAAAACTGAATTTTTATTTAAATAATTATTTATTTTATTTAAATTTAATTAATGTCAAAATAGTTATAGAATATATATATAAGTTCAATGTAATTCATTGTAGTTAGTTTAGAATAAGTTTACATATATAAAAATTTTATTGAATTTTTCACCGTCTTTTACCCCCCACCTTGGAGAATTTAGAAATTCACATAAAACATAATTTTACCGCTTCTGTGAGTGGAATTTAGAAAATCCGAGAGACACGATTAATATCAAGGAGTAATATTTAGTTCAATGAGATGAAAATAATTTTTTGTGAATAGTAAACTTTTACTATTATTTACCACGGTTAAAAGTAAATAGGGTAATTAAGGGTAAAAATGATATTAATATTACCCTAACACATGTCATAATTCTATTGGACAAGTGTATGTATACCAAAAACAACCTTAGGAATAAAATATTTTCATTTAGGTCCACTTGGATTATATTAGGACATTTATTATTATTTAATTGAAAGAAGAGTTAAAAGAGTTAAAATCAAGGTTTAATTACTAAAACACTTTTAATATAGGGTTATACATAAAATAAATTCGATTGTAAATATTAATTAGAAAGATAAAAATATTTCATACATAATGGTAGTTTATTTATAATTTTTATACATTAAATAATTTAATTTATTTATGACACAATGGTGATGCAGTAATTACCTAATTAATGAAATATTAAAATAATTGATATTATAAATATCAAAATAAATGTAATTTGAGACTTTTTATGAATTACACAAATTTTCTTGGTTAATATGACATATTATGATTGGTTATATAATTTTCTTTTCAAAGTAATAATGCTGTTATGAAATTATCAAAAACAAATTACCCAACAATGTCAAAATTGACATAAGAGAGTTTTTAAAACAAATATTATATTATTAATTTATATTCTATTCCTAAAAATATATGGTTTTTCCCAAGTACTTGTATCATGATATTTTTATCATTAATGGACCACTTTGGGGTTTCTTGGATGTATATAGTATGTTTATTAACAATAAAATATAAAAATACATAGTGACATGGTAAATGTCAAACAAAGTAACCAAGAGTTAAAACTAAAAGATAAGGTTAATATAGTGACCCAAACCTGTCTAAAACCTATTGGTTGAGTAGTTTTAGACCCATCCCCACCTTAACCTTTAAATAATCTACGTTGGATCCATTTGAAATAGAATATGAATTTATTATAAAATAATAATTCTAGCTTTTCCAAAGGTGCCCCTCACCCCTCTTATAAAAGGCACTCCCCCTTCTCACTAATTCACACAATAAAATCATTTTGGCTCAGCAAAACCCTACCCAAATACTCTATAAACTTCCCTCACTTCAACCTAGAGTCCTTCCTTTATTCAAAAATCCATCCTATGGATCCCTTTTCAACAAATCAAAAGGAAGAACCCGATTAAGATGTAATATTTTCACCACCCTCTTTCAAGTTCCTTTCAACTTGAAATTCTTCTTTCTTTGTTATTTACATTATAAAATAATAAATATAGTATCTTCTATATACTGTGATGTTATTATAAATATGGTACAACCATATCCAGTATTCTGCCCATCTTTTGAATGACATGTCACCATACGTGCGTACGTACGGCCTACCATCTACACGTCCTGGTGTAATTGTTATTCAATACATTTTTATTTGGATGGGTTTAATAATGATGTGTAAATCATGTAAATAATAACTATAACATGATAATGATTCTGTATATATGATATACCATCCAATTATATATTATTTTAATATCAAAAGAATGATATTGTCGCTCGTGCGTACGTACGGACTACCGTCTCCACAATCGTGATGAGATTCATTCCACATCGTATCCATCCAAGTATAATTCTCATTTGATGATTAAAAATAATTTTTTAGGACTTGATATAATTTTGGATATGAATAAGATACAACCTATCCAGAACAAACATATTTTATTTAACAAAACATATAAAAGAAAACGAGTACGTTAACACCTGAAATGACGATAATACTAAGATATTATTAAAAAATAAATGTTAAAATATCATATATGATATCATATTAATGTATATGATTCTTGTATATTATAATAACAATTATTTCACTATTATACAGGAGGTTAACCTACCCCTATCCAAGTAAAATTACAAGTTAAGGGTTTATTTTGCAATCTCTTCATTATCCGAGGTTGTTTATATGTAATAATCTACTGGGACGTCTTTATCATCTACATCCATGTTTATTAAAAATGTATTTCAAAACAGTCATTCTATTTTACAGAATATGGGTTAAAGTCATTTATACCCTTGTTTGAATTTTTATAAGAGTTTTATAAAGGAATTTTTCTGTCATTTTCCAAACAAGGTCCTTTTTAACCTTTTCGACCGAATTAAGGTAAGAATGACTTTTTTATATTATATGGCAGGTGCGGCTATTTTCCACCATTATAAAATTTTCTAAGCTTCGCATAAAAGATTATAAGAATATTTTAAAAGTAAATGTTTTATTTAATAATTATGGGACTTTTAAATGATTTCAAAAAAAAGAGATATTTCTCTCAAGTTGTTATTATTTCATCTATGTCATCATCCTTTGATGAATTTTAAGCTTATTTGAAATTTATGTATTATGATAAAAAAATCCATAATGTATTGATGGTTTTGTGATATGTCTAACTGTTGATGTGTTATTTTATACCATTCATGGTTTATGAAGAAATTATTGACATTTCGTATGCTACTTTTAATACGAATGTTTATGTTATGTATAAACCTGCTCATATGAAAAATGAATTGGACTTAATAAGTGACAGGTGGAGCCCGTTATAGCTCCTCAATGCATCGGTAGGTCTCATGAGACAAACTAGTGTCTTGGCATGAGGCCTTGACAAAATCTTATTTGTATTCTTGGAACGAGGGCTTGGCTACGTGGTTATGATAGTCTTGAATTATTCATTCCATCATTATGAAAGTGGTTATTGAAATTACATTTGATTATTTGACTATTAGAATATCCATATAAATAAGTAAATGGAATTATTTCATTTTATCTTTTCCATATTATTTTGAAGTTCATGTTTTAAAGGCTTTTTTTAGTTATACATTGTCTTAAATGATTATGTTTGTTTATGAAAGTTTCTGCTATATTGTTATCCTTACTGAGCATCTGAGCTCACACCTTTCAATGTTTTAATTTTTCCCAGGATGTGAAGAAGTATTCTATGAATGACTTGTCGGGAATGTATGAGGGGATATGAATACAAAAGGTTGTGGTAGTTTTTTTACATTATTATGTAATGTAAGACTTATGAATATATCTAGTGGTTCTAACAATACTAAACTAATCGGTCCTTTGAGACTTGATCTTTTGTGATCATTCCAATGATATTTAATAATTCACCGACTCTGGGAAACTGGCATCAGGGCATTTCAAATAGTGTATTATTTTTCACCTATTTATTAATAATTTAATGTTTATTTCTATATGATTATGTATTCCAATAGGAATGTGGTGGATAACCCTAGAGACCTAACATAGATGATTGATGAAATATATAATGGATTTTATCTTCCATTATTATATCCACACTCATGTTATTAGAATCTTGGAATACATATGTTATATCTGTTTTTATTGTATTTATTTATTTCAATTTTATAATCTTAAATTGTTGTATGATTTTATTACATATTCATCTATTATATTTCATTCTTTATAATTCATTTAAAAATTTTAGATGATTTTCTAAGATTCATGGCGGAGGGTATTATTTGTAGAAAATAGAAATATTTATTTGTTAAAATATATATGTTTCAATAACAATACATAGAATTATTATGGGATTGATTTTAGAGTTTTAAAGAAAAATGCTAGAACATGAAGTATTAGTATTCATGTGTTAGGTTGGATTTTTTAATCATGAACATTTAAGTATGATTGGGATAGAATTTACTAAATTTAACTTAGAGTTACTAGTTCATATAGTGACAATATATTATAATGAAAATGATACAATTGGTTTATTTATTCAGAAAATTAACACTTACTGATTTAATAAGAATGGGAATTTATTATTTGATACAAACATAAAAAGGTGGGGTGTACATCGCAAATAATTTGGATGAGGATATTTGATTCATAAAATTACAAGATGAACTTGTTGAATTTTATTATTAGAGATACTCGTATAATGAATTTTCATATCAACCTGACATTTATTGACAGTGGGATACGTATGAATTATAAAATGTAGTGGGAAGTAGTTTTTTTATACCTTGAATTCTCATTATAAATTTTTTTTTATGACAAAACAAGACATGGAATATAGATGGTATGCCATATCATAGGCCTCTATAAATAATTATTTATTACATGAGTATAACAAGATGAAATTCATGCTCTATATTTACCTTTATTTTTTATGAAATGGCATAGAAATTAAACAATTTATTTTAAATTTAAATTCATTATATAATTATTTTTTTGAATTTTGATGTCAATAATGTATGATTTATATAATTATACATAATTTTTTTGTGATAATTAGAGTTATACCATTGATTTTTCACAAATTAGACTTGGACTTATGATGGATTTTGAGGTTCAAGAACTTTTGAGATTGGATTACTGTAATAAAATTATAGGGGATGTTAGTAACTTCATTTTAGATACCATGAACCTAGTAGAATGATGTCGGAAAATGATTTATTACATTTTCTTAAGATAACAAGAGTTTTATCCAAATGGAATTATTCGTTTTTAGTCTTGGTAAACAATATACATACATATATCTTACATTACATTTAAAAACACAATGTATAACATAAGGGTTTCTTAGAATAACATTATTCCATCAGTTTTATCCCATGATATTTTTCATAGTAAATGTAATGAAATCATATGGAATTCAATGAAAATAAATGTATTCCAAAATCCATAGTATAGGTTAAGAACAATGGTATCATTCATAATTCAATAAGAATATTACATAATGTATTTAAATTTAAGTATGTTATGATCATAGAGATTGTTGGTCGTACGTATGAATGTGTAACTTTTCTCTTTTTCACCAATACTTAAGGAAATTAGGTTTTTATATGCATTTTAAAACCAATTTTTATATCCATTAGGTAAGTATAACAAGGGTATAAATGACTTTAACCAAGAGTATAGTAAATAGTAAAATTGTTTTTATATGAATTTTTAAGAAACATGGATATGGATGATAAAGAAGTTCCAGTAGATAATTCGGTATAAACAATCTCGGATGATGAAGAGATTGTGAAATAAACCCTTACCATGTACTTTTCCATGGTTGAGGATAGGTTAACCTCATGTATAATGGTGAAATAATTGTTATTAAATTATACAAGAATAATATACATTAATATGATATAAAATAAGATCTTTTAACATTGATTTGTTAATAATATCTTAGTATTATCATCGTTTCTGGTGTTAACGGATTCGTTTTTCATTATATTCTATGTTATGTGAGCCATATTTTTTATGTATGGGATGTATATTATTCATATCCAGAATGATATCATGTATCTAAAAATTATTTTTAATCATTGAATAAAATTTAGTCTTGAATGGATACGATGGGGAATGAATCTCATCGCGTTCGTGGAGACGGTAATCCTTATGTACGAACGAGTGACAATATAATTATTTTGAATTTAATATAATATATAATTGGATGGTATATCATATATACATAATCATTTTCATGTTATATTTATTATTTACATGATTTAAACATCATTATTATACCCATCCAAATAATAATGTATTGAATAACAATTACACCACAACCTGGAGATGGTAGGTCGTACGTACGCACGTATGGTGACATGTCATTCAAAGGATGGATAGAATAATGACTATGGTTGTACCATATTTATAATAACATCATACTATATATAATATAATGGAGTTATTATTTTTTAATGGAAATAACAATGAAAGAATAGCTTGGAAAAGAAAGGAACTTGAAAGAGGGTGGTGAAAACATAATGTCTTCTTTGGTTTCTTCCTTTAGAATTGATCAAAAGGAGTTATTAGGTTGGTTGTTGGATTTCTAACTAAATTAAGGCCTATATGATTAAAGAAGGATATTTGAGAGGGTATTTGGGTAGATTTTCGTAGAACTAAAAGACTTTGAAGTTATGAAAAATTGGTTAGAAGTGGTGTTCTTTTAAAAGGGGGAGGAGGGGAACTTTAGGATAAACTTAAAGTATTAATTTATAATAAATTTATATTCTGTATTTAATGGATAAAAAGATTATTATTCAAAGTATATTGTGGTATGGGTCTAAATAATTTCATCCAATATATTTTAGACAGGTTCGGGTCACTATATTAACCTTATCATTTATATTTAACTCTTAGTTAAATAGTTTGACATTTACCATGTAACTTTTTATTTTTATATTATATGGTTAGTATACTTACAATATACTTCTAAGAGACCCCCAAGTGGTCCATTGATGATACAAATATCATTACATAAGTCCTTTTTTGACCCTAATATTTTTAGGAATAAAATATCAATTAATAATATCATATTTGTTTTAAAAACTCATTTATGTCAATTTTTACAATATTTAATAATTGTTTTTTGGTAAAGTCTTAACAACTTTATTAATTCGAAAAAAATTAATTTATGTAATCCTAACATGTTATATTAACCAATAAAATTCTTTGATGTCATCAAAGCTTTCAAATTATATTAATTTTAACATTTATAATACAAATTATTTGATTCATTCATTAATAATGAAAATGATGCATCATTATTGTGTCATAAATAAATTTAATTTTTTAGTGTCTAAAAATTATAAATTAAATACAATTATGTAGGAAATGTTTTTATCTTTCTATGTAATATTTATAGTTGGAATTATAACATATATAACCCTATGTAAAAATTGATTTCTAAAAGATATATGCTTATGTCATTTTTGTATTTACTTAGTTTTATTAATATAAAGTGTCATTATCACTTACATGTGGATTAGTGGGGTCCCCAAATCGACCCAAAGATGTATGTGTTCGTAAATGTATCAGGAAATAGGGTTAGGACACGTTTTATGGTAATTTATAATTAATATTATATTATTTATTTACCCTTATTTACTGGATTTACCCTTTAACCATGGTAAATAATATATTTACCGAAGTATTTATTCAAAATGTCTAAAAATAAAAGTTACCTATTTAGACATTTTGGACCTCATGATTATAAATATGGAATCCATTTTTCAAAATTCAAAATAGAGAAGTGGAAAAAATTAATTTAAAATTAATTCCCGCTATCAAACCAAAAACCGTGTTTTTAAGAAATAATAACTATCAAAATATTGACACTTGTTTATGTCAGCTTTAAATGTGAAATTACGTCCAATGACCAAAATAGGATTAAACAGTAAAAATATAATCTATTTATACTTTAAAACCACTCAAATTTAAAATTTATCACTATTAATTATTTCGATTAAAAAATATGTTTGTAATGAAAATATGGTAATTTTCACTATTCATCAAAATATGAAAGTTATCCGAAAAGTACCAAAAAAATCACCCTAAAATAATTTCAATATTTCTAATCAAAATATGAAGTCCATTTTGAAAGATAAAATGTATAAAATTTCAAAAATTGGGTATTAAAATTCATAACGGCTAGTTTGATTGGTTGTGCAGTGTGTTAGAACATGAAGTTGTGTACAACACACGCTACTGTATTATTCAAAGAGAATCATACCGTGGAAGCTTGGGGTGTTACAAATACTGAATATGAATCATAAATGGAAATACTAATATGTGTTAAAACTAAACAAACATGCATAAAATAGGATATATTAGTAGAAACCTTTGAAACATGTTAAAAGTCTGAGCATGTGAAAGGTACATGAGGTATATCATCCGAATTTGAGAAAAGCACCACTATAAAGGTCATTCCATCTTATATAGGATCAGTACAGAAGGATGAAAACATTGGAACTAGAATCATCAATCCTTCTACCACAATACACACAACTGTAGAACCACAAGAATATCTCTAGGAATGTGGAGAAGAGGAACTCACCACCATGTTATCCACCTTGATGCCTATATGATTATTAATGAACACCTCTAAAAGTTTCTCTGGGAAAAAATATCTACAAAAAACTGAGGGTGATGTTAATAAAACAAGTGCTTACACCATATAAAACATTCACTCTACCTTTTCATAACATTAGATGTGAGCTACGATGAAAAATCAATTTCCTCATCGACTTGAGGAGATGGTACAGATAGGAGACAATGGGTATACTTATTAGATAATAACAGACACCCCAAATCATTTCTATCCATCATGATGATTGGAATGGTTACGTTGCAGGAGAGGGGTTCCATGTAAGTTAATCTAATCCACTTTTATACTCAACTATTTTCCAAAAAGATTATCCTATTACTACCATGAAAGGGTGACGTTCTAAGTGAAACAATTTAATTATTATCTAGAAATTGCAAGATGAATTATTATCTTTTAAAGTTATGAATTAATATAACATATATAGGTATCACTAAACCACTCTTGGTTTCCAATGACCCCAATAATTATTGAATGTCCGGATGAATTATATAAATTTTTTATCCTGAAGTAATATCACTACCAATGATAATTAGTGAAAATCCATTATATCGTCATGATCAAAATATGAAAAATAAACCTTATGAAAACCTTCGACCCTATCTGAGCATGTAAGTGCCAACTGATTGGGCCGAATGTTGGGAAGTCAGCACATTAAAATATATCTGTTGGGCTAGAAAGGTCACATTTAATGTATATATCTAATGAAAAAACCAAGTGATAACTAGAAACTCATATAATATTAATAAACATATTATCTTACACATATAGTTTTGTTCTGGACAACTAGAAAATTTGAGGATCACACATCCTATGAGACCCATTTTTTGATGCATTCTGATAATATCAACCATCATTTCAAAAATAGTTCAACAATTTAATTATTATGTTACAATTCATAAATAAATCATCCATTTTTTTTCAATTTGTTCCTTCCATGGTCTAGGGGTTAAATTGTATTATAGTGAATTGACTAAGGTAATTTATAGGTTTCCCATATTTGAGAAAAAAACAATAAAATAGTCATTATAATAATGTTTACTTCAATTGGTTGCACTCTTCATTTTTCCTCAGTAATAATTTTCATTGAACCATTATATTCCACAAAAAAATCATTTCACTATTCCATATATACATTCTATTTGGTGTCTTTAGGGACATTTATTAAATGATAGATATTGATCCTTCTTTCTTCCACAGTCTCTATCACTTGATCTCGTATCAAACTTCAATTTTATCTTCATTAGTGAATGAAAAATTTGGTTAAGGTATATACTATTAGTTATATTTATGTAATACTAATTATTCAAAATCACAATATATTACACTCTAAACAAAATAAAAATTGGTTTCTCATAGTGACCACCATGTTCTTCATATTCAATGTTATTGTGATTTCTTTAGGTTCAATCCATTAACTAAAATAAATATCATAATGTGAGTAACAATAATCATAGTGGTAAAATAATATATAATTTATAGTAAGTATATATAATGAAATAATAGCTTCAATTTAATACAACATTGGTTTAACTTAGTTCTTTAATTTTCATCTCCATTTCAATTAATTTATATCAGTTTTTAATGAAATTTTGAATTATCCTATGAATATCTCCTAAAAGTTCCAAAATAGTTGCAATGTAAGGCCCCTATTCATGTACCAGATAACTTTGAAGTCAATCTAGATGAAACATTTTTTATTTTATTACCCATAGGTTCTTATATGATAGATTGAGATCCACATATAGTATCCATAGCGGGATGTGTTTCCTAGAATACCCATAGTATATCTTCATTAACATAAAAATTTTATGATCATTTATAAAAATCCTGGAATTCTATATAAGGTTTATCTTTTCTAATCTATGTCATCCTAAATCTACTTCCACAGTATTTTACTAAACATCTTAAAATTCCACCTATAGTATCCTCGGCCTCGGTATTGTAGATTTAGTGCCTACTTTATAACATTGCCATAATATATAAACCACATTGTCCTGAAGAATATATCAATTTATTAGTCTTGGTAATATATATATATATATACATGAGTCACACAATAATTTTCAATAAAAAAATAAAAAATAATTTTTTGGGGGGAATTACATTATTCTATAAATCATATCACTACATATTTATTTTAGTAAACATTAGGGAGTCATTGTAAACTGATAAAAAATTTGGGTGAAATCCAATGCTCATTAAGGGTTATGTATATCAGAATAAATCCAGAATCAAAACGTATAATCAATATGGAAATTTGTTAGCTAAACACTCATTCCATATTATCAATAATAGGAGAATTAAGTGAATCAAAATACAAATATCAAAGTAACAATATCATTAATTATAATCAATATAAAAAGATAAATAAATGAAAAAAATTCAATTTACCCAATGTATGATAATAATAACTAGAAAATAAATAATTAATATTAAATCATAAATGACTAAAAACACATGAAATTTAATAAATAAAACCAAAATAAAATGAATACAGATATAATATCAATGTTAAAATATCCAAGATAATAATAAAAGATGCCAAAATGTATCAAATTATATATAATTAGATTACATGTTTTATAGGTTCATGATACTTTTATAATAAATACCTTTTATAATATTATTTAAAACATATTCTATGGATAACAAAAAAATCTATTGCTACCCAATGGATTCATCCCGTGAAACAACTGATGCAGTGAGGGGATATCTATAACCAGGTCTCACCCATCTCATTCCTTTCATAATCATTTATCATATGTTAAATAATTAATTTTTTTCATAAAAATTTTACTTATAATGAAATAGCTTAACTGAGTAAGTAGAATATATTTATCAATATTTCCTAATACAAAAAATTAACATTCAATATAGAACCTGATACTTAGAAATGATATATGGTTTATGATAATAAAAAAATATCAATGATAAATGATATATATATTTATAGGGAACTTAATGATCAATGATCTTAGGAATGCAAACATTTCAAGAGACGTTATTGACTAGAAATTTGACTTAATGTAGTTAATGTTAATATTATATTTTGTAAGTCACCAAGATGAATATTAATGATTGTATCATAACAATATATAAAAATTAAATTAAATATAAATGTTTTTATCATTAAATAAAATAATTAACATAAAAATAAATTGATAAATATTATTATGGAAATAAACTTTTCATTTTGAATGAAATTTTGAAAATAATTTTCATTTAAAAAACCATTTAAAATCATTTTTATTAATATGATACTCATAAAATTTAAAACAGTGATTTAATGTAATGACAGTGATTATAAGGACCCAGCCTTAAAAAATTTCATAATCATGAATTAAACGAATAATTCACATTAATGTTCATTTCTGGTTTAGAGTTTTAGAGAATTAGGCAATAACATATACATGATAACTAGAATAATACATGTATACACATCTACTCAGTTTTCGTTTTTTCACAAAATAAAAACTCTTGAAAAAAAAGAGTCATGTCTAGTTCCATGTTTCAGACAACATGAAATTTCTTTGATCCCATCCTTGACCCTATTCCACATTACTTCCTATGAAAAAAATTTCAAGAACTTGGGATGAGCATAAAAATCTCAGTAAGGGATACACAAAAAAACATTAGTTTTTCAAAACAATTAGTAAACCTTGAATACTATGTCATAAGTAATTCTTTTCACCTTTATGATGTAGTAAATAATCATCATTGAATAAAAGATCAATAAAAACCATTTTTTTAAAAAAATATTACCATAAAACCCATATAAAGAATGCATAACATATAAAGGTAACATGGGACATAAACATACTTAAATAGAATAACCATATGGTCGACTTCCACACATATCATTAAATGGAATAGCCATATGGCTGACTTCCATACCAAATTCATTGGAGGTTATCATGTAACCTCCCATATTGGTTTATCACAAAACCACCCGTCATTTGTTTTATCATGTAACCACCCTTCAAATGTCCACGTACAATTATAAAATCATACCAGATAAAATATTGCAAATATAAACATTTCACTAATAACATTTAATTTCCAATCACAAGAAATATTTTAATGATATTGAAATAATCAATCCATTTAAAATAACATTTTCAATACCAAAACACCTAAAAACATAATATTTGATTTTCTTTTTCATTTTAGAAAACATTAAGGCATAAAGATGAATCCAAATAACGATTACGGCAATAGAGATGTTATTATCACCGCAAACGTTAAAAACATTCCATTTGTCCTTTAGAAAAATTCTTTGTAGAACTAAAATTTCCATTGAATGAATGTAAAATACAAAGGTTTTTATTATACACCATGAAAAAGAAGAAGGTATATATTATCGAAATATTCCTCAGTGAAAGGGGATTGAGATGAAGTCCCTTACCTCGTATCCGACTTGACCCGTTCGTTCTTTAATTTCCAGAATAATGAACTAAAGTTAATTTCTACTTTCTTATGAACCATATTCAAGTTCATTATTCCTTATATATCAATTATTACAATGTTATAAACATTATGTAATCATTTACGTTAGTAACGGTCATTTAGTCGATATTTCGTACTTGAGTCAAAAATGGTCTTATATTTACAAGTTGTCCATGTGGTAAAAGGTTCATTATATACAGAGTGATATTCATGATTTATATATCATTCATATAATATATATTTAGTATATATATGTATTTATAATAGTACATAACATTTTATGATAAAAAATTAAATGCACTGTTCATGGAGATGGTAAGTCGTACGTACGCATTAACGCTACATTCATTTTTATTTCGTATTTAATGGAATGAAAAAATATTATAAATAGGTATTTGATAGTTCCAATATAGTATATTATATAATATCATTAAATCCGTCATTTATATGTACCATGTATGGTATGAACGAGTCATGTCACTTTGAGGGGGTGGTAGTCTGCACTTCCTCAAATGAAATTATCCTGTTTACCCATAATGGAAGCCATAAAAGTATTATATAAATGGGAAATAATGAAGAATAAATATAACATTAAAATAATATATATCATATATAAATACAATTTCATCTTAATGTCTACTATGATAGGTGGTATGAGATAATTGAACAATCTTTGTTTCATGAGGTGTTAGTTTTCCATTCACCGAAACAGTATGTTCATCACCCATTAGATGGAGGTGTGTGTAACTGTAGTTCTAATCCTTTTCATAGAAACATTATAGAATATTTATGATACCGTTTTTTGTTTTAATAGAATGTAATAAATAGATTTTAGAGTTTGGATAAGTAAAATAAAAGAAAATAATTTAAGATAAACTGTTATGTTTAATTTGGGTAACATCCTTTGGTTGGAACTAAAAAAACTTTATGAAGTGACTTATTCCTAATGTAAGGCTTATTAGAGGAGGATAGGGATGCAGGGAGCTTAATTGGGTAAAGTTTGGATGATACAAGGAGATTGAGATGTGTGAGAAATAGGTTATAAGTGGTTTCTTTTTATAAGGGGGAGGAGGGCCACTTTAAGAATCTTTGAAACATTTTTTTTATAATAAACATATCTTCAGTTTCAAAAGGAAAAAAATTAATTAAAGTATATGATAAGTTCAATAATGGATTAAATAAAATAATCGAATAAGAATTAGACTAGATTTTAATATTATTTTAATATTTATTATCATATTTATTTAAGTCATTTATTAATGAGGTAAATACTGCATCTTTATTGTGGCATAAATAATTTAATGTATTCATTGTCTAAAAATTATAAAAAATAATATGATGTAGGTAATAATTTTAGCTTTCCAATTAATATTTATAAACTAATAGATAACTTATATAACACCATGTAAATATTAATTTACTAAACAATTTTTGTTTATGTCACTTTTGTCTATAAATTAATTAAAATAAAGTGTCATTATCACTCTTAAGTGGCTCCATGGAGTCCCAAAATCGAACCAAGGATGCCCATGGTCGGCCATGACTAATCCTATAATTTTAGGATAAGTGTTAAGGTAAATTTTTTATTATTATAATTTTCTTTTTACCTTGAATTACCCTATTTATCTTTAACCATGGTAAATAAAAGTCAAAAATTACTAATTATAGAAAATTATTTTCATCTTATTGAACAAAATTTTACTTACTAATAACAAACATGTATGTCATATTTTTGAAAAAAAATTCAAAAAAGTGGAAAATTTTCATTTAAATGAATAATTAAACTATTTTAAATACTACTTTGTGGTTTAACTATTCATCAAAAATTGATGTTTTTCAAGAAAAATACCAAAAATTCAGAATAATATATATTTGATATTTCAAATTAAAAAATTATGTATATACTACAAAATTAAAAAAATATAATTTGGATTAATTAATTTAAAATTTATTCCCACTGTCAATATAAAAATCTTGTTTTTATGAAATAATAACTATCAAAAGATTGGCAGTTAATTATGTATAATTTCAAAGTGAAATTCCATCCAATGATAAAAATTGGATTAAATGGTAAAAATATAATCTAATTAAACTTTTAAACAAATTTTAAAGATAATATAAACATATAAATAAATTAGTTTAAAATTTAGTTTTGAATTAAAATAAAACATTTTTCATTTTTCATTAAGAATTGTATTTTATCAGAAATATATGAAAAATTTACCCAAAGTGAATTTTGATGTGCTGATTCTAAAGAAGAATTTTATTTGGTCAAATAAAACATATAAATGTGACAAAAACTATATATATATAGGGTTCTCCATTAAAAAGTTGTAAATCGGCCTTTTATTGTAAATTATGCTTAAAATTAGATTCATTCACATTTTAAGCCTCTAAATTTTATTGGATAAATGTAAATATTTTTTAAAAAATGTATAATCATATTGTAGTTAGTTTTTTTCCCTTCCTGCTAATACAAAATCTAGGGGTTAAATACCTTTTAAAATAATAATATTATATTATTAGTATGCAACATAACATTTCAAAGAAACCCATTGTTGCGTATCAGGTAGGCCATCAAACATAGCAACCACATTAAAGTAAAATTAATATTTAATTCACAGAATATTAATAAAAATGGAATGTATTATTTATTTATTTACTCAGGATGTTATATCATTCACCCCTTATGGAAATTATTTCTCACAATTTTATTCACTTATCAAATAAGTGTTGGATCAAATAAGTAGATGTATATGTATATTATATGGAACAATACAAGAGGGGGGTGAATTGTAGGTTTAAAAACCTTTGAGTTTAAACACTTATGAGATTACTTTAAATGGTCTTAAACTAATACAAATACAAACACCCACAATTGTATTGAATATAAAAGGTATGATGTAATGTAATACTAATGAAATGTAAAACAATTGTATTCAAGATGAACACAATAATCAGAGTAATATAAAGATGAATGATTCTACCTTAAAGCGTATAGAATCAATCGATACAATATGTAATAGAATGGATGTAATTGAAACAATTACAAATGTATAAGAGATAGAAACGAAAACAAAAAAAATTTCCTTTCTAATACAATTAGCAGTGAAAATGTAAAAGAATTACAATTCATTTAACCCAAAGAGAAGGGTTATCCTTTCACCTAGGATAAAAGGTCTGTCTCACCAACACCTTGGTAATCCCTCGATACGATGATCGGAATGTCCGTCTACCTATCCCCGGCAGCCCTCGATACGATGATCGGACCGTCTGTCTGCCTATCCCTGACAGCCCTCAATTTTATAGGTAATCGGCACCTCTGTCTTTCAATTACTTGAAATCCCTCGATACGATGATCGTACGCACAAAGCAGATGAGATAAGTCTCAGAGTCTCTCTCTATAACTTGATAGAAGTAGAGTATCACAGTTGTTCCAAAGTCTCTATGTTCCTCTTTCAGCTTCAAATGACCTTCTATTTATAGGCCTCGGGTTCCAACAGTCACTACTCCTCCAACTGTCATATTTCTCCGAAAAACTCGGAGGGACTTGGACACCTGGCATTATAACGGTCATATTGAAACAGAAAGGACGACATCGTTTTGATTAGTTTGTAACTAACTCAACGACATCGTATTAGTTAGTAAAAGATACATGAAGATGATAAACGATAGTACGATATGAAACAAGTGTTTTTTACTATGTACCAAAACAAGTAATGAAAGTATGAATAGCAAAGTCAGTACGAAACAATTGACAGAGTCAGTACGATACAATTGACAGAGTCAGTACGATATGATTTACATAGTCAGTACGATACGTTTGACAGAGTCAGTACGATACGATTGATAGAGTCAGTGCGATACGATTGACAGAGTCAGTACGATGCGATTAAAAAGACATTTGTGATTTCCAAAACAAAATATAGAAGTCAAAATAGAACTTTTGACTCAACAATCTCCCCCTTTTTGGAAAGCACAACACACAAAGTAAATGTAACAAGAAATACTTGTCTCCAATTGAGTTATTGAAAACTCTTCTGAATATGAATTTCAATACAACTAACTCCCCCTTGGGTGTACACTTTCCTAAGGATTGTATTCATAGTTTTTCCTTGGTTTCGAAGCATTTGATTAAACCAATCTCATTTTGTAAAACATTCTCCCCCTTTATGAAACATTCTCCCCCTTTATAAAACATTCTCCCCCTTTGTGGTTTACAAAAATAATGGGGTTACTTTGAGTTGCCTGAAAGGATTAGAGAGAAGAATTGCAAGACAAAAGAAAATAATTATAAAAGTTATTACAAAACAAATATAAGTTCCAAAGGAAAACAAATACAACAGTCATTTGTTTTCTCTTTCCTTTTCCTTCTTTATGATCTCATGAAGAACATATTTCATCTTCTTTATTTCTTTCTTGTCTTTGGAAATTGATTCACCCTGAGTTCTGAGAAGCTCTTGTTGGTCTGCAAAAATCTGATCTTGATTCTTGATAGTCTCTTCCTGGACTATGATTACTTCCTCAAGGGTATCAATTCTGTCTTTCAGATTCTTTTTATCTTTGGATAACCCAGATATCTATTTCTTCAAGATAAGTATTTCATCTTTGAAAGTTGAAACCTTCAAAAACTCAGCCTGAAAGACATTCATTCTCTCCTGCAAGTCTTTTAATAAAGGAACATCGGCTCGTTGAGAAGAAAAAATATTCAACCTTTCAACCATTTCTTTGTCCAGCTTATTGAAAGCAATTGCAATCTCATTTGAAAACCTTCTTATATCTTCGATTGCTTACTCATGATCATTGACTGAGCTCTCTGTTTTGTACAACCACTTGGTCATCTTGTTGCAGGCCTTTTTATGAGCAGCCGATCTTTCTGAAAGAACTTTCAAATCAGCATCAACTGACAAAACTTTCTTTCTAAATTCTTTTACAGAGCCAAACTTCTTCTTTTTATTTTCGATAATAAAATCAATCTTCCCCTCTAGCCTAGGAAATTATGGAATGGTCTTCTCAACCCTTCTCAAAACATGGACAATATAGTCACTCTTATTTAGAGAGATTGTATGTTCTGAATCAGTATCTTCATCGTAGGATGGAAAATAATTTGATCATCTTGAGTCAACAAGTGGTTGTTTTCCTTTTCCTTTTTCTTTCTCTTTTCTTTCGTCTTCTACTTTGTCACTGATGACCATAACTTTTTCATTATGAGAATATTGAGCACCTTTATTTTCTTGAGATGAAATTCTATCAAGAGTTTCAGAAGCTTCAAAAGGATCTTGATAGGCATGAGGAACTTTTTGAATACCTTCACTTTTCTTTTGAACTGATTCTTCTCTACTCTTCTTTGAACTCTGAAGAAATTCCAAAAGAAAATCTCCTTCCCCTTCTTCAACTTTCGGTATTTCTTCCAACATTTGTTTTCCTTTTTCTTTCTCAGGAAGACTCTGTACGATGGGTTCTTTATGCACTTCATCTTTTAGTTGAGCACTTGCATCCTCAACCATTTTCAAGACTTTAGAGATGTCAAAGTCTTGAGCCTTTATTTTCAAAACAGACTTATTTTTCTTTTCAGCTTTAAGGGTTTCTTCTACCCTTATTCTTTCTGCAAAGGCTTCGACTGGATCAAGTCCAAACTTTGGATCACCTTCCTTTCTTTCTTCCTTATCCTTTCTCCATTTGGCTAAAACTTCCTTACTGTACTTAGCCTTCTTCTTTGGCTTATAACTGGTTTGAGGATCAGACTTTTGAGGAACAACAAGAGAAGGAATGTCTTTGGCTGTCATAGGTGCCGATTGATATTGAGCCAATTCGGCTTCTACATATCTTATAAAAAGTTTTGAATTTGGATCAAAACAAACATTCATCTTTTTCATCGTACTCTTACTAATCCAAGAAGTCTTCAAATCTATCAGGTTTCCTTTCAAAGGAATGTTGCAAAACTTCATGCTCTCAAGAATAAATTTTGTAAGGATGGATGGATACATAATCATTTGGGACTTAATCCATCCTGTCTTGACATTCTTAATGGTTTCAAAAACATACCCCATGATATTTACTTTTCTCATATTCACAAGATAGTCAAGCATAAAAATATCAGAAACTTTCAGAGTTTCTCTATCTCCTTTCCTTGGAATAAGAAAACCTTGCATCCATAAAGTTACAAACCGATTGTCCGGAGAAAGATGAGCCACTTTCCTTTTCTCTTCATTCACAAAAAACAGAGACTTCTCGGAACTTTCTCTATTAAATGTACAAACTTCCTCCGGTAGTTTATGAGATGGACATAAGGAATCCCTTTCTATTGGGACATTCAGAAAATGACCCGCTTGTTTCACAGACATAGATAACTTTCTATCATGCATAGAAAAATTGATAGTCATGTCTTTGTCGAAAGATATGGTTTTATAGAATTGACTGACTTCATCAAAGAGAACCGGATCTTGATAAACAGGTTTTTCAACACATAAATGTTCCCATACTTGAAATAAAATGATTCTTCTAATTGTGGAATCATACGAATCAAAAAATTCCCTAGAAATTAACCTTTATTTGAAAAAGTCTTTCTCTGTAAAAGTCTTTGAAGACATTTCAGCGGGAGTATTAGCAGAGGACTGAGACAAATAGTTACTACCGATGAAAAATCGTACGACGATTTAAAAACCAGTGGAGCAGAGCTTTGCCTCAAAACCTGAAAAACCAATGTGGGTTTGGGGAGGGGGGGCTATTTATAGGCGATACAGGGGTGACCATTAATCTTCTACGGTTAATATTAGAGGAAAACAGATCAATCATTAGGATAAAAATGAAAGAAAAAAAATAAAAAAAATGGAAAGTACCTGCCGGAGAACATAAGGTTATTGTTGGTTTTAGTAGAACTAAAAAGAAAACACAACCGTACGATGAAAAAAACATCATACCGATGGAAAACAAAGTCATTACCATTAACTGTCAGGCCGATGGAAAAAAATCTTGTTACCATGAACTGACAAGCTGATGGAAAACAATCTTGTTACCATGAACTGACAAGCCGATGGAAAACAATCTCGTTACCATGAACGGACAAGATGATGGAAAACAATCTCGTTACCATGAATGGACAATACAATAGAAAACAATCTTGTTACTATGAACGGACAATACAATGGAAAAGAAAATCATTACCATCATCGGTCGATATGATGGAAAAGAAAATCATTACCATCATCGGTCTATCAACTAAAGTCCAGATTTGATTCTTCTCAAATTCATTTAGTTCATCTTGCATTGCTTTGATCCAGTAATCATTACCTAAGGCCTCTCTTGGACTTTTCGGTTCAAATTGGGAAAGAAAAGCAAGATGTTCTAATTCATTTATTAAAGAATTTCTGGTCCTTACTGGTTGATTTATGTCACCAATGATGTTATCACTGGGATGATTCCTAAGAAACAATTGATTTGGGTTTTGTAAAATTTGTTCATCAACATATGGTAGAAAATATTCTGTGGTGAAAGTTTCAGAAATATTTTCTTGAATATTTTCCTTATCAGAAGGATCTTCTATCAAAGGTTGATAATCAGTATTTCAAAACACATCTGAGGAAAAAGGTTGGGATAATTTGAAACCAAAAGGATTAGATTCATCAAATTTCACATGTACTGTTTCCTCAACAGTACAAGTATTTTTATTGAAAACTCTATAATCCTTAGAAGTTGTGGAGTAACCTAGAAAAATTCCTTCATCAGATTTTGGTGCGAATTTGTGTAAATTATCTTTTGTATTCAGAGTTAATACTTTGCAACCAAAAACATGGAAGTATGAATCTTTAGGTTTTTGCCTAGTCCATAACTCATAAGGAGTTTTATTAAGAAATGGTCTAGTTAAAACACGATTTATAGTATAACAGGCAGTACTAACAGCTTCAGCCCAGAAGTGCTTAGCAATTGAGTATTCACTCAACATGGTTCGAGTCATTTCCTAAAGAATACGATTTCCTCTTTCAATAACACCATTTTTCTGGGGAGTTCTTGGAGCTGAGAAATTGTGAGTAATACCTTTCTTACTACAAAAAGTTTCAAAATATGAATTTTGAAATTCACCACCATGATCACTATGAATAATTATCAATGTTAGGTTTTTCTCATTTTTAACTTGGGCTCTAAACGTTTTGAAATAGGAAAGGGATTCAGATTTCTTTGTGAGAAAGTAGACCCATGTAAATCTAGTAAAGTCATCAACTAAAAAAAATACGTAGTATTTTACTCCAATGCTTCCAGTTTGTGTAGGACCAAAAAGATCCATATGCACTAGCTGTAATGTATTAGAAGTTGAAACTTCATTAATTGATTTAAAGCTAGTTTTATGTTGCTTTCCAAATTGACAAGGATCACAGACTTTTGAATAATCATATCTAAGGTCCGATAGTACCTTCACAAGACTTTTCTTTGAAAGTTTACTAAGGTTTCTTAGATTACAGTGTCCTATCCTTCTATTCCATAGCCATGATTGGTCTTCTATTGCACTTAAACAAGATAAGTTTTGGCTCCTATGGTCTTCTAAGTTAATAGTGTAAACATTCTCTTGCCTATGAGTAGATAGAATGAAATCATCCTCGGAATTGTGGACTAGACACTTATCATTTCTAAAATTCACAAGGTAACCTTCATCACATAATTGACTTATGCTGATGAGATTGTTCCTAAGACCTTTAACAAACAAAAAATTTGAAATAATAAATTTTCCAAGAAAAACAATATTACCTATACCAACAATATTTCCTTGAGCATTATCTTCGAAGGTAACTTTTCCACCTTTTGTTTTGATAACATTTTCAAAGAAATCTTTGTTTCCAGTCATGTGTCGAGAACAACCACTATCCATGTACCAAATATTCTTATTGGTACACTTCTCATTTTCCTGAAAAAGAAACAGTTAGTTTTTTGGAATCCAAACTTGTTTGGATCCAGAAGGGTTAGATAAAAGAATTTTAGGAATCCACAATTGTTTTACAAAATGAGCTTTATGAAATCCTAAAGATTGAGTTCTGTTAAGAGAACAATCTATTCTCCAGTGTCCACCACATTGAAATTTAGAACAAAAAGAGGTTTTTTTAGGAACAAAATATTTATTACTAAAAACATGTTTGGAATAAGTATAACCAAGACCAGAACGGTTTCTCAAAGTTCGTATTTGATAATAGATCTTTTCAAAGTTTTCCTATCCATGAGTAAAGTTTGACAAACATTTCTTTAAAGATAAAATTTCTGACTTTAGTTTTAAAACTAGGTTTTTATCTTCCAAAACATTTGATTTGGAACTAGAGTTAGGCTCTAAAACATTTTTCTTTGAAAACACGGTTTCTAGGTCCTTAGAAAGTTTATCCTTTTCAGATTTGACTTTCTCAGGGGTTTTTTAAATTCTTTCAAAATCAGAAGTTTTTATATTAAGATCCTTAGAAAGATCCGATACTTCTTAAGTCAAACATGAAATTCTAGAATTTGCTTTCTCATGTTTCTTTTTGAGTTTTGAATTTTCATTTTCAAGTAATTTAGAAAATCTAGACACTTCTTCAAAAGAAGGTAATGTATCATCTTCTGATGATGAAGGTTCATCATTTGAAGATTCATAATATCCATTATCAGTATAATTTTCATTCAAAGAAACATTTTTAATAGCTTCAGCATTGTGTACCTTAGCCATGAGACAATGATCTTCAATTGGTAATATGGCTATAAGTCTAATATTTCTCTGTCCTGAGGACTCATATTCTGAAGAATCGTCTGAAGTATCACTACCACTTGCACTCCAAGTATCATTTTCCTTCAAGAATTTCTTTGTATTTGTCTTGTAATACCTTTTCTTATTTCTTTCAGAAAGTTTCTCCTTTCTGTCTTTTCTCTTTAGTAAAGGACAATCAGGCCTTATGTGACCTACTTTATTACATTCATAACAGGTTACTTCTGAATCTTTCTTGTCCTTTCTATCTTTCTTTTTGAATCTGTATTGGAAATATTTCTTTCCCACAATCTTGTTCATCCTTTGGGAAAGATTGGCTAACTCATTATCTGAGTTATCACAATCACTAGATTCTGATAAAACAACCTTCTTGGGTTTGGATCTTATAAGCCTTTCAGGTGTTTTAGCTTTAGATGTAAAGGCTACACTTTCATTCCCATTCTTCTTCTTGTTGAAATCAGAATCTCTCTTCATTCTTGTCTCGTGCTGTAGAAGAGTTCCAAAAAGTTCATCAAGAGTAATCTGGGAAACTTTTCTATTCTCATCAATAACTGTCCTTTTTGGCTCCCATTCATTTGGAATTATATCTATAATCTTATCAACTAGAGCTTCATAACAAGGCCTTTTTCTCCCATAGATTGTAAGCTGTTGACAATTGTCATAAACCTTTGTTGAACTTTACATACTGGCTCTCTATAAGGAAAAACAAATCCATGATACTCTACTCGAAGCATTGCTCTTCTTGTTTCTATAACCTTGGATGTACCAAAATGTGTAACTTCCAATTTCTTCCAAATACAATTGGCTGCTTCACATGAAGATATCTGACTGTATATATTCCTGGTCATAGAGCATAATAAAGTATTGCGTACCTTGAAATTTAGTTGATATTCTTGCTTCTCTTGGTTAGTGAAAGTACTAAATTCCTTGTCAGGAATTTTGTAACCTCCAGTAAGCATAATAAAATTGTCTACACCAGTATTGATAACGAAAGTATTCATACGATCTCTCCAATACTCATAGTCATTTCCATAAATGTTGGGTGGTCTAGAAGGATTTAGATTGTCTATTGACCCAATGTTCATTACTACCATCTAATACAACAACAAAATTTCCACTCCACATGTTAGTGTAGTAAGTAGTTAAAATGAAAGTTTGAATGAAATAAAGCTAGTAATACAAAACAGTGTAAAACCTCCTCTGATACAAATTGTTGGATCGAATAAGTAGATGTATATGTATATTAGATGGAACAATACAAGAGGGGGGTGAATTGTAGGTTTAAAAACCTTTGAGTTTAAACACTTAAGAGATTAGTTTAAATGATATTAAAATAATACAAATACAAACACCGACAATTGTATTGAATATAAAAGGTATGATTTAATGTAATACTAATGAAATTTAAAACAATTGTATTCAAGATGAACACAATAATAAGAGTAATATAAAGATTAATGATTCTAACTTAAAGCTTATAGAATCAATCGATACAATATGTAATAGAATGGATGTAATTGAAACAATTACAAATGTATAAGAGATAGAAAAGGAAACAAAAAAAATTTCCTTTCTAATACAATTAGCAGCGGAAATGTAAACGAATTACAATTCTTTTAACCCAAAGAGAAGGGTTATCCTTTCACCTAGGATAAAAGGTCTCTCTCACCAACACCTTGGTAAGCCCTCGATACGATGATCAGAACGTCTGTCTGCCTATCCCCAGTAGCCCTCGATACGATGATTGGACCATCTGTCTGCCTATCCCTGGCAGCCCTCGATTCTATAGGTAATCAGCACCTCTGTCTTTCAATTACTTGAAAGCCCTCGATACGATGATCGGACGCACAAAGCAGATGAGAGAAGTCTCAGAGTCTCTCTCTAGAACTTGATAGAAGTAGAGTATCACAGTTGTTCCAAAGTCTCTATGTTACACTTTCAGCTTCAAATGACCTCTTATTTATAGGCCTCGGGTTCCAATGGTCACAACTCCTCCAACGGTCATATTTCTCTGAAAAACTCGGAGGGACTTGGACACCTGGCATCATAACGGTCATATTGAAACAGAAAGCACGACATCATTTTGATTAGTTTGTAACTAACTCAACGACATCGTATTAGTTAGTACAAGATATATGAAGATGATAAACAATAGTACGATATGAAACAAGTGTTTTTTACTAAGTACCAAAACAAGTAATGAAAGTATGAATAGAAAAGTCTGTATGAAACAATTGATAGATTCAGTATGATACGATTGACAGAGTCAGTACGATACGATTGATAGAGTCAGTATGATACGTTTGACAGAGTAAGTATGATACGATTGACAGATTCAGTACGATAAGATTGACAGAGTCAGTATGATACTATTAAAAAGACATTTGTGATTTCCAAAACAAAATATAGAAGTCAAAATAGAAATTTGACTCAACAATAAGTGGGGGTATTTATCCCTCATTACATTTTCTGATTCCCACATTGCCTCTCCAACCATATGGTTTTTACACAAAACCATTAACTGATAAATTACCTTATTCTAAAAAACTTGCTCTATTCGGTCATGAATCTGGTCTGGTTATTCTTCAAAAGAGGCATTCTCTTCCAACTGAACTACCTATGGGCTCAAAACATTAGATGGATCTAGAATATACTTTCTCATCATTGAAACATGAAAAACATTGTGTACCTGGGATAAACATGGAGGTAAATCCACTCTCTAGGCAACTGATCCAACTTTTTACTAGATTTCATAAAGTCCAATGAACCTCAGACTCAACATTTCCTTCTTTCTAAAACACAGCACACTTCTCCATAGGGAAAAATTGAGACAAACTTGATCACATACCTCAAAAGAATGATAATTTCTCTGATTAACCGCATAATTTTTCTTCTTGCTTTGAGATTTTCTCATGTTCTTATGAATCAACTGAACTTTTTCTGCCATCTCTTCTACCAATTTTGGTCCTATTAGCTTCCTTTGACCTACTTCATACCAAAAAACTGGAGTTCGACACCGTTTTCCATATAATTCCTCAAACGGAGCCATATGTATACTGAAATGAAAAATGTTATTAAATGAAAATTCAACCAAATAAGGATGTTGGTACCAACTTCCATGGTAATCCATTGATCAAACACATAGAATATCCTTCATGGTCTGAATTATTTGTTCTAATTAACCATCTGATTGATGATGAAAAGCTTTACTAAAATTTAATTCAGTACCCAATGACTTCTAAAGGCCCTTCCAAATGCTAGAAGTAAACATGAGATCATGATCAGATACAATGGAGAAGAAAACACCATGTAACCTGACTATCTTTTTAACATAAAATAGAGAAATTTTATCTAGAGACAAATTATCTCGAATATGAAGGAAATGAAAAGATTTATTCAATTAATCAACTATAACCAAGATTGTATTATTACCTGGAGATGTCTTTTTTAATCCCATAACAATGTCCATGGATATTTTTTCTCATTTCAACTTTGGCACTAGTAAAGATCGAATCATTACTTTCGGTAACTTCCGCTCATCTTTAACATTATTACAAGTCAAACACTTCATAGTAAAGTCAACAATAACTCTTTTCATTCCATCTCACCAGTAATACTCTTGATGATCTCTGTAAATTTTAGTACTTCTATGATGAACTGAAAATGGGGAATTATGATCTTCACATAACAACTCATTCTTCAACTATGAATTAGAAGGCACACATAATCTCTTCCCAAACCTCAAAACAAAATCATTATCAACATTAAAATCAAGAAAACATACCCTTCTGAACAAAATCTACCTTTTCCTATAACTCACGGTCTTCCTTATGTACTTGCTTAATTCTATCTGATAGAGATGATTTCACTGTCACCTGAAACAATACAGAATAACTTCCTATACCAAAAACTTGTAAGCCAAAGTTCATCAAATAAAAATCAAAAGGATATCATTCCAATTGTACCATGGTTAATGAGGTATTACTTTTTTGACTCCAATCATCATCCACATTATTTGCTTTTCTCAAATGGTAATGGATCGTGCAATCATAATCCATGATTAATTCCAACCATATCCTCTATCTCATGTTTATTTCTTTTTGAGTAAATATATAATTTAAACTTTTTTGATCTGTATATATTTCACACTTTAATCCAAAAAAATGATGACTCTATATTTGTAAATCAATGACAATATAATCTAATTTAAATCCTATGTAGGATAATTTAACTCATGAGTTTTCAACTTATGTGAAGCATAAGAAATTAACTGACAATTCTGCATAAGGGCACAACTAGGTCCTTTCAACGAAGCATCACTATAAATAATAATCTCACCATCAATGTAATGCAATGTCAAAACATAAGCATTCACCGATCTTTTTTTCAATTCATGAAAACAATCATCACATTGTTTTGTATAGATAAACTAGAAAAAAATTTGAGTTAACTTAGTCATTAGACTAGATAACCCTGAAATATTCTCAACATACCACTGGTAATAACCTAACAAAACAAGAAAACTATGAATCTCAGTTATATTTTTGGGTCTTGGTAATTCTTTAACGACTTTTGTTTTAGTAGGATCAACATTTATGCCATTTTTTGAAACAATGTGACCAAGGATAAGAAATATTTGTAACCAAAATTCAAACATAATGAATTTCCCAAACATTTTCTTTTCTTATAAGGATTGAAAGTCAACCAATAAATGACTTTAATATTCCACATTACTTTTGGAATAATCCAATATATCATCAATGAACACAACCAGAATCTTATCCAAGAACTCATAGAAAATTATATTCATAAGATCCATGAATATAGTAGCTGTATTGGTTACAAAAAAGGCATAACTATAAATTTATAATGGCCATATCTAGTATGGAATCTGGACATCAGAATATCTTCTTCTTTTACATTCAACTGTTGGTAACCCAACCTAAATTCAATCTTTGAAAAATAATGACCTCCCTCGGGCTGATCAAACAAATTATCAATATGATTAAAAGGATACATGTTCTTAACAGTGATGCAATTCAATGCTCTATAATCAATACAAAGTCTCATAGAACCATCTTTTTTTAACAAATAATACAGGAGCACCTCATGGTGATGTTATAGGTCAAATGTAACCATTATCTAATAACTCCTAGAATTGCTTCTTTAACTCTAAAAGTTAAATTTGAGCCAATCGATGTGGGGGTTTTGAAATTGGCTAAGCATCAGGAACTAAGTCAATAGTAAATTTAACTTCTCTATCAGGTATAATACTAGGAAATTCATCAGAAAAAACACCAAGTTACTCATTTACCACTAGAACAACACAAATCTGAACAGTTTCTTTGTTTTCAACAATATGTGCAAGGTAAAATTAATTTCCATATTTTTATAGTTTCTCATCTTCATGATATGTTAACAAAAGTAAGGGTTCGTTATTTTACACAAAATGAAAATAATTCTTAAAATAAACCTCCTAAGCACTGCATTCAATCATAGAATGATAAATAGAAAGCCAATCAATATCCAAAATAACATCAAACTCTACTAGAGGTAAAATAATAAGGTTAGCAGGTATATTATTTCCACACACAAGGATAGGAAGGTTCATATAATTTCTATTTTTCTCATAGTTTCCTCCACATGTTTTTACCATAAGTTCAATATTCATATCATGAGATGGAATTCCTAATTTACTATAAAACATCTCATAAATGAAAGAGTGTGTAGAAACTGAATAAAAAACACTTTGGGATATCTGAAAAAACAATTTGTGTACCTAATACTACATCATTTGATGGCACAACATCTACAGAAGTAATTGAAAATGATTTCCCCACCCATTTCTGCTTGTATTCTGGCTATTTTCCCTTAGTTGAGTTCTTCGCTAGACACTCATTTTAATAATGACCCAATTCATTTCACATAAAACATCTTATCGTTGGAATATCATTTCATGCGTGATCATCTTCCATAGAGTTACAAAAAATATAACTAGATTTACCACAGCAGAAGAACTTCCCATACTTTGATAAAAATTCATCAGCATGATTTTTAAAAAACATCTCACAAGATAGATTTTTAGTTTTCTTACCTCCATAATTCATTGATGAATTCTTTCCTTTTTCCTGCCAACTGGACCTCTAATTTTGTTGTTGGTCAAAGAATACCTGATCATCGACATACTCCATTTCCACCTTCTTGACACATCGAAAAAGTTTTTCTTAAATTTTGAACTCACGAGAGGTTAATTCTCTTCGATATCACTACTTCAGTCCTTAGTAAAATATATTTTTCATACTATCAATATCTCAGATGAAATTTGTAGCATACCTTGCTAGTAGAGTGAACTGTCCTTCATAAGCAGCCACTAAGTCATCCTCATGTCTCAATTCCAATAATTTTATCTCCATCCTAAGTCGAACCACCTTAGGAAAATATTTCTCAAGGAACATACCTTTGAATTCATCCCAATCATGTGCATAAATCTCCTCACTAACCTTGATATTTTTCACCATAAACCACTAATGATCAGCTTCATCTTCAAAATGGTAAATAGTGAGACTAACCTTTTGTTGTTCTGAACCTCCCATGACATCAAATATTTTCTCTAGTGATTTAATCCTCTCTTCAGCTGGCACAGGGTCATATTATCCTTTGAATGATGGGGGATGTTTCCTCATGAAATTCTCCACTACTAACATGTTCTTTTATGGTTGGTCAGGCTATTCTCGTGCATGGATACCAACACCATTTATATCCTGAGACAAATGTTCCATCACATCAACAAACAGTTCAGTTCCGATTCTGGCCATCTCATGTGGCTAATTTGGAAGGTTTTCTTTTTCCTGATGTCATCCCAACACAGCTGCCCTATTTCTTCTACGGAAAACCATTCTGGACATAAAAAATTCACAGGCGAAGCAACATGGTAATCATTAAATTCTATATCATTTTAATATTACCATAAATTAGTTTATGGATATTAATTTAACAAAACCATAACTGCTAAAGTTGTCTAAACCTGCCTTTGATACCAACTATGAGCACCCATCCTTAAAACATTACATAATCTTGAATTAAAGGAATAATTCACATTAAGGGTATTTTTAGGTTTAGTGTTTTAGAGAGTTAGTCCACAACATATACAGGACAACTTGAATAATACATGTAGACTCTTCTACTTAGTTACCATTTTTTCATAAAATAAAAACTCTTGAAAAAAAAGTTCCATGTTTAGTTTCATGTTTTAGGCAGCATGCCATTTCCATGATCCCTTCCTTGACCCTATTCCACTTTATATCCTATGTAAAACATTTCAAAAACATGGGATGAGAATAAAAATCTTAGTATGAGATACTTAAATAAGGAAGACTGTTAGTTTTTCAAAACAACAAGTAAACCGTGAATACATTATCATAAGAAATAATTTTCACCTTTACGATGTAGTTAATACTATTCATTGAATAGATAATCAATACTTAACATTTTTTAACCAAAATATTACTATAAAACATATATAAATAACAAGTAACATATATAGGTAACTTGGTACATAAACATAATTAAATGGAATAACCATACGGTTGACTTCCACACATATCACTAAATGGAATAGACATATGGCCGACTTACATACCTGATGCATTAGAAGTTTTAACATAAGAACCCATCCTGGTTTATCAGGACACCACCCTTCATTTAGATTATCATTTTACCACCCATCAAATGTCTAAGTACCCTTATAAAATCATAACACATAAAATATTGCAAATATACTCATTTCACTAATAACATTTAATTTGAGATCACAAGAAATAATTTCATGATATTGAAATAATAAATCCATTTCCAAATCCATTTTCAATACTAAAATACCCAAAAATAGTATAATTGATTTCCTTTTCATTTTAGAAAACATTAAGGATTATTGAGGAAGAAAAATAACGATTACGGTGGCGGAGAGGTCATTATCGCCGCAAATGTTAAAAACATTCCATTTTTCATTTAGTAAAACTCTTCTTATAAAAAAGTTTCCCTTTGAATTAAAGTAAAATTAAAAGGATTTTATTATAAACCATGTAAAATAATAAGGTATATATTATCTAAATATGCCTCAATTAAAAAAGATTGAGACGAAGTCCCTTACCTCGTGTCTAACTTGAACTGTTCATTGTTTAATTTCCTAAATAATAATTTGAAGTTAATTTATACTTGATTAAAAAGATTTTTCAAGTAAATTATTCCTTTTATATCACTTATTACCATGTTATAAACATTATGTAATCATTTAAGTTAATAACAGTTGTTTTGTCGATATTTGGTACTTGAGTCTAAAATAAACTTCCTATATTTACATGTTGTTCACGTGGTGAAAAGTTCATTATATCCATAGTGATATTCATGATTTATATATCATATAAATAAATTATATTCATTATATATATATACGTATTTATAATAGTACATAACATTTGGAGATAAGAAATAAAATGCACCGTTCATGGAGACGGAAAGCTGTAAGTACACATGTACGCTACTTTAATTTCTATATCATATTTAACGAAATGAAAAAATAATGATTGATAGGTATATTATAATTCCAGTATAGTATCATATATAATATCATTATCTCTGTCCTTTATACATACCATGTATAGTATGAACGATTCAAATCACTTTGATGAGGACGTAGTCTGTACATTCTCAAATGAAATTATTGCGGTTACCCATAATGGAAACCATAAAGGTATGATATAAATGAGAAATACCAAATCATAAAGAAAAAATAAAAATAATATATATCATATATAAATATAGTTCCATCTTAATGGCAACCATGATATTGGGTAGGATATAATTGAATAATCATCATTTTGTGAGGAGTTAGTATGTCATCCACTGAAATAGTATGTTCATCATCAATTAGATGGATGTTTGTGTAAGTGTTGTTTAAATACATCTCATAAGAAAATTATAGTATATTGAGGATACTGTTTTTGTTATTAATGAAAGTAATTAATAGATTTTAGGGGGTGGAGAAGTAAAATAAATGAAAATAATTTAAGAGAAATCGTTACCTTAATTTGGGTAACTTCCTTTGAATTGATCCAAAAGGACTTCTTGAACTACCTTCTTCCTATGGAAAGGGTTCTAAAAATAGTATAAGGGTGTAGGAAGCTTAATTTTTTAGTTTTTGGATGATCCATGGGGCTTTTGAGGTTTGAGGAATGGGTTATAAGTGGTGTCCTTTTATAAGGGGGAGGAGGGGATCTTTATGAAAGATTGAAACAATTATTTTATTATAAAATTATATTTGGTTTAAAAAGGTCAAAAAATAATTAATGTTGAATATAAGATGACTCATGGTAGAAATAAAATCATCCAATAAGAATTAGGATGGTTTTGGATATTATTTTATATTTATAATCTTATTTATTTAAGTCATTTATAAATGAGGTAAATAAGGCATCATTATTGTGTCATAAATAATTTAATTTATTAGATGTCTAAAAATTAAAAAATAATAATATGATGTATGAAATATTTTATGCCTTCAAATGAATATTTATAGTTGAAAATATATCTTATAATACACCATGTAAAAATTAACTTACTAACATATATTTGTTTATGTCATTTTTGTCATTACATTAAATTATTTCAAATAAAGTGTCATTATCACCCTTAAGTGGATCCATGAGGTCCCAAAATAGACACAAGGATGACCATGGTCTGACATGACTAATCCAATAAGGTTATGACATGTGTTAAGTTAAATTTTTTATTTTTATAATATTATATTTACCTTTAATAACCCTATTTACCTTTAACTATGGTAAATAAAAGTTAAAAGTTACTATTAAAAAAATATTTTCATCTTATTGAACAACATTTTACTTAATAATAACAACCATGTATGTCAGATTTCTGAAATTCAATTCACAGAAGTGGTGAAATTTCATTTAAATGAAAAATTTAGTTCTTTTAACTATTACTAATTGGTTTCAATATTCATCCAAAATTCATGTTTTTTAGAAAAATAACAAAAAAATCAACCTAAAAAATATTTGATATTCAGAATTAAAAAATGATGTCTATTTTAAAAAATTCAAAAAAAATTAGTTTTATTAATTAATTTAAAATTAATTATCATTATAAAAACAAAAAGCGAGTTTTTAAAAAATAATAACTCTCAAATGATTGATAGTTGATTATGTCCAATTTCAAAGTGAAATTGCGTCCAATGACAAAACATGGATTAAATGGTAAAAATATAATCTAATTACACATTAAAACCAATTTAAAATATAATCTAACCATATAAATAAATTATATAAAAATGGCATTTAGAATTAAAATACAACATTTTTAATTTGTCATTACAAATTGAATTCTATCAGAAAAATACAAAAAATTTACCCAAAGTAAATTTCAATGTCCTGATTTTAAATGAGAATTTTAATTTTTCAAATAGAACATATAAAAGTGATGAAAACTACTTTTAATGATGGTTCTCTATTAAAAGGCGATAAATTTACATTTTAATGTAAATTATGCTTAAAATTAGATTCATTCGCATTTTAGGCCTCTAACATTTGTTGAATAAATGTAAATACATTAACAAACCTGTATAATCATATTGTAGTTAGTTTTTTTCATTATTTCCAATAAAACATCTAGGAGTTAACTACCATTTAAAATAATAATACTATATTATTATTATGCAACATAAGATTTCAAGGAAACTCGTTGTTGCGTATCGGGTATGCCATCGAATATAGAAACAACTTTAATGTAAAATTAATATTTAATTCATAAAATATTAATGAAAAAGGGAATGTATTATTTATTTATTTACCCGGGATGTTATAGTGATGAAGGTGAGTAATTCCATATATTCTATAAAAGGTAAAAAATATTCCCTTTTCACTATAAAAAAGGCCATAACTATTCCTTGTGGGAAAAATAAAATAAAATTTTATTAACATTTTTAGTAAAAGACAAACAGTCATTAGATTGAAAATAAAATAATATTCCATTAATTATTTTTTTTATATGTTTACATTAGTAAAAAAAAATTATTTAATATGAAATTTTGAAAATGTTAATAAAAATGAAATAATATTTTTTATAAAAAATGGTTTTGAAATAATATATATTTTCTAATCATGATATAAGTGATGTTCATTTTTTGTTAAAAAATATAAATCTTAAAAAGTACCAAAGATTTGATAAATAGTAATTTTACATGAAAATATCATGAATAACTGTAGGAGATTAAAATGAAATAGTTTTATTATACCGTAATCAAAATATTCTATATAACTGAAATTCAATATTAAAAAATCTTGATTTGTATAAGATTGTGTAATAAACCACTATATTAATCATATTGGTGATGTGATAATTAATAAATGAATAAATTGGGTCTATCAATAGTAAATAAAAAACAAGTTTAATAATAATATATATACATTTATGTAATTACACACATAATTTATGAGTATTAAGGACAATGAAAGAGTAATATAACCCAATGAAGATAAATTGAGTTATACAATTCATTACCACATGATAATTTTCTTGTCAAATCTACATAGAGGAAGTAATCCAAAATGAAACATAAAATAAAATTAATAATGAATTTTTTGTTATATTACTCATCAATGGGGTAGTATATATACCATATAAATGAAAATAGTTGCATAAAATTACAATATGTCTCAATGAAATGAAATTGAGACAAAATCACATACTAGATGATTCACTTGGCGTTAACAACCTTTAACATCCTATATTGTGTTTCTAAAAATTTAAATAACTTATTATATATTTATATTAATACTTATAATATCATATATTATAATTTTATAAAATCTAATAATTTATTATTAATATTCATTCAATATTTTCATTGTTTGAGGAGTTAATTTCCTTGTTTTCTCATGGATGTTCTGTCATGGGTAATCCATTTATTAATAAAATTTTATTTTTGTATCATATATTTAATAATAATAATGAAATAATTATTATATTTCTAGACCATTTATACTTTAATGACTAATGAGTAATTATGGTTATAAAAAATGAAGTATTTAACGATCCTGGGGATGGTAGGCCATACAAAAGCTTCTCCAATGTTTCCATTTTTCATAGAGCAT
Source organism: Viscum album (assembly GCA_963277665.1). NCBI lineage: Eukaryota > Viridiplantae > Streptophyta > Magnoliopsida > Santalales > Viscaceae > Viscum > Viscum album. Next base: position 1,066,618,700 of record OY728140.1, read on the forward strand.
TTTTCAAAGGTGGAAAGTAATATATTAACATTAAATAATGATCATGATCTCATATATACCATATTTTAAACTTATATATTTAATCAATATGTATTTATTAACCAAAGGGAGTCACATTACTTCATGAAGGAGTTAGTCCACACATACACGAATAGTGTTATATTATTTTCTGGATGAGAACGTATTAGAATAAAATTATATTTATTATATTTAAAGGATGATAAATATTTTATTAATTTAATATTTATGTCATTAATATCACAGATAACCATTAATATTATGTTTATCACCATCTATTTGAATAATTAGGTAAAGACGAATCACATTGCTTTGCAATGAGCTAGTCTACCATACACATGAGCAATATAATCATATCTCATTTTTTATTAAATATATATATATATGATATTTTGAAGAAAATGGTATAAATATTTTATAAATATCATATATATATATATATACTTGTGTGTGTCTGTGTGTGTTTTAGATCAATAATTTTAACTAAACATTAGATGTGGAAATGGAAAAGTTAACGACATCAGATCATGAGGTATCAGTCCCCCAAGAACATAAATGATAATTTCGTAACCCATTTGATTGAAGTGGATATGCGATTAATCCATTAAAATATGATTTACCAATTCAAGGCATATGTTATATGCTTATGTTATTATATTATCATAGTTTCATAAAAATTGATGGAGGTGGGTAATTAAGTAAAATAAAGACCCACATTGAAGATAATTTCTTATAATTCATCAATTCTCCTTAGGTATTCTCTAAATCATTTAAAGGGTTGATTTATTCACAAAATAATGATATTATTACTATTTTAGGTATGTTATTTGGTGAATTTGGTATGGATAATCAAATTAAAATGGTTTTTAAGGTTTCATGATGATATAAGAGGGGGTGACATTTTATGAGTGGGTTAAAGGACACAATTCATTTTTTTTATATAATTGAAAGTTTACACGTTTGTCACATGTCAAAAGGATCCCAAATATATTATAATCTAAACATAGAGTTTTAATGGTATAGAGTGTTCTATATAATAGTTTCTGGATAGTTTTATCATTCATTTATAACTTTATCATTTCAGTTTAACCCCTTATAAAATCATTTTTACTTTAAACGTAGTAAGTAATTTTTATTGAATTCCGAATATTTTTTTGTTAAAATTTTATTTTTCCATATTCAAAATTATAAATTTTTTGATTCATAAATGGGAGTTCTTTTTTTAAAATTCATTTCATAGTAGTGGAAATTTTTAATTTAAATTAATCCCACCGCCGTGATGAGAGAGAGGGTTTTAAAGAGAAAATGTTCACAAGTTTAAAATGTTTATATCTAATTTGACATCAAAAATAAATAAAATAAACTATATTGGATTAATATCTTAATAGTTTAACAATTTTATTAAAAAAATTAAAATATAATTTATAATTATATATAACATAGTTGATAATGATGACCTAAGTTAAAATCCCTTATTTTTCACTATTAATAAAAATTGAATATTTTTAGATGAATCCCAAAAATTCAGTGTGACATAACTTTGGTATAACTAATAAAAATATTATGTTTATTTTTTATAATTATTTATCGAAAATTTATTAAATTATATTTAAACTATGTTCTCTAAGCATGACTATGCCTACATTAAAGAAAATATATTTTTCTGAATACATTTTATTTTAAAAAAATATTTTTATTATTTATAATGAATAGATAAAAACGAGTTTAAACTCTATATATTCCTAACAAATTTAACCCAATTCATAAACCACATTCAAATGTCTATAAGATAACTATCATAAAAAACACTAGTATTATTAGTATATTGTTGTTCTGTATAACATGGTCTTACATGTTACCTAAGCTATCAATGAAACATGTTGTTGTGTGTAACAAAATATAAACTCATTGTTTCATGAATTGATATTAATAGAATGTATTAATTTTATAATTAATATTAAATAGGACATAAATTCATATGGTTATATTTTTTTATACGCTTAGTGTCACATGTCATATACACTATTGAATTTGATGTTTATATTATAAAATATTGAGGTGTTACATTCCTCATAGTAAAATATATGGTATTGAAATATTTATTTCATAGTATAATTAAATTTGTTTAAAATAATTTTGAAATTATTTAATGGGGATAAAAATTGTGAATTTATTATTAGTTTCCAAGTGATGGGAATCCGTATGAGAATACATTATGATGATTCTCAATCAATATTACATTTGTTGTTTGTCTGGTTTGGGAAATAATAATTAATTGATATATAATTACTATATGAAAATTTCCATAGTTATCTCAGTAATAATATATTTTAAATGAAAAAAAATATTATTATTTTCTATGTCACTATATTAATATTTGTAATTATATAAAAAATGGATCATTTTAAATGAAATGGGTGAATTAAAAGACAAAATGACCACTTAGTTATACCAAAATTTTAAAGAAGCTATGATGAAGTGAAACTTGAAGTTATATATATATATATAAATATATATATATATATAAACATCCCTCATATGATCTAAAGCATTTATATTAGTATTTTCATGTTCTTTTATATGGATATCCCTAGATTAATTAAGTCACTTATGGAGATTATTCCATTAAATGTTGTTGGGATTCTCTCAAAAATGATTGGTTGTATCATCGAAGGGTTTACAAATTAATTGTACAAAAATAGTTACATGACTTATCAAAAAATTAAATTTAATGAAATGTTTTTTTGATTTATAATCACATTAAAAATGAGAATATATTTCATTTATTCATATTTATTCTACCAAAATACATATTAAAATAGAATCTTGATAGAGATTGAGCGAATTAATCTCTTAGAAGTAAATTAGACTAGTCTCTTGCAATAAATATTTATCATAATAAACCTAGGTTATCTCACTTCTCTAAACAATTGATTCATGTTTACTTTTATAAAACAAAAATACAAGTATAAAAAGAATACTGTAATTTTTAATTGGTCATAATGCTAAATAAATAAAAATTTTCATGAGCAGAAAGAGTAGTTTCTATTATAAAACATCCTTCTAAATTATATGCTTATTTATTATTGAAATAATTTATAATTGCCTTCTATTAATTTTTTATATTTTATTTTTGTTTGATAAATCATTATTGAAATCATTAATAGTGAATAATAACAACATTAAGAGACATTATGTTTAAAAGTTATTTTTCTTGGGACTAAGCATTGACTCAAATTACTCAATTCATAGTAGATTAGTGATGGATTAATAAAACTAATATATTTGACATTATAGGTATGTAAATATTTATTAACAATCATATAAACGGAATAATTTTCTAGGATGGAATGGTAAAGTGAATATCTCAAAAAAAAATTATACACAACCATATTTATATTTTTTTATTTCTATTAAATGCATGTAATGTAATTGTTTTTATTTTTTTTTCTTAAGTTATTCATGATAATGAAATAAATGATGTGATCACTCTATTCTCATAAGAAACTAGAGTATAAACCTAAGATTTATTATTTGTTCATCTCATGTTAGTGTTCTATTATAAAAGAGAATAATAATTAACAAGTTTCACTTGATGCATTTAATGGAAAATTCATCAATGAGAATTATCAAGATGAAGCTTGATAGGTACCCTAAGATATAACTATCATGGATAAAAATTTAATTGAAACTAATGGGGATTCCCAATGTATAATTATCGCATCCATTATCTGAAAAACAATAAAGTATCCTTGGGATTCATCTAAATTGTCAAGAATTAGTTAATTCAATGCACTAAAAATTAATGATCTAAAAAACATCACATCCTAATTTATTTAAATATATTAAGCATGAAAAAAATTACTATATATAAAAAACCATTATCTTATGAATATTTACATTCTCCCTATTAGTTTCAGAAAATATTTTCTAGTGAGTCAACTAATAGTATACATTATGACATATGATGTGTTTTCCAGTAAATTTATTGATTTGTGCATTTCACTAGAAATAACATGAATGCTACATAGTGAAATATAGAAAAATGTAAAAATTGATTTAGAATACACAATCATGTTATAGGTTAAATTTAATGTGTAGCACATGACATTCTCATATGAATAACTCACTGTTTTTATCTAAAAAAATGACATACACTTGTTTTTACCATCATACATGAATTTTGTTTTTAATGAATAATATAAAAGTTCCATAATGATTGGAAATATAATGGTTAGATGATAAATTTTGGATGAAATTTATCATAATTCTAGTATTTAGAAATGATATTGAGGTCAGTGATTAATGGGAATACATTATGTTGATGGGTCTGCATTTATAGCCGCTCTAATTGATGTGTTTTATATAAATTGGAAAAATTCCCATTTCTGGCGGCACATATTCAAACCAATAAACCATAACCTCCATCACATGATCATGAAGCTTATATGTTTTAAATTTTTTGAGACCCTACTCAATTTCATATATATAATAATGGGTCATAAGATAATAATATGAATAACTGCAATTATATGATTTACAATAGTACTAATATTTTTACCAAAATACCTTCTATCCATGAAAGTAATTTTAACGATAACCTAACATAAATCATGGATATAAAAACAAAACTGAATAAAAATTTTAATTATAACTATGGGATAACAAGATATCAACCCCAACTTTAATTAAAATTCACATACCAATTACTCCATCCCCCTCAAACTCTAAAAAGTTATCATCTAATGTAATTACATCCCTAACAATTACTACCAAACCAATCCCCAAAAAAATATATAATTGATTTATACAAATATTCCTATAAATTATGAATTAGTAATAGACAACCCAACAGACTTACCTATAGAATCATAAATCCATATTATGAATACTTGGGAGCTATGTGAGGAAATTAGATCAAACTATTTATGAGATGTTAACTATTATTCTTTTGGATACATGATTAAAGATCCAATAATTGTGGTGATTTTAATGTATTTATAATGTTAATGAGGGTAAGAAAACAAGAATAACAAATGAATATTATATTTAATTGTACAATGACAACATAATAAAGGAATTTTATGTGGATAATATAGATAAATATGAGAATTAAAAAGATGAAAAAAGTCTACAGATAATTAGAAGGTATAAAATTATGTTCAATGAGATTTAATGAAAGAGGAGTAGAATAATTAATAACTATATTGACCACCTCTACCTTTTCAATGGTGGAAAAAATAAATGGACAGTTAAAAAATAATACCATAATATCATTGAAATTTTCAAAAAAATATATATCAAAATCCTAATTTTTGAATAAATTTACATAATGTAATATTAGATTATGACTATAATGTATTTTTTATAAAAAATAAATCAGTAGAAAGATATATATGTTATTAAAACATAAATAAGATATTATAGAGATTGTTTTATAAATAATCTATCCAAATATAAGAGATCAAATAAATTTTTCCATCATGCACACAATTTGTTCGTGTATATTAAAGAATATGATTTTTTATTTTTGAGAAGCTATCAGCCCCATGAAACTATTTCTATTTTATAATTTTCTCTTAGATAACATAAAGGAAACTAAATTCACACATCAACTTGATGACCAATCAATTAAAATACCAAATAAAATTATCTAATATGTTCTTCCTAAGGTGGGGAAATTAGTTTTTTTCAACCAAATTATTTATTTTCAAAATAGAATAATAAGGGGATAATCCCATAATGTATTGAATATGACTCCTATAAAATTGGTAATAATTTATCAATATAGTCAATAAAGACTCATTTTAGGGTTTTTGACAAATTTTTCCCCTTCAATATTATAAAATTTATCATATATGGACATGAATTAAGAGTTTTTACAAGATTTTTATTATTTAGTAATACCTTATATTATAATAATAAAACTATGAATGTGGATAATATAGATGAATTTTTTTTATAAAATTAAAGAAATAAATAAGCGGAAAATGTTTTTTAGAGATGAAATCAAATATGAATTTTTTTATTAAATAAGTAATTTATCATAGGATTCTTATCTGGTGTTCATCCCTTAAATCACTATTTCATTGATTCATGAGTGGTTATCATTTACTAGAATACTTAATACATATTTTTTGGTGATAAAAATACCTAACATGGGGAATCATCTCAAAATTAAAAAAATTACATGAACAAGAACAATTATAAATCGTGAATTAGTGAATGTAAGTAACCACGTATGGTATTTTCAATATCAAGAGCATTTTTACATCAATTTTATGTACAGATTATTTAATATAGAAATAATTTAATCAATTCAGTAATCACATAGAAAACACAATCCACCAATAAAGATGTAGTATATAAGAAGCCCATAAAATCATTAATGTTAAAATTATCTTCTAAATTATAGATAATCTATACAATATCCTATTATATGTATTTATAATTAATTCTAACATAAATATTATAAATAATTAGTATGATGAGATAATTAATCATTGTAATGTCACATGATGGAGTTTTTTATGGATTACCCAAAATAAAAAAGCAAGCATAAGATATAATAAAATATTACATTAGTTTATATAATAAAAACTATAAATATAAATTATGTATGTGTCTTGTTAATTATATGAGGGATAGTCAGTTACAATAGAATGAGTGGCCCATTTTATGGCATTTTCAAGCAAAAAATTTAAAAATTGAAAAGAAACCTATAGGATTATTGGGGTCATCTCTTATGAATAAGTGTCTGTTTAGGCATTGACTACCTTGATAACTTAATTATTTTTATATTTTAAAATTATTCATAAATTATGTTTACGTTTTTAGTTATGATTTTTAAATAATATTAATGTATAAAAACAAAATTTAGTGATAAATACTGGTAGTCCAATGGTCTATTTTAGTTGACAGGATCCAAATTTTCATTTTTACTAAATCTCAAAAGATATTTTACAAACTCAATATCATTCATCAATTAAACATTTATTGATTACCATTTGAATTCAACTATAAATATAATAATGAATCCTTAAGCTTACCAATGATCTCATTTTTCTCCTTGGTGAATGTGAAGGATCACTTCACAGACGAGTAAATTATCTTACACAAATACATGGATGAAATTATATATTATTATTCCTTTAAGAATATAAATCTCTATTGGTATAATGTGTTTTTGAATTTTTGGACAAATTCAAGAGAAATTAGTAGTGGAGTGTATTACTGGACATAGAATATTGATTTAAAATAGCCTCCATTATAAACCATCTTCAATATCAATGTAGATTTATAAAAATTGATAGTGATTTAAATACGTATATTCAATCACAACAATTTAATTTCCCTCAGATCCCACACTAGGGTATAACACTCAATTATCATAGAGGATAGTGAACTGGAGGGCATCATAGGGATTTCCCAGGACAATGAAATTTTGGTAGAGGAGAACATCATTACATATAATTGAACAAAAATAGAATCTGGAATAAAATTGAAAAAAATGCCTAGGTTTTTAACAATAGTCATCCAATACCAAATAATTTCTACTAGTTCTGGAGGGTCATATTCAAAAGGTATCGAGAGTTTTATTAATTATTTTCATAAATTTACTATTCATGTGATCTTTTTAACTTATATTTTATTATTGGATAGCTTTCATACTTACAACTTTAATAGCCATTATTAATTCAATTAAGAGTGTCCTATGAAGTCTTCTTGGTTCATAAATTCTCTCAACAATCATTCCATTTACACATTCAATAATATTCCTAAAATTGGATCCTTCAATACTTTTAATTGTAGGGAAAATTATAACACATTTCATTTTCTCTAAAAGATAAGATACAATAATTTATATTTTTTAATTATTCAGTCCTGGCAGAAATAGGCTTGTTATGATGGGTTGGTCAAACAAGAAATTTTTGATTTGAATAGCAGTATATCAAACATGGGAACAGGTTTTCCCATTCATTAAATCTTGGTGATTTTTCATCATATTTTGATCAGTTAATTATAAATATGCATCATGTTTATCATTGGATAAAGGTGAACATTTCCAATAGTATGATTCATGGTGTTTTGGTTGGAGGGGTTTGAGAATTATTGTTTATTTATGATTATAATAAAGAAAATATAGTGTTTCAACTATCATCTTTGATAGGGACGCATTAGAGAGGAAATATTTCTCATCATATTCTTCTCTACACCGGTAATACTCATATAAAATAATAATTTCATAATAAAACTACATTATGTTCATATATAACAACTCTAATAAATTACTTATTTATCTAGAAAAAACGTCATATTTCTGTTAAGGATAGTGTTGTGTGAGTTGGGATGCAATCTAGATAGGATCATATTTTTGGAGGATAGTTTGATTATAGTTGAATGATCTCATGTTTTCCTATATATTTATATTGTATAATTAATGTACTTGGAATCTCAAGGTAGTGTGATGAACATAATTTTCAGGAGTATTTTTTGATATCATATGAAAATATTATATAATTGAGTATAAGACTATGCGAATAAATTTAGAATTTCATATGTGCGAATAAGTTAGTCTGGTTGACATGGGTAAAATTAATAATTGTAGAAATTCATTATGAATACAGACTATGAAATTACATAATCTATCCACTAGTAATATGGATTAAATTTATTACATTTTATTTTGAACACCTATACATGGTGAAATTTTAACAAATAAATGAATGAATATTGACCTTTTGTTCAGTTATCTGATCTATTTTTTCTTGATTCCATTTTTATCACAAAATATATACACTGAGCATGGGAGTACATGTCATCATACAATGATAAAGGTTGGTACCATAAATTTCAGTATCAATTATAATTATTTGATTATAGAAATCACGGTCAATATTTCTTAAATGGATTAGGTATCAGTTCCCTTGATGTCACGAGTATCATTTACATAAGGTGATTATTTTCCAATGGGGAATATTTGTGAAATCATTTTTGGAATGACATAGGGTTAGTATATTTTTTTTATTGTTTTTGTTAGGATACATAGATATCATGGAGGGTTCAATCAATTAATTAAGTTGATTCGATTTAGGTTACACATAATTAGAGTTATAGTATCATGTTTGATGATGAGGTGTAGAAGGATCGATGTGTGGACATCCAAAAGAGGATGAAGATGGAATCATTCATTACAGAAGATAGTGGTGTCATCTATTAGATGAATAAAGGGAATTGAATTATTGGATTTCAAGGAAGGAGGGGATAATGGAATGAAATCAAATTAGAATGGAAATAACGTTTGGGGTGTGGAATATATGAATTCATAGGGGAACAAAATAATTTTTTTTCCAATTATTCTTCATTGACTTGTATTATCCTTCACTCATTATAGTAGGACTATTAATGGAAGAATCATGAATCATGTGGACCTCTTCATGGATGCATCAAATTTTCTTATAGTAGAAGAATGGTAGGGAAGAAGGTTGGTTATTGGAAGTAAACTGTTTCCCATTTTTTATTTTGACCTATAATACACACATATATGTTCAAAATCAAACTATATCAAAATTGTTTATTTTTTTAAAAAATCATTACTTTTTGAAAAAATAATAATTATATGACTTATAAATAATTAAATTTAAAATTAATATATAGATTTCAATAAATTCCAAAATATATTAAACAATAAAAAATCATGATTAAATCTATTTTAGAAAATTTATTTTGGATTCTTAGAGACATAATAATTTATAAATTATCCCACAAACATATTAAAAATATAAATTAAATTTCCATGGTTTAAACGTAATTTTTTTTAAATCAAATTCAATTTATTAATCATGGAATGAAAAAATTTTAATTAATATTTACCCAAATTTCTTAATAAATTTATTTCTACATTATTTAGTTTCCAAAAATGAATAAATCACTAAAATTACATATTTTAATCCATGAAAAAAATAAATTACAAAATTTATTATAGCAACAAAAATACAATGAATTAACATGATTTTAATTAATTTAGTGTGAAAAATTTGAAATTAATTTTTAAAATTTTAAATTATATCTTCTCATCACTCTCATATACAAAAACTCTTTCACTCCTAAGAAATAAAATGAATTCAATTTATTCAGAGAGAGAGACCTACCTAATTAAAAATAGATATTATTAAAATGTGAAAAAATAAATTTTTCTACCAAATAAATTATAATGAATCTTCTATAAATCTTATCTATAGTCTAATTTTTATTCAATCATAAATGTTTTAGGATATGGGTCAAATAGATACGTGTAGAATAATAATTTTAACATGAGGAATCAAATCATATCTCTTTATCCTAAGTTTATAAAACTCATGTTTTATTTTTCACTTCATTGATACAACTCAAATGAATTTTTTACAAGTTAGTTTCCCTAAACTTTATCTTTGTTCAGTATTACTCTCAATTAAATGAAATAATTATTGACTTAGTGTTAATTTATTTAATCCTTACCAATTAATGAATTATTTATATGAAATATGAAATGATCTTAATAAAAATTCATAAATTCATTTTAAAGGACTTATATGAATTTATATTGATGTTTCACCCTAATATGTTCCATTTCTCATTAGATAATTTACCTCAGATAATTCTCAAAATAATATTACCATCATGACATAATTTTTAGTCCACTATGTATTTTTATATGTGAAAATGTTTTCCTAGTTATCATATAAAAATATCTAGGAAAACAAATGTGAAATTCACTAAACAATTAAAATGTATCATCAATTTCAGAAAACAAGAATTCACACACCAATAGTATAATATTCAATCATTTAAGGATAATACTCATCACATATAATTTTTAAAAATAAACAAAAAACATTAAAAATATTTTTCTCAATTTTTACAAACTATTTAGTTTGTTATGAATTTTTTATTCATTTTTAATTATTCTTTTAATTTCAAAAAGTGCATCTCTAAAAAATAACAAAAAATATAAGTAAAACAAATAAAATAGAATATATAAGGAATAAATTTTTCTGGAAATCCTTATCAAATATTTTTAGCATTATCCTCAATGTCAATTTAAATAATATAATTCATATTTCAAATATATATTTAAATATGATATAAAATACTATTGTATTATAGGCATAGGAAATATAACTACTTTTATTCCATTATATATACACATCATTAAGAAAAAGTGATTCCCCCTATCATTTGGCTTCTAATGGTCTTCCAATCCGATCCATAAGTGTTTTCAATGTCATTTCTATTAATATTTACAATAAAAATTAAGGACTTTTTTAAAATTCAGCCATAGTATTGATATTTAATGAATAATATATTAAAATGATATAAATCGTGGGTTTCCACAATCGATATACAGTTTTTATAGTCATGAAACATATGTATTGTCCCTCATTAGATAGTGGGATTATATTTAATTGTAAGAATTAACAAATATGTTCTTTTACGAATATATTAATAATTACATTAACTGAAATTTCTTATCAAACATTGTATGGTAGGTCCATCCATATAATAATATAGTTCAATTCCTAATTATTAATGTAATGAGGATATATAGGAACTAATGTTTTGCATACTAAATTTTGATATCCATATGCTCTTTATCCTCGTATTTAAATCATTCTGCATTAAATTTTATGGTAGTATCATCCAACTCTTACATGATCTATAAAAAAAATGGAAGCCACTATGACAGTCACTATGAATTCTTTTAGTGACTGGGGTAACATGATTGGGTATACAAGATTCTGAATCAAACATTCATGTGTGAGTAAAACTTACCTTAGATAAATTTAAAGAGTCTAAATTTCATTTATCTCCATCTAATTTATAAATTAGTATCCCTCTTCCCTAATGCAATGCTGCTAGTAATTCACTTGTGAGGGAAGAAGTGCATCTTATGATCTTCATCCAAAATCTCATATTGCCTCTCCATATCACATATATATAATTTAAGTGAAAATGAGAATGACCAATATGTTAAATTACTTTTAATTAAAATATTTATTATGTCATGTTTTATTTAATTATTTTAATAAAGTACATGAAATATCACATGTTAATAGTCATTAAAAATATCTAGTTTTATTGGGAAGAAAATTTTATAATGTTTTCTATGTATGAGTCAATATCCATAAAAAAATATTAATTAGTATAGATTAAAATATCTATCGTGTGATTGGGGAAGTGAGTTTCATATCTAACTAACCCACATTAGTAAAAAATCGATGAGAATACTATCATAGGGCCTCACCAACTAAAATTTGTATAAATTAGAATTAAACCGAGTTTTTTAATGGGATTTCCTCTCAAGGAGTTGTGGGTGGTCTGGCTTTAGTATCTCAATGAATTAATTATATTTTTTCTAATAATTTTACTAATTCCAAAATGATGCTCAGTTTTGATTTCTGAATACTATATTAAATCAATGTATCAAATCATTGGATAATGATAAATTAAATACTCATATAATTGATTCCAGTTGATTTTTTCATCATTTTTTTGTTTTAAACCTCATAAGTCAATTCTCATATTCAATTTCAAGAATCCATACACCCTCCATTCTTTACATGGAACAATTAATACACACAAGAATCCTCAAACACCCCAATGAAAAAAATTCTTATACATGGTGAATTGGTTAGATAACTTCACAACAAACTAAATTTACAAACCCATACAATTGGAAGATATCATAAATAATTATTGTTCCCAAACCAAATAACACCATCAGTATGATGTGTGGTCAAAATGGTGGGATACATTAATTTATAACATGTATAGAAATATAGAATTATGAATGGAGAAACAATTATGATTTCCTTCTCTACAAACCATCATCACTATCACAACATTAAATAAGAAATATAGAGGGTGATTGAAGTGCATAATACCAAGAAATGTACTAAAATTACCCTTTGAAGTTTGACCGAGGGTTCACCTCACCATATTCAAAGATTTCAGATAATTTTAAGACATCAATGTAATTTAAAAACAAAATGTAATTTGTGGATAAGAGAATAAAATAACAATTGATTGTGAAAAATTGGAATTGAAATATAAATTGTAAAACTAATTACAAAATATTCTAGGTAAAATTTATTGAAATTGGATATTCCCATGGTATTATGCTTCATTGCTTTATAGTTGTTATGTCCTGGCCATAGTTAGGTACAAACCGTTCAATTTTTTTTCCTTTCTAATAAATAATTTTGGGGAATGCACTTGTGCACCCCACTGCAGGTCCTCGATAGATATTTAATTTAATTAAATAATTTATATGTTTTATGAAAATTTTTATATCTTGCTTTAGCATGATGTTTAGTATTAAAATAAACAAAATATGTTTGTAAAATAATAATATGATATTTATAAAATATTAAAATGTAACAAATATGGGATGAAAACAAATTTTGAAATAAAATAGAATGTGGGTTAAGGGAAAATTAAAAGTAATTAAATAAGAGATTTCCATTTTTATTTATTTTTATCCTTTTTCCTTTCCATACTTTTATTGTATTTTATTTTTCTTTTTATTTTCCCTTTTATTTTTCTTTTATTTTTCTTTTTTTTTGGTTATTTTCATTCTCTATTTTTTATTATCTCTTCCTCTCCTCTCCCTCATGTCGCACTCCTACCTCTCCCTAGGTGGCGCAAACACCTATTAGCCCATTCGGATGACTGTTTCACCTCCGTCCATCATCAATTTTCTTCACCATCAGTTGCACAGTAAACCTTAGGGCATGGTTAACCTTGCACATTTGGAATTTTACGATTTCATTGAGAATATTTCATGCAATTTGACATGAACGGATTTTACCCTATTTTGGGATTTTTCTAAAATATTCTATTTTCTTTTGGATTAGGAAAATAAATGCCTACCGCAGATCATAGAGTAATCTATGACTATAAGGTAGGGTGTCTACTCACATTCCCTTCATTTCATTTTGATTTATAAAAACACATTGTTGTACCATTAGTCAGTTCCTGTCGACATTGTGAAAATTCATCCAATCTCTTTAATTTAATTGTTTCTCCTAATTTCCACATCCATATACTTCATAAATTAAATTTTTTAATTTGTTTCATTGTAGTCTGACACCACTTTAGGCATACCGACATGGCCAGTAGAAATTTCGTTAGCCCTGAAATTTAATTTAAGTAACTGCATGTGTTTAGTAGTCTTTTCTTTTGTGTTTAATTTTAATAATTAATTTAGATTAATTATGAACCTTGAATTTTTGGTCCTTTGGTAGTTATTTTTAAAGATTTACTTATTTATTAAAATCTTCATTTATTTTCTTATGTTAATACGGTGTCATTACTTTTTAATATTGTTATATTGTAATATTTAATTTTTACCTTGTGATGAAGGATTGTATCTATTTAGTATTCAAGATGCAATTTCATATTCTTATTTCATACCTACTTCTATGAAAACATTAATTAAATTCATGGATGGGGAAGAAGGTGGGTCTTTTATTAAGGGTCACACTTAGACCCTCTGTTCCTGACTGGTTACCACTATGTACCAGGGGGTGTCTTTGGATTTTCCAGACCAAGACTTCAATGGGGTTTCCAATACATATGTGTGATACCGGTTCCAAAAGGTCCCATCCGGGATGGATCCACTAGAAATGTGGCTCATTCAGCCTTATATGATGCTCAACCCCTTTTTGTGAGATTAGTACGGACTAAGGGTATAACCATGGCTCGAGTGTTACTTGGTCATTCAAAATATTTTCTTTGGATGAGATTTGTGGTATTGGATAATTTGATGTATTTTCAGTAGCGATACCTTCAGTTTGTGCTTGGAATCCAAATATCAACATAAACCTTAATAATTATGTACTAAAGGTTTATGTTAATGTCTCTTGATCCTCTTAGGATTTGAAATATTTTCCTGGTATTTTGAAGAAAACCTGGTTGGCACATGACTTAGACCCCAAATTAAAGCCCAATCTTCGGGTATGACTCATTCTTGATTTACCTAGATTTTCTATGCTTTATATATATGGACATGTGAATTAATCTTACAAGTAATCTTTTTAGACATTTAGCTTAGGCTGAAGTAGGTGATTAGGTTTGGGTGTCGTTGGAAACCCGGGCCGAGTTATTTATTATATTGAACATAATTAATTATCTGTAATTATTATATAATGGAACACTACATTTAATTATTGAATTAAATGGAAATTTTTAGACACCATGGGTTCTTTCCTACTAGGATATTATCTCACATGATGTTTAGGCATCATTGACACCCGAGTAGATTACATGCTTCTATGTTTTCAAAAGAGAAATCATGCGTCTTCTAATAGTTGGTTGTTCTTGTTTCATGGGATGGTGACTAGGGAATATGACTAAGCCTTGATCATGATGCAATTATTTCATTACATCATTTCTTTTCGTTTGGTTTTTTTCTTGTGTTATGTTGTCTTCAATTTCTGTTTAGACAGACATCATTGAATGACATTGTTTGGAGGGCATATAAAGTTTATTATTATTCATTTAGATTATTTATATTGCTTCTGGTGCAGTTTATTCAATTATATGCTTCCGCTACTTATTATGATAATTGTTTTTTACTTCTTATTTTACAATACATATTAACTAGGATGGGATAGTCTCCTTCTCGGACATAAAAGGCTATCACAACTAGTCGGCATCCTATGGCGTTCGGGGAGATGTGTTTGAGGTTATGTGGCTAACCCAGATCGGGGTATCCCTAAGGTGTCTTCTAGGAAAAGGATGCTACAAAGTGGTATTATATCATTTTTCTATTTGACTTACTATGATGGATATACATGAGACAATGATATATGGATTTTGAATGTACCTTGTGATTGGACATTGCTAACCCATGTATAGGGGAGTCCCAAATGCTGGGGTTGGGATTGTAGTTATTGATTATGCCAGTTATTGTTGATAAGATTTCATCATTGGGTGACTCACTTGTTTTTTGTAGATTATTTGAGTTGGTATTTTTGAGATAATGGGTTTTTACAATCTCAACTCACTGATATGAGGGAAATACATTACATGAAAAATATTATGCACTATAGGGTTTTAAATTACATTTATATTGCCATGCCATATCTACTTTTAGCATTCATTTTCCTATTTGCATGTGAGTGTTTTAGTTCCTAGATGTAGAATTATTGGAATTCTGGTTTCGTGAATATGAAGTTGTGATAATTTTTTAGATTCTAACCTTACTTAACCTAAAAACGGAGAGAAGACCTTGTTTATTAATCCATTTTAGTTTCTTCTTCTATATTGAGACCCATCTCTTCAAGCGGGTTATCTGTTGTTTAGTGCTTCAAGGTAGGCTATATACCTAACCTTTTTTGTTCCTTACTTTTTTTCCCCATCGTCATTACTCTTTGCCTAAAGGTTCATTTTTGGATGTGGTGGATCAATTTCACCGTGACGTCTTCATTTCGTGCCTCTGGAGAGTGGAAATGAGCACATTCCAGAGATTATGGTCACGATCCATCAGTGGTACCTCTTATAGTGCATCTTATAGAAATACATCCTATCAACCTTCTGAGGGATCATAATGCTCTATTCAAGGATAGTCTCCTCAGGTTTATGCAATCAGTTCAGAGTAACCCCATACCCACCCCATCTATGGAAGACCTCACACAAAACATTCTGCATTATCACCCTCCCACCTTCTCGAGGAGTGGAGGGCCTCATGATGTAGAGTCATGGATAGAATCTATAAGATCTCTCTTCGACCACCTCGAGACACATCAAGAGATACGGGTCATGTTTGTAGTCTACATTATTGGTGACTCCACCAAGCGCTGGTGGGATGTTGTTTCTCAGGCTGATCAGACCAGTTACATGGTTTGGTATGACTACCAAGAATCCTTCTACAACAACTTTTTTTCTACAGACTCTGAGAGAGGATCATGCATGTGAGTCCTTACATCTTCAGCTGGGCTCTATGATGATGTTAGAGTATTCAACTTATTTCAATTAACATCAGCGTTTTTCCCCATCTATTACTGGTGATGCATAGACAACATTGAGGCATTTTGTGGAAGGACATGAGAATATTATCCTCTCATAGGTGAACATGTTCTATTTGACCACTATCATAGAAATCATGAATTGGGATATGATCTCAAATTAAAATGTCAAATAAGAAAATCCGGTGATCCGGGGTGGTTTAGTTCCAAGATAATGTGATGGTTCTTCTGAAATCACAAAATGCCATTTTGAAGATGCGCGTGGGGGAAATACTATCCAAACAGCATGTTTTGATAGCTTTATCACATGTTATTAGGGCGGCAGAGATGGTCATTAAAATACACATTGCACGATAGACCTGAAGGAGTGTTGTGCTTGTGGCTAGATGAGTCACCTTCATCATTTCTACATTTCCTTCTCATCAGCATCCAATGGTAGAGGATCTTCACCTGCTACTCTATCATGTATGGGATCTATGTCGCCAAAATAGGCTATACGTTCTTTTTCCAACAGCTGATCAGACCGAGCTAATAATGGAAGTCGTTGTTGAGGAAATCATGTGACATATTATCAGCATCAGCAAAGTAGACATGATTAGGCCTCCTAGGTAGTGTATTAGGGCCATGGTTCATGTCTCATGTGCATAGTGCAATTCGCACAAGAGGAGTAGAGTGCAGAATCATCTACAAATAGTGGTACTTTTTAAGTAGCCTCTACTTTAGTTTCTGCTCTTTTTGATATTATTGGATCAGACTCTTTTCTATAAAGTGTTGTTGTTGAATGTATTGTCTTTACAATTTATTAACAATGTGGAGTCATGTCTCTCAACACTCCATTCAAAGTCAGGACAGATGGCATACAATAGTGCCAAGAGTTCCCCATTAAGATAGGTGGGAACCATATCATTGGGAATTTCTATATCCTCCATATGTCTAGCATCAAAGTCATTATTGTTATGAATTGGTTTTCTCCTTTTCATTCTTATGTTGATTTATATTGTCTTTGGGTGTCCATAACATCATTGGAGTGTGACACATATCTTTACAATGGAGAATGGGATATGCAGACGGACTGAGATTTTCCTAAATATGTAGGGATGTGGAGAGTGACATATTAGTTAGCATGTCTCTTAATGAGAAATCAGGGAACTCAGTTAGTTCAATTCACTCTAGTGGTGGATCATTTCAGGTTTGTCTTCCCTGATAATATCTCTTGCTTAACTCTTATAAGGGACATGGATTTCAATATCGAGCAGATGCCAGGTGCGGCACCAGTTTTCATTCCTCCTTATAGGATGACACCAACATAGCTGATGGATGTCAAAAACAAGCATGAAGTCCTCAATGATAAGGGTTTCATCTGACCTAGAATATCATCGTGGGGATCACCTATTCATTTCTCCAAGATGGTAGATGACACCCTCACGTTATGCGTTGGTTATCGTTGACTAAACTAGCTCAAGGTGAAAAAACGATACCAATTTTCTTCATATAGTTGATCTCTTCGACCAGATCATGGGAGAAACTATTTTCTCCATAATTGATCAGAGGTCCAGATATCACCTGGTGCGTGTGCGAACATCTGACCTATGACGTATGACATTCCAATGTAGTTAAGGCTTATACCAGTATCTGGTTATACAATTCATCCTCACAAATGCGCTGACAATCTTCATGGATATGATGAACTAGGCCATTCACCCTTATCTTGAATCTTTTGTGGTAGTCTATGTGGATTAAATCATAGTGTATTCACTCTCCAGAGATGAGTATCCATCCAACATCATATTTTTATTTAGTATAATGAAGGAAAAATAGAAAAAGAAAATAAAGAGTCAGAGAAACTTGGCTGCCCCATGTTCAGGGGGCCTAAAGAAGTTCAAGCTGAGGGCATCACCTCTAATCAAATTAATTGCCTTAGGCTTCAAAAAATTTGTGTTGAGAAGACATGTATTGATAGGACCCTAGAAAGCTGGTGAAGCAAGGTGATCATCAACCTTGTTACCCTCTCATATTGTGTGGGTTACATGAATACGTCTATTAAGAAGACCTCTACAGTTTTTGACGGTGTAAAAAACAGACCAGGGAGTGGCCCCTTTTCCAAGAAAGGAGTCATGGAGGATCAGGGAATCAATATCTACATGATATATGTCCAGTCTCGCCTATCTACACAATCTGAGCCTGGAGAATAAAGCATTGGCCTCCAATTGAAGAGCCAACCACTTACCATAGATAGCAGCGAACACCATAACATCCCTCCCACAAAAATTGCGAACCAATCCTCCACCACGCATTTACCACCCAAGGCATGACCCATACGTATTTAGTTTGTAATCTATCTCTAGAGGGAACCATCAAATCCACTGCCCCTGTAATATGTCATTAGATAACAAAACTAGGGGATGGTCAACCTGCAGCATACTCAGCGAGGGTGCTTCTCGTCAGTTGTAGAAAAGCGAAACCATGTCCACCAGCAAGGACTTCATTCTCACAATTATGGCCCGCACTGAAGTGAGGAACCCTTCGTGCATGGCCTGGTTCCTGGCATGCCACAAGCACCAACCACCAGCACATAGCACAATAGACAACGCCACCATTTCAGGGTCCTTATCAGACATCCCGTTAAAATTGTTTTCATAAACAAACCATCCCCATTCTTCCTAGAGGAAAATGTTGTACAAATACCAATGAAGGTCCAGATAGCATGAGCCCAATAGCCTTCAAAAAATTTATGATTCATACTCTCCTCGGGTTATTACAGTAGTAACACCTTGAGACAAAATAAATACCCACCTTCTTAATATTTTCATCAGTAGCCACTGCAATATTCTGAAATATCTAGGTAAAGAAGTTATGCTTTTATGGTATCTTACTACACCACACCCCATCATTCCAGTTGCCTTGAAGGTCCTGTGAGGACAGAAGCATACAAAAATCCATGATCGTGAAGGTACCTGAAGTGGATGGAGTGAAAACGCACCTATTAGGTTCATGATTGATTTCAATTGACTCAAGGAGTTCATGTTGTTCATTGTCCAGGACAGCTTTGGTAAACCTGGGGTAGGGAATTGCCTCTCTAAAGGAGATCATGGGAGCAGGACAGTTGGGGAAACTGAAAACAGAGCCTGCCCAATTGCAATTCTAAAAAGAAATATCCCTCTGTCCCACCACCCAGCATGAGTGACGCTGCAGGATTTGTATGAGAAGGTAGATCTTGGCCTTTAAGGGAGAAACATATCTACATATTTCCCCCTAATTCCATTCTCAATTAAGGGACTTGATCCTCCCCCAAAGTGTTTTTTTCTCAATAATTTCCCATCCAACTTTAGCATTCATACAGTGAAGTGTGTTGCTGAGACTCCTAACATTAACTCCTCCATCATGGATAACTCGTGCCATCCTATCCCAAGAAACCCACTTCCTCTTCCCCTCTGAAAGTGAATTCCATATAAATTTTTCTAGGATTTTGTCAATGGTATTTATAACTCTTTTGGGGACATTTTTAGAAGCCGAATCATGTATGGGGATGGTCAATAGAACACCATTATCCAAAGCAATACTTCCCCGAAATGATAAGAATTTATTCTTCCAGTTAAGAACACGGACCGTAATCCTACTCACGATGTAATCAAAGTCACGAACTCGAGGTCTTCCAGGTGAAATTTGTGTTCCTATTTATTCAATGGGAAAGGATCTAAATGGCATGGTTAGCTCACTACACATGTAAGAGGCCCTCCTAGAATCACACTTGTCAGAAATGTACAGGTTGATTTTAGAGCTACTGATAATCTGGCCACTCTAGTAGAAATAATCATCAAGTACCTTCTTAATACCACGAAAAGGTCCCCTGCCCCCGTTAATTAAGATAATATTGTCATCAGTGAACATCAAGTGGGAGATTGAAGGGTTGTTCAGCCTCCTACGGAATGAGAGAACTCCACCAGTAGATAGGCTCTGATTGATGAGACGGCTGAGAGTCTCTTGTGCAAGGATGAAAATGCATGGTGATAAACGTTCCCCCTAGAAAAATCCTCTAGTTGACTTGAAGAATCCATGAGTCTTTCCCATAAATGAAACTACCATCCACGGGGAGCTGGATCACTTGATGATGAGATCCAAGGTCAGGGGAGAGAACCCCATTACTGTAAGGACATGGTTAATGAAACTCTATTCAATCCAATCATATACATTATTTATATCTATCTTGATCACCAAGTTGGATCCATGTGATTTAATGTTTATGTCTCTCAATATCCCATGCGATAAGGCATTCACACCCTGGATAGACTGGCCCATCACGAAGACATGCAGATCAATGGAGACCCACCCTAGGATACAGCTGGACAACCTCAGATTAATAATAATTGCAAGGATATTGTATGGAAATGAGACATGCTCACAGTAATGTAATGCATAAGAGAAGAGGGATCCTTAATTTTTGGTATGCGCACAAGAGTATTTGTACTTGCGACGCGTGGAATAGTGCCTCCATCGAAGAAGTCCTAGACATCAGCAATAATATCACCCTTAATCACATCCCACATACCCATGTAAAACGATCATGGGAACTAGTCAGGACCCAGCGAACTCTCAGGATTGAGATTCGTCATGGCCAGGTAAATTTCCCCCTCATCTGGTATCCTATCAAGAACCTCATTATCAACATTGGATACAAGGGAGGGAATATCATCCCAGATCTCAACACTACCATTAGGATAGCCTTTAGCCATTCTCAGATTTGGTCCCTCCAGAGGATCCTTGAAGAAGTCATGTTCCATACTCCCCAGAAAGTCCTTATCATTTGGTTAGGAGCCGTTCTCAAGCATGATATTTGGTTTGATCAGCCTCTTTTTCTTCTTAATGCAAGCATGAAAAAATTACATGTTTCTATCACCATCATGCATCCATTTAATCCTGGATCTCTCTAGATCCATACACTCCTTTTTAAGTATCATTTCATCCCAAAGGCTCTTCTTGGTAGAGAGATCTTCAAACGCTGAGTTGCTCTAGACTTCATACAACCTGGATTCCAAACTATCGATATTATGCTGGAGGGACTCCATGTTATGATCTATCGGGGGAAAATTCTAGGCCCACTCCTACAGCGCATGTTTTGTCTGCTTTAGCTTATTATGGAGAGCTACCCAAGTGTTCTCCTAAGTCTGCTCACCCCACAGCTCCCAAATAGTTTTCTTATATCCAAGAATTCGAGACCACTAGTGAAAGAACTTGAAATGTTCCTGAGAATCCTGCCTGGGGGACAAAGACACCAACATCGGAGAGTGATTAGAAATAATGTGAACTGAATGTGTTACTTTGGAATTCTGAAACTTTTTAATAACATTAATGTAGTCTAGACAATAATCAAGCCTACTCCAGCACCACATGCTTCCCCTCTGATTGTTACACCATTTTTATCTATCCCCAGAATAGCCCAAATCCATAAGCCCCTTGCCTACCAAGAATTTGGTAAACACCAAGATAGCACCCAACGGGAAGACCCCATGCCTTTCTTCACACCAGGCTCCATTATGACATTGAATTCCCCCACTAAAAGTCACTAAAGCTCTTCCGGATCAAATACATGATGATCGTTCCGAATACATTCCCTTCCCCAAGCCTCACATCTTCTATAAATAAAATAAACCAAGAAGATGGCCAACCCCATATTTGCTTTTGTATTGATAATCTGATCACCCGCTTGAATAAAAACCATTGAGATATCCATGTCCCAAAAAATACAGATATGTTAGTTGATAGGATCTGCATTCATAGAATCCTACATCCTGGATTTACGGCAGTTCTCCTTAATCATAACCGGACTCTGTTTATGTTTGATGACTACAACGAGGTAGGCCCTGTTCTTCGTGACCTCCGAAGCAATGAATTCAATTTTCACTCATTCCCCAAGGCCATGTGAATTCCAAATGATCATGGGTAACATTAAATAGAGTTTTTCCAAGTTTTGGCCCTAGTATCTGCTGTCTCTTTGTTTATAGAGTAAGAACCCTCACGAAACTGCCTCATTCTTTCTCTCATCCATACTCCTGGACTCCTCACAAGTGAGGAAGAGACTGGTGGTATTATGTGTGAGGGGGGTCAAGAGGATTACCGCTCACCAAATAGGAGGGGAAAGGGTATAATGGATTGAAATGCTAGGCCAATTGGTTGTACCACATGTAGCTCCAGCCTCAACCAAGAAAGCTTTGTCCTGCTCGCAAGAAACCTACATACAGGGAGAACCGGCCACACATAAAATCTTCAACCCAGAAGCTCCAGGGAATAGTTCAAGACTTGGAGATAGCCTCACCAGAATCCTTGAGAAAGGAATTGGGAATGACATGAACCATTACAACATGAATCATTCTATAAAAAGACATTCTGGGCAGAAGAAACAGGAAAATAGGTCCAGGGGCCTTGAGACAACATGAGGTGCATAAGGCACTATGTCCCAATAAGGGTAATGAGTAGAATCTGGAGGAGGTGGGGGAAGAACCATTGGAGCTAGAGACACTAGAAAAGACTGTACTGCCTCCTGAAATGGAGCCTCGCACCAATCCCACGAGAGGGGGGGTCTTCGCACGGGGGATCCCTATGAGAATGGCGGTGAACACCCGGCCTTCACTTCCTACAATTCTGCAGTGAGTGGCCCTACAACAGGCATGAGGAGAAGAACCTAAGAAACACCGTGAAAACAACATCCTGGATCCATGCCACCGAATCCTTCACTGACAATACAATCCTGTCTGGAATCGGAAGAAAGAGATCAAGTTCCATGCAGATTTGAGCCACCATCAAATCCTCGTCAAATCGCGTGAAATAATCTGTACACAAAAAACCCCCCAAATAGTTACCAATGGCCTTAAGAAACGATCCATTATAAAATGGTAATGCGAGACCACGGAGGATGATCCAGACTTCCACACTAGAACTCTCATTCCCCGTGTGGGCCTCCATCGACCATCTTGATAGATTAAAACTCCATCTCCCAAAGAACTGAGGATATTTACACCAAGCATGCATGGAATCCACCTCGGAAGCTAGGATTAGATAGTTGAAATTGTGATGCGCCGCTGAGTTCCACAGTGGACCAAGCAAGCCCCAAGATTTGACAAAACTCCTGAACACAGGTAGGGACGGCCGCACTGCCCCAAAGAAAGCCACGGGGGTCCACTGAAGGCCGGAAAAACCTCCTCAAACAACGATGGGGGAACCTCCAATGAGATACTTGAGCCCTACCGTGACACCAATGGAGAGACCAGCCGAACCTCAGGGAAGCAGGGCTGCCGGGATTCTTGGGAGGACCCACATAACACATCCCTAAAAGAACACCCATCATACCGACTCCAAGGGGGAGAAACAGAGGGTGCGGATGGCACATCAGAACCCACTGCAACATCACCCAGAACAAATGACGTCGTCGGGGCCTTCAATGGGAACAAATACTCTTGCACCGTAACAGATAAAATTTTCCAAAACCAGGCTGTGTGTGGGAAATGATAAGAGAAATTGATTTCTCATGTTTGACGAGATAATTTTAAAGGGAGGGAAATGATAAGGGGAGAATGGAGAGAAATATATTTCTCTCCTACTATTGTTTTTAAATCACCCCAAAATTGGGATGATTTGGAGAGAAATGATGATGGAGGGTTAAAATTTTAAAATTCCAATTTTATCCCTATTTTCTACATGTATCACAATAGAATTTTTTTTCTTTTCTTTTAAAAAGATTCACCAAACAAGATGGAGAGAAATCCAAATCATTTCTTTTCTTTTACTAAGTTATTGGTCCAAACGCAAGGAGAGAAATCACAATCATTTTATTTTATTTCTTTTCTTTTTTAAAATATCAAATCATTTCTTTTCTTTTACTAAAATCTTACCAAACACAAGCTAAGAGAGAATCACCTATATGCTATGCTCATAAAATTCCACATTTTTATTTTCAAGGTACACTTCTTTGCTCATATTACATCCGATTCAGGGGTATCAATCGATCTAGATATGGTGAGAACCATAGTTTAATGGGAGCATCCCTAGAGTGTCTTCAAAATCCGCAATTTCTCAGGATTTCTGTATATTATTAGCATTTAATATAGGATTTCTCTATCTTAGTAGCACCACATATGGCCTTGACTAAAAATGTTTTACAATTCATCTGGTCAGAAGCTTGTGAAGTGCATTTTCAGGAGATGAAGGGAAAACTATCCTAAACTCTGTCTGGATGATCTCAGAAAAAGATATAATGTTTAATGTAATGCTTAGAGAATCAGACTTGGTGCAATTTTGATGTAGAGTGATCAATTTGTGGCTTATAGATACCACCAGGTGAGACCTCACGAGCGAAACTATCATACACCTGACATTGAGTTGGAAGATGTGGTTAAGGATCTACGTTGTTGGAGACACTACTTTTTGGGTGAGATATTAATTTTTTACATGGGTCATAAAAGTTTAAAATATATCTCCACTCAACGATATGCGAACTTAAGGAAGCACAGTTGGGTTTAATACTTGCAATTATTTAATTTTGAGCTTTCTTATACCCCTAGTATGGGTAATACCACGGAGGATCCATTAAGCAGGAAGACATAGGCACAAGCCATGCAGGTAGCCAACAATGAGTGGCATATGATGGATTTGTTTTCAGAAATTCATCTTGAGGTTCAAGACTAGAGCGGGAAACCCATTCTAGAAACTCTTAAACAGACATCCTCTCTTCTAGAGAATGTTTGCATGAAAAATTTGACTGGTCCTTAGGGAAACTTTTTTAAGGAAATTATTATAGGAGAGAACCCACATCATGGTTGGGTTGTTGATGGAAATGAAAATCTCCATTACAATGGCCGAGTATGGGTACCTTCAGGTGTACAAGAATAGATGATGAAGGAATCTCATACCACCATTTGGGATGTTCATCCTGTATTGAACAAGATGTACAGAGACAGGGGTCTATAGAACTGGTGGCCTGGTATGAAAAAGAACATAGTGAGTTTCATAACTCAGTGCTCCACCTGCCAATAGGTGATGGCAGTGCACCAGCGACCTGCTGAAATACTACATCCTCTATCTATTCTTGAATAGAAATTGAATGACATCACCATGGATTTCATTACAGGATTTCCATGATCTCCTCGGGGCAGGATGCATTATGGGTGGTTTTTGATAGGTTGACCTTTGTTCTGCACTTTATATCTATCTGGGAGACCATTACAATTGATGATTATGGAAGGTTGTATATCTGGGAGATTGAGAGATTTCATTGCGTAACTCATTCAATCATCTAAGACAAAGATCCCTACTTCACATCACTCTTCTAGAAAAGGCTTTAAAAGGTTATGGGTTCGCAGGTACATCTGAGTACTGTATATCACCCTCAGACCGATTGAAATTCAAAGAGAACTATACATGTGTTATAGGATATGTTACAAGTATGTATCCTTGATTTTTGAGGTTCCTGGGAGATGCATATACCTCTTTCCGAGTTTACCTATAATAACAGCTTCTAGGAGACAATTCAAATGGATCTGTATGAGGGCCTCCATGGTAGACCATGTCATTCACCATTATGCTGACTCGAAAAGCTGAGGCAGCTCTGTTGGGTCCTAATATTGTTTAGAAGACACATGAGAAAATTGAGCCAATTCAGATGAATATGACTACAGCGCAGTCCAGACATAATTCTTATAATGATCGTCACCACAGACCTCTGATGTTCGAGGTGGGACATCGATTAATTCTTCATGTTTCTCCATGGATGGGTCATAAGGGGATCAAGAGGTAGGAAATTTTATAACTAATATATGTCATATAATTCGAGATAGTAGAGAGAGTAGGGTCTATAGCTTATCAGTTACAACTACCTTAGAGGTACTGTTTCATGCACGATGTTTCCCATGTATCCAGCTTGAGGTAGATGCATTCTTTATTGAACATTTGATCCGTATCATCGAACATAGCATATAACTCCTCTGAGTCAAGTCAGTCCCTATAGTCCGAGTGTTATTGATAAACGGATGCATTCAAGATGAGATCTGGGAGCGAGAGATAGATGTACGTTCCCAGTGGCCAGAACTTTTCTATGACGAGATTCCACTACCATTTGAAGGGAAACTCAGGGATGAGTTGTCTTAAGGAGGGATGGTTGTACCATCCTTACCATAGGCAGGTACGTACCATTTACATTTTTTTGTCATTTCCTGTAATGCTACCCAGGGAACACGCCTGTGCACCCCTCTACGGGTCCCAAGTAGCTATTTCAATTAATTATATAATTTATGAGTTTTATAATAAATGTTATGTTGCACTTTTGATCTGTGTTCAGGATTAAAATAATTATAAAATTTGTAAAAATGACAATATTACATTTAAAGAAAAATAAAAAAGTAAAAAAGGGATAACAATTAAGTTGGAAATAAAATAAAATGGGGGAAACGAGAAAATTAAAAATAATTAAAATGGGATATTTCCATTTTTATTTATTTCTATCCTTTTTCATTTCTATCCTTTTATTATATTTTAATTTTTTATCTATTTTCCATTTTCATTTCTTTTATTTTTCTCTTATTTTTCTTATATTTTTCATTACTTTTCTCTCTCTTCCTCTCCTCCTCCCTCTCTCGCCGCACACCTCCCTCACCCTAGGGGGTGAAGCACCCAGTAGCCCCTTCATAAGACCACCATGCCACAATCCTTAATCTATTTTATTCACCTTCATGTGCACATTAAACCTTAGCGAATGTCAAACAATGAACATTTTGAATCGTTGGATTTCGGTGAGTATCTTCTGTGATGTTCATCGCGAATGGGTTTTACCCTATTTTAGGGTTTTTCTAAAAACAAATGTTTTCTTCTATTTTTGGTCAAATAAATGACTACAACGGATCATAGAGTCTTCAATGACTATAAGGTTGGATATCTACACCCTTTCTTTTCGTTTTTTTGTGATTTATAAAAATGCAATGTTTAGCAGTTAGTCGGTGCATGCCGACATTGTTCAAATTCACCAAATCTCTTTATTTTAATTGTTTCTCTAAATTATCACTAACTTATTAATCATAAATTAAATCATTTAATTTGTTTCAATGTGGATAGACACCTGTTTGGGTTCACCTATGTTGTAGGTATAATTTCCATTACCTGAGATTTTAATTTAATTAACTGCATGTGTTTCACATTCTGTTTTTGTTGTGTTTAATTTAAATTATTAATTTATATTAAGTATTATCCTTGAATGGTTTGATATTTGGTATTTTTTGTGATGACTTATTTATTTATTAAATGTGAATTTATATTCCTATGTCGATGTGGTATCTTTCATTGTTAAGATTGTTATGCTGCAATATTTAATTTGTACCTTGTGATTCACAGGTGTCTTTGTCTAGTTTTCAAGTTATAATATCATATGATTATGTTATACCTACAGCTATGAAAACAATAATTAAATACACTATAGTGAAAGAAGGTTGGTCTCATATTAAGGGCCATGCTTAGACCTCCATTCTTGACTCGTGAACACTATGTGCATGGGGAAGTATCTTTAGCAAGACCGAGGATTCCCTAGGTTTTCCCATTCATATGAGTGATACCCACTCCAAAAGGTCCCATCAATGTTTAATATAATAGAAATATCTATAATCTAGACTACGATGATGCTTGACCCCTTTCTGTGAGATTTGGACAGTCCCAGGGTTAATCCATACCTCGAGCGATACTTGATCTTTCAAAAGATTTCCTTAGACGGGCTCAACGATATTCGATAATTTGACGGATTTTCCGTAGCGATACCATTGGGAAGGTCTTAGACTCCAATAAACAAAATGAACCTTAATAATGATGCAATAAAGGATTATATTAATGTCTCTTGAGCCTCTTGAAATTTGTACTATTTTCCCTGTATGTTGAAGTACACCTGGTTAACACATGGCTTAGATTCAAAGATAAAGCACAAGATTGGGGTATTCCTATAACTGGTTTTAACATCATTTTCTAGGATTTATATATATGAATATGTTAATTATTCTTACATTTACTCTTTCTAGACATCCTTATTAGGCCGCAGTAGGTTTTTAGGGATGGGTACTATTTGGGAACCTGGGCCGAGTTATTTATTTCATTGCTCATAATTAATTATCCGCAAAAGTTATATAATGGAAAACTGTATTTTATTACTAAATGAAATGGAACGGTTTAGACACCATGGGTGACGACCTACTAGGAATTTATCTCATACCCTGCTTGGGCATCGTTGAAACCCGAATAGATTACATGCATGAATATTTTGACATGGGGAATGCTGATTCCAAGGCTTGATTGTTCATTCTTCTTAGGATAGAGACTGGGGCAGAAGACCAAGCCTTTATCGATATGAACTTTTTTCTTTGCATATTTTCATTTCTGATGGTTTTTTTCTTGGGTTATGTTTTCTAGACATTCATTTTAGAAAGACATCATGGCATGACATTGTTTTGTGAGATTCCACACTTGATTATTATTCAGTTGGATTATTTATATTTCTTCTGTTGTAGATTATTTTGTTATATGACTCTACTATTTATTATGTTTATTCTATTTTTACTTCTGCATTGATAATTCCTATTACCTATGAGGGCATAGTCTCCCCCTTGGACACAAAAAGGCCTTCACTGCTAGTCGGTTGGCTCTGGCATTTGCGGAGATGCACTTGAGGTAATGTTTCTATCCTGACTCGGGGCACCCCTCAGGTGGATTCCGAGATGTGAACACTACAATACTGAAGTATAAGTTATAAACAGTTTGTCATTATCATAATAAGAGGTTATATTTATGGATGAGGTAATATAATTATGGCTAATTTTATGTTGGGTTATTATGATTAGTTTGTCCATTGTGGTATTTTTTACTTGCCATATCAATGATTCAAGCATGGGGATCGTTGAAGTGTTCACTGATCGGTTGATTACTTCATTAATTCATGTTATTCATTATGATATAAAAATTATTTAAGTATGGATCTAGTTCATGGATACCCCTTACACGACATGGGCTTGGAAATGTGTACAATATATAAAAGTAAAATTAGTTGTGTTTAAGATTTACTGTTCACATAGAAATTTTGTTGAGAAACTATAGGGTGTTAGAATTCATCTCTATTGCCACACCATTATGGAGGAAGGTTTTATTGTATTATTTTTATCTACATATGGTAAACACAAAAATAAGTATGAAATATTAATTTAATAGCAATAATATCTTATATAACAACTCTTATCAATGGATAGAAACTATAGAATTTTTTTCCTTCTTTTGATCAAACCTGGAGTTGTGTGTTCTAGGATACGGTTTGGCTGAGGAATTTCAGTTGGAGGATGATTTTATCAATTTTGGTAGATATCATGATTTATCAAGGATATTTTGGCTGATTCATATAGAGTGAATCTTGTGGGAGTTAGTATCTCACATTATTCCAAAGAATGTTTTTAGTGGTTATTAAATTCCTTGATCATTGACAAAAATACCATGTTCTGAAATATGGTATTATATAATTGTGAATCAACATGATAGTTTCACATGGTTAAATGTTTTTATTATGGATATTCATTATGAATCTAGAGTGTTATGATCCATGGAATCACAACCATTGAATTGGAAGAAATCAATGAGCGATTTTTTGAACACTTGTATAGGGAAAACAGGAAACAATTAAGTTCATTTCCATTACAACATACATGAGTAAAGAAATATCATTTTTTAAGATTTTTTTTAAATGGGTTTAATGAATTCATATTTTCTAATTATCAATAAATTTTACATGATTGGGTAAAAAATTAAGTACTTAATAATAGGTCACAGATTGGAGGATGTAAAATTTATGAGTTGCATAGCATGGATCCCTCACTAAGTCAATATTTATACCTATGAAAAATGAGTACTAATGTAATAAATTTGTCTCATGTGGGATTGTGTTATGGGTGTTTATTATCTTTTTAAGGGTTTATTGTGTGAAAATAGTGTATACGATTTAGTTGGATTGGTTTTTAACTTTTGGATTGAATAATGTGGCCCAAATTCCGATATTCCCCTCCCAATTTATTATTTCATTACATCATTTTCTATCATTTATTTTCTCTATATTAAATTAAATCATCATATGAATACATCCCCAATTTATTTATCTTAAATAAATGGTTTTATATATACATTCCATTCTTTAATATGACTTATCCCAATGATAAAATGTTAGTAATCACTCAGTTTTTGTCATAGTTCTAACTATCATACAAATATAGATGCTCCAAATTTCATGTGGGTTCATACTAAATATAGTTGGAGAGAAATTTTACTTTATCAAATAAAATGAAAATTTATAAAATTAATCATATTCAAAAAAATTCAAAGGATAAAAAGAATATAAATTTTATTAATTTATTTGCTTCAGCAACAGGGTGATGGGGTCTCAAAACATGGTCCTTTAAGAGCATAGAGTGACATAAATGATATTATTACAAAAAATATAATCTAAAGGAAAAAATATCATTAATTGTTGCAATGTATTAGTGATCATAAAAATGATAATCTATAGTATTGAACCATTCTCTATTTATGTATGTACACAAAAAAAATTTAGGCATGATTTAAAAATTTCAACTTCGGTAGCATGGGATTCTTTAACTCTTTCAAGAGCCTGCAAATTTGGGTATGTTCATTGACATCAGCTCTCAACCATCGTGTATTCTTATTGTTTGGGTATCTATCATGAATCCTTTTCGAGGGAGGTGATGGAATCTCATGTAATCCATAATCTTTTATAAATACGTTGTGCTCCAACCATTATTGATCTTAGTACTAGTACATGGATAATAAGTGTGTAATTTCATCAGTTCATTTATACTATAGTGGACATTGACTAGTAATTGATAGAGGAATATTGTACAAATTCTAGTACTTGGACATAATATATCCTTTTATAATCAATGAAATGAGTTTTTTCCTCTGATGTTGGAGCAGGACATAATCAGTTGAAGGCATTGGAATTGGACATGGGTCTGAAGTGATACAATCAATATTCTATATCCAAAATGCAATAAAATACATCAAAAAATAATAATGGTGATTAATAAGTTCATATTTTTTTATATCTCACTTTACATCAATGATAGATTTACATGATTCATCATATATAGAGGATGTATTGTCATCAAATATTCTCAGTTTTTTGTAGTGTGCAGTCTCTATACCATGGTTCATGCATAAGAATCCATATAGTATTTTAATCAATTGGATATTTTGACTTTAGATATTTATTGGAATAATAAATATTGTACTATATTTATTTATCATATTCATCCTGAATTGAGACCATTCATTGGGTAATTTGGTTGAGCACTTCGTGTCTATGGCTCGAAAAAATCACAATTGGTGAACTGAGAAATATCAAGGACCCATCTTATGAAAAATTAACTTTAACAAAGGATTAAATATTCCAGTGAACCTATATCATTGATTATATATATATATATATATATAATTTTTTGGCCTCCGTGATTATTCCACAATGAGTCACTCAATATAGTGGTCAATGTCCTACTCCTTTAGAAATTTCCACCCTACCCACAATGAAAACAATTTAATAAGATTCAAAAATCAATATATTTTTTCCTTTTTTTTATTTAGAATAGTAAACCAAAAATAATTATAGCATATGATCATAATGCTAGTGTCCAAATGGGTAATTGAGATCTTATCAAATTAGGTATAATCCAAGAGATGTAATTGAAGGCCTACAAGAAAATAATTAAACTTATTTCATAAATATTATATCTATGAATGAGGCTCAAATTTATTTAATTACACATTTCCAATATTTATTAAAACTCAATTCTTTTCCTTTAATTATCTTTAATAGTTGACCAATCAAAGGTAAAATTGGGTAGGATTTTATTAATGATGTGCCACCATGGTCATCCCTCAATCTCAGGTGTGTTATCTTTTCAATCATTTGAAAACCTAAAGATTTAAATGGGATCAAGATTAAAAAGTAATGTAGTAGGTAAGGTGTTTCTGGTTTAGATTATATAAAATCAAAAAATATGAATTAAGTAATTAAGGTTGATTTAATTTCTTTAAATAGTAGATTCAATTGTTTGTTAAATAATTCTAGGTGTTCCTAGTTGGTTCTGCCCCTTTTAGATGCATGAGAAGAAGAAGGGGAGATATATATTTGTGGTGTGTTCAAATGATGATGGTTGTGGGATCAATTAGAAAATCTTCAGAATCAATATAGGGGAATAACATTATGGTTGAATGTGTTGAATTATCTGTTAATTTGATGTATTTTCTATTTTTTCATTTTCATTAACTATCTCATGAAAATTTTCATACAATCAATTCGGGGCCCTTTGTATGATTGGTATCTTTGAGTTTTTTTATAAATGATAGGTTTGAATTTGTAACTTGAGGTAGATAGATTAATTACATGGACATAAGCGTCACTGAGTTACATTCCATTTCAATATTTTCAATGATACAACTTCTATAAAATTATGTATTTCTACCCCTACTAAAAATAAAAAAAATTGATGTGTGGAATTTTTCTAATTAATGTTTTTAAAAAATCAATTAAAACAATGTTAACTTTATCTTAAAACACATTAAATTAAATTTACTAATTAATTTTTTATTCAATAAAATGGTTATGTTTTTATTTACACCTGATTCTATGTCCATGTCATAAAAATTTAAAATTTTATCCATTTGAAATTCAAATAATACTCTAAAATTAGATATATTACATTTAAAACGGAATTACCATTTTAAGTTACAATTGAAGTTTATTTCTAGTCATTTTATGTTTTTTAGTTGATTCTTACTAATGAATAAAGCCATTTAATTTAATTAAAAATTACATCAAAACTCAAATTATAATTGAATAAAATAATTAATGATCGAATTTTAAAATAAATATATGGATTTAAAATTAATATAAACAATTATTAAATAATTAAAAAAAGAAAATTTCATAATGTTTTATGTGAATTATAAAATTTTATTACATGATAGAAATTAATTATTTACATGTTGTTTTCTATGAATGGGTTCAATTATAATTAATATAAAATTAAAATTTTTAAATTGTTGGGCTCAATCCACACCCCTACACCTAAACTATTTCACATATGGACAACATGATGAATTTGATTATTCAAAAAAGTATACCATCCTATAAATATATATATAATATACATGAAATGAAAATCACATCATCCTCTATTGATCAATTTATCCTGCATGTTCTAGGAATATATGTGACTATTTAAACTCAATTCACACTGGACTTATTATTTTATTTTTTAAATTTAAGGGTTCCTTGATGATTTATGATTTCAATGACTAGTAAATTCCCAAGTATTTCAACACAAATATCCCTTCCTATTGATCATTTTCATGCTTATTTTAAACTTTTTCAATGAAATTTATATATATCATTATCGCCTTCTTTATTCATGTTCATAATTCTCAATAAATTACCACCCCCTTTGTCTATATGAACTTTTTGAATTTAATATAGCCATATTTGTTCCAATAAAACATTAAATGAGTGTAGTTAAACCTGGAACTAAACCATCCAATGATATAATGTCTCCCCCAAGAAAACATATCATAGTCAAAGAATTGAACGAATTCTTGGGATACTAGCTATAAAGACTATCAAATTCTCATTTGAGGCATAACAGAAATAGACAAACACATATCATTATTCTTAGTTAAGAACAACTGAAAATACGATCGTATCAACATGTGTTGATATAGTCTACATGTGTTATTAGATTACATTTTAGGGTGGTTTTTAGAGGTTTCATTAATTTAATAAGGTTTTTTTTTCATTCGATTTATTTCATTAGTTAAATAAAATTAACCATTTATGTCACGGACCGTCCCCCAGGGTTTTGTCGTGACTACCCCAAACCCACCTTCCATAGGCCAGGGATACCGACTAGCACCAAAGGTGTAATTCCCTAAAACAGGGAAGGCATTGCCTTTATAACTTGTAACACACATAAAAGCAAGCACACAGATGGATGAAACACCATGTAAACTGTATAATGAAAGAGTGCTGAAAGTAAAAGGGGCTGGAATACAAGCCCAATAGTAAAGTAAAAGAAACTAAAACTAGACATACAACTGAAGAAAAAGGAAAATAGTTTTTGGGTCATCCTCCGAGGTTCCTACCTAATGGGTGGGTAAAGATCTCCTCTTTATCACTCCATGTCTAACCGTATCCTCTGGGTACCGACATGCCATATGATCCACCTTCGGGTACCATCCAGTCCTGGTAATCTCAGCCTCTGTCAGTGCTATCTGTCATCCACATCCAATACAACATGGTGTAGAAATATCCCATGCAAGGGTGAGTATAACGATACTAAGTAGGGACCCTTAGACCCTCATTGTCTCCCAAAATATTCACCAAGGATAAACCACAAAGAAATAATACAACAGATAAACCTACTTAGGTATATGCCCATACGTATACCTAAGTTATCAATTGATCCATCTCAATAATGAAGAAAACACAAAAAAATGGACTCATATCAACCAGGATATTTAATTTAGGGGTATTATCAAGTAAAATCACCTGTAATATTATCAATAATTGGATTCTAGAGAACTCCAGCTCAGTCGAGTATAGTGGGCCTACCGTGATACCAAGCATTCATCCCACTATCCATGGACTGTTGAGGTACTCATCCTGTCGAGTGCAGTGGGTCTACTTTGTCACACAGAGGTGCTCCACACCGTGGGTTTGCCGCGTCACCAAGCACACTCCCCCACATAGCCTGCTGAGGTACTCTTCCGGTCGAGTATCATGGGTCTGCCACATCACCATGCATGCTCCTCCACCATGGGTCTTCCACGACACCAAGGCGCTCCCCACTAGGCTAGTAGAGTCACACCGAGTCAAACAGTAAATATTCGTCAGGTCACATATAGATACTAGGTCTCCAAACTACGATCGTTCGTCTCCAGATGGATCCACTACACAAACTAATGGTTGATAATCCAATATTCATGAAGTCCCAAGAGGATGTATCTCAATGGTCTACCATGTCATAGGGGTCTCAATGCAATAGACATCGCATCAATCGGATGCCCGGTCTATGAGTAATTATGTTTTTAGTCTCGAGGGCCCTATTGGATTCGTGCATGATCCAACCTGATCGTATCTCAAAAATACCCCAAACTCTGGTGGGGAATATTGAAAGGTACCGTCATTCTCCAAGATTACCAGCGCCACTGACAGTTCGTCAAACAAACATCTGGTGCCAATGATATGGCGAAAAGAATGTAAAGGGTCATAGTGGGCATGGTTCAGGTCCAACTCGGTCGGACCGACCCTACCTAACCAAATTTGGTCTGACCCAGTTCGGGTAGACCCGACCATACCCGTTGGGTTTGGCTGGGCCCATTGGGAGGGCCAGCCCGTTGGGTTAATACCGGCCTTCTGGGCCTAGCCAAGCCGGCTGCGAGGGGCCGCGAAGGGTCGTGAGGGTGCGGACCGGCCATGATTTGGCCAGAGGGCAGTTCGACGTGGAGGGTAACACCTGGGCAGTTCGGCCCAGAGGGCTCTGTGAGTGTAGATCAGCCCAGGGTGCGGTGCTCGAGAGGTTGGGGCGCCACGAGGGGCGCGGGAAACTCAGGAGGCCGGGGTGCCATGAGAGGG
Source organism: Viscum album (assembly GCA_963277665.1). Taxonomy (NCBI): domain Eukaryota; kingdom Viridiplantae; phylum Streptophyta; class Magnoliopsida; order Santalales; family Viscaceae; genus Viscum; species Viscum album. The sequence goes on from OY728140.1 coordinate 1,066,655,426, forward strand.
GATGGTGGATCCAGAAGCTGGGGTTCCATGAGGGGCGCAGGCGACACGGGAGGCCGGGGGTCCATAAAGGGTGAGGGAGGGGGAACAACCAGTGTGGCTGGCAGGTGGCGCGGTTGGTGGGAGGCATAACCGGCAGGCATCACAGGGATGGTTCGGCTGGGAGGTCAGGTTGCCGTTGGGGCGGCACAGGTCGCAGTGTTTGCGGGTGGCTGCATCATTGCCTTCCTCGCCTTCTTCGTTTTCATCACCATCCATCATTCTGAAGAACACCATAAAGAAAAAATGGCAGAGGGGTCGGGCCATGTTGGTTTGGCCCACAACCTCCGTGTTTAGGGTGGTAGCATTTGGCTCAAGCAACGATTCATTCCCAAACTACAAAAGAAAACAAAGTATTATTAGGAAAATAAATCCCCTACCTTGTTCATTGACATTGGTGCAGGAATAATTATGAATGTCACTTTTCCATGGATGAGAATGTCTCACATCAAAAGTAGTCCAGAGGAAGATAGTCGAAGGATTTCAGCATTCTTCATTGGCCAAGCATTCTTTGTGGGAGAACACGTTCTTTGTTGGAGAGTGTAATCCTCCATTTGTTGGGAAACATGTCACATTACCAGCATTTCGTCACTTGGTGAAGCCTTCCCAAATTCTCCTCCCAAGCTCCATATATATTAGAGAGGGGGAAAGGTAGGTAACGATCGTGGAACACATGATAGTTCATTTATTAAGAACCTTCCTAAATTCCACAGTCAATGTTATTTAAATTAAAAATGTGGAAAGCCCATTAATTAACTATGACCTAATTAAGTGGTGCATTGGCACAATTTAAATATGGAGTAAGGATGACACAAATTAATGTGGATGAAGTCAAGAGGCTCCTCAACATTAATGATGGGGGTTTAATGATTCTCTCAATTATAGGGGGTTTTAGTTCCGAGTGGTCCCCACCACCATAACTTCTCTTGGGAGGTTATTGTTTGGGTTTTCCCCACCACCATAACCTCAAATAAGAGGTTATGGTCTGCTGGTCCCCACTTCAAACTCCCACATGGAGGTTTAGTTTTGGTAAAACCAACCTCCCAACACCCACCTTAGTGTTGTAAATAAAAATAAAAATGTCATATGCTTTTATATTTATTTAATTTTACACAAAAAACCCAACAAATAACATTAAACCTCGACCAACTGTTGTCGAGGTAGAAGTCCCATTAAGAGAATACTGGAACTACGAGTTCAAAAGTGCACTCTTATTTCAATTCTGAGAACTGGTTCAAATGTTAGAAAAACATGCTTGCATGTTTACTAAACATACCTGAAATAATGTCCAGAAATTTATTCCGGGCAGTTCGGGCCTCAAAATCACACCCTATCAATTTTTTGTGGACTCGTAAAACTCCCATATATTTAAAAAAATTACATGTAAATTCCGGGTCTATAAATTCTCCCCACCTCAGGGCTTTACATCCCAGTAAGCTAAAACTCGAACTAAGGGAACATGTTGGGGTACTGAGCATGAATCTAAGCCTCCCTCTACCATGTACTCTCCTGGATGTTCCTGTGCTGCCAGCGAATGGGCACCACAAGTATCTAATATCCACGAAGTACCATCTCCTGTCGATCCTAAATCTCTAATGGAACCACCATAAAAGTCACCCAATCGTCAACATCCATCTCTCCATGGTTGATGATGTTAGAAGGGTTGTGCACATATCTCCTCAGCTAGGATATGTGGAAGACGTCGTGCACCCGGTGCAACTGATGTGGAAGATCTATGTGGTATGCCACCTCACCAACTCTGTTGAGCACCTGAAAAGGTCCGATGAACCTCTAAGATAACTTTCTGCCTCAGCCAAATTTCCACAAACATTGTTGAGGTGAGACATGTAGAAAGACGTGGTTGCTATAATCTAAATCTAGAGGTCTCTGTATCCTGTCAGCATTCACCTTCTTCTTGCTTTGTGCAATTTTCATCCACTCCTAGATGATCTGCACCTTCTCTATGGTAGCTCGTAGAATCTCTAGTCCCACTAGTGCTGGCTCACCTAGGAAAATCTAGCACAAAGTTGATCTACAAGGTCACCCATAAAACTCCTTGAAAGATGCCATCCTTAAGGTGGAGTGATAACTATTGTTGTACCCAAACTCCACCAAAGGCAAGTGATCCTCCCAGGTGCGACCGATTGCAAAGACACAAGCATCCAGCATGTCCTAGAGGGTTTGAATGGTCCACTCAGTCTGACTATCCGTCTGAGGATAGAAGGAATTGCTCAAACGAAGTTGGGTCCTAAAAGACTTCTGTAAACCCTTCCATAGCCGGGAAGTAAAACATGTATCATGATCTGAGGGAATCGTCGCGGGTACTCCATGTATCCACACAATCTCCTGCACATAAATGCGTCCCATGCTCTCTGCATAACCCTGATCTTTGATCAGTAGGAAGTGAGCCGACATGGTGAGTCGGTCAATGATCACCTAAATCAAGTCATATCCCCTGAATGTACATGGAATTCCTTTCACAAATTCCATGGATATACTATCCCACTTCCACTCTAGAACCTCTAATGGTCGATCCAATCCTGCTAGTACATGATGATCCCCCTTCACATGCTGACAATTGAGGCATCGAAAGACAAACTCTGCTACTGCCTTATTAATTCTCGGCCACGAGTGCTGTCGTCGAAGGTCCTGGTACATCTTCACCACTCTTGTTTGTACTGCTAGAGGGGATGTGTGGAACTTCCTCAACACATCCTCCTGATGTGACACTAGTTCCATGGTATGTCTTCTGAAGAGGACGAGGTGCTCCCGACCTTTATAAAATCCATTAGGTGCATGTTCTGTGGATATCTGAGCACATCGTGTCTCGTAGTCAGTGTCCCCATGCTGCGCCTCCCAGACTCACTGAAGAAGTGGGGGAGTGACCATAAGAGACTGAAGAAAATCTGCTCCATCTCAATCCAGAAAGGATATTTGCAAAGCGGCTAGCTACTTCATCACTTAGCCTAGTAGCTATATACTAGATCTCTTGCTGAGTGCATCCACAACAACGTTCCCCTTCCCAGGAGAATAGAATATCTCAAAGTTATATTCCTAGAGGAACTCAAGAAAACATTGCTATCTCAGGTTCAGGTCCTTTTGAGAGATGATATACCTGAGAATCTTGTGATCATAGTAAATTGTAAAATGATCTCCAATCAGATACTATCGCCACATCTTCAAGGCGAAGACCACTGATGCTAACTCCACATCATGGGTAAAATAGTTCTTCTCATGTTGTCTCACCTGTCCAGAGCCATATGTGATCACTATTCGCTCCTGCATCTGGAAACATCTGAGTTTGGCACCTGATACATTGCATTTTAATGCCTATCCTATGCCTTCCTTTGGAAGACTCAAGATGGGGGCACTAGTCAGCCTCTACATCAGCTCCTGAAAGCCCTGCTGGCATCTCTCTGACCTCATGAAGGGTTTCCCCTTCTTCGTCAAAGCTGATATTAGTGCTACAAATCTGGATAAATCTAGCACAAATTGCTGATAGTATCCAGCCAAGCTCATGAAACTCCGTACATTCTTCACACTCTTGGGTGGCTCCCAAACAAGTAATTCCCTAATCATTGATGGATCCACTAAAACTCCATCCTCCGGGATGACATGTCCTAGAAAGTGAACCTCTCGGATCAAGAACTGGAACTTTAAGAGCATACCATTATGATGGTTCTCTTAGAGTGTGTCCAGTACTACACGCATATGGAAGGCATACTCTTCTTCAATATCCAAGTAGATCAGAATGTCATCGATGAAGACCACTAAAAAGAGGTAAAGGTACCACTGAAAGATGATGTTCATGAGTCCCATGAACACTGTTGGAGCATTGGTTACACCGAAAGGCATAACCAAGAACATGTAGTGGTCGTACCAACATCTGAAATCCATCTTCTGCATATCCATGTCTAAAACACTGAGTTGGTGATAGCCTGTTCCGATGTATATCTTCGAGAACCAACATTCTTCCTTCATCTAATCAAAGAGGCCATCAAACCATTGGAGTGGGTACTTCTTCTCCACGATCATCTGGTTCAGGCACCGATAGTCAACACAAAATCTCAAGATCCAATCCGCCTTCTTGGAGAACAGAATTGGGTCTTCCCTAGGTGAAACACTGGGAAAGATGAACCTCTTACCCTATAAGTCCAATAGATATACTCGCATCTCGTGAAACTCCGCAGGAGCCATCTGATACGTTGGTGTAGATATCAATGTCATCCCTGGGTATAATTCAATGTAAAAGTCCATTTTTCTACTTGTAGGTAGACCTGGGACATCATCAGGGGAAACATCCGTGTATTGGTCCACCACTATAGGATTGATTAGACTCTCCACATCAATAGGTCCGAGGGTAAGGCTAGCCAACTGATGAGTGATCGTATACACTCTCCTCCGAGCAAGTCTATCTGGTGCTGCAAAGGATCCTTCTCACCGATGAAGGTAAAACTGGCCCCATCCGTGCGGCCACACATCACATTGTGACTAATACAGTCAATATGAGCATGGACTATAGATAACTTTTCAATACCTAAGATAACGTCATAAGGCCTCGACGCTGCTACTAGGAGATCCCAACCAAAGCTCTCATCTCTTAGAATAATATCACGTTGCTGGCACTAGTGAGTGATTATCGAATCTACTTCCATAGGAATCTCTCACCATATGGATCGAGGCAACGGATCCGTCGGAATATTCGAGCTCTAAACGATGGCGGTGGTAATAAAAGAGTGAATGGAACCTGTGCCTATAAGTACTGCAGCTATGGTGGAGTAGACAAATATCATACCTCAAATCATCTCCAGAGTGCCCTGATCGTTTTCCTAAGATGACTAGAGCTGAGCTCTCCCCTATCCACCATCTCTCTTCAGTCGGGGTGGACCTCCTGGTGGTGGTGGCGGTAACACCTCAAATCAAATCCTATCTCCCGATGCACGACTAACTCCTCTACCACGGCTGCATAATCCATGTGGACCATCTTAATTGAATCTCTGTCTCTACCTAGGTGGCCCTTCGACTGTCTGGTGATCATCCAAATGGTGGGTTGGATATTCATGATACCAGTGACCATACCCGCCACATGTGTATCACTGCCCACTCCTGGCATGTATGGATCTGTCTCTGGTGCCCTACACAACTGATCCTGAGACTTGCGGTCGTACACCTGTAGGTCTGGTCCTCATAGACCTCTATGAAATCTAACTTCTTCTAGTTGTACAAGACATCACTATGTGTCAACTGGTGGTGGATCTTGTTGATGGATACTGTTCAGCAATGAAACTTTCTACTAAGATGGCTCTCTCTAACACCCCTGCTAGTGTCGGGATTCTAGGTGGGATCACCAAGTCTCTGACCTCCTGCCTGAGTCCCGGTTCGATGGCCTAGGCCCTGAAAAATGGGTCCTACACCATATCAGGGGAGTATCATGAGAGTTATGTAAACCTCGTTGAGTACTATGCTATAGTCATACTTCCCTATTGCAGCTGTAGTAGATCCTAAATGTACAATACACGAAGAGTCACTGGAACAATCTTTTCTCAAAAAAGGCTCCTAAAGTTTTCCCAGAGAAGTGTCGCCTTGTCGTGGACATGGAGCATTAATCTTAATCATCTTCATGTCACTGACTGTAGAAGGCTGGAAACAAGAATCATCATGAGGTTTGATGGTGTCCCTACTAGTCGGAAAACACTCATCACAACCTCCAACCTAATCTTTAGTCGCCTTCGGGTCCATCTCTCCCATGAACATAGGTGGCCTCTGGAGCTGGAACTCGTGAAACTTGCTCAAGCGGCATGTACCATCAGCTGTTGGGGCTGGTGGAATCGGTGGCCCAATGGGGAGTGGTACCAGTGGGGCCTCAGCTGGTGGCTCTACTGGAAAAGGGACCTGCCCCAAGGCCTCGTCGCTTGGTGGGTTATTAGTGTGTACAACTCTCGAAACTCTAGCTAGATATCTTCATGGTGGCATCCTGAAAAGAAACATGTGCGCTACAGATAAAAGTTATACCTAGTGAGATGACATGGTTGAGCTGACTTAAAGAAATCATTTGAAAACACAAAGGCAATCAGTGTTTTGATGCACTGAGTCAGAAATCAGAAGTCAGGTTCCTGGTGTATGAACACATCAGCCACTGCACCAACACTGGACTCCCTGAATTGAGAACCACACTCACTACCCTAAAAACTATAGATTCATAGAAAATAAAGATCAGAGACCTATGTTCTATGGTAGAACTGTCTCCTATGATACTAAATGTGACAACTGGGTCCCTGTGACAGCACAACTACCCCACCCTAACATGTCCATCAGGTCTTCGCCCACCAGGTATCACAAGTTTCCCCATAGACACATGGTCCCCACCCTAGGTCCCACCCACATGCCTGAACGGGTCATCTGACTAATGATAGTTCCCACAGTCCAACACAAATCCTTTCTATTGTGCTTTTCCCTCACTCACACACCCTGGGTAACATCCAAGAAGGTCACCCATGGATGGGTCATGACTACCCCAAGCCCACCATTCATCGGCCAGGTGCTGCCGACTAGCACCAAAGGCATAATTACCTAAAACTGGGATGGAAGTGCCTTTCTAACCTATAAAACACAAAAAAATCAAGCACATAGCTAGACCAAACACCAAGTAAACTATATAACAAAAGAGTGCTAAATGTAAAAGGGGTCGGAATACAAGCCTAATAGAAAAGAACCAGAAATTGAAAGTACATGTAAAACTGAAGAAAAAGGAAAATAGTTTTTGGGTCATCCTCTGATGTTCCTACCTGAAGGGTAGCTACAGATCGCCTCCCTAACACTCCACATCCAAACTTCTCCTCCGGGTACCGACACATTGTGTGGTCCATCTCCGGGTATCATCTAGTCCAGGCACTCTCAGCCTCTGTCAGCGATTTCCATCATCTTTATCCATCACAACAAGGTGTGAGCATAGCCAATGCAGGGGTGAGTATAATGATACCCAGTTGGGACCCTAAGACCCTCAATGTCTCAAACAAAATCCACCAACGAGAAACCAGAAATAAATAAAACAACATATAACCCTAATTAGGTATATTCCCATACATATACCTTTGTTATCATGTGATCTATATAAATCGTGACGAAAGCACAAAAAAATTGACTCAACTTAACTAGGATGTTATTTTAAGGGTAGTATTAAGTAATATCCCCAGTCACATTATCAAAACGTCAGCTGTGATAGAACTCCTATTTAATCAAGTACAGTGGGCCTACCATGACACTAAGCGTTCTTCCAAATAACCATGGTCTCATGAGGTACTTCTCCTGTTGAGTACCATGGGTCTTCCACGTCACACAGAGGTGCTCCCCTCCATGGTTATGCTGCGTCACCAAGTGTTCTCCCCATTGCAGCATGCCGATGTACTTCTCCATTCGATTACCGTGGGTTTTCCATATCACCAAGCACTCTCCTCTACCGTGGGGCGGTTGTGAAACCAAGGATCTCTCCACTGGGAAAGTAGAGTCCCTCCGAGTGAAATGGTCAACAGTCGTCAGTTCTCATCTAGCTAATAGGTCTCTACTCTATGCTCGATCATCTCTGGAAGGATCCACACCATGACCTACTAATTAATACTCCTACTGTCACAATGTACAACAATTAAGTATCTCAAAGGTCCACCACGTCATAGAGGTCTCAATGAAAATGACGGTGCATCAATCAGACGCCTGGTCTATGAGTTATTAGCCTTTTAACCCTGGGGCCTCAGTTGTTTTCATGCATGATCCAACCTGATCGTATCTCAACTATACCCCTAACTCTAGTGGGGTATACTCAAATGTACTATCATGCTCCATGATTACCAGCAGCGCTGACGGTACATTAAACAGACGTCTGGTGCCAAAGATAGGGCCAAATGAATGTAAAGGGTCGTAGTGGGCCCAGGTCATGTCCGACCCGGCCTGAACCTTTGGGTCTGGCCCATCCCGTTGGATGGGGTAGCCCGTTGGGTTCGGGCCGTCCTACTGGGCCCAACCCAACAGGCTGCGAGGGGCCACTTATGTCCATGAGGGTGTGAACCAGCCATGAGGGAACAAATCATCCATGATTCGACATGAGGGTGGTTCTTCCTAGAGGGCTCCACATGGGAGGCTCGGCCCGGAGGGAGCCATGAGGGCAGATTGGCTTGTGGCGCGAGGCCGGTTCAGTCGGTGCACTGGGAGGGGAACAAGAGGCTCGATCAGATGGGAAGCTATGAGGGGGGTGGGAAGCTTGAGGGGTGAGGGCACAGTGAGGGGCTCAGGCGGCGTGGGAGGCCGGGGCGCCGCGAGGGGCACGACCAGCTCGAGAGTCTGGGGCGCCGCGTGGGGCGCGGGTGGCTTGGGAGGTAGGATCACTACGAGGGGAATAAGTGGCATGGGAGGCTTAGGTTCCATGAGGGGAGCATGTAGTGGAGTGACCAGTTTGTCCGGTGAGGGGCGCGGGTGATGGGGACCATGACCGGAAGCAGTGCATGTCCTGTTTGGCTTGCGGCTGCTTGGGGCTAGTTCGGCCATTGAAAAAGCAGGGCCGGTTCGGCCGGGAGGCTAGTGCACTGCGGGAGGGGGGGGGGTGTCACGGTGGTTGTGTGATGCGGCGCTATTGCTTTCGTCACCTTCATCGTCTTTTCACCTTCATTCATTCCAAAGCACACCCCAAAGGAAAACCAACAGAGGGGTTGGGCAATGTTGGTTTGGCCTACACCATCCGCATTTAGGGTGGTAGAATTTTTCTCATGAAAAGATTATTTCCCAAAGGAAAAAAATAAAACAAGTTAATTATTATCACAGAAATAAACTCCCTACATTGTTCGTTGAAGTTGGCACGAGAAGATGTACGGAAGTCGGTTCGCCGTGGTTGATTTCGTCCCATGTTGGAAGATGTCTAGAGGAAGAGGTCAATGTAGGTCAGCATTCTTTGTTGGTAGAGTGTTATTCATTGGAGAATGTGTTCTTCTTTGGAGAGCGTGATCCTCCATGTGTTTAGCATTGCGTCACATTACCAACTCTTCATCACTTGGTGTAGTCATCCCAAATCCTCCTCCCATGCTTCATATATATAGGATAGGGGGAAAGCTAGGTAAATATAATGGAATTTATGACTATTAATTTATTATGAACCTTTCTAAAATCCCACGACATTGTTACTTAAATTAAAATAGGGGAGATCTAATTAATTAAAGTTGGCATAACTAAGTGGTGCATTGGAAAAATTTAAATATAGATGAAGGTTGGAACAAATTAATGTTGAGGAAGTCAAGAGGATCCTTCACCTTAATGAGGGGGGGGGGGGGGGGTGTTGAGATTTTCTCTCAATTAAATGGGGGTTTTAGTCCCAGGTGGTCCCCACCATCATAACCTCTCATGGGCTGTTTTTTTTCGGGTTGTCTCGACCACCATAACCTCACATGGGAGGTTACGGTCTGGTGGTCCCCACTTCCAACTCCCACATGGAGGTTTAGTTCCTGCAGAACCCACCTCCCAACACACACATGGGTGTTGAAAATAAAAATAAAAATGCCATACAATTTTATTTTTATTTAATTATTACATGAAAAACCCAAAAAATAATGTTCTTTCTCAAACAACTGCTTTAGAGGTGAAAGTCTCCTTAAAAGAATATCAGTGCTACAAGTTGAATGGTGCCCTCAGATTTCAATTTCAAGCACCAGTTCCAAAGTTAGAAAAACATGGTTTCAAGTTTACTGAACATACCCGAAATAATGTTCAAAAATTCATTCCGGGCTCTCCGGGCTTTAGAATCTTGCACCGTTAATTTTAGTGGACTCGTAAAATTCCCATATATTTAAAAAAAATTACATTGAAATTCTGGTTCTTTACAATTGATTTTGTTATACCTATGTTTTTTTAATTTAAAATTATTTTACAATATAATAATTATAAACATCGATGAAATCAATGGTTAATTAAATAAACCATCATATAAATATTACAATTTCATAAATAAAAAACATCCTCTAATATAAAATTTTATTTAAAATAGGAAGGACATCATGAAAGTACAATAGTTTTTAATCTATTTACACTCTATAAAAATCATTAACAATATACCAATATTGAAAATTGATTGTGAAAACTGTCTCAGTTTTCAATTTTTTTATATAAACAATCATTAAAGAAAACAATAAAGAGAAATATTTTCTTCATGTCCAACTTTCCCCTCCCCAAATCATATCTCATTATCCATTCAATTTAATAGCAGTATGAATTTTCTTAGAAATGTCAAAAATTAAAACGAGTAACTAAAAAAATGTAGTGGAAGGTGACAACCCAGGTTTTCAATCCAACATTACTACATATTCATTATAGAAATAATAATATTAAAAATGTGTTTATATAATAAAACTTTTTTACTCATGTCTATATTTTATTGAATAGTATATTTTGAAATTTTTATTCTTCCCACCAATGTCACAGGAAGAACTTAGTTATTAATATTTAATATATTATTAATTTCATGAGAAGTGGTGTAACTATAATAATAATGGGGGAGTGAGTCTTAATATTATATTACTCTATGTTTATAATTTAGAAATCTATATAAAATAAAAAACTATTTATAATAACCAACACATCCACATGTATGACTATTAGATATGCAGTGGATTATTCAGGAATATGTACAACCACTTTGGATGGTTTTATTTCCCAATCTATATAGATAAATTTGTTGAATATGGCATTTTATTAATCGATTCCCCTGAATCACATAACACATTGGAAAAATTAATTTAAAAATCATTTAAGGGATAGTGAACATACCTAAATAAGGGAATTTATATGTTATTTTTGGGAATACATGTGTGAGAACATTTTTACCCAAACATTCCTTTTCATTTCCTTGAAATATTATCCTCCTAGTTCTCTTGTCTTTGATGAAATGATCATACATTAGAATTTCAAGCATTGCTTCCAAAAATGTGATGTTGACATCCTATTTCATGAATATCTCAAGAATATCATGTTGAAATGTTTATTCATTATATATATAGGTAGGTTTATTCTGCATCGTTATAGGAGTTTGAGATTTATATGGGTCCTCTATATGAGAATTTCCTTGGTATTTCTTTTTTGGGGGGAGGTCCATAGTTTGATCAGATTCATTTTTATAATAATAATCATATGGTATATTGGGATTTAATATTTAATTTCCTTTTCAATCTAGTGATTATTCCACTCTTCCATAATCCATGCCACTTCATACTAAAATAAAATTTTCATTTCATTTCTTTATAGAAATTAAAAAACTTGAGGTTTTATGTAAATCTATATTTTATTTATTATTAAGTGAAATCTAACTCTGGTTCTATTGTCCTAATACCATCATTGGTGTTGACCAGAATGTGTTTTTAGATATTATATGTTATCACATCTGGCCCTCAAATTAGGGTTCATAGTATTTACAAGGTTGATAGTGTATTCCTTCTTCAAACTCTTCCTCTTAAAATATGATGGATAAAATGTTTTTTTAATATATTTCTAGAAGGGTGGTTAGAACATCAATTAGACAAGGGTCCTTTGATATAGTTAGTTTCATAACCCATATTTAATGATAGAATACTCTTTGATTACCATGTTTTTAAATTGGTACTTCTAGTACTATTTTTCGAACATGGTTCTATAGGTTTCATAGACATGAGGGCATCCAGTTCTGTAGTGCTCAAGAGATTGAAAAGGTTAAAATATCTAAGGTGGTGTTGTTGGTGTGGTATATCTTAATTTTAATAAATTATATTTTTTTATTGATAGTAGTTATTCAATTATTTTTTATAATAAATTATATGTAAAATATTTACCTCATACACTCCCCTTGTTGTATAAATCAACATGAGTTTTTAGAAGTAATAAAAAATCCTTTGAATCAGTCTTTAATATTAACATAAGAATTACCTATTAGAGTTCCTATAGAATAATTATCTCAAATATTTGTATTTTTTTCAATCAAAAAATTGTAAATGAACACCATGATATTATGATCTGTAATGGGTTGTTGTGGTCAGTTGTTTTCTAACCATTAAAATCTCTCTTAAACCGCATAATGGATTTTTGATCATACTTGTATCATTTTATATATATCCTTAATTTTTTTGTAATTAAATGATTCAATGAAATAATTATGATGTAATCTTACATATCATTTTCCCAATTAGTGATCTTAAATATAGAGGATGTAGAGCCACTCCTTGGTAGATTCTTCATTATACAATGAAATTTCCATCAAGACGATTTGATTCATAGTGTCACCTCTATTTCTAAATCAATTGAATTATTATGAAAATTCATATAGATGAATTTTTTATGTAATAAATAATGAAACATATTTTAGACAATTATAATTCAATTTTAAATCACACAATATTCTTGATCAATAATATTAACTGTTGATTGTTGTTTTTTTTAAATTAATTACATACACTTATATTAAAGGTAAAATAAATTGATATTTATCAGCTTCCCTATTTTTTGTAAACTAGGATTACTCTTTTGGAATAATAAATTATGGATGGAGAGACAATTATTGGATTTGAAAAAATAATAATCTCTCTACCTATTCAGTTATTTTTATTATTAACATTTTCAGCATTGTTCTATCAACCTCACCATTAAAACTAGTGATGTGATATTCAAAAGATATGGGATTTTGTTGAAATCAATTTAAATGAAAATTAGATACTTAAATATGGATTCCCAGATATGGAATAATATTTAATGAGCATCCTATCCATGGACCTCATTAAAATAAATTCTAAAGTAGATTAAATATACTAGTAGTGGAGTCAAATTATCTATGGGGATGAATGCAATACATGGATGTGTCTATTTTTTTGGTGGGGTTATTGTCAAATAACAAAATGTGATATTTAATTTTATTGGTTTTCTATTCAAATTATTATGGAGCGTAATAACAATTTAAACCCCTAAGTATATTTTATATAATTATTAATTATTTGTATCCCATGTTATCCTTATAGAAACAAAATGATCATCTTACTACCATAGCCTTGTTATTTAAATTTAATCATTGTGTTTTAATAATTAATATATTCTATAATATGACCAATAACACTGATTATATATCTTTAATCTCTCTTGGATCATCACATTACTAGCTATCAGTGTAGTGTAGAAGTGTTAGTTGGACACTTTTTTCAAACCATTTGGAGTGGAAGAATGATTTAAATGTAACTAATAAACGAAATTTCATAAAATGGATCACATTCAAGAAATTCTATATAAAAATAGAATATAATTGTATCCAATAAATTTAATGAATCAACATTGGTAAGAGGTCATATTCAACACATCTACAAATATATTAGTGTTCCATCTATGGAGTTATTCTAAAAAATATAAGAGTAAGGAAACATGAAACCTTAGAAGCTCCACTTTCTTGATGATAAATATGTATATAATCCAATATATTGAAATGATCTCTATTAATGGAATAATTATCTATGAATCCTACCACAAATTTTAATTTTCAACATGAGGAGAATGATTTTGTTCAACTATATTGGGTTACTCCAGATTTCAGGAATGTTCCTCATTTATAGTTCCCAAACATTGTCAATTATTAAACTATTTATTATAAATGTGTTTCCATTTATAGGGTATTTATGGATTCCCTATGAATCTAAAATCTTCCATTCGTTGTTTATTCTCGTCCCATTATCTATATTTGAACTCTTTTATTTATAATTACAGTGTAACTTTTTCATTAATATTAATCTATAGTGAAAGTCGAGATATGATCGAGGTAGGAAGATTATTATTGTGCTATTATTTGGGAATTAAATATAGTTTGTGCATTAATATAATAATACTAGGCATCTTATTCTATTCCAATACTTACCTAGATGTGGGACATGGAATTGTAATTAGTTTTATGATGATACAATTGATCTTCTATGACCAAAACACATAAATATTCTTCATCAACCAATCGTAAAATCTTAGGTGAGGTCAAATATCTTCAAATAATAGTCTGTATTAATAGTATATCCTCATGATCAATCATCATCATTGGATTCCTGATCATTAAATGATCATTGATATTCTTTATGAGTGGAATTCTTATATTTTTCCATGTAAAAAAATCATTAATGATTTTAATAAAATATTTTCAATGTTATCAATTTTTCCATTGAATTTTATAACATATATTGGATTTATTTCCCTAATTTAAATTGAAATAGGATCACTAATTGGAGTCTTTGTGGAGTTTCTGGTGTGCGTGGACCTATGGATTCATATCCAGTGCATTTAGAAACATAAAATCCCTATATTATTCAATATGATTCATTTTAATGAGAAACTATATGAGATAACCAATCACGTCAATTATTCGATAAATTTATAGACCATTATAATCATTTATAAATGATTCACTAGACATTATAGGTCTGAATAATGTTCCTCACCATCATTCCATTTATCCAGTATCATGATTAACTTATGTTTGTTATAAAATAAATTTTAACTCTATTTCACATCAATTTTTTATCCACACTACAACTTAGTGGGACATTGGTGCTTTAGTCCAACGTCAGAAATTGTAATTTGACTCATGTGAATTCGAGATTCATCCTGGTGACACAACTACTATTCTAGTAGAAAATAAAAAAGTATTTTACAAGAAGAGTTGATCTATGATTGAGTGAAAAATTTCATTATTTATCTATTAAATAGAATTATTGTAAATCAAATTAGAGTCTTTAATAATATTAAATAGTGACTTAATTTAGGTATAACAAAGGTTGGTTCATCATCAAGATGCACTAATGTGATCTTATTTTGATCTCATTTCTATTATCTTTTCTATTATACAACTCCTACCGATTTACACATGATCTAGATTCATAGGAGAATTTGTAGGTAGAGTATTGTGGGCATGGTTGAATCACAATCAGGATCATAAAGGGGGAAAGAATAGTTAATGTAATTTCTTCAAATGGTAGATTCAAGTGTATATAAAATATTAATCAATTTTCATTGTATAGTCATGAATTTCTGGTAGTGGTAAAAGAATATGATAATACATGAGTTGTTGAAGCATACAATTTAGGTTGTTAATATAGTCACTTGAAAAGGGTTGATGATTGATAGGGGAAAATATAATTATGGTTGATTATGAGGTATCATGGGGCCACATTGTATGTTTTCCTTTTTTTATCTTCATTTAGGTTCACTTTATGATCTTATTAAATTTGGAGTGGTGGCTTTCATGAGGTGTATTTTCTTTTCTTTTTTTTATTCATGTTAAGTTGTAAATTTAAATTTATGGTTAATCCATTTACTACACAATCACTAACTTCACATGGTCTCTTTCCATTTAAACATTTCTAGTTTAATTTCTATTTTATATTCCCAAATTTCATCTTCCACAATAATTCAATATTAATATTTAATTTAATTTTTTTCTAATTAAATTCCAAATTAATATACTTATGATCATCATAAAATTTTCCCACTACACATTAAATTATATTCCAATCTAAAATTGGATTCAATGAAAATTCATTAATTTATAATTTATATTTTATTCAATCTTTATATCATCAAAAATTAATATTCAAACAATTTAAAATAGATATTATGATATGAATTTCGATATATTCAATTTAAAATGGAATTAATGAATCAAATTTCCAATTTTTGTTTACATTCTCTTAAATTATGAAATTTAGTCCATTCAAAGGAATAAAAAAAACAAATAAATCTATTTACAAATTTATTCCAGGAATAAGTCATAGTTGAATTGAACAACAAATCCTAAAATCATAAATTAATTATCTTCCTCATAATTAATTCAATAATGAATAAATTAAAAAAACTTATTAATCAATTTTTCGATAAGTTTAATATTATATATTAAAATAAAAATGAATTATTTATCTATGTTCTTTTTGATATATGGGGATATTTATAACAACAAATTTCATCATATTTTTAAACATTGTCATCACATAAAAGGATTATTATTCATTAATGGATTAAGTATGAGTAATCATCAATTTTTTGATAGAATTGAAAATTGATGAATCTTACTTTAATGAAAATGAACCGACCCTCCATGGTATAGTAATAATACATAAACATTTCATTTCTAGATTTCATACAAATAAATGTGGCCCAAATTTTTTCCATCCATATCATAAAAATTCAAATTAAATATTGGATCACATACATTTATAAGGGCATCATAGGATTATCATTTTATACAATTAAAATAGGCTCTTAAAAACATGGATTCATGAAAAACTAATTTATAATGATCAATATATTCTCTCACTACATGAATATTTTCATATTCCATATTAATTCACCACCAAATCTCTTAAATTTCATTAATTATGTATTTTTTTTGGATCAAATCATTTAGAGTCATGATTCATAATGTAAGTAAATGAAACATAATATGGGTGAGATAAAATTCTCACTAAGGATGAACATAAGAATTTCTAGTTTTATATAGTCAATGGGTGAAATATGAGCATAAGGGCATGATGATATAATCATCGGTCATGAAAAAACATAAGAGAATTCATGCTGATCATTAATAAGATCATCATTCGTAAAAAATGGAATAATGATTTAAAAAATTCAAGATTCCTTTGAATAAACATACATGATCCATAAGATATAAATATTGATCATGTAATCCTTAAAACCCGTATATTCTCACCCAAAATAAGTACATAATACTTCTCTAAAAAACTAAACCCATAAAATTACCATGTGAAATAATATGATGTCGACAAAATCCCTTAGAAAGAAATGATAAATCATATATATATATATATATATATCTTAGGGAATCATTTTCACATGGATATTACATATAATGATACCTTAATGGTCACAGATAGTGTATCAATTAATGTCACAATTGAAATAAGAAACGTGGTTATACCTGGATTAACAATTTTGGTATATTCTCTAATTAGATTAGGATAAACCTAATCAGTTATATTTTTCCAAATACCCAATGCATTTGAGATAAATAACATGGTCACCTAACCATGTTATAAAATAAAACAACCCATCATCATAATAGTTTTCCACGAACCCTAGCATAAATAAAGTATATCTACCTTTTATTTAATCTTAAACCTCATAGAAATGGCTTTTATGCCTTTCATAACATGATTATCCCATGGAAAAAATTGGTTTCATGGAAATATATTCAAAATTATCATAATAAATTAAAAATATTTAATGATAATGATTTAATTATAATGTATCACTTTTAGAGAATAAATAATATAGAGTGTTTTTTCATTAAGGAAGGGTAATACCATTTGAATATAATTAAAATCATTTTTGAATAAAATAAGATTATTTATATTTAAAATCACTTTTAAAAACAAATAATTAACAAAATATTATCAAAACAGTTTTCTTTAAAAATAATAATGAAAGAACATAATGTAGTCTTCAATAAAAATAATGGTCATGTCAGTCTGAAAATCAGTTATTGTTGTAAACATTACAAATTAAAATTATTTTGAAATAATTTTTCTAATTGGAGTAAAATGTGTGTTTTTAAAAAAATGATAAGAAAATTTAATTTTAAACCCATTTAAAATAATGTTAATTTAAATTAAAATATTTTTTTAAATCAATTAATATATAAAAAATAAAAAAAAGTTAGAATGACATACAAAGGAATTCCTTGATGATTCTCCCATAAATGATTGATGAATTATGAATTAAACCTGTAAACCACAATCATAACCACATTATAATAAATGATAAGTTCTTCAATGAAATAATAGAAAATTATTTTCTGCAAAAGAAAAATAAACATAATGACTCTAAAATTGAAAATAAATAGTAACAAGATGACTATTCCACTATGGTAACTCTTCATTTACAAGAACCCTGAAAGAATAACAAAAATTGAATATTTATTTATAATTAAAATAACTATATTAATAATATAATACATCAAAATATATGTATTTAAACCATATTAAATAAGAAAAGATAATATAAAAACTTTATGTCCTATGGAAAGTGAATTTAGGATGAATAACACTTATAAAGACCATATCATTGAATTAAGAGCTAATAAATAATGAAATTATGTGTAAAAAAGAAATAAAAAAAAGTATAAATATATAAATAAAATTTTTTAGATCAATTCACACATAATCATGTCATAAAATAGATAATAAGAAGAGTTATAACCAAAAGATACAAATTGATGTAAATGAAGTATTTTACAATAGGATAACATTCAATTCAAATAATCATGTATAAAATAATTAAAATTTCTACCTAAAATATCATGATGTACAATGTATTAATTATATATCTTGTATAAGGATAAATATATGGACCATAAAAAATTAATTGGTTCATAATTATAAAATATACTTAAATGAATGTAAATTCAGGAAAAATACCTTACCTCATGTCAAGAGTTTCTATATATGACTTTAAAATTTTAATAATAATATCATTTGTATTATTAAATTTCTTTATAAAATTATATAGGCTCAATTTTTTTTTCCTCAATCCATTTATTTTATTTAATTTATATTAAAATTTAATTACATAATAAATTTAGTGAAAAATATATGTTGTCTATGATATTCAGTTCATAAGTCCAAAATGACGTCGATAGGTTCACTATAGTCAAAGAGGTATTTATTCCATTATATCAATGGTAATAATATTTACACATTTTAATATTATTTTATTAATAACAAATTTAATACCAATCATTCATTATGGTTTTGAAAAATTAACATTGTTATAATAAGGCAGGCGATATGTCAAATATATGCATGACTAATGTTATCATTTTTCCATGATCAGTATAGAAAGAATATACATAAAGACCCCAACCCCAGTTTCTCTTAGATGGTGCCTAATTTTTTTACATTTGAATGATAATAATAATTTCATATTCCAAGGGAATGAATATTTTATCTGATTTGGAGAACAAGATACACAAAAAAGTTCAACATTACAACAAGAAATGAAAAAATATATAGAAATTCCTTTAAAAATTTCATAACACCTATGTTATCCATGTATCTCATCATTATATACATATTAATGTCATGGGAAAAAGAATCATATGAAAGGGGTGATTTTAATTTCTCTATAATGGTAAACAATACAGAACAAGATATTTTAAACTTAGACATTAGGCATGGTGAATAACTAAAAACACATGTAATTTAAAATAAACTTGAACACATTATTGTAGGAATAAAAGATGAATAAATAGTTCCATAATAAAGCATAATCATGGGTATTCTATTATGTATAAAAACCACAAGAACATTCAATAAATAGTTTTGTAGTGATGGAATTCTTAATGTCGTACATCATAACCATACCTTCTAGGCATCCTGCCATGATTATAAAAACCCATTTTGTCTAGGGATCATGTTTTTGAAGGACCCCGGGACACCCTGAGAGGGGAGGGGTGAATCGGGGTGACAAATTTTTATTTTAATGTGATGGATCGTGTTCCCACGTTGGTAGGAACTTGTTGAACCTATAATATGAATATGATCAGAAAGAAAACATTTATATTCACAGAGAAGACACAACACTTTTTACTTGGTTCAACACTAAGGGATACGTCCAAGGAGCATATGCCGACAAGTTGTCGGCCGTACCTAATTCCACTATTCTTCACTATCTGTAGATTACAAAGGTTTGAGGACAGTCACTCTGTCCCAGGCTCACTGCCTTTACAAAGATTTAGGGATTACTCACTGCGTCCCTCGGGTCACTCCTGTTGACTCCCCATGGCTCACTACCATTGGTGAAGTCCCACTCAGTTTATATACGTGAAGATCTCTTCAATAGATGTGCATTGATGTCTTTGCCTCTACTCAGTACGAGACACTGCTTACATCGAAGTCCGGAATAGATGCACTAGAACGCACAAAACCACTGAACCAGATAACCAGAACGTGCCGAAAAACTTCACTAACAATTGCGTGCAACACCAAACCTTTGTGCGCAAAGCCTTCCTATTGCGTGCAAACTTTACTTTTTGCGTAGAAAAATATTTCGCGCAAAAACCCCCTTTTTCACGCAACTGAATCTTTTATGTGCGAACCCAATTTTTATGCGCAAATATTTATTTTTCATGCATCCCGAAATTTTCCACCCAATACTGAATATTTTTCGCAAGCCTCTTTACGTGATCCTTTTCCGCACATCAGACCTCGGATCTTCTCTATGTCTTCAACCATACGGAATGAAGTGGGTCACCTCATATTTATAGGCGTCAAAGACCCCCGCATGCAAAAACCTCTATGGCGCGTAAAAACTCTCATCTGGCGTGTAATCTTTTGCACTGAAACCGTTTTTCGCACACATCATCAGATATTTCGTGCAACCCATGCCTTTACCGTTTTTTGACGTTCTGATTCTGATACACTGTTTGCGCGAAAAACCTCGATCCTCCATTTCGCGAATCCCACTCTTTTTTGTGCCCAACTCAAATTTTTCACGCAAGTCTCTTATTTTTCGCACACCACTTCCTCGTTGTGCACACCTCCTTTTTGCAAACAATCAATGTCTTCATTTTCTGATTTTGAGGCCCAAAAATTTGGCAAACACTGGGAAATGACGCCACCTTCAATACTGTTTTCTGCTTGAATGGTATGGTCTCTTTGCTAGTACACATTCTGAACTTCCACTGATGATTGACAACAAACACAAACCATACGCCAAATCATGCTTAGAATACCATGCTTCCAACAATTTGGACCGTAATTAGTATCATTAGACCAAACTATTAATCATGGTAATAATGAAGATCCTATCCTTCACATAAAAAGATCAATTATTTTCTCATATGAATAAGGATAAATATACACAACATATATATTCATATTGATATTAACATATGAAATTTAAATAACTATCCCCAAACATTAAAAAAAAGAACAAACAATTAAGAGTAAATTGGTGAATGGTTTGATGATAGCACATCCAAAGTTAATGTAATCATATACAATTTAATTATATATTATTAACAATTTCAGAAAATATCAATCACAATAATACATATGAATCATTATGAGTTTTGAAATAGATGAAAATACCCTTATATAATCGGTGAGTAATTCATGGGGTAAATAATATTTTTCTATGCAATGAATATTTGTTGCTAACTTTTTTTGTATAAAAACAGATGCGATAAAATATTTTTTTATAATAAAAATAGGTTTTTAGAAAGATAATGGTTGCCTAAAACGTATTATAAAATCACCTTGAAAACAGGTAAGATTTCAAGAAAATACTTTCAATCTGTCTTGTATTTCGAGATGAATCCTTGAAATATATTTTGAAAACAAATAACTGTCCATTATTGATAGTTTGATTCTAGTTGTTACACACATATAAGAAATTGATACATAATTAATGAGGATTAAAAATAAATAAATGATAATTAAATTGAGGTAAGAAGATATTATGAGTAACCCAAATGAAAATGGGACCTCTGCTAGAAAACCATTACCTTAATTATATAACATGTTCATTCATTAATTGATTTATTATTTCCTTATTAACATCATTCATGGTCATCTTGATGCTTTTAAGAGGTTCAATTTTTTTTCTTCCTTGTAATTCATGATCTGTTTACATGTAAGGATATACATGTAATATGAGAATGATTTTATAGAATAAAGTTGAATATTATTTTTTAACATCATAATGATTAAAATTATTATAAAAAACATTTTGTTATTGGTAGTGAAGATGAATCATTATATAAAATAGTAATGATGTTTTTTTGGGTTAATTGGTGGTTTTCAATCACGGCAGACAAATTTTTATTTATAAATTAATATCATGTGTAAAAAGATTAAATAACCATAAAATGTTATAATTCATATATTATAGTCTAGTTCAACCATAAAACTAGTTTCATGACTAGAATTTAAGACAATAAGGGAAATTGAAAAATTGCCATCCTGAATTTTGATAAATTAACACATCACCTATGGTGTTTTCAATTCCACTAAAAAGAAGGGGAATGTATATATAATGATGAGTTATTACAGTATCATAACAAAATTTCAGTACATTAAAGTTACTAGAGCTATCATAATTATTGGATAAATGGATGTGAGGAAAGAAAAAAAGAACAAAGGATTAAGAAATAAAATAAATGTAAAGAGTAATTTACTTCTTCAAGTAATCATCATTGGGAGACACTTTAGGGGAGTGGTTTTTGTTATTTAACAAGGTCATGGGATGCTAGGAGTGGGGTAGGATCATGGGAGGAGATTTTAGAGGGGACATTTATGAATATATTATTCATTATATTATTATTTCC
This sequence comes from Viscum album, assembly GCA_963277665.1. Classification (NCBI taxonomy): domain Eukaryota; kingdom Viridiplantae; phylum Streptophyta; class Magnoliopsida; order Santalales; family Viscaceae; genus Viscum; species Viscum album. The sequence continues at coordinate 1,066,677,822 of OY728140.1, forward strand.
ATCAATAGAACCATTATTATTGATTCTTGTGACCCATAATAATAATAATAATTCTATGAGAGTTCAAACCAAGTGTGCTTCCATCATCTATGATTCTTAGAATAATGAATATTACTTATAATATATATATATATATGGTAAATTATAGTATTTTACAATTCATCCAAACATCAAGTAATTCCGAAATATCGCTAAAAATCAGCAAAATCCTTTTTTGACATGTATAATTAAAAAAACTCAATTTTTAAAAAATACTTTTCTAAATATGATTGAATTAATTTTTATAAAAATCATGATTTATACAAAAATAGCAATTTTAGAATTATAATTCATTTTATATCACCCTTATAAATAATAATGATTTAATTTTCTTATAACCTTATGAAAATAATAATAATAATATGATATACTATTCATAAGGTCTATATTACTATTCATAATGCTTTTTTACTATTCATAAAAAAATTATTTTTTCCTTATCAGACAATAGTTATCATACTAAATGAAATAGTGTATGTCAGTTTCTCAAAATTCAAATTACATATGTCTAAAAAAATTATTTTCTAGGTTATTAAAAAAATTTGGTTACTAGAGACTTAGTGTTTCATGCACCAAATATTATATTTATATTCACAACCTTGGGGTGTTTCATTTTCAACTCCTTACAAAAAATTCATCCTAGAAATTCATAGAATGTTACCTACAAAATGGTTTGCGTCGGTATTCATCAATATATCATCACAGTTCTTTGTTTCCACTTAGGTTTTATGATTTTTCCAAAGTATATTTACTAGTAGAGTCATATGATTTCTCAATACATATTCTTTAGTTTCTAGAATATGAATAGGCTCTACATAGAAACATAGGTCAGGATCCAATTAAATACTATCACAAATGCGGACATGTGTGGGAAGACATGTACTTTCTCAATAATGAGACATGGAACACATTGTGTACGTTCAATTGTCTTGAAAAAAAATTCCAATAGATTTTCTGAAAACTCTTACTCTCCCCATAATATTATAGGGCCTGTGTACATAGGTCTCTATTTATCTTGCATCCAACATATTATAACAACCCTTCCATAGATATAATTTTTTTAAAACATGATCACCCACATGACATTAAAAATCCATCATTTGATTATCATCATAAGTGTGTTGTCTTCATTACACTACATTAATATGGGCTTTAATAGACATTATATTTAAAATTATTTCCTCTACATTTTTTGGTCCCATAATCATCATTTCACCGAAATCATCCCAACATACTGTTGTGTGACATATCTTTCTGTACAATTCTTTATATGGTTCCATTTAAATTCTTGAATGGAAAATATTATTATAATAAAACTCTTCCTACAGTCAGAATGGATACCATATATCTTGAGATTCGAATGATCATTATCTCAAAATGAATTCTAATGTTTGGATCAACATTTTTAATTTCCCATAAGTTTTAGGGAGATATGCACTACGCAAATGAAGCTCAGTATCCAAATATTTCTGAAGGGTTTTCCAGAAATTATATTTAAATTGTGGATCACAAACAAAAACTATGAAAAGCTGGTCTCCCTGAAGTCTTACAATATAATTGATATAGAAATTTCGCAATACTCTATAGTTGAAAATTCTCTCTTATTGTGAGGAAATGTATAGATTTGGTACGTCGATCCAAAATTACTGATATTGTTTGATTCTTTCTTGGAGATTTATGTATTCAAGTGACTAAATCCATGGTGATGTCATCCCATTTAAATATTAGAATAAGTAATGGTTACATAAATCCTATCGGGTTTTGTCTTACATCCTTCACTATTTGACAGTCTAAACATGGATAAATAATCTTCATTTTCCCACTTCATGTTGTCCCAAAAGAAATTTTTCTTCCAATATATATACATTTTAGTATTTCTTGGGTGTAAAGAGAAATCTAAAAAATTGGTATAATCCAATAACTCCCTTATCTGCATAGTTATATAGGGAACACATAAACAAATCCAATATTTTATAATTTCATATTTATACAAAATATCAGCCAACAACCCATATTTCACAGCATTAATTTTTATTTGAATTTTCTCATCGTCCTAATGAGATATTTTAATCCTTCCTAACAATTTTAGTTGGGAAAACAATTGAAAAATTAATTATTTTTCACCTTCTTTGATAATTACCACATCCATCATTACTTGATCCTAAATCTAATGATCTCTTTCATTCCTCATTTTTAGGGCTCCATGATCCTTCTAGAATAATGAATTTGCAACCATTTTTTACTTTCCTAGGTAGTAGAGTATTGAAAATGCATAATATTTTTTTTGTTCGAGCCACATACTATTCCCTGTGTTTAGTTATTTCTGTGAGAAGATATATTGTAAACTATTTTGATCAGTATATGTCTCACACAATTCTATTTAGAGATACTGTCTCTATATATTTATAGAAAAGATTATAGTTTCTAAATAATGATAATGAGTTTGATATTTCTGTTTATTAATTTCTTAATTCCTTGATTCATATAAAACAACTCTATCATATGACATAAGGAGACAACCAAGTTCTTTCATTGATGAATCACTATAGATCAGAAACCCATCATTCCGTGATGGTATGGTCAATATCAGAGCATTAACAAATCACCTCCTCAATTATTTGAAATATTATTTGGATTATTTTTTCCAAACGTTTTTAACTCCTTTATGTGCATTCTCGAACATTGGGTTTTCTAAACGGGTGATGTTCTAAACGAAACGTTAATAAAAACTTGCTAAAAAAATAAAACTACGTACATCATTTATGTTCCTTGGTGTAGGCCATTACTGAACATACATTTTCATCACATAATGAAAGGATATTCCATCCCAAGAGACAATATGGAATAGAAATGAAATTTATTGATTCCAAAAACCACACATTCTTAACAACGCATATAATTCATTTGTTATAAGAGTTTTCATAATAGTGAGCAAGTGATTTTCATGATCTTCGTATATTTTAAATTACACCATGATATCATCAATAAATACCACCAAAATTTCATTAATATATTCATTAAAACACTATTAATTAGATCCATGATACTAGAAGTTGAATTAGTCAGTCCGAAATTCATTATTGATACCTCGTAATTCCCCTACCTGGTTCGAATTGTTGCCTTAAGAATGCTTTCCTTCCTCACTCACAACTATAGATATGCAGTTCCATGGTTAATCTAATAATAATATTGATATCCACGAAGTTGATAAAATAAATCAACAATGTGATGATGGGGATACATGTTATATACTAATATAGCATTGATCTCTTTGTACTCAATGCACAACCTCAGAGATCCATAATTATTCATTAGGAAAAGAATAGGGGTCCCCGTGGAGAGAAACAAGGTCGAATAAATAATTTATCACTCAATTAATCAAAATGATTAATCATTTATAATAATTCCATAGTCATACTTCTATAAGGATTAATTGATATAGGCATTGAATAAGGAACTACATATATATAGAACTCAACATCCCATTGTAGAGGATGTCTATGTAAATAAACATTAAAAAACATCAACATATTATATCATATTAGATATATAATGAAATTGAATATTCTTTTCCTTTTTCATAGATATTGAGTTCTCATCCTCCCCAATATGTTTATTCCATAGTGCTATTGGTGGTGGATATAGATAAGAATCATATGGTGATGATTGTACTCCAATGATTAGGGATTCTACATCATTCTAAAAAAATTATCCTCCTTCTTTTAGAATTATATTTTCTAATCATGATTTGAAATTCAATCCATAACGAGTATTATATCATAGTCAAATCGTTGTTATTAAAATAAAAGTAGTGGATAAATCATGTTTATACACCATAATAGGATATTCCTAACACATATTTGTTGCAATGATACTTCGCTTAAATGATCGAACAAATAACACTATATTGAAATAAAATTGGAAATATCTAATTTTCATTCTAAACATGGAAGATATGAACGAATATGATGATCAAAAATAAAAAATGAATTTTCCATTCTGACGAAACAATTAATGTAACTCCCTCTACATTATTAGGAACATCCATATCTATAGTTGTGATCACATATGAATGGCCTTGCTCCCTTGGCCTTCATTGGGGAAAATTTCATTGACACCATTGATAATAATTTCCATAATTTTCCCTCTCTATACAATTGTTCCATTGATCACTGGTAGCTTATTACTTCCCCTTACAATCCAGGGATAAGTGGCCTTTTTCTCCACATTGGTAATAAACCACCATACCCTTCAAACAAATAGCAGGGTGTCTCGTCCCATAATTATCATAGGTGGGAGGTAAACTATTCCATTCTTCTCAATTTACTTATTTCTTTTTCTAAAGTAATTAGTATCACTCTTCTTATCTTTCTTTCCCTTAAAATCACAATACGTAGGGAATGTATTTTACATCATTATAACATATGAGACTATATAATCATATGATGAGAAAATTTGGGAGAATATATCCATTTAGAAGAATTGTTTAAAACCATTAATGAATCAATCAATCATTCTCATTAGATTATATATGTATTCCATGACATGTATTTATACCCTTTTGATGTTAACATAATACTTAGAAACATTCTAATCTTTCTTTCCACTGATTCAGAAACTACCTTTCAATATTTGGACATTGTTCATGATAAATTTATTTTTCAAAGAATATTTCCACAAAATCTATCAATTCCATTTATTATATTTCACACCCTCATTTTTTTGACTTAAAGCCCACCACCAATATGCATCTCTTGATTGATGATAAATTTTAGTGAGAACCTACTCTCTTTAATTACATACCTATGCGAGAAATATCTTCTCTAATGAACTTATCCACTACTCTACATGAATAGGATTGTATTACCATTAAATTATAGTGGCTATTATTGCATAAAGTTGTATAAAATAGTTCCTTTAGGTTTTGGATCCAGATCCTCTATATGCGTAATGTTATAGTTGATATCCTAAGAAATATATCAACGATTATTTATAAGTTTCTCAACACCAGTTACAGAATGAGATCCAATATCATTATCTTGTATCAAAAAGAAATCCCAAAATGAGATACACATGTTCATGGATTTTCTATTCTTTCATAAAGGTTCTATTTCTAAATAATGGCATACACTATATTAGTTTTTGAGTCACAATGTATAATATAAACATATAAAAATACATTGTAGAAATTTAAATCCTATACTTTGCAAATCTCATAATCATAAAAATTGTTATTAGAAAAAAATTACAATTAAATCACATATATTGTCTTGTAATGAAAATTTGAATTATTATACATGTATCCCCATGTATTTTCAAACCTGGTGCGCAATAAGGTATGTTGTTGTGTACCAAGATACCCCTGGTCAAGTATGAAACTCTTTGTAGGAGTTGTTACTTTTAGTAGCATCTGTGTGAGAAACATGTCCACTTTTAGTATACAGACAACAAATTATTTTCTAGAAAGATCGAAATAATCTATTCCTTACCTAAATTTCAAGATTTTCTTATATTATAATACACAATGACTATCATAGGGTTTTTTATTTAATATGCATTATCCAAATTTTGTTTCATTGTATTTTCTACTAAACATCGTTTCATACAGATTGTAATGAACCTGAATCCGGTTTACTAGAGCTGGTGTATTATTTAATTACATTGGAATAATTAAATGAAAGGATTATCCCAAAGGAATGAAAATATTAGCATATTTGAAAAAATATATACATTCATAAGTTCAACATTAGAACATCATAGGAAAACCAATATAGAAATTCCATTGAAAAAATCAATAACTCCTAGATTATCCATGTATGTCATTCATAATATTCCTCTTCCTAACATGAAAAAATGAAACATAAGAAAGAATCTATCTAAAATTCTCGAAAAGGGTATACAATATAGAAAAAGATATCTTAAAGATAAATGATAGGCATTGTGAATAACTAAAAAAACATGCCTTTAAAAATAAATATGAACAAATTAAGGGACAAATAAGAGATTAATAAATAATGAAATAATAATGCATAATCATGGGACTTATACTATTAGAATAACCAAATAAAATTTAAATTACTTGTTTCATAGTGTGGGAATGCATAATGTTATACATCGTAACCATATCGTCATGGCCTATTGACAATACTATAAAAAACCATTTTTCTAAGGCATCATGTCATGCTTGTTGTTTGTCTAATGAAACCTACTGATGCATCGAGGGGCTATAGAAGTCCCCAAACATAAAATACTATGTCCAATTAATGACTAATTTTAATGGGGATAATCATAAAAAACATAAACATTTATATTGAATGTAACATATGAAATATAAATAACGTTCCACAAACAGTAAGCATAAATACCAACCATTCAATGTAAATTAGTTAATGGTTCTAAGAAAGAAAATCCATAGTCCAAATCATCATTAACCATTAAATTAATTCTGATAGATGATATCATAAATGTTCAATACATATAAAACATAATAATTAACAACTGTCGTGAAATTGAAGAAGATACTCTTATAAAATCATCACGTAATTCTTGAGATAAATAAAATTTTACATTTAATGGAAGAGTTCATTTGAAAAAACAGCATATTAATATTAATGATATGTAAGACAATGTTTTGATAATAAAATTAACGATTTTAGAAAGATAATGATAGCTAAAAATAGGATAGAGAGTTCCCTTAAAAATATATATGAATTTGGTAAATTCCATTGAATCAGGCTTGTATTTCTGGAAGAATCTTTGAATGATCATGTGGAGACAATTAAATACCCATAAATAAATGGAAGATTATAGTTCATAAAAATATATATAACATTAAAACATAATTTATGATGAGTATTAATGAATAAATAAGAATTTAATTAAAATAAGTAGATAATAAAAGAATCCCGATTGAAATTGGAGAGTTAGTTAGAAAACTCATGCCTTACGTCTCATGGTTTTCATCACATGATCATAATATCATGGATAACAAAATTAAATTCATTAATTAATATTCCAAGAACCCCTTTCTTTATGTAATTGATTTATTATAGCCTTATTGTGTTCATTCATGCGGTTCTTGATGGGTTATGAGGTTCAATTTCATTGTTTGGGGGGATTTTAAACCTTGGTATTCATTATCATTATACATGTAAGTATAAACATGTACGATAGGAATGGTTTTCCAGAATAGAAGATTCATTATATATGTAATCATCCAGATGATTAAATGGTTATAAAATTCATTTGGATATTTCCAGTGAATATGATTCAGTATTTAAAACACTTATGAGATTTTTTTGGGTTAATTGATGGCTTTTGATCACAATGAACCCATTTTGATTTATAAATTATTATTATGTGTAAGAAAAGATTCGAAAAACATAAATAAGTTACAATAAATATATTATAGTTTGGTTTAACCATCAAAATGGTTTTACAAACACAATTTATGATGGTAATAGAAATTGAAAACCCACCATCCTTGAATTTGATAAATTAACACATCTCAGATTGTATTTTAATTTCTGATATAAAAGAAGGGGGAACGAGAGATGATGATGAATTATTAATTATAATAACAATATTATAGCACTTCAGAAAAACTAGCCTTTGGCGATGTGTTATTTGTGATAGGAATAGAGCACGTTGCAACTAGTCCATCAAAGAGAGTATTTGCAACGAGGAACTTATACCATTACATATGGTTTGGTGTGGCTTTCACGCCAATCCTTAGGAAGGGTATTTGTGATGGGTGATGCCGCCCCATTAAATATACTTGGCGGTAGTAAATACTATTTGAAATGGGGATATGCCTTCGTAGCAAATAGAGTGTCGGTAGGTCACTATTTGTGATGGGACCCGTTGAAAACACCCTTTTAGCTACCGACAATAATTAATGTGATTGAAGGTATTTACGACGGGCCTCCCATTATGAATACATATCTCGCAAATAATCTTACCTTTATATACCCCATACTTTTTTTCATTCTTCCTCTCAATTTCTACTTTCTCTCATTCTCTCTCTAATCTTCAATTTTATAATTAAAATTTCCCTATGTAAAATTTTTTTATGAACAAGTTTTGAAGTCATATACACTAATAAGTGATAATGTTTATTGGTATTTGTGTTTTATTTTATTTAATATTTATTTCAATTTTTATAATAATTTTAATTATTCTAAATTAGTTGTAATTAAATTATATTTAGATTGATTTTTCATCAGTATTTATTTGTAATATTAAATTGAAATTATTATTAATAATTATTAATAATTAGTCATAATTAAAAATTATTAATGATAATTAGTAATAAATATAAATAATTATAGGTAATTAATAGTTAGTTACTGTAATTTGCTGTAATTAATATAATTAAATCTAATTAGTAATAATTAGCGATAATTATTAATAATTAGATGTAAATAGTAAAAATTAGGAATAATAGTTATAATTATTAATAAATTGTAATAAATACTAATAATTAATAATAACTACTATTTATTAGTAAAATATACTAATAATTAGTAATAATTAGTAATAAAAATTAATAATTTGTAATAATTAGAAATAAATTTGTAATAATTTGTAATAAATTTGTAATAATTAGTAATAAATTTTTAATAATTAGTAATAAATTATTAATAATTAGTAAAAAATACAAATAATTAGTAATAAATAACAATAAATAGTAATAATTGGTAATAATTAGTAACAAATAGTATTAAATACAAATAAATACTAATAAATACTAATAATTAGTTATAATTAGTAATAAATACTGATTAATAGTAATAAATACTAATAAATAGTAATAAATTGTAATTAATAGTAACAAAAATGAAAAATTTGTAATAAATATTTATAAATAGTAATAGATATTAACAACTAGTAATAACTAGAAATAAGTAGTTATAAATAGTCATAATTAGTAATAATTAGTAATAATTAGTAATAAATATTATTAATTAATAATAATGTGTAATAAATATTAATAAATAGTACTAATTAGTAATAAATAGTAATTAATAGTAATAATTATTAATAATAAGTAATAATTAGTAATAATTAATATAAATGGTAATAAATAGTGATAAATATTAAAATTAGTATTAAATTGTAATAAATAGTAATAAATAATAATTAGTTATAATTGGTAATACATAGTAATAAATATTAATAAATAGTTATAAATAATAAAAAATAGTAAAAAATTATTAATTAGAAATACTTAGCAATAATTAGAAATAATTAGTAATAATTAATTATAATTAGTAATAATTAGGAATAATTAAGAATAATTAGGAATAATTCGTAATAATTAGTAACAGTTAGTAATAATTAGTAATAATTTGTAATAATTAGAAATAATTATTAATAATTAGTAATAATTACAAATAATTCAGAATAATTAGAAATATTTTACAAAAAGTAGAAATAATTAGTAATAAATAGCAATAAATATCATTAAATTGCCATAAATAACAGTAATTACCAATAATTAGAAATATTTGGAAATGATTTGCAACAATTAGAAATAAGTAAAATTAAATAGAGAAAAATAGTAATTAATAGTAATAATTTGTAATAATTTTAAATAATTATTAATAATTACCATAAAATGACAATAATTACCAATAATTTCCAATAATTAGAATTAATTTGGAATAATTTCTAATAATTAAGAATAATATGGAATTATTATGTATAATTAACAATAATTACCAATAATTCGGATTAATTACCAATAATTAGTAATAATTAACAGTAATTAGGATTAATTACTAATAAATAAGAATAATTAGCAATAATTAGAAATAATTATTAATACTTTCCAATAATTAGGAAAAATTAAGTATAATTAGTGAAGTGCACTGTGTTGTATTTGTTGTCAATGAGGTATGTTGTTGTCAAGGAATGAATGAATGGATGTCAAGGAGAGTCAATATGTGAATGACAAAGGTTGTGATGGTGTTTGTGAGGAAAGGAGAATGGCCATGGTACTAAGAGGCATGTCACTTAGGAGATTCACTAAGTAACATAGGATGTAGTGGTAGAAACATTCTCCATGGATATCAGACGATTGTAGAACTGATCTTAATGTTTCAATACTTGTATCAAGATGATACTAAGTTACACCACTTGAAGAATGGATGATGATGGAGCATCATCATAACATCTGACGATTGTTGAGCTGATCTTCAAGTTCAAAGAACTTGTATCACGTGGATACAATGTCACAACAATGTTAGAAGACCATGCATTGTCTTCACAATGCATGAGGAGTTGAAGATGATCCATCCACAAGTTCTAAGTGGATGATGTGGTTTAATTAAGTCCATGCACTATCACTGAGTGCATGTGAATTAGAAGATGATCCAACTTAATCTCTGATTGGATCAATGAAGAACATTGAAGAGTTATTTGATTCAGGAGCTTCGGTTGAAGATGAACCTTCGGGAATTTCACTCCTAAGTGAAGATTAAATGTTTAAAAGGAATGGAGGAATTCTTAAGAAGAATAGAAGAGAAGAAGGGAGAAGAGGAAGAATGGCTTGGAAGAAGTGGCATTTGGCATTTGAACTTGGGTTACTTTGTTTTTATACAAAGTCCCTAAGTATCTACTCTAGCAAAAAGGAATCCACCAAGGGTCAGCCTTAAGGGTTCAACCCAAGGCACATGTGGTACTAGGTCACCACGCCCAAGGGGATCCCATGGGGCCAGCCCAAGAGAGGCCGGGGCCGTGTATAAGCCCTGGGCCATGCAGAGGAGTGTCAAGGCCTGCGCAGCGTGGGCGCAGAGTGCGCCCGAAGGAAGCATAGTGGGCGCCAGTGGCACGCCCGAGTGGCAGGGGTGGGCGCAAGAGCGCGCCCGCAGAGAGAACATGGTGCGGGGAGGCACCATGGAGGGGGAAGTTCAATCGAAGGGTTGCCGGCAGCGGAACTTTGATAAACCGCGTGGAAATCGCGGGCCGTTTCGATGTGGGACGCGCAATTTTCACCGAGAGCGAATCCTGGCCGCTCGATCGATCGCGCGCCAGATCTCGACCGCCCGATTGATCCCGCGCGAGATCTTCTGATCGCGGCCGTCTAAAGATCTGATCCGACGGCTGCCACATCGTCTTCCTCGAGCTCATCCGAAGACCACCCCGTGAATCCGCCGCTTAACCAGAGGCCTCCCGAATGAAGAATTCGAGTTCCCGGCCACCTCCGATCAAACCGAAGGCTCCATTCGGTTCGTCTGGCCCTACTGAACATATCCATGAATAAAAATGGGCATGCATGCAACGTGATGAGATTTCGAACAAGGCCGAGGCAAAACGAAGTTGCCGAGGCTTCGGTGAGTTCGTGTTTTGCATGGGATAGAAGAGACGAAGGCCGTGCATGCGTTCTAAGTCGCATGCACGTGGAGGAGAAAAACAAAGAGAAAGAACCCCCGTGAAACAGAGGAGCAAATCAAGATTTGAAGAATCTTGAAAACCTGAAAATTTCGGGAGTTTGAATTTATATCCCGCAGAAGATTTTTCACCGCCTCTGCCGATAAAAGGAGAGCCCGAGGCATAGTTTTTGCTTGCTGATCCTTTGGTGAAACTTCAAAGTCCCGTGAGAGCTCCCAAAGTCTCGCAAAGAACAGCCTGCGTGCATCACTTGCGCGGCAGCAGCCCGGAGCTTTCCTAGCTCAGTTTGGTTCCTTTTGCGCACTCCTTGCGCGAAAGAAGAAAAGAAGGTCCCCTGCGCGCATCACTTGCGTGACAGGAAGAGCTCTCCCTGCCCGCATACTTGCACGGCAGGAGAAGCTTGCGCCCCCAAGGTGCTCTTGCACTCTTGAGGCTTGCACAACCCGAGACGCATCTTTTTGCACGCTCAAGGTTGGTTGAGGCTTGCGCGGACCTTACGGCTTGGTACCTTGCGCGGCAGTGTTGAGGAAGTTAGGCTGCACACCTTGCGCGCCTTCATATTGGCAGGAGGTTCGGGTGATGTGAATTACACACCTTGTGTGTGTGTGCTTAAGGATAATACATCCTAGCCAAGTGAGTGCACACCTACGGGTTGTGTGTGCAAGAAGGAGTGGAAGGCCACCACATTTTTGTGTGTGCATTTGAAGAAGAAGGCCGTAGCCCTTATGTGGGTGCACACATTGAAGAACAAATTAAAGAACACTTTGTGTGTGTGCAAGAAGAAGTGAAAGGCCAAGCGTATGTGTGTGCAAAACGTGGAACAAATTGTGTGTGAAAAACAAGCGAAGGCCGAACCTTAGTGTGTGCTAAGTGGTGTGTACACACTGAGAAGGAGAAGAAGGAGAATACTCACACTAAATAAGAACACACATTTATGTGTGTAAGCAAATTGAATTAATTGTGTGAAGTTCAAAGAAGGTGTGTGCTTAAAGAGACTATACCCTTTGTGGGTTTATTGCACCGAGAAGAAGAAGGGGAGTGCATGCTTACATGCATGCACGTGCACACGTGAACAAAGCCAAATCTGGTTGTGTGCATCTGAGTTGTCCAAGACCAGACGATCTTGAAGAATTTGAGAGGACATGCAGTCTGTGCATGAAGAAGCAGAGTTGCCATGCACTCAGTGCATGAAGTTGTTTTGAGTGAGACTGAAGCCAAGCTGAAGTGAAGGATATTATTTGGCTGAGTTTTCAGTAATTGAGAAGACCCTGATCAACAAAAGTGATCAGAAGTTGCTGAGCAAGACCAGCAGACCTTATCAGAGGCTGTTGAAGATTCTTGAAGAGAGAAGCCAGGTCATCCTTAGAAGAAGGTGATAAAGCCTGAGCAAGACGAGAAGACCTGTTCACCACAAGTGATCAGAAGAAGAGCAAGGCCAGTAGCCTTTATCCCAGGCTGCTGAGGATACTTGATGAGCTTGAACATAAGAAGAGCTACTCGTGCGACTCGAGGAGCCAAGAGAAGACCCTGTGGGACTCAGGGAGAAGAAGTCTTCAGTGGGATTCTGGAGCAGGCCAGTGGGACTCTGGTAACACTGTGGGACGCAGTATAAAGACCCTCCTGTGGGACTCAGGAGAGATACAATGGGACTCTTTATAGACCATTGTAATACTAACTGATTATAATGGAGAAACCATGTTGGGGTGTATAACCAACATGGAAAGGATGTAGGCCTTTGGTGCCGAACCTTGTAAATCCTTTTGTCCCGTGCCTTTACATTTACTGCATCACTCGAGGAAAGGCTGAGAGATACAAGAAGAGTGGATCGAGGCTTTAACCAGCCATAGAGGTTTAATTGATAAGGAATCAATTAGTAAAAAGTTTTAAGGGATCACTGATTCACCCCCTCCCCCTCTCAGTGATTCACACTGATCTGGGCACTTCAATTGGTATTAGAGCGAGGTTACCTCTAAAAGATCCAAGAGAGTCTATATGGAGTGCAGATTTGAGGAAATGAAAGAACAGCCTCAAATGGAGATATCTGCCAAGACTCTGAAAAACAGAATGAAGAAACAGGCAATGAAGATGAGGAAGAAGGGTGTTGCAATCAGAGAAACTCCTTCTATGGAAAGAAATTTGAAAGTCACATCAGATGACAATTCCTTTTATCATTCTTCTGATGAAGCCTGCTCTAGCTGTGATGAAGATGGAAGAAACAATGATCTTCTAAATGCAATCAAATATCTTCAGAAGACAGTCCCCAAGGAAGTGGCAATGTGTATAGCTACAGGCATCCTTGATCTTCAAGAAGAAAAATTACAGCTAGAAGATGAAGCCAATTCTCTGGAAGTCCAATTGGCAAAAAGGGTTGGCATAACCAACACTCTCAGAAAGCTGGTGAAGGCTAAAGATGAAACCGTTTCCCTTTGCAATGAAAGATATGAAGACACTACTGAAGAATTGCAAAGAAGCCTTTATGAGAAAGAATTCTTTAAGACAATGGTCAAAGAAGTTTTCCGTGCACTGGAAAAATTACACAGAGTATCAATGGTTGTTAAAGATGATCAACTTGAAGACAAAGTAAAAAGGGTGAAGGAGCTTGACAACTCATTGCTTGAAATGAATAAGGTGCATGAAGACCAGATAAAGCAGCTGGAAGAGAAATGGGAAGGAAGGCTAAGAACTATTGAGGATGAGAAGAACTCCCTCAATATGAAATGCTTAGAACTGGAGGTGATATTGAACAATCAGCAATCACCCAAAGCCAAAGCCTCCTAGTCAGCTGAAAGGAGAAATGTTGCTACTCAAGTATGCATTGAGAAGGATGATTCTAAAAGAAAGACATCCTCTAATAAAAGGGAAACAACTTCTAAAAATAAGGTACCATCCATCCCATCTTGTACTCATGTTTCTAAATGTGTTTCCACAAAAAGTACAGGATGGAAGAATAACACTGATGAAGTATGGATGAATAAGATGAAGAAAGAGAGCTCTCCTGAAACAACACAACAAGTCAAGAAAAGTACCCTACAATCAGAAGGACTCAAGAGGTCAAGATTTGTGGGTCAGTGTTGGTGTTGTAACAAGTATGGGTACTGTGCAAAAGATTGTTGGCACAATCCACTGAATGTAAAAGCACAAAGGAAGCCCATGCCAAGGGGGAGCAAGCCAGAGGAAAAGAAGCAGCATCCACAGGTCCAGCGACATCTGTTTACTGCAAATAGATTTTGATTACTTGACAACATCTGGGATGATTGCAAAAGTGGTCAAAAAGATACATGTCAATCTCCAACTGTATCCAGAGCTAAAAAGAAGAAAAGATCACAGAACCTAGCTCAGAAAGAATTCTTGGGAAGCAAGCATAAGAAAGTGGAAGATGCTCCCAAGAAGATTATGAAAAAGGAAGAGAAGACATTGGAGTCTAAATCCAAGAAGGGTGATGCATCCAGAAGGACCACCAAGAAGAAATGCTTCTACTGTGGAAAGAAAGGGCATACCATGGATCTTTGTAAACAAGCCATGGAAATCAATAAAAGCAGACTGAACTCAAACAGACAATCAATCCAGAAGAAGTAGAAGAGATTTATTGAAAAAAATTTGCCTAAGAAAGGTAGCTTGACAGCATCAAAAGAACCATGTGGAACTTCCAGAACTGAGGCCACACTTCCAAACGATTTGTTAGTCATATGGACAAATCAGTTGCAACTTGCCAGAGAACTGCAAAGAGCTGAAGATGAAGCACTGGCAATTGCTAAGGCAAAAAGGAAACAAAAGATTTCACATGAAGATGTGTTGAGATCCACACTAGCACAATCATCATTGAAGATCAGATGTGCAAGTGTGAAGAATGGTAAAAATGGGGCATATCGGTTGAGAGAATCTTCTCAACCTTGTTGTTCACGTTGATGAACCAAGGAGGTTCCATCTTATTCCCTAATCACTTGTATTTACATGTGCTAACATTGCAGGGAATTGAAGATGATGATCATTCTCAGCTGGAGGATGGTTTGGAAGGAATGGAGTGCACCCCTTGAGGGGGAGCCTATCTGAAGAAGATGGGATTCTGAGATTAATACCATCTTGAGAAAAGATGAAGGTATTCCAATCATACTTTCATCCCTTGATTCTTAATTGCATTCATCATGACAATTAAGGGGGAGTATTTATTGAAGAAAAATGGTTGAAAGGGAGAGCATTATCTTTGCACTGAACTTTCTAATGAGTCTTGTGAAGTATGTGCAGGATTTAGCAATTTATTGTTATATCTGAAAAATTTCAACCCCTTGGAGCATGATCTCACATGTACAGTGAATGTTGGACAGCATTGAGTACCTTGGTTACATCACTCTTGTTTTCTACACCAGGTTAGCCCAAGTAGACTTAGAGATGATTTACTAAAGGTTCTTTGCTAAAGAGAACATGTGACATCATCCCTCTCTCAGTGTTTCCAGGAAAATACTTTTCAAAGGGAGGAAGATATTTTTGAAAGAGAACCACACCACACCTTTTAATTTGATTTCCAATAAGGGGGAGAAAAGATTGACACACATATTGACCCATTCATATGTGCTGAAGAAGTGTATTGACAACAAATACAAAGGGGGATATTGAAGTGCACTGTGTTGCATTTGTTGTCAATGAGGTATGTTTTTGTCAAGGAATGAATGAATGGATGTCAAGGAGAGTCAATATGTGAATGACAAAGGTTGTGATGGTGTTGGTGAGGAAAGGAGAATGACCATGGTACTAAGAGGCATGTCACTTAGGAGATTCATTAAGTGACATAGGATGTAGTGGTAGAAACATTCTCCATGGATATCAGACGATTGTAGAACTGATCTTAATGTTTCAATACTTCTATCAAGATGATACTAAGTTACACCACTTGAAGAATGGATGATGATGGAGCATCATCATAACATTTGACGATTGTTGAGCTGATCTTCAAGTTCAAAGAACTTGTATCACGTGGATACAATGTCACAACAATGTTAGAAGACCATGCATTGTCTTCACAATGCATGAGGAGTTGAAGATGATCCATCCACAAGTTCTAAGTGGATGATGTGGTTTAATGAAGTCCATGCACTATCACTGAGTGCATGTGAATTAGAAGATGATCCAACTTAATCTCTGATTGGATCAATGAAGAACATTGAAGAGTTCTTTGATTCAGGAGCTTCGGTTGAAGATGAACCTTCGGGAATTTCACTCCTAAGTGAAGATTAAATGTTTAAAAGGAATGGGGGAATTCTTAAGAAGAAGAGAAGAGAAGAAGGGAAAAGAGGAAGAATGGCTTGGAAGAAGTGGCATTTGGCATTTGAACTTGGGTTACTTTGTTTTTATACAAAGTCCCTAAGTATCTACTCTAGCAAAAAGGAAGCCACCAAGGGCCAGCCTTAAGGGTTCAACCCAAGGCACATGTGGGACTAGGTCACCACGCCTAAGGGGATCCCATGGGGCCAGCCCAAGAGAGGCCGGGGCCATGTATAAGCCCTGGGCCACGCAGGGGAGTGTCAAGGCCTGCGCAGCGTTGGCGCAGAGCGCGCCCGAAGGAAGCATAGTGGGCGCCAGTGGCGCGCCCGAGTGGCAGGGGTGGGCGCAAGAGCGCGCCCGTAGAGAGAACACGGTGCGGGGTGGCACTGTGGAGGGGGAAGTTCAATCGAAGGGTTTCCGGCAGCGGAACTTTGATAAACCGCGTGGAAATCACGGGCCGTTTCGATGTGGGACACACAATTTTCATCGGGAGAGAATCCTGGCCGCTCGATCGATCGCGCGCCAGATCTCGACCGCCCGATTGATCCCGCGCGAGATCTTCTGATCGCGGCCGTCCAAAGATCTGATCCGACGGCTGCCACATCGTCTTCCTCGAGCTCATCCGAAGACCACCCCGCGAAGCCGCCGCTGAACCAGAGGCCTCCCGAATGAAGAATTCGAGTTCCCAGACACCTCCGATCAAACCGAAGGCTCCATTCGGTTCGTCTGGCCCTAATGAACATATCCATGAATAAAAATGGGCATGCATGCAACGTGATGAGATTTCGAACAAGACCGAGGCAAAACGAAGTTGCCGAGGCTTCAGTGAGTTCGTGTTTTGCATGGGATAGAAGAGACGAAGGTCGTGCATGCGTTCTAAGTCGCATGCACGTGGAGGAGAAAAACAAAGAGAAAGAACCCGCGTGAAACAGATGAGCAAATCAAGATTTGAAGAATCTTGAAAACCCGAAAATTTCGGGAGTTTGAATTTATATCCCGTGGAAGATTTTGCACCGCCTCTGCCTATAAAAGGAGAGCCCGAGGCATAGTTTTTGCTTGCTGATCCTTTGCTGAAACTTCAAAGTCCCGTGAGAGCTCCCAAAGTCTCACGAAGAACAGCCTACGCGCATCCCTTGCGCGGCAGCAGCCCGAAGCTTTCCTAGCTCCGTTTGGTTCCTTTTGCGCACTCCTTGCGCGAAAGAAGAAAAGAAGGTCCCCTGCGCTCATCACTTGCGCGACAGGAAGAGCTCTCCCTGCCCGCATACTTGCGCGGCAGGAGAAGCTTGCGCCCCCAAGGTGCTCTTGCACTCTTGAGGCTTGCACAACCCGAGCCGCATCTTTTTGCGCGCTCAAGGTTGGTTGAGGCTTGCGCGGCCCTTGCGGCTTGGTACCTTGCGCGGCAGTGTTGAGGAAGTTAGGCTGCACACCTTGCGCGCCTTCATATTGGTAGGAGGTTCAGGTGATGTGAATTACACACCTTGTGTGTGTGTGCTTAAGGATAATACACCCTAGGCAAGTGAGTGCACACCTACGGGTTGTGTGTGCAAGAAGGAGTGGAAGGCCACCACATTTTTGTGTGTGCATTTGAAGAAGAAGGCCGTAGCCGTTATGTGGGTGCACACATTGAAGAACAAATTAAAGAACACTTTGTGTGTGTGCAAGAAGAAGTGAAAGGCCAAGCGTATGTGTGTGCAAAACGTGGAAAAAATTGTGTGTGCAAAACAAGCGAAGGCCGAACCTTAGTGTGTGCTAAGTGGTGTGTACACACTGAGAAGGAGAAGAAGGAGAATACTCACACTAAAGAAGAAAACACATTTATTTGTGTAAGCAAATTGAATTAATTGTGTGAAGTTCAAAGAAGGTGTGTGATTAAAGAGACTATACCCTTTGTGAGTTTATTGCACCGAGAAGAAGAAGGGGAGTGCATGCTTACATGCATGCACGTGCACACATGAACAAAGCCAAATCTGGTTGTGTGCATCTGAGTTGTCCAAGACCAGATGATCTTGAAGAATTTGAGAGGACATACAGTCTGTGCATGAAGAAGCAGAGTTGCCATGCACTCAGTGCATGAAGTTGTTTTGAGTGAGACTGAAGCCAAGCTGAAGTGAAGGATATTATTTGGCTGAGTTTTTAGTAATTGAGAATACCCTGATCAACATAAGTGATCAGAAGTTGCTGAGCAAGACCAGCAGACCTTATCAGAGGCTGTTGAAGATTCTTGAAGAGAGAAGCCAGGTCATCCTTAGAAGAAGGTGATAAAGCCTAAGCAAGACGAGAAGACCTGTTCACCACAAGTGATCAGAAGAAGAGCAAGGCCAGCAGCCTTTATCCCAGGCTGCTGAGGATACTTGAAGAGCTTGAACATAAGAAGAGCTACTCGTGCGACTCGAGGAGCCAAGAGAAGACCCTGTGGGACTCAGGGAGAAGAAGTCTTCAGTGGGATTCTGGAGCAGGCCAGTGGGACTCTGGTAACACTGTGGGACGCAGTATAAAGACCCTCCTGTGGGACTCAGGAGAGATACAGTGGGACTCTGTATCAACCACTGTAATACTAACCGATTATAATGGAGAAACCATGTTAGGGTGTATAACCAACATGGCAAGGACGTAGGCCTTTGGTGCGGAACCTTGTAAATACTTGTGTCCTGTGCCTTTACATTTACTGCATCACTCGAGGAAAGGCTGAGAGATACAAGAAGAGTGGATCGATCCTTTAACCAGCCATAGAGGTTTAATTGATAAGGAATCAATTAGTAAAAAGTTTTAAGGGATCACTGATTCACCCCCTCCCCCTCTCAGTGATTCACACTGATCTGGGCACTTCAATTAGGAATAATTGAAATATATTGTATGAATATATGACAATTTCTAGTGGAATTAAGGCACTCATTTTGTGCGATGAATGTTATCCTTTTAACTATCATTGACTAAAAAATTTAATAAAAATATACTTCTACATATGCATATCTGATCTCATATGCACGAGTTTGGATATGCATTCACGTGACAATATTTTTTTATAATGTTTTTAAGCGGTGACAGTTTTAAGAAAATTATTCATCGATGAAAATGGGACTCTTTTTCCGATGGCTAATTTACAAGCATCTTAATCACACTGAAATCATAGTAAAAAATATAGTTATATGCATGATTATGAATTCTCTTCTACATGAGATAAGATATACTACCTCCAAACAGAATCTTCATTGTGATTTCAGTGTGACAAAGTTGCATGTAAATGAACCGTCAAACAAAAGAGTAGTCTCCAATTCACTAGAAAATGTGCCGCTCATAATTTTTGATAATTATAATATTTAGATAAAATTATTTATCTTATATTTTTTGAATAATTATTTTTATTCAAATTATTCAAAAACAGTAATGATTTTATATTTTGTAGAAAAATATGGGATAAAGAAGTTGACAATAGTAATTATTTAATGAGAATCCAAAAAAATATGGTTTAAATTATATATATTTTGAGGGTGTTGGAATATTCTTTTCATTTTCATCATCAAAACCCAAATTTATTTCAGAAGGCACGATTAAGTTTCATTACTAAAATTGTTACTTCAAAACATTTGAAATAATTGAAAACTTTGCTGAAATCTCTGGCATTTTGGTTTTCAACTAGATTATGTATTTTGTTATCAACACGGTGAACACAGTTCCTGAGAAGATACAAATAATTTGATTCTGGATCCATCACAATTTCAGAATTGTGTACCTGATGTTGCAGGTCAATCTGTTAAAAAAACTGAAACTGAGGAAGATATTTGTTTAACTCCTGGTTTGGAACCTTCTGAATTTTATGAGTTCTTAAGGTCTACTGAAGATTCATTATATCATGTTTGTAAGATAATATAGTTAGAATCAGTTACAAAATTTATGGCTATTAAATCATATAATTGAATGTCAAAAAATTCCTTAGATCAGATATTTTTTTGGTTAAAACCTTATTACCTAACTGAAATTTGTTGTCTGCAAATTACTATGAGAGAGATATGCTGGTTTGTAATCTAGGCCTTAGTTATTAGAATATTCATGGATGTGAAAATGATTGCATCTTATATTCTGGTAAAAATGAGTCATCGGATTGTTTTCCAACATATGGAAAATCAAGGTATACAGAAGTTCAACTTGGGATGTCTTGATCGATTTCTGTAAAACAGTAGATATATTTTCCATCTACACCCAGATTGCAACATTTATTTATGCCATATAATATAATGAAAATGTTGTGATGTCACAAAACAAAGATATCAACTGAAAGAAGCTTGAATCATCCATCTGATGGTGATTCATGGAATCTTTTTGATAGAGTGCAATCATCTTTATCATTAGAAGCTCAGAATTATTGATTGGCCCTTTCTAATAACAGTTTCTGTACATTTGGTTCTTATGGTAGATAGTATTCATGTTTTCCTACCTTTATAACTCTTTACAATTTACCTCCATAGATGTTGATAAAGAATCCTTGTATCTTTTTTTACCTTATTAATATAGGTCATCTAAAAAAAATATTTATGTTTATTTGAAACCGTTGATTGATGAGTAAAATAAATTGCAGAGTAATGGTGTTAGTACACATGATGTAGCTGTGAAACAAAATTTATTACTAAAATCTTCATTGATGTTGACAATTAGTGATTTCTCAGCATATGGCATATTATCTAGCTGGAGAAGATATAGTTTGAAATAATTTCCTTACTATATGAAATAAAACAGTGAATTTATGACTATCAAGATCAGTGTGAGCATATAGAGAGTTTGAATAAATAGTTGGAAGAGAATCGTTAGCAGAAGAAGTAGCAATAGTACGAGGAGGAGATGCATCGATGGCAGCAGCAACATCTCGAGTAGATGGAGTACATACACTGTCTGACTCGTCCATTAGTTTTGGACATTACTCCACCAACTCCTATAGATCATCCACCTCCTATTGATGACATTCCCCCAATTGACTCTTTTTAATGTTAAAATCATTTGAATTCAATTTTTTGTAATAATAACTATTTATATTTTCTGTATTTTATATTGGTGTGAATATTGCATAATTTAATTTTTTTATATTTTTTAATTTTTTAATATTTTATTATGTTATTATTTATTCTTAGTATTATATATTTTAATTTTATTTATTTTATGTATAATAATAATATTATTTTTTTAATTTTTTAAAAATATTGATAATTTTAATATTTTATAGATTTTCAATTATAATAATAATAATATTATTAATTTTTCATAAATATTAGTAATAATAATAACATTATTATATTATTAGTATTATTTCATTATTAATTTTATAATAATATACTTTTTTATATTATTTAAATTTTATTATTATTATATAGTATTATATTATTTATATTAATAGTTTTCATATTATTATCATTTTCTTGTCTTAATTTATCTTAATTTTATTGAATATATATATTTTTTATTTTAATAAGTATTTGTGATAGGTCCATTTGCGAGGAGACCCTATCACAAATAGATTATATATTATTGAAATAAGAATTTGCGACAGGAAAACTAGACTGTCACAAATACTTATTTTCAATGAGCCTTTAGAAAAATGTTTATATATTTATAATCTATATAATCAGAGAACTATTTGCGATGCCTTTTTCTACAACGGGCTATTTGAAAAGGGATACATTTGTAAAAGAGAATTTGTGACTGTATACTATCTAAAATAAATTAAATTATAGTTGTTTAGTACATGTAAGGTACTAAATTTATCATAAAATTTAGATATAAGTAGGAGAGGAAAGGAAATGAAATGTAATGAACTCGAAATGAATGAAATGAAAAAAGTAATTTACCTCATGTTGTTATCTTCATTGAGAGCATTTTTAGGGGAGAGGTTTTTCTTTATTAATGAGAACAAGGGCTGTTATACATGGGGGTGGTGTTTGGCAAATATTTGAGATGATTTTCGATATGGAATAAGGAATGATTTGAGTTAAGAGTAGAGGAAGGGAGGGGGATTTATAGAGGATGAGAGGGGTGATTTTTGAATTTCTTATTAATTATTTTATTATTTCTTTCATGGAAAAAAATAATTTGGATTCATGTGACTCTTATGAGTAATATGTTCATGTGATTTCCAACCATGTTTTTTATATCAATAATGATTCAAGTAATAGTGCATTTGACTAATAATATATATATATATATATGTTAAATTACAAAATTTTTTCTATTTATAAAAAATTCTGTATTTCAAAAAAATCCAAAAAATTAAACCAAACCATTTTTTTTGGTTTAGAATTACAAAATGAAATCCATTTTTTGAAAATAATTTAATAAATATTAATAAATTAATCTTTATATAAAATCACAATTTATTTGAAAAATTACAATTTTATATCTATAAACTGTTTTATATCACATTAAAATTTTAATCATGATCTTATTATCTTATAACCTTGTGAAAATATAATAATATTAATATTTACTACTCATACTATTCACATTATAAATATATTTCTGTTTATTAAGGTATGATACTATTCACTAGAAAAATATGGTTCTATTATCTGACTCTAAATATGTTACTCAAATATTCTTTGTATGTTAGTTTTTAAGAATTAAAATTACAAAACTGAAAAAATTATGTTTTTTTCTTAGTTAATTCAATATGTTGTTTTGTATAGAGTCAATGTTTCATGCATTCAATATTTTTCTTTAATTTTAAAATCAATTGAGTTTTACCATATAAACAATATTTTATTGTTAAATAATTATCATAATATCATAAATTGATTATAACTCCTATAAATATTGTTATATATATATATACACACATATATATCACATGTCATGTGGTAATAAAAAATGTGTCGCATCCCATCGTGGAGGTCGTAGTCGACACATACATATAAATGGTGTTATCATTTTTCAGTGATTGGAAGTTTAAGAAACACAATGATATGATATATTTGAGTAATGATAAATATTTAAATAATTTAATATTTATATATATACATTAAACCCATTATTATAACCATCCACGATATACGATCATTTAAAATGTATTGCATCAACTTTTATGGAGGCAATCTACCATACACATGAACGATGGATTCCAATCCCATTTGATGGACAATGGAGATGGATAAAGGTAATTCAATATGATAATAATATATAAGTATATTTTATATTCTTATGTTATTATATCATCATGTTTGATGATGATTTTATTGATTTAGAAGAAGAAATAAAATAGAAACATTTGGTAAAAAGTTACTCTTACTCTTCGGGGAATCTCCTATGATTTACCCAACAAGACATATGTGATTGGCACTATTCTTAAAATAAGGCCACTAAAACATTTTTAAGGGTTTTGGAAAGGGGTATCGTAATATATTTTACAAAATAAATGCTCACTGATTTCTGAATAAATGTGATAATGTTGTTCCCTTTTTTAATAGACACTAGAGGAATTCATTGAATTTAATAAAATATTAATTTTATACAAATTTTTTTTATATCAAAATGGAATTAAAATAGAAATAATTAGAAAAATTATTATTATGAGTCTAAAATAACTTATATACGATTTTTTAAAAACATTTTGTTACATTTTATTCCCTAATCTTTTGGTTTTATATGCATGTGAACCATTTTCACACCTATGTAAACAAATTTTTTTTACTCTATTAGGGTATATATGGTAATTATAAATGTTAAAAATTCCCATAAACGAACCATGGTTAATATTTTAGACCATATCATATTCACTTTTCCTAATATAGTATTTGATATAATTTTATATCATTAAATAAAATTTTATTTCTAGAATATATCAGTAATTTAAATTTTAGAACTATACATTTATTTTGACTTTTATAACATCAATAAATCAATAAAAATTTGAATAAATTTTATTAATAAATATATAAAACATTATATTTATCTACAATGTTTTTGCAACACATTAATTATTTCATATTATAAAAAATTTAATATTTTTAATATCACTGATTTTATGTTCCCATTAATTGAATTATTAATGTGTTAATCTTGGGTAACAATTTTAGTTGATTATAAAAATATTTTATTTCTTAAAAAATGTTGCATTTTTTAACAATTTGTTAAATAAAATATTAAAAAGGTTATAGTCAAATTAAATTAGATATTAAATCCCTATTAACTAATATTTGATGATTATGGATGAGATATACTCTTTATACAATAATTTGGTATGTTTTAGTGTCATTTTATAGTCCTTATCATATTATTTTTAACACTTAATTACCTGATTTACCCTTAATATGGTAACATAACCTAATAATATTATAATTCATAATGTTAGAAAAGGGTAAGTAGTCACTAAATATAGACCCAATGATCCCAAATAAGAAATAATAATTTTAAAATGCCATCAATAGTAGTTTCATAAGAAACTTTATTATTAAATCAGTAAAATGTGATGAAAACATTTATCTTAAAAATTAATATTTTACATGTAAAATGTTTTTTTCTAATATCACATATATAAATAATTTATAATAGAATAATATTATTTTTTAATCACAAAAATATAATTATATTTGAAAAATAATAAAAAAATAAATTTTATTTATAGATACGTTAAAATAAAATAATTTTTTAAATAAAAATCAGTAATTTTCACTATTCAATGCAAAATCAAACATTTCAGAAAAATATTGAAAATTTACAACCTGATAATATAGATATTAAGAATTAAAAAAATAATATTTATTTATCAATCACAATTTTTCAATTGTTGAAAAACTATTTATATTTTTATCTCACAATAAACAATGAAACCACATTTTTTGGAGAATAATATCTTTAAAGAATAAAATGTTTTTACTAAACATTGTATAATTGTTTCCTATTAATTAATAAATAAATATATTTTTATTAGAAAAATTATATAAATATTACAAAATTAATTAATATTATTTGTCCTAAAAAATTTTAATGGCTATTTTATAACGATCATATATAAATAATAATATTTTTTGTTCGTTTAATTTCGGAACTGTGTTTCTTACATGTTATCAAACATAATTTAAATCTAATAATGTTGAGATATTGTATCTTCCCCTTTAATAAAATAAATCCTTTCAATTTTATCTTATGATCATTAATCAATATTTTAACATTAGAAAATAAATTTGTTGAAATCCCATAACATAAAATGTGATAATAAAACATTTTCATTATAAGAGTTAATTGGAAGTAAAAAAATTCATCTATAATATCTAAAAACTAATTTTCCATGATAGAAAATATTAGTTGGAAGAAAATGTGTGGCTATTAATGAGAAAACTAACATCTAAATTCTGAAAGATACTGATAAAGAACATGATCATTAGAATGTTATCCATCAAAAAATACGAAATCATTAATGGGTTAAAAGGTTATTAATTTGATAGTAATAAAATTAAATGAATAAATACTTTGTTTCTCATACGCTTTCCTATATATGAGGAATTATTTTAATATATTGAGTAAGAATATAATAAAATATACAAGAATTACTTGTATAATTTCACCCTTTAATCAATTTTCACCACAATATCATATATTTATCCAAATGGTTAATATTAAAAATGATTTTTGCATTCATTATGTACTAGAACTAACTTCAATTAGATCAAATAATTCCAAAAAATGATAAAAAATAACTTCCATTACAGATATACATTAACCAAAAATAAAAAATTTACTACATAGTACGAAAATAAAAAAATGAATGAACTTTATTACAAAAAATAATATATTAATTTCTAAAATTCAACAATAATATCAAAAATTATAACTAAATCATTATGTAAATTACTATTACATATATTCAGCAATATAATGATAAATAATATTGAAACCCAAAAATTAAAATTGTTAAATATCATATTATTCCTACATTTATTATCCAACCATTTCAATCACTCTTAATTTCTCATGAAACAAATATATGACATATGCATATATTCTCAACGATATGAAAATTATTATTTATATGACCCAAACCACAATAATTCCCCCTTAAAATCTTATATTTCACTACTTTATAATTCAACATATAATCCTCAAAAAAATAATTCATGTTAATCCAACAGGTTACTTATAAATCAATCCAATAAAATGTGTCCCAAAATATCATAACTGGCCTCAAAACATCATCAAATAAAATATAAAAAGGTGTGTCTATGATATTGAAGGTATAAATAACCTCAATCATAATAAAAAATAATGTTATAAATAACTATAAAGACAACCTCATATTAAAAAATATTAATCTCTAAATTTATTTAAAATGATCCCATATTAAAAAGGAAAATACCTTGAATATGCTCTCCTAGATATGATTCTAAATCATGAAAAATATATTTCAATATATGATTCCAAAAAATGTGACCCATTATTTTTCCATCCAAAACTTACAACATCAAGAATTTTTTTTTCTCACATTCTTTTAATTAGAACATTTAGTTTTATAATTTTATAAATTTAAGAAAATCATATCACAACATGGACTCCTAAAAACCCATATCCTAAAGATTACCATCATCTCCAACTATGCCCATTTTTTATATTTATTTTTAAGTCAAAAATATTTCTAAAAATGAATAAACATATGAAAAATTTATGGATTTAAATCATTTATAATCATTCTTCATAACCTATGGAAAATGATTCCTAAGAAGGAATAAATAGAATGACCAGTAATGGTATACATAAGCATTAACAACTGAATGCCATTAGTGTGAGTAGGATCATAATAATGGTATGATGATATAAATATAGGGAATAATTGTAATATCCCAGGTAAATATAGAATATGAAATTTTCATATTTAATAATATTTGTGAATAAGATATTAATATTACTTTAAAGGCGATTCTATGTTCAATGGCGTACCCAATACACTACAACGAGTTTCTTTGAAATCTTACATTGCACACTAATAAGATAATAATATTATTTTAAATGGTAGTTAACGCCTAACCATTGTAATGGAATGAATCAACATAACTAACTAAAAAATGATTATATATGTTTGTAAAATATTTTTAAATTTATCCAATAAAATTTAGAGGCTTAAAATAAGAAAAGAATTTTATTTTAAGCATAAATATTCTAATGTTCTTTAAAAGGTCAATTAACCACCTTTTGATAGAAACCCCTTTTTCAATCTACTTTTTATTAACTTTTATATGTTATATTTGAAAAAAATAAAATCCTTCTTTAGAATCAAGGCATGATAATTTACTTTTTGTAAATTTTTGGTAATTTTCCGATAAAGTTCATATTTTAACGAACAGTGGAAAATGCTGTATTTTAATTCAAAACCTCTTTATAATATAATATATTTATATGGATAGATTGTTTTTTTTAATTTTTTTTAATGTGTATTTAAAATATATTTTTACCATTTAATCCAATGGCGGTCATTGAAATTAATTTCACTTTGAAATTGGATATAAAAAAGTGTCAATCTTTTGATAGATATTGTTTCATAAAAACACACTATTTGTTTTGATAGATGGAATTAATTATAAAATTAATTAATTCAACTTATATTTTTTGAATTTGGTAAAATGGAAATAATTTTTGAATTTGGAGTATCAAATTTAATTTGGATAAATTTCTTGTATTTTTCTAACAAATGATCAATTTTAATGAATTGCGAAAAATACTACATTTTACTTCAAAATTTCTTTTTCATCTAATTTATTTATATAGTTATATGGTACTTTTAATTGGTTTTAAAGTGTAATTGAATTATGTTTTTATCAATTAATACAATTTTATTCAATTTATTTAATTTCACTTTTCAGTTGGATGTAAAAACAAGTCAATATTTTGATAAATGTTTACTTCTTAAAAACTAGTCTTTAGTTTTGACAACGAGAATTATTTTTAAATTAATTACAAAAATTTATGTGTTTGGAATTTGGTAAAATTTATTCCATGATTGGAATCAGATAGTCCAAATTATATAATTAAGACTCTTTTGTTTTTGAACATTATGAATAGTAACTGCAATAATTATCTTTAATTATTGTGATTAATTAGTAATCAGGTAGTTAAGGGTAATAAAATAATATCATAATAATATAAAAGGACGCCAAAATGTGTCTAAATCTTTTATTTTGAGTCATGACTGAGCATGAGAATCTTTTTACCGAACTTGAGGGCTCATGGAGTCACATGGGTGTAATAGTGACATTTATGACATTATTTTTTTAAAAGAAGAGAAATATTACAAAGGTTTGTATATCCTTAGTAAAAAAAATTTAATTTTGTTTAAATAAATGATATATTAAAATATAAATATTCATTGTAAATATAAAAATATTTCCTACATCTTGTAATTTTCTATATACATTAAATAAATAAATTTATTTATGACATAATGATGATGGAGTGATTAACCCATTAATGAATGATTTTAATAAAATGAAAATATAAGGAAAAATATACTACATAAACTTGTTGAAAACCTATTTTATGGGTGTATTTATAACCCTTATCACCTTATCCTATAAATATATCATTGTGGGACCATAAAAATATGAAAACCATTTTATAATAAAGTAACATTTCAAGACTTTCTAAAAGTGAGCCTCCTCCCTCTTATAAAAGGCCCCCACCACTACCCCCTTACCCACACCTATAAATCCTTTGGCTCATCCAAAATATTCTCATATTATCTCTACACATCCCTATGTTACTATCATAATCCACACATTGGGCAAAAGTCTTTCCAAGGAATCCTTTGGCTCAAATCAAAAAGTGTTACCCGATTTAGAGGTAATGTATTTTATCCAGTTTCAATCTTTTATTTTCCTTCTTCACTCAGCACTATCTTCTTATTTTTTGATCTCATAAAAACATCATTATCCTAAATACACTATTATGTTTTTATGATAAGGTTTCTACCTACACTTACACACACCTCCATCTAATGGTTAAATAACATACTGTTTCTATGGGTGGCGAATTACTACCTCACGAAACGATTATTGTTCAATCTTATTTTAACACAATTCATGGTTGCCATTATGATGTATCTATATTAATATATGATATATATGGTATTTATTTTTTTATATGATTTTTAATTTTATTTTTAAATCACATCATTATACTTTTCATGTTGTGGAACTGAGATAATTTCATCTGAAAAAGTGTGGACTACTGCCCCCTCAAGTGATGTGACTCGTTAATGCCAGAAATCGAATTTATAAAGAATTTAACTAATGAAATTATGTTACCTATATAAAATATATATTATAGTGTAATTATAATATATATTTATCTCATTTAGTTATAATTCCTTTAATATGACAAAGAAATGATTGTAGCGTTCATGCATACGTACGACCTACAGTCTCCATGAACGATGCATTTCATTTTTTATCTCCAAATGTTATGGAATAGTATAAAATGAATATATACTGTATATATTTTATATTTAAATCATCAATACCATTTTGGAGATGATGTACTTATATCTACATGGTAAATTCTTTTCAAAAAATTCATTTTTGACTAATATACCGAACATCTACAAAATGTATGATATGAACTCACATAATTATTAATTATTATAAAATGATAAAACAAGAAATTAATTTAATAATAAACTATAAATTAATTCCTCAATCAATTATAAATTGGCTATAGTTTATTATTTAGTAATATAAAGAAACGAACAAGACATGTCAGACTTGACGTGAGAGGATTTATTATCTCACTTTAATTCCGTGAGATTTACATTATTTGCCAATTATTTATTGCATGTGGTGTATTGTGTAATTAAATTTGATATATATTATTATAATTATATTTATATTAATATTATTGCGTGAATAATTTTTTCCTTATTATCTTTTGGCCATACGACTCGATTTATTACAATGAGGTAAGGTGTTTTTATCTCAATATTTATTCCCGTGAGATTCATGGTATATATGTCAATATCTTATTTGAGTGGTGTATATACTTCCCATTATTCTAATATTTGTATAATATAATTTTTGTTTATGGGTATTTACATCAATGATGTAGAGTCCTTGTTTCATGGGGTGTACATTTCGAATGTTACCCAAGTCATTAAAGGAACCTTTCTCCCACCTCTTTTTAAAAGACTTTTTTTGTTGGGATTTGTTCTTATATATCCTTATTGCTGTAAATTTAATGTACAAGTGATGAGAAACCCTTTCTATCTCCCATAAACTCATTTTATGAATTTTAATGTGATGCTGTTAGGCTGTTGAATTTTTTTAAGGGAACTTCTTAACCCAATTTCAATTATTTGGGTTAAACATCTACTTCATGTTTATGACATACTATGAATATGTGTGGACAACCTCTGATTGTTTTACACTAAATATCCATTTATATTGGGTGTATTCATATTTATCACACATAATTATGTAATTTATTTATCTTTAATCTAAGGATACCATCTTTTTACGGGACTTCGTCTCAATATCCTTTCATTGAGGAATACTTGAATTTATATACGACATTATTTTATTAGTTGTATAATAAACTATTTTGAATTTTAATTTCATTAAAAAAGAATATTTTTACATGAAGCGTATTACTAAATGACAAAAATGAATGTTTTTGTCTTATGTATGCAGTGACAATGAATTCTCCACCACTGTGACCATTAATTGAGTTTCAGATTCCTCTACAAGCCATAAAATATTTTTTAGAGAAAAATAAATACCATGTCTTGATTTTCATTTATTTTGGTATTGAAAATGGTTTTGATAATGATTTGAAAATATCAATGTGTTGTATTTATATCTTGTGATTGAAATGTGGAAATTTTATGTTTCCTTTATTCATGTTTTATGTGATACGATTATGTTCTGGTTCTTGGGCATTGTTTATGAAGTCAGGTGGTTCTGTGATAAACTGAGGGTGGGTGAGCCAGAGATAGATCTCCAATGTATTGGGTAATGTGAAAGAGATAAATGATTAGGTTTCTCTGATGAGATTTAGGGAATATATAATGATGGGTATTCCAAACGTAACCATGAGGGTTATGCCCTACATAAAAATGTTATGAATTCCTCAAGTTACCTTCATGTTTTATGATTTAAATATGTATTTCACAAATCTTATGATTTCATGGGATATGTCAAAAAGCTTATGTTATGTATATATTGATGATTTAATGTTTTCATTCTTTTTTTATATCTTACTGAGCTTTTTATTCTCATACCATGTTTTTGAAATGTGTTTCACATGACAAAAAGTGGAATATGGTCAAGGATGAGGTCAAGGAAATGTCATGCTATCTAAAACATGGAACTAGACATGTTTCTTTTTAAGATTTTTATTGGAAACTTAGTATAAGTGTCTACTTTATAATCTTTTGAGATGTATTAGTTATGTCCTAATTCTCTAAAACTCTAAACCTGAAATAATCCTCAATATGAATTAATCATTTAATTAACGATTATGTAATGTTTTAAGGTCAGGTCCTTATAGTTGGTATCTGAGGTCGGGTTAGATAACTTTAGAGGTTATGGTATTTTTTAAGCATAAGTGAAATTATCATAATGGATAGGATTTTAGAAAGAGTCATAGTTATTTTTATAAAGTGATTGAGTTTAAGATAACATGACTAATTATATCTTAGTATTTACCTTCCTCATAATATATTATATGATGATTTTACTGATATAATCACACTCACCATTTTGGTTTTAGTAAAAGTATTGATCTAGAAGGCACCAAAGTAACAGTGGATGTGAAGAAAACTGTGACAGTTTTCTAAATGAGCAATTGAATGATATTGGAGCTGCAATGTGAACTCTTGTGGTAATTCTCAACCAACTATCTGGAGTCCTAATTGACCACCTAAACCTTTGTGATTTTTATAAGGCATAATATTTGTGAGAAACAAATCCCTACAGAAGGTTAGGTAATAATCATAAAGGTAAGAGTGTTCAAAAACCTATGTGTCAAAGTTATGGAATGAAACACCTAGTAAAATGTTTCAAAGGGACAGAAAGATCCAATAGATGTGGAAATTAAGGTAATAAAGAAAAAACCTGCCATGGAAAAAAGAAGGATCCAGTTGACTCTAGGAAAGGGGAAAAAGTTCCTTATGAAGGATCAATTGAATGTTTTAAATGTAGTGTGCATGGTCATTATGAAAACACATGTCCTAAAAAGATGATTCAGGAATGGGATCACCAGGATCGTACAAATATTCATTTACCAATACCTAATGCCATTCTGATTGAGGATGAAGAAATTGATAATGAACAATGAAAGTTATAGATTATTTTTAAAAATATGTTTTCCTATTATTAAATAATAAGATATGATTCATGATTTTGTTTGTAGGAAAAAAGTATTCCAGAATATGTTAGAAAGTAATGTTTAATGGATCCTGAAAAATGTTGATTGAGTAAGAAGTCAACATATAAGGGATTCAAGAGTTATGGTAGATTTTAGGATGGTGAAATCATTAAAAGTATTATGGAACTTTTGATGATGAGAATACATTAGAAGAATTTTTATAGTATGTGTAACCATTATGATTGATATATGAAAATTTTATTCAAGGAGTAATTATCATTTCCTTTGTGGATATAGTTATAAAAAACCATTTTTTATATGATCCTTGAATTTGAGGTAATTACTACTTAATACATTTTGGGAAATGAAACGAAATTTATTAGATAACCTTTATGGATAAAATATGTTATGGTTATTTTTTGATGAATTTATATATTTTTGGGAATATTATAAATATATATAGTTTTTAAAAGTGGACAACACGCAAACTAGGTGGAAACCCATCACGTCAGATGAAGTTGTAGGAATCGAAATCACAACCAATGTGCGACTGGTATTTATCATCTACCACTGGACTACGTGAAGTCCCTAGTTAGTATGACTAATTATATTTAGTTAGATGATCTTATGAATTAGGAAGAAGTTGGTTTTTGGAAAATGATTAACCTATCATGGAGGTTATTTGATTAGGTTAATTACTTTTCAGTATGAGACTTTAAGAGTAATGGATGTTATTTGAAGATAAATTTTAAGATTTACATTGGAAGACTATGTGATTAAATACTTCATAGATTTGAGTTTCAATCTTAGTTTGGATTACATTGAATAATTTCATGGATAACTGTTTATTTAATGGTCTTTCTTGAACCTTGTGATCTTTTTTGTTGAATTTTGGAGATTAAGAGTAGTTTTTCTTTTTGTAAAACATTATAATTTTTGGTGATTATCTAATCTTGTTCTAACAATTTTGGTTTTTTTAAGGTCTAAATACATGGAAATTATATAGTTCATCTTTTTTGGGTTAAGTGATTCCCAAGAAGTTGATTTTAGCGCTCTTAATGTGAACAAGTCATCCTAAATACTCATCTTTTGGAAAAAATATGTGTTTGTGTAAGAAATATAGTAAGAGATGAAAGTATAACTGACAATTAAGTATGTTTCCTTATGTTTTAGTTAAGATAATAAATAAATTCCTCAATGAAATGTAACTTAAAACAAAAATGTTGTCTGTTAGATTTTCCTACTAGGGAATCAAATACCGTTTAACCCATCACATGTTTGTGATTTTCTTGTGGTTAACATTCTCCTAGACATGTTTTTTTTCACTCCCCATCAGAACTTCACCCATTTCTTTCTCTTCCATATCCATGTTTTCATGGAATCCTAGTATGTGTTATCTTAGGTGACCATTTTACTTGTCTTTCTTCCTTTTAAAGTGATATTTTTATTGGCTCTATTTCCGATGTGGGGCATTCAAGGATGTTTCCGAGCCCATTTTTAAAATTGCGAGGATGCAATTCCCAAAAGTGGTGAAGGACATAACATCCAAGGTAAATAAAGAATATGAAAATTTCATATTTAATAATATTTGTGAATAAAATATTAATATTACTTTAAAGGGGATACTATGTTCAATGGTGTACGCAATACACAACAATGAGTTTCATTGAAATCTTATGTTGCACACTAATAATATAATAATATTAATTCAAATGGAAGTTAAAGCCTAGCTGTTGTAATATCGGGAATGAAAAAAACTATCCAAAAAATGATTATATAGGTTTTTTGAATATTTTTACATTTATCCAATAAAAAATAGAGTCATAAAATAAGAAAAAAATTCGATTTTATGCATAAATATTCTAATGTTCTTTAAATGGTCGATTAACCACATTTTGATGGAAAATGAATTTTAAATATACTTTTTGTCACTTTTAAATTATATCTTTTAAAAAATATAATCCTTTTTTAGAATGAAGACATCAAAATTTAATTTGTGTAATTTTTTTTATTTTTCCGATAAAGTTCATTTTTTAATGAATAATGACAAATGATGTATTTTAATTCAAAACATCCTTTTAATCAAATTTATTTCTATGGATAGATTATCATTATATTTTTTTAAACGTATATTTAAAATATATTTTTACCATTTAACCTAATATTGGTCATTGAAAATAATTTCACATTGAAATTGGACTTAAACAAGTGTCAATCTTTTGATAGATATTGTTTCATAAAAACATACTATTTGTTTTGACAGTGAGAATTAATTATAAAATTAATTAATTCAAATTCTATGTTTTGAATTTGGTAAAATGGACATCGTTTTTGAATTTGGAATATCAAATTTACTTTGGATTAATTTTTGTTATTTTTCTGAACAATGATCATTTTTAATGAAAAGTTAAAAATACTGCATTTTACATCAAAACTTCTTTTTCATCTAATTTAGTTATATTGTTAGATGGTACTTTTAATTGGTTTTAAAGTGTAATTGAATTATTTTTTATCACTTAATACAATTTTGTTTAATTTTAAGTAATTTCATATTTTTAATTGGATGTAAAAACATGTCAATCGTTTGATAAATTTTTACTTCTTAAAAACTCATCTTTGGTTGTGACAACAAGAATTATTTAGAAATTAATTACTCCAATTTCTGTGTTTCGAATTAGGTAAAATGGATTCTATATTTGGAATTAAAAGGACCAAATTATGTAATTATGATTATTTTGTTTTTGGATTTTATGAATAGCAATGATGGTAATTATCTTTAATTATCGTGATTAATTGTAATCAGGTAGTTAAGGGTAATAAAATAATCTAATAATAATATAAAATGACCCAAAAATGTTTCCAAATCCTCTTTCTTGAGTCATGTCTGACCATGGTCAGGTTTTTACCAAACTTTAGGGCCCATGGAGTCACATGGGTTTAATGGTGTCATTAAGGACATTATTTTTTTTAAAAGAAAAGAAATATAACAAAATTTTGTATATCCTAAGTAAAAAAAATTTAATATAGTTTACATAAATGGTATCTTAGACTATAAATAGTCATTGGAAAGATAAATATATTTCCTACTTCATGGTATTTTTTAATAATTTTTTGACATTAAATTAATAAATTTATTTATGACACCGTGATGATGCAGTGATTACCTCATTAATGAACGATTAAAATAAAATGAAAAGATAAGGTCAAATCTAAGATGTACACTTGTCGAAAACCACTTTTATGTGTGGATTTAGAACCCTTTTCACCTTATCCTTGAAATATATCATTGTGGGACCTTTAAAATCCGAAAACCATTTTATAATAGAGTAACATTTCAAGACTTTCAAAAGTGACCCTCCTCCCTCTTTTAAAAAACCCCCACCTATACCCCGATACCCAACCTCTCAAGCCCTTGTCTCATCCAACGTCTGCACATATTATCCCTCTACATCCCTCTATTACTCCCAGAAGCCTCACTTTGGGTAGAAGTCTTTCCAAGGATGTCTTTGGCTCAAATCAAAAACAGTTATCCAATTTAGAGGTAATGTATTCTCTCGAGTTTATTTCTTTTATTTTCCTTCTTCACTCACCACTATCTTCATATTATTTGATATCATAATAAAAACTATATCCTGAATTTACTAGGATGTTTTTATGATATGTATTCTACCAACACTTAAACACAACACCGTCTAGTGGTTAAAGAACAAACTGTTTCTGTGGGTGGTGAATTACTGTCTCACAAAACAATGATTGTTCAATATTTTTTTAACACATTTAATGGTGGAAATTATGATGTCACTGTATTTATATATGATATATATGGTATTTAATTATTCTATATTCTTTTGATTTTTATTTTTAAATAACATCTTATGATTTTTATGTTGTGGAACAACGATAATTTCATCTGAGGAAGTACAGACAACCGCCCCCTCATGTGATGTGACTCGTTCATGCCAAACATGGAATTTAGAAAGAATGTAATAAATGAACTTATGTTACCTATATAAAATATATATTATACTTTAATTATAATATATATATGTCTCATTTTTTTAATTTCTTTAATATGACAAAGAAATAAAAGTAGTGTTCATGCGTACATACGGCCTACCGTCTCCATAAACGGTGCATTTCATTTTTTATCTCCAAATGTAATCTAAGAATATAAAATGAATATATACTGGATATATATGATATTTAAATCATTAATACCATTTTAGAGATAATTTAAGTATAACTACATGGGCAATTGTTTTCAAAAAAGTTCATTTTTGACTTATGTACCGAACAATGACAAAACGTATGATATGAACACACATAGTTAATTAATTATTATAACATGATAATATGTTATATGAATTGAATAATAAAATATAAAGGAATTCCTTATGTAATTATAATTTGACCAATGTTTATTATTCATGAATATACAAAAACGAACAAGACATGTCAGTCTTGAGGTAAGGGGATTTCTTATCTCACTTTTAATTCCATGAGATTTCCATTATTCACCAATTATTTATTGCATGTGGTATATTGTGTACATACATTTTATATATATTATCATGATTATAATTATATTCAAGATATTATGTGGTTCATTTGGTTCATAATATCTTTTGGTCATATGACTCGATTTATTACAATGAGGTAAGGGGTTTTTATCTCACTATTTATTCCTGTGAGATTCATGCTATATATGTCACTATATCCTTTGGGGAGTGTATCTAGTGCCCATTATTCTACTATTTGTGTATTATGTATTAATTTATGGGTATTTACATCAGCTTTGTATAGTCCTTCTTTCATGGGGTGTATGTTTCGAAAGTTACTCATGTCGTTAAAGGAACCTTTCACCCTTCTCTTTTTAAAAGACTTCCTTTTGTTAGGTCTTTTAATTTACTTCCTCTTAATGTTGGAATATGATCTTATATATACTTATTGCTGTAAATTTTATATTCAAGTGATGATATACCCTTTCTATCTCTCATCATCTCATTTTCTAAATTTTAAAGTGATGCTGTTACGCTGTCAAATTTCTATAAGGGAACTTCTTAACCGAATTTCAATTCTTTGGGTTAAACATATACATCTTGATTATGTCATACTATGAATATGTGTGGGTGACGTCTTATTAGTTTACACATAATTTCAACTTTTATTGGTTGTATTTATATTTTTCACATATAATTATGTAATTGATTTATCCTTAATCTAAGGATACCGTCTTTGTACAGGACTTCGTCTCAATCTCCTTTCATTGAGGCATACTTCCATTTAATTTGACCTTATTTTATTAGTTTTATAATAAACCCTTTTGACATTTAATTTCATTAAAAATGAATATTTTTACATGAATCATTTTACTAAATGACAAAAAAATGTTTTTGTCTTACGAATATGATGACAATGACTTCTCCACCACTGTGACCATTATTTGAGTTTTGGCTTCCTCTACAAGCCATAAATTTTTTTAAAAGAAAAATAAATACCATGTATTGAATTTATTTTAATTTTGTTTTGAAAATGGTTTTGATAATGTTTTGATTATATCAATGTGTTGTATTGATATCCTGTGATTGAAATGTGGAAATGTTATGTTTACTTTATTCATGATTTATGTGATATGATTATGTTATGGTTCATGGGCATTGTTTATGACATCGGGTTGTTCTGTGATAAACTAAGGCTAGGTAAACTCGAGATAACTCTCTAATGCATCGGGTAATGTGAAGGAGTTAAACACTAACGTTTCTCCGAAGAGATTTAGGGTATATACTGTGATGGGTATTCCAAAAGTAACAATGAGGGTTACTCCCTACGCAAGAATGTTATGAATGCCTCAAGTTGCCTTTAGGTTTTATGATTTCTATGTGTATTTCACAAATATTATGATTTCATGGGATATGTTAAAAATCTTATGTTATGTATATATTGATGATCTAATATTTTCTTTCGTTGTGTATCCCTTAATAAGCTTTTTATTCTCATCCCATGTTTTTGAAATGTTTTTCACATTAAATAATGTGGAATAGGGTCAAGTATGGGATTAAGTAAATGTAATTCTATCTAAAACATGGAACTAAACATGTTTATTTTTAAGATTTATTATTGGAAACTATGTATAAGTGTATACATTGAAATTTTTTTAGATGTAATAGTTATGTTGTAATTCTCTAAAACTCTAAACTTGAAAATATCCTCAATGTGAATTATTCATTTAATTGAATATTATGTAATGTTTTAAGGCCATTTACTTATAATAATTATAACACACATGGATTCATAGACATCAATACATGGATCACAATTCCTGAAAATTGAATAAATCTTTAATATAAAAAATATTAATTATAATAATAATTATTTCCATGAAATAAATTATCAATCATATTTAATCATAGATATATCATGAGGAATCATTTTTATATCAAAATTACATTTAGATTAACCATAATTATCACACATCGAGTAACTATCATAGTTACACTTGAAATAAACATCAATTTTTTTATTAGAATAACTATCAAAATATATTCTTATAATATCTTAGAATAAATATAGCTAGTTTACATTCTCCCTTTACCCACTTCATGAGTGTTATTTGACATGGTAACCAAAAATTGGTTCATAATGTTACAACCCATAATTATAAACAATTTTCATGAATCATAACATAAATAAAGTTCATAGTTCTTCCATTTATCATAAAAATATTAGAAACATCCATTATTCATTTCATAACACGACATACCCCATGGATAAGAAAATGGTTTCATAGAAATGTCTTTGAAATAGTCATAATCTATCCACATAATTAAAATGGATAATATAAATGCAAAATATCGCCCGTGAATCATATTTAATATCCATTGTTTTCAACATTGATGAATAGAAATACCACTAAATGATCATTAAAATCATTCTTGAAGAAAATAACCTGCTCACATTGAAAAACACATTAAAAAATTGAAAATATTGGTGAAAATTATCTACTTTGAAGATAAATTTCAATACATATAAAGGAATAATAAATAAAATAATGGTCATGATGTTGGGAAATTCTATCCAGGTTATGACCTTTTAAAATAACCATTCATCTGAAACATTTTTAAATAGAGTCAAGAGTGAACTATTTTGAAATTTGTATGAAATTTACGTCTAATATCATTTACATGAAAGAAAACAAACATGTAAAATATTTTTATAAGTTTTTTTATGTTTTTAAAATAATATTTCTAATTTTTAAGAATCTTAGATATGGATGAAAAATCCTATTGTACTAAAATAAAATATATGATCGATATCACATACAAATGAGTTATATGACAAATATTTAATCAATAAGTTAGTAAATAGATATTAAACATTAAAAACACATTTATAATAAGAGAAGAATATAATACATGTTGTTCCTGAAAATGATAGACCATTATTTCCTCCAAAGTAAATGTGAACCTAAGAAATCACAAAATGAAATGTAATTTTAACATAATTCCATTCACATTTTTGTTTCTCTTCAATCATAAGCCCCATGAAGAAATTACATAATATATATATATATATAAATATCATGAAAAAAATATTCATGTTAATTTTTTTTTAATTTTTCAGTGAATAAAACTCATAAAATATGATAGGTTTATATGAAAAATGTATGTGCCAACATAATGGACTGTAAGACAAATAACCCTTAAAAAGATCATATCTTTGAATTTAGATTTAATTAGTGGAGTGATTATGTGTAATAATAAAAATACACACATAAAATGTTTAAATATAAAAAAAATTAAATATCAATTTACTCATAATAAAGGAATAAATTTTTTGATGAAGAAGAGTAATAACCCAATAAAAATAAAATTCAGTTAATAAACACTTTACAATATCGGTACATTGAATTCAAATACCATCTGACAACCTAATTCAAATTCATATTTAACATATCAGGAATTATAAATTCATCATTATTTAAATTTTTGAATATTATATATATACACTATATAAAATAAATTGGTGTGTAACATTCTGTTACACTAGGTATTTCATTTTGATCTTCAACTTTGGTTTGTGGGGGATCATGCTTTTTTCCCTCTTGTTCATGGTGTTATGGGGTTAAATTTTTAGGGGTTTATTTGATCATTTTGATTTATTGGATATTCCATGATTTTTTGGGAGTACATGATGAAAATTTGAGTTGTTGGACTTTGTAGTAGCCCGAACATGGTTGGCGCATAGATTCGTAAACTATGTGACTCATCACAAGTTATTGTTCAATTGGACTTAGAAATTGGATAGATGATACCACATGGTTTGAACAAGGAATTTCAAACCATGTGAGATTTTCAGGTGGTTGATCCATATTAGATTGCTTCGGCATGGTTGGTGCATGGTTTGGGTAACCATGATGCCAAATCATGTGAGATTCATAGTACATATAAAATGTAAAATTCCACGTATACCATTTTAGGATTTTAAACCAAAATTTCAGATTTTGTATTAACCTAGTTCATGAGATCCTATGGATTCTACACCCTTATTCCCAAATCTTAAACAATCTCTCTGTGGTCTAGATTTTATATTTATTAATAGTTTTTGTATAAATCTCTCTAGGAAACCTCTTCTATTCATCTCCCTCTTGATATTTATTTCTTTTTTTCATGATTATCCATTCTCCGATAAACATGTTGATATAGGTTTGGTGTTTCACAAGATTTATGTTCCTTTTTGTGTGTTTACGGTTTATATATATAGATCGTTGCTATTTTAACCCTAATGGATCACTTTGAGTGTGTGTTATGGAAGCACTACATGATTGGTGTAGGTTTCCCTTGCACGTTCCTTTTTAATTGATGTATAATTGATTTCATAATTTTAAAACCACAATTGAATATTAAATATTGGTATATGATACTTATAATAATTTTTGTATTGTCCCTTTTTAGTAAATGTATTTTTTCACTCAAAGGATGATGGTTTGGTGAAATGCGTGTGTGGCCAGTTTGGCAATTTATTGAAAAATGGTGAAACTTTTATCATAATAACCATCCAAGGATGATTACCATGAATTTTATATGTTAAATGGATGATATTTCATAATTATTCGATAGTTGTGGTAAATTTATTTGAATTGTTAGGATGTACCCACTATGGGATCCTCATGACCCATTTACTTGTATGGAAGGGGAGATCCTTTTTATGGACTCCTCTGTGATATTTTTTTAATGAAATGTATGAATCCTCATATTGAGTATAGTGATTCATAATGTTGAGTTATTATATATATGTTTTTATTTGATTAGATTCTCATTTAGCATTATTTATCCAACCATCTTCTATAATCTTGACATGGATAACCTTTCATACCTATTTAATATCTTGAGAAGGATTTTTGCACTTGTTTGGTTATGTGCTAGCTAGTGGCCCAAAGTAGTGGATAGATTTTTTTATTATTTATATGGGATTGTTCTGATTATTCTATAATAGTTTGGGTGTGGTCAAGTATGTGGCCACTATTGATTTTATCCAGTGAAACATGCTTTCCAAGATGGGTCATGATTTATTGTATATTCTGGAATATTCATGAGTGATTATGCTCACCCATGTATATTATCAGTTGATTTATTATAATGAATTATTATTTGGTGTCTCTTGTTTTATTGTTTAAATTTCCTAGATATTGTGATTATTTTTGTGCTATCATGTGTGTTATATTTCATTGTAAATTGATTATTTTTATTTCAAACTTATATGTATTTATTTTTTCAAATTTAAATGTTCTATACCATATTTTCATAGTTTACTAATTAATTCATAACAATATTTATTGAAAATGAATATAATTAATTCTTGGAATGGAAATTTGATTTGGAAATTAACTGGGAAATAAATTATGTTTTTTATGAATAAATTATTTGTAAATTGATATATTTATATGTATTTAATTTTAAAATCATGGTTAATGTTTATTTTATTATAATGGATGTTCATAAGTAATATATATTAGTTGGTAATGCATACATAATTTTAATAACCAAACCTATTTTTTATTCTTTTTTTTATCTTATGGTTTAGGTATCAAATTGGTTTATGTTTTTGTGGGTGATGGTGGGACTTGGTATCAGAGAGTGGCCTTTATGGTCGCATGGATATGTGTATGGGGTTTTTAGGTTCATTTTGGGTTCGTTGTTTGACCTCATTTGTATTTTTAGATTGTTGTATCTTATATATTTGTAAAAAATGTTCATTATGAATATGTATAAATATTTTGGAATATTTTTTTATCATTACACTATTTATTAATTCATTTATTA
The DNA here is from genome assembly GCA_963277665.1 of Viscum album. Taxonomy (NCBI): domain Eukaryota; kingdom Viridiplantae; phylum Streptophyta; class Magnoliopsida; order Santalales; family Viscaceae; genus Viscum; species Viscum album. Next base: position 1,066,721,153 of record OY728140.1, read on the forward strand.
ATGGGAGAAATCATTCCCTTTGGAAAATTGCTTGATGTTTGGAACTTTTTTTAAAGACAAGGGGTTGGGACATCCCTTCGGACCATCCCATGTATCGAATCTGGTGACCAGTTTGAGGTTGAAAAGGTTTGTTCCTAAAAAATATTATATTAGAGTATGTCATTATTTATAGAACCCTTAATTTTATATTATTAATTGTTAGATGGGAATGTCAATGTTGATCGTTGATTGGGGATGTTGGGACATGAGAGGTAATAATGGGATAGATGTCATGAACCTGTTATGGTTCTGATCATCAGGTTTCTATTAGATGTCTTGTTTTGTAAGTTTCTCTTTTTTCATGGGGATTTTTTGTGTTTTTGATAGAATAATGTGGATGATATAATGTTCTATGTGAGATCATATGGTCTGGAAAGCCATTTAAAGATAGAGACATGGTCCTAGAAGGCTCTCTGTGATGGTGGTGTGTTTGGCCTATTAACACCAAACCTTACAGCCATGTCACCCACTAATAATAGCTTCTCTAGTGAGTTTCTTTGAGTCTCCAATGATCCTAAAATTGATATTAAAATATCACATTTTTGAATTCTGAAGACTGTATTTCAAGGGGAATGGTTAGGTTTTGGGAATATGGGAAATTCATTCTCTGAGTAATTTTTATGAAGGCATTATAAAATGGGTTTTTGTAAAGTGGTTTTTTAGTAAATGAGGATGCGTTTATGAATATTGGAATTATATAATCAAACCATGGGTTTTATAAAATTTGGGGGCCTGAAAAACTAATTTTTTATAAAAAATATTTTGGAAAACATGTTGCAACTGAGAAGAAATGTGTTTTAATCAAATTATTTTGATGAAATTATTTTTTTGAGATTTTCGATATTATTTTGAAAGGAATAAACTGGATTTTTGATAAAAAATAATGTGAATTTATTTTTGAGCATTATGAAATTAATTTAAATGTTGACTGAACAAATGGTTTTGGAATTGGTGGTTAGTGAGCCATTGAAAAAATTCATGTATTTATAAATTTGGATGAATGTTTTTTTTAAAATGAGAATGTTTCATTGTTAAAATTGGTGTGTTACATGATTGAACACAAGAATAGATATGTGTAGGATGTGACTAGATAATGATTTGGTTATAGAGTGATTGGTTAGGTATGGTTGATGAGTTCCTGGTGTTGAATTATATTACATAAGTATGTATTTTCAAAGAAATGTAATTCTTAGTGAGACTGTTTATAATACCATTTGTGACTGTGAAATTCTACCATGTGAGTTATGATTTTCAAATGCTATTTGATGTTGGAAATTATGTTATTTTTGTTAGAAAATCATTCTGTAGCATGAATTTATATGTTTTATAATTGTTGTTTATATGGTTTTTTCTTCTTATATTAATGTGATGTTTTTATTAATTCTTGACATGAATCCTTATTGGTGTTTGGGTCTTGATGGGATGTCTTAGCGGGAATGAAAAATAGTTTTTGGGAATATTTGAGCTAGTTTCCCTCTATATTGGTGTTTTTTCTATGTGATTTTTGGTTTTTAAGATAGTTATCATAGAGATATCACTTTTCATATGATATAGTGTTCTCCCCCATTTGTATTCTATGATATTAGAGGTGCAGATATAAGCGATTATCCATTATCAAAAAATATATTTGATAAAAATAATGATTTATTTAACTAATTTTGACATTTATATCCACCTATTTGATGGACAACCCAAGATATTTTCTAAAGTACATATCTATTCAGGATCAATTTAACAAAACATCCTATTATAGTGACCCTTTTTGTTGAGGTTTTTTTTGCTTACTAGTGTTCCATTTGTTGTAATGTATTGGCGATGTTGGTTATATGCAAATAACATTGATTTCAATGAATGAAAGTGTTCCTTTTTATATGTCCTGAAAAATCATTTATTCTATGTCATGATGTATTCAGTTTGTTCATTTAAAATTTCCATGCTTGGGTAAAAGTATCTTGTTAGAGCATGTATCTTTTATTTGTGTCATGATTTTCTATTTCCTATATGGGGGTCATCCAAATGCTTGTGGAACCTAAATATGGGGTTATAATTTGGGATTATGAGCTCAAAATATATATTCAATGGACGATTCAAATATTAGGGAACCATCATAAGTCCTTAGAGTGAAGCTGTCATGTGGTTAGAAATCCAAACGTTGTGTGTATTTTTCTAAGCTCTTTCGTCCACCACTGTATAGGGCAGTTTCTATGATCCTAATGTAGTATCTATGTCACTGTAAATTCCCCTTATTGCAATGATAGTGGTGTACATATCCATCATGACATGGCTTTTATTTTTATTCTTGGGATTTTAGTTTGTGATTAGTTTTTCATGTATGGAGTGCTCGTGTGAATTATGCATGGATTTGGTTTGTGTCCATTCAAAGTGGATGAGTTGTGGGTTTGTTATCACTTGGATTGGTGTTCCATTCTTTAGACCACAGACCATCCTTTCCTCTTGTGGTGGATATTAGTGATCGATATGAATAGTTTTGAGGTTTTTTAACATCATTGGATCTTAATGGTGATGATAAACACAATATGCGTCATTGAAATTATTCTATAATAAATTAGTGGTAGGTTGTTTCAAATGTTGGGGAGTCTGTTTAGGCCTTTCACTGTCGATGATCTATTTTGGTTTTTGGTGTTGAATTTTTAGTGGATAGTTTCATATAATATTATTTAGTTTCAAACTCTATTAAATTTCGGTTGGAGGTTTAGTTTTTAATGTGATCCCAATGGTTATTTTTAAATCACGGTTGTGAAAGTTATATAATTAGTTTCACATCACTTTTCAAGAAGAGGTTCGGGATTTCTGTTCCATTTTTGGAAGGATTCAAATGTTTTATTTGGCTATGTAGATATTTATTTTTGTGTTTAAGAGTTAGGATTATATAGATATTAATTATTTAGTGATTGACCAATCATCTGTATAATTTTCTATCAATTCAGTGGTAGAATGATTTTTTTTTGAGAATTTTTACACCCAATATTTCATTTCCATCTTATGTTATAGTTAGTTGGGGATATCTTTCTTTCACATGAGATTCGAGTGTTATGGGGTTTAAATTGTGAGGATTTTGTTTTATATGTTTTTAACTCATGGTTACTGTTCATTTTGATTGGGGTTTCTTGGAGAAAATATTTTTGTTCATGATAATATCCTACGTACGATTGGTTCATCATTAGGTAAATTATGTGGCTCATCCTAGGTAACCATGTGGATAATGTTGGAAATTGAAACAAAATGTATCATTGGATTTTTAATTATAATTAATACCCTACAAGATGGTTTCATAACTGACCCTTATTGGATAGTAGTTAATGTAGTGTTGGACCACGATTTGTTAAACCAAGCTACCAAATCATGTAAGTTTCCTAGAACATATATATTGTGGAATTCCATAAATCCCCAATTTCAGATTTTAACCCAAAATTCCCCATTCCATCATTATCTGGTGTGTCCGAACTATGGTAGGCTCCTACCACCTTCTCTGATCATCTTCCTCTCTCTTTTGGTGTAGATATGATATTTCATCAAGGTTATCAAAAAAATATCAAATGGTAACCTCCTATTGTCATCCCACACATTCTCATTCTTTTCATTTTTTCTCGATTTTATAATCTTCCATACCACATGGGTATAAGATTCATGATTCTATTGAATAATGTATTTGGTTTTATGTTTATAGGGTACCAAATCATAGATGTATTCATTTATAACATTATTGGTGCATTTTATGGTTTAAATTTTTGAAGTGCTACGTGATTGGCGTTGGATTCCATTACATAATCCATTTTTAAATAATCATTGATTTCAGGATTTTTTAACAGTTCATTAATATAAAATATTGAAATATTACCCTTGTAATTATTTTTTTTGTGTGAAAATGTTTTATTTTCAACTTGTTTTATGGTACATAGTATTGTTTTGGTCTAATGGTGCACACTAACTATTTGATAAAAACGCTTAGTTTTTTTAATGAGGGATTTGTGATATAAAATGCATGTTTTCAAAATTTAAATCAATTTATAATATTTTAAATGATTAATTGGGATCCATTAATAATATATAAAGGATTTTTTTGATTTAAATGGAATATTAAAATGGAATTAAATTGTGGTTCACCATGTCATGATGATTGGTGGTCGGTTCAAAATTTTTATAAGAATGATTTTTTTCATAAAAATGATATGTTAGTAAATTAAAGAATTTTTTTATAAATGGTTATGAAATTTAAATGTGTTTCCATTAATTTTTCAGTAAATTTAATTTTTTCCATTAATGTATATCAGGTATGAGAAATGTGGTTGAATACCCTTTATAAATTTTATGTATCATGGTAAAAATATTTATCATGGAAACCCTCCATGGATGATTCTATTTCATTATTTATGTTAATGTGATGGGAATTCATTTAAATGGAATCCTCATGATCTATTAATGTGATTTGGTGGGGTTTACTCATTGTGGTATCTTTGTGATTTATATTAATTTATAGAATAAGAGATCCTCGGTATATAATCATATGTGATCTATGAGTTTTAAGGTAGGGATGGGTCCTTACACTGACTCAAGTTGTGAATATTGTTTAGATATTATATATATGTGTGTATATGATTGGATTCTTTGTTTACATTTGTTTCCCCATTCTCCTTTATACCATTGACATGGTGATCATGGAATCAATATTAATTTTTTTGAGAATGAGTGATCCACTTGTTAGGATATGAACATTCTTGTGATCCATAACAAGTAGTTCATTTATTTATTTAAATTATGGTATTCTACCCCTCATTCTATACCATGTATGGTGTGGTTGGGTGTGTGGTAGTTTTTGATGTTCTTGAGGGAGGGATGCCTTTTATAATGAGTCATGATGTATAGTATATTCTCGATTTTTCATGAGCTCATAGAATCACCAAGGACAATTGGTACATGGTTCATTATGATTCATGATTAGTTTGTAACTCTTATGTACATATTTCAACATCCCTTAAAAAATGGTTCTTGTGGTTCTCTCATACGTTGAATATTTATCTAGAAAGTGATTATTTTCTATTGAAATGTTTATAGATAAATGTTTTTCACTCTGAAATGTCTTAAGTCAGTTTTTCCTAGTTTTCAATTGAAAGTGTCACTTTTCATATTGATAATGTAAATTAGTGCTTCCTGAAAAAGTACATGGGCATGGAAAATGAAAAGGGAAATAGTGTATGATTTTTATAAAGTGAAAAATGCGTTGAAAATGTTAACATTAAATGTATTATATTTGAAATAAGAGGTTGATTCTTGATTTATTTTAAAGGGAGTGCATTGGGAATATATTATTTGGGCATGCCTACTGAGTCTTAAAAGTCATTTCATCTGTTTATTCTATTTTTAGACTTCAGATGTTTTTCTGACATGTTCAACTATTACCTTTCCTTTATTTTGGACTATTTTACTTCCAGCATTAGATATTTCAAAATTATTTTTCTGTAATTCTGGTGTCTTTATTTCATTTGGATTGGATTCACATTATTGATTACTTTAAAGAGTAAAAAGTTCTTCTACTAGTCCATTAATAGTTTTTTACTCCTCTAGTCATGTATATGGTCATCAATGACATTTCATGTTCATCAATTCAGAGTTTTAGTTACACTATATCTTCTTATATTTCAAATTTTGTTGAATGATCCTTTACTACCTCCTCATGTTGATCAATTTTATCTTCTAATACATCAATATATTTTAACCAATCATCCAACATTTAGGTCCACTTTTTACATATCATTTATTTGTTATCATATAAATAAATAATATTTATTTTTAAAACTGGGATATATTTTAATGGTAAAATAATTGTCTTTATCTTAATATCCCTATGGATAATACTTTTAAGAAAAATCCATCATTAATGCATGAGATCCACATTTAAATTCATGTTGTACTCCATAAATTAATTAACTAACATCATCATCTACTTCATAGAAAAAGTCTTTATCTGTAATTTCTAACCAGAATTGCAGTCTCCATATTTGAAATTTGTTTTCAGAGGATTATATAAGCCTTTAGATTTCGTTTCTTCATCATTGAACATTGATTTTATCATATAGAAAATGTTCCCAACTCTTCCACAATGGAAAAAATTCCTGTGGTAACATTCCTGCAAATTTCCCTTCTCCCTTCATGAATTTCATGGAAATGAGAGAAATAATTTATTTTCCCCATTATAATTATCATTTATATATTCTAAATTTTAATTATTTTAAATGGATTTTAATACCTTATCATTAATTAATAGAATCATTTCATCTTTTGGTTGGACTCTCATTCATATGAAACCACTCTAATAAAGTAGATCATTAAATGAATGTTTGGAAATATCCCTTTCATCAAGAAAACGAACTCGTGCAATGAAATGAGGTGGATGTATTCTCATGATTTTAACTACAATATCAATGAATTTTATTTCTTCAATAAGCCATCATATTTCCCCATCAACTTCTGTAGATCGATTGAATATAATATATGTATTTTCATCAGTACAAGTCTTCAGACCATCCATCCTATTGTGGAAAAAATATTTTTTCACAATCATCACTGTGCGGTCACATTTCTTAATATTTTATAGTTTTTAACACATAAAAGTTGATGAAATAAAACTCATAATCATTAGATATATCTTATGGTAGAGTGATGCAATGTGAATTCTATTCCTTGGCATATTCATGAAGCATATTCATATTTATATGAGTCATAAACATCCCAACTGGATCTGTGACTTGTAATCCTGGTGTAATAGAAAATATGACTTCCATTCCACAAGATCATTGATGAGATTTCATCATATACGTCCTAATCTGATATTTTCTTCCTTCAAGGGTGGGTATTGACCTGAAATATAAAATATTATCCATGATATATATAAATGCAAGATTTAAATCCAAAAAACATTACACTAATATGAATTGATAGACCCCAAAACACTAATAAAGGGGAGGAGTGAATTAGGGTGTCAACTTATTATTTTAATTATTTGGATCTGGTTCCCACAGTAGTAAAAAATTGTTAAATTTATCTATTGGTAATGTGTAGTAATTTAGACTATCAATCATAGAAATAACACACCAAATATTAACTTGGTTCTACCACCAAGGGATAATCAAAAGAGCTTACCACAATAGGTTTTCAGTCATAAAAAATTACAAAAATATTCACTAGTTGTGAACTATAATATTTTAGAACAGTCAATATGTGTTAGGAGCACTAACACTCTAAATATTTTGGGATTTTACAATGTGTCTCTTGAATCAATTCGGCTGAATCCCCTCTGTTCACTGTGTGGGGAATAATCTGAAATCATTTTATCGACTTGAATGTCACATCAATTGGTTGTCATTAAATCATGAATCCCCAAATATAAAGAGATTATATTATTATTTCCCCTTTTCCCCAATAGATTTTATTTATTATTCAATGTAATGTTTGTTCATGAAGTTTTCCTCCATGAACTGTCCATCTTCCTCCATGTATCATAATGTATAGTGCCATATGAGTTCTTTGCAACCCACCTCTATATACTGCCTCCACTAACTGAAACAAAATACCATATATTCTATATAGAAAAACTCCTTTTATATGATCTATATTCCTCCAATCATCTTCTGTGAACCATGTTCTACAAATTGTCTTTCATGAACCATATTTTTAAAACCATTTTAAATTCCCTGAATTCCTTATAAATTTCAAATCAATGTATCCTTTTCGGGTTGTCTTCCCACTAAACTCATTCAATGTCAATGACTTCCAACATGATTTTTAATTTCAGTGTCAAAAACTTAATTAAGGTACCAGTGCTTCATATATAATAAAATATATCTTAATAGTATGCTGATATGAAATTTTTCAAATATAAACCACATACCATTCTCCTACAGATTTTTCTTCCCTACATAGTCCATTTACCACCTAATCCTCATGCATCATCCTATAATATAAGTCACTTCACAAAAAAAACCCTCGATCAAGCCAATGTGTTTTAAAAACACAAAAAAACCATAGTGAATTTATAGTAAATATAATACATATTTCTATTATCTTATTCCCATTTTATTGGCTATTTGTAGTTGTGGATAAAAATATTTTATCATTTTTAAATTTAATTACCATTTACATCGTGATATCATCTTAAAAATGAAATATCCATGAGATTTTTAAGAGTATATATGGTGTGGATTTGTTTTACATAATAGGCCATCATCATGTTCTAGGAGACTTTTTACATCAATCTATAGATTCTATATGAAAAATTGAGTTATTTTATGATATTTTAAAATAATATTGTCAATTTTTATCATTACAATAAATTCATTCATGTTTCCTATTTTTAAAATTTTATCTTACATAAATTATAATTTTATGTTTATACATTTAAAAAATTGGAATATTCCCCAAAATATGGTTGTGATACACTAAATTAGTAGTGGATAAGTCATCTATTGAGTGAGTGATGCTGGGTTAAAGGTCTAATATATGATTTATCTACTATTTTATTCATATAATATATTTTTTTGATTAAGAATTTCATTCGGAATTTGAATTTAGTTCATTCCTTCATACATCATTGACCAAAAGAATTATAGAGTGTGGAGTCCAAAGGTGTATGGGTGAAAAAAAACTAAAAGTATCATGGATTAGACACTTAATATAAGGATTTAAATGAATAAACAAAAGATAATTCACATCTCCAATGAAGATAAAAAAATTTACATACACAATACCAAAAACCATGAAAATAAATAAGATGCTAATTTTTGAATAGTACTTCAACTAATTGAATCGTCTATTTCATGAATTTAAATTATATTATATTTTAAAAATTATCTTCTATAAAAAAACACTAAGATATGCTTTAAAAAATTATAATTATCTTTGTATAAATTTAAAATTTTAATTCTATTTAAATTATATTTTTGTAAATTAAATCAGCATAATGCTAAAAATAAATAAATCTATTGGGGTTCATAAGTATTCCTTATTTGAAAAACGTCACACCCAAACTATTCTATGAATAGTATATAACATGATTGATATGAAAAATCATAAATTATAAACATTTAGAGTTCATCATTTGTATTAATGATTATATGACCTTTAGGAAATCACCATATATATTAGGGTAATGATTATTCAAATATATGTTCTAAAAATACTTATAGAATTTTATGTGTGTCTCTCCGCAAGTGTGATGTTATAATAGTGTAAAACCCCTAGATCCATGTACATTAACTTTTTATTATGTATATTGATGTTATATAATAATTGGGTTGAGTTTTTGGAGTCTATACATTGTTTCAGAGTGTTTTGGAATAAGCTTTGAGAGTGCCTGGGTTGTTCATGGTTAGGGGATACCATGAAGCCTCCCCAAGAAATTATTGTAGGGACTCTATGAGTCAATGTGTAGAATAATTTTTGGAAAATAATTATCCAAAATATGTAACATAAAAATTTATATTAGGGTTTTAGGACAATACCAAACACATAGTTTGTGCATGGTTTGGCCAAAACATGTGGGAAAACTATGTGGACCCAAGTGTGTTTTCTAGTAACACTCACATAATTGGCAATTGGATTGTTAAATCGTTCAACAGAACCATGTGTCATGAATTTAATACTATAAAAATAATATTTTAATTGATTTTAAATATTAAAACTCACATTTTTATTCTCATGTATTATGATCATGAGTTGCTATATATAGAAGTCCATGGGGTTCATTTTGATTTAGTAGAGTATTTAAATTAATCAGGATTCATTGGATATTATGAAGAGTTAGAATGTTCTAGTTAATTATTGGTCTATCTATATCTATTCATATTTACTCTCATAGTTCCATAGATATAATATATCATTGATATATAAATATCTTATGATATAAATTTTTATGATATGTTGTTAGAAACTATTGAAGGGAAGAAGTTTTAATTCCAAATTGTGAGGTTCCAGCTGTTATTATTTGATTGCTTGGACTGATGAGAGGTTGGTAGATTCACTGTCACAATAATAATTCTAAAACAAAAGGATTTATATTTAAATCCCTCTACCTTTATTATGTTATAAAAAAATCTTAGATTTTGTACCATAAACATTTAATGATTAAACGATACCCACAAGGTTTTATAAAAGTGTTAATATAATTTTTTTTTCAAAATAGATGGTTTTCATTGAGAACATGATTTTTTTGGCATGAGATTAAGAAATTTCATTGTGAATCCTTACTGGTTTGATAATAGGTATGGTGCTAATGTGGAACATTGTAGAAAACCTAAAGGAAAAACTTTGATATTAGGTAGGATACCACTAATTGGTATTGGGGATGTCATTGGGCATGCATTGTTGTTTCATTTTTGGAATAATGATTCAAAGTCATTATGGGTTTTAAACATGTTTAATTATATATTTTATAGAAATATTTATAACTATAATTACCTGTATTTTTTATAAATATACACGTGAGCATAATAGTTCTTGTTAAATATAGTATGTGATGAGTTTTCATTGTGTATTATCTATTATGTTTTATACTCACCCCATTCATGGATTCATTGGTGATTTATAGATGATGTTTATCATAATATAGTAAAATGAAATGTTTTATACATCTATAGAGATACAACCAAATATGACAGACTTTGGACTTTGATTCAGTTTTTGGAGCTTTTTTGGGGAATGTAATGGGTGTATTACACTTTGGTATCATTGAGATCCTTTTTACCTTCATTATTTCAATGTTGTATCTTCTAATCATTATATATTCTCCGATGATATGTTCTCTTATAAATTGTATTATATTACACAATATGACTCATAATAATTGTTTCTCTTTGATTCTTCTTGATTATTTTGTTCAATATTTTGGTAACATCTTCTTATAATAATCTAGAAATTCCTTCGACCTTATTTAATACCATTTTAGTATATGTGACATCCCCTATGTTGTATTGAACCTTCTACTAGCCCAAGACAATTTGATTTCATGGCTATTACAAATGATATTTGTCTTGATTGGTTCATTATATTGGGGTGGAATCGAGGATAGAGGGATGTCATAACATAATATATGTAGAATTAAAATATGTAGGTAACCAATTTATGTTGAACCTCAAGTTACTTGGATTGTACAAGTATAAAAATTCTTCTATGACACTTCTAGGTGTGTTATGTTTTCACAAAAAATGGCTAATCTAATGTTTGTAGAATATCATTAATAAGTAGTGATACTTCCAATTATGAATTAATTGATCATTTTACGTTTTTTAATTTTTTCAAATTACATATTATAATTGTTTACATTGATGATTAGTAATTTTCTAAACCATCAGTCTCTTGTCAGGTTTGACTATTGGGTGTTTCATTAAATCTTGGGATTAAATGGATCAAGTTAAATGACATAAGAACCCATAAGAGTAATTAGCTATGAATTTAATTCAACTTGGACCATGTGTAATTTAGTAACTCATCAAGAGTGTTTTATATAAATTTCATGTCCTGGGTAGGTTAAAGCTAAATCTAAACCCATGCAATGAAAACTAATCCCTGTATTTTCAAAAAAAGAATCCATTAATAAATCAGGGAGATTCATCAGTAGAATTAGAGACTGTTTGGATATGGAAGATCAAAAAAATTTTCAATTTCATGTTAAATACATTAAAATGAAATTGAATTTTAAATATTATGTAATATATGATCTTTCAAGTTAGTAGATGAAATTTTTATTTACTGTAAACATGAATAGGACTTGGAATAGCCTAAAATTGAGGATATACATAATAAAATTAAATACCTAAACCTTTAGAAACACAATGATGATAGAAATCATTAAATTGATTTAAGAAAATAATTTCATCCAAAAATATAAATGTCAATTCATAATATAGATTTTTTTTTTCACATGATTTTTATAGCGAGTACATGAAGATGATAACAGTTGAGATAAGGTTGAATCCTAACATATTCTCTATATTCATTTTGCTTTATATTTACTAATATATGGAGTTGATTAATAGGTAAATGTTAGTTCAAAGGTATTTCCTAGTAATCTATATTTGGGGAAAATCTTTTATAATTATGCCTTCATGTGGGCACTCTAACATGAAGAAATGGTGGATGATGGAGATTTTTATCTATAAAAGAAGTCCACATGAAACCATTTAGTTGATTCAATGTCCATTCTGACTCTCAATAGTAATAAATTGGGATTTAATCTCTATTGATAATATGGGAATATAAATCTGTAATGCATGACCCCTTTATAAGAATTCTACAATTATGGAATGTTAGGATAGTTGAAACATTATTTTAATATGACTTCGAGTATGATTGGTGTATATGGATCGTATATATACAAATATTATAATTCTCATATGTATTGATCCCCTAGAATAAAGAATCCTTGATGAATCTGAAAATTTAAAGACCCATAAATTTCAAGGGAAATTTTGTTTTTATTTTCTTTGGGATTTTACGGGTACGTAGTTTCTGAAGGCACCTTATTCCGAGGCCCGGTGTGACCAGAATCAATTTCCAAAGTTTAGATTGGGTATATTCAGTGAACGAACGAGCAGGTTTTTCTAACTTTTGAACTGGTGCTCGGAATTAAAATCTGAGGGCACCGTTGAAACCGCAACGCCAATATTTGCTTAAAAAGACATTTTTCAGAGTTTCGTTTGCTCGGGAAGAGTTGTTTAAATTTTGTGGATTAAGAAAACAAAGAAATAAAAATGTGAAACTAATTTTATTTCTTTTAAGTGGTTAAATCCTAAGGATGAAGGTTGGGTGGAACTAAACACCCATGTGAGGTTAATAGTGAGGTGGGTCCCACATAATCCCCCACCTCTTCAAATCCCCTAAACCCCCTCTTCAATGTTAGAAACCCCCTTTAAGTTTATGACCTTCTCTCTCTCTTTAATTGAATGCCAACACACCCATTCAATTAATTGAATCTCTTTAATTAATTAAATGAGGTTTTTGAATTTTCAAAAATGTTGGAAAGTGTGGATAAATTAAGGCAAAGTATTAATTTGTTTTTGGTTGGTTTGTTGTGTGGAGTCTTGGGAGAAAATAACTGAGGTCTCAAAGAACACCATCCAACACGTTGAAGAAAGCGAAGAACGTCAAGGCCTCGATGAATAATGCCATCAGCGCAAAGGAAGACCATCGTGCCATCTTCTCTCCTCTCCACAACAGGTGAGAGACGCCTTTTCTGGAGAACAATGACGCACCGTTTTCTTCATCGGGTGAACACCGACGACGTGTACGGAGCCACACCCCGTGACGCCGCTTTCCACGACCCTCATCGATCATCAACCCGTTATCGAGGTAGGGGTTTGAGTTCAAATATTATGGATTAAATTTGTGCTTGCTTGACAAGGATTTTTTTTCTTTTCTTTTGAGCCACCTGTTATCATTATTATGGGAGGAGGTCAGACCGGATGAACATGGCTGACCCTCCTCCCACTTTGTTGTTGTTCTTGTTGCAGCACAAACAAAGGCATCGTCATGCAATGGCATCACGCAGGAACATGGATAATCACGACGAAGAAGCGCGGTGCCGTCGCGCCGTGCCGTTGAGGCCGAACGAACCCGCAGCAAGAGTCGGGCCGCAACTTAGGGGTGTGACGCCGTCCCGCCGCACCGGAGAACCACGAGGAGACTGCGGCCAGAGTGGGGCCATGACGGAGGGGTGCAGTGCCGTCGCGCTGTGCTGGTTGGACTAAGGTCGCGTCATTTTGCAGCGGCGGAGCAGGAGAGGGCGGCCGGAGCCGCTGGCCGCCGGTGCATAGGGGGCAGGACCGACTGGTCCCGCGCGACACCCTGGCCGGTAGTTACGGCCGGCCAGATCCAGAATCCTGGGTTCGTAACCCCCGGTTGGCAAGAGGAAATGCCCCCCACGTGGGGGCTGCCGTTTCAATCAGGGGGTAGCGCACCCCCCCCCCCCCATTTTCTACGACAGCTCGGCCGAGCCGAGCTCTCTGGCAACGCGGGACGCACCCGCGCCAGGCCAACCGGTCGCCCAGGCCAGGACAGACTGCCCAGGCCGGGACACACCGCGCCACGCCGGCTGGGCTGTGCCCTAATAGGCCGGACCCGGACTCGGGTTGGGTCGATTCGGTTCGGTCCGACCCAGGGGGTCTTTTGTCGGGTTGGTTCGGGCCCAAAACCCCCTAATACCGGACATGTTCATTTTAATGCCTGTAATATTGGATACAGACCTCCGATCGATGCACTGTTAGTTGTGATACGATCCATGGATCGAGACGGTCATTTCATTATATTACACTCAAGATTTCGGAGAATTTGGGGTATGGCCGGGTTGGTTCGAACACGAAACCAACTGGGCCCTCGGAGCAGAAACGCTTATAACATGAGATCCGGATGTCCGATTGACGTGATGTTGACTTTGTTGGATTCATCTCAGTGAGATGGACCTTTTGGCTTACTCCGCACGAGGTTTGGACGTAGTTGGAGTACGATTGGGTTAGTTTTGGCATAAAAACCAACCAGGCCCCTGGGACGAAAAAGCCGATAACCCTCAGACCGGGCGTCCGATTGACGCCCCTTCTGTCACGTTGAGTTCCTATCAACGAGATGGAACATTGGGATACATCAACTCCGGACTACGTGTTAGTTGAGGTATCGACCCCTTGGCTCATGGAGCATACCCTCTCAGAAATGAGCATGCTGTGTGCGGGAACCCTAGAGCTAGCTTCGACTGCAACGATGATGATGACTGCACTGAAATCCTCTGTGGGTTCGACAGCGATGAAGACTACACTGAAATCCTCCATTGGTTCTGCAATGATGAAGACCGTTCTGAAATCCCCCTTGGCGTCGACAGTGATGACTAATGTTCTTGTATCCTACGTGGGTCTGGCACTATTACTGTTCTTGTATCCTACATGGGTCCGGTAGTATTTGACCTCTTTTGTAGTATCCTACGTGTGTCCGACAGAGTCGCTGGTCTTGTATCCTACATGGGTCCCAGCATAGATGAATCAGTGGATACATCTGATCATCTCTATCACCTTACGATGAAATATACCTATGTTATTTGAGTCTTGCCTTTCCATCATTATCTTCGATATGATTGACTTTCTTTCCTATGTTTATTGGGTTGTTCTTTCCAGTGTGGATTGGGTTGTACTATCATGTGTGGAAGTGATCGAACTTGGGCTCAGATGTTGGATAAGTACTGGAATGGATGACTTGGGTATATGTATGGGCATATACCTAAGTAGTGTTAGATTTTACTTCGTGATTGTATCTTTTCTTTGTGGATTATCCTTTGTGGATTCTGGGAGACCTTTAGGGTTCTCGGGGTCCCTACTGAGTAGCGTATACTCACCCCTGCATAAACTATTCCTGCACTACGATGTGTTGGATGTAGATGACAGACAACGCTGATCGTGGTTGAGGCTTGTGGAGAAGGTCGGTACCTGGAGGTGGACCAGTGGGCGGGACGTACACGGAGCAGACAGCTGTACCCGAGGAGCTGCGGAGGCTATTTGTACCCACCCTTCAAGTGGGAATTCCAGGGGATGGCTCGACGTTACTGCTATATTTTTAGTTACTGTACTTTCTTTCCAGTTGTACTTTACATTCATTTTGGGTTTGTCTTCTGGCCCATTTACATTCTGCACTTACTATTGTACACAGTTTTACCTAGTGTTTACTTTTTCTAGCTTACTCTGTTGTGTTTGTTTACTTTACAAGGCAATGCCTTCCCCTTTTTTCTGGATTTACGCCTTTGGTGCTAGTCGCCAGCCCCTGGCCTATGAGAGGTGGGCTTGGGGTAGTTACGGTACGGGTCCCGAGGACGGTTCATGACACAAAACACATCAACAACCCCAAATTCATCACAACCATAGAAGAGAAATAATGATTTGTTATTTGCACATTATATAAACAAATATAGTAATTAGAAGGTGATAATAGTGGATAAATATGGACCGTTGACGATCTGAGGTTCTATTCTATTAGACTCTACCATAATGAAATCATTGTTTGATACTGGAATATCCAAATATTTTATAATTAATCTAATTGATGTTCATAAGGGATTTCATTATGATAGGATTAATCATTGCATGAAACATCAATATATTCTTGAATAATGAAAATATAAATCCTTCAATTGTTATGTGTGTTGTGTTACTATTTATGAGGTTTCATTAGTTTTTGATTTATCTATTTTTAGTGTTTAAATTTTCACTTGATTTTAGGAATGGATTTCTTGACATCCCTCAAGGTCCATTTTTATTGTTATGCATGGAAGACTATTCCCAAATCATTAGATGGTATTTAGAATCAATATAATGAATATTTAAATGTTAAATAATGTAATTATGGATCAATGGTATGTTTTGTTATGGATATTTTTCACTAGTTAGAGATGATATAGTGGAATCTATATATGAAATCATATTAATTGATTTTCTAACAATTATGGATGAATTCCATGGTCTATTTTAAGATAATTTCTCTTGGTTTATACCATGAAAATAAGTGGAATTTTTGATTGATCACTTACTACATAATTGCCTCATTTTAGTTTTTTATATAGAATTCCCAAAATATATTTAATAGGATTGATGTTTCATCTAGAAGATTTAAAAAACAGTGGATTCAATCAACATAGTATGTATCCATGGATAACACTATTTATTTTTATAAATTTAGTTCATTGAACTCTTTACAATTTTGAGGACTATCAAAAAACTAAACTAAAATATGATAAAGAAATTAAATTCTCTTCTATAATGTGAATATATGTTTGACCATTATATATTTTTCAAATGAATCAATAATATTGATTTATGATCAGGGTAACACAAACATCATGTTCAGTATGAGGATATTCTAAGTATATCATTATGGAGTCATTATAGTCATTATGAATATGTGTTGATCCCAATTGGTCTTATGAATTCACTAGAGGTGTTTATATAATTGACGAATTAGACTGTGGAGAGGTATATTAATACATGGTTCTAGTATTCATTAGTGACATTTTACTATATTCTAGGACTATGGTCGATCATGAAATATACTTGGGCATAGTGGTGTTTATGTTGTAAGAAAATCACCCTTATTATAAGATATAATAGTGTTATTTTTAGAAAACATAGTAACATTTCCTTGGACACCTCATTTTTCAATGAGGAGACTCGGATTATCCATAGAAGGTATAACATGTTATCTCTTGGAAACCACTGATGACCGCCTTTGATATAAAATTATTTCTTAACATAGTATAGTATTACCTACACTCTATTCGTGGCTTTTCATGACTTTCATCTCCGATGACATCATTGACATAAAAATGTATTCCTTTACAATGGAGTTATGAGTGACACAAATCATTTCAATAAACATAGTCTTGACATAGATCATCACCCATATTTACTTATCTAGAGACATGATGAACCAATGTGGTATCTTGTGAATCATTAATATCAGGATTGGGATTTATTCTCAAAATTGGATATAATGTTGTGGCTTATGATTCACGATAGTCATGGTTTCATTTGAAAAATTACCCAACTCATTATTCAATTATAGCTATTGTAGTCTTTTCAATACAATTATGGATTCATTTTCTCCTTGTTGTAAAATTCATAGTGTTTATATATCCTAATATAATAGAACATATTTTCTCATAGATGTATTTGAATCATATAAAACATGTATAAATAAAATACCTTCATATTTTTTACTATTAGTTGATGTATACACTGATTAAATGAAATTACATGGCCAATACACTGACAAGGATTTCAAATAGTCAGTTATATAATGAATTTTCGGATAATTTTCAGCTGATGATGGCCACATAAGATATCCATCCAGATTATTATGAGATATAATGATGTTATGGGTTTTTTTCTTGTTTCACTTGTTATTGATTTCATTGAGTGGGTTCAATATGATTATACATATTAACCTAAAAGTATTACTATGAGTGTAAAACATTATTTTGTGGAACCCATTGAGGGATTAATGTTATATGGGATAGATTGATGTGTTAAAGATATCAAATGAACTTCATATGACTTCTCAGAACTATTTAATTTTTTATACGAACCCATTAGATAGTTTGTTCATACTATAATTTATAACATGTATTATGAAATAAGAATAAAAATGGGATATAATGAAATAGAGGTTCTTGGAGTATGTCTCAGGATGCACCCCCTATCATATGTCATTATGAGATAACTAATAGCCACCAGCTATGTTTTAATATTTACATTCTCCCATGAAGAAATAGAAATATGTCTATTGAATGTTTTGTAGGTCTACCCTACATATTTTGAAAACATGATTCCAAATGGGTGACTTTATAGGAAACAAAATCCCAATTCCTAAATATAATACGTTGTAATTCATTTCAAAATACTACATTCTAGAGTTTTTAATGTTTTGTGGTGTTCAATATTTAATTTTCTCTGACTAACTCCCATGTTTATATCTCTCTAATTTAAATTCTAATATTAATCACTTATAACCCTTTTTGACCCTGTACACAATGTATAGTCATCAATTACATTTAAAATACGAATAGAATATAATGATTTACTAAGTTATGAATATTTATTTCATTATGGATATAATATTTTTATTGGGTATTTTATACCATTAGTTGAGTTAACATAAATGTTTTTTAGGGACTCAATAAATATTGATCCTTTCATGAATTTTCATGTTCTTCTGTATACCTCTCTCAAATTTTATGTTAAATCAAGTGAGAATTCAAATATTGGATATTTCATTTTGTGTGTGATAGAAAATAAGATTCAAATGATCAAGAAGAGGGGGATTACAATTCAGAGAAATCAAAAATCCAATACAGATCAACATCATCGATAAATATCATTTAATGTGGGTGGTCATGTTTTCATGATATCCTCTCTGAGGATATGGAAACATAATTTGTTTTAAAATTTCAAACAATCCATTTAGATAATTTTCCATTTTGATATACTATTATTAATAGGTGATATAGGTAATTGGTTGGATTTACCACATATTTTCAACACTGTACATAGTTTATTTTATATACTATTATTAAAGAAGTACCAACCCAATCCAAATAATTTTATCATATTGGAATATATTGATATTCATCCAGATGGTATGTTCACTCATTTGTAAATAATAATTTTGGTGAGAAAGGACATGCTCTTATATAAGAATAATTTTTGTATTGTATGATTCTTATAGCAGCATGGTAAAATTTTGGAAGAGACACGGGAACATGAGAATGAAATGATGAAAGAGTGGATCAAGATCTCCCAAATCAATTCCAACCACCAAAATTGTGAGTAAGGAAACACCAATGGTTGAGAGAATTTAATATACGTATAATGAGGTAGTTTACCATTTTATTTTTTATTTTGATGTTATATAATGAAATGGAAGAGTTCCAGAGTTTTTAGAGATTTCATGATTGTTTTGGATGGTTTTTTGAAAATTCGTTATTTTAGCATTATTAGGGAAAACCATAAACCCTTAGAAAAAAATGTACGTTCAGGACTCTAGGATACACTATCCTGTTTCATTGGTTGGAATGAATTTTTTCCATAATTTCTTGAATATTCATGCAGATTGGGGGTGTGGGATAGTAGGAATGAATTTTCAGTACAAGGTTTGTCCAAACAATGTGGAATAATAATGAATATTTTGGGTTTAGTAAATTATTAAAAAATAACATCGTTATCCCACAATTTATGGCACATCTAAGTATAACTAGAGGGCTTATCCAATAACACATGCATTATTTGTTATACGATGTGGATTAAATATGTGATATGCATTATAGACAATAGAAAATAGATTTTATATATGTATTAACCCTCAAAAATTGCATTTATCTTCTCTCCCCAAAAGCTCTTAAACTACACTCCATTAATTTATTTTTATGGAGGCGACTTCTTATTAGAATCTAGGTTTTATGAATTTATGTTTATTTGATAATTGAAATTTGTGGTATGTTTTTTTCATTCATGTTCTCCTGATAATAGTATAAATTCACTTTTATAGAACCACATATCAAATTTTTTATAGATAGTTCTTTATCCTATGATGTTTATAATGACATCAGATTTTTTTGATCAATTTATGGGTATATGTTTCATGTATAGATCACGAGGTTTCATTATTTATTCTTAATTATTATAAAAAATTGCGAGGAAGGTGGATTCTCTCTATCACTTGTCATTATATAAGATTAAGTATTATAGTATAAATAACTTTACATTTTTTTGAAAAATTATTTTGTTTTAATATATAAATAATTGGTTATGAAATCATAAAAAAATTGGTAAATTACATTATAAATGGTAATTAAAAGATATTTTTTCCCCTGATATATTGGAATATGTTGTTGGTGCGAGTTCATGAAAATTAATTTTTTTCCCTGATTGGTTTATATAGTGAAATTTTACCAAATTGGATGATGGAAGATTCTATCAATTAAACACATAATAATGTGATGGGTTATGAATCCTGAAGATTAGAATTTTCAATGAAAATAGATTGGTGTTTGAGTTATGGAATGATGATGAGGAATTTTTATCATTTTTTAACATGTTCAATTATATTATTATGTAAATTTTTTAACTTCCCCTAATTATATTATAATATAAATATCAATGTGATTAACATGTTATTGTTCCTAGTTGTGTGTGTCAGGATGACATTAGGAATTACATTTTATGTTTTATAGTCACCTATTACTTGGGTACTGTAGTGAGTTTGTATGTATTCTATACCGAGATACTTAAAATGGCAATGTTTCATACCTCTCTAGTTATACATCATGATAGATTTTGTAATGACCTAGAAATATATCAATGGAATATCTCTTATGACTATATAATTGTGAAGTATTTATTAATATAGTATTATATATTGAACATGAACCAGATGAATGAACCAAAAAAATAGTATATTAACAAGATCATTACACATAGAGAACACATATATCAATAAATTTTTAAAACACTCCAAAGGGGTTACAAATAGAATATAAGATAACTACAATATGATAATTTGGATCTCCTCAACCAACTGGAATAACAACAATCGTGAACAAAATTGTCGAAATGAAAAAAATATTCTTAATATAATATGAATTTCAAAAAAGAAAATATATATAAACTTGAGAAAATATATAAGTAAATAAGGAATTAATAAAATCTGAGCTTTTAGAGAATGTAGGTAATTTATATAACTATTACAAATAAAATTTTTGGAATTTTAATATGGCCATTAGAAATCATAATGTTAATGTTAGAACATCATCCTTACCTATTTATGTAAAAACAAATATATGGTTATGATATAAAATAAAGATATTTCATAATTTTATCATGTTAAAAGTAAATAAATGTATTAATAATAATAAAACATGTGTTTGAAATGGTTAAAAAATTGATCATAATATTAACATTGGTATTTTTAAATTAATTATGTTTTTTAAATATAAATATATATTCAAATAATTATAAATTCATATTACTAACACCGATTTTATTTTTTGAATATAAATTTTGAAAAATGGTTATAGTAATTTTTTGGTACTTTATATGATTTTTTTTGGATTTTTCTAGATTAGTGACATATTGAAAAATATGATATTTTTTATTATAAAATAAATAAATTAATTTATGAGACATGGATGTTGTATTACCCAAGTATTTAAAACTCATATGAATTATATAATATAAAGATAATCAATATTAATAACTATTTTTAATCTTTATTAAAAAAAAATAATGAACATTATATTAAAAACACCCCACTCCACCCCTTTCATATGCCACCCTCTCACCACTCAAGCTATCAGAAATCATTTTAAATATAAAACTTCACCACACCTTTTCCTCATATGTTTTTGTCCTTTTATCTTACCTAAACAAATATGAACACTCACCACATGTCTCCATATTTTAACCTCTATCTCAATATCACCTAAAAAAATAGCAATGTTCTTTAAATTGTACACCAAAAAATTAAACTTAAGTTGTAATATTCTTAATTAATCACTTTTAAATTATATAATATTAAACCAAATGATTTTTTTTATTTCCACCAAGACACTGAAATTGAAATATAAAAAATTCAATTAAATTTAATTAAAATATTTTAATTTTCATATTCTACACATATAAAAATTTTCGTAAAATGAAAATGTTTCCAGCAATAATGATTGTTAACCACCATCATGAATAGTGTAATAGATTTTTCCGGGCTACCTCAAAATCTGGTTATAGAAATATTATTATGATAAAATATGATTATAATAAATCTTACATAACTTATTTCAATATATATAATGAATATATTTCAATAATAATAAATAAAATGAATCAATTTCCTGATTTTCTATAAAACTTTCTAAATTAACAAACTATATACATTTAAAAATTTAAATATGAATCATCTATATGTTGAAAAAATGGATATTTTGGACCATTTAAATTTATATAGGAACATAAATATAATATAATTTAACTTCTATTGTTTTAGTCTTGTTTTATAATAACATTAATAAATATACACAAGTGATATAAAATTGGAACAATGAAATGAATGCCCACAAAATCGTAACATTAATATTTATATCACTAAAATGGAAAAAAATGATATAATTATATTAAATAAAATATTTTTTGGAGAATTGTATTAATTGAGTAATTAATAAATATAGTTTTATCATTGAGGAACTTTTGTAAAAATGAAGAATTATTTTGGAACCTAATGTAACAGATCTCCCCAAACAACCCCATTTTCGTTGGTATATGGTTTTTCTCTCTTCTCCACACAATCCCTAGCTATTTTTATTATTTACTTTTCATATATTATTTATATTTAATGATCATATATACAATAATTAAAAACTTTTTTTATTTATGTGGATTTACATGTTTTAAAGGATCTCTTCCGAGCTCTACTCATTAGTTAACCCTTACTGAAGTGAACTTATCTATTTCTTATCCTTTTTCATGTACCACTCCAAAAATTAATTAAAATAGTCCATATTTTATAAAAAAATTATATTAACATATAAAACCATTTAATGTCGATTATTATTTTTAGGGATACTATTAACCCCATAATCTCTTTAACGATTCGTTATGCATTTTCCTAAAACACCTATTAAGAATAATCTATACAAAATAATTTATCCCCTTCATTTTTGGTCTTAAATCCACATGGATTATTTTTCATGTCATATAATTCAAAATATTTCATTAAAGTTAAAATAATGATTTATTCCATCATTTCATAGAACTCATTATGAAATGGAATTTGGTTTTGATATAACACTTGATTATGAAACACATTTCCTTCCCATGTTGTTTTTATTATTATTCTTTGTGTATGATTTATGTAAATGGAACACATATTAATTTACATTTTATAATGTGTTCACCCATTCATCACTAAAATAAAAATGGTAATATTTATGTATTAGGATATTATATTTATGGGATTAGGTAATAAACCTTGTCAATGATGCGAGTTTTTCCAACAAGTTATTTTTTCTTGGATGTCGTCCTTGATTTATGTATATGAAATTTATAATATTATTTCAATAATTATATGATTTCATGATATTATGATTCCATGATATTTATAATTTTCACTCATATTGATATTCATGATACTTTTCTTTTAGGACATCTTGTTATTCCTCTTAACTCATATGATATACTTCATTTTTTTCCATTATACCAATTTTATATCACCAATTTTGTTTATTTTTTCTTTAGTTTACCCAATAAAATTTTAGGTTCATAGATTTAGGATCTCATTATAGATATTAAAAAGAAAATTTTGTATTTTAGTTTCATCTTAATCTTTTATATACCATGATTTCTAAATACATAAATCCTGTTAATAAATATGTTGTGTTTATTATATATTTATGTTAAATTTAATATAATAATGTTTTTAGATATCTTGGGTAAATATATAGAGGTATTGGGGAATGGAGTCAGATCATGTTTCATGTTTTTTTTTTATTGGGTTAATAAAACTTTGGTTTTATTTATTTATTATTTATGTTTATCATGTTAGAGTTGTATAATTTTATTCTATTTTCTATAATGATATTACTTTTTGGATTAATTTATATTGTATTACATTTCATAAATAACATAAATTTTTTCTTATTTATTTATACAACAGATATTTTTTCACATTTTAGGAAAACAAATTCATCTAAATATCTACTCATACTTTAGAACTTGTTTCAACACTTTTTGTCTTTGGGACGACCCATATGGATAGTAGAACATTCGAATTGGCCAAATACATTATATTGGGTAGGGATGTTAGAGATGAGGTCTAGACCAAAACAAAATTTTTCATTTCTACATACGTATAACCTTCCTATTCAAATTTATAAATATTTATATTTATCAATTTTCTTTCATTTTATGTAGTTGATAATGTAACTAGGGTTTGGATTAGATATATGCCTAAAAAATTCACACATAAAGGACCAATGATTATTAAGAAAAATATTTTTGCAGATGTAAGTTAATTTTATTCAAAATTCAGTGGAGAATAATTTAAATAGATATTCATAATGGATTTACTGGAGTTATGATCACTGAATATTAAGTATTATATTTATTCCAATTAGTATGATATGTTTCATTTCTCATTAGTGAAATACTGATTATCATGTTGTATAAAATGTAGAAGATGTAAAATATGAATGGAATATATTCCTATTATAATTAATACAAGTGTATTAGGACCAAATATGATATATAATAGTAGAAGAAACATCTTGTAAGAAAATAATAGCCTATTATTATTAAGACATTAATTGAATTTTATTGATATTACATAGATTTTATCATGGAATTAGTATAGTACATTGATTAATAACCTTTTTATAATTATATCAATGCTTGATGCAAAGAGGAAGTGATTAAATAGTGAAATTATCATTCCATGGGAATTATTATAATCAAAACTATCTAATATAAAATTATTATTCAGAATTATTTTTTAGGTTTTGTATGGTGGAAACCCATTTTTACTCCCCTAACAATATTTTTTCATTTCAACTATTATAACGATATAGAATATTTTTTCCACCATCAAAGATGAAGATAATTGATTGGGTATTTATAATAGGATATATGATCCATATGGTGATTTTTGTTTAAAATGATAGGTTATTGACACAATTTTGAGATATTATGCATTTTAAATTTTATAGGAGCACCAAGGAACAAAAATGGTGAAATTTTTTGTAAAAGATCATGGATATTATTGATGGATTTATTATGGTTATACTATGTTTGAGTTTAATGTTTACTGATCATTAATGTCTTGATTCTTTTTCAATGGACCATTATTGATGAAGAGATCCATTGATGTCATATTAATTATATTAATAACCCAAAGCACATACTTATAAGGGATTAATGGTCTCTCCTTAATTGGATATTAAATTTATATATTTATGAATGATTTTTTTTTGAGAATTCATGACACCAAACAATAGTGATTTCATGACTTTAGTGACTATAATATCATGGTTTTTAGGATATTTTATTTTTTAGAGGATTAAATTAACTAGTTTTGTTAGACTATAAATTAATTTAATTCCTAACATAAATAATTTATAGTTTGTTTATAATATTGATAATATTTATATTAATGTCAGATAATGTTTGATAGCTATAATTTTATTGTATAAATTCATTGTAATTGTAGAGACCCAAGATTGACGTACATGGACGTTACATTACTTTTGCGGGATACATAATACATAAGAAAACAGACACCCAAGGACCATAATAGTTTAGTGTCTTTGGAAACTCGGAACATAATTCTTCTAATCATGGTGAAAGATCTTCAGGATCTCCCATAAAGATCTTCCCATTTTGTTTTCTTACATAAAACCATTCTTTATATCCTAGGGAAAAGAAAACATTGAAAGGGTGAGCTCAAATGATAAGTCAGGGTAAACATAGTGAACATAATATAAACCATAAACATTTGTATGTAAAAACATGAACATGACATAAATCTTATTAGTACATAAGTCATATATCATAAAATAAAATTAATCATGATGAAATAGAAAGGGAATAAAACATGTAATTATGTAAAACCATTAAGCACATGATATGATTTCCATAGTCGCCGAGGTTTTGCTGCCAAGACAATTATAGTGGACAAAGTCCCTTACGGAATAGAGTTCACTCCTCGTTCCGGTACTGTATCACTGAACCAATTTAACTTATTGTTGCAGCCATGTCTATCTCATGAGATAGAAATAATTACCCAATGTATTAGAGGGAGATATATATCCCAACCATCTCATAATTAAATCATTCTTTCGTGTGCCACAAAATAAACATGCATCATTCATAATAACCCAAAAATAAAATGTTTTTTCATAAACATCATCCCATTATAACACAATCTATATAAATTAAATGGATATCATTTCATCATAAGGAAAATCAATCCATGTAAATAATAGTGAAATTATACATGAAACATAAAGATACTAAATAATGTCATCTTAGATGGAAAATAGTTTTGATAAAATAGTTGAAATGAATTCATGAGAAAAATATCCTTTATTCTTCAAATTAAAGTTCTTTTCTCAAAATTCCATGAAATTTTAAAAGAAAAGGATTTTGTTGAAAATAATAATGAAATGTTTTAGAGGAAGCTTCATTGAAATAATTCATTATGAAACCATAAAAATTTGCTCATGCCATATAAGTTGAAAAAAAAAACATTCTCCTCATAATTTTTCTGGAAAAGTAAAAAAGATCCTCATATGGTAAATAAAAGAAATATTTCTTCCATAACACAATATAATCCCAGTAAATACTTACATATAAGAAATCTCAGATAAAAATGATATTTGAAAAATTAACACATACCGTAGGTCCAATTTCTTCCATACATGATAGAAACTCTTGTATATTGGGATTAAAAATATTATTAACTTGTAAAAAGACCATAATAATATTTATAATATCATATATGATTCAATTATGACTTTATATTACCCGTTATTTTGTCAATTCCATGTAAAAGCAGCGTTTTGTGTAAAATTGATTCATTTATCGTACGTGTATGGACTTATTGTTCTTGATATTATTATTACCTATATCATTATTTACTTACTTTAAGAATGTGAAACATGATTTATATATCATATATATTTAGTATATATATATATATTAGATATATAAATGAAATGAAACACACCATTCATGGAGATGGTAGGTCGTACGTACGCCTAAACGCTGTTTTCCTTTCCTTATTGACTTGAATGGAAGTATGTAGATAAAATATATAAATATATACATAAATATAATAGCATTATTATGTCATATATATAATTATTATTCATTAAATATATGGTATAATTATTCTTAAATGGTTAACATGGAGATTGAATCTCATCTTGTCATGGAGATGACAATCCGTACATACACATGAGCGATGATATCATTCCCATAATAATTGATTGAAATTGGAGTGGATGATATAATATATCAGAATTAGTGTGAAGTTATAATTACCATATATTTTTTTAAAACCATTATACCCATCGAAGTAAGGTGGTGGTGGAAAAATAGATTACACCACAGCGTGGAGACGGTATTCCGTACGTACGCACGCGCGTTGATTTCATTTTCCATAGGATTGATAGAAGGTGAAATGGGGTTTTTTCATATTTATAATAACATATAATTATATTAGATATACTTATGTTATTAATTTATAATGAAAAAACTAAATAATAGGATGTAAAGGACTAAAGAAACATGAAATAATCGGTAGAAGAGATTACCTATTCTTCGACGCGCCTTCTCTTAACCTATTCTTAGGGAACTAAATACGGTCTTTGAAAAATCTCAGGACCTATAGTAGGTTTCTATGGACGTGGTGAAGTGAAAAGGAGGGGGTTTTTCTGATCTTGAAGGCTAAAATTGTTGTGAAGAGGAGAGGGAGGAGGTAGCTTTTTATAAGGGAGGAGAGAGGAACCTTTGGAAACCTCCAAAATATTAATTTAATATAAATTCAAACCCCACATATAAACATAAAAAATGAATAAAATCTGAATCTTAGATGAGATATGGTTATAATATCATCAACCAATAAAATTTATACATGATGGAAATTTATTTTAATCCTTATCAACCTGATTTATCCTTATTTAATCTATTTAATTTTATTTGTGTAATAATATTTTAAATTTTAAATTGTTATAAATAATTATTTATTTGTTGTGAATTATCCATAATTGGTTACATAATTACATTTTACACCATATAAATTTCCATTTATAATTTTTATATATTTTTCTGATTTTTAAAAAATATAATAATATGTTATTTTTATAAAATAACAACAGTCTAAATTTTGAAACTATTCTATTATTTGAATTTTAATAATATCCATACAGAAAATATATTCTAAAAAAATATTTAATAGGCTCATATCATGTCATATTAATCTAGAAAATTTGTGGAGAACATTAATTATTTCATATAATATTTATCTTAACATTTTTAAAACCATTTATTTGATATTTCTCTTAATGAAATAATGACTACAACATTTTTGTATAATTATTTAATATACATATTTGTTTCATAAAAATTAAAAATAAAATACTATGATGAAGATAAATATAATATAGTTTATAATAATACTATTACTTGAATTTATCATCTTAAAATAACAACATGTAAATTGTTATATTTATTAAATTATGAAAGTGACAACTTTGACATTATTTAAAATAAAATAATATAAATGTCTTAATCCATTTTATACGGTTCTAAATTGTCCCAAAGTCTACCCTTGGATTCTTATTAAATTTATATACTTGTTAAATATGTTTTGGTCATGTTTTTTGTTCATTTTGATTGGTATTATTACTTTAATAAAAACAATATTTTTGATTTTTCACAAAGTAAATAATTTCTGCATCATTAATGTATAAGCTTTTAAGGTAATTAAATATTTCTTAAAGATTAAAAATAAATTTCCATAAAAAATGAATACATTTTATATTATAAAAGAGTATTTATAATTGAATTTATATTCTATATAACCTTATACTAAAAATACTTTACTTATTATTGTTTGAGTGAGACAGATTTCACTTTCTCTAAAATAAAATAAATTAAAGGTCTTAATCACATCCAAGTGGGTTTAAATGGATTCCATTTCAAGTAAAATATGACTTAGGATGAAATATAATCATATAATTATATTAATACAAGTGTTATGGTAATTGTATAATATTATAATTACCCTTAATTACCCGATTTACCTTTAACTATATTACATAAAATTTACCATATTTTATATTCATAGTGACCAAAAATAAAAATTAGCCTATTATCATAATTTGGACCTAATAATTCCATATATGGAATCCATTTTTCCAAATTCAAATCACAGAAGTTGCAGAAATTCATTTAAAATTAATCCAGTTGTTAAGAAATCAAGTTTTAAAAGTTAAAAATTGAAAAAGATTAAAATGATTGTACCTATGAATTCAATGTAAAATAAAATATAATTACATAAATTATATTTAATTGTAAAAACATACTCTATTTATACTTTAAACCCATCCAATATAATAATTTAACCATATTAATTTTTACAATGAAAAAATTTGTTTTTAATTAAAATATAGCTTGTTTTTACTATTCATTAAAATACAAAAGTTATTAGAATAATATGAAAAATTTATCCAAAGTAGTTTTTTATATATTTATTGCAATTAAAAATTCTATTTTGTCAAATTGAACTTATAAACATTTCAAAATCTAGATTTAATGTGGTTGCGCCATCAAAAGGCGGCAAAACTGCATTTTTCAAAAAATACTTATTTTACTTGGAAATTTTATTTTGTTCTCATACCAAGTTCTAGAAAATTTGTAAGATAAATAATAATGTTTTAAAATTAAAAATTTAGATAATAAAATTAATTAACATCTAGTTTATTATAATATTATAACAATATATCATTATT
This sequence comes from Viscum album, assembly GCA_963277665.1. Taxonomy (NCBI): domain Eukaryota; kingdom Viridiplantae; phylum Streptophyta; class Magnoliopsida; order Santalales; family Viscaceae; genus Viscum; species Viscum album. The sequence goes on from OY728140.1 coordinate 1,066,751,283, forward strand.
TTGTGAAACCAGGTATTGCGTACTATGCACTGTATGAGGAATGTCGTGATTGTGTGTAATGAAAGCCAAGTCAGGGCTGTGTGTAGTGAAAGCTCCCTTTGGTGTTGTGTATAACATAATAAAAAATTATTTCATTTATACATTAAACAAAATCTATACTTAATGTTGCATAGAATAATTTCTACAAAACAAACTTGAAATTGTGTGTAACACGAGCCAAGAATAGTGTTGCGTATACTGCAAGGTAATATGGTGTTGTGTATAGTACAAGATAATCATGGTGTAGTGTAAAATAGATGAAATAAAAGATATTAAAAATAATATATCTCATATAATCTTGGGGTGTTACATTCTACCACCCTTAAAATGAATTTTTCCCTCGAAATTCGTTGGGGTTACAAATCATTTACTACTTGAAAGATTATTTCATAGAAACCCACATAATAAAAAGAAATAATAAAAATTAATATAAAAAGTGAAGTAAGAAACATAATGATTTCCCAAATTAACTCATTAGTGGGTTTCCAAATAGGATAACATAGGTGAAAATATGGATATGTAAGAGAAATCTAACTTCATGTTCTGATGAAGAGTGGTAGAGAACATGGCTATGAAAAATCCAAAAATCACAAAGAAATAAAATTGTGATGATCTAAGGTAAAATATAATTCATCGAATATGAGGGTAATAGGAAAATGTTTTCAATTTTCATAATCATTTCCCTAATGATGAAGAATTAAAAGAAATACTTACTTGATTTTCGTACAATATCACTGTTGTTTGTGCCTTGAACAATTTCCACTTCATTTCTTAATGAAATGAAGTTGAAAATGTCTTCCGTGAAGTGTTAGAAGATCATGCGATAAGATGATAGGTCATTCCATCTATCTCAAACATAAGGTTTGAAATATATATATACATAAGTCCATCTTATGGTGAGATTAACCGTATGTTATTCTAAAAATGGACTTATACTTCAACTATCATTCTGCTTAATAAAATAAAACTAATTTCTACTAACCAGAAAATTACTGTAGGCCAGTGGTAGGCAATGAAGGCATATCACACTTCGGCTGTGGGTTCTATTTCTACAACCTTGTCCGACGTGATAGGTTTTCGCCCATCCTGCGGGTTCCCCTTTTTCTAAAACTACACTATTACAAAATTACAAAAATAATATTGAAAAAAGTTCTATCCTTAAACGATACTATCTGATGTCCGACATAATCCATTTCAAATATTTACTCTTATCCAAAATACTTATATCCAATATCATAGTATAATGATAATGATTACTAGAAATGTTATCAAACAATCACGTGAATACCATCATTTATCCCCAATATATCATAAGATATATGTGGTTGATCACATTCCAAACTTGTGAATACCTTAATTATGTATTATCTTGAAACAAAAATTACCATAGAACATTAGTGAAAACATGAATTCTCTCAAAAGGTAACTCTTTCCACATACCAAAATCCCAATATTTCTATATACTCAAACCATGATATCACTTTGTCCTTTTATTATTCATGAGCTCATTAATACTATAAAACATATTATTTTCTCTTTTTCCCTTCATTATTCGCATATCATCAGCTTTCCAAAAATATTTCAATCAATTTTCATGGTTATCGTTACCGTTCATCATATATATTCAAATAATCAAGGTAAGACAATAGTGTAATAATCCTTAGATTTTTCTTTATTCCATAGTACCATGTATTATTCCTGATAAAGATGCAATCATTACACTACCTTCTCAAACCATTGACCAAGCATCATCATTATATTCCTCAACACTTCTTTCATCTCATATATCATTTGTAGTGTCTTCATCATCATCAACATAAATACTACCCATGAGACTGTGTTGATTATCTTCTTGAGATTTTCCCTTAGGGAATTGGTTTCCATAATTCCCATACATTCCACATTTAAAATATTTAACCATTGTTGATGTCTTAGTAATACCATTATCATTGTCCACTGTGTTAACTGAACCTTTTCCATTGCAATTACTAGCTTTGTGTCCTTCTTTTCCCATCCAATGCATCTTCTAGTTCCTTTGAAACGTTCTCCTTGTTTCCTCTTCCAACATGACTTACATGAGGGAAATTGAACTTTATTTCCTCTATGATCATCATGAAAATCTATCTTTATCTTATTATCTTAGTCAAAAATCTTACAAAATTTTAGATTATTGATCATATTATGATATTTTTTATTAGGAATAATAACGATGTTTCGCCTACTAAATACCGTTTCATTTAGTAGTTCATGAAGAATATCATTCCATTGTCCATCATACTCTCCTGGAATGGACTGAAACTTGTTATTTATTAATAGAAAAAACACCAAGAAATAAGAAAGGACCCTTCAAGGGGGTCGAAAATGATGCAGACCAAGGGCATACCCTCAAACCACACATAAACACTCAAGAGGAAGGGAATGAAGATGATCATAAACAAATAAAGAATCCTCCTACCTGCCAAAACACGCAAGTGCATCAGTTGCAAAGTTGGTCTCCCTCCATATATGGTTAATTAGTCTCCCTTGGACTGGACCATAAAACACACTAAAAGCCACAAGCACTGATCCCCGACCATCGCAAAGTAAATACTCGCCCCTCATCACTCCCTCATGAATGACCCATCCACATTTAATTTCAAACCACTGATAGGGTGCTGCCACACAACGCAAAAAGTACCGCTTCATGGAGGCTTGCATGGGTTCTTGAGGAAGTTTCATAGTGTGACCAAAGCTGTCCCCCTCTTCACTAGAGAAGCTAACTCCACAATGAGGGACTTGAGCCGGATTCGAAGAGCCCAATGGGATCTTTTACCACCCAACCTGACCTGGTTATGGGCCTCCCATAAAATCCAGAAAACCGCCACAAGAATGATGGTCCTGATTGTGCATTCCATGGCTCTGTGCTCAGTTCCAGAGAATCATGCAAACACATACTCCTGGTAGCTCCAGCTCACGCCAACTGAAGACAAAAAGTGAATGAAAGCAGACCAAAGCAAGGAATCCCACTGAATGTGAAAGAAGAGGTGTGTCGTCGTCTCAATATTTGGGTGATCACAATAGAAGCACCAGGAGACCATGCACACCCCTCTCCTCTGGATACTGTCCTCTGTCGGTATAGATCTGTTCTTGACTCTCCCAAGAAGAATGTTCATCCTTGTCAGAATCTTCTTGCACCAAGCGATCGGTCCGTCTTCCTCTCTCGTGTTCTCCCTCTGAAGAATCCTTCTGTAGTCGTGGATGTTAAACCTGCTAGAACTCACCTCCGTGAAACAACATATATCTGGTTCGTCTTTCATCACAAAATTTTCAAAAACACTCAACTGAGCAGGGTTTAACGAAGCATGGATGAAGTCGAAGCAGTCGCTTACTTCTATGAAAGAGATGTTCGATTGTGGAAAACCTGCAAAAGCATGCTTTTCACCTTCCTAGTTATCATTCCAAAAGCTAAAATTCCCAGTACCAATAATTCATCTAACATGGCCATGAAACTCCTCCAAATGACCAAACATGCATTAGGCCAAACCAGTAGCACCAAGAATGTTATTCCCCAAGATCCATCCATAATGCCTCCTGAAGAAGCGTGCCCACAGAAACTCCCCAGTAAAGATCTCCCATGTAAGACGAGCCTGCAAACCAAGGACAGATCCATGTATGTCAAGCAAACTGACTCCCCCTTCATCAACCGGTTTTTCCATCTACTTCCAGAAATCCCAGTGGCACCTACCTTCCACCTTCACATCCCAAATGAATGAGGTTATGATACGCTCCATCCTCTCCATAGTTCTCTTCGGAGGATGAATAACTGAAAAAATATGCATGGGGATAGACATAAGAACGCTGTTAATGAGCATGAACCGACCCCCAAAAGACAAAAGTTTTCCTTCCAGTTAAAAAACCTCCCAAGAAGTCGATCAGTGATTCCGATGAAGTGTTGCTTCTTGATCCATCCACAGGATAGGGGTACCCCAAGATACACAATTGGCAGCTTTTTCTGTCTGCACCCAATCACTCTATGAATATCCCGGCCTCTTCTCCCAGAGCATTTATCCAAAATATAAACATGGTTTTTTGAAAGATTAATAGATTGAACTTTCACACGGCTATATCTGGACATGATATCACTGAAATGATTCAAGAACCTGTACATTCCATTCAGGAATAACAGAATATCATTTGTAAACATTAAGTGAGATATTCTCCCAGAGTTCCATCTACCACAATATGGTTTCAACTTTCCTTCAAAAAGACTTTTATTCAGATTCCTTGAAAGAACATCCTGTTCAAGAACAATGATGGTTGGGGATAGTGGATCTACCTGTCTCACACCTCGGACAGTTTTGAAAAAACCAAAACACTTCCCCATCAAAGCAATCGAGAGCCACAGTGAAGAGTAACACATGTAACAGAGATCACAAACCCATTCCTGAAACCCAAACCCCCTCATCACTAGAATGATAAAACTCCATTCTAAATAATCATAAGCTTTATTCATGTCAACTTAAAAGATGACATTTGACCCCACTGTTCATATCTTAATATCATGTATTAGCTCACTAGAAATTCCCACCGCACCCTGAATGCTTCACCCCTGGATGATGTCATGCTGTTCTGCCGAGACCACCTTGGGAATAATTCATGAATGTCTCCTACAAATCACCATGGATAAAAGCATGTAAGAAACATTACAAAGGCAGATGGGCCATTACCAGCTAATGAGTATTGAATCTTTTACTTTAGGAACAAGTACCACCCTAGAAGAAGAAAACCCCTTGTTCAAATGGCCCCCTCTGAAGAAGTCCTGAATTGCCTCCACAACAGTTGCGCCAACAATGCACCAAGAAGAACTGAAAAAAGACACACGAAAACCATCTTGGCCAGGCGCACTCAGCTTTGTCATGCTCATCAATGCATCTCTAATCTCCTCCACCTGGGGGATAGAGGAAAGGCCTTCATTATCTCTTTCATTAACCAATAGAGGTAGACAACTTACAAAGTCTGTACACTCACTAGCGTTCCTCACGAAACACGGTGTGGATTCCCCTGCCAGAAGATCCTCAAAATGCTTCAGAGCCATGTTTCCAGCGATATTCACCTCTGAAGTTTAGGAACCATCTTCCAACATAATGTTGATCTTTGTGTTTTTCCTTTCCTTAATGCACGCTTGAAAAAATGCAGTATTGCAGTGGCCTTCCTTGAGCCATCTAACTCGAGACCGCTCTTTGAAAACTCTCCCCAACTCCAGTAGCCTTTCAGCAAGAGCAACCTTTAAGTCACAAAGAGCAATGAAAGACGTCTCATCCTAGGATATTTGAAGGGCGCCCTCCAATATATAAATCTCGACTTGCATGCCAGCAATCCCATTAGAAGGGTCAGGTCGACACCTAAGCCACCCTCTGATGTCAACATTTAGACGCTTGAGACGATCCACTAACCCACCCCAAGAACACTCCCTCTCCTCCCGGAGCCAAGATTCTTCCACTAATTTCATGTACGCTGGATCACGGTGCCATTCCCTGGAATAGTGAAAAGCTTTATCCAGTGACACTTCACATCTAACTTCTATTAAAAGAGGAGAGTGATCAGACAAAATACGAGAGAGATAAGAAACTGAGGTTCTTAGAAAGCAGTCGAAACCCTGCATGTTGGTGAGATAGCTGTCCAGACGACTCCAGATGCAGTTAGGGCCTTTACGGTTATTGCACCACGTGAATATAGAGCCAGAAAATCCCAGATCCATGAGACCAGCATGAACCAAGCACTCATGGAAATCCAACATACCCTCCTGACTAATACCCACGACACTTTTTTTCTCTGACTGATCCAAAATAGAGTTAAAATCTCCTCCCACAAACCACGGGATGGCCCTATATTGGGTATCATTGAAGTGATCCCAGATTTCCCTTCTTCCTTGAACCGTCGTGATCACATAAACGAAGTAAAACAAAACTTGCATTCCACCAAACTCAATTCCAGTATTCATACATTGAGGAATAATATTCATCAACTCTACCAAAATGTTATTTTTCCATCCCAACCAGATTTGAGAGTTAATAGAGCCTCCATGCATGGAGTTCGGGAAACCCATTATCTTCGCAATCCAAGACCACTTGCATGGATCTTGTTTTTGTTCCAACACGACCACCAGAGAGGCCTGAAACTTCCTACCTTCCGATGCCAAAAATTCTCGCTTTTCTTACGCACCAAAACCACGTACATTCCAAATAACAAGTGATAACATTAAAGAAAACTCTAATGGGATTTAAGAAATAAGTTAAAAGTAGAAGAAGGAAAGACGGGGGAGATACCTTTCCCCTTGGTCTTAGAACGAGTAAGGGGACCCGAGGGAATCTCTTCCCGCAAGCTCTGTTTTGGAGACAAAATAACCTTCTTAAATGTAACATCTTCATCCTATAAGATGGATTTCCTTCCAGGATGCGGAAGGCCCAAGAAATCTAGCCCTTGATCACCTTGAAAAAGAGACACTAAAAGTCTCCTTTGATGAGAAGAAAGATACACCAGCAGTTCCTTCTCCACTCCTGGTCTCTAGCCGTGTGACTCCCTCCCTTCCTCCATAAGAGAAGACAGTTTGGTCAGTAAAGAGAACGAAATCCTATCTGGTGATATCTGATAAGGAACACTGATAGGAGAAGAAGGCGGGATCAAGGAGCATAATGGGATTCCCATGGAAAATTCTAGACATAGTTTCACTTCCCTCTGAGGTCCTAACCTCCCTCTGCAAGACGAGGACTTACCTTGAACACCCAAAGTAGGTGACCAGGAGATGAGGTCCTGACAAACTGACAACGTATCCGACCGCATGACTTCCATGTTAGTATAAGAAATTCCACACCTCGAAAACTCCGTACCTTGGTCCCTCGAACAATTCAAAATTGAAACTGGGCGATGGGCAACAATACCTTCTACTTTCCTCTTACCAACCAAGGGAGTCGGGTCACGACCCGAGTTCCCGGCCTGACCACTCTGCGAAGTCTCTACTACCTCCCTTCTATGCCGGAAAGATCTCCCCAGGTGCCCATACAAGCCACAAAAGATGCATAAATGTGGAACCTAGGTATAGGACAACTTCTGATTCCATGAAAAACCATCATTAGATTCAACCTTAACTGAGGATGGAGGTTGCATCGCAAGATCCAACGCCACATAGATACGGGGGTTGGAGGCTGCTTGAAGAGATCTTGTTCTCTCATTAGAATATAGAAATGATCCAATAGAGTTGCCTACATCCTTGAGAATCGATGGGTTGTTCAAGGGAAGAGGAAGCCCGGGGAGAGAAATCAAAACCGCATCCGAGGAAGACTCACATCTAAAGTGGTAGTCCCACGACCATCTGGTCAACGAGAAACTCCAAGAACCACATCTTCTAATCACTCATGACCAAGCCTTCACAAAATCTTCCTTGGTCGCAAAGTGAATGTAGAAGGCCACCTTGGAAAAATCAGAGACCACCACCGGCTGAGAGAGGCCCAAAGAGTACACAAAGCTACGAAAAACATTCCACGATGGTTTATTACAACCAAAGAGGGCCAATAGGGTCAAATAGTGGAAGGATGCCACCTCACGAAGCTCCTGAGCTGAGAGTCTCACCATAGGAACCCCCTTCACCTTATCAGCCAGCAGACAGGCTAACGTGATGGGAGGTATGGCCGGAAACTCTGCCAAACGAGAAGGACCAGCATGATCCTGGGGAGCCTCTCCACACAAAACATCCTTGAAGGATGCCTTGGCATGACCATCTACCCCGACATCAGATCCCCCACCGCTAGAAGACGAGGGAACTGGAGGAGAAGGAGTGACCACAGGAGCTGGAGCTGCAGCTGGAGAAGTAGGAGCGGGAAAATCAGGAGCATCCATCCACCTATGATATATAGGAATTGATTCACATCCCATAAACCATCCATCATACTCTCCATTAACATAAATCATTCTATTTCCATCCATTTTCTAAAACCCAAATAAAATAGCATGAGAGGCAAAAATCATGCTAGGAAAACAACATAATAAAGGGGATTACTTCCAATCACTAACATCTTAGGTTTATTTCTATGATCGTTACCATAATTCTAGGTCTATAACATATACTTATACATAACCATAGGGACATCCATATAAATACATTAGAAATATATCTAGGGATATAAATATTTCGCATCCAAGATTCCAAAGGTTAACTAAACCTTTCCTCTGATACCAAATGTAGATACCCAAGCTTGACGTACATGGACGTTACATCACTTTTGCAGAATACATAATAAATAACAAATACAATCACCTAAGGACTATGATAGTTTAGTGTCTTTGGAAACTAGGAAGATAATCTTCTAATCATGGTGAATGATCTTCAATATCTCCCATTAAGATCCTCCCATTTTTTTTCTTAACTAAAACCTTTCTTTATATCCTTGTGAAATGAAAACATAGAAAGGGTTAGCTCAAAATCTTCGTAAGAGTAAAAATAGTGAACATAAAACAAACCATAAACATTTGTACGTAAAAACATGAACATTACATAAATCATAGCAGTACATAAGGCATAGATCATAATAGAACATTAACCGTGATAAAATATAATGGGAATAAAACAAGTAATTGTGGAAAACCATTAAGCACATGATATGATTTCCATAGTAGCCAAGGTTTTGCTGCTAAAACCATCACAGTGGACACAGTCCCTTACTGAATCGAGTTCACTCCTCATTCCAGTCTTGTATCACTAAATCAGATTATGTTTTTGTTCCAGTCATGTCTATCTGATGAGATATAAATCTTTAACCAATTCATTGGAGGGAGATATATGTCCCACCCATCTCATAATGAAATCATTCTATCGTGTGCCACAAAATATACATGCATCATTCATAATATCCCAACAAATAAAATGGGTTTCAAAAACATCATCTCATCATAACATAATCCATATAAAAGAAATGAATATCATTTAATCATAAGAAAAATAAAACCATGTAAATAATAGAGACATTATACATGAAACATAAAAATAATAAATAATGTCATCTTAAATGTAAAATAGTTTTGACAAAACACTTGAACTGAATTCTTGAGGAAAATATCCATTCTTCTTCAAAATAATTTTATATTCTCAAAATTCCATGAAATTTTAAAATAAAAGGATTTTTTTTGAAAATAATAATGAAATTTTGTTGAGGAATATTCAATTAAATAAGTCATTATGAAACTATAAAAATCCATTCACTCCATATAAGTTAAAAAACATTCAACTCGTTCCTTTTCCGGAAAAGTAAAAAAATTCCTCATATGCTAAATAAAAGAAAGATTCCATCCATAACAAAATGTAGAATTCAAAGAGTGGTAAACATATCTTAGAATATTAAACAATTTATTAAATACATTTTTATGGACATTAATGAAAAATAAAACCTCAGTAAATACTTACGTATAAGTAATCTCGGATAAAAATGAGATTTGAAAAATTAACGCTTACCTTAGGTCCAATTTCTTCCGTACATGTCTGAAACTCTTGTATAGTGGGTTTTAACATATTATTAACTTGTGATAGAATCATAATGATAATTATGATATCATATATGATTCACTTATGACTTTATATTACCCATTATTTTGACAATTCCATGTTAAAGATGTGTTTTGGATAAAATTGTTTCATTTATCGTACGTGTTTGGAATTGTAGTTCTTGATATTATTATTACATATATCATTATTTACTTACTTTAAGAATGTAAAAAATGATTTATATATCATATATATTTAGTATATATATATATATATAATAGATAGATAAAAAAAATGAAACACACCGTTCATGGAGATGGTAGGTCGTACATATGCATGAACACTGTTTTCCATTCCTTGATGACTTGAATGGAAGTAAGCAGATGAAATATATATATATATATATATACATAAATAAAGTAGAATTATTATGTCATTTATGTCATTATTATTCATTATATATTATTTATAATTATTCTTAAATGGTTAACATGGAGAATGAATCTCATCGTGTCGTGGAGACGGTAATCCGTACGCACGCACGAGTGATGATATTGTTCCCATAATTATTTAATGAAATTACAGTCGATGATATAATATAATAGAATCATTATGATGTTATAATAATCATATATAGTTATTCTTTACAACATTATACCCATCCAAGTTAGGTGGTGGTTGAAAAACAAATTACACCGCGGCGTGGAGACGGTATTCCGTATGTACGCACACGAGGTGATTTCGTTTTCCATAGGATGGATAGAAGTTGAAATGGGGTTTTTTCATATTTAAAATAACTTATCAGAATATTAGTTACACTGGTTTTATTACTTTATAATTAAAAAACTAATGAAGTGGAAGTAGAAGAATATTTAAACTTAAAAGAATCGGTAGAAGAGATTACCTCTTCTTCGACGTTCCTTCTCTTAACATCCTCTTAGAGAACTAAAGTTGGTCTTTGAAGAAGACTAGGACCAATAGTAGGTTTATATAGAAGTGTAGAAGTTAAATGTTCAGGGTTTTTCCGAGCTTTAATGCTCAAATATTTGTGAAGAGGAGAGGGAGGAGTTTCCCTTTTATAAGGGAGGAGAGGGGCACCTTTGGAAATCTCAAAAATATTAATTTAATATAAATTCAAACCACACATAATAACACCAAAAATTACTCAAATACTATGATTAGATGATATAGGGTTGTAATATCTTCATCCAATAAAATTTAGACAAGTTGGAAATTTATTTTAAAACTTATCAACATGATTTATCCTTATTTAATCTATTTAATTTTATTTGTGGTAATAATATTCTAAATTTTAAGTTGTTATAAATAATTACTTATGTGTTATGAATTATACATAATTGGGTACCTTATGATATTTTAGACCATATTAATTTCAATTTATAATTTTTAAATATTTTTTTGTGATTTTTAATTAATTAAAAAATATGTTATTTTTATAAAATAACAATAGTGTTAATTTTGACACTATTCAATTATTTGAATTTAAATAAAATCCAAACAGAGGATACATTAGAACCAAAATATTTAATATAATCCAAACATGTCATATTAATCTAGAAAATTTGTGGAGAACATTAATTAGTTCATATAATATTTATTATAATATTATTAAAACCATTTTTTTGATATTTCTCTTAATGAAACAATTACTACAACATTTTTGTATAATTATTTAATATACTTATTTGTTGAATAATAATAAAAAATAAAATACTGGTATGAATATAAAAATATTATATTTCATAATAATACTTTTTCTAGAATTTATAATTTTAAAATAACAACATATTAATTTTTATATTTATTAAATTACGAATGTGACAACTTTGACATAATTTAAAATAAAATAATATAAATGTTCTAATCTATTTTATACTTCTCCAAATGGCCCCCAAGTCGACCATTGAATGATTATGGTATATATATACTTGACCAATAAGTTTTGGAGATGTTTTTGGGCCTTTTTATGGGTATTATTACTTTAATAAAAACTATATTATTGATTTTTTACTAAGTAAATAATTTCTGCATCATTAATTTATAAGCTATTAAGGTAATTAAATATTTCATAAAAATAAAAAATAAATTACCATAACAAATAAAACCATTTTATATTTCAAATGATTATTTATAATCGAATTTATATTCTATATAACCTTATATTAAAAATACTTTACTTATTAAAGTTTGAGTGAGTCATATTTCACATTCTTTAAAATAAAACAAGTTAAAGGTCTTAATAATATCCAAGTGTATTCCAATGGATTCAATTTCGACCCAAATATTCCTGAGGACGATATATAGTCATCCAATTATATTAATACAAGTGTTAGGGTAATATTATAATATTATATTTACCCATAATTACCTAATTTACCGTTAACTATGGTAAATAATATTCACCATAGTTACAATTCATAGTGCTCAAAAAATAAAAAGTAAGCTATTAACATAATTTGGACCTACTGATTCCAAATATGGAATCCATTTTTCCAAATTCAAATCACAGAAGTTTCAAAAATTATTTTTAGATTAAACCCATTGTTAAGAAAATGAGTTTTAAAAGTTAAAACATTTCAAAAGATTGAAATAATCTTACCTATGAATTATATGTAAAATCAATGATAATTATACAAATTATATTAAATAATAAAAATATTTTATATTTATACTTTAAAACCATTCAATATTATATATTAACCATATAAATTATTATGATGAAAAAAGTCGTTTTTAATTAAAATATAGCGTGTTTTTACTAATCATTAAAATATGAATGTTATCAGAATTATATGAAAAACGTATCCAAAGTAAATTTTTATACCCTCATTCTAATTTAAATTTTAGTTTTTCAAATTTAACTTATTAAAATGTGAAAAACTAGATTTAATGTGGGTGCGCCCTCAAAAGGCTGCAAAAATGCATTTTTTGAAAAATACTTATTTTACTCGGAAAATTTATATTATTCTCATATCGTGTTCTATAAAATGTGTATGATGAATAATAATGTTATAAAATTAATGTTTTAGTTAATAATATTCATTAACTTCTATTTCATAATAATATTTTAACCGTATATCATTGTTTAGTGAAACCCATTATTGCGTACTACACACGCTATCGAGGAATGTCGCGATTTCATGTAATGTAAGGCAAGTCAAGGATGAGTGTATTGAAATCCCCCTTTTGTGTTGCATGTAAAATAATCAAAAAATATTTCATTTATACAATAAACAAAATATATGCCTAATGTTGCATAGAATAATCTCTACAAAACGAACTTGAAATTCTGTGTAACACGATCCAAGAATAGTTTTGCATATACTGCAAGCTAATACGGTGTTGCGTATAGTACAAGATAATCATGGTGTAGTGAACAATAGAAGACATCAAAAAAATTAAAAAGAATATATCTCATAAAATATTGGGGGGTTACAGTAATGGTGTATTCAATGGGGGGGGGGGAACATTTTCAATTTATTCTCTTGAGGTAGAGAAAATAATTAATTAATTAAAAATATCAATGATATTTATTATTGATTAAAATTTAATGGTTAAAATTCATATGTATGGTTATTTTTTATGTATAATTTTTGAATTAATTCATAGATCAGGTTGACTATTGTATATTATAATTTCAAGGTTGAAAAGCCTAAATATGGGGACAATATATTAGTATGTTATTTAACGTGTTAATTGAATTATCTATAATTTGAATTCATCACATGTTTTAAATTAATTCAAATATTTATAACTCTTTTTGATTAGAATAAGGTCGTTATATAATAGTGTATTTCATTATAAATTTATATATGTAATAATTATTTGAAAATAAAAAGTGAAAAAATTGATTCCTCCTAAAAAAATTGTATCATAATTAATTGAACATCACTACCGAGTATAGAATGGGAGGTTTCTATGGATATAAAAATATAAAAATTATTTATATTATTAAAATGGTTCCTATTATGTACATAGACTCAAAAAAATATCTTTTTTAAATATTATTTTGACTAGACTTATCAATATATATTAAAATTTTATGTTAATGTCGATAGAGGTTATAGATTGGTGAATACCCTCATGTAAAGGATACCTCAATATGAATGATTGAAGAGAACAAGGTGTTACTATTAATGAGGGCATATTTTATGTATCAGGAATTTTTTTTATAATTTTATGTGTTTCTATATCTCTCTTCATAATCATACTATAAATTATTTAATAATGACATATATTTTATATATTATATTCTATTAGAAAATATGATCTAACCGTGATTGTACATGTTAAATTCTGATGAATTGATTTTATGTAATAATATATGAATCACTACTTAGGGAAACATATATCTATATTTCAAAGCCTCCAACTAAAAATACAATATAAAAAATTCACATTTGTTTTTCTGTTTCACTTGGATATTCTAATTGTATTAATATTATATAACATTGACTAGTATTTTATGTGATATCAATAAGAGATGATTTAATCATTATTTTCATAATTTAATTATTTTTTAAACCCCTGAAGTATTTATATTTTGAGAGATATACTATAGAAAAACATATATATTAATGTTTCAAAAGAAAAATCCAAAAAAATGATCCAATATAGAGGTTAAATATTCATTAAGATAAATTTAAAATTCTATCTATATTTGTGTAGCCTTATAAATTTATTATTTTTTCAAAAAATATACTCTTTATAACATTATGTTGAGATTAATCCATAAATATTTTCCATGTATCAATTAAACTAATATTTTTTCATGAAATTATATTCAATTTTAATAATAAATTAGAATTATCCTCTATTAAAATGAAAACCCGTAAAAATTATGCCTTTATCCATAAAGAAAACTAAAAAAATAGTTTCATTTAATCTATTTCTAAAATATAATAATTTTTAGGATAGAATGACTGTTTATTTTTATATTAAATAAAACATTAATATATATATATATATTCTATAGTGATCCACATATTTATGGAAAACAGTACATACATTTACAATATGAAAATTTTTAATTAAATTTTTTTATTTAAATTATTATATATTTATCAAAAATGAAACAGTATATGTATATATATATATATATTCTGTTTTCATTAAAAGATTAGGATAAAAAAATTAAAATTTTAAGTGGAAAAATATTTAATACAAATAATTTTATAACTATTATTAAATATAAATTCATACTTATATGTTATTTTTTATATCTTCATTGTATTATCCTTTTTGTATGTGGTGGAAAATATTTTTTAATTTTAAATATATCAATGGATGACAATAAAGAAAAAAATCATTATTATATTACTAAAAATTTAACCATTTTATTTATTTATTATTTGAAGAGATGATAATTCTATGTAGAATGGACAATCTTTAGGGGGGATGAACATAATATTAAAAAGAGAATTAAATTAACTATATTTGAAAAATTTATATAAGTTATAGTTGTTATTAATGATTATAACTTTTTATTTATTATTTTTCTTAATTTAATTAATTAGTGGGATATCATGTTTTACTCCTTATTCGGTTGATATTTAAATAAATAAAATGTCTATACATATACATACATGTATTCATGAATGTATTCATTAATGTATTCATACATATATACGTACATAAATATATACATTCACACAAATATATATAGAACCATCAGAAGAATCAAAATTAACTATGATTACAGTGTATTATTATTTTTACTTAATGGATATTTATTTTACATAATATCTAATCAAAGAGAATTTATTTATAAATAACTGATTTTGATATATAAATAATGATTTATAATGATTTGGAAAAAGGAATTAACATATTTAAACTAATTTCAATAAATATATATAATTGTAGAAACATTAAATCTTAATGACATAAAAAGGGGAATAATCATTTGATGGTTATTTGTATTAAATAAGTGAAATGTATAAGTTACGAATATGTTATCAGTATTTTTAAATATTTATATTCGGTATTTTAATTACCATTAGAATAAATTTTTAACTCATTATAGTGAATTTTGTTAACGTAATGTAAATTTATGTGATTACTTATTTTTAACATATCATGATAAATAAATTTAAATTAAAAACAACTCCCAAAAAAATTATGGTGAAGAATTTTTCATGTAATATTTTTATATTAGAATAAATCGATGTAAATGTAGTTTCTAGTAAATTCAATATCATATCTACTTTACATGGGTTCAAAAATTTTATAATATAATTATTTAAATGGTTTTTTGTACCTGTATGTGTTGATAAAAGTAGATTTAATTTTAAGTGAATATGATTAAATAACACAATTAACATCAGAATTATGAAATTATTTAATTGAATGAATGACATGGAGTAATTCTCATAAAAAAATAATTAATCTAAAAGTCTTGAAAAATTAATATAATAAAAGTTTTTTAAAGCCCCACTTTTAACATGTTTTTAAATATAGTGGTTGTGTGTGTGTTTAATTTAGAAAAATAATATATGGTGAATTATAATAAGCATGATTTTAATACAACTAATATAAACTACATAAATTAAATTATGATGGTATTTATATATATTGAAGAAGTGGCAATGAAGTAATGCGTATGATACATTAGAATAATTAAGAATATATATATATAATACCTTTTATTCATTGATATGTATATTTTAATAGATTAATAATAAAAAAATAAGTGGTTATTATATTAATTTGATAATATTTTAATGATATAGGAATGAGGGAATTCACTAGGTATATTTAGGATTATTTAAAATATTATATTGAAAATTAGAAGTCACTGATAAAGGGATAATTTATTTGGGTGAGATATTTTCTTGGAACAATTATATACTCTAAAATATCTTGTGTACCATTAATTGATGGATATAATTGGTAATGGGATACCTCTATATGGTATCTAATTTGGATGAGATGAATTATAACTCATATTTGTATCTATTCATATTCGTTCATACCTCATGATTAAAGAAGTCCAGATATTATTTTGGTTAATAGTGTAGATATTTAATTCATCCATGATCACGTATACGACATTTGGAATGATGTGTAACACCACTTGTATCCACTATATGAGAATTTTATGTATTATATTTTTACTATTTTTACACAATATATCTCCTAAAACAATATGGGATATAGGGAAAACAATCTCTCAATATACAAAGGTAGTTTTATAGATGTATATTTTTTCCAGTATCTGGATTTACATCTATATAAATAGAATAATTTATTGAATAAATAATTTCAAGAATATATAAATGAATACATTTTATTACTCTTCACATGGATAAGTGGATATATTTATTTCATTCTATATTTAATCAGTTCCACTAGGGTAATTATTAAGTAAGATGTCTATGAGTGGATATAAGATATTATTATTATGATCGGAAGGTTTTTCATTTTAGAATCAACCATCTATAGGTGGGTTGATGATTTCAAACCTCATGGATGTTATGGGAATATATATTTATTTTTTTAACTATTCTATTTTCCTCAATGAGATTTGTATAATATTTAGTTATACAATTCAAATGATTCCATTGCATAGTAGAGTCTAGTGATCGATATTTCCTTATTCATATAAAATATCGAACATATAATTACATATCTAAATATTATTTTTGGGTGAGAATAATTAATTCCAATTATGGGTATCATGAATATGACTTAGAATTTATATTATTATTATTATTAATGATATCTGATGATATTATTTTGTTTAAATTTTACTTATTATTAATTTTTATATATTTTATAACTTATTTGGTAATAGTCATTACATAGAACAACCATGATAAATATTATTCGACAACAACAAATGATAAATTTTTATTTCCTTGAAAATATAAAATTTAGATCAATATATTGAAGATGGATGTTCATGGAGGTAGCATATTATTAGTTTATATTGGAGATAAATGAGTGGAGTGTCAATTAAATTATCCACAATTGGAATGTTATTGTTCTAGCTAACTTTTATTCATGATGTTTTAAGTTTTATATGGTTATTTATTTTATATTATTTTTATGTTATTGTTTTTATATATGTATTTTTTATATTTTATATATTTATATATCAATTTTTCTTGTAATATAACGTTTGATGATACAAATTTAAAGGTTTTATTTTGATGAAATATACATAATAATTTTAGTATATAGGTCGGTGCTAGTCACTGTCCACTGGCTTTTAAAAATGTCATAGAATGTTGACATACTAATATATATAAATAGAATATATAAATTTCCATAATTTAATATATAATTGAGAAAATATAATCTTCGGACATTTTATGTTCATGAATAAATTAATTTATCACTTAATAGTTAATTTCTCTATCATTTAAATGAATTGAAAAATCTAAAAGACCAGATTCCCATGTAATAACACTCTTCATGATATTTCTAAATTTCCCCAACATAAAAACCAAAAAATTACTTCCTTTAATAAATATTATATCATAGACTATCTCTATATTTTTTTATTTTCTTGATAATATTATCAAAGTTGAAGTAAAATTATTATTTTAGATGAAATACTATTTTCATTTAATCAATAAAAAGTTTATTGATTAAAACTATTAAACTAAATTAGATTTTCATTTTTGGTCTAATATATTATTTGTTATGTAAATTCTAAAATATACATAGTAAAACATCTATAATAATAAACTAATACATTAAAATTTCCAAAATAAAAAAATTCGTTAGAAATTTTCATTTTATATCATCTATAATATTATTATGATTCATGAAAATAAATTTTCTAGACATGAAATTCTCAAAATACTCACTTCAAAAATATATATAATTGTCCCATTTAGATTTTTTTAATTATTTCATTCATGAAATTAACTTAATATAGTCTATTAATAACATTCCAGATCTATTATAGATTGTGAATATATCATTATATCTTCGAAAAGTATTATAAAAAATTATAATTACATAAAAGAAACTTACATTTCATTAAATAATTGAATAAAAAATTTGTACAAATATCCAATTGATATAAACAAAAGTCATAATTTATAAAATAGAATCAAAATGATATTTCATTATACCACTTACTCCCTTACATAATTTGATTATATCAACATCATGAATCTAACATAGAAAACCATATAATTAACATGAATTGAATTAATATTTCATAAATATGTAACAACATGTATTTAATATGAATAGATTCCATGTTACTATTATTTCAATCATTGAAAAAGTATAAAATTCCATTCTAGTTCATAATAAAAAAATATTATTTTCATAGGTAAATTATTATCCAAATAAAAACAATATTATCTATATTATAAAAAATTACTTCAATTGATATAAATAAATTTATTCCATATGATATTAGTTTAATTTTGTTGGAATTTATCTTATTAGATGTTATATTTAAATCCATTCATCACAAATTAGTGTAATGTAAGAAACGGTTCACATAAAAAATATATTAATATTTATTCACTATAATGTCATTATTGGAATAGTTATTTAAATATAATGTTTCATAAATGGAAATATCAAAATAACAAGATAAATTCTTATTATCATTGATAATAAGTCCTCAATATCTCAAATTTATGTTACCCACCCTCAAATAGTGTAAGTTATCCATATAAATAAATATTAGAACTCTTTCATAATAGTAGTCAATCTGATACAAATAATTTAGTAATCTATCCTAACATATTATAATTTCATTTTTACTAATCTTATATACTAGTTTTCCAATAAAATTTTTATATTCAAAATCATATAAATATTGGATAGTAATTTGAACCTAAGATATAAATATTCTGAAAATGATATATAAATTATCATTGAATTATGAATTTGAATAAAATTAATCCAAATATTATTAGCCTCCCATGTTGATATAAATTAATGCGAGAAAAAACTAAAATTTGAATAAGTAGTCAATGTAAATTTTATTAGTAGAAGACCTCTTATTATAATAAGAAAAAACATCAGTACAATACTTCTCTTATTCATCATAATTGATAAATAATCAGTGTTGATTCTCATTAGGTTGATATATATTATTTGGTATATATATCCTCCCTATTTGAATATCCAAAAATAGACTACCTTTTTTTATTTTCTAAAACATATGATCAATATATCTTATTAGTCGCATAGAATAATAGTGGATGGGGCTTACGCAAGGAAGCAGCCCCGTTGCCGTTGTGGAGTGGCAATGGTGGATGGGGAATATGCAAAGAAGTTACCCAGGTGATGCTATGGGGAACCAATGGTGGATGGAGCATACGCAAGGAAGCATCCTGGGTGCAACTATGGATCGAAAGTGGTCGATGTGGCTTAAGTAAGGAAGACACCCAGGTGTGGTAATGGAGCAACAACGGTGGATTGGGCTTACCCAAGGAGGCTAACCATAATGTGTTCCTCATGTATGGCCATGAGGGCATCCCAACTAACTGGTGGGTTGAGGCTTTCACCTATGCCCCAGTGCATAGGAGGGATAACCCCAAGGGTTGATGGAATCAGTCTTAACAAAGAGAGATTAAAAGTTTGAATTACATGCCCGACATTCGGAACACAATGAGGGTGGAGTGGTGATAGAGGATAAGTGTTTACCATGTTCAAAACACAGCATCCATATTGCATTAGAATGAAATGGGTATAGACAAATGAGGGTTGGATGATGACCATGTTTGAAAGATAGGACCTAACTCAAAGAGTTTTCCATTGACTTACGGGGTGTTGGACCAGGATGGTAGGTGAGCCGATGCGGCATGGGACCAGGCCGTTAGGGGGTCTCTTCAGACATAGAAGTGGATGAAGATCTGAATGAAGAGTATGAAAAGCATGAGGTGGAGTGATGGATTGTTTGAACGAATTCTAGTGCTCTTGAAATTATGCCACTGTAGTCATAGAATTAGGCATCTTATGCTTGGATAATAAGGCATCTCTTGTTTGGAGCAAGATTCATCCTCTATTGGGAAAATTCTGTGTACTACATTTTATATTCAAATATAAAGGACTATTAGAATCTCATTCTTGGAGCATAAGGCATCACTTACTTGGTGAAAGAGGCATCCTATGTTTTTTATATAGGTATTACTATTATTTAAATTCATATAGATAGTTATATTGGTATATCATTCTTGAAGCATAATGCATCTATTACTTGAGGAAAGAGGCCTCCTATGTTTTTCATAGAAGGATTACTACATTTTAAGGTCATATAGATAGGACTATTGGCATCTCATGTTTGGAGCATAAGGAATCTCTTGTTTGGAGCAAGAGGCATCATATGTTTGGAACATAGGTATTACTATAGTTTAATGTCATGTAGATAGGACTGTTGTCATATCATGCTTGGAGAATAAGGCATCTCTTGTTTAGAGTAAGAGGCATCCTATGTTTGGAACATAGGGTGTACTATAGTTTATAGTCATGTATAAAGGATTGTTATCGTCTCACGCTTGGAGTATAAGGCATCTCATGTTTGGATCAAGAGCCATCCAATGATTGGAACATAGGGAATATTATAGTTTATAGTCTTGTAGATAGGACTACTGGCATCTTATTCTTAGATCATAAGGCATCTCTCGTTTGGAGAAAGTGGAATCATTTGATTGGAAAATAAGGCATACTACTGTTTATAGTCTTGTAGATAGGACTACCAGAATCTTATGCTTGGAGTATAAGGCATCTCTCATTATCAAGAGGAATCCTATGATTGAAACATAGGGCGTACTACAGTTTATAGTTTTCTAGATAGAACTATTAGGCATAAGGCTCCTAGCAATGGTTGGTGTTGGGTCATACTCAAGGGTGGCATTTTTTAGTTCGACCTGGCATAGGTGCCATGTGATAGGATTATGGATGAGGTTCTTGATTAATGGTTTGACTCAAGGTACTTGAGTAATGGACGAAGAGAATCTCAACTCGCAACATGAGAAATGAACCAAGAGGAATATGTTGACTCTAGGTGTTTCAAGGTATGCAAAGGATTATCTCAAATCATTCTATTCATGAGGTGGAAGGTGGGTGCACATAAGGGAGCAATGAAAAATGTCGATGTCCCGGTCGAAAAATTTAATGGTGTGACTGTCAATTTTTCATCGGGGTATGTAATGGTAGGGAAGGGACCGGACCGGAGGGACGGGATGGGAGCCCAGTAGTGAGCCAGAGCAGGGGCGCAGGGGTGCATGCCCCACGGTTTGGACCAGTGGGTGCGATGGTAGAAGCCTTGCAATGGATAGGTCTTCGTGAAGTGGCATCACAGAGAAAAGGGGCTCATGGAACATGGGGTCTCTCGAAGCATGGACTTGCGGAGTATGGACTCACGAAGCATGGAATCGCGGAGCGTGGACTCATGGAGCATGGACTCACAGAGTAGCAATACAAAGGATGCTACTCACAGAGCATGGTTTCACAGAGCATCAACGTGATGGAAGCATCTTGCGGTGCATGGGATTATGGTGTAGCATCGTGAAGGGAACTCCACACGGAGCATGGACTCACGAAGCAGCAATACGAAAGAAGCATCTCGTGGAGCATGGGCTCACAGAGCCGCTTCATGAAGGATAGAAGAGCTCTGTGAACAGGGTGATCGGCCGCCCAAGGGGTAGAGTGACCGTCTAGAAAAAGAGGGGTGATCTAGGTATTTATAGTCATGGGGATCTATGAAGAAGAGCTCACACTGTGCGAAGACACAACTTTCTTCGTGGGGGGTTCACAGACGTCAAAGGGATTCGTGGAGCCTTTCTGCCTCCTTGCTTTGCGGCGGGTCTTCGCGGCGGGTCATGAACGTCAAAGGGGCTCATGGAGCTGTCCCGCCTCATTGCTTCACGGCGGGTCTTCGTGGTGGGTCGCGAATTGCAGAGGGTTTGAGGAGCTCTCCCGCATCCATTCATTGTGGCGGGTCTTTGGCATCACAGAGGGGGTTTCGTGGATGTGCATCACAAACCAGTTTTCCAGCCCAACTTCAGATGTCCATAACTCCTAATTCGTAACTCCATTTGAGCCCTACAACCTACCAAATTGAAGCTTTAGAAATGGGATACGATCTTGGATCATGTATGAATGGATTTGGAAATATTTGGGGACACATTTTCTAGTTCCAAAAACAAGTTCAAACCAGTAACCTATACCATATAGGTCAAATGTGGTACCACATAGTTCGATTAATCTTGAAATAAGGGATGCCGAGCTAGGTGATAAAATATAGGTATGTTGTTGAGGTGAACTATATGTTGTGTGTGTGGTTTTTCATGTAGTAAACATAAACCATGTGATGATTTGTCCCAAACTATTGTATACTACTTGGTTGGAATATGATTTGGTAAACCATGGGGCCAAACAATATACCTATTCAAAATGTTGTAAAATTATGATTTTTCATCTTCCTATAAAAAACTAATCATTGAATATTTATATTATTATAACTGCATACTAAATGAGAGAACCATTCCCAATTTTCCAGGCGTCATTGGATCCCCAATATGAAGCATTTGAATGAAATGATTTTAGTATTTTTTGATGAAAATTAGTAAATTTATCTAGCCTCAGGCTTAGTTTTTTAGTTTCTATTAAAGTCGTTGATTCAAAATTCTATTGAGCATCAAGTGAGATATTTTTCATAGTTTTTATCTCTCTTCAAATTTCTCCCATTCTAGCTTAAATCAATGTTTAGAACTAGATTGGGAGGGTAGTAAATGTATAAGATAAGTGTTTTAGTTATTTTATCTATATTTTTTACATATATATCATGTTTTGTTACAATATGAATATAAAATTATATTAAATGACATTTAAATGTAAAAAAAATATTATTAAATTTTTTTCTCATTGAATTAGTTTTCCATAAAACATAATTTTTACTTTTCTAGGTTATATACACTGATGTGAAATCAACCCTTATGGTGTAACATATAATTTTCCAAATAAATTTATTTATTATTTTGTTATTAATCAACCATTTTAAGAGTTTTGAGTCCACCTTCATAAATTTAACGGTTTACAAGAATGGAATGGAGTGGTATAATACCCTGCCAGGTCCTTATATATTGGACACATTATTTATCCACTTACTAAGGTGTGTTATCATTCAATTAAAATTGATGTGGATAAAATATTTTAATGAATTTTGAATGGAAATAGATTGTCACCTAGCCCAATTTTAATTTTGAAGTATGATTATATCTAAAATTATGATTATGAGAAATTGAATAACTCTTAAATCATACTTTATTAGTGTTATAGACATGAATTAACTTTTAATGTGAGGAATATTTTGAGTGATATTTTGGTTCCCATTTTGGTTTTCCATTGAATAACTAATGGGATCTTATATGATTCATTGTTTCACCTAAAATATGATATACAAAACATTAATTCAATCGTTTACATATATTGAAAATTATACTTCTTATGAACCGAGCATTCACCTATGTTTATAGATATTAAATATAATGCTTTGGATCAATCTATTTCAATATGGTTTTCTGTTATTGACAATATGGGATTATTCATTAGGACCCTATCAATTATCCTATTTATTATATTGAGTATTGTTTTTCTATGTATTATGTATAACATCTATTAGGTTTATATTCAATGGGTATTCCCATATAGATTTCACCTTTAATAAAAAATAAATTACAAGGAAATTTTGGAACATAAAACAATTAAAATTATTCATTAATGCCTTTTCTTGTAGGCCGTGGGTCTAATACATATGAATAAAACATTGAAATTAAAATTTCATAATGATATTTTATCATAGGAGAAGAATTTAGTATCTAATAGGTATCCAATAAAAAATCCATTCATAATTGGGTAATTTATTTATAGTTCCTAATTTTTATACCTTTAAACTGTTGATTCTATATTTACAAACTAGACAGTTTTAGAAACATTTGGTGAATGAATATCAATTTTTACTCACACTATCTTTAGTTTATTAATTGGTACCTGGATAGAATTCATGGATGATGGTAAGGATTAGGGGAGGTGACCAACTCAAGATGCTTTATTTTATATGAAATATTAAAGTATGAGATTTGATGATCAAGTTTAAACTTGTGATTCTGATTTATTATTTTGGGGCTTTTTGTTAATTTTTTATATCACATGTATTATTAGATTCCTACTACCCTACATTCCCTTGTATATGTTTTTATAAAATATCCTTTCATCACTATTTTTATGCTTTTGGATATGTTACATACATATATACTCACCTATTTGTATGTCCTTTTATTTCATTCATTAATATTTTTGGTTTTAACTATCATTTCTTTAAATGTATATCACTGCACCACTTTGATAAAAGTGTTTATAGTATCCCCACCAGAAAAATCACAAACCCACACTCCTATTTTGAATACTCTAGATTATTGGGTGGTATGATTGAGTCCATTTGGACCCTAAAAATTGAATACATATGAGTTACTAGGGCCTGATACATTACAATGTGGTCTCATAGTGTCTAACATTAACATAATTTTTTTGGATGGTAGGCATGAGATTTGGAATTTTGAGATTTTATTAATGATTTTATTCCAAGGAGTATATAACCCATGTATAACTAATTGCAATGGTTCTATGAATGAGACATGACATTCTATTCTTATCCTATTACAAATGTAATGATATCACAATTGGGTTTCACACATGATTTAAATAATATCATATGTTTTATATATTTTTAAACACTAACCAATTATAGAAAGAAATTATTAGTCCATGCATCAATATAAGAACATAAGGATTCATCAGTCAATTATATTCCATATCATTTTTATATTATTGTGTGCATTTAATATAAAATAATGTAGGTTACTTGATTTCTATTCACGGAATTATGATAATGTATCTTCCAAGAAATAAAAAATAATTGGTTAATTAAATGTTTATATAAAATTAAATGATGTTTTCCCTCATAGCATGAAGGTGGCATGTTAAAAAACTGATTTCCCTATGATGGGATATATAATTATGGTTTCACAAACTTAAATAATATTTTTTTAACTACATAGATACAAAATATTAATTTATCATGTAAATTACATATGAATAGAATCATAATTTATCAAGAAAATAATTTAGGAATAGGGAATGCCGATCTAAGAAATATATATATCATATATTGAATTTTTTTATTTTATGAGTCCAACTATAAAGGTGTTGTTTTAGTTACATGATGTACCAAAAATTAAATATAAAGAATTTATATATAAAAATTTGGAATTTTAATAAATATAAGAGGAAAATGAAAATATATGTGTATATATGATTATGAAATACATATATCTACATGTTAAATTAAATTGTTATTGAATTTTTTTTATTTCAATTGTAATCTAAAGAGTGTTTCACTCTATTACATTCCATTGACCCTTTATATATGGGGAAATATAACATCAAATAGAGACTTTACCCTAACCCGACCTTATTAGTGTGTTGATGAGAGTGTCACTTTTGTTTCTTCCTGGTATTTTATGTCACCTATATTAGTCATTAGGTGAATGTATTTGGGTGTTTACCCTCTTATAAGAAGGCTTTGTTCCTATCTAATTCAAATATCTGGGATCTTTTCTACTATCTAATAATGTTTTTCGGTATTCTTTTGAAATTGTATAATCATTCCAAAATGGCTTCCTTGAGTCAAATGTTGGAGGGAGGTGATGACAATAATATGACATCAGTGGGACCTTAAACATAAATATTACCTCTTATAGTGCCACCATTAGCTCTTTATGTTACACATTATCAATGAATAAAAAAAATATTTTTTGGGGTTTATATGGATAAAAAAATTTATGTAGGGAGCTATATAACCTACCTATTCTATGAAATAATTTACTATAATGTTCTATAAACAAAACCCTTCATCCTTATTGGTAGAAGGTGGTCTCCAAGTCATACTATTTTCGATATATGATATTTTATCTGTCATGGAGCATCTTGAGAAACCTCCATAAATTAGAGTGAAACAAGCAATGTGTAAACATTGTGGGTCTCCAAATGGTGATGGGATGTTTTATCCTAGGTGGATAAGAATCAAGATATGTTCTATATGTATTTTCATACTATCTTCTACGGATTTTTATTTCATGTTAATTTAAGGGATAATACTGATATAGATTTTATACCCCTATAATAGGGAACTATGTCTCTTATAGAATACTCATATCACTTCACTGATCTCATGTGTTTTATTTTTATACTTCTAGGAGACAATCTATCCATGTATAGAATATTTGAGGATGGACTTATGACTACTGCATGATATCAGGTGAATGTGTTTAACTTAATTTTTTTTACTATGATAGTGAACTTTGTATCCATCTTTTTTTGTATCATGAACGAATATGAAGCTGTGGGGTATGGTGGTGTAGTGCCAAGGTTTGTTAGATGTTCATCCAACACTACATATTAGGGATTTGTGATTTTTTATTTTGGAAGCAATAGTCATACTGCTCTCCCAGGTATAGATTTGATATTCCATCACTATGTTCAGGTTGGGACCATAAATACCCATTGAATCAGAGACCCTATAGATCGAAGAGCATGCAGAATGCTGGGTCATGTTGAATGGTTTTGAAAGGCCATTACGCATGTGTCCAGTAAGAGGGGATATTTATTGAATCTTAGTAATAGAGTATGATCAACATATCCATGTTAGATAGGAATCTATAATACTTCGATTTGATCAAGAAAAGGTCATGATCAAGTACATGGGATGATGAAATTGTATATGAATCGTTAGTAGAGATGACCCACCAATGATAGTTAGGTAGTATTATAAGGTTATTGAATGGGCCATATATTTTATTAATATAATTTACCCATGAAGTCATGTTCCAATCCATATTTATTCTATTTTTTAATTTTAGTATCCTCAACATTACTATAACCATTATTTGATATAGTTTATTAACACACTTTTTTTTAAATGGATATAATGAAAGGTATTGGGCATGAAATATAGTTCATTTTTAGAGTTATGAATCTTGATTCCATATTTGGAATCTGATTAGAATGTTTACACTAGTTCATAAAGTTCCAATATAGTATAGTGGGTATAATTTCATATAGAAAATTTTTGTACATGAGAATATATTCTTTTAAATAATACTTGAAAATGATAGTTTGGTTCCTAACCAAGTCTATATTGATTGTTACCATAAGATTAATTCCTTTTAATCACTCTTATGGGGTATCTATATTTACATGAGAGAATGGAATGGTATGGAAGGTCGAGATGGGATTGATAATATTGGGCTAGGTAGCATAGAAGAAAATATTTATAGTCTTTTTATATATTATCAGGGAGTATATAAGGAATATTACCATTTAATATTGGATAATTTCAATGATTTTTACCATGATGAATTCATTGGTTGGGCACCAAAGAGAGAAGTATATTTTTCAATTTATCTTCACTAAGGAGCAACAACAATATCCTTTGTTTCATATGAGATGGATCCCATGTAACATAATGAACTTAAGATAATGTTGAAAGACCTAGAACTGAAAGGGATTATGTGTCCCAGTATATCTTCTTAGTATTAAACTATCCTTTTTTTCTATTAATGTGGATCATACACCTAGTCTTTGTGTTTATTATCTGTATTTGAATAAGCATTATCTTAATAAATGGTTTCTGTTACCTTATATTAATAATATATTAGACTATATTCATAGAAATAGTGTTTTTTCAATGATTTATTTGTGGGTATTCTATTAATAGAACCATGTTATAACCTTACATATACTATGTAAAGAATTTCATAGTATATATTTCAAGTAAATAAATTTTATTCATGTCATTCGGGCACCAGAAAAGGTCTGCTAAAATTATTACATTGATTAATTTTGTTTTCCACCTCTTACTAGATTATATTGATTTTGTTTTCACGTAAGATATCTTATTGTATAAAAAAATTCAAACAAATATTACAAACTCCTTGATCTAATTTTTTATACTTGAATAGAGAGAGATATATATGTCAATCTCATAAAATTCCACCTTGGATTAATAAATTCACATCCAAGGTCACATAATTTCAATGGATGAAGTGTATATACATAGTGGAGGTTATAGAAATAATTTCACGGGAGTATCCAAAGATAATAATTTATAATTTTAGTTTTATAGAGTTATTTTGATTTTATGGAATTTTCATTCAATATTTCTCATACATTTTCACTCCTCTAATTTCCCTAACCATGAATTTTGTGAAATTATTATTTTATGAAGCATGTGTGGAATCCATTTTGTAGTAAAAATGACGTCTTTAATAAAAATAGATGAATATTAATAAAAATTATGTAGAATATATATGTTTTATTATAATGGACTAATAATTTTGGTGGGTACAATTTCCATGAATGTGGGTTGAATCATGGAACATGAGTCTATATAGTTGAGGACTCATGAGTTTAATTACGAAATTCAGGATATTGATCTTGCTTCAGTGGAGGCTTCGGGATGGGGGAATTGTGATGTTCACTCATGTTTCAAAACAACGGCATACACTAGGCTAGTACTTAACCCATCGGTGGGGGAGGGACCTCCGGCGTCTATTATGGGAGTGGGTTCCACTATTCCTCCTTTTTCTAACCCAACCCTCCTCCCTCCTTTTCCTCAAGCTTCACTTTGTCCGAAAGTACCTATCCTATTCGTTGGGATCCCTAACCTCCCGATTTAAATTGAAGTATTCAAAAAAAACCTCATTTATTTTAAACCATACTTTGGTTGAACGATTCAAACTATGGTGCCCCTCATTTGATGCTTTTGATGGAAATGTTTTTTTGGATCATGGTACTTACCAAAAAGGGTGACAATGAGTTTTCTAGATATAAAACATATTATGATATGTTTTTCTTCATAGAACGATTTAATTAGAGCATGTTCCAGTGCAACCTGGAGCATAAATTGATTCCATTTTAACCTCATTAGGTTGTCCAACGACATCGATATGAAACACAAATTTACCACGATTGTGATCGGGGTCAGTTTACCTAACCATCCTATACCATTTTCAAACCCCTCTAAGATTAGGATGCTTGGGAACTTAGTGGATGAATTTTTGTGTTCAGATAGACGAATCAAAGCTATATTTCATCATGTTATCTTGTGAGTTTGTGTGCAGGTAGATGTGTTAAGAGTTATGTTCGACAATATTCGGATCAAAGTAGGTGAGGAGATTCGGTATAAGCAGCATGTTGTTTACAAATCATTGTCCAATTTTTATGCTGTCTGTAACCGTCTGGGTCATTATTTTGTCATCCTATTGACGAGATTCTATGAATCCCACTAGGATGATGGGTGCAAACAATGTTAAGGTTATAGAGGCGGGTGTTTAGGAATCCTTTTCTGGACCGAAGTCTGTGGGAATGGACACTAAGTCTAAATCTGTAATGGATGTCAAGTGAGTATCACATGAAGCAAATACTATGGTGTCTTACATATTCAGTTGATTGAGGAATTATTTGGGACTACCCCAACCCCCTCGTCCTAATTCTATAGATATTTATTGTCCGACTATTTAGAAGGTGCATCCTGATAGTGGACTAGTTATTGTGGATCCACACATCGTGGATAAAGGATGGTCCATGACTCCTATGGCTATTTCATACATCGGGGAAGCATGCTCAGGGACTAGTACATTGGAAAAAGGTCCAGATAAGAACCGTAAGTCACCAATGGAGGGAGACACATATAGTTTTAATGTATTTCATCACGAGGAGGTGGCTTCTATTGCACTGAGCAATAATTTTGAAGGGTTGTTCATTGTAAATACACTTCAAGATGTTTTAATTTAGTCAGTTAGTCCTTCAATGGATCAACAGGGGGCCTCTAAGAAAGTTTCTAGGAATAAGGACTCGGGTGAGTCATTAGGAGATATATAAGGTGACTCCCGAGGTGATTGGATTTCATGTACAAGATTCAGTAAGTACCGGAGACGTACTCAGAAATTGAGAAAGGATTATTCTTTTCTACCTAAACTAAGGGATACAAGATCAGAGATGAAATTTAAGATACTTTTTCCTCCTTTCATAGTTTATTTAGGAATATAGAGAGAGATTGGTGTGGTGGGAGACTCCTCTATGGAGTTTCTTAAGCACTCATAAAGAGAAATTGTGGAATCAGTTTTGACAATTAAGGCTATTAAAGAAGAAGCTGACAAGATGATGCAAATGTAATTAATGGTGGTTACCAACATGGTGAAAAGAAATATGACTGAAATACATGATCTAATATTGTTTTAGGGATTTAATGCTGGGAATATTAGTCAAGAAGAGTACATCGAGTCTTGGGTCAAGCTGGTGTATCTATTTGAAGACCATTTGAAAGATGATCTAGACACTCAGGTTTGTACTATTTCTTATAAACTATATAGGGAGATCAAATAAAATAGGCTTAGGTTTTACTTTAATTATTTAATTATTTCCTTTAGTACATGAATTTTGGTTTATCACTTTTTCCTTCAATGTGTTTTATGTAATAAAAATGTTAATTTTTCAATCATCTAGATTCAGTAATTCAATCCTTACATTGTTGGAGGAATTATCTTTTGGGAAATAAGATCATTATATACATTGACCATATGTGGCTCAAATACAGATACAATCAACATGACATTAACCTCACACAAAAAATATGATTTGATTACCAAAAATTAAAAAACATTGATCTTGTGTATATTCCTAAAAAATTAAGAGAAGTGTTTGATTCTCGAATCCAGAAGACTCAAAAGTATTCTATTCAAAAAACCAATAGTGATGAATTATTGATGTCTCACATTTCTAAAATTCATTTTAAAATTAAGTCTATAATGGGAAACAACCACTTATGGATTTAGTAGCAACCTCATAACATCTTTATCGAGTGATGATGAGACATATTTCTAATAATGATGTCATTTACCTACTTGAGAATATTTCATGTGAGATCCCACTACCTAATTAGGTTGTTGACATGGATTAGATATTATGAATTCATGTGTACATCAATGTTATTAATGATGTGTAAGTGGAACTGATATAAGTTTCTCAATGTTCTTCAAAGTCAATACATCCAGAAATAAACAAGATGTGATGTGATGCACAAAATCAGTATTGGGGGATAGGGATTAAAATTTATATTAGAGGTTTCATTTTTCAGTTTTGCATTGTTCACCACAGAAAGGTAGAAAATATATTACCTATAGAAATTTTACAGTCATTACACATTCATGAGTAGAAATAGGATAACATCACCATGTATTTTTTGAATGGATTATTTAAAACAACTTTGGGGATAATATATATGGGTAATAATTGATAAGAATATAATGGTCAATCACATATTACTTATTCAGTTGATCTCCTTATTGGATGATCTTGGGGTTGTTTCCATCCAAAATTTTAAATGCCTTTATTTTGATGGACATACCATTGTATCATATATGAATTAATTATCGATGTTATTGTTAGAAAATGGGTTATATAAGTCTCTTTGTTCATAGGTTCTTCGATGTATTGACTATCACCCTCAAATGTACAATCAAAACAAGCATAAAATTCAGGAATAGAGGTTCTTGGGAAATACACATACCATTAGTTGAGTTCTCTTATAACATTAATATTGTGGTTACTTCCCCTATGGATATATATGAGGATATTTGATGTATGTCATTTAATTCACCAATTTTATAGATAGAAGTGGGGGAGGCAGTGCTACTAAGACTTTATATTGTTCATGATACATCAGAGTAAGTACAAAATATAATAATGATTAAGAATACCACTCATACTTTGAATAATTTTCATGTAAACCAATTATAAATGAATCTACATTTCATGGATTGGGGTTAGTTACACTTATGTGTCACTCATAGGCAGGGTCATTGATGAATTAATTTTGATTGAAATATATATTCTAGTTTACTTAGAATTTTTTTGATTTTTAAAGGGTTGGGCCTGTGATTTATCAGATAAAACCTCAATTGTTAATAATTGGTTACTCATGATATATTCATTGTTTCTTAGATAAAAAAAATACTATTTATATTTTTCACCTTTTCATTATCTAGATAAGGTTGATATGGTTATTGATATGTTATTTTAAGAGAATCTAGTTTGTATTATTTATCATATAATGAAATACAATAGAGGTAGGACAGTTCCACTATTATTTGTACTATAGAATCATATTCATTAATAGGATGATATTTTTGGAAGAGAGGTTGATGTAAATTCTTAGTAGAATGAATAATTCTCAGATGATGTTGAATCACCTTCAGAAGATAAATTTGGGGATTTTTTTTGGAGGAGAGGTTGAGGGATCATAGTTTTCCTATGAGGTTCGGGTCCTTAAAATTTTCAATTTAAATCCTTTAAATTATCATAATATAAATTATAAATGGATATGATAAGTCTTACAGATAATAAGATCTTGATTCCAAGCATAAATATCCATTTTTTTAAAACATGTAAGGATCCATTTAACTGATAATATTTAACCTAAATAACATTCTCCATGCGGGTTTCTACAGTTGATAATTTAATATCGATGGAGAATAAAATGGCTATTCATGAAAATGTGGAAACGTTGAAGAGTTGAACCACATGTTGTACACATGGTTTATCATACCCTGTGCACAAACCATGTGAGGGGGTTTCCATGAAAAGTAAATAGTTCATAATTGGAACATGGTTTGTCTTACCATGTATCCACACCATCAAACACATAAAAATTATAAAAAATATTCCATTTCCCCCCATTTTCTATTAAATACTAAAACCCCTCATTGGTCCATTATTTCTACCCAAAAAGGATTGAAATTTATCTCAAATCCCTTTCCTATTTGTATATACAGATATTATCTATCTAGAATTCAAATAGATTTTCATTCATCACATTAGATGCCTCTCATTATGGATATCAAAAAATATATTATTTTAATATTTTCGTTCAATTTTATTTATGATAAATTCATTTAATATCATATGCCCTATTTTCATGGATTTTATCATGTTCTTCTAATTTCTACTACTCTAGCCAGCATCAACGTACATTACTAGATGTGAAATCTGTCACCCAACAATGGTTTACAGTATAGTTCAGTTATATAAATGATTGGATTTTAATACTATGTACTATATTTAAACTCACATGGAATTTAATGTGTCTCATTTTAAATTTCGTATTTACAATAACAAATTGTTAGCACCATGAACTATTAGTCCTTATAAACTAATTTTTTCAATTATAGGATGACTAACTCATTGAAAAATATCCCATTATGGTTCATTATATAATATTTATAAAAAAATTATGGATTCTTTTTGGATTAAAACAGATTTTTAGGTGTTTTTAGTATGAACTTATAAATGTAATTTATTACATGAAATTAATAGATTGGTATTATTCCTTTTTAGGTTCCTATATATTGTCTATATAATCAGGTCATATTATAAGGTGTGTTGACATGCCATTGCAATTGAAATGAATAATTTATTTTAATAAATGGTGAATGATAATATCATATCAAACTCCATTATTTAACTATTATATATGATTATGGATATAATTATGTACACAAAAACATGAATAATTACATTATGAGGCCTAGCTATAGTCATATACATAAATAACCTTTGATGTCGTGGTATGCACTAAGTGATACATGGATTCTAGTAGTGTTTTTCAATGAATGGACTTATGGTATTCCAATAGATTCATTGATGTCTCTTCCAAGTGACAGAACACAAAAATATTCATTCATTATATTAGATTGTGTATTAACTAACTTAACACTATGGGAAAAATTATATTTCAAAAAATTAAATTGAATGTATTTAAAAATTCTACTTGGATTCAACTTGATGTAATAGATCACCAAGGATTTATCAATGAAATAATATCAAGTCTCATTGCAAGTTGACCTAGGACAATTTCATAGGGATTTGGTAGAACCCCATTAGTGAAATATAAAAACTATACACCCCTTTGAATTCCACCTAACATGTAAAACATAAATAGAATAAAAATTATGGATCCTTAAATGATAGAAATTATTCATGTATAGATTAGTTATATGAATTGAGTCTCATACATTAGATTATTACATATAATGTTAATGTGATAAGAGACATAATATCAAAGCCAAATGTGGTTTTATCAAATTGGTATCCTATGATAAATCCAAACTGATTTGAATTATTTATTTACTATACATATGTATTAGACCCACAAATATCTACTTTTATATTCATATACTATCTAGTTTTAGACACTATTTGTGGTGGCAAACTAATTTTTACCCACACCCAGTGTGGGCCACAACTAAATACTTTTATAGACATTGTGGAAGTATGTAGGGAAAATTGGATGCAACCTTTTATGAATAGTTGATATTTTATTCTAGTATGATGTATTGGAGTAAATGAATGTGATTGACCTTGTGATTCTAGTGGACTAGTTTTCTAGTTTTATATATTTTTTATATTTCATGTATTTTTTGATTCCTATAACCTTAATTTCCCCTGTATTATATTTTTATAGAATAATGTCATCAAAATTATGTATATAAAATTGGATATCTTCTAAGTCTATCTATTCATCCCATATGGTGTCCTTTTATTTCATTATCCTAGTGATATCAGTTTATAATAGATTCCATTTCATTTCATACCACTACAATATTTTTACAAAAGGGCGTATGGTCTTTCCACCATACCTATATAGGATCTCACTAATATTTTCAATCATATTTAATATGGGGAGGTTCACTTGAATCTATATGTATGACTGGGTATATATACTTATTAATGATCATAGATCTAGTTTTCAAATAATTTTTCTAGGTGTCCTTATAATTCATATTATTACTACTAAAATTTTCATTTTACTCACTAGAATATTTAAGGACACTGATTACACTCTTAATACAACAAATATACTAACCTCAACAATAACAACTATATTAAATACCTGTTTATAATAAGAATAATTGAATAATATAGCTTTTAACTAAATCATCACTAAGAATTTCTTCTTAAATAACTAAGAATTTGCACTGTAACAAATTATTATATTTATTAACATTTTAATATGTAATACAAACTAGATAAATATTCTAAAAAATTGTTCCTTACCACTTATGAACTAGAAACAGTCATTATATTATTAATTTATCAACATCAATATAATTTTTTTTTCAAATAATTTCCCTATGCATTCATTAGTAAGATATTTGTGAATATTTTCATCATTAATTTTCTCAATCATCAATTATAGTGGTATTAATAATATAAATGTATAAATTCATACATAGATGTATCATATATTTTAAAAAAACTATAATAACAAAATTAATATTTATTAAAAACATTATTGTTTTTTAGGGTTTACTATCATCTCATAGCACTCTGGTATTTCTCCCTAGAAACTCTATTGATTTATGTATATATCCTTTTCTCTCAGTATTTTAAATTTTACAAGTCAATACGATATCTTAAATTAATTAATTTAAAAATTTTATATCTATTAAAAGTCACACTTATAGAGACATCTCATTATTAATGAGAATAAACTATTATATGTTTTATTTTTATACAATTCTAAAAATAACACACTCAAAAAAATAAAAATATCATTTATTTCTCTTATAATATCACACATATATATAAATATATATATCTTCATGTGTTTGGTGTTTAATTAAATTTAAAATGAAAATTTATGTTATGGGTTACTTTTTAGACATGTTTATTTATTATGTGTTGTTATAAAACCACTTATAAAACTATAAAAAAATGGAATTAGATTATGATATTAGAAATAATGCTAAAAGTGTCTGGTAGTATCTATAATTATTATTAATTTTTAAGAAATCTAGATTATTTAGAAAAATGTTTAAATATTATATTTGAAAGTATTTATCAAAAACAAGTATCATTGAATTATTTCAATGAACATGAATTAATGAAAATAATAAATGTAAAATATTAAAAAAATTTTGGGGAAAACTCTTTTAAAAAGTACAAGAACCCACCCTTTTGTTGAAATAGAAAGGATCCACACACATCTTTGTGAACTAATTATTTAAGCTCTTTAGCCCTTTCTGTAACATCCCAAGTAAGTAATGAATAATAGATATTTTTATCTATGTCTATTAATGATTAAGATAGTGTTTTAGAGGCTTAAAATGAAAATAAATCCAATCTTAAGCATGGAATACACTAATATTCTTAAAAGATTGTTTTAGTTCCTTATGATGGAAAACCCTTTTTAAATCTATCTTTTGACAATTTTATAAACTATGTTTGTCAAAATAAACTTATTCTTTATGATTGGGACATCAAAATTTACTTTGTGTGAATTTTTGGTATTTTTCTGACAACGTTCATTTTTTAATGAATAGTGAAAAATACTGCATTTTACATCAAAACTGCTTTTTAATCTAATTTATTTATATGATTAGATTATCTTTTGAATTGATCTTAATGTGTAATATGAATATATTTTTACCATTTAATCCAATGGTGGTCATTGGAATCAATTTCACTTTGAAATTGGATTTAAATTGGTGTCAATCTTTTGGTACTTATTGTTTTATAAAAACACGCTATTTGCTCTGACAGCGGGAATTAATTATTAAATTAATTAATGTGACTTATATGTTTTGAATTTTGTAAAATAGACTTCATTTTTGAATTCGGAATATCAAATATAGCTTAGGGTGAATTTTTGGTAATTTTTTGAAAAACTTCAATTTTTGATGAATAGTGAAACCACTAAGTGGTACTTATAAAAACTGATTTTCCATTTAAATGAAATTTTGCCATCATTGTGTTTTGAATTTCAAAAATCCTACATACATGGTTGTCATTAAGAAGTAAAATGTGGTTCAATGAGATTAAAATAATTTTTTGGTGAATAGTAACTTATTAAGTTCTTAATCGCGATTAGTGGTAATTAGTGTAGTTTAAGGTAAAAATAATGCTTTAATAAAATAATATGAGGTTGACACATGTCCTACCCTCATTGTTTGTGTCATGGCCGACCAAGACAAGACATGGGTCAACTCGGGGACCCCATGGATCCACTTTGGTTGGGAAATGACATAAATAACTTTTTATTTAATGTAAAAGTAAAAATGACACAAACATAATATGTTTTACGAAAATTTTTTTTACATGGGTTTATAAAGATCCTATTTTTGATTATAAATAGTCATTAGAAAGATAAAAAGATTTCCTACATCATAATATTTTTTTATAATTTTTGGACTTTAAATAAATTAAATTATTTATGACATCATGATGATGTAGCGATGACCTCATTATTTAACGATTTAAATAAAATGGAAAGATATTGAAAAATATAAAACCTACACATGGCCAAAACAAATTGGATGAGTGGATTTAGAAGCCTTATCACCTTATCCTAGAATTATAGAAATGTGGGACCTTTTGAATCAGAAACTCTTTTTAAAATAAAGTAACTTATCTTTACTTTCCAAAAGTGCCCCCCTCTCCTCTTATAAAAGGCCCTTACCTCTACCTCATTTCACACACTCCTCAAGCATTTGGCTCGGCCAAACCCTACCCATTTACTCTCTCCACATCCCTCTCCTCATCCTAGAGGATTACCTTTGGGCATAATCCTTTCAAAGGAATCCTTTAGGCTCAAATCAAAAGGAGTTACACTTTTAAAGGTAATTCATTCTCTAATGTTCATTTGTTTTATTTTTTTTCTCCAACCCCCTAAAATCTTTTTATTTACTTCTTTTGTAACAAAACCAGTATCTTAAATATACTAGGATGTTGTTATAAGATTTATTTGAGCTACAATCTCACACAACTACATCAAATGGTTAAAGAACATACGGTTTCCGTGGATGGAGAAATTCTGCCTCCCGAAACGATGATTGTTCAATACTCATTTAACACCTTCAAAGGTGGCCATTATGATGTCAATATTTTTATATATGATATATAATATGTTTATGTTTTCCTTAAGCTTCTGTTTTTTTTCATTTTGGGCATACCTTTATGGTTCCCATTATGGGTAAACACGATATCTTCATTTTAGGAAGTGCGGACTACCGCCCCCTGAAAGTGAATTGATTCGTTAATACCATATGTGGGATGTGTAAAGGATAAAGTTAATGATATTATATATGTTATTATACTGTAATTATAATATACTCTTATATCATTATGATTCCATTCCAGAAAATACGAAATAGAAATGGAAGTAGCGTTCTTGCGTACGTACGACTTACCGTCTCCATGAACGGTGCATTTCATTTCTTACCTCTAAATGTGATGTAATATTATAAATACATGTATATGATGAATATATATGATATATATGTTATCCAAATCATTAATATAATTCTGGATATAATGAAACTTTGACCAAATTAACAACATGTAAGTGTAAGAAGTCTATTTTTGACTTAAGAACCAAATACCGACAAAGTGAACATTATTAACTTAAATGATTACATGATTTTCATAACATGGTATAACAGGAATAATGAACTTGAAAAAGGTTCATAAGCAAGTAGAGATTAACTCAAGTTTATTATTCAGGAGATTAAAGAATGGTCGGGTCAAGTCGGATACGAGGTATGGGACTTCGTCTCAATCTCCTTTCGTTGAGGCATATTTTATTTTATACACAACTTTCTTTTATACGGTGTATAAAACCCTTTGACTATTACATTTATTCAAAAGGAATTCTTTATATATGAGGCGTTTACTAAACGACAAAAGGGAATGTTTTTGTCGTACGTATACGGTGACAACGACTTCTCCACCGTCGTGACCGTTATTTGAGTTTCAGCTTCCTCTACAAGCCATACCTTCTTTTTAAAAGAAAAATAAATACCATGTTTTACTTTTATTTTATTTTAGTATTGAAAATGGTTTTCATAATGTTTTTATATCAATGTGTTGCATTGATATCTCGTGATTGAAATGTGGAAGTTGTATGTTTCCTTTTTGCATGTTTTATGTGATATGATTATGTTATGGTTCTTGGGCATTATTATGAAGACGGGTGGTTCCGTGATAAAATAAGGGCGGGTGAGCCCGTTATAGCTCTCTAATGCATTGGGTAATGCGAAGGAGTGAAACGTTAAGGTTTCTCCGAAGAGATTTAGGGAATATACTGTGATGGGTATTCCAAACGTAACCAAGAGGGTTACTCCCACCGTAAGAATGTTATGGATGCCTCAAGTTACCTTTATGTCTTATGATTTCTATGATTTATTCATGATTTTATGAGGTATGTTAAAGTGCCTATTTTTTATGGGTAAAGTATGATTTAATTCTTATGTATATATGAACTCATGTTTCCTTTCCATGTTTTTATAACCCATACTGAGCTTTTTATGCTCATCCCAAGTTTTTTTGAAATGTTTTTCACAGGTCAAGGGAAAGGTACATGATATGATGATAGTGTCAAGGAAGTGTCAAGAAATAATCCATGTTTTATTTTAAATGTGTTTCCATTGATGGGAATGAAGAATACTATCTTTATGTAACCGCTTTGTTTATATGTGGAATGTAATGCAAGTTTTATGATCTAATTCTCTAAAACTCTAAACCCGAAAAGATCCTCAATGTGTAATATTGTAATAACTCAAGATTAAGTAAGGTTTAATCCTGGGGCCTTATACATTCACCTTTCCCACTAAATGGGGCTTTGGTCATTTTTCCTTGTAGACACACATGACATAGACCAAGTGGTTTTAGTTATAAAGAATCTAAATAATCCTCTTAATGTATTTTTTCAAGCGTTTCACATTGACATGACCTAGACGGTGATGCCAATGTTGGGTGTGTTATGAGTCATGTAAATTAACTTTTTCATTGATTTCCATTACTTGGGTTATATAGTATAACACATAAAGGCCATTATATAAATATTCCATACTAAAACTAATGCTATCATTATAAATGTAGCAACATTCATTTCCAAACATGAAGATGAATCCATCAGTATCTAATCTGGAAACTGAAATAATGTTTTTATAACAGAAGGAACATAATAACAACCCTTTGACAACAAG
This sequence comes from Viscum album, assembly GCA_963277665.1. Classification (NCBI taxonomy): domain Eukaryota; kingdom Viridiplantae; phylum Streptophyta; class Magnoliopsida; order Santalales; family Viscaceae; genus Viscum; species Viscum album. The sequence continues at coordinate 1,066,791,936 of OY728140.1, forward strand.
ATCATTCCTGTTGGAAAAGTGAGGTGGTTGTCCCCGAAGCTACAACAATGAGTTTGGATTCATTGGTTGCTCGCAGATCCCCCTCACATCAGTCAATATTTTTGAATCTACATGGTTTCTGTATTTGGATATAGATTTTATCACCACAAGTAGTATCCAATAACCAATTGGTAGAAATAGATAGATTTCATTTGATAAGAAATGCACCTGAAGGTTACCCTTTTTTTTTTCTTGGTGCAGTTTTTCTTCCAGTGGCCTTTCTTGTCACATGTGAAACAAATTTCCTCCTTTTATCTTGCCTCCCCATTTATCTTCAGTTTCATGGAAGGCCATGAAGAAGAGTTGGGCTTAATGCTATTTGCCTTCCCTTTCCTTTTATTAAATATAATAATAGAAGTGTTTTCATGCTTCATATCAATGTCTACATGGCTACTAAGGATAAGAAGATCAGATAGAGACTTCTCAATGTTGTTCATGTTGAAATTAAAAACAAAATTACAGATTCTTAGGGGGAGTGATGCTAGAATGATATTTGTACCCAGTTCTTCAGGGAGTTTAAACCCAAGAACATCCCAGCACTCAATTTATCCAATGAGGTTGACTACATGAGGCCCAAATGGGGCACCCCTCCAAGCATGCTCTAAAATAGAGCCTTGGAGATTTCAAACGTTTCCTGTATTTCACTCTACTGGTATAAACCACGAAGGCGCTCAAGCATGATATTGGCATCCATGTATTCATGAGACTTCATGAAATCACTAGACATTGATTATAGCATCAATCATTGAACTTCGAGTGCATCGGTCATGTGTTGATAATAGACCAGTAAATCTTGATCACTCACCCCATGCACAGGAGAATCATGATGTGAGGTCTCCAACATGTAAAAATTTCATTCATGGCATAGGAAAAACCGAAGTCACCTAAAACATTACTGAATGTTATTGCTAGTGAGGGTGTTGTCTTTATCAATAATTGATCACAGAGAGAATGTGGTTGACAATCTTTTCATATTGATTCTAAAAATTAAAAGAGTATATTTATTAGTACATTTTGATTAAATTTTAAGAAAAATAATAAATGATTTTATTAAATCTCCCAATATTTTATCAAGTCTCAATTACCATCACCATTGAACTCGGAATTTCTAATTTCTTTGATATTCTAGTGGGAGGGATCCATATTCCTCTTCTCATAACCACAAAAAGGGTTGGTAAAGCTATTAAAAGGTATTTAGGTTCATAGGTCTTTCCCATATGTGAGCTTATAGTTCCTTGGTCTTTTGAGTGGACTCTCAAATCCTGAAATCTTGACCTAGATATCCTCAAACCTTGCCTCCATTTTAGAACATTTCCAGCAAGGGATACTCCTCTTGAAGTAAAATGTTTAAGTCAACCTGAATCCTTCATATGAGCTTCCTATATAAAAGTAACTATCCCAAAAAGGGTTGGTCAAAAACATAGTTTTATTGAGTCTTTACCTTAATCAAGTAACGAAAGCCTTGGTATAATTTAATATGTTATTAGAGGGATTTTATTCTTTATATGTAGTTTTGAATTAGAATATGGTTGTTAATATTATGTTAAGCTTGCTACATTTATTAACCAAGTTCTGATAATGTTTATGCATAGTCCGATTTTTATTTTATTCCATCATTGCATGATTGTTTATTTCCTTAATTATGTGACCACAATAACACATGCATAATAAATAAACCATGCAATCAAACGTAAATAAAATAAGATTTCATTATCATGAGCTTCTATTAGTTATATTATCTAGCAATTTTGATAAGCTAACCCTGAGCTAGGAAAAAACAACTTGAACACATGGTTAGTGTTTTGTAGCTCCCACCTATCCACCTTTGTATCTTATTGGGTTAGTTTCATATCAACTTCTAATTTTAAACCGTATCCTATAGCTTGAATGATCCTACATTACATGGGGTTTACATTAAAGAATTCATGGGCACGAAAGCCCATCATTTTATTGGAAGAAGGCTCCTTGGCCAACGAATTAAAATTTAAAAAAATTAAATGAAACCATACACACATAAAAGGGCCTTTGGTCTAGCTCAATAACATCCATTGAAAGCAACGACATTTATGTAAATTTAGAATTTAGAATATTTTAATCTTTCTATTATTAATGATAATCCATGATTTAATTAAATTAATTATGATCTTATAAATAATAAAATATTTATCTTAAAATCCTTTCTTAATTTCCTTGAGATTCTTCTCTTCCATATTCCTTGTATGTGTCTTTTTAATTTGGAGGAATCCCGGTGAAATCTCATTTCTGAAAAGTAAAAGGCATGTAGGCTATATTACACAACGTGTATTTGTTTTCACCCTTCATCTATAGTACACGCTGTGGCTTTGGTGTGTTTTCTATACTTTATAAATTTTGGAGTACACGACTTGTAGATTAATCTATCACAGTGTGTACTTTCTTATTATGCGGTTACCGGCCTTGCAATCATGTGTACGTGGTACATGGTTTCTACTTGTACTTAGTTTCACCTAGGCCGAATAGGACTACATGGTGTGTTGATTCAACATGCATTCCATGTATTCTGGTTTCAAGGTTTCATTTAGTTCTGGTTAACACAGTGTAATAAATACTTATGCATGCTCAATTCACACGGTGTGGTTTGGCGAAATAGTATCGGTTCATTGATCCTATGTACATGGCGTGTAGTTTTCACTACATATCGTGTATACTTCTGTTGTATAGACAGAAAGAGTTGCTCCTATGGTTGAGTTACTCATTTTTAATTTAATCAAAATTAAATTTAAAATTTCATTTCTATGATTTGAATCATGAAATGATGGTGTAATAATAGATCTCATTTATTTAGTTTTATTGAATTATTTATCATGAATTGAATCAAGTATAAATGTGTAAGTTATCAACAAAAATTATGTAACTATAATCAATATTGTGACTCCCTCTGATAACACTTGAAGGTCCTGGGCGTAGTGGAAGCTTGTGGGTGGATGTGCCCACTTGGCTATTTTTCATTAGCATTGATCAATCAGGGATCAATACGACGATAAATACCAGACTCCATGGATTGAATCACAGAAATATGAAAAGAAGAAGAAAAGTCTCAGAACCAAAAAGGAAGAACTTCACAGGTTTATTATAATTAATTTAATTAATTGACAAGAAATAGCTTTTATGGCGTTCTTTCTTCGTTGATATTTAGACTTCCTCTAGTGGTGATCCACACATACACCATGTTTCTATGGACATCGCCAAAGGAGTCTCCGGGTGCAATCATGGAGAATCCTTTACTTGCGTTGTCTGCCTTAGATCGCGTTGACCCGATAGAGGTGGATCTCTCTCTGTCTTGAGAGAATTCTTGGAGGACCGATTTCTTTCAGTCTTTAGAGAATTATCTTGAATTGTTGTGCACAATGATTCTCAGGAAATGTGTTGGGGTTGTAATGATATTGATAATTGGTTTTGAGGTTATAGAGTTAGGACAATAAATATATGCGTTACACATTTTATTTATTTTATTAACTCTTATTGAAAACACACATGTCAAATAATGAATTTCTTGACATGTGCCCACACTGATTATAATAAATATCATTCTATAAAACTATATTATATCCTCAAAATCCCGACTGGAAAAACTACAAAGTGTGTAATCATTGATACATAGTGTTTACATGTTCTTCATAAAAAACCACATGGCATGTAATCATTAATACACGACATGTACTTGTTTTTCATTTCCATTCCAAAATAAAAACTACACGGCATGTAATCATAAATATACGACATGCACTTATTTTAAAAAATAAAAACCACATGTCATGTAATCATTAATACACGACTTGTAATTGTTTCTATTTTATTCTTCCTATAATATTAAAATGATTTAGGCTTCCCTGAATAATCATTAAACCACATACGAGAATAATTTTTGTTCTACTTGAGATACATGGATTCACTTAGTGTGTGACCCTCTAGGTCTCTTTCTCATTGGCATTAGGCGGGTTTTACTAACGTCCAATATTACTCTCTAGCAACGTGTCAAGACACCCAATAGAAATAAGTTTACATCACATTGACTTGTCACCTCATACAAATGCTTACTGTGTAATATAATCCATTTGTCTCAATATCTCATCATACATATTTCACGGTGTTTTCCTAAACCTATATGATTGATCCTTCATTCTTTGACGTCTAGAAATAAACACGTCGTGATGCCATCGACATTGAATTTGGGTGACAGTTCTATTTCAATCATAGTGCCTGAGATATCTTCTTCCATAAATATGGAAGGGAAAAATCCTTCCATGACTTACCCATTAACAACATGCAATTCGTGACACACCCAACATACCCTACTTCCAGCCAACAGTCTTCAAGACAGTTTTCATCAGAAAATATAAGTGCACGAGTCATGACATGAGTTAATGACAATCGTCTAATCTAAGGACCATTACACACACTCGTATATATAAATTTCTGATGACACCAAGACATGTGGAATTGCTACTGGTGGGTCTGTTCTCATAGTTTCCCATCTTAGAGATCACCAAGTGAAAACTCTATGAGAGAGAGTCTCGTCTTCTTACGAGTACTCGCACATGATAGTCTGTATACCATGTGTCATATCATAGTATGTCATCCAAACATAGATCTTTTTTTAAGAATATTGTTATAGCATTTTGAGGTTATCATCATAGTGGGGATATTCCATGACCATATTAATGTAACAAATATTCCATGACATTATTATATTATAGTCATCTAGAACAATGAAAAAAATATAATAAGTGTACATTCATGTAATCAATGTACAAATAGTTTGTTCTTAGGACACCAAATCTAACAAGACTTCCATAACCACAAATTTAATATGAAATCATAACTAAATTAACATTCTAACATCAATCACTCATTTAGAGGATGTCTATGATGATGGTATAATAAAACTAACCCTTTGATTATTAATTGTGTATGGTAGATCTCATTTTTATCAAGTAATGATATGAACATAAATTATCCATTAATCAGTGAATATTGAAATGAAATGTTTTTGTATTTTTTTATAAAATAAACATCCAACACATATCCTTGCACATATCAATATGAAGGAGAATGAGTTGGCATCCATTTCGAGAAAACACAAAATTTGATGATTCCACTGTTGTTAAATGGATAGAGAGACTAGTAAAAAATTATTGGAGTGTCTACGTACATCGGAAGATGTAAAAAAATAATATTAGTGTTGATTGTCTCAATATTTAATATTAATTATGGTTCACAAATGTGTGAGATTAAAATACATTGGGTGAATTTAATACACCCTCGAACATGGAAAACAAGATTCAATTTTGGCCTTAGCTGTTTGTCAATGGAACCAATATCTAGGCAGTGATATGCCATCAGAGTGAGGGTGTGCGTAGTAGAATCATATAGATTATTACAATTCCATTGACATTATATTAGGTATTAATGTACCTATTTTAATAAGTGAATACGAGTGGCTCAATAGTGGGTTCCCCCATATATTTAGTGGGTAACTTCCACAAACAATAATACTTATCCTTTATTCAACTCTTAAAACTACAAAACCCACACCCTTACAAACTAAAATAGACCACCATAAATCCCATTAAAGAAAAGAAGTTAATGTCTTTCAAGGTATTTATTACCATTGTCATATCATACATTGAAAAAAATGGGTATGTTACCACAATTCACAATTATGATTCATCACAATAATTAATTCTAAATAATTATATTTTACATTTTTGATAATTATATTATTAAAATGGAAATTCTTACATATCAATATTCATTCATAGATAATATTATGTTGTTATTACCTATGTTTATCCACCTATTAGAATAGTGATATGAAACATTACCATGGATTACTTTGGAAAAATATTATTTTATATTACTAGGTTAATAATAACATTTCTGTTACTGTAATGCTAATTTAAACATTTAAATAATTAATTAACATAACATTGTTCATTTGTTATATATTACATATACAATCGCCCCACTAACTTATTTATCATGAATACATAATACAATACATGTGAAATTAAATTATAAAATTCTAATGAATTATAATGAATACATTCTCTATATTATTAAGATATTTTAATGAAATATTCTTAGAGATGCATGAATAAATAATGTGTTATTTCATAACTAATTCCAATCTGTCATGTTTACTAAAACCATATAATGAAAATAGATAATCACTATCTAATTTACATGTAAATAATAATTATAAATCATATTATAAATTTTATAAATAAGAAAAGGGTTCTAAAATGGGATATTAATTTTTTAAACATGATTTTATAGTGTATTTAACTATATCTGGAAACATGGTATGATTTTCATGTCACAAATTTCCAACACATGAGATATATTTATTATTATACACCATGTTTTATTTGATATGGTGTATATACTACACCATTAATATTTTTTATCATGATAATTTCATTTTTCATGGTTTTTATTTCATTTGTAATAATATAATTTATCATTTTTTGTCTATAATTATACTGTGTTTTTAAGGTATATTTGTCTCAAATTTATTTTCATGAGACATATTTTATATTACCCACAAATATTTATTAACATGACTATTTTTTCATGGGATAAATATATTTTATTTCATGATATTTAAATTTCCACTTCATGATCATTATCTCAAGATCATTTTGCTTTTATCTTACCAATATCTGGAGGGTTTTATATACAATCACATTTTCAATGAGACATTTTTGATGACAGATAATTGATATTGGAAATTTTAATAATTTTATCTCTAAATCCCATTTATAATTATTATTGTCAATTATTTTGTGGGGGTTTTTTATATATTTTCTCCCAATTTCATTTCCCCCAAGGCTATTTATTTTACAATTGTAATCAAACTGACCCAACCATTTATTTTTTTTGTTGGGATCCTTTTTTTCATGTCCATCTACATTTGATGATTTTTAAAATATCTTTATCCATGATTTAATAAGTGATTAATATTATTCTACTACATAAGAAATTATAAAACATTAAATAATTTTTTTAACGTTTTGTATATTTTTTTTTCTCAAATTATGAAAGGGACCTTTTTTATGTTTTAAAATGAACTCATATTCTGTTACCTTAATCATTTTATAAGATAATTTCTATCAAAATTTCAATTATTTCTAAAAAATTAATTTTCAATTATTATTTTTAAATATTTATTTTAAAATGATTTACCAATATAAATTATATTTATTATTTCAATGGTTATTTTTCAAAATCTCTTTAAAGTAATCATTAATCTATTTCATCATTTTTTAACATATCTTGGGAAAGATAAAGGATATTATTCAAATGATTCAATCCACCATATTTATCTAAGTTGATTTTGTAATGTTCTTTTTTTATTAATGTATGATCAATCCCTACTTTTTCATTCCATATCTTACAACATAAATGTATATAAATTTTCTTCCATTTTATTTTATTATGAATACCATGTTAATTTAATTAATTTTGTTTACATAAATTCCATACATCTATCAACTAGTTAAATTTTATATATGAGTTACCATCAAATTATTTCCCTCAGTGAACACTCTACATGTCCTTCAAATGATTTAAGGTTGTTCACATAGATATCATACAATGATACATTGTGGGAATTAATAATTTAACCATATAACCATTATCAATATAGTAAAAATACTATACACATTATCATCTTGATTGAATGGAATTTACATATAATATAACTAAATATATTGGGATACTCATCTATTTTACATGGTTTTATCATGTTATAATTATTTAAGGATTCATTATGATATTCCATTTTAATATGATATGAATACCATTTTAAATTCATGGATTAATTGTTCCATAAAATTGATGAATGATTTTTATTTAGCACCCATATATTTGTATGATAAAGGAAGGGTTATATATTTTCATCCAATATGTTGGTGAAATGTTTAAATATCATAATATATATATATACATGGGAACAATTAAATTGTTCAAAAGAACAAGATCAATTATATGATACACAAATGTGATGTATATGTGAGTACAATTACATTTTCATGCAATAACTGATCTATGTGTTTGACTCGTTTATTAAATGCCTCCCTATGAAAATGTTTGTTCTATAGTTGAATGATATCTAAATAATGTACTTATATTCATGAATAGTCTATGCTCTAAAGGATAAATATTATTGACTGATGTTTCCACACACTTTTGTTTCATGTCTTATGATATTCCATGAATTCTTCCATGATTTATATTCATTTATATATTCGGTATGATTTTCATGGGTTTATTGTTTAAACCCATATGTTCATGTTACAGAAACTAATGATATTTGACTGTTATCACCTACGTTTATGCTTAATATACATATAAGATCACCAATTTCTTATCATTCCATTTCTTTATGTATTGAATATTAATATAACATATGAAATGTCATTAAAGATTATTGTTTAATGTAATTAAAGAGAAAATTTCTCAAATATTAAAAAAAATCTTAAGATACTAGTATGTAATGAAATTAAATCATTTATTCTCAATTTTATGTGACTATTTGTGTAATGGATGGATTTTTTATGTTATATAATGAAATAAATGTTGTTATTTATCATTGTATAGTTAATTTTACGTCAAATTAGGATCTATTTATTTTATAGGATATTTATAATATTTTTGGGATTACAATTATATAATATTAATTAATCCCTTACAATACGACTCTTGGATACATATAAGTATAGGATACCATATTGATGTTTTGGTAATGAATATATTATATAGTTCTCCAAGTAATTACATATCTCTCTTGATACTAAAATGTGGATACTGATGTATTATAGATTAACTTAGGGATAATCACATAGAATAACAATAGATGGGAATTAACATGATCATCACCCTAGTGCAAGATTAGCGGTCCTACGACTGCAGTCCTCAATTAGCATTTTCAAAGGAAATTATATGGATAATCAAATTAAATTTAGTGGGAATAATAAATGATTTATTAAATTAACAAATTATGTTATATAACATGAAATAATAATACACGATGAAACATAGTTTGATTCGAGATTGATTTTCATTGAACTAAAGGCTAGTGTAACAACTTTGATAATTAATTCATTATGAAGTGTCATTTTTAATATATTTATATTAAAATAATTTTCCCATAGTGTTTACCACTCATTTTATTCCTTTTGGTTTTATTAATTCAGTAGTATCGATGGGATCAAGTTAATAATGGGTCACATTGACAATTCTATTATTTTCCCAGTGTGACACAAAATGTGATAAGAAATATAGAGAGAATGATTTTTATTATACCAAACCAGCAATAAATAACGATGACTAAAAACAACAACATAGTGGTGTTTTTAAAACAAAAATAATAATATATTGATCAAGTATCAGGGTTATATTGGTGATGAATATGAAGAGGGAATACATTATTCAATTACCTTAATGTCAAAAAAGAGGTAGAATAAACAAGGGATATCATTTGAGAACTAGTATATGATTTATGGATGGAAAATGAAGAAATAATGAAACTAAATGTAAATGAAAATTTAATAGATTAGTGGATGATATAAAAGGTAATAGTTTTTTTCCATGGTACTACTTATAATACAACCCAATAAATGTTGGAAACTGGGGTATGAGAAAAATAAATGTCCAAATCTGAATAATTACAATGATGATAGGGATTACAAATTTTGAAGGCCATCTTAATAAATAAAATCCTATAAAACCTTAAATAATAAATCAAATTCTAAAAATGATGTGGACTAAAGGACATTGATCATATATATAAGAACTATGACAATTGAAATTATTAAAAAAGTGGCTTCCCTAGAACCAACTATAAAATAAAAGTGTTCATAGTATAGTGGATATAAGTTAGTTATACATGATGATTACATGGAATTATAGTGTATATATTTTTTCATCCAAAATATAATGGTAATTTCCATTCACTAATTGTCATATCAAAATGTAATGGAATATCCAATTATAAAATGTGAACCTTGAAATACAATGACATTAATCTTAGATAAATGTTATATTCATCATATAAATCCTTCCGACTGGATATAGTATATGTTTTACTATCAGTAGATGGGAGCTCATAATAATTGAGATTTTTTCCCTGGATGTTTAAAATTGGTGATCAACAGTAGTGAAATGATGAGGATAATCCCAAAAAACAAGAACAACACATGTTTTTTGGTGTCATTTGATATTCCCGCTATGATCAGGTGTAATGTTATTCTAATATAGGATAATTTTTATTGTGTGATATTTATTTTTTACCTTGATGTATGGCGAAAAACATGATGATGAAATTGTGGAGTGTATGTTTGAGTTGGGTGCATCATTGGTGGAATGGAATTTTCGGAATAGTCAAGAACATATTTTTCACATCTAGGAATAATAAGTCATATAACATAGTCCTCATTATTTAGTATGGTTATACCTCCCGAAAATCATAACTATGGATCTCTAGGGTTAATCCATTAGTAAGATCCTCAAATAAAAATGCCTGAAAAGTGGAATGACCAGAGTGTGCATCCTAATTTAAGAGATATTAAAGAGTAAGAGATTATATCAAAATCTGTTTTTAAAAGGTTGGTTGTCACTATTGTGATATTATTTATCCCATTATAGGCCATGATTGTTTTCTAGATTATACTCATTCTATTTAAATTGTATTCACTTCTATCGAGAAAAGGGCGAAGAGAGTCACAAATAATTGTTTTTTCTTGAATCATCCCTTTTTAGTTTAATAGAATTATCTATCATGGGGGGAACACTGGATTCAAGGATTTTTCCAAGTATATTAGATCACCAACGAAATAATGACATTAATTTTATTGAAATAATGAATAATAATCATTGTAATTAGTTATTAAATATAGTTATTAAATGTATTAACATGTTTGTGGGAATGATGAATCGGGTTAATGACCAAATTTTTAACACTTAATATATTTTTTTACTTTAATGTGATAAAATAATAAATAATATTTATTACCCACTTTTGTAACCAAAGTATTATTTTTCTAGTGTGATTCTTATTCAGGGGATGGGCTAGCACTTCTTGGTAATTATTCTTAACTCTATAAATAGAGGAGAAGAGGTATTTTACAATGAGTACTCATAGACTATATCTATATTTATCAATCCTACATTCTAGAGAGATAGAGGATCTGGGTCCTAGGATCTTATATATACCTCCCCCTCATGCATCATAAGTAAGGATATGAACTGATCATTGGCCCATTGAAGGAATCATCAGATATACGTGACAGAACGCAAAAAATAATATCAATGATCCCAATGTTTTTTGAAGTGTCATTGAAGAATCTTGAGTTATTCAAATTCAAATTCATCATGATGATATTTCTAATGATGAGTTGATATCTTGAGTGTCTTCAGATATAAACATGGCATTCAATTGTTTTTATTCTGTTCCTACCCATCTTCACACAAGATCCTTAATATATTCAAGGTATAATTTTACCAACATCAATAGGTTTATGTTTTTCATGTTTGAAAATTTTAAAACCAATATTCCATGTCTTCTGTTGCCTGCATGGTACAATCAATTTTTATCATAGGGACATGTGAGGAAATTATGATAATAATAAAAATTTATTTTTCATTCTATTTATTGATGATTGTAATTATGGTTCCAAAGACATAAATGATTTTCCATTCAGACTTTAGATGACCAATTTTTGGTCATGAAAAATTTTAAATACAGATTGAAATCACGATTGGTTAGTATAAAATTTAATACTATATATATATATGTTGTGTTATACTTGAATGATGATAGAAAAGTGAATTCTGGTAAGACTAAATGTTTTGATGACGTTTATAGTCAAAATCATTTTTCCCATTTTCTAAAATAATATATAACATTATAATGTTGTTAATATAAAAAAATTATTTAAATCCAAGTAGATAGGTTTGATAAATTTTGGGGAGTGTAATGTTTTGGTGGTTTACTTTTGTGGTAAATTGTGTAAACACAACAAATACAAATAAATATTCTTTTGGAATATTTTTAAACCATTTTCTAAGGTCAACATACATAAAATGAGAGAAAAAAATTATGGGATCAATATATAGGGGAAAAATGCACCCCATCACCACCTTGTTGTGTTCACTTTGTAAGCTCGCACCATGTGCACCTATGGACAATGGCTTCTCCCCATTTGGGTTACCCATCAATGGTGAGCCCCTCTTAGATGCCACATAAGGACACCTCATCTCCATCACCTAGACTAGACCAAACAATTCCACCCCCTAGACCTCTAGATATCGATGACTCCCACTAGAAGTTGGGGATTCCATCCAGCTAGATCATTCCTAACAGCCCCATGAAACATCCGGCTAGAAGACCCCCCATGACAGTCTCCCTTACTAGACCTACCCTTCTCAGTGTTTTTATCATCATCCACAACAGACCTGGTGGTCCAACCCATATTCACTAGTGCTAGTAGTCCTCTTTTGCAGATTTAAATATGTAATTGTCGACAATGATTTCCACTAGGTTGAGCCCGATCAATCTCATGAATCAAACTTTTTTCTCGGATGCCACAATCCATCACACAAGCACCCCCTAGTTTCACCACACTTCTAGACTCTAATATGTATGAGACTCATTCTAAAATATATCTCTATAATAGGTTTTATCCAAGGACTTTCGCTTGATCCCATCTCAACCACTGTGTTGTTCTAGGGTGGGTAGCTCAATCTGTATCACCACTAGTCAGATTCCTCCCTCACAACCACCAGTTCAAACACACAACATCCATCTAGAGCACGTGAGCACCTAGAGTCCTCTTTAGATGACCTTGTAGTGACTCTAGGTCCTTCGACCTGAAGCCCAATACTAGTTGGATCTACTTTCATGATGACCTCACAGCATGAGGTAACATTCTACCTACCTGGTAGATGTCTGCATTAGCTCCGGACAACTCTTCACATTCTGGAAGTTGTCCTAGAAAACCTTCCAAACAAGGAATATCAATCATTTGTTTTAAAAGATTTTGAATCAGAATATGTATGTTCAACCAGCCCACAGAGGCACTACATAACGTTTTCAGAACCTGGTTAATTTTTTAATATAAAAGAAAATTATATAAATTAATTAATTATATTTTAGATTAAAATTACATTAATTAACCTTAATTTTTTTTAATAAATACTGCATCATAATAAATTTAATTACCTATAAAATTAATTTAATAGTATAATTTAATTTTGTGTTTTAAAATTATATTCAATATTGGTATAGAACGAATTATTTTTTATATATATAATAAGTGTAAAATTTTATTTTCAAGATTTTTTTTAGAAATTAATTAATGAAATTTTAATTTTTAATTATACATTTATTTTTAATACGCGAGTTTAATGTGTATTGATTGTTCATGAGTTTTAGACTGATCATTAAATCTTTGGTGCATTTTTAATTTTTTGAATTTTTAATGCATTTTTGTTAATAATATATTCTAGAATTAAAAAGACATTTTTGTGTCATCATGGTATCATAATATGTATTTTGTCATGCACGTCCCTTTTAGTGTTATATTTCATACTGCATAGTTTTTCCCACATGCGAGCAAGTACTGTTGTATAATGATGGGGTGAAGTGTGGTGAAATTTGTGTAGATTAATGGAAATGCACTAGACATGAGATTGATGAATTAGATGGGCAAGTGTTGCACCTCGAGTGAGAAGAGAAGTTTCTCAAGGTGTAACCCCTAGGGTGTAGGTTGATCCACAAGTCACTGAATGAGTGAAAACTTATTATTAACTAATGATGAGGTATTCATATTATATTTAATTTTTTTTATATTTATTAATGTTATTTTTATGTAAGATCAAATTGAAATAACAAACAAGCATGCAAAACTAAAATGATCATGTGATGTGATGGTTATTTTTAATTTATTTTATGGCTTTTTGTGAGTGCGATCAAATAATACATTTATAGAATATATAATATTATTATGTTTGCCACACTAAAAATGTCATCAATGAAATATTATTTCTATACAGCCTTCTATCATTTGAATTTTGAAAAAATGGGTCATTGGTGAGTCATTCATGCCATTGATGAGTGTTCCTCTTACTACCATAGAGTTTATACAAGAGTGCTTGGTAGAAATAACTAAATTAGTAGTATGTTTTATCCATAGAAATTATTCATTTATTTTATATCCACAAATTGAGTAAATTAATTAATGATTTTAAAATCTATAAAATCCCTTCAATATATCATGAAACCATGAGTTAATGCGGCTATCCATCCAAAATCCAAACTTGAACACATTGAGTAGTGTAATATCTATATAATGTAGACTATGATGGATGTTTTAGGGATCCATTACAATATAATACTCAAGATATATATTATTAAAATAATATCATATAGTGTTTCTATAATTCGATAAAATAGGTGAAGACATTTAACAATATAATTAATTAATAAAAATTTCAAAATCGATAATGCATATATAATTTTAAAATTTGATAAACCTTATTTTTTTAGAAAATATAATAATATACCATAAAATATATTAAGATATTTAATATAAAATTTAAATGTCTAAAAAAGAGCGTGTATCTATGAATTTTATAGGTTTTATTTGAATGTTAATATGATATAGGAAACTCAAGGTGGTAGTCTCCCCAACACCTGTTAAGCTACCTCAGGAATAGAGGTTGAGAAATTGATTACAGTAGACTCATGTAGAAATCATATGATAGTTACATCATTATTCTATCATTAATGTCCAATTCATTTGTGGTCTTTACATCGGAATGTGATGATATAACTTGTAGTGTCATATCTAGGTTGTCTGTGAGGAGAATGTGAAGAATTATATGAATAGAGATATATAGAGACGTGTAAATTTAATTATAGGTCATGAAATTTTAGTACTTATATTTCTCATATAATTTCATCCTATTTACTGATGTTTCATATTATGATTCAAAGTGAAAAATATTGAGTAAACACATTTTTTACTATTAACATAAAATTTCTCCAAGTAAATATGAATAAAAAGGAAATTTTCAACAATATTTATTATGGAGAAAATATGGAATTGAAAGGTGAAAATGTACTTCTAATGTCATGCCAAAGGCACATTGTAAACATCATTAAAAAAAAGAGGTACTAATAAGATGTTATGTGCATTAGGTGTCCTCAAATATATATATTTGTATGTTTAATAAATACAAACTAAATCAATTATAAAACTAATATCTTTATCATTTAGAATATTCATAAGTGTAATGTTTTGATATTATTCATGGGTATTCAACATAATATCATAACATATAGTAACCATGACAACATTATAATATGACCAAAATGTATGGGGATACACCATGTAGCTAATAAAGAGTGGTTCCTAGTCCAATGGTGATAAGTACATGACTTCTTAATTTAAAAGTTATAGATTCATGTAAAAATATTATTGAGTATATCCAAAACCTTAATCTCATGATTAATTCATAAAAAAGAGTTAGTATTCATGGTTTATGAATTAATTTTGTTTTTTGAATTTAATGCACAACAAATATTTCAATAATACCTGAATTTTATGAAATCCCTGATTAATATGAAAATTTTAGACTTTTATGCCTGGTTATTTAAAGATAATTATTTTTCATGTAAAACTAAATTTGGATTTAAAGGATATACATGGGTTAGTATTTAGGCTCCGTAAAACTAATAGCCTTTGGTTATATTGACATATTTAGTTTGGACAAATAAATCATTAAAATTAATGGTATGACATGTGTATTTTGGAATTAGTTCAATCAGTGAGCATGAAGAACTGAATGAATAATCTAGATGTATATAATCTTCACTAGATTCTTTTAAATCATCAATGAAGAGTAAAATGTTATATTTTCATGGTCAGAAGATATGATTTACTTGGTTTGGAAATACTAAATAATATCAAGGCCATGAAATCATCGATCATTATAATTTTGTGTAGTGTAATTTTTAAATGCACATTACCATACAGAAATCACAACATTGATGTTAATAAACCGTATCAACGATGAAGTCATAAATGTTAACATTGAAAAAAATAGCATGTAAAAATTAGTAAACAATAATTTTTACCTAAGAGTTATGATGTTAGTAGAATCAAAGTTTCAACATGAAGAAAGTTAATTATATTTCATGACCTGATTAGAAAATAACAGTTATATCCCATAACCATATATAAAATATTATAAAAAATTGATATAATATAAGTTAATGTATGATGGATATCCATTATGTAATCAATCATGTGTTAATATGAAATGTTTTTATCAGGATATAAATAAACATTCTTCATGAATAAACACATAGTGAATCAATAATAAATAACCTATCAATTTCTTTGGATATTATATAAATACATATGATAGAATATTTTAGTCAAGTGATAGACTAAAATTTAAAAAAATTGTTTACATATCATTTGAGATATGTGATGTAATATTCACTTGGTTTTATTCAATGACATTAAATAAAAATATAGTTGGCATATGTACTAGTTCCAATAGTTCATCTATACTAGAGTATGTTCATGAGACACATACTGTGTAGGGATGATAATACCATGGTGATGGATTTATATTCACAACCGTGGACGATCTATTATTCAGTGTGATAAATATTTCCTATATGTATTATGTATAATGAACTTATCTATGATTGACAAGTTCAATTAAAATTATTAATTGGATTCAATTCATCAAAAAGGGGAATATAATTATGATCACCTTGATTGGTATTAAAATGAGACTCTACATGAATGGTATAAGCATAGAAGGAATATGATTTGATTGATTATACCTAGTTAGTATGCAAAAATTTATTAGAATTGTACCTATAATAGTTAAATCTTATGATATTTTAATTGGTATTTGGATGATAGGATCAATTTATTTTTAAGGATTCTATATGATTCAAAAAAATTTAGGTGATGACATAATAGGATGCCAATAAGAGATGCAATTTACTGAAATCCAATTAAATATTGAGGTAGTCAAAAATATCATTGAACATTAGTTGCGAATGAATATTTTTCATGTGTCTACCATAGTATAGTAGGACCTCCAAAGTTTTCCTTGTAAACTATGGTTAGAAATTATTAAAAAATGTAGTTCATCACGTTAGTAAGACTAAAATCAATGGAAATATTCATCCATGATTTTCATATAATAGAAACCTATATTCTATGAAATAAGATCAAATGAGTTAGATCAAAAGGATTCTTGGACTTATTCAATCATACATATAGGGAAATAGTATTTAAAAACACAAGATGAAACAATTCAAAGATATGAATTATTACCAATTTCACATGAAATTATCTCTCCATGAGGATATGTTCAATTCATTTGTGGAGAAAAACGTGGGGAGTTGAAATCCATATTCTTTAGAAACCAATTAATCAGACATACCATGAAATTTAACAAAAAATAGATATTTCATGTATATAAATTATAGTAGGAATATATGAGTTATATCTATGATCACTACAAGTGACACATTATGAACTATGGATTTTTACATCACCAAGTATACATTATATATACCTAGTATGTGATGAATAAATGATAGTAGTTTTTAGAGGATATAGATTAGTCATCCCTATTTCTATGTGATCGAGTATCACATTTAGGATAAGGCGATGATGAATTTTAGAAAATGAAAATATTGGAATTCATACCTACAAATACCGTGTAAATATTAACTTCTAATGCATCTAAGAAGCTATTATTTGCAATTATTTTTTCTTGTTCATGGAGTCAAACCTATTAAGTAAATTATTATCAGAATTAAAATTATGATATTATTACTATAGATGATGTCCTTTTATAACAATGAAAAAATTTTAATAGATGGTGATACCATCTCCTAAGAAGTTTCATTCTAGGAGATGATGTCACTATAAGAGAATTTCCGCACCGTGGATTCGTGGTTGGCCTAGTAGCTAAAGGCACGACTCAATAGAAACATGATTTTGATCTTGTTATTACTAAAAAGAATCTTTAGTAAGATGGATTTAGTGAAACTGGTTGTGTTGAAATAGTTGGTTCCCTAGACCCAAAATATAATATTTTTAACCAAATCTTTTATACATGGTAGATATAAAAGACAATTACCTACCATTATAGTATATATATTTACGCATCCATCGTTTAATGATAATTTTCATAGATTAATTGTCATATCAAAATTCCATAGAAGATCCCATGCTATAATCAAAACCATAATGTACAAAGACATTTATATTAAAAAAATGTTCATATATTTTTTAGACATCTTACAAAATGGGCATAATAGATGTTTGACTATTAGTTTTTTTGGGTCTCATACACATTGAATATTGTTCTCTAGATTTTTTCACAATGTGGTCACTAGTAGTAAGATCATGAGGACAAACAAAACAATATTAAC
This sequence comes from Viscum album, assembly GCA_963277665.1. Lineage (NCBI taxonomy): Eukaryota > Viridiplantae > Streptophyta > Magnoliopsida > Santalales > Viscaceae > Viscum > Viscum album. The sequence continues at coordinate 1,066,810,492 of OY728140.1, forward strand.
ACCACTTTTATTTGGTGTCATTGGATTTTCCTCTCTAAAATCATGGGTAGTGGTACCTTGACATGAGATAACAACCATTGTGTTACAGTACATCATGTATTTTGATGCTAGGTGAAAACCATGATGATGAATTCATGGTGAGGTAGCCTTTTTTGGGTGTGTCATTGGTGGTATGGTATTGGAATAATGATCATTAAATGATGCGTCACTCCTAGTATTCGGATGTTATATATCTCAGGTCTCATTGATCAGGATGGTAGTACCTTCATAAGATCATAGAAAAGACAGTCGAGGGTAAAACAATTTGATTAGATCAAAAATTAATAAATCTAGAAAAGGATGATAAATGAGTCTGTGTCATGTTGTATGATATATTAAATAAAACTAAATTATATCATATAGTGCATTTTTGTTGGTTGGTTTTCCCCTCATAAAAAATAAATATCTATATTGGGGCCATGATGTGTTTCCAGGTCCAACTATTTTACTATGATGAGTATTGATTGCTATCTAGATAGCATCCTATAGGGTCACACATAATAGTGTATAAATGAATCTACCCTATTCAGTTGAATAGGTTTATTGGATAAGGCAGGAACCACCACTAGGTTCTAGGAATTTTCAAAAGATATAAAATCACCAAAAGAATAAAAAATTTATATTATTAACATTATAAATAATGGTCATGAATTTATTTATTAAATAAATTTACATGTTCTAAGTAAATACATTGAAAAATATTAATTGGAAAAATATTTAATTATTGATGGATTATTTAATATTATTCAGGAATAATGAGTTAAGTTAATGACTCGATTATTATCACAGAAGTTACTTATTACAAGAAAGCAATAATAATATTAAATGTTATTTACGAACCATTTTAGTAGTCAAAACATTATTTATATAGTGTGATTATTATTCAGGGGTCGTGCCTGATTTTTTTGGAAATTCTATATCACAAAATAAATAGAGGAGATATGGGATTTTAATATGATTATTCATGGAATATCTCTCTATATATACAAATCTCTCCATCATTTTAGTGGCATAGGCTCTGGATACAAGGATCTCAGTTCAACCTCCATCTCATGCATCACAAGTAAGGTGATTCAATGATCATCCTAGCATTGAAGGTGTCAATAGATATCCACAATAGAACCCAAAACTCAAAAATCAGTGCTCATAGAGATTCATTATGTATATTTAGATAATCTATTGGATTTAGTCTTCATATTATTCATGAAATTATTTCCAAATATAAGAAGATGTCAAGCACAAATTCGGATCTAAACCGTGTAAGTTAATGTTTAAATATTTTTCTTAATCATCTTCAGAGGAGGTCCTCGACATAAACAAGCTATCAAATCTCAAATTCGAATATGTTCACATTGTTCTTCAATGAAATTTTTTAATATCCCAAATTTTGGGGATTATCACTACATGCCTCATACCATAAAAAATTGGATTTAGCTCAACCCACACAATCTTACCACTGATGATTGTTAATAACATTAAATAACCTCCTTGGTAAGTAGATATTTTTTTTATTAATCGAAAATTATTGTTGTATAAATATATTATCTCATGTATTTAACTCCTCTATAATATATTTTTATAGTAATTTTCTCTCTTTTCATCTCCTTATCCTTCTTTTAGTCAAACATAATTTCATATTAATCTTGGATAGACTCTGTTGACAATGATAATTTCTAGGAGAGAATATCAAATAAAAAAATTTACCCATGATCAAATATTAATATATGTATGACTATAAAAAGCCAATAAAAAATTACACCAATAATATTCGGTTATTAATATAAATAGATAGATAAAAACAAATTTTTTTTATTTTTTTACTATGAGGGAAAATAGTTCACTAGTCAAACCACAAAATATATAGAAAAAAATCATATTATGAATATGAATATCGAGTAATGATTATCCAATATTTATACTTATATATTCCATTTTTCATGAATATTGAATATTTGATGTTTTAAATTTCTATTAGGGGTAGAATGTGAGGCCCCATGTTTTAAGAACATATTTTAATAACATAAATATTTTATTTTATAATATACTTCATAGACATCGCTGAACTAAAAAATGTTGTATCATATTATATGAATGATATTTTGAATATTTAATAATAATGTGAACTCTATTAAATAAAAATGTTTTAATTAATAAAAATTTTCATTCAAAATAGGATTAAGAAGTGATAAAAATTTAAAAGGGGAATTTTCAATTAAATTATGTTTTCTTTATATATTATATGTTTATAGTAAAGCCAGATTTATTTATTTAAGAAGTTAGATTTTGTAAAATAAATTTCTTTTCAAGATTCTCTATGAAAAATAGATTATGATTATATTTTTGAGTTTTCTAAAACAATTGATTTCAAATAGAATTGTTAAAATTATATGTTTTACCAAAAAAAGTAACTTTTATAAATACTTCAACATATCAAAAATACCTAAAATTATATGAAATATAATAATTGATAATTAATTTTTTTAATTAGTAAAAATATTTTTATTAAAATATTTCAATCTTAGAAAACATTTTTTTATCATTTTAAAATATTAATAACATTTATTATAATTTTTATAATGTTTTCAGTCATTTAATATAAATAAATATAAAAGGAAAATATGTCATATTATAATTCCTTTATAATTCAAGAATGGTACTTTTATAAATAATGTGTTTTTTAGTGGTGAATCTATTTTAATATTACAATAATATTTTCAAATATATATTTACATATATTCAGATTAATTTAATTGGTAATTAATGTTAAAAAACATTACAAAAAAATATTGTCCAAAAATATTTTTTTACAAAAATAATTCTTCAACATATTATATTTTTAAATTATAATGTTATATAACAATATATTATAAATTTATTTATATTAAATTTAATCAAAATTCAGATATGTCATGTATAAATTTGGTCAGAAGATTAATTAGTTATTTTTATTGATAAAATAAATACCCTAGTTAAATTTTAGTCATTATTAATAAGTATTAAAATGTGTAATATAATGTTCTAAATTTTAAATTAAAAAGTTCTAAACATAGTAAATATAGTATGACATTATTTTTTATAATTGTTACCTTCCGGTATCACATAAATGCCACTACCAAACCCTCATACAATTCCATTCTTTCCCCTTAACTAATATTCCATTCTTAACATTTATCCCGCATTTTTAATAAGAAAAGGATCTCCCTTCCACCCAAATCAATATAGATCTATATTTATAAATTCCCTTGTAAATAAATCGGAATTATTTCATTAATAACCCCTCTAAAGACATGTACTGTCATTCATTAGAAATGTTTCTAATGTCCATTATTTCAAAAGGAAATTTCGAGAGAAGATCCATTTTTCCAACATTAGTATTGCTGAATATTTTACATTCTTTCTTTAACCATCTAATCTACCCTCCATTAAAAAATTAAAATTTCATGTATATAATTTCATTATTATAAATGATATACATTAATATTCTTATATTTATGGAATAAAAATTTTATGTTTCCCTTCCATTCAATATTGAAAAAATGAAAATGTTTCTCATGAATGTGTTGAGACTCCAGCATCCATAGAAAACATGTTTAATTTTTTATCACCACCTTGAGAATATGGTTGTGTAAATAAATTTAGTCAATAGATACATTATTTATTTATTGATTTATATTTTAAAAATATAAATTAGGCATTCTATAAGTATTATTAATAAATAGAGATCATTTTAATAATAACACCCTAAAACGAATATGTCAAGATGAAAAAAACTTATTAACAAATTAAATCATATTTTTCATTTACCATGTACATATAAAAATTTCCATTAATTTTTAATAACATTATTAAAATTTAAATAATTTATTTATAATTTATTTATAATGAAATTATAATAACTTAATATCTTTAAGGGTTTTATTCAGTCATAGGTTGTAGCATGTTTTTGTGGGTGGGGGTATCATTATTACCTTCCTAGTTGGCTTGAGTCATGATAGAATATATACTTTCATTGAGAGAAATCACTAGGAATCCAATGGTAGTAAAGAAATGTCAATGGCTTTAAAATAATTGCAGGACGATTCTCAATTTGAAAATAGAACGATCACAACCAACCATACCGTTATCAAAGCCACAATATATAGTGTGATTAAAATATAAGACAACCCAATTTATAAGAAAATAAACCGACAATATCATATTACCAAGAAAAATCAAGATCAATATAAACCACTTTTTAGAAGCAAGAACCATCAAATCACAAGGACTCCTAAGACATACTCTATATCTACCAACATACTCCATAATATAACTCCAATATACAACACAAGTATCATTAATAAGCATAAAAAATATGATACATTTCTTTTTCTACTATCATGATAAATTATATCTAAAAAAATAAACAATGTTTCAAAGATGTGGTGGGTAATTAAACTCAATAGGCTTTCCCTAAATGACTTAAATAATATCGTCACTATGTTAGAACATGTCAGCGTATTTATATATAATGATTTATAAAAGAATTGAAAATATTTAATATAAAATAAATATCCATTTCAATGAAAAATAGTTTTAATACCAAAACATTTTATAAAAAAAATCCAATTCCAAGGAAAATAACGTACCTACACATTAAAACCATTTCTAAAACATCCATTTTGGCATACCCATTCAATTCCACACAACCACATATCCACATATGCATGAATAAGTGACTATTTCATACCCATGTGTGGTATCTATTTGATATATAAATTTTTCACCAGTTAACCAATACCATGTTTCATTGCCACCGAGAACCATGTCATATTTCAACCAAGCCTTGTATGCAACATGAAAAACCACCATGATGTATGAAAAAACTATTCCAAAATAATAATTTCCAAAACATTTCAATAAAGAAAATATTTTATTGAAAGTAAATTCCAGTATATTTCCAATGATTAAAATTTAATAATCCATTTAAAAATACTCATTTTTATATCATGTTACCACATTCAAATTTAACCAAAGTGCCCAATTTTCACAATTTCTTAAACTGGCCCAAAATACAGATTCAATATAAAATTTTATAGAAATTGAACAACAAATTTCCATAAAAACCCAGTTAGAAAAAAATCATTAATAAGTAAATAGTAGGTTTACAGAGTGAAGATTCTCACCTTGTAAATTATAAATAAATGAATTACATCACATGTTATTCAACAAAACCATGTTGAATTACCGAAAAACCACCATAGATCTTATTTTATATAATTTGAACAACTATATATCATCATTTTTAGAGTCACCCATCATAGAAATACCGAAAAAAATATATATCTATGATTATAAAAGTGGGAAGGAATGTATATCAAAGAAAATATACCATAAACAAAGACATAGTAAGGTAATTGGGCTTCAACGCACAATGAATTTAAAAATATATTTCTTAGAGTTCGAATTGGGGAGGCATTACAACATGTGTGAGGAATCACTACCACAAAAATGGGCAAGGCATGCGCCTGCCTTTATCAGCGCTTTTTTAGGGCTGATAAAGGGGTACCCTTTATGAGCGATTTTTTAGCGCTGATAAAGGTTGTATTTATCAGAGCTTTTCATTTTAGCACTGATAAATACACCCTTTATCAGCACTTTTTACTAGCGATGATAAAGGGTCCCGCAGATTTGTTAAAAACCCGCAGGTCCTGTTCCTCCTCCCCACACACAATCAAGCTATCGTGGAAGCCCTCGTCTACGCCGCTGCCGCCGCTGCCGCCGCCTCCTCCTGCTCTGGCGCGAACACCTCCTCCTCCTCTGCTTCTGCTCCTCCTCCTCCTCCTCCGGTGCCTCCACCGCCTCTGCCCTGCCTCAGCCCTGCCTCTGCGCCGGTGCCGCCGATGCCTCCTCTTCCACCGCGGCCTCCTCCTCCTCCGCCGGTGCCTCCTCCTCCTCCGCCGGTGCCTCCTCCTCCACCGCGGCCTCCTCCTCCACCGCGGCCTCCTCCTCCTCCGCCGGTGCCTCCGCGGCCTCCTCCTCCCCCACGTCCTCCTCCTCCTCCATTGTGCGGTATGCTATGCCCAATAATTGTAATTTTCTTTGTTTTTTGTTTTTGTTCTATATTTCAACTATCATGATTTGTGTGAATCAATTTTATTTGAAGTGGGGGGGGGGGTACAGGTGCTGCGGGGGTGTAGTGGGTGGGAGGGAGTGCAGGTGGGGGTGTTTAGGTGTGGGAGATGTGCAGTGGGTGAACATGTGTAGGTGGGGCGTATAATGGGGGGTCTATTGGCTGTGAGGTTGGGGGTGTACAGGTTGGGGGTGTACAGGTTGGGGGTCTATTCGCCCGTTTTCTCTTTTCCCATCCAACACTACCATATCCAGTACCATTACCTATAAAATAACACATTATGCATGCATTCTTAAAAATATAATAAGCGAGTAGTAAAACTCTGCCGCCTCCTCCTCTGCTCCTACTCCTCCTCCTCCTCCTCCACCGGCCTTATCCTCCTCCTCCTCCGCTGCCTCCACCGATGCCTCCTCCTCCTCCGCCGGTGCCGCCAGTGCCTCCGCGGCCTCCTCCTCCTCCTCCGGTGCCTCCACGGCCTCCTCCTCCTCCACCGTCATGAAGCGGTCAAGCCGCGGTCATGCCGCGTTCATGCTGCGGTCACGACGTGGTCACGCCGCGGTCACGCCGCGGTCACGCCGCGGTCACGCCGCGGTCACGCCGCGGTCACGCCGCGGTCACGCTGGTGCCTCCGCGGCCGCCGCCTCCTCCTCCTCCACCACGACCGCCTCCTCCTCTCCTGCTCCTGATCCTCTTCCTCCTTCTCCACCAGCCTCATCCTCCTCCTCCTCCGCTGCCTCCGCTGCATCCACCCTGCCTCCGCCCTGCCTCTGCGCTGCCGCCGGTGCCTCCTCCTCCACCGCGGCCTCCTCCTCCTCCACCGCGGCCTCCTCCTCCTCCTCCGCTGCCTCCGCTGCCTCCTCCTCCTCCACCGTGGCCGCCGCCTCCTCCTCTGCTCCTGCTCCTCCTCCCCTCCACCGGCCTTATCCTCCTCCTCCTCTGCTGCCTTCGCTGCCTCCGTCCTGCCTTCGCGCTGCCGCCGGTGCCTCCGGTGCCTCCTCCTCCACCGCGGCCTCCTCCTCCTCCGCCGATGCCTCCTCCTCCTCCGCTGATGCCTCCTCCTCCTCCGCCGATGCCTCCTCCTCCTCCGCCGTCATGCCGCGGTCAAGCCGCGGTCACACCGCGGTCACGCCGCGGTCACGCCGCGGTCAAGCCGCGGTCACGCCGCGGTCACGCCGCGGTCATGCCGCGGTCACGCCGCGGTCACGCCGCGGTCACGCCGCGGTCACGCCGCGGTCACGCCGCGGTCACGCCTCGGTCACACCGTGGTCACGCCGCGGTCACGCTGGTGCCTCCGCGGCCACCGCCTCCTCCTACTTCGCCGCGACCGCCGCCTCCTACTCTGCTCCTGCTCCTCCTCCTCCTCCACTGCCTCCGCTGCCTCTGCCCTACCTCCGCCTTGCCTCTGTGCTGCCGCCGGTTCCTCCTCCTCCACCGCGGCCTCCTCCTCCTCCGCCGATGCCTCCTCCTCCTCCGCCGGTGCCACTGGTGCCTCCGCGGCCGCCTCCTCCTCCGCGGTCACGCCGCGGTCACACCGGTGCCTCTGCGGCCACCGCCTCCTCCTCTGCTCCTGATCCTCCTCCTCCTCCTCCTCCACCGGCCTCATCCTCCTCCTCCTCCGCTGCCTCCCCTGCCTCCGCCCTGCCTCCGCCCTGCCTCTGCGCTACCGCCGGTGCCTCCTCCTCCACCACGGCCTCCTCCTCCTCCACCGTGGCCTCCTACTCCTCCTCCGCTGCCTCCGCTGCCTCCTCCTCCTCCGCCGCGGCCGCCGCCTCCTCCTATGCTCCTGCTCCTCCTCCCCTCCACCGGCCTCATCCTCCTCCTCCTCCGCTGCCTTCGCCTCCTCCTCCTCTTCTGCTCCTCCTCCTCCTCCTCCTTCTCCTCCACCGTAGCCTCGTCCTCCTCCTCCTCCACCGGCGCTTCCTCCTCCTCCTCCTAGTCCGCTGCGTCATCCTCCTCCTCCACCGGCGCCTCCTCCTCCTCCTCCTCTGCCTACTCTGCTGCCTCCTCCTCCACCGCGGTTTGAGAGGTGCCTCAAGTGATTTCACCATCTTCCTTACCATTTTATTCTTTATATTTAGTTTCTATTGATTTTTGATTTATCTAGATTAGGTTTTATGGGTGATTCAACTGGCACACGGTGGTATCATATTGATGTGAGGCTTGGGGATTGTAGTGGATCCCAATATATTTTTTATTTTGGTATTTATTTATTCCTTTATTTCCTTGAAGTATCTTGTTTTTTATCTAAATTATACTCATATTCCTTCTCCTTAAACCTATATACTTATCCTATGGATTTTAAATAAGATGAATATAAATAAAGAATGGATGAATGCCAATCGGTTGACAAAAGAGTATGAAGAAGGCGTGAAAGAATTTATCAAGTTTTCAATAGATCATGCATGTGATTCTTCTCAAATCCTTTGTCCGTGTTTATGCTATTGTTATTCAAAACAAATTAGTCCAGATGAGTTGGAAGAACACTTGATCTGTCATGGAATAGATCAAAGTTATACATGTTGGAATAAACAAGGGGAAACAACGAATGTAGGTAGTGACTGGGGTGACACTGCGTTTTATGGATCATCTAATATGATTACAAACATGAACAATGAAGATGACCATATGGAGGATGTGATTACAGATGTGAATGATTATGAAGATCGTATTGAGAAAATAACAAGGACCTTCGAAGATGAACTTCATGATTTCCCAAAATTGTTTGAGAAGTTAAAAAGTTGTGCAAAGACGCCATTGTATGCTGGTTGCACTAAATATACAGCATTGTCAGCTGTACTGAAGCTGTATAATTTGAAAGCAGATAATGGGTGGAGTGACGACAGTTTTACGAAACTACTTGCCCTCTTGAATGACATGCTCCCAGAAGACAATGAGCTCCCAAGACGAACATACGATGCCAAATGAATGCTACGCTCTATGGGTATGATCTCTGAAAGAATACATGCCTGCCCGAATGACTGTATAATATTTCCCAAGGACCACAAATCACTTAAAGAATTCCCAAAGTGTGGTGCTTCTCGATACAAGAAAGATGAATCCAGTCCTACTAAAGTTGTATGGTACTTTCCAATCATTCTAAGGTTTAGACGCCTATATGGAAGTGAGGAGACTGCAGAACAATTAACATGTCATGCAGATACAAGAATTAAATATGGGATACTATGTCACCCGGTAGACTCTCCTCAGTGGAAGAGAATCGATCATGAGTATCCTAAATTTGGAAACAAGTCGAGAAACCTTCATCTTGTGTTATCTACAGATGGAGTGAATCCTTTTGGTTTTCAAAGCAGTAGTCATAGTACATGGTCGGTTATGTTGATAAATTACAACTTACCATCGTGGTTATGCATGAAATGAAAATACATCATGTTATCTATGCTTATATCAGGACCAAAACAACCGGGTAATGATATTGATGTTTATTTAGCTCCATTGATCGAAGATTTGAAATTATTGTGGGATTCAGGTGTTACATTGTATGATGCTTATAGAAAGGAAGATTTCACTTTGAGAGTTATGTTGTATGGGACGATAAATGACTTCCCAGCTTATGGAAATTTGTCAGGATATAGCATTAAAGGAACTCAAGGCTGTCCCGTTTGCGAAAAAGGTACACAATCAATTAGGTTGAAACATTCATCGAAAACCGTGTTTCTAGGACATCACAGATTTCTACCGCGACGACATAAGTACCGTTCTTGGAAGACATCATTCGATGGAAGTTCAGAAGAACGTACAACACCGTCTCCACTAACAGGCGATCAATTGTTTGAGAAAGTTAAAAATTTGGACACTATTTTTAGTAAACCGGCTTCGAAAAACCTTACGAAAATTGGTTGGAAAAAGAGATCAATTTTTTTTGAATTACAATACTGGAATTGTCTGTATGTAAGACATTTTATTGATGTTATGCATGTAGAAAAAAATGTATTTGACAGTGTTATCAACACGTTGCTAAATACATCTGGCAAAACAAAAGATGGAATTAAGGCTAGGTTGGACATGATTGAGATGGGAATACGAGAAGAGTTGGCACCAGTAAAGGGTGAAAAACAAACATTTCTTCTTCCTGCTGCTTAAACTCTTTCCAGGCAGGAGAGATATCAGTTTTGCAACTTCTTGAATGACATAAAGGTTCCAGAGTGGTATTCGTCAAATATCAGTAACCTTGTGTCAATGAGCGACTTGAAGTTAAAAGGTCTGAAATCACATGACTGTCATGTTTTGATGAAAAATCTCATTCCAATTGCTTTACGTTGCATTTTTCCCAAGAATGTCTGCCATACATTAATGAAACTGTGTTTCTTCTTCAAAGCTATATGCAACAAAGTTATAGACCCGGCGAAATTACCAGCTATGGAAAATGAAATTTCCATCATATTATGTGAATTAGAAATGTTCTTCCCGCCTTCATTTTTTGATATGATGGTTCATTTGATGGTCCACTTGGTGAGAGAGATTCGACTATGTGGTCCTGTACATTACAGATGGATGTACCCCATTGAACGGTATATGAAGATTTTGAAAGGGTATGTCAAAAATCGAAGTCGGCCAGAGGGTTGTATTGTAGAGCGATATATTGTTGAGAAAGCCGTTGAATTCTGTATCGAATACTTGTCTGGTGTGGAAATCATTGGCTTACCGAAATCTTGTCACACTAGGCGGTTAGAGGGTGAAGGAATTTCTAGAAGAAAGGTTGTCACAATCAATATTACAGATCGGGAGCAGGCCCACCTTTATGTTTTGCATAACAGTTTGGATGTTGACCCATATGTTGAAATCCACAAATAAATTCTTAGGCAATTGAATCCATCAAGGGATGAAAAATGGATATCAAATACACATAATCGACAGTTTATAGGATGGTTTCAAGATCATATTTTTAAGAAGTCAGATGAAAATCCAAAGTCTATTTCGGAACGACTTCGATGGCTAGCCGGAGGACCAAGTGTGTATGCATTATCTTACAATGCTTATGTAGTTAATGCACTAGTGCAGAAAACGTTTTTCATGTCGGTTATTTTTAATTTTTTACGTCGGTTTCTAGCTGACGTTAATACGTGAGACATTATAAATAAGGTTTTTGACGTCGGTTATTTAAAAACCGATTTCAAAAACATAAAATCGCGATGTTTATCACGTCGGTTATTTTAGAACCGACGTGATAAACTGGGGGTGAGGGCGGTTTATCACGTCCGTTCTATAAGAACCGACGTGATAAACCGGGCTGAGCGTGGTTTATCACGTCGGTTCATATTAAACCGACGTGAAAAACCAGGGGAGGGGGGTTTATCACGTCAGTTATTGTATAACCGCCGTGATAAACCGGAGGGAGGCAGTTTGTCACGTCGGTTATTCAATAACTGATGTGCTAAACCATTCTCCAGGCACTTTATCACGTCGGTTATTAAATAACCGACGTGATAAACCATTCTCCAGGCCTTTTATCACGTCAGTTATTAAATAACCGACGCGATAAACCATTCTGAAGACCTTTTATCACGTCGGTTATTAAATAACCGATGTGATAAACCATTCTGCAGACCTTTTATCAAGTCGGTTATTAAATAAACGACGTGATAAACTATTTTCCAGGCATTTTATCACGTCGGTTATTAAATAACCGACGTGATAAACCCAATTTTTTTTTAAACAGAATGCAGTGGTCTTCTCTCCACCAGAATCAACCAGAAAACAAATCAAGAAATCGTACCACAAAAACAGAAGTACATCGAAATTAAGCATGTACATAGATAACATATAAAACTTACCCACTAGACAGCATCCACCCTCATTTATACCCCATGGACAGCCCTCCCCCACCCCGTTGGAGCCCTCACCCTCATGTATACCCCCTGGACAGCCCTCCCCCACCCCATTGGAGCTCCCACCCTCATGTATACCCCTTGGACAACCCTCCCCCACCCCATTGGAGCCCCCACCACACTCCTGGACTGCCCCCAACCCCCGGACACCCCCAAACACCCCTCGACAACCCCCCACCCGCCTGAACAACACCTCCTCATCCCCTCACCCCACTTGACAGCCCCCACCACACCCATGGACAACCCCCCACCCCTGGACAGCACTCCCACAGCCCTGGACCGGCTTCCCACACCCCTGGACATCCCTGCCACCCCCCAGGACTGTCCCCCCACCCCACCGGACAGCCCTCCCAGACCGCTGGACACCCCCAACCCACTGAACACACCCCCACACCCTTGGAACCCCTCCCCCACAGACCCAAATCCATACCAGAAGAACCATCAAAAGTAGACCAAAACAAGAAGTAGAGAAAAATTAAACATTCACTTATATAACATTCAAAACATACACTGTCAACTTCAAAAAAAAACTAAATCAAACCTAAACAACTACCAAATACACAATTAAAATGACAATATTCAAAATTACATTTTACATTACAAACAACTAAAATTCAATCAAACCTGTAAAATAATTTGACCACTCCACTTGTATGTGTTTGATGTCTTCAGAAGTATAGGGTTGAGGGTCATCAAAAAGCTACAAATGAAAAAGAAAATAGTTAACATGTATAATGAATATATCAAATTGAAATATTATGGCAAAGTTTAAGAGGAAATCGTACCAGGTCAAAATTCACAACTGTCCTAATTGTTATTATTTCATACATAAATCTTACCATATAATATCCGCATTCGATGAGGCCTTGTTGTTCATGAAAATTCTGTTTTGAATGAGTGTAAATTCAATATATTATTTTTATGTAATAAATCAAAAAAGTACAAATTATAAATGGAAATTTACCTTCTCATTTACATATTTGATCTTTGCATTTCTTTTCTTTGTGTTTTTTCGAAAGTAGACCCATGCACTGTTAGAAAATAATACGAATGAGGTAAATTTAAAATTCATTATAATATATAAACTATTGACAAATTGAAACTTACTTTTACAATATATTCTTAAAACTTGCCCGCACATCACCATGAACAGAGCATATCCAATAAAGAGCTTTCTCCCTTGGGCAAAAAATCCCTAACATCCAATGATTACTGATAAAAGGAAATTTAATGTTAGTGGTTTTTTATGTTAAAAGATAATTAACTCTTTGAGAGAAATGTGTTTCATACCTCTCACAAAAAGGCATCATCCAACATTGTTGGATTATATTCTTTTCAAATCTTTCAGCAATATAAACCATTCTTTGTTCCTCAGTCAATGCACATGCTTCAGGGGAAATCAATTGCGGGTCCATGAATCCATATACTTCTGTCAGTTCATTCCTCTCACAAATTTTATAAAGATACCTAATACAAAACATATATAAGTATACATTTTTAATAAATATAACGCAGGGAAAAGGTGTTAAGACTTACATGGAAAAAATTTGCACCACGTTGATGCCCAACTTATCTCCAGTAACAAGCTCCATGATATCAGATTTTGTAATCCCCACACTTATTTCACGTCCAAAAACATGAGATTCCATTGGAAACTCATAAAAACCCAACAACAAATGTGAATATCTTGACAATCTACCAAGACCACTGGAATCTGTATCTAATGTCATAACCTGTTGTCTTTGTTGTTGTCTATACAGTATTTCTTTACCTTTGAAGTATTCCTGTGAAAAAAATTTGAGAATTATAGTATTTTTCAAATGATAAAACAACTTTAATAAAAAAATAAAATAAAAGATATAAGATTCATACCTCTATGGTAATGAGTCGAAGAAGTCTGGATGGCCAAACTAAAAAATGGCCGATACTCTGTCCAATTGTCGCCACCTCATCTGTAGGTATTGGTACCCTAGCTGATCTATCTATAATATCCTGTACAGTGACCCTCTGATTCTCTACCTCTAATTGTTGATGATGAACTGTATCTCCTATACAATATACCAACCCGTATGCTACTATATGATGTTGAGAATCATCAACATACAACTCGCAATATGTAGGAAGCCGCGGCGGAGGCGTAGGATAAAGAATGGGGTCCGCAGGCTGAGGTGGGGGAGTGGGAGCTACTGGCGGAGGTGGAGGATAAATAATGGGGTCTGCAGGGGGAGGTGGAGGAGTGGGAGCTGCAGTCTGAAATTGTCTTTGCATTTCTGAAAACATAGACTGCACCGAATCTCTAATCTTGTCTTCCATCGTCACATTAATATTTTGAAATTTAGCCTCCAAGGATTCTATTTTTTTATAAACCCCCTCAATGTTAGAAGTTGAAGAACGTGGAATCACTTTTCTTACCGATACACCTGTCGGATATCCTCTTACATGACCAGGATGTTCGGGCCTTCCCAATGCTGTAAATAAAATATCTTCCCTCCCAGTAGCTGTAAATGTCCCCTCTGAACTTTTCTCCTCAAGAGAGTCCTGTATTAATTAATTGAACATTTCTGTAATGATTGAAACTTATATGAAGAAAAAAGTTAACTTAAATAAATTAAATAGATATCTTACAATCCTCTCAGCTACGATTCTCGATTCTTCCGAAAGATATTGCCGTTTTTTCCCTTCTGAGCTCTCTTCCATTTTTCATGTCTAGATGGAGGGGATGGAAGGGACACCTCTCCAGAGCTTGAAGACTCAGCTCTTAGTTGTTGAAATTTTTCCGCTATCATTTTTTCTTCTAATAATGTATACCCTCCCCGAGATAAACTATGAGGGTATACATTTTTAGATTGGATCTACTGATGAGCTTTCCTTGTTTGCTGTAATTTAAGAATAAGAAATCATTAACAAAACATTAATAAAATCATTTATATAAGAAAATATATAAAAGTTTACATTGCCCTTACCAGAAATGACTCTTTTTTTCTACTTTCAAAAAACTATCTCCATGTGTCTTCATCTATAAAAGGATATATACGACATGGATTTTCATGACTCCTATGACCATAAATGAAATCAGATGTGAGGGTTGATTTGAAATCCCTCCATCTCCTAGCAGCCAATGATAAGCATTTCTTCCTGACTCCTCCAGTGTCAGGAATATAAAATGTCATCTGATAAAGAAGAGGTTAAACATATTATATATACCAGAAACATTAAAAGAATGCTCAAACAATGACAAAAGATCTTACCAAAATCGTCTCCCACAACTGAGAGATAATCACTTTATCCACACCTCTCCAATCATCATACAGAATGCTTACTTTGGTCTTATCCTGAGTTGCAACAAAACTCTTAAAATATTTGGCATTCAGACCTCTAGGAATATCATTATCATCAAACTAAACTACTATCCTCTGATCCTGCGTACATGCAAGTGATAATTTTGGTAAACGTGTGCAACCACGTTTACCAACCTTTGAACTCTTTATCGTAATAGGAGCATGTGAATGTTCATCCCCAGAGGTATGACCAACAATATGCTCCTCCCCAGAATCATGTGGTTGATCATATGAATGATCTGTCATTATCCTTCAAATCAAAAAAACAAACGTCAGTTCACAAATATACAAATTCAAATATTTTAATACTACTGTAATCAGAAAATAGAAAAGTGTACTAGGTTACATAATAGTAAACATTGGTAATATGGTAAGCATGTTAAACAATGGTAAAGATGGAAAAGATGGTCAAGATGGTCAAGATGGTCAAGATGGTAAAAAATAGAAAAAATGGTAAACCTGGGTCCTCCGGCTGGCCGGTGGGCAAGAACTGGTTGGCCGGTGCCCATACCGGCTGGCCGGTGCGCTAACACCGGCTGACCGGTGGCATTGGCAGAAATCAATGCTTCTGCCAGAGACCACCGGCTGGCCGGTGGTCATCCACCGGTTGGCCGGTGTCACCAGGCAGTGGGCAAGCCTACTGCCTTGGTCCTCCGGCTGGCCGGTGGGAATCCACCGGTTGGCCGGTAGACTCAGAGAGTCCACTATCATCCTTCTTTTAAAACATGTTTTAATAAATAAAAAACTTACGATATCTAACATTTATGGAAAAAATAAATGTAAACAAGAAATAAACATATGTTACCTTTAATTTTAGGAATGTATAGATGGATTGTTTTCCCAAATTCCTTCATCGTGATCATTCCTTATGGCACAAACTATGTCTTCAACATGATCGACATTATGTTCTGTTAATATTTCCATTGAAGTAGGGATCTCACATAAATCAGCATATTCATCAAGTTCATCCTCACCAACATATTGTTTTTTCCCTTGTAAAACAACAGCCCATTGCATATCTGATTGATCTACTACATAAAAAATTTGTTTTTCATGTGTTGCCATTATAAAAGAATCAGCTCTGTCTTCCAATCTATTCAGATTAACAAGTGTCATTCCAAATTCATCGTGTCTGACACTGTTTTTACCATTAAACCATTTACAGTTAAAAATAGAAACTTTAATTTTAAAGTAATCAACCTCCCATATGTCTTCAATCACTCCATAATATGAATTTGATACAGAAATTGGGTTTTTGTCCTTAGCACTCGAAAAATGCATTACTTCTGCAAACACCAATACACCACTATTCTGAACTGCACTTCTGTTGTCCTGAGCTTTTGTATGAAATGTATAACTATTAATGTCATAACCAGACCATGTTATCACATTTAAACATGGACCACCCACTATCCATTTTAATGTCTCTGATACATCTGATCTACCAAGCAAAGTCTTTTTAATCCATGACAAAAAAGTTTTGTTGTGCTCATTCAAAATCCACATTTCTTTCTTCTTTGGATGAAATTGTTTCAACTCATTAATGTGCAATGTGATATATGGTTGAGCATCAGCTATGTTCTTCAAGATGTATGATTCTAACTTCTTCATCTGTTCAGCTGACAATGATTTGACTTTCAAGCTGCGAATCCCCTTTCCCTCATTATTAACTCGTTCATGGCGAGATGGAGGTAAACCTATGTGTTGCGCCGCAGCCAAGTAGCTCGTACAAAACTCTGCTACCTCCTCAGAAATATACTTTTCAATAATGGAGGCTTCAGGTCGATATATATTTTTAACATACCCCTTTAATATTTTCATATACCTTTCGAAAGGATACATCCAACGAAGATATACAGGTCCACAAAGCTTTATTTCTCGAACTAGATGAATCATTAAATGCACCATTATATCAAAAAAAGTTAGAGGAAAATACATTTCCAATTGACAAAGTATTAAAATTGCATCCTTTTCCAAAATGTTCAAAGCATTCACATCAATCACCTTGTTACAAATAGAATTGAAAAAATAACACAACTTCATTATAGTCTTTCTGACACGAATGGGAAATATTCTACGCAATGCAACTGGTAGAATTTGTTGCATCATGACGTGACAATCATGTGATTTCATACCTATCAACTTTAAGTCCTTAATTGAGACAAAATTTTTTACATTAGAAGAATAACCTTGAGGTACTTTGGTATCATGAAGACACTGACAGAAGCTAATTTTCTCCCACTTCGATAATGTATGACAAGCCGGGGGAAGAAATGTTCGTCTTCCTTTAGGAGTGTAAGCTAACTCCAAACGTATTCCCATTGATAGTAAGTATAATCTTGCATTAAACCCATCTTTAGTCTTTCCTTTAATGTCTAACAATGTTCCAATCAAAGAATCACAGATATTCTTCTCCACGTGCATGACATCAATATTATGTTTAACTTCATGATACCTCCAATATGGTAGCTCAAAAAATAATGACCTTTTCTTCCAAATATGTCTATCATTACCAGATTTCTGTGTCTTTCCCAATGCCACGTCAAGGTTTTTCACCCTCTCAAAATATAGATCATGGGATAAAGGTTTTGGATCAGTATCAAATTCTTGTGAGCCATTAAATGCCTTTTTTAGTCTTCTATAAGGGTGTTCCATAGGCAAAAACTTTCGATGACCCATGTACACTGTTTTCCTCCCATGATGCAATTGACAATAGGACGTCTGTTGTTCGCAAATTGGACATGCTTTATGCCCTTTAACACTGTATCCAGAAAAATTTCCATACGCTGGGAAGTCATTTATAGTGAACAGAAGCACTGCATGCAGTTGAAAATATTCCATTTTATAAGAATCATACACCCTAATACCATCAGCCCATAACAGTTTCAAATCATCAATCAACGGTGACAAGTAAACATCAATATCATTACCGGGTTGCTTTGGACCAGAGATCATTGTACTCAACATGACATATTTGCGCTTCATACAAACTTCAGGAGAGAGGTTGTAAATTACCAATAAAACAGGCCATGAACTATGTGTGCTACTAAGTGTTCGGTATGGATTCATTCCATCTATGCACAACCCTAGTCTGAGATTTCTTATTTCATTTCCAAATGTAGAATACTGCGCATCAATTTTATTCCATTGTGGACAATCAGCTGGATGACGTATTTTTCCATCACATACCCGCTCTTCAGCATGCCATCTTAACCTTTTTGCATCATGTGAATTAGCAAATAAACGTTTGAAACGATTAATTATAGGAAGATACCAAAATACCTTTGAAGGGAGCTTTGTAATCTCTACATCACCCTGTGATTTTTCTTTCACCTTATACCGTGATGTCCCACATTTTGGACACTCTGACAGAAATTCATATTCCTTCCTATATATAATGCAGTCATTCGGACAGACATGTAATTTCTTGTATCCCAATCCCATCGGGCATAATATTTTCTTGACTTTGTAATGTGAATCTGGAAGATCGTTATCTTTTGGAAGAATGTCTTTCATCAATTGTAGCAGCTCTGTAAAACTTCTGTCACTCCATCCATGCTTTGCCTTTAGGTTAATCAATCTTAACACCGCCGACAGAACCGTATAATCTATACAACCGGGATATAATGGTTTTTCAGCATCACCATATAGACGTCCAACTGTCGGTTCTATCTTAATTTGTTCTGCTACAATATCACGAATCATTTCTTCAATTCCATCAGAGTTACCATCTTGCGAATCATCATCATCAGTGTCATTCCATCCAGTTTCACCATGCCAAATCCAAGGGCTGTAACTCGGATTAAAACCATGACATATCAGATGATCTTTTATCTCTTTACTTTTCAACTTCTTTATATTCAAACATTTCAGGCATGGACAGAAAAAAATGTCACTACTTGGAACATTTCGTTTTGCAAATTCCAAAAAGGCATCAACACCTTCCTGAAATTCATTGCTCATTCGATGTGCCGTAATCCAACTTCGACTCATTATTACCTATAACAAATATCAACAAAAAATATATATTTTTAAGATAAGACAAAACATCTTTATATGAAAAAAATCATAATTTGAATGTAAAACAATTTAAAATATAAAACAAATCTTGAATGTAGTAGTAGTTTTCATAAGTACCCAACACCAAATAGCTATACATCATAAGTGTCATGTTAAAAATATGAATATAGACTATTTGTTTTATGTTTAATAATATTGTCATATTATCTGATCATTCTGATTATATATTAGAATTACTATATCCTTTTGATCCGATATATAATCTAATGACATTAATATTTCTTTAGAAAAAGTAATCTTAATATCATGGTAATGTAAAAAAAAGTATATGTCGAACTATATATATGTAATACCAATAAAAAATACATATGTGTTTGGCCTGGGTTTCACACATAAATCAACTCATCTCACAGATTAAATTTTTGAATCATCCTACATAATACTTATTTTTATAACTTAGGGAATGAAAATAATAAAAGTTTTGATTTATGATACTCATTGTGGGTAAACATGATATATATAAATATAATATCTAATCTCATAAAAAGATATCCATGGGGGTATAAGAGAATACACAAAGCACATGATCAAAAAGATAAGTGAAACAGTTCTATATAATCATAGATCATAAAACCTGAGTCCAAGTATAAAAATTTTAGCATAACATAAGACATGATTTATATGATAGTGGGAGCATGATTTAAAAAACCTGATTCACAAGATCACAACATTGGTATGTGGAATAACATAAGAGTGTGGCACAAACATAATCATCTAAGTCATAACATATGTCAAGGGAAAACATAGTTTCATTCACCTCATATTGGGAAATGTTAATCAGCTTTCCTATAATTTATTATAATATTTATTACCAGGCACATCACATAACACATTGGACATGGTATAACCATCTGTATCCCATATTGATCTATGATATATAATGCATTGTCGAATGCATTAGAAGGATATTATGGACCCAAATGTCATATAATGACTAACCATATATATGGGTGAATCATGATCATCAAATCATTTATAACACTTTCGTAGATCAATTAACTAACAAAAATGAAATGGAGGTCATTATTGTTTTTACAAAACATAATAATTATTAATACATAAAAATGTGTTTGGATGGTAAGATAAGATAATATACCTAATTCAATCTAATTATCATTAAATCATTTCTACCTAGATAGAAAAGACCTTTATAAAAAATATAATTTAACTTGAGAAAGAAAATAAAGTACCCTTTACCTTCTTTATAATGAAAAATCTGAAAAGGATGATAATAATATTTAGGTATTATAATTTTTTTATGAATTATTAATAATAAAAGAAATCACCTCACTTGGTTTTGTTGAAAATCGTACATACCATCGTATTCAAGATATTAGATACACTTTGCACGAAAAGGTCCATCATTTTTAGGAGATGACTGAAAGAAGAAATGTATTATCAGACTCACCATGAGTCCAGAATGAAATATTTGATTGTAATAGGTATGAATTGATATTTTTATGAATGCAGATGAAAACAGATGATGGTTTTCTGATCTAGGAGTTCTAAAAATCATAATTTTTTGAAAAAATATTATGATGTAAGAATGTTGAATGAAATTTTAAGGATAGGTATTACCGATTGTACCTGGTCCAATTTCATTCATGAAAATAATTTTCTGGACAATCATATTGAAAATATGATTTTAAGAAAATAAGTACTACCAATCTTCATCCAGAAAGACACATTCCAGCTAAGTAGGAAATAATAATGTTGCTGGAAGAAAGGAACGTTACAGTACCACCCATTATTTTTCAGATTTTGCTGAAGCTAATCCACAATGTTTTAATAATCATTTGCGAGTTGAATGTTGCGAGTTGAATGAACATAATAACCATTTGAAATAAAAAAAATTCCACGAGACTCAAAAACGAACGAAAAGCACATCAAGAATCGAAACAAAAACGAACGAAATAAATTCGTGGAAGGCTTACTTGAATGTCGCGAGTTGAGATGATAGATCCGAGAGAAGTGAAGAAGATAAACAATGAAGCCAAAATGAGTGTAATGCAGGCGATCGACGAGCCGATTACGGTTTACCGTGCGAGAGAGAGACGAGCCGGCGACTGTCAATCGAAAAAATCGTAAATGACAGAACACGAGCTTTAATTTTTTTTAAATACTTTATAACGTAGGTTATTATATAACCGACGTTATAAACTATTTTTTAGCTTTTTTACGCCGGTTATCTTAAAACCGACGTAAAAAGGCTCATGCGCTTTGGTTTTTTGCGTCGGTTATAAAATAACCGACGTAAAAAACACGTAGATATCGGGTTTTTTTACGTCGGTTATTTGGAAACCGACGTAAAAAACCCCCCATGGGCTTTGGTTTTTTACGTCGGTTTCCAAATAACCGACGTAAAAAACCCGATATTACGTCGTTTATTTGATAACCGACGTAACAAACGCGTCGATATCGGGTTTTTTACGTCGGTTACAAAAAAACCGACGTAAAAAACCCCCCGCACATTGTTTTTTTACGTCGGTTATTTGATAACCGACATAAAAACCCAACAGGCGCGATTTTTCACGCCAGTTATTAAAATAACTGACGTGAAAAATCTACTCGCCGCATTGTTACATCGGTTATATATAACCGACGTAAAAAATGGTGACGTAAAAAACGTTTTCTGCACTAGTGATGGTTATACATTTTATACTAATGAACATGATGAAGACAGTACCATGCAGAATAGTGGGGTTACACTTGTGGCTGAAGCGATGCATGTTTCCGGTGCTAAGGACAGAAATCCAATTTATGCGAATATTTCATACTTTGGCATCATCAAACAAATATGGGAGTTGGATTATATGGAATTTCAAGTTCTGATATTTCAATGAAAGTGGGTCGATAACAGGAGTGGTGTTAAAATAGATGATTTGGGATTTATGAAAGTTGATTTTAGTAAGGAAGGGGAGAAAGAATAACCATTTATAATGGCATCACAGGCAGTGCAATTATTTTATGTTCCCGATCCCGCAAACCGAAACTGGTCAATTGTTCTGTTATCGAACAAAACAGCTAAAGGGTCAGATGAAAATTCAACAGAAGATGATCCTTTCATTGGGATTTCTCATTCATTTTGCAGTGTTCCCAATGTAGATGATGTTTTGTATGTCAGAGGAGACCACAATGAAGGGATATGGATAGTTGATAGAGGGGTCAAATCCCTTCAGCCTTTAAAAAAAAGGGAGTTCAATAATCAGGTTATTGATTTTTATTGTAATATAGATTGTGTTACATTATGTTATTATATGTTCGCTTCTGCTTTTATGTGATCTAACTTAAATTTTACACCAGTTCTGCAGATAATGACTTCTTCACCTACTGATGCACCCAATCCTGAGACACAACACGTCTCTCAACCTGTTGCAGCTGGTCCCATTGCTGAGAGACAACAGGTCTCTCAACCTGTTGCAGTTGGTCCCACTGCTGACGTACAACAGGTCTCTCAACCTGTTGCAGCTGGTCCCACTGATGAGAGACAACAGGTCTCTCAACCTATTGCAGCTCATCCCACTGCTGACGTACAACAGGTTTCTCAACCTGTTGCAACTGGTGTTAGTGCCGAAGCTAGTGCTTCAGAGAAACATAATGATGATGCAGAAACTGAGGAAATGGTAGGCGATGAAACCCCAGCAACACAAAAAAAACAGGTGCACCGTAGTTTGACAGTTTTAGAAAAAATCCTTAAGGCAAAAGCAAAAGGCATCAAATATAAGGTGGGCTGGAATAAGCTAGGCCAGCATGTAAACCCCAACAAAGCCATGTTTAGTAGCTACATTGGAATCGTCACTCGACAACGCGTGCCGATTGACGTAGAGTTGTGGCACCATGTTGTCAGCGGGTTGAAAACATTAATGTGGGAAGAGATTACGGTAACATTACGATATCATCTATTTAATTTATTAAAATAAAATAAAATATTGAAATATTGACTAACCCTTCATCATATCTTGTAGAGTGCATTTATAGTAGATGTTTCGCACAAAGAATATGTTTTCAGACTGGCAGGAAGGATTCATAGAGGCTTTCACACCATTTTAATGAGAAATCATCTGAAAGATGCCGAAGGAAAAATCAAGCCGCACCTACCTCCTCTTTATGCACACTTGATATCCCAAGGAATGTGGGATGCGTTTTGCAACCATCGTGCGGAAAATAATTTTCAGGTACATTGTGTTTGGTTACACGTTGTGTAACGTTTCTTGTATTCATCACATTGATTGATAGGTTTTTATTTATGAAACAACAACTGAGTGCTGAAAATAAAGAACGGGTAGCAAAACCAGCGTACCCCTACCGTAAAACAAGGTTGGGGTACGCTTCAATTGAAAAACAATTGGTATGTATTTTAAAAGTACTGTAATAATTTTATGTGAAATAAAACAACACTGTAACCATGTTTCTCTGTTTATAAGCAGATTGATGAAGCAAAATCTCAAGTCACTTCCATTCCACGCCATGTGCTATGGAAGGAGGCTCATGTTAATAAAGAGGGGAAACTGATAGATGAAAACACACAAAAAGTGTGGGAATCATGTGTAAGTATGACATAATATAAACTTGTTTTGCTTTAAATCACTATTACATAACGATGCTTACTTATTTTTTCATATTTTCTATTTGACATAGTCACAGGAAACATCAACACCCGCACCGGATGCAGAGATACTTTCAACGGCCTTGAAACAGCCAGAACAGTATGGCCGCGTCAGAGGTGTGGGTTTTGGGGTGTCACCCAAGACATATTTTAAGAAAAAACAACAAGAGGATGAACAAACTAAAGAATTGCATGTAATGAGATATAGAGTAGCTACCCTTGAAGAACTAATCCAAACTCAGGGATAGATGCTAAAGAGTTTGATAAAGGAGAGGCGAAGAGAACAAACAACTCAAGAACAACCCCCGCAAGAAGATCCACCCCTCACCAGCTTTGAGGCGAGCCATTCCCCTCAAAGACCTGACTTAACCGAGGTAATCAATGTTATAATATTCGTTTTTGTGAGATTTGAATCACATAGACACTGATACCTTTCATTTAATGATATTCTGCAGGGTGAAAATGACTGTGATTTATATCTGTCAACTCCCACCCATCGCCTTGTAGCGAGGGCTACGGTGTTCAATATGCAGAATGACACGCTACACTCCAGACCACTTCCAACCGATCATGTCAAAGTGTCGATTAACATAGCTCATGAGCCAAGCGCTGAGATACCCATGCCAAATGACGATGACAACATTAATACGGTGGAAAAAGCTATTGGAACATTCGTTGCATGGCCGTCGAATCTTGTAAAAAAACACGTCGAGTAGGAGGTATTCATTTCCAGTTCATTTTTCAAGAAGAACCTTTAACATTAAATTAGAAAATGGCTGAACCGATGAATGTTATTATAGAAGGATAAAATGGATAAGCTAAAATGAAATAGTGGCTCCAAGATTGGATCAACCAACTGATCAAAACGATCTACTGAGAACACATTCACCCCACCCGTTCTATATCCACATTTAATATCATTGCAAGATCATGTGGATACGAAAATGAAAGGCAGAAAGAATCATACAATTGTTTGTGAAAAAGATATGTATGGAGAGGAAACAATGGATTTCATTAGTGCATACACTGTTTCTGAGATCATCACATACGACTGGCTAGGCACCTCAGTTATAAATGTATACATGAGGTATGTTTTCATGATTTGATTTTACAGAAGCTAATATACATTGATAATTATGGATAAATACATATCATATTTTTCACAGGCGTATATATGAAAAACAGTTGAAGGGATTTTCCCATGAATACAAATTTGGACTCGTTAGTCCTCACACCATTTCTACACAACGAACAGAAATAGATTCTAATTTTCATGCTGAATTGATGTCAAATCTGCTCAGAACGTTTCAAAGAAGAATTACGACTGACAAGCTCTTTTTAATACCAACGATGCAAGGGTAAAACTCTACATTTTAATCATATCAATTATATTTTCATTTCTATCAGTACTTATTTCTTTTTGTGTTTTTAGGGAACATTGGATGCTCATTGCAGTCAATTTGGATACTCCAAAGATTTATTTTCTGGATTCACTGCATGGATATCCAACTAACCAACCACACATGATGGAGATTTTCAATTTGTAATACACTAGATCCAACATTTTAGAACTAAATATATAGTTATATAATTTATATTATCTTTTAATGAGGATTTTGTTATGATTGGGCGGTGTTTGAATATCGTCTAAAGGCTAGAATGAATCCAGGGCGTAAGGATGACAATTCCCACAAGATCTACAAATGGAGAAGTATCTGGGTATATATAATTATATTTCACTATCCAAATACATATCAAAACAAATTACTTATTTTTCTCGATGTTTCTACAGTGTCCGAAACAAAAAAATGACAAGGACTGCGGTTATTATGTTTGTAAATTTATGAAAGAGATCGTATTTCATGGACAAACTAGCATCCCTGAAGAGGTATTTTTAAAAATAATTACTAATTTATTTAAAATAATTATTAATCCTTTGTGTATTTATATTTTTTTAGTACTACTATGACTGTCGCAAAAACTCCTATTCAGAAGATGATATAAATGTCTTTAGAAACGAATGGGTAGCGTACCTGATCGAAGAATGTAAACAAATAGGAAAATGAAGGTGAATTCCTAATACTTATGTTATCTTTATATGGTCATTCATATCTCCCTTTAAACTTATTGAGCATCTATGATATCCCTTTCTTATGTTTCATATCCTTAGATTAGTGAATTCCTACTACTTAGTTTGAAATTGAGATAAAATTTGGAAAACAACACCAATGACAGACTCCAAACCAAGAAAACGCCTTCGGATTGTTTTGATACTT
The DNA here is from genome assembly GCA_963277665.1 of Viscum album. NCBI lineage: Eukaryota > Viridiplantae > Streptophyta > Magnoliopsida > Santalales > Viscaceae > Viscum > Viscum album. The sequence goes on from OY728140.1 coordinate 1,066,836,786, forward strand.
TAGGAAAATGATCCACAAGTCATTTGTGACGTGTACAAATCGACCGCACCTCAATCCGACGCACGGTGTGACCGGTATGGCTAAAATTGTCTGATATCAGTTTGAAAATGACATGGTCTTTGGAAAACAACACCAATGACATACGCCAAACCAAGAAAATGCGTTCGGATTGTTTTGATACTTTAGGAAAACGATCGAAAAGTCATTTGTGACGTGTACGAATCGACCGCACCTCAATCCGACGCACGGTGTGACCGGTATGGCTAAAATTGTCTGATATCAGTTTGAAAATGACATGAACTTTGGAAAACAACACCAATGACATACGCCAAACCGAGCAAATGCCTTTTTATTGTTTTGATACTTTAGGAAAATGATCCACGAGTCATTTGTGACACTTACAAATCAACCACACTTCAATCCGACGCACGGTGTGACCGGTATGGCTAAAAGTGTCTGATATCAGTTTCAAATTGAGATAAACTTTGGAAAACAACACCAATGACATACGCCAAACTGAGCAAACCCCTTCGTATTGTTTTGATACTTTAGGACAATGATCCACGAGTCATTTGTGACGTGTACAAATCGACCTCACCTCAATTCGACGTACGATGTGACCGGTATGGCTAAAATTGTCTGATATCAGTTTGAAAATGACATAAACTTTGGAAAACAACACAAATGACATACGCCAAACTGAGAAAACACCTTCGGATTGTTTTGATACTTTAGGAAAACGATCCATGAGTCATTTGTGACGCGTAAGAATCGACCACACCTCAATCTGACGCATGGTGTGACCAGTATGGCTAAAAGTATCTGATATCAGTTTCAAATTGAGATAAACTTTAGAAAACAACACCAATGACATACGCCAAACTGAGAAAATGCCTTCGGATTGTTTTGATACTTTAGGACAACGATCCACGAGTCATTTGCGACGTGTAAGAATTGACCTCACCTCAATCCGATGCACGGTGTGACCGATATGTCTAAAAGTGTCTGATATCAGTTTGAAAATGAGATAAACTTTGGAAAACAACACCAATGACATACGCCAAACTGAGTAAACGCGCTCGGATTGTTTTTATACTTTAGGAAAACGATCCACGAGTCATTTTTGACGTGTAAAAATCAACCGCACCTCAATCCGACGCATGGTGTGACCGGTATGGCTAAAAGTGTCTGATATCAGTTTCAAATTGAGATAAAATTTGGAAAACAACACCAATGACATATGACAAACCGAGAAAACACCTTTGGATTGTTTTGATACTTTAGTAAAATGATCCACGAGTCATTTGTGACGTGTAAAAATTGACCGCACCTCAATTCGACGCACGGTGTGACTGGTATGGCTAAAAGTGTCTGATATCAGTTTGAAAACGAGATAAACTTTGGAAAACAACACCAATGACATACGCCAAACCGAGAAAATGCATTCAGATTGTTTTGATACTTTAGGACAACGATCCAAGAGTCATTTTTGACGCGTATGAATCGACCGCACCTCAATCTGACGCACGGTGTGACCGGTATGGATAAAATTGTCTGATATCAGTTTGAAAATGACATGAACTTTGGAAAACAACACCAATGACATACGCAAAACCGAGCAAACACGTTTGGATTGTTTTTATACTTTAGGAAAATGATCCACGAGTCATTTGAGATGTGTACGAATCGACCGCACCTCAATCCGACGCACGGTGTGACCGGTATGGCTAAAATTGTCTGATATGAGTTTGAAAATGACATGAACGTTGGAAAACAACACCAATGACATACGCCAAACCGAGCAAACGCCTTCGTATTGTTTTTATACTTTAGGAAAACGATTCAAGAGTCATTTGTGACGCGTATGAATCGACCGCACCTCAATCCGACGCACGGTGTGACCGGTATGGCTAAAATTGTCTGATATCAGTTTGAAAATGACATGAACTTTGGAAAACAACACCAATGACATACGCCAAACCAAGAAAACGCCTTTGGATTGTTTTGATACTTTAGGAAAATGATCCACGAGTCATTTGTGAGGCGTAAGAATTGACCGCACCTCAATTCGACGCATGGTGTGACCGGTATGGCTAAAATTGTCTGATATCAGTTTGAAAATGAGATAAACTTTGGAAAACAACACCAATGACATACGCCTAACCAAGAAAAAATGTTCGTATTGTTTTGATACTTTAGGAAAACTATCCACGTGTCATTTTTGAGGTGTACGAATCAACCACACCTCAATCCGACTCACGGTGTGACTAGTATTGCTAAAAGTGTCTGATATCAGTTTCAAATTGAGATAAACTTTGGAAAACAACACCAATGACATACGCCAAACCGCGAAAATGCCTTCGGATTGTTTTGATACTTTAGGACAACGATACACGAGTCATTTTTGACGTGTATGAATCGACCAAACCTCAATCCGACGTACGGTGTGACCGTTATGGATAAAATTGTCTGATATCAGTTTGAAAATGACATGAACTTTGGAAAACAACACCAATGACATACGCCAAACTGAGCAAATGCCTTCGGATTGTTATGATACTTTAGGAAAACGATCCACGAGTCATTTGTGATGCGTACGAATCGACCACACCACAATCTGACGCACGGTGTGACCGGTATGGCTAAAAGTGTCTGATATCAGTTTGAAAATGAGATAAACATTGGAAAACAACACCAATGACATACGCCAAACTGATTAAATGCATTCATATTGTTTTGATACTTTAGGAAAACGATCCACAAGTCATTTGTGATGCGTACATATTGACCGCACCTCAATCCGACACACGGTGTGACCGGTATGGCTAAAATTGTCTGATATCAGTTTGAAAATGACATGAACTTTTGAAAACAACACCAATGACATACGCCAAACCGAGAAAATGCCTTCGGATTGTTTTGATACTTTAGGAAAACGATCCACGAGTCATTTTTGACGCGTATGAATCGACCGCACCTCAATCCGACGCACGGTGTGACCGGTATGGCTAAAATTGTCTGATATCAGTTTGAAAATGACATAAACTTTGGAAACAACACCAATGACATACACCAAACCGAGAAAACGCCTTCAGATTATTTTGATACTTTAGGACAATGATCCAAGAGTCATTTTTGACGTGTTCAAATCGACCGCACCTCAATCCGATGCACGGTGTGACTGGTATAGCTAAAAGTGTCTGATATCAGTTTGAAAATGAGATAAACTTTGGAAAACAACACCAATGACATACGCCAAACCGAGAAAACGCATTCGGATTGTTTTGATACTTTAGGACAACGATCCATGAGTCATTTGTGATGCGTACGAATTGACCGCACCTCAATCCGACGCACGGTGTAACCGGTATGGCTAAAATTTTCTGATATCAGTTTGAAAATGACATGAACTTTGGAAAACAACACCAATGACATACGCCAAACCGAGAAAACGCCTTTGGATTGTTTTGAAACTTTAGGAAAACGATCCACCAGTCATTTGTGATGTGTACGAATCGACCGCACCTCAATCCGACGCACGGTGTGACCTGTATGGCTAAAATTGTCTGATATCAGTTTGAAAATGACATAAAATCTGGAAAACAACACCAATGACATACGCCAAACCGAGCAAATGCCTTCGGTTGTTTTGATACTTTAGGACAATGATCCACGAGTCATTTGTGATGTGTATGAATCGACCGCACCTCAATTCGACGCATGGTGTGACCGATAAATCTTTTCATTAGATAAAGAATCAGTATTTATTAAATGAGATAAATCAATAAAAAACATATTGATTTTACATTATTCCCTTTCATTGTTATGAAAATGAAAACTTTTGAGTTTAAAATTTAATATTTTAGTTTCACATTTCCATATTAATGTATTCTTTCATATTACTATTTTAATTTCTTTCATTATTGCATTACTAACATAATATTTGTTTTCTTATATAGGTGAATTTTTTTCCTTGAGTTCGGATGCTTTGTTCGGTAACAAATACCATCGAGAGCGGATCACAGATATCAAAGGATGAAACATGAATGTTTATAACTATTGTTGAATAATTGTAAATGTAACCATGTAAAACAATGTTTGAAATGTATATAGCAATGCGTTTTTTTGTATTCATGATGTTAAGTAAATGTATATACCGTTGTCAGTCAAAATATTGGGTGTGGGTGCTATGGTGTTCAGGTGTGCATGTGCTACTTTGTGTAGGTATTTTGGTGTGCAGCTGTGCAGGTACTGTTTTTTAGGTGCAGGTGCTGGGGCCTTTATCAGTGCTTTTTTAGCGCTGATAAAGGACACCTTTAACAGCGCTAGAGGAGCACTGATAAAGGGACCCTGTATCAGTGCTCCGAGAAGCGCTGATATAGTTGACCTTTATCAGTGCTCCACCACACGCTGATAAAGGGGACCCCCCTTTATCTACGCCGAAATTAACAGTGCTTTTCTAGCGCTGTTAATGTTGGTTTTTAGCACTGATAAAGGCACAGGTTGTAGTAGTGAATAAAACCAAAATAAGGTTTTCCAATATTGAAAAAAGTGATCCTTATAGGTGAAAAAATGTGAGGTCCACTTGTTTTTGATATCACATTTAAACCATGTATGGTTAGTCCCATGGTTTGGTAAACTATGATGAAACTGTGTAACAACCTTTATCTCAAAAATAACTCACATAAATTGACCGATAGGTTAAAAAATACATGTTTCAAAGATTTAGAATCCTTCTGACCCAAATCACATGGTTTATCCATAGTAGCTTCATGGTTTTGTAAAACTATATTACTATCCAGGAACCTTCCATAAACATATGTTTCACCTTACACAGTTTCCTATAGTAGATTCATAGTTTCCACTAACTGGTCTCATACGATGAATCTTTTAAAAATACCAAAAAACATAACAAAAATTATTCCAATCATTCCCAAACAACACAAAAAAACATTACATAATTAAAAATAATAAATAATGGCATACATACTTGAAATTAGGGGTGGAAAATTCTCGACTCCAAGGTCATTTCTATACTTGGAATTTAAGAACTCAGAATTATCATGAATGATTTTGGGAAATTTTTCAACCAATTTATTATCCATTTCATAGGTATCTTCCTAAATCTGATAGTATTTCCATAAAGCTCACACTTTACAAGTTCATATCCCATGAAACTATTTCTTTTTATTATCCATAATGTGTAACAAAACAAGTACCAAATATATCATCTATATCGTGGAAGACATGATCCCATTGAATCACATGGTTAGGATCACAAATATTCTTTTTAAATTTAGAAACATAAAACAAATTCTGTGAATCCCTGAATTGTGGTTGCACGACCAACTGATATTCCACATAACCAACTCATTCATGTATCATAAAAAGTACAATGTATTAAGAATATAACTCTCCATGCCTTCCAAAATGATGATTTTTATGCCTTTGAGAAATCTTCAAGTACCCATGATCACTCCCCTCAAATTACAATGACTAATGATGATTCTTCACATACAATTTATGATAACTTTGAGAAATATCCATCCATTTCATAATCAGTTATATCTTTCCTATTGTTTCATGGATAAGTATTGTCCAAAATAGTGAATTCTAACATGTCTCCTCCTAAAAGTGGTCAATGATATGGATTCCAACACAATCCCACAACATGTTTATTAATTTTTTTACTTCCATTTCGGATTGTACATTCATCAAAAAATGATATTTCATAGTCATAGTCAATAATGTCACATGAAATTTCTATAAGGATTTCCAAAAAATGAGACATAAATAACGAATCTCTATATAAAACTATAGAAATCAGTATGCCATTCCTTTTTACCACATCATATATATATTTTTCCCAAGTCCTGTATCATCTAATATTCATGAATAGAGATGAAATGTGATGATATTGTCAACAGATCCATTATCTACCATATGAAATTATCTTTTTGATCAGTCCATGAGAGAATTGTGGAAAATTACCTAGTTATCTAATCCCATTTCAAAATAATAATAGGAAAATACTGCAACATACATATTGGTCATAGATTTTATTCCTAAAACAGTTAAAAAGTTAAGCATCAAGAAAAAAAATCATCCACCTTTCATTTTATACATTCCCAAAAAAAAATTATTATTTCAACATTTTACACATATCTTATTTTCTACAATCAATTGAAGAAATATAATTTTGGTAAGCATAAATAATCTATTTCTAACAATACAATGGTATGACCTTCAAATCTAAAAACAATAAATCTGAACTCTTGTAAAACATCAATCCCTCAATGGGCTCCCCAATTAAGATTTGACCTTATCTCAACACATTGAGAATGATACATTTTCCCCTCTTTAACTATCAAATCCAAATCCAGAATCAATGAAATTATAATGAAAATTGAAAATTTGACTTTGTCGTCCCGAATTAAGTGCATTCCATATGTGAACGACATCAACTTCTACTATTTTTAAACTTCTCTTTCTAGACGATCTTTTGAATTTCTAAATAATTCATCATCCACTGAATTCCCACTAAAATAAAATAGTCTTCTAACAGTTTATGAATAAGCCTTTATCAGTTCAAAAAAGGTACTGACTCTTGGATCGTGGTTCATAGACCCTATATTATATCATTTCTAAAATATTTTTTTTAAATTAACCCTTTAATAATTCTACAATAGTGTTACTAAAAAGGTCCTTTAATAATACTTTTTTGTAATATTATAGTCGACCATTAGAAGTACGGTTACACGGGTAAAATTATATTTTTAATACATCCATGACATCTTCCCATTTATGAATTCTACCAGGACACCTTTAACAAACGTCCCACCCCCTTTGTCAACACTTTTCACCATGGAAAACTTTTATCAATGCATTGAAAATTTACAGCATCATGTGCGCCTGCCAGGATTCAAACACCACACCTCTCCCTTTAAGATGTAAAACTGTTACCAGTAGATAATTTTTTTCATGTTTAATGATAATTTTCTATTTATATATATTTATAAATATATATTTTTTATTCATATATATATATATATTTACATTTAAATATATTTATAAAATATATGTCTGTTTATGATATATATATATACTTATAATTATTTAATTATATTATATATTATATTCATTAAAATATTATATAAAATTATATAAATATATATCCACATATTAATACACACTTATATGTATATATTAAAAATATAAATATATTTTTTAATATAAAATGTGGTTATATTTTTTTAAATAACTTTTTGAATATTTATTTATTTACATATATTATAATATATATACACATATATATATTTTTTCTAGAGACACATTTTAGTATACAATCATTAGTTTTATAGATATATATGTATATATTATTATATTTTTATAATGAAAATAAAATAGATAATTTTTTACATTAAATAAAATGAATAAGGAATATTTAATTAATATATTTAAAAAGTAATTTATTTATATATGTCTTCAGAAATATATTTATAATAGTGTAATATTACATGTAAGTGTAATAAAATATGCATATATTTAATTATAATAAAACTACAGTTTTAAAATTATAAAATTTTAGAAACACAATATCCATATTAATGTAAGACACGGGAATAAATTTTTCCTCTACTAAAAAAAAGAAGTCGTATCACCTTAAAATTGTTATAAATATATAAAATGTTAATAAATTGGGGTACCACAACTAAAAACGTAATTTTGAAGTAGTAAGTGGCATCCATTGCCTCAAAAAATAGTGTTTGAGGTCCCCCTTTGTCTATATTGAATAAACATCATCACATTCACCTATTTGATTTGTGGTAGAGCCCAAACATACACTCAGGGCAATAATTAAGTCTGTCTGATATTTGAGTTTTGTTTTCAATATATTTTAGGTATTTTATTATTATTTTTCACTATATAGATAATTAATGACTCTTAATTTTTAATAATTAGAAAATTATTGTTTAATTTTGATTTTACAATATATTATAATCCAGGTTAACTAAAGATCATATATATTAATTGTAAATGGCTATTTATATTTTATAAAATAAATTTCAAAAATAAATTTTATATTTATATATATAAAAATATATATAATATTAATATATTATTTTTAAAGCAATAGTTTTTTTATTATACACATTATTAGATATAGTAATAAAGCACTAATAAAAACATGTATTTATTAGAACCTCTAAAAAATCTTTGATAACCCCCACCCACAAATATGCATTATTTTTCAAGCACTGATAAATGGTGGGCCTTTATCAACACCTATAAAAAAGTTCTGATAATAGCCCCATATGACAGCGATATTTTTGAATGAGTAAAGACCAAATTTAATAGTTATTTTTTTAGCTGTAACAATGCGGGTATTTGAAAGGGCTATTAGATTGGGGTTTTAATTCCCTAACACTAGATAAAACAAGTATTATAGTAGTGTGATCTTACTAACTATATATAGCATGTTAATGTTATTAATTTGGAGATAGTCCATCTATATTCTTTATATCATGTTTACATCCCTTTGTTATAAAATAATATTCAGGATCTGATGATCTACACACAGTGCAAATTTAATCCCAATGTTTTAATGACACCATGTTTTCAATAAAAGGATCGCATCAACTTACTCCAGATCTTGGGCTAGGTAGTTATTAATATGTGACTATAACTGACTTCATTGATATAAAACAATAGGATATCCATTCATGATTACACGACCAAACACAGATCCCGATGAATCAAAATTCACCACATACCCTTATCTTGAATAGTGAAATATGATTATTGGTTATGATATTAGGGGAACCATTATCTCATGAAAAAGATTTTAATTTTTTTGATTACGTTGGATTCAAACATTTTTCCATGTCAAAGTGTACATTGGTGAAGCTATCTGTATAAAACATGATAAACCCCATCAGTAATTACCATATAATCCAATAAAAGACGTATCTTGATGAAATTATTTTCTGATTTCCATGAAATGACAAGCTCTCTATTTTTAGGATTTATATAAATATCTCTTTGGAATATTTTATGGTCACAAAAATTTAGATCTAGTATCCAAAAATATTAAATTGATAGTTTGTTATACAATTGGAGATCCTTCAATATTTCCAACATTATTGTAAAGTGGACTTCATAATCAACATGTGAACTTGAGAACCTAAATATGTAATCTAAGAAATCAATAAGAAAATAAAACCAATGCATTTAAAATATCATATTAATCAATTCCATAATGATTTTTGTGCATTCATTAGACAAAATGGCATCTATAGATACTTGTAAGGGTCATATCAACTCATAAGAGTTTTAATAAGAATATCCTCCTTCCGAACTCACAAATGGTTATATACTTATATCAAGTCATTTTGAGAGAACCACTAAAATCTACAAAATTGATCGAACAGATCACTAATGAGTTGATGTGTATACAAATTATTTATCCTAACTTGGTTAAGAGTATGATAATATATAAAAAAGCAAATATCTTTCTATTGTTATTTCAAAAATAAGACTGGTGCTTCCCACGATGATTTACAAGGCTGAATGAACCCTATTAGTTCCAACACATAGAATTACACATTCAATTCCTTTATCAGTTTTGGTGTCATTCAATATGGAATAAGTGAAATAGGACAGGTCCATGGAAGAAAATCATTCATAAACATCACATCCCTTATAAGTGGTAACCTTGTGAAATTCATGGGAAACACATTAGGACTTTGATCAAATATAGCTGCAAACCATACATTCTCAATCTCATCCATCGATTAATAATTATAGAATACTAACTAGAATTTGAGAATTCCAAATGTTTGTACAAACTGTGATGTTTCACCTACCATTAAAATTAATTCTAATTTAATGAGATGATTTACATCATCCTTAATCATAAGATTAGCCTATTTCATATAACATTAAATGTTATTCATTAACATTTTAAACCAATTCATACCAAATATTATGATATAGTCATCCATTTCAAGCCTAGATAAATAAAAAATCAACTCAACACAATCCACAATTATTGAACGTTCTTCCACAAAAAAATATCAACATTCTATTTGACTAAGAGGAGTTTTATCATTTAAAATAGAATCCATCATCACAAAAAATTATCTCATAGAATCAACATAATGAAAAGAAATAAAATAATGGGTACACCCATATCATACAAATCATGTATTAGGGTATATCTCTAATTAATTATACATTGCACCATCGATTTCTATATTTATCATCCACAATAACCTCCCATAATCCATACAAATTCCTACTCAATGAAATCTATTCATCATTACAGAGTTGATATTATACTGCTTATAAAATCTTGGTAGTCCATGATACACCATAGATAGAACAATTATTTTATCTATAGGTGTTATATTTCCCATTCAACTTCAAAGTATATGGTGTATGCGAATCATGAGTGTTGTCCCAAAAACCTGACCATAGACCACTACAACAATATAATTGATTGTGTCCCATATAATTTCAATAATGGAAATCTATTTGTGCTTCTATAAACACTCTCTTCATGTGCATAAACGAAACACATCTGAAATGTCCAACATACTCTTGGATCCTGGTGGAAGATTCAATGATCTCCCCTTAAGATTTTGATTCATATTGTTATCTTATAAATATTTTTTTATATTTTGATTATTCCTAGCATTAGAGTTTCAAAAATTTCCCATAGGATTCAAAATTCTTCCTCTACCCATATCTCATGAAATTCCCCTCTCCGAGACCATCACTCTATTAACTAATATATTTATATTCCATTATTTAGATCATGAAAATCATCAATCGCGTCTCTTGCCTCATCCCTGATTAAAAAATGTTTTCTTTCAAGGACACACAGGTTGTATCATTTGGAACAATAATATTAGATTCATATATTTAGATGAATAATTTATCAAAAAATTATTCCCTGTTTTAGGTTGAAAATGTCTATTGTTATAGAAATCCTGACCATATGATAACTTGATTTATTTTTGAAAGATTCTTCAAAATCATCCCTGATAGGGCCATTGTCTAATTTTTCCTAAAATTAAAAATAGCAACACATGCATGTAAAATTCTCCTACATGTATGTTTCCATCTTGACATTCATCACAACTTGTGGGCATATGATATCAGAGATTCGATATATTCTATTCAGCCACACCATGGACATTTCCAGGTCTATATCCCCCAGATTGATTAATGGATAATTCTACCGCCAATGAAGAGAATAATCCAATTTCTGTGGTTCAACCCATATTTTCCCTCTATCTACATCATAAATTTCTTGTATAATACAGTAAACTAGTTTTTTGTTACCAAGTTATTCTAGTTAAACAACATTCACAATAGTATCATTTGGTTTGTTTAAAAAAAACTGACCTAGATCCATTTTCAACAAACATAATATGAATCATACGTCTCACTCTATCAAAAAATGAACAATTGAATATTATAAATTTTTCCACATCATATTATGGAACATTTTTTTCAAAATTAAATATTATTCGTATATATCAATTTTAAAAAAATTCCTCCAGGATTATGAATATAAATTAATGTTTAGAATACCCAAATAATATCTTTTCACAATCTCACATTTGAAAACAATTTAAATATTTTAGATAATTCACACGTTTGAAACAAATTATTATTCAACATTCAAAATGAAATTTGAATTTATAGTGGGAATTGATTTATATATTTCATTTCATTCTCATATAATTAGATAAATCCAATAAAATGTAATTATAATTCCAATAAGTTTCTATAGAACATTTATGTACCCTAATCCCTGTTAAATAGAAGTTGAGCATTAAATTGTTATCTAATAATTTTTATTCTACACATTTTATACCATAAGAATCATAATAATCAATAGTAATCCAACTCAATTTTTAAGCCAAAATTAACTGTTAACATTAAGACTGATATCCAATACCATTTTTCAATAATGTTTGGACTGACCAAGAATCATATCATTTTCCGGAGGATCTGAACAATATGATACCCATTATCCCATAAATATTTTCTGAATAAGAAATATTTAATATTTTTTTAAATTACATCCTAACTAATTTCCATTAGATGAGATGTATTTTCTACTTTTCATTAAGTGACATCCCAAAGATGACAAAGGGTATATATAATTCTTAGAGATTCAGGACAATTATGGGATGATTTTTCCATTTAAAATAAAAAAACAAAAATAAACCATTCCATATCTAAAACAACTATATGATAATTGAAATTATTAATATAACTTAGTTTATAAAAAATAATACACTCTATATAAGTGGAGAATGTGGAAATAATGATCAATATCAAATGCTAAATTAAAGAGAAAACCAAAAAACACATTGACTCCTATGACATAATCAATATTTCCCAATATGATTCAAGCCTCACTCAATAATATAGAACATGTATCATGAAGAAACTCTGTAAAAATGTGAGTCCTTTCCTCCACATACAATATCTACTAAAGAATCGAAGTTCCAATATGAGGATGAAAAATGAAATTCATTAGTCTTTCCCCAAATGAAATCCCAACTCACACCACTAGGATATAACATGTTAGTTCATTTATATAAAAAATTAATGAAAAAAATTTGATAGTATATTAAAAAATATATATGAATTTCTAGGTGAAATAGTTTTCCTACAAATATAATTTTTCAAACCAACAACATTTCCTTGTAAAACAACCATGAAACAACAAAATACCATTTCTCAAACTCCCATTTCTTGTTTCATTCCACAAAACCACATATCTACACATTACGTAAGTTACATACTGTTGAATGGACACTCATAGATCTTCCTAGTCATCATAATGTAAATAATATGAAGCTCCATTACACCATTAGATCCAAACACTGATTCATATTTCAACTTGACCGTGTATACATCATTTACACATAGAACCATGATTTCCCAAAAACCGTGAAAAAATAATCATTTATAAAAAATGTCAATAAAAAATTTAAAAAAAAAACACTGAAACAAATTTTTCATACATAAATATAAGAAAATCATATTTAAATAATCAATTTTGAATCATGTTACCACTGTCACTATCATCCAATGTGCCCAATTTAATCAATTTCATAAACCATCACCACAGAGAATTAACATAAAACATTTTAATGAAATATGAAAATAAATTTATATAAGAAACAAATATATGAAATAAATCCTTAATATTATTATAGAGTATTTGAGCATGATTACACCATCATTACAAATTATTATGACAACCAATAATGACACCAATTCTTCAAAAAAAACTTTGTCAAATATCCAAAAAAAATCCGTAGATATCCTTCCCAAACATAAACCCAGACATATATAACAATTATTTTAAAAACTAATCACATATATATCTGCAAAAGATTATATCATGGTTTTTTGATGGTGATGGAAGATATATTTAATAAACAGTACCACAAATTAAGAATTATCATGGAAACCGGGCTTCAATTGACTATGATTTACAAATAGAATACATTCCGTTCAATGGAGAGCCAACTATTTTATATAAGAGGAATATAACCCCCCTTAGGTTAGAAAATATTTGAAAAAATATTTTATTAGGGGAGTAAATAAGTGAGATCCACTTTTTAGGGTAAAAATTTTAAACTCTAAATAATTAGTCGGATGATTAGGATAATTGTGTGACAACCATGTACCTGCACAAATCTGAAGAAAAGCATCACATTTTTTATTCCAAAATAAGAAAAAATATTCTCCATCAATGTATAATTCTTATGAACCTCTTCACAGTGATTCTTCTATGAGGATTCACGGTCTGACCAAACTGTGCGCCTACCAAAAATCCCATGATTCTCCTTTCCTATATTCCTACAAGTGTTTCATGGTTTCCAAATACAATTCAAAAAATATTCATCTTTATAAAATATGCATAATCATTTTAAATTGTATTCATAACATTTAAATACATAACACAAATACTTTACATGTCTAAAAGGACTAAATATAGTGTTCATTGAAATAGGTGGTGTTGCTAATGGTTTATCCACCAGCATGTAAAATAAAATAAATTTATATCAAAAATGGATTTGGAAACATTATATTGTGTAAAAACTATTATATAATTTTTTTAATTAATGGAAATATAAACATTTAACAAATTAATTAAGGAATAATTATTCATTCTTTAAAATTATTGAAACAAGCTACTCATCAAATACATAAACGTGAATAATTTTTAAAATAATTAGGAAATAAAATTATAAAATAATGAAAAATTAAAAATACTCAGTTAATATAAATTTTATAAAATATTATTGATGAATGTTTTATGAATAATAAAAAACAATACTACGATTAAGAAACTCATTCAAATTGATCAAGATTAATCACATACGATATTGAATATAGATAATAAATAAATAATATGCGTATATTAAATAGTTATAAATGATGTATATACAATTTTATTGACAAGAATAATATTTGGAAATAGGATATTAGAATTTTTTTTATTGATCCTAGATTGCATTAGACTATGATGTGAAATAATGTAAGGTTTTTCTTGCCTCCAATTTCATCTATTGTGACATATTTCCTATTAAACTACGTGTTTTCTTCAGAATGGTGTATCTACCACAACATTATTATTTTTATTATTATCCTCCAATTAAATACATCAATTAATTATTAATTTTAATAATATATTTGGAGGGTTTTATATTCAATATTTTCAAATTTTGTTACAGGTTATTTGTATCAAATTCAATTTTATTGTTCTTGATTGATATATCATAGAGTTATCTATTTTATTTATTGTATTATCATACCAGATACATTAATACATAAAATATATTTCATATCATGAATTTTTTATTTCAATTTATTCATCTTTTAATAATGATAAAATAATTCTTACACTTCCAACATCATTATTGTTTTATCGTCAATCTCTTTTTTAAGAAGAGATATATTTTGAATTAGAATTAATCTAGTAATTTTGTATGCATTGAAATTAAAAAAAACACAATGCATTTTATTATCCACCAGTAATTATTTGGTTTTTTTATTTTACTCCATATTTCATTTCAACCATGGCTCATTATTTTCCCTATTGTAAGAACACTTTCGTTACATTTTCTTTTCAGTATTGAACAATAATTTTTTATATATCCACATTCATTGAATTAATTTGAAATTAAAATATTCTATTCTTCATCAATATACTATTTTTATTTTATAACATATAAACATATTTAAAAATCTAATGATATTTTTTTGTGGGCCTTTTTTTGTAATTTTTTTTAAAAAGTATATATAATATTTTAGTTTTGAATAAGACTTTCCTCAAACGTTTTCAATTTATATGAAACATTATTGATATATTTTCCACATTTTAAGAAGAGATTTATTTTCCGATAATTTCATATTTTTTTAATTATATATAATAGTATAAATGATATTTATTATTTCCAATTTGTTTCTTATAAAAGTCCTAAAAAATATACTTCATGTAATTAATTGTCTATGGAAATATCTTATACTTGATCAAGGATATTATATAATTTTTAAATATACATTTTTCCCTATATAGATTATGTAACATTATTTTCAATTAAACATTTGATCCTTTATTATCGATGTCATTCCTAATTATCCACTACAAATAAGTTTAAAATTTTTTATAATGTAGTCAGTAACATTTTTACATTTAATTGGATGAATGGTTTTTACCTAGATTCAATACAAAAAAATTTAATGGGAAATTATTGATATAATATTTATTCTAATTAGTTTCCACTTTGAGAACTCTACATTTCATCCACTGACTGAATGGTGTTCACCAGGATTGTATGTGTCAATTTTTTCATTAAATTATTGATGTATTCATAAATTATTTATCTATTTAATATATACACATTTAGTATATTATAATGGTTAACTTTTATTTACATTCAACGTAAATGAATATAATTGTATAAACATTTTTTCCATGGTATTATCTTTTAATAATTATAGATGATTTATATATTTGGTTCCATTTAAAAAATATATGATACCCATTTTATTTGTATGGAATATTTGTGCTATAATATAAGTGAATAATTTTCAAGTTGAACTCCTAATTATTGATGATGGTGTGTAGGGTCCCATATATCCCCCCAATTCCATGGTTAAAATTTTAAATCCCATGAGATATTTATACACGAGAAAACGTTTTCTCACAAGTGTGAGTGAAAGTGTGTGACTCAAAGAGGTAATTTATATTAATGTAAAATTATGATTTCTTTCAATAATTTTCAAAGGTATTTCCCTTATAAAATTAATGTTTCTCAATGATAAAATTTATTCAATAATTGAAAGATGTTAGTGTTAAATTCTTATACTCATGATAATATTATTCCTTCATATATCATGTTTGTTGTCTCATGTTTCCACGTTATTTTGTTACATGTATACTTATATTCCAGTCCTTATTCCATGATTAATTATTTCTGCATTCTTATTATAAATTTTCTAATTTATAATTTTTATATCAACATCCCATCATATTTACACATATTATTTTTGATTTTTTATAAATTATATTTACACTTAATGGGAATAAATCTTTAACCATTTCTTAGGTTTCTATTTCCATAGGTAATAATGATTGGTTTAACTTATGAAAAGTCTAGAAGGATTCTATTGATTTTAAAGTATCATGAAATTTTAAAAATTATTATAAAATGTGTTTCAATGTAGATAGTCCTTAAATTAATTAAATATTTAGTTATCTTTTATGGGTGACAACTTATATGATAGAATGATATTTAATATTAAATTATTAAATTATTGAGTTTAGTTTACATTATACTCATAATATTACTCAATGAAAATGTTTAGGTAGTGGATTTTATCATATAGTGATATGGATGTGTGGTATTTATTATATATATATTTTTTATTAGATTAATAAAATCCCAAAAAGTACAAAAAACATATGGCTGATCTCAAGGTTTATCACATAAGATATTATTATAAGGGAGATTATATATGTTTTTCATTGTTCCTCAAGGATTTTTTTGGATATAAATTATATCTTGTTAAAAAACTAGAAACTCTATATTATCATTTTTTCAATTTGGTTTTATAATTCCCCTTAACTAAGAATCCCTTTAAATACATCATTTTTTAGAATGTTTGAATTTTTTTAATTTTTTAGAAATTTTTTGGATTAATATTAAAATAATAGGAAAAATAGAACATTTCAAACCAATAAATTTACAAGTGGAATCTTCCACAAAATATACATTTTTTCACCAAAATAAAAACATTTCTAACTGTACTCTCTATTTTTATTCACAAGTTATTTTACAAATTTATGTTACATAACTATTTACCATTTTATAATTTATACACTTACTTAATCCCTATAAAAAATTCCAAAAAAGAGATGAGAATAAATGATTATTTTGGTATGTAAAAATAACATAAAATCATTAATTCATTTGAATTTTATAAAACCCTAAATGAATATTCCCTTAATAAATAAAAAACTATTGAGATCAAAATATTTTTTTAATTCATCATTAGATAAAAATCAAACACTAATGATTTCATAATTTGATTTTAGAAATGATAAAAGTGAAAAAGAAAATTTTAATAACTATTTACCATGAAAACATGTTTTTTTCTTTGAAAAGGTTAGAAAAAATAATTCTTTCCATTAAATTTGTCTTTGACTTATTAAATAAAACTCT
The DNA here is from genome assembly GCA_963277665.1 of Viscum album. NCBI lineage: Eukaryota > Viridiplantae > Streptophyta > Magnoliopsida > Santalales > Viscaceae > Viscum > Viscum album. Next base: position 1,066,854,551 of record OY728140.1, read on the forward strand.
ATCAATAAGAACCTATTTTTAATAATGTAAAAAACATATAGGAATCTATAGGCATCAAAAAACCAACTTAGAACCACATATTTATATAAATAATTAATTATATTAGGATTAAATTAAATTGGTTTGATTTTTTATGTTATCTAATTTATTGTTGGAAATTAACTGACCCACCCATAAATTAATGTACATAGTCACATAAGTGTTTGAGTTCACTCCCTAGTTTCAATTTCATCAATATCTCTCAAGTGTCATGTATTCAATTTTTTTTAATATAATCCATTATTATCCATATGTTAAATTTTGAAAATTTAAATAAATTCACTTTTACTCATCAAAAACATAAAAATAATACTTTTATGTTATATAAAAAACATTCAGTTGTATCAAAAAATTGATAATTAATATAAATTTAATTTGAGAAAATATAAAAACAAAAAATAATCCAAAAAATTTAGAAAATATATTATATGAAAAACCGTTGAAACTTCTAGAAGAATATATATAATGATGGATGGTTATAATGATATTAAAATAAATTAATTCCATATATGTAAAAAATATTTCTTTTTCACTGGTAAAAGGATTAAAAAATGACATATATAAAAATCATTTAAATGATTGTTTTTTAAAAACTGTTAAAATATTTAGTGATAGATTATAATTTCCTTTAGAAATTTTTTTATTTAAAATAATTTTTTTATTGATAAATTTTAAATGATATGGATATTTAAGATATTTATTTTGAAAGAAATTCATTAAGATAATGTTTTAAGGAAAATATATTACATCTTTAGTAACATTGAAAACAAAATATATTTGAGAGAAATATCATCTTACTGATTTTTAAACTAAATTAATTTATATAAATTAATGATAAAATACATTATTATATAATTATATATTCCAATCAAATTATAATATGTGTTGAAATTTAAATATGTCTCAATGAAAGGAAATGGAGATGATAAATCCCTTACTTTAAGTCCCAAATCATTCTATATATTCCTTATTTACTAAATGATAACCTTATATATGTTTTGAAATTTTTAATTATACCATTTAATAATTATTTAATTACAATTATTTCTTTTATTACATTTAGTACTATGTATTATTTTATTACTAAATTAAGTATGTTTACATTGTATGTTCTGAGGTCGTTGGGTTTGTTACTTCAAAATAACATTTTTATGTTGATTAAGGTCATAACAGTTATTATTATTTAATATAAATAATATTAATCATGTAATAAATATCATTATTATAAATAAAATATACTTTTATGACCATCATTTCTAGTGGTTGAAAAAATTAATTACATCATTTCATAAATATAGAAGTTTGTATATATGCATGAACAATGTTATAAATTTTTTATTGGGTAGAGAAAAATAAATTAGATAATATATTTATATTAAATTTGTAATAAATAAGTTATATACTTCATAATTATTAACTATTTACATCCTTATGAAAAAACATGATAGGCGTTAATGAAAAATTAATTGAATTACTTCTTAAAGGTGGCAGTCCACACTTACAAATGAGTGACATTATCATTTTCTAATGGATAGAAGGATGATATGGTATGTAATAAATATTTTTATATTTATTATAATATAAAAAAATATTATATATTCTTTAAATACATCATTATAACCAACCATAATGTTACTGATATAAAAATAAACTCATCACTTCGTGGGAGTGGTAGTCCACAAGTACACAAGAGTGATGATAAAATTTAACATAGGATATTAAATGATTTGATATAGGGTTTTTACCTAAATATAATAAAACTTAACTATATTAAATATATTTATTTTAATATATTATAATGTATATCAATGATTTTATCTAGGTGTAAAAGTAAAAAACATGATAAAACAAGTTTAAAAGTTATACCACTTCTTTAGAAGGCCTCTTTTATCATTCAGCTTAGTGCTTCTAGGTTTTAATATTTTTGGGGAAAACTCAAATATATGGGGAAATATTTTATTAATATATATTGAAATATATATTTTAGTAAATTGGTTTCATGAATTGTAAATAATAAATGAGGGGAGGTTCAATTTTATATGTTTGGTTGGTGGATAACATATAAATATATGAAACAATAATATATAATTTGATTACAACTCATGTAAATTGTATCCAAATTATAATAAATTAAAAAATAATGATGATAAAGTTGAAATATATTAAAATAAGATTATTTAGTATTGTTTTAAGGGTATCTTGAACATTATTTATTATTTTAACGACCCTGTGATTCCATTTATCGTTAACCATTTTATTATATTTTTCAATATATTATCATCATAAATACAATCTTAAAACTTATAATTTGGAGATGGATGTGGGACTCATGACATCCTGTTAACAATACAGTCCACATAATTAATTGTAATGATTTAATGATTTTATAATGATTTAAAGATTACTTTTTGAACAATAAATATCATTAAAAGTAATTTTTTGGACAGTTCATAAAATTCAACTTTAAAAAAATCACGATTGTGATGAAATAATAAATTAACTATTTAAAAAAATTATATATAAATTCTATCCATAAAATTTATTAAAAAATATACCTTTTCCAAAACACATCGCACTTATTTTTTTCAAAACATTTAAACATCAATTTTTACCCTCTTGCACATTTTATGGATCAATTATGCATAAAAAATATTGCTAAATGTATCATCGAAAAAAATTAAAATTAATTTTTCATCATAAAAAATTTATTTATCTTCAAAAATATAATCTATATTCTATAATTAATATAATTCTTAACCCTATCCATATCATTAAAATATACTAAGTGAGATAAGTTGGTAAATTTTGAAATATAATGTTATTCATATAAAAAGGGAAGTCTTATTCATTGAAATTTTTTCCAAATTCAATGATTAATTTTGATAGTATCATATAAGTTCTATAATAACCTCATAAATGTATTTAATAATTATTTTTTCATATTTGGATCCTTTAATCACTGCTTCAACACTAATACCCTATTTTATCAATTACTATGGTGATAAATTTATACTATTCTAGTTTTTCATTAAAACCAAAAATATTATTTATATCCTTAATAAATAAATATATGATAATAAAAATTTTATAGTCCCTTATAGAATATATAATTTCTATATGGGTTTAAAATTACAATTAATATAACATCAAAAGGAAAAAACTAAATTTCTAAAAATAAAATTTTTAATATAAAAAATATTTTCTTGAAAAATGACGTTTTATACTCATTATAATAAAATTGTTTTTATTATTTATAATAAAATTAAAATTATGAGTCTTTAAAACTAATACAATTAAATATAACATTGATATTTATATAAATAATATTAAATGAAATGGATTTTTTTTAAAATCAATATTTTTTTAAATTCACCCAAAAGACATCTTTTTAGAAAAAATAAAAAAATATCATAAAATTATTTTTGACATGGTGATATTTAAAAATATTCCCCCTTTATCATTAAAAATGGAAATTTTTTATAAATTAATTATAATATATTAAAATAAAGAATAATATAAACCATTTATGATGAAAATGTATTATTTAAGTATAAATAATTTTTTATCATTTCATATCTAGTTACCACCATTAAAAGAATGATTTTTTTAATAAATAAATTATCTATAAATAATAATAAAATAAACCCTCAATTGTGATTCACTTAATAGTTTTGATAAAAAAAATTTGTGCATATAAATTAGTTGTCTAAATAATATTGATTTTTATTTATATTATATTATTTAAATTTTTCTTCTAATTTCTAAGGAATTGATCAATACATTAGAATTAATGAAAACAATTCACCATATATTTCATAATCTGATTACATATATTAATTATAACAATGTAATGTCTTATTTATAATGGTAATATTTTAACAATAATATTTTAATAGTATATACCATTTCAATTTTTTGTTAGTATTGTGTATGGTACATGAAATAATTTTTTTTTCACTAAAACCTCATAATCATATTGGCTATATATATTTCATTATGTTAAATGATAATTAATCTCTTAATGTATTACATAGATTTATCTCTAATAAAGGTTTCACATAGTGTATTTTATTTTTGGAATATATTCTTTATGTCATCTTATATATAATTTCATCTAGAGATGCAAAATATAAAATTTAAGTAGAAAAATGATTATTTTTCTTTTATGATCACCCATGTATAAAACATATCGTGTTATACACTATATCGTTGGTATACTATTTAGGTATATTTAATATTATGATTTCCATATACTATATGTAACACCCTAGGTAAATAAAGAATATGACATTTTCATATTTATCCATATTTGTGAATAAAATATTAATATGACTTTAAAGGGGGACTCTATGCTCGATGGCGTACCCAACACGCAACAACGTGTTTCTTGGGAATCTTACGTTGCACTCTAATAATAAAATAATATTATATTAAATAGTAGTTAACATGTAGCTGTTGTATTGGCGGGAATAGATATAAATAACTAAAATATGATTATATATGTTTTTAAATGTTTTTACATTTATCCAATAAAAGATAAAGGCTTAAAATACGGAAAGAATTTAATTTTAGGCGTATATGCCCTAGTTTTCACAAAAGGTTCATTTATCGCCTTTTGATGGAGAACCATCATTAAATATAGTTTTTTTTCACTCGTATACATTCTATTAGACCAAATAAAACTCTTCTTAAGAATTGGAACATCAAAATTTACTTTGTGTAACTTTTTGGTATCTTTCTGATAAAGTTCATTTTTTAATGAATAGTGTAAAATGTTGTATTTTAATTCAAAACCTATTTTTAATCTAATATATTTATATGATTAGATTATATATCAAATTGGTTTTAAAGTTAAATTAGAATATATTTTTACCATTAAATCCAATAGTGGTGGTTGGAATTAATTTCACATTGAAATCAGACTTAAACTAGTGTCAATCTTTTGATACTTATTGTTTCATAAAAACACGCTATTTGCTCTGACAGTGGGAATTAATTATTAAATTAATTAATGAGACTTATATGTTTTGAATTTTGTAAAATAGACTTCATTTTTGAATTCGGAATATCAAATATAGCTTATGGTGATTTATTTGGGATTTTTCTGAAAAACTTCAATTTTTGATGAATAGTGAAACCACTAAGTGGTACTTATAAAAACTGATTTTTCCGTTTAAATGAAATTTTGCCATCTTTGTGTTTTGAATTTCAAAAATCCGACATACATGGTTGTCATTAAGAAGTAAAATGTGGTTCAATGGGATAAAAATAATTTTTTGGTGAATAGTAACTTATTAAGTTTTTAATCATGATTAGAGGTAATTGGTGTAGTTTATGGTAAGAATAATGTTTTAATAAACTGAAATGACCTAGAAACATGTCATAACCTCATTGGATGTGTCATGGCCGACCAAGAAAATCCATGGGTCAACTTGGGGACCCCATGGAGCCACTTTGGTTGGGAAATGACATAAATATCTTTTTATTTAATGTTAAAGTAAAAATGACACAAACATGAGATGTTTTACTAAAACAATTTTTACATGGGGTTAGACAAGTCATATATTTGAATATAAATAGTAATTGGAAAGATAAAAAGATTTCCTAAATCATAGTATTTTTTTATAATTTTTAGACATTAAACAAATTAAAGTATTTATGACATCATGATGATGTAGCGATGACCTCATTATTTAACGATTTAAAAAAAATGGAAAGATAATGTAATATCTAAGACCTACACATGTCCAAAACCTATTGGATGAGTGGATTTAGAACCATTATCACTATATACTCGAAATACATCAATGTGGGACCTTTAAAATCTGAAACTCTTTTGAAAATAATGTAACATTTTGTAACTTTACAAGAGTGCCCCTCCTCTCCTCTTATAAAAGGCCCCCACCTCTACCTCCTTACCCACACTCCCAAAGCCTTTGGATCGTCCAAACCCTGCCCATTTTGTCTCTAAACTTCCCTATATTACTTCTTCAAGCTTCACTTTGGGCAGAAGTCTTCCCAAGGAAGCCTTTGAGCTCAAACCAAAGGGAGTTACCCGATTTTAAGGTAATGACTTCACATGTGTCCTTTTGTTTTATTTTGCTTCTCCAACCCCCTAAACTCTTTTTATTCATTTATTTTGTAACAAATCCAGTATCATAAATATACTAGGATATTTTTATGAGAGGTATTAGAGCTACACTTACACACACCTACATCTAATGGTTAAAGAACATACTGTTTCCGTGGATGGCGAATTTCTGCCTCCCGAAACGATGATTGTTCAACATTCTTATAACACCTTCAGAGGTGGACATTAAGATGAAACTATATTTATATATGATATATAATATGTTTATGTTTTCCTTAAGCTTCTGTATTTTTTATTTATGGCATAGCTTTATGGATTCCATTATGGGTATACGCGATATCTTCATTTTAGGAAGTGCAGACTACCGCCCCCTCAAAGTGATTTTATTCGTTAGTACCATATGTGGTACGTATAAAGGATATATTTAATGATATTATATATGATGCCATATTGGAATTAAAATACTATTATGTATCATTATGTTTTAATTCCATTAAATATGAAATAGAAATGGAAGTAGCGTTCATGCGTACGTACGGCTTACCGTCTCCATGAACGGTACATTTCATTTCTTATCTCAAAATGTTATGTAATATTATAAGTATATATATATAATGGATATATATGTAATATATTACATCTAAATTATGGATATCATTCTGGAATTATAACATATATATATCTCTCTCATTTTGTTTTAATTCCATTAATATGACAAAAAATGAAAGTAGCGTTCATGCGTACGTACGACCTACCGTCTCCATGAACGATGCTTTTCGTTTTTTACCTCCAAATGATATGGAATAGTATAAAATGAATATTTACTGGATATATATGATATTTTAATCATTAATAATATTCTGGAAATTATTTACTTATAACTACATGGGCAATCTTTTTTCAAACAAGTTCATTTTTGACTCATGTACCAAACATCGGAAAAAACGTCTGATATGAACTAACATTATTAAACAATTATTATAACATTATAATATGTGATATTAAATGAATAATAATATCTAAAGGGAGGTACTTAGGCAATTATTAATTGACCAAAGTTTATTATTCAGGAATATAAAGAAACGAACAAGACAAGTTGGACTTGAGGTAAGGGATCCTACTCCACTCTTTCTTCTTAAGTACACTCTTTTATGTCATTACTTTTAAATCTCATCTTTCTTGTTATTGGGATATTATTTTATATTACTCTTACTTTAATTTTTATGTTCATGTGATGAGAGACCCTATTCTCTCTCATCAATCCATTTTGGATGTTTTGAGTGGCGCCGTTAGGCTGCCGAATTTTCGTAAGAGATCTAACCTCTCTCTTTCTTTTTAAGTACTCTCCTTTATGTCACTTCTTTTAAGCTCCTCTTTGTTATGTTGGGGGATATTCTTTTATATTACTCTTTCTATAAACTTTAAGTTAATATTATGAGATACCCTATTTGATCTCATCAATCCATTTTTGTAAGTTTTATGTGTCGTCGTTAGGCTACCGAGTTTTTTTAAGAGATTTTTCATCTCACTTTTATTCCCGTGAGATTTATGCTACATTTTCCATAATTTCCTTTGAGTGGTGTATGTACTACACATTATTTTACTCATTGTGTATTATAATTTCTTTTATGAGTATTTACATCAATTTTGTATTGTCCTTTTTTCACGAGGTGTATGTTTCGAAAGATACCCATGTCAGTAAGGGAACCTTTCACCCTCCTCTTTTTAAAAGACTTATTTTGTTGGGTCTTTTAATTTACATATTTTTATGTTGGGATATGTTCTAATATATCCTTATTGATTTAAATTTTATGTCCAAGTGATGAGATACCCTTTTTTTTATCTCTCATCAACTCATTTTGATGTGACGCCGTTAGGCTGTCAAGGGAACTTCTTAACCCAATTTTGATTTCTTTGGGTTCAACATGTAGTTATTGAATATATCATCCTTTGAATATGTGTGAATGACCTTTGATTATTTTACACTTAATATCCACTTATATTTGTCGTATTCATATGTCACACATAATTATTTTATTGATTTATCCTTAAACCAAGGATACCGTCTTTGTAAGGGACTTCGTCTCAATATCCTTTCATTGAGGCATATTCTGTTTTATACACAACCTTCTTTTATTCAGTGTATAAACCCATTTGACTTTTTCTCTTATTCAAAAGGAATATTTTTTATACTAAGGGTTTATTAAACAACAAAAGGGAATGTTTTTGTCGTACGTATACGGCGACAATGACTTCTCCGCCGTCATGACCATTATTTGAGTTTCGGCTTCCTCTACAAGCCATACCTTCTTTTTAAAAGAAAAATAAATACCATTTTTTACTTTTCTTTTATTTTGGTATTGAAAATGGTTTTAATAATGTTTTTATATCAATGTTTTGTATTGATATCTTGTGATTGAAAGGTGGAAATGTTATGTTTCCTTTATGAATATTTTATGTGATACGATTATGTTGAGGTTTTTGGGAATTATTATGAATACGGGTGGTTCCGTGATAAACTAAGGGTGGGTGAGCCCGATATAGCTCTCCAATGAATTGGGTAACGTGAAGGAGTGAAACGTTAAGGTTTCTCCGAAGAGATTTAGGGAATATACTGTAGTGGGTATTCCAAACGTAACCAAGAGGGTTACTCTCTACGTAAGAATGTTATGAATGCCTCAAGTTACCTTTTATGTCTTATGATTTCTATGATTTATTCATGATTTGATGAGGAATGTTAAAGTGCCTATGTTTTATGGGTAATGTATGATTTCATTCTTATGTATATATGAACTCATGTTTCCTTTCCATATTTTTATAACCCTTACTGAGCTTTTTATGCTCATCCCAAGTTTTTGAAATGTTTTTCCCAGGTCAAGGGAATGGTACATGATGGGATGATAGTGTCAAGGATGTGTCAAGAAAGAATCCATGTTTTATTTTAAATATGTTTCTAGTGATGGGAAGAATGGATACTATCTTTTATGTAACCACTTTGTTTAAATGTGGAATGTAATGGAAGTTTCATGATCTAATTCTCTAAAACTCTAAACCTAAAAAGATCCTCAATGTGTAATCTTGTAATAACTCAAGATTATGTAAGGTTTAAGGCTGGGTCCTTATACTATAGATTGATGATATACCTGAAATTAAAATCATTAGATTTGTATACATATTATTTAAGACAGGAGGATAATTTAATTGGGGGGTATGTTTTGAATACTTTCATCAGTTAGAGAATAACAAAGATGATATTTTTCATCTCTTATTTATGAGTATGACCTTTATTCCCACAATTGGGAAAGATTGATAAAGTATATAATTGATACTAAATAATATATATGATATGATTATTTATTTTTGGGACCCGCATGTGATGTTCTCATCTACATAGATGATGATATGTGATTTATTCATCATCTAAATGAGTTTGTAATCATAATATAAAGAAAAAATAATTTTTTTATTAGACATGAATACTCTATGTCATGTAGTTACATGATTCCTTATCAAATGGATCATTTGAATATTAATGTTTTCATATCATGCAATTTGAGGATATATGTATAGATATTCATGTGTGAAATCGAGATCATTCATGATATCATTATAGTTTTAATATCATGGTTTATTTTCTATTAGATTGAAATATCCTATATTTATTCATTCATTAATTCTTATTATTTTAAACCCAAAAAAGTATAACGAGGTTATACTACATGGTTGACATAGGATTATGTTTTTAGCCAGAGATATACATTGAATGTGTTAAAATGTTTAATCAAATTAAATTTTTATGGGAATTAAAAATTAATTTAATATGATGTAACATATATTGAAGTTGATAATAATTTTTGAGAATAATTTTAAAAATATAAAAAAGGATTTATGGATATATATTTATAAATTATCAAATATGATATAATATAAGGTGTAACAACACAAGTACAGAAGGATTTAGTTAGTGATGGATATTGATGGATATCTTCCCTAAAATCCACACACACACATATATATATATGATATATTTGGAACATATCATATGAGATTTTATGGGATTTCATATGGGAAAATTTCTACAGTGACAAAGAATATTCTATTCATTGTGGTTTTATTATATCCTATGATATAGTGATATCATTTCCATTTTCATATATTGTAATGATGTTTGAAATAGGTGGTTCATATAAGAATAATTTTATTGTATAATCAATCTGGTTGTATGATGATACACCAAGGTAATAAAATAATTATTATTTTTGGATCTCCACAATTATTGTTACTGTTTATAAAAAATGTATAAGTTGAAATAAAAAAGAATTATTTAAGCATAAGTTACAATGTTTTTTATTGAATGTCATTTACCCATACAATTTTTAATGTACTAATTTTTTTTTGAAATACATTGTAAATTTTTGGGGTATATGAATGGATTTTAACACCATTTAAATTTTTGGGGGTTATTTTCCATGTTTTCTATTAATTCACCCTAACACTCTCTTCCTATCCACCATTTTCGAGGATAGAATCCTGAAAATCATAGATTAAGGATACTTTTTCTCAAGCATAGAGTGATTAAGTTCAGCTAGAAGATACTTAAAAAAGGATGGATTCTATTGGATGATTTTAAAGTGTTATTATCATGAATGTTAATTGAGACAACAACTACATCCATTGATGGTTCATGTTAAATGTTACATTTCACCGTTATTCATTTTTATGGTTTTGTTTTTTTATATACCTCTTGTGAGTAGTGGTTTTATACTTATTATACTGCATTTATTAAGAGATAATATGAAATTATAAGTAGAATTGTTTTGGGTAGTTCTAGATTCATATCTGTGTACTGATAAAATAGATTATATATGAGGTGTTTTGGATCAAAAATGGTTTTTAGGGTTTTTCCCATGTGACTCGGTATGGTTCTTCATACATGGGGTTTATGTACTGCCATAGATGAATAATCACTATAGGTAACATTCCCCCCCATGATTGATGGAGTTATCATTCCCCCATATGCTAGAGAATTCTCCTCCATCCATGGATTCTGTTATTTGGTCATGTTTCTAGGCATCATTATCTTTTCTTGGTGTTTGTAATATCTCATCACTATGTGTATATTATTATGAGTTTCCATGTTCTTCATCATTTTTCAAATATATAACACAATAATTCAATATCCCATAATAAATATTCATATGTAGTGTGAATTTATTGAATTCTAGTAGTTATAGAGTAATCAATTTTAGAATGTATCAGAACAAGTGGATGCAAGTACCATACATGTGGAATACTGATCCCCATTGGTTTACATAGGTTATATATTACATCTAGGGTATCAAAATCATGTATTTTGGGTCATTTAATACCTACTTATTACTAGTTTCTCTGTGATGTGATCATTCATGGATATGTTCTATAGAAATATTCAATCGTACTATTCCCATGATTTTCAGGACAAGTGATCATAAATGGTTCTTTTTTGTATACATTATGTTATTCTATAGTCTTTAGTATTCTGATAGATTTATGATTTATTATAAAATAGTTTTTTTCATTCATTGTTATTTTTAAATAGATACTCACCCCTATATAATATTTCCCAACATGTAGTGTGATTATACAGTCATCACATCGTTCAAAAAAACAACTTGTTATTGGAGATGGTGGTGGTAACACATAGTAGTTGATTGTGGTACATAGCGGGTAATGGATTATTGTGGAGTTCATTATAGGAGTTAAAATTTAATATATATTTCTTTCATTACCTAAAATGATAACTAACAAGTGTATTTTATCTTTATCATTTGTATCACACAGTTTAGATTTTCCTTCATAGTGATGCTTCAATTAACTATAATATAATTATTTAATCATTGTAAATTTTTTTCCCATATTTATATTGTTTATGGAGATTAGTTTATATTAGTTATTCGTATGATTTAGGGGGTTTTAATGTGCATTATGTCAAATGTATGATTATTCCTTCTTGGTTCTACTTTCCAACACTTGACATTTTAAAGGCAGAAATGTGGTGGCCACTCTTCCTAACTCCATCCAAGGTGGGGTCTTGGGGGTTTATATATTGTCATCATCATAATGAATTCATTATATTAATCATAGAGAAAATAGAATCATATTGTGATCCATCTATAATTAGGGACATAAAATTTAATTGGGTAACATTGAGATCATGGTGGGGATTGCATATAATATATTTATTGAAGGGGATAATGGTCATTTCTAGGCTGGTATATCTTATTTGTATTCCTATTATTACCCTTATTTTATTAAATGAACAAATAATAATATTATTTCTTCTTCCTAAATCCATCATTAATATTTCAGTTTTAATCCTCCCATTTCCTTATATTTTACAATATCAGGAATGTATAATAATTATTTTACTAGGATAAAATTACACATGGGTTTTTTATTGAATCCTGTATTATTTTACTTAATTTAATTTATATACAAATTTTAAATATATTTTATGTTTTTATGAAACACAGAAGATTAATTCTTATTTTTAAGGATTATAAATTAATTTGATGTTATGTTAGTGTAATTAGAGTTTATTTTATTAATTTTTTTTATTATATAATGTGTCAATGAAATATTTAATTTTATCTTGAGGGAGATAAATAGTAAAGGATGAATTTATTTGTCAAATTAATTTGTTAAACATATTTAATTAGAGTATTAATTATACACATGAAATATTAAATTCTTCATTTATGTAATTGTAAATAGTGAATTAATTTTTTCTCTTATTAAAATTTTATAATCTTGATGTTATATTATGTATGAAAATTATTTTTAAGAGAAATTAATATACAATAATTAATGTAAATAGTTATTATAAATTATGTAAGATATATTGTATATGTTATATGATTATACGAAGATGTTTAGATTAGTGATATTTTGTTAATAGAAAATTTCGTATCTAACTTTACCCTATATTATTTAACATTATTAATATATTATTATGATGAAATATTTTATATATTATTTCCATGATAAGTGATTATTTGTTTGTTAATCTATGTTTTATTATATAATGTGATGCGTGTTATTCAATGTGTTTGGCTATATTGTAATTCAATTTAATCCAAGTGTTTACCTAGATGTGTTTGGGCTGAATCAATGTGTTTCCTATATTATGATGATATGTGAGTAATATTTTGGGCTTTTCAATTATATGATCTAAAAAAATCATAATAAAATATTTTTTTGTCTTGATAATCACTAACTTATTAGTAATTATTATTTTTTTGAATCAAATTTTAATTTCATTATATTACATTTAATCATATACATGGGAATACATAATTTCATAAAAAATGTATGGGGAGCATTGGAGTCATATTATTGAGTTTTTTTCTCTTATTTGATATATATACATATTTTATTGTTAAATAAAGTATTTTTTATAATATAGTAAATGGTAATAATCCTACATTGATAGAGGTAATCTATTAGACCTTGAAAGGTGCTTCTAGAGTTGCTGTATCATATTCAGAGGGATTGTTTTTACTAATTGAATTTATCATACTTTATTACATTTATGAAAATGAATTTTATATTAGAATTACATAATGTATAAATATATGATATTTTCATACATTATTTAGATAGTTTGAGCTATTTAATAAAATTTTATGATTTCATTCCCATTGTGTTTTGTTAATTTAATTGAGTATTTATTGTTATATTGAATTATATCCACTATAGGTTAAGTTACCCTTAAAAATATTTTTTTTCACAATACTAATCATTATACTTTATTGATGATAGACTGTACCTATGGATACATTATATCTCCCCTCATTAGTATTGTTATGTTAGGGATGGATTTCACGACATATTCCTTCCATTCCCCTCGATAATTTATCTTTTATTCCCATGGGACATATATATTTTTAGACATATATATATATTATGAATTACGAGATTAAACTATATAATAGAATAATAACATTCTTTAACACTGGATATATTACTCATTTACTAACCATAGTATATTTTCCATCCCAAACCATATTGATTTATAAGAAGATAATATATTAAATTTAGTCATATTTAAGAAAACATTCTTTCTTTGGACATAAAAATCATACTTTGTTTTTATCACGCATTTAACTTTATATTAAAATAACATAAATCATGAAAAAAATAATTTATATATGTCTATAAGTAAATTAAATAATGGGATTATGATATTTATTTAAATATCTTCACACAAAATTACCATGTTGGTTTTTTCAATTGGAATTGGTTATTGTTGATTAGATACACTACATAGTTAATTACATCCCAAAAAAATTTAAACCATAAGTTACAAGAAATTTTCATTATTTAGTAAAATAAATGCATGCTCAATAAATAAAAATTATTTATTTATTTCTTAAATTTTCACCAATTTAAATTAATATTAATTTTCATTAATGTAATGTTATTTCCCCTAATGAAAGTCTGAAATAGACTAAAAAATTTAGAAAATATTACCTCACTTATATACTAATATAATGCATATGGAAAAAATGAATTATTAATCACTTACTAGATGTATTAATTCATATGTATTTGTACAATGTTAATTAATTATTAGATATATGAAGTTTAATATTTTTAAAAAATTATTACATCAACTATTTTAATAACTATTCATATGTTATACTATTTTTTTTGGATTTTATGATATTTAAATGCTACTTATTTTTTTTCTATATTACATTTTCATTATATTTTTTTATAGTTTTACCCTATTTCATATTTATTTAAATTTTTTTTCTTAAATTAATATTTTTAATTATATACTAATTATTTTTTTATTTAGTTATTGGGGTATTTTTTCATACATTATCCCGAATACATCATCTAGAAAGAAATTAACACTTAAATTAGATAAACATGGGGTGAAAATTTACAATCTTTTACACTATAGGATGTTGTATAGGATACTTTTGTCATTTAATTATAATTGTAATTCATGTAATCTATATGAAAAAAAATTTATTTATTTTATAGTGCTATAAAAAAATATAATTATAATGATATTGTATCCTTGTAGTTGGAGATTATAACTAATAAAAATCTCAAATTTAAAATATTGTGTCCATCAAAACTAATATGTAACAATTCAATACTGTATTAATAAAAGTATATTTTATATAATTGATTTACTATAATATGTTACTATTATTTTTTAAATTCACAGTACGATAAAATATAAATCCATTAATATGAAAGTGATTATAAAACATTGTACTTCCCATACATAACAAAATTATGTGGTTTTATGTTTTTGTTATGTTTAGATATTTTTTTTGTGAAAAAAATCCTTGATGTAATTATAAATTTACATATACAAACACAAGAAACATGATTTGAACTAGGTGAAACTATGAAATAGAAGTGATGATTCCAAAATTATTTTTTTTAAAATAAAACATATCCAATTATAATGTAAATATTATGATACTGAATCATTTATTATTAATTATTAGGAATCAAGGATATATCACCTAAAGATCCATGTGAATAACATAAAACATTATACCCTATCATGTATAAATCATTGTTATTATAAGTGCATAATATTATTGTAAAGTGAGAGTAGATTACTTTTATTATATTGGGATTGTCCTTACACCCCACATTTTCATTGAGAAAAAGAAAATATGACATGTGATTAAAAATGGAAGATACCTTGTATAGGAATTGAGGGAGGTATCATGGAATATTATGTGAAATAAATATTTCAAATTTCTAGCATTTTTTATATAATTTACAATTAATAAAAAATTTAATTTTATTATTGGATCCATTTCAATGAAAGGATTTCTTAGTTTTCTTAATACTATATTACCGAAAAAATATCATCATAGTTGGTTTAAGAATGGATACTTAATCAAGTTGTGTTTGAGTATTTGAGGTGGTTATACATATTAGAGAATTATTTGGGGACAATAGTAGTGATTTTTGTCATGAATCATACATGTGAAACTTTAAAGATGTTGGCCTATGATTATTTTATCATTTATTCTTTTATATGAATTTTTTTTTGTTTTTTAGTTAAAATATGTGAAAATATAGAAATTTTACTACATCACTAATATAACAAATAGAGAGTATCCCACCACTATGATGGAGTGAAAAAAGGGTGCCAAAAATTAATAATATAAAACTAAATTATTCCAAAATAGGGTTACATTGAATATATCATCATGTTGAAAATGTGACCGTAATAAAATTCAGTGTGAAATAACATACATAGAAAATAGGGTTTTATAAGGGAGACTCACTAATATAATTTGGTGGTTAATTCTTCGTCTGAAGCAATTTCAGCAAAACTATCCATGTTCAAATTTATTATAAATTGGACTTGGAATAGAACATGTAAAAAAATTGGATCTATAATTAAAATATGAACAATGAATTTCTATAAGTTTAATCATATTCTCTTTAAATACATATGGCTCTACTAGAATGTGGACAAGGTGTGCACACTTGTTCTCCAACTACATATCATGTTATGGACTTCATAAAAAAATGGTAGATTTTATCCGAGTCTTCACTTTTTATTACATATACATATCTATAAAAAGGTCACCACATGTATTTACGCATTTAACCTTAATATAGATGTGATGATTCCACCTACTGTGTGCCCATAATATAAAAGTTATATGATATACCAATAACTGATGATATCAATGTATCACATAATAACCTTATCTAGAATTATGATTTGATCAATCAATTGAGTAATTAAATCATCTATTTTTGTTGACTGAATAAGGAAACAATCATTATATTTCAAAATATTTATGGTGTTTAAAAATTTCCACGTATTTCATGTCTCAAATCAACATACCCAATAAGAACTAAATACATTCATAAATGGATTTTACCACATTGGATTCTCCTATTACGAATAATTCATATTCTATTTATCACATGATACAATGTAATCAATTGTCTCATGACTCAAGGCCACTTGACTCCTAAAATTTCATGATTCTAAATTAACATAGGCTGATATTAATAGTGAATCTGAATCCATATAAATCCTCATATGACTCGTTGAAGTGTAATTGATCAAGTTGGGGATTAGACCTTCTCTTTCTTGAATAATTCCATTCTCACATGAGATCAACTAAATATCATAATCCTAAAAAAATTTATACATTCATTACATCATCAGTATTAATATTGATAGATTGTATTGAATAATAAATGATAAAACTTCCTTCATAAGTAAGATATATTCACTAATCATGTGAATGTACTATCAATATGAACATTTTGAGGGATTATGGGTCATTATACAATGATATAGAGGAAACTTGAATATTGGTTGTCAAACAATTTAAAAAATCATGTAGAAACTCTATGTGATATACAGGGAGGGTTCTTTAAGGATAAAGGTGGGGTTCATTTCTAATACAATATAACATTGAGTATAGTAAAATGAAATATGGAGATATATATAGATATATTCGAAAAGATATATGTATCATGTGGTTTGGTAATAATTATAATCCAAATAGTATTCCTTCAAAATATTTATTTTCTAGTTCCATAAATTCACCAACCTACGATATTATCAATTTTAGTTTCTGTAATGCTATATAATATTTTTTTTGAAAGATGTACTTTTTTTAGTGTGTCTTGTGATTTATTCAAATGAAGGATCTGATCTCCTTCAACCAACACCATCTCTTTTGTTTATAGAATATCCCTTAAATGTAATAGTTATAATAATCTAGTATATACTATCATAGTTGATACCCAAGTAGATATCTAAATAAAAGTTTGTGCCTTTTTGGGAATATGGGATTGCAAGGGGAAATTGGGTTAATTAATTAAATTATAGAAGTGATATAATGGAATAATACATGTTTACTATAAGGGTTAAGATAGAAATGGAAAAATATTTGATAGGATTGATTGTAATTACAAGAAAAATATCCTTAAATGTTTAGTTTTCTCAAAAGGAGTGTGTGAAATCATATTTAGATGTTATTGGTAACCTTGGATTTATATGTCCCTTAAATGGATTTTTTTTCATAAAGTCTATATATTGGACTAGACATGATGATCCATTTTCTCCTACCATCTTCATCATGTTGTAAGACACTATTTGTATGAACCTTAATGATGGGATGAATGATGGCATGGTTTCTCTTTCAATAGGTAAGTATGGATTCACTAGTGTGTCTCAATTATTATATATATATTAAATACTAATATTATTCAATTGTAATAAGATATCCAAAAATGGATTTAATAATATTATAAAAAAATACAGTAAGTGGATTAGTCAATGCGTCAATGAGGAAAAGAGAAATGTGTATATAACAATGATCATATCATTAATGATAATTAAAAAAAATAGAATGATGAATTCATATAGAAAATAATAATTTTATAATAGAATACTTGGGAAAACCTTCATCCCTGTGAAAGACTGGAATACATCACTATAAGGGTATGTTTAATCAAATCAAATCAGTAAATATTTATTAAAAGTATAGGTTCTTATCCATTGGATGATGGATAATGCTCATAAATAGTTTGTTTTCTTCTATCCACATGCATCTCCAATCTGCTTTTTTAGGCTCACATAGTGACCATATAGAATATGAAATGATTCCAGATTGAGTTGATAAGAGATTACCATAATGAGTTGAGGTATCAATTGAAAATTTATTACCATATAGGTAAACACATTAGTGAGCGGTTATTAATTAGAGTATCCATGAGAAGATTATGTAACACCATTATGATAATATCACATTTTAAATAATTGAATGACATAAACATTGGAATAGACTCATGTAAAATTAATATGGTTGTATGTTCTCTACATCTCTCCAATAGAATTATAGATCAACATATCTATGGTATTGAAAGCATATTTATATTCACATTTTGTATTATGAGATATGCTGGACTATATTTCATAGAGATATTAATTTATTGAAATGAAATTGGTGTGGGAACATTTCCTAAATCCTTATTTGTTTTATGCATGACTATAGTTCATGGGAAGAATTTACCTCCTGCTATATATTTATGATATGTATAATAATTAGAAAAAATAAATTTTCAATTGTATACAATGTTTAGTTGAATATGAAAAATGTGTTTTCACTTCTTCAATTGAATTGTCATAAAATGAATCATACCTATAGAATAGTCTACAAAAACATTATAAAGAAGAAGAATAAATGTTATGGCTATATTAAAAGGAATACCTATAATTTATATACTTTTAGTGAGGATAATATGTAATCATACAATAACTCTATATAAAGAGGATCAAAATAATTTAATTAACGACACCACAAAATATAGTTTTTTTGAAGATACCATGTTATAAAATTTATTGAATGTGTTCCCTGATGGATATTATGTTAAGATTATATGGAATTATCTTTGAATATGCATATGGTGTGAGATCTATTAAAATCCCATGAAACACTTTATAATCCAATGGTTTTATAGGAACATGGTTTCAAATTTAGAGATTGTAGGTTATAGCATGGCCTGAATGATGGTCTTCCACAATATTTAGGAGGCTCAATATAATGTTAAGAACAATGGTCAATGCATCTCCATTATCTACATAAAATTTATAGTGTTGAATCTGATTTCTTATTTTGAATACCATATTAAATGGGTAGTTATTTCTTTTCCATTAGGAATTTCAGAATCTAAGTAGTATAGTGGATATATGATGTGAGAATATATATTTAGGACATTGGATTTGTAGGTTCACTACTAGGAATGATATGACGTTACATATCAATTCTACATGAAATCTTTGAATCATGATATGGGTTTTCCAGATTCATGACCCATTGTGGCCAATTGTGTTATCATTTAGTATTTTAAATGGGTCAATGACCTCACTAACTGTTTAACACTAATATTAGTTTGGCAGCCTATGTTAGTAAAATCATTAAAAAAAGTTAGGATGCTGTTGCTACAGACTCGGAATTGGGGTATAATTTTATTATTGGACAAATAACATTCTATTAGTTTATTACTTATTAGATTAGTTCCTGAAAGACCCTATTGAACAACTAGAAGAAGTTACTCAAAAATGGAATGAAGATAATATAGCAGTGTAAATCCTTGTATATACCGATAGACTAGAGGTTCGACTAAAAAGTATAACTTTAAATTTGTTTTATACCTCCATATTAATGGAAAATTTAAATACAGGATAGCAAAGGGATCCATAATGTCAAACCACCTAAAATTTTAGTGTGGAATGTATCTACATTAATACAAATGAAATTGTGGTTGACTAGTCACCATTATTCATGTAACAATTTTATCATCAATGGGGGAGCATTATTCTATTGATTACTATGAATATACACATAACCTTAAGGATATTATATGTAATTCATGTGGGTTATTCCAATAAATAAAACTTTAAAACATCCCAAACTGATGAATGTTTTTCCATATGAAACAATTCTTTTAATACCCACAATTTTCTGGTCTTCTAAACAGCCAATGATAGGATAAAATGGTTATCCTGATAAAAAAACATACCATTATTTTTGATCAATTCCATAAAATTATTCATTTAAAATCATCTTAGATGCACATTAATCAATCAACTTCATTGGGCTTCTTCAATATTAAAAAGGGTAATTCAAACTATCTCTTTTATTTTTTGGAATCATATAAATAAAAATATGGAAATTTCATGAATCATCAACAACCCACACCTCATTATTGCCACCAATTTTTTTTCTTATCAACTCCTATACACTTTTATGATCTCCTACAAAATGATCTAGTTTAATTCAACCTTTTAAATATATAATCCTCTTATATTCCTCCCTTTTACATTATATAAAATGGAAATTCGAAAAACAAAAGAGAAAATTATATAATATTTTTAGGGAAGAATATATTCCAAAAAAATAATCATATATGCTAATTGGGTACTTTAAAAGGGGTTTTATCATGATATTTTCATATTTCCCTCTTCTTGAGAACTATTCCTTTGAGATGTCACCACACTCCACCATATCCTTATTAATGTGGATATTGATATCAATATTCAATGACCATGAATGTTAAATATATTATTTGACTAGGTTATTGTAATACATTTTCCTTACCAATCATTAATAGGATATGAAAAATTTATCCTCATATCATATAGTTGTAACATTATCTATATCATTTGAGTTATGGCTTGTGATTATATAAAATACTCAACTTCCATAGAGCTAAGAGTGATATAATTATACGACATTATGTTCAATGAAGCACATTTTCTTATAATAAATAATAGTCTTAAATATATAAACAATCTATCCAACACATGATATGTCCAATTGCTATTTTTATAGCCATTATATTCATGTGATGAATTCTTTTTCCAAACCTTAATCCATAATCTAGATTTTATGATATAGGATATAATCCTTTATTCTCAGTTATATTCAATTTAATGTTGCTATATGATATTATATGATATAGGATGTCATAAATCTGGTATCCATGATTCTTCATATGGCTAAATGTAAGGTATAATTGGATTTTCCCACTAGGTGGAACTATTATACGATGCATAGCGTATGACAATAAATATTATATGGTAATCCACTATCTTGGATTAAAGTGGTATCCATATGGTCTATGTTGTTATGTATTTGAATTATTATCATATTTGAAATAATTAATAATAGTTTCAAAAGTATAAATTGTTTTGAGACACATTCATTTTGGTGTTGAATGAATTATATATGGCATTTATTCTTGTGTTTTAATTCATGAGTAAATAAAATAAAAAAATATGTGAAAACTCAAGGGAAATTTGATGGGATATACTTCCATATAATGTGGTAAAAAATAATTCTCATTATATTTCCAAAGATCCCTCAAACATTGGTATCTATTGCTTCTTCCAGCAATTCACTATGAGGTTTAAGCATGTTATGGTTAGAAGAGGAATCCCACCAAAATATCTACTGATTCTAAAACCGATGAATAACTCCATAGGTGGGACATTATTTCTAGAACAAGAATAGAATTCTTAATCATTAATTTATAAAGAATGATTCAATGTTTTTAATGGGGTATGGTACACAAATTTGTATTTTCATAAATTCTATTATCAATGGATTCATATTTTTCCATAGTCCGATCATTGAATGGGTTTCAACATTACATATTCTAGTTTAACATGTTTTTTTATTTTACTTTGTAACCATGAATTTTTATAATAGAAAATCTTATAGAAGTAACTTATTAAGGGAACTCACATGCATGAGTGGTGAAAAATATTATCTCTCCACCCTAGAGCTCCATTAATTATGAAAGGCGATTCATTGCCCATGTATTCGGTAATTGATTGATTTGAGAGGTTCATATGAATTTCAAGTAAAAAATTTGCATTTGACTTAATTTGATTCCTACCCAATAGTTATATCAGAGTCATTCCATGCTTTTAGATTCACGAAATAATGATGATAAATGATGTTTTTACTCATATTTCAGGTTTTGATGGTATATTAAATTATTATTCAATTTTTCTAGATGGTTGATCCATTAAATATGATATGTGATAATAAAAGTAGTTAATAAAAAATTATTATATATGTATTTATTATTCATAATGTACCAACTATGATAATTGATCCTACTATAGATTATCTACTTATTTTTAAAAACATACTATCATATTGATTTAAAAATATTTATTAAAATCATTAAATAAATTTCATAAATAAGTGTAGTTTCACTAATATGTAATATTTATTTTCATTTCCATAGGAATGGAAGACTAATATATAAGATTATTACCTGTAAATATAGGGTTACTGGTTGTAAAATACAAATAATAACTATTATAAATATTTTATCAGTCATATATTATGATTATCTTAAGTAGCTGAGAAAAAATATTCATCATAAGAAAATTTATTTTATAGATAATAACATACGATTGATGGTGAAAAAATTCCTTAAACTCAATTAAAAGTTAAAATATATATTAACAAATTGATTATAAATACTCATAACATGAATTTGAGGGATATTTATATATTTATATTTTTTGTAAATTAATTCAGTACAAATTTTTTAAAATTATTTAATTTAATGTTTTTATACAATTTTTTATCTAAATAATATATAATATTAATTTTTAATATTTAAAAATTACTTTTTTAATTATTTTAAATATCAATTGACTTATGAATAATGTTTTTCATTATAAATAATTAGTTAATTTATAATTCTTATATATATATATTAATAAATATATATATATATATAATTTATATGTTTTATTATTTTAAATTTGAAAAAATACAAAATTACAATTGTGGAAATTAAATGAGTTATTTGGGATATTATCTAAACGATATTTTAATTATTTAAAATGATTTATTTTATCACAGAATAAAAAAATTATGGATGTGATATAAAAATTATAAAGATTATTTATATAATGGAAATTGAAATATAAAATGTTTATATATCATGAAATATAACATATTTAATGACAACAGACACATAATGAATAATATGAAGGACTTTATATTATAAAATAAATATAATATGTTTATATTAAATGTTATGGAATATACAAAATGTATAGCTAAATTATAATGTGTTTATATATTATTTATATATGAATTGTTCATAAATGTTTGTGCTATTCTCAAATGTAGAGATAATTCTTTCAATTAAAAGATTTCCCATATATATTATATATATAGATACATTATATTTTGAATAAATATATGGTTTAGTTTAATTTTGTTAACCTATTTGTATTTATTATAATACCTGAATCTAAAGAGGTATTGTCAAGTTATGATACTATATTTAGTTTCCATTTACCTTGATTTTGTTTTAAAATAATGTCTTTATAGTGAATATAGTAATTAAATATAGAATAATCATATTACAAATTATAGATATGACGAATCATAATTTATATTTTGAAAACTATCCCAATGTAGAGTGACTATGGGTATGATTTACCACTATCTTGAAGGGTTATGCCTTATTATAAATGGGGATTAGCTATATGAAGTCAGATGATTACTCATTTTAATATTATTGATTTTTTTATGTCCAAAACATTATAATAAATATCCTTATACTTTATGCATGAGATGTATTTGGACGTTTTTAAATAGGGATCTATTATACCATTTGTTAAGTAACAAAAATTATGAGTTATGTAAAGAGTAAAACCTCATGTTGGTTTAAATATATTAATTAACAAGATGGAATAATATTATTAACTAAATCACTAGATAAACTCTTACATAAAAGGCATAAAATGATACAAGATTTTGAGATTAAATTCCATTTAAAACACTTGAAAATATTAATTATTTGATTCCATCCAAATAGGATTTTGATTATACCATAAAACCAATGTGGTTTCCTCCTAAATTATTATTTTTTATTTAATGCATGTAATGGGGTTATTCTAAGATTATAGTGCCTTATTTGTTGTTATTTATATTGGATATTGTATATTGGGAAACACTAAGTGATAGGAAATTTAAAAATAGAACATGTTTTACGAATATTTTAGATTAAAAATAGAGTTTTTATTTCAACTATACAAGAGTCATATTTGATATTATTGAGATGATTTCATAACAAAATATCTATGTGATGAAATTAACACCAAATAAGACTAATTTATTAGTAAAATATAGATATTTTTCCATTGATAGATATTATTTCATTAAAAAGTCTCATCATTTTAGGGGGTAAATTATTTAATTTAAGTATTTATTAAATGTTATTAAAACATGATAATCACCTGATAAAAAAAATTCTATTATATGTAAAAAGAAGCATCAACATCAAATATATCTTTGAAATAAAACCAATATATATGAGAAACATAAATTTTGAAAACCAATGATTTGGATATTTAATTTTTTTATTATGTAAGGAG
The DNA here is from genome assembly GCA_963277665.1 of Viscum album. Lineage (NCBI taxonomy): Eukaryota > Viridiplantae > Streptophyta > Magnoliopsida > Santalales > Viscaceae > Viscum > Viscum album. The sequence continues at coordinate 1,066,879,654 of OY728140.1, forward strand.
CAATTATATATGTTAGAGAACCACATTAATTGGTACATTAGTGATTATGTTGTTCAATATAGAAATCTATATGTTAATGTGAATCATTAAATGATTCAGAGAGTATATTAAATGAATTATATACAATATTTACTCTGGGATTTTAGTCACTTATTCTAAATATGATTTTTTATGCCAAATGATACTTAATATGACTATGTATGATAATTATCTCAGTAGATATATGATTTACTATCAGAATTAATTTGGATAATGAAATCAAAATATTTTTGTAGAATGAAATGTTTTTGTATGTGAATTAAATCATTAAATTTTAACCCTATTATTCTTAATGTTTTGAGAATATATGGACTGAGGATTTGATATATATGTTATGGTACATTATATATAGTACAACATTGTAAATTTAAAAAACTATAAAATCATAAGCTAGATGGAGAGTCCAATAATGTTTCATATAGTAAATTATTATATTATTTAAATCTCATTTTTATTATGAAGGAGTCTTAATCCCATATGATGGGATTTTTTTAAAAAACAAAAAGTGATTTTGAAAAATTGAGTTAATTTCCATGTCATATGTTAGTTATATATAAATTAATTCAATACTTTTTAAGGGAATATTATAACAACTATATATTTAACAAGTGTTATAACAATACAGGTGTAACATCCTGAGTAAATAATGTAATAATAAATTCACTTTTTTTTAATATTTTGTGAATTAAATATTAATTTTACTTTATAGGGGTTGCTATGTTTGATGGCGTACCCGATATGCAATAATAGGTTTCATTGAAATCCTATATTGCACACTAATTATACAATATAATTATTTTAAATGGTAGTTAACTCCTAGCTATTTCATTGGTGGTAATGAACAAAACTAACTATAATATGATTATTCATATTTTGTTAATGTATGTACATTTATCCAATAAAAGGTAGAGGCTTAAAATGTGAATGAATCTAATTTTAAGTATAATTTACATTAAAAAATTTATTTGCCACATTTTAATGGATAACCCTATTTAAATCTATTTTTAGTCATTTTATATGTTATATTTGACCAAATAAGTTTTTTAGAACTGGGATATCAAAATTCACTTTGGGTAATTTTTTAGTATTTTTTAGATAAAATTCAGTTTTTAATGAAAAATGAAAAATGTTGTATTTTAATTCAAAACTACCTTTTAATATAATATATTTATATAGTTATATTATCATTTTAATTTTATTTAAATTTTAATTAGATTATATTTATACCAATTAATCCAATTTTGGTCATTGGAAGCAATTTCACTTTGAAATTGCACAAAAACAAATGTCAATATTTTGATAGTTATTATTTCATAAAAACATGACTTCTGTTTTAAAAGATGGAATTAATTTTAAATTAATTTTTGACACTTATATGGTTATAATTTTGTAAAATAGAAATAATTTTTCAATTTGGAATATAAAATATATCTTAAGCTGAATTTTTGGTATTTTTCATTAAAACTTCAATTTTTGATGAATAGTAAAACCACTAAGTAGTAGTTGAAAAACTTACTTTTTCATTTAAGTGAAATTTTTTTGCTCCAGTGAATTGAATTTTGAAAATTTGACATGCATGATTGTAATTATTTTGTGAAATGTGGTTCAATAATATGAAAAATAATTTTTGGTGAATAGTAACTTATGACTTTTTTCCACGGTTATAGGTAAATAGGGTAATTGAAGGAAAAACAGTATTAAAATAATATTAAATTATCATAATACTTGTCATAACCTTGTTGGATTATTCATGACCGACCATGGTCATCCTTAGGTCATTTTTTGGACACCATGGAGCCACTTTATTGTGATAACGAATCTTTGTTTTAATTAATTTAAAGTGAAGACAAAAATGATATAAAAAAATATTTCAGTAAATTAATTTTTACATGGTGTTACATAAGTTATCATTTCGACAATAAATATTAATTGTAAATATAAAATTATTTCCTACATCATAATATTTTTTATAATTTTTATACATTGAATAAATAATATTATTTATGACACAATAATGATGGACTATTTACCTCATTATTAAATGAATTAAATATATAAGATTATATATATTAAAATAATATCCCAAACCTGTCCAATTATTATTGGATGATTTTATTTCAACAATGAGTCATAGTATCTTAGACTAAAAATGATTTTTGTACCTTTTTAAACTAATGATAAGGTTATAATAAAATAGTTATTTCAAACTTTAAAAAAGAGCACCTCCCACCCCCTTATAAAAGGACACCACATCTAACCCATTAATCACACCTCAAAAGTATTTTGGAACATCAAAAATTAACACAATTAATCTACCTAAATCCCTCTCCTCTTCCTAGAAGCCCAACCTTAGGATGAAGGCACTTCAAGATGTTCTTTTTGTTCAAACCAATCGAAGATACCCAAATTAAAGGTAACCGTTTCTCATAAATTCATTTATTTTCTTTTACTTCTCCAACCCCTAAAATATTTTTAATACTTTATTTTATTATAACACCAGTATACTCAATATACAAGGATGTTTTTATGAGAATAATTCAAACTACACATACACACACCTCCGATTAATGGGTGAAGAACCTATTGTTTTTGTGGATGGAAAACTAACGCCTCACGAAATAATGATTGTTCAATTATCTCTTACCACCTCTATTTGTGGCCATTATGATGGAACTATATTTATATATAATATATATTATTTTTATGTATTTTTATGCTTCTATATTTAACATTTATATCATATTCTATGGTTTCCATTATGGGTAAACGCGAAAATTTTATTTCAGGAAGTGTGGACTACCGCCTACTCAAAGTGATCTGAATCGTTCATACCATACATGGTACTTATGAAGGATGGAGTTAATGATATTATATATTATACAATACTATAATTTTAATATACCTATGTATCATTATGTTTTTATTCCATTAAATATGAAATAGAAATTAATTTACCATTCATGCATTTATATGACTTATCGTCTACATGAATGGTTCATTTCATTTATTATCTAAAAATGTTATGTATTTTTATAAATACATATATATACTTAATATATATTATATAAATGATATCTAAATCATGAATATCACTCTAGATATAATGAAATTTTGTACACGTGAACAACATGTAAATAAAAGAAGTTCATTTTTGAATCTAGTACCAAATATCAAATAAACGTCCATTATTAACTTAAATGATTATATAATGATTATAACATGGTAATAAGTGATATAAAACAAATAATAAACTAGAAAATATATCTGAATAATGTATAAATTAACATTAATTTATTATTCATGAAATTAGAGAATGAACGGGTCAAGTCGGACACGAGGTAAGGGACTTCGTCTCAATCTCCTTGCATTGGAGAATATTCCGATAATGTATACCTTCTTCATTTATATGGTGTATAATAAAACACATTTAATTTTACTTTCATTCAAATGAATTCTTTTTTCTATAAATCATTTTACTAAAGGAAAAATTAAATGTTTTTAACATGTGTGGCAATAATGACCTCTCCACCACGGTAATCACTATTGTTCTTCCTCTATAAGCCATAATGTTTTCAAAAATGAAAAAGAAAATACATTATTCTGTTTTGGGGTGTTTTGTTGTTGAAAAAATATTTTTTAATGGATTTATTATTTCAATATCTTGAAACTTTTTATCTTTATTTCATATTAGATGTTATTAGTGAAATGTTTATATTTGAAATATTTTTTGTGTTATGATTTTATAATGGTACTTCGACATATGATAGGTCGTTTAGTGATAATATAAAAGATGTGTGGTGTCATGATAAACCAGGACAGGTGGTTACTACCACAACCCATGCCCTATGGCTCATTTCGTGACTACCCCAAGCCTACCTTCCATAGGCCTGGGGCTGGAGATTAGCACCAAAGGCGTAATTTCCTAAAATGGGGAAGGCATTGCCTTTATAACCTATAACACACACACAAGCAAGCACACAACTAGACAAAACACCTAGTAAACTGTATAACAAAATAGTTCTAAAAGTAAAAGGGGCTAGAATACAAGCCCAACTAAAAAGTACATGTACAAATGAAATTCAATACAACTGAAAGAAAAGAAAAGACAACTACTGGATCTTCCATTGAGGTTCCTACCTAGAGGGTAGGTACAGATCGTCCGAATAGTACTCCACATCGGTCTGTCTCCTTTGTGTACAAACAAACCGTACGATCCACTACCGGTTACCATCCCGTCCTGGTACTCTCAGCCTCAGTCATTGATGTCCTTCGTCTAAATACAATACAACAATATGTGGGCATGACCCGGGCAGGGGTGAGTATAAAGATCCTCAGTAGGGACCCTGAGACCCTCATGGTCTCACCAAATGAAACAAGGATAATCCAAAATGTATGAAATCAATAGATAACCCAACATAGGTATATGACCATATATATACCTAAGTTATTACATAATACATCTCAATCATGTGGAAAACACAAAATTACTAACTCAGCTCAACAATCATTTAATTTAGGGGTAGTATCAAGTAACATCCCAAATCACATTATTAAAACTTTTCTACTGGTGAACTACTGCTCAATCGACTACAGTTGGCCTACCGTGACACTAAGTGTGTTTCCCACTAACCTTGGAATACTGATGTACTCCTCTTATTGAGTATCCTGGGTCTGCCGCAACACACAGAGGCACTCCCCACCGTGGGTTTACTGCGTCACTAAGCATGCTCTCCCTTGTAGCCTACTCAGGTACACCTCCTATCAAGTACCGTGGGTCTACTAGATCACTAAGCACGCTCCCCCACCGTGGGTTTTCCATGACACCAAGGATCTCACCATTGGGCTTGTAGAGTCACTTTGAGTTAGACAGTCAGCAATTTTTAGGTCTCATCCAACTAATATGTATCCACAATACGCTCGCTCATCTCCGGGATGATCCTCTCCACGATCTACTGTTCGATACTCCAACTATCACGATGTCCCATGAAGAAGTATCTCAAATGTCTCCAATGTTTTTGGGGTCTCAACGCAATAGATGTCATGTCAATAGGACATCCGGTATGTGAGTTTTTAGCTTTTTAGTCCCGGGGGCCCGGTTGGATTCGTTCTCGATCCAACATAACTGTAACTCAACTCTACCACAATATCTAGTGGGGTATACCCAAAGGGACCACCCTTCTTAAGATTCCTAGTTTCGTAGATGGTTCATCTAATGGACGCTCGGTTCCAAATATATGGTTGAAGTAGCATAAATCAATCATAGTGGGCCCAGGTCTGATCCGACCCAGTCGGACCATCCCAGCTCGACCCCGTCTGGGTAGATCCTGTTCAGTTCGACCCAGCTTCACCAGTTGGGTCTGGCCCGAACCGTTGTCTGGTCCCTCCCTTTAGGTTCGGCATGACCCAATGGGCCTAGACCAGCAGGACGCGAGGGGCCATGGAGGTTAGGGAGGCTCGGCCCAGGGCACGAGGCCAATTCTGTCGGGGCACTATGAGGGCTTAGGCCGGTTCGACTGGGTCCCCGCGAGGGGCCGGTTCATCCAGGAGCTCGGAAGACCGGCATGATGGAGCAGTCGGGGCAGCTCAGAAGGCCAACAGACATTTAGATGGGGGCTTCTTGGGTGGCTAGCGGGTAGTGCGAGTCAATGGGAGGCACGACTGATGGGCATCGCGGTTCGGTCCGAGGTGGAGGAGCCAGTTCGGCTGGGGTGTCGGGGGGTCATGGGGGCAGTGTGGGTTACAGAGGCCTTGAGAGGAGCGGTCGTTTCCTTCAACGCCTTCAAAACCATTGTCGCATTCCTCTGTTTCAAAGAAAACTACAAAGAAGAACGGCGAGGGAGTCAGTCATTTTTTGTTTAGCCCGCACCCTCCACGTTTAGAGTGGTAGCAAGTGGCACATCAATAACATAAACATAGAACGAGCATGGAAGATATTTTAAATCATCAATTCCTATAATCCCTCAATAATTTCTATTCCAAACCCCTTAAAGGATAATGAGGATTGAACATAGGAAGTGTTAAAAAAATAATTAAACCCCTACGTCATTCATTGACGTTGGCGTGGGAAGAAGTACGGACGTCAGTTCTCCATGGATGAGTACGTCCCACGTCGGAAGTAGTCTAGAATAAGAAGGTCAAAGAAGTTTGACATTCTTTGTTTTCATAGAATTTTTCGTTGGGGAGCGCGTTCTTCATTGGAGAACGCGTTCTTCATTGGAGAGCATAATCCTCCAAGTGTTGGGCATCTCTTCACTTTACAATCACCTCGTAACTTGGTGGAGCCATCCAAAATCCTCCTCCACAGCTCCAAATATATAGGAGATATTGAATGGTAGGTAACGATCATTAAATTCATGACAGTTCATTTAATTAGAACATTACTAAATTCAAAAGATGCTGTTACAAAAATTAATTAGGGGAAAAGATAATTAATTAACATTGGCATAATTAAGTGGTGAGTTGGCACAATTTAATAATATGTGTGTTGGAACAATTAAGTTGGAGGAGGTCAAGAGGCTCACCTTTATTAATTGTGGGAGTTGATGGTTTCTCCCAATTAAAGGAGGGGTTTAAAGGGGGTTTAATCTCGAGTGGTCCCCACCACCATAACCTCTCAAGGGAGGTTACGGATCAGGTGGTCCACACCACCATAACCTCTCATTGGAGGTTAGGGTTTGGTGGTCCCAACTTCTATGTTCTACAAGGAGGGTTTTTAAAACAAAATAAAATAAAACATGGGTTTATTTTATTTTATTATTTCCACGAAAAACCAAAAATTTAACATTCAGCCTCGTCCAACTGTCGTAGATGTGAATGTCTTCACAAATGAATACTAGCGCTATGAGTTCAACGGTGCCATCCTATTTTAATTTTGAGCACTAGTTGAAAAGTTGGAAAAACCCAGTCTCACGTTTACTGAACATACCCAAAAAAATGTTTAGAAATTCATTCTGGGCACTCCAGGGCTCGGATTCATGCACCATAAATTTTCACAGACTCATGAAATTACCATTTTTTTATAAAAATATTACATGGAAATTCCTGGTCATTAATATTTCCCCACCTTAGGGCTACACTTCCACGTAAGACCCAACTCAAACTAGTAAAACATGTGGGGGTATCAGGCATGCATCTAAGCCTCCCTCTAACATGTGCCCTACTAGAGGTTGACGTGCTTCCAGCAAACGTGCACCGATGGTATCGACAGTCCACAAAGGAACCGCTCTTGTCAATCCTCAATCTCTACTGGAACCTCCGTAAAAGTTTCTCCATCATTGACATCTAGCTCACCATGGTCTATGATGTGAGGAGGGTTGTGCACATATCCCCTCAGCTGGTATATGTGAAAAATGGCATGCACTCAGTGAAACTAAGTTTGAAGAGATGAGCAGTAATCCACCATGCATAGTCTGTTGAGAACCCGAAATGGTCTAATAATCCTCGATGATAACTTGGCGCCTTGGCCATATCTCTGTAAACCTCATCAAGTTGAGACCCGTAGAAATACGTGGTCGCCATCATCAAACTCCCTAGATCTCCATCTTCTGTCAGCATACGACATCTACTTTCTCCGTGCAGTCTTCATCCACTCCTGGATGATTTGCACTTTCTATGTGGTAGCCCGTACCATCTCTAGTATCACTAGTGCTAACTCCCCTAGGTTAGTCCAGCACAATGGTGATTTGCAAGGACTCCCGTAAAACACCTCGAAAGTTGTCATCCCAATGGTGAATTGGTAGTTTTTGTCGTATGAAAACTCCACAAAAGGTAAGTGATCCTCCCAACTACGACTGAAGTCAAGGACATAAGAACACAACATGTCCTCGAGGGTCTGAATGATCTGCTCAGTCTGGCCATTCATTTGAGGATGGAAGGTGGTTCTCAAACAAATCTACATCCCAAAAGGCTCATGAAACTCATTCCATAGATGGGATGTAAATCATACACCACGATCAAAGAAAATCGTCATGGATACTCCATGTAGCCACACAATCTCTTTCACATAGAGGTGTTACAAGCTCTCTACTGAACCTTACTCATTGGTCGGTAGAAAGTGGGCTGACTTGGTGAGTCTATCAACGATCACCCTGATAGAGTCATGTCCCCTGGATGTACGTGGATGTCCTATCATGAAGTCGATGGACTTCTCATCCCACTTCTTCTCTGGGAACTCTAAAGGATGAACCAAGCCTGCTAGTACCTAATGCCCTACCTTTAAATACTGACATTTGAGTCATAGAGAGACAAACTATGCAATGCCTTCTTTATTCCCGGACACCAATGATGTTGTCAAAGATCCTGGTACATCTTCGCCACTTCTGGATGTACTTCTAGAGGGGATGTGTGGAACTTCCTCAACACTTCCTACAGAAGTGACACTGGTAAAATGGTACATCCTCTGAAGAGAAAGACGTGCTCCCCAGTTTCAAAAAATACATTTGGTGCTAGTCATGTTGATATATGATCATGTCATGTCTCACAGTTAGTGTCCCCACATTGCACCACCCTAACTAACTAAAGAAGTGGGGGAGTGACATTAAGAGACTGTAGAAAATATTCTCTATCTCTATCCACAAAGGATATCTGCAATGTAGCCACATGCTCCATCACCTCGCCTAGAAGCAGTATACTGGATCTCTTATGGAGTGCATATGCAACAACATTTCCCTTCCCAGGAGTATAAACTTTCTTGAAGTCATAGTCATGGAGGAACTCAAGCCAACGTCGTTGTCTCATGTTCAGGTCCTTCTGTGAGAACATATACCTAAGACTCTTGTGATCAGTGTACACTATAAAGAACACCCCATTAGATAGTGTCCCATCATCTTCAAGGAAAAGACCACTACTGATAACTCAAGGTCATGGGTAGCGTAGTTCTGCTAATGTTTTCTTAGCTGTCGAGAGCCATATGTTATCACTACTCGCTTCTACATCAGGACATATCCGAGACTGGTCCCAGATGCGTCGTAGTAAATTACGTACCATACTCCCTCCTCTAGAAGCCTCAATATGGGGGCACTAGTCAGCCTCTACCTTATCTCCTAAACGTTCTGCTAGAATCTCTCCGACCACATGAAGGGTTGCCTCTTCTTCTTTAATGATGATATTGGTGCTACAACTCAGGAGAAATATTTCACAAATCTTCAGTTATATCCAGCCAAACCCAAGAAACTCCATACCTCTGTCACACTCCTGGGTGGCTCCACAGTATGTACCGTATCAATCTTAGCTGGATCTAATGCAACTCCAGCCTCCAATATGGCATGTCCCATAATGTGATCCTCTCAGATCTAGAACAGGCCCTTATATAGATTACCATAAATCTGGTTCTCTCGGAGTGTGTCCATTACAACCTTCAAATGATAGGCATGCTCCTACTCAGTAGCCAAGTAGATCAGAATGTCGTCGAAGAAGAACACTACAAAGCGATTATGGTAAATTTGAAATATCCTATTTGTGAGTCCCATGAACACTACTGGATCATTGGTCATTTTGAATGGAGAAACCAAGAACTCTTAATGGTCGTACTGACATTGGAAGGCCATCTTTTGCAAATCCTCATCTCATAATTTGAGCTGGTGATAGCTTGACCTGAGGTCTATCTTCGAGAACCATTATGATCTCTTCAACTGATCAAATCGGTCGTCAATCCTCAGGATTGGGTACTTGTTATTCACGGTCACCTGGTTCAGGTTCAAGTAGTCTACACAGAGCCTCAAGCTCCCCTCTGCTTTCTTGGTGAACAGAATCGTGGCTACCCAAGGTGAAACACTGGACTAGATGAACCCCTTCTCCTACAAGTCCTCTAGCTATACCCATAGCCCGGGAAGCTCTGCGGGAGGAATTTAATATGCCAGTGTAGATATCGGTTTCGTCATGGTGTTCAAGTCAATATAAAAGTACACCTCTCTGTGAGGTGGTAGACCTGGGACATCATCAAGGAAAAAATCCATGTACTGGTCCACCAATACAGGATTTCTCAGATTCCCCACATCAACAGCTCCGATGGTAAGGCTATCCAACTGATATGTGATTGGCTTCACTCTCCTCCAAGCAAGTACATCCTTTACTGCAAAGGATCCCTTTCCTCCGGTGAAGGTATGTCTGATCCCATCCATGCAGAGACACCTCACTTTGTGCCTAATATAGTCTATTTGAGCATGGAATGTAGATAACTATTTCATACCCAAGATGACATTGTAAGGCCTCGACGCCAGTACTAGGAGATCCCAGCTGATGCTCTCGCCTCCTAGAGTAAGATCACACTACTGTCACCAGTGTGTAATTATTGAATCCACTCTTGTAGGAATCTCTATCTGTAAGGATCGATCCAAAGGCACCATCGGAATCTTCGAGCTTCGAACGAGGGTAGTGGAAGTGAAATAATGACTAGAACCAGTGTCTATAAGTTCTATAATTATGGTAGAGTAGACACATATTATACCTCTAATCATCATCAGAGCTCCATGATCGTAGGCCTAAGCTGCCTGGAGCTGAGCTCTCCCATGTCCACCTGTTCCCTACGGTCTGGGTGGTCCTCTTGGTGGTGGTGGTACCGACACCTAAAAACATCGGCCACCACCAAATGCACTCCCTGCTCTTCTTCCATGTGTCCCTCCAGCCTGTGGATCTCCTCGATATAATATCTGTCTCTCACTAGCTGGTCCTTTGACTGTCTACAGATCATCTGAACGTTGGGTCACACAGTCACAATCCATGTGACCCTGCCCACTGCATGTGTAACACATCACACTGCTGGAATGTCTAGATCTATCTCTGGTTCCCCACACAACCGATCCTAAGTCATATAGTCACCCACTTGTAGGTCTGATCCTCTTGGACCTCTATGACATATGTCTGATTCCAGCTACCAAAGACTCCAATAAGTGTCGACTGGTGTTGGATCTCGATGCTGGAGACTACTCAGTAAAGAAACACTCCACTTCTAGGGCTCTCTCTAACACCCCGCCTGTGTCGGGATGCTATGTGAGATAACTGAATCCTTGATATCTCGAATGAGTCCTTTCTCGATGTTTCGGGTTCTAAAAAATGTGTCTCACATCGTATCACTGGAGTATCATGAGAGGTCTATAAACCACACTGAGTACTGAGCAACAATGATGCTTCCCAACTGTAGTTGAAGTAGCTCCTAAATGCGCACTGCGCGAAGAGTTGCTGGGACAAACTCCACCGAAAACAGGCTCTCTAAGTTTACCCAAAGAAGCATCCCATCATCATGAACGTGTAACATCAAGATCAACCATCTGCCCCCCTTATTCCTATTGAAGGCTGGCATGAAGAATTTCTCTGAGGGCTGCTTGTGTCCCTACCAGTCAATAAAACAATCACCATAGCCTCTACCCAATCATCAGATGCTTGTGGGTTCGTCTCTCCCCTGAACCTGGGTGGCCTCTAGCACTGGAACACGTGCAATGCGCTCAAGTGGCATGCACCGTCTGCTACTTGGGCAGGTGGCTTCAGTTGCCCAATGAGGAGTAGTATCATTGGTGCCTCTGCTGGAAAAGGATCCTGCACTGAGTCCTCATCGCTCGGTCTGATATCAGAGTGTAAAACAATTAGAACTCTAGTCAGTTGTCAGTGTGGTGGAATCTTGAAAAGAAACATATGCAATATGGTTAAAAGTTATACCTGGTGAGCTGTCATAATGAAAAAATTTAAAAACACTCACTAAATTAGTGTTTTCATTCAAGAAGTCAGAAACCAGAAGTCAGGGTCCTGGTGTATGGATACGTAGGTCGTTGTACCAACATTGGACACCCTGAACTGAAAAACGCACTCACTACACTTAACAGTACTGATTCACAGAAAAGATCAGAGTCCTATGTTCTATGGTAGAACCGACTCCTCTAATACTAATTTGTCACGAAAAATCCTCTGGGGCCCATGCAGTGACTACCCCAAGCTTGCTTTCTATTGGCTAGGGGCAGGAGATTAGAACCAAAGGCAAAATTCCCTAAAACTGGGAAGGCATTGCCTATATATCCTATAACACACACACAATCAAGAACATAGCTGGATGAAACACCAAGTTAACTATATAAAAAAGTGTAATGAAAGTAAAAGTGGCCAGAATACATGCCCGAATAGAATGTACATGTAGAAATGAAATTCAATACAACTGAAGAAAAACAAAAGATAACTACTAGATCAACCTCTGAGGTTCCTACCTGAAGTTTTGTTATAAATTGTCTCCTCTGAACTCCAAGTCCATTTGTCCCCTCCGTGTACCAACATGACATATGGTCCATGTCTAGTCACCGTGTAGTCATGGTACTCTCAACCTCAGTCAGCACTGTCTATAGTCTGTATCCAACATTACAATGTGTGGGTGTAGCCCGTGCATAGGTGAGTATAATGATACTCAGTAGGGACCCCGAGAACCTCAAGGTCTCACCAAATCCAACAAGGATAAACCAAAAAGTATGAAATCAACATATAACCCAAATTAGGTATATTCCCCAACATATACTTATATTATTAAGTAATCCATCTCAATCATGATCAAAACACAAAAGTTCATACTCAGCTCAATCAAGATTTTATTTATGGGTAGTATCAAATAACATCTCCAATCAAATTATCGAAATAACAGCTACTGGACAACTCCTAGTCAATCAAGTACAGTGGGCCTGCTGCGACACCAAGTGTGCTTACCACTAACTTTGAACTAATGTGGTACTCCTCCTGTCGAGTATCATGGGTTTTCTGCGTCACACAAAAGCGCTCCTCGCCATGGGTCTGCCATGTCACCAAGCATGTTCCCCTCTGTAGACTGATGAGGTACTCTTGCTGTCAAGTACCATGGGTCTGTCATGTCACCAAGCATGCTCCTCCACAATGGGTCTTCCGTGAAACCAAGGTGCTCCCCGCTAGGCTAGTAGAGTCACTCCGAGTCAAACGGTCAGTAGTCGTTAGGTCTCTGCCAACTACTAGGTCTCCTCACTATGCTCGCTTGTATCTAGGAGGATCTTCTCCAGGAGAAAATGGATGATACTCCAATTGTCATGAAGTCCAACAAAGAAGTAACTCAATGGTCCGTCATTTCATAGGGGTCTCAATGCAATAGATGATGCATCAATTGGACGTCTAGTTTGTTAGTAACTAGAAATTTAGTCATGGGGTCCCGGTTGGATTCGTGATCAGTCCAACTAGACTATAACTCCACTATACCCCAAACTCTAGGGGTGTATACTCAAAGGGACTTCCATTCTCTAATATTTCCATCTGCACTGACGTTTTGTCAAAAGAATGTCTAGTGCCAATGATATGGCTGAAGGAGCGTAAATGGGTCGTAGTGGACCCGAGTCCGGTCTGACCTGGTCGGGCTGACCCAGCCCGAACCAGTATCGGTCCGACTAGATTCGGGTTGACCAGTCCTAACCCGTTGGGTCTAGCCTGGGTCGTCGGGTGGGCCTGCCTGTTGGGATCGGCCCGCCCTGCTGGGCCCAGCCCAGCGGGCTGAGAGGCGCCATGTAGGTCTATGTGGGCGCGGCCCGGCCGCGAGGGCATGAACCGGCCGTGGGTCGGCACGAGGGTGGTTTGTTCCAGAGGTCATCACTTAGGAAGCTCGACCCGGAGGGTGCCGCGAGGGTGGCTCGGCTAGGGGCATGGGGCCCGTTCAGCCGGGGCACCACGAGGGCACGAGCCGTTTCGGCCAGGGCTCTACGAGGGGCCAGTTCAACCCAGAGCTCAGAAGGCCGGCCAGCTGGCATGTCCATGGTGGCTCGAGAGGTGGGTGGGTAGTGTGAGATGGAGGGTGGTGCAGACAGAGGGCAACACTGTTCGGCCCGAGGTGGCAGAGACAGTTCAGCCGAGGCGGTGGAGCGGCACAAGGGCAGCTCAGGTCGTGGTGGCCGCGGGTGGCATGGTCATTTACTTCTTCACCATTGACACCTTTATCACCTTCCTCCATTTCAAATAACACCATAAAGAAGAATTATGGGGGTCAGGACATGTTTGTTTGGCCCACTGACTCAGCGTTTAGAGTGGTAGAAAGTAGTTCATCAAGAACATAAACAAATAATGAGCATGGAAGATATTTTAAAACATCAATTCCCATAATACCTCGACAATTTATATTCCCAACCCCGCAATGTAAATAGTGGGGAGATCATGGGAAGTGTAAAAAAAAAATTAACCCCCTACCTCATTCGTTGACATTGGCATGAGAAGAAGTACGGACGTAAGTTTTCAGTGGATATGTACGTCCCACGTCAGATATAGTCTAGAAGAAGATGGTTGAAGGAGGTCTGTGTTCTTCTTTGGCGGAGCATTCTTCATTGGGGAGTGTTCTTCATTGGAGAGTGTAATCATCCATGTGATGGCCATCTCGTCACTTTACCAACACAACTTGTCTTGGTGAAGCTGTCCCAAACCCACCTCCTAATTCTCCATATATAGAAGAGAGGGGGAATAAAGGTAACGATCGTGGAATTTTTGATGGTTCATTTAATAAGAAACTTCCCAAATTCAAACGACGATGTTATTTAAATTAAAATGGGGGAAAGACAATTTATTAATGTTGGAATAATTACGTGGTATGTTGGCATAATTTAATATTATTTGCATTGGAAAAATTATGGTGGAGGAGGTTAAGAGGCTTTCTCTCATTAATTGTGGGAGTTTTGAGTTTCTCCCAATTAAAGAGGGGTTTCAAGGTGGATTAATCCCGGGTTGTCCCCACATCCATAACCTCTCATGGGAGGTAATGGTTAGGGTGGTCCCCCCTTCCATAACCTCTCATGGAAGGTTATGGTTTGGTGGCCCCCACTAATAACTTCGACATGGATGGTGGTTACAACAAAATAAAATAAAACATGTTTTTATTTTATTTTATTATTTCAACGAAAATCCCAAAATTTATCTTTCAACCTCGTCCAACTGCCATTGAGGTGAAAGTCTTCTTAAGAGAATACATGTGTTGAGAGTTAAAGGGTGACCTCATATTTAAACTTCGAGCACTAGTTCCGAAGTTAAAAAAACCTGCATGCACATTTACTGAACATACTCGAGAAAAAGTTCAGAAATTATTTTCGGGCACTCCGGGCCATAGAATGATGTGATGTCAATTTTCACAGACTTGTAAATTTACTATTTAATTAAAAATTTTACATGGAAATTTTGGGTCATTACAGTTATGATATAATCTCCAATGCATTGTGTATGGAAGTTTATAGCATGGCTATTCCATTTAGTGAAATGTGTGGAAGTCAACCATATAGTTATTTCATTTTTGTATGTTTATGTCCCAAATTACCATTATATGTTATGTGTAATTTATATGGGTTTTATGGTAATATTTTGGTTACAAACTGGTAAGAATTGAACATTTATTCAGTTAAGAGTATTAACTACTTCATAAAGGTGAAAACTATTACTTATGAAAAAGTAATCATGATTTACATGTAGTTTTGAAAAAAAATAGTTTTCCTTATTTGTGTATCCCTTACTGAGCATTTTGTTCTCATCCCATGTTTTTGAAATGTTTTTCACATGAAATAAAGTGGAATTGGGTCAAGGATGGGATCATGGAAAATTGATGCTGTCAAAAACATGGAAGTAGACATGAACCTTCCTTTAAGAGTTATTATTTTTTGAAAAAAATGGAAACTAAGTAGATGTGTATACATGTATTATTCAAGTTGTCATATATATGTTATGGCCTAATTATCAAATAATCTAAACTTGGAAAGATCCTCAATGTGAATAATTCATTTAATTCAAGATTATGTAATGTTTTAAGGCTGAGTCTTTATAGTTGGAATCAGAGTTCGGTTTTGACATATTTAGTAGTTAGGGTTTTGTTAAATTATTATCCATAAATTATTCCAGAAAGCTCAGAAATAGGAAAAAGATTGTTCCCAAAAGGTTTTATTGAAAAAAATAACGACAACAAAACCAGAGAAACATGAGGGGATAACAAATCCGTCTGTACACATCACCACGTGCATCCACATCCACCAACTCACAACAAAATGTTGGTGTGACAGAGGACAAAAATGAACTAACCTCCTCAATGGAATGATTAGAGAGAGAATTAGCAACCCAATTAGCCTCTCTATAAACATGAGTGACGACCAAATAGAACTTCTCCACCAGCTTGATACAATCATCCCAATCCAAATGCATTCTCCATTGGAATATTCCTTATTCGGTTTAGAAGGATGTCAACCGCCATAATAGAGTTAGATTACAACCATAAAACTATCCAACCATAAAAAGAAACATACTGTATAGCCTTGATCACAGCATATAGCTCATCCTCAATTAGAAAACCATTCCCAAGAAAATGATTACAGCAACCTTTCACAGTACCTCTGTATGTACGAAATACACCACCACATCCCGAAGGTCCTAGAGCACTCGAGGTAGCCCCATCAACATTAATTTTCAGACACTAAGAAATTGGGGGTATCCACTAAATATACTGCATCACACGGGGTTCTTTACATCTACCACAAATCCCAAGGGACCTCAGGATCACCAGATCAGAAACATCATTCCGCATAACACCAATTTCAGCCCGAGCAGTCAACAAAACACCTATATGAAGCTCCCAAAAGACAATAGAAAGTGTGATAATTTTGTTCTAAAAAAAGGGCATTCTGAGCTCTCCAAATAAAAGAGACAATCAATGAAACATTAGAGAGGAGAAAAGGTTTCACCTTAGTACTGCAATCATCTCGCTACACAGACTCCATAAGCGGACCAAAACCTTCCAAGTGGAACTGAGTTCCAAAAATTCCCTACCAATATCTCCATAGACAGGATGAAATTTACAAGAGATAAATAAATGATCAACAATTTCATCTATAGCAAGACAAAAGAGGCAAACAGATGCAAGATAAAACCCATACATCTGCTAATTTCATTGCAAAGGAAGCCTACACTTCCAAATACTCCATATGAGCAAATAATGAGCTGGTGGAAGAAAGGCGGTGTGAAACATCAGCAACCAAGAGGGTACTAGAAAAGGAGAAGCCGACATAGATCTATAATCCTCCTTAGTGTTAAAGGATCTAGGAACATTAGGCATCCAAATCAGAGTATCCATATCAGAGAAATGACAATAATCCAATTCAGTCTTCAACAGACCTGGGAGAAGCTCCTGATCATTTCTAGTAAGTAAAAATTTAGAAATAGGGTGATTCTTCAACAAAGGGGGAATGCCAATGACATCAACAACAGCAGAGGATAGGCAGATAGTTTGCCAATAACTCATGGTGCAATTTCTACAAACAAACCATTTGGAGGAATGAGAGAGGCTGAAATAAGCATGCTTGATGGATGACCAAATCAAAGAAGGGACATAAAGAGAATACCGCCTCAAAATCATGGACCAATGTTTATTGTACAAGAATTCCAAAGAGAAATCACAAGCATTAAAAAGGGACCAGGTGAATGTCTTAATGAGATATTCATTAAAAAGATTAAGATCTTGGAGCCACATACCTCCCATGTCAACAAGCCTAATAAAAACACTCCAAGAAACTTTAATAATATTTCTTTCATAAACAGAGCCAGTCCAAATGAAATTACGAATCAATATATGCAAATCTTTGAGAAGATTTTTAGTCCATCTGTAAAGAGAAAAGAAATAAACACACATAGAGGTAATCAAAGAGTTGACCAGACATACATGCCCTGCATGTGACATAGAATTCCCATTCCAGGTAGCTAACTGTTTAATAATTTTGAGACAAATATTGTCAAAATTGTATCTTTTAACTACACCCCAAAAAAGAGGAACCCCAAGATAATTAATAGGTAGAGATACCCTCTTAACCCCAAGCCTCCGAGCGATTTTGTTTTTCTTGTAAATGATCACACCCTCTCTGAAAAACACAGAGGATTTCCCCCAGCCGATAACTTGACTAGAGACCTCCTCATAATGCTGAAAAGTTTCCATAATATATCAATTGGTGATCCTATCATCCTTCTCAAACAACATAATATCATCAGCATAAAAAAGATGCGAAGGAGTAAAAAGGCCTCTTCCAAATCTCATCTGTTGAAACATGCCAGCATTCACAATATCGGAAATACAACAACTCAGATTTCCCTTAGTAAGAGAAAATAGGAGACCAGACAACAGATCAACTTGTCTCACTCCCCTTGAGCTCCCAAAGAATCCTCTTGGAGAACCATTAACAAGAATAGAGAGCATAATGCTTTTAAGAATGAAGATAATAAACCTGATACAACCATTATAGAACCCATGAATTCTCAAGGCTGAACGAATGAAACCGCACTTCATTGTATCAAAATCCTTTGAAATATCAACATTAAGAGCCATATTACCATACCTCCCTCTCTTCCTCATAATGTTGACACATTAATAAGCTGTAAACAAGAGGTTTTGAATGTTACTTCCAGGCACAAACCCAAATTGATTAGTGGAGATCAGATCTTTAGAAATAGTTCCCAATATGTTAGCCAAAATTTTACTGAAAACTTTTGGGAGAGTATTCCCAACAGCTACAGGCCTGAAATCACAAATATCATGAGCATTATTCTTCTTTGGAATAAAGAAATAAAGCTAGAATTGGCACCAACAGAGAAGTAAACATGATAAAATAAATCCCTAACATAATTAACAAAATCAGTATGAATAATATCCCAATAATCCATGAAACACTTATTGGAGAAACCATCTAGCCCTACCACACTATTATCATTCATAGAGAGAACATCTTTCCTGAAGTCCTCCTCAGTGGGGATACTAGTGATCATCTCATTCTGAGAGTCTTGAACCGTAGAAGGGATATTCCCAAACATTTTATGAGTATTGTTTGTGCCTGAATCCTTGTAGATATTTTCAATGTATTAACAAGAAACACCAGAAATATCATTATCATAGCTAAAAAGCACTCCATCCACCATGAGGGAATTCATGCCACTTTTCACCTTCTTTTCTCTATTCATGCAATGAATGAATCTTGTGTTCTTATCACCATAATTCAACAAACCTGACATTATATTCGGTCCGAGAGATATTTTTCTTTAATTACTGATGTTCATTAAATTTTGAAAGTGCAAGGAGCTCATCCATAGAGATCAAATCTTGGCCCTCATTAAGCCTTTGACACTGCAGAAGATTAGCCTCTGCAATTTGAATATCCCAATCAAGACCTGAAAAAGACAGTTTACTCTAAACATTAAGAATAGCCTTCACAACCTTATGTTTCATAATCATAATTTAGAAAGGAATTCCAAAGAATGCAGTCTCCTATGCTTCAATAACAATCTTCCTGCACCCTGGGGTAGATAACCAGGCATTATTAAACATAAAAGGAAAGGGAGATGATATTACCCTATCAAAACACAAGTCCACTAAAAGAGGATTATGATCAGACTAAACACTTGGAAGAGTGATACCAGATATAAGAAAAATTCTGACTTCCCTCATCCAAATGACAAAATCACCTATCAATTATTCTAGCTTGAAGCCCATTTATAATATATCTTCTCAATGTAAAATCAGCTCCCATGAATTATCCCTAAATTAATTAATGGTAATATTGAAATGATATATCATTTACAGATTATCATGTTTCTTCGCCTATGATATTTCTGTGTTTAGAATGGTTTTCCACCGAGTAAATAGGGTATCTATATCGGGACTACATCAAGAGGAAGACATACTCCCAAATCAGCAACCTGAGATGGTCAGAATCATAACTAAACAATTTTTTGATGGGACGACATATTTGAATTAAGATATAAATGGTGGTGTTATCCAAGCACAAGATCTACCAGATCAACCACATAGGAACATGTCATTAGTTGAGCATTTCATGTGGCATCATCACCCATTATTCAGAGGATCATCTGACCCTGTGCTAGCTAAAGGGTGGATTAAAGCACTGGAAGAAATTATTCATGTCATGGGGTGTTCATAACGTCAAAAGGATAGTCTCATTGTTTACTATTTTGATGATAAGCTAATCAGGAGTGGTTGATAGTGAAAAATATCCGGGATAGTGAGTATATTGATGAACTTGATTGGGATGAATTCAAAGGTTTGTTTCTTGAGGAATATTTTCATATGGTTGTTCAACATAGGATGGAGAATCAATTCATGGAATTGAGGTAGTATGATGACTCATTGGATATTTAAGAAGGAATGTTCAATCGACTGGAATGGTATGCTCCAAATTTCATCTGATATCTTGATAGTAAGATAAATATATTTTACTCAGGACTGAAGATATGATATCAAAGAGCATTAGACTCTTGTGAGTCCAAAGGTTATGAAAACCATGTTCGATGTGTAGAGATGGTGGAAATGGAGTTTTTAGATGATCAACTATTCTTTGAAAAACAACAAAATAAGAGTTCGAGGTGGCAGATGAAAGGTTAGAGATCTTAAAAAAAGTCTGATGGTAAGAAACTAAAGTTTTAATTTATGCAAATTGTGGTAAGACACATTTTGGGTATTGTCTTTTTAATTATAGTAAGTACTACTTATGTGGTAAAATGGTACACAAGTCTCGCAATTGAACTAAAATATATAAAGGTAATGATAAGAAAAAATATGATTTACAGTGAGTAAGATGTTTTTAGTTCAGTGAAATTAGTCATTACAAAAATGAGTGTCCAACGAAGAACTCAACTAGGGGAAAGAAACCAGACTACAAGAATAAAGGGGTTGTGATGTCCTTTGAAATTACTTCAACAAATGATGGGCCATCAAATGAACTGGTATCAGGTACACTGTTTGTTTGTTCTGATTATGACAATGTGTTGTTTTATTTAGGGTCTACACACACATTCATATCTGAGAAGTTTTCTAGTAAATTATGAATTGAAACTCCAGATACGAATATGTATCTTATGGTAAAAACACCTGGAGGAAATTTTGAGACCAAAAAAATAAAACATAAAAACCTTCTTGTCCTTGTTTGAGGGAATAATCTACCTGCAAAACTTATTTTTTTCTTATAATAGAGTATGATGTTATTTTGGGCATGGATTGTCTATCTGTTTATCATGATAAGATTAATTTTAGTGCTAAAGAGGTTTCTTTTCAGAATTATTTTCAGTTCGTATACAAGAATTAAACCTTACTTTTGATAACATATCAAGAAGATGAGACACTAGTAAAAGATGAAAATGAATGTTACCTTGAAAATATTGTTTAAAATAAACGAATTTTTTGAATTAATGATGTGCCAATGGTAAATAGGTACCTTGATGTTTTTATTAATGAGTTTCATAGTATTAAACCTGACCGGGAAGTTGAATATACTTTTGACTTAGTTCTTGATACAAATACAATTTAAAAAAAAACTTATTTAATGGATCATATTGAAATTTTAGAGTTAAATAAGAAATTGAAATAGTTATTAGATTAAGGTTTCATTCTACCTAGCACATCACCATGGGGTGATCCTGTCTTGTTTGTTAAAAATCTAGATGGTTCAAAAAGAAATTGCATTGATTGTATAACATTGAATAACATCACTATTAATAATAAGTATCCTTTTCCTATTATAGATGATTTGTTTGATCAGCTCCAGGGAGCATAGTATTTTTCGAAAATTTATTTGATGTAATGGTACCATATGTTGAATGAAAATGAAGTAGACATTCTGAAAGCAGCATTTTATAGTAGATATGGCACTTACGATTTTTTAGTTATGCCTTTTTGTTTAACCAATGAACCTGCTGTATTCATGGATCTTATGAATAGAATTTTCCATGACTTCTTGGTTATGTTTTTGGTTGTGTTCATTGATGATATTTTGGTATATTCCAAAAGAAAATCGGATCGTGAAATTCATTTAAGGGTTGTCCTGTAAACCATAAAAGAAAATAAATTGTTTGGGAAATTTAGAATGTGTGAATTTTGGTTACAACATATTTATTTCCTTGTTTACATTGTTTCAAAAAATTGAATAAATGTTGATCTAGCTAAAACCAAATTTGTTGATGAATGGCCAAGACCCACAAATATATCCGAGATTCATAGTTTTTTTTGGTTTGGCAGGTTATTATGGGAGTTCTATTGAAAATTTTGCACGGTTATCTAGTCCAATGACAATGATAGCTCAAAAAGGTGTTATGTTTATCTGGAAAAAAGAATGTGATGATTGTTTTCAAAAATTGAAAAAATATTAGTGAATCCTCCAGTTTTGAAATTTCCTTTTATAGAATGTGAATTTGTTATTTACATTGATTCTTCATTGAAAGGAATTGGTTGTGTACTTATGTAGAATTTTCATATAATTGCTTATTCTCTATGTCAGTTGAAACGTGATGAGTTAAATTACCCTCCATGTGATTTGAAATTAGATTATGTTGTTATTTCATTAAAAATTTGGAGGCATCATTTGTATGGAGTAAAAATTGAAATATATTCTGATCACAAAATTTTAATGTATTGATTCAATCGAAATGAATTGAACATGAGACAAATGATATAGTTGTTATTAATCAAGGATTATGATTGCACGATCGATTACTATCTGGGAAAAGAAAATATTGAGGATTAGGCTTTGAGAGGAACATGTAATTCTTCATTAACCATGCTATGTTTGGAACAACATAATTTGGTTTTATATTTGATGAACTTTGACAAAGATGTTGTGGGTGGAATAAATTCTTCTGTTTTGTTTCAGGTGTCAGTGAAATCATATCTATTAGATAGAATTAAGCAAATACATAGGGAAGATAGTGAGTTATAGAAAAAGGTAGAGTTGGTTCAGAAGGGTAAGTAGCATGATTTTAATGTTGATAATGATTTTGTTTTGAGGATTTGGAAATGAATATGTGTGTAATGTGATTCACAATTTAAGAATGAGTTGTTATTTGAAGATCATGATTCCTCGTTTTCAGTTTATCCGACAATTACTAAGATGTACATAGATCTTCGATAGTATTACTGGTGTGATGGAATGACAAGAGATAATTCTAACTTTGCTGTGAAGTGTTTGACTTGTCAGTAGGATAAATTAGAGAAGTAGTTACTAAAAGGAATGCTTCAATATTTATCGGTGCTAGAGTGGAAATGTGAATATATATCCAAGTACTTTTTTATGGGATTACCAAAGACATATTAAGGTAATAATTCAATATGGGTTATTATTGATCGATTGACTAAATCTACTCATTTCTATCCAATTTGAGACACTTTGTCTCTAGATAATCATTCTCAGTTTTATATTAATGAGATATTCAGGATACATGGTGTTCCCCTCTCCACTACATCTAATCATGATCCAAGGATTAATTCTAACTTTTGTAAAGGCCTTCAGCAGTCGATGGGTAATGAATTAAATTTTAGTATATCTTTTCATCCTCAATCAGATGGGAAATATGAACAAACAATTCCGACCATAGATGATATTCTACATGCTTGCTCAATGAATTAATAGGGAAGTTGGGACCAACATATTTATTTGGTTGAATTTTAATATATTATCAATTTTCATTCTAGAATATAAATTTCACTATTTGAGGCATTATATTGTAAGAGTTGTCGAACTCCAGCTTTTTCGGATAAAGTATGTGAAAGGAAAGAGATGGGACCAGAATTGGTAGAAGAGATGGCATAAAAAGTTCAGTAGATTAAGAAAAACATGAGAACATCTCAGAAAAGGAAGAAAATTTATGCAGTAATTGGAGAATGGATCTTTCTTTCAAGGTAGGTGATCATATCTTTCTCAATAATTCTCAATGGAAAATTGTGATACGTTTTTGCAAGAAGGGATAGTTAAGTCAGAGGTTTATTGGAACTTATGAAATCCTGGAGAAAGTTGGATAAGTTGTGTACATATTGAATTTACCTCCATTTTTATCCATGGTACACAATGTTTTTCAAGTTTCAATTTTGAGAAATTATATGCGACATCAATATCTTGTTTTGAGCCAAGAGGTAGTTCAGTTGGAAGAGAATATCTCTTATGAGGAAGAACTAGTGTAGATTCTTGATCGTAGAGAGCATGTGTTGTGGAATAAGGTAATTCACTAGGTAAAGGTTTTGTGTAAAGACCATATAGTTGAAGCGACAACTTGGGAATCTGAATATGCTATAATGTATAAATACATACACTTATTTGATAAGTGAATAAAATTGTGATGATGCAATTTCCAAAAGGGGTGAAGGATGTTACATACCGGGTAAATAAAGAAATAATAAATTCTTTTTTTTAACATTTTGTGAATTAAATATTACTTTTACATTAAAGGGGTAGTTATGTTCCATGGCATACCCGATACGCAACAATGAGTTTCTTTGAAATCATATATTGCACACTAATAATATAGTATTATTGTTTTAAGTGGTAATTTAATCCTAGCCATTGTATTGGTGGGAATGGATAAAACTGACTACAATATGATTATAGGTGATTGTTACATGTATTTACATTTATCTAACAAAATTTAGAGGCATATAATGTGAATGAATCTAATTTTTTCATAATTTACTTTAAAAGATTTATTTACTGCCTTTTAATTGAGAACCATATTTAATGATAGTTTTGGTAACCTTTATATGTTATATTTGACCAAATATTATTCTTCTTTAGAATCAGGACATGAAAATTCACGTTGGGTAACTTTTTGGTATTTTTAATGTAAAATTCATTTTTTAATTAAAAATGAAAAGGTTGTATTTTAATTCAAAACTGCATTTTAAAATAATTTATTTATATGGTTAGATTATCTTTTTAATTGTTTTTAAACTATAATAATTTTATATTTTTACCATTTAATCAAATGTGGGTCATTAGTAGCAATTTCACTTTGAAATTCGACAAAAAACCTATCAATATTTTGATAGTTATTATTTCTTAAAAACATGAATTTTTTTTTCACAACAGGAGTTAATTTTAAATTATTTTCTACCACTTTTATGTTTTGAATATTGTAAAATAGACATTGTTTTTTAATTCGTGTTATCAAATATATCTTAGGCCTAAATTTTGGTATTTTGTTTTGAAAAATATCAATTTTATGAATAGTGAAACCACTAAGTAGTAGTTAAAAAATTGAAATTTTCATTTAAATGAAATTTTACCGCTTCTGTGGATTGAATTTCAAAAATCCAACATACATGGTTTTTATTACTGTGTAAATTATTTTTCAATAAGATAATAATAATTTTTCCTGAATAGTGACATTTGACTTTTATTTACTGCTGTTAAAGGTAAATACGATAATTCAAGATAAAAATATTATTAAATTTGTATAAAATTACCTTAAAAATTGTCATAACATTATTCTATTATTCATGGACGACCATGGGAATCCTTGGGTAGATTTTGTGGCCCCATGGAGCCACTTCAGAGTGATAATGACACTTTATTTTAATTAATATAAAGTAAATACAAAAATGACATAAATAATTTTTTTTTATTAAATTAATTTTTTCTTGGTGTCATATAAGTTATATTTTAGACTATGAATATTCATTTTAAATTTAAAAAAATTTCCTACATCATTGTTTTTATCATTTTTAGACATCAAATGAATGAAATTATTTATAACACAATAACGTTGCAGTATTTACCTCATTAATAAATTACTTAAATAAATAAGATTATAAATATTAAAATAATATCCAAAAACATGTCCAATTTTTATTAGATGATTTTATTTCGAACACGAGTCATTGTATCTTCTACATTAATGAGTTTTTTACCTTTTAAAACCAAATATAAGTTTATTATAAAATAATTTTTTCAATCATTCCTAAAAAGCACCCACCCACTTTATAAAAGGATACCACTTATAACACATTAATTACACCTATAAAGCTTATTGGCTTTCCCAAACTGTACCCAATTAAGCTCTCAATATCCCTATCCTCATATTATAAGACTTAACTTAGTCACAAGTAACTTCAAGAAGCCCTTTTGGTTCAAACCAAATAGAGTTTCCCTAATTAAAGGTAATGGTTTCTCTTAAATTCTTTTCTTTCATTTTACTTCTCCAACCACTAAAATCTTTTTATTTATTTTTGTTATAAAAACAACAGTATCCTATGAATAATAGTATGTTTTTATGAGATGGATTATAACTACACTAATACACACTTCCATCTAATGCTTGATGAACAAACTCTTTCATTGGATGGCAAACAAACTCCTCACGAAACAATAATTGTTCAATTATCTCTTTCTGCCTATCATGGTAGCCATTAAGAAGGAACTATATTTATATATGATATATATTATGTTTATGTTTTCATTATTATTATGTATTTCCCATTTATATCATAACTTTAGGGTTTCCATTATGTGTAAACACGGTAATTTGATTTGAGGAAGTGCGGACAACCGCCCCCTCAAAGTGATATGACTCATTCATGACATATGTGGTACGTATAAAGGATAGAGTTAATAATATTTTATATGATATTATAATAGAATTATAATATACCTATATATCATTATGGTTTCATTCCATTAAATACGAAATAGAATCGAAAGTAGCGTTCATGCGTACGTACGACTAACCGTCTCCATGAGTGGTGCCTTTAATTTATTATCTCCAAATGTTATATCCTATTATATATACATATATATAATGAATATATATTATATATATGATATCTAAATCAAGAAAATTACTATGTATATAATTAACTATTGGCCACATGAAAAACTTTTAAATATAAGGATTTCATTTTGGACTCAAGTACCAAATATCGACAAAACGATAGTTATTAACATAAATTATTATGTAATGTTTATAACATTGTAATAAGTGATATAAAAAGAATAATTAACTAGAAGTTGTTTCTTAAGAATGTATAAATTATTTTTATTTTATTATTCATGAAATTAAACAATGAACGGGTCAAGTCAGACATGTGGTTAGGGACTTTATCTCAATCTCCTTTCATTTAGGCATATTTTGATAATATATACCTTCTTCTTTTACACGGTGTATAATAAAACCCTTTGAAATTTACATTGATTCAAAGGGAATATTTTTTCTACCAAGGGTCATACAAAATGAAAAATGAAATGTTTTTAACTTTAGTGGCAATAATGCCATCTCCACCTCCATAATTGTAATTTGGCTTCCTCTATAATCCTTAATGATTTCTAAAATGAAAAGGAATTACCTTATTATATTTTTGGGTGTTTTGGTAATGAAAATGGTTTTTTAAATGGATTAATTATTTCAATATCATGATATTATTTCTTGTGATTTAAAATTAAATGTTATTAGTGAAATTTCTATATTTTCAATATTTTATGTGTTATGATTTAATAATGGTACATGGACATTAGACATGTGGTTATGTGATAAACCAAATGATGGGTGGTGCTGTGATAAACCAGGATAGGTGATTACGTTATATCCTCCAATGCATTGGGTATGGAATTCGATCGTGTTGCTATTCCATTTAGTTATATGTGTGGATGTCGACCATATAGTTATTCCATTATTTTATGTTTATGTCCCATGTTACCATTATATGTTATGTATTATTTATATGGGTTTTATAATAATATTTTGGTTACTAAATGGTATGTATTGATCTTTTATTCAATGAATAGTATTTACAACTTCATAAAGCTAAAAAGTATTACTTATGATAAAGTATTCATGGTTTACTTGATGTTCTAAAAACCCATCCTTTTTTTCTTCTTTGTGTATCCCTTACTAAGATTTTTATACTCATACAAAGTTTTTTAAATGTTTTTCACAGGACATAAAGTGGAATAGGGTCAAGGATGGAATCAAGGAATTTTCATTCTCTCTAAAACCTGGAAGTAGAAAAGATTAATTTTTTCAAGGGTTTTTATTTTGTGAAAAAATGGAAACTAAGTATATGTGTCTACATGTATTATTCAAGTCATCTTGTATATGTTATGGAATAATTCTCTAAAACTCTAAGCCTGATAATATCCTCATTGTGAATAATTAAATTAATTCAAGATTATGTAATGTTTTAAGAATATTTCCTTATAATAGGAGTAAAAGATAATATGTATAATTTATATATCTTATAATTTATATTAAAATGATAAAGTGTATATTTACTGCATTAAAGAGTATAATGAAAAAGAATAAATCAATATCTAATGGACATACATAATAGAATTGTATCATTATATAATTTCACATATATAGTAAAAGAATTAATTTGATAACAAATATTTTTTATGTAAAATATGAGATAATATTTAGTATGATTTTTTTTTATGATTCATCATGTTCAATAATGTGTTTTTTATATGAGATAAAGGGAATAATGTTTTATCCTAGAGAGAGTGCTTATAAAAATGTCTATTATAATATAATGGAATTTTCCTACCACCCATTAGTGGTATTTTTTTCTGAATAAAGTCATCTCTTTAGTGAAAGTTTCTCCAAACACATTTAATTCCATATTTGATATAAAATAATATTTTATTTGATACTAAAAGAAACTATGAGTTAATAGTTAAGAACATAGTTGTTTAGGAATCATGATTTGATATTATAATGAGAATATACTATCTAATATACTATTGCGATAATGATTGAACATATAAAATTCCAATTTTAACAAATAAATCAATATCAAACTAAAATAGTTATTTGATTGTTATATAATATAATAAAGGATTAATGATACGTGGTGTTATATAGAAATGTAAATAATTATATTTAATTAAAATTTTGGATATAATATCATTGTTTTTCAATATTCCATCACGTTAAAATAAAAGGACGAGTTTCATGTAATATCCTAAAATAGTATTAGTATTTGACGGTAAAAAATATAAAGGGTACCATTTTTTTATTCTAATTAAGAAAATGTCACATTCAGATAATAGATTTTATATATAGAAAAGTTATTATTTAAATAATTACATAATATACCAATAAATTTAATATATTTTTATTAATGGAAAGGTTTCTAATAATTTTGATGACATAAAAATTAAAAATATAATTGGAAATCATAACATTTGATTTTTTTGGGGCTCACTAGATAGAATATGTTTATGATGTTGAAAAATAGTTATATTAATCATATAAATATCCATTATATTATCATTCTTTATTCATTGATGTTACATGATAAAAATTATAGTTGGAGTGTTTTATCAGATAGACCCATAAAGAGGTGTTATGAAGTACATATAGAGGTAATGGGTTATGAAAAGACTAGTATACGTAGACAACCAAAGTCTAATCTTGAATTAATATTTATTTGATTTGACATGAATGTGTTTACATGTGTTTTTGTTAAGTATGCTTGTTTTTTTTTAAAATAAATGGAATTATATAAAATTAAATGTCAATATTATCAATTTTTAACATTATTTTCATTCAAGTATGTATTGATATACATTTGGTGAAATGTATCAATAAATTACCTATCGATGTACAAATTTGAGTCACACATAGGTAATAATCATCATGGAGTAGATAGGTTGTAACATAATATAAATTTTATCATGAGTAAGATTCTTATATTTAGACATGGAATATTCTCAAGATGGATAAAAAACATTGTGCTGGATAACACACTATGTATATCACATGGATTTTATACACTATGAATTTAGTATACTAGGTGTCAAGGGATCATATATAGTGTTCCCAGTACCATAGTCTGTAATGATTCCCATCATAAAAACCATCTTACATTGATGCTTTTATTTCACTAGACTGTAGACATAGCTACCCCTGGGTGTTTGGGTATGTTATTAATTTTGTTATTCGTTTGAGCTCAACCAAGATGATATTTATACATTTATATAATGAGTATGAAATCTAGACCTTGATTAAGATTATAAAAGGAGTGTGTGAAAAACCATAGTATTATATATGATTTTTCTATCTATTTATATTTGCGTGATGTGATGTTGCCATCCGTAAATTTTAGTGGAGTGTGATGCCCTCCTCAATTTCATTGATGTATATTTTAAGGTTTTATATCGTTCGATTTATACATGTATGAAATTTAATACCTATATGTAATGTGACTTTTAGACATAAGTGTAGGTATACATGTGGTTGATGGAGATCATGCCAAATCCATTTATAGCTTGAGTATAATTAATGATTTATAAATGGGGAATATGTTTCATATATTTATGGATCCGGTTTTTCATATTTTTTTTCAAACATATAAAATCCTAAGGGGTGAAACA
Source organism: Viscum album (assembly GCA_963277665.1). NCBI lineage: Eukaryota > Viridiplantae > Streptophyta > Magnoliopsida > Santalales > Viscaceae > Viscum > Viscum album. The sequence continues at coordinate 1,066,909,824 of OY728140.1, forward strand.
TTATTGGTATACTAAACATTGAGTGATTTTGACTCATATATATTCTATAAATAGTTTTAGTGTTAATACCTAATATTTTTAGATCAGTATTCACACGCCATTTCATATTATATCAATGGTAAAATTTAAAATGTGTTATTTTTATGATTCTCATATGGTTTATTGGATATGGTTTAAAAAAATTGTATATGATATTATATAGTGGAAATGTTATTAATATTATATAATTTAGTGCACATGGGTTATTAAATGAGATATTCCATCAAGCATTTATATATATGAAATAATATGGGTATATCATATAATATGATAATAGATATCATATATCATGTAAAAATATTCTTCCTTTTTTAAACATATAGTACCATTTGTCAATATTTAATTGTGTCACTACTATGAAATTCATAGGTTATGAATTTCCATATCATAATTGAAGTCACACACAATTATTAGAGTCTTGGATAAATGAAAGTTTTTATCATTCAAGAGAATAATTCCTACATTGGATATCATTAATAATTGATTCATAAGACAAAAATAATGGTTAATGCATTCATTCAAGAAGAGGATAAATTGGTTCAGACATTTACTCATACATTACATGAATTGGTAAATGAAATAAAACCCAATGAGAATCCATGAGGTATATATAATGTGGATTAATACCATGTTCAATGTTAAGAAATATTTCTCATTCCCTAAATTAAGGTCCCTTAAACAACATTCCCAATTTGTTCATCCATATTTACACTACATTGTTCTAAAATAACAAAATGAGTCCTTGAATCTAAAAAAACGTTAGGTGATTCATAAAACCATGGATACTTCCAGTGGATGGATGACTTTTTGATTCCATTATAATGATCTTCAAATGCACGTGTTAATAACAGTGCAATGATATCATGGATGTGTTGTACATATTTTTAATGTTTCTTCATTTCATGTATGTATGGATTCATATTTCTCACATTTTTTAAAATTTCATTGGGTTTCAATATGTGTATACATATTATAAAATAATTCAAATTAAATTTGTAACTCATTATCATTGATTTAGTCTAACGTCTATTTTTTAACCCAAGATGTCACTCCATTATTATTATTATTGACTCATGAATAAAAAAACCAAATGTACAGTGTTAGTACATTCAGATAGAGTAAAATATCAATGATCCATCAGAACAATATTTTTCCACACTCATTCCATCATATTCCAGTGATAACATGACCCTATGTACTATTAGAGTGTAATATTCAATTGATTAATCTATTCTAAACATTTTTAATAACTCATGATAATACTACTATTTTGATAAGAAGAAAAAAGATATTTCAATAATAACATAAAATAAAATCCATTTAACACATCATTTAATTTTAAAAAAATATTAGAATTTTTTGTATAAAATTAAACATAGTTTACTTACGTTCTTTTGTAAAAAACTATATCATCAAAACATGAAATCATAATGAGTTATTTTTAATTGTCTCCCGTTACATTAATTGGTGAGCCCACATTACTTTTTTGATTTCATGATTTTTAAGATGAGATTCATCTTTGAATACTTAGATTAAGGTTCTTTATTAGTCTCACTAATAGGATTCATCAACATTCATAGTTGAGAGACATCACTATCAAGGATAAACCCTTTCAGTTTTTATATTCATAAAACTTAATAATGTTTTAAATTATGGAATACATTAGAAAAAATTATTATTTCATTGATCCAAAATCCTACTAATGACTGGGATCATTAAACTTTTTTGTATTGGAGAATTAATATCCCCAAAATCAATACACATAATATGATATTATTTTTTTAATCAAAAAATCATAATTATATATTAATCCACCTTCCCAATTATGATTATTCTAAAATACCATCATTGTCACAATAATATTTTTTATTTTGGGAGGTGATTCCAATTCCAAATTATCATTTTTCTCAACATAATTCATATCTTATTATATTATCGTATAATAATAGACTTGTTATAGTGTGTTATCAACACTCATTGCACACCTAAGTGATCATGTTTGTATGATTATCAGTTATCATGATTATTTAGGGTTGTATTATCTTCTTTATTATTTCCTGTAATATTTTCATAGTAAATATTTTTATATATCTATAAAACCTAGAATGTCCTATCTTTTTGGATTCCTTTTTACATAAATATTAACAATTATCCCTATAATTTTTAAAATCATCTCATCCATATTGAATAATCTCAAACAATAAAATTTATTCATCACATTCAAAACAATAATTAGCCTATGATTCTAATTAGAAGATGTGTTTTTATTTCATAATTATAGAATTATTATATAAAATATTCCAAAGATTTTTTTTTGTTTTTCTAAATTGATGTATACACAAGAAATAGTTTTTTTTTCATATTTTCTTTCAAACATGGCCCATTTTCTTCCATTAATGTTGATATAACATGGGATACATGACACCTCTAAATTATATTTCCGTGTATTCCTTCCAAACAATAATTTTTATAGTTTATTTTATTAATTATTAGAAACTATTTACCAATTTAGAATAAAGAGATTATGTTTTATGGAATGTATCCAAAAATATTATGACATGTCTTGCTCTAATAGAATTATTCATCCCATGTCCACCATGTTATGACTCGTCCACTCAGTAACTCCAATTTTTGAATGGATTATATGGTGAATTGTCATTACATAAAATACTGTTCCACAAAGTTTCTCCTAGAATCCATGACATGTTCCCCACCCAAAAAATATGATTTTAATGACTTTTATATGTATTCCCAACAAGGAATAAAATTGGTTATCTAGGTTGGAAATGACTATTCATATTCCAAGGGGTAGAGATTCCTCAAAAAACTTTCCTTCTCTTGAGAGATGGTGGTGTGAACCTCTCACTAGTAGTACGTCATGGATATGAAAATTTAATTATAAAATGGTCTAAAATGAAACCCCATTTTTATGTTATTCAAATAATGTTTCAGTTTCAAAAAGAATCTTATTAGGGGGATACTCATGTTAAAGTTTTTATTTAATTTAATGGGATAATATTTAAATGTATCCAATCCCAAATTGACATATAAATCAAAACATAGGAATATACTATATCAGGTCTCATCTCAAGGATAAAGAAATTTGGTAATGAAAAAATTAGGCATAATGTTCAGACCAACCATATAATATTTTTATGGCCTTGATATATCAACAATTTTCCAGGAAAACGGGTGTAAATATTGACCAATTTCATGAAACCATTCTCATTCATTGATCATTAACTATTTATCTCATGGCATTGAGATACCATCATCATATTCTATTATGTCATGCAATCATAAGATAACTTGATATTACACTTACATATCTCACTACCATGATATACTCATATATTACATTGATGAATCGTGTGGCCATTAGATAATCCCATGTTATATTGATGTCTCAAACATCCATGTCATATGATATTTTTTCTCTTATTAGTAGGAAATCTAATCGTGCATTCCAAATAATATCATTACGTTCCCACCAAGATTATGAATGAAATCACACACAATTTTCTACAAATAACCCAAAAATACCTCAATGTAAAATTGGATGACCTAGTGGAAAAAATGACATGGATAAATTATAGAAAACAATTATATATTCTCTTTTTTAATATTCTCTCCATTATATGTTTTCATCAAATACAGACTTTATATGGCCTAAACCATGGAAATTGTCCATATGGGTTCATTCATGAGCCTCATCCATAGAGGAAATCTCACATTTTCCTAGAATGTAAAGGATATAAAATAGAGTCCATCATGGTTATTCATATAACATGGAGTCCAAAATATTTATTACATAATTATGTGTGCATCGTATGGAGTCCACCAACTGGAGGCCATAACCCAACCCATCACGCAATGGAAATCATGTAGTTTTCATCAGGTGGGGTCCTATTATTTAGATTCCCTTTTACGAAATACATACATAGTATCAAAATGGTTTATATCATGGGGTATCCACCGCCACACCCCCATTAAGAATCATTGAGGAGTTTTTCTCTTGGTCTATCAGCCCATTTTATTCACATCAATCACTGACCTCGATGAAAAATAAAGAGTAACATCACGATTTTTTAAATATGGGGTGGATATATTTTAGATTTTCTTACCCCTTCTCCCACTATTGGACCATTAAAATTCACTTATTATAGATTATAATCATATTTTCCGAAAACAACAAGAGTGGAGATTATAATATGTATTCTATTATATTAAAATTAGGTTGATATACTTCTCTTAGTTCCCAAATACCTTGAGTTGAGATACCCCTTGTGGTTTCCCATTATGGAATCCTCCTAAATGATATCCCAAATAATCTCTTCAATTACCTAGATATTGAAAAATAAGATAACCTTTAGGGTTAACACAAAAGTTATAGAATAAGTCATTTTCTTTTTTACACCCCATTGCAATATAGAAATCTCAACCTAGTAGGTCATATATATGCCACAGTCTATCCCCTGGTGTCCACTCCAATGTAATATGACAAATATTTTATCTCTATTTTCTCCCAAAGTTTTTGAACCAACTTGTCCTATAGTTTTTATCATTATTTTATACTTTTCTTAATGCATCAAGGGGTTCACCATTAGGTTCTATGTGCATCAATTTAAAATACCCATCACACATCCTTACCAAAGGATGCCACAGTAAATATGACAATCTTATTATACAGATTAAAAAATTGGGACACAAATTAAGTTTTCATTAATTACTATTTACTGGGAACCTTTATAAAACAACAATGATGTTAATTCTAAAAAACCTTAAACATACATGTTCTCTATTGTAGCAAAATAAGCTGACACACTTTTCATTTATCTGAGATACTCCACTTATTTTCTTCATATTTTCCATGAATAGAGAAACAGTTATTGGATTCCTAGTATTCACCATAACTTGATATTATCCTCCTAGTTCACTAATTATATATTAATTCAGAAACTAATTTTGGTTCCCATGTATGGGACTTCTATTTGGTTTAAGCACCAAAATTGATAATTATACCTCAATTGTGATGAGAATGTCTACTATTTATACTGTTGAGTATAAGAAGAATCACCTTTATATAATAAAAATCATGAGATACCACTGTTTATGAGATAGAGATGATCCTAAATTCTCATCATTAGTATACAATAAATTGGATGATATAAAATAGTACTATCATGCATAAGTACCATACTAACCATAAACTATTTTTCCTTATAGTCCACTATGAGTGACATTATTCTATACAGAATAGTTCATGTTTATATGACCATAAATGTAACCACATAGGTCCTCATAATTTAGAAAAAAAGGATAAAATATTTCCCTTTATGTGTCTTTAAACAAGGTGTTTTATGATTCAATTCATAGTGATATATAAGAATCACATTGAAATGGCTAATCTAAACATCAAAACCCCTTCAACTCATTGGATGATGAATTTTTTTATATACCAATATATGTGGATTTAAATCAATGAATCATTATATAATATGTTAAATATTTAGAATCATTAATTAACATAAAAGGGAAAATATACACTTTTTTATTATATATTTATCATAATGGTAATTAATCCTACTCAGTTACTAGGGATGGAATCACCAAAAAACAATAAATCTATAAGATTCTGCATGAGTAGGAAATATTTCACTCCAACAGAATTGATGATCCTTCCATATAATCCTCTTGACCAATGAACTTTTTAAATATTCACTTGCCTAAAAACCATGTTTTTTCGTGCCATTGTATTGCAATCCTTGTAGGACGATTAACATTGTCCAGTCACGGACGTGGAAGCATGTGAGATTTTCATTTGAAAATAATGAAATTATTATTGTTTTATAATATTCTTCTAATTATATTCCTTTAACAATCCAATCATGTATTTATATCCATTTTATAATCACAATATTTTATATGGAATTACTTATATTATTAATAGTAATCCCTAAAAAGTGTTTTAATTCTCACGGTTCTATAATTTACTAGAAAAATATAGACATAAATCATAAGAACAAATTTCTCCAACAAAATTAGTAAAATACTTATATCTATTATTGGACTCTATCTTCATAGATACACACATATCCAAGTGTATTAACTCAATAAGATTATATTTTTTTTATTAATCATGTGTATTAGGAGTTATAAGAGGAGGCTTCCTTATGAGAGATATCAGTGGTTGTATTCTTTTTGGCATTATCAATTTTTATGGACTATGTATATCGATGAAAGATGTTTCGAGGGTCATAGATAGAAGACTGATGATGTGTAGACATCTCAATATCAACATTTTAGAGGTCATAAAAGATTCCAAAGTGTTCATGTGTCTCATAAATGGGAAAACATATATCCATTGGATTTAGATTATCTGATATTGATGAGTAGGATTATTATTGATGATGAAGGTATAGAGGATCATAACACATGTTGAGAAGGTATCATTATAGAATATGTTTTTTAAATTAGAGCGAAATAAATTGAGACTATGACACTATATATATATACTGCATCAATTATGATAAATTGAAAGCATATATTTAGGGGAGATTACCTCATCTTGTATAATTTCAATCCCTCATGATTTGAGTTATTTTGTTATGATTATTTATAATAAAAAGAAAAGTTTTATGCTCCTTGTAGAATTAATATATATATCAAGGAATAATTCAGACTCATGAAATATAAATTATTTTGATAAATAAATGTTAAAAATTATATTTTTTCTCTACTCATTATTAATAATTATTTCATATATTAAAATATTTATGGATAAAAAATATTACAAAATATAACCTCATTCCCATTATTAGTAAGATAAGAAATACAATGGATATTTTGATGAAAACTATTGATAAAGAGAGAATAATTTGTTTTCTTCTAACAATTATTAGTGTATCTAAATAATTTTAAATTTTTTTATTTTTCATTTCTAAAAGATATATCTCCTACATAATACCATTTAGTAAAAATCATGATATTTTTTTCTAATACTATGTAACGGAAAGCCCTTATCAAGATTCATTTATGGTTTCCCTTTTAATGTTTTGAAAGCATCCTAGAAATAAATTCAATTATTTTGATTAATCTCCCAAATAATATACATGGAACAATATTTTTAAACATAATATTATCCAATAGCATGGAAGGACATTTGATTTTTATGTGTATATGTTTGTTATATCTCTGATAAGTCCCATAAATTGAATTAATGGAACACTACAATTGTACATTTTTTTGGATATTGACATTGGAGGACTTTAAGATTTTCATTTTTAATATACCTGAATTCAATGAATCTCATCAATTGAGGGAATGAAAGACTGTACTAGAACACATATTTAATGTTTATCTATAATTTTCATCAGGAATATCTTCCAATAATATGATATATCAACAATAGTGTAAAACATAATCAATATTTGATCATCAGGATTCATTTATATTTGGAATAACTTTTTATTTCTCAATATTATCATTACTAATAGCTTCATTATTCTTATTAACCTATTCCATGATCCATAAAATTTATTTTCTCCGACATATATTTTATTTTGTAATTCATAGAACATTTATTAAATATATGTGTCTTATTATCCTCCTTTTTTAGTGATCTGTTAACTTTCTATGTTTCCATTTCATTACTCTCTCCATTAGAAATGTATGTCTCAATGTCAATGTAAATTTCATTAAATAATGAAAATATATATTGTCTTACAGGAATCCTATAATATTTCTCAAGTAATTAGGAGATTTTTAATTTTTTTTTACATTTTTGACTAATCATAAATTATTATTTTTAATTAAATTTACATTATAATAAACTAGTCTAAATATTTTTACCACCACATTATTGGAAATAAAATTTTAAAATATAATCTCTATAATTTTATCACATTTATAAAAACTAAATTTTAATCTCTTTAATTATGTTTAAACTCAATTCATGTATCATAAATGAATTTAAATTTTCAATCATCAAGATATTTTCTTAATGAATAGTTATATAAATTTAATGATTTATTTTCTGTTTTGAGTATTTTATTCTCTTAAAAACACACCATGACATCCACTCAATATTTAACCTATTTCTGTGTCTCTTCATCAATATATGGTTCATCACTACACCATTATGATTATTTTTCAATTTTGGAATCTTTTGGTTCTCTTCCCTTCATCCTATGAGTTTTATTTACACATTAACATTAATCACCACAATATGTGGCACCATATTTGGAGTAAATATTTTAATTAATTGTTATATTGGATATTCATTTACATTTGATGATTATTCGGGTATTGAAATAATTATTTATATTTTTATTTCAAAATGACTTTTGGGAAGAATATTATTATCCCCATTATCATTATTCTCAAGGAATACTAATGCAAATCTAGTTATATTAGCATAAATAAATTAGTAAATGGTTTATTTTTTATATAATTAAATTTTCATTATGTATTCATTTTTGATAATAATGATATGAATTATTTAAAATCCATTTCATCATCCGAGGTGTAATAGAAATATATGAAAACTCTAGAATATAGCGGTGAAACATAATATTGAATGTTTTAGATTTGATACTGATTAATGTGACCCAATTATCCCTATCCCAAACATACAACATCAAAAGGAAATTTTATATCACATAAATTTTTAGGTAACATATAGGTTTAAATTTTTCGAGGACATGATGATGAGAGAGAACGAGTTGTTTGGATCAGGAGATTCCTCTGGTTCATAGATATGGCGCCTTGGTGATGTCTCGTGGCATCATTCATCCTATAATGGGAGCATAAAATGGTGACTAAAAAGTATAAAAGTGTGAAACATGGTACATAATAGTAGTTTGGTCATACTCTTCATGAAAAAGGATTTTTTTGATTCACTTCTAGTACTTGAAAAATCACAAATTTAGATATACAACCTCTATGCTTCCCATGTTGGTCATAAGATTCTGTTATGTGTTTACTTTTTGATCTATAAGAAAATATTAATCCCCTAGAGATTTTAAATTTCTCAAAGAACACACACATCACTATGGTTAATTGATACAAATCATGGATTAATAATAACCTAAATTCCACTCTATGTAAATTATTAGATTTAATGAATATTATGTTGATTCTGATTGGGAGGGGGTATTATCACATCGTATTCATCAAAATTTAGGGTATTAAGAAATAAATTAATTTTAGGTGAACAATTATTTCCCCAAATGTTTTCAAATTATCATAATGAGGTATAATTTTTAGTACTTTCATTAAAATGAAGACATCTTATAAATTTGGGATTAGATTGGATGGACTCAATTTATTTTTTATGCAATCCTTATATTCTATGTGATTTAAAATCTTTTATGGGAACTCTAATGAATATTTATGAAGATACCATTGAGTGTGAGACTGATTTTTATGCTCATATATTCTTGGTGGAATTTGACATAGAATTCATGTTATTTATGATGATTAATTTTACAGTCAATGATAGAAGGTTTGATATCAAGGAGGAATATGAGCACCATCAAACATTCACAAAAAATATGAAATATATTATGACATCCTTTTTATAATTAAAAAATCATATAAATGAAGGATAAATTTCCCAATTATTATTGATCAAGAACATTGAAGAAGGTTGGTAAGATATATAAGTGAAGGGATAATTTTTTTAGAATTGTGAGAAGTCTAGAAAGGATTCCATGTAGATTTATTTGAATAAGAGCTCAAATAACCTTGTAAATAGTAAGCTGATGCTTAATTATTCTTTTAATGAATGTGATTTATTTATTTAAGGTGAATTAATATATTATTACTACAGATGTGTATGTATTTAGAATTGTGGGGGCTTATATGGATTGAATGTAGGCTCTACACCCTTTGTTGGATCAGGTAAGAACCTTTTTGAGCTTGATGAAAAAATTCTTTATAATCCTAATATAATAATAGAGATATGGATTATTGAATCATATTTGTTGGGTAACCCTATTTTTTGTGTATAATAATAGTGATTTTTGTTCTCTCAATGTTCTCATAGATTAATGTGGAGGATCAATCCATGATGAGACTGATGTTTTTCCACTTGTAGTTTCAAATTTTTATAATCCCTTATGTTAGTATAAATGAATACATAATGGAAATTGAAAATTGAAAGGGTATAAGGGATATAGATAGTTAGATGAGGATATCCTAGCATTCCATTCAGAAAATGTGGTAAATATGGTATCATTGAGGGTAGGGAGAATTTATATTAATTCACTGTAACCCATTAAACAAATGGTATCATTTATGATCTCTAATAATGATTTATATTTAAGGAATTATTCCACTCAAATGAAAACAGGGTGAACCATGTAGGATGAGTAGGAATTTATGGATACATATACTGAATACCCTTGTTCAAAAAGTGACCCTCCAAGTTCTCTAGGAAAAAATATCATATAAAGGGCATCAATGAGCTTGTTATTTGAACTCCTACTGTAGTTAGAGTTGTTACTACTTCATGTATTGTTAGAATAATGAAAAATAGAAGCCTTTACAAACTGGATTGTAGATTAAAACAATAATCAACTAAGAAAGAAAAATAAATGGTGGAATATTTCTCTTAAAATCATGTATCAAATGATTGCCCTGTTTTCAAATAGTTATGGTTTGGCTAACATTTCAATAGTCAATAACATATATAGACATATTCTGATTTATAATCACAAACTATATGTAATTTAAGTACAACATTATTGATTCAAAATTGGATTTGACACACTTTATAAGGCTTTAAATAACATTTTTTGTTCTAATTTATTTTCATCCTTGGTGGGAACTCTTTGGGTCTTTAAAAATGTATCTTAAGACAATGTTTGTATTATTATCATTGATTAACATATAGCCAAATGAAAATTTTGGATCAATTATATGAGAATTTTTGTACCTTATATCTTTTTAATGAATATACATAGAGATAATATAAGCCTATGGAAATCCATTTAATGAATCAATGGTTATAATTTTTACCAAATGATTTACTATGGTTACGTCATCACAGTTCAATTCCCTATTGAGAAAATTGGTTCTAGTGACACATTGATTTATTTTATAAAATTCCATTCCTATATTTATGGTAATAACTTTATTGATGTTTTTATGGTTATTGATAAATAAAAGTTGCATTGGAGGTACCTCTATAGAATGGTTTATAGTAATACTGATCGATATTTTATAAATAAAGTGGATCAAGATAAATTGGATTCAATAAACAACACTACTCTACCCAGAATTAAATATTATCATCACAATATCCATGTGAGTTTCAATTAATATTAGATGAAAATTTCCCTCTTATATAAATTCAGCAATTTTTGTAATCAATATACTAAATCTGATAGACTCATAATGGATGTTTAGTATATCATGATTTGTTGGAAAATGTAATTCTGATTTCCTATTGAACCTAGATCGTTAATGGATAAAACTAAATAATTTTAGATAATATACCTATATTGGGTTACAATGGAATATTTTCACTATTTTTACATATTTTTATTAGATTCAAGTGGAAGCGTCTAGAGTTACTTTAATCTTATCATCTTCTCCAAGTGTAATTATCTTCCTCTATGGAAACAATGGTTTTTAAAGAGACTATAATAATTAATTATCTATAAAACGTATATATGAATATAATATTTGTTAAAACTCTTCATAGATTCTGGATGTCTAGTAGACCATTATCCTTCATAAAATCGGGGGATCAATTCACTACCAATAGGGATAGATCCTATTAACATACCCTGTAATATTACATTATTATATTCAATTTCACTAGTATTGTAGTGTTTTTGATTGATGATATTATTCATTCTATTGTATCTCCGATGGATAATCATTTACATAATTATATTGATTTGGAATTTGGGATAAATTTTGTAGTTTCTCTTCTTATGTCATGTTGTGTTTCTATTCTAAATTATGTCAATAGTTTTACTTTTCAGAAATATTGGGATGTGATTATTATGGATACTTGGATGTTGGGTTCCATTTTATTTATTATAAGAACTGTTCCTCAAAGCCTCAATGATCAATTAATAACTCATATTACCAAAATAGTAAACGACTGGGAAAATCATCTTTTTGGGCCTATTTCCCAAGTTAACACTATATGTAATGTTATCATAATAATTATTAATAATAGTATTTCCATAAATAAAATTCATATAATATCATGGAATCTATTTGGAAATATAAAAAATGATCCATAAAATATATCATTATAACTTCCATGATATAATTTAATATTAATATAATGTCAGGAAGTGGAGGAATAATTTCATTAAATTTTGATATTAAGAATTCTATTGATACAATGTACTAGAATGTTAATATAATAGCATGGTAGATTTATATTTTATAAAAAAAGTTAATTGGGATATAAACAATTTTGGTTATTCTCGAATATTGGGGATTATAATTGGCTCCACCAAGGGATATTTTATGTAGTATGGTGGGGTTAGACATGGAAAATATCTCTCAAGAATTTTTTTTACTATTCTAGAAGATTATATTATTATGATTCTATCTGACATGGGTGAATAAGAAAAAATTATTTCAATAAAAACATCTAGGTCCCTAATTTATCCAACACATATAATTTATATAGATGAAAATATCATTTTTATATCTGGTATTCTGAAGAATATTTGGCCAATTAATCATGATTTACTTCAATATGATAGAATTAATTGGAAAATAATTTTTTTTAAAAAATAATTTTTTTATTTATTGAATAGGTATCCTCTTCGAAGAAATAACATTATCCTTTGAGAGATGGAAATTAGAGAGGGGTTAATTTAGTTCAACTAATGTGGAGGTCCAATATTCTAGGTGAGGATGAAATTGTGATATATTTTTCATTTACTGATCATATTATAATTCACCTCACATTTATTAAGGGGAATGAATTATATATTGTGGGAAAATATGTTTTGTGAAATTCATGATTTTCAAGATGCAAGATTACTCTTTTATTGTCTATAAATGGCCTATGTGGTGGGTAAATATTTTAATTTTTATTATTAAAAACGTTTTGTGGAGTGGAATTTCTCAGAAACAAAATATTTCTACATCCACTTATATACCATATTGTAAATGATTATCCAATTGATGTATGGAAGTTTTGAACATCAGCCATTTTAATGAATCTCTGTAATAGTGTTTTCCAAGAACCTTATCAATAGAAACTCAGATTCCTTGGGATTCCATAAAAAATATTTATAAAAAAGATGAATTAGGGGAATTATACTAAAATTAATAGTCCATTTGGCCAATTTTTAACACATGATTCTCTACCATCATGGATAGTTAAATGTGTATTGTTAATAAGTGATCTTCTCTCAAATTTTGGTTTGAATAATAGACTAGCACTTCCCTCATTAACGTCTTGAAAAATCTTGATTCCACTATTAACCCCCATATTTATATCAGTTATTTATTTGGTGTCCCTCAACCTTGAATTTAATATTATGTTAAAAAAATTATATATTGATACATTTTTTCATCATTTCCTATTGTTTAGATATGCTACCAAGATAAAATTATTATTTTTTCTAGAAATTTATTCTATATTCAGGTTAAAATATTTTTATCTCATGATTAAAATTGGATAAATTAATTCACAAATTCATAGATTTGGCCATTTATGCTCTATGTCATCTGTTGACTAGCGTATAATAGGTTTCCAACTGATTTAGTTTTGAAACTATTTGTCATATCTCTTTATTCCCGGTGATATATATAAAATCATCATTGATAATATTTGGAAAATCTCTTTCATACCTGTGCAACAGCCTCGAACCTATGAAGGTAAGTATTTTAAATATATTTAATTTAAGGAACACACATCATATGATTCAAATAAATTATTTAGTATTTTTTTCATTTCATTCTCCATGGAGATACATAAGAAATTTTATCTTTTAGTGGTCAAACAACTACAAATTATCTGGTTAACATATAATTCACTTTTTTATGATGGTAATGCCTTCAATTCATGCTCTAGGATGAGGAATATCATAGTTATATATTGGTATTTGAGTGTGGCGATTAAGGGTTTTTCCATAACAATGTTCATGACTTCCTGATTTTATGATAATTGGTAATATCTAGAAATTAAAAAGTTATATTGGTAATAATTATGGTATTTTGGAAGCCTCTTCTTCCTAATTTGATGGAATTTAATTTCAATAGTGCATTTAAATGGAATTTGGATCCCTTTAGGTGTGGTATATCATTTCATGATAATAATGAAAAAAAATCATGGATGTCTTAGTGGTTCATACATAGTGATATCTTCACTTTATGTGGATGTTCAATTAATCATTAATGTCATTTCCTTTTCAAAAATGAAATGTTGAAATAATATATGGTTGGAGTGTCATTATGTTATTATGGTGTAGGATATATGAAATGATAAATTGAATATTACATGGATCCTCTTGGATTTGTGTATAGAATACAATAAGTTACTAACATGACTCAATTTCATTATGACTCATGTCATGTGGTAGGAAAACTTGGTGGCATATGGGCATGCAAACAAAAGAGTTAGTTTGGATCAAACTTGTTCGGATTCACTACCAGCTGACATGATACCTCATTATAATATAGTTTTAAAAAAAATTCCCCCACTATATAATTCTGTAACATTTCTTTTCATCAATAACATCCTTTTAATTTTTGGTTGAGTAACATTTAAAAAATATATCATTTTATAGAACTAAGAAAAATTGTATAGAAATTGGATTCCTAAATAAATGGATCATAAATAACAATTGTTTTTATCAATATACACATTTTTTATATTACATATTACGCCTCCAACATCTCTCAAAAATTCATTCACATATAAACCGTGTATAGCCTCAAGTTATTTAGAATCATTTTTCATAAACTGTTAAATGGATTCATAAAAAAGGTCGATTTAAAATCTCAGTAAGTGTATACATGAAAATTGGTAGTTTAATGCCATTGGTGAGATCAAGATAAGAATAAGGGTATGATGAAATAATCATAGTACACACGTATAACATAAGGGAATCCATACCCTTAAATTCCTTGAACATTATTCATGAAAAATGGAATAAATATATAGTAAAATAAAAAAACCATTTGATTTTTAATAATTATCCATATGATGTCAATTTTGAAAAAATAATAAATAAAAACACATATATTTTCACCCTAAATAAATAAAAAATATTTTTCATTAATTATATACTCATTACCATACATTGATAAATAAAAATAATTCTATAAAATTAATTATAAATCATTGATACATATTATATGTAACATGGGAAATAATTTTCATATCGATCTTATATATAAAGTATCCTTCAAAGACCCACGTGTAGTAACTATCATAGTTACACTAGAAATAACCATTATGTTTATACATGGAATAATCATTATAGTATATTCACATAATATCATAGGATAATCTGAATTGATTAAATATATCATTATACCCAATTATTTGGATAGAGTTATAATGAGCTCACCTGACCCCAATTGATTATAGAACCACTCATACATATGTAATAACACGGCCACACATCCTTGGTTTACAAACGATCCAAGCATCATCAAAAAATAAATCCAAGGAATAAAAACAAAAATCAAGTTAATATAGAATTCACATTAATATTATACTCATTGAAATACCCATTATTCTTTTTGTAAGATAGATAACTCATGGAAAAGAAATTGGTTCTATAAACATATCATTGAAACAATCATAATCCATCCCCATAAAAAAATGTAGATGGTATCAACACAATATATATATTGTGGGTATTATGTACCATCAATGGGTTTTTAGGCTATTAAATAGAAATAACACTTAAATAAAAACAATATAATTCATGAAAAAAAACTCATTAGTGTAACACCGCGAGATTTTATGAGAAATATTATTAATTATTTTGATGTCTTTTGTTCTATGCTTCACCAAGATTATATTATGCTATAAACAACACTATATTATCTTTTAGTATATGCAACACTATTCTTGGATTATGTTACATGCAATAGAATCCTTACTCGATACCCTGCGTTGTACGCAATACCGAGTTTCACTAAACAATGATATGTTATGAAAATATTATATATACCAGCCGTTATGAATATTAATACCCACTTTTTTATATTTTATAAATTTTAACTTTCTAAATGGACTTCATTTTTGGATTCGAAATATAAAAATTAGCCTAGGGTGAATTTTTGGTATTTTTGTGAAAAATTTCAATTTTTGATGAATAGTTAAAACACTAAGTTTTTGGTTAAAACCGAATTTTTATTTAAATAATAATTTATTTTATTTGAATTTATTTTAGGTCAAAATAGATTCATAATAAATAACTAAGTTTAATTTAATTCATTGGAGATAATTTATAATAATTTTAGATATAAAAAAATTTTATTTAACTTTTTACCCTCTTTTACCCTCCTCCTAGGAGCATTTATAAATTTACATAAATTGTAATTTTACCACTTCTGTGAGTTCAATTTACAATGTCTGAGAGACACGGTTGATGACAGTAAGTAAAATATGGTTCAATGAGGTGAAAATAATTTTTGGTGAATACTAACTTTTAACTTTTATTTACCACAGTTAAAAGTAAACATGGTAATTAATGGTAAAAATGATATTATTATTATCCTAAAACATGTCCTTATATTATTTTATAATTGTAATTCCACGAAAAAAACCATATATATAAAATATTACCCTTTAGGCCTACTTGGATTAGATTTGGAAATTTATTATTATTTTATTTATAGAAGAGTTAAAATAGTTAAAATCAATCTTTAATAAATAATACATTTTTTAATATAGGGTTATACATAAGATAAATTTGACTATAAATATTTATTATAAATATAAAATTATATCCTACATAATGGTATATTATTTATAATTTTTAGGCATTAAATAATTTAATTTATTTATTACACAATGATGATACAGTAATCACCTTATTAATGAAATATTAACATAATTGATATGATAAATACCCAAATAAATGTAATTTGAGACTTTCAATGAATTAATATAATTTTAATGGTTAATATAACATATTAGGGTTGGTTAGATGAATTGTTTTCATAGTAATAATGTTGTTATAAATTTAGAAAAAAAATACCAAATAGTTTTAAAATTGACATAAAAGTGTTTTTAAAACAAATATTATATTATTAATTAATATAATGGTACTAAAAATCGATGGTTCTACAAAAAGACTTATATAATAATATATATGACATTCATGAACCAATTGGGGTTCGATTGGCAGTTTATAGTATGTTTATTAACCATATAGTGTAAGAATACAAGAAGACATGGTAAAAGTTAAATTACTTAACTTAGAGTTTAATCTAAATGATAAGGTTATAATGGTATCCTAAACTTGAATAAAACCTATTGGTTGAAATAATTTCGACCCATCCCTACCCTATCTACGAAATAAGTCACTTTTGAGCCATTATAAAGTGAATATTAATTTATTGTAAAATAATATTTTATGTTTTTCCTAAGGCGCCCCTCACCCCTCTTATAAAAGGGCACTATCACTTATCTCTAATTAACTCATTAAAAGAAATTTGTCTCAGCCAAACTGTACCCAAATAGCCTCTAAATTGTCCTTAATTTATCCTAGAGGCATTACTTTAGTTAAAAAGCTATCCTATGGAGTCCTTTTGATCAAATCAAAAGGAAGAACCCGAAGAAGAGGTAAATATCTCACCACCTATTTCAAGTTCCTTTCTTCTTCCACTTACTCTTTATTTTTTTCCATTCTAAAATAACTAATATAGTATATTATATATACTATCATGTTATTATAAAAATTTTACAACCATATTAGTTATTTTATCCATCCTATGAATGAAAAAGTCACAACACGTGCGTACGTACAGCTTACCGTCTCCACATCGTGGTGTAGTTTGTTATTCAAACATTTAATCATTTTGATGGGTATAATAATTAGTATAAATGATGTAAATAATAAATATAACATTATTATGATTCTTTATATATGTTATAATATTCAATCATATATGATTTTAATATCAAAATAATGATATTCTTGCTCATGCGTACGTACGGAATATCGTCTCCACGAACATGATGGGATTCATTTTCCATAATTAACCATTCAAGTATGATTATAAAGTATATTTTAAAAATAATCATGAAATATATTACATAATAATGATACTGGATTTATGTACATATATATTTTTTACTTAATTACATTCAATCGAATAAGGAAATGAAAACAACATTCATGCGTAAGAATGGTCTACCGTCTGCATGAATGGAGTATTTCATTCCATTTATTGAGCTATCATATAAATTTATACTCTAAATATATATTATATATAAATCATGTTTTACATTTGGGAATTAAGTAAATCATGATATAAGTAATAATATAAAGAACAACAAGACGAAACATGGACGATAAATGAAACGATTTTACCCAAAACACTGCATTAACATGGAATTTACAAAACAACGTGTAATATATAGTCATAAGTGAATCATATATGATATCATAAATATTATTATGGTTATGTTACAAGTTAATAATATTTTTAGACTAACTATACAGGAGTATCGTACATATATGGAAGAAATTGGACACAAGGTAAGGGATAATTATGCAAATCTCATTTTTATCTGAGATTGCTTATACGTAATTATTTACAGGGGTTATATATTTCTTCCATGTCCATAAATTTTTTTTTCATAAATTCTTTAATATTATTCCTTGAATTTTTAATTTCTTGTTTACCAGTCTTTGACTTTTACTTTGTGTTATGGAAGGAATCATTCTTTTGTTTAATATAAGATGTAATTTTTGAATTTTTCTATAAAAGTATGAGGAGATTAAATTTTTAACTTATATGGAATGAACGGATTTTTACGATTTCATATTGAATTTTCTTCATGTAGCTTACTCTACAATATTTCATGATTATTTTCAATAAAAGCCTTTTCTTTTAATATTGCATAGAATATTTTTAAAAGAAAATGATTTTGAAGAAGAAAGGATATTTTCCTCAAGAATTCATTTCAAGTGTTTTATTAAAACTATTTCCCATCTACGATGACATTATTTAATATGGTTATTTATCAAGAATAATTTACCTATTTTTTACGTGGTTTTATTTTTATTATGATTAAATGATATCCATTTTTATATGGATTATGTTATGATGGGATGATGTTTATGAAACCCTTTTTATTATAAGGGTTATGAAGAATGATTTATGTTATGGCACACAAAAGAATGATTTCATTATGAGATTGGTGGGAACTATGTCATCGTCCAATGCATTGGGTAAAGATATTTATCTCATGAGATAGACATTGCTGGAATGGAAAGTTAATCTAGTTTAGTAATACAGGGTTGAAATGACATGTAAACCCGGTTCAGTAATGGAATTTTTCCACTATGAGGGTTTTGAAAGTAATGCCTTGTCTAATATGGAAATCATAACATGTTCTTAATTGTTTTCCACAATTGCATGTTTTATTCCCATGATATTTTATCATGACTAATTTTCTATTATGATCTATTCCTTATCTGCTATAAAGATTTAATTTATTACCCATGATTTTGATGTTTTAGGTTCATTTTCATACATTCAAATGTTTAGGGATCGTTTTATGTTCTCCATGTTTACCCTTATTGAGCATTTGAGCTCACCCTTTTTATGTTTTCTTTCACTCATGATATAAATAAAGGATTTAGGTAAGAAACCAAAAGGGGAAGATATTTATGGGAGATGATGATGATCTTTCACCATGATTAGATGATTATGTTCTATGTATCCAAAGATAATAAACTATTATAGTCCTTTGTTGTCTTTTTTTGTTATGTATTAAGTAGTCCAGAAAAGTAATGTAATTTCCATGTACGTCAAGTGTGGGTCTCTATAGTTGGTATTAGAGGAACAATTTAGTTAAACTTTGGAAACTAGGATGTGAAATCTTTAGTGAAATTCCAATAGATATTTCTAAGGTATGATTAGGGATGTCGCTAAGGTTATTTATAGGTATAGGTTATAATTCAAGAATTATGGAAAAAATTGTAGAATTAAACCAAAGATGTTAGAGATTGAAAGTACTCCCCTTGATTATGTTTTTTTCCTAGTATGATTTTTTTCCTCTCACACTATTCTTTTTGGGTTTTATCCAATAGCTGGAAACTAAAGAAAACGCGCTGATCAATGTATTGGATGATATGAGGATTTTACTCCTAAACAAACCAATGTTATAGAATATGGAGTGAAAAATCATATTTCTATACTTATAAAAGCTATGAATCATTCTGGACTTATAAATGAGCAGAGAATGGAACAATATTCTATCGAGTTCTCCATGAGGCAACGCCCCCCTTCTTTCAGTGGGTCTTTTTCTCAACTTTGTACTGATCAATGGACCAGTACCATTGAAATGGTACTTTCCATACTATGGTGTTCAGAGCATGAAAAATCCATTTTAGTTGTTTACCATTTAGAAGGTGAAGCAGACCACTGGTGGACTCTAATTAAGAATACAAGGCCCCAAGATGAAATTGAATCCATGGAATGGGATGAGTTCAATAACGTATTTCTCTATAATACTTCCCTCATATTCTTCGACCAAAGATAGAAAAGGAGTTCCTTGAGCTTAAGAAAAAGGATTATGAATTTGTTGGTATATACGAGGTGAATTTTACAAGGATTTAATTGTATGCATCTGACTTTATCATACAACCTAAAAGTAATGTTGATCGATTCAACATTTGATTAAAACCAAGTCTTCGAAGGGCATTAGCTATAACAGACTTGAGTAACTATGAAGAAATTGTGCGTTGTGCTATCAAGGTAGAACTGGAAGTTGGTGTAACATATCCATATCATGGTTTTGACAGGAAACTAAAGATGGTGTTCAAGGAAAAATCTCAAAACTATGGTGAAAAGAAGACAAATGTATCATTATGCTCAAATTGTGGAAAGAAGCATGGTAGAGATTGTCTTAAAGGGACTTGAAAATTTTTTATGTGTGGAAAAGAAGGTCATCGAGCAGCTGAGTGCTGATGTAATGGAAAAAATGTAGCTAATGATGTGAATAGAGAAAAGATTACAGAGAATGCACCACCAGCACTTCATTGCTTCAAGTGAAAGGAAATGGGGCATTATTCTAAAAAATTCCCTAATCTAAGGGTTAATTATGATTGACATCAACAACCTCTCAAGGAAAAGGACAAAGGGAAGTCACATGCAATCACTATTGGCGATGTGGAATATAATAATGAATTGGTGGAATGATTAAGTGTTTATGTAACGTGAATTCCAAAATAGTGTTGTGGAATCTCATTTTTAGTATCATGGAATAATTCAATATCTATGTATTGGTTTGTTGTGGTTTTCAATAATTATAAGGTACTGAAAACCTTCAAAAGTGATTGAAATATTTTTGGAAAGCAGATGATCTATACATAATGAAGGGATAAAGAGATAATGAAATGTTTGATAGTATTAATGAGCTCATGAATGATATAAGGACAATGTTTTATCATTGTTTGAGTATATAGAAATTCTGGGAATTTGGTATGTGGAAAAAGTTGAATTTTGACAGCATTCATGATTTCAAAAATATTC
Organism: Viscum album; assembly: GCA_963277665.1. Classification (NCBI taxonomy): domain Eukaryota; kingdom Viridiplantae; phylum Streptophyta; class Magnoliopsida; order Santalales; family Viscaceae; genus Viscum; species Viscum album. The sequence continues at coordinate 1,066,931,577 of OY728140.1, forward strand.
TATGGTAGTTCATGTTTCAGGAGAATACATGATTAAGGTATTCACATGTTCGGAATGTTACCAAGAAGATATGTCTTAGGATATATGAGTGGTAAATGACGGTATTCATATGATCAGTAGATGTCCTTTCTATTAATGTTTTTCTTTATACTATGAGCTTCGATAGAAGTGTATTGTATAAGATTAAAGATTTGAATGAATTATGTTAGACATCATATAGTATTTTTTAAGGCAAGAACTTTTTCGATATTATTTCTGGAATTTTATAATAGTATATTTTTAGAAAAAGGAAAACCCGTAGGACGGACGATAACCCGTCGCCTCAGACAAGGATGCAGGAATCAAACCCACAAATGAAGTGCGACATGACTTTTTGCATATCACTAGCCTAATGGAAGTCCCTGGTTTGTAGAAATTAGTTTTATATTATTAATTAGTATGATAGATGAAGTATAAGTACATTTTAGGAACCACATACGATTAATATCACCATAGATGGACTTATGTATGTTACATAACCTTTTCTAACCTTTTGTTTGAGACAGATGGAATGAACTATCCTTCTATCGCATGATCTGATAATACATCACGAATGATGAATTAAACTTTATTTATTTATTATATGAAGTGTAAATTGTTCAAGGAATGACCAATGGTGAGATTGTAACAAAATCAATTAAGTATTTCTTCTAATTCCAATTTTTTCAACTTTAGGGAAATGAACTTGAAAACCAAAAACATTGTCCTAGATGGTATCATAGATCATCAAAAATTTATGGCTTTCTGATTGTTGTATTTTTCATATCCATGTTCTCTACCACTCTCCATCTGAACGTGATGGTTAGATTTCTATTCCATATCCATATTTTTACCTATGTTCTTCTATGTGGAAACCCAGTGATGAGTTAATTTGGGTAACCGTTACGTTTCATAAATAAGTTTTTAAAATTATGTTTTAGTATTCCTTTATACGATGTAGGTTTCTATGAATGAAACTATCAAGTATTAAACCATTTATAACCATGATAAATTTTGAGGGAAAAATTTAGTTTAAGGGGGGTTGAATGTAACACCCTGATATTTTATGAGAAAAATTAATAATTACTTTGATGTATTGAGTTGTATGCTACACCAAGATTATCTTTCACTATACGCAACACTATATTACTATGTATTATACGCAACAATATTCTTGTCTTGTGTTACATGAAAGATCAACCATCCATGATAGCTTGCGTTGTACGAAATACCGAGTTTCACTAAAGAACGACATGTTTTTAAAATATTATATACACTAGGTGTCATGATTAGTAAAACCCACTTTTTAAATTTTTTAAAATTTTATCATTAAAAAATGATATCATTTTTGGATTTGGAATACTGAAATTATCCTAGGGTAAATTTATGGTATTTTTCTGAAAACATTCAATTTTTGATGAATAGTGAAAACACTGAGTTATTGCTTAAAACCAAATTTTTATATTAATAATAATTTATTTTATTCAAATTTTTTTAGGTCACAATATATACATAATACCTATATATGTTCAATTTAATTCATTGGATAAATTTTATTATAATTTTAGATATATAAAAAATTGACCTTTTTACCATCTTTTAACCACCTCTTAGGTGCATTTTCAAATTTATATAAACAATAATTTTACCACTTCTGTGAGTTTAATTTCCAAAATTAGAGAGATATAGTTCATATCATTAAGTAAAATGTGGTTCAATGATATAAAAATAATTTTTGTAAAATAGTAACATTTAACTTTTATTTACCAAGGTTAAAAGTAAACATGGTAATTAAGGGTAAAAATTATATTATTATTACCATAAAACATTTCCAAATTCTATTAGATAAGTTTAATTTGACCAAAAATAACCTTAGGAAAAAAATATTACTGTTTAGGTCCACTTGGATTAGATTAGCACATTTATTATTTTTTTTAAAGAAGAGTTAAAATAGATAAAATCAAAGTTTAATAAATAAAACATTTTTAATATAAGGTTATAGATAAGATATATTCAACTATAAATATTTATTGTAAATCTAAATGTATTTCCTATATAATGGTATTTTTTTATATTTTTTAAATGTTAAATAATTTCATTTATTTATGATACAGTGATGATGCAGAAATTACCTTATTAATGAAATATTAACATAATTGATATAATAAATACCCAAATAAATGTAATTTTAGACTTTTTATGAATTACACAAATTTTTTAGGTTACTATAACATATTACATCTGGTAAGATGAATTTGTTTTAACTTATAATGCTTTTATGAATTTAGAAAAAAATACCTAATACTGCTAAAATTGACATAAAAGAGTTTTTAAAACAAATATTATATTATTAATTGATATAATGGTCCAAAAAATCTAAGGATCGTCCAAAAGACTTATATAATAATATATATTAAATTCATGAACCAATTGGGGTTATATTTGTAGTTTATAGTATGTTTATTAACCATATAGTGTAATAATACAAGAAGACACACTAAAGTTAAATTATTTAACTTAGAGTAAAATCTAAATGATAAGAATAGAATAGTAACATAAACTTTTCTAAAACCAGATTCCTAAGATGATTTAGACCCATAACCACCCTAACATAGAAATAAGTCACTTTGGAGCCATTATAAACAGAATATGAATTTATTATAAAATGATATTTAAAGTTTTTCCTAAGGTGCCCCTCACCCCTCTGATAAAAGGGCACTCCCCCTTATATCTAATTAACTCATCCAATGCCATTTGGATTGGCCAAAACCTTCCAAAATACACTATAAAATGTCCTAATTTCATCCAATATTCCTTAAATTAGTCATAAATCCAACCTATATATCCCTTTTGATCAAATGAAAAGGAAGAACCTGAAGAAAAGGTAAATATCTCACAACCTATTTCACGTTCCTTTCATCTTCCACTTCCTCCTTCTTTGTTGTTTCCATTCTAAAATAATAAATCCAGTATCTTCTATATACTATGATATTATTATTAAAATTTTACAGCCATATTAGTTATATTATCCATCCTATGAATGAATATGTCACCAGATGTGCGTACGTATGACTTACCGTCTCCACGTTGTGGTGTAGTTTTTTATTCAAATATTTCATCTTTTGGATGAGTATAATAATGAGTATAAATGAAATATATAATATATATATAAAATTATTATTATTCTTTATATATGATATACAATTCAATAATATATGATTTTAATTTCTAAAGAATGAAGTTGTCACTCGTGCGTACCTACGGACTACTATCTCCACAAAGGCGATGCGATTCATTTTCCATAATTAACCATTCAAGTATGATTATAAAGTACATATAATAAATAATCATGAATGATATTAAATAATAATGATACTGGATTTATTTATATATATTTTTCATTTACTTAATTCTATTCAATCCAATAATGAAACAAAAACAGCGTTTATGCAGACGTACGACCTACCGTCTCAATGAACAATGTATTTTATTCCATTTATCAATCTGTCATATAAATTTATATGCTGAATATATATTATATATAAATCATGTTTTACGTCCTATAATTAATTAAATCAGGATATATGTAATAATATCAAGAAAAACAAGAAGAAACATGGATGATAAATGAAACGATTTTACCCAGAACGCTACTTTAACATGGAATTTACAAAAGAACGGGTAATATAAATTCATAAGTGAATCATATATGATATCATAAATATTATTATGGTTATCTTACAAGTTAATAATATGTTTAAACCAACTATACAGGAGTCTCTAACACATAGGGAATAAATTGGACATAAGGTAAGGGATAATTTTGCAAATCTCATTTTTATCTGAGATTGCTTATATGTAATTATATACTAGGGTTATATTTTTCATCCATGTCCATAGAAATGTTTTCATAAATTTGTTAATATTCATACATGTATGTTTAAAGTCATGTTTATTACTCTTTGACCTTTAATTTTTGTTATGGAAGGAATCTTTATTTTGTTTACCATACGCGGTACTTTTTGACTTTTTCTGTAAAAGTACGAGGAGAATGTTTTTTTAACTTATACGACATGAACGGATTTTTACGATTTCAGATTTCCTTTTCTTCATGAAGCTTACTCTATAGGATTTCAATATTATTTTAAATAAAATACTTTCCTTTTAAAATTTTGTGGGATTTTTTGAATGGAAAATGATTTTGAAGAAGAAAGTATATTTTCCTCAAGAATTCATTTCAAGTGTTTTGTTAAAACTATTTCCCATCTATGATGACATTATTTCATGTGGTTATGTTTCAAGAATATTGTCTCTATTGTTTACATGGTTTTATTATTCTTATGATGAAATGATATCCATTTGTTTTATATGGATTATGTTATAATGGGATGATGTTTGTGAAACCCATTTATTCTTTGGGTTATGACGAATGATTTATGCTGTGGCAAACGAAAGAATGATTTTATTATGAGATGGTTGGGACCTATATATTCCTCCAATACATTGGGTAACGATTTATACCTCATGAAATAAACATGGATGGAACAGAACTTGAATCCAGTTTAGTAATACTGGGCTAGAACAACAAGTAATCCCGGTTCAGTAATGGACTCTGTCCACTATGATGGTCTTGGCAGTAATGAATTGGTTACTATAGAAATCATAACATGTGATTAATGGTTTGACACAATTAAAAGTTTTATTTCAATGCTATTTTTTTCATTATTAATGTTACTTTATGGTATATACCTTATTTACTATCAATATTTATGTCATTACACATGATTTTGATGTTTTATGTTCATGTTCATACGTTTTAATGTTTAGGGAACTTTATATGTTCTCCATGATTACCCTAACTGAGTATTTGAGCCCCCCATTTTTATGTTTTATTTTCCACAGGATATAAATAATTGTTTTTGGTAATAAAACAAAAGGGGAAGAACTTTATAGGAGATGTTGAAGATCATTCACCATGATTAGAAGATTATGTTTCGAGATTCCAAATACACTGAACTATTATGGTCCTTGGGTGTCTGTTATTGTTATGTATTAAGTATTCCACAAAAGTAATGTAATGTCCATGTACGTCAAGTGTGTGTCTCTACAATCACATAGAAAATCATTTTAAAAAACTTTATACTAATAAAATATTTTAAAAATAATATTATTTAAAATAAAAATGGAAAACTATAAATTAATAATCTAATAAAATAATGTTATTGATGATTAGAAAATATTTTCATGTAAAAATCATTAAATACATTTTGAAAAAATGTGATCAGAAAGTGAATCATTTGGATAATGTTAAGAAAGTTATTTTTAAATGCCTTTATAAGAATTTAAAATTTCAATAAAAATAACATTATGAAATAAATTATTTTTATAAAATTAATTCTCAGATAACATTATAGAAATCATGAAAACAAAATAGTAATATTCTTGTTCTATTGGAATATACAATACCAGTATCACATGGAAATAGCTATCATGTTGTCAATTCAATCAATAAGTGAGGAAATTGAAAATAACCATGTAAACCACCTTTGTAACAATATTTTTAAAAAATATATACATTTTTAATGGATATAATAACATATAATATCCTATAATATGAACATTGAACATAAACAATCCAAAAAATAATATGGAATATATCATAAAGCCTTTTCAACTTTTGAAAATATTCAATTATATTCCCCTTGAAAGAATAAATTTAAATGAATATTTCAATATCATTAACATTTGTAAAATCATGCTATATTATCTCATAATAAAAGTATATACACATAATCTATTAATATAAGTGAATATCATAATCTTATGTCTAAAAGAAATTGAATTTGAGATGAAAAATCAGTAAAAATATCATACCATTAAATTGATAATTATTCAATGAATATATGATGTGTTAAAAATATTAATAAAAAATAATGTATAAGTTTATAATAAATCAAATTATATTTAAATTTACACATAATTATTGAATAACCATGTTAAGGATGAACAATTATAACCTAGTGAAATGAAATTGATTAATGATGCCATTTAACATATTGTAACATTCATTTTAAATCCGATTTGATAAAACAATTCTATTTTCGACATAAAATAACATGAATTGTTAATTATTTGTCACAAAAAAATGTTAAATGGTAATACATAGACCATATCAAATAAATGTCTTCATTACATTAAAATTTTACTCAATGAAACGAACATGTGACATATTTCATTTTTTATATCCCCACATGAAATATATTTCATTTGAAATTATTATAATAAGTTGTAATAAAATATATTATCTCTTATTAAAATAATCCATTTTCAATTAATTTACCTTAATCAACTATGATTATTAATTTTAATGACATATTTAATTATATAATCAATTATGTCTTATTTGGGTTTTTATAACGTTTGGTTCATAATGTCAGAAAAACATTTTTGTGCTGATAATAGAAAAAGGTGTCATTGTTCCATAAAATAAAAAATAATTGAAATTAAATAATTATAATATATATATCATTAATAATATTAAATATATTAATTATACATGCTTTTAAAAATGAAATATGTTATTATCATGGATACGATAGGTCGTAGGTACACATGAGTAATAGTTCCATTTTTGAATGTCCCTTATGCTGATAAAGTTAGTATTATATTAACAATAAAAAATTATAATTATCTATAAAATAAAATATTTCTTATCTAAACAAAAAAATATATATTATACATGTTATGAGATGATAAAAATCAAATCACAACGCTTCATGGGGGTGGTAATAAACAGAAGCACACAAACTTGTTTTTATTTTTTCAGTGAATGGGCTTGTATAAAATTGAATTATATATTATATTTTTATAATTATAAATAATTCATTATTATAATATATATATATATTAAATTCATCATTTTAACCATCAATTAGTGGAAGTGATGGAAATTTTTTTTACCCATCTGTGAGGCAATAGTACATCATACAAATTAATGATGAATTAACATACTTTTTGATAGAGGTTGGATATGTTAATATGAAATGAGAACCAAATTATAAAATAATATAATATAATTTATTTTCATTATTATATGATATTTTTTATGAATATTTGATAGAGGTATAAGAATAAATAAAATGAAATTGCTCTGTTAAGTTTTATATGTCTTTTTTGGACGACCTCCATTATTTTACACCTTAATACCTCTAATATTTATATTATGACAAATAAAATATCTCTACAATCTATGGTTGTATTTTATAAATGAATTTGGTTAGGTGTTCTATGATCCTAATTGATTCAATGGTTTGATTAGAAGGGAATAATTTTTTCCCATATTATAATAGAGGATAGGGGATCTCATGGAATTTTTAAAAATATTTCAATTATATAAAATATTATAGATTTAAATATGGTTACAAATTAATACGATTGAAATATAATATTATATTGAATATATATAATATATTATAAAAAATTTCAGGTTTAGAAAACTTTTCATTCTCCATATCAATTTTTTATAACCAATTTTAACCCAATTTTTTAATTACGGTGATAAAAATGTTTTTACTACTTATGGGTCATGATTGTTACTATAAGTAGAATAAATGGACTATAAATGGACCATGTCTTATAATTCTATCATTATACTAATATGTTGGATGAATAAAGTATATTTATAAATTTTCAATCACTTAATATAATGTTATTTTCATAAAATATCCAAAATATCTTTTGTAGAACTATTCATCTACTTAGAGACTCTATAACATTGTAAAATTTAATGAAATTAAAATAAAATATTTTCATACATATTTAAATTGATATATGCAGCTATAAAATTCTTTTATCACACTAATTATCTTAAATTATAGAAATTATAATATTTTTAATATCATTTAATTTAGTTTTTCATTAGTTGAATAATTACTATATCAATATTGTGTATGTATTTAAGGTAATTATTTATTCACTAATATTTAATTATAAAATGATATTATGAAGATAAATATTTTATACTTATAATTAATATTTATAAATATAAATATAATTTCTTTTCAAACATGATAAATATATTACAGTTCTAAAATACATGAGTGTGACATGTTTGACTTTTCATTACAAAAAATATTTAAAGATAAAATCACATACAAAAATAAAAAAGTAATATATAAAAATTTTGTATAAATATATATTTTATTCATTTATTAAATAAAATTTATTCACGATTTTTGGTCATGTATAGTCCTTATCAAATTATTCTAAACCTTTAATAACCGTATTTACCCTTACCCAGGTAAAAGAATTACTAATGTTACAATTAATATTGACTAAAAATAAAAGAAACATAGTTAATAAATAATAATTCAATTATTATTAATATATAATGATTTTTTAAAAATTAAAAACATTAATTTTGTATAATTTATTTTAAAATTAAACCAGAAAAATGTGATGAATTTTTTTTGGAAAAAATTAGTTTCCAGTATAAATAATTTTAATATATAAATATAATTTAAAATTAATTAAAAAACATATAATTGGATTATATTAAATCATAACGAAAAAATTTAATTTAAAAAAATTTAATAATTATAATTTTATGTTTTAAATACAATAAATAAAAATAATTTTTTTTTTATAAAAATCAATATTTTCAATATTCACTTAGAAATCAACATTTTCATAAAATTTAATGAATTTCACCATAAATTAATTTTGAAATAATGAATTCAACAATTATATACAATTTATTAAATAAAAAAATTATAGAAATTAATTATAATTATATTCCCATAAAAATCATTTTAAACCACTTTTTAATGAAAATTTATTATATTTTAGAAAAAAAATCACATTAATAAAAAATGTATGTTTATTTCTTAATAATTAATCAATACATTTGTATTAATTAGTAGAACATATTTTATTTAACAAAATTAATCATACTCACACTCGTCAATTCAATGGCTAGGTTATAATTTTATTATTTAGATAATATTATTTCATTGTTCATTTAACCTCGATGTTGTGTATCTTGTATGAAAATAAATTTTGTAATTATTCCTAATCATTGAGATATTATATTTTTAATTGTTATATTATTTATGTTTTATATTTTACTCAAAAATTATTTTATACTTTTAAATAACTAAACATGTTATCCTTCTTTTATTCCATTATAAACTTATTGAAGGTCCACTTATCGTATCATAATATATCATAAAATTCTTGAGTTTTAATATTGGCCACTCATTCATTTCATGATCTATAATATTTAAAATATTCAAATTTAAACCAATATTACAAATTTTTCCATTTTAAAGTTGAATTATTCCACGATTTCATCTTTTTTATTTTGAATATAATAAAATTGGATAGGATAGATTTTTAATTGTGACACATTCACCTTATCATCTTATTCATGATTTTTTAGTGTTTATAGAGTATTATATATTTTTCTGCATTACTATAACTTGTATCAAATTATTATTTGTTAGTGATAGAGGTAATACAATGTGGAACCTACAATAACATTTCATATTCCTTATAACATTTAATGTGTAGTCCGTTTTAGAATGTGTTAGATGAACACAAGACCTGATGATTTATGGAACAGTTCCTCCAAATGATGGAATATTTTGAATCATACCCTCCCAACACTGATATAGTTCCTTATAATAGATCATGATAACTCTATTATTGTTGGCCATAATTATTAAATATATAGATATAATTGAGGTATGATATAAAAATAAAATAGAAGCAAATTTCTAAAGGAACATTACACATAATGAATTCATAGAAACTGTAACACCAATTGATTGACCCAAGATATATTCATTCAAAAATGATCGGTGGTTAATTGGTGGATAAATAAATAACTAAAACTATAAGCTATTTATTACATAAATATGTTTGTGAAAATAGATAAATATTCTAATGATTTGATGATAATATTTTTAAGGGAACAAACACATAGACAAGGATTTTTACTAGGATTACAAAATCATATTATATTGTGACTCATCCATAAAAAATAGAGATTGAGATCCACTATTTATAATAATATTCATCATCAATGGAACAATTAGTGGGTAAATAAGATTGTCTTGAACACTAATTTTAGGAAGAATAATGATTTTCTAAAATATTAATGATATTTTTATTCCATACATCAAGTTTATTAATAATTTTGACTTGTGGTGAATCCTTGTTATTCTCACAAATATTATCTCTAATCATTCATTGAGTGTTATATGATTCTCTTATTCTATCCTCTTATAATCACATATAACATTCCCCAAGTGGGTTATATCATATTTTTAGATCTAAACTTCATTTTAGACAGAAGTTTCATATTATGGAATGACATTAAGATCATAATGAAAGAAAACAAAAATCCCTTATAACATAGAGTGATTAATAATATATTTGAATGGATTAATAGAATGACTAGTCAATTATACAATTTATTTTGATAATACCGAATTATTTATAAATTAATTTTTCTTAAATAATTTTGAAAAATTTTGTGTGGAATCAGCTACATCAATCATAACCAAACCTCGATATATTATTATATAAATATTATCAGCATAACCTAGACCTTGATTTAATGAGTATTAATATGAATAACCATATTATGATTTATATTTAGAAAAATTTACTTAATAAATTGCATAACGATTCAAACATTGATTATTAATTGTTTTAAAAATAAGATAAAAAATGTTAAGGTTAAAATATTTAATTTTCATAAAACTAAGTATATTTTTGATATCGATATTTATCATAACAAATTAAATAAATCAAAATATAAAAGTCTATTCTGAATATTTATATTAAAATAACTAATTTAATTGAATAATATTCATTAATTAATGGTTATTAAGAAATTAAAGAGAATAATTTCATTTAATGCTTCCAAAATACAATTTCATCATTAATGGTTATATTTCATTTAGTGTGTGGATATTATAATTAATTTATTCATATTTTTTTAACAATTATTTTCAATATTAATAAAAATATTTTAAATCTAAATATTTGAACATCCTTATGATGATATTTTGTGATTGGTATGAAAAGAATTATTTTTGAGTGAATAATAAAACATATTGATTTATTCAAAACAATGATTTTTTTCTAAAATAATGTCATTTAAATTTATCATTATAATTTAAAATTTTATGTAGTCATAAATAATATCTATTTCATTAATAATAATCTAAATTCCCCACTATAATCATCATTTTATTTTAGATATGTATAAATTCATTCATATTAATAAAATGCATTTCCCAAAATTCTATTTTTCTAGAATCCTTCACAAATATAGTAAAATGTATTTTTAATTGCACTAAAAATGGAATATTATTTAATGGATGTAAAATTTGGAATCATCATTTAAATATTATATGTTTTATAAAAAATATAATGATTGAGAGTGTATGATATATATAACACCAAGCTGAAACAAAGAAAAAAATATTATTATTTTAATTTGACCAATATAAACAAGCCATTAAATTAATTATAATTGATATTATTAACCAAATTATAAAATCTATAGTGGTTATTCCCATTTCGTTTGAATTAATTAATTCTTAATAAAAAAGAAATCGATTTTTTCAGAAAGTCATTTTATTCTTCAATCATATTTTCTCATCAAAATGAGTTTTTATTCATTTTATGATTGAGTAGTAAAATTAATTTTTGGATATTTTTAAACAAATTATTGATAAATTTATTTAATTTTTAAATTTATAATTTTATAATTATCTTATGGTTATTTTTTTATAATTTTAGAAAAATATTTGTTTTTCAATAAATTGTTAAAAATAATTATTTTCATTCTAAATTGGATTTTTTAAAGTATTTTAAAATTAAAATTAAAATATTCATTATTTCTAAAATTTAATTATTTAAATTTTATTGAAAATATTCTAATTAGGGTTTTTAAATATATTATATACATGAATTTAGAATACATATATTTTATGATTTAAAATGACATTTTTATAAAAAAAGGTGTTTCAGTTTATTTTTTCACTTTAATTTCAAATTATATTCATGAAATAATACAATTTTTGAAACGGAAATTCCTCCCTAGATTCTAAAATTGTGATGATTTTTGATTTTTTTGATATTGAGAGATCAAAAGGGGTAAAATGGTTCTTTTTTACTAGCATATGAGCTTGGATAATAATTCTGAAAACTCTGTTGGAACATCATTATGATATTAACTCATGGGAAACATTTTGGTGTATTATCAAGCCATTTGATATTTAGAGAAATATTTTATATTTAAATTAATTAAAGATAAAATTATTAAAGTATGTTTGATTGAATGTATCTTTAAAAAAATTTGTTGGATTAAGATTTCACCATTGTATTTGAGACAAGATTTGGGTGTTTATTAGGATAGGTATAAACACACTTCAGGTTACATATTTTAATATTAGTATTTAATTGGAATATAATTAATTAAATAATTAATTAAATTTTTTACTTAATAAAACATACCACCACCCCCACCCCCTTTTGGGTTTCTCACACCTCGTTGGAGGGGTGAGAACCTCCCTTTAACGTGGATAATGTCTTAGGTGGGGTAGGAGGATGAGATACCATTAGGCATCATCCATGGCGGAGATCACAATGTGATCATTATGTAATGGCTTTCAAGAGTTGATTGGGGTTGGAAGATTTTTTTGATTACACAATATTGTAGGATTAGTTTTGAGTTTTATGACATGATCATTTTTTGTTAATTGATTTCATATATTATAAAACATTTATGATTGCTTGGGAGGAATAAAGGGTTAACCTCTACCAGATTTTATGGTTGTTGGCGGTTTCATTAGGTCCACAGTGGTTTCTAATTGGGAAATCCCAATCACATGGTGTGTAGTTTTGGAACACACAACATGTGTTCATCATATCTCTGGAAGATGATATTTTATGAGAACACATTATGTATATAAAATACACATTGGTTAATGATACACACTCTTTTAGATGTGTACATGGCCAAATATCCAGTGTGAGGGAATATGGATGGGTAGAGTACATGACCAAAACCCATAGGGGTCACATGTCATGTTGAATTCGCCAACTATTTTATGTGACGTACACGAGTTGGTACCCATTTAAGGAACATGTAATGTAACTGACATGCATGCCATGTACTTGGGTTTTACTCCCCATGGATTATTAGAATACATTATCATGTGGTTCTATGGGAACACACCTTGTACTCGAGAATAAATGTCATGTACTTCCCCAATTAATACATTTTTCAGTGTTGTGGATGTTTTGGAAACATGGATTCAATAATGGTCACGAGAAGTGTCATTTTTTGTGTTTTTAAATTTATAACATGATAGTGAATCCCTTGGATATATTTTAGGATGTTCTAGAGTCTATTTGTGGTGATTGGGTTTTGATAGACATGTTTTCACCAAAAATGTGAGTTCAACATTATAGTAAGAGTAATATATGGGATGAGACATGAGATAGTGTCATGAGAATGACTGGATGTTGTATTGAGATCTTTTTGTTGACCTAGATTAGTGTAGTGTATGGTATTATATGTGGTTAGGGGGACCAATTTGTGACATGAGGTGATGGATAGGTCGGGTGTTTTGTCATAAATAGGGTTTTTTTATGAATGGGATGATCATTAGGTTTTATCCCTAATAAGGTTACCCTCTGTGGATAAATATGAGGACATAAATTTCTCAAGGCTGGGTTTTAGAATTTTTGACCCCATCATGAGAGATGGAGAATCATGTGCTCCTTCCAAGAGTACTTTTGTGGAATTATGTAGAAAAATTGGTCAGATTCTAAGAGTAAGAACTGTTATATTTAATATAAATAATGGTAACACTTTTTTATCTTAAATATTTTAGAATGATTATTATAATGGTAATTAAACATTTTGAATGAATCTTAATGAAAATAATTATTTATAATAATTTAATATCATTTTAATAATTTAATTTCAATTTCAAATATATTATAATTAATTAAAACTGTAATGGATCATTAATACAATGTCTCTGAAAGCATTGTAAATATTAATTAAATTGATTTAGAAATATTAAGTTGTGTTATATATTAATTATTAATTATACTAAATAAATTTAAAAGATTATTCTCTTGTAAAAGTAATGATTTTAGTGATTCAATTATAATTACATTGTTATATTGATTCATTTGAAGTGAAATTCTATGAATGGTATCGAAAATGAAAAACAATTGTATATAATGTTTAGAATTTATTTATATATATTTAAAAAACATTTAAAAATATTATTAAAAAATTATTGGGAGATGTTATAAAATGTCATTAATAATCCATTTTAGTGTCAAATAAAATTTTTAGATTTACATTCATGACCTTTATTATTTAAATAAATGTCATGGTTAATGTCAAACATTAATAATGTGTTCATTAGGCTAAATGAAGAGGTTTGTAATTACACATAAAAAATTATGAAATTTATTTGATGATTATATTTTGGCATCATCATCATTATAATCATTGTTTTTAGTTTTTATCCATTTTACACGAGTTAGATACATATTATATACATTAAAATTTCAGGTATTTACATGATTTCCACCAACATCACCTATAAAATGTAATCTCGTATACTCTATAACTCATTTAACATGATCCATTCATCTCAACAAGAAATTGCAAATTTCCTTCCCAATATTTCTCCCCATATACATAAAATTTTATTTTCCCAAACAGAAAAACATAGATTATATAATTTTTAATTTTATTGATTCTTCTCAAAGAGGATATATAACACTTAACTAAGTGTTTTCATTATTTTCTATTCCTCTACCTCCTTCAAATAACCTATAACCATTATTATATAAAATAATTTATCCTAAATATTCTTAAATATAATTTTTATTATCTCACAACCCTTTTTTCTCTTTTAACATTTTATGGGATATGATAATGTCATTTTGGAAAACATGTGGATAACCACCTCTAAATAGATATGTATGTTGTTTTGAATCACCTCCTCACAAGGATTGTAAATATGATTATGTTAATGAATATAAATTAAATACACTAAATAGTTATTATTTTATAAATACAATTATAAGGACACAACCTTAAACATTACTTATTAATGAATTAAATGAATAATTAACATTGAGGAGCTTTTCAGGTTTAGAGTTTTAGAGAATTAGGACTTAACTATTATATCTAAATGATTACAAAGTAGACACATCTACTCATCTTTGATTTTTTTCACAAAATAAAAACTCTTGAACACAAGAGTCATGTCTAGTTCCTTGTTTTAGACAGCCTGACATTTCCTTGATCCCATCTGTGACCCTATTCATCTTTATATCCTGTGAAAAACATTTCAAAAAAACATGGTATGAGCATAAAATGCTCAGTAAGGGTTATAACAAAACGGAAGAAAACATTAGTCCATATATACATAAGAATCAATGAAATCATACTTTACTCATAAAACATAAGCAATTTAACATACCTCATGAAATCATAAGATTTACGAATAACTCATAGAAACCATAATATATAAAGGTAACTTGAGGAATTTATAACATTATTATGTAAGGAGTAACCATCATGGTTACATTTGGAATACCCATCACAGTATATTCCCTAAACCTCTTCGGGGAAACCTTAAAGTTTAACTCCTTCGCGTTACCCAATGCATTGGAGAGCTATATCGGGCTCACCCACCCTTAGTTTATCACGGAACCACCCATCTTCATAAACAATGCCCAAGAGCCATAAAATAATCATAGAAATTAACATAATCATAATGTAAAGATAAAATTCCCACATTTCAATAACAATATAAAATTTTAAGATATTGAAATAATGAATCCATTTCAAAAAAATACCAATTCCAAAACCATTTAAAACATTTAATAAAGATATTTTTGAATCAAAGTGTCCCATACCACTTTGATTGTTTTAACATTTTAAACCATTAATATCCATAAAAATAAATCCTTAAAACCATTTTGAAAACATGGATATTAATGAGAAATATTTATAAGAATAAATCATTAAAACATTTAAAACGATATTTTAATTAATGGGTTTTTAACAAAATGAGAGACACTTGAAAACAAATAATAGAGGAATAACATTTATTCAGAACTTTAAAATATCTTGAGAATAAAAGTATTCAGGATATAATATGTCAAAGAACAGTATATACAGCATATAAGAGTGAATTGGTGCATAAAAACAATGAAGTCTCAATAGAAATGCAAAATGATATAAAATCACTTATAAAGAAAGTATCCTTAAATTAAGGATAAATCAATCTAATAATTATGTGTGGAAAATATAAACACACAAAATATATGAGGATATTATGTGTAAAACAATCATAGTTCATTCACACATATTAATAGGATGAAATATTCAATAACTACAAGTTGAACCCAAAGAAATCGAAATTGGGTTAAGAAGATCCCTTGTAAAATTTCGACAGCCTAACAGCGTCACATTAAAATACAGAAAATGAGTTGATGAGACAAAAAGGGTATATCATCACTTGGAAATAAATTTTACATCCATAAGGATATATAAGAACATATCCCTACATAATAATATGTAAATTAAAGGACATAACAAATGAATACTTTTAAAAAGAGGATGGTGAAAGGTCCCCTTACCGATTTTGGTAACTTTCCAAACGTAAACCCCATGGAAGAAGGGTCATACAATGAATATGTAAATACTTATATATAAAATTGTATTACACAAAGAGTATAATAATGGTTAGTACATACACGACTCAATGGAAATAGTGGAAAATGTAGCATAAATCTCACGGGAATAAAAGTGAGATGAAAAATCCCTTACGAAAACTCTACATCCTAACGACGCCACATAAAACGTCCAAAAATGGATTTATGAGATAAAATAGGGTCTCTCATAATATAAACATAAAAATTACTGTATGAGGAATATAAAATGACATCCCCAAACATAAGAACATGGAGCATAAATGAAATGACATAAAAGAGGGTACTTGAAAAGAAAGAGAGGTCGGATCCCTTACCTCAAGTACGACTTGTCTTGTTCATTTCCTTATATTCCTGAATAATATACATTGGTCAATTTATAATTGCTTAAGGTCCTCCTTTAAAGATTATTATTCTGTTCATATCACATATTACAATGTTATAATAATTAGTTAATAATGTGAGTTCATATGAGACGTTTTTGTCGATGTTTGGTACATGAGTCGAAAATGAACTTGTTTGAAAATGATTGTCCATGTAGTTATAAGTAAATAATCTCCAGAATAGTATTAATGATTTAAATATCATATATATTTAGTACATATTCATTTTATACTACTCCATAACATTTGGAGATAAAAAGAAATGAAATGCACCGTTCATGGAGACGATAATCCATACGTACGCATGAATGCTACTTTCATTTCTTTGTCATATTAATGGAATTAAAAATAATTGAGAGATATAAATATTATAATTACAGTATAATATATATGTTATATAGGTCACATATGTTCATTAATTTCATTCTTTATACATTCCATGTATTGCATAAACGAGTCACATCACTTGAGGGGGCGGTAGTCCACACTTCCTCGTATGAAATTATCGCATTTGCACAACATGAAAAGAATAAAGGAAAATTTTAGATATAAAATTCAGAAGCATATAGAAAACATAAATACCATATATATCATGTAAAAAATATAGTGACATCAGAATGGCCACCATGAATGGTGTTAAGAGAATATTGAACAATCATCATTTCATGAGGCAAAAATTCGCCATCCACAGAAACAGTATGTTCTTTAACCATTAGACGAAGGTGTGTGTAATTTTAGCTCGAATACTTAACCTAAAAACATCCTAGTATATTGAATATTCTGTTTTTGTTACAAAATAAAGGAATAAAAAGATTTTAGAGGGTTGGAGAAGCAAAATAAAACAAAAGAACACAAGGGAATACATTACCTTTAAATCGAGTAACTCTTTTTTATTTGAGATCAAAGGCTTCCATGGAAAGGATTATGCCCAAATGTGAGGCTTCAATGATGAACAGAGGGATGTGGAGAGATGAAATGGGCAGGGTTTGGCTGTGATAAATTCTTGAGAGGTGTGGGTAAGGTGGTAGTGGTGGGGGCCTTTTATAAGAGGAGAGGAAGGGCACTCTTGGAAAGTCAAAAAAAGGTTACATTATTTTCAAATGACTTTTGGATTTTAAAGGTCCCACATTGATATATTTATAGGATAAGGTGATAAGGGTTATAAATCCACCCATTCATTAGGTTTTTGAAATTTTTAGTTCTTATATTTTACATTATCTTTTCATTTTATTTAAATCGTTAAATAATGAGGTAATCGCTGCATCATCATGATGTCATAAATAATTTAATTTATTTAATGTCTAAAAATTATAAAAAAAATAATATTATGTAGGAAATATTTTTAGATTTCCAATGATTATTTATATTCAAATATATGAATTGTATAACCCCATGTAAAAACTGTTTTAGTAAAACAATATATGTTTGTTTCATTTTTACTTTTACTTAAAATAAAAGGCATTAATGTAATTATCTTACCCATGTGGCTCTATGGGGTCCCAAAAATCGACCAATGGGTTGTCTTGGTCGGCCATGACTCATAAAATAGGGTTAGGACAAGTTTCAAGATATTTTCATTTTATTATAACATCATTTTTACCTTAAATCACACTAATAACCATTAATCGTGATCAATAAAACTTAAAAGTTACTATTCACCAAAAAATTATTTTTATCTCATTGAACCACATTTTACTTATTAATGAAAACTGTGTATGTCATATTTTTGAAAATAAAATCACAAAAGTGGTAATGTTTCATTTAAATGAAAAATCAGTTTCTTTAACTACCACTTAGTGGTTTCACTATTCATCAAAATTGAAGTTTTTCGGAAAAATACAAAAAATTCACCCTAAGCTATATTTTATACTCCGAATTCGAAAATGATGTCTATTTTTAAAAATTAAAAACATATAAGTTGTATTAATTAATTTAATAATTAATTTCCGCTGTCAAAACAAATACTGTGTTTTTAAGAAACAATATCTATTAAAAGATTTACACTAGTTTAAGTCCAATTACAAAGTGAAATTAATAACAATAACCTCTATTGGATTGAAAAAATATATATTCTAAATACACTTTAATATCAGTTAAAAATATATTCTATCCATATAAATAAATCAGATTAAAAGGAGGTTTTGAATTAAAATGCAACATTTTCACTAAAAAATATCTTTATCAGAAAAATAACAAAAATTTTACACAAAGTAAATTTTGATGTCCAGATTCTAAAGAAGGATTTTATTTTGTCATATACAACATATAAAATTGTCAAAAGTATATTTAATAGGTAATCTCCATCAAAAGGATGTTAATCGACCTTTTAAAGTATATTATATGATTTATGCTTAAAATTGGATTCATTTGCATTTTATGCCTCTAACATTTATTGGATAAAAGTAAACATAGTTGACAAACATATATAATAATTTAGTAGTTAGTTCCATTCTTTCCCACCATTACAATGGCCAGGCATTAACTACCATTTAAAATAATATTATTTTATTATTAGAGTGCAACGTAAGATTTCAATGGAACTCGTTATCATGTATTGGGTACGCTATCGGGCATAGCATTCCCTTTAAAGTAATATTAATATTTTATTCACAAATATGAATACACATTAGAATTTAATATTATTTATTTACCTAGGATGTTACATCCTTCACCCCTTTTGGGAATTGCATCCTTGCAATTTCAAAATTGGGCTTGGAAACTCCATTGAATGTCCCACATTGGAACCAGAGTCAATAAAACAATCACTTAAAAAGAAAGGGATAGAAGTACAAAGGCCACTCAAGTTAACCCATACTAGGATTCCAAGTATGAAAATATGGATATGGAGGAAAAAAAAGGGTCGTGTTCTGATGGAGAGTGATAATAAACATGTCTAGTAGAAAGTTAACCATATGAAAATCACAAGCTTGTGATGGGTTAAACGGTATTCGATTCCCCAGTAGGAAAAGTTAACAGACATAATTTTTGTTTTAAGTTAATCTTAATTGAGGAATTTATTTTTGAGCTTAACTAAATCATAATGAAACATACTTATTTGTCACATAGACTTTCAACTTTTACTAGATTCCTTAATCAAACTCATATTTTCTATAAAAGACGAGTATTTAGGAAGGCTTGTTCGCATTAAGAGTACTATAATAAACTTCTTGAGAATCACCTAATCCACAAAAGGGAACAATATATTTCTCATGTCTTTAGATATCAACCAAAACCAAACCAAAAAGTTTATTACGAGATCAGATAATACCCAAAAATGATATATATTTAAAAAAAAAGAAAAACTACTCCTAATCTCCAAAATTTTTCCAACCATACATCAAGTTCAACAAAGACCATTCAATAAACAATTATCCTTAAAATTATTCAAAGTAAACCAAACTAAGATTGAAACCCAAATCTTTGAAGGATTTAATCACATTGTCTTCAAAATTAAATCTTAACATTTATCTCCAAATAACACCAGTTACTCATAAAGTCTCACATTGAAAAGTAATTAGCCTAATAACATATTTTCCATGATAGGATAATCATTTTCATAGATAAGCCAAAATAAACTTATTCTTGATTCATAAAATAATCTAACTATAAATAATTAGTCAAAATATACAGGTACTTCATGTAGTCCAGTGGTAGATGATAAATACCAGTTGCACTTTAGTTGTGGGTTCGATTCCCGTAGCTTCGTTCGACGTGATGGGTTGTCACACGGTCTGCGTGTTGTCCTTTTTCCAAAACTATATAATTTTATAACATTCCTTAAAAAGATATAAATTCATCAAAAATAACCATAACATATTTTAACCTCAAGTTTATCTCATGTATTTCATATTACATCATATCATGTATTATCCCATAATTACCTCAAAGTAAGGATCTTATAAACCACAATGGTTTCCTTTATAATTATTACCTAAACATCCACATCGAGTTGGTTCTCTCGTACACGATGTATTAGAGAACTCTCCAAAGTTCAAGTGGTTAATCATGACTCCTTGATAGTTGGTTTGGAATAACCACGAGATTCCTCATTGAATCCCCTATTTCATCCAGTCTCTTAATCAGAGAACCACCATAGTTTCCTTCATACCCATTGTCACTTTGGTTCCTGCTAGATCCATTAATTTACTAAAACAAAAAAAGTCAGTGTGAGTATATCAAGAAAATCATCATGTACTAAAGAGTAAGATAAAAACTAAGATATACTTATCCAAATTATCTCATACTCAATCCAACCATCAAAAAAACAACAATGACTCCATCTAATATACTAACCATTTTGGTTAAACACAACTTTTCACTTATGCTTAAAGAATACCCTAACCTCTAAAGTTATCTAAACCGACCTATGATACCAAATATAAGGACCCGACATTAAAAATTACTTATTAATTAATTAAATGAATAATTAACATTGAGGATATTTTCAGGTTTAGATTTTTAGAGAATTAGGACATAACTATTACATCTCAAATATTTCAAAGTAGACACATCTACTCACCTTCCATATTTTTCACAAAATAAAAACTCTTTAACACAAGAGCCATGTCTAGTTCCTTGTTTTAGACAGCCTGACATTTCCTTGATCCCATCCTTTACCCTATTCATCTTTATGTCCTGTGAAAAACATTTCAAAAAAACACGGGATGAGCATAAAAATCTCAGTAAGGGTTATAACAGAACGAATGAAAACCTTAGTCCATGTATACATAAGAATCAATGGAATTATACTTTACTCATAAAACATAAGCAATTTAACGTACCTCATGAAATCATAAGATTTAGGAATAACTCATAGACATCAAAAGGCATAAATGTAACTTGAGGAATTCATAACATTCTTACATAGGGAGTAACTCTCATGGTTACATTTGGAATAACCATCATAGTATATTCTATAAATCTATTCAGAGAAACCTTAACATTTAACTCCTTCATGTTACCAAATTCATTGGAGAGCTATATCGGGCTCACCCACCCTTAGTTTATCATGGAAAAACCCGTCTTCATAAAAAATTCCCAAGAACCATAACATAATCATAACACATAACTTATGAATAATGGAAAGATAAAATTCCCAAATTTCAATAACAATATAACATTTTAAGATATTGAAATAATGAATCCATTTCAAAAAACCATTTCCAAATCCATTTAAAACATTTAATAAAGAGATTTTTGAATCAAAGTGTCCCATACCACTTTGATTCTTTTAACATTTTAAACCATTAATATCCATATAAATAAATACTTAAATTGTTTTTGAGAACATGGATATTTATGAAAAATATTTATAAGAATAAATCATTAAAACATTTAAAATGATATTTTAGTTAAATGGTTTTTAACAAAATAAGAGACACTTGAAAACAAATAATTGAGTAATGAAATTTATTCAGAACATTATAATATCATGAGAATAAAAGTATTAATGATATAATATGTCAAAGGACAATATATACACCATATATTAGTGAATTTGTTCATAACAACAATGAAGTCTCAATAGAAATGAAAATGAGATAAAATCCCTTATAAAGAAGGTATCCTTAAATTATGGATAAATAAATATCATATTAATGTGTGAAAAATATAAATAAACAAAATATAAGTGGATATTATGTGTAAACCAATCATATTTCATTCACACATATTCATAGGATGAAATCTTCAATAACTACAAGTTGAACCCAAAGAAATCAAAACTGGGTTAAGAAGTTCCCTTGTAAAATTTCGACAGCCTAACGACGTCACATTAAAATTCAGAAAATGAGTTGATGAGACAAAAAGGGTATCTCATCACTTGGAAATAAATTTTACATCCATAAGGATATATAAGAACATATACCTACATAATAATATGTAAATTAAAGGACATAAAAAAAGAAGTCTTTTAAAAAGAGGAGGGTGAAAGTTCCCCTTACCGATTTTGGTAACTTTCGAAACGTAAACCCCATGGAAGATGGGTCATACAATGAAGATGTAAATACCCATAAATGGAGTTTTATTACACAAAGAGTATAAAAATTGGCAGTACATACATCACTCAATGTAAATGGTGTCAAATGTAGCATAAATCTCACGGGAATAAAAGTGAGATGAAAAATCCCTTACGAAAACTCGGTAGTCTAATGACGCCACATAAAACTTCCAAAAATGGATTTATGAGATCAAATAGGGTCTCTAATAATATAAACATAAAAAATACAGTAATAGGAATATAAAAGAACATCCCCAAACATAGGAACATGGAGCATAAATGAAATGACATAAAAGAGGGTACTTGAAAAGAAAGAGAGAGGTCAGATCCCTTACCTCATGTCTGAATTGTCTTGTTCATTTATTTATATTCCAAAATAATAAACATTTATAAATTTATAATTTCTTAAGGTCCTCCTTTAAAGATTATTATTCAGTTCATATCACATATTACAATGTTATAATAATTAGTTAATAATGTGAGTTCATATTAGATGTTTTTGTCGATGTTTTGTACATGTGTCAAAAATGAACTTGTTTGAAAATGATTGTCCAAGTAGTTATAAGTAAATAATCTCTAGAATAGTATTAATGATTTAAATATCATATATATCCAGTACATATTCATTTTATACTACTCCATAACATTTGGAGATAAAAAGAAATGAAATGCACTTTTCATGGAGATGGTAAGCCGTACGTACGCCTGAACACGACTTTCATTTTTTGTCATATTAATGGAATTATAAATAATTGAGAGATATATATATTATAATTACAGTATAATATATATGTTATATAGGTCACATATGTTCATTAATTTCATTCTTTATACATTCCATGTATTGCATGAATGGGTCACATGACTTGAGGGGGCGGTAGTCTACACTTCCTCGTATGAAATTATCGCACTTGCACAACATGAAAAGCATAAAGACATATTTTAAATATAAAAGTCAGAAGAATATAGAAAACATAAATACCATATATATCATATATAAAATATAGTGACATCATAATGGCCACCATGAAAGGTGTTAAGAGAAGATTGAACAATCATCGTTTCGTGAGGCAGAAATTCTCCATCCACAGAAACAGTATGTTCTTTAACCATTAGACAAAGGTGTGTGTAATTGTAGCTCGAATCCTTAACATAACAACATAATAGTATATTTAAGATACTATTGTTATTAAAAAATAAAGGAATAAAAATATTTTAGAGGGTTGGTGAAGCAAAATAAAACAAATGAACACAAGGGAAGACATTACCTTTCAATCGGGTAACTCTTTTTGATTTGAGATCAAAGGCTTCCTTGGAAAGGATTATGCAAAAAGTTGAAGCTTAAATGATGAAGAGAGGGATGTGGAGAGTTGAAATGGGCAGGGTTTGGCCATTCCAAAGGCCTGAGAGGTGTGGGTAAGGCGGTCGATGTGGGGGCCTTTTATAAGAGGAGAGGAGGGGAACTCTTGGAAAGTCAAAAAAAGGTTACATTATTTTCAAATGAGTTTAGGATTTTAAAGGTACCACGTTGATTTATTTCAAGGATAAGGTGAAAAAGGTTCGAAATCCACCAAAAAAATAGGTTTTTTACATGTGTAGGTATTATATTTTACAATATCTTTTCATTTTATTTAAATTGTTAAATAATGAGGTAATCGCTGCATCATCATGATGTCATAAATAATTTAATTTATTTAATGTCTAAAAATTATAAAAAAATTCTATGATGTAGTAAATCATTTTATATTTCTAATGACTATTTATAGTCAAATATCTAACTTGTATAACCCCATGTAAATTTTTTTAGTAAAACAATACAAGTTTGTGTCATTTTTACATTTACTTTAAATAAAAGTCATTAATGTCCTTATCTTACTCAAGTGGCTCCATGGGATCCCAAAAATCGACCCATGGGTTGTATTATCGGTCATGAATCATACAATAGGGTTAGGAAAAGTGTCAAGATATTTTAATTTTATTATAATATCATTTTTACCTTAAATCACACTAATTACCTTTAATCGCGATTAATAAAACTTAAAAGTAACTATTCACCAAAAAATTATTTTAATCTCATTGAACCAAATTTTACTTCCTAATGAAAAAAGTTTATGTAGGATTTTAGAAAATCAAATCACAAAAGTGGTAATGTTTCATTTATATGAAAAATCAGTTTCTTTAACTACCACTTAGTGGTTTCACTATTCTTCAAAAATTGACGTTTTTCAGAAAAATACGAAAAATTCACCCTAGGCTATATTTGATACACCGAATTAAAAAATGATGTCTATTTTAAAAAATAAAAAACATATAAGTTGCATTAATTAATTTAATAATTAATTCCTGCTATCAAAACAAATAGCGTGTTTTTAAGAAACAATATCTATTAAAAGATTAACACTAGTTTAAGTCCAATATCAAAGTGACATTAATTACAATGGCTACCATTTTTTTAAAAAAAAAATTCTAAATACACTTTAATATCAATTAAAAATATAATCTATCCATATAAATAAATCAGATTAAAAGGAGGTTTTGAATTAAAATGCAACATTTTCACTAAAAAAGATCTTTATCGGAAAAATAACAAAAATTTACACAAATAAAATTTGATGTCAAAATTCTAAAGAAATATTTTATTTTCTCAAATACAACATATAAAATTGTCAAAAGTATATTTAAAAAGGGTTCTCCATAAAAAGGTGGTTAATCGACCTTTTAAATAATATTAGAAGATTTATGCTTAAAATTGGATTCATTTTCATTTTACGCCTCTAACATTTATTGGTTAAAAGTAATAATATTTGGAAAACATATATAATCATTTTGTAGTTAGTTCTGTTATTTCCCACCATTACAATGTCTAGGTGTTAACTACCATTTAAAATAATATTATTTTATTATTATAGTGCAACGTAAGATTTCAAAGGAACTCATTGTCACGTATTGGGTACGCCATCGAGCATAGAGTTCACTTTAAAGTAATATTAATATTTTATTCACAAATATGGATAATCATTAGAATGTAATATTATTTATTTACCTGAGATGTTACAACAATATATTACAAAACATCACAAACATCCTTCTTTTGTAAACTGATAAAGTCATTCTTGTGTATATGTTGACTACTACCTATATCAAGTAATGTGATTCATTTTAATGTCTTCCATACATGTTTGAGTCTATGATTTTAAAAAATTTATATACATGAAATTTTATTGATTATTAATATTATGGCAATGATGTGACTATGATCCCCTTGAACATAGTAAATATACTGATTTTATTTTGAAATTTAAACTGAAAATTGTAAAATAGTTTAATGTGTGGTTATAAATTTTTTAAAATAAATAAAACATGGTAAAAATGAAATAAAAATAAAAATGAAAATTTAATTAACGTTAAAAATAATTATATATTAAAATAAAATTAATATAAATTTATTAATAATAAAGATATACATAAAAATGAAAGGATTTGGGGCTAGAGGTAAGGGACATTCTTTTAAAAGTCATGTTTTGATGTCTTCTAAGTAGAACCTTTTATTCAGTATATGTAAAGTTTTGAATGATTCAATACTTTTATTTTTATGCTATACATATTTATAAAGTTCAATCTATTCTATTCATTACTATAATAAAAAATATTAAGAATGTAATATTTTAATTTTTTTGTCTATGTCTTCCTTAACATTCATTACCATGATTTAAAAATAATAGTTTTATTAATTATTATTAATTGATTATATTTTATAATTTCATGAATAATAATTTATTTTAAGTATAAATTAAATGTTTCCATTGTTTTTTTATGGAATATATTTATCCCAATATTTTATAATTTTTTAGGTTTATAATTTTGTGTATGGAAACTGAAATTTCTTATAATCTTTATGAGATAAATAGTTGTTATATTTCTTATGGTCTTGAATGCCAAATCAAATGAGTTAATTTGGTTTATGTTCCATATATATGTATTTCATTAAGTATTTGGTTCAAAAAATATTATTTTAATGAAGCGTGATTATGATATATCTTTAATGATGGTTGAGCCTGATATAGATTTCAAATGCATTACAAAATTTGGATGAGTTTACTGGTGATGGGTTCTACTATGAGATATATGAATTATCTAATGGTAATATTTTAAAAAAAAATATTTAAAATGCTCATATATTTTAAATAAAGTTTTATGTCCAGATAATACTGTGAAATTATTGTTTTTCAAGGAAAGGAAATTCACAAGTTTTTCATATTTTTCAAAGAATACCATATGATTTTGATTTTCTGATTCTTAATTATTTTGAAATTTCATTGAAAAAAAATTATGAATATAATAATAATTAATTTATATGTTAATAAATATTGGTTTAGAAATATTATTATGAAATATTTTCAATTTCATATAGTTTTTTAAGTTTACAAATGGACAAATGGGTCATTATTTTATTTACCATATAGAGAATTTTGTTCTTACCCCAAATAAAAAAAAATTAAATGGATTAAATATTACAATGAATTTGAAAAAAATAAAAATTATGTCTAGAATAATTACTCCAAACAATTTATGTGTGTATTTATAAAGTACACATTTTGTAAGAAAAATATTCCATGTGTGTAAGTAAACACATTGTAATGAAACAAATTTCATAATTATCTAAATATATTAACCTAAAATATCATTGTAATGAAATAATGTACAACCCATTTCAAAAATAATGTAATTGTGGGATGATTGGGATAAGAGGTTTTATAATATTAGATTTTTCCAGAACTAAAATTACAACCATCTATCCTCATCAAACACATTGTGCTGTGGAAAAAGTATCCTGATCAGAGATTCCTCAAATATCTGGAGATATAAAGTCTTCAAATTATTTTATCATAGGGTGTAATGGTTTATTTTATCTTAATATATCATGCATTCTTTATATTCACTACATTCTGTAGGATGATCCATTATTTCACAGTGCATGGCCAGATGAATCCAAAATTGTACATCATTAAACTATCATATAATAACTATTAAGGCATAGTTTACTTCATATAAATATATAGATGAACCCCATAGATAATAAAATATTGTTGTGACATAAACCTTCTTATACTAGAATAATTATTTTGTCTTCTTATATTATATTTTCACTACATGTTTCTCACATAATACTTATTTGTTCTTTATTAGGCATCATCACATCAAAATTTATCCTAGTGTATTGTGATTTCATCTCATATACACATAATCCATTTCTAAATATGAGTTTCTCAACACCTACCCCATAAAATAAGAATCATTCAATTATCATGTGATATTAATTCAACCGTATTTCAACATGATCAGTACCTTTCACACCATAGTTTTTTCATTGAGTAAAAAACATCATTCCTGGTATACATGCGCATCTCCACATAACGAAAAATATATTATACCTAATAATTTTTATTTTTTCAAATATATAAAACATTAAAACATCACAAATTCAAGAAACTATCATATTGATAATTAGTTTATCACTTTCATATAATGTGAAGTTCTTCTAAATAATTCACTATAGAATAAAAGGATGATTATTTATGAGATCCATCCATAAATTTAAGATCGTGTCCATATTAACCATGTATTTTAAATATTACAACTAATATATCTTTTTTATGAATCACTTCATGAGTGTTCATCAATATGTAAATGCGGTTATCAGTTACACAATTGAGGTACATGCTCTTTTGGGACATGTGGAATGTCTATACAGAGGTAGAAACATGATATAATTATAGTCACATGGTTCATTGTAATATCTTTATTACTATGAAGTCAAGTATTTTGGATTCCCATAATAAGAGTATTTTAATATTTTTACTTATTTTTATTAATTATTTATTAATTCTCATTCCACGTTTGTTATATACATCTATAGGGTCCTCCAAACTATCACCATATAAACAATTCTATTATCCTTGGTCCATGTCTTTTGATTCTATGTGGACTATTTTAGGAAGACATATATTTTAGACACTATTTTTCTTATTTTATTCAAATATTATATAATTGTTATTTTATTATACCATAACTTATCAGAGAGGTTCAAAAAAATACATTGTTTATCAAAATAACAGGTTTTTCATTATATAAGATTCGAAATGATGTTTTCTTATAATAGTATTCTATTATTTTAATATGATTTTTTTTATTTCACTGATTAGTGGTTTTTGTTTTTATATAACTATTTTTACTTGACATAATATTAGTGAATGTGATTTATAAGGGTTTACATACCATCATATATTAATTTTATTCAAGTTACCTAGGATTTAAAATATATTTTTAAATTTTTAGATTGAAATAAAATGGATTCAATGGTATGATATGGTTATATTTATAAAATAATACATTGTAAACAATGGTTATATGAAAAAAAGTTCATTTTGACTTATTTTAATTCAAATTGATCTATAAATGTTCCTATGAATGATTCATGTTTTTTTAATTTTTTTTATGGAATTACATTATGTACTAAATAATAATGTATTTTTTTGAACATCCTATTATTTTATTGATTATTGGTTCTCCATCTTACATATTCAATTATTTTTTGTTTTTAAGACAAATTATTTTTAGATATAAATTTTAGGGAGAAATTTATTTAGG
Organism: Viscum album; assembly: GCA_963277665.1. NCBI lineage: Eukaryota > Viridiplantae > Streptophyta > Magnoliopsida > Santalales > Viscaceae > Viscum > Viscum album. The sequence continues at coordinate 1,066,961,394 of OY728140.1, forward strand.
GAGAAATGCCTTTAGAGGAGCGGATAATAATATTAAATTTGTGGAATCTTAATAACATATTCACCAAACTTTCACTTCCATAACTAATCATGACCACATATTTATTAGGGTTACACATTAGTTCATCTATTAATGATGATAATTTTTTATTCCTCTTTTATCTATGATGTAAATAGATTCAATAAGTGATTTATTTAACATCATTGACCAAATATGACTTCTTGTTATAATTGAATCATTCATGTAGGAAATAATTGTTTTACATGGTTCTCACACACTATGATAAAACTTGAACTATACAATAGGTATTGTTCCCATCTACCAGAATCCCCTAAACTCTCTATTCATTGGTGGGATTTTTCTAGGGAACTCCTATGACTTTTATTACTCCCATACAATGTTCATGGATATATCACTACCTCTTAGAGAACTCTCTATTCACACATCTCATTACTTTATAAAAGGAGATCAACATTTACATGAAATCCAACTCAAAAAAATGCATTATTATTGTTTCATGTAGTATGGTTGGGTTCTTTTTATCTCCATGATACTCCTTCAATTATTGGATATGAAAATCATTAAAATAATAGAATATATTTCCATTTGATTTCATAGATACTCCACATCGTTATTTTTTAAAATATCTACAAGGAGTTTAAATATTTCTTCAACATATTCATCTCTATTTTATAATCAAATATTATATATGTTAGGGATACCAAATTGTCTACATAGTAGGAATATCTCTTCTTTTATATTAACCACCTATAATTTCTTTCTGAAATTACTTTTCAATTGGATACAACAAATTTGTTCTAAATCTCCCATCAAAAAAAATATATTCTATATCTTTTTATCATTTATTTTTTAAAATATAAAACAATATTATTTATAAACATGGATATTCAATAACTAACTTTCTTATCTTCTCCAGGATGATGTGATAAAAACTTTAAATGATATGTAAATATATTATTTATATAAATTTATCCATGGTCACTTCATTTGGCTACCTCCCATGATAAAATATCTTGAAAATATTTTCCATATTTATATTTTTCAACTCCATAAACAATAGTTCATTTTCTAATTTTTTATTAATTAATGTATATAAAATATTGGTTTATAGAATATTATATATTAAAATAATTTCTTTTAAATAACGAGATCCATATCCAAAAACCAAATCATTTATTTTAAATTCAAATGAAACTACTATTTTCTTCATAAAAACATGAATTCCTTATTTACATCATGATGATTGGTCAAATACCAAAGCCAAAAAATTTACATGAATCTAATATATAAAATAAATTAAAATAACATCATAATGATCCATTAATCATGATGATAACTTTTTCATAATTGATGTCCTATCTATCAAGTTCATTTTATAATTAATTAGTCAAAACACAATATATTTATTCCCAACCCATAACATAATAAAACAAAATAATTCTTATGTATCACATACTTTACATTGTAATTAATCTTATTAATTAAAATGGTGATACTTTTGATTCACCCTTTATAATGAAATGCAATTTAGGGTTTTCCCTTCATTGTCAAAATGACTCATACATATCACAGTGTACTTTAGAAAACATTTATTTTTCCAAGATATAATTTTTATATTTGGGTTGTTCTACCTTTATATATTACATTCCATTTCCATTTCATAGTATTCCATATGATAACAACACTTTTATAAGACTTATAATGTCTAGGATACATTGATGTATCATCTTGAGAAATCTATAGGTATCATTGTGACTGTTTGGATATTTTCATATAATATTTGTGTGTAGACTAGAATAATCTTATATACCGGTCTCATGAACCTTAAATATCATATGGTTTTTTTCTACCATTTTCACATTTAACTACTTCTAGTATATATAACCTATAAATATTATTCTAGTGGAGTGTACTTATATAGGTTGTTCCTCAATGAGTTTTTCACTTTTTTTTCATCCTGTAATATATAAAATAATTTGCATAAAAATTGATTTTCATGAGTTTTTCTTTTTGATCTTGGGATAGAAATTTCATGATTAACATTATGTATTAGGGATATTTATGATTACATAATGTATTAAGGGACCCTTATTCATAGTGGGAGACTCAATATGTTAAAAGTAAACTAATTTGACGTGAAATTTTATTTGTAAAAATATTTGTCAATAATTATTCAAATAACCATTAATTTATTCCACCCTTATGAAAAATATTGAAATATATATTTTACCATAGTAAATTTTAATTATTTTATTATAACACATTTTCCTCACGTTCCATTCCAAAAAAAATTGATTAAAGGATTCCATATAACATCAAGGGAATCAAATTTAAAAATAATCTTCTGAACATCAACATAACATCCTTTTGCAAGATAAAATTGAGACAATATCTATCAAGAAAAACCTATATTTGATAAAAATAAGTCCAAAACAGAAAATCAAATACCAATAGAAAAAAATTCCGACGTAATACATCACTAGTCCTCAATTAGATACAAATAATATCTCCTGTTTTACATGGATAATACAACATTTTGAATCAAAAAATTCTTCAATTTTTTTTCATTTTTTCCACTCCAACATTGAGGGTTGGAAATTTATTATTCAAGATTTCTCATACTCCATTGTAGTCAATAATTCAAAATTAACACCTCATAAAAATGAAACAGATGTATAATATTTTAAAAAACCATTACCATGAGAGATTCAGGTCATGCCATTGAAAATAATTATCTTTATTCACATATCTTCTTGATGTCAAAAAACACAGATATACATTTTTGATATCCATATAAATTGTTAGAATACAACTTATCTTGGTTGATATCAATTTTCAAATTAAATTCCATTTATTTCATGTGTGTTTTTTTATTCTATTTTTAAAATTCATAAGGAAACTAATTAATCATTTCCCCCTTTATATATAGCCCATGCATCATATTCCTGAAACAAGTAACCCCTATTGTAATAAAATTAGGGAATCCTATAAATTAAGAATCTTATTCACCATTTTAAAATAATTTTATATTTATAATTCTTGATATATATACTCCATGTTTATTTTTAATATTCTAAAATACATTCTACAAGGGATATCACAACATATAAATGTTCTATCAATATAACTCGTAATCATAAAAAGTTATAATTTTTTTGATGAAATATATTAATCTAATATGAACACTTTTGGAAATTACACTGATCTATTTACATAGGATATAAGCTGACACATATTCTATTTTTTAACGAGGAATTCCCCCCACTGAACTCAATCACACATTCATAAAACCATTAGTGAATAATATTAAATAATAATTTGTATGACTCGTACATAATATAAATATTAGATAACTTCCCTATACAACTATTCTATTTCAAATTTTCTGAATAAATATTAGTTTACAATATAAATTTGAACTTTAATCCAATAAGTTTTATTCCATGTTTGAGGGAGACACTACATTTGGATGAACACCACAAAACTATCCCTAAATTTATAACCACATATATATATTATATAAAAAAATTAATCAAGAAATAAATGAACCATTTCTACATTATATATCCTAAAAATGATGATATGGTATCACTTTTTATAAAAGTTATCAGAGAAAACTAAATCAAACATGGAAATTATTTTATAATTTTAATTCTATAAAGGTTCACTACCTCACCATCAACGTCTAATACTGATTTAGAATTAATTTTTTTAAAAAACCACAATTTTACATTGATACTAATTTGGAAATAATTTTTGTATTGTTTGGTAACTTTTTATTTCAAAGATGTTCTTGAAATTACATCATTAATAAAATACCAATTGAGAAAAAAATATGTCATCAATTAGAAATCAAGATTATATATCAATATTTATTTCATATGATGATTCAATTTCCCCAAATATTTCATATCCCCCAAAACATTTAACACATTAATAACAATTATTAAGTTTCTATACAAGGGGTGAAAGAAATATTCGGTTTACCTAAGATGATGATGATGATGATAATAAAAGACCACTTATTTTATATCATCCTTTAATTAGAGAATATATTTTTCCTTTAAATTTTAATTTTTTGAATAAAATTTTACTTAACTTTAGTTGGTATTTCTCATTTCATCATGACCCAAATAACATGTCTTTTTGTTGCTAATATTACCCTCAATGATATCTTAACATGTCACATCTTGGATCAAAAGTTTTCTAACATTCTTCATCCCATATTTATCATTTCATGTTAAACAAAATGTACAAACATATACCTTACCTCATGATACTTATTTCACATGAAACTCTTCAATTTAGATACAATATAACAAAATTATGATTTAAAAATCATCTAATTATCATTATTATATTTTTTCACTTAACAAAAAACACCAAACTCCTCAACATACTAAACTATGCATAGTGATCATTAGAGTAAATATGAAAAATTATTTCAATTAGAATTTCAATGTTTTTAACCATAATAATGTTATGTTTTATGGTTAATTGACATGTTTTATGGATTTAATATCATTTTAAAATTAATTTACAAAATTTGTTAATTTCAGTTTTTAACTATTTTAATTTATTTCCAAATTTATTCTATAACATTTGTTACTATAATGCCCCAATCCCAGTTACCTAGAGTTGGTACATTATTACATAACATTGGCAGGATAATAAAAGATCATGTCTTGAAAGACCGATTAGTTTAGTATACTTGGAAACACTACATATATTCATAAGTCTTAGATTACATGATAAAGTGAAAAACTACAACAACATAGTCTACATAGTTCACAATCATATCCCCTCAGACTATCCCTACAAGTTAGTCAAAAAATACTTCTTCACATCCTAGGAAAAATAAAACATAAAAAGGGGTGAGCTCAGATTCTAAATGAGGATAACAATATAGCGGAAACTTTCATAAATAAGAATAAACATTTAGGGAAATGTATAACTAAAACAAAAGACATTTAAACTTGAACATCAGCATAAAATGTCAAAAATAAAATGAAATAATGGAAATTTATTATTCACATTGATATTATAATAGTCGAATAATCACATGTAATATCAATAAACACTTTCATAATGATGGAGCACAAAATTTCAGACAATCATAACTACATAGTCAAGGCCTTGAGCCAAGACTACAAATAAGATTTTGTCAAGACCTCATTCGAAGACACTAGTTTGTCTCATGAGACCTACCGATGCATTGAGGAGATATAGAGGGCTCCACCTGTCACTTACTAAGTCCAGTGCATTACTCATATGAAAAATTTTAAACAGAACATAAATATTTATATTAAAACAAGCATACGAAATATCAATACTTTGTCCATAAACCATGAATGGAAGCTTCAATACTACATGGATGTTTTGTATCATAATAAATCAACTTCAAATAAGCTAAAAATCCATCAAAGGATGTTGACATAGATGAAATCAAAACTATTAGAGAGAAATATATCTTTTTTTTAAATAATTTAAAACTCACATAATTATAAAATAAAACATTTAATTCTTAAATATTCTTATAATCTTGTAATGGAAGCTTTGATGATTTTATAATGGATGATAATATCCTCACCCACGATATAAGCTAAAAAAAGACATTCATACCTTAATTTTGTCGAAAAGGTTAAAAAGGACCTTATTTGGAAAAGGATGGAATGATTTATTTATAAACATCTTATAAAAAGTCAAACATTGGTTTAAATGACATTGACCCATAATCTATAAAATAGTAAAGATGTTTTGAAATAGATTTTTAAGAAAAATGGATGAAGATGATAAAGAGGTCCCAGTAGATAATTACGTATAAACAACCTCAGATAACAAAGAGATTGTAAAATTAACCCTTACCTTGAACTTTTCTTTGGTAGATGGTATGTTAACAACATGTATAATGGTGAAGTTATTTTTATTAAATTATATAGAAATCATATACATTAATATGATATCATATATGATTTTTTAACATTGCTTTGTTAATAATATCTTAGTATTATCGTCGTTTAGGGTGTTAACAGATCCGTTTTACATTATATTATTTGTAATGAGCATCATATTTGTTTTAAATGGGATGTATCATATTCATATAAATAATTATATCAAGTATTTAAACATTTTTTTATTCATCAACTTAAAATTATTCTTAGTGGATATGATGGGGAATAAATCTCATCACATTCATGGAGACGGTAATCCGTACGTACGCATGAGAGACAATATCATTATTTTGATATTAAAATAATATATAATTGGATGGTATATCATATATAAATAATCATTATCATGTTATATTTATTATTTACAATTATTACACATCATTATTATACCCATCCAAATAATAATGTATTGAATAACAATTACACCACGACGTGGAGATGGTAAGCCATACGTACGCACGTATGGTGACATGTCATTCAAAGGATGGATGGAAAAATGAATTTGGTTTTACCATATTTATAATAACATCATAGTATATAGAAGATACTGTAGTTATTATTTTAGAATGAGAACAACAAAGAAAGGAATTTGTAAGAAGAAAGGAACTTGAAAGAGGTGATGAAATATTTATCTCTTCTTCGGGTTCTTCCTTTTGATTTGATAAAAAGGGCTCTATAAGATGGATTTATGACTAAAGGAAGGCCTCTAGGATAAATGTAGGATAGTTTATAGTGTATTGTTTCAGAGGTTGGCTAATCCAAATGTCTTTTATGTTTTGAATTATAGATAAGGGGGAGTTCCCTTTTATAAGAGGGGTGTTGGGAACCTTAGGAAAAGTTAGAAATAATATTTTATAGTAAAATCATTTTCGTTTCCTAATGGAACAAAAATGGATTATTTAAAGGATGATTTATGGATGGGTCCACAAAAACTCAAAAAATAGGTTTTAGATTGGTTTGCGTCACTATATTAAAATTATCTTTAAGATTTAACTCTTAGTTAAATAGTTTGACATTTACCATGTCTCTTTGTATTTTTATATTATATAGTTAATAAAAATACTATATACATCCAAAAGAACCCCAATTGGTTCATTAATAATACACATATAGTTTTATAAGTCTTTTATCCTATCCTTATATTTTTATGAATAGAATATCAATTAATAATATAATATTTTTTTTAAAAACTCATTTATGTCAATTTTTACACTATTTAATAATTGATTTTTTAATGTTATATAAACATTATTAATTCGAAATAAATTCATTTAATCAATCCTAACATGTCATATTAACCTATAAAATTCATGGATGTCATCAAAACTTTCAAATTATATTTATTTTTACATTTGTAATACCATTTATTTGATTCACTAATTTATAAGGAAAATATTGCATCATCAATGTGTCATAATAAAATTTACTTATTCAATGTATGAAAATTTTAAATAAAATACCAATATATAGGAAATATTTTAATTTTTATAATGAATATTTATAGTTGAGGAGATAACATATATTACCCAATGTAACAATTGTTTTACTAAATGATATATGCTTGTGTAATTTTTTTATTTACTTTAACTTAATTAATATAAAGTGTCATTATCACTTACAAGTGGCTCCATAGGGTCCCAAAATCAATGAAAAGATGACCATGGTTGGACATGTATCATCCAATAGGGTTAGGACATGTGTTAGGGTAACATAATGTTATTATACTATTATTTTTTACCCTTATTTACCAGATTTACCCTTTAACCATGGTAAATAAAATATTTACCGATGTAATTATTCAAAATGTCTAAAAATAAAATTTACATATTTACATAGTTTGTACACCATTATTTTAAATATGGAATCCAATTTTCTAACTTCAAAACACTGATGTGGACGAAATTAATTTAAAATTAATTCCCACTGTCAAAACAAAAAGTGTGTTTTTAAGAATAATAACTATCAAAATATTTACACTTGCTTATTTCCAGTTTAATTGGGAAATTATTTTTGATGAAAAACATTGATTTAAATAGTAAAAATATATTCTAATTATAAATTAAAACCACTTAATAGTATAATTTAGCACAATTTTTTTTTTAAAATGTTGTTTTTAATTAAAATTTAGTATTTTTCACTATTCATCAAAAACATAATGTTTTTAGAAAGATACCAAAAATTCACCCTACACTAATTTAGATATTCCAAATCCAATAAATATTTCCATTTTGAATGATAAAGTTTATAAAATTTCAAAATCTGCATATGACTATAAATAACGGTTAGTTTGATTGGTTGTGGTGTGTCAAAAGTCCAAGTTGCGTACAACACATGCTATTGTATTATTTAAAGAGAAGAATACTGTGGAAGCTTGGGGTGTTACACTTACACTTATTTATATTTTGAATTAAATTATTTTATGATGAAATACATATTCAGATTTATTTCATTCTTCTTGACCAAAATAACAATCTATCATTTTATGGACCAAAACCTACTCATATCTCGTCACTTTAAATCTATTCATATATATTTATTGTTTTAATGATTGATCCATCTCTCCTAAATTGCCAATACAAATGATCTAATCCATGACATGGTTCTGTATAATATATTAATTAATATATTTTATAATGGATTCCAAGCATTATTCTACAACGTTGAAGGACACAAATCAATTGAAAATTGGATTTGAGGTATACAAAGATTTTTTCTATCCATAATACATTTTCAGTGTATATCAGATGTAATTATTCATATGTGATACCAATGAATCCTAAATTTTATAGTTAAGCATGAAATATATAGTATAATATCTGTAATAAAGAAAATATTTCCAAATTACTTCATTAATTAGTTTTTTATACTTTTCATAATATTTTGTAGAAAAATATTTTATCCAAAAAATTTAACACCACACCCCCTATAAATTTCTAATTCTACAACAATTCTTGGTATCTTTCATTACAATAATAATTAGGTAAAATTTATGTTGTATTTTTGACTAATTTTTATTTTTCTTTTAATTATTTAATTTTATTTCCTATATTTATTTTAGAGTCACCATATCTCTCTTATCTAAAATCTATTTTATTTTCTCTCTTATTTTCATTATAATTGAGAAATCTTATACTCAGGAACATGAGTATATATGAAAAGGATATTCCTGGGGGAGTAATCAAGTGTTGATCCCAAATCACAAAAAAATACCAGAATTATTTTTATTATACAATGTTTTAGGGGAATCAGAGTAAGAATGATGTCTTTTCATCCCCACATTCCAAAAAAGATTTAGTTTTTTACTTCTCTAATATCATTCCATTGTTGAGGTGGTGGATGTGCATTGTAGTTGATAGAGTTCACTATATATTCAAAACAATAAGATGAAGTGTATTTTCATAAATTATATTGTGTGTGATCATTAGGTAAATTTGAATCTATTAATAAGACAATGTAATATCACTAGGGGTTATTCTATCAAAAAATAAATCATTTCTTTCTAACGTTATTATGTTTTTATTAATTCTGTTTGCATTGAATCTTCCTGTTTTATATTAATATTTCATTTTTAATTCTTAAACCTCATTTATTTTATTTTTATTTCATAAAAAAATTAACAACATAATTGTTAATTTTTAGTAAGGAGTGATTCACTACAACACCTCCTCAAGAGAACTACCTATGTGATCCCATGTACTACACTTATAGATAATCATAAATATTTTGTGAGTGTACACTATATAAAATCATTTTTGATTTCCTTGAACAAGTATAAAAAATATTTTTCCAAGGATTATATATTGGTTACTAATTTCCTCTGGTTTCAATTTTAATTATATCTTATCTTATCTGGATAATACTATTAAAGTCATTTTTATCTTAAATGGGTTTATTACAATAAACATTATACCTTGTTCAATTCATTTAAAAACACCATATATTTGACATTATATAAATATATATTAGGATATATATTCCAATTCTTTGTAAAACAATCTCAAAAAAATTCCATCAATTTTATAGAATAAGAATACATCTTCATACTATCTTCTACAACACATTCATTAGTCCTTGATTCATATATGGGTTATCAACAAAATGCTTCTAGAACTTCCATGGTTTTCCCTTTTATTTAGAATCCTCACATTTTAGTTCTACACATTCTTCATATATATTCCATAAAGTCAATGTTTATTTTTTCCAATGGAAATGAATCATTTTGATATAATAAATCTTTCATGCTTATCCTATACCACAACATACCAATTCATCATATCACTATGACCTATCAATACAGAATCAAAAAAATATTAAAATATCTTTTATGAAATGCATGGAGAAGTCAATAAATTTTACCAAAAGCTTCATAACCATGATCAACTCATGTTTCTGTATCATTCATTATTTTCACTTTAGGTTGATCATTTCAATCTTCCATTTGAATCACTCACTTATTTAAATTTTTCTCTAACAAATTTGAAGGTATATGAAATAATTAATTTGACCCTTAATTTTGGTTTTCATTTAAATAATATAATTCTTAAGGATATAATTTTCTTATTACATCCTTTGTTTGTCATTATTCAAAACATTTAGGTGTGAAATAATTTTATCCAACACTAACATATATTGTCAAAAATCACTTGAGAAATGGAACATCTCTTTAAAAATAGTTTGACATTAAAAAATGTTGAAAAAATATCCCTAAATTTATTTGAAAAAGAGTCATTATTTGTCCATATATTAGTATACAACTCATGTAGACATTTTTTTTAGGATTTTCAATTTTTCAACCTCAACTTTTAGGATAATAACATGGTTCTTTTTGGACTTAATCACAATTTTTATCTTCATGTTTTTTTCATGTATAATTTTATCTGTTACCACTAATATGTGGATATAATAAAATTTGGATTACTTTTAAACTCATAATAATTGATAAATTTTAAATTACATGAAATAATTTTCTCTTAAACGAATTTTACAACTGTAGTAAATAAATACATATAATAACAATATTAATTAGTTATACCATTCATTGAAAAATGGTATAATCCATAATCATAATCCAAATTTTTCATTAGATTTTCTAATTTATAGAATTACCTTAGAGTTATACTTCCACCCATTAATGGCCCAAAGGCCTTCATTTTTTAATGATTGTTTTGTAAAACCATCTTTCAAGTGATGAGGAGGAAACCGTACTAGGCCCATAGGAATATGTATTACATGTCCCATAGGCCTTAGTGGAATTAATTTCCCATAGGCTTCAAACATTACATAAAACTTTGACTAACAAATTGGAAATGTTCCTCCCTTGCATTGCCATCGTGAAATTAGCTCTCCACCATTACATGGTTGTTCGGCTAGGCATTCATGTGCATGCATAGGATTGTCCCGATGGAAGGTTTCATACATTCTTATTCCTGAAATATTTTTAGATTTGTCTATGGTTAAAGCTTTTTTCCCATCCTCATTCTCAATCTTGTTCCGTGTATGATATCTATATTTTATCAGCACCTAAGGTGGATCGAAGGCCTTGAGGTGTCCAGAAGTCCTTCCAAACCGAAAGGCCTGAGTGGATCAAAGGCTTTAGTGGTCTCAAGGATCAAATAGGTGGATGGAAGCCCCAAACGGAGTAATAGTCCTACCTTCTATTGTTTCAATGAGTACCAGATATAGTACTTCTATAGTTATTGCTCTAATACTACTACAGTACTACTAATGTTCTACAAGAAATATGCAGCCACTAGGATATGTTCTTGGGTTGTCAGGATTCATATAAAGATTCCTCACCAACCACACTGAGGCTCATTTGCACCTTATAGTTATACAAATTTCACAAATTATGTCACGTCTCTATGTTATAGAAAACATACATGGATGAAAAAATAATAAATGTTAAAAAAATCATATAAATTTCCATAAAAATAAATCTAAATATTAACTTATACACTAATAAAAATTACTTATCCCATAAGGTTTGTAGTGATAGATACTGAGTGTGAGGGAGTGAATCAGGGTGTCTAACTCATTCCAAAATAATCACTATTCCCCAAACTCTCAATTCACTGAATAATCTTGTCCATATAGGTAGTAGGGTCCCAATTTAGTTATTCTATTAATGATTTTCTAATTATGATTTCAAATATATCTTTCCCTTAAATATATTTAATCATATATTTATTAACTATTAATAAAATTTTATTTATTTTAAAATATAAGTATATATTTCAAAAAATATATAATTAATTTTGATGGCCCACCTATACTAGTATAATCCTTGGAAAATATAGTCAATAGTGCACTAATGTTGTAATATCATCTAATATCATTTCATACATAATAATTTTGGGAACTATGCTGCTCAAAATGGGGCCACTCCCCATACAATATTTCGTGACAACTCACTATCTACAAAATAACTCATACTTCTATAATACGCATACTTACTACATAAAAAAAGTTTTCAAATATGGCTTGCCAGAAAATAAAAAACCAAAATAGGGTTTCTATTGCACCGAGTATGGATGGATTCCTAGATATTAACATTACTCTTTAATTGATTTAATAATTAAATTATCACAAAAAATAACTAATTTTTCTATTTGTAATCTTGTATATTCCACAATTTTTTTATATTTTCTCTTAAATGAAATTTCTTCCTTATACTCTCCCACTATTTCTTATAATTCTTTATTAGAAATAGTGATTTTACTTAACTTAGGAAATAAAAAAATTATTTTTTGACATTGAACATGATTTTATTTCCCTATTAATTTTAATTTAAATATTATATATCAAATATATCAATGATCTACATTTTATTCAGTGGATATTCAGAAATGTTATATCAATGAGTTTTCATGGAAGGAATCTATATTTTTTTATTTAAAAATATCTCTATAACACTCTTCCCATTATTATACATGATAAATTCCATGAATCATTCTTCAATATAGAAATATATTATTTCTATGATATCAACCATGATCTCTAAATTTTTCTACAACTCCCAAAATAATTTCATGATTTTTTTAAATATTTAATTATGGACAATATATAAAATATTAAGGTGATTTCATCATTTGGTCTGTATTCAAACAATTCAAATATAGGTTTATCAATTTATAAATGTTAAAAAAAATCCCTATTTTTTCAAATAACTATATCAATATCCCATATCCAAATATTATATTTTAAATTCAACTGAATATATTTTTAACTTATACGTGGAGTAACTTATTTCAATATAATGTGTAGCATTTTCAAATACCAGTACCCCAAATAAATATTTTTTCTTATAATTAATTACTTAGAATAAGATAGATTAAAAATAATTTAATTATTATGCAATCTTCAGCATCATTGTTGGTGTATATTATATTTTATTTTTTGATTAATAATAAAAATCATAATCTAGTACTGGAAAAAAATTAACTAAAAACTAAAAGGTAATAACCCATACATATCACCGAGTAGTCCTTTAAATGTAAATTAAGTATTATAGTGATGACATTTATGTTTCATTTATTTCCATGAAATAACTCTTATGTATAGATTCAAATAACAAAAATTACTCTAACTTATCAATTGGTACAATAAAACATTACTATTTTTATAAGATCTCACTCTTATATATCAGTGGTGTTACCATTATTCGTTTTCTGCCTTTTTTATTTTTATAACAACATATAACATAATAAAAACATAATTACATGAATTATAAAAATGGTTTCAATTTATTGTCCTTACATGATCATCTGGTTTTATAAATTTAATGAATTAAAAAAACTATTACAGTAAAAATAAAATTTTTCTATATATTGTTCATATTTTTACAAAATCTAGTTCATATGTTTAAACTCATATCTAATTAAAAATTTTATTTTCATCATTCAAGACATGACACTATTGTCCTTGCTAAAATTCATATAAATATTTATAAACTATAAAATATATTTAAACACATGTGATAAGAAAAAAACTGAATAAGTGATATAAAAACTAAATAAACATATTTATCCATTTCAAAATCAAAACCACAAAAAATTATTATTTTTTATATTATATAATTAGAAAAAAATAACTTAATTTTATATATAATAAAATTCATTACCAATGATTTCAAAAAAACATATCATATTAAATCATAATGGAAAAATCATAATCATAATGCTTTCATGAATATAATATAAACTATTACTTAGAAACACACCATTTTTCGAAAATGTTACTAAACATTCTAATGATCACAAATCATTTATATACCATATGAAATAAAAGTACATATATAAAAAATAATTTTTAGGATATAATATCTAATTGATTACATGGGGAATTATATTTATATTATAATAATAATCACTCTTACAATCATCCATATAATGGAATATCCTTTACTTTTTATTCCATTATGCCTTTTTTAGATAATATATACTATCAAAATGAATTTCATGTCTTTATAAGACACACACATCATCATAAATAATTTAATAGGAGTATATCATGATAAAAAAATAATACCATTCATTTTCACTATAAAAACCTACAAATTTACATTCTAACCAATAAGAAAAAAAAAATTCAATTATATGAAAAAAATGATAAGAAATATCCTTTTCATTGGAAAATATTTAAAAATTAAAAATCTTAATTCAATTTAAATGGTATGTTTTTTGAAAAAGAATCATATTGAGGATGATTGATAATGAATAATGAATATAATTTTTTGTAATGGAATCCATGCTTTATGTGTTATGAAAACAATATCGACAAACTTTTTTACGAATGTTTTATATAGCCATACAAAATTCATTGACAATATTACTTTTTTAACCAATGTAATGCAATAAAATATTGTGTAAAATGGATTGTTATAATATTTTATGTATAAATATGACTATTTTTTTATACATTTATAAGAACATAAATATGTAATAAAAAGTGTTTTAAACATTTAAAACATCATTTTAATGAAAAATCCTTGACCTAGATTCATATTTATCTGCATATATTTATTCATTATAGAATAATAATACAAATTTAATTATTTATTTTTATAAAAAAAAATTTAGTGATCATTCAAACATCATTATTACATTCTCTTTTAATATAAATTAATTAATCAGTTCAGTTCATTTCGGTTATTTTGGGGTCATTCGGTCCAAAACAAGTTTATTTTGTTGACTATGGTCATGGGGATCATGATATATTCATCCCTAGAATAATAAACAAGTTATAATTATAATTTTTTATATATTCAATATAATTTTAAACTATCCATTTTGGGTGGTAATAAAAAATGAAATGCAACATTTCATGGATGTAATCATTATCACATAGATATTAAAGATGTTTTAATTTTTTTAAATGAATGAATGAATATAAATTATAAATTTTTTTAAAATAATAATTTAAAAATGATATTATTATGAAAAAATTTATTGGGATTGTAATAAAAAAAATGAAATGATTCGTTCATTGAGGCTATGGTCAAAATATACCCATGACTTATGTATCGATTTTAAAAATTATGGGGGCATGATGTTATAAAATTCATTATCTTTTATGAATCAAAATTTCTCATAAATATCATATAAATTAATTAAATACACTTTATTTATATTTATATCACTTTGTGATGAAAAATAATAGTTAACGATTCCTTGAGATGGTAGTCCATTCGTACACATTAGTGACATATTGATTTCCCAGATATAATAATGAGGTAGAAAATATTTTTACATAAACATAATAAATATTTAATACATTAAATAAAAAAATTAAAATGTATTATTATGATTGTTGGTCGGAGTGGACACTCAAGAGGGGGGTGAATTGAGTTCCAATTAAAATTTCTGTTAAAAACAATTTCTATTAAAATCCCCCAATTTCAAAAACAAATTAAACTGTAGTGAATTTATATAGATTATAAAGGTTCAATTAGTTTCTCAAAGATTGATTAATTCTCAGTTAACGTAATCTTATGATTAAATTAACTTTTGAAACTAACTTACTGATTTATAACAAATATAAACACTTTCGAATTTAATTATCAAAGTAGCTTTGAAGATAGATTATATTTCAAAGTAATAGCAGCGGAATATGAAATAAATATGTATAGTATGGATATAGAGTATAACTATGAACACAGTGAATTAACCAAGAGGTTCAGTCTCAAGCCGAGACTTAGTCCTCTCAAAATTTTATATAAGAATGATCCACACCCTGGATCGGGGTTAACAACAGTGAACACACTGTCCAGGTCACAAGACCTCTACCACAGTTCTTCGTGGGAAAAAAAACAACAGCAGCAAGCTGTCCAGGTCACAAGACCTCTACCACTATCCACAGTGGGAAATGGGGTGCAAAAAGATTTGCTGAGGATTTACAGATCCTCCAGTGAAAGTACAGGAGTCAGTGTGTGTGTTTAATATAGCAGATAACACACACTGCTCAAAATGTAGAGAACTAAAACACAGTAGAGCAATAGATAGAATGAATAAGGTTTAGAGTGCTCTATAGTGTTGGCAGATCAGTTCTGGACTCGTAGGAATGAGTGACTTGAAGCTTTGGTCCTTTTTGTAAGTTGACACTAAAACAGAGTGTCGGGATTTCCAGACTTCCAGATGTTCAAGTGATCAGCTTATTTGAGTTTGAGTGCTTCACAGCATGGCTTTTAGGAGACGGTTCTTTCAGTCGGTTTACTGAGACTCTTTTGTTCTTCAGAATGAATGCTCGAGAGTTCTTCCTTTTTGTGTATATGCGTATCTCCTTCTCAGTTGTAGATGTTAGACTCAGCGTAACTGTTCCATTCATGTCTTCTTCTTGAATGCTTCTCTCTTCTTTTTATACTCCTCCATATATTCCCTTTTTGTTCACCCGAGGCCGACAAGATAAATAGTCTGGAGTTTCACGTGCGATCTTCCTCGTACATTGTATTATTTCTTGATATGTCTGCAAATATCAATAAATAATGTTAGATGTATTCATCTTGCTAGACATGACCGTTAGATTAATATTAATCAAATTGGTAAAGAAAAAGTAGAAATATAATAATAATAAACTGGTCGAGAATGTATGTCACTGTTGACTTCAACTGTGGTCTTCCAACTGTGGACTTCCAACTGTGGACTTCCAACTGTGGACTTCCTTCTGACTGCTGACTTCAACAAAAGGCTCGCTGTCTGTAGGCTTGCAATGGTAGCTTTTACTCCATGTAACTGTAGCCTTTCTAACTGTAGACTTGTAACATCAAATTTGTAAAACTGTAACCTTTGTCAACTGTAGACTTCGATCATCAGTAGACTTAGTCGACAGAAGCTGTCTAACTGTAACCTTGACTGTAGGCTTATGACTGTAGGCTTGTTCGACTGTGAACTTGTTCCAACTGTAGACTTGTTCGACTGTGAACTTGAGCAGAGAAAACTTTGAGCAGAAGTCTTGTAACTGTGACCTTCGTCTGTGAGCTTTGACAATAGATAGCAGTGGACTCGTGACTGTAAGCTTGTATTAGTCTTTGACTGTAACCTTGTAACTGTGAACTTATTGCAACAGTAACTTAAGGTGACAGTTAACTGTAACTGTGACTTTGAAAAGAAAGCTCTGACTGTTAGCTAACAATACCAAACTTATGTAAATACTACTGTAAGCTGTTACAGTAAAGTTATGAGAGTAAGAATATGAATTGTTTAGAATAAAATACGTTTAAGCATAGAATAATAAGATTAATGCAAAGGTTTAATACATCATAATTAATGTTTAAGCATGATTTGGGATTATCAAAACAGGTGATTCCAACAATGATTATAATATATTTTATATAGGTTGAACAGTAAATAAAACAGGAATGTATTCGGTTAACACTTATAATTCATCCTTGGATATATTCTTTTGGATTACAAATTAAGCCTTATTGGATTATCATTTTTGTAATACAAGGGGAATGATGATTTGGGGAGTATATTTGTAGTTTTATTTTATTAGATATTTTTCATAATATATTTCTTAATTTGTGTATATAATTGATAAGAGGTGATTTCCATTTATATTGATAGGAGTGGAACCCTTGTAAATTTTAAGAATGTATAAATATAATAAATGTTTTTCTCATGGATATTGACCCCAATTTAGTCCAATTTAAAATATTGGATAATATAATGTCAAAAGAAACTAATTAAATATAATTCAGACAATATTTCTTCAAATTCTATGCCTTATTTCTTTTTCAAACTCTGGCCATTAACCCATTTAACCATTATCATCATGACAATATTTTACCATGTAAAATATTTATTATCACATAAAATTAAATTGAAATTATTAAAAATATATAATATAATTTTTCAAAATATTAAATTCATTTTATCATTTTCTTTTTATATATGTGGGAAAAAAATTACTTTACATTTAGATTTACAAAACACAATGAAGAACTATTTTTTGAAAAATTCAATATTTTAAATACAAATGATTTTTAACCAAAATAATGTATAATGTTTATTAACATGAATTTTTGTATTAATAAATTTAAAAATTATGGTTATGATACATTTTATAAATATAAAATATAATTTCACCAACCAACCACTCAATTAAGTAAAATGAACTATATATAGTTTTTTATTAGAAGAAAATATAATATTGGTTCCAAAAGGTTGTGCATGTGTTCTAAAATTCAAAATAATAGTATTAAATGATTTTTGTGACTCATGAAATACATTTTTAGTTATGAAAACTGTTTTATATTTTTTTAATTTATTCTTATAACACAATTATGACATAAAATTATATTATTTGTTAAATGGGCAATTTTCACTATTCATAAAAAAATTGACTATCTCAGAATAATTCTAAAAATCCCACTTCATTATTATGTTACGGTGATACAAAAAATGATGTAAATTTTAAAAAATTAATATTTATTAATTATGAAATTCGACATATAACAAATAAGATTTAATCCATGGGAATCAATTCAGTTAGAATAAAACTATATAGTATATTATTAAAATGTTACATAAAATTATTATAATTAATATTACACCACACAATCTAATAATTAATATTAAAAAGACATGAAATTGATTTAATGTTTATATAACATGGTGTTTTTAATTAATCCCCTTTAATTTATTTTTGGTCTCATAATTTTATTCATTATTTAATTATGTGATGATAATTTTCCATCACAGACATTTTAGATACCCATGTTGCTTCATGAATCATATTTTTCTTCCATAAAACATTAACAAGTTGAGTCCCCTAATTATACAAAACCTTCATAATATTATTAGAATTTATAAAATAATATTTCAAAGATTCAATACTTTTCTATAATTGAACTAATTTATTTATCAAAACATGATATTTATTCATTATATTTTTCATAACAACAAAACATGAAACATGTCATGTCCCTATGATAAATATAGATGTAAGGATACTCAGTAAGAAACAAATCCTACATTCTCTATAATATAATATGGACAAATAATTCATGGAACCTATTTCACCTTCTTACTAAAATATTTCACACCATTCTAAGGTGTTATTTTAAGAAAGAAATGATCTCCTACAATGAATGAGTGATATTACCTTTGATTACCATTATAAATATTCTACCTCCTATAAGATGATTTCATTTGGAATAGAATTATATTTACCTTCTCAACCACCTATTCTTCCAATTCTATATCTAATAACATTAATAATCTTCCTTCATCATAATATAATCATCTGTGACAAAATTTTTTTATAATTCCAAAAATGGTAAAATATTTATATTGGAATGAAATTTTTATTATAAGAAAATTCCTATAATAACGATATATATTCCATATTCCCAAATTAACCCCCAAGAAATAATATATTATGTCCTAAAAATTTATGAATAGCTTTTATGGAAAATATATTAGATAAAGGAAGAAATGAAATTATAAAATTTAATTCAGTACCTAATGACTTCTAAAGTACCTATCTAAACAATTTATGTTAATATAGGATTATAGTCTAATACTATATGTAAAATAACCCCGTATAAATTTACTATAAAATTAGTATTGTCACTATAATAAAAATAAAAATGTATAATATCTTTATTTAGAAGAAAAATGGATGGGTTCAGTCAAACGATCAAAAATAAAACGTATTTCATTATTACCTTTTGATGTATTTGGTAATCCAACCGTTAAATACATTCATACATTATCTAATTTCAATTATTTTTCTGTAAATATTTTATATACCCCCTTCAATAGTTGTTTTTAATATTATCTTATTGATAATTCAATCCTTTCATTGTAAAATCATCAATATATTTATTTTTACATTACTAAAAATAATATTTTCAAATGTTCTTTATCAGTATTTATACTATTTGGAAGAATATAAAATTGAGATTATTAAGACCCTCTCAAGAAATACTTTTCAGATGGGAATCACTCAACAAAAAAATTATCTTTAAAAAAAATTATAATAAATTCATATCAAATTTATAATCTAGAAATAATGAATTCATTACTAATTCTATAATTTCATGAAAATAAAAATCTTATTTTTGGACCATATTAATAATTTTTGATAAAATTAATTATACCAACACTTTAAGAAAAATAAAATAGTTTCTAGATATTAAAATTCGATTATAAGATTCATTAAATCATTAATTATTAAATCATGTTCCAAATTCTTCATGGTAAATGGTGAAATATCATTTCAAACCAAGGAATCAGTTATATTTTTGGATTTTCTTATATTATAGTGAATCATGCAGTCATAATCCATTATTAGTTATAGTAATATACTTTGTATCATGCCAAACACATTTGCTGTGAATCTATACTTTAAAATATTATTATCCTTAAATATTTCATATTTTTGTGAATTAAAATAATTCCTAAAAACATTTGATGAAGAAACAACCAATATAAAATCAATATCATTTGTTTGATAATTCATATCATGGATATTCAATTATCATGAATAATATGCAATTAACTGATCATGATTCATAAATAAATGACTTAGTCCATTTAATAAATCATCACCAATAAATAATAAATTCCCCAATTTTTTTTGTAGCTAAAATACTAGTGAATTAACCAATATAATATTTATTTCAGAAAAATATTCTTCATATTACATTATCTAAATGAATTTTACTACCATTCTAGTTAGCATGTTTAATGGTATTGATAATTCTGTAATGTTTTCAATAGACCATCAATAGTGACACAATAATTCAAAAAAACATAGATTCTCTATTCCATTTTTATTTATTGTTCAATCACCCATCTATTTAAATTTTGTATAATAACTATTAAGAATTAATTAGGTATAATGTCTCTAAAAAAATTAATATTCTATAACCAAAACTCAACGTAATTGGATTTTATATATAATTAAATTTCCATTAGAATTTTTATAAAAGTATTTAGATATTTCACTTGATCCTCATAGATTTTATAATGTATAATAATATATGAAATAAAAGTAACCAAAAAATTATCTAAAAACATAAAATCAAATATATCAAAAGGATTATAAATATAACTAGTTCGTTTTTAAACCTGAAAATGATGAAAGAACATTTAATGGATATAAAAATTACAAAATATTTACCAATGATTATTATTTCCTCATATATTGCTGATGGTATCAATATTTACGGTCAATATTAAAAAATTGATGATCACCCTAGAGCTCATCAAATATGTAATAATGTGAGGGGATAAATACTATCCCTTAAAAGATGGCATTTTGATCTGATGTTTGTGCATTCATTTGGGCATATGGGCTCTTAACTAAATGAATAAGTATGTGATTAGGAGTATGTGTAATTTCATAAGGATGATGAGAAAAATTTAATATATAAATCAGTTAATTTTTATCCTACCTCTGAGGATGAATTTAGTGAGAAAGCCTAGCCATATAGAATGAAACTATATGGGAATTATTTTTTGTATGATTCTACAAAATTACAATGAGGATGAGGGAGGATGGATTATGTAAGTGAATTAGGGGTATGGGAACCAAAAACTCTAATTCCAAATTCCTCATCCCTTCAGAAGTTTGGGAGTGAGAGGATAAAGAATGACTTCGATATTAAAGTAGGCAAGGAGATGTCTCCGAGGAGGCAGAGGACCCTCAGAGAAGGCCTGATGGTTCAGAACAAAAGGCATTTATATGGTCTGCTGGTTCAAGAACTTATATAGCCTCATGAAGAGGAAGATTTAATAGATGATATTTCATGGTAACTCATAGTGGGAATTCTATATTGAATTCAAAGGAATGGCCCAGACAACACCAAATTGATGGAAAGACGAAAAAGAAATCATAACTCAGGGGAATTGATAATGGTCAAGGGGAACAAAAAAAGGGATGAAAATATTATTATTACTTTACAAAACATATGGAAAATATTTTAACCAATAAGGGTGGAAAAAAGTATAGAAAATCCCTACTTAATAGGGAAAGTGGAAAACCATGTAGGAAAAAATAGAATTAAAGAAGATGAAGGGGAGTGTTTGAAGCTCATACTCCATTCCAAGAAAAAAATGAATGAAAAAGTTTTTTTGGCCCAATATCTCTAATGAAGATATAAAAATAATATATGAACGAAGATTTCATATTGAGTCCACCAAATATCTAGAATCTTAGATAGACATGAAATATTGAATCATTGCTTGACAATTCAAAAATTAAAAAATAAAAATGGTGGAATTCATTCGTACTATAGACAGAATGGATACTTAGAATGAAGAACTCATCATCTAGGATCCAGATACTAAGGTTAGTACTCAACAATAGGAATTATATAGAGTTTCTGAGTAAAATAATCATATTCTTTCGTTTAATCATTTTGTGAGATCTATCAGGACGTATAAGTATTTTGTTTTGTAAAATATGGTTTTCCACATGTCCTTAAGTGGATTAATAATAAAAAATTATACTTGGAGAATATTAACAATTATATATAATCAATTTATTAGCTTCTTCATAAGTTAATATAGGTTTTTACATATTCTAATTAAAATATTAAAACTCACTATTAGAATTGCATAAGGAAATATATAGGACTAGAATCTATCTTATAGTGATAAAAAATACAATTGATACCAAAAATGATATTGTTCTCTAATAAGGGTAATAAAAAAAGATTTGTATAAAAACCCAACCCTCTAATAATGATATCAAGATTACCATAAATTATAGTGTAATTAATACATGCCCTATGAGTATTTTGCCAATTTTTTATCTTCATTAATTGAGCTGATATTTATATTTTAATATAAAAATTCATGAAAATAAAATAATGTGAATAACTTGAATCAAACATGACATTGGAATATTCTGAATAAAAAAATAATGTACCTATAACCACATTATTATGTGGTCCAACATTCATAGAGGTTTATGAAAATGACCTTTCCACACCCTTACACTTATATTAATTATGATTTCAATCCATTATTATGTTTTTAGACACACATTATTATAATTTATCCTCACATTATAGTTAATAAAATATACATCAAGCCTATCATAAAAATATGAACATTAAAATTTCTATTTTATTTTCATTCATGTGAAAAAAATTCATATCTTTACACATATTTATCACTATCTAGAATTCATTATACATTCTAAATAATTATTTTTGGGACAATAATAATTAGAATGAAGTATAATTTTATTAACTTTTCATTTCATTTATGGATTCTCCTCCATTATTTTTCAACAACAAAACATCTTATCATTGTTTATATAAAAATCAATAAATTACATCTTGACCTTTTCATGATATAAAACAATGTCTTTATAGCTTCCAATAATAATAGGAACTATTTCATATCATAAAAATGGTTTATATTTGTCAATTTCACTATAATGGAATATATTAAAAATATTTAAATACTTGGATAGTCTACTGAAATTGATTGTATAGGTATACTCATCCCTTATCTTCATCAATTACATGAATTTAATTTCCTTTATATATCCAAAAATTCAATCAAAATTATTATCAAGAAAAATATCTTTAAATGTTTTCCACTACATGGAATAATTATCGAAATTATATTATCTATTCATAACCAATGAACACCATTGAATAGATAAATATCCAAATTTATATATAGTAATAGTTACCTTCTAATTATATTAAAAAACCTATAATACATTCTAAAAATCATTGATCCATGCTTCATCTACGAATGAGTTTAATGATCAACAATTATCTATATGGTGTTTGTAAACAAATTTTCCACAATAGACATGTTTTTCGATAAAAAATTTGGTTCCTCTCTATAAAGGGTAAAAAAATTAATAGTATATGTTGTATATATTTATAAATACATAAACTAATATTTCCTAATTCCTAACATTCTATGATGGTGATTCCAAATGATATAATTCACTTATTTCCTTCCTACATTATTCTAACAGATTCTTGTATGGAAAGCCATTATGAATTGAAATGGACTATATGTTTCCAAATGAAAATATAAAAAATATACCCCACGAAAATATAAAAACATTATATAATTTCATAAAATATATTTTTAATGTCATATAAACACTGTAATCTTACCAAAAATATTTTTCTAATAACAACAATAACTGTTAGAAACATAATAAATAAACAATTAAATGATTTCTAAGAGGGTTTTAAAAGTATTTCATTTCCATGATTATTTATGTTTATTGTTTTAGAGAACTAGGAAAACCATTACATAACAATGTGAAAATTCACACATAGTAGACCTTTCTACATAGTTTACATTCCTACCACAAATATAGGTTCTTTTTTACACTAATTTTTCATTCATCGGAATTTTTTCACCACTCATGATGGGTTACTATTAACCATATAAAAACATTATACATCAATAAAATCTACAAAAAATCTAAATAATGGGTGGGATAAAACATATATATTTCCATGATATATAAATATAGAACCTCATTAGTCTATTTGAAAAGCATGATAAACTATTTGCATGTTTTCCTTTTTACATAATAGACATTTAGATCAAATAATCATATACCTACATATATAAGTGACATTAATGAGAAATGTTTTTTAATAATCATAACAGAAGATATAATATAACAAAATTAATAATCATGAAGATTATATAAATACATATAATATTTTTATTAGAAAGAAATTTTTTATCTAAAAATGTATTTAACATTCATTAAATCGAAATTTCATTTTCAAAACATATAAAACAAAAAAAAATTACAAAAACACCCATTTTAAAGCATAGAAAATCATGTACATACCTTGGAACATTATCTTTATACCACTATTCCAATCACCCTTATAAAGAAATATCTTTATTGGTTGATTCTATTACGTATCATCTTGGGGACCATGTTAGTATCTACTGAATTAGAGGATTATATCATACCCACCAGTCATCATAAGAAATTTCTATGAAAAATGTCATGATAAAAAATATAAAATACTTCATTCGTAAAAAACTGAAAAATTGGAATTTTATACCACAAGAAAACAATATTTAATTATCTAATAAAAATGAACCGAAATATACATTTATTTTCAATACTTAAAAAAACCCCTAAAAGGAAAAGGTTATTCATTGAACAATCAAAGAAAAATATACAATAATATTGTTAATTAACTAGGGATTTGATGGTAGGAAATGGTGGTCATATCATAGATGTTAAAAAACATTATCCTTCCAATTTGAAAAAATTAAATGTTTTTATAAAAAACATCAAATGAATTTCTTTTTTAAATCACTGTGAAGAAATTTAAATGTAGTATAAAATTAATATTAAAAATATTTTGAGTGTAAATATGAAAATATTTGGAAAAATAAATAATAATAAAGATATGTAAGAGACAGGGTAAAAATCATTTAATATAAATTTTCAATGAAAAAACCCTTAATTCATATCTCAACTTATCAAATTCATATTTATTATTATGTAAAAATAAGATAATGTTAATTATTTAATTTTATTAGAAACCTATTCCTCTTAATTTCTTTATCAATAAAGTTTTTTTTATTTATTATAATTTTCTAAAATGGTTATGGTCACCTCAAATGTTTTGGGTTCATTCTGCTCAAAATAGCATTTATGTTTTGACTGTTATCATAAGGGTCATAGTTCCATTATCTATATAATCTTAAAAATGTATTATTTATAATTTTTATTTATTGAATATACTTTTCATATTATCTATGTAATTGTTTTATGACACGTGAAAAGCATCATTTTAAAGTGTCTGTAGTTTTTACAAACACATCAATAATGTTTTCATTTTAATTATGGATGAATATGAAAAAAATAAATATTTTATTACATTTAATTAATAATATTCATTATATAAATATCATATTTATTCATTAAAACTATTCTTATGACTATCCATGTGAGAATATAATGATAAATGAAATGGGTCTTCCATCAAGGTGGTAATTTCCACTTACGAATGCTGGATATTTCCATTTTACAAAAGATAGAAGGTTAATAATGTAGATAATATAGTATATTTAAAAATTAATTATTATTTAAAAAATATAAAATATAATCATTAAATACATATTTATATGATGTTATGTTAGGTGGTGATAAAAAATGACATAGATTTCTTCGTGGAAATGGTACTATGTATGTACGTATCAACAATGTTTTCCTTTAATTTAAATGTAAATGATGTAAAATATCACTAGACCATTAATATTATTACATTTAAATAGATTAAAAATGATAATTTCATTATATTATGATTCTTATAACAATTTTTTAATATTATAACAATAAATAAATATGATGAAATTTGTTCAATATTTATACCACCTTATTATATTGTCCTTTGAGTTACATCATAATTAGTATCAGATTGGAAAAATTGTGAGACAAAACCCTCTGTAACGTGGGTAGTGACTTCTTTTAGTTATTTGGGTTGATAATGGCTGATCTAGAGTGATCCATATCTAAGGATTAGTGGTTATAATAGATTCCATCTTATAAGAGGAAAGAGTGTCACCTTTGTAATTATTAATAAATTTTATATATATTACATTATCTTATAAATTGGATCCTATTTATTAATATATTGATTATATATTAATTTTTGGTCAATTTAAACAAATACAATTAATCGTAATTTTTTTATATTTGAATCGTTATATCATAGTTTAACCACACACCCCTTGCTTACACTTTTAACCATTACCGTGGTGGAAAACATTTATCATAGTATCTATTAATTTTAAATATAAATTAAATTAATATTAATACAAAATTATATCATCATCATTAAAAATATATAATTATTAATTTTTTTTTTATTTTTTAAAATATAAAAATTATTTTTAATTTCTGTTTTGAAAATATGAAAACAATTTTTTTTGAAAAAATATATTATGAATCATAAATTTGGTTTTAATTCCAAATAAACTATTATACTGATTATAAATACCTTTTAATTTTTTAAAATAATGTTATTATAAATTTATAAAAATCTGATACCAAATTAAACAATATAAACAATGAATTAAAATAAATAAATAAAAATAGTGTTTATTAAATTAAAATATCACTTGTATTCTAAAAAGTAAAAATGGGTAAACATATTCAAAAAAAATATTTTATAATAATTTATTTTACTCATTAAATATATAATTTTTATGATTAATTTTTAATATACACTGAATACATTATTATATTTTAATGTTGTCATGAAATTGAAATTGTTTACAAAATAAGGGTTTTTTAACTAAAAATAAATTTCATAAGAAATATCTAAAAAATTAAACAGATTATTATTGAATGTGATGATATAAAAATTTATTTATACTTCATTAAATTTATATTTTAAAAAAATAAAATGAATTTGTAATTAAAACAATATAATTCATGGAAAAAAATTTAGTTAGTAAAAAATTACTTGTTTTTCGATTTAAAAGTTACATAAGATTTTTATTTTGAATACGTCTCTATAAAATTTTACTAAGAATATTAATAATACCAGAAATTTAATTATTATTATAATTACATTAGTTGTCATAATTTCTTAAAAAATTTGGTATTAAATCATACAAATCCATTGGTAATTCTCAGTTTATTTTACATATTTTTGTGGGATACATATATGATTCTCTGTATGTTTGCAGGATTTTCCTAATTCACAAAGATTGTTTACATTATTACTTTAAGAGATGATGTTTACCATCCTTATTCATCACAGGGAATTACTATACACATTCCAAAATACACTATCTATCAAATTTTTTAATCTAGTGTATTAGTTAAATCACATTTTCATTTATAGGGAGCATCTACAGGACATTATAACACTTCCACATTCAAAGACATAGTGACTGATAAATATCACTATTAGTGTACATGGATTTTTCATTTTCTCTACATGTATCTCATTTCATAGTTACCTTTATTTATTATGCGTGCTTACCCATATATATTTTCATGTGTGACTCTTATATATAAAATGAGAGGGAAAACCTAATCCATTATAACCTTCACTTGAAAGGGAATCCATATGTTTGGTATTTTTAGACCCTCCACAAATGGAAACCCCTACCCATGATGGGAACTCTTTGGAGAAAACCCAAGTCTGGAAGGATCTATTTCCAGCTGAGATAGAAGACTATATATGAGGGTGACTACTTGATCATTTTTGGTTCTACACAACTATCTATCAGCATGGGTAGATCATGCTTCATTACACTCACCTAATGGAAAAATCAATGAACGAGATAGACAAATGAATTTAGTGGAATGAAAAAATTTCCAATAATAGGAATCTCAATAATTAGACCTTGCTCCTCCAAAATAATGAGTTTTTTTGTACCCATAGCCTTCAGCACTAAACCACCACCAAATTAGAAAATCAAAAAAATACTATAAATGAACATACAAACAATATTTGTCAACAATTATACCAAAAATATGATTTTTTCCATATTTTACAAATAACATTTAGAACTCCATTTTACATCTTGAACAAGAACTAAAAATATTGTAGTATGTCATTTGACCTTATTTAGAATAACATTTGGAGTTCTAGCTAACTCAAATATTCTGAAAAAAACTTTTTTAAAATAACATCCCAACCATCAATAGAAAATCATTTTCTAGTATAATATTTTGATAAACCACATAAACAAAAAACCATGTATTGAATGTATCCTTATAAAACCAATTTCATGACTCGTCTCTAGGGGCCCATGCTGTGACTATCCCAAGATCTACTTCCATAGAACATGGGTTGGTGACTAGAATGGAAAGAAGTATTCCCCAAAAATGGGAAGACATTCCCTTTAAAAATGTAAAAACACATGGTTTGAGAATACAACAAGAAGAAACTGTGAAGTAAACTACTATAGTAAAAATGAGGGCAGAAATTAATGGGGCCCGAATAGAATCCCAACAAGAAAAATACTAGTACAAAAGAAAAGTAAAACAAAAATGAAAGTTGAAAGAATCTCATAGATTGTCCACCAGATATCCTACTTGTTGGGTAGGTACAGTTCATGATCAGTAGTCCATACATCTTGTCACACCAATGATCTACCTCTGAGCACCATACTATCCTGGCTTGCTCAATCCTCATCCCAACTGCTCATCGTCTGCACAAGACACAACAAGTTGTAGGCGAAGTCCATGCAGAGGTGAGTATAACAATATCCAGTAGAGGCCTCAAGTCCCATGAAGGACTCTAAAAATTCCAAAATGAAACCCACCAAGTTGGATATCAATCAAAATGCATAATGCAATAGAAACATCTCAATTAGAGTCCTATATCAAACAAGGTTTTTAGTGAAGTAAGAAGTACAGATGATTAGTCCCGAAGTTATATCAGCTTATTCTGTTAAGTGGCACTACTACTGACTATACAGAGATTTTACCACACAGGATTGATAGATAACTAATCTCCGCAATGACACACATAAGATTTGATCCACCAAGGATCGGTATATCACTGAAACGTGACAGGCCGCTCTATGGATGGTCCTCGTGGTGCGCGAGGTGCTGATCCACATAGGATAGCTAGGTGATGATCCACAAAGGATCACTAGGTGATGAACCTCATAGGACCTCTAGGTACTGATCCACACAGGAAAACTAGGTGATTACCCACAAATGATCGTTCGGTACTCACCACTGTATGACTTGTCTCAATCCTTCGCCTCACTGCCAGCTACTAGATTCCCCACACCTCGTGCACTTGTGTTTTGTAGATTATTTATCTAGAGATATCATTCACATCTCAAATGCATCTAAGCTTAACAAAGTGTTAACCCAAAGTACCACCTTGTCCTAAAGGTTCCAATGAGATTCATGGCACGTCAATTGGATGCCCGATATGTGAGTTATAAGTGTTTTAGCTCCGGGGACTGATTGGATTCGGGTTTTATCCAACCCGGCCATACTACAATTGACTGCAGAACATATGTGTTGTATACGAAAAAGGATCGCATCAATAAAAGGTTCCTAGTACCATAGAAGGCTCTTGTAATATACTCCTGGTTCCCATGATATGGCCCATTAAATATTTTTGGGCCCTGTTGTGCTAGGGTCTGGTCTGACCCTGTCAAACTGACCCGGTCCAGCCTATAATGGTGGCCCACAAAAGGGGAATCCCAGAACGGGGCGGTCCGGCCTGGCCGGATCTACTATGACCCAGACCGAGGTGTTTAGTAGTCTGGTCTGAGATAGAGCAGACCCCAGTCCGAGGTCAAGAGAGTTCTGATCCAAGCTAGAGTGTGGCCTACTATGGTATCTACCATATCTGGAATGGGGGGTGTGACCCCCCAGTCTCATGAACACTTGAACAGTCTAGAGGTTGTTCAATTTGTGAAGTGGAAGGGCCACATGATTGCCTCCTACTCACCATGGAACCCACCAGAGGTGAAGATTCTACTTCCTCGAACATGGATTCATCCATGGCCTCATGGTCATTGGAGGAGCGTGACAGCACCCCTCCATTCCCTTACATGCCTAGCCGATGAGTTTTTATCCTTCTCCGACCATCGCAGCTGACGGGCTGCGACCCCTTACTCACCAACAACATGTGATGGTGCGCCAGAACTCCTCCATAGCTGGAAGGTGATATCCACTCCAATGACTCCCACGACTTTGTTCCACAACCACCTCTTTCAGTGTGTCTCCCCCTCATAGCCCATCCTTGTCGCTGAGTTGTAAGTCTTCCATATAATACACAAGGGTGTAGTAATGCAGTGATGGATCTAGGCCGGGGTCATTAGGCACGTGCCCTATGGGTTAGCTCAAAATTGGGTGGAGGATAAAGGGTTCCAAAAAATGAATTTAAATAAATGATAATCAAATCCCCTAAATTAACCTGTAATATTTACTCCCAAACACGCAATAAGAAATCATCCGTGAATCAACTAATTAGTGATTTGATCTGCATTCTTCATTTAGAAGAGAAGAACATGGGAATCAATAATCACACAGATTAAAACCCCTACCTTGAAAACATGTTCAAGAAAATTTGTGCTTGATAGAGGAATGATAATATCCATTCCCACTACAGGAATCCAATGACGGTGCTTGAATGTTGTCCTTTGGTTCAGGGTTTCTTGGATGTTTTTCACCACTTGTTCGGACCGGTTCCTTTATCCAAGGGTGTGGAATCTTAGCACTCTTCATCACTTTGTCTCTTAGTAAAGATCTGACGATACCTCCTAGCATGCTCCATATATAAAAGAGAGTGGTGAGGTATGTAACAATGTTTGAAATTAAAGAGGATAATTAATTAGGAAGCTTCCTAAATTCCCCAATGTTGTTGTGACATTGATTTCAGGGTCAATATATTTAATGTCATGACACAATGTTGTCCCCACACACCACTTGTCCATTGGATATTATGAATAATAGATAACTAATAAATATATTTTATATCTTTTATTAAAAAAAAGTCACAAAACTCATCATTTTCTCCAGACCTACTGTAGTCAATGTAATGTTTCCCTTAATTGAATCTTATTACCGCATATTCAATGGTGCCCTCATATTTTTAATCTAAGCACTGGTTCAAATGATTGAAAATTACACTTGTACGTTTACTGAACGTATTAAAAAACATTTAGAAAATTAATGACATTCAACCTCGAACCACACTGGTTGATGATAGGCTTAGACTAAGGGGAAAAAACCCTAATGAACTCAACGGTACTCTAGTATTTTCAATTTTTATTACCATTCAGATGTTATGGACTTTAACAATAAAATATTTGTCACATAATTATTTTATTTACAGCACAAAACTTCCATAGATGGCTTGTGCCGACCATTGTTAGTATCTTCATAAAGATATAATACAATCATGAGTTAAGTGGCGGTCTCAAATTATTAATTCAGGTCACCGTTCAAGATTTATGAGCATTTGAAAAATAAAATAAATTTATTTAATTATTTTATTTATGGTTATTCCATTTTCATGTTTTCAAATAGGAGGCATGCACTGACTAAACATATGTCGCGCCCAAGGTAATAATAAAATCATAAATACAACAGTGCACTCAGATTTCTGATTCAAGAAATCATTTAAGAGATATTCCACTTTTTATGGAGAACTGCTTAAGCATGCTATTTAAAATTTAACAAAAATTTGATGGATCATTCCAAGAACTCCAGGCCACAGAATGACGCGTTGTTTGATTTTATGGTCTCCAAATAATTTCATATAGTTAAAAACATAATACAGAAATTTTGGGACATTAAATTCTCACCACATTAGGGACTTTTTTCCCTGAAAGCCATAATATAGACTAAGGTAACAAGCTGGGGTACTGAGAGCGAAACTAATCATCCGGCTCCCAAGTGCACCCTTAGAGGTTCTAGTGATCCCAGTGAGTGTGCACCAGAGGTATCAACAACCCATGAAAGACACACTCTTATTGATCCTAAATCTCTACATCATCCTCAATAAACTTCGCCCCTTCACCACAGTCCATCCCGTTGTGGTCGATGATGTGAGATGGGTCATTAACGTATCTCCTCAGTTGGGATATGTGGAAGACGTTGTTCACCCTCTCCAGCTATGGTAGAAGTGACAAGTTTAATGAAACCTCGAAAATCCACCCAAGTATAAAAAATGGTCTGATAATTCATTTCGATAACATTCCACCTCGGCCAAACCTCTGCAATCCGTGTCCTGGTGAGACCCAAAAGAATACATAGTCTCCCACCTCAAACTCCAAAGATATTTGACTCATGTTGGCACAAGACTTCTTCAAAATCTATGATATCTTCACTTGTATACAATCGAGTCATTGTGATTCAAAGTCGTCCATTACTGCCTTCATCCCTGGCCACCAGTATAGACACTGGTGGTCCTAGTACATCTTCAACACTCCAGGATGTACCATTATAGGGGAACTATAGATCAACTTCAACCCCTCCTATTGAAGAGTCACTTGTACCATGGTGCGTCCTCGGTAGAGGATGACATGCTCCCTAACTTTATAAAAATTTTCAGTAGACCGTCGTGAAGATATATTAGAACGTCAGACCTCACAATCATGGTTCCAAGTTGTGCCTCCTGAACATGCTGAAGAATTGGAAAAGTGACAGTCATAAACTAGAGGTATGCTGCTCTATTTCTTTCCCTGAAAGATATCTACATCACGGATAGTTTCACTCTCACCTCACATAGAAACTATAGGCCAGGCCTCCATTTGAGTTCATCTACTACCTATTTCCCCTTCCCAAGAGTATATACTATCTCATGGTCATAATCCTGCATGATCTCTAGCAATCATCACTATCTATGGTTCGCGTTCTTTAGTGAGAATATAGACCTGAGATTCTTGTGATCATAGTAAACAGTAAACTGTTCACCCATAATGTAGTGCCACCACATCTTCTGCGCAAATACCATTGCTGAAAACTCTTGGTCATGGGTAGCGTAGATCTGATCATGATGTATCAACTACCATGAGTCATAAGAGATCAATGCTCTCCCCTTCATCATGACACAAACATGTCTGGTCCTTGATGGTTTTTAGTATACTACATACCCAATGCCCCCTTCTGGTGGAATCAAGATTGGGGAACTCTCTAGTCTCTATCTAAGCTCTTGAATTCTCTGTTGACACTTCTACTTCAACGGGAAAGGCTCCACCTTCATCATCATAACTGACTAGGGCGCCGCTACCCTGAAGAAGTCTGGCTCAATAATCAAGTAGTACTTATCCAAAGAAGATGTCCCTCACCCTTCGGGGAGGTAATTTTTGAAACATATTTTGAAAAGTTGTCCCCACTCTCTACCACTCATTTGGGGAACTTAAAACTCAAAATCTCATTCATGCATGAGGATAAAGTTGGACGACTCTAGAGTTACTGGCTACAACCTCCTATGCATGATATTATCACATGCTTCATGGGTTTCATTTTTTTAAACCAAGGAAAACCCCATTCTTATGGTGTAATAAACCACAACTTTCTTGCCTAATAAAGTCAATCTAAGTATGAAATATGGATTAAATGTCCATAACCAAACTAACATCATAAGTCCTGAAAGCATCCACCAAGTGGTTTTAACTGAAACTCTCTTATTAAGAGTCATATCATACCATTGACATAGATTTAATTTTTTAGTCTTCATTTAATTTTAACTTTAGAGGTCAATGTAAATTCATCGGTATAACTGGAAACTCTAGGACATTAACAAGATCTGTGGAATTAAGGAATGATTGGTACCTATGTCTATTAATTAGGCATCTAGTTGAAGACACATACCATACTAAAAATCATTCCCATATTCCTTGGGTCTCACTCTTTTACTGCATGAATCTACTCCCTTTCCTTGTCCTTCCACTCCCAGAGCCCGGTGAGGACTACATTGGGCTGATTGTTGTAACATGTTGAAATGTATACCACCTCATGATGCTCTCCAAGAACCACTTCCACATCTTCATCCCTGCAAATTTATCATTCCCTATACATTCCTCTTCTAGAAACATTTTTCACAACCAAGACTCTGAGATCAGCATTTGTTTCCTGCTATCCCACTATTAACATTTGATGTCTGCATCCACTCAGCCAAAGAAAATTCAACACCATGGTTCTCTGTAGAACCATATCATAAGTATGAATGCATAGATTAATAGTATTGGCATGGTTTTTGACAAACACACCTCACTCAAAGGTTCGAGCCGTATTTCACTGATCATAATGTATTCATTGAGTACATGATATGGTTAGTACACCTCGATGAACACTCAAATACTGAGATGACCTCTGGCCGAAGCTGTAAAAACTATAGAGAAATATCATACCATAGATTTTGAAGCCATGATACCCCCTTTATTGAGGAAAATTCTCATGATTTTCCACCAAAAAGTCACCACTTTTCATGACCAGGGTAACCTAAACCTTTTCAACATCATGTTGAGCCACATAGAAGGATCTCTACCAGGACCGCCATCTGATCGAATGGTTCCTTGGATAGAGGAAAACATGGAAACCTCCTCAAGCTAGTCTTTAGCCTCCTGTGTGTCAGGTTCATCTCAGTACCTGAGGGGTTTATGATGAAAGGAAAGTTGCATGAAACTAATCCAACATGTGTCCTCTACCAGTACTGCCAATTGTAACTAGTGACCAATAGGAAGTGATATAACGGGACACTACCAGAAGGTACTATCTTAGGCAACAGTCCATTCACGAAAGCATCTACACCCTACGAACGATCATCATTGTCATGAAATAGAAATGACTAGAATCTAAGATCACCATATTCTCACCTAGTGTCTCAACTTGGAGGAAAACTCTAGACACAACCTCCAGCAAGTCCTCAACTTCCTGGGGTTCATTCACGCCTTGAAATATTAGAGGCCTCGACCCCTGGAACTCCAAAATTGTGATCAATTGGATTTCACTGTCCACCATTGCGACTAGTGGTATCTACTACCTAACAGGTGGTGGTGCTGATGGTACACCACTCGAAGGACCCACCACTATAATAGGGCCCAACACCGGAGACTTGTCGCTTGGTAGGACCTCATCTTGTACTCACTCAAGAATCCAGGATGGTTTCCTTCATGGTTTAATAATAATAAATAATAGGTTCACCGTAGACATTATGTTATACCTAGTGATATGAATTAATGAAATAATATGAAAATATTTTCAAAAACACAAACAATCAGTGTTTTCATTCTCTTTATTGAAAATCATAATACAGGGTCCCGATGTATGGATACGTTGTGAACACACCGACACTGAATTCCCCAAATCAATACACTAAATTATTATACTTGAAACTATTGAAAAAAAATAAAACATCAGATTCCTAGTTGTTCGGTAGAACCTAGATCCTTTGATTCAACTTTTTTGATGACCCTTCCCATAAGGCACGTGCTGTGACTACCCCATGCTCGTCTTCCATAGGCCAGGTGCTAGTGACTAGCACCGTAATAAATATTACCTAAAATGGGATGGCATTGCCTTTGAACCAGTATAATCTCAAGGTCTGAGAGAACAATAAAAATAAACTTTGAAGTAAACTGATATAGTTAAAAATGACTGTTTAACGTAAAGGGGCTGGAATAGATGCCCAACTGTAAATGTAAATGTAGAATTAAAAATTACAACATAACTGAAAGGTGAATGAATCTCCTAGATTTTTTACCACAGATCCTACCTAAAGTTTAGGTACAACTCATGATTAGTAGACCCCACTTTACATCATGCTAATAGTCTACCTCTAAGCACCGTCCAGTCTAGATTCCCTCAAACCACAACCTAGTTACTTATTGTCTGCACAAAACACAACATGTTGCTGGAAAATCCTGAGAAAGAGTGGGTATAAAAATCCTATATAGGGACTATGAGACCCCCAAAGGTCTATAATAACTCTACAATGAAAACAAAAAAGTATGATTTCAATCACAAAGTAAAAATAAATTGACACATGTCAATTAGAGTGCCAGTTCATTCTAGGTTTTCTGTGTTGTAAGATATACCAATGATTTGACACAAAGATAGACAATATTATTTTATCAAGATGAGATAATTCTGACAATATGTAGTTTGAAAAAAACATTATCGATAGGCCACTAACCCCTGCATATACCCACATAGGATATGGTCTGCGAAAGATTAGTATATCGCTGAACATGGATGGGTTGCTCAAAAATTGGTCCTCATCGGTTTGAGAGGTGTTGAACCACACAGAACTACTAGGTTATGATTTACATAGGACATCTAGGTTCTGAACCACATAGGACTGCTAGGTGATAACCCACACATGATAGCTCGGTACTAACCTCCATATGATTCATCTACATCCTCCGCCTCAATACCATCCATTTGATTCCTCGTACATGGTGCACTTAAGTTCCGTAGAGTCTGTCACTTGAGATATAGGTTGAATTTAAACCACTAATAAGATCCCCAAATTAGAAACATAATGTACCACCCTGTCATAATTGTTCCAAAGTGATGGAAATCTCATCAATAGGTTTCTCAGTTTGTGATTTATAAGAATTTTAGCTTCGGGGCCCAGTTGGATTCTGGTTCAATCCAATACGGTCGTACTCCAAATGTCTCCATAACTCAGGTGGAGTATAAAAAATATGATTTTCTCAATCCTAGGGCCCCAATGAAGCAGACCGTTTATAAAAGGGACCCATGGTTCACATGTTATGGCCTTTAAATGTTTCTGGGCATGGGTTCAGTCTGACCCTGTCATACTGACCCGACCTGACCCGGTCTAGGCTGGGATGAAGTGAACTCAGCCAGCTGAGCTGAGGTCTGGCCCAGCCTCAACCATGCGTCCTAACTAGTAAGGGCATCCTGACATGAATAGGGAGGAACTCAATGTTGTGTCCCGTATGGGGGCGGCCCAACCGCGATGGTGCGGCCTGCAGGGCTAGAGCATGGTGCCCCACAAGGGGTGGCCCTTTGGGCTTGTGCGGCTTGCCCGAAGTGAGACACGGTCTGGAATGATGTGGAGTATAGCCTAGCCAGTGGTGGGTCACAGTTTAGTCCATGGTGGAGCATGGCCCACAGTGGGGTCTGCTGTAGCCAGAGTGGGCGGTTGGGGGGTTACCACCAGTCTCTTGAACTCGCGAACGACACATGATCCATTTGGTTTGTAATGTGGCAGCACCATGTGGGTGTCTCCCAATCATAGAGAAACCCACTCGAGGCGCGGATTATGCCTCCTCCACTATGGATTCGACCATAGCCTACTACTCCACGGTGGTGCATGACGGTGTGCCACCCTTCCCTTCTGTGGCCAACCGATTATCTGGCCACCTTCTTAGACCACAACGGCTAATGAGCCAATTCCCCATGCTCACCGGTGGCACGAGATGACACGCGACACCTCCTCCATAGCCGGTCAGTGTTGGATACTCTAATGACTGACGCATATTTTTGCCACGACATCCTCTTGCAGCGCACATCCATGTTCCACCCTCTCTTAGCTGGTCATTGCCGCTACTTTGGAAGTTTTCAACAAAGAACGCAAGGGTGTAGCAACGTAGTAGGGGGTCCGGGCTAGGTTCATTATTCCCACACCCTCTTCATTAGCATGAAATAAAAGGGAGGATAAAGGGTTATATAAATTAAATTTATATAAACGATAATCAAATCCTCTATATAAACCTACAATATTTACTCTGAAACCCACATGAAGAAATAAACACCTGATTAACTAGTTATTGAGTTGATCCACGTTCATCATTTTGAAGAGAATAACATGGGAAACAATAATCAAACAGATTCAATCCCCTACCTCAAAAAACTATTGAAGAACATCCAAGCTAAAAGCTGGAACATTGATCTTCGTTCCCACCACATGCTTCCAACAACACTGCTTGCATGCTATATTTTGGTTTGGGGTATATGGGTTGTTCGTCCCCGCTTGCTAGAACAGGTTCTGTCCTCCTAGAGTTGCGTGTCTCATCACTCCTTTAACACTTCATTGCATGGTGAAATTGTGATGGTACCTCCCCCAATCCTTCATATATTTAGAAGAGGAGGAGGGTAAGTAATGAATTTGGGAATTAATGGGAGATCATTAATTAAAAATCATATAAATTTCCAAAATATTGATGTTACATAGATTATAGGGGCAAGCCGCTTAAAGGCTTGACACACCATAGGCCCCAGAAACTGCTTTTTTGTTGAAGGTTAGGAAAGAAAATAAAATAATAAAATTATTTCATTTCATTTAATATAAAAAATTCAAAAAAACAAAAATTTTCTCCAGACCTATTATGGTAAAAGTAATGTCTTTCTTATGCAGATCTCAGCGCTTTAGATTAATCAGAGCCCTTATATTCATAATCCAATCACTGATTCAAAAGATCGAAAACTCCGCTCATGTGTTTACTGATCGTACACAAAAAAATGTTTAGAAAATTAATAACATTCACCCTCAACCCATGTCGGTCGAGGTTAGGCTTTACCTAATGAGAAAACGCCCCAAAAATCAAAGGTAATATTGGAGTTTAAATCTGAGTTACCATTTAGATTTTATGGATTTTAACAATAAAATAATTTTCACCTAATTGTTTTTTTATTGAAAAAATCTATCCTTTATAGTTTCCATGTGCTAGTTAATGTTTTTATCTACCTAATGAAAGAATACCCTCATGAGTATTGCGATGGTCTTACATTTTTAATCCGAGTCACTATTCGTGAGTTATAAGCATTTGAAAAATAAAACAACATTATGAAATTATTTTCATTATTGTTATTCCATTTTGGGTTTTCATACAAGAGGTTTGAACCGACTAACAAAATGTCATACCTAGGGTAAACCCGCCTTCTAGAATGCATGGGTGGCCTCAGATTTCTGATCAGGGAAACCATTTACGTGTTATTCCACTTTTTCCAGAAATCTGCTTACTCGCTCTATTTAAAGTTTCACAAAGATTCAATGGATCATTGCAGGAACTCCAGGCCTAAGAATCACATGCCGTCAGACATTGCAGTCTCAAAATAATAACATATAATTGAAAAAATATGGAAATTATAGGATGTTACAACCAATCCAAAATACATTGATAAAAAATCGCACACTATCCAATAATATTATTTTATTGGATACTAAAAGTTTAATTTTGGTTTTGAAATTTTATATGGCTCTTTTATAATAGATTTCTTTAAATTAATATATATATTTTAGAAAATATATTTAATAAGTATCATTATGAATGGGAATAATCAGATATATTTTTGATTCATGTGTATCTATATAAGAGATTATGGATTATAATTTAACTAGTTATTATTATTTATTAGATTGTTTCCATTAATTTTATTCACTTCCATTAGCTGGGCATTTCCACCCAAAAAGGAAAATATGGGAATTTCTAAGTCCTTGTATGTAGGATTTGATTATATTCTAGTAAATGGGTTTTCATTGTGGCTTCCAATAAACACTCTTAGTTCGAGTTTATTATCTGATATCATGGATTATGGTATATTATGATCTACATATTTTATTATTTAATATATGATTCTAATTTATGTGAATTTAGTAGATTTTCTTTCTGGCAATGATAATTATCAAATTAAAATCGGATCCAAAAGATATTTTAATGTCATTGGATTTCATTATTATTCGATTAAAATAACTAAATTTTATAATTCTATTTGGAACTGCACATTTGACTTCTTATTATAAAAGAAATTATGTTGATTCATTGGATTACCCCACTAAGAATTGGAACACACCCCAAATATATTTTTTACTTTACAATTATTATTTAATTTTAATTGGTTAATGTGAAGGGATCATTTTTCTTTGGTATTGTCCATTTGACTAATTCTTCATGTTTTGTTCATATTTATCAAGTATTTAACCTATGTCATATCGAGATGTAATCTATGGTATATTGATGAATCATGTATTTTTTATGATTTAACAAGTATTTTCCAAATTTACAGTTCATGTATATTAAAATTTGATATTTTTCATAACATATCATGTATGTTTTGTATTAATTTTTTTGGGATTTGACTTGTTTTTACAATTCTATATTTTTATTTATTATTCATTATTCTATATGAATTAAATTTAATATTTTATTATTATATTGAATGTAATTATAATGTAGAGATTATCCATGGTTAGTTCTTATGAAGAGTCTATTCTATAAATTATTAAATCTAAAGTGTGAATTTTTTTTATATCAATATATATATGATACCCAAATCACTTGTAACCAGCCAATGGCAAACAAGAATGTGATTTAAGTCATGTGATTGAGCAAAAAAATTACGAGGTGATCTATTTAATTCTGTTATGACATTAAATATATATATAATCCCAATTTTTTATTTTGAGATTAATAGTAAATAAGTTCATAATAATTGGAATTGAGGGATAAGTATGAGACATTGTTTGGGAAATGCTTTTCCATGAAATACCTCAGTTTCCATGGCTGATCAGGTAATATGATATTGGTTAAAGCATGGTACCCTGATATTTTGAAATATTCTATTAAAATATATTTTTATTTTTTTCACAATGAAGATATATGAGTTTATATATTAAAATTTAATATTTTTGATGTGATGAAATGGATAAAAAAGTTGTTATTTGGTAAATATTTATGTGTTTTGGACAATATAGTGGGTCTATTATATATATATTATTCTAGTGATGTTTCCATAGTCAGATACATATCCATGGGACTATACATACATATTTATGAATCTATAAAACCCACCTAATTTGTGTTTTTTATTTATGATGACTCTTAATTCCATACATTGTGGAATAATACCTATATGAGATAAAATGAATGATTTTTTGTCATATAGGTGTTATATTATTTAGTAAACATTTATTTATTTTGAAATGAAATCTTAAATTAATTGTTGACTGGTCATTAAAATTTATGTTACTATAACAAATCATCATAATAAAACATCGATGAACTATATAGAGGGTGTTGTGAATATTTTTATATAGGGAAACCCTCCCACTGAAACTAGACATAATAAATCCTTAATTCAACCCATCGAAACATTGGATAGAGTGGGTTAGTGATATCTATATCATTCCCAAGAATTCATTTGGCACAACTCAACTTGATTTCATAGTGATCAATGGTATTAGAAGAATGATAAGTGGATATATAAAAATAAATTCATTTTATAAATTATTCAAAATATTGTAACATCTAAATTAAATTTCAACACAATTATATTAGGGGGCCCAACCTTTAAGTTGTGGCTAGAGTTGATAAATATATGTTAGAGTG
Organism: Viscum album; assembly: GCA_963277665.1. Lineage (NCBI taxonomy): Eukaryota > Viridiplantae > Streptophyta > Magnoliopsida > Santalales > Viscaceae > Viscum > Viscum album. The sequence continues at coordinate 1,067,003,626 of OY728140.1, forward strand.
AAACTCCACTGTGAAATATGTTTTGGATATTTTCCATCTGTAATTATATCATGAATCAAAATATATTGTGAATGCATCAGAGTTTGTGATTATTTATCCAAAATATCAGTATAAGATGAATGATACATCCCACATAATTTAATCAGTTTTTTTAATCTAGAAATAATTTCAAATTATACTCTTAAATTTCAAAGGTTCAAGATGGTATTTGAGACTGATATCAAATAAAATGACATTCAATTATTCCTACAAAAGATTTATGAGGAGATCAATTATGTGTTGAGGGTTTGGACAAATATTGAAATATTAATATGTATTTAACTGTAGTCATCTATCACTATTAGACATCATTGTTTTATTTTATTAAAAATATTGATTTATATGGAATAACTATAGGGGAGTAGAGAGAGTGTTCAATGACCCTCTAACATAGTTCCATGAAATTCATTGATGTGGAGTCCATTAATTTTATTTTATCATTGGTAGAATATCCTTTCCATGTTGAATTTTTATTTGACTCCAAAATCATTTCATTATTGTGGTATTATAGTCCACTTGTATTATATTATTATGTGTATTCTGTCACCATGTATTAATGAATGATCATAATGTACGAGAGACTCTTACATGCTTCCACATTTATAAATAGACGTAGAATTTTATTATTAAAAAAGGAGAAATTATTATAGATAAATATTTAGAGTAATATATGTATTATGTCTCATTTGAAGCCTTATTCTATGAATTTATATAATGAAAATTATGTAAATATCAAGTCATTGTAAGAGAAAATGAGAGATAAATGTATGTCACTTATTTATTATTAAATGGTTCGATTCTTATTTAACAATGAAAATGTATATTCCTTAACTTCATATACATTCAACAGAAAACTATTCATGTGGATCTTATTCCTTATGTCATGATGATCACTTATCCGTTGAGGTTGAAAAATGAAAATTTATTTAGATTCCCATCACATAAATTATTGAGCACTAATGTTGATAACAACTAGTATTTCTATATTCTTTGTCTATATATATTTTTTATTTTTTTATTATGGAAAATATTTAGTTCTCCAAAGATCATATTTAATTCAATCATTGAATATTATTTTTTCTTTTTCAAGATGGTAATACTCACATCATCTAATGTGAGTTGGATTAAATTCCTTGTAGTTAATGTATATTCATCCAGATATTGGATCTTCTCATGAAATATATCATTTTCCATCATGATATTTACAATGTTAATTATTGTGACATCAGGTAGCCACAAACATGTTTTTAGTGGTCATTAATTATTATTTATCGAACCATTCACTTATGAGGGACATAACTTTTTCTATTAGTTTTTCATGGAGAAAAGTATTGTTTCATTTCATTAATATTGAATGGATCCAAATAAGTTAAAATTATTTAACATTAATATTATATATATCCAAATAATTAGTTTCAATCACATAAGAGTTACACTATGGCTTCCTCTTGTACACGTTGAAATTAAGACTAATAGTAGACTATATGTTTTTATAAATTATGAAATATCAATTAGGTGTTTATCTAGAATAAATTTCATATTCCTATAATATATGATATTTGTATCATATATGAGGATTGATATGGTTCTCTAAAAGTAATCATTTATTAGAATATCCATTGATGGGAGTTAGAGATTTTGATATTCTAATGGCTAACAGCGGGAGTTGATGTGTACATTATGAATATCTCGTGATGAATTTATTGGATCATGAATTTTCTTCTTGTCTTTACATACCTCATAAAATTATCTATCCATATGTATATCATTAATATTGTTCTTATGTTTCTATATGAATTATTACATCATTCAATCACAATTAAATATAAAATGGATCAACTTCAGATTCTTCAAAAAAAAACATAAATAACTAATATCATGATTTATTATGTGACACCTTTTTTTTCAGTTCTTCTAATAATCTCTAATAATGATATAATACATTAGACCATAAATAGAACTATATAATTATGACTTTTCATAGCGATTGATTATTGCTATGTAAATACATCTCTTTTATGTGATAAATATATAGGGGGAAATGAAAAATTTCTCATTGACTATTATAATAGGTTTGAGAGAGGTCCCTCTAATATAATTTAAATTTGCTATTTATCCCTCGTAGTTTTATATAAGATCATAACGAGTGGAATGTTCTTAATATACCAAATTGGGAGTCTCTGACCTCAAATTGGTGTATAAAGTATAAAAAAATAATAACATACACATAAAAAATATACATTAGTGTACATAGATTACTATTAAACCAACCCAATAAAATACATGATAGATTATTAAAATATATAAATTTACTATCCATATGGATGATAAAAAATGTCAACAAAATACTAGAAATATGAACATTATCCCTACTTATATCCATAGTCATCATCCCAATCTCCAACACACATTGATATTCTTGGGATCAATCCCTTGCACAACCTATATTTAACCTGAAATAAAAATATAAGGCATGTATTTGAATCGATATTCACAAGTAGCCTGTGAGAATAAAAGTAAATAGGATCTCACCAATAACACATGTTATAGATTATTATATGTATGAGTATACAAGAGGGAAAAAATTATGAAAATAAACAATATTTGTGTGTCATAATGTTTTTCCAGGCCATGATGACACCCGATGAGATATACATCATTTTATTTTCACTATGATCTAATCAGAACACTATAGTGCCTCACTATACCTACTCTATCACTGCTCTAGAATGTAGTCATCATCTCATCTTGTACCAATGTTCATACTGTACCAAAATACTAATGGTAGGGAATCATCTACTAATTAATATATTACCCAAAGCAACATGGTAAAATCATAGATTTATTTCATGAATATATATCTTATCACTCATGGAATAATTGATTGGTCATGTCTCACATGAAATCATGACCCAAACCTCTCATGTATAACCAAATAAACAATCCTCTAACAGAATGGTGTATCATTCACACAACTCACCCCCCTCGGTATGTCCTCAACACAATCCTCCATAAGGAAAGGTCCATATTCATTATCTTTTACCATAACTTGACCCTTACCTCTAATGGGAAGTCCACAACTTAAACCTACTATGGGAATTTTTAATCATTTTAACCATCCATATCACTTAATCCATTGTTAGGCCTCAATATATAACTCCTCCTTTAGGCCTGTCACCTAGCATCCAAAGTAGATCATGTATCCCATAACACAGCTCAAAATCTGATATTTAGGTTCTGTTATATAAATACATATCCCATAATCTCAATAAAGTAAAACCACACCAAAAATGGATTCCACTAGATCATACATGCCAACTATATTAACTACTCATCAATACAGTCCTACCTCTCTCACCCATCGGGAATACCACAACTTGATTGCTCATCCCTAACATCATCCACAAGACATACTCCATCCTATCCCAGGTCTCTTAGCTCACTGAGACCCTCTACCTAGGGACCATTCCTATTCACACATCATATCTTACATTGGACTCAATATATGGTGTCTAATTCCTATATGAATCTCCTTATAATCCCAATTCAATGTCATTAATGATTCCCAAAACCAAAAATCAGTAATTCTGTTATATCTCCTAAGGGATATAACTAATCCAATCAACCAAATTAAATACATATCTATCATTCTAAACCATTTTTTGATGGACTCCTCTTTCTCTATAAACTCATCATGACTCACTTAATACAATTAGAGGGAGTTCATTATCAGTATTGAGATATACATTAGAATATCATGTTTTCACTCATCCCTAATCCTATCATGTCTACCCACTAGCTTGAGGCACCCATCCTAGGATATATCACATCTCATCTCACATCCCATGACCTCCAATATGGCTCTTTTATGTTCTAAAAAATCCCCCACACCATTGATACATAGTATCAGGGAAATCACAATTTAATGAAGGCACTAAAGAGAACATGGTCACATCTCAGTAGGCTTCATTCCATGATAATATCTACATATGGTCCTATCTTGGCCCCTAGTTCTACCAAACCACATATATCATATAGACACATATTCAAACCCATGTATAATCTTACATATGAATTTTTATTATAATTCAATCAATCATTAACATGATTTTGAACCCTCTCCAAGCTCATTATACAAACATAGAAGCCCATTAGGACTCATCCTCTCCTTTGTGGCCTGTATAATGGAAATAATCATAACGGATGAATTATAAACATTTAAAATTAATATTAACACATAAAATTAATAGTAAATTTCACATTAATGAAATCAATCATCTTCACATAAATAAAACTAAATTTGAGGGTGTGTGATCAACATTCCAGGAAGTCTGATATACAAGATAAGGAAAAATATCATTGATTGAATACATTTTCAGCATGATTGAATGAAATCATGACCAAAACATGTACCAAAATTAATTAATAGATGAATCCAACCATGATTAATAATAATAGAGAATGTAATGGAAAACATAACTTATATTTCCATAGAATCATGAAAAAAAACAACCAATCTCAAGGGGGTAGAGTAAGGATATGTAGAAGAATAACAGGCCATGAAATGGAAAATATTGATGCCAAAACCCATAAAGACCACAGGCATCCTAATAACAGAATATTAGAACTACACTCATATAAAAACACACACCTAAACACCATTCACGAAATAAACATTCTGTTCAAGCCTCAAACCACCTACGTATATAAACCCTTCCTCAATCAATGAGTCTTTTACATAATCGTGCACTATATCATGGCATAAATGATACATATGGATCAATTATCATCCATAAAATGGAAAACATTTCAACTTGAATCACTCATTCTGGCATTGAAATTCCATATAAGGAAACATGAACCTACATATGGTCATTCACCATGTTACTAGAATCCATCATTTTTGTTAGGCTCTACTACTATAATTTTTGACCACATGACTACCTTTCCACTATGCTAACAGCTTTTTGAACACCAAAAATACCACCTAATACAGAAATAATAAAAAAAACACTCTTTAAATTCATTTCAACTTGAATAATCCCACTCTGTGTCTTGTTTCTCTTAACAAACCACCTAGTAACCAAATATTATTATCCCCATGTGAATTAGGAACCTATAAAGATACAGGTAATAAAAACATCTACACTGTAATGTTTGTCATCCTTGAGATGTCATGGTAATCCTACAATTAACCTATTGACCTCCCATGGGCATCAATTCACTAAGAGATAAATATTGTTTTGTCTCAAACATCATACATGAATTATCTACAAAACTCAAAACAACAAGGAACCTACTCTTCTAGGAGATGATCCTCCTTCCCACCAATAACTGCAAAAAATATAAAACACACCTAACACAAGAATTTCTTGAGACACCATAATTTCATCAGGAAATTCCGCCCATTGCTCATGATGCTTCCCAAAATAAGACTATAATTATGATATATGATTCTAAACCATGGTTATATCTACTATAGGAATCACCTATCCGAAGGCACCCACAATAGTCCATCAAACCAGCAACCACATCCCAAAAAACATTCATATAGTATTTTCTACTTCACAATATCAAATATCACAAAAAACATGTATTAATCCATCCTCTAGATGATTTCAATAAATAAAACTCAATTTCACCATCTAATGCATATCCAACTATCCATTCAGGATGCCATATCCCTCAAAGTTATCACAAGATCATCCAAAAAACCAACACCAATGTCTGATCCCATCATTTATTGTAACATCAATTTTTAGATCACCATCATCAAACCAGTTATAATGTTATCACCCAAAATAGTTTCACACCAATGATCAAACACAACCTATAATGAAACAATCATTTAATTTATCAAAATACCAATCGAAAAACTCCACCAACATCACATTGGATTCCCGATTCATGAATTTACAAAGGATATAGATCTCATCAAATCATTCTACACAATGGTATATTGATGTAATTATTATTACCATCCAATTAGTTTCACTAAACCTACAACACATATACCATGGGATACAATCACCCATGCCCCATATGGTGCTCCCCACTATAAACGTTACATTATTATCACACTATAAAACCAAAAAAAACTAAATATTTAGTGTTCTATGAATTATAAAATGTAATTACCAGACATGGATGACTCACTCATACCTGAGAATCAATACAGAACACCATCTCTTACTCATTCTTGACTCATTAAGTATATCACCCTCCAATATCTAATGGTTTTCAACCCACCACATGTTTTACCATACACATATCCTTGAGTGGATACACAAATATTTCATACCTTGATACCTTCCCTGATGTACCAATGTCATGGACCAAATACAAAGGCCACCATACTCATGAGAATTTCAACAAAACACAACCAATGTAACACCACTTGGATTCATCCAATACCTGAAACATTCTCATTGGATTCACACATAGTCCATACACTAACCAAAAAACTAAATGGGAATAATTAGTATTCCGAACCACCTACCCCCAGACATTGAGAATATCCCATAAAAATAGAATCAAACAAAAACTCTAATCTATCATTGTAAAATTGACCATCAAAGAACCCTTTAAAAGGATCTCACACATGTTCATACATTATCTCTCTAAAACCCAAGAGTTGCATGCTTCTATGAAAGCCAATCACATAACCAAACTCATGATCCCATGAGTCTTGTTCCATATAGCCTGGGATCATGCACCTAAATATTTTTCCATTCCCCTACTGTATGTTAATAATAACCAATACCCAATTTCTCTAACTCATTTTAGTTTTAAACACCAAATCACCTTCTCCATGGGTTTCATTCCAATATGATGTGAACTTAAACATACAAAAACCACAAAATTTTTAATAAACTTCCAAAAACAATATGGATATGAATCTAACCAACCATTATATTTCCTTATCCTCAAAACAAGGAACACACCATGTTATTCAAATCTTAAAGGCCTATGGAATTTCTAAACCATTTACTCTTCCAACTGGTTTGTTCATTTGGATTACCTCTAAGAATATATATCGGAATATTTCATATATGTTTTCATGGAAAACCTAAATAACCAAACCCCTAACTAAAATAAAACAATTGACCATTCCCTAATCAAATCTCAGGAATACCATTCCATCAATGATCCATCACCATGGCATCAATTCATGCACCTTTCATTAATGGATCTCTATAAATCTCTTGATTATAAGACTATATTCTCTTCAATAAAAAACATCTCATAAAAATTACCAAATAAAATATCATTAAAATAAAATACATCATGTTATGGTTTAATACAATTCTAAAAAAATTTATTTAGGGAATTTCATATATGTTATTATTGATACATTAATATATGTACCTATTGTTAGTAACAAACTATAGTAAAGAATAAATATATAAGGTGACTCACACATGCATAATTATAATGCATGTTTGTGGAGCCTTAAAATGGATCAAGAGATAGACCAACATAATGATATCAAATACAGAAAACATATTTGAATAAATATCTAAATTTTTACAGATAAAATAGAATAGAAATATAGTGACACTGGTAACTATGATATCCAAACTGAAAGGTGATCATGATACACTAGTACGAGATCTATCGTATCCTATAACACATCCCTAGACCACTGTTCTATAGTTTAAAAAAATATTAAGATAAAACAAATGATATAGTTCTTCATAGTGTTACCATCTACACACAACAATTTGATCTGATACAAATTCCTAACACCCATTACATAGGAAACTTTCCAACAACTGGGATGAGGGGGTATGTGAACTCAAATGCACATGACTGTATGTTATATGTATCGAGCATGGGAATTTTCCTGATCTATACATTGAGGGGACTAATACTAAAAATTAACATTATAAAATAGAATAAATCACATAAAAATAAACATCGAAAAAAATCCATCAATTTATAAAAAATATAAATAAACATAAAAAATAACAGACATTTTGTTGGCACACAAAACCAACAATAATTTCCTAATGGAGCAATCCCAAATAATAAAATTATACAGACTCACCATAGTATAATTAATTACCCTTATCTTAATCTATGGATCCCATAAACATAATCTAAATTGATTCTCTGAATAAAAAATAACAAACCTAAAATAATACATAATACCTACAAACACAGAGACATCCCCATGGCTGGTGTGAACATTTATCACTGTAAGTTATCACCAAGAACCTATATATATTAAAACATATATATTATGTTTACAAGTAAAATAAATACCTAAATAAAATTATCAATGTGAAAAATTGTTCAAATCATTCAATAAAAACACTTGATGAGATATACACACTCTTTAGGATACTATGTTCTAAACTGGACAGAATAATTCCTAAACATTCCTACATTGTCGCCATTATAAATCCAATCACCGCTTCACCTCATACTAATTTATAACCAATAACCATAAACTCAAAATTAATATTCCAAAACATGAACAACTAATAGACATAACATATAATATTTATACATCGATATATAATTTTTTTACCTTATCACTCAAGGTAGGGTCCATCAATCATATCTCATGTCACATAATAATATATCCCACTCTTGGGATGTCCACATCCTAAAACCCTCATGGAAATGTTAATCATCAAGAAAACCTATCCCTTCAAGAATTATGTGAATCAAAACTCCTTAGGTAAAGATCCATCATTCTCATCATATATTACACCATGACCCAACCATCCCATAGACATACCTCGACCAAAATCTTCTCTAGGAAAGTTCAAAAATCAAGACTATAATTCTCACTATATGAAATTTTTAGAATCAAGATCCCACTAAACATTGGATTATGACACTTATCATAAAAAATTAATCAAAAATAGACATCGCAGTCCACTACATAGATCACCATTTGATCTGATGGTTCTAGGTACTTGAGACCTCGATATACCACAACCCATAGGCACTTCCCTAGGCCATACCTTAATAAATATCCCAACATCACCCAATTCCCCCAACACTCATGGTCATGCTACCAATAGAAAACTAAAATGTATCTATTATTACATAACCCATGAATCAATAATCATGATTCAATTAATATTAAATCATTCTTGGAAATCCAATTTCATGACCCGAATGTGTCATAAGACACACAATCTGGCCCTATCTCTCATCACCAATGGAATATCACTCATCACGTATTATATTTTAAAACCCTATATATAATTCTAATATAATTACAACTCATAGATCACATCACTATTCTTACTCGACATCCGTAGGTTGTTTGTTATTTTCCATGATACAAACATCTGCCTTTCTCATATTGACATGGACATAAACATGTATGCTTTGAAACTAGATTTAGGAACCTACACTATGATATATCACATATCCTCTCATATACTAATACCTCTAAGAGGTATCTCATATGTTCAACCAATGTCTTCAACCATTGGAATCATTGCCTATAGGAAATCCCAAATTACATAAGGTGATAAGGAGAACAATATCAGATCATGAGAGAAACAATAATACTATGTTTTATACCAACAATCATATCATGGACACCCATATACTACTAATAAAATGATGAATGAAAAAAACATGAAAAATAATGTATAAACAAATATTTTATATTTTATAATCGGGACCACCAACATAAAACAACGATTTATCCTCCCATCATGCTATATTGAGCCTCTTATAAGCCCATCATGTCTCATCTACACTCTTAGGTACCTGTATGATGCGAAGTGTCCCAAATAATAAATTATAAAAAATAGTAAAATATTATATTTCACCTAAGACTCATCTCACATCCACACCACACCAAGACCACTTCCAACAAGATGTGATTAACCATTTCTGACATCCTATACAAAAGATAAGAAAAAGTCCCATTGATCAAAAATTATTTCACCATGATCCTATGAAATATTAATTGAATACCAAGTCAAAAAGTATTTAAAATAATTTCCATTGAAATAAAAATAAGATCATAGAATTGAAAAAAATTCCAACCTTATATCATTCCCAAAATTTTTTCATAAAAACATCCCCTATCAAATTGTAAAAAAAACGTATTAAAGGAGTGGGGCCCTATAAAAATGGACTCTTCCTAACCCCCTAATATCTTGAGTCACCCTAACCCTAAAATGACATAACTGTCCATATCTAAAAAAATGCACCCAAACACTATTCACAATATGAACATGGTGTTCAAGCCTTGAAACACCTTGGTAGAGAAACCCCCATGTCACCGACGCATTCAAAAAATGAATCACTACTTCTCGATGTGAATGCATTGTATGAGTCTTTACTAACATATTCAAGGGTAACCTTCATAGAATAAAGGCCATGTAAGGGTAATCAACCCCATGAAAGGGTCATTCACATCGTATCTTCAACCATTCATGCCATGATTTGACTATTATTGCAATTTTCATCACCCTAACCACCAGTCCACTACTACCACCCCCTTATTAACTCTTAGGACATCATTTGAGCCTTGAACCCCATCCAAAACACACATTAATTATGTATCATGTCTAAAAGTACCATTATTAGTCAGGGTTCTCAAAATGAATATCACATAACTAAAAAATAAAATTCCCTCAAGAATTTATAACACATAATGATGCGACACATTCGTATTTCACATATAAACATGTTAATTTTTTGTTTTTCGGCCAATTGATATTGTAATTCTTTTTGATTTTTTTTCACTGATTTTCCACCTTAATCCACATTCTCTTCAATTAGAGGTATACATTTTAGGTTCATGATAACATTATTAAAAACATGGATATATAAATTGATATATAGGTATAGATTATTTTTAAATATATATATATATATTTATTTGATGTTTATATATATATATGATATATATATTTTAGTATTTATATATTTATACACCCCCACACAAATATATACTTTATATATATATGGGTGGGTATATGTGTGTGTCTATGCTTTGTATATATTATGATTTATATATTTATAAATATATAAATTTTTATATATATGTTTCTATATATATTTGTTGGTGTTATACATATATTTCAATTTATATATTTATATATACATATATATATATATATATGTATTAATGTAACATCCTAGGTAAATAAATAATGTGACATTTTCAAATTTATTAATATTTTAAAATTAATTATTAATTTTACATTAAATGGTATTCTATGTTCGATGGAGTACCTAATACCCAACAAATGAGATTCTTTGAAATCTTATGTCGCACACAATGCAGAGTCATACGGAAAAATAATAATTTAATATTATTTTAAATGGAAGTTAATGACTTTCCATTGTATTGTAAGGAATGGACCTACCTAACAACAATATGAATATACATGTATGACAAATGTTTTTACATTTATCCAATAAATTTTAATGTCTTAATATAATAAAGAATCTGATTTTAAGACAAAATACTCTAATATTCTTTAAAAGGACAATTTATCACCTTTTGATAGAGAACCCACATTAAATCAAAATTAGACCACTTTGATATATTATATTTGACAAAATAAAATTATTTTTTGGAATCGGGACATCAATATTTACTTTGGGTAAATTTTTGGTATTTTTCTGATATAATAGATTTTTTCTAAATAGTGAAAAATATTGTAATGTAATCCAATACTTCCTTTTAATATAACTTATTTATATTGATAGACTATCATTTTAAATGGGTTTAAAGTTTAATTATATTTTTTTACCATTTAATCCAATTTTGGTGATTGGAATTAATTTAAATTTAAAAATGGACATAAACAATTATCAATCTTTTGATAGTTATTGTTTTTTAAAATACAGTATTTGTTTTGACAAAGGAAATTAATTTTAAACTAATTAATTCAAAATAAATATTGTTAATTTTGGTAAACTAGACATAATTTTTGAATTTGTAATAACAAATATTTCTTAGTCTGAATGTTTTGGTATTTTTTTTTGAAAAACATCAATTTTAATGAATAATGATACTAGTAAGTAGTAGTTAAAAAACTAACTTTTTCATTTAAATGAATTTTTAGTACTTCTGTTAATTGGATATTAATAATCAGACATACATGGTTTTTATTGTTATGTAAAATGTGTTTCAATAAGATGAAAATAATTTTTTGTGAATAGTATCTTTGTATATTTATTTACCACGATTAAAGGTAAATTGGGTAATTAAGGGTAAAAAATAATATTATAATAATAATAATTTATCTTAAAACTTGTCCCAAACATATTTTATTATTCATGGTCCACCATGGGCATCCTTGTTTATATATTGGGACCCCATGGAGCCACATGGGAGTGATAATGAAACTTTAGATTAATTAATTTGATGTGAAAACAAAAATGACAAAAACAAGTTTCTTTTAGTAAATTAATTTTTACATTGGGTTATATAAGATATGTGTTCAACTATAAATATTATTTGAAAATATAGAAAAATTTAATACATCATGGTGTTTGTTTTATATTTTTTATACGTTAAATAATTATAATTATTTATGACACAAAAAATAATGCATTATTTACCTCATTAATTAATGATTTAAATAACTAATATTATAAATAATAAAATAATATCCAAAACCGGTCCAACTTTTGTTGGATTAATTTATTTTGATCATGAGACATCTTACCTTCGACCATAATTTGTTTTGGGACTTTAGAAACCGAAAATCATTATATAATAAAATAAGATTTTCGCACTTTCCTAAAGAACCCCTCCTCCACCTTATAAAAATACTTCACATCTAACCCATTGTTTACACCTCTCAAGCCCCATGTATCATCCAAACCCAGACCAAAAAATCTCTATAGATCCCCATATTCCTAGTATAAGTCCTACCTTATGCAGAAGGAACTTCAAGAGGGCCTTTTGGTTCAATCAAAAGGGAGTTACTCAAATTTAAGGTAAGAGTTTCTCTTAAATTTATTTCATTTATTTTACTTATATACCCCCAAAACACTTTTAATTACATTATTTTATAACAGAACAAGTATCCTAAATATATTAGGATGTTTTTAGGAATGTTATTCTAACTACACTTTCACACACATCCATCTAATGGGTAATGAAAATACTATTTCTGTGGATGGAAAACTAACGCCTCACGAAATGATGATTGTTCAATTATCTCCTACCGCCTATAATAGTAGTAATTAATATGGAAATTTATTTATATATGATATATATTATGTCTAAATTTTATTTATGCTTCATTATTTTTCTTTTATATCATACCTTTATCGTTTCTATTATAAGTAAACGTGATAATTTCATTTAGGGAAGTGCCGAAAACCGCACTCTCAATGTGATATGAATCGTTAATGCCAAATGTGGGGAATATAAAGGATGGAATTAATGATATTATATATGATATTATACTATATTTATAATATACTCATGTATAATTAGGTTTTAATTCCATTAAAATATGAAATAGAAATGAAAGTAGCGTTTATGCGTACGTATGACTTACCATCTCTATGAACAGTGAATTTCATTTCTTACCTAAAAATGTTATGTACTATTATAAAAACATTTAAATAATATATATATATATATATATATGATATATATGATATAATAATATTTAATGTAATTCTGGATATAACGAGCTTTCGACAATGTGAATAACATGTAATTATAAGAAGTCCATTTTTTACTCAAGTACCAAATATCGACAAAACAACCTATGTTAAATTAAATGAATAAATAATGTTTATATCATGGTAATAAGTGATATAAAAGAAATAATAAATTTTAAAAATTTTAATAATTAGGTATAAATTAACTTAATTTTATTATTCAGGAAGAACAAGTAACAAATGAGTCATGTCGGACACGAGGTAATGGATTTCTTATCTCACTTTAAATTCTATGAGATTTCTATTGTTCACCACTAATTTATTGCATGTGGCATATTTTGTACTTCCATTTGATATATATTATAATGATAATATTTATATTCTTGTTATTCTGTGAATAATTTGGTAGTTATTAATATTTTTTTCATACGAATTGATTGATTACAATGTGGTAAAGGATTTCTTATCTCACTATTAATTCTATAAGATTTCCATTTTCCGCAACTAATTTATCACATGTGGTGTATTGTGTACTGAAAATATAAATTATTATGATTATATTTAAATTAGTGGTATTCTATGATTCATTTAGTTGTTATTTACTTTCGATCATACGACTCGATTGATTAATATGTTGTATGGGGTTTTCATCTCACTTTTTATTCCCATGAGATTCATGCTATATTTAACGCTATTTTTCTATTGTTGTGGATGTACTAACCATTATTGTATTATTTATGTAATATACATTAATTTTTGTTTATTTAAATCTTCATTGATTTATCCTTCATTCATGGTGTGTATGTTTCTTATGTTACCAAATAGGTAAGGGAACCTTTTCACCCTCCTCCTTTTAAAAGACTTTTTTTGTTATGTCTTTTAATTTACATCTAATTATTTTGGCATATGTTCTTGTGTATCCATATTTCTATAAATTTTATATTAATGTGATGAGATACCCTTTTTTCCCGCATCAACTCATTTTCTGAATTTTAAAGTGATGTTGTTTGGCTGTCGAATTTCATTAAGAGTACTTTTTAACACACTTTTCTTTCTTTGGGTTAATCATCTAATTCATAATTATATCATGAAATAATTATATGTGGAATCATTGTTTGTTTATTTATGTTGTAATTTCAACTCTCCTTTGTGTGTATAAACTTTTTATACACATAATCACCCCATTAATAAATACTCATGTAATCAATATGAACATGATAAGATTAATTTTAACTCAATTTCCATTCATTTAATTAAACATCCATGTCCTTGGATTTGTCTTAAAAAGTAGATGTGTGAATGCCTCATATTGATTTAAACTAAATATCGAATCATATTGAGTGTATTTATATTTTTCATACATTATTATGTAATTTATTATCCTTAATCTAAAGATACCGTTTTTAAATATTTTCATCTTAATTTACATACTATTGAAATTTCATTGTTGTTATGCAACAATTCACACTTATATGGTGAATATAATTTCCTTTTCAATATGATATCATTAATACCATAATTCTAATGATATTATAATGTTATGAATAAATTTTTTCCTCAATTATTTGTATTCAAGCGTCTCTCATTTTGTTAATAGATCATTAACTAAAATATCATTTAAAATGTTTTAAATATTTTTTCATATATATATCTCTCATTAATTTCTATGTATTCAAATTGGGGTTTCAGATTTATTTATTTATATAGAGATTAATGTTGTCAAATGAAAATTCATTTAAAAGCATCAATGTGGTATAGGACACTTTAATTCAAAAATCACATTATTAAATGATTTAAATGGTTTTGAAAATGATTTGATAAAGCATTGTTTATTTCAATATCATGATTTGATATAATTTGATTAGAATGTGTAAATTTTATCTATCCTTTATGCTTGTGTAGAATGATATGAATATTTTATGGTTATTGGGTATTGTTTACGTAAACAGGTGGTTCCATGATAAACGTAGGGCGGGTGAGCACAAGATAGCTCTCCAATTCATTCTGTAACTGACAGAGGTAAACATTAATGTTTCTTTTTAGATATTTTGGGAATATACTGTGATTGGAATTCAAAATGTGACTCCCAATGTAACTGTGATAGCTAAAATGTATGTATTTTATGGATTCCATAATATAACATTATGATTTCTGATTTCTGCATGATATTCATAAATATTTTGAATTGATGAGGTATGTTATCATTGACAAGTATGGTTTCGTTTATTTGTATTTATTGATAGGATAATGTTTCTTTTCATTAGTCTATAACACTTATAGATCTTTTTATTCTCATCCCATGGTTTGAAATGTTTTTCACATGACCTAAATATGAATAGGGAGAATGATGGGATCAAGGAAAACTCATGCTGTCTAAAACATGGAAGTAGACATGTCAATTTTTTTTCAAGAGTTTTTATTTTATGAATAATAGAAACTGGGAAGTAGTATCTACATGTAATATTTAATCTGTTATGTAATAGTTATGGCCTAATTATCTGAAATTCAAAACCATAAAAGATATTCAATGTGAATTATTTCCATAATCCATGATTATGTAATGTTTAAGGCGGGGTCCTTATAGTAGGTATCACAGGTTAGTTTAGACAGCTTTAGGGATATGTAGTTTTCTTTAGACACATGGTTTGTCCCTATATCTATTATTTCTGTTAAATCATTCTTTTATATCTTTTTCAGATCAAGAAAATTCGGTTACAAATTGAAGGACGAGGATCTCAAATGACATTCTTATCTCTTCCTGATGACCTACTTTCAATAATTATTGCAATGTCAGGTTCAGATGATTTTGAGACTTTTTCTAGCATACAACCCACTTGCATGTAGTTTTTTATGAAATTAAACACCTCCACTATACCTCATTATCATCATGGATCATGGGTTGTATTTAGACAAATCCTATTTTCACAATATTCAAATGTTTTCAAAAAAGTTAAATATTATCATGGAATTTTCAAATATTTTACTTTATCACAATATTTTAAATAATATTATGATTTTAAAAACAATTTTAAATAAGGACACCCTTGTAAAAAATATCTATATTTTCTTTTACCATATATTCTCATAGTACATACCTATAGTATTTTAAAAGATCCATTAATTTAATGTTTCAAATCGAATTCAGTCCTATTGTTCTATAGAAATCATGTTTTATTAGATGTATTGAAATTATATTTCATACATCATAATTTTCCAAAACTGTTACTATTTGAACACCCATATGACCCATGTTGTACAAGGTTTAATTGGATGGAGGAAGGAAATGATTTTGAAGGATCTCTAAATCATTGTTGCAATGCTTTGAACTTCTACCTATGTGAACAAGATGATTATGATACTAATTGGACACCATGATCAAGTAATGATGTTATTTAAGTGGGGGATCATTTTATTTTATCATATGGTGGTGAAATTTAAAAAATGGAATTATATATAAGGCATCAAGAATTATTATTTTGTGATCATAATTAATTGGGATGGAAATGAGAGGATAATAAAACCATTAAAGATACAACATACTAAGGTTATTTTTGAGTTTTATAAATAGGACAACTCTCTGACCATGTGGCATCCCATCGTGTCTGACAAAGATGCGGGAATCGAACCCAGAACCAAAGTGCAACTGGGATTTATCGTCGACCACTAGACTACGTGAAGTCCTTAGTTAGTATGACTTATTCTTTTTATTTACATGACTTTATTTATCAAGAATAAGTAGATTTGGGATATTACGTTTTATTAAATGGATATCCTTAGTATAAGAAAAGGATTTGGTGATTAAGTGATAAAAGTGATTTTTGAAGATGTTATCTCTTTTGGGAACATTGTATGCTTAAGAAAAGTAGAATACTATGAGAATACATTTGGGTAGTAATGGTTGAAATTTTATTTTGGAAGAATAACTATTTTTATTGTGGACATATAGATATTTGTGTTATTTAAAGAAATGATTAAGCTATCATAAATAATATTTGATTTGGATAATTATTCTTTAGTACGAGACATTAATAGTAGTCTATGTTTTTGGAGTAAAATGTTAATATTTACTATGGAAGACTATGTGATTAAATCCTTCTGAGATTTCGATTTCAATCTAAGTTTAGGTTATTTTGAAAAATTTTAATTAAAATTGTATATTCAATGGGCTTTCATGATCTTTGGAGACTACTTGTTGAATTTTTGAGATTAATAGTAGTAGTTATTTTAAAAAAGAATTCTCCTTTTTGGGGATTATATGATCTCTTAACAACCATTTTGGTTTTAGTTGATGTCTAAAGACAATGGAAATAAATAGTTCTTCTTTTATGGATTATGTGATTATATAGAAGATGATTCCTGTGCTTTTGATGTGACAAAGTATTTTTGAATTCTCATTATTTGGATAAGAGATTAGTTTTTTGTAGAAAGTTATTACAGGATGAAAGTATACTTATATATAAGTATATTTCATTATGATCTTATTCTATGTAGTAAATGAATTTCTAAACATTATGAAAAGGAAAATAAAAAAAACGTTGTTGGTTTACATTTCTTACTGTGTAATGAATGACTGTTTAACACATCATATGTTTATGATTTCATGGTTGTTTACTTTCTCTTAATCATGTTTTCTATCACTCTCCATCAAATCTTGAAAGATTTTTTTCTCTTCCATATCCTTGTTTTCCTATATGGAATCCTTGAATGGGTTATCACAGGTTACCTTTGAACTACTCTTTCATTATTTTAATGTAAAAGTTTAATTGACTCTTTTTCTGATGTGGTACTTTTAGTGATGTTTTTTAGCCCAATTTTAAAATTATGAGGATGCAATTCTCAAAAGGGGGAAGGATGTAACATCCTTTGTAAATAAAGAATACGACATTTTCATAATTATTAAAATTTGTAAATTAATTATTAATTTTACTTTAATGATGATGATATGTTCGATGGAGTACATGATACAAAACAATGGGACTCTTTGAAATCTTATGTTGCACACAATGCTAAGTCACACTGAAAAATAATAATATAATATTATTTTAAATGGTAGTTAATGCCTAGCTATTGTATTGGAGAGAATGGACCGAACAAACTAAATTATGAATATACATTTTTTTTAAATGTTTTTAAATTTACCCAATAAAATTTATAGGGTTTAAATAATAAAGAATCTGATTTTAAGAATAAATACCTAATATTCTTTAAAAGGTCGATTTACATCCTTTTGATAGAGAACACCATTTGAATTATTATTTGGTTACTTTTATATGTTATATTTGACTAAATATAATTCATCTTTATAATTGGGACATATAAATTTACATTGGGAGAAATTTTGTAATTTGTTTGATAAAATTCATTTTTATGAATTCTAAAAAATACTGTATTTTTATTCAAAACTGTATTTTAATCTAACTTATCTATATTGTTATATTATCTTTTTAAATGGTTTTAAATTGTAATTATATTATATTTTTACAATTTAATTTAATTTTGGTCATTTTATTTAATTTCATTTTGAAATTGGACATAAACAAATATCAGTCTTTTGATAGTTATTGCTTCTTAAAAACACGCTATTTTTTGACAACATGAATTAATTTTAAATTAATTAACACAACATCTATGTTTTTAATTAGTCAATATAGGCATTATTTTTGAATTTGTAATATCAAATATAGCTTAGTCTGAATTTTTGGTATTTTTCTGAAAAACTTCAATTTTTGATGAATAGTGAAACCACTATGTAGTTGTTAAAAAAACTATCATTTTCATCTAAATGAAATTTTACTACATCTGTGAATTGGATTTGGAAAATCCAACATTCTTGGTTGTTATTAGTAAGTGAAATGTGGTTCAATAAGATGAAAATAATTTTTAGTGAATAGTAACTTTTTAGTTTTATTTATCGTGGTTAAAGTTTAAAAGGGTAATTCAAGATAAAAAGAATATTAGAATATTACAAAATTACCTTAAAATTTTTCCTATCCTTAATGGATAATTCATTTCCTACCATTTATATCCTTGGGGTGATTTTGGGACCCCTTGGAGCCACATGGGAGTGGTAATGACACTTTATATTAATTAATTTAATGTAAAAAAAAATGCCACAAACAAATATCTTTTAGTAGAAAAATTTTTATATGAGGTAATATAAGTTATCTTTAAGACTGTAAATATGAATTGGAAAGATAAAATAATTTCCTACATCATGATATTTTTTTATAGTTTTTATATATCAAATACATAATGTTATTTAGGACACAGAAATGATGCTGTATTTACCTAATTAATAAACAATTTAAATAAATAAGATTATAAATATTAAAATAACATCCAAAACCTGTCCAATTATTATTGGATGAATTTATCTTGACAATTAGTCATATTAAATTCTACCTTAATGAGTTTTGGACCTATAGAAACCAGAAATAATTATATAATAAAATAATATTTTCACACTCTCCTAAAGAACCCCACCTCCCCCTTATAAAAATCTCTCACTTATAACCCATTTCTAACACCTCTCAAGACCCTTTTCTCATCAAAACCCTTCGAAAATAATCTCTCTATATCCCCCCTTTAATCCTAGAAGCCTTACCATAGAGAGAAGGCACTTCAAGACGTCCTTTTGTTTCAATCCATATGTAGTTACATGAATTAAAGATAACAATTTCTCCTAAAATCTTTTCATTTATTTTACTTATCCAACCCCAAAACACTTTTAATTCATTTGTTTTATAAAAACACCAGTATCATTAATATACTATGATGTTTTTATGAGAACTATTAGAACTAAACTTACACCCGCCTCAATCTAATGGGTAAAGAACATACTGTTTCTATAGATGGGAAACTAACACCTTAGGAAACGACGATTCTTCAATTATCTCATACCGCCTCTCATGTTGGCCATTAAGATGAAACTATATTTATATATGATATATATTATGTTTTTTGTTTTAATTATACTTATATATTTGTTTATAGAATACCATTATGGTATCCATTATAGTTAAAAGTCATAATTTCATTTGAGGAACTGTGGACTACCGCCCCCTCTAAGTGCTATGAATCGTTAATGAAATATGTGGGACATGAAAAAGATTAGTTAATGATATTATATATGAAATTATACTGGAATTAAAATATAACTATGTATAATTATTTTATAATTAAATTAAAATAAAAAATAGAAATGATAGTAGAGTTCATTCGTACGTAGGGCTTACCGTCTTCATGAACGGTGCATTTTATTTCTTACATCCAAGGGTTATGTACTATTATAAATACATGTATATACTGGATATATGATATATATTATATCTAAATCATGAATATAATTCTGTTTATAATGAACTTTTGTCCATGTGATAAACTTGTAATTATTGGGAGTCCATTTTTTACTCATGTTCCAAATATAAAAAAACTAATATTTTAACCATAAATGATTACATAATGTTTTTAACGTTGTAATAATTGATATAAAAGGATTAATAAAGTTGAAAAGGTTATTAATCAAATATAAATTAACTTATGTTTGTTATTGAGGAATAACAAGGAACAAACAACTCAATTCAGACACAAGGTAAGGGATTTCTTATCTCACTTTTAATTCGGTGAGATTTCCATTGTTATCCACTAATTTATTGCATGTGGTGTATTTTTTTACTTCCATTTGATATATAATATCATGATCCTTTTTATATTCATATTAATCTATGAATCATTGTGTGCTTATTAATTTTTTGTAATATGACTCTATTGATTACAAAGTGGTAAGAGATTTCATGTCTCACTTTTAATTCTATGTGATTTCAATTATTGGCCACTAATTTATTGCTTGTGGTGTATTATGTAATTCAATTTGATATATATATTCATGATTATCTTTATTTTCATGGTATTTTATTATTCATTAGCTGGTTATTTACTTTTGTTCATATGACTCGTTTCATTACAATTTTGTAAAGGGTTTACATCTCACTTTTTATTCCCGTGAGATTTATGAAATATTTTCCACTATTTTCTTTTTTGGATGTATATACTGACCATGATTATATTATTTATGTAATATTAATTAATTTATGTGTATTTAAATCTTCATTAAATTATCCTTCATTCATGGGGTGTATGTTTTGTAAGATACCAAACCAGTAAGGGATCATTTTCACCATCCACTTTTTAAAATACTTTTTTTGTTATGTCTTTTAATTTACATCTTCTTATGATGGGATATGTAATTCTATATCCTTATTGTTGTAAATTTTATTTCCACGTTATAAGATACCCTTTTTTATATCATCAACTCATTTTCTAAATTTTAATGTGATGTTGTTATGCTACCAAATTTTTCTAAGAGAACATTTTAACCCAATTTACATTCCATGGGATAAACTTCTCATTCTTAATTATGTCATTATATGATTATATGTGGAATCATTGTTTATTTTTTTATGTTGTAATTTCCACTCCCCATTTTTTGGATATACTTCTGATACAGATAATCACTCCATTGATAAATTCTCAAGTCATCAATATGAACTTGATAAGAATAATTTTAACTCAAATTCCTTTCATTGAGTTAAACATCTGAGTCATTGGATTTGTCTTAAAAAGAACATTTGTGAATGTATTATGATTCATTTACACTAAATATCTAATC
Organism: Viscum album; assembly: GCA_963277665.1. Classification (NCBI taxonomy): domain Eukaryota; kingdom Viridiplantae; phylum Streptophyta; class Magnoliopsida; order Santalales; family Viscaceae; genus Viscum; species Viscum album. The sequence continues at coordinate 1,067,025,950 of OY728140.1, forward strand.
ATATTGTGTTTATTTATATTTTTCACACATTATTATGTAATTTATTGATCATGAATCTAAGGAAATAATTTTTATAAGGAATTTCGTCACAATTTACATTCCATTGAGACATCATTGTTGTTGTGCACCAATTCACTCTTATGTGGTGTATATACTATCCTTCTGAATATTATATCATGAATACATTTATTATCATGATATTATAATGTTCTAATTTAATCATATTCCTCAATTATTTGAATTCAGTCATATCTGATTTTGATAAAAACTCTTTAACTAAAATATCATTTTTAAAGATTTAATCATCTATATATTTCTCAATGATGTCCATGTTTGGAAAATGGATTTTATAATTTTATTACTTATATGAAATTTAATGTTTTCAAATAAGAATTCATTTAAAAGCATCAAATCATTATAGGACAATTGGATTCAAAAATCTATTTATTAAATGACTAAATGGTTTTGAAAATGATTTGGTAAAGCATTGATAATTTCCATATCATGATTTTATATATTATTATTGGAATGTGGAAAATTTATCTTTACATTATGATTTTGTTACGTGTTATGAATAGGTTAATGTTATTGGGAATTGTTTACGTATACGGGTGGTTCCATGATAAACCTAGGGCGGGTGAGCCCGAGATAGCTCTCCAATACATTGGGTACTACGATGGAGTTTAATGATAATGTTTCTCCAAATATATTTAGGGAGTATAATGTGATCAGTATGCCAAATGTTACTCCCTATGAAGCAGGTATAGCTACAATGTATGTAATTTATTGATGCCTTCAGTTACCTTTACGATTTATGATTTCAGCATGTAATATGTGCAGGGTGACTACTCTAGGGACAAGGCTGGGTATGAGGTGTGGTATGTTTCTCATAGATTAGGGTATCTAATCTGGGGACAAGGCTAGGTATGAGGTGTAGTATGTTTCCCATAGAGTATATTAGTACTCTTGTGTATCCAGGAAGAATGCGTATTAGTGATTTTGATCGTGTGGTGAGAAGAATTTGGGGGTGTATTTTAAAATGGAAAAATCAATATTTATCCTTTGGGGGACTTATTTCACTAGTAAATAGCATCCTTTTGGCCATACCGGTGCATGAGCTCTTAGCCACCAATGTTCCAAAAGATGGTTATTTGGTCTATTGATAGTTTTCTTACTCATTTCATTTGTGATTCATCTCTATAGGGGAGAAGACATTGGGACTCTGGGGGGAAGATGGCTCAACCTATCTTGTAGGGAGGGATTAATGTTAAATGATTAGAAACCACTATACATTGCATGCATGCGAAGTTATCATGGGAGGTAATGGAAGAATGTACTATGTGGGGGTTATTATGTCTCGTAGGTATAGAGGAATTAATAAATTCTCAGCGAAAAGTGGATCTCTCATATGGTCTTCAGTTTTCAGCATGATTCCTATCCTAATCCACCATTCAAAATGGATAATTGGGGAGGGAAATATTTTTTTTATATAATTATAATTGGTCGGGAAGGATCCATGGTTACCCAAGATGTCTAGCCTCAATGATCACCTTCAAAGAGGTGTCACAGTATCCTTTATTCTTCATATAAATTCTAGAATCACCTCAGCATGAGGTCTTCGACATTGTCCTCATCAACTCAGAGTGGGATTAGTGTGTCTTCAAACCTTCTACCAAGGGGATGTTTAATTCGATAATTTTTTTTAGGATCAGTGCACCTCTGGGACAACATGATGGGTAGAACGACATGTCTTGGTGTAGCAGGATACCTACAATGTATAATTTCCTCACCTAGAGGATCCAGAATCATGTACTGCCCTTCGATGTCAATATCAAACATCTCGGAATCGTTATGGCTTCATGCTAGCATTGTTGAATGAACATGTGTGATGAAAAAATTAATCATATTTTCTTTGAAGGAGACTAGGCCTGCCAGTTATGGGGTTTCTTCAGAGAATTCACAGAGAACTTCTCCCAAGTTACAAGCTTCGATGGTTTTATGGAGTGCTAGTATCACAGTGTTGATGGTGCATGGAATGAAAAAATGTCATGATCGATTATATTTAACGATGGATACTGGTGCATTTGGCAAGTACGAAATCGGGCTAGGTTTGAGGAAATTAAATCCACAGGAAGAGCATTGATAACCAGATTAAGGTGCATCTTGGTAGATATGTTTGCACTTGATGGATGATGGAAAGAGGCCCCATCCATGCAGGTGATGCGCATACTTCAAGCCGTGGACAAGAAGACACGAGCTAGACCACAGAGGGAAATGGGTACGTTGGAGTCCTCCTGAAGTTGGATTGAAATTCAATATAGATAGTTATTATATCCAATGTGGGATGCGCAGTGGAGGGGTGGTTTAGGAGTCTAGTGGTAGTGTGATCCTAGCCTTCACGGTGCATTATGGGAGTGGCAATTCCATGAATGAAGAGGAAAATTCTCTCTTTTCGGGAATCACTATTTTCCGGAAGAGGGAGATTTACATTGAGCAAGTTGAAACTAATTCCCTAATAATTCACTATTCTCTTCATGATGAAGGTAACTCACCATGGTCAATATGCTATACCATCAGAAAATTCAAATATCTCCCTGACAGAAGCACTAGTGTCACCCACACTTGGAGAGAGGGGAACAAGGTGGTTGATAACTTGGCCTGTCTAGCATCCCCTGATGATCTGTTCAAGTGTCTTACTAATGTTACCCAATTTATTCCGAAGGGGGTGAACCTGATTCGGGGCGATGCCCTCGGCCTCCATTATTTAATTCCTACATATTTCTTTTTCCTCTGTTTTCCCTCCCTTTTTTTGAAATAAAAATATTAATGTTGATGATGATTTATGTTTTTTATAAATCTTAAGATTACATGAGGTATGTTAGGATTGAAAATCATGGTTTCATTGATTTGTATTTATTTATGATATAATGTCTCTTTTCATTATTTTATAACCCTTAATGAGATTTTTATTCTCATCCCATTTTTGAAATGTTTTTCACATGAACTAAAGATGAATAGGGTCAAGGATGGGATCAATAAAAAGTAATGTTGTCTAAAACATGGAACAACACATGTCTCTTTTTTTCAATAGTTTTTATTTCATGAAATATGGATACTGGGTAGTAGTGTCTACAAGTAATATTCAAGTTTTTACTTAATAGTTATGGCCTAATTCTCTAAAACTCTAGACCAAAAAATATCATCAATGTGAATTCAAAACATAATTCAAGATTATGTAATGTTTATGGATGTGCCCTTATATTAATATATTTATATCCATATATATATATATATTATACAGATATGTTATATTTACATGTTATATATATAGGGATGTATATATATATACTTATAAATATGGTAATTGTATTTCATGAATTAGTTTTTTGGATTTTATAGAATCCACATTAACTATTATAGTGGGAACCAAAATATATTTCACAAGTAGTGAAAACAAATAATATAAGAAAAAGATTAAAATAGATCAAAAAATAATAATAATTCCAATAAACGTCGACCTTAATGTGTTACTCTAGTAGTCATGGGATATATCATTGATAACATGATCAGGGTTTAACCAAAATTTTTCTTCAAAATCAGCGATAATGAATACCATTTTCACCAAATAATCTTCATTAGGTTGGTGATCATGATAAAATTATAAAAATATGAAATCATATTTCAACTCCTTCTACTTCTATAGCCTATAATCAAGGTCCGAAAAATAAATATCCCATTATCCAATTTTCTATACTCATGTAATGTCTATTAGATATTGACATCAATATTTGGTTTTTATAGATCGATTTATGAATTTCAAAACAAATATATTTGGATGTTATTTTTTTATAGTTATGTGATAGGGGAATTAAAATAAACATTTTTCTATATTTTCATCCATTTAAACATATACATAATAAATGGAGCGAAAAATATTGTTTCAAATGTTTTCCCAGAACTAGTTCATTAAATGAATATTGGCTCATAATTTAGATGGAATATGATATGGTAGCTGATATTGTAACTAGTTCCTTGGTAATGAATGAATGGACAATTCAATTACAACATTTCACCCCATGCTCATAGAAAAATACTTTAGCATCTACCACAATCTTTTACTATTAATAGAATTAGAATGATAAAATTATTCATATTTTGTATCTTTCATAATATCAATAGAACATGAATTTTAATCAAATAAATTATATAGATCACTATCACCCAAACATAATCCCCAATAATCATTGTCTTCTAGTCTTGTATCTCCATTTGTTTCCTAGAAATTACTCATCTTCCTCTATGTATATATATTTCTTCAACCCTAATATATGAAAAATTCACCAAATCCCAATGTTAGAAACATATTTCTAATTTGTACAGTTCTGGATATCTTCCATGAAAGTTTGTTGGAGTGGACCATTAATAACAACACATATACATTCCCTCATTAGACACCAAATCCTTGCAAAATACCAGAAGGTGAATTCAAAATTATTGTAGTGGAATTGTAAATAGACCATATAGAAGTTGCGTTATCAATAGAGTATATAGTGCATTCATCTATTTATATTCAGGTAACATGCCTTATCACATTAAAATACAAATTCTAGACACAGTCAAATATATAAATTTTAAAATTGGTGATATTTCTATATAGATAGTCATCCTTTACTAACTAATATAATATTTTTTAATACTATCATATATGCATCTATAATCCTATATACATACATATATACATATATATATCATTAAAAAAAATACTCATTCACATTAATTTGATATACTTTAAGAGGACAAACATGAACGACATCAATACTCTTCTGATGAAAACCCTATGCAAGGTGACCTTGATGATTGTATGTGGAAAAAATTCAAATAATTATTCATATATAAAAATAAAATAATTGAAATAATCCCCATAAATTTAAATATGTACTCTATTTAGTAGGGTTTATGAAACATCAACAATGACAAATATTTTAGGCTCAATGAGATAATATACCTAATAGGACTGAATATCAAAAACTATGATGAAATCCTAATGATTACCATTCATCTAAATAATGGAGTGTATCTATAAGAAAATTGGTAAACCTATATTATGGATCTAGTTTATATACATCATAAATTATTATCTAATCATGAAAAGTGGAAAAATTTGAAAGACTGTGGAGTACAAGAACATTCTAGTAGTAGATCATCTTAGAGGGAGAAGAAAATAGATATTTTCTAAACATTGAGGAGGACAAGCACCATCAATTTTTCAGTAAAATATTTTCATTGATGATATTTCTTAAAAACTCAAAATAAGGCCAATGTTGTCTAATGAAGACAACCAAGTTGAGAAGCTTTAGACATGATTCTTATAAGAATTACATATAAGATATAACCAAAAATGGATATATATTTTTAAATTTGAGGACCTTTGTTCATAATGTAATACAAGGGATATATGGGAGAAACTCTAGGTTGTTTGTAATATTATATATATATATAGTATTTTATTTTATGGTGTTTTTATAAATAATTTTATAAACTATTTATATAATTTAGTGACCAATCATTTATGTATATTACTATATTAGTATAATAATAATACCTTATGAATTCCTCCTCATATGATAAAGTCTTTTGACATGTGGTGAGGGTCTAACATAAGTGCATGGAGATTATTCTCTTTGAACAATAGAATATAATAATAGGTTTATAATAAAATAAATTACATCAGATTAAATGCATGGAATTATATCTACATCCCAATTGTAAAATATTGGTAAACATCAATATGTTATAATAGTTGTTAAACACCTACATTGTATACACACATACGTTATGGGTCATACAAGGAATACTATTATTCTTATATAATATAGAAAAATAAGATTGACTCAAATATAATCCATGTTCCCTCCTTAGATGAGTCACCTAAAATATATCAATATAGAAGAAGTGGATTCCTCAAACAATATAGGATATAAAAACTAATGACATGTTCTACACATGAACCATTGTTCTTGGGTAGGGTGTGATCATAATAAATCAAAAATAAACATGAAAATAAATTTTTTTAAGTCAACATATGCTTTGTAGGACACCATTATCCATAAAAACATACTTTGGACTACTTTAGAGAAAAATTCATGTCATCAAACAATCCAAAACCCATACTCAGTTGGTAATGGTAGGGTCCTACAATTGAGTTCTATCGTTGACTGTATCACTTGTGATATGATATAATGCACTGTTTCAATCTACCTTCCAATCACATACCACCACCATGTCACTCATAGTGAGGAATAACACAAAATTCTATACTATGGCTCATAACACCACCCTCTCACTCAATTTTAGGTATCATACAACATTTAATGCCACCTATCATACCACTATCCTCTCCCCCAGGGTATGGTATCAGATTCACCAATAAAACCTAACTCATGTTAAGATCATATGTCACCTCAATATTTTTACTTTCATACTCAGTGCAGGGTTCAATTTTACATTCTAAATACTACCCCTCACCCAATATAGGTTCCCAAATAATATCATGACCACTACCATCTCACTTAGGTTAGGTTCTTGAGCCATATCATATATAAAATCACATTCCTCCATAATCTCACTCAATGTAAGGGATCATCATGGATAAAAAATATATTCATAAAATAAAAACTAATAATTTTTTTAAAAAAAAGATCAAATTCTATCCCTCATCTATCCACATTCACATCCCAACATATATCATTTCTAGAAGGTAGAGCATGCAACTCAACATTGCCTCTATGTCCTCTCTCGACATCCTTAACCGTCAACATGAACAATAGATTATAAAACTCTGCTAGTGATTCTTGGCCCCTTGTCCATACCTAACATTAAATACTGGCCAATCATCCACACATGGTCATTATGAAACACTGATCATATTAATCATGAATTTTAATTCAACATATGTTATTAAGAGACACAAAAATTATGACTTCACCCCTAATGCATGACTAATACCCAGCCACACCCATTTTTGTCTCAATGGACACTAACCCATCTACCTCAACACCCCTCTACAATATGAATTGAAATTTGTAATAAACTAAATCTTTTTATCCACTCCCCATAGTATAAGAGCTTCATTATATAATGGATATCATCATATCATTTCTTATACAATTCCAAATATTTACATCAATCTGTCTATTCTTTTAGGGTTATATAATTTTATTCCATCCAACTAGATAAATATGTTTCATATTATACTAATTAACATTTTTCATAGGATACAAGACTTATTTTTGATCCATTAATAAATCTTAAACAAAATCCCACCATTGGATTTAATTTCCATATAGCATTTCTTATTCTACCAAACCATTTACAACACACGAAAAATACAATTCAAATGAGAAACCAAGTCTTATTTGAAAAATACACACTCACCAGGCACCTTCATAAACTACCCAAACCCATTCTCATAAATTTGCAGGAAATGAGCATTAAAAAACTCACAATATCTTATTATTAAATGGAGAATCTAGATTTTATATTTATTTGACTTCAATATCAATGATTGATAATGATATAGAATCATATACCAAGACCTTCCATGGTAATGTCTCCCTATCTCAATCCAAGAAATGATAAAAATATAATTATGATAATTTATAATTAATTAACAAAATTAATTTAATGATGAATAATTATAAAAATTAATAAAATAATCATTCATGGGTAAATATTATGTGTAATAGTACACAATCATTCTATTACATGATCTTAGTTCACCTAAAAAATCCCAATCATTTGATACTAAATAAATCCCCAATTTCATGATAATCCGATGATATCCTTATAGTAATTTAATTGGGTGTGTATGTTTAACGAAATAGTGGGAATCAAGCAATATATCTGCACATTAAACATTCATAGGTCACAAAAAAATAAATCCCCAATATACCAATTGAATTTCTCTCTGACATTGTGAAATAAAATATGACCCATATCATAGAGAAAATGAAAAATATAAAAAGTGACCGGGAATAACAATTAAGGAAAAAGTGGTATGATGTACTTTAAAATCACATGAATAAATAACCTCGATCCATATTGTGTCCATGTGTAGTAGAAGAAGATAAAGAAATCAGTGAATCAATTTATCAATTCTTATGATATAGGAGATAAACATAAACATGGTATCCAATAAGTGGTCTATAAAATATCTCTTTACCTTTTATTAATATAGGATACCCAAGCCACTCGGGTAAATGATCAACCAATATTATTTACTTGATGGAGACCTAGACCCAAACATACCACTACATAGGACACTAGATAAATAGGGGATATATAATGAGTATTTTGGATTAAAGTATGATAATTACTAAAAATAGAGTCTTGTTTTTGTTTTTTATCAATTGACACTGGTTTCATAAGGGATATTTATTAGAAAGTGACCTTAACATTAATTTGTAATCTCATGTTAATGGTGGAATTTTTTACCAATGTTTGAATAATTAATGGGGTCCAATATAGAGATATAGAGAATATTTTTTATAAATATATGTTTTGATCTATTTTTGAAGGAGAATCAAAATGTTGCAATAATATGATGTTTCGGGATAGCCACATCAATATATGGTAAATAAAATAATCATGCACAATATTTTTTCTCATTAATGATGTTTGGAATGATATGAAGATGATTCTCAATAGTATAAGGTTTGGATGACTCTTAAATTCCATATACGATGACAAAATGTGTTACATTCAAGTGGGGTTTGGAGATAGTCCTTTCAAAATACAATAATGTAATGGGCTGTATAGAAACAAATAAAATTTTAGGAAAGGGTATTATACACCAAATATACCATCAAAACTAGGTTTAGATGTATAGGGGAAGGCACACAAGGAACTATCATATAGGATCATCCATGTCATTAAATATGTGGTCACTACCAACCTTGTATGTAATATTTATATAGAAGATTTGGTCTCTCTACCATGTTAAATTGTTGAGCATGGAAGAGTTTTGTTCAATTAATCATGCATACATAGTTTTATTTATGTCTATAAAGAACATGTAAAAACATTTTTTGGTTTCACAAATAAAAATGATCATGTGAAAATTATCTTGACTGATAATCTAAAAACATACAAAATGGTAAAGAAGTTGTGTATATGTGAAAGGATTCAATTCTTTCAGTTTTTGAATATCTTGTTTGTTTCAATAGTGATTTCATGTGTATCAATTCAAAACTATGATTAAATAAAATTCTCATACTAGTCATGGATAAATACACAAATGAAAATATACTGATGTGATCATCAAATCATTAAATTGAGTAAGGCATTTACCAAATCCTTGAGCTAAGGTGAGTTGATGTAAGGGTACTGAGGGAGGAAGTGAGTTATACATAAAATCTTTTAAATGAAGTGTGTTTGGAATAGAGTGAATATGTATAATCATTTTTTTTTCAAAAAAATGGAATATTAGTATATTTCTGTATGACCAACACATATTTGGTGTATTCTCCTTGTACTACTCCTTAGTAGAGAATAAATTAAATCTATCAGGTTATCTCTCTATATTTGGATTTTTAATGATTTTTAAAATTCCATAATAAAATATAATCATGTTCATAAACATTTGGTGATAAGAATAATTTTTTTAATACAAAAATAATAAACCATGATTCACCCCACCCCTATTAGGGAGTTCTGGGTTCCATCAAGGGGTATCAGAAGGATGATCACCTGTGTTGGATTCTCAATAGTAATGATATTATATTCTAAAGATATTATTTTCCTTCCATTTTAAACAATTAAGTTGTTGAAGAAGATTCATTTTTATCTGAGAATAAGTCTATATCCCCCAAGAACATGATGAAAAAAATTGAATGATGGGATAATTTACAAGAATTCACTCTTATTTAAATAAGATGTAATATCTATTTCCCTATTCCTTTCTATCGGTGAAGATATATCATGCATGGAAACTAAAGATGATGTTGATTCGGTTTCCACCAATTTTACATACAACCATTATATATCATGTAAATATAACTATTCTAGTGATAATAATGTATGTTATAGATCATATTAATGATGTCTTCATAATAAAGATACTATTACAAGTGTTGAGGATGATAATTATACAAATATACAAGAATTTTCAATTTATATATTAAGAAATATTTTCTATTAAATTCTCAAATAATGATTCTTCCACATTTGTGGGGTATTAATGTATGCCGGTATATATAAACAAGCTGAATGGTAAACTTGATTCATTGGAATAGGTCATAAAAGGAAAAAAATCATGAATATTTAATAATCCCCATAAATGTTGGATAATTTTATGTATCAAATAGGTATCTTCCTATATGTTATTCATAATACCACAATGAATTTAAAGAGTAATATGGGGCCCAAATTAATTTTTAAGAAAAGTTACATCCACTTAAATGGATATTGAAAAATAAAACAAATGTCAAGGGTTTCCAATTCGAAAAAATATCCATGATGATCATAGAACATGACTATTTGATTCAAAATAATTTTAATATGCATGAAGATGATTTTATTGGTAATGAATATGTATTTTGATGAATGTAAAATAATTATTTCAGATCATAAATCCATTCTTAATATGAAATGTCTGGAGTTTGAGGAATATTTTTCCAATAATGAGAATTAATATATTGAGCCTTTACCAAATATTTAAATAGATTAAACATGTTCTCAATTTTCATAGTGGGAATATAAATATAAAATAACTATAAAATGTGATAAGAATATCATGAATTATTTTATGACCTACACCAATAAATTGAAGAAAAAAATAGAAAAACATCCACAAAACCTGTATTCATACATTTAAAACTATAATCATTAACACTTTAGACTTTAAGAGAAATACTAAATAGTTTTTATGATGAACGGTTATAAAAAATATACAACCATGGATAGGGTAGAAGGATTATGTATTGTCGAAGGCGGTTTCCCATAATGATAAAAATATGTCACTAATTAGATCCAACAACCTTATATGTAATATATATAGAGATAAGGGTATTTTGTTCAATTTTGGAACAATAATACATTTGGGAATTATGCATTAGATTGTTAATATAAACCTATAAATAAAATATAAAAAACGAGACTTATATCACAGTGGAGAAAGACCATGAAGAATATTAAGCATCCACATGTCCAAAAGAATCTATATACTACAAATATATTTGGGAAAAATGATATTAACTATAATGTATGGAATTAAAATGGTCACAATGACGTTAAATTTGAATCTCAAAATGCATTTAGTGATAATAATAAAAGAATAAAACAAAATCATGATATGTATGAATGATTTAACTTTAAATGAAATGATAAGAATAATGTGAAAACAAATTATCCCATGAAGATCTCATGTTAGGATACTGATAATAACCTAGATTCTAAATCCATTAATTTTAAGGGTAGGTAATAATAAATAAATAATTAGCGGGATGAAACTCAGATGAAACCATGTGGAATATCCAAACATACTGAAATTTATCATAGTGACATGATAATTATTTGGACAGAATATTTTCAAATAATGATGAAAAATGAATATGCACAGGATAAGGCTGGTGCAAAAGGAAAAGGAAATATTTTAAACGAGGATGATGAAGTGCATGACTGTTTTCAAACAAAAATGAAACTCTTTTGTTAAAGATGTTCTTTATGGGGGATTCAAGAATTCTAGTCAAATTTAAAAAGAATATTTAATCTTATTACAAGATAAATATGGAGTCCATAATAAGAATAATAATGTTTCATCCATTAATATAGTTATGAAAAAACAAATTCTAAAAAAATTAGAAGAGAATGTGAAGTTATCCTTGGTAAATCAAAATTAATCAAAACATATGTTCAAATATAGAAGCATGGTGACTGGAGAAAATAAATAAACATGGTATAGAATATTATTCAACTGTTTTGTTCATATTGATGAATCATGGAAGGTCTACTTAATTGTTTTAATCATGGGTTATATTATTTAATATTACAATACATGGGATAAAAAGGTGAATAATGTTCTTAGGGAAAGAGCCTTAGAAGTGGTGAATTTTTTATTTAGACAAGTTTTAGAATTAACTATATTTTAATGATTCCTCAATATTATATGGAAATTCAAATATGATGGATCACAATTTTTTGATGATTTTGATGATGATTTATTTTGGATGACATTTAAAAAGAATCCACAAGTTTAATATCCATTATAGTGTATTATCCTTATAGAAATTTCATGAAATCCATTCTTGATGAGGTAAAAAATTATTAATATAGTGATAAGTGTTTCCCTTGTGGGGGATAAAAATTATGAATGATGGATAATATTTTAGAATCATTTTTGTTGTTGTTATAAAAAATTATTATTAAAGGAATTTATTTATAGTCATTTAATTAGAAATGGGGTTTCAATCATAATATCGTTAAAAGATTCATATCAAGTTTAGTATCGTTATCCTGGAATTAATATGATTAAAACATGAAGATAATTTTATATGTTATCATATAATGAGTAATTAAGATCTATGGTAAATGGATATATTTAGATTCTAAAATAGTATAAGGAATTGTAAAATATATTTAGCACACATAAAAAATATGATTAAGATAAAGAATCAGAAGAGGAAACTATTTCTAAAGAAACATCATCAAAACCTCACTGAATACTCTGTATGGATTGAAACAAGAACCCCTAGCATGGTATTAGATAACAGATTCCTATATTATAAATAATGGATTAATAATATAAGGAACTTATTAGTGGTTTAAAAGAAGTATTACACCTTCATTTTTTGGGGAAATATGTAGGAGATCTTCAGAAAAAATCATTATGCATGACTCCAAAACAGTTTCCATCTCCGATTTTGGTTGAAAAAACTTTTAAATCATAATAATGGAAAATATATGGGTCCCAAACATTACAATACAATATTTGGAATAAAATTAAACAAGACTACGACACATTCTGATATCGTCTTTACAACATTCATAGTGGACCATTTTCAATGTAATAAGAATGTTGATCATTTGGAAGTAGTAAATGGAATAATGGGGTATATTCAATGTACAGTAAATTATTTATTATACATTTAAATTGGAAGAAATAATGAGATATCATTATTTTATGACTCTTATTGGGATAGATATGTGGTGTATTGATATTCCACATGTAGTGTTTCATTATTTTAAATAATCAAATGTGTGGGATAGATTTTTAAGAAATATGAAACCACTTCTCTTAGTATGGATAAAACAATTATATCTCTACTACAAAGACATTAACTCATCTATTTTGAATGATGAAAGAATTAATTTTATATTTTTGATAATGTGAAATAACCAATGGGTATTCACTCTGACAAAAACATCATGATCAATCTTACACAAAATCTAGTTCATCAATCTTGTACAAAAAATATTTCGACTAGGTGTCACTCCACCAAGGAAAACATTGATCAAGGACTGATTGAAGTGAAGAATATTGGAACTAATGACAAATTGGTTTAAAAATGGACCATTCCATTTTCATCACATATTTTTGAAAAACATCTATTGAATTTGGGTGTTCATCCAACTCTTAGTGAATAAGAGGTTACAAATGAACACCTCTACGGATTTGTTTTATATTATTTAATCTGTTTGTGCATTTGATGATGTTTATTTGTGGAGATACGTTCTAGTGGGAGTGTTTTTTTGATCTATATGTGTAAAAATACAGGTTATTGTTGTTTATTTACAAAGTGGGAGAAAGTATATATTCAATGTTTTACTGGTTTTCTGGATAAATGGTTTTGCAGAATAGGGAAATGGTTCTGTGACATAATGAGAATTATGATTCATAGGAAATTTCTCATCTTTCTCTATGATTTTCTTGGACATATTTAATAATTCCAAGAAACAAGATCACAATTCATGGACTCCCTTTTATTTTATATACCAATCATTATTCGCATAGACAAAAAGTGTTAAATTAAGCTTCAATAACAAATCAGGTTTTGATAGGATCTTGTTATTTATTTAATTTTCTATAGCTTTTCAATGGAACAAAGTGAGGATATTGTTGGAAACAATTTTTCCATTAATAGAAACAAGTTCTTGTTTTTGTTTCTTTTAAATCCACATTGGATTGATTAGAATGTGTTCACGAAAAGGGGTCTTGTACATCTAGTTGACTATAATATTGAAGGTTGAATTTTTTCCCAATGTTTTTTAAATTTTATGGTATGAATATATGATAACATAGAATGGTTTTTTTGGAAGAGGTAGTTTTGAAAATCTTTGAATATTAATATGATTTTTTTTCACACTTCAGGTTTTCATATGAACTTATCAAAATACAGAAAATGAAATATTTTCCGAATTGATTTGTTTATTTTCATGAAATATGGTTTAACTGATTGTATGATTTATATCAAAATTAGAAGCTATAGAAGACTCCTAAAAATAAAATTTGATGTCAAAATGGGTTGTGTTCAAGTGCAGTTTGGAGATCATTATGTCAAACTACTGAGAAGGCATGACCTATATGAAAAAATTAAGATAGAGATTATGGATCTTATGTGACAAATACAACAAAAAATATGGATTACACACATTGGGGAGGATCTTGAGGAACTTGGTGGTATTTGAATCCATGTATATAAATATTTGGCTACCCAAGAATATCAAAATAACATTTTGAAATAGGATATGATATCCCAGCCATGAAAAGGTGTTTTTAATAGTCGAGTGGAAAAGACTATGTATTTCTCATTGTGTGTTACTTTTTTCTATTAAGGCCTACTAAAATTCACGGTTTTATTTCAAAAAATATAATGGTTATGCTAAATTCATCTTATAAAATAATCCTAAAACATGCATTAAAGTGCTTGAGTTAGGTGAATGGGTAGAGATTATAATCAATAAATTTTATAATATCTATTTTATTGGAAAAATGATTCTATTTCCATAAATATGGCTATATTGTGCATGCATAGTCTCATTCTAGTTAGTTACAATGAAATAAATACCAACAAACTGAAGCAACCATCATTTCATTAAATTGATAAACAAATATAAAAAATTAGGGATATTAGGGATGTTAATGAATGTGTTCAATGATAGTTAGTGATCTATCCCTAAATTGTTCTAATGATAGTTTTGCTGGAACATAGTGAATGATTCTGATCATCTCAATTCCACAAGTAGTGAGTATTAGTATCATTTTGTATAACTGATACACCATCAGCTTATTCTCCTTATAATTTACATTAGTTATGAAATAATAGAAACATTTTTTTTCATTATTCTTATGAATGTTTACTTGGGGTATGGATCTTTTATATTTTTAAAAAAAATACCTACTATCATTATATAATATACTTTATTTTAGAAGAAAATATTGACACCTAGATTCACCCCTCACATCTCAGGGGGTTCTTGGGTTCTAAAAATTATTCAATGTGATCTAAAATATTGTTATTTTTTATTATCGAACAACTCCATTCTATTAACCCCATAAAAACGTCATATACATTCCATAACAAAAAAACACCACATTGGGATTTTACAACTTTCAAAAATTTTATTAGCAACAATGTTCTCACTGAACCCTTTAATCTATACCATAATAGATAAATTTCATGAAAATAATATGTTTATAGTGATAATAGAAATATATTATTTATATAATATTTTATTATATTGATATTTCATATATTAAATTGACATTATTTATCAATAATAAATATTTTGAGAAATTGATTTGATTCCTTTCCTATGGTTAATGACTAAAAATATAGAATCATATGTCATTTAACTGAAGGATTATGATTAATACATCAGATGAATTTTATATTTCCAAATATATATATGATGATGTATTTTCCATATAGATGATAACAAATAGGACATTTGAATAATCAATAAGAAAATAATGAATTTGACTATATATTATTAATTTGTGATCCATATAATGTCCTCTCTAATACAGGATTATAATCATATAGTTGGAGGCTATCTTAATAATAAAAATGGAGAAGAAGAAGATATTAAAAAAATAAAATTGAATAAAAATTTCTAAGATGAAAATTTAAAATAATTTTTTTAAAAAAAAAAATTAAAAAAATTACATTGTTGGATAGAATGGAAATGGGTAACCCATTTACCCCAATTGAACAATATCCAATAATTCTATTGGTGTTAGTAGTATATTTAATGTTCTAATTGTCATAGAGAATTTTAAAATTTCACTACCTATTACAAATTCTAATATTTTGGTGGAAACTATTGTAATAAAATATTAAATTGTCAATTTTATTCCATTTATATCAGAACATGAAATTTTGATAAATTTTAAATTTTAAATACAAAAATAAATCTAAAAAAATTAACAATGTATTTTAAAAAAATTTACTATAAAAACCATTACTGGCTTTAAAACAATAATTTCCACCAACTAATGAATATATGATGATGATAATTTTGATCTAAATCTAACAATGTTATGTTCCCTCTACATCTCCTAGGAATATTAAAATTTTCAAATTTAGAAACATGACAATGATAACATTATCTTAAATTATATGAAATTTTTTCTTACTAATAATGACATGTATGATGAATTCATATTCATATAGAATACTATATAAAAATAAAAAATGATATTAGAGAGTATGTAATGTGAAAAAATATGCAATACCCATATTATAATTCTTGTATTTTGTATGGTAAGCATTGAAAAACCAGGAACATTCCTAGAAATTATAATAAAAATTTATATAAAAAATGATTAGTCTATTTTGGTTGATATAGATATTAATAATTCTGATTCCCTACTTCTTATATCCCATATCTAGTGATGTTGAATGAGGTTCATGATAAAAAATGTCATCATGTATATAAAAACTCTTAAATTACATTTTCTTAAATTATAACTATTAAATTATTAATAATTCATTATATTTTTTATTAAAATAACGTTAACTGATTTTTTTTTGAAATGGTCAACAATATAGATGAGTTATATTTCAAAGGATAAGAAAAATATATTTTGATTGTTTTTCATTGTCCGTAGTTGTATAGTAGGGATTGATGGGTGCATTTTTCAGACTTTATAAGAGTTTTTTTATGAGTGGAATAATTAGAAAGTTTAATTAAAAGGAATATAAAATATTATAATATATAATTTAGAATCATAATTTTGTATTATTTTAACAAAACAAACTACTCATGAAATAGATTGAATAGAGTAATTTGGTGAACTAACAACTTCAACCAGAACATTCAGACCCAAATACACTAGGTTTTGAATGCAGTTATTCCAATAACTATTTAAACATACCTATGGTACATATTAAATTAATAATATTTTTTTCCTACATTAAACCAAAAACCTTGTAATGATTAATTAGTAGTTTTTAATAATTATAATTGGAAATTGTTTTAATTTTATATCTATCAAAACCTAGACACTAAATTGTTATTAGTGATTTTAGGGATATTATTCAATTTGATATTGCTCAATGTAATTTAATACTATTAGAATAAAATAGAGTATGTTTTTTGTTTTCTCATTATTAAAGTGTTTAAAAACCTACAAAAATTGATGAAATATATATTTGATCTATAGAACGTTGTATTTAAAAATTATTCACTTGGTTGATCAATTTTATCACCTCCCATGATAATCAAGGTTTGCACAATAACTACAAAAAAATATAAAGGGTTTTAAAATCAATTTTCTAAAACAATTGTCCTAAAATATACTTATTGATATATTTTTACATCAATTTAAAAAACGACTAACATTACAAACATTCTATTAATTTCATTTTTGGAAAGAATTTGTTAAACCCTTAAAAAACATTAATAAAACATGTGAACAACCCCCTCCACCTTTCAATGATTGTCATTCTATTTTAATCATAATTTCTATGAGTAGAATCATCCTGTTCAATTTAAAATCTATACTCTTTAGTCACTTCCCTCCCCCATGAATCTTCTTCTATCATCTAATTTTCATCATACACAATAGATTTTTTCCATATAAAGTAACATTTAATCATCACGGGCTATCATTCATGTTACGATGCTTGATTCCTTTTAAATAAAACATTTTGTGTCATATCCCCCAGATTCCACCTCCCCCTTAATCCTTCCACCATCCTCAAATTATTTTTCCATATTTCACCATCCATCATCATCATCCACTATTCTAGTCATGATGCACAATATCAATAAAATTGTCAAATTTTCTTCACCCTTCCCTCCACTAATTATGCATTTCTAATCCACCTTCTATAACCCTCGTTCATCATAGGTCATCATCATTTTTCAAATGTAAGTAGATTCCACAATCTGGTTTTCCATTGGTATACAATCAATAGTATTTGTGATATTTTGACACTTTCATTTTAATTAATTATTTTTTATTTTTGAAATAAAATTTAGATCAAGAATATTATGTGGTTGAAATCTACAATATATTATTATTTTTTGAATCTACTATTGTTAATCAATATTTTAGTTCTATGTTTAATTTTACTTAATGTTTTCACTTTTTTATTAATCAATTTATTTTTTTGAAAATTGGAAATAATATAGGTTGAATTTATAATTATATTTATTTAAAATTTCTTTTTATTCATTTTTATATTAAGGTAATTTTTTATACTAATTTTATTTCTAAAACTCATTATTTAATTAATTTAATCCATTGATTAAAAATAATAATATTTATTATTATCTTACAATTTATGTTTAGTACATTATAATTTCATTGAAAATTTATTATTTGTATTTTTCTAAAAATAATTATGTTTTTTGATATATATTATTACATGATTATATGTTTTATAATATACTAATTTATATGAATTAAATTTACATTTTTATATGTTGTTTATGATTATATGAGAATATATATTCTGGACATATATGTTTTATATTTCAGTTAATATGTTTTATATTAATATTTATATGTTTATATATTTATATAGTAAAAACAATAATGTTTTGAATTTTTATATTTATTTGTATATATATTACAAATTTAGAAGATTATATTTCCTTTCATTTGAATTATTATATATATATAATATAAATTTATATGTTTACAATTTATATGTTACAATTGATATATATATATATATTTGAATTTATAAGTTAATTTTTTTTTATGATTTGATTTATTTTTAAATTTTATAAAATTATATATGTTTTAAATTAATATATGTGTTCTATTTGTTATATATTTTTAAAGTATTTATTTATATGTTTATAATAATATATATCAATATATTCCATTTAAATATATATATATATATCTATTTTGGAATATTTTAAACTATTTTTAATCCAAATTATTGATTATGGTAATTAATTTATCATTGTTTGATCAATAAAAGGAGGACGAGTGATGAATATGAAAAAGGTATTGATGATTTATTTTAATTTTCATAACATAATCTTAAATGGGAATTCAATCTATTCTATCCAGGAATAAATTTCGTGATTATAATGAAATTGGGATCCATAGAAATCCAAGAAAATGTGATTTTATATAGGCATAATCATTATTATACACATTTAATCTGGAATGGTGAAATTACAAAAATATCATGATATATCATTGATGAAAATTTTTATCATGTGATTGAGGATATCCTTATAGAATTAATTCATTATGTAGGAATTAAAACCATTGAAAAATTAGATTATGTTGAATAATTTTATATATATGATGAAAACCACTAATTCCCATGTTATCAAAAATTTATAGTGTTATCACCTTTTGTAAAACATGATAACATAAATCCCATAAATAGATTTTTGGAAAACCAATCACTTAATTTCTTGAACATTAGAAAGTGTTAAATCAAATATTATTAAAGCATACATATTCCAATTATGATGAAAAATAAATTATGACTAATGGGAAAAAATGTAACAAAATAATTTCTTTCCCCAAATTATTATGCTGTATATAGGATAGAATATGATGGTCTTAAAAAATATATATAATTTTGGAGATCATTATATAAATAGATAAGAGATCCAACTAGGAATCAATCTCAGGGAATGACACCAAACATACAACTATGGAAATAGGTAAACATTATATAATTTCTTATATGATGTTTTTTTCTTCAAATTTAAATGATTCAAATATACTGAGATGTAATGGAGATGATTTAATCATTAATGTAAACCTTGTTTACCTTATTTTTTCATCAAAATGAATGATATATGATTAACAATTTCTTAATTTTAAAAATGATGTTAGATATATCATAAAGCCATTATGCATAAATGGGATTAATGTATATTCGAGAATTGGTATCCAATATATTTTATATCTTATTATGTTGGTATTTTAAAACCCTTCTCCATATATATGTATAATTAAAAATAATTCTGTGATGATATTTCTTATTTTTGACCTAACACATCTAATATATGATATTCATGTTTAATTTTGGCCATTGATTAATAATTTAAAATTTATATGTAATGCATGCATTAAAGTGTTTTATAAATTCATGAAATAGTATTTCCCTTTATGTGAAGTAAAAATATTCACTATAAATTAAATTTCATAACATAGAAACTTATCAACATGTCATTTTTATGAATATATAACTTATCTAATTTGTGAATAAGTGTCTCAATATCATTAATTTTATATTTACAAAATCTTATTTTTCCTATTCCATCCATGATTTTTGAGAATAGATCAACCTTATATAATATTATTATAGGAATATAATGATTTACTATAGTATCATATACTCACACAACAATTTTCATTGATAAAATATTACAACTACTTGAAAATAATAAGTCACACTTGTTAACATAGAAATTTTAATTCCTCAAAAAGAGTACACTGAAGGAACAATCCATCTTATTATGTTTAACATATTATAATTTTTGTATGGAAAAACATGAAATTAATTTAATATATATTGAGATCAAACGATGTTATAGTATGATAAGAAATTTTATTATACAAAAATAAAAAAATATGGTTTGTATGAAATATTATACTTAAATTATATGTGAATACATTTTGAGTTGAATCCCAAAATGAAATGAAATAAGAAAACATTAACCTATATCATATCACATGATGACAAAGAGTGGAAATATTAATTTCAATCAATATATTCATGGTAGTAAAATGTGAAAATTTTCATTTAATTGAAGGATTTTAATTTAATATGCCTCAAATATCATGAATATTATGTAGTAATACGATATACTACTACTAGTTCATGTGTGGAGAATACTATAAATTCCTATCAGAATTTTTATCATCACGATGTGATATTTTTCAATTCCATTGATAGAAAATTCATGGATAAAAATTGTCTAATTTTTTTAATAATTAAAATTTCAACTTAATTTTTCAAATTGATATGTTTTTATCACCCTCATTTTTTGATATATATACTTATTAAATGATCAATTTTATTGGTAGATAAGTAATTGTGGGTTTTTATATTTATATCATAGATATCATTTTATTTGATATAAGAAAATTATAATGCGGTGTGTCAAATATATGAATTGAACGTAGTCCTATATTATTCAAAAATATATTATATTGGTGGTTTTTGATTTCATTACTAAAAGAAAATATGAATTAGGTAATTTTGGTCTCCTTATATATCCTTATCTAGTAGTGTATAGTAATGGTAATGGGATCTATGGATTAAATGTAAACTTTGTTTCATGTAATGCAATGATATAATATCCTTTCTATATTTTAGGCAACACATGTGACGTGCTACCATATATATCATAAAATATTATTGTATTAAAGGTATGATATCTGAAAAATATGAGAAATGGTTTATCAACAGTATAAAAATAATAATGTTTCTTGGTTAATGAATAAATTCATAAAAGATTCATTTACATTAAGAACGCTTTAAATGGATAAATACTAGAATATGTATTTATTTTATTCTATAATATTATATTCTCATTAATGAGAATATATTTAACATAAAAATCAATACAATAAGAATATCATTCTGAATAATAGAGTACATTGCATCACTAAAGTAATGAATCATTTGAGTAAAAATGATGACAATTTAATTTATATATAATAAAAATATTTCTAATTTTCATGGGGATATGTATTAAATTTATTATCCTAAATTTTGACTACCACTATTTAATTGTAATTTGGTTGATCACAACTATGGTGTGAAACATAATGATTTTAGATTTGGACATATCAGTTTTAAAATATTAGTTTCTAAAGGGAATATTTTATCATATAAATTCATGAAATGATGATGTTATTTACCCAATGTATAATCAATGGTCTATCATTTTTAGGGGGGAAATTCATTTTTTTGATTAAGATGATGATATTGTGGATTTAGATTTGATTTATTCATCATAACATGTTAATGAATGTATTACAATGACAATGACATAGATATGGTCCATGTTATATAAAATGAAGACATAGATATTATATTGTAAAATAGTTTATTAGTATACTAAATCATTAGATAAATATATATTTTTTATTTTAGTTTTTGTGAATTATTTTTCATGGAAAAAATTTATTTCATTCTCAAAGTGAATATTTAAACCTATAAATATTTATTTTTTATACCATTTAATATTTTATTTTTATATTAAACATTTATATTTAGAAATTTAATGGTTTAATAAATATGTAATCATTGTTATTTTATAAATATTATTATATTTTAATCATTTTTTTCTTTGTTTATATTATTTAATAAAATTGGTAAAATTTTCATTCTATTATGACCAATAAAATTTATAATTCTAGAAATAATTTTATATTATAAAAAATATAGGTATAAAAATTATTTAAATTATACTACATATCTTTAGATTATATACATTGAGGAATACAAAATCTATGGGGTTATTTACATAGCTCTTCATATAATTAAATATCGAATAATTAAGATATTTGATAAAATTAAACATTATTTTATTTAAATTATTTAATTAAAATTCGGGGAGCCTGCTATTGTAAACTATACTTCTTCTATATATAATATGATTCACAAATTTAGTACACATGGGATTTGACATTTAAAAATAATCACTTCTTTAAGGGAAATATCATACGATTCCAATTGTATTTAATAATATCAATAACCTATTTGGCCAAATTTGAATGTAGTTTTGGATATCTATGTCCATGAATGGACAATGTAAGATTATACAATTATATCCTAATTAGATTAGATTTTTTCAAATTATTGATTAAATGTTGTGGGAGTGTGTAATGGTAAAATATATCAATTTATTTATTTATTTATTCAATAGTTTATATATTATATTTTTCATATAATTAACATTTTATCTATTATATAAAATATGATGTATTTTATTATTCATATGAAATATTTTTATTAGAGGTTGGCATCATTTATGTAAATTTAGTATAGGTAATTTAAATTAAATTTTACATCATTATATATTTTTATAAATAAAATGAAAATTATTCCCTCAAACAAGGGATTCTGGAAGTGGAGACTGTAACAGCCCGAGATTTTATAAAAAAATATTCTTTTTAATTTCATTAATGTCATGTGTTTTATGCTACACAAAAAGGAGCTTGCTCAACACGCATCCTTGACTTGCCTTGCATTACACGCAATCACGACTTTCCTCGATAGCATCTGTAGTATGGAATACCGAGTTTCACTAAACAACAATATGCTATTAAAATATTATTAAAACTAGCCGTTATGAATAGTAATAACCACTTTTTAAAATTTTGGAAATTTTAGCTCTCAAAATGGACTTCATTTTTGGATTCGGAGTATCGAATTTAGCCTAAGGTGAAATTTTGGTACTTTTCGGATAACTTTCATATTCTGATGAATAGTGAAAATTACTAAATTATAATTAAAAACAACTTTTTTAATCGAAATAATTAATAGTGATAAATTATTAATTTGAGTGGTTTTAAAGTATATTTATAATATATTTTTACAATTTAATACAATGTTTGTCATTGTATGTAATTTCACATTTAAACCAGTCATAAACAAGTGTCAATCTTTTGATAGTTATTATCTCTTTAGAACACGCTATTTGTTTTGACGAGGGGAATTAATTTTTAAATTAATTAATGCAACTAATATGTTTTGAATTAGATAAAATAGACAACATTTTTTAATTCATAATATCAAATATAGCTTAGATCTAATTTTTGGTATTTTTCTGGAAACTTTCATTTTTTGATGAATAGTGAAACCACTAAGTGGTAGTTAAAAAACTGAATTTTTCATAAAACTTAATTTTACCACTTCTGTGAGTGGAATTTAAAAAATCTGAGAGAAACAGTTAATATCAAGGACTAAAATGTGGTTCAATGAGATGAAAATAATTTTTGGTGAATAATAACTTTTTACTTTTTTTTACCACGGTTAAAAGTAAATAGGGCAATTAAGGGTAAAAATGATATTATTATTACCCTAAAACATGTCCTAATTCTACTGGACAAGTGTAATTAGACCCAAAACAACCTTAGGAATAAAATATGACCATTTAGGCCCACTTGGATTATATTAGGACATTTAGTATTAATTTATTTAAAGAAGGGTTAAAATAGTTAAAATCAAAGTTTAATAAGTAAATCATTTTTAATATGAGGTTATACATAAGATAAATTAGACTATAAATATTCATTAGAAATCTAAAAAAATTTACTACATAATGGTATTTTATTTGTAATTTTTAGACATTAAATAATTTAATTTATTTATAACACAAAGATGATACAGTAATTATCTTATTAATGAAATACTGACATAATTGATATTATAAATACCTAAATAAGTATAATTTGAGACTTTTATGAATTAAAATACTTCTCTAGGTTAATATGACATGTTAGGATTAATTTAATTAACTTTGGTCGAAGTAATAATTCTGTTATGAGTTTCAAAAAAATGAACTATTGAACAGTGTCAAAATTGACATAAAATAGTTTTTAAAACAAATATTATATTATTAATTGTTCTTTTATTCCTAAAAATCTAAGGATAGGAAAAATGACTTATATAAGGTTATATATATTAATAAAACACAACTTGGGGGTCTCTTGGATGTATATGGTAAGTTTATTAACTATATAATATAAAAATACAAAGTGACATGGTAAATGTCAATCTAATTAACTAAGAGTTAAATCTAAAAGATAAGGTTAATATAATGGCCTAAACTTGTCTAAATTCTATTGTATAAGAGGATTTCGACCCATCCCCACCATATCTTCGAAATAACTCAATTTGGAGCTATTTAAAACCGAACTTGACTTTATAATAAAATAATATTTTTAGTTATTCCAAAAGTGCCCCTCTCCTCCCTTATAAAAGGGCACCTCCCCCCCTCTTCCTCACACCACTTTGAGCCTTCAAGATCGAAAAAAACCTGCCATTTTCTCCTCTCCACTTACCTAGTGACATGCTAGAGGTCCTTGTCTTCTTCAAAGACCAATTGTAGTGCCCTAAAAGGAGGTCTCAAAGAAGCACTTCAAAGAAGAGGTAATATCCATTACCGATCCTTTCCAATTTCTTTCTTCTTCAAATTCTTCTTCATTAGTTGTTTCATTATGAAGTAATAACATAAGTATCACTCATATAATGATATTTTATTATAAGTATGAAACAACCCTATTTAACCATCAATCCATCCTACGAAAAATGAAATCACTGCGCGTGCGTACGTATGGAATACCATCTCCACGCCGTGGTGTAATCTATTTTCCACCACCACCTTACTTGATTGGTATAATGGTGTAAATAATGACTATATATGACTATTATAAAGTTATATTGATTCTGAAATAGTATACATACACTCTAATACAATTCCACGATCATAGGAATGATATCATCCCTTGTGCGTACGTACGGAATACCGTCTCCACGATGTGATGCGACTCGTTCTACATGATCTTAATTTTATAATGATTATATAAATGAATTTAATTAATGAATATGATATATATTACACTAATACCATTCTGGAAGTGAGGTATCTATAACCTAAAAATAAGTATAAGAATTTATTCAACAAAACACGCATAAGAACAAAAACTTATAAACACCCGAATAACAAGTAGCAATGAAATATTACTACTAAGAAGCTAAGAATATGACCATATATAATATCATAAAAATACGTATGATTCTGTAATAAGTCAATGACACTATTTAAATCATTATACAGGAGGTTCGGACACTTACGAAGCAAATTAGACCTAAGGTAAGGGAAATATCACAATCTCATTTTTATCCGAGATTGTTTATACTTTGGTATTTACTGGGGTGTATTTTATCATCCAAATCCATGTTTCCTCAATATGTAATATTATTTCCATCCACCTACAACTGTTTAAATCCTATTTTACCCTTCTGTGAGTTTTTAGTATTGATATGAAAGGAATATTTTGTTGTTTTTTTGTACGAGGTACTTTTTTGACTTTTCCGACAAAAGTACGAGAAGAATGTTTTTTTAACTTATACGGCATGAATGGATTTTTAAAACATTATTTCCAAGAATATTCCTTTACAAGTTTTCAAGTTTATTTTAAATCAAATTATTTAAGTTTAAAATTTTATGACATGTTAAGAAAGGAAAATGATTTTTAAGTAGAAAGGATATTTTCCTCAAGAATGGAGTTCAAGTGTTTTATCAAAATTATTTTCCATCTAAGATAATATAGGGTTATGTTTCTATCGCTATTATAACATTGATTTGATTATGTTGTGATAGAATTATTTTTATGAATTCCTTTATCTTATATGAATTGTTTTATGATGTCATGATGTTTAAGAATCCCATTTTTATTACATGGGTTATGCAATGATGTATGATTTATGATTATTGTGGCACACATAAGAATGGTTTCATTATGAGATGGGTGGGACCTATATCTCCCTCCAATGAATTGGGTAAAGATTTTATATCTCATGATATAGACATGGCTGGAATGGTAGGTTATACCAGTTTAGTGAAATAGGACTGAAACGAGAAGTGAACTCGGTTCAGAAATGGACTTTGTCGACTAAGATAGTCTTGGAAATGAGTATTGACTAAAAAGAAATGATTCTCTATGATTATGTGTGTATGACACAAAGTTTCATATCTTATGTTATGATTATTGGGATTACATTTCACTACTATGATTTATCCCATGTTATGAAATTATGATCTCTTTTGCAGGTTATGATTTCCAAAAGATATGTTCTTATGAATATGACGTGATTGATATTTATTTTGTTTACCCTTACTGAGCATTTGAGCTCACCCTTTTATGTTTTCTTTTCCCCAGGATATAAATAAAGGATTTAGCTTTAAAAAAAAGATCTTTATTGGAGATGTTGAAGATATTTCTCCATGATTAGAAGATTATATTCCCAGTTTTCAAAGACACTAAACTATTACGGTCTTTGTGTGTGTGTTTTTGTTATATACTAAGTATTCCACAAAAGTAATGTAATGTCCATGTACGTCAGGCTTTGGGTCTCTACAGTTGGTATCAAAGGAAATGTTTAGTCAACCTTTGGAAACTAGGATGCAAAAACATTAGTGAGATCTGTCGAGATATTTCTATGGTATGTCTAGGGATGTCCCTAAGGATAAGTATACGTATAGGATATAATCCTAGAACCATGGTAACGATATTAGATTAAACCAAAGATGTTAGATATTGAAGTTACTCCCCCTTTATTATGATTTTTTCCTTTCACGCTATTTTTTTGGGATTTAGAAAATGGCTGGAAACAAGATGATTCACGATAATAGAGGGTATGGTGGAAAATGGAATGATATTATTCATGAGGAACCAAATGAAATGGGATTTGGAAGTCCAAACATCATTATTATGCCGAATCAGCAATCTCATAATATGATCAATAAAGTAAAATTTGGTATGTTTCCTGACTTGGGTAATAAGAGAAAGATGGAGTTTCATGATGATCATAGAGGAAAGAAAGTTCAATTTCCCCTATGTAAATCATGTGGGAAGAGGCATCAAGGAGAATGTTTCAAAGGAACTGGAAGATGCTTTGGGTGTGGAAAAGAAGGACACAAAGCCAGTAAGTGTAAAGGAAAAGGTTCATTCAACACCAGGGATGAGGATAATGGTATTGCTACAACATCAACAATGGTTAAATGTTTTAAATGTGGAATGTACGGGCATTATACAAACCAATGCCCTAAGGGAAAGTCTCATAAAGAGAATCAGTATGGTTGTATGGGTAGTATTTATGTGGATTATGATGAAGAGACTAAAAATGATATGCGAGATGAAATAATTGTTGAAGCTCGGTCAATGGTTTAAGAATGTAGTGGAATGATTACATGTTTATCATGTGTAATGTTGTATAAGTAATCTCATGGTACTATGGAATAAAGAGACATCTAAGGATTTTTACACTGTTGTCTTTCCTTGAGTTTTGAAAGTGTATGATTAATGTTACCAGTATCCATGAAAGGTTATTCAGATATTTTTGGAATGTAGATGATATGCGCATAATGAAGGGATAAGGAGAAAATTAAATGTTTGATAGTATTCATGAGCTCATGACTGATATAAGGAGAAGGTTATATCATGGTTTGAGTATATAGAATTTTTGGATTTTGGTATGTGGAAAGAGTTAACTTTTGACAGCATTCATGTTTTCACTAAGGTTTAATGGGTATTAATTTTTCATGAGAATAAATCATTAAGGTATTCACATTATTGGAATGTGACCAACAAGATATATGGGGGATAAGGGATGGTATTCACATGCTTGGTTGGCGACATTTCAAGTTATCGTTTTCTTTATAATATGAGCTTGGACCGAAGTATTTTAGATAAGACTAAAGATTTGAACGGATTATGTTAACCATAAGTTAGTATTGATTAAGGATAGAACTTTTTTTGATATTATTTATGTGATGTTATAGTAATGTAGTTTTAGAAAAAGGACAACCTGCAGGACGGGCGACAGCCCATCGCGTCGGACAAGGCTGTGGGAATCGAACCCACAACCAAAGTGCAACTGGCCTTTATCGCTTACCACTAGCCTACAGGAAGTCCCTGTGTAGTAGAAACTAGTTTTATTATATTAAGCAGTATGATATATGAAGTATAAGTCCATTTTAGGAACTATATATGATTAATCTCACTATAGATGGACTTATGTATTTTTTTGATAACTTTTCTAACCTTTTATTTGAGACAGATGGAATGACCCATCATTCTGTCACATGATCTGCTAACACATAATGAATGACAAATTCAACCTCATTTCTTTAAGAGATGAAGTGGAAATTGTCCAAAGAATGAAAAACGGTGAGACTATACCAAAATCACGAAAGTATTTCTTCTAATTCCAATTTCATCATCTTTAGGGAAATGATCTTGAAAACCAAAAATGCTGTCCTAATGATCTTATATCTGATGAATCAGATGGTACCTTAGATCGTCACAAATTTATGGATTTGTGATTACTGGCTTTTCTATAGCCATGTTCTCTACTACTCTCCATCAGAACATGATGGTTAGATTTCTCTTCCATATCCATATTTTCACCTATGTGGAAATCCAATGATTAGTTTATTTGGGTAATCGTTACATTTCATACTTTAGTTTTTAAAGCTATGTTTTGGTATTCCTTTTTACGATGTGGGTTTCTATTAAAAAAACTTTCGAGTAGTAAACCATTTATAACCCCGACGAATTTCAAGGGCGAAATTCATTTTAAGGGGGGTAGAATGTAACAGCCCGAGATTTTATAAAAAAATATTCTTTTTAATTTCATTAATGTCTTGTGTTGTACGCTACACCAAAAGGAGCTTGCTCAACATGCATCCTTGACTTGCCTTGAATTACACGCAATCGCGACCTTCCACAATAGCGTGTGTATTACGCAATACCGAGTTTCAATAAACAACGACATGCTATTAAAATATTATTAAAACTTGCCGTTATGAATAGTAATAACCGCTTTTTAAAATTTTATAAATTTTAGCTCTCAAAATGGACTTCATTTTTGGATTCGGAGTTTTGAATTTAGCCTAAGGTGAATTTTTGGTACTTTTCGGATAACTTTCATATTCTTATGAATAGTGAAAATTACTAAATTATAATTAAAAAAAACTTTTTTAATCGAAATAATTAATAGTGATAAATTATTAATTTGAGTGGTTTTAAAGTATATTTATAATATATTTTTACAATTTAATACAATGTTGGCCATTGGATGTAACTTCACATTTAAACCAGTCATAAACAAGTGTCAATCTTTTTATAGTTATTATCTCTTAAGAACACACTATTTGTTTTGACGACGGGAATTAATTTTTAAATTAATTAATGCAACCGATATGTTTTGAATTTGATAAAATAGACATCATTTTTGAATTCATAACATCAAATATATCTTAGATCTAATTTTTGGTATTTTTCTGGAAACTTTCATTTTTTGATGAATAGTGAAACCACTAAGTGGTAGTTAAAATACTGAATTTTTCATAAAATTTAATTTTACAACTTTTGTGAGTGGAATTTTGAAAATATGAGAGACACGGTTAATATCAATGTCTAAAATGTGGTTCAATGAGATGAAAATAATTTTTGGTGAATAGTAACTTTTTACTTTTTTTACCACGATTAAAAGTAAATAGGGTAATTAAGGGTAAAAATGATATTATTATTACCCTAAAACATGTCATAATTCTATTGTACAAGTGTAATTAGACCTAAAACAACCTTAGTAATAAAATATTACCATTTAGGCCCACTGGGATTAGATTAGGACATTTATTATTAATTTATTTAAAGAAGGGTTAAAATAGTTAAAATCAAAGTTTAATAAGTAAATCATTTTTAATATGAGGTTATACATATGATAAATTCGACTATAAATATTCCTTAGAAAGATAAAAATATTTCCTACATAATGGTATTTTATTTGTAATTTTTAGACATGAAATAATTTAATTTATTTATAACACAATGATGATGCAGTAATTATCTTATTAATGAAATACTGACATAATTGATATTATAAATACCTAAATAAGTATAATTTGAGACTTTTTATGAATTAAACTAATTTTCTAGGTTAATATGACATTTTAGGATTAATGTAATGTACTCTGGTCGAAGTAATCATTCTGTTATGAGTTTCAAAAAAAATAAACTATTGAAAAGTGTCAAAATTGACATAAAATAGTTTTTAAAACAAATATTATATTATTAATTGTTATTTTATTCCTAAATATATATGGTTCGGAAAAATGACTTAGATAAGGTTATATATATTAATAAAACACAACTTGGGGGGTCTCTTGGATGTATATGATAAGTTTATTAACTATATAATAAAAAAATACAAAGTTACATGGTAAATGTCAATCTAATTAACTAAGAGTTAAAACTAAAAGATAAGGTTAATATAATGACCTAAAATTGTCTAAATTCTATTGGATTAGAGGATTTAGACCCATACCCAACTTATATTCGAAATAAATCAATTTGGAGCTATTTAAAACCGAACTTGACTTTATAATAAAATAATATTTTTGGTTATTCCAAAAGTGCCCCTCTCCTCCCTTATAAAAGGGCACCTCCTCCCCCTCTTCCTCACACCACTTTGAGCCTTCAATCATGGAAAACCCCTGCCATTTTCTCCTCTCAACTTCCCTAGAGACATCCTAGAGGTCATAGTCTTCTTCAAAGACCAATTTTAGTGCCCTAAAAGGAGGTCTCAAAGAAGCACTTCAAAGAAGAGGTAATATCCATTACCAATCCTTTCCAATTTCTTTCTTCTTCAACTTCTTCTTCTTTAGTTGTTTCATTATGAAGTAATAACATCAGTATCAATCATATATTTATATGTTATTATAAGTATTAAACAACCCTATTTAACCATCTATCCATTATATGGAAAATGAAATCACCGCTCGTGCGTACGTACGACATACCGTCTCCACGTCGTGGTGTAATCTACTTTCCACCACCACCTTACATGGATGGGTATAATGGTGTAAATAATGACTATATATGACTATTATAAAGTGATATTGATTCTGAAATAGTATACATACACTCCAATACAATTCCATGATCAAAGGAACGATATCATCACTCGTGCGTATGTACGGAATACCGTCTCCACGATGTGATGTGACTCGTTCTACATGATCTAAATTTCATAATGATTATATATATGAATTGAATGAATGAATATGATATATATTAAACTAATACTATTCTGGAAATGAGGTATCTATAACCTAAAGAGAAGAATAAGAATTTATTCGACAAAACACGCATAAGAACAAAAAGTTATAAACACTCGAATAACAAGTAGCAATGAAATATTACTACTAAGAAGATAAGAATATGAACATATATGATATCATAAAAATTAGTATGATTCTGTAATAAGTCAATGACATAATTTAAATTATTATACAGGATGTTCGGACACTTACGAAGCAAATTGGACCTAAGGTAAGGGAAATATCACAATCTCATTTTTATCCGAGATTATTTATACTTTGGTATTTACTAGGGTGTATTTTATCATCCACATCCATGTTTCCTCAATATGTAATATTATTTCCATCCACCTAAAATTGTTTAAATCCTATTTTACCCTTCGGTGGGTTTTTAGTAAAACATATGAAATGAATCTTTTGTCGTTTTTTTGTACGAGGTACATATTTAACTTTTCTGACAAAAGTACGAGAAGAATGTTTTTTTAACTTATACGGCATGAATGGATTTTTAAAACATTATTTCCAAGAATATTACTTTACAAGTTTTCAATTTTATTTTAAATCAAATTATTTTAGTTTAAAATTTTATGACATGTTAAGAAAGGAAAATGTTTTTTAAGAAGAAAGGATATTTTCCTCAAGAATGGGGTTCAAGTGTTTTATCAGAATTATTTTACATCTAAGATAATATAGGGTTATATTTATATCCCTATTATTACATTGATTTGATTATGTTGTGATGGAATTATTTTTATGAATTCCTTTATCTTATATGAATTGTTTCATGATGTCATGATGTTTAAGAATCCCATTTTTATTACATGGGTTATGCAATGATGTATGATTTATGATTTTTGTGGCACACATAAGAATGGTTTCATTATGAGATGGGTGGGACCTATATCTCCCTCCAATGCATTGGGTAAAGATTTTATATCTCATGAGATAGGCATGGATGGAATGGTAGGTTATACCGGTTCAGTGAAACAGGATAGAAACGAGAAGTGAACTCGGTTCAGAAATGGACTTTGTCCACTAAGATAGTCTTGGGAATGAGTCTTGACTAATAAGAAATGATTCTCTATGATTATGTGGGTATGCCACAAAGTTTCATGTCTTATGTTATGATTATTGGGATTAAATTTCACTACTATGATTTATCCCATGTTATGAAATTATGATCTCTTTTGCAGGTTAATATTTCCAAAAGATATGTTCTTATGAATATGACGTGATTGATATTTCTTTTGTTTACCCTTACTGAGCATTTGAGGTCACCCTTTTATGTTTTCTTTTCCCCAGGATATAAAGAAAGGATTTGGGTTTAAAAAATAATATCTTTATGGGAGATGTTGAAGATCTTTCTCCACGATTAGAAGATTATATTCCGAGTTTCCAAAGACACTAAACTATTACGGTCCTTGTGTGTGTGTTTTTGTTATGTACTAAGTATTCCGAAAAAGTAATGTAATGTCCATGTATGTATGGATTCAAGTCTCTAAAGATACATGGAAGATTTTTTCACCATCTGGATCGATGAATCCTTTTAGGTATGATAATTTTTTTAAAAAATATATATTAGTTAAATTATTTATTAATTACATGATGGCATATTAATTTTTTTTCTTACGTAATTAGCATGTAAAAGAAATAAAAACTAGATATAGTAAAATAATATATACCTTCATCATTTTTCATATGGAGGTCACTCTTGACTAGAGTATAAAAAATTTGCTAAAATTTTTTATGTTGTAAGATAAAAATATACTAGTGGAATTAATGTTATAGTTCAATACTATAACTGTAGACCTACATGACATGAAAAATTAAAGTGATTGAGAATTAAATAAAGTTAATTTTTCTTAAAAATATTTCAAAAAATTAGTTTATATGATTTTATGAAATTAATATTAATTTTTCTTATATGTTATTGTATTTAAAAATCGTTACATGAAAAATAATATTTATATATATCAATTTAAGATATAAAATAGGAATAATGGATGAAAAATACATTTACCCATGAGGGTAGGATGTGCATTCGTAGGACTATATTAAGTAAATAAGAAATACATGATCTGTGTAAGCGTATATGATCTGGATGATAGGATAATGAAAAGGATATCATTTTATGAAATTGAGGGAGGTAGAATGAAAGGGGGAATAATATCTTTGAAGGTTGACCTTTTAGAGATGGATACATTTATAAATATGAAAATAAAATCATTTATGTTGTTTATTTTTATATAAATTTAATGAAAGATTTAGAATACCAATTTCAATCCCTTAACTCCTCATTCATACCCAACTTGGTATTATAAGTTTAATTCTTGGGGTTGATATTTATTTATTTTAGTGTATGAAATCATACATAATTTGGGGTATAATGTACAATATTACCTTATGTGGTTGGCTCAAGTAAGTGAAATGGTACATGATGATAAGGATCCTAATTCTCTATTTTCACATCCAAACACAGAGTTATCTATATTTATATTGAGTGACGGGAACATTTTAATCTTGTATATTATCCTTTATCAGAAATTTACGTATGATATATGGGTTTATTTTTATATTTATATTTACTTATTTTTTCAAATAATTTGTTATATTTTCATAAATTTACCATATATATAATTATATAAAATATAACGAATCAGTTTAAAATAAACAAAATTTTATTGAACCACCAATTTTAGATTCATATTATGTTTGTCTACATATAAAAAATTCTTACTAAATTATTTTATGTTCTGGTGTTTTTGTGTGTTTCCAATGAGTTCTGGCATATATTTGATAGATTATATGTTAATAATACTTTTTTTAATTATTGTATGTTGTTATTGGTTATTATATATTGGTACCCATGTTGAAAATGATTTCCTTTTATATAAATATCAATATCAATTATAATATAATACATTAAATGTAAATTATATGGATTTAATCATTTACTAATCTAAATAGGTATCACCCCAACCATTTCATACCAATTTGGATCCATTTTGTATATGGTTTATGGATCTAAAATAATTTACAATTTTTGTAAAATACATGAGGAAGCTGACTAGACATTAATATATATTTACGAAAATAGAAAACCTAAATACTATGTGTTTTTGTCATCAATTCCATAACATGGAAAAATACTTATATAATTATAAAATATAATTCATTATATTTAAAATTACTATGAACACTAAATATTATTATGGATAATAGATGTAATGAATAAGTTTCCACTATGAATACACAATATATTTATTATCCTCATTACTAGGTGAAGTTCAATAATATTTTAAATGATAATTAAATTAATATTTCTGAATATATTATATTTGTTCAATAATATTAGTTTTCTTATCTTATATTTTTTTTTAATTAAAATATGAAAACTAAAAAATTAATGGTTGGTGATTAAAACGGTTCACTTGTTGATAAAGAACCCAATTGAAAATAATTATGTGTTTTTGTAGGTATAAAAATTATATATTATGTAATACTAGTTTTTTGTTACATATAATTATAGAGTTTATTATATTCGGACTATTGTTACATTACCATAGTTTCATTATCAAAGAAGATTTTTTTCATTACGGTTATTACGTTTTATAATTCATTTCATTTAATATAATAATTAGATCAACAATAGATTTTCATTAGGTTATGTTATTCCAATAATGCCAGATACCCTGAAGGGGTGGTGAATTAGCATATGACATAATTAAACCTCCGCCACTTTGGATCTTATTTATCCATTTAGCAAAACTCTCTTCACTCTCTTTTTTGTAGAAAAGTATACGTAGAAATTAAATCATTCACCAGACACAAAAAAAATTTACTTGGTTCACCCTCACTAGGCTACATCCAATGTTCGTACAATGACGATGTGCTGATGTAACACATCCTATATAAACACACTTTTGTTTATAATGATCGTAGAGGACTAAATGCCCCTTCTGGTTTACAATCAATCACAAATTGAGAACCCACTGATCTATCAACTAAAGTGAGATCGCTGCTTCTTCAGAATATTGAATTATATTTTAAAGACATGTACGCCCCTTAATTATGAAAAATGAATACAGTTTCTCTATATATTGATTCTCTATTGATGATACACATTCATCAAATGATGAATACACCTTTTTTATGGGTGTACTTAGCAATCTTCTGACATTCACACAGAACTAGAATGACAGGCGCGCTTGTCCATGCTTGGTGTGCTTCTCAATTCCATGGGGTGCTTCTCTAAGCCTAGACCATATGTGTCACCTACCCCCTTGCACGACACTCCATTATTCAACTCAGAACATGGGATACTCATTCCATTTTATTCCCAAACCAATATTGGTGCACAACTATCAACTAGAGCGCAACTTCATAATATTAGTATACTTGCGCGACAAATCCACCACTCACACGACCAAGATGGCTGCACGACTAGAGCATGAATTTTCTCAATGTGTTGAATTCTATAAAAAATTAGGATGGGTGTACATATTTTTATAGTCATTTTTGGCACCTTGAATTTTGGCATGCAAGTCTCCTCCCAGTGCATAAGTCCCACCACCTAGTATATGCTCTTTTTGTACCACCTCTAAATAATTAATTCCATTATTGAGGTTCTTATTCCAATTGAATATTGTCAACAAAATCTCTTGAACTCGACAACAGAGCTGGTATACCCCTTTTTTCAACAATTCTATCATCACTGTCTACTTTTTCAACAATCACATCATGGATGCCCACATTGTTAACAAAAACAATCACCATAAATATTCTTCAATGATAACATGAGGGATTTTTTACAAACAATCTCCCCATCTGAGTTTGATTAAAACAACTCTCATTAAATGATATTGTTTTAATGCATCAGCCACCATTCACCTCTTGTGATTCTGATAGCGATCAAGGTTTCACCTCACACATACTCTATGCCCACATGGGAAATTCTTTCCATGAAAAACAAGAGTAAATGAAATGTATATCAATGAATCAAATCATTTCTAACACCAATATTTGATACCAAATTATTACCAAATGATGATTTCTAGAAACCTATTAACACCATTAAAATGACACCCTTTTTGATTTATCAACATCCTCAGATATCATGATATCTAATTTTTGATCGATCACTTCTAGTATCGTCATATTCAAAACACTCATTCCCCACTCATTGGGTTCTTGTGTTGTCCATTCTATGCTCTAGATGGTAACATAAAGCACCAAAAAATCTCATCATAGTGTTCCCCCTATCATCTTCTTCACATTAATTGATAAAATCCCCCTATCTTGCTTCTCCACATGTCATCATATCCCCGTGTCTTAAAAAATGACATTGTCTCCCTTCTCCAGCCATAATTTCTCTCCTTTAGGAGTCACTCTTTCCCCCCTATATCAACGAACCAAAAGGTCACTCTTTTGTGGTATGCAGTAGAGGAGAGATAACAGATTATCTCAAAAAAAAACACACAATACCTCGGGGAGTGGGGGGGGGGGGGTCCACATCAACAATTTTTCTAGTGATGATACATTAATAGCCTCCCAGAGCCAGTCGATGTCTCTCAAAAGAAACCTCAGGAATGGCCTTTGTTAGAATGTCGGCAACCTGATACTCTTTGGACACCTACTCAAACATCATTACTCCCTACTCAACCTTCTCCATGAAAAAATGATAATTTATCTCAATGTGCTTCATTTGTGGGTGATGAATGATATATTTTATGAGATTTATATTATATGAGTTATCGCCCTGGATTTCAATTAGAGACTTTTCTTCAACTACCATATCATCAAGATACTTTCTCATCCACAGTAAATATGTGCAGGATTGAGTGGCCCCCATATACTTAGCTTCTTCAGTGCTTAATGAAATGTTATATTTAATTTTTTTAGCAATGAAATGTACAATCCAGAAATATAGAATGAACCTCTTAATGTTGATTTTCAATAATATCTTGAACCATCCAAATGGGAATTATTATATCTAAATAACTATGACAGAGTATTTTTATTTTATATCAAGTTGAACTCCACCATGCCCTTTATATACCAATGTCTTCTTTTCACTGAAATCTATTGGCATTCATTGTTTTTGTTTTGATAACAATCTTCGTGCTATGTGGGGGAAAACAATATCAGGTCTCGTCATTGTTAGGTACAATAAAAGCCCAATAATCCGTATGTCTTTTGTGATATTAACTGCCTTACCATCATCTTATTTTGATAATTATATCCTGGTCGCAACCAGTGTCTTCATGTACTTGAATGTTTTCATTAAAATTCATTTCAAAACCTCCAAGGAATATGTGGATTGAAAAATGAATGTGTCATTCCTTCCTTGTGACACCTATAGACCATGGAAAAATGTCATCTCTCCAATCATTTACATTTCCAACTCACTTTTCATAAATTTGGAAAACTATATGCACTGTTCGTCGTCTAATCTTCCAAATATTATTCCCTCGACATAAACTACCACCATAATTCATTGATTACATCCATTGTCGAAATATAGTTTGTAATCAACTCCTCTATGTTGAAATCCATGATTATTCAAATATTGATCAAGCCTTTAGTACCATACTCTTGGTGATTGCTTTATATCATACAGTACTATATTCAATTAAGAAACCTTATTCTCATTGTAATGAATGTGAATAACATATGGATACTCGATATAAACATCCTCCATGAAAACACCATTAAAAAATGTAGATTTGACATCCATCAGAAGCACTTTGAACATCCACTGCACATAAATGACTAGGAATAATTTGATTATATCCAGCATTGCAACCAGTGTAAATGTTTCATCACCATCTATTCCATCTATCGGGGAGTATCCTTTTCATATTGGTCCTTATATATTTCAAATCACTATGCCATATGTTGGTGCCAAAATATTGGATGAAAATAACGAAGAAAAGAAATCCCCAAGGCCTGCCCCATGAAGCCACAACGCAGAGCCCTCCAAAGCAACGCAGCCACCGCGAAGCAGCAGAGACGGGAAGACCCATGAAGGGCCTTGACATTTGTGAACCCACCGTAAAGCTAGAGAATCATGATGCCCCATGAAAGCCCATGACGTTTGCGAACCCTCCATGAAGCACAAGAGGCAGTACTCCTCCGCGAACCTGGTTGACGTTCGCGACTCACAGCGAAGCAACCCAAGCCCTCTTCACGTCATGTGAGATCTGCTCCGCGGTGCCCCTTGCCTATAAATACTTATCTCCCACTTAGCCCATGGGATGGACACTATGACCATTCTCCTTCCTAGATCCCGAATCACGAAGCACCTTTTGGTCTACAAATCATGATCTACGTGGGATATTTTTTCTTCACGAGGTGCCTCTACATTGTATCATTTTGATCCCCTCTTCCAAGAGGGATTCCTTTTACAAATACTAAGGGCTTTCACGATGGAAGGGGATCCCCAAGTGGACCTGGGTTGTCATAGAGCATTAATTCTTTGCAAAAAAACCATCCTATACACATGATCCACATGCCAAGGCAGGGTCACTTTACTTCGCGAAGTACACTACTTCGTGGAACATTGCTTCGCGAGGCACCTATGCTCTGCGAGGTAGTGCTCCATGAACACCCTTCCACTTCGTGAAGTATCTCCCACTAGTACCTCCTCCCCTTTCTAAGGTTAAGGCACCCCACTTCTTGAAGCACACCCCTTTGCAAGTTCCCTTCACCATGCAGGGTAGCCGAGCTCCACAAGGCCTCTGCCTATGGGTCCCTCTCATTGGAAAATCCCATTCTTGTGCGACCCTCCAGGTCTGCAGGATGTGATTCCAATGTCCACTAGATGATACCTCACGTGGAATTGCTTCGCCTAATTCTTCACCACATAGGCCCGCTAATATCTATTGCTTCTTCGCATACCCAAGCTGACGTTGACCCCTTGATGGTTCACTTCACAACCCCCCTTCTGCACGACATTGCTGGAACCTTCCCTCCCACAAGGAGTAGACAGTAGTTGTTATGTATGTTCTAGGGTTATATAGTAAGCCCACCTCATCCGAGCTGCAGGATATTAAACAACCAAGCATCCTCATCCCCAACTCTTGACATTAAACTGTGACATCGCCCTGTGCCTCTCACACGGGGTGCCCTCACCTTGGGCATTCTGCATGCCCCCCTTTCCCTTGTTCTTTCTTGGTGGTAATACCCTCTTTTTGGGAGTGGCGTTTGTCTATGGTGGGGTAGGGCGGCCATCTTGGTGTAAGCACGTAGTCCTTCTTACATATGGTAGCACCCATGCACCTCCGTACTTCCCCACCACCAAGGACATCAGACAGCATGATAGAGGACAAGGAACCCCATTCCTCAGTCCCAAATCCCTCTCCCATTTTGCTTTGTCACCCTAGAGCCTCCATCATAGAGTATGTCCCAGCACCATGGGCGGCCCAATGTGTAAGCCCCCTTCGCTTCCCACAGACAAACCTTTCGCGACGTGATCGTCAGGTCCCTGCAACCCATTGTTTCTCACACCGAGCATGACTCACTTGATCTTAGAGTGAGCACCGACCCTGACCCCCAATCCAGCGAACTACGAAGACATTGATCCATTCTAAGGAATGTTACGTAGGAAGCCTCCATGAGGTTCAATCCCACCACCCCGTCATTCCGACGACCTTCACATCGGTTCTACGACACATCCCAGTCCAACATGAAGTTAAACTACATCCTAATCCAGCAGTGAGACATTCTGACACACTCAAACTATGAGGACATTGATCCATGATATGGCATGGTACGTAGGAAGCCTCCATGAGGGTCAAGCCCACCACCCGATCATTCTGACCCCTTCACGCCTGTTCACCCCCGTTTTTCTTGACGTTAAACTGCATCATAATCCAACGGAATGATGTTGTGACACACAGTGAACTAAAATAACTTTGATCCGTGCTATGGAATGGTACGTAGGAAGCCTACATGACATTCAATCCCACCAATCATTCATTCTGACCCCCTTCACATCAGTTCACCCCCGTCTCACATGACATTAAACTGCATCTTAATCCATCGGTAAGCTATTATGACACACTCAAACTAAGAGGACTTTGATCCGTGCTAAGGAATGGTATGTAGGAAACCTCCATGAGGATCAATCCCACCACCCAGTCATTGTGACCCCCTTATCATCGGTTCACCCCCATCCTTCTTGACATTAAACTGCATCGTAATCCAGTGGTAAGCCATTGTGACACACCCGAACTATGGGGTCTTTGATCCATGTCAAGGAATGGTACGTAGGAATACTCCATGAGGTTCAAGCCCACCACCCGGTCATTCTGAAATCTTTCATGTCGGTTCACAAAAACCTGTGTCGCCATAGAGAGTAAGCCCCAAATTCCCCTGGCCTACATGACGTTAAACTATACATCGAAACTATGTGGACTTTGATCTGTGTTGAGGCATGGTAAATAGAAAGCCTCCCTGAGGATCAATATAACACCCTGACCCTAGCTAACCAGAGTTAGTGCATTATTACATAATATTTGAATGATTACAAACAATCAAGCCCTGAAGGACCGATCAGTTTACCAGTCATGAAAAATATATTACATACATGAATGCTACATTAAACATCATTATATACAAAACAACATAAATAATCCTTTAAAAATTCCCTTATTCCCTTGGATTAACCCTTCATATCAATCACAATACAGTTTTTGGAATCCTGGGAAAAATAAAACATAGAAATGGGTGAGCTCAGATGCTTAGTAAGGATAACAATATAGCGGAATCATTTATAAATAAGTATAAATATTTAAGGCAATGTACAACTAAAACAAAAGACTTTTAAACTTGAAATTAAACATAATATGTATAAGTCCCCAGCCTTAAAACTTACTTAATCTTGAGTTGTTACAATATTACACACTGAGGATCTTTTCAGGTTTAGAGTTTTAGAGAATTAGATCATGAAACTTGCATTACATTCCACATTTAAACAAAGTGGTTACATAAAATACAGTATTAATTCCTCCCATCAATAGAAACATATTTAAAATAAAACATGGATTCTTTCTTGACACATCCTTGACACAATCATCACATGATGTACCTTTCCCTTGACCTGTGAAAAACATTTCAAAAACTTGGGATGAGCATAAAAAGATCAGTAAGGGTTATAAAAATATGGAAAGGAAAAATGAGTTCATATATACATAAGAATGAAATCATACATTACCCATAAAACATAGGCACTTTAACATACCTCATAAAATCATGAATAAATCATAGAAATCATAAGACATAAAAGGTAACTTGAGGCATTCATAACATTCTTACGCAGGGAGTAACCCTATTGGTTACGTTTGGAATACCCATCACAGTATACTCCCTAAATCTCTTCGGAGAAACCTTAACATTTCACTCCTTCGTGTTACCCAATGCATTGGAGAGCTATATAGGGCTCACCCGCCCTTAGTTTATCAAGAAACCACCCGTCTTCATAATAATGACCAAGAACCTCAACATAATCGTATCACATAAAACATGCATAAAGGAAACATAACATTTCCACATTTCAATCACAAGATATCAATACAACACATTGATATAATAAAAACAATATGAAAACCATTTTCAATACCAAAATAAAAGAAAAGTATAACATGGTATTTATTTTTCTTTTAAAAAGAAGGTATGGCTGGTAGAGGAAGCCAAATCTCAAATAATGGTCACGACATCAGAGAAGTCATTGTCGCCGCATACGTATGACAAAAACAATCCATTTTGTCATTTAATAAACACTTTGTAAAAAAAGATTCCTTTTGAATAAACGTAAAAGTCAAAGGGGTTTATACACCGTATAAAAGAAGGTTGTGTTTAAATCAAAATATTCCTCAATGAAAGGAGATTGAGACGAAGTCCCTTACAAAGACGATATCCTTGGTTTAAGGATAAATCAATTACATAATTATGTGTGACAAACGAATACTCCAAATATAAGGCGATATTAAGTGTAAAATAATCAAAGGTCATTCACACATATTCAAAGGATGACATATTCAATAACTACATGTTTAACCCAAAGAAATTGAAGTTGGGTTAAGAAGTTCCCTTGACAGCCTAACGACGTCACATCAAAATGAGATGATGAGAGATAAAAAAGGGCATATCATCACTTGGACATAAAATTTACATCAACAAGGATATATGAGAACATATACCAACATAACAATATGTAAATTAAAAGACCCAACAAAATAAGTCTTTTAAAAAGAGGAGGGTGAAAGGTTCCCTTACCGAGATGGGTATCTTTCGAAACATACACCTCGTGGAAGAAGGACAATACAACTTTTATGTAAATACTCATAAGAGAAATTATATTACACAATGAGTAAAATAATTGGCAGTACATACACCACTAAAAGGAAATTATGGCAAATGTAGCATAAATCTCACAGGAATAAAAGTGAGATGAAAAATCCATTATGAAAACTCGGCAGCCTAACGATGCCACATAAAACATACAAAAATGGATTGATGAGATCAAATAGGGTATCTCATAATATTAAATTAAAGTTTATAGAAATAGGAATATAAAAGAACATCCCCCAACATAAAAAGGAGGAGCTTAAAAGAAGTGACCTAAAGGAGAGTACTTAAAATGAAAGAGAGAGGTTAGATCTCTTACGAAAAT
This sequence comes from Viscum album, assembly GCA_963277665.1. NCBI lineage: Eukaryota > Viridiplantae > Streptophyta > Magnoliopsida > Santalales > Viscaceae > Viscum > Viscum album. The sequence goes on from OY728140.1 coordinate 1,067,069,955, forward strand.
TTGGCAGCCTAACGGCGCCACTCAAAACATCCTAAATGGATTGATGAGAGAGAATAGGGTCTCCCATCACATGAACATAAAAATTACAGTAAGATTAATATAAATGAACATCACAATAACAATAAATATGATCTTTAAAAGGAATGACATAAAAGAGTGTAATTAAAAAGAAAGAGTGGAGTAGGATCCCTTACCTCAAGTCCAACTTATCTTGTTCGTTTCTTTATATTCCTGAATAATAAACTTTGGTCAATTAATAATTTCCTAAGTACCTCCTTTATAGATTATTATTCAATTCATATCACATATTATAATGTTAAAATAATTGTTTAATAATGTTAGTTCATATCAGACGTTTTTGCCGATGTTTGGAACATGAGTCAAAAATGAACTTGTTTGAAAAAAGATTTCCCATGTAGTTATAAGTAAATAATTTCCAGAATAGTATTAATAATTAAAATATCATATATATCCAGTAAATATTCATTTTATACTATTCCATATCATTTGGAGATAAAAAATGAAAAGCACCATTCATGGAGACGGTAGGCCGTGCGTACGCATGAACGCTACTTTCATTTTTTGTCATATTAATGGAATTAAAAAAAATGAGAGAGATATATATATGTTATAATTACAGAATGATATCCATAATTTAGATGTAATATATTACATATATATCAATTATATATATGTACTTATAATATTACATAACATTTTGAGATAAGAAATGAAATGTACCATTCATGGAAACGGTAAGCCGTACGTACGCATGAATGCTACATCCATTTCAATTTCATATTTAATGGAATTAAAACATAATTATACATAATATTATTTTAATTCCAGTATTTTATCATATATAATATCATTAAATATATCCTTTATACATACCACATATGGTATTAACGAATCAAATCACTTTGAGGGGGCGGTAGTCTGCACTTCCTTAAATGAAGATATCGCGTTTACCCATAATGGAAACCATAAAGGTACACCATAAATGAAAAATAAAAAATCTTAATTAAAACATAAAAATATTATATATCATATATAAATATATTGTCATCTTAATGGACACATTTTAAGGTGTTATAAGAATGTTGAACAATCATTGTTTCGGGAGGCAGAAATTCGCCATCCACGGAAACAGTATGTTCTTTAACCATTAGATGTAGGTGTGTGTAAGTTTAGCTCTAATAATTCTTATAGAAACATCCTAGTATATTGAAGATACTGTATTTGTTACAAAATAAATTAATAAAAAGAGTTTAGGGGGTTGTAGAAGCAAAATAAAACAAAAGGACACAAATGAAGACATTACCTTAAAATCGGGTAACTCCCTTCGGTTTGAGCTGAAAGGCTTCCTTGGGAAGAATTTTGCCCAAAGTGAGGCTTCAAGGAGTAATATAGGGAAGTGTATAGACTACATGGGCAGGGGTTGGACGAGCCAAAGGCTTTGGGAGTGTGGGTAAGGAGGTAGAGGTGGGGGCCTTTTATGAGAGGAGAGGAGGGGCACTATTGTAAAGTTACAAAATGTTACTATATTTTCAAAAGATATTAGGATTTTAAAAGTCCCACATTGATGTATTTCGAGGATAAGGTGATAAGGGTTAGAAATACACTCATCCAATATGTTTTGGAAATGTGTAGGTCTTAGATATCACATTATATTTCCATTTTATTTAAATCGTTAAATAATGAGGTCATCGCTGCATCATCATGATGTCATAAATAATTTAATATATTTAAAGTCTAAAAATTATAAAAAAAAATCTATGATGTATTAAATCTTTTTATCTTTCCAATTACTATTTATAGTAAAAAATATGACTTGTATAACCCCATGTAAAAAGTGTTTTAGTAAAACATCGCATGTTTGTGTCATTTTTACTTTAACATTAAATAAACAGATATTTATGTCATTTTCCAACCAAAGTGGCTCCATGGGGTCCCCAAGTTGACCCATGGATTTTCATGGTCTTCCATGACACATCCAATGATGGTAGGACATGTGTCTAGGTCATATAATTTTATTAAAACATTATTCTTACCATAAACTACACTAATTACCTCTAATCGCGATTAAACACTTAATAAGTTACTATTCACCAAAAAATTATTTTTATCCCATTGAACCACATTTTACTTCTTAATGACAACCATGTATGTAGGATTTTTGAAATTAAAAACAGAAAGATGGAAAAATTTCATTTAAACAAAAAAATCAGTTTTTATAAGTACCACTTGGTGGTTTCACTATTCATCAAAAATTGAAGTTTTTCAAAAAAATCCCAAAAATTCACCCTAAGCTATATTTTATATTCCAAATTCAAAAATAATTTCTATTTTAAAAAATTAAAAACATATAAGTCACATTAATTAAATTAATAATTAATTCCTACTGTCAGAGCAAATAGCGTGTTTTTATGAAACAATAAGTATCAAAAGATTGGCAATAGTTTAAGTCTGATTTAAAAGTGAAATTAATTCCAATGACCACTATTGGATTTAATGGTAAAAATATATTCTAATTTCACTTTAAAACCAATTCAAAATATAATCTAATCATATAAATAAATTAGATTAAAAAGAGGTTTTGAATTAAAATACAATATTTTACACTATTCATTAAAAAATGAACTTTATCGGAAAGATACCAAAAATTTACACAAAGTAAATTTTGATGTCCCGATTCATAGGAAGAGTTTTATTTGGTCCAATAGAATGTATAAGATTGAACAAAACTATATTTAATGATGGTTCGGCATCAAAAGGCGATAAGTGAACCTTTAGTGAAAACTAGGGCATGTACGCCTAAAATTGAATTCTTTCCGTATTTTAAGCCTTTATATTTTATTGGATAAATGTAAAAACATTTAAAAAAATATATAATCATATTTTAGTTATTTCTATCCATTCCCGCCAATACAACAGCTACATGTTAAATACCATTTAAAATAATATTATTTTATTATTAGAGTGTAACGTAAGATTTCCAAGAAACTCGTTGTTGCGTGTTGGGTACGCCATCAAGCATAGCGCCCCCTTTAAAGTCGTATTAATATTTTATTCACAAATATGGATAAATATGAAAATGTAATATTCTTTATTTACCTGGGGTGTTACATCCTTCCCCCCTTTTTGGGAATTGCGTCCTCACAATTTTTAAAATTGAGCTTGGAAACATCCTTGAATGTCCCACATCGGAACAAGAGTCGGTAAAACAATCACTTTAAAATAAAGGAAGATAAGTATAGTGGTCACCCGAGTTAACCCATACTAGGATTCCATGTAGAAAAACATGGACAGGGAAGAAAAAGAAAAGGGTCAAGTTCTTGAGGGAGAGTGATAGTAAACATGTCTAGGAGAAAGTTGACCATAAGAAAATCACAAACTTGTGATGGGTTAAATGGTATTCGATTCCCTAGTAAGAAAAGTTAATAGACAAAATTTTTGTTTTAAGTTACTTTTTATTGAGGAATTTATTCATAAGGAAACATAATCACTTATCATGTTGACTTTCAACTTTTACTAGATTCCTTAATCAAACTCATATTTTTTTCCAAAAGACGAGTATTTAGGGAGACTTGTTCGCATTAAGAGTACTATAATCAACTTCTAGAGAATCACCTAATCCAACAAAGAGAACTATATACTTACCATATCTTTAGAACTTAACCAAAACCAAAACCAAAAACAAAAAGGTTAGTACATGTTTATATAATCCAGAAAAGGATAACCCTTTAAAAAGAAAATCTATGCTTAATCTCCAAAAGTTGTCCAACAAAACCCAAAGTTCAACGAGGACCATCCGATAAACAATTTTTCCATAAAAATTATCAATGTAATCCAATCTAATATTGAAACCCAATTACGTGAAAGATTTAGTCACATAGTCTTCCATGTTAAATCGTAACATTTATCTCCAAACAACATCAGTTGCTCCTAAAGTCTCGTATTGAAAAGTAATTAACCTAATCACATATCCTCCATGATAGGTTAATCATTTTCATAAATAACCCAAAATAAACTTACTATTAATTTATAAAATCATATAACTAAAAATAATCAGTCAAACTAACCAGGGACTTCACGTAGTCCAGTGGTAGGTGATAAATACCAGTCGCACTTTGGTTGTGGGTTCGATTCCCGCAACTTTGTCCGACGCGACGGGTAGTCACACGGTCTGTGTGTTGTCCTTTTTCCAAAACTATATAATTCTCAAAAGATTTCCCAAAACGAGATAAATTATTTAAAAATAAACATAACATATTTTAACCTCAAGATTATCTCATGCCTTTCATTTTCCATCATAACATATAATAACCCATAATTACCTCAAAAGTAAGGATCATATAAACCCTAATGGTTACCTTTATAATTATTACCAGAACTTCGACATCAATTGGTCATCTCGTACATGATGCATTATAGAACATACCAAGGTTCAAGTGGTTGATCATGACTCCTTGATAGTTGGTTTAGAATAACCATGAGTTTCCTCATTGAATACCTCATTTAATCCAGTCTCTTAATCAGAGAACCACCACAGTTTCCTTCAAACCAATTGTCACTTTGGTGCCTGATAGATCCATCCATTTACTAAAACCAAAAAGGTCAGTGTGAGTATATCCACATAACCATCATGTACTAATGAGTAAGATAAACACTAAGATATACTTACTCATTCACTTTATCTAAAAACTATGACTCTTTCTGAAATCCTAACCATTATGGTAATGCCACTTATGCTTAAAGAATACCCTAACATCTAAAGTTATCTAAACTGACCTTTGATACCAACTATAAGGCCCCATCCTTAAACATTACTTAATCTTGAGTTATTACAAGATTACACATTGAGGATCTTTTCAGGTTTAGAGTTTTAGAGAATTAGATCATGAAACTTGCATTACATTCCACATTTAATCAAAGTGGTTACATAAAAGACAGTATTCATTCCTCCCATCAATGGAAACATATTTAAAATAAAACATGGATTTTTTCTTGAAAAATCCTTGACACTATCATCACATCATGTACCTTTCCCTTGACCTGTGAAAAACATTTCAAAAAAAAACTTGGGATGAGCATAAAAAGCTTAGTAAGGGTTATAAAAATATGGAAAGGAAACATGAGTTCATATATACATAATAATGAAATCATACTTTACCCATAAAACATAGGCACTTTAACATACCTCATCAAATCATGAATAAATCATAGAAATCATAAGACATAAAAGGTAACTTGAGGCATTCATAACATTCTTAAGTAGGGAGTAACCCTCTTGGTTACGTTTGGAATACCCATCACAGTATATTCCCTAAATCACTTCGGAGAAACCTTAAAGTTTTACTCCTTCGCATTAACCAATTCATTGGAGAGCTATATCGGGCTCACCCAACCTTAGTTTATCACGGAACCACCCGTCTTCATAATAATTCCCAAGAACCTCAACATAATCGTATCACATAAAACATGCATAAAGGAAACATAACATTTCCACATTTCAATCACAAGATATCAATAAAACAAATTGATATAATAAAAACATTATGAAAACCATTTTCAATACCAAAATAAAATAAAAGTATAACATGGTATTTATTTTTCTTTTAAAAAGAAGGTATGGCTGGTAGAGGAAGCCAAAACTCAAATAATGGTCACGGCGGCGGAGAAGTCGTTGTCACCGCATACGTAAGACAAAAACATTCCCTTTTGTCGTTTAATAAAAACATCGTATAAAAAGATTCATTTTGAATAAACGTAAAATTCAAAGGGGTTTATACACCGTATAAAAGAAGGTTGTGTATAAAATAGAATATGCCTCAATGAAAGGATATTGAGATGAAGTCCCTTACAAAGACGATATCCTTGGTTTAAGGATAAATCAATTACATAATTATGTGTGACAAACGAATACACCAAATAAAAGTGGATATTAAGTGTAAAATAATCAAAGGTCATTCACACATATTCAAAGGATGACATATTCAATAACTACATGTTGAACCCAAAGAAATCGATATTGGGTTAAGAAGTTCCCTTGACAGCCTAACGGCGTCACATCAAAATGAGTTGATGAGAGATAAAAAAAGGGTATCTCATCACTTGGACATAAAATTTACATCAATAAGGATATATGAGAACATATCCCAACATAAAAATATGTAAATTAAAAGACCTGACAAAAGAAGTCTTTTAAAAAGAGGAGGGTGAAAGGTTCCCTTACCGACATGGGTATCTTTCGAAACATACACCTTGTGAAAGAAGGACAATACAACATTTATGTAAATACTCATAAAAGAAAGTATATTACACAATGAGTAAAATAATGGTCAGTACATACACCACTCAAAGGAAATCATGGGAAATGTAGCATAAATCTCACGGGAATAAAAGTGAGATGAAAAATCCCTTACGAAAACTCGACAGCCTAACGACGCAACATAAAACATAAAAAAATGGATTGATGAGATCAAATAGGGTATCTCATCATATTAACTTAAAGTTTATAGAAAGAGGAATATAAAAGAACATCCCCCAACTTAAAAAAGAGGAGCTTAAAAGAAGTGGCATAAAGGAGAGTACTTAAAAAGAAAGAGAGAGGTTAGATCTCTTATGAAAATTTGGCAGCCTAACAGCACCACTCAAAACTTCCAAAATGGATTGATGAGAGAGAATAGGGTCTCCCATCACATGAACATAAAAATTAAAGTAAGATTAATATAAAATAACATCCCAATAACAAGAAATATGAGCTTTAAATGGAATGAAATAAAAGAGTGTACTGAAAAAGAAAGAGTGGAGTAGGATCCCTTACCTCAAGTCCAACTTGTCTTGTTCGTTTCTTTAAATTCCTGAATAATAAACTTTGGTCAATTAATAATTTCCTAAGTACCTCCTTTAGAGATTATTATTCAGTTCATATCAAATATTATAATGTTATAATAATTGTTTAATAATTTTAGTTCATATCAGATGTTTTTGCCGATGTTTGGAACATGAGTAAAAAATGAACTTGTTTGAAAAAAGATTCCCCATGTAGGTGTAAGTAAATAATTTCTAGAATCGTATTAACGATTAAAATATCATATATATCCAGTAAATATTCATTTTAAACTATTCCATATCATTTGGAGATAAAAAATGTAAATCACCGTTCATGGAGACGGTAGGCCGTACGTACGCATGAACGTTACTTTCATTTTTTTTCATATTAATGGAATTAAAACAAAATGAGAGAGATATATATATGTTATAATTCCAGAATTATATCCAAAATTTAGATGTAATATATTAAATATATATCCATTATATATATGTACTTATAATATTACATAACATATTGAGATAAGAAATGAAATGTACCGTTCATGGAGACGGTAAGCCGTACGTACGCATGAAAGCTACTTCCATTTCTATTTCATATTTAATGGAATTAAAACATAATGATACATAATATTATTTTAATTACAGTATGGTATCATGTATAATATAAATAAATATATCCTTTATACGTACCACATATGGTATTAACGAATCAAATCACATTGAGGGGGCGGTAGTCCGCACTTCCTTAAATGAAGATATCGCGTTTACCCATAATGGAAACCATAAAGGTATGCCATAAATGAAAAATACAAAAGCTTTAGTAAAACATAAACATATTAGATATCATATATAAATATAGTTTCATCTTAATGGCCACCTTTGAAGGTGTTAGAAGAATGTTGAACAATCATCATTTCGGGAGGCATAAATTCGCCATCAACGGAAATAGTATGTTCTTTAACCCTTAGATGTAGGTGTGTGTAAGTGTAGCTCGAATCCTGTTTATAAAAAAATTATAGTATATTGAAGATACTGTATTTTTTACAAAATAAAGGAATAAAAAGAGTTTATGGGGTTGGAGAAGCAAAATAATGAAAAAGGACACAAGTGAAGACATTACCTTAAAATATGGTAACTCCCTTTGGTTTGAGCAGAAAGGCTTCCTTGGGATAACTTTTGCCCAAAGTAAGGCTTCAAGGAGTAATAGAGTGAAGTGGAGAGACAAAATGGGCTTGGTTTGGCCGAGACAAAGGCTTTGGGAGTGTGTGTAAGGAGGTAGAGGTGGGAGCCTTTTATAAGAGGAGAGGAGGGGCACTCTTGTAAAGTTACAAAATGTTACTTTATTTTCAAAAGAGTTTCGGATTTTTAAGGTCCCACATTGATGTATTTCGAGGATAAGGTGATAAGGGTTCTAAATACACTCATCCAATAGGTTTTGGACATGTGTAGGTCTTAGATATTACATTATCTTTCCATTTTATTTAAATCGTTAAATAATGAGGTCATCGCTGCATCATCATGATGTCAGAAATAATTTAATATATTTAATGTCTAAAAATTATAAATAAATTACTATGATGTAGTAAATATTTTTAGCTTTCAAATTACTATTTATAGTAAAAAATATGACTTGTATAACCTCATGTAAAAAATGTTTTAGTAAAACATTTCATGTTTGTGTCATTTTTTACTTTAACATTAAATAAAAAAATATTTATGTCATTTTCCAACCAATGTGGCTCCATGGGGTCCCCAAGTTGACCCATGGATTGTCGTGGTCGGCCATGACACATAAAATGAGGGTAGGACATGTTTCTTGGTCATTTAAATTTATTAAAACATTATTCTTACCATAAACTACACTAATTACCACTAATCGCGATTAAAAACTTAATAAGTTACTATTCACCGAAAAATTATTTTTATCCCATTGAACCACATTTTACTTCTTAATGACAACCATGTATGTTGTATTTTTCAAATTCAAAACACAAAGATGGCAAAATTTCATTTAAACGGAAAAAACAGTTTTTATAAGTACCACTTAGTGGTTTCACTATTCATCAAAAATTGATGTTTTTCAGAAAAATCCCAAAAATTCACCCTAATATATATTTGATATTCTGAATTCAAAAATGAAGTCTATTTTACAAAATTCAAAACATATGAGTAACCTTAATTAAATTAATAATTAATTTCCGCTGTCAGAGCAAATAGCGTGCTTTTATGAAACAATAAGTATCAAAAGATTGACAGTAGTTTAAGTCTGATTTCAAAGTGGAATTAATTCCAATGACGACTATTGGATTTAATGGAAAAAATATATTCTAATTTAACTTTAAAACCAATTCAAAAGGTAATCTAATCATATAAATAAATTTGATTAAAAAGAGATTTTGAATTAAAATACAACATTTTACACTATTCCTTAAAAAATGACCTTTATCAGAAAGATACCAAAAATTTACACAAAGTAAATTTTGATGTCCCAATTCTTAAGAATAGTTTTATTTGTTCCAATAGAATGTATAAGAGTGAAAAAAACTATATTTAATGACGGTTCTCCATCAAAAGTCGATAAGTGAACCTTTAGTGAAAACTAGGGCATATACGCCTAAAATTGAATTCTTTTCGTATTTTAAGCCTTTATCTTTTATTGGATAAATGTAAAAACATTTAAAAACAAATAAAATAATATTTTAGTTATTTATATCCATTCCCGCCAATACAACGGCTACATGTTAACTACCATTTAAAATAATATTATTTTATTATTAGAGTGCAACGTAAGATTCCCAAGAAACTCGTTGTTGCGTGTTGGGTACGCCATCGATCATAGCGTCCCCTTTAAAGTCATATTAATATTTTATTCACAAATATGGATAAATATGAAAATTTCATATTCTTTATTTACCTGGGGTGTTACAATATGGCATAAATAAAATGAAATAATTCCATTTACTTATTCATAAGGATATTCTACTAATCGAATAATAACATGAAATATCAATAACCACATTCATAATGAAGGAAATGCATAATGCTGAACTTTAATTTCTATGTTAAGGCCTCGTGCCAAGGCCTAAGGGATAACTGTAACTAGAACCCAACCCAGAGTGCCTCTGTAACCAGAATCCATCCCGGAGAGCCTCTGTAACTGGAATCCAACCTGAAGTGCCTCTAATAACCGGACACTAAACCGGAGTGCCTCTAATAACTAGACACCAACCCGGTGTGCCTCTAATAACCGGACACCATCCCAGAGGGTCTCCTGTAACTAGACCCCAACCTGGAACATACTAGTCCAACACATTAATCTTAAGAAGAGGATGTAATATAACATAAACATTCGTATAAAAACTAGCATATGAAACGCCAAAACATTAATCATAAATCATTAATGGTACAAAAATAGCTTATCCATACTCAAACATATCACAAAACCTTAAATAAAATATGGATGACTTGTATCATAATAAATTTACTTCATACAAGTATACAATTTATCAAAGGATGTTTACATAGATTAAATTTATTTGTAACTCTTTGAGAGAAATACCTCATTTCATGAAAACATTTAAAATTTGAAAAATTTAGAAAAGAAGTCACTTAATGACAATTTTGAATCAAAGTGTCCCATAAAACTTTGAAACTTTTGAAGGGATATAAAATTTTAAAAACATTCATGTCCATATTAATAAATCCCTAAAAACCATTTTGAAGACATGGACATTAATGGAAAAGAATTAGGATAATAAATATTTAAAACATTTAAAAAGATGTTTTAGTAAAAAGTAACATAAAATAATCCCTTTGAAAACTATTTCATAAAACATGTACATGGATAATAAATATGTCCAGGTAGATACTTACATAAAAACAACCTCAGATAATAAATATATTGTGAAATTAACCCTTACCAACACGGTAACTTACAAAACATACAACCCATGAAATAGGTATCATACAATTAATTTGTAAATACACAAAAATTAAAGTTTATTACACAAATAATACAATTATTGGTAGTACATACACCTCAAAAAATGTAATAGTGGCAATATGCCACGAATCTCACGGGAATAAGGAGTGAGATGAAAACCCCTTACCTTGTACTTTTCTTTGATAGAGTGTATGTTAACATACTGTATAATAGTTAAATCATACTTATTAAATTATATAAGTATCATATTCAGAAATATGACATCATATATTATTTTTAATATTTATTTGTTAATAATATTTTAGTATTATCGTCATTTCGGGTGTTAACTGATTCGTTTTCCATTATATGCTTCGTTACGTAAGTCGTGTTTGTTATGGATAGGTTGTATCTTATTCATATATAGAATGATACCATGTCCTTAAAAATTACTTTTAATCATCAATATATAATTAGTCTTTAATGGACATGATGGGGAAATGAATCTCATCATGTTTGTGGAAACGGTAATCCGTACGTACGCACAAACGCTACTTCCATTTCATTTTTTATTTTAAAATGAATCAAAACTGAATGATACATAGTTATATTATTACTAATTTATAATATAATATCTTATATTTGTTACTTATGATCATTAACACCATCCTTTATACGTTCCATGTATGGTATGAAAGAGTCATATCACTTTGAGGGGGCGGTAGTCCACACTTCCTCAAATGAACTTATCATATATATATACAACATGAAACAAATAATGGTATGATATAAAATGAAATTACATAAGATTATATATAAAATAAATATAATTAATATCATATTTAATTATAGTGCCATCATAATGGCCCCCATGAGAGGTGATAGGAGATAATTGAACAATCATCGCTTCGTGTGGTGTTTGGTTGCCATCCACAGAATCATTATGTCATTCACCCATTAGATGGAGGTGTGTCTATGTGTAGTTATAATAATTCTAATAAAAATATCCCAGTATATTTTGGATATGGGTTTTGTTACAAAATAAAATAATAAGAAGTGTTTAGGGGTTGAAGACGTAAAATAATAGAAACGAAGATAAGAGAAATTGTTACCTTTAATTTGGGAAACTCCCTTTGATTTGAATAAAAAAGGACTCTTGATGTGCCTTCTGCCTAAGGTAAGGCTTCTAAGAGAAGAAGAGGTATGTAGGGAGATTAATTGGGCAGAGTGTGGACGAGCCAAAAGGCTAGAGAGGTGTGAGGAATTGGTTAGAACCGGTGTTCTTTTATAAGGGGGAGGAGGGGCTCTTTAGGAAAAACTTAATTAATTATTTTATAATAAATTCAAATTCGGTTAGAAATGGATCCAAAGTGGATTATTAATAGACTTAGGTAGGGATGGGTCTAAATAATTTCAACCAATAGATTTTAGACAGGTTTGGGTCATTATATTAACCTTATCTATTAGTTTTAACTCTTGGTTAATTAGTTTGACACTTACCATGTCACATTTTATGTTTATATTATATAGTTAATAAACATACAATATACCTCCATGAGACCCCCAAGTAGTATATTAATGATACACCTATCTTGACACAAGTTATTTGGCTGAACATTAGATTTTTAGGAATTTAATATCATTTAATAATATAATATTTGTTTTAAAAACTCTTTTATGTCAAATTTGACACTATTTGGTATTTTTTTCTGTGAAATTCATAACAGCATGATTAATTCTAAAAAAGTTAATTAACTCAATCCTTACATGACATATTAACCTAAAAAATTCGTGAAATTAATTAAAACGCTCAAATTATATTTATTTGGGTATTTATAATATCAATTAATTTAATATTTCACTAATATGGTAATTATTGCTTCATCATTGTGTCATAAATAAATTAAATTATTTAATGTCTTGATATTATAAATAAAATACCAATATATACTAAATCGTTTTATATTTTTAATTAATATTTAAAATCAAAAATATAACACATATAACCCTAGGTAAAAATTGTTTTTCTAAAAGATATAGTCTTATGTCATTTTTGTATTTACTTTAACATAATTAATATAAAGTGTCATTATCACTTACAAGTGGATCCATGGGGTCCCAAAATCAACAAAAGAATCCCATGGTCAGACATGTATCAACCAATATGGTTAAGACACGTTTTAGGGTAATTTATTATTATTATAATATTATTTTTTATCATTATTTACCGGATTTACCATTAAACAGTGGTAAATAAAATATTTACCGAAGTAATTACTCAAAATTTCTAAAAGAAAAAGTTACCTATTTACACAATTTAGACATCATTATTCCAAATATGGAGTCCATTTTTCAAAATTAAAAACACATAAGTGGCAGAAATTAATTTAAAATTAATTCCTGCTGTCAAAACAATAAGCGTGTTTTTAAGAGCTAATAACTCTCAAAAGATTGACACTTGTTTATGTCCGGTTTAAATGTGAAATTATGTGAAATGAAAAAAATTTTATTAAATGGTAAAAATATATTCTAAATATAATTTAAAACCACTCAAATTTATATCTTATCACTATTAATAATTTCGATTAAAAAAGATGTTTTTAATAAAAATTTAGTAATTTTCACTTTTCATCAAAATATAAAACTTATCCTAAAAGTACCAAAATTTCATCATAGGATAATTTATATATTCCAAATGAAAAAATGAAGTCCATTTTGGAGGATAAAATATATTAAATATCAAAAAGTGGGTATTACTATTCATAATGGCTATAATGATTGGTTGCGGCGTGTTAGAATATTAAAGTTGCATGCAACGCATGCTACTCTATTATTCAAAGAGAAGCATACCGTGGAAGCATGGGGTGTTACATTCTCCCCTCCTTTAATAAATTAAGTCCTCGTAGTTTATGATCAGTATTGAAAACTTGGGGTCGACATTTCAAAATATCATAGTTGAAATCCCACATCGAAAAATGGATTAATGAGGCCTCTATTTAAAATAAAGAGTGGTAAGTATGATGGTTACAAAAAATAACACATACAAGGGTTCCATGTAAGAAAATATGGATATAAAAGAGAAATATAACCATCAGTATCTGATAGATAGTGGTATAGAACATGTCTATTAAAAGACCAATAATCCCAAAACCATAAATTTGTGAGGATCTAAGGTACCATCTAGGACATCATTTTTGTTCTAAGTTCCTTTTCTTAATGTTGAGGAATTTATTTATGATATTGGATAATATCATAAGGAGATATACTTACATAATAATTATAGTTTTATCAATTAATAAATTTCTACCACAAACTCATATTTCACTAAAAAACATAATACAACTAAAAAATACTCTATTAATCCTAATTGTATAAGGTTCCATATATAATGAATGTAAAATTCACATATCAGACCCATTAAAAAACGAAACTACATTTCAAATCTAGGGACTTCACATAGTCCAATGGTAGGCGATAAATCCCAATCACACTATGTTTGTGGGTTCGATTCATGCAGCTTTGTCCGACGCGATGTGTTGTCACACGGTCTGCGTGTTGTCCTTTTATAAAAATCCAAAAATAACCTTTCAAACAAAATCCATTAAAACCATTAGACTTATCCAAAATCATACTATCCAAAATCACAGTCCAAAATTTATAAGGATATTAAACACAATGAAGATCATTTTTTCCATGTAATAACATGTGAACACCTTCACCATGTATTATTTTAAAACATGGTAACGTCCTGAATTACCATAAACCCATATTGATTACATTCATGCTCCCTTATTCTTTATAGAATACTGGATATACTCCAATAAAAAATTTTGTAAACTCCAATGAAGAAAAATGATTAATCAGTTTCAAGGTATTCATGAATATCTAATATAATTTACCCAAATCAACCATATCTTATTCCAAAATCAGTACCTCAATATTAGTACCATATTAAGGTTTATCTTTACTTCAACCATGTAATTTCCAAAAAGTTTAACTCATTGTAGATTCACTTTTCTTAGTACCACTAAATCTCAAATCCTCAATGAAATAGTACTGCAGTACAATCATTATTTATTTCCAGAACATCATTGATACAACACTTAAATGAAATAATTCCAAAATAACAACATAATAACACTAGTCATTCCTCTTCTTTTGTGGTAGTATCATAACGTGATTATTATCCCATAGCATCATTTGCGGCATTGTCCAATGACTGGGACATTGGTTCGCGTAGTGTCCAAAATCCTTGGAGATGAAGCATTGTACATTTGAAACCTTTTTCATACACTTGCAGTCATGTACTTTGTGTACTTTTTCCTCACACTTATAACAAACTCCCATTCTCTTCAAGAATTTTCCAAGGTGATTCTTTCCATAGATATCACATATGGGAAAATCTTTCTTTAACTTCTTCCCTTTATTTCTCCTTCTCTCTACCATCCTTTTCTTCTCTAGCTTCCCTTCAAAGCCATAGGACTCCGATAATTCTTTACTTATCTTATCACACATGATACTATTTCTTCATATGATGACAATACGTGGGAGACTATTTCCCGTCAAAATTATGGCTTAGGAACATGAAAGATATGACCGTTCTTACTCTTTGGATCATGTGTATTATTGGAGTTCTCATTCCTTCTACTGGGCGCCATTTCTAAACAATGGAATACACTAGATTAGTTTATGAATAGAAATATCTAATTCCGAAATTGTAAAACACTTAACAAAAATTAAACAGTTTATGGATATAATCCATAATCATAAAAATGTTTTCTTTGAGTAAGTATATACTCATAAGTCATTCATAATGGTTTGTAAATAAAATGAGAATTATCTAAAGAATATCCTCCAGTAGTGTCGTAACCAAGAGTGCAGCAAGGCCCGTTGTCGTGCAGTAGTTCCCATTCGATTCTAGCTCAAAGCTGTGTTTTCGGGTTTTACCCCTAGGTACATCTGTTCCAGAGTCACCTCTACCTGCTCGTATCCAAACAGGGATTCATTTCTCAGAAAACTCACAAAATATATACAATACCAATATTCTAGGAAGTTCTTCTATACTAATCCTCAAAGTACATATTTGTTCTATGTGATCTAATTAGTGTTTATCTAAATCTAGTATCCAAGTTTATTGCTAAAATTCCTCTGATTCCAAATGTAATTCCTTGACCCTAGTTATCCAGAGTCGGTGCATTATTACATAATATTGGCATGATTACTTGGAATCATGCCCTGAATGACCGATCAGTTTACCAGTCTTGGAAAATAGATTACATACTTGAATGTTACATTAAACATCATAATATATAAAACAACATAAATAGTCCTTCATTTATTCCATTATTCCCTTGGCATAACCCTGCATATCAATCACAATACACTTCTTGGAATCCTGGGAAAAATAAAACATAGAAAGGGGTGAGCTCAGATGCTGAGTAAGGATAAAAATATAGAGGAAACTTTCATAAAAAAGTATAAACATTTAATGCAATGTATAACTATAACAAAAGCCTTTTAAACTTGAAATTCACCATAATATGGAATAAATAAAATGAAATAATGCCATTTACTTATTCATGATGATATTCTAACAATTGAATAATAACATGAAATATCAATAACCACTTTCATAATGAAGGAAATTCATAATGCCGAACTTTAATTTATGTGTCAAGGCCTCCTGCCATGACCTATGGTATAACTATAACCAGAACCCAATCCAAAGAGCCTGTATAACTAAACTCCATCCCAGAGATCCTCTGTAACCGGACTCTAACATGGAGTGCCTCTAATAACTGAACACCAACCCGAAGTGCCTCTAATAACCGGACACCAAACCGTAGTGCCTCTAATAAATGGACACCAACCCGAAGGTCTACTGTAACTGGACCCCAAACCAGAACATACTAGTCCAACACATTCATCTTAAGAAGAAAATGAAATATAACATAAAAATTCGTATTAAAACTAGAATAAAAAATTCCAAAACATTAATCATAAACCATTAATGGTATAAAAATAACTCATCCATAGTCAAACATGTAAAAAAACCATAATACAATATGGATGATTTGTATCATAATAAATCAACATCAAACAAGTGTAAAATTTATCAAAGGATGTTGACATAGATGAAAATGATTTGTAAAACTCTTTGAGAGAAATACCCCTTTTCACGAAAACATTTAAAAGTCACACAATTTAGAAAAGAAGTCACTTAAATAAATTTTTGAATCAAAGGTTCACATACCACTTTGAAACTTTTGAATGGAATTAACATTTTAAAAACATTCATATCCATATAAATAAATCCCTAAAAACCATATTGATGACATCGACATTAATGAGAAAGATTTAGAAGAATAAATATGTAAAACATTTGAAAAGTTTTTTTAGTAAAATGTACCTTAAAATAATACCTTTGAAAACACTTTCATAAAACATGTACATGGATTATAAATATGTCCTAGTAGATACTTACATAAAAACAACCTTGGATAATAAATAGATTGTGAAATTAACCCTTACCAACTTGGTAACATACGAAACATACAACCCATGAACGAGGTATCATACAATGAATATGTAAATACACAATACTTAAAGTGTATTACACAATGAATACAATTATGGGCAGTACATACACCACACAAAAGGTAATAGTGGCAATATATCATGAATCTCATGGGAATAAGGAGTGAGATGAAAACCCCATACCTTGTACTTTTCCTTGATAGATTGTATGTTAACCTCCTGTATAATAGTTAAATAATTTTTATTAAATTATAAATGAATCATATTCATAAATGTGATACCATATATGATCTTTTAATATTTATTTGTGAATAATATTTTTGTATTATCGTCGTTTTGGGTGTTAACTGATTCGTTTTCCTTTATATGCTTCGTTACGTAAGCCATGTTTGTTATGGATTGGTTGTATCTTATTCATATCCAGAATGATATCAAGTACTTAAAAATTACTTTTAATCATTACATGATAATTAGTCTTTAATTAGTATGATGGGGAAATGAATCTCATCGCGTTCATGGAGACTGTAATCCATACGTACGCACGAACGTACTTCCATTTCATTTTTTATTTTAAAAGGAATCAAAACCAAATGATACATAGGTATATAATTATTTCAGTATAAAATAATATCTTATATGTTTTACTTATGTTCATTAACACCATCCTTTATATGTTCCATTTATTGTATGAACGAGTCATATCACTTTGAGGTGGTGGTAGTCTGCACTTCCCCAAATGAAATTATCGTGTATATATATACAAAATGAAACGAACAATGTTATGATATAAAATGGAATTAAAGAAGCTTATATATAAAATAAATATCATTAATATCATATTTAATTATAGTACCATCATAATGTCCACCATGAGAGGTGATAGGATATAATTGAACAATCATCGCTTCGTGAGGTGTTTAGTTTACATCCACAGAAACATTATGTTCTTCACCCATTAGATGGAGGTGTTTGTAAGTGTAGTTAGAATACTTCTAATAAAAATATCCGAATATATTGATGATAATGGTTTTTTATAAAAGAAAATAATAATAAGAGTTTAGGGGTTGAAGAAGTAAAATAAAAGAAAAGAAGCTAAGAGAAATCGTTACCTTTAATTTGGGTAACTCCCTTTGGATTTAACCAAAAATAACTCTTGAAGTGCCTTATGCCCAAGGTAAGGTTTCTAATAGGAGTTTAGGGATTTAGGGTGGTCAATTGGGGAGAGTTTAGATGAGAGAAATGGATTTATATGTGATAGAAATTGGTTAGAAGTGGTGTACTTTTATAAGGGGGAGGAGGGGCTCTTTAGAAAAAACATAAAGTATTATTTTATAATAAATTCATATTCTATTTATAATGGATCCAAAGTATATTATTCATTGAATAAGGTGGGTATGGGTCGAAATCCTTTCAACTAATAGATTTTAGATAGGTTTGTGTCATTATATTAACCTTATCTTTTAGTTTTAACTCTTGGTTAATTAGTTTGACTGTTACCATGTCACATTGTATTTTTATGTTATATAGTTAATAAAAAAACTATATACCTCAAAAAGACCCACCAAGTGGTCCATTAATGATACACCTATCATGATAAATATCCTTTGTCTGAACCATATATTTTTAAAATTTTAATATCAATTAATAATATAATATTTGTTTTAAAAACTCTTCTGTGTCAATTTTGACACTATTTGGTATTTGATTTTTGTGAAAATCATAAAATCATGATTACTTCAAACAAAGTTAATTAAATCAATCCTAACATGACATATTAACCTATAAAATTCGTGTAATTCATTAAAAGTTTCATATTATACTTATTTGGGTATTTATAATATCAATTATTTTAATATTTCACTAATAAGGTAATTACTGCATCATCATTGTGTCATAAATAAATTAAAATGTTTATAGTCCAAAAAATATAAATAAAATACCATAATATATGTAATCTTTTTTTATTTCTAATTAATATTTATAATCTAAAATATAAAATATATAACCCTATGTAAAAATTGTTTTTCTAAAAGATATAGGTTTATGTCATTTTTGTATTTACATTAACATAATTAATATAAAGTGTCATTATCACTTCCAAGTGGATCCATGGGGTCCCATAATCGACCCAAAGATGCCCATGGTCGGACATGTATCAACCAATAAGGTTAAGATAAGTTTTAGCATAATTTATTATTATACTAATATTATTTTTTACCCTTATTTACCGGATTTACCCTTTAACCATGGTGAATAAATTATTTACCGAAGTAATTATTCAAAATGACTAAAAATAAAAGTTAAAATTTTTCAAAATTTGGACTTCCTGATTCCAAATATGGAGTCCATTTTTCCAAATTCAAAACATAGGAGTGGCAGAAATTAATTTAAAATTATTTCCCATTGTAAAAAAAGCTTGTTTTTAAGAGATAATAACTATCAAAAGATTGACACCTGTTTTGGTCCGGTCTAAATGTGAAATTATGTCGAATGAACAAAATTGTATTAAATGGTAAAAATATATTCTAAATATACTTCAAAACCAATCAAATTCATAACTTATCACTATTAAGTATTTCGACTAAAAAAGTTGTTTTTAATAAAAATTTAGTAATTTTCACTATTCATCAAAATATAGAAGTGATCCGAAAAAAAAATTTCATTCCTGATAATTTAGATATTACGAATCCAAAAATGAAGTCCATTTTGGAAGATAAAATGTATAAAATTTTAAAAAGTGGGTATTACTATTCATAACGGTTACTTTGATTGGTGGTCGTGTGTTAGAATCTTGAAGTTGCGTACAACACACGCTACTCTATTATTCAAAGAGAGGCATACCGTGGAAGCTTGGGGTGTTACATTCAAGCCCAACACCCAATGGAAAAATATCCCCCTTCATGTCAGTTCTCTGACACACCCTTGTCTCGCATGATGTTAAACTACATCCCAATCCAGCTGTATGCCGTTGTGACCCCACCATTCATCTGGACCGAGGTCCTCCTTCCTGTCGGACCACCTGCGCCCCAATCAAGCGAACTACATGGACTTTGAACCATGTCATGGCATGGTATGTAGGAAGCCTCCCTGTGGTTCAAGGGAAAAACCCATTGGTCGCTCTTACCCCCTCGTTCACGTTGGTTCTCATCCCACCGAACTATGAAGGAATTGATTCCCTACCACATCGATACATAAGAGGTCTCCTCGAGGATCAAGCATATCTCTACCGCCAACTCCATGACAGTACAATCTCATTCCTACTCCACTCCATTCAATTTTCTATCACCCATTCCGATTCTTATCTGGGCCGCCACATCCCAGTGGGGTCATGCACCCTCAACCCCCCCATAGTATTTGGGAAGCCTCCCACGTGATGGACCCAATATTGTTGATCCCTCAAGGAGCTCCATCAATATGATCCACATTTATCGGTGTTCTGATCAGTCTGATCTATCTTTGCTAGATGCTAAACTTACCGCATACCCTGTGTCAAACATAGGAAGTTGAGGAAATCCTCAGATACATGCCAATGGAATCTGACTCCCTGCGCTCGATGTGGGATGCCTCGGGTTTTTGTCCCCTCGATAAGCCCTATAATAAGGGAACATGATAGACACACCAATTCCCTAATGTTCAGACACGCCAGTGATGTCTCAACATGACTTCTCCCCAAACTGAAGGTTGTTTCCCTGACCGGACCCCTTTGAATGTCCTGAAAGAAGTAGTGTAATCAACTGGTGTCCATATGAACATGGTATTGGGAAGAGTTTCACGTACACCGTATTAAATCAATGAGGGAGACCGAGACTAGGTGACAAGTTCTGAGGAGGAATCCATGGAAGGAATAACCAACATCCCATCATCCCGGTTTCGATCAAGAAGAAGATGTCCCTGAATAAGGAGCAACTTCCACCTGTCATTGGAAAGTGGGAATGCAGGGTAGCAAAATAGTCGTGCCCAAGACTACAGACGCACACGCCCTGATGAAAGCATCAGAAACAAAAATGGTGAACTCGACAAGAAATTATTCTCCTAAATATAGAGATTAGTAGTGCTTGAGCCATCAGTAGATTGACGTGTCAACGGATATAGCTATCTGGCACCGGGTCCCACCAAGAAAATAGTGGTCCTGGCATGAAACTCACCATAAGTTGGTGAATTAGAATGTTGGCCATTCCATTTTTCAATGTTGTCGGCGTGGATCCCTCTTACAGACCACAAAAGAGGGGATGTCGATGGGGCACTAGTTGTCAATTTCTTTTTCTCGCATTGATAATAATTTAATCTCCCTACTTCCCAAGAATCGGGTTGTTGCTACGAGGACACGATCACCACCCACCCACCTACACAGAGGCAGGCGAAACACCAGCACAACTGTTCCATGTGTCTCCACCACTTCCACAACGGCGTCGGCATCCATGAAGATGGGGAACCCATGCCCCCTATCCCCATCAGAAGTCATCCAACGAAGGCTGATTAATGAACTCCTACATTGTTATGAGGAGGACATAATACCAACCCGTGATATGGACCACCTGAACCTGGAGGTGTCCAGGACTCAACATCAATTCCACCCACGAGGGCCGTGCAGTGAGCCGCTACTCCCCACTCCAACCTTCAATCATTTCAGGAGCCTGTCCCCATAACACGTCGATGACTCCAGGCCCTACGCCGAGGAGGTAAGGGATGTTCGGGCCCACCTGTCTATAGATCAGTCCTAGGGGTTCCTAGTGAGGGCCCCCACCAGGTTGTTCCAGTTCCACCACCCAGATCCCCATGTTGTAGAGCATGTATACTACCAACCTATGCCACTGGTACCAGCCCGGCTCACATGATGCCAGCATCGGACATGGGCCGAGGAAGAATCTTGTCAGGGGGCATCAACGTCAGCAGCTACTGTGGCCCGAGCCACTGCCAATGTGCACCATCACCCCCCTACATACGCCGAGCAGGGGAAGTTGTATGCCCGACCTGTATAGAGGCCCCAACCACACCATTGGCAGGTTGGGTCGACTCCCTGGGTCGCATGCATGAGTGGTGATCGACACGAGCCAACTTGTGGTGATTTCACCCTGTACGGAGGTCCTCCCCGTACCATTATTCCTCAAATTGTGGGACTTCCCCACCACAAAGCTCATCATAGAGGTATGCCCCGTGAGACCCCCTACCCGAATGAAATCCTGCCCTGCCGCTGTAACATTCTGCGTGGAATCCTCTCCTTTGACCACCACACTGGGTATGGAATTTTTCCTCCTTCCCCTGACCTTCGATGTGAAAGCATCACCCATCCGGTCTCTCTCCAAAGTGCAGATCCTACCTATGTTCTCTCCGAAGTTGGAGAAGGTCCTCCTCGCCATGACAACCAATGGGGTGAAGGTCAGCCTTGGTCCACTCGCACCAAGCATGGAGGTCCTCCCCATGCTCCCACTGGCTCCGACGGAGGTTTCTCCCACTCAAGTGATGTTCATTGAGGTCCTCCCCATGTCCCCTTCAATATTTGTCCCGATTCTCCTCACAGCTCAGCTATCTCAAGTGGAATCCCTCTTCGCCCTGACCCCAACATGGCCCCAAGACTAAATGTCATGAATCGGCCTTGTCCTCTGGAGCCACACAGGGACAGGAAGGTGGGTCATCACCACCACATGAAGAATCCTGGGAATGCCCGGATAGAGATCAAACTGGCCTGCTTCTCATATTTTGAAGCAGAATATGACTCGGCAAAGGAACCATCCCCTCGGTCCTCTGTGTCATGGACTGGGGAAAGAAAAAGGCATGTTAGCCTCATCATTCTAGAATGTGAAGTCGAATTGGATTCCCACCTCTCTTCATAGGTACATATAGGAGGAGGAAGTTTTGGGAGCCCCACTGGGTCCGATAGTACAGTCACCTGCGTCATCACCAGAAGTGCCCTGTACCTCAACCAGAGATCACTGAGAGCTATTTTGGGGACCGATGGTGGTTGAAAAATAGCGTGAAACATTTATGGTAACCACAATAACTGCACCAGAAGTTTTGTATTTCATCCCATCGTATTGAGATGTTGTGGTCAGGTCACCACATGCTTCGGAGGAGGGACCAGAATTCGGCAGCCAGTCGGCTCGTTCGCCCTAATCTCTGCTGCCCATTTTACTGTCCCAGTGGTCTGCATCAGTATCTCTTCCAGTTCCTCAGCCACCTATGGTTGATGAGTGGGGAAATACGATGCGAGACCTATAATCTGATCCCAGGAGCTTCTGGAACATTCTTGTGGTGGACCACTTCCTGGAAAAGTTCTGGCCTACGACAGCATTAAACCTTTGTGTGCCACAATCCCTCACCCCAAAGGAAGTCGAGTGCTTCTGTCAAACCCTATGGGAAACAAACTTCAGTCTTCGTTATCATCAGGTGGTGTACCCCAAGAGCCAAATTCACTTTGAGGAAATTGGAGAGCAATGTCGTCTGGTCGATTTGGCCGCGCTCCCTATGGCCTAGCGCCATGAGTCACCAGGTCGCCAGATCACCCTCCAACAAAAATGCATTCAAAATTTCAAGGTACTCCATAAAATCATCAGGGAAGCTACCCCCACATGCAAGTCCATGTCTGGGGACAGTATTCCACCCTCTTCTTCATTCCTATATGGTGGCAGCATGACACGTTATGAGATATTGAGGATGTGCCCCCAAGACAGGTCACGGTCTATGTGGTTGACGTTGTGGACAAAGAGTATGACATAGAATTCCTTGATGGAGACTTAACCCCTGATGTTGTTCCACAATTGTTGGATCCATTAGGGAGGATTACTCGCCAATAGAGGAGCCTTTTAGGTCTCCCTGCACCCACCGAGTCATTGGTGCTCAGTCGGAATGTCGTCAAGGGTAAAGAGCATATTGGAGCTATCAAGCCCTCTGACCCATCCACCTCAATACAAAAGACGAAATAATACCCTAAGAAGACTGTGTTGCGCCAGCAAAATGCTGAGCAAAATAGTCTGGTCGACGAACTCTTGGTCGAGCGTGCTATAGAGTAGTGACCTGACTATAGTGATCCTAGGCCAGGGCAGTAGGGGTAGGAATAATTTCACCCCTGCGAGATGCCTCCAGGCCACCATGATCATGATACTCCCACAGACAGGGATGAAGCCAGAACAAATGGTAAGAGGGAATGATACGTCTTACCAAACCCTCCCGAATGGCGCGACAATACGAGGAATCTGGCATGGGTTCCTCCATCCGCTACACACATCAATCTACGAGCCATTGAAGCTGGCTATCATGTCGAAGAGACCGACAATGCACTAATGGTTAGGGATCCCCACCAAGAGAAGGACCCCCTCCCAGATGATCCTATAGTGGCACTCATTGCCAGCCTCGAGGCGCTGGAAACGTGACAGGTGGTAGTACCAAAAGATGGAAAGCCATATCCCGCATGGGTGGATGATATGCCTGCACCTCCGAGTTTTAGAAATCCCACTTTGTCTCCCTTTAATGGGATAGGGTACCCGTCGTAGCCCCTGGCCCACTTTTCATCTTGGTGTGGCCCGATGTTGGGAACTCCAGCACATGAAGAATCTACCATGCTCTCATATTTGTGCAGACATTGGAAGGACCTGCATTTGTCTGGTACAACCAGCTCCCTATCGGATCGGTGACCAGCTAGGAGGATCTTCGATAGAAATTCATATACCAGTTCATCTCTACCATGTGAAATTCTAGCATCGGATACCTCTTCAAGTGGAAACAAAGGCCTAATGAGAAAGTTGCAGACTTCATCGCTCAGTGGAAGGGGCTCACATACTCCCTCGATATTCCACTGACTAAGGAGAAATTACCAATTATGTGTGTAGGGAACATCACGGAAGAACTGGTTCCTTCCCTGATCACTTAGAACTATCCTGGAGGGTTCTGAGACTTCTCAGATAAGGCTCAGCACCTCGAGGAAGCTCTGCAATATGCTAGTCAGGCACATCCGCTGCCACATGTTATCCCAACAAGGAGGGTTGCTAGAGCTAAGCCCGCCATAGTTGCACAAATAGAAACCCCATGCAGGTAGAATTGATTCCAGTAACCCCAGATCTTCAACCTTATAGGGTCCCTCCACCTCAGGCACAGCCTCCTGCACAGCAGTGACCGCCTCAGAATCGGTAGGTTCCCCCATGCAATGCACCACCACCACCTAGGCGGGACAATCAGGCTCCGCCTTCTCGATAGGCCCCTCATCAAGACCAGGCGCCTAGATCCCCATATCTAGAGAAAAGACACTAGAAATACTTGTTCCATGAGGAGAAGGTCCCCGGTTACTTCCGTAGTGCCCTAAAGCAACAGATTGTGCGCTTACCTGAGTGTAGATGGCCAGCAGAGGCGAATCTCACTGATCGCCCCAACTACTGCCCCTATAATCTAATTATAGGGAATACCCTTGAGCAGTAAAATGTGTTTAATGACTGGATACAAGACCAGATTGACAAAAACATAGTTAGTTTGGGTCTATCCCCAGAACAAGTGGCAGGTGTCTTTGTATGGTCAAAGAGCGGTAGCGACGACGAAGGCAAGTGGCAGCAGGTTCCCAACCATGGGTCACAGAAGTATGACTACTGGATGGCCTATAAAACATATACTCATGACCATTGTATCATTCGGGCTTGCCTGAATCAGCCGGAGCCTACAGAAGATGCGATTAGTACCTCTGCGTCATCATCTTAGTCGGTCTCTTCCTATAAAGGCACGTAGTGGCGACACATAAAGAAGAAATGCTCTCCACCACTACCATCATCAACCTGCACTCTTGTTGAATTCATGCCCCATGAGAAGGGGATTCCTCCTAGAATAAACCCAGTGGTGGATGAATCCTCAAGTGACAGTCATGGGTACACTTAGGTGAATAATATCGAGCTGGTAAACACCTATATGACTCCCGATGAAGGGGAACGCCGGGTGAACCTCACCTACATCACCGGTCAATGCCAACGTCGGTGGAACCACGACCATACTGGTCTTCAAGGCAAGTTAGATGGAACTTTCCACCAGGTCATGCATGCCACAGTGACCAGGAAGTTAGCCTAGTGAAGAGCTCAGCATGTATGACCTCCTCATCTGGTGTCCTCAGATCTACCTCCACCGCCGATTGTGCTATTAGATCAGGTATAGCTGCCTCATCCATACCTCAGCCAGTCTCTCCCTACTACATGCCAATCTCAGTTTCCCAACCCACATCCAGCATCTGGTGTTCAGGCCTCGACCATTGAGCAATGGGGAGTTCCTATCACTAGCCCGCCACCAGTCCAAACGGTAGGGTCCTTCGTGCCTCCAATTTCAGAGCGACCTCTTGTAAGTAGAGACTCACGTCTAGCCCAGATGTATGATGTTCTGAAGAACCTTGTCAGCATTCCAGGGAGGTTTTCTATTATTGAGGCACTTCACCTATCATCCAAAATGAATGAGGGGCTTTCCGGGACCCTAAGGATCTCCCTCTAATTTGAGACAGAGGTAGCAGCCGCAGAAGCCTTCCACGCTGAGGCAATTGAGATCGCCGAGTGTTAGGAAGATATCTCATTCTCTGGGGAAGAAGAAGACCCACCCATATAGGGGCACATCCATCCATTATAAATCACTGGCCAGTTTAATGTCATGGATGTCTGTCTCTATCTTGTTGACACGGGCTTTGGGATTAATCTAATCCCGACTCAGACACTGCAGAAGCTGGGTTTGTCTGAGGATGATTTGACTCCCTCCGGCTAAAGCATTCAAGGATACGACAGGACCAAACAGACCCTGGTGGTCCAGATTCGTCTGAATACCCAGTTCGATGGCCTAATTGCCAGTACAAAATTCATGGTTGTGTCCCATGACACCACGTACAATGCATTGATGGACAGTCCATGGCCCCACCTTCATGCAGTGGTCCCTTCATCATATAACCAATTCCTCAAACACTTTCTCAATGGTCGAGTAGGCGTGGTCCAAGGAGACACATCTCCTTTTTTCCTCTTGTGATGCTCGTTATCTGGAGGCTGACTATTAAAAGAGTAAGGACGTGTAGATTCTAGAAAGTGAGTTTGAACTCGCCCTGGTCATGATTGATCCCTAGGAAGGTCTGTATGATGCTTATGTCTCCCCAATCCATCGACTGGAGGCCATGAACCCCGGAATGGGGAAATGCTTTGTTGTTTTGTGTACAAGAGGAAGGAATATTCTCAGGTCCAAGTGATGGAGGGAAATCACCTCGTACTCCTACACCAACCCAGCATGGGTGATCCCAGAACCTCATACCTCTGTACGTTATCAGGATGTCCACCCCATGGAAATGGTCGTATGTAATACATGTCTATTCTGCCAGGATGGAATTAACCGGATCAAGCTTATGTGCCACTACTACTTTGATATCATCAAGCCTGGACCTATAGGCCAAAGGACAAATGGTATTGGATCAACTGACATCATCACTATGGTCTCAGCGACACATGAATCTTCTCATGTGTTAACCACCACCGCTCATGTCGGTACTAGCCTCCCATCAGAGTCTGGTGGTCCAGAAGCAACTCCCTCCATGGAAGATCCCTCTACAACCGGAGAAGAGGATCAGGAAGATGCTCCCTCTTCCTTTGAAGAATTCGTTTCTACCACGGTCGATTAACTGGTACAGGTGACCCTTTACGGTGAGGTAGATCTGAGACCCACATTGATCAGTGCTGCCATATCCCTCAAAGAGCAGCGCGGTACGTGAACTTCTTTATGAAGCACCAAGATGTGTTCTCCTGGAGTAATAGTGAGATTCCAGGACTAGATCACCATGTATCCATCCACCGCCATAGTCTCCCTATAAACCATCTCAGGTTCAAGAAGGCTCCCAGAATGATGCACCCTTCTCACGGTGCCATGGTTGAGGCCGATGTTGACATGCTTATCAAAGAAAAATTCATCAAGGATGTCCAGTACCCCAAGTGGCTAGCCAACATCATGCCAGTCAGGAAGAATAATAGACAGATTAGAGTCTGTATCTACTTCAGTGATCTCAACCACCATTATTTGAAGGATGATTTTCCCCTCCTGGTGACAGAGATGTTGATTGATTCCATGGCCGAGTTTCAAGCACTCTTCTTCATGGAAGGGTATCTAGGTATAAACAGATCCGGATGGCCCAATATGATGAAGATTCCACCTCTTTTAGGGCCCCCAATGTACTTTATGATACCAGGTTTTTCCCTTCGGCCAGAAATATTCAGGTTCCACTTATCAGTGAGCCATGTACCGCATATTCAACCCGATTCTAGGAACATTGGTGGAATGCTATGTGGATGATCTAGTGATCAAATCCCATCAGTTTTAGGACCATCTCAAGGTCCTTGAGAATTTGTTTGCTTTCCTCTGTTCCCACCACCTGAAGATGAACCTTTTGAAGTGTGCCTTTTGGGTCACTTCTGGGAAGTTTCTTGGCATTTTTGCCAGATACTAAGGCATGTTGATTGATCCGGAGAAGATCAAAGCCATTAGCCATATGATTCCCCTGAGTAATATTATGGAGCTTCGATGTTCTTAAGGCCACATAGCCTACATACGCCAATTCATTAAAAATCTTTCTAGAAAGTGTATTCCCTTTTCCAGACTCATGAAGAAAGGATCTTCCTATGAATGGGATGAAGAGTGTAAGGCCGCCTTCGAGGAAATCAAGGATTATCTGCTCCAACCTCCGGTACTGATGCCACCCGTCTCCAGAAAGCCACTAATACATTATGTTACCGCTCTAGAATGGTCTCTCAGTGCCCTACTCGCCTAGAAGAACAATGAGGGGATAGAAAACATCCTCTATTACCTCAGCTGCATGCTCCTCAATTCGGAGACCAGATAATCCCCTATCGAAAAAAGATTCCTTGCGCTCGTGTTTGCATACAGAAATTGCGACACTACCTAAAACACCATGAGGCACAGTTGGTCTCTCGGGTGGACCCACTAAAGTACATTCTAAACCACCCCATGTTTACTGGCTATCTAGCGTGGTGGGAGGTGATCCTCCAACAGTTGGACATCAGGTTCATTCCACAGAAGGATATCAACGGGCAAGAATTAGAAAACTTCCTAGCTACCCATCCAACCTCCGTGGATCAATCCCCGGACATAGATTTTCATGATTTGGAAATCTTCTCAGTTGATCATGCCATCTCATTTTGGAAAATGCACTTCGACGGTGCCTCCAGAAGTCCCACCGGTTGGAGGCTCAATGATCCTAGGCTCAACACAGTTGGTCTTTTTATTGTCTTCATCAACCTAGCGCAAGACATTTTTCCATACTCGTTCCTATTGTCAGAAGGTTACACAACCAACGAGGCAGAGTATCAGGATCTCATCACTGGCCGCGAGCTGGCCCTTAAGATCGATGTGCCCTATTTTCACATGAAAGGGGATTCTGAACTGGTCATCAAGAATGTCAATGGTGATTGTGTTTTTAGAAAACCAAAGCTCGTGCCATTGTTGGAGTCCACCCTCCTTCTAATGGCCCAGTTCCCTTCTCGACCAGAGTTTACCCATGTACCTCTGTCAAAAAATGGTCGATCAGACGCTCTGGATGGCCTAAATAAGTCACTTGCAAAACCCGAATAAGATTATCTGAATATACATGTGTCACACCGGAGAGTTATCTCCCTAGTAACCACAGAGGATGACAACGTCCCGTGAGTGAGCCATCATACCTTTGGACCCCCACGTCATAAGCCCCAGGTTCTTCAGATGCAGTGGTGGAGGACACTTCCCACAAGATGGAACCTTTTGTTGAGTATATCCGAAATGGTTGCCTCTCGTATGATCGCGCTGAGCACTAGCGAATCTAACATCACGCACCGCAATTTACCCTCCAGAGTGGCCCTAGTCTTGAGAAGATCCTCAATAAGCATGATTTTGATGGAATTATCCTCTGTTTCATTCAAGTAGTTGAGATTCCCCAGGTCATGCAAGAGGTTCACGCCAGTTAATGCCCTGCCCACTAGGCTGGCCCGAAGCTGTCCCATGAGATCTAGAGACTGGGGTAATTTTGGCCCTCTATGATCCACGATTGTATGGTGTTTTCAAAGAGATTTCATGCGTTCCAAGTTCATTATAACTTCAAAAATAGGTCATTAGAGCCTCTCCACTCCACCGAGTACTCTTTTCCATTATTGGTGTGGGGACTCGATGTTGTGGGACCATATCCACTAGCGACAGCTCGCCAATGTAGGTTCATTCTGACAGCTACAAACTTTTTCTCCAGGTTGGCAGAGGCAGTTCCACATAAATAGGTCAAGGCCCGTTCCATAAATGACTTCGTGATCTCCAATATCATCCACCAGTTTGGAGTCCCACAAGCTGTCTTCATCGATAACGGCACCAACTTCCAATTAGTCGAGGTGAAGAAATTGTACACCATGTACATTATCCGTTCGAACCATACCTCTCACAATCATGCACAGGAAAATGGATAGATCCAGGAATTCAAAAAAACCCTCTCTAAAATTATACAAAAAATGGTTGGTCAGAATAAGAAGAGTTGGCCAGTAAAGCTCCCCAACTCCCTCTAGGCATATCAGATGATGACTCGCAAATTCCACCCAGGTGACTCCATATTCCCTGGTGTATGGGGCTGAGGTCGTCCTGCCCATCGAGATTCAGCTGTCGTCATTAAGCACCGTAGTCTATGACCATCATATGCCAAAAAAAGTGGCCGAAATCTGTTTGGCTGAATTGGAAGCACTGGACAAAAATAGGCTCTGTGCCCTGCACAATCTGGAAAGTCATCAGAACAAGATAGCAAGAGCCTTCAACAAGAAGGTTGGCCTTCGTTCGTTTTTGCAAGGTGACCTGGTATTGGCCCTCCAAGCACCAATAATTCCCAGCAGGAAACCACCCAAGATGGAGCCCAAGTGGTAAAGACCATATATACTTCATAAGGTCTACCACAATGGAGCATACTCATTGGTAACCATTAATGGTGAGCACATAACTCGTCCCACCAACGCCAAGTTCCTCAAGCGATACTTTTCCTGAGCCGTGAGGTCCCACATGACCCTAAACTACAACCCAGTCTTGTACGACCTTAAACTGTATGGTCCTACATGACCTTAAACTATACAGTCTTGCATGTCTTTAAAATGCAACATCATACTGCACAATGTTAAACTACATCATCATCCGTCATGATGTAAAACTGCTCATTATTGTCCCGAATGACAGTAAAATGAAAAATGGTCTGAGCTATATGACCTTAAACTAAGATATCCCTCATCCAAACTAAAAGACATTAAAATGAAAGCTAGCCAGGCCTTCCTAACCGAGGTCTAGCCTCAGGCCCCTTGTCCTTTCCCTGATCCAGGCTCTCTTGTGGGATTGTATAGTGTGGTAAGGGATTATGTCCCCATTCACATCAGGTTACTTGATGTATCATACATATCCCCAGATGAGATGTGTTTCATCACCCTAAATGACGTTAAACTATTCTTCTAGAACTATATATGGCTTGTTTCCCATCCTCATGGGATATGTAGGAATTCTCAGACGCTTCATTTTGAGCCTAGCGCCAAAATCATCTCTTTGACTATCCGACCTAGTTATAGCTTCCTAGGAGGGTCCTCGCATGATGTAGAGTAGGCATCCTTAGCCCCACTCATATGAGGATTATAATGGTAACACCATTTTCCCACTCCTGTTCTTCTATCCTCCTCCGTCTTCACTGCACGACGTTAAACTGCATGGCTTTCAAGAACTACGTATGGCTTGATTATCATCCTCATGAGATACGTAGGAATTACTGGATATTTTGTATGTTGGCCCACCCCAAAATCCAGAATCATCCCTTCTGGTCAAGACATATGGAAGGGTGCATACATTTTCCCCCAATTCAAGTCGAGCTAGCCTTGATCTGGCTATACGCCCCTCTCCCTGGGGACATTCACTCCTTTTACAGATGGGTATAGACATGCTTCACCCACTCCATGGCTGGGATTCCATCACATTCCCTGTATAGAAGGTCCGCTGAATGGTATGGATTTCCGGAATAAGGGCCCTCTTACCATTTTAGGCCAACTCCCTCAGGGGTGCCGATAAACAAGCCGATACACGTCCCACATTTCGAATTTCGTTAGTGGTTGATGCTCATTTGTTGCTCCCATCTCAGGTCACCATAGGGATGATCTCTTTCAAACATGGTCAACAGCCGCCCTGGATCATTGTGTCCACACCTAGATGTCCCAAACATCGAGTGTGGTGATTCATTCTTCCTTGTCTCGAAGAAACAAACACTTTCCAGGTAGGGCCAACTGTCGATCCCCTGGCCCAGGTTCTCTATGATGGGATTGTGCGGTGTGGTATGTGATTATGTCCTCATTCACGTCGGGTTACTCGTCGTACCATACACATCCCTAGAGGAGACACCATATCATACCCTCGTCCTCATTGCATGACGACAAACTACAAGCTGGTCAGGCCATCATGACCAAGGCCCAGCCTCAGGCCCCTTGGCCTTTCCGGGCCCCTGGCCCTCGTCCTCACTACATGATAATAAATTGCAAGTTGGTCAGTCCTTTATGACTGAGGCCCAGCCTCAGGAACATGGCCTTTTCATGCCCCCTGACCTCGTCCACACTACATGATGATAAAATCCAAGCTGGTCATACCTTCCTGACCGAGGCCCAGCCTTAGGCCCCTTGGCCATCTTAGGCCCCTTAGCCCATGTTCATACCCATAATGTACAGTGTGGTGTGCGATTATGTCCTCATTCAAATCGGTTTACTCACCATGTCGTACACCTCCCCAATCTAGGGAATACTATTCCCCAACCATCGCCCTCACTACAAGACGTTAAACTATGAATTGGCCAGGCCTCCCTAACCAAAACCTAGTTATGAGGCCCCTTGGCCATTTCGGGCCTCTGGCCTATGTTCTCTGTAATGGGACTGTGTGGTGTGGTATGGGATTATGTCCTCATTCACGTTAGGTTTATCACCATTCCGTACACGTCTTCGTTATGGTATCCTACTCCTCGGTGACATTGAGAACTACGTGTGTCTTGATTCCCATCCTAATGGGATACGTAGGACCACCCAAAGGTCTATGCTTCAGGTCCATACCCATCTCCTAGAAATCAACATCCCATTTTGGCCCCATAGGCTACCTCTTCCAAGCCACTTCATTGACCCTTTTCGGCGGTCCACCAATGTGGATAAGGGTACTCTGGTATATTACCTGGATCATCAGACTCAACTCAGACATGTTTCCACCCACTTTTCAGGCACTGTGTTTCTCTTTATTAGGGCTTCCATCACCTTTCACACCTGAAGGGACCCCAGAGTGGCATGGATGTTAGGACTAAGGGTTATCCTACCATTACGGGCCCCGAACGACATGGATACTATGCTTATGTGATCTCCAACCGTTACGGGCCAATGCCCTTGAGGGGTTTGGACAGCTAATTGATACAAATTCTGCATTGAAAATATGGGCAGCAGTCGATGATCATTTGTTGTTACCATTTCAGGATAATGCGATAATGATAGTATTTTTTCCACCACAGTTAATAGTTATCCTCCATCGCCATGCCAACCCCATTAAACCCAAAATGTCGGTTACAAATTCACATCCTTCTACGCCTTCTCATGTCCATGTAGATCTTCAACACACTTGATGCTCTTCCTCAGTGCACATTTTCACGTTAGAAGTACAACGACAAGGTAAGGGCATCCTACAGAGCTCTGCATCGATTTCCCTCTGATGGAAGTTCGAAATATCGCAATAAATACCATCCTCCCTTGGTTCCCACACTGATCTTGACTCACATGGTCTTAGGAATCGGGTCGAGGTCTGCGCTTACGTGGATGGATGCCATACCTCCCTGGTCCAATCTCTAAGACCCTAAACTATGATCACTTCCATTCATCTTGAGTTCTAATAATTTGTCTTATATACCCCACCTTCAGGACATTGACTACGGGACCACGGGATATGGTACAAGATTATTTCCTCATTCATGACGGGTTTGCGATAGTCACACCATGCGAACCCCATTCTAAAAATTAAACCTCCTATTTCCTGTCCCACATGACATTAAATGGAACCTTTCAAGAAATAAATGTGGCTTTATTCCCATCCTTATGGGATACGTAGAAACACCCGAATGTCTAGACTCCGGGTCCAGCCCCACATCATAGAGACCTCCTGATCTTCCGGTAACCTAGGACCCTTGTCATTTCCCTCTCCATGAGGGGGATATTTATGTGTGGTAAAGGGTTTTTGGAACCATGCCTCCCTTATCCTAGGAATCCTCCATCTCTTGGCCACCCTCGAGTTGAGTCCCTGACCCCTTGCGGTGGTTCGCCCATGTGTTAAGAGTACTCTAGTCTAGGACCAAGAGTGTCAGATTCAACTTGGTCAAGTTCTGTACACTTTTCAAAGCTTCGTGTTCCCCTTAATTCAGGTTTCCATCATCATTCACACCCAATGGGACCCCCAAGAACGGCATGGATACTACACTTAAGGGATCTCCTACTGTTACGATCCAACGAACCTGAGGGTTTATGACAAAAAATTGATACAAATCCCGCATTGCGAACATGGTCAGCGGCTGGTGCTCATTTGTTTGTCCCCATTTCAGGCTAACGCTATAGTTTACTATGTTATGAACATGTTCAGCTGTAATCCCCTGTCATCATTCCATCCATTTCAGACCTTGAATTTTGGTTGAATGATTCACATTATGTTCCCCCCCACCGTGTCTAAGTGGAATATCAACACTCTTGGCGATATCCCTTAGTGCACCTCTACACGTTAGGGGGACAATGCTACATTACATCAACCTTCCGGGCATCCACAGTCCAATCTCTATATCCATAAACTATGATCTTCATTGAGGGATATGTGAGGCTCGATCCTCGTTCCCATGGGATGTGATGGGTCACCCAGATGTCTTTTTTTCGAGTCCATCTCAGTTGGGAACTTGTACCACATGCCCCTTCCACTCTCACCCCTATTTGGGCCCCTTGGCACAAGGTTTATATCACAGAATCACGTATGGTGTGGTGTGGGATAATGTTACCATCCATGTCTGTTATGTTTCATGGCACCATACACATTCCTCGCCTAGCATTGTATCTTGTACGTTTGCGCTGCATGACGTTAAAATGCATGCTCGATCCCATCACACGACACAAAACTGTGACATTATCATCCTAGCCGCATGACGAAAAAAAGAACTACATTGTGGTGACCTCATCATAGAGAAAATCACGCTGGGTATTGGTAATATCCCATGTCGTTTGTCAATGCCTACTACATCTTGATTCATGTGGGGACACTAGGGCTTGCTACCCTAGGCCTTTCGCTTCCCAAAAAAACCCACTCACCTTAAAGGACAAACAAGATTTATTAAATTTGTCTTCTTTTGGTGAAAGGGCCACACCGACACTCCCCTTTTTTCCCTGTCACTGGTACCTTACCGTGCCACCTCCCAGAACTACGTATGGATTGATTCTCATCCCCATGATATACGTAGGAGCGCCCGAGAACTTGCCCATGGGGCCAACCTAAATTTTTTGTTTGGTACCTCGAATCAAACACTTCCCCAGAGAACACATGGTATGTAGGGATTATGTACTCATTCAATATGGGTTTTTAACCACCTTACCACATGTCTCCTTCTATCTTTACCCATTCATGATCCGAGTTCTATGATCTTAAACTATGACCCTCTCAAGAACTACGTGCAGCTTGATCCCCATCCTCATGGGGTATGTAGGAATGCCTGAGAACTTTTCCTCAGGCCCATCTCAACTCTCATTTTTGGTCACTCGACCTAAAACTCTCTGAGAAGAACGTGATGGTCGGAGCCCTGATTCACATTCATGTCGGGTATTTGAGTTACCCCACCACGTGCCTCTCGTGTTTCCTACCACCCATGGTACGGAGTCTATGACCCTAAACTAATATCTCCCCATGGGAACGGACTCGAATACCCCAATATGATATGTCTCATTGTCGTATTCAAATGAATTTTGACAAAAAGCCTAAAGTGTGGAATAGTCATGGAGGAATTTCTCTCATTCCTTGTCCAGACTTAGTGTGCTCACAATTTGGATCCTCATCCTCTTCCATGTCCAAAAGGACCCTCGGACGACATAGATGATCAGTTTAAGGGATCTCCAGTCATTTCATGCCAAAGTCCCAATGGATTTCTGACAACAACTATGACATGGTCTCATGTTCCATACATGGTCAACGATCGACCCTCATCTGTCGGCCCCCATTCCCGAATAAAATTATATGGATATCATTTTTCTACCACCATCAATAGTTA
This sequence comes from Viscum album, assembly GCA_963277665.1. Lineage (NCBI taxonomy): Eukaryota > Viridiplantae > Streptophyta > Magnoliopsida > Santalales > Viscaceae > Viscum > Viscum album. The sequence goes on from OY728140.1 coordinate 1,067,106,536, forward strand.
TCCTCCATTGTCATGCCACCCCAATAGTAGTTGAAATTCTGGGTATCGTGATTCACACATCCCACTTTTTTATGTTCAGACTAATCCCAACGCCCTTGGCATTACCATGCTCGTACACTAGAGCACATCAGAAAGATGACTCGTTGATTGTTCTGAGGTCCTAATCTTCCTATCGGGACCCTCCAATGTCTTCTCGAAGGATCCAGATTGGTTAAATAAACCCCGAATACTGAGATCATGGATGATGCATTATGTTCAGATGGAATAGCATGGTAGTCACCCCTTGTTTCTCAAATTGGACTTGACACACATGAGCATAGGGACTGACCAACGGACATTTCAGGAATGTAACATATGTGTATAATTAAAATCTCGATAATGAAACTCATTCATTAAAAAATAAAAACACGAAAGTACATTTTAGAGTTTGTGATCCTTATAGCACTCATGGGTTTATCCCTCCCTTGGATGGATTGACCCCGTCAAATGAGAGTTATAGTTCTGCCACCCTTCGACTTGTGACATACATGAGTTGCTGCCGTTGGATCAGCTCCCACTCCTCCTCATCAGGGTTGGGAAAAAGTTCATTAGCCTCAGTTTGGGCCAACTTTATATCAGCCTGAACGATGGCCATTTCTCTGAAGTCTCTCCTAATAAGCTCTTCTGACTCTACCAGATGGGGCTTCAATCATGATATCATCTCTGATTGTTTGTTGAGAGAGGCCGAGTGCTCGTATGCACAGATATGTATCCGTTGGACTTCATCTTCAGCCTCCCAGAGTGTCTTGGTGTTTGTCACTTACCTCCGCTGCCAACCCACGCTGAGGCCATGATCATACTCCTAGATCTTCTCCTCCATAAGATCTCAGATGAGCAGATGAGGACACTGGGCATCCAATCCCCCAGCACACAGATTGCGCAGCCACGAGTGAAGCCTATCCATTTTGTGCAGCCATAATGTCTGGGGGGTATTTTCGATAAAGCACACGATCAACTTCCATGATCGGCAGTAGACTATATCGTTGTCCTCTTCATCATAGGTCATCTCATCCTAGTCAACATGGTTGGAAGTTTCGTATACGGGATACGCCCTTAGGATATCTTCAACGAGATCTACATCTGGAGTTGGATTAGGTGCGACATTTGGCATCAAATTAGGTGTGGCGTGACTCGGGTTAACCGGTCGATCCTCATCGTCAAACCCCACCTCAATGATCTTGGGCACTGCCCCGTCGGTGGTCCCACCAATGATAGGGATCGCTGCAGCTTGGGTGGGCTGGGAAACTATCTCCACCATTACTGGCATACCGCTAGGTGGGGCACCTCCTGAAATTTCGACTATCCACGCCGTAGCGGCCCATGCCAGTCAAAGAACTGTATGTAATAGGGAACGAAACTGACATTAGTTGGTACGATTAACTTTTGGCAGTAATATTCTCAGTTTAAAGGACTTTATGAGATCGAACACCCTGTGCTGCTCCTAAGATGATGTTGATGTGGCCCCGAAATGCGGCCCTCCGTATATTGTCGGAAGGTATGGTGATTCTAGAGGAGCCACCTCGGATGCCCTAGCCCCTCCAGACGTAGAAATGGATGCGGCCATAGGTGCAGGTTCCAAGGGTTCTGCATCATCACCCACCGAGGGTTCAGAATGAGGTATGTGCATCAAGTCCTCCTATGTGGTTCAAATATTGGTGAGAAGCCCATAATGACCTGATATCAGACCCTGATGAAAGATACATTTAATATTACCTTGAGAGCCTTCGCAAAATCGTCGAGATCAGAGTCTTGATCGCGGACTTTCCATTCCTCCAATGGGCTCCCTCCACTGGCCTCATCCCCCCCAAGATGATTCTACTAACACTTACGGTAGGGGGAAACACTCTCTCAACTCAGTGGAAGAATGCTTTGGGGGAACCATCCGGTTCAGTAGTACCCTTACCTGGTCTGTCATCAGACGCGAGGCACCACTGAAATGTACATAGTCCTCATGATCCGCCAAATATTTCTCCGCCTCCACCAGAGCCACTGCGTAATTGGCCCAGACAGGGCCTATACCCTATAGGTCCGTCTTGAGATGGATTAGGTGTTTCCACATTTCAGGTAGGCCGAGCAAATCCCAGTTGACATCCAAAATTTTCCATGCATCTGGGAAAACTACATTCTCTAGCATGTCGATATGGTGCACCAGCTTCCCCGGAGCCTGAGTGGATATCCTACAGAATCCCCTCGGTGGCCGACCCCCTGGATGGATTTGCTCTTCCGGGACCATCGGGTCCACTACCACTGTTGGATCTACCACAACTGCCTTACCCTTAGCCGGTGAATGTCTCGCTGCCACGGCAGCCCTGCTACCACGAGCTACCCTTGCTGCCCTCTGACCCCATCCTTGGGAAAGGGGAGGCCCATCATCGCTAGCTCGGATGGTCGGCTGACTCAAAAATTTCCCCCGAATAAGATGCCTCCTAGATGATGGCATTTACCTTCACAATTCTAAAGGCAGTTGTAGGCGGAGGCAATGCAATTCACATTTTCCCATTATCTCGTGTAAACATGAGCCAGTATTTCCTCATCACACACAGGTGATCTTCATGTTTCACCTCATATTAGACCAGTGGGGTCAGCCACAATAGGCACTAGAATTGGCTCACGAATCAGTTCGGGGTGTACGGCTCGCAGAGCGGCTCGCGGTCCACCCGTGCCACCAAAACTCCACCTCGAAATACCAAAATATAGGCCCGATGCTCTTTCGTTCCTTGACCATCATCAGTGAGTACTCTTGTTGGAAAGGTAAATGGGTGGAAATTAAATTCATCAACCTTCCACACCCGGTTCAGCACTAAGGGAATGGTCAATTTGACTGGGAAGCTCCTAGCATCATTCGGGATGGATGGACGGAAGTTTGACCCCATTGGCGAGATGGGGTTCGGATACTCATAAACCCCCCTGATGTATGCTTCAATCCACCCATACAAAAGGTGGAAGGGCCCGCATACCCATGGAAGCTTCTTACTGTCACTAACATGCCGTAGCATCCTGTAAAATCTAGTAAACATCAGAATCCCTAGATTTACCCGCCTTCCGGTGGCCAGCATGGCTGCCACGATAAATGAGATGGCTAGTACCCCCATTTTGGTATCCCTCACTGGTAGGATCCAACCACAGACAAGGGACGCAATAAACGCCGCCAGCCTGACTATCGGCTGCTGTTCAGTGCTGACACTAAAACCCCAGGTCATTCATTGGATTTCCTCCAAGAGTCACCAGTATGAGTTCTCCTTTCACCATTGATCCCCCTTGGGACATGTTTGAGGCCTCTGGGGAAACTCTCGATCTTTTAGGATGTTCCGGAACTTCTTGAAACACTTCTTAATGTGGACATCTCTCACCGCTTATTTTTCCTCTCTGGGGACCAGTCCAATCAGTTGCAATGCCAGCCACGACATCTGCTATGGATCCTCCCACCCGCTCATAACAGGGAGGAACTCATCATACATAGCCCCCAAGATCGAGACCCCCAAAATATGATGCACATCCCACAAAATTAATCCAACCTCCCCGTGGTTCAGGTGAAATGTGTAGGTCTTAGATGACCATATTCTCAATAGCTACGACATCAGCTGTTTCGGTTGATAAATGTGGAATTGGGATGCCCATGCAGCCTCGTACAAACCCACTCTCCTCAGATTGACCCCAAACACCTCGCATGTGGAACCTACCCAGTAGGACGATTCCCAATCATTGGTGGAGTTGCCACCTTGGCACAGGTCCCACTCATTAGACCACCCCTTCTTCGAATCCCTCAAAGATTCAATAAGTATTGTGCAGTACATGGGAGGGGACGTCTCTGGTTGCAATGGATTCCTGTAAATGTTGTTCAGATGGTTTTATAGATAGTCAGCGGTGACAGGTGTGAAGTACTCAGGAGCATGACCGTCAGCTGCCCAAAACCATTGATGCTATCATGGTGTGCTTCTGAAAAAGCAAGCTAGTTCGTCCCTACTCGCCTTAGGAATGAAGACGTCATCCCTCACCCTGAAGCTATACAAAGGAACCTTATTGCACAACTGATAGTTCTTTTGGCTCTCTGATAGAATTTCTGTCAAAGAATTATGGTCTGAGTGGCTTCAGACTAGCTCCCCCAGGCCCAGACAGTTGGCCATCTCAACCCTACGGGCGACATCTGCGAGCACCCCCAATGCAGCTTCTTGATGGGCCATTGGGTTTCAGAACTCATAAAAATTTCAGGTCTCTTCACGAAGCTCATTCGTGGAGCTCGATCACAAAGCCAAGATGCGCAGCCTAGCCTCGCATTGCAAGAAGACGTCTGCATGGTGCAGTCATGGAGTCAGAGACTCGCGGTTCGCCGCGAAGCGGGATTCACGGTTGGGAGACGCGAAGTACGCAGATCTTCACGAATCAAGAGTGCAAAATGACAAAGTCGCGGAGAAGGTAAAGGAAAAAAGAGAGGTCTTCCTCAATATTTATAGGCACTGGCCATCAGAGTTTCACAGTGCGTCCAACCCGCACGGAGCTTCGTGGCGTATCCGGACCGTGTGGCCCCAGTCTGCCTCGTGCACCGGCTTCTTGAGCCAGCACCACTAACTACCTATAATTCTGGATATTTCCATCAGACATTGACCCTTGATCCCTCCGTGGCTCCAAGTCTGAGGTGGGGCATTTTTTTGTGCAAAAAAATTGGACGAAAAGAATGAAGAAAAGAAGGCCCCAAGGCCTGCCCCGCAAAGCCCCGATGCGAAGCCCTCCAAAGCAACGCGGCCGCCGCGAACCTGAAGAGGCGGGAATCCCCCCCCAACATCATAACATTCTCAAAACCACTGTGAACCAATAGTAGTGGGATGCCCCGTGAATACCCCTGATGTTCGAGAACCCGCCACGATGCACATGAGGTGGTACTCCTCCGCGAACCTGGTTGACGTTCGCGACTTGCCCTGAAGCAACTCAAGACCTCTTCGAACCGCATGAGCTCTACTTCACGGTGCCCATTTCCTATAAATAACTGGCTCACCCTGAGCCTACAGGACGGACACTCCGACCATTCTCCTTCCTAGCTCCTGAATCATGAAGCACCTTTTTCTCTGTGAATCACGAGCTACACGAGGTATTTTTGCTTCGTGAGGTGCCACCACATTGTCTTATTTTGATCCCCCTTCCTAGAGGAATACCTTTAATGAAGCCTAAGGGATTTCAAAAAGGAAGGGGATCCCGAAGGGGACCCTGGATGTCACATAGCATTTATGCTTTGCGAAACACCCCTCATTTACACATGATCCACATTCCAAGGTAGGGTCATTGTACTTCGTGAAGCACACTTCTTTGCGGCCCTTTGATACGTGAGGCTCCTATGCTCCATGAGGAAGTGCTCTGTGAACACCCTTCTACTTTGCGAATCACCTACCACTTTCACCACCACCCCATGCTAAGGCTAAGGCACCCCACTTCATGAAGCACACACCTTCGCAAGTGCCCTTCACTATACAGAGAAGCTGAGCTCCACAAGGCCTTTGCTTATGGGCCCCTCTTCTTGGAAAATCCCTTTCCTGTGTGACCCTCCAGGTATGCACAATGTGATTTCAAAGTCCCCTTGATGATACCACCAATGGCGTTGCTTCGACTAATGCTTCTTCGCATAGGCACGCTAACGACTATTGATTCATCGCATAGCCACACAAATGTGGACCCCTCGATGGTTCGCTCCACAACCCCCCTTCTGCACAACATTTCTGGTACCTTCCCTCCCACAAGGAGAAGAGGGTAGAAGTTATGTATGTTCTAGGGGTGTGGAGTAAACCCACCTCGTCTGAGCTGTAGGACGATAAACTTCCAAGCATCCTCATCCTCAACACATGACGTTAAACTATGACATTTCCCTGTACCTCTCACTCAGGGTGCCCTCACATTGGACATTCTACATGCCCACCCTTCCTCTTCGTCCCCCCAGTGGATGATATCCTCCTTCTAAGAGTTGTGTTTGTCTGTGGTGGGGAAGGGAGGCCATCTTGGTGTAAGCCCCTAGTCCTTCTTACGGAAGGTATCACACGTGCACCTCTATACTTCCCCATTGCCAAGGCCAGCGGAGGGCATGATAGAGGATGAGACACCCATTTCCTTAGTCCCAAATCCCTCTCCCATTGCACTTTTTCACCCTCGGGCCTCCATCCTGGAGTAAGTCCCAGCACGATGGGTTGCCCAATTTTTAATCCCCTCTTCACTTCACACGGATGTACCTTTCGTGACTTGATCGTTAGGTCCCTACAACCCATTTTTTCTCAAAATGAGCATGAATCACGGGAGCTTAGAGTGAGCATGAACCCTGGGCCCCAATCCAATGAACTACAAGGACTTTGATCTATGCTAAGGCATAGTATGTAGGAAGCCTCCATGAGGTTCAATCCCACCACCCGGTTGTTCCGACCCCCTTCACATCAGTTCTCCGACACAACCTCATCCCACATGATGTTAAACTGCATCCTAATCTAGTGGTAAGCCATTGTGACACACTCGAACTATGGGGATATTGATCCGTGCTAACTCATCGTACATGAGAAGCCTCCATGAGGTTCAAGCCCACCACCTGGTCGTTCCGACCCCCTTCATGTTGGTTCAACCCCATCCTGGATGACGTTAAACTGCATCCTAATATAGCAGTAAGATGTTGTGACACACAACAAACTACAAGGACTTTGATCCGCGCTAAGGCATGGTATGTAGGAAACCTCCAAGAGGTTCAATCCCACCACCATGTCATTCTGACCCCCTTCACATTGGTTCACCCCCGTCCCGCATGACGTTAAACTGCATCCAAATACAGCATTAAGCCATTATGACACACTCAATCTACAAGGACATTGATCCGTGCTATGGCATGGTACGTAGGACACCTCCATGAGGTTCAAGCCCACCACCTGGTTGTTCCAAACCACTTCACGTTGGTTCACCCCCATCCCACATGACGTTAAACTATATCCTAATCCTATGGTAAGATGTTGTGACACACCCGAACTATGGGGTCATTGATCCATGTCAAGGTATGGTACGTATGAAGCCTCTATGAGGTTCAATCCCACCACCTAGTCATTCCAGACTCCTTCACATCAGTTCAGCAACTCCTGGGCTGCCTCAGAGCGTAATCCTTAAATGCCCACGTCCTACATGAATTTAAATTACACTTCGTAACTACGTGGACTTTGATATGTGTCAAGGCATGGTATGTAGGAAGCCATTCTAAGGTTCAAGCCCAACACCCAATGAAACAAGGTCCTGCTTCATGTCGGTTCTCCGACACACCCTCATCCCTCATGACGTTAAACTGCATCCTAATCCAGCATTAAGCGGTTGTGACCCCACCATTAATCTGGACCAAGGTCCTCCTTCACGTCGGTCCACTGGCACCCCAGTCCAGCGAACTATGAGGACTTTGATCTGTGTCAAGGCATGATACCTAGGAAGCCTCCCTAAGGATAATGCCCAATACCCATTGGTAACTCCAACCCCATCCTTCACATTGGTTCTTCTCACACAGAATAATGCAGACTTTGATTCCCATGCCACAGCAATACGTAGGACGTCTCCTTGAGGTTCTATCCAATATCTACCGCCATCTCTATGATGATCCAATCTCATTCCTACTCCACTCCATTCAAGTTTCCATCACCCATCATGATTCTTATCTGGGATACCACATCCCGGTGGGGTCATGCCACCTCAATCCCCCCCAATAATATTCGTGAAGCCGCCCACGTGCTTCCCCAATACCGGTGATCCTTCAATGGGGTCCATCAATCTGTTCCACCATTATTGGTGTTCTAATCTGTCTGATCCATCTCTGCTGGATGCTAAACTTGCGAAATACACTATGTTAAACATAGGAAGATGAGGAAAATCTAAGATACATGCTAATGGAAAATGATTCCCCACACTCGATGTGGGATTCCTCTGGTTTCTGCGCCCTCAAGAAGCACTATAATAAGGGAAAAAAGATAGAAACGCCATTCACCAATGTGCAGACATGCCAGTGATGTCTCAACATGACTACTCCCCCAACTGAAGGTTTCTTCCTTGAATGGACCCCTTCGAATGTCCTGGAAGAAGTGGTGTAATCAACCGGTGTCCATGGAAACATGGAACTGGGAAGAGTTTCACTAACAACATATTAAATCTATGAGGGAGACCCAGACTAGGTGATGAGTTTGGAGGAGGAATCCAAGGATGGAATAAATGACATCCTATCATCTCAGATTCAATCAAGGAGCAGACGACCTTGAATAAGGAGCGATTGCCTCCTGTATTTGGAAATAGGGATTGTGGGGTAACAAAACAGCCGCGCCTGTCGCGCCCAAGCAGACGGATGCACGCTCCCTGGAAAAAGCATCCGAAAAACCATCATCATTCATCATGTTGTGATAGACTCATTTATTCTTGATGATATTTTTATCTGATGGCTATGAATCAATCCCCCATATATGGTTCTTCTCAATATGGTATAGATCTTCATCTATAGCCTGAACCCAGTTTTCATCATCAGTTGTATCAGCAAATCATTTAGACCTTACATCAGATAAGAAATATTCCTTCTGCAGTGATTTAATTCTATGTGTCTGAACTATAGTAGTTTGATCACATATTATATTATTCCAATCAATTTCAACTCATCTTTTTTCCTTGTATGTAGATACCAATTTTACTTCTTCATGCAAATCATTAGTAAATTCTTCTAAATCAACACAGGACACTTCTCTTCCTCCCGTGTTACATTCCTCTTCATCACATTCCTCATGAAACTATACACTGTACTGTTGAGTAATCTCCTCATTTTCCATAACGATGACATCATTTCTCTCAACTACATTACCCAAACTTTTGATAAAGAATTTTTATGCTTGGTTTTTTCCTGAGTAGAAAGATAATATACCCTCATATTCATGTGAATTCAATTTCCTATGGATATCCTTGTTGAGAATAATGAAAATGCATACAAAGATTCAAAATAATTTCACTATTGTCTTATTTCAATACCACATACAATATGTAGTCTTTCATTCCTTCATACATAATATAACTTTGATAGAAATATTGACCTTCGTAAATATTTCTTCCAAAATTTCACTGGTAGGTATTTCTCTATAAGCATTGTTCTTCTCATGTTGTTGATGATCTGGTTTCTTATTTCAACCACTCCATTATATTTGGGTTTTCTTACTAAATAAATTTGATACCATATCCCATGATTATCTAGTTAGTCTTCAACCTGACTATTTTTTAGTTTCATATCATTATTAGTACAAGAAATCATAATTTTCGTTCCCAATAATCCTTTTAGATTCACTACGATACTATTTTACGCAACTAAAAACATTGGACTTATGGGAAATTAATAATACCCATTCTATTCTGTTATAGTCATCAATTAAAATAACATAATTCATCCTTCCTACAATGGTTCATGGCATTATTGGCCCACAAACATCAACATGCTTCGATTCAAGCACTCATGTTAACTTCTTTTCTTTTTTACTTATATATCTTTAGGATGAGTTTCACTTGTTAACATGCATCTCAAATATGTGTATAATTATGTGATATCTTAGGGAGGTCTCTGGATACATTACACTGTACCAGATCTTCTACGGATTGTTGATATACAAGACCCAGTCATTTGTATCACATCTTGTTATCTTCTTCTCTAGAGAAAATAATATCTTCTTCTCCACATAGAAGGTAGAGATTCACTTTTGTTCATTTTACTTATAGAACTACTGAACCATCTATTCCATTGAAGATAAAATTTTTCTTATTAATCCTTATAGAATGATTGGATTCACATAGTTGACTAACGCTCAGAAAATTGTGATAGAGACCTTCTACTATAAATACAACAGCTTGTCTCATCTCTTTTCCCCCAAACATGTCCTTTCATGATCAAATAATTATACACCACTAAGATTTTTTTTAAAAAACCAATGAAAAGGATGAAATTTTTTTTTATGAATATATTTATAACTAGCCAATAAAAATAATTTTATAGCTACTATGTTTTGAATTTTTAAAAACAGTCATCTGCAATTGAGTTCAGTAGGTTATTTAGAGTCTGTTGGAAACCAGTTGTTTTTGATGAATAGGAAAATACCCTTAGGAATATTAATATGAATAGTAATATGAACTTAATGGATATTAAGTAGTATTATATCACTATTTTATTATTGATTTATGATAAAAACATCTTGGCTAATTTTTCAATGTGATATAAAAGCAGTTATAGTTTTAAAAATAATAATTATTGAATTAAGTTTGATTTAAATTAAAATTTTAATTAATAATATTCAGGAAAATATTTTCTAAAAATGGATTAAATTTTTGAAATCTACACATATATGAATGGTTAGGAATAATTTATGTGATTTTTTTGAAACGGTTAATTTTTCTGTGAATACTAAAAATACAGTTCTGAGTTTATGTGTGTTAATGACCTCATTAATGATGTAATAATGATATAATAAATCTAGTAGACTTGTGGATAGTAATATAATATGTGAGGTGTCCCATTTGGATACTTCATGTGTCAAATATTATGGTAATGCCCTTGTTTTTGAAAATACCACTTATGAGGTGTGACTTGGAAATTATTAAAATATTCCCCCACATTTCCTATAAATACCAACCCATTACATCACTAACAACCTTCCCAATTCCTCCAAAATTCTGCTATGGCCTCTTTACCACCATATAAGTCATCAAAAAGTTTCTTAAAGCCCACAAGGTCCCAACCTTCTTGTTATAGGAGTTACTCTACAAGGTAATAAAATTTTCAATTTCATTCTTTTTTCTTTCATGTTCTCTTTTATGTGGTACAACATTAATTATTACATACCATGTTCTTATTTACTTATTTTTTTTTTTTATTTTGTACTATGATTCATTTTTTGATGGGTTAACCTTGCCCCTAATATTTTTATTATTGTTATAAAACCATGTTGCATAGTCATTTGGCTACCAAATGTTTGTAAGGGGATTCTTAGCTCAATTTCCATGCATTGAGTTAACCTTCTTATCTATTAATTATTTGGTATTAGGATTATTTTTTTGATGAAATATTTTTATATATAATGTTAAACTATCTGTATATACATTGTATACACATATATATTATTTTCTATTGATTCTCACTCCAATTATATTTTAAAAGACTTTCTTTTTAAAATCCTTTTAAATCTAACTTTAATAAATTTAAAAAGGTTTTTTATGTGTATGGCATGAGAGGTTTCACCAGATTTCAAAATACTCTATTATCATTATATGTTTCTTGAATCTTATTTATGTATACTTTAGCCATTTATAGCTCATGATATGTGGGGTTGAGCACATTATTGCTCAAGATATGTCAAGATGAGCCCATTATAGCTCGTGGTTTGACGGGTGAGCCCCATTATAGCTATCCAAGTCATTGGGTACTCTGGAAATGGAATATGACCAAAGTATTATTGCCTTATTAAGGGATAATTTATGTGTTATATGGTAAATATTTCCCAAGGAATCAACATTTTGTTTTTATGTATATGAGTTTTTATAATTATGGGTTTTATTTTTCTTTATGTTATAACAATACTAGCTTTTTCTATCATTATATCCCTTACTAAGTTTTACAATTATACCATGTTATTAATAAATAAATAACATGATATAATGATAGGAAACTGAAATAAGGGATTCATGATGTTTGATATTAGTGTTTTTGAAGAAATCATTCTTTAGGTTTTAATGTTTTATATTCTGAAAAAAATGGAAATTGTTTTTAGTAGTATCATATTGTATGATTGTTGTATGTAATATATGGTATCCTACTTATCTATAAATATAAACTCAAAAATATCTTCAATGTGTAATAATGTATATTCGTGACTGAAATTCATGATTATGTAATGTTTTAAGGCCGATTCTTTATAGGTGGTAAGAAAGGATAGTTTAGATAACTTTAGGTGTTTGGATGATATTTAAATAATACCATAAGAAATTTATACTAAATATTAATTTGAAATGTTATTTAATTTAAGCATTATCATCTTGATTCATCTATTTCATGATTATACAGAATGTTTTTATATATAAGAAACATGTAGTTTTAAGTAAGAAGGCACCAAGATGCTGATGTCAGTCTGAATATGCAACCCAAAATCATGAGAATCATAATTGAGCAGTTTGTGAAAGAAATGGATTAGTTGACACAAGAAATAAATGGAGGTGGTTTCCATGCTAGATAAGAACATGATCTACCAAGATGAAACATATATTTTTTAGATCATTTTATGCGGCCACATCCTCCAATATTTAGTGGAACTGAAGATTTATTGATAGCCAAAGGATGGTTCAATGCTCTAGAAAATATATTTGATGTCATGGGATGTTTGGAAAATCAAAATCTAATACTAGGAATTAATCATTTACAAGGTGAAGATAAACAATGGTGGTCTCTAGTTAAGAAAATGAGAGAAATAGATGATCATTATAGTATGAAATGTGATGATTTTAAGAGTATTTTTTGGGAAAAATACTTTCCCAAAACTATTCGACTCAGAATGGAGAAATAATTAATTTAACTAAAGTAGAATGATGATGATTATGTGGAATCATATGAATCCAATTTAACCAGACTATTCAAGTATGTACCAGATATTACTTGTGATTTTGAATGTAAAATTAATAGATTTTACTCTCACTTGAAATAGATTTTTTTCAAAGAGCGTTGGCTTCACGAGAGTTTAAAAGCTATGAAAATCTTGTTCTTTGTGCTGAGAAAGATTATATGATGTTTTCTTACAAAAATGTTCCACGAGATGAGAAGAATAAAAAGGGGTCATGTTGGAAATAAATTAGGACGAACTCATCAATGATGTTTGGAGGTAAGAAAATACATTTTTTCTCATGTGAAAAGTGTGGTAAACGACATCTTGGTGAATGTATGTAAATTCTAAAAAATGCTACCAATTTGGAATGTTTTGACACATGTCTCCTAAGTGTAAATAAATTAGTCAATAAATAATTAGAATTCATTGGTGAGATGATTTAACTATATATAATTAGGTCATTTTTCTAATGTTTTCCGAATATAGTTACTCATGAAGGGTATCAATAAGATATGAAATAGAACGATTTGGAATTTTCAACCACATTAGCAGATGTTGAGCTATAAAATGAGGTGATATCAAGAATTTTTTTTGTTTTTATAGAATTCTCGAATGTGTTGTCTAATTCATGAACAACACATTCCTTCATTTATGAGAAATTTTAAGAAATATTGGGAATTTAACCTCATGAAATGAAACTAGACATCATGGAAAAAACCCATGGATGAAATATTGGGGAAAAAAGAAATAATATGAATATTCACACCTTTTTTGTCGAATGATTTTACTTGTAAACCATGTTTTTTGTCTCTAGTAGAGTTTTATGTTATTCTGGGTATGGACTGGGTTTATTTTCATCATGCTAAGATATATTTCAGAGATAAAGAAGTTGTTTTTTAGAAATAATTTCAGTTTGTGTACAAGAATAAACCAATAACATTAATAACATATCAGGAAGCTAAGAAAATAATAAAGGATGGGAATGAATATTATCTTGCTCATTTTTTTGAAGACAAGGAAACTATCCATAATAATGATATACCAGTGATAAATGAATACTTGGATATTTTTTGTTGATTTTTCTAGTGTTATTCATAATCAATGGGTTTAGTTTTCTATTGAATTATTTCTAGAGGCTAAGACAATTTCAAAACCTCATTATCAAATGCCCAAAAATAATCTTCTGGAATTAATAAATATATTTCAATAATTATTATATAATGGTTTCATCTGAACCAGCACATCCCCATAGGGTACTCTTATAAATTTTGTTATGAAAATAGATGGTTAAATGAGACATTGAATCAATTATAGAGCCTTGAATAACATTAATATTAAAAACAATTATCATTTTCCTCATATCAATGAATTGTTTGATCAGATCTAGGGAGCACAATATTTTTCGAAGGATGACCTATGGTCAAGGTAACATCAGTTGAATGTAAAGGAGGAAGAAATCCTGATGACTGATTTCCATACAGGATATATCCATTATGAATTTCTATTTATTCCTTTTGGTTTAACTAATTCACCTATTATATTCATGGATCATATGAATAAAATATTTCATTAGTTCTTGGATATGTTTGGAGATGTATTTATTGATGACATTCTGGAAAATTCTAGATGTAAAGTGGATCCTAAAAAATATCTAAGGGTGACTAGAAAACCATAAAAGAAAATAAACTATATGGAAAATTCAGTATGTTTGATTTTAGGTTTCAACAGATTTATTTTCATGGGAACATTGTAAATAAAAATGGAATAATAGTTGATCCTCCCAAAACCCAAGTGGTTGATGAGTAAACAAGAACAAAAAATGTTACTAATTTTCGATGTTTTCTTGGATTAACATGTTATTACTCATGGTTTGTAAAATGCATGTACAATTATCTATATGGCTAAATATGTTAACAAAAAAGGGGTTATATTATTTTGGACAAAAGAATGTGATGTTTGTTTTTACTAACTGAAGAGGAGATCAGTGAATGCATTGTTTTGGCCTTTCCTTCCAAAAACGGTGAGTCTATCATCTCTAGTGATGCTTCATTGAAGGGACATGGTTGTGTTATTATACAGAATGATCAGTTAATTTCATATGCTTTAAGACAAGTAAAACCTCATTAGTTAAATGATCCCACACATGATTTGGAAATGGCATCTATTGTTTTTTGTTTTTAAAATTTAAAACATCAATTTAAACGAATCCAAATGTAAAATATATACATACCAGAAAAGTCTAAAATATATATTAATTTAGAATAAATTAAACATTATTTAGAGAATATTTCTTGAAATGATAAAATATTATTCATGCAAGATCAATTAACATCGAGGAAAAGCAATCAACGTAGTGAATTCCTTATGTCCAAAACATCATGCATCAATAACGATGTTACTTTTAGAACATGATCCCTTGATTAATGATTTGATGAATTTTGGAATAGAATTTGTTGTTGCATGGAATAAATATGGTTTTATTTAGGTTTCATTGTAGTTATCATTTTTATAAGGTATTAACCAACCACAGATGGAAGACCATGAGCTACAAAAAATGTACAATTAGTTAAAATGGGGAAGTTTCCAAAATTCATCCTTTATAAAGATTGTGCTTTAATATATTAAAAAATGATGTGTATTCCTTGTCACGACCCCCTCCCCACATTGTGTACCCCTCCGGGGCTAGCAATGTGAAAAGGGAGATAATGACCCCCAAGTTCCACCTCCAGAAGGCCCCGGGTTAGCGACTAGCAGCGAGGGTATAATAAACACAGAAATGGGATGAATTACTGTAAAGACCCATAAAATTCAAGGGAATTTTTTTTCTTAATTTTCTTTTGGATTTTACAAGAACACAGTTTCAGACGGCACTTGATTCTGAGGCCCGGTGTGCCCGGAATTTCTAACCGAAGTTTAGCTCGGGTATGTTCAGTGAACGAACGAGCGTGAATTTCTAACTTTTGAACCGGTGCTCAGAATCGAATTCCGAGGGCACCGATGGAACCGTAGCACCGGTAATTGCTTAGGAACTCCTGTTCCGGAGTTGCGTTATCACAGGTGTGGATGATAAAAATTGTGCAAGTTAATTTATTATTATTCTACAATATTTATTTTCCTTTTGTGTTTTAAGGATATGGGTGGAAGTTGGGTAACTACCCAACCTCCCTTGGGAGGTTATGAGGGTGGTGGGGCCCACACTAACCCCACCCCTTCATATTATAAAACTCTTCAACTCCCCATTAACTCCCCTTCATTTAATTTGACAACTTGTGTAATTTTAATGAGGTGAGTTAAGTGTGGTTAATTTAATTTCAAACTCTTGAAATTCAAAAGGTTAAGTTGTGTTAATAAATTAAGACTTGGGCTTATTTTTTTAATGTTAGAGCTTATGCCACGTTGAGAGGTTTTGGGAAGCATGCAGATCTTCTTCATCTCTAATGAAGAACATCTCTGACGAAGAACATCGTTCTTCAATGAAGAACATCTCCGCCGAAGAATGCAGAGAACTTCTCCAACGACATTTCGTCTTCAGACGCACCTCGATGAAAATGGAATCGTCGTTCGTTTTCTGTGACGCCCGAACTCTGTGACGCTCGTCTTCCGCTGCTCGTTGACGTGCATAGTTCTTGAAAAATAGGTAGGGGATTGTTTTTAATTAATTTGTTCGTGACTACATCCCTGAATTTCTTCATGAAATTTTAACCAACTGCTATCGATTAAC
Source organism: Viscum album (assembly GCA_963277665.1). Classification (NCBI taxonomy): domain Eukaryota; kingdom Viridiplantae; phylum Streptophyta; class Magnoliopsida; order Santalales; family Viscaceae; genus Viscum; species Viscum album. The sequence goes on from OY728140.1 coordinate 1,067,122,895, forward strand.
GTGAGGGGGGGGGGGGGACCGCACAAACACGGCCGACCCACCTCCTTATTTTTTCTTGTAGGATTCTTTTGAAATGAAATGGAAGTGGCGCGGTGCCGTCATAGCACACAGGTTTATGCGGAAAGAAATACGCGGTGACATCGCGCCACGCCGCGAATTAATACAAGGACGCGACGCCATCGCGCCATGTCAGAGACATCCGAAAATACCGCGGCCAGTACCAGGGCTGCGGCGGAGGGGTGCAGCGCTGACGCGTCGCACAGGACGACAAGGGGCCATGGCCGTTTCTGGGCCGCAACGGAGCTGGGCGACCGGCGGCCGGTACCGGGCCACCGACGTCGGAGCTGGAAGGGGACCGACCATCGCCGGTCCCGTTGAGCAGGAACCGGACGGCCAGGTCGGGCCGGCCGGACAGGGAGAAGCTGGGGGAATTGAATCCCCCATCCAGCCATCAATGTGGCCCTAATTAAGGGGCCGCAGTTACATGAAACTGAGGGGCAACACCCCCCCTCCCCCCCGCGCGAGCCAAAAACGGCTCGGCCGTTTTGGCTGAGCAACCGACCAGCGCGCCCAGCGCGCGGCTCGCCGGACCGAGTCACCGGGCCGGGCCGTGCCAGGTTGGGTCGACCCGGACCCAGGTCGGATCGACCCAGTTCGGGCCGACCCAGGGGGTCTCAGGTCGGGTCGGTGCGGGCCCGAAACCCCCGTTTTCGGACCTTTTGGGTTCAATTTCCCATAACTCGGGCTACAGTCCTCCGATCAACGCGCTGTCAGTGGCGATACGATCCTTGGAACGAGACGGTCATTTTGGTATATCACACTCAAGGTTTCAGAATACTTTGAGTTCAGCTGAGTTGGTTTGTACACGAAACTAACTCGGCCCTCGGAGCGGAAACACTCATATCTTGAGCTACAGACGTCCGATTGACGTGCCGTCAACTTTGTTGGATTCCTCTTAGTGAGATGAATCTTTTGGCTTACTCTGCCTGAGGTTTGGACACAGGTGGAGTACGGTCAGGTTGGTTTTGCCTTAAAAACCAACCGGGCCCCTAGGATGAAAAAGACAATATCTCTCAGATCGGGCGTCCGATTGACGCGTCGTCTGCGACGTTGAGTTCCTGTTGACGATACAGAACTTTTGGATACATCAACTCTGGAATATGTGTCGGTTGATGTATCAGCCTCTCAGTCCGTGGAGCAGACCCTCCCGAACGAGCTTTCTATGTGCGGGAACCCTAGAGATGGCTGCGACTGCTACTGTGACGACGACGACGACTGTACAAAAATCCTCAGTGGATTTGATGGCGACGAATACATCAGTTAGCGATCCTATGTGGATCAGTGCTACCGATATTGTGTGGGTCCGATCCTATGTGGGTCAGCGCTCAACGGTTCTCTGTGAGCTAGGGCCTACAGATCCTGTGTGGGTCCGATCCAGTGTGGGTCTTTGCAGGGATTAGTTTCCTACCGATCCTGTGTGGGTCATTGCAGGGGTTAGTACCTATCGATCCTTTGTGGGTCCGATAACTTAGATGGATCAGTGATCATCTCTATCATCTTCGAAGAAGTATACCTGTGTGAGCTGAATCCTGTTTTTCTTTCTGATTTGGATTTTGTTGAGCTATCCTGTGTGGATTTACGTTTTTCTTTCCTGTGTGGACTGGGTTGTACTTGGGCTCAGATGTTGGAGTCGATCGAGAATTAATGAATTAGGTATATGTATGGGCATATACCTAAGCAGTGTCAGATGTTACTTCGTGATTTACCTTTCCTTTGTGGTTTATCCTTTTTGGATACTAGGAGACCTTCTGGGGTCTCGGGGTCCGTACTGAGTAGATTATACTCACCCCTACATGGTCTATTCCCGCACTACGTTGTGTTGGTTGCAGACGACATACATCATTGATCGTGGTTGAGGCTTGCAGAGCAGGACGGTACCTGGAGGTGGACCACTGGGCGGGACTTACTCGGAGCGGACGAGAGGACCCGAGGAGTAGTGGAGCTATCTGTAGGCACCCCTCAGGTGGGATTTCCAGTGGACAGCTCGGCGTTGTGGCTTTTACTTTTCAATATCTATTTTCCATTTCGAGTTGTACTTTACTTTCAGTTTGGGTTTGTATTCTGGCCCACTTACTTTCCGCACTTACTGTTGTACTAGTTTTTACTTAGTGTTTACTTCTGCATGTTTACTCTGTGTTGTTTGTTGTTTACTTTACAAAGGAAATGCCTTCCCTTTACTGGGATTTACACCTTGGTACTTGTCTCCCTCCCCTGGCCTATGTAAGGCGGGCTTGGGGTAGTCACGGAACGAGCCCCGGGGATGGGTCGTGACAAATTGGTATCAGAGGAGTTCGGTTCTACGACATAACATGGGCCTCTGATCTTTTTCTATGTGATGTAATAGTGTTTAGGGTATTGGGTGTGGTTATCAGTCTAGGGAGTCCAGTGTTGGTGTGGCGGCCGACGTATCCGTACACCAGGACCTTGACTTCTGATTTTCGACTTATTGCACGAAAACATTGATTGCAAGTGAGTTTCATGTTTTCTTTATGATTACTTTATATCAGCTCACCAGGTATACTGTTCTGACCGTGGCACACCTATTTCCTTTTCAGGATGGCCCCACAATGGCAGCTATCTAGGGTTCCAAGAGTCGAGCGTGACGATAGCCCACCGAGTGACGGGGCCTCGGTTTAGGGCCCTTTGTCAGCAATGGCACCGACGGTAGCCCTACCCACCGATCCACCAATACTTCTAGCCCTAGCCGCTGACGATGCACGTCGCCTTAGTGCACTGCATGAGTTCCAGCACCAGTGACCGTCTAGGTTCCGTGGGGAGATGGACCCCCAGGTAGCCGAGGACTGGCTGGAGGCAGTGGTATGAGTTTTTAGGCTAGTGAGCACACCAGCAGACCTCATGGTGATCCTCGCAGCGAGCCTACTACACGCAGCAGTAGGCAGATGGTGGATTTTGATGCTCTAGGTGCACGATGAGGCATCTGTTCTCTGGACGAAATTTGAGAGCCTCTTCTGATCAGAGTTCGTCCTAGCCACCCTCCGTGCGGTGGGCATTCACGTGCTTCTTCAGCTACGATAGGGCAACATGGCAGTCGCCCAGTACTCGGTGAGATTTACCGATCTCTCATGCTACTCGATATACATGGTACGGGACCATTATTCCGGGCCCGGACCTTTGAGCAGGGATTGAGACACGAGATCAGGGCATCACTGATCTCCCTCAGCATTCCAACTCAGACAGGAGTACTGGAGTGAGCCCTTTTGATTGAGAACTTTCTTGCTGAGTCTACACCAGCGCCGAGACCCACCGTAGGGAGGCACATAGTAGAGTCTTCTACAGTAGGCAGTTGACGGATGACACATGGGTCCAGGCAGACCAAACCCTCAGGAAGATGACCTCAGGACACTGGCTCAGCAGTGCGGGGCACACAACACGGAGCCAGTCTTTCGAGAGGTAGACAGTGCTACTCATGCGGCGGGCAGGGCCACATGGCTCGTGACTGCCCGACCCGCCGTGCCGAGGAGCAGCAGACGGTTGAGGGACCACCGAGGCAGAGGCAGAGGGTCGACCGTGGAAGTCCGCAGGGAGCAGGCGGACGAGGTAGAGGAGCTGGAAGAGCAGCAGGTGGTGGGAAACGCTTTGAGGCTCTACCACCACCACCACCACCAAGAGGTCCACCCCGACCACAGGGAGCTGGCAGACAGAGACAGGCACAGCTCCAGGCAGCAGAGTCCTACGACCACGACGCGCCCGAGATGATTTGAGGTACTATCTGTGTCTATTCCACCCTTTCTGCAGTACTTATAGACACAGGATCAAGTCACTCTTTCATAGCCGCTGCCCTTGTTCAGAGCTCGGAGATTCCGACAGAACCGTTGGCTCGATCCTTACGACTAGAGACTCCTACGGGAGGAGACTCGACGATTACGCACTGGTGCTGGTAGTGTGAGCTTACTCTAGGAGGAAAGAGCTTCGGCTGGGATCTTCTTGTAGCAGCTTCGAGGCCTTACGACGTTATCTTGGGAATGGATTGGTTGTCTACGGTCCATGCAAATATTGAATGTATTAGGCACAAGGTGCGATGTGTACACACTGACGGGAGAAGGTTCACCTTCACCGGTAAGAAGGGAGCCTTCGTAGCACAGGATGGACTCTTGCAGAGGAGAGGACAACCCATCACTCATCCGTTGGCTAGCCTCATCCTAGGAGCAGTTGACATGTAGAGTCCTAGTTTTGCTGCAGTGGTGGATCAGTATGTGGACGTCTTTCCCGATGACGTTCCAGGACTACCTCCTCACAGAGAGGTAGACTTTTATATTGACCAGTACCCCGAGACATCCCTGATATCGACTCTAGTATATCGGATGGCCCCCGCCGAGCTTCGAGAGCTACGGGTATAGTTGGAGGACTTGCAGGGCTAGGGGTTCATCCGACCATGTGTTTCATCCTGGGCTTCCCTGATTTTGTTCGCCAAGAAGGCGGACGGGAGCTTGCAACTTTGTGTCAACTATCGTCGACTGAACCAGGTGATAGTGAGGAACAAGTATCCGCTACCGAGGATTGATGACCTCTTTGATCAGCTCAAGGGAGCACGGTGGTTCTCGAAGATAGACCTCAGGTCAGGCAATCATCAGCTCAGAGTTCGAGACGAGGACGTGCAGAAGACAAACTTCAGATGTCGGTATGGCCACTATGAGTTCTTGGTTATGCCTTTCGGCATAACCAATGCTCCAGAAGTTTTCATGGCCCTCATGAACAAGATCTTTTAGAAATACCTCGATCGATTTGTCGTGGTCTTCATCGACGACATTTTGATTTACTCGAAGACTGAGGAGGAGCATTCCTACCACTTACGGGTTGTACTAGACACACTCCGAGAGCACCAGCTTTATTGTAAGCTCTCAAAGTGTCAGTTCTGGATACGTGAGATCCACTTCTTGGGACACGTCATCTCTGAGGCGGGATTTTCTGTGGATCCTGTGAAGATCGAGGCGATGTTAGCTTGGGAGCCACCCAGGAGAGTGACAGAGGTGCGGAGTTTCTTGGGACTAGCAGGATACTACCGGAGATTCGTTCCATACTTCTCTAGAGTTGTGGCACCACTCTCAACTTTGACGAAGAAGGGGAAACCCTTCTTATGGTCAGACAGATGTTAGCAGAGCTTCTTGGAGCTGAGACAGAGATTGACCAGTGCACCTATCTTGAGGTTGCCTGAGGAGGGAGTAGGGTACATAGTCTACTGCGACGCATCAGGGACTGGACTCGGATGTGTCCTGATGTAGGAGAGGGTGGTGATCACCTATGGATCACACTAGTTGAGGCCGCATGAGCAGAACTACGCTACCCATGACCTGGAGTTAGCAGCAGTGGTCTTCGCTCTGAAGACATGGCGACACTATCTGATGGGTGAGCGCTTTACAGTCTTTTCTGACCATCAGAGTCTCAGATACATCTTCTCTCAGAAGGATCTGAATCTGAGACATCGGTGATGGATCTAGTTCCTCCAGGACTATGAATTTGAGATAGTCTATACTCCTGGGAAGGGGAACGTGGTAGCCGATGCTCTCAGTAGGAGGACGGGCATTCAGCTACTTGAGGAGGCGACAGAGCAGCTAGCCTCTTTGCAGATATCCTTCATGCATAGAGATGGAGCAGCCTTCCTCCAGTCTCTCACAGTCACTCCTCCACTGCTACAGTAGGTCAGAGAGGCACAACATGGGGACGCTGACTATGAGACGCGGTGTGCAAAAATATCCTCAGGACATGCACCTGATGGTTTCTCCTTTGGAGCAGAGCACGACGTCCTTTTCAGAGGACGTACCGTGGTACCAATTTCTTTACGGGAGGAGGTGCTGAGAGAGTTTCACACTTCTCCCTTGGCGGTACATCCCAGAGTGGCAAAGATGTAACAGGATCTCAGGTGACAGCACTAGTGGCCGGGCATGAAAAAGGATGTGGCGGAGTTCGTTTCTTGATGCCTCACCTGCCAGTAGGTGAAGGCAGAACATCAGGTACTAGCAGGCTTGGTACATCCCTTGGACGTCCCTGAGTGGATGTGGGACGTGATATCTATTGACTTCGTGACTGGACTTTCACGCACTTCCAGAGGTCATGACTCCATTTGGGTGATTGTCGACTGACTCACCAAGTCGGTGCACTTTCTACCCATCAGAGAGAAGGGCTCAGTAGAGAGCTTGGGATGTCTCTACGTTCAGGAGATTGTGCGGCTTCATGGTGTGCCATCTTCTATCGTCTCCGATCAAGATACCCGATTTACTTCCAGGTTATGGAAGGGATTGCAGGAGGCGTTCGGGACACAGCTACGTCTGAGCACAGCCTTTCACCCTCAGAAGGATGGTCAGACGGAGAGGACCATTCAGACTCTCGAGAACATGCTTCGCGCATGCATCCTCGACTTTGGTTGTAGCTAGGAGTACCACCTACCCTTCGTGGAGTTCGCATACAACAACAGCTACCACTCCACCATCGAGATGGCACCATACTAGGCGTTGTACGACTGACCTTGCAGATCTCTTTTATACTGGACAGACCCTGGGGAGTCAGCACTTGTGGGACGAGATGGTCCAGGACACGACAGAGAAGGTCCAGGTCATCCAGGAGCAGATGAGGACAGCTCAGAGCCGACATAAGTCTTATGCTGACAGGAGGCGGAGGCCACTAGAGTTCGAGGATGGCGACCACGTCTTTTTGCATGTCTCACCTCGACGTGGATTATAGAGATTTGGCCGAGGTAGAAAGTTGTCTCCACAATTCATCGGACCATTCCAAGTCCTCAGCAGGATTGACGAGGTGGCTTATCGTCTGGCTCTACCACCTCAGTTGCACCGGGTGCACGACATCTTCCACGTATCTCAGCTGAGGAGATACGTGCATGACCCGACGCACATCATTGACCATGGGGAGCTAGACGTTAATGATGTGGCGAATTTTACGGAGGTCCCAGTGGAGATCGAGGATCGATAGGAGTGGGTCCTACGTGGACGGTTGAATCCTCTAGTGCGCATCATATGGCAGCACGGGAACCTCCAGGAGAGAACTTGGGAGCGGGAGGCTCAGATGCGTGCTCAGTACCCTCATTTCTTTCCCTAGTTATGATGTAGCTTTACGGGGATGTAAATCCCTGAGGTGGGAGTAATGTAAAGACCCATAAAATTCAAGAGAAATTTTTTTCTTAATTTTCTTTTGGATTTTACAAGAATGCTGTTTCAGACGGCACCTGATTCTGAGGCCCGGTGTGCTTGGAATTTCTAATCGAAGATTAGCTCGGGCACGTTTAGTGATCGAATGAGCGTGAATTTCTAACTTTGGAACCGGTGCTCGGAATCGAATTCCAAGGGCACCGATGGAACCGTAGTGCCGGTAATTGAATAGGAACTCTTGTTCCGGAGTTGTGTTATCATGGGTGTGGATGATAAAAATTGTGGAAGTTAATTTATTATTATTCTACAATTTTTATTTTCCTTTAGTGTTTTAAGGGTATGGGTGGAAGTTGGGTAACTACCCAACCTTCCTTGGGAGGTTATGAGGGTGGTGGGGCCCACACTAACCCCACCCCTTCATATTCTTCAACTCTTCGACTCCCCATTAACTCCCCTTCATTTAATTTGACAACTTGTGTAATTTTAATGAGGTGAGTTAAGTGTGGTTAATTGAATTTCAAACTCTAGAAATTCAAAAGGTTAAGTTGTGTTAATAAATTAAGACTTGGGATTATTTTATTAATGTTAGGGCTTATTCCACATTGAGAGGTTTTGGGAAGCGTGAAGACCTTCTTCATCTCCAACGAAGAACATCTCCGACGAAGAACACCATTCTTCAACGAAGAACATCTCCGCTGAAGAGCGCGGAGAACTTCTCTAATGATGTTTCCTCTTCGGACGCACCTCGACGACAACAGAATCGACGTTCGTTTTCCACGACGCTCGACCTCCGTGATACTCATCTTCCGTGGATCGTTGACATGCACTGTTCTTGAAACCGAGGTAGGGGATTGTTTTTAATTAATATGTTCGTGATTACATCCCTGAATTTATTCATGAAATTTTAACCAACTGCTATCGATTAATGTGAGGGGGGGGGGGGGGGGTGCGCACAAACATGGACGACCCACCTCATTATTTTTTCTTGTTGGTTTCTTTTGAATTGAAATGGAAGTGGCGTGGTGCCGTCACACCACGCGGGTTTATGCGGCAAGAAATACGCGACGCCGTCGCGCCGCACCGTGAATTAATAAAAGGACGCGATGCCATCGCGCCGCGTCGAAGACATCCGAAAATACCGCGTCCGGTACCGGGGCCGTGGCGGAGGGGCGCGGCGCCGACGCATCGCGTCAGACGACAAGGACCGCAGCTGGTTCTGGGCCGCGGCGAAGCTGGGTGACCGGCGGCCGGTACCGGCCCGCCGGCGTCGGAGCTGGAAGGGGACTGGCCATTGCCTGTCCCGTTGAGCTGGAACCGGCCAGCCAGGTCGGGCCGACCGGACAGGGAGAAGCCGGGGGAATTGAATCCCCTGGCCGACCATCAATGCGGCCCCAATTAAGGGGCCACGGTTACACGAAACCGGGGGGCAGCGCCCCCCCCCCCCCCCCCCCGCGAGCCAAATACAGCTCGGCCGTTTTGGCCGAGCAACCGACCAGCGCGCCTAGCGCACGGGTCTCCGGGCCGGGTCGACCCGGACCCATGTCGGGTTGACCCGGTTCGGGCCGACCCAGGGGCTCTCAGGTCGTGTTGGTCCGGGCCCGAAACCCCCGTTTTCAGACCGTTTGGGTTCAATTGCCCATAACTCGGGCTACGGACCTCCGATCGACGCGACGTCAGTGGAGATATGATCCCTGGAATGAGACGGTTGTTTCGGGATATCTCATTCAAGGTTTCATAATACTTTGAGTTCAGCCGGGTTGGTTCGTACACAAAACCAACCGGGCCCTCAGAGCGAAAACGCTCATATCTTGAGCTACAGATGTCCGATTGACGCGACGTCAACTTTGTTAGATTCCTCTTAGTGAGATGGATGTTTTGGCTTACTCCACCCGAGGTTTGGACGCAGGTGGAGGACGGTCGGGTTGGGTTTGCCTTAAAAACCAACCGGTCCCCTAGGACGAAAAAGCCAATAACTCTCAGACCGGGCGTCCGATTGACGTGCCATCTGCGAAGTTGAGTTCCTGTTGACGATACAGAACTTTTGGTTACATCAACTATGGATTATGTGTCAGTTGATGTATCAGCCTCTCGGTTCGTGGAGCAGACCCTCCTGAACGAGCTTGCTGTGTGCGGGAACCCTAGAGCTGGCTGCGACTGCTACTGTGACGACGAAGACTGTATAGAAACCCTCAGTGGATTCGACGGCGACGACTACAACACTCAGCGATCCTATGTGGATCTGTGGTACCGATCCTGTGTGGGTCTGATCCTGTGTGGGTCAGCGCTCAGCGGTTCTGTGTGAGCCAGCGCCTACAGATCCTGTGTGGTTCCGATCCTGTGTGGGTCTTTGTGGGGGTTAGTTTTTTCTATCGATCCTGTGTGGGTCATTTCAGGGGTTAGTACCTATCGATCCTTTGTGGGTCTGACGACTAAGATGGATCAATGATCATCTCTATCGTCTTAGAAGAAGTATACCTGTGTGAGCTGAATCCTGTTTTGCTTTCCTATGTGGATTTTGTTGAGCTATCCTGTGTGGATTTACATTTTGATTTCCTGGGTGGACTGGGTTGTACTTGGGCTCGGATGTTGGATCCGATTAAGAATTGATGACTTAGGTATATGTATGGGCCTATACCTAAGCAGTGTCGGATGTTACTTCGTGATTTACCTTTCCTTTGTGGTTTATCCTTTGTGGATACTGGGAGACCTTTGGGGGTCTCAGGGTCCCTACTTAGTAGCTTATACTCACCCCTTCATGGGCTATGCCCGCACTATGTTGGGTTGGTTGCAGACAACAGACAACATTGATCATGGTTGAGGATTGCAGAGTAGGACGGTACCCGGAGGTGGACCACTGGGCGGGACGTACTCGGAGCGGACGGCGGGACCCGAGGAGCAGTGGAGCTATCTGTACCCACTCTTCAGGTGGGATTTCCAGTGGACAGCTCGATGTAGCAACTTTTACTTTTCAGTTGATGTTTTCCTTTTTGAGTTGTACTTTACTTTCAGTTTGGGTTTGTATTCTGGCCCACTTACTTTCTGCACTTACTGTTGTACCAGTTTTTACTTAGTGTTTACTTTTGCATGTTTACTCTGTGGTGTTTGTTGTTTACTTTACAAAGGCAATGCATTTCCTTTACCGGGATTTACGCCTTGGTGCTAGTCACCAGCCCCTGGCCTATGGAAGGCAGGCTTGGGGTAGTCACAGCACGGTCCCCGAGGACGGGTCATGACAATTACCCTCTAAAAGAACACATACAGAAGAGAGAGATAAGATTGACACCAACCAACTCCAACTAAGAACTATGGTATAAAATAACACCCAAGTGCATATGTAATGTCCTAGAAAGTACTACAACCAAAAAGGGAAAACTGCATGTACCCAAAAGAAAGTAAATCAACAGTGCTCACAAGCCCGAACAACTCCTGCAACCACAAGCTTGTAGTAACCATCCTGATCTCCAACCTCCTCCATGTGACCTGAAAAATAGTTTATATATACGTAGGGTGAGTATAACAACATACTCAGTAAGATCATCCCTGAAGCCTCTCGTGCAAATGTAAGGAAAGCATGCTAAAGCATAGTGAAGAACAGTGAAACTAACTCATCACCTAATAGGTATACTATCTTCCCAACCTCACCGTGGATACTCTCTCCAAGTAACACATAAAAGAATATAGCATATAGAAAAGAATATCAAGGGTATCCCACTACTACTTCCCACCTGGTTTGCCGCTTTTCCCCAAGGACATACGTCATGATCATCTCTCTCCAAAGGCTTACCCATATAAACATTGGCTAAGCTCCACAATCTGCACCACATGCACCAAATAGGCTTTCCCTCAGACTCTTGGGCATAACACCACACCATCCTCATAACCAAAAGAAACAAGTAGGTTCTGGGATCCACCACATCCCGTATAACGTGTATCATATGTCGAGTATTGAACCTCAAGCCATTACATCCCATACACCGTGTAAGGATCCTCAATCCATCATAGCATATACACGTTACACCTATAGTATTCTATAGGATACTCTATCTAGAATATATGTTTGGAAATAACTACAATCCATTATAGCCCTCTACACACATATATGGGGAAAACTAACTGTTGTGCCAACGACACTAGTATCTTCCATGAGATGAGAGTGGGGTCAAAGGGGGTAGTCAGCCATTCACCCTCCCATTGGAAAGTTGGGGAAAAAACTCTCAGGGAAAAGAATCCCTAGGGTGTCAGATTCCCATACCAATAGAGTGGAGTAGCATATATAAACACAAAAAGAATAGAATATATATAACTCACAACCACACTATGGGCATAACCTAGTCTTAGCCTCAACATTAGCTAAAGTATCTTGGATTCCAGGCTGCTATTTCTAAGACTAGGCATCCTATAAGCACACAACTAGTTAAAGAACTTCATTAGGTTACTTCATTCCCTTTTCCATAAATTCCAATTTACGTTAATTAATTATTTAAAAATTAATTAACCATGAACAAAAACCACATTTGAACTGTCTTTACATCACATTCAAAAACCACTGTCCCTTAAAAAGTTCTCAATCTCATCATTAAAACACAACAAACTGCAACCCCATCGGTTAACAACATTTATTCAAACCTTCATTTTAGAATTACTTTCCCATATTTTCAGGCATTCTTGGAAAACATCCTATTCTACTAAACACAAGGGGGCTCAACACGGTGATTAGATATACTACCCGTCGAGTCTCTGAGGCATATATCAAGAGCGTAGGCACAATCTCGATCGAGTGGCTAAACATGGAAAGCATGTGGAATAACAATTGCGTCTTCTCCCCTTTTGGAAGAAGGGTAAGAAAAACCAGCCACCTTGAGGAGTGGGGAAAAGTAAAGCAGATAAAAAAAATGATCAACAACATCCAATAATCACAACCATCCCATTCCTTCATCCTTGGTGTCCTCCCTGACACCCATATGCATAAACTGATGCATCTCGCCACTCTAGGCGTCATATGCTCCCACAAACACAAGGCATCCCTGCCTTCACATATTACAACACCCCTCCAGGGTCATACCACAACCCAAGATATCACAGCACCCCTTCCAGGGTCACAACACAGCACAAGAACCAGAAAACCAATAATTACAACAAATGGGCTCTTTTCTACTTAACAAGGCATCTGGACTTCAAACAACCAACACCAACAAACACATCAAATGGGATTTTAGCCCTAATTCACAACAAGAGGGTAACTCTGAACCCTTAAGGGAATCCAATCAATCAAGATCATAAATCCATCTTGAAATAACATATTCAATTTTTTGGTTCCAACATAATGAACCAAAGCAGTAAGCTATCACAAGGATTAAACATGCATACTATGAAAACTTAATCAATATCAGATTACCACAAGAACCAGATTATTTTTCATGCCTCTTTATTTTTATCCAATTTAATTATCAATTAATTTCATCTTTACGTTCTTTATCAAATTCATCAAGAAAAACATGCTAACAAGCAAGGCATAGATATCACACTATCTAGAAAACATAATACAATAACATGCATTCAATGCAATTTATTAATACGGTTCATGTATTTAATTAGGTCAATTTCAATGTGATCCAAAGGGATAAATCATGCTAAATATATGATTTCACACGAACAATTAGAGAAGCCACAAATCCCATACCTCAATGGTTTTCGAGGAAAACCACAACGGTCGATTAACACCCAAGAGACCTGGTCGATTCTCCACAAATCCTCATTAGATCTCCTCTCCTAACACAACCAAGGCCAAATCTCATCACAAACATCATCCACACACCTAGATCTATCCATAATAGGAATTGATCTATGATGATGAGAGAAGAGGAGGACCAGATCCAGGTAGATCTAAGAATCCAAAAAAAAGGATCACATACCTTGAGAAACTGGCTTCAATTCCTGAAGGGAAGCCTCTGGATCGCCTCCAAAATTCTTGGGATATGTTCTTCCACCTCCAAGGAAGGGTAATCCAGAGTTATGGATGATTAAGGGATTAAATGAGGTGATTAAGGAAAAATGAGTTAGATCCACAATTTTAGGATCTAACTTTAAGTGCTCGCACGGTTAGTCAACACGGTTTAACAAACCGTGTGCTAACCATGTGTTAGCTTCTTCCTCAACAATCACTCCTCGCATAGTTAGCCTGCACGGTTAGACAAACTATGTGCTAACCATTTGAAGTGTTGCGGCGGGTTAGTGAAGTGGATTATTAGCTAGCGTTACCACTGCCATTATTGAAGACACATGATGTTTTCCATCTGTCCCAGCTCTGTTGGTATCTACACGATGATTCACACGTCCTCGGCTGGGGAGATCTAGATATCGAGGACGAAATGAACTTTATGGAAAGGCTAGTGAAGATCGAGGATCGTGAAGAGAAGGTGCTTCGTGGGCGAACCATCCCTTTAGTTCGAGTGTTGTGGAAGCATAGTGGGATTGAGGAGTGTACTTGGGAACATGAATCATAGATGCACGCCCAGTACCCAGTGTTGTTTTGAGAATTGTGATGTTTTTTATACATGTTTGTGAGGGAACACTTCACCTTGTTGACTATGAAATGTGAGGTTTTCCTTTTTCCTTGAATGTGTGTGAAAATTACAAGATATTGGGAGGGGAGGACCTGATCCCTAATAATGGTGCATTAAGGTGGATGTGATTAAACCCGTGTTGTCAAGTCAGTGCCACCCAAAGCAAATAGTATCTTGACATGGGGGAAGAGAATCCCCAACCTATATGACTGGGCAGTTTGACCCTGGTATATTGCTTGGTTCTTGAGAGGGTGGTGTTTCTAGATAATGATGAGGTTCACTCATGATAGATATCTTTCTAGGTGGTTGTTTGGACCCGCTCTTATCTTCTGGTTTGTTTTGATTATCATGGGCAAGAATAGTTTGAGAGGTATCTAATGTAATAGGGTAGACCCTCCTGGCCCATTATATTTCCAAAAATGAGGCTTTTCTAAAACAGTGGCACGTGAGGGTGGAACCATGATGGGGAAACCATGATGGTGACCCCATGACAGTGGCACCGTGTCCTCTTCATTCTTTTCCAGTTCCCGACCATTCCTCTCCCGCAGTAATTAATTCGTTTCCCCTTATTAAAGCCCATAATTAATACCTAAAAATCCCGAGAAATGTCCCAGATGGGGGATATTAAATAACCACATAATAACATCTTGTGTAACTGCCAAAACCGTGTAAGAAACCACGATATTACTTTCAAGGCGTTCAAAATCCCTATATCCCATACCAACATGATTTTATCTATATATCATTGAGGAAGTTATCCTTTATCTTCTTCCTTTAAGCCGAATTCCCTACTTATCCATGGTGTGACTATGCTCGAGTTGTCTGCTCATCCTTGGAGTTCCCAATGTCCCTCCCCTGCAAATCATGTATCACATGATCTTGGTGTGTGGAGAAAAACGTCGATCCTTGATCAATCAGGTAGGGATATTATCCTCCATCTCTCCTTTCTGTGTATCATGCGGGGTGGGAAGGATTTTTCCTCCGTGTAAATTGATGAAACTAAACTTAATGAAGATAATGAATGGACCTTTAATGAAATAAAGTAGGGAGTGATCGCTGTTCTGATTTACTCTTTATTTTGTTATGTGTTGTGAATTTTAGGGGCCTATGCTCACTGAAAAACATGGCCGTTGGTGGTATTTCACTGTACACTAATGAACCTCAGTGATCCTAGATGTTTGAATAACTGTAACATGTAATTGGTTAATTACGTATACTCAGTTAAATAAATTTAAACCACTAGAATCAACCCTTTTTCTATGATAACCCCGGTTAAATAATTGTGGAATTGAAACCATGGAGTGTGTTAAATCTTTTAAATCTAAAAATACATTCATGGGCCTACCTTTTGTTGGTGGTAGAGGTTTGGTTGTTTATTTCACAGGCCGATTGTTGTGGTGATATGGGTGGGTATGGAATCCCCTGCTGTTATACTTTCACTGGATGTGAATTTGAGGCTGTGTGGTTACTCTGATTATATCACGAATTGTGGTGGAATATTCTATTGTTGAGAAACTGTTGGCTCATGTATTTTGGGGACATGGAGTGTGTCTCAAGGTTTTCTTTGGCCCCAGTACTTTGAGGGATCTCACTTATCCAATTGTTGTTGTGAATTTACAAGAGAACCGGGTGTGAATGTTTAAGTTGTTGTTTGACTGTCTTCTTTCTCTGGCTTGTGGTGATTTCCTGTTAATTTCCTAGTAGTGTATAATTAACCTAAATGGTGATACTTGAACATGAAAATAGGAATAATTTAAATGGGAATTGGTTTTGGGAATGAGTTGAGTCTTGGCCGTGAGTGCCATACAATTTTTTCATGAATGTTTAGTAAAGATGGCGTTGTTCTTAGGTTTTGTAACCCTTAGTTTGGGATGAGTGCTTGTTACCTATACATATATCTGTAGCTTTTATTTTTATTATTCATGCCCCATCCAAGTTGAGAAAATAAGTACCGAAGACACCCATTTCATGGGGGAGGGTGTTCTTCCCAACACTCCTATGAGTGGCTGGTTATTAGATCCTTTTCTTCTCCCTTTCTTGAATAGCCAAAGACCCTTCGGGCAGGCTGTGATGGCCTGAAGTCCATTATTATCCCAAGAATCATTTGGCTAGGTAGTTGTGGTGGTTGGGCTAGGTGTTTGCGGGAAGGTTGTTTCCCAAGTGACTTTGGTATGAGGACCAGGTGTCTTCGGGTGTGGCAGTAGTTGTTCTGACCTAGGTATTTGCAGGCAGGTTGATACCCAAGTGTTTTCGGGATGAGGCCTAGGTGTCTACGGGTGGGGTTTGGCAGTGGGACTATGGTGAGGTTGTGGCCCAGGTGACTATGGGTGGGTTTTGTCAGTGGGACTGCGGTGAGGTTATGGCCAAGTGTGTGTGGGCGGGGTGTGGTAGTAGGACTGTGGTAAGAATGGCGAGATTGATTCGATGCGTAGGATGTCTTTAATAACAAGTGGGAAAGTGGTGCGGGGTACCCATATTTCGATGCTCTATTACTATACATCACTTGAATTTTGTTATTTGGGGAGCGTGAATTAGTAAGGTTTGGGTGGATAGCTTTTCCTTGTTGGGTGTTTGGTTATCTCTTTTTCCACAAGACATTAGAATGTCTCCTCACTTGTGCACAAGAGACTTTTTTTTTCCATACTGAGTATACTTGTATGCTCACCCTAAATATATAAAACTGCTTTCCGGTCTCCATGAGGACTTTAGGGATCATGCGGGACCATACTAGCTCAGACCTTTGGGGGAGTTGAAGTTGTTGATTTCATTTTCTTGGTATCTTTATTCCTTTGGAGTTTCATGGCTTGTATATTTTACCAATGAACATGCATATTGTAATGGTTTACTTTTAGCCGTACTTGTACCTTAAGATTTTGTGTTGTGGGATTCACTATCTTATCTCCTGATCCTATTAAAAGATAAAGGGTATTGCCTTCCATTTAGTGTGTGATTTTATACCCTTGGTGTTAGTCGCCACTTCGGGACCTATTGAAGGAGGGTCTCAGGGGGTCATTATCTCTCCTTCAACTTGAAGAAGGAAGGGTCTGGAAATATGATGTCCCTTCCCTCATCATGGTGAAGGCAGGTCATGAAAACATCAAAAAATTCATGGGGTGATTTTTTGTGATTTTTCTGAAATGGTTGTTTATTCAGTTAATTGTAAAAATAGAGTTTTGAGATTCGATGCGTTAATAACATAATAATGATGTAATAAATCTGGTCAAGATGAGTATAGTAAAATAATATGTGTGGTGTACCATGTGGTTAATACCATTTGAAAATACAATGGTGATGCCCATGGTTTTTCAAATACCACTAATGAGGTGTCCCTTGGAAATTATTAAAACATTCCCACTCTTTTTCTTTATATACCAACCCATTTCGTCATTAACTCTATTCCCAATTCCTCCACACTAAAAATCTGGCCTCTTTACTTCTCCATTAGACCTCCCAAAGTTTCTTCAAACACCCTAGGTCCCAACCATCATGTTCTAGGAGTTATAATACAAGGTAAGGAAATTATCAATTGCATTCTTTTTCCATTCACGTTCTCTTTTATGTGGTATAACTTTCATGTTTCCATAGCATGTTATTATTTTATTCATATTCTTGATCTATTTTTTTATAATGATTCATTTTTGTTTGGGTGAACCTTGTCCTCTTTATCTTTAATATTTTTCTAAAACCATGATGCATAGCCTTTAGCCTACCGAATTTTTGTTAGGCAATTCATAATCCAATTTCCATTCATTGAGTTAAACTTCCACTTTATTAATTAAATGTTAGTAAAATTATTTGTGTGATGAATTTTTTGTATATATTATGTTACACTATGTGTATTTACAGTGTATACACATATCCATTCAATTCTTTTGATCTCACTCCAAATGTTTTTTAAAGGATATCTTTTTCAAATCCTTATAAGATTCTCTTTAATGATTATCAAAAGTAGTGTTTATAATGTTTATGGAATGAGATATTTTTACTTATTTCATGATACTTTATCACCATTATATGTCTCATGGACATTAATTATGTTGTTTTGATTCCATTATTTCTCATTATATGTGGGGTTGAGCCCATTATAGCTCAAGATATGATTGGTTGAGCACATTATAGATCAAGAAATGTTGGGTGAGCGCCATTATAGATCTCCAAGGAATTTTGTACTATGGAGATGGATGTTGACCCAAGGATAATTTCTTCTGTAAGGGTTAATGTAAGAGTTATATGGTAAATATTTCCAATGACAACTACATGATGTGTTTATGCATTTGAGTTTTTATTATTATGGATTTTATTGGTTTTTATTTTATCACATGATTAATTGTTTCTATATTTATTTCCCTTACTATGATTTTTAATCATCCCATATTTTTTTAAAACAATTTAATAAGATATAAGGATGGGTAAGATAAATAAGAGATTCATGATGTTTGATATGGTGAGTTGTTAATGAAATCATGCATTATGTTTTAATGTATTATATTTTAAAAAATAGAATCTATTTTTTGATGTATCCTCTTGAAGGTATGTTATGTAAGGTATCATAGTTATCTAGAAATGTATACAAAAAAATATACATAATATATAATAATGTATATTCAGTAATAAAATTAATTATTAAGTAACTTTTTAAGGTTGTGTCAATATAAATAATCTTTAGTCTTTAATCATTTCCCAAATTCACAAGTCCTTGTTTGTCATATTTGACTCCTAAAACAAGATCCATATTACCTGTCATGTGAGATGTGAAACCGCTATTAGGGATCCATAAACCAAAATGGCCTGATGCTTCAAGGGAAATTTCTTCCACCCCTGCCTTCACATCCTTTTTCTTTTGGATCAATGTATTTTACCACACAAATGGTGTATTTTTAAAAGCATGATCTACCTCAGAGTTTGGAGGCCCAAATTTATCCTACAGAGATGAAAATAGATTTTTAGTTTTGAATTCACCTATTGGATTGACGATTTGTTGCTCACGACTACATTGATTCTGCCTTGGCGTATTCATCTGCATGGTCAATGTAGAATATCTAGACTTGTTCCCAAATACACTGTCCAGAAAGCAATGTCCCTCAAAGGATGTTCAATAACATTGAACACTATTTGGCTGCCACTATTTCACTTGTGCCCATCAGTTTCTATAGTCTATTGAAGACACATATTGTGAATGAACCATATTTCCAAATAATAACACCTAATATAGGGTGAATTCTGGCATGTTAAATCTTCACTACTAGTTTCCCTTTAGGATCTATGAATATTATAATTCTACATTCTTCCTAAATCAACCTTCAATCACAAAATTAGGGCATGCAGTCTGACATCACATTACACGTCCTTTTGTTTTTGTTCATACCCCACATTAGCCATAGAATATGAACATAATTTTTTCTTCCTTTCTACAGAAGCACTATGTTGTACTTTTTTCTTCTCAGTTTTATCAATGATCTTCTTTCCAGATGTTGCAGAAGGAATCATGTTTTTTTCTTGATACTTTACCTTTTCCGCAAACCATAAAATTCCCCTACATGTTATTCAATATACATGATTTTATCATTCATTGTGGTATTCCATCCATCGATCTCCCTTTTATATTCTTCCAACATTATTATATACTCACTAATCAATTCTGTGTCCTCTGGTGTTGACAACATGAGTATCTCAATTTCCTCCATCAACATATTCCTCTCTTATTTATTATGCATCATTTAGAGTTTGGAATCATGAAATCCATTGTTGGATTTCATTATTTTTAACTCCAAATATCTAACTATTCAAGAGTAGCATAATACTCAGCTTGCATATCAATTTTTCCTTCAACATCTTATTCTTCATCAATGTCAGCATCTTAATATTGAGGATCACTATCGAAAACATCCACTATATAATTTTCCCTATGATTTATGGAAGATTTCAATCTACATAACTCTTCATTATCAGACTCATATGATCATTCAAATTCTCCAGAATGAGGATTCTTTTTATTGAAGAAATTTCTTTCGAATTGTTTCTCCCCTTTCACATAGGCTGAAAACATCTTCTTTGGAATTACAACATCATCATCATCATTATCATTATCTTAAAACATTTTATTGCACCTTTCGATAATATGGCCTACCTTTACACATCCAAAACATTCTAGTCGATGTTTCCCTTTAAACATTACTTTTCCCTTTTCCAAATATGATGAAAATAATGACATCACCTCATAGATCTCTTCTTCTTCATAAGTATCACCAATGGAGATCGTTTTCAAGGCCTTGAATGCCACCTCATAGGATTTCCCTTTTTTCAGGGCCTTAAATTCCACTATTTCTTTTTCATATATGATTCTTATAAAAGGATCATTATTACCTATCATGTTATATTATCAAACACTTTCGAGGATCTGTACACCAAAATAGTCAAATGCTTTAAGATAAATTTCTACCATCACAACCTTCTCATGCATTTCTTCTTTTATCCATGTATTTTAAATCACACATTGAAAAAACATGAAAACAACACCACCTTGTATTTTATAAATTTTTATTTCCTCCATACCATTCATTCAATTTTTTGAGGTTCTTATGCCAATAAATGATTATAAAAAAACATCTCTTTTACTCAATAACTCACCATTTGATCACCCATTGTCATTAGTTTTAGCATCGTGGTCTTCTTTGTCAACAATCACCACATAGAGGCCCAAATTTTCATCAAACACAGTCACATAAAAAAGTTTCAATGATATATTGAGGGATTTTTTCGTAACATGGTAATTCCATTACAACAATTATTTTCTAAACCAATATATATTTTTTTCATTTATAAAATTTATTCTTTTTTTATATTTTTATGATTTTTTATCATATTCAATAGTCGTCTTAAGACGCGTCTGAGGATCATGGTCATGGTATTTTATTAGATTGATTAATATGGTATTACACAAAAATTTCCATTTAAAAATGGTTCACAGACAATGGTATAGGATATTTGACCATTGCATTAGCCTTTACACAGGGTTCTCTAAATTGTTGGCTATATAGGCTTGGGGATTGATGTATACCAATGGTTTCCTTTGACCTATTGGTATAGGTGAACTGAATTGTCTTTATAACATTATTTTCATTAATCCTTTGTAATTGGTCTATAAAAACATTTTAATAAACCATTGGATACGCATTTCTTCAACTCCGATGCTTGATGTACCTCCAATTTTGGCTCAAAACCAGTACAATCTACCAAAACCTACAAGCACTCCCCAAAAAATTGGTAGATAATATTGAAAAATTTATTAATAAATTAATGTAATCAACATGTTACAATATTCATATAAGGTACCACATATGTGCTTTCACATATAATAAAAAAAGATCAAGTGTCATGAATAAACGGTAGAAATGTAGGGTGTCAATCTCCCTTTTATCAAAACATATATCATAATCATGATTATCATCATCATCCTCATCATAAACATCATCTTAACTGTCACCATCACTATAATCCTCATCATCACCATCTTCCCAAAAAAAATGAGAATCATATTCATTTCTATCACTAGGTAATTAATTAGCCTGATCCCCACTTGGATTACTATCACCACCAACCAATGTATCGTATAAAACATGCATCACCAACATGCATGCATTAGAAATCGAGAAAGTATTTGGAAGAGGTGGGGGAAATAATACTTCTATAAAATTAATAAATTTTACATTTTCCTTTTGACATAGATTATTCTCTTATATGGATATTTATTTGGGATGACCCTACTATGTATGAATCAGTGCAACATCTACATGAGCTATTTATTACTTAGTTCTACAAGAACTAGTACTTTATGTGGTCCAATTTCTAGTGGGGACACTACTCATTCCTAGTTAACATCATACACTCCCATGATTCTCATATCAATATACCCAAATTAAATGATAATTTCTCTCAATTAATTTGACTTCCTTCTCATAAATGGTCACCAAATAACACCATTGAAAATATAAATGAACTATTTAGGTTAAAATATATATATAAATTTAAAATAATTAAATTAAAACAAATAAAAAATTTATGAGCCTTTTAGATTACCACATGTCTATCATTCTTAATTTTCAAGAGAAATTTTTTTTTCTAGAGACATTCTTCCTTCATTATTCAATAAATAACTCTAAGATTACAATTTAATTTGAAGAAATATTAGAAAATAATATAATTTTTAATAAAATTTAGACATATTTTCCATTATTTGATTGAAAAAAAGCAAATCCAATTAAATTAACATTTATATAAATTTATTTTATAATCCACAACTATGTGAAACTACAGTCAATGAAACATAAATGAAAAAAATTCTCTCATGTTATGCAATTTATATTTACCTCATTAATTTTCAGTAATACATGTGCCTTTATTTTTAAAATATAAATCAAAATATATATATATAAAAATTTCATATATATTAGCATATTAGAAATACTATAAGTATATCTACATTACATTAATAAACTATAATGTTTGAATTAGACATTTATATTCTCTAAAACTTCATAAATGTTTTGAAATGTTTTCTATTCTATAGCGGTTATCCATATTATGTGTGATTATTTTTTTATAATTACCATTCACTAAAAAGTTCAATTTAATGTCTTTCATGATTGAATAGAAAAAATTTGAAATGACCTAAATATTATTCAATAGAACTAAAATCTGAGTCTGCATATAAGAGGGTCTAAAATCCACTAATGATTATGATGTCACATAGTTCATATTTTTAGAATTAAAAACTATAAAAATGCAAGTGTAATAGAAAAATACATAATTCCTCACATGTTATAGAATCCTCATCCACCCGTGAGGGTGGTAATTAATTGTATTATCATTGAGTTTTTATTCATTTATATCATTTCCTAATAGTAAATATTCAACAATAATGAAATGATATTTAATGAAAATCAACCTAATTTAAAATAAAAACCCACAATTATGACTAATATCTTAATATCAATACTATACCAAAGAGAAATCATTTTCGGAAAATTTTTTTTGGATAGTCATTCATAATAGGAATAGCCTTTAAATCAAATACGACTCTAGAATCCTTACATTTTAACAACTCATAATTTTATTCTCTTCATAACTCACCTAATTCAATTATTCATATAGTATTCATAACCTCAATGTTAGGAAGATTATAACAATTTTTATCCTAAATTACTAATTCACATAAATACATTAATAATGTAACAATAAATATAATGAATTTTATTACAAATATTTTAGCACAATCATTAAATTGTTTTACATTATTCTTATGATGTCTATTGGATAGAGTCTTTATCGGAATGGTGTCAGAGTGTTTAGAATGTGTTTCCATAAAACACATTCATTATTCCCATTTTTTCCTAATAATTAAATTATCATAATTGGACACAAAATCATCATTATGCTGTTTGATCAAGTTATGAAAAAATAAATGTCAAATATTATATTAGTACATCATATAATGAAAATAAAATATGTTAAAAATAATTAATATGGTTATATATAATGAATAAACATTGGATTTTTAGTGGGCACTTCTAGAGGCCTAAGATATGAAGGATTATTGACCTGTGTAATACCATTAAGATACAATGTTTACTCATGGAGTTTGAAAGTGTTAGAGTATAATTCATATGTGAATGAACAGAAAAACAAAAAGGGAATGAAATATTATCAAATGTTTCATTATTTTTTTTGTAAGAGGTTGACATGGTTGGGGAGTGTGAGATATCATCATATAAGGGGAAGGAATGCATGGAGGATCAAACATACATAATGGTTATAATATTTCAATTTAAATATCCCAAGATACACTAACTATAATATTGGATAAATAATTTAGATACTTGTCATCTAATTAAGTATTAAGGTGTGATTGGGTGTGATGATTCATGAATGTTGCAATAATAACGACACCATGAATCATCATGATGAGAACATCTACCACTAGTTTATTAAGTGAAAACTTATCTCTTATTTGTAGGTTTCTAAATAATATTTATAAAAAATTAATGAAACAATAGTAAATTTTATTGATATATATATAGATATATTTGATATAGAATAATCACAAATCACACTATAATATGAATTCATATCTCATCCATGTGGTATTTATTATGAGATATATTTTTCTATCATATCTTTACAATACATTCAATTTCAAAAATTTGGAATGAAATATTCACATAATTATAACTTCATAACCAATGTATAAGATAATAATGAAAGAATATGTGAAGTGACATAATTAAGTGATACCGATTATCTAGTAAAATAAAGGGTACATCATGACATATAATAATCAAATTAAGTTTAGGTTTGAGAAAATAAATACATAAATGATGCTCCACATAAAAATCAACACATTCAAATTGGAATGTTAAACATTGATAAAGAATATGTTTATTATTTTATTTTCAACTCGATCCAATACAATAGTGGTTAGGGCATTTGGTTCATTTTGGTAAATTGATTAGTCCTATTTCCATTTTTGGGATAGGTAAATTTGTTCATATTTAAGATTCTTTCATTTCAAAATATTAAGGGTTATGTATAACATTTATTTTTTCAATTATTATTTATAATTATTTTGATATTATTTAGTTCAATTAATCTTTATTTTTTCTAATTGGATAGTTTTATTTTTTATTAGATTTATAAGTTCTCGTACAATAAAAATAAATATTAATAAAATAAAACTCGATGAAAATTTAACCTAGTATATATTGAAATTGAAAATTATGGTCAATTGTGTTTCAAAATATTCTCAACCAAAATTAGTGAAATTTGAATATTACCAATATGAATAATACTTGTTTATCTAAACCATATGATCTGAGAACACATGTGGATGATTATTTATTTGACCCCTCAAAACTTCTCGATCACAATTGAATTTGAAAATTTATCTATTTGAGTCATCATATGTAATAAATTGTTTTAAGTAAATAAAGGTATTTTTTGTATAAATATCATCCATACATTCATAAAAAATATGTCATGGTAATACTTAAAAATTAACCCCAAATTTATGTTCCAGATGATCTTTCATAAAAAATTCATTTTTCAATGATGATTCCAATATATATTGATAATTATTAAGAATAATAAAATTAATTTCAATAAATCCAATTATATAGTCACTAATAAATGTTCCATGTATCATTAAAAAATATAACCACTAGCATTTTTTCAGAATGATTTGACCTTGAGAAAAACAATCCAAAATTAGTATCTTCTCTACAACGCTATAATAAGAAAAATTTCAATATCGATTCCTACTATATGATTCACAAGCCTAAAAAATGGTTATTGCAGTTACCATTAACATATTATATTGTCTTCTCATGTTCGTTTAGCATTCAAAGATAGTAAATTTATACCTATTGATAACAATTTATTTTCTTTCAACAACCACAAAATTCGGAGTAAAATAAAAATATCTTATTTATATAAGGAAAAAATATGTAGATAAAATAAATTCCTAAAATATAAATCAATACTAAAATTAACAAATTATTAATTATTAATTATTTTATTATATTAATAATTTATCCTCCAACTTCAACCGAATTAAAAAAACATTATTATGGAAAGTCTCTATCGTTCTCATAGTAAATAAATAATGATTACTAAATATCATTTGTTTATATTATTAATATGGAATGATAAAAATATTTTAACATAATTATAATTACATTAGATAAGATAAAATATAAATTTCCAATTTTCAAATAATATATAGTCATAACAAAATTATAGATAAAAAATATGTGGTGATTTCTCATCTCTTACTCTTCAATGCATAATGTTGTCAACGTATATTATATATGAATTTCCCTTGTTTTGGGAAAAGATTGAAAAATGGATTCAATTTTATTATATTAATATTATTCATTTATCATTAGTTGTGTAAAAACCAGGGAATTGACTGAATAAAAAACATTCAAGATTTTATTCATTCTTAAAATATGATGGAAATTTTAAATCATAAAATTAAATAGATTAAAGTAATCATTTTTATTAGAAGGATTAATTTAAAAGTTTTCTTTTTAAGTTTTTGAATCATATTTTAAAAAATTAAATATAATATTTATTTTATAATATCAAAATTTACATGAGTTGTTTTTTTATTTTTCATTATTTATTATATTTTCAATAAATAATTAAATTTTCTGATTTTCGTAATAAAATATTTTATTTTCATTAAATTAAGATATTTAAAAGTATAATTATGTTTCGAATATGATTTAATGTAACATAATTATTATTTATTTATATATTATCCTTTTGATTACTTTTTAATCAATGTTTTATATTAATTAAGAATAATATTTTATTCGGTATACAAATGGGATCTCTTTTAATACTAGTTAAAAATAAATATTGTTCTTCCGTTTTAATTAATCACATTACTCCCAAAAGATGATTGTTTCAAATTGAATTTATATATTATGTATTAATAAATATTAATTTATATACATAAAATTATTATTATTAGACCTATATTTAAAATAAAAACTTTTTTTTGAAAGATACACTTCATG
Source organism: Viscum album (assembly GCA_963277665.1). Lineage (NCBI taxonomy): Eukaryota > Viridiplantae > Streptophyta > Magnoliopsida > Santalales > Viscaceae > Viscum > Viscum album. The sequence continues at coordinate 1,067,149,214 of OY728140.1, forward strand.
AAAAACCTATTTTTCATCCCATCATTAGGGTTTTATTTAAAATTTAATTTTTACTGTATTATTATTTGAATCTACAAATATGGATTTAATTTTTCAAATAATAATAATATATATTTATTAATATGTTCAACACTATTGTTGTCCATAATTAATTCTGAAAATAATAAAAAGTAATTACCACGATTATGGTTCAATTGGGATTACAGGGGGGTTAAACTAAAAAATATAAGGTTTATATAAACTAAAATCATTTAAAAAAAATATTTTTGGGATATATTTATACCTTATAAATTATTATTCATTATAATACTCCATATTTACCCCTGTTTTCTGAGAAAAACAATGGTACATATTTTTATATTAAAAAAATACAGGTGTTCCACTCACATCACTTGTAAAAGGATACACACTCTTTGGTCTTCTTCAAAACATAAAACCATTTTGGTTATTACAATAACTACCAAAATAACTTTAAAAATTACACCATGTCATCCAATAATTCTCTTAATGGTAATAAATTCATTCTATTAATAATATTGGTATAATCCTAATTAGGCAGTCTAACAAGAAGAGAATTCTTAAATATGAGTTTTTGTTTTATATCTTCTTCTCCCTAATTAAAATAATAAAATTATATTATTATATAATAAAATAATTTCATAAATATATTGATATGTTATAAATTTTTTAAATAAACAACATCCTTCTCCACATCCCTCAAATTGTTTATGATAATGTCACTCTTTAGTATGATGCACTACTGCCTCACAAACCAATGTGATTCGTTTTCACCAACACCTCTCACGGTTGGGTATAATGATTGATATAAAGTACATATATGATATTAATAATATAATTATACCTATTTTGTCATAATATAATATTTTCAATTTTTTAATATGCATTTCATATGAGATACGACAACATCGCCCGTGTGTACTGGTAAGCTACCGCCTCACAAAGCAATGTGATTTACTTGTCAATAAATCATTACATAAAAGGTTTAAATGATAATATTAATGAATATATTTTATATAAATTATATAATTATATTATAATGATAATATTTCATAAAATATAATATATAATTTTATTTATTTCACTGAAAATGAAACAACAATTTAGGTATTGTGGACTGTTTCCATCACGAGGCGATGTGACTCTCTTTGATTCAGCCCACCAAATGGATGATATATATATATATATATATAAGTATGTTTAATGAAATAATTTTTTATATATTATATTTTTATAATTATATAATGACAATATAATATTTTTCTCATTTTCACAATGATATTTAAAAATGTAAATGTTGCTGAATAATACGTATGACCTACCATCTCCATGACCGTAATGTATTTTATTTATCAAAAAAAAAATCATTAATAGTTTTAATTTTTTTATAAATATTATAATTATTTAATTATTATAGTTATATATATTTTAGAATAATAAAAAATTTGAGCATAGTCTATCTAAAAATGTCATTTTGACACATAAGCCACGTTTTCTAAAAACCCTATCCATGAACAAAATTGAATAATTTACTGTATATAACACTTTAATATTTAAGAACCCAGATCTTCATTTCTGGATGTTTTTCCTTTGGTGGTAATTTTTGAGAAAAATAGGAGAATCTGGAAATTTTCAAAGTACACATCGTGTACTTTAAAATTACATGTCGTGTACCTTGTTGGCACATGATGCAATGTACTAGCCATGTCCGGGCCACACACATAGTGTGTATGGGTAATCTAGAGGCCGCTTAAAGCAGAGTTTGGAATGGCCAAGTACACGCCATGTACCCCAAAATTACACATTAGGTACAATTTTGTTTTCATTAAATGGACTGGGGTCATGCCTAATCAATGAAAACACATTCTTCTATAGGTTCCTCGACCGAGAGTGAACCATATGGCCACAAACATCCTCCGATCCCCACGAGCCTCTGTCTGTTTGTCGAATTGACCACCATCGCTTGCATCGGAACCATAGAGGTGAGCTCTCCCTTTTTCTTGTGTTTTATTTTATGATTCTCCTTCTTTCTCAAGATATCTTGGGTTGAACGTTTTTTGCGTTTTCGTAGATCTATGATGTTCTAAGGAGAATCTTGCCTCGTGATCAAAGTATATTGATCTCCTAGCATCGAGGTAGGTGTTTTGTGACTTAAATTTCGAATTCATTTAGTTTTATGTGAAAATTTCCACCAATACCCTTGAACGTGGTATTGTGTGTTTACTGTTTTCTCATGTTGTTTTTCTACCTTGCATGTATGCTTGTGTAGAGGTAATTTAATCATGTTTGAGGAAAATTTCATTGCTTGGATGTTTTTCACATGCCTTGTTCTTGTTATGACATTTGGGTTTTTTAGCCTGTGGTCGTTATACCTTTTTTTCATGCCCTGTGACTGTAGGATGGAATGAAATTCTTGAGATGCTCGTTATGCTGTAGAATGGTTAGCCAAGTAGCTCTATAGGTGTACATTGGCCTTATAGAATTATTATGCACTGACTAGAATGAGAACATGCAAACTTGTTGCTATAGACTATAAGGGATAGTCCAAGTCAGCTTCCTAGAGAGTCTTGGATATTATAGACTATATGAGGGTAGAACGAGTGAGATTCCTCAAAGAGTGTTAGACATTATAGGCTACTTGGGATAGACTGAGTGATCTTCCCAGAGAGTCTTGGATATTATAGACTACAAGAGGGTAGACCAACTGAGCTTCCTTAAAGAGTATTTACTTTGTTTGAATCTCATTAAAACCATTCCAAGTTAGATAAATAATTGATTGAGTGAGCTTCCTTAGAGAGTTTGTGATAGACCATAGACTATAGGAGGAATTGACCGAGTGAGCTTCCTTAGAGAGTTGCTAGACCTTGGGGCTATTAGAGGGTTAGACCAAGTGATCTTACTCACAAATTACCTGACTATCCTAGACTATAAGGGGAATTGACCGAGCAATCTTCCCCGAGAGTCTTATAATTTCGTATGACCAGACCAGAGGGGTTAGGCTAAGCGCACTAGCCATAGGGTTGTTGGTACTTCTTGGATAGGACCAGAGGGGTTCCTGTTGTGGTTAGCTATTTTCTTCACTGCTGCTTGTTGTTCTGTGGATTGATTACTGTTGTGTATCATCCTGTTTGTTGCATACTGTTACTGCCTACTGTTACAGCTTACTGTACTATTACATGCCATGTGCTCCTATACTGTTAGGCACCGATCTTCGGGTGCTTGCCTACTGGGATTTATTCTCAAACCATAATTGGGACATGCTTTTGGGACCAAACAGAATATGTTGTTTCAGTTATAAGAAGGGGAAAGTTCCCTTCGACTTCTGGTACATGATTGTTTGGAGATAGAGAGCATGGGACAAAGCTAAGGATTGTGATGCTGAGAAGTTTGTTGCTTACTTTTCTTTTATACTTTGGATTAGTATTGTGTTAATCATTGTGATTTTTTTGGCTTCTTTCCTTGACATATGTATAGTTCATCATTTCATATATACATGTGTGCTCTAGTATTTTATTGTTTTAGTATTACGATGATTATCTTTGATGGATATTTACTACTTCCACTATTTTCTCCTTTATATACTTCTGAAGTGTACTTTTCCAATGAGGGCATAGTTTCCCCACTATCACACCTAAGGCCCTCACTGCTAGTTGGCAACATCTAGCATTTGGAGAAATGCGATTAAGGCCATGTGACCAACTGGGTACGGGGAACCTCTGGTTGGATTCTAGAACTGGTATGTTACAAAGTGGTATCAGAGGAATTATTTTCTTTTGATTTACTGTTTGGAGCCTTTAGCCAGGGATATGATGGATTTAGTACTTGGTAATAAGATGTGCTCGAGAGTAGCTAACCTGTTTGTATGGAAAAGCCAATCTACATCATTTATTTCAATTTTCTGGAATTGAGATTTACGATTAATATGATTTCACCTAGAGTGATTAACATTCCCAGTGTTGTTATGGTTATTCTAGTGCCGTTCTATTTCTATCACAAACCGATGAGATAAGGGTATGCCATCTCATGCATCATAAAGGAACTTGTTAGAAATCACATTCCATGCATTTTTTCCATACCATTTAGGGTGCATTAGTGATTTATTGTTGTTGTGATAGACATTGTGTAGATTATGCATGCTGTTGTGATGTATTCTTTGATAGAATCCCTACAGATTGATAGAGGAATTTTTTGTATTGTACCTTGCTTAAATGAACGCCAAATTTTGGTTCTTGAGGTGTTATGGGACCTCATGAATCAGCTCTTGTTGGATAATTGACTTGTTTCCCTTGTATATGATATTTATGAGATGCCAATCATTGATTTGCAGGGAGTATGGGCCCTCACGGATCTGAATTTGGCACCTTTATGTTTGTTTTTCAGGGTATTCTGGGCTTCGTTGCAGTTTCTGAGCTAGTTCCCGGAAAAACCCAGAATACATGGCGTGTACTTGACTACACACCTTGTAGTTTTAAACTGCTTCACTGACTATGTGAGCTGAAACACGGGGGGGTGAAAAAAATTTCATAAACACGCCGTGTACAGTTGTTACACACCGTGTAGTAGTGAGCCGTGTACCCGGCCATGTCACTAACAACATGGGTCTGGGAAAATCATGTAGTACATGTCGTGTTGGGTACAAACATATCGTGTAGTCTTGTTCTAGATACACGGCTATGTCACGATCAACACAGAACAATGTTATCTCTCCATTACACACCGTGTGTGTTTGGAAAACTCCTGGTAAGGGTCAGCCGTGTAGCCAACCGTGTAACTAACAACACGGGTTGTCGAAACCTCGTCTAGTACACAATGTGTACGTAGTGAACAAGATGTGCAGTTTAGGGTAATGTGGACCATGTGAGTTTTCCATGAAAAGAGACTAGGGCAGGGAAATGGAAATGAAGTACACACTGTTTGTGGGGACAACACACCGTGTAGTCTGGGGTGTTACAAAACCAAAGCTGGCAGAAGTACACGCCCATGTGAATGGAATAATGGAACGTGCCGTGGAGTTTTGTAAATGCCGTGTAGTCTTGTTTTGTAAACATGAGTGTTTCTTACTCCTATTCCAATTTTGTACACTTGTGTTCTTTGTCCTGGATAATCATGATCTAATGTGTGCTTTTGATCTTTCATTGTTATGCCTACATGATGTCCTTCGGTTGTATGTCAGTAGCTAGATGGTGATCAGACACCAGATATGGCCAATCAGGGACCTCTTGCAGATCCTCCTACTGTGCCAGCCTTAGCACCAGCAGTTATACTAGTTACCGGAACCGATGCGAAGTTCAGGGATGACTTCCTGAGGATGATGCAGACCATTCATGGAGGGCCGCCTCCTACCCCGTCGATGGATGTGTTGACGTGGGGTTTCAAATAGAAGCATCCTCCTAATTTCTCAGGGGATGGAGGACCCCAGGCTATAGAGTCATGGTTAGGGTCCATGCTGACGATCTTCGAGCATCTCGAGATACCTCCAGAGAAAAGGGTAAATATTGCTACTTATATGCTCTGAGACACCACCAAGGGTTGGTGGGAGGTGATCTCACAGTCAGGTCACTAGCAGAGTATGACTTGGGATGATTTTTGGTGCATCTTCTATGAATATTTCTATCAAGATACATTGAGGGAGGACTGAGGCCAAGAGTTTTTTAGTCTCAAGCAGGGTACTCTTTCTCTTATGAAGTACTTATCTCGTTTTACCGAGCTATAGTGCTTCACACCGATTCTAGCTGGTGATGAGTTGTTCCCAGCAAGGAATGTTTAGGATGGTCTCATGAAGGAGATCCATTCCCAGGTGAATATCTTCAGGTTCACTTCGATATCTCTTATCATCAACCAGGCACGGATCTCTGAGCACAATCTGAGAGATTCTAGAGTAGTGAGCAAGGGCGGTTTGATGCACATAATTTGTGTATACTTTTCCATATATATATAATTGAAGATAAAAACATTTTTTCAGCAAATATATATTGTTTTATGAACATATTCTTTGATTTTGGTGATTTGGTTACTTTCTGGAGATTTATAGCTAAATACGTGAATCAAGGGAAGCCTGTGAACATTTTGAAACTACAAGGCGTGTACTTTTATACATTCCATGTGCATCCAGACAGGGACATTGACTGAAGTAGGGAGAACATGCCCATGTCACCAGGCAGATGATACATTCCATGTATGGTGGCGCTACATTTCGTGTACTACATTCTAGAAGCGGTGGTTGCTGAGAAAAGTCTAGATGCCCATGTGGTCGTTGAAGGAGACACGACGTGTTTCATTTATACATGTCGTGTATTCTTTTCTAGAAGGGGCTGGCAGCCAAACTTATGATAATACACACCGTTTATGGTGGTGCTACACACCGTGTACACTCAACCACCAGGCGACAACGTGTTCAAAAGCCAATGACGGCGTGTTAGGAGACCTGCCAGTGGAGAAATTGGTGCCAAAGTGCATTGACGAAAAGTACAAGTATTTTACTTTCTATACACGCATTATACTTTATATTTCTATAAAAAGAGTCCTTGGTCTAAGGATTTGGGAGTTGAAAACCTATTTGAGTATAGACAAGCTCTACTACCACCATTCCCGAAGCCACTGAGGTGCTGTCATTCTACTATTCCACCATTCCACCTTTCGACACCTTACCACAATTCTCACATGATGAATCCGTCAGGTATCATGTGTGTCGTTTCTTCCCTGATTTCTATGTGTAAAAAAACCCCTCGTGTTGGGGCTGTGGAGTGATCCTAATTTGTGTGTTGTATTTATAGTTGTGTTTGCTCGTTGTAATTCATCATACTGTTCTTAATTCACTATCCAATATAACTCAGAATTCTAAGTCGGACCAAGGGAAGAATTCTCAGCGATACAAAAGAAATGTAACGGTGAAAACATCCATGACCATTGGAAAGATTTCACCGATTAAAATAATGGACTGGACTAAATAATGAATTAGGAACGCTAACTACCGGACCAAGGAGTCAACTCCTCTAATTCCAAACAAGAGGAACCAGACCAAGGAAATCTTGTAACAAAACAAAATCTAGAATGATTGAATTATTATGAACAACACAACCATTTAAAAAATCTGCATAGAGACTCTTTAATCACCACTGCCCCGACATGTCTTTTCTTACCATTTTAAACTCTTTAAATTCACTCGTTGTTTTCGTTAAAACTGTTAATCATTTCTTCAAAGAAAAACAATATAGTTTAATTCCAAAACCCAAAACCAAACCAATCAACTCTAAATTCTGCATACGTCACATAATTAAGTATTAACTCAATTGAATTAATGCATGCCGTATTTCCCTGTGGATCGACCCCGAACTTATGCTATACTAAATATTTAACAACGACTAATTAATTTGGGATGCATATAACATCAGTTAACAACAAGCAAGACCAAATTATGGTGCCGTTGCCGGGGAACATCTTTGGTTTTAGTTCTAAGATTAAACTTGTGTTAATAATTTATTTAAGTGAAAATAAAAATAAAAAATTATCAAAAATCTATTTTCTAATCCCATTTCAAATTTTCCCTTTTTTCCCCTTTTACTCCTAGTTTTTCATTTTTGTGTTGTGTAGAAGCTAAAGAGTATGATCAGAAGTCTTACATGATCCATAAGCACCGAGTCTTCAGAATTAGTTCCATTTGACCCGGTGATTGAACGGACCCTACATCAACGTCGGCGTGCACTGATAGAAACACACAACCAAAAACCAAAAACCATGGACAACACGGAAGAGGGAGCAGCAGTCGTGGATGATGTGGCTGAAAATCAGTACTAAGATCAGCAGCCTCCCACTACTGGTCTACTAGAGTAGGCTCCTAGAGAATTCATGGAATTCCTCCCAAGGGATTACCAACGACCGACATAGTAACTCTTCCAACGACCATACATCACCCCTCAGGAGTGGTTCATGAAATCTCCACCCCTTCAGTAACAACCTCCAAGATGTACTCTTATGGATTACGGGCTTCCTACGATCCACAGAGAAGATACGTGCATCGTACGACCTCCGTTCAAGGCCCAACACTTTGAGATCAAGAATGATATCATGCAGCTGATCCAGAACACTATCCAATTTGGAGGCCTACCAAGCGAGGACCCGATGGGACATCTCTCCAACTTTTTGGTGGTCTGTGACACATTTCAATGCAATGGAGTGTCTGATGACACCATCCATCTTTGCCTATTTTACTTTTCTCTACGGTACAAGGTGATAGACTGGATCAAGGGGCTGCCACTAAGATCTATCCTCACCTTGGAGGAGCTATCCCAGGAGTTCCTATCCAAATACATCCCACCATCGAAGATGGTGACACTCCAGATCGAGATTCACAATTTCTAATAGCATGACACCGAGTCGTTGTACGAGTCATGGGAATGCTTCTAGTGGATTCTATAAAAATTCCCCCCCATGGACTCCCACTGTGGATGCAATTCCAGACTTTCTACGGAGGACTTATAATGACTACCATGTCCGTGGTGGATTCTACTGCTGGAGGTACGGTGATGCGAAAATACCTCGAAGATATATTCAAAATACTGGAAGACATTTCATCCAACAACTTCTAGTGGCACTCTGAGAGGGGGACTCAAAAGCGAGGTATGCACAATATTGACACTACCACAATGTTAGCTTCTCAGTTGGATGTTGTGTCCAATAACACCGATGCATTGAATCTCAAAGGAGCATCTCAAGTTCATGCGGCAAACCATTCAGCATGCGGCGACTGTGGTAACAACCACAGTCTAGGAGAATGCCCGGGACATCCATCCGACCCTTCGATAAGAGAGATGAGATTTGTTCCTCAAAATCGAGGGTCGAATCAATACCAATAGTATAAAAAAACAGTGTGGTGAGATAATCGGAACAAAGGTTGGGGCCAACAATAGTAAAACCCTCCGCCCCAGCGACCGCCCGACTACAATCAGCCTCAGTTCCAGAATATGTTTCCGAGATAGCAAATCTAGCATGAATCCTAATAGTAGGAAAGGTACCAGAACCCTCGCCCACAGTAGCCATGACAACCACCTCCTCCACCGGCTACCCATCCACCTCAACATGATAACACCCCCAGGTTAGAGGATCTGATGACTAAATTTATAAAAATTACTGAAACAAAATTCTAGAACCAGGAGGCTTCCATTAGAATCCACGAGAATCAAATTGGCCAGGTAGGAAACCAGCTATCAGGGAGGTAACCCGGTACACTGAGAAGAACCCACGGTCAGAGGGCAATGCTATCACCTTACGTAGCGGAAAATTGTTTCCACAGAAGGACCCAACCCACCAGTCAACTGCACCTCCATCACCTATTGATAAATATGGTTCAGTTTCAGATCCCTCTTCATCTGAAGAGCCATCACCAGAGGCTCAATTAGGAAAGGGAAAAGAAGTCATCAAACTGTTTGTGCCTGAATTACATTTTCCAGAAAGAATAAAGCAGAGAAAGATGGACCACCAATTCAGCAAATTCATAGAGGTGTTCCGGAAGCTACAAATCAACATACCATTTATAGAGGCCCTAACACAAATGCCTACGTACACCAAATTCATGAAGGAAATCCTCTCTAATAAGAGGAGGATTGACGATTTGGGTGTTATTACACTAATAAAGGAGTGCTCCATGGTGGTTCAACATTACATTCCTCCCAAACTCCAAGAACCAAGTAGTTTCACCATTCCATGTACTATTGGATCCCGTGAGTTTGAAAAGGCCTTCTGCGACTTAGGGTCCAGCGTGAACCTCATTCCCCTTAGAGTTCTCAAGAAGCTGGGACTCATCGAGCTCAGGCCTACTTGTGTATCCCTTCAACTTTCTGATCGATCCATCAAACATCTGAAGGGGATACTGGAGGATGTACTGGTCAAGGTGGTTATGCAGATCCTTCCCACTAATTTCATCATCCTTGACATGGGGGGTGACCAGGAAGCACCTCTTATACTCCGAAGACCTTTCTTGGAAACTGGGAAGGTACTGATCGATGTGCACCATAGAGAGATTATTTTTTTGGGTAGGTGATGAAAGAGTTTCCTATAACATCCTCATGGCCGTCAGACATGCTTCCTTGTCAGAGCATGAGGACTGTTATGCAGTGTCCACCATGGTTAATCATTTTAGTGAAGAAGGGGATGATCTGGTATGTTCTTTTACTGTGGATGATTTAAATATTCCAGATATTCTATTAGAAGAAGTTCCAGAAGACATGCAATTCTTAGAAGGCCAGGGCGGCCACTATTGGCACCATGCAGTTATTCCTGATAGTTTGGAACAGGAAAAGGTGCAACCACTTGTGCCTTCTATTTTAAAGGCTCCTCAACTCGAACTGAATCCTCTTCCATATTCTCTCAAATATGGGTATTTAGGACCCAATAAAACTTTTCTTGTTATACTTAACGCAGAACTATCACAGGAGCAGGAAGATTCACTTCTGCAGGTTCTAAAATAGCGGAAGCATGCTATTGGGTGGACAGTCACTAATCTGAAGGGAATCAGCCCTACCATTTTCACTCATAAGGTGTTACATGAAGAAGGTGCCAAGAAATCTCAGAAACCACAACGGCGTTTGAATCCTCCCATTAAAGAAGTTGTAAAAAAAGAGGTGATCAAATTATTAGATTCATGCATCGTCTATCCCATCTCAGATAGTCCGTGGGTGAGTCCCCTCCATGTGGTACCCAAAAAAGGGGTATCATTGTGATTTCAAATGAAAATAACGAGCTCATCCCTACATGTACTATCATGGGATAGAGAGTCTGTGTGGATTATCATATGTTAAACAATGCACAAGAAAGGATCACATCCCCTTGCCATTCATGGATCAAATTCTAGAGAGGCTAGCAGGGAACAACTTTTATTGCTTCCTCAATAGTTTTTTTGGCCATAACCAAATCTCCATTTCTCCAAAGGATTAGAAAAGAGAACATTCACTTTTACCTATGGCAGATTTTCTTATCGAAGGATGTCTTTTGGCATGTTTAGTTCCCCCACCACCTTCTAGCGCTGTATGCTGGCCATCTTCCATGACATGACGGAACGAATCCTGGAGGAATTCATAGATGGTTTTTCTGTTTACAGAAAATCATTCACCATTTGTTTACGACACCTAGATCCTGTTTTGGAAGGATTTTATCACACTAACCTAGTATTGAACTTGGAAAAGTGTCGTTTTATGGTACAAAGTTGCATAGTCCTTGGAAAAATAATTTCAGCAAAGGGGATAGTGATGGACCCGGTGAAGATCGAAGTCATTTCACGACTACCTATATCGACTTCCGTCCGATCCATCTGCAACTTCCTGGGCTTGTAGGTTTTTACAGGTGGTTTGTCCACAACTTATCCAAAATAGCCCATCCCCTCCCCATTCTCCTAACCAAAGATTCAATATTTGAGTTCGATTGGACATGTGTCAAATCTTTTGAGAATCTAAAGAAGCACCTGCTGGAAGCTCCAGTTATGATTTCTCCCAACTGGGAGGAACAATTTTAGGTGATGTGCGATGGGAGTGACTACGCAGTGGGAGCAGTCATGGGCCAGAGACACGACCGGATTTTATGACATATCTATTATGTCAGCAGGATGCTCAATGAGGCATAGATCAACTACACCACCATAGAAAAGGAGATTCATGCATTGGTTTTCGCATTTGACATGTTTCATTCTTACTTAGTGTTGTCTAAAGTTATTGATTATACTGAACATGTATCACTAAAGTACCTATTAAACAAGAAAGATGTGATTCCCCAATTGATCTGCTGGGTACTCCTCCTACAAGAATTAGATCTTGGGATCTGAGACAAGAAAGGTAGTGAGAACTTCATTGCTAACCATCTCTCCCACCTCGAGCTGCCTCATTTAGAGAAGGAAGAAGATTGGGAGATTTGGGAGGATTTCCCTGATGAGCACCTCTTTTAGATCAACGAATCACCTAGACCATGGTACTTCTAGGAGGATCCTCTGCTATTCTGATCTGGTGCAGATGGAGTGATCCGTCATTGCATCCCGGTGAATGATGTTCACAGTGCCCTGGAGTTCTGTCACGCCCCACCAGTAGGAGGACATCATGGGCCAGACCGTACCATAGCTAAGATTAGGTAGTCTAGATTTTCTTGGCCCACTTTTCATAGAGATTCTCGGGCCTTTGTTTCCTGTTGTGATCGATTCCAGAGGACCGGTAATGTGGGATATCGAGATGATATTCCCTAGCACCCCATCCTAGAGGTCGAGATTTTCAACGTCTGGGCATAGATTTCATGGGTCCCTTTCACCCATCTTTTGGGAACACTTACATACTGGTCTTCATCAACTACGTCTCTAAATGGGTGGAAGCCACTACTACATCTCCCGACAAAGCCATGGTAGTCATGAATTTATTAAATACAAATATTTTTAGCAGGTTTGGAGTTCCACGAGTATTGATCAGCGATAGAGGGACCCACTTCGACAACATACTAATGAGAGGAATACTGTCAAAGTATAGAGTAAAGCATCATATGGGGATAGCATATCATCCCCAGTCCAATGGAAAAGTAGAGCTCCTTAACCATTATCTCAAGAAGATCCTAGAGAAAACAGTGAACACTTCATGGATGGACTGGTCCAAGAAGTTAGACGATTCCTTGTGGGCATATCAGACTGCTTTTAAAACACCACTGTGAACGTCCCCATTCCGGCTCGTCTATGGCTAGCCCTACCATCTGCTAGTAGAATTGGAACACAAATAATACTGGGATGTCAAAGCCCTAAATTTCAATCTAAAGGTATCTGAAGAGAAATGGATATTCCGACTATTGGAACTAGATGAGATCCGATTAGAGGCATACGAGAACACCATGTTGTACAAGGAAAAGGCAAGGTCCATTCATGAATGGATGATTCCACAAAAATCTTTCAATCCCAGTGATCAGGTACTTCTCTTTAATTCTCATCTTCGCTTATTCCTAGGGAAGTTAAAGGCACGATGGTCAGGACCATTCCATGTTGTACGCATATTCTATCATGGAGTGGTAGAAATTTCTGGAGAAGATGGTCAGCCATTCAAGGTAAATGGTTAGCAGTTGAAATCATACCATCCTACAGACAATATGGTGGGAACATTGTCCACCATACAACTCAGGTAAGCATGGTAATAAGGTCGAGCCAACGACCTAAAACAAAGGCGCTTCCTGGGAGGCAACCCAGAGGTTACACGCTATGTCCCACTTATATACACAGCATATACATATCTTTTTAATTTATAATCTTAATAGTATAAATCTATAGAATAACAAATAAATAACTAGGGATGATGCTGGTGCTGATGGTAACGTCACTGGAGTTTATTCAAATCTATCCCCAGTTTGAATCCTCCTAAACTACCATTGGCATGGGGTTACTCCTTTTATTTACACGGTGGGTGTGGTATGTTCCACACACACACACACACACATATATATATATATGTGTGTGTGTTTATTAAAACCCATGATGGGGATGGACCGGTTGGCCAGAATCTTAATCTGGTTTCAAAAGACCTGAGTTCGAACCTAGACAACCGTCCCATTTGCATCATTTGTTCTTTTAATAAAACCACATGACATGTACTCAGATATATGGTGTGTGTGCCACAATTATTCAAATATAAATTAAAAACATTTTTAAAATAAGAAATTAAATGAGGGTGAAGTTGGAAGATTGTCAGAGTCTCAGAACCAGGTTCAAAAGACTCGGTTTCAAATCACTCTAATCTCCCCGCTTCACCCCCATCCTTTCCAAAATAAAAACCACATGTCGTGCTTTTCTTTATTTCTCCGTGTATAGGCTGTATAGAATAAATATATATATAAAATAAATATGAAAAACAGAACAAACTTTTCTCCAGTGGTTGAGGGCTTTCATTCGGAACGGCCGATCGCCGGTTCAAATCCCAATCCAAGAACCGGACCAAAGGTTGTACTACTATTTTTCTAATTTTAAAAAACACGGCATGCATTTCTCAATATACATCATGTATAGGTTTATTTATAATATAATTTGTAGATATATATATATATATATATATATATATATTTTAATTATTATTAAAAATTATTATATAGTTTACAATAATAATTATATTTATTTATGTTTCAAAAAAACACATGGCGTGTAGTCCAAACATACACGCTGTGTACCTCGCCTATATAGGCCGCGTCCCACCCTGCTTGAGGCCATGATGCGCGGCTCCCCATTTCTCCCCCTTCTTCTCATTTCTTCTCCCGCATGACACTTGCACCCCTATCACTCAGATCTGTCGATTTAGTGCGTTTCAAGCTCTGATTTCTTTCAAATTGTGATCCACGGTAAACATACGCCATTCTACACCCTCTATTTCAAAATTTTAGACCCGTTTAAGGTGTTTTTAGGATCGGCCAATTTTTCGATTTCCGCCAGTACACAGCCACAAAATGAAGAACACATGCCATGTACTTCGGTACATGGCCACACATGAAATAATTTTAAATTTCAATATACACGATGTGTATGTTCGGTACACACCGTGTCCTTCTCAAATGGCCTGTGTCTCCCCTATACATGGCCTCTCACACACCATGTTTCCATACATGGCGTGTGTGTTTGATACACGCTGTGTAGATCATTTCCATTGGCCCCTCCGTGTGTGTCACATAACACGGCCTATCACCCCATGTTCCAGAACATGGCGTGTATGTTCGGTACACAACGTGTCCTTTATATCTTTTGTCGGCCTGTGTCTCCCCTCTATACGGGATCTCACCCCATGTTCCTATACACGGCGTGTGTGTTCGGTACACTCCATGTCTTTCAGATGTTTAGTCGGCCCGTGTCTCACCCTCTACACGGCTATGTTCTTCATGTGTAGTACATGTCGTGTCCTGTACCTACACGACGTGTATTGTTTTGTTTAAACTGATAAAAACATGGCCATTTCATTTTTACCACATGACCACCTACACTTTGAGTGAATACAGTGTGTTTGTTTGGTACATTCCATTTACTTTTACGTGGTCTATTTTTCACCCTCGGTGTGACTTTCCAGAAAACACGTGATACTCTATATTTGTTACCACACACCGTGTACTCTGGAGTACACGATGTGAACTTTTATTTTCCAGTTTTCTCACATTTTCTTTTTTTTTTCTTTCCTTTTTATTTTATTTTATTTTGTTTTCTATTTATTTCTATTTCAGGATATGGGAGATCACGATCCTTCCTATGGGAAGCGGTCGGCCTCCGCCACTGAGGGTGAGGGGTCCAGCTATCGTCTGATCCGAATCCAACCTCCTACGCAGCCGGACCCAGATGATTTGGTCTTTGATCTCCCTCCATTGGCCATTCTTCTTCCATTCACTCCCTCATCATAGGCTGGGACTACTACTGCTACAACAGCTGCCACATTCCATGCACTATCTTTATCAGTAGCTGGTCCCTCTTCGAGCACACCTCCCACCGAGCCACCCTATACTTCGGCCGATCCACCTATAGAGCCTGCCTCTGCTACTGCACCAAAACCAGGTCTGGAACCTGTAGGTGCTCTATATCCTTACACGGTATTCCTAGCCACCGACCTCGCATACGACGGGGTCCGATGCTTCTCTCGTCTGCCAATCCCATTAAGTGGCCGGTACATTGACATTAGCATTCCACAACAGCTTAGTATTTAGGAGGAGTTGGAGACACTTCTTGGGCACTCCTTGATCCTCTATATTTTCCAGGTTAGCACTCCTATGTTTCGTTATTTATTTTTGGCATTTGCGGCCTAGTTTGAGTTTGATGGAGCGGCGTACCGGGTGACACCTGGCGATGTGGTACCTATAGTTTGATTCCGACTGGGAGGCCGACGGTTTTCCCTTACCATGACAGAGTTTGGTTGAGGGTGTGTCTTCTACCCCCATCCTATCACCCTACCCCCAATTTCTACCTTAACCCGGCCTGAGCGCTCTGACCTCACTGCCATGTGGTGGGTGATCACTGGGCTTGAACACCAATACTCCACCACTTCCTAGAAGAGCACTCTTATTGCTAACCCCGTCCTTCGCATCACCCACCGGTGCATCAATACCATCCTCTTCCCCCACCATGAGGATATGGGGGTCGTGACCGACCGTGACATGGAGCATCTTACATGTGTCATTCAGTACGACTACCCGGACCTCCCCTATCTCGCCACTTCCTATTTCCGCTCTAGGATTACCGGCTCTCAGGGCAACCTGACTGGAAAGTTTTACACCACTCGTCTTGCCCACCACCTAGGGGTATTTTATCCCTCTTTACCTCACGACATTTTAGGTTCAGCGTAGAGGTTGGAATTTCTCATGCTTAATCGCATGGGATTGGACCGGAAGCAGGGGTTCCAACATCTTTGCTCAGGCTCAAGCCCCACCACCTGCTACCCCTCCTGACTCAGCTGCTAACCCTACTCCTCCTTCCCGACCCCCTCCAGTCTCTACACCTCACCTACCACCTACTGACCCCACTTCTTCTGACCTTCCTTCTTCTGTATCATCACCCATCCCACCTACCCCCACACTCTCGGTCGATCTTGACCTTTCCCACCGCCTAGACACGATGGAGCAGGTATTGGGTCGCTTGGACAGCCGACAGGTTTAGCTGGAGAAGCAGTTCATTCATATCATAAGCCGCCAGAACACCATTGCACACCATTTTATTCGTATCGACAGCCGCCAGGACAGTATGGAGCAGTTGTTGGCACATATTTCTCAGCATCTTGGTGGTCAAATGCCTCCACCACCAGCCTCTGTCTCTGCTCCTGGACCATTTGCTGCTGCTCCACCACCATCTCCTGCGCAGGCCATAGATTCTGTTCTACTGACTACGGTGAGCCCTACTACTACCACTTCTGCCAGCCAGGACCTACTGCTGAGCTTCCTGCACTGAGTCCAGCACCTGCAGCTCCTACTTCTTTCGCTCCCCTTCCCGATGCAGAGTCTGGGCCTCCCACTTCCATGCCACCTAATCCGTATTTACAAGTTGATTCTGTACACGATGATGCCTCCCCAGAGGTGACCCCATGAAAGTGTCATTTTTCTTTATCTTATATATCTCTTTTGTCATTTTCTGTGCTGTGATGATGTGTAAGATTGTAGTTTTCTTTTTTCTTTCCAGTCCCAGGTATCATGGATCACCTTGGGCATCACTTTTCACAAGGGGATTATTTTCCCATTTATATTTTATTTCTTTTTGGATTTACTTCTTCCACTATTTTCCCTCATTTTGTCACCCATCTCTCCCCATTTCCCACCTTTTAACTTAGTATTTCACTTGTTGACCTTGTGCAGTATAATGTGTGGGGGAGTATAAGTCGATTTCACCATAGTATTTCCTCTTATGTTAGTCTAGGAGACATCATTATTAGATTATATATTGGAAAATGTAATGAAATTTTGGTTAATCATCCTTATAAATTCATAAGTTATCAGTAGAAACTTTTTGAAGGTTGCATGATTATTTTTATTTTTGAGTATTTTAAAATGATTTCGGATATAGTTTCAACTGCAACTTTTCATCCTTGATTAAATTACATTGATTAGGGTAATCATTTATATGCATGTCATGACCTAATTGTCCCTTTATTATTTTTTCCACTCCTGAGAGGTATTCTAAACCCTTTTATGTATTTCTTTTCTAATACCCTCTTTCTTGAGAGATTCTTAGGATATGCATCACTACCAAAATTTGCAATATTTCTTTTCAAAACATGAAGATATTTTTGAAGTAATTTAAAATGAATGAGGCATTAGATTGTATCAACCCCTTTATCTTGAGACCTACCCTATATTTAATCTTTGTTAAGCCTATAGAATCCATGAATGACCTTTATAAGAAGCCACATTACATGCCTATTTCCCTTCCTACCCTATTTCTTTTTAAACATTGCATGATTATTCATTTGATCATTACAGAGTGAGTTGGAAATACATGGCATATTTTGTGCACAATGATGAAATAAAATGTGGGGTAGTGCCTCATTATTATTTGGGGCCGAATGGGTTCCAAACATCTACTCATTGTATTCATAAGTGTTTCCCTTATGTTTTGTTAAAAAAAACTGAAAAAAACAATCAAAAGACAAGGGTTCCTTATGATTATTAGCTCATGAACCATACTTTCCTAAGGAAGATGCTGACGATTACCAAATCATTTTACTAAGTTTGTGAAGGATTCATTTTCAGTGAGATTTACATTGAATATCATGCAATGTTGTTTAAAATAATTAGACTTCCTTTTTTAAGCCTCAGAATTTATTTTCACATCTGAACCTACCAACCCTTAGCCACAGAGACATCTGAACCTTATTAATAAAGACCTCATGATTTTTGTAATTAAATTTTTCTGAAGTAGAGAACAAGGAATCTTGAAAACCTATGGATAGAGTGTATATACCATAGATTGAGCATCAATTTGAATAAAAATATCTTGATTATGGAGTATGATTTTGACTAGTATGTTAAATCATCAAGTGGCATGCTTATTTTTGAAAGGTTGAAAAATGTGTTGAAAGAGGGTGGGAAAAGTTTATTGCATTATATATGTGGCATGATTTTAATATATTCTGAATTGAATTTGTTTTTTCCTTTTATAATTTTCCATAATAACTTTATCATCTATACATCTGATTAATTAAATGCCTTCCTTTTTAAAGTATTGGATCTTTTAATTGGATGTTGAGATTTTTATTCAGGACAATCAAATGACTAAGTGTGGGGGAATTTGAAGCACCCAATTTGTGTATACATTTCCATATATATAATTGAAGATAAAAACATGTTTTCAGAAAATATGTATTGTTTTATGAACATATTCTTTGATTTTGGTGATTCTGTTTTCTTTCATGAGCTTTCTGGATAAATACACGAATTAAGGGAAGCCTGTGAAAATTTTGAAACTACACGACATGTACTTTTATACACGCCGTGTACATCTAGATAGGGACACAGACCGACGGAGGGATAACATGCCCATGTCACCAAGTAGACGATACACGTCGTGTCTGGTGGCGCTACACGCCGTGTACTACATTCTAGAAGTGGTGGTTGTTGAGAATTGGCTACACGCCCATGTGGCCGTTAAAGGAGAGACGTCATGTTTCATTTCTACATGCCATGTCTACTTTTCTAGAAGAGGCTGGTATCCAAACTTAAGATACTACACGATGTGTATGGCGGCTCTACACACCATGTACACTCAACCACTAGGTGGAGCCATGTTCAAAAGTCAAAGACGGTGTGTTAGGCTAACAGCCAGCAGAGAAATTGGAGCCAAAGCACGTGGAGGAAAATTAAAAGTCATGTAAATTCTATACACATCGTGTAATTTAATTTTCTATAAAAATATGCCTTGGCCTATGGTTTTAGGAGTTAAGAACCCTTTGGAGGAGAGAGAAGCTCTGCTACCACCATTCCCGAAGCCACCGAGGTGCAGTCATTCTGCTATTCTGCCATTCCACCTTCTGACACCTTACCTCAATGCTCACATGATGACTATGTTAGGTATCACGTGTGTTGTTTCTTCCCTACATTCTATGTGTAACTAAACCCCTCATGTTGGGGTTGTAGATGATGGGATCATAATTTGTGTGTTGTTTTATATAGTTGTGTTTGCTCGTTGTAATTTATCTTACTCTTCTTAAATCACTGTCAAATATAACTGAGAATTCTGAGCCAGACTAAGGGAATAATTCTCAGTGATACAAAAAAAAGTAATGTTGAAACATCCATGACCATTGAAAAGATTTCATTGATTCAAATAATGGACTGAACTCAATAAAGAATTAAGAACGCTGACTACCAGACCAAGGAGTCAACTGCTCTAATTCCAAACAAGAGGAACCGGACCATGAAAATATTGTAACAAAACGAAATCCAGAATGATTGAATTATTATGAACAACACAACCATTTATACAATCTACATAAAAACATTTTAATCACCACATCCCCAGCGTGTCTTATCTTCCCGTTTTAAAATCTTTAATTTCACTCATTGTTTTCTTTAAAACTGTTAATCATTTATTCAGCGTAAAACAATATAGTTTAATTCCAAAAACCAAAACCAAACCAATCAACTCTCAATTATGAATACATCACCTAATTATGTATTAACTTAATTGAATTCATACACACCATAGTTCCCTGTGGATCGACCCCGAACATATTCGATAATAAATATTTATGAATGGGTAATTAATTTGGGACGCATATAACTTCAGTAAATGATAAGAAAGACCAATGTTCGACATCCAGATTCAGTGTTCCTCTTACTGATAGCAGGAAGCGCCACATGGATTCTTCTCAAGGAGATCAGTGTAGGCAGAATGTATCTTAGGGTATCCAGGTTGTATGCTACCAGTGTGGTAGGAGTAGGCATTCTAGGCTGTAGTTCCAGAGAGACCTGATGGAGTGCTGATCATGTGTCAATATGGGACATCTTCAACATTTTTGTTAGATCTTCTCACATACAACTTGTGGAAGGGGTTCTTAGATGACCCCGTGTACATGTGATGTATCGCTAGTTTCCCACTATTCTGGGAATAAGAGTTATTCCGTCCGTTCTAGCTGAGGTGGAGGTTGCAGCCATGGTGGTCAGTCACCAGGTTACCAGCGAAAGCAGAGTAGGTCATCTTAGAGTTGTCATCCAGGGGTGTAGGGCCGTAGTACATTCTATATTTTCAATATGGAGCAGACCTATCAGGATCAAGATCTCGGCCCATCTACAGTTCGAGGAACGATCTTAGTAGCCTCAGTTTTATCTTCAGCATTTTTCATTACTGGTTCTTCACATTTTTTATCAATGTTACTATTGTGGAGAGCCTTGGTGTAACGACCCAAAATTTTGAATAAATCTTGTTTCCTAATTTCATGTGTTATTTTATTTTATTTTTATACTCAACAAAAATGTTTTATTTGATAAACATGATTATTATTAAAATGAGACCATTGGGTTCTGACTGTTATATGACCATCGGTCAATATGACCGCTGTGAACAAAATGTTTTGATTATTGTCTCTAAATACAAGTAATCTTTGTTAATTATTATAGAAAGAAGATTTTATGGCCTCACCTAGTAGTCTTGGACCGATCGAATCCCATCTAACAGAACTTGGGAAGGAGGTAGCACCATTGGGATTTGCTCTGGACCAACCCCAAGCCGAACTTCATCATTTGAAGCTAGAACGGAATCGACTTTGCGAGAAGTTCAAACTGATAGAAATTACTACTCGGGCAATGTTGGCCGAGCCTCCATCAGACACTCTCACCTTAGCACACCTTACACTTAGGTCCTATGCTGGTGTGATAAGGGGCTATGTAAGGAGACCGTAACTGCCTTGTGTAATCCTTTGTTTTAAATAAAAATTGGGATTTATTCTTATGATGAAGTTTATGAATTTTCAAATGACCGGATAAATATAGTATGCATATTTTTGATGAATTTTAGAAAAAGGATATTTTAAAAATGTTTATGTAAACCTTAAATAATTAAAAATGTGTAATGATTTTCAAAAAATGGTCTTCTACAATGATGTTCAGTACAAAATTTGGAGTCTAATAAGATCAACTTGATTTTTGATGAATAGTAAAATATGAATAGTGATTTTATGATTAAGATTAGTAATATGACCAAATGGATTTGTAATCTCACTTAAAGAAAATTGAAAAATAATCTAGGCACCTTTATTAAGTAATGTGATTCAATAAAATGGTTAAATAACGGTTTCATAAATTATTATTCAAGTATTAGTTTTTTCGGGTGAATAGTGTTTTTTAATTAAAAATTAAATCAAAAATATTTAGAAAATTATTTTTATAAAATGGATTTCATTTTTGAACTCAGAGCACCGATATTATGTTATGTTAATTTTTGTGGTTTTTTCTGAAAAAATGAATTTTCGGTGAATAGTGTATTTATTTAAAAAATAAATTAAAAATATTTAGAAAAATATTTTTATAAAATGGAGTACATTTTTGAAATCAGAGCATTGATATTTGATGAAGGTGAAATTTTGGGATCTTTCTGAGAAAGTTGAATTTTCAGTGAATAGTGAAAATACAATTTTAGGGTTTCTGTATGTTTAATGACATCATAACTGTTTCATGATGATTTCATGACTTTTTTTAAGGGTTGTCTGGCCAAGGGTGATGAATTATTGTATGGGGGTCCCCATGTGGCCTAACTTTATGGGAAGTACCATGGGAGGGCCCATGCTTTTGAGAAAACCACTTTTGAGGTGTCCCTTGGCCATTAATGCCTTGTCCCCTCACTTTCCCTATAAATACCAAGCCCTCCTCTCTTCCATTGGACTCCCCACTCTACCCCAACTAAGTTCTGGTCTCATTACCTCCCAAGGAGTCCTCCCAAGGTGCCCTCAAGCCCTCAAGGTCCCATCCTTTGAGGTTTAAGAGTTACATTTTAAGGTAAGGGATCCGACCTCTCTCTTTCATTTCAAGTAATCTCTTTTATGTCATTCCGTTTATGCTACATGTTCTTATGTTGGAGGATGTTCTTTTATACTCCTCTTACTGCCATTTTTATGTTCATATAATAAGAGATCCCCTCTTACTCTCATTATTTCATTTTATGATGTTTTAAGTGGCGCCGTTAGGCTGCCGAAATTTTTGTAACAGATCCTTTCTCCCTTCTCATTTTTCAAGATCTATTTTCATGTAAAGTATTTCCAGTTCCTTTTTATTATTTTGGGGTATGATCTATAAATTTATCATACTGATCTTTTATGATCATATTATGAGAGACCCCATTTGATCTCTTCAATTCAGTATTTTGAAGTTTTAAGTGGCGCCGTTAGGCTGCCGAATTTTTAAGTGGTTCTTCACCCTTCTCGTTTTGAAGTTCTACTTTCATGTCAATTCTTTCATGTTAATTTTTGTTATGATGCGGTATGATCTCTATATCTATCATACTAGACTCTTATGTTCATATTATGGGATACCACATCTGATCTATTCAATTTAGTATTTTTAAGTTTTAAGTGGCACTGTTAGGCTGCCGAATTTTTTAGGGGATTCTTTCACACTTCTCATTCTTTTCAAAGTTCTATTTTCATGTCAAGTATTTCAAGTTCATTTTTAATTATTTTGGGGAATTATCTATATATCTATCATACTGAACTCTTATGTTCACATGATTAGAGACCCTATTTGATCTTTTCAAATCATTTTTGTTGAAGTTTAAGTAACGCCGTTAGGCTGCCGAACTTTCATAAGAGAAATCTAATTTTTGTATTCCTTCCGTATTTTTCATTTCAAATGGTATGTCCTTGAAATTTCGTTACCATGATCATGTATCCTTCCTATTCTGTCCATTTACTGTTTTATGGGTCATTTATGAATGTTTGACCCATTTCCCTCTCACTTTAATGTCTTCTAAAACCTCGTAACATAGCCATTATGCTGCAGAATTTCTGTCTCAAAATGTCTCTCTCTTTTTCTAAAGTTCTTTTATATTATTAAGTGAATACTAAAAGCTCTTTCTTCTAAAGGGGTATTCACATATATACCAAAATGTCTATTTTAAATTTTGGTATTTACATACATGAGACCCACCTTCCTTTTCTGTGGGTTTTAAAGTGACGTAAAGATCATGTCCTTAAAGCAGTTTTCTAAAACGTTATGATTATGAATTGAAACCCATTTATTTTATGATATATGGGTTATTTATGAAATGTTTGATGATGATATATGTGGATCACATTATAATAAATTCAAATTTAAGGGTGCGCCTTGATAGCGCTCCAATGCATTGGGTAAAGACTTAATCTCTAGAGATGAACATTTTAACGACGCCTTGGTGAATAACCTTGGTAATTTATAACGACACCTTGGGGATGGACCTTGGTGAAACGAAATGATTGTCAATATTAAATGTTTCATCCACATCTTCAAGTTATGAAAAATGTTATTTTTATTATGATGTATCTCATGATTTCTTTCTCATGCCTTAAAGTTCTTTTCATGACCTTATTGAAGTATCTCAAGTTCACATGTAAAATGTTTCTCTTGTTTTCCTTACTAGGCCTTCTGCTCACCCTTTCCTTTGATGTATGTCCCCAGGTTCTGAGATGCAGTAATGAACCTAGGATGAACATAAGGAGAAGCCTTTCAAGTGTTTAAGAAGAATGTTTATTTTGTTGTTTCATGTTTTAAGTTCCTGGTTTCCAAGACACTAAACCTTAAAGATCCTCAGTTTTGTAAAATGTAATGAAAGTTTATGTGATAAAAAGGTGGGATGTTATAGTTGGTATCAAATGATGGTTTAGTTATTTGTGGAAATTAGGATATGAAAACTTTAGGAAGAAGCCTATAGAAAAGTTAAAATATAGGAAATCTTCCTGGTATTTTGGTGAGTATTGAGTAAGGGGTTGCCAAGAAAATACATCCCTGTCTGGATACAAGCAGGTAGAGGTGGCTCTGGCACAGATGTACATAGGGGTAAAACCCGAAAACACCGCTTTGAGCTAGACTCGAACGGGAACTGGTACACGACAACGGGCCTTGCTACACTCTTGGTTACGACACTCCCGGGGGATATGCTTTGGTAAATTCATAAGCTTAGTATGAACCATTGTTATAGGAACAAAGATAAAATAAAATGAAGATTCACATAAGAATATATGATCATGGATAAACTAGATGGGAACCTAGGGGATCACAAGTTAGGGTATACTTTTCAACTACAAGTTATCCTTATATGCTTTAAGTTTCTTTTCATGATTATTGGCTAAGTATTTCAGCCCCTAATTTTAGTTTCTTTTCTTAGTTAATGGCGGGAAATGGAAGAACGTGTCTCAATAACCAATGTGATAGGAAATGCAACGATTGCAGTATTAATATGACAGAGATGATTATGGGATTAAAATATGATTTTTATTTTGGAAGACGTTAACTATTTTGGGGACCCTATATGATCGAAGTAAATAGATTACAACGGTATTTTCATTGAGGATTAAGGTTGACTTATATTTGAAGAATCGATGAATTTAAGGTGGACTTATAGTAATTTAGGTTACTTATGGGAATGATTAACCAATCTTGGGTTAACTATTTTTAGGTTAGATACTTTTTGTTATAAGATGTTAGGATTGGTTGATGTTGTTTGGAGATGAACAATGAAGTTTATTTTGGAAGACTATGTTATCAAATCCTTCTTGTATTTGGGTTTCAATCTTAGTTTGGTTTATTTTGATGAAATTTAAGGACCGTTATTTATGGAATGGACTATGATGAACATTGGGTAGTACCATGGAACTTTGAAGATTTAAAAGTAGTTTCCATTCCTATGGGATTCTTTCTTTTTGAAGAGTTGTTTTACCTTACCCTTTCGGTTTTTGGGATAATGTTTAAAGCTAAAAGAAATAGATAGTTAATCTTTTGTGGATTATGTGATTCTCTAGAAGATGATTCTTGTGTTTTGATGAGACCAAGTAGTTTTGAATGCTCATAGTTTAGAGAAAAGATTAGTTTTGGGTAGAAACTTATTAAAGGATGAAACTCTACATGAAGGTAGATATATTTCCTTATGTTTTTGTTCTATGTTGTAAATGAATTCCTCAAAGTTATGAAAAGGAACGTAAAAAAAACGTTGTTGGTTTACGTTTCCTACGAGGTAATCAAAGACCGCTTTCACACATCATAATTTTGGGATTTTCTGGTGGTTAACTTCCTCCTAATCATGTTTTCTATCACTCTCTTTTAGGACGTGACCCTTTGTTTTCTCCTCCATGTCCATGTTTCCTACATGGAATCCTAGTATAAGTAAACTCGGGTGGCCTTTGTACTTCCTTTGCTTTCTTTTAAAGTAATGGTGTCACAGACTCTTTTTCCGATGTGGGACTTTCAATGGAATTTTAAAACCCAATTTTTTTAAAATTGCGAGGACGCAATTTCATAAGGGGGGAAGATTGTAACGGCCTGAAATTTTGAATAAATCTTGTTTCCTAATTTGAGGTGTTATTTTATTTTATTTTTATACTCAACAAAAATGTTTTATTTGATAAACATGATTATAATTAAAATGAGAACATTGGGTTCTGACTGTTATATTACCATCGGTCAATATGACCGCTGTGAACAAAATGTTTTGATTATTGTCTCTAAATACAAGTAATCTTGGTTAATTATTATAGAAAGAAGATTCGATGGCCTCACCTAGTAGTCTTGGACCGATCGAAGCCCATCTAACAGAACCTGGGAAAGAGGTAGCACCATTGGGCTTTGCTCTGGACCAAACCCAAGACGAACTTCATCATGTGAAGTTAGAACGGAATCGCCTTCGCGAGAAGTTCAAACTGATAGAAATTACTACTCGGGCAATGTTGGCCGAGCCTCCCTCAGACTCTCTCACCTTAGCACACCTGACACTTAGGTCCTATGCTGGTGTGATAAGGGGCTATGTAAGGAGACCGTAACTGCCTTGTGTAATCCTTTGTTTTAAATAAAAATTGGGATTTCTTCTTATGATGAAGTTTATGAATTTTCAAATGACCGGATAAATATAGTATTCATATTTTTGATGAATTTTAGAAAAAGGATATTTTAAAAATGTTTATGTAAACCATAAAAAATTAAAAATGTGTAATGATTTTCAAAAAATGGTCTTCTACAATTATGTTCAGTACAAAATTTAGAGTCTAATAAGATCAACTTGATTTTTGATGAATAGTAAAATATGAATAGTGATTTTATGATTAGGATTAGTAATATGACCAAATGGATTAGTAATCTCACTTAAAGAAAATTTTAAAATAATCTAGGCACCTTTATTAAGTAATGTGATTCAATAAAATGGTTAAATAACGGTTTCATAAATTATTATTCAAGTATTAGTTTTTTCGGGTGAATAGTGTTTTTAATTAAAAATTAAATTAAAATTATTTAGAAAATTATTTGTATAAAATGGATTTCATTTTTGAACTCAGAGCACAGATATTATGTTCTGTTAATTTTTGTGTTTTTTTCTGAAAAAATGAATTTTCGGTGAATAGTGTATTTATTTAAAAAATAAATTAAAATTATTTAGAAAAATATTTTTATAAAATGGAGTTCATTTTTGTAATCAGAGCATTGATATTTTATTAAGGTGAAATTTTGGGATCTTTCTGAGGAAGTTGAATTTTCAGTAAATAGTGAAAATACAGTTTTAGGGTTTCGGTATGTTTAATGACATCATAACTGTGTCATGATGATGTCATGAATTTTTTTAAGGGTTGTCCGGACAAGGGTGATTAATTATTGTGTGGGGGTCCCTATGTGGCCTAACTTTATGGGAAGTACCATGGGAGGGCCCATGCTTTTGAGAAAACCACTTTTGAGGCGTCCCTTGGCCCTTAATGCCTTGTCCCCTCACTTTCCCTATAAGTACCAAGACCTCCTCTCTTCCATTGGACTCCCCACTCTTCCCCAACGAAGTTCTGGTCTCATTACCTCCCAAGGAGTCCTCCCAAGGTGCCCCCAAGCCCTCAAGGTCCCATCCTTTGAGGTTTGAGAGTTACATTTTAAGGTAAGGGATCCGACCTCTCTCTTTCATTTCAAGTAATCTATTTTATGTCATTCCTTTTATGCTACATGTTCTTATGTTGGATGATGTTCTTTTATACTCCTCTTACTTCCCTTTTTATGTTCATATAATGAGATATCCCTTCTTACTCTCATTATTTCGTTTTATGAATTTTTAAGTGGCGCTGTTAGGCTGCCGAAATTTTTGTAACGGATCCTTTCTCCCTTCTCATTTTTCAAGATCTATTTTCATGTAAAGTATTTCAAGTTCCTTTTTATTATGCTGGGGTATGATCTCTAAATTTATCATACTGATCTTTTATGATCATATGATGAGATACCCCATTTGATCTCTTCAATTCAGTATTTTGAAGTTTTAAGTGGCGCCGTTAGGCTGCTGAATTTTTAAGTGGTTCTTCACCCTTCTCGTTTTGAAGTTCTACTTTCATGTCAATTCTTTCAAGTTCCTTTTTGTTATGTTGGGGTATGATCTCTATATATATCATACTGGACTCTTATGTTCATATGATGAGAGACCCCATTTGATCTCTTCAATTCAGTATTTTGATGTTTTAAGTGGCGCCGTTAGGCTGCCGAATTGTTTAGGGGATTCTTTCACCCTTCTCATTATTTTCAATGTTCTACTTTCATGTCAAGTCTTTCAAGTTACTTTTTAATTATGTTGGGGCATTATCTCTATATCTATCATACTGAACTCTTATGTTCACATGATTAGAGACCCTATTTGATCCTTTCAAATCATTTTTGTTGAAGTTTAAGTAACGCCGTTAGGCTGCCGAACTTTCATAAGAGAAATCTAATTTTTTTCTTCCTTCCATGTTTTTCATTTCAAATGGTATGTCCTTTAAATTTAATTACCATGATCATGTATCCTTCTTATTCTGTCCATCTACTGTTTTATGGGTCATTTATGAATGTTTGACCCATTTTCCCTCTCTTTTTAATGTCTTTTAAAACCTCGTAACATAGCCGTTATGCTGCAGAATTTCCGTCTCAAAATGTCTCTCTCTTTTTCTAAAGTTCTTTTATATTATTAAGTGAATACTCAAAGCTCATTCTTCTAAAGGGGTATTCACATATATACCAAAATGTCTATTTTAAATTCTGGGATTTACATACATGAGACCCACCTTCCTTTTCTGTGGGTTTTAAAGTGACGTAAAGATCATGTCTTTAAAGTAGTTTTTTAAAACGTTATGATTATGAATTGAAGCCCATTTATTTTATGCTAAATGGGTTATTTATGAAATGTTTGATGATGATATATGTGGCTCACGTGATAATAAAGGCAAATTTAAGGGTGTGCCCTGATAGCGCTCCAATGCATTGGGTAAAGACTTAATCTCTAGAGATGACCATTTTAACGACGCCTTCGTGAATAACATTGGTAATTTATAACGACACCTTGGGGATGGACCTTGGTGAAACGAAATTATTGTCAATATTAAATGTTGCGGCCACATCTTCAAGTTATGAAAAATGTTATTTTTATTATGATGTATCTCATGATTTCTTTCTCATGCCTTAAAGTTCTTTTCATGACCTTATTGAAGTATCTCAAGTTCACATGTAAAATGTTTCTCTTGTTTTCCTTACTGGGCCTTCTGCTCACCCTTTCCTTTGATGTATGTCCCCAGGTTCTGAGATGCAGTAATGAACCTAGGATGAACATACGGATAAGCCGTTCAAGTGTTTAAAAAGAATGTTTATTTTGTTGTTTCATGTTTTAAGTTCCTGGTTTCCAAGACACTAAACCTTAAAGATCCTCGGTTTTGTAAAATGTCATGAAATTTTATGTGATAAAAAGGCGGGATGTTATACTTGGGCTTTGTATCTTTTCATCTAACGACATGCTGTCTCTGGATACACCGTTAGGAACGAGGACGTCTAGCGTACGTCAGTGCAGAGAGTGCCCTCTTGAGGTTCCAGGGTGTCACTTCTTATGGGTCCTCTATGTCCTATAGATGATATGTTATGATCTCATTCTCAATATGGATTGGTTAGTTCCGTTTTAGGAAGTCATTGATTTCTATCGCTGCAGGGTGAGTTTCGTTTCACTAGAGGGCGGATTTTTTCTTCATAGAGGAGGGTGGGATGTCCAAGCAGGTAGAGCTAGACCCGAGCCTCATAGTCTAAGAGGAGTTATAGCCCGGATTTCTAGTCTTTATCTGGATGACCAGAGGACTTCACATTTATACTTTTCTCTGGTGGTGGATCGTTTCAGGCATGTCATTCCAGAGGAATTTTTAGGTTTGCCTCTAGAGCGTGAGGTGTAATTTTCTAATGAGCTCGTGTGAGGAGAAGCAACGATGTCCATACCTTTTTATAGGATGATTACACTTGAGTTATAAGAGCTCAAGAAGTAGTTGGAGGAGTTGCATGCAAAGTGTTTCATCTGAACCAGTTCTTCTCCTTGAGGTTCTCCTGTACTTTTTGTGAAGAAGGCAGACAAACCCCCTATGCTTTGCGTGGATTATCGGAAGTTGAACCAGTTGACGGTCAATAAACGATATTCCATGACGAGGATTGTTGACCTCTTTGATCGGATTCGAGGAGCCCAGGTGTCCTCGAAGATCAGATTTAGGTATGGATATCATCGTTTGGGTGTTAGACCATCAGATATACCTCTTACAGCCTTCCAGAGCAGGTAAGGTCTATACAGATATTCGGTCATGGCTTTCGGTCTCACGAATGCGCCAACAGTTTTCATGGCACTGATGAACCGAGTGTTCCATCCATACTTGGATTCCTTCATGGTGGTTTTCATGGATGTTATATTGGTTTACTCTCACACTCGACATGACCATGATACTCATCTTTAGATCATTTTGTGTACACTGAGAGAGAATCATTTTTATGCTAAGCTCACAAAATTCCACTTTTGGATGGATCAGATTCATTTCTTGGGTCACATTATATCAGAAACAGGAGTATCTATAGATCTAGAGAAATTGAGAGCTCTAGATTCCTGGGAGAACCTGAAGAATGTCTTTGTGGTGCAGAGTTTTCTAGCACTGGCTGGATACTACATGACTTTTATTCATGACTTTTCATGCCTTGTAGCACCGCTGACAGGTCTGAACATGAAAGGTGAGAAGTTCATATGGTCAGATTTTTCTGAGACAACATTTTTGGAGCTGAAAGGGAGGTTGACTTCATCACTGATACTAGTCATTCTAGAGCAGGGAAAGAGCTATACAGTCTACTTTAATGCTTCAGGTATCAGGATGGGAGTTGTGCTTATGCAGGGAGATGGGGTCATTGCTTACGGGTCTCGACAGTTGAGGACACTCGAGAGGAACTACCCGATGCACGATCTAGATTTGGAAGCTATTGTTCATGCCTTACGATGATGGAGAAATTACCTTCTAGTAGAGCACTTTTTGTTTTTCCCTGACCACAAGAGTCTCAAGTACATCTTCACTCAGCGTGATCTGAATCTGAGACAGTGTAGGTGGGTTTAGTATCTTCCGTCCTTTGACTTTGAGCATTCCTATACACCGGGAAATGGAAACACAGTGGAAGATGCGTTGAGAAGAAGAACTCAGATTCATGTAGTTCAGAAGTCTACCAGTGAGTGGAAGCTTATGGCTCTATTCTATGAGAAGAATTTGAAGGTGCACGACAAAAAGGGGCAGACTTTTCTATCTTCTGAAACGGTTACATATACCCTTCTTGATCTGGTATGAATGAGGCAGCTATAAGACATAGAAGTCCTAGTCTTGTGAGAGTGTGTGTCAGGAAAGGACCCTCTTCCTGGATTAAAAGAGTGCGAGGATGATATCATGAGTTTCAAGGGACGCATATGGGTTCTACTAGAAATACGTGAGGATTTGATGTGGGATTTTCATTCCCCAGTTTGGGAAGTTCATCCAAGAGTCCCCAAGATGTATCATGATCTACCCCACCAATAATGGTGGCCAGGAATTAAGAGATATGTTTCTAGGTTCTTCATGAGATTTTCTACTTGTCTTCTAGTGAAAACGGAGAATTAGCGACCAACAAGGCCTTTACAATAGTTACGCATTCCATAGTGTATGTGGAATGATGTTTCAATGGACTTCATGACCAGGTTACCGAGGTTTCCTCGAGGGAGTGATGCTGTTTGGGTTATCATTGATAGGCATACAGAGGTTTCTCATTTCTTTATGATCAAGAAGACCTTCAAAGTTGATGAGATGGGACGGTTGTACATTCAATATATTGTATGTCTTCATGGAGTTCCACAATTCATTGTTTCAGACTAGGATTCACATTTTACTTCTCAGTTATGGTAGGGGATTCAAAAGGCTTTGGGTACACATGTAATTTTGAGTACAACATTCCATCACCAGACTAATGGCCAATCCAAGCTTACGATTCAGGTGCTTGAGGATATCCTCCGAGCTTTCATTCTAGACATTGTAGGTTCTTGGGAGACGTATATTCCTCTTGTGGAGTTTTCCTATAACAACAGATTTCAGGTGACCATTAAGATGGCACCTTATGAGGCATTGTACGTTAGGTCATGCCGATCACCTTTATGCTGGAAGGAGTTAGGAGAGGTAGCTTTGCTAGGACCTCATCTTGTTTAGGAGACCTCAGAGCAGATAGAGTTGGATCAGAAGAGGATGACAACAGCACTATGTCAACAAAAATGTTATGCTGATCAACAGAGATGAACTCTAGAATTCGAGATCGGTGATTAGCTTCTCTTGCGTGTCGCACTGAGGTTGGGAGACAATAGGATCCGGAGATAGGGTAAGCTTTCACCACGGTACATCGGGCCTTTTGAGGTGTTGGAGAGATATGGACCAGTAGCCTATCAGTTACAGTTACGTCAAAGGTACCTGGCTATGCATGATGACTTCCACGTTTCTCAGATCTGACGTTACTTTTCAGAGACATCTCATGTCTTTCAACCTGAGGATGTCGAACTGGGAGTGGATGTATATTTTGAGGATCATCCTATCCAGATTGTCGATCACAGTATGATGGATCTCCATGGCCGGTCTGTTCCTCTGGTATGGGTACTTTGACATCATGGGCGAGTACAAGACGATACCTGTGGGGGGAGGATGATGTAAGATCATAGTGGACATAGTTTTTCATGGTTTCTTCTTCTACACCTCACTAGGGAAATTTGGAGACAAATTTTTTTAAGTGTGGATGTTTTTAAGAACTCGGATCATCGTTTTTCATATGTTTATCATTTTCTGGTCGTTTTTGAGGAAAAGAGGAAAATCTAGAAATTTTCAAATTACACATCGTGTACTTAATATGTACACACCGTGTACCTTGTTGCCACGTGGGCCGTGTGTTGGATATGCGCGGGCCACACACATGGTGTGTATGGACGATGTGGAGGCCGCATAAAGCAGAGTACAGAAAGGCCAAGTACACACCGTGTACCCCAGAAGTACATGTTGTGTACTTTATTTTTTTCATTTAATGGACAGGGGTCGCGCCTAATCGACAAAAACTCATTCTTCTCTAGATTTCTCGACTGAGAGCGACCCATATGGCCGTGAATATCCTCCAATCCCCCGATCCTCATTCTATTTGCAGAATCGATCACTTTCAATTGAGTTGGAACCATAGTGGTGAGCTTTTACTTATTCTTGAGTTTCTTTCTATGATTCTCCTTCTTTCTAATGATATCATGGGTTGAATGTTTTGTGTGTTTTCATAGATCTACGTCGTTATAAAGAGAATCAAGCCTCATGGTCAATTTATATTGATCTCCTAGCATCGAGGTAGGTGTTTTTTCCTTACCATTCAATTTCTTTGAGTTTTATATGCAAATCTACACCAATACCTGTGAACGGGGTATTGCGTGTTTACCATTTTCCCCTATTGTTTTTATTTCCTTGCTTGTATTCTTTTGTATAGGTAATTTGATGATTTTTTAGTACAATATATATTCTTGGATGTTTTTCCCATGCCTTGTTCTTGTTATGAACTTTGGGTTTTGTTAGCCTTTGGCTATTTTACCTGTCTTTCATGCCTTGTGACTGTAGGAGGGAATGATTTTCTTGATATGATCGTTATGTTGTAGAATAGAGATCCATGTAGATCAGTAGGTATAAATTGGCCTTATAACATTATTATGCATTGAATGGAATGGGATGATGAGAACATGGTGCTATAAAATATAAGGGATAGACTGAGTGAGCCTCCTCGAGAGTCTTGGATATTATAGACTACAGGAGGGTGGACCGAGTGACATTCCTTAAAGAGTCTTGGAAATTTTAGACTACATGGGATAGACCGAGTGAGCTTCTTGAAGAGGCTTGGATATTATAGACTATAGGAGGGTAGACTGAGTGAACTTCCTCAGAGAGTCTTTACTTTGTTTGAATCTTTTTAAAACCATTCCAGGATAGAGAAGGAATTGATTGAGTGAGCTTCCTTAGAGAGTATGTCATAGACCAGGGACAATATGAGGAATTGACTGAGTGAGCTTATTTAGAGAGTTATTAGACTATGGGGCTATAAGATGGTTAGACCGCATGATCTTTCGTAGAGGGTCCCTGACTACCCTATACTATAAGGGGAATTGACCAAGCTGCTTCCACATAGAGACTTATAATTTCGTATGACCAGACCAGAGGGGTTAGGATCAGAACACTGCCCCGAGGGTTGTTGGTATTTCTAGGATATGAACAGAGGGGTTGGCTATTAGTACTTCCCATAGAGGCTCCTATTTTGGTTAGCTATTTTCTTCACTACAACTTGTTATTATGTGGATTCATTACTATTGTGTATCATCCTCTTTGTTGCTTACTGTTACTGCCTATTGTTACTGCTTACTATACTATTACCTTCTACATGCTCACTGACTATTAGGCACAGATCTTTGGTTGGTTTCCTACTTGGATTTAGTCTCACACCCTTTTTGGGCCATGCTTTTGGGCCCAAACAGACTATGTTGTCACAGGTATAGACAGGGGAAATTTCCCTTCGACTTATGCTAGGTGATTGTTTTGGAGTAGGAAAGCATGGGACCAAGCTGAGGCTTGCGATGCTGAGGATTTTCTTGTTTAATTTTGTTATGTACTTTAGATTAGTATTGTGTTCAGCGTTGTGACTTTTTTGGCTACTTTCCTAGACTTATATATCGTGCATCATTTAATATATACATGTATGCTCTAGTTGTTTATTTATTTAGTCTTCCACTGTTAATTGATGATGTATATTTACTGCTTCTGCTATTGTCTACTTTTTTTACTTCCGATGTGTACTCTGCCAATGAGGTCATAGTTTCCCCACTATCACACCCAAGGACCTCGCTACTAGTCAGCACCCTCTGGCATTTTGGGACATGTTCTTGAGGATATGTGTCCAACCGGGTACGGGGTGCCTCTGGGTGGCATCCAGAACTGGGATGTTACATAATATGTAATATTAATCAAATAATAAACATTAAAAAGGTAAAAATTATTTCTTCAAATTATAATATTATTATTATTCATGAAAATAAAGAATGTATATGATGATTCAAACTCAAACTAAGGGACATTATCTTTATTTCCTTTTCATGAGGCATGTT
Organism: Viscum album; assembly: GCA_963277665.1. NCBI lineage: Eukaryota > Viridiplantae > Streptophyta > Magnoliopsida > Santalales > Viscaceae > Viscum > Viscum album. Next base: position 1,067,184,321 of record OY728140.1, read on the forward strand.
ATTATCTTATGAACCTATATTATTTTATCAGTTCTATATAAGTCCCCTTTGACATGTTATGTCCCTAATTTCAATAATCATAATTAATTTATATATTTTTTGGGCAAATATATCATATATCTTATGATTAAAATATTTCCAATGTGAAAAGGGAGATTTCTTTTAATAAAATATCACATTTTGTTTTTACATCCAACTCATTATCTTTAACAACCATATTACTAAAATGATTTTCTGAATGTTTATATATATATATATATTTTATTTTAAAAAAATATGTCTCCTATTATTTTATATTAATATTTTTAAAAAGAATATTTTTTATGCTTTATATAAAGAGTTATAAAAAGATAAAAATCAAATGTTCTATTCTATAAATATATGCTGATAAAGACTTTTTACACCATCATGAAAAATATATTATTTCTACCTTCCATTACAAGATTTCATATTTTATTAAAATAAAAATCCAGGTTACCATTTTTGGGTATTCTTCTGTTGAAAATATGTTTCTGAAAATGATATATTTTTTAATATATCATTTTTTCATATAGGTGAATAGAATATTAAATGAGTGTGTTGTCCAAGATGGAAACATTTTTGTGTTATGATTATGTCACAATTCTTAGACATTTTTTATATTCATGTTTGGTTACATTATAATCAAAATATGGTTGGATTCATTATTAAATTTAAATAAATGGTTCTCTTATAAACCAACAGTGGGTGGTTACATTATAACCCAATGATGGTGGGTCTAATATAGACTTACAATGCATTGGGAATGAATGTCATCTATTTAGTTATTCCATTTGTATGAGTGATATCGATAATAATATATCAATATGAATATATGATTTAATTATGTTTTATATGGGATTTAATGTTTTTGGATTAGTATAATGTGTGTGTGATGTTCATGTGATAAATGACACATTTAATTTAGTCAAGAAAAATTGACATAATGGTAAACATTTCATGGGTTTTCATGTCATTATTAATTGAATGATATTCATTATTTTATCATTCCTTGGTGGGATTTTTTTCCCTGATCCCATGTTATAAAAAATTCATTGGATTCAAAGATAGGAAACAGAAATTAAAAATAATGTCAAAAATCAAGAAATTATTTCTTGGAATGAAATTGTGTTTTATCTTAAATGTTTCTTATTTTTGAAAAAATGTATAGATATCAAAAGTTTTCACTTTTTTATATATATTATTTTTCACATAATTATCTCAAACTCTAAACCTAATAATTAAATGTGTACATTTTTCATTCTATTATATATACCCAATGACTACCAATAGTTCCTAAATGATGTATCTCAATTAGAAGATGGATAGTTAGATGTATCATTTATATGAAAATTGTGGGTAGAAAATTTTATTTGACTAGAAAAAAATTAATAGTGCATCCTCTTAAATTTTTTATATGAATGACATTGAATAATTTTTAGCATGAATATCTGTATAAAATATTTATTATTGTATAAAAGGAATTATTACTTTATTGGAAAATAAATTTAATATTTAAATTATAATAAACTCATGATGAATGTTTTGATAATAATGATTCCTCAAAAATTCCAGCTTCAAATATCATACGTTAATAGATTTTTATATATTTCATGAAAAATTAAATTGACCCTTCATATTAACAAGTACTTCTATAAATTGATTTTTTAGGATGGATTCATCCCATAATTAGAACATGTACCATTTCATTTATTTATAATCATTCACATAGGATTATACTATAGTCTAATACCATAATCCAAAATTTCATGCTAACATTACAAATAATATTTGTTTCGTCCCATTGAAATTTAGGAGAATTAAATGAAATATTTGATAAAAAAGTAAATGTGAAATATGTGTATATAAGGTTGTGAAAGATCATTATTCCATTAAAGAAAATAAATAAGAAACATTTCTTCTTCCAATTGTAATTATATTTTATGAATACATTCTTCACTATTCTAGATTTCAACTGACCCTTCCTAACTGAAAAAACAGCATCTTGAAATTAATAACAAACACAATTTCTAGGCATACACTAATGTGGATTATTTTTCAAAATGGTACAGTCAAACCATCAATGATTCATCTAATATAGATCATCTATTGGAAATAATAGTTGATTTATATCAAAAATGAAAATAAATAGATGTTTAATTATTAAATACATTTTATTTTTCATTAAAAAAGAATACAATATTTTTCCATTCATATTACATTCAATAATTATTATATATGATGGAAAACAATTATCTTCCACATAAGCATGACATGCATCATAAATATATCTTTAGAAATAAGCATCATATATGAAAAATCCAACAATCCAAAAAATCATCTGCTCTTTTATTAGGGGAAAAAATTGGAAATCAATATCATTTATAGTATGAAATATTATTTAAATGAGTAAACGGGAAATGAAAAATATTTTAATCAAGGGAAATTCCCTTATTATAATTATTTCATACAGTATAATCACATGAAATCACAACACAATGATCTACAATGTACTATGTGACATTTAAAAAATATATTGTCACTTTTGTGATATGAATTACAAAAATCTGACATACACGTTTGTGATCAGTATGATTCTTGGTGTCTGATAATAGAAACATAATATTTAGTGAATGGTAACTAACCCTTATGAATATTATTGTTACCCTTATAAATATTAATATGACCCTTTTGAAGAGTAAATTGTCAAAGAGAATAAGTAATCTTGTCAATGAATGTATTAATAAAATTTATCTGTCTTATTGGTGAAAATATGATATAATTATATCATAGTGCTGGTATTTTTGAGTCTTTTATATATAATTAAAATGTTATGACTAATTTAAAAATTTAAAATAAATATTTATTTTCATAAAATGTATTCGTCAAAAAGTATTTTGATTATATATGATAATATAATAATTTTATGTCACCTAACTTAATATTTCAAAGTGATAGAAAAGCTGTTAGATTTTTATAATTTTTATTTTTTATGTCAATTATAATTTAATTGAATATTTTATATTACATATTTAGAAATTAATTTCCATAAAATGGATTTTATTTTTTAAATATACTCATCAAAAAATGGTTTTGTTTATTTTTTTGAATTTTTTATATAATAGTTGAATTTTTGGGAATAGTAACATATGATAATTGTTTGTATATATATATATTATACGTTAAATACAAAATTTATACGGTCATGGAGGATGAAATAACCATGAGTTATAACTCACATGCACAAATTTTTATTTTTGTCCCAATTATCATTGTTATTTCATTTATTGAGAAAAATAATAAAATAAAGAATAAAATACTGATAATACCCTACTTTCCACCAATATAAAAACCACCCACACCCCCTATTCTCCTCAAACATATTACGCCTTGTGCCTTTTCAAAATTATGGTCAAATATCTCCCTGTTCCCCACTCCCACATTCATATGACCTTGTTCTCATAAAAAGGATGAATCCTCTAAACTAAAGAGGTTGTCACGAATGATATATTCAAGAGGTGAGTTCCACATTTCATTTAATTTATTTTCTATCAAGACCCATTATTTTTTATTTTTCATTACACACCTCATTAAATCAAATTGTTAGGATTAATCTAGTACCTTAAATGTACTAGAAATTTTTTTGATAATGGATGAAATCATCATTATTTTTAATTTTCCTTCCTTTTATTCTAGAAATGAAAACAACATCCAAGATGTGTTAATTTCTCATAGTCTAAGACTATGGGTTTTCAATTTCTATTACAATTTTAAAATATGGTCATGAAACCATTTTAATGGTTGAACCAGAATATAATATATGTATTATGTCTAATTTAATGTTATGTAATATTTTGTACACATGAAATTAATTTGTAAAGAAATATGTGTTCGATGTGATCAGAAACACCTAATTAACACATATTGTTGTCATTAATGTTTTATATAATTCTAATCTTCACTCTAAAGAACCCAATGAATCATATGACCATTTAATCTTGTTTATATTCCCTAATAACAAAAAACATCAATTTGGGAATACGATTCTCATCTTACTTGTTTATCCTTACTTGTGTATAAGTAAACCAATCATGAAAACCAATAAAAAAATAAACAAAATTGAACTTCATAACCAATCAAAAAGTTCAGGAATTAAAATAATAATGTAATAATAAGTCAATTAAATAAATAATAGGTCATATAAATATTAATTAATGAATTTAATATTTTTATTTACAACATTAATATCATGTGGCAGACATCATCAGACTTATGGTTAGGGATTGTACATGAATGTCCATTATTTAGTTGGGTTTCACTATCATTTTTTTAACCAAATATTGTTATCTTTTATATTTACGTACATATTTTAATTTTTTTTATTTTATCAAAACTCATGTATCAACATCCATTCATTATTTCCATTTAGGGATATACAAGTTTTTAAATGATTACCTCAATAATACTTCATGATATTCAAATCTATTTTAATGGTTCTTCCAGAAATATTACCAAATTTTAGGTGCACTCTATGAACTATTATAATCCACATTTTTTATAAAATCATGATTATATTATGAAAACCTTCTTGGTTCACGTCTGGTTTAATATAATATATTATTCCATTCTCAATATTTAATGAACTTTACTATTTTCCCTAAAACTGCACCCAAATGTTTTAAGGATATAATTTAAAGAAAAATCATTTATATGTTTTCACATCTAATAGAAATCACGTATCATAATATATGCATATTTTCCATTATTAATTTCAATGTATGATTTAATTTATTTCATTCACAAACTCTTGTATTTTACACCCATTTATTATTCTTTATGACTAGATTATAATACCCCTTTCTTTCTATGTGTACCCTTATATTTATTTTTAATTGATTATGTGTGATTATATATGTGGTGAGAATATTCATGAAAAATTATTGATAGGAACTCAAAGATTGTGATCCAATTAATTGTGTAATGTTGGGCCCCATGAGATGTTATATGCCACAGTATTGGTGGTTATTCATGACTGATGCTACTAGGTAAAACTATAAACAATGTTTATTCTTTACATGCGATCCTATATATGAAATAATTCATTAATAAAGCTAAATTAATGTTTTATGTTTCATACATATTACTAGGACTACTTTTTTATTTGATCCTACGTTATATGTAATGATTTAAAATATCCCATGCCTTTTCTATTTCATTATGTCATGCCCTCTAACTAAAATTATAACACTTTATAATTATTAATTTTAACTTACTAGGATTTTAGCTCATCCCTTTGGTTATATGATCCCTATGTTATCATATGAAAATATATAAACACAAATTAATTTGTTGGACCTTTATGAAGAATAAATAATGAAATGTAATATTTATTCCATTGATTTTTTTGTTTTATGTACATATTCATTCAAGTTTCTAAAATTGACGATCCTTGGAATGTAATATGATGATTTAATATTCTCAAAATCATGTAATTATATGTGTAAAAGTATAGGGTCATTATAATATTCAATAAAGTGAATGGTTCTCTCAGACTCATACATGGTGAATGGTTATAAATTAGTTTGAAAACTAGCCATCTGTTGTGTTTTGTAAGCATCAAACCAAAAGTATTAATACCATCACATTATAAACCAAAGAATATATTAAAAACATTAGACAAAAAATCAACATACCAATCAATAAATGATTGTAGTGCTAGTCTATATTAAAGATCATTGAATTTATGATTATCATTTTTTCAGTATCATTATATCAAACATTTCATGATATTTCATTAGACATGAAATGATTTTGGATTCTATAGAAAAATAAAAACATCCAAATGATATAATGTGGCCCATGAGAAGGTTATTAATTCTAATTTGTCTTCCACTTATTTTTGACTCATTGTATACATCTATTTTGGTTAATAGTTTTCTCCAAGAATAAAATTAAATTAGCGAAGAAATCATGATTTTTTTTAAAACAATCTTAGTTAATCAAGTAGATTTAGTTTCATATAATGGGTTGAGGGAATATCTGTATAATCAATAATTAATTCATTCGAAAGTGTAATAAAACAATCAATGGTAGTATTAGAAATTTTACATATTTTTACTAAGAAATAACAATGTTATTAATTCCTTCTCTTTATTTATACCACTTTGCAGATATACTATAGTCATTGAAGAATACTCAAAATTTTTTACCATATCAACATAATAATTTTCATGAAATTAATATAGTATATTCATGTAATTATATTCTTGTATTTGAATCCTTTAATTCTCATTATTATTAATAAATATAATGTGGTCATATAATATATTTCTTAATCTATCCATCACAATCATATCATCAATATTATTATATTGATTTTTATTTCAATTATAATTATAGACAAAATATATTGTTTGAATACAAGTTTTTTAATACGGTAGTTATCTTTTTAATAAGATAACAAAGGTATTCCCGAACAATTCTAATCTAGGATGTGTAAGAGGAATACCTAAAGCATTAGTAAATGACAATCCAAAAAACACAATTTTTTTTCAAAAATTGAATGATATCTAATTACATTCATACATCTAACCTCTATCTATTATATTAAAAAATGAATATCTTTTTGTAAAATAATTTATATTATAATGATTTGAAAACCAAAATATATTAATCGTAACATGATTTCTTAAATTTATTTCAATAAAATTGAAGAACATTGACAAATGATAGAAATAAAAACCATATTTAATCACAATCCATATTTTTAAATAATCACCAAATTTAATGTACATTAATACATACATACATATATATATATATATTAAGAAAATGTAAATTTTATAATATAATAGACCATTTTCAAATTATTAAAAATAGATATCATTAATGAAAATCTTCAATTTCATAACTCAATCCAATGAGATAACAGAAAACTATATATATATATATATATAACCATAGTATTTAATTTCATTATATAAATGAGTATTAAAAATATATAGTACCAAAAAATAATTTATATATATGGAATAAATTATAAAATATTATATATTTTAATTATAATCACAATGTAAATAATTTTTATCGTACACCAATATTTCAATATATTATGCTCAATATCATTCAAGTTATAAACACAAAAAAGAATTAGTAATGTTATTATATAACTAGATTAAATAATTACTAAACTATATAAGTGATTAGTATGTAATAGGTCATAATAAACACTTTCTCAAAACAACTATCAAATAGAATAATGAAAAACAATAATATCACCAATGATGTTTCAAAACAAAGGAAATTTTCAATTAAATAATTTTTTTGTATAAATAATTAATATGATTTAAGATAGATTCACAAGTAATTAAAAATTATATCCATGTTGAAACATTTATGAAATGAAACAAAAATAATATATTCAAACCATATATTAAATTTTAATTTCAGATATAATTTTGACAAGAAATATATAATTTTAATAATTAAAATAAAATATTTAATTAAATAAAATCATAACACCCTAATATATTCAATGTAAAGAATTAATATAATAAATATTAAATTATTTATCACATATATCAAACAAAATAATATGTTCATACAATATTTTTATATAATTCGAGAGAAACTGAAATAAAAAAATTTAACTAAAATTAAATTTATTATGGAATACAATAACAAATAAAATAAAAAATAATCCTCATATAATTAATCAAGAGTAATCCTGACATACAAGAATCAAGGATATTGTTCTATACCAAGAAAAAAATATGAAATTATTTTTGAGAAAAGTTATGAACTATTTGGAACTATCAAATTTTATGTCCACGAATAATGTAATTTGAATTGAATGTGGGGGGATATTCCTACAAATGAGGATGAAAATTGAAGGTCTACTCATAGGGTTAAATTTGTATTGGAGTGATAATTTAAGAGGGTATTATTTTAAAGTCGGTTATTTGGAGAAGGATATACCTATTGTTTCTAAAAATTTATATATGTACTTTCTCTATAATAATCGGTTTTAAGAACCATTGGTATAACATGATCTATACCAATATTTTAAGGAATGTTTTGGAATAATCTTCCTAAAAGGCAATACAATTTTTTTCAATAAACATTGATATAGGGGGAATATATCAATAATTTTTGAAATGATTTTTTATATGTCAATTAGTATATCTCATATATCATACTGATTATATATTTATATATCATAGTTTTTTGTCTATATAATATCATGGTAAATAATGTTGTGGTAAATATTACATTTACTTTTTATTGATTATTTATAGTTCTATAATGCTAATATTACTACACCCATTCCGTATAAAGTTAATGAGGTATTATATTTTAATATATATTTTAAAAAATATTATATTTCAAAGTCCTTTTTTAAGAACACATGAATTGAATATATCAAACATAAATTTCATAATTTACATTAACTAATATAAAATAATAAATTTTTTAAATATATGTTTGTATGGGAAATGATATTAAATGTGTGTATATATATATATGATAATTAATTGTCATTTATTATAAATTTTTACATTAAATATCATATTTGATTTCATTTTCTAATAACTGATTCTAAAACTATATTTCTAACATTAAATGTATTCATGCCACTTCTTAACTAATGTTAAAAATGAGAAATACTCTATTTTATGATGATTTAATTCAAGTAGTGATTAAGTAATTTCGAGTTCATATTATATTCAACATCATTTATGATATAGAAGCTATTTATAATCTATAATATTCAATTTCATAAGGGGAAAATCATTTGTATTAATGTTTTCAAATGGATGACTTATTATATCATGAATGAAAGCTAATTTAATTTAACTTAACTATAACTAAATAAACATCGAATTACATTTATGCACATTTTTAATTATTATTTTAAAAAGTTAATTTTTATTAAATTTAGTAATTAATTAGACTTTTGTGGCCAAGAATCTATCGTTTTTATCACTCATTCAAACATAAATGAAATTATAATGTTTGAATGGTTAGGATAATTCATCAAATGTAACTCCCCATGATTTTACCATATGTGTGTTTATATATATATATATATATATATATCTCGTAATTTAAATAATTATAATGTGTTTGTTAACTTTCTCTACATATATCCCTAAAATAATAATAACTACAATACTATTTAATAAAATTAATATAGAAATTGAAAATTATTTGTAGTATATACATGTGAATATTAGTGGTGACGTGTTTATTTAATGAAAAATAATGTTAATTAAATACTATATTTAATTTTTAACGATAAATGACTAACAAATCATTCTATGTGTGAACTATCATTTTACAAAAAAAATCATTCTTATATGTTATGTATTTTAGGATATAATGATAAGATATATATTTTACTGAAATTATTTAATAATATATACAATAAAATATGTTATCATTCATCCAATAGTTTTATACATTGAATTTGAGAAATTTACTTTATTCATAGAAGATTATTTTTTATTAAAAATGTTTTATTCACATATATATTGTTATTTATAACATAATTTATCATCATTATAATATAATTTAAGTTGTACTATTTTAAACAATGATGCTAATATAATGTTAACAATTACATTTAAAAAAATGAACACTCATTTGAAATTTATTTAATTTATTTTAGGATAACATAAAGAAAAAAAATAAAATTTTCTATAAATTTATTTTAGATATTATATTTGTTAATTTAATTTAATTTTTATCATATTCAAAATTTTAATTAAGTTAAATATTTTTAAAACATAGACTCATACTAAAAAAATTTGTAATAAGGTTCATCTTATATTTTTAGTTGTAAAATAAATAAAGTGATTAATATTTAAAAATATTAACATGGATTAAAATTTTAGTCTATTATTACCTGATTTTTAATATAAAAATATTATTATTAGGTCTTCTAGAATACCATTTTATGTTAGTAATTCAAAACCACATGTCTCTCAAACATTTCCCTGGAAAATTCACATAACTCACAAGACCCATCTAACCCCTATGAGATACCATTCCTACCCTTCACTTTACTCTAGATTCCAGGATAAACACCCACTTTTCTTATTTAATAGGTAATCAGTGACACACATTATCAAATACCTATATACTACAAAAAATTAATAATTTATTTTACTGCATCTTTCCTATCAAAATTTCTCTCAATGAGTTTCTATGGTACTATGGGTTCCACCAAATATTTAAGAACAAATTTAAAAAGGTAAGGGTTATCCTCCAACACACAAACGAATATGTTCTAATGACATTTTTTTGATGTTCCACATATAATGATAGACATATGAATGGAGTAACCCAAAATAACTCTAATTCATTAAGATAATAATCAATCTCTAGAGATGAAATTTTCATTATACCATGGAATAATTACTTGTGATTTTTTTATGATACACTGATGAATAACATTATAAATATTATTTTTTGACTCCATAGTGATTACTTCGGTGATATCCATATAAATTTCTCTTGTTTATCTTCATTTTACACATCTATTTAGTGCCTCATGTTTATATGACCAAGTTATACATCATGTTATTATGGTCATCTAATTAATAATATATTTATATTCATGGTCTTATATTATGTCACAATTTTTAACCATTATTTTTATTTATGATATATTTCCATTATTTATCCATTACTGGCCATTTCACTCCACTTTCCATTGAAAAAGTTTCACTATGAAATCTTATATACTGAGGTGATCTAGGATGGACTAAGAAATAATGATTTAAATGGAGTTAAAATCATTTATGTTTAATTGTGTGATCCATGTTTTCCAGGAATTATTTTCTTAGTTTACAAGATACTAAACCATTAAAAGGATCCAATGAAATAATATATGTTAAAATTTTTATTTAATGATTGTTAGAATAATGAAGGAAATTGAAGTCTATTATAATTAGGATTAGAGTAGAGTTAAGTTATTTACTAAAATTAGGACTTGAAAATTCATATTAATACCCATAGGGAAATGTCTAATCATAAGAAAACATCTTTATATTTTTTATTATAGAGTGATTGTCTTACTAATAAGATAAATCCATGTCTGGATATCGAAAATTGGACGTGATCATCAAATAAATACACCTAAGGGTATTTAACTTTAATATGGATGATTTATTAATGACACCCTCATCACTTTTGTGCATGATAATTTGTTCTAAGTAAACACACCTATATAGACACTCTAGGTTGATATGTTGTGGTTATCATACAACTTGTGAAAAAACATAATAATGGATTTCAAAGGAATGTAATTATTTATCCTTATATGTAATAAAATATTAAATATATCATCCTATATGTTTAATATTATAACAAATATTGGATTACAATAAATTTTATAATTTTTAATGATTCATTGTAGTAATCATTTTCTCATTTATGTATTATTATATTAGAAAAATACTAGGAAAAAAAGGAATCAAAATTGATGCAATGTAAAATGCAACATCATGAAATTCTGATGTGTAAGAAGCTAGAGTTGATAACAAAATTAGGATGTTAAATCAGTTATCTCAGTTTATGAATATTATATAAAATAATAGTGAGTGTCAAATTAACCAAATCTGTAATTACGAGTCATTGAATCCATTTTGAACCATCATCCACTATTCACTAATGGTACCTCAGACCCATTTGGTGAAAAATAATGAATAAATATTGTAAAAAAGATATTTTTATTGTATATTATTCTTGGAAATAGATGGTTTCCCTTGTTTTATAAAATAATGATGGGGAATATGATCAGTGGTGTACATTGATTAGTAACATAATGTCAAATGATGAATTTGATGCTATATATTGGGAAGACTTCAAGAAGATCTATTTCAATGAGTTTATACATTATACCTTCCAAAAATGTAATGAGGCTTCTTAGAGATTAAAAAATGACAATGAATAATGTGGGAATTTACGGATGAATATTATAAATATTTCATCACATGATTTAATCTTTTTACTCCATTTTCATTATAAAATCAATCAATTTATTGGTGAAATGAGACCCCATCTATATAATTATTTTGAAATCAGAGACATTGATATTTTTGAGGATATATTATTTTATTCACTCATATTTTAATTTTAGCTTTGATATGTGAATTATTATCATGTGAAGAATGAAATGAATATAAGGGTGGCCAAAAATTTAATAAATAAACATAATGTCAGAAAAAAAGAAAAAAATTATAACATACAACATGAAATAAGGTTTTTAATAAGAACTTATGTAATTTTCAATAATGATGTAATAAATTCTAAAATTGGGTAAATTTTATCCAGTTTTCTCAGAACAATTTTTGGGGTACAAATAAAATACCAACAAAAGAAAATGAAAAAGAATTTTTTTTGGCATCATAAATGTTTTTTTCTCTTATCTAATTCTTATAATGATAGAGAAAAAGTTCAATCAGACATAGTGGAGGATAAGGAAACAAGGTATGGCTTTTTATAACATGGTGGATGCATTTACAAATTTAATTGCCCATTTATAGGTGCACATGTTTTTACTAAAAACTTATAGTACAATTTTTTATTTTATTTGTATTAATTCTATTACATCATTAATTTTTCAAAGAATATCAAATCGATATCTGTGTAATTATAAGTAGAGTTGTAAGAAAAAACTCCTATATGTTTTATTATGAAATCAACGGTACATAAGTATTTTCCTATCAAAATATGTCAGTAAAATCTCATTGATAATAAAGTAGTCATTTTAATCATGATATTTTACATAATAAATGGAATGGAATGGACATTAAAGTACAATTAAAAGATAAATTTTAGAATAAAATTTATTTTAGTAGATCTATAAGGAATATTAATGTAATTTATAAGTTATTTATATAGTATCTAACTATTTTACAATAACTAAATCTTATATAATTCTTTATGGTAATAGTTTTTAAAAAAGGGGATTAAGTGAAAGTGAAAAATATAATTTACTCTAATTATTAAAGTGTTCATATACATATTACAAGAATAATTATTTATATATTCATCAAAAAGAGAGGTAGAATTAGTAATTGAACTCATATCATGATCTTAAACTATATCAACGACATCATGTATAATGATGTTCATGGAATTTGGTAAATTGGGGAAATAACTACAATTTATTTTAGAAAGGGGATCCATACAATGATGTGTCTATCCATTGGTATCAAACTATTATCATTGAGAACTATAGTGCGGGATCAACATATTTATTAATAAATTAATGAATATAGAATGGGATCAGAGTAAAGAAAAAATGCCATCTTATTTGATTTCATGATTTTCTCAAAAAGATTCATGGATCCTATTTAATTTATATGATTGACATATAATTTGGTTATCATCATCTATGAATTGTGATGGTGGGTATTCAAAATATAGATTCCTAATCATGGTTTTAATGTAATGATTTTGTTGTTGTACCTATTGGTTTTACTAATAATCCCACTATTTTTATGGACTTCATAAATATAGTATAGTAAGAACTACCATGATAATGTTATTATGGAATTTATTTAATATTTTTTAATATAATAATAGGGTTTTAAATAACAAGATAAATGAATAATATTTATATAAAATACTCTATATAATGAACATATTTTTGATAATTTTGGTAAATGTGAGTTTTGGTTGCAACAAGTATATTTTTTGGACCCATTTTATCATGTAAATTAATTTCTATAGTCCAAACTATGACTAAGGTAGTAGAATATTGGATTCATCTATATATAATAATATAGTTTCAATTTCTTCTTAGATTATATGTATTTACCTAATCAAAAATGATAAAACAAATAATGGGTACCTGAAGTAGTCTTAAAATGAGATGGAGGGTGTTCTCAATCCCTAATAGCTAGAAACTTGCACCTGGGAATCTGGAAATATAAATAGGTAATGATTTCAAAACATGAATGACCAATACATTAGGTAGTTGATAAGAAAAAAAAAATTTCTATACATCATCAATAAGAAAATTCTGCATGTTATATTATAAATAAACATATACTTCTCAAATCCCACAAAAAATAATGAAAATATCTCCTTGTAATAAGTAGTACATGTACACATAATATTACTACCAACTCTCATGTTCACTGTATCAAGAACACACTTTGTTTCCAAGCAACATCTTCTCATTTAGTGGACCAAAAATAATATTGTATAAAAATTCTCTATGTTAATTGTATGTTGTGTTCATCAATAGACCTATAGGTAAGGACCAATAATTCCATTTACCATATATATATATATATAAACTAAATATATACTATATAAATAAAAATGTCGTGGTAATAATTTCCCTATTCAATATAAATAATATTTTGTCAAAAATTTCCATGGCTAGTATAAAATATGTAAATTTTTTTATATCAATCAATATATAAATGAATAATAATTTCAATGAAAACAATAATGAATAAATCATATCATAAACACTATCATGTTAGATTAATTTACAATTATAGCCCTATAGTAATATAACTTGAGGATAGTTAGATCATGGAACATGGATACTCAAACATTTAAGGTATATATTTTTCTATGAGTGTATGAGACCCAAGATATTATCCATAGGGTGAATAATAGACCACCTAATTAAATGAAGTCATTTACCTCATCACTTATTATATCATTTTCATTATTAATACGTTGTCTAGTAGAGCTAGTACATACATATTATAATTTTTTAAACAACCAACCTAAACACCCAAGATCCCATTAAAATTAAGTAATTAAATAAATCTTATAAGGTGATATCATTCATTTTATTTAATATCAAATAATTTCAATCGATCAATTTAGTCACCCCCATGTTATTGTTTCACAACAATTATTTTTATTTTATAAACCAATATCAAATAGTTTTCATAAAAGCGAATTTCTATAAAAATTTATTTATTTTTAATATATAAATAATTTTATTCCTTATTTTTGAGAATGGTATCATAAAAGTCATTCATTTAAATTCAATATCATTTTTTGTATGCGGTGATTATTTATAAAAAACCGATTTTCAAAGAGATCACATCAAACACACCTAATTCTATATAGAAAAAATAAATCAAAATAAATTAATAATTTTTTTGAAATCATATAGACATCCATTTCAAATAAGTCAAAAATTTATAAGATCAATTGATAGTATTTTCGTATAAAACTACCCACCTCAAATCACATTATAAATAAACAAACACATTAAATCAACATTAATAGGGTTATAGGTATTCTAATGATTATAGAAGAGTCCCATTATAATTATTCCTAAATAAAAACCGGAATCCAACAATATACCAATATTTTATATTCTTACATTAAGGTGGAACATGTGAGAGAAAGTAATTAATCATTATATCGAGAACATGTATACTATGAGAGATTAAATAGTTCAACCATCATTTTGATCTAGGAAGAAACAAAGTAAGAATTGAGAATTTACCTCAAGAGATTGACCAATATTTTGATGATCAAATGATGTTTCTCGACATTGGGTTGATAAATCAATTTAATGTTTTAGAAAAAATAGTTACGATACTACACTTGGATTCCTTAAACAGAACCGAATTAGTGTCAAGAAATTTGCTTCCCCCTTCTTGCTAGTAGTACCAAGAAGACTATCATGACATCTAAAAACAACAACATTGGGGTTGTGGGTTTCAATAGTTGATCTTATGGTACAATGAATAGTTCCTACAACACATTCCATCTCAGTAGTGGGTTAGTGGATTAGACCAGTTGGTCTATGGGGCTCCTATAAAGATTTTCAACTATCATCCTTCCATTGGATGGATAGTGTAATAGTGATTTTATGGAATTCTAGATGAAATTTTAAATATAATACCATGTCCCCTATTTGTTAAAACACCTATATTTATACCTGCCTATCATTCATTTATCCATATCACACCCTTCCAAACACTCAAAAAAATTTAATAGTTGGAAACTACCCGAAATGAAAAATAATTTAGTAATCAATTTTAAAATTAATAAGATACATGGTAAATCATATAGTATGTAAAGGTATGAGTTTCAACATATTAAAATTATAATATAGATGCCTTGGTGAATTATTTAACAAATATTTAATATGAGAAACAAGATATCTCAAAAGGGATTCAAGTTTTAAATTAAAGTTGAAGGTGAAGAAGGATTCCAGAAATTAATTGATGTGATGGTTAGTGCATCTATGTAAACAAAACCCTCTAAGAGAAAAGGATTTTTTTTAACTCATCATTAAAAGGATATAAATTTGTGCGCAAGAAAATTTTCCAGGAGATTTATTATGATTCTTGACAATTAATTCCTCATGAGAAAACTATCATAGCCATTTTTTAGATCGTATTGTTATTTTTTATTTTATAATATATAGGCAAACAATTTATGTGAAGAAATTTGATATATGTATAATCCATAAAACATATTCATATATTTTGAACTGAATATGAGAAAAATGAGATGGTAGGACCACATAGAAGATTATAATTCATTAATTCATTACCACAATGGTAATCTAATAATGGTATATGATTCATTAAAAAATAAATACCACAATGTTATTACACTGGTGAGAATTTAATTATATCCATGGAACAATGTCTAGGTAAGGATGAACATATATGTAAAAAGAGAAGGTCATTCCTCAATATAATATAAAATTATTTCTGAACCATTATTATTTGAGGGAAATGGAAAAATAAAAAGAGATTATTATTCCATACAAGGAATTGTATAATTTATGAAAAATTGTATGTTTCCAAATTTATATCTTGATATAAAGGGTGTAATGTGGTTTTGAACGAGGCTATATATCCCATTTATTCAAGCCATAAAGTAATATTTTTTGATAAATCACACAAAACTGAATTATTTATACCTATGGGAAGAAATAAAACATATTTAGATATGTGAGACCATTATTGGTGGGAAAAATTAAAACACGAAATTATTGACTATATGGACTGATATTTGGTATTACATTCAATAACAAAATAGAAATAACTTTTTTATAGAGTTTTAAAACCACTACCAATACATATATTGATCTAGTAAATCATCACTATGTAAATTGTCACTAGATATCCAAACACATAACAGGGTAACAATAACATATGGATAAAAATTGATAGATTAAACAAGTATACAAATTTCATCAAGAGATAATATAATTTATCAATTGAGTTCAATTCTATCCTATATAATCATGAAATTGTGATACTTTATGGTACTTCGATATCAATTTTCTCTTTCTTTTTTCCATGATACCAAACTTTTTTTGGAGTATCCACTCAAAGTATATGAATAAATAATTTAACATAATCATAGTCTATAAACCTTCAACTGGTGGGAAGTATAAGAGGTTGATTCAAACATTGGAGGTCATGTTAAGTACTATTTTGTTTAATTTTCAAGGGATTTGGGACATACATCTTCCACTTGTAAATTCTCCAATAATAATTATTTCCACTATACTATTTTAATGTATCTGTATAAATATCATTACGGGAAATGTTATTTAACTCTGATATATAGAGATTATATTGGACAAGAAATCTATTGTGACCAAACCATTAAATGAAACCATATATAATATATATGTGGTCTATAGATACATGAAGGTTCCTCAGGGTTATCAAAAGATTTCTACATAAAATTAATGGATAAACATATAATTAAATATTATAGAACATATATTTCTCAACTTATCACTATGAAACTGAGTCATCGGATTTAGGATGATGGGAATGGTGAATACAAGGTAAATTAGACCATTTAAGATTTTAAGTTGTGTTAGATTTGTTTCATATCTACAAATCACTACATTAAAGTATTATATATGTCTATGATGTCATTCGATAGTGCCTTCAATGAAAGAATATGTTATACCAAATGTGTATTGTTATAATTAATGGTGTTGAACTGGAAAATAAACATTCGAATTAATAATAAAAATTATAGATTCTGAATGAAAGTGAAAATAATATTGAGGAACAACATAACATGACTGATGAATGTTTAGTAGAGAAATCAAATGTTTGAGGATTTTACCTGGGCATGCAAAGAAGTTATTAATGAATCATGATCCCATTTATTTTTAATTGTGAATAAAATATTAGTGGGAAAATATTTTAGTGGTTAGAATGTAATGCCAAAATATTTTACCATATTTATATATAAATTTCCTTTAAATAATTATATTTTTTATTTACATTCTACTCACACATTTCCAAATGAAGACAAACAATAACACAATTTATTAAATTTAATATAACCATGGTAATGTAGTTATAGGATTGATGTATTAAATTATGGAACATTGTGTATTGAAATTTATACAGAAATAAAAATAATTGTAATTCATTAATAAATTCAATTGGAAGAGCTATATTTTAAATAAATCAATTTAAATGTAAAATATGTTTTCCCTAATAAATTATCTTTTCATATCCTATGAATTTTTTTATATAATTACAAAAAAATAATTTTCATTTAAATTATCAATAATATATATAATAAAATATTATAATATTTATTTCATAATTTTTACTAAGAATGTAATAAATTTATTTTAGTCTTGGTGGATTTGTTTTTCTAAAATTTGGTTTATGCCTATATATAATATTTTTTTAACCAATCACATAATATTTATAAAATAAAATAAATTGATATATTTTCAATTATAAATGAAATATGACAATTAAAATTAAATTTGAATAAATTAATACTCATTTGAAATTTATGTTATATTATATTAAGAACACATTATTATGAATATTTTATTTTCTACAAAAAATAGATTTTCTATACATCATACATTTTAATTTAAAAATTAATTTTCTAATATTTAAAAAATGATCTTGTTTAAACGAATCCGAAATTTAGTTTCAATACATTTTAATTTTTTAATAATTTTAATATAATATTTTGAATGTTAAAATTATTACAATTATTAATATTTAATACATAATAATAAGTGTTGAATTGGGAAATCTAATGTAATCCATTTTTAAAAAATAATCATCACTTTTGGACATTATAAATTTCTTTTTTGAAGTTTTTAATTCAACCCTACATGTCTAGCCCTCATTTACCCACCTAATTCACTTAACACAATAAACCCAGTTATCCCCATTTTTATATAAATCATACCAACCACCTAACATTAGTTTCCATGAAATAGCCCTAATTTTAACCTATTCAAGGAGTTCACTCACACCCATCCTACAATCCCTATCCACACCAATAGTATTAAACATTTATTTTAATTCATTCTAATATAGAAATCACTCACAATGTGTTCTTATATTTAAATGTATTACTCCCAATTATTAAAAATATACATTGTAAGGAATGGGTTTTTTTCCTCCTCCTTTAGATTAATGTTCTAATTTTTTGATAATCCCTTTTAATAAACATATGATAATGATTACATGTGTTCAAAACCAATACTTTTATATTAAAATGATTCAATGTTTATGTTATACTACCCATATATCTCATTAAAACCAATCCATAATTCTTTTTTATAAAGCCTTCTTGTTGGTGAAATAACTTATTTATTTAAATTATCATATTTTAATAGTTTATGTTTATTTATTACCATGTAATTTTGCCTCCATGTGTTCCTAAACAATCCAATAATATTAAAATGATTCCCTGTTTTTGTGATACTATACATCCCACTCACTAGATCCATTCCATAATCCCTTTTTTATATCATTCATGTTATCAAAATCAATAACTGATTTTCCTCACATTTAATTATATTATATATAGAAAACTCTACTATAATTAATGGTTATCCATATATAAATATATATATGTAATATCCTTTTATTTATTGGCTGTGTATATATTTAAAAACCACATTACCAAATCAGGGGTAAATTGTATTCAATCATATGATATTTTATTGATATAGAACACATAATTATATAAATACGAAAAGTGTTCACTAACATCACTCCAATTCAATGTGCAAGGAATTAATATCTAGACATGTCTTGTTAATGGAACCATGTAATCAAGAAATTTTAATGTTTATTGATACCATAGTTAAAATTATAAATACTATTATTTAATTCCACCTTATTTCTGATCTTTGGTGATATTCTTATGAATATATCATGATTATGTTTTAAAAACATTTATACATGATGCCACATGTAAATCTGATATTAGTGTGACTCATGTTCATAAGGTCATTTTTTAACTCATGTCCTTATCTGAACATTATTATTTTATCCCTAATTTTTACACATGATGATTATTTATGATCAATTATCATTATTTATCCTTTACTAGTAGTTATGTTTTTTCATTTATTTTAAGAAATAACACCAGAAAATCTTATTTCGTTAGGTGATTAAGATGGGAAAATAAACAATTTAGTCCTCAGAGTTATAATTTTATTGTATTTTCATATGTGGTCCATGTATACCATGTAGTATATTCCCATTATAAAATACACTAATAATATAAACTTTCCATATGAATAGATCCGTTTAATAATTTTCTTAATGAATTATGTTTAAATTGATATACGAAACTATTGGGTCATTATATTAAATATCTATATTTTAGAAACATTGATAAAATTATAATTTTTATTTACAGACGTATGATTTCTTTTTAAATTTTAATGGTTTATTTTTTCTTCTAGATTTTGATAATGAGAATTTACAATAGACATATGAAAAAAAATTATATTTAAAATACTCTATATGAATTATTGATAATCAATATCAATGGATGTATATTAAATAATAGAAAATAATGAATAATTAATTGTTTCTTTAATGCCCATAAAAAATTGATATTTTTTTCATAATACATACAATGAAAGGTTAAATATTAATACACTAGTTATTGCTATAATAAGTTTTCTTTCTATGCGTATAATAATAAATGATTTTTAATTTTTTTAAGATGATTCATATGCTAGTTATGAAAAATCTTATTAATCTAATGATATATTTTATAAATATATTTTTTGAATTCCTAACAAAATGAACAAACAAGATGTACATTTTAAACATAGAAACTATAATATTTTAACATTTTATTTTCCTTCAATTATAAGTTACATAATATGTATTAGAATTCATATTCTCTTTTTTATTTTAATTCAATTATATAAAACTGTATAAGATTTAATGTTACTAAACAACAAAAAGTAACTCATATACTATTATAGATGGTAACATGGATTGTTATGTATTCAATGAGTTCAATTTTGAAACATAGATGAAAAAAAAGTTCTTATAATTTCTATTAATTCACAATTTTTTAGAAAGTAGTTACTATATCGAAAAATTTATTAAATATTAAATTTCCCTTGAAATAAGATGAATCTAATAGTTTATATCTATTATATAGTTCACATTTTAATATGCATACTTTATTTTGAAAAAATTGTATAATATCAATTTATTTATGTGTTTTTAGTATTTATAATACTCTTCCTATCACACATATTTGGATTATTAAATGGTTGAGTTTAGGTATTAATGGGTAGTTGTGTGTGTTCCATATTATAAAGAAAATGTATGAAAATTAATCTATTTTTGGCTTCTTAATTTAAATGAGATTTTTTTTTCAAATAGTGTAATTATCATGCCTTAACATTACATATGTTAGTATTTTTTAACAATTATTCTAATTCAAAAAATTATATCTATTATTTTGGATTAGAGTTTTAGATAATTAGGAAAAACACATAAAATTTAATCCCATACCAAACATGTCTAATCATATACCCTGTATCTATTTTTTCCACAAAATAAGGGTTTTTGAAATTACACATGATTTCGCTTAATAAGATACAGTTATACATTCCTCCTGGATATCATACATCTCCCTTATCTCCTAAAAAATGTGTGAAAACATTTTTATAAAAGCGGATGATAAAAAAAGATAGGTAAGTGACATAAATAAAAATAAAGAAATCATTAGGTTATGAATACTTATAAACCTATGAAATCATTTTAGTAAAGATATAATTCAAAAACATATAACCTAAAATCTTCATCATACCTCATAAAATCAAAACATCTCTATAACAATGCATAGAACACATAAATCATAAAGGTATCTTGTGTCATCAATTCCATTTTACTCTTACATTTAAAATATCTATCACAATTATAAAGGGGGTATCCTTCATGGTGTCATTGGGAATATCCACCACAATATATTCCATTAATCTCTTTGAAGAAACCCTGCCGATTAACACTATCTTATTGAAAAATACATTGTAGAGATATAAATGGCTCATCCACCTTCATCTTATCATCTATGTACCCATACTCGTAATAAATTATCAAGAACCATAATATAAACATAACTTATAAATCATTAATAAAATAAAACTATCATTTCCACTATAAAATAACATTTAATTATTTCTATATATGACTATAACTAATGAAGATAAATTATTTGAAAACAAAATTGTAAACTTCTAAAAGAATAAAAAAACATTAAAATGACATATATTAAAAAATAATTCTCTTTTGGATTTTGTAAAGATATTTGAAATAGTAACATTAAAATAGTATTTTAATGAAAGTCCCTTACCTTTAGTCAAAATCATCACATAAATTATTTATGTTAATAAATTATAAATATGGGTTAATTATTTAATTTCGTGAAATATTTTATTATTCCTTTTATATCACATATTATAATGTTATAATAATAAATTTATTATTTAAGCTCATGTCTAATTTTTTGAAGATATTTGATACTTCGTTCCAATATAACATTGGTAATATGTCTATAGTCAATGTTTCCTTTAGTCAATTATCCCTAGAATACTATTCATTTAATTATTGTAAGATATATATAGGAATTAAACTTTTAAATGAACCCATTGTGTAGGTTATGAAAAAATAAATATGTAATGATAATTGACGCGGTTGGTTGTACATACACATGAGAAACGTCTACATTTTTCAACGATCATTATGGGTAGAAGGTATGAATTTTTTAATACTTATTAAATAATAATTATATAATTAATATAATATTAAATATTAATATATATATATATATTATTCAAGTGATGTGGTGATGAAAAATATTCTCAACATTTTATCGAGGTGATAGTTCACCCATACAAATGAATGATGTTATCATTTTTATGTGAAAGGAAATGATAGAACATAAATGAAGTATTATAAATTAATAATGATAAATATTTCATGAATATCACATGTATACATTAATTTCATTATTACCATAAATCTCTATGGATGTTGATGGAAATTGAATTATATATGTTCATGAGATGGTAGTCTGTCGTACACATGAATGACTAATTTAATCCCATTTAATGAAATTAGAGATGGATTTTGGTGATGATATTAAAATAACAAAATATAATTATTTTTATTATATATTTGTTATTTTTTTTATAATTTTGGTTAAGGATTATGGTGGTGAAAGAAGAAATAAAATATAAATACATGATTATACCAATTCCTCTTGGAATTCTTCAAAACATTAAATTAATATAATTTTTTTTCATTCCAATTGAATCCAAAGAGATATATTCTAAATATTGTATGCATATTTGACCCAATTAATTCATGAAATTAAAATTATAAATTTCTTTATTATTTTTTAATCCTTATATTTTTGTTTTAAGAATTTTCTTAACTCCTTCAAATCTTTTTGTGGTATCATGTAATTTACAATTTGTGGGATACTATAATTATAGTAAAATGTAAAATATTCATTAAATGAGACATTAAAGATACTTTATGACTTAGACAAATAATTGTAAAAAATCATTTACTTTTAAATTTTTTAAATCATTTTATAAAATTTAATTTATATTAAAATATCATTAATGTCAATATTGACACTATTCATTATTTCGTATTTGACAAGTCACAAAAATATTATAAATTGAAAATATTAATTATAAAAAATCAATAAAATGAAAAATGTATCTAAAAAATTGTTGAATGACATTAATTAAATCAAATTATATTTATTTTAATATTTTTAAGAACATTTCATTCATATGTCAATTAATGAAACAATTACTATATCACCATTGTGAAAACATTTAATTTAATTATTTTTCTAAAAAAAATCATAATGGAGATTGATATTTAATATCTAAAAATACTATTTATATTAGAAAAAAAATTTAGAATTAGTCTTTTTAAAAATAATTCCCTTGTTAGAAACACGAGTATGATAATTTTGAAATTTGATTAAATTAAAATTATATAATGTGATCTATGTCATCTAAGTCTTTAGAAGGGGTGATAAAATTGGAAAATTATTATTTTTATCCGTGATAACCCATTAAAATTTTGAAAAGTATTTGGTAAATTTTATAATAATTATAATATGATATTTACCCTCAATTACCTGATTTACCCTTAACTATTGTAACATAAATTACTAATTTTACTTTTTATATTTTCTATTAATAATTTTTTCCTATTTAATAAATTTTTTACTTTATGATTCCAAATAGACAATCGTTTTTTCAAAATTATAAACACACAATTGAATAAAATAAAATAAAATTTTATCTTGTTGATGGGGTGTCCAAAAGTTTTATTAATGTAAAAACATTTAAAATATATATTTGTTTTAATATTAAAATTGAAAGAAAAATATATTCCAATTAACTATATTATATTAAAGGAAATAAAATTGATATATTTATATAATAAAAACAATAAAAAAATTAATTTACAACTATAAATTATTTAGATGACAAAGATATTCTCAATCTGAATCATGTAATTTTCAATATTTATCAAAACGTGAAAATTAACAGAAAAACACAAAAATTAAACCAAATATAATTTAGTTATTAAAAATCAAAATAAAATGTTCATTTTGTCAAATATAAATTATAAAATTACAAAAAAAAATTATATTTAAAAAAAGAGTTCCATCAAAATTCGGGAAAACGAACTACATAGAAAAATACATATTTTATGTCCAAAAATGGATTTATTTGTATATAATGTGTATAAAACATAAAGGAAGATTGTTAAAAATATAATTTCAAATATTATATATATATTTTAAAAAGAAAACATACATTTTTAATTTGTTTATTTATTGTTATAAAATACACTTGTTCACATTTAAGTATTTTTGCATAAAAAATTCCTTTCTAAAAATGTATTATCTTCATTTAAAAATAATTATTCACCAATAAATTATATATATATACACTAATGGGACATATTTTCCTAATTATGTAAATCATATTCACACCTACCATTCTAACAATATGTTTTGAATGTATTATTTTAATAAACATATTTAATTATTCAATTATGTTCGATGTGAAGTATTTTGTATTCTATCAAAGAGTCATTTTTTTAACTCATGATGTTACATTCACCCCCCATTAATAAATTGAATCCTCAAAATTTTAACTCCATCTTAGTATCCCAGGTTATAGTATTTAAAAAACCTTTATTGAAATATTGTATCAAAATAATGGTTGATAAAACATCCACTTTAAAAGAATGAATTTGATGTAAGAAGGTCAAACTAGATAAAACATATTAGGTATACATATTACATAAAATGGACATAGAACGGGATTATAACTATCATGTTATAATATAGTGATACATAACATGGTATTGAGAATGATTACAATCACAAAACCATTATCTGTGATGGGTTAAAAGGTCATTTGTTTCTCAGTTAGAAAAGTAAATGGATGAAATTTTTGTCTTCAGATCCTTCTCATGGAGTTGAGGAAATTTATTACTACCGAGACAAATAAAATATGAATATATACTTAAATTGAAATTAGAGTCTCGATATTAAATCATTTTCCATGTCATGTGCATTTTTTTCTCAAATGATGACTATTTAAGGTGAATTATTTATTCCTGATGCATTAGAATCTACTTGTACAGATCAATCAATACATAAAAATATAATTATCAATTTTTCTGGACATTATATATTAAAAAAACCAATTTTTTGAATAATATATGATATTTATCCTAAATTAATAAACCATTATATCATTAACAACTATACTGATATCTGAAATAAAACAGAGACACCCAAAGTTCATCCTAGTTCATTCAAAAAATTTCTATCCTTACAAATACTTTTATAATATTATATACTAATACTATAACCCAAAATTTAAAATCTTTTGATTGCATATTCTTCTAAATTATACCAGTCTCATAATCAATAATTCAATTTTGGATCCAAATGTTATCATTACAAAAAAACATATGTTCCCAAAATCAACATATTATTAATTAATACAATTGTTTAAAAAATGGAATATTTATACTAATAGGAAATTCACGATGGATAGTGGTAGGAGATGTAAAATGATATCCCATTAGTTTTGGGTATGATTCCTACACCAATTCTGGACATGATGCATTGTCATACATCTAGTTGGTTTTTGATTTTCTGAATCTATATAATTATCAAAAAATTCTAAAAATATTATCAAATCCTAAAAAATAAAAATAACATGTTTTATCCTCAAAAGATATCATATACCTTTTATTTTTCATCCCAAAATGTAATAAACCATAATCACCCAAAAAATTCATGTATTCAAAACACCATTATACCCCTTAAATTTTCAAAACATAATGCCTAAAATGGTGTTTCTATAGATCTAAAACTATGATTAACCAAATAATTATAATCCTGTGATTATATCTATAACTATTAAAGAGACATCCAAATATTCAATGATTTCAAAATCATTTTCTAATACCAACTGTAAGGACCCATCCTTATGTATCAAATATTATAGTGTTTTTGAACATGAATCCATATTTCTAAAATTTTGATGATACTTTTAGTTTAGAGATTTAGAAAATTGTGGAAAAAAATAATAAATTAAACTCATTCTGAACAAGTGGAATATTATACTAAGTATCCATTTATTCCAAAAAAATGTCATTAAAATAAAAAATGGTTTCTATATTTAAATAATATTCATAGTTATCTTTGATATATCATCATTTCCATTAATCTATATTATAAAATGTGAATGAAAAAATAAATCTTCTAATGAGCATAAAAAAGGTTTGTCAAATAAAAATAAATGAAGAAATAGTAGGTCCATGAATACTTACAATCCTTGGAAAACATTTTTACAATGTTATAATTTTCACCCCTGAAACATAAAAACTTTAACATACCTCTTAAAATGATCCTTTTACTATAAAAATCCATATAAAACATAAATAATAATGTTAAAATTGTGAATCAATTATAAATCACTTTAAAATTTATAGTGTCTCTCACATTGTGGTATCATATGTAATACCCACTATGGTATATTCCCTTAATATCTAAGTAGAAACCCAACCAATTAACACTGGATCATTACTCAATGATTTAGAGAGAGAAATGGTATCAACTATGCATAAATTATCATGAAATAAAAATTACTTGTTATCAATTCCCTAGAATGATAAAATTATTATAAAACATAAATCTTGTATAAAAGAAAAATAACTTTTCCACATTAAAGACACTTTCTATATTTACGATGTCACACCTTCATAAATGAAAAAAATTATTAATATTTTTTTACAACTGTAATAATATTATTTAAAAATTAAATTTACATGAATGCGAGAAACTTTATTCATTACATATAAGTCAATAAAAAAAATTCATTTTTGAATTGATAAAAATTATTAGAGTACCATTAAAGGAGGGTTTTAAAAGAATTTCTCTTAACCTGATTCTGAGTTATCACATTGAATATTTATCTTCCTGAATAATAAAATTATAATATTTAACTAATATTATTAGAATGTTTTCAATTTTTTCCCTTTTATATCAATTATTATAATTTTATAAAAAAATTATTATTTTTGTTTCTCTCAGATGTTTTAGTTATATTCATTAATTCAACCTAATATTCCATGCGTATTATTAATATATTCAATTTTTTCATTAGTCCATCATCTCTAGAATAATATTCATGAAATATATATCATTTTTTAATTTAAATTATATATTTTTTTAAAATATGCGTGGTTATTACAAATGATCTATGATGTAGTAATGGATGCCGTGGGTCATAATAATGATGGAGTAGTGATTACATTTTTAAATGGCCATTGAGAAAAAAGGTACATTTTGTTTTATATTAATATAATAAAATTAATAAAATTAATATATTATTAAAAATTTAAACATAATTTTAATTATAAACCATGTAATATGGTGATGAAAAACATTACATCACTTTGTGGCGGTAATAGTTCACTTGTACACATGAACAAAATTTTCATTTTCATTTAAATGAAATGGTATGAAAATAAATTATATAGTATACACTATAAATAATGAATACATCATTATTATATAAATAAAAACACTTAATTCATCATTTTAATGAGTCAAGAGGGAAGGTAGTGGAAAACAAATTTTATCAGTTTTTTGAGGTTGTAGTATGTTGTGAAAACAAAATACTGATTATTTTTTCCATTAGATGATAGTGGAGAAGAATTTTTATTATTATATTAAAATATAATAAATTTATATATTAATAATACTATAGATATTACTTAATCATGGTTTCAGAAGATTGTAATGATGTTGATGAAAAATAAAATAGATATACTTGATTGAATCAACTCCTCTTCTTCAGACGGTCTTCTTTTGGGATTTCATTAAGACTAGAAAAAATGGTGTTATGATTTATATAGGTTATATATAATGTATTGAGGGATTATATGAGGGTATTTGGGTAGATAATTTTTTTTTCAAATTGTTTTTTTGAGTAAATAAATATAAGAAGATATTCCCTTTTAAAAATGAAGAGGGGGGATTCTTGTCATTCAACAAATTTATTAAATTATTTTAAATTATTTATCTATTAAAAATGAATAAAAATATAGTTTTTACAAATATTGTTTGATTACGGGTGTAGATTAAATAATAAAATTAACATCAGGGAAGTTATTATTATTATTTTTACCCTTATAAGTTTGTTTTAAACCTTTTTAGAAGACTTCAACGCATACTGTGATATCACATAATTTACTCATTGTGGGTAAATATAATAATAATAAAGTTTCAATGTACCATTAAATAAGAAATTTTTTACTTTTTAAGAATGGAAAAATCTTTATTTCTAATTTTAAATTTTTAGAAATTTCTTACTATTTAATAAAATATTTTCTATTTTAAAATTTCCTTAATGTCAATTTTGAAACTATTCATTATTTTTTCTTTGAAAAATATTAAATTAAATTAGAAATGTTTTAAAAATTGCGTCTAAAACATCATTAAATGTCTATGAATTCTAAAAAAAACTTTTATTACTTTAATTATATTGAATTTTAATTATTTTAATATTTTGAATAAAATTTATTGGATATTTCCATTAATAAAACTATTAGTAATTAATAATTTTGTATAATTTTAAATAAGTAATTCTTATCTAAAAATTTAAAATAAACTTTCATGATGATGATAAATTTCATATATTTCAAAATTATATTTATAGTCAAATAAATCTTTAATATAATATCATATTGGAAATATTTAACATGTTATAAACAAGAGTATGCCATGTTTTTCATTTCATAAATTCAAATAATATAGCTGGATTAAAGACATTAATGTAGATCAAAAGGGTATTTAAATTAGTAAAATAATTATTCTAGTTGAGAATAACTCGAAAAAGAAAATTAGAACATGTTTTGTTATGGTAATTTTATAATATTTATAATTATTCTAACCCATAATTAGATGATTTAACCATACACGTGGTAATAAATTTTTCAAATTATTCTATTCATATTGGATGAAAATAAATGGATCATATAAAATGAAATTTTATGTTGTTATTAAAAATATATAATTTTTTAAAAGAAGGTAATTATATAAATTTTCCTAAAATTAATTTATAATTATTCTCATTAACGGGGTGAGAGAACTTGTAAATTATGTTTTGATTGATCGAATCATTAAATGTTTTTATATCAAAATTCATTATTACATGGATTGAAGAAACATAAATTGGATTAATGAAATATATAAAATGATCTTCTTATAATTTAAATTCAACCAAAAGGATAATTTAAATTTATAAATTATGTACATGAAAAATTTGTTTTCAATTGAAATCATGTAATTTTCATTATTATTTAAAACATATAAATTATCCTAAAATTAAAAAAATTAAAAATTAAATGTTTATATCATAATGTAAAAAAGGAATTTTATTTTATAATAATGAATTTATAAAGGTGTTAAAAACAAAATATTAAACAAGCGGTCCATTTGAAGACGAAAAAACCAACGTTATACAAAAATACAACTTTTAAGCATAAAATTGTATTTTTTTTAAAAGATGTCTAAAAAAATAATAGGATGAATGATGAAAATATATTAAATATATTATCTAAAAATTTAATTCATAAAATCTAACTGTTATATTTTTTTATTTCTAGTAATAAAACATAATTTTTACATTTAAATAATTTTTTTAGAAAAACCAATCTTCAGAAAAAATAGTTTTATTTTGAATTATAATAATTTGGAAACCGAAAAAAAATTTATGTAATTGTGTACACAATATTTTCATAATTTATTTAATTGTATACATACCCTTCATTAAAAAAGATAGTTTATATTAGTGACATTTAAATAACAATACTTAATAATTTGTTTAAGAATGATGTGGAATATTTTTGGTGTAATCTAATATAGTATTTATTTTTTAAAAAAAACATTATAATTTATAAGGAATTAATAGACTATTAATTTTATATAATATGATTTCATATTTTCATAAAACTGAAGAATAATAATAGTTGATTCAATTAAGGCATATAAGAGTAAATTATATTTCAATAAATCTCTCTGTGGGCTTTTAATTAAAAAATAATTATTTTTGAATTTAAAAGTTATATTTAAATTCATAACAAGAATATCATTCTCAATTCTAAAAATCCTTTATATTATTTTTTGATATCTTATTTAAAATAATTTTTAATTCATTTAATACATGTTGGAATTTACCAAAATCCATTCTAACCTGGGGTGTATTTTGAATGATAGAAAACACATCTACAACTAATTTTAACGTGTCATTTTAATTGAAAACATACATAACTAGATCAATTCACGAAAATAATAACTAATTTATAAGAAAATATATTATAATAATCATATATTTATTAATTTAATTTATGAAAAAATCAAAAAATGATCCCAAATACTAGTGTGGTAAGAATGAATAAAAGTCATTCATTTATAATTTAAAATTTCTATTTTAGTTAAAAACATGCATCAAAAGGTAAATTATTGAAAAAATATTTTAGTTTTCATTGAAACAATACTGAAACTATAATTTTTTCATTTATAGAATGTATAAAGTTGTTATATAACATTTTTTATGTGGTGTGGTCTTAATTACCTATAAAATATTTTTCTTTTTAATATTTTAAGAGGTACAAAATGCATGTCACATACTCAAAACTGATAAACAATTATTTAATGTTTTTTAAAAACATCATAATTAGTCTATAATCCATTTAAAACATTTAGGAATGAACCAAATATAATTTTAATGTGTGGTGTGGTCTGAAAAACATAAAACACAATCCTTTATTTTTAAGGTGATCTCTAAGATAAAATAATATATTATAAGATCAATTACTATAAAATAACGTTTTATTATCCTGAAATTATTGTAAATTAATTTTTTGTTCATTTTTTGAATGCATGAACGAACATCACAAAATTATAAATATTGGTGTTGTTTGATGACCAAAAGTGCTTCTTTTGAAATTTAAAAGTAAAATTCCAATTAAAAATGTATTTAATAATGTCATTTATAATAAATCACACTCTATTTGTTTTAGAACTAAAATGAAGTTACTATTGATTCAATTATGGAAATTTGGAATTAATAAGATAAAATTAGGAAATGCTGTGACATAAACCTAATAGAAAGTACATATTCTATTTTTAAAATTGAAATTTTAGTCTGAGATGTGTGTCTAATGCTCAATTACAATAAAATCGGATTTAAATTTCATGAAACTATATAGAAACATTATTTGTATCCTTTTTGGAATATTTTAATAATATAAATTTTATTCCATGTACTGGTGTGGTTAGAATGACCAAAAGTGTGCAACTATCAATTTTCTAGAAAAATTATAAAAAAAAATTAAACATTATCTGCCCAATTATAATAAAACATGATAGAAATTTCAAAAAAATATAAAAAAATAATTTTTCATTCATCTATGTAATATTATAATTAATATCCCATCATTATAGAACCTTGTGTGATCATAATAGAAAATATTTTTATTCCTATTTTACGCTTTGATGAGGTATAAAACATACATCACATACTCAAAACTAAGTAAATTCACATGAATTGTAATTAAATAATATTTATATAATATTTGAATCATTTTTACATGAAATGAATAATCACATGTCATTTAGACTTGTGGTGTGGACAAAATTGAAAAAATATTTGTTCTTTATTCAAAATTGACATTTTTACTTCAAATTATATGTCAAAAGATAAATTCTATGATAATTAAATAAAACTATACAGAAAATATTTTTATACAATAATTCAATCATTTATGGAATTTATGAGTTAAATTAAAATAATTTGAACTATCAATTTCATTTAAATCACAAAAGGTGTGTCTTTTTATATTTCAAAGCGAGCAGAACAAAAAATTCACAACATTCTAAATTTTGAAAAATTACGTAGGGATTGTTCTAAAACCTTATGTTAATAATATTTGATTCAATTTTTTCATTTATGAATAATATTGTCATCATATTGGTTCATGATAGTGTCTTATTGTATAATGAAACATTTTTTCAATTTAAAAGTGATAATTTAGATTGAAACATGTGTTGAATGATTAATTCTACAAAAATTGAAATTATATTATAATGAATCTCTAGAAAAATAAATTTTGACTCATTTTTGGAAATTAGTAATTTACTAAACATAATTATGATTCTAATTGTTTTTTTAATAAACAAATTTTTTTATTTTTGAATATTAATGTGGAATTATAGTTCAAAATTAGAGAAACACACTCAATTGGAAAAAATTTACTCCAAATATAGAAAAAATATAAGAAAATTACTATTTATTCATTTTTTATATGCTGAAATTTATTAAATGTTATATTAATGGGTATTTTTATGTAATTAAATCAATTATATTTTTATATGTTAGGATTTCATGAAGAAAAAAGTGTGTGTCGCATACTGAAAATTGAGCATACTGTTGTGACCATTCATGACCCTCTATTTTAGTGTAATTTAAATTAGTTTCAAAATGTTAAAAATTATAAAAAATCATTTTTATGTGAAATTTGTTTTAAATGACTAAAAGTTAACTTTTTTTTTATAAAAATAAAATTTATTTCAAAATTTTTATCACCTGATCATTTCAGATAAAATTAATTTCAAATTTCATGAAAATATATTATTAAAATCCTACTTTTTTTTTTGTTTAGGAAAGAACTGCATATCATTCCAACTCTCTGTTTTTTCCAAATGGTGAAAATATTTATTTTCAATATAAATGTGACATTTTCATTGAAAACATGCATTATAATATACATTTTTTATAATGATTACTTGTAATTTCATGGAACTCAATGTAATAGGACATCTATTTAATATTTTATTTTATAATTTGATTCTTCTCAATATATCACATGGTATGATATTAATTACATGAAACTTATTTTTCCATATTATTAATTTAAAAGGATTAATACATTTACCTATAATAAAAGGTGGTGAAAACAACCATAGTGGAATGAAACTATATACCCATTATCGTTGATTCATTTGTTACATTTATGAATGTACCATATTTTATTCTGACACTTAGTGTGGTAAAAATGATAGAAAATGGATGATTTAAATTTTAAAATTACATCTTTTTTCAAACATTCCTTAAATGGTCAATTATATGAAAATTATATTATATTATCCTTAAATACAATGAAAAAATCATTGATAAATTGGTTGAATGAAATAATTTGAAATGTGTCATTCGAACTCGTAATGTGGTAAAAAACAAAAATTTTATTTTTCCACTTCTAATTTGTTTTAAATTTAATAAGTGTTAGTAAGAAACTATATATTGTTAATTAATAATTATTTATTACTTAATTTAATAAAATATACAATTATAATGTCACGTAAAAGTCAACTAATTATTAGTTTTCAATATACTATTAAAAATGTGTTGTTTTTATATAGATTATGTATTTTATAATATTATAACAATAACTGAATTTATTAATATGATATGAATTATTGATATTAATTTAAATTTCATAACATTTTCAACATTCATATATATCATACTGATTTTGAAACTTCTTTCATTTTATTTTTCAGTTTGTTTTGTTTATGGGATTTTCTGTAAATAAAAATTTTCTACCATATTTCAGTATTACTTTTTATAGTGCAAAAACAATTTTTTAAAATGAGTAAAATGTTATTTCTAAAAAATTATTGAGGTGATTTTTATTTATTATAAAAATTAAAAAATTATGTTATGGGACCTTACCTTGTGATTTCATGACACTAATAAAGGGTCCATTTAACAATTCATATTTAGAATAGATAAGGGCCACCCTCCTAAAATGTTGTATTTCACATTTTGTTATTATCACTAATAAATCCATTTTGAGCCCTAATAAAGGGAATATCTATATTAGTTCATCCTATATATTTTTATATATAAAAAGGATAATTTATTTTAAAAATATCAGCTTCCTACCAGATGTAGTATCACAGACATTCATTTTTATAGACCCTAAGAAGACTGAGGTTTTGATCACGTTGTAAAAGATAAAAATTTATTTCGAAATTAGTTTTATCTTTAGTATTAATTGGTATTATAGGTTTTTTGTTTAATATTTTACTATTCAAGATTTTTTCATGACTATATTAACATGAAATTGGGTGAATTAGGGATGAAATGATGAATTTAATAAATCCATTCATAATTTTTAGATGATGGTGTACCTTTCCACTATTATGATCCTTTAAAAAATTATATAAGGTCACAAAATGTATTGTGATCCCTCATGTATATTTTTAGAGTCTATCTTAATTTATAATGATCGAATAGTGATGTACATATCTTTTTAGTTATACCTATCTAAGAAAAAATATAACACCACTAATGTTGGGTTCTCTACCATGATGCATATATTTAATTCTCTTAAAAACTCATTGGTGGATACATTAACTATAAATAAATAACAATAATGTGTAAAGTAAATTTTAACTTATATGGATCTAAATATGAGGTAATGTGTTTGGGCACAACATATTTAGACAATTTAATTTGATCTAAAATATAACACGGGTAAGTGTAATGTGGTTTTAGTTTCTCATTAAAAAAAATTCCTACATGCGTGTAGAAACAATTATGCGGAGAGAAGGATTTTGATGGTATTTGATATAAAAATTTATCAATATAGTTAGAAAGATTGTGTTATTTTTATGCTATCTGGTTTTTGTGTCATACCGTCCATTGATAATTTAATTTGCTAAAAGAAAGCCATGAATTCATATTTACGCCATATTAATATAATTCTAAATGGGGGGAGATCATGATTGATTTGACTCAGTCTCTTGATGGAGATAAATTATTTGGGATGATATTAGTCAATCCAATGACTTTGAGCATGGATGTTATGAAACATGTCCATAATGCTAGTTGGGTTACAAAAATTGGTGCCACTAAAATGTTTTATGGTCTCAGGTTGGGCCATAACCATTCAAAATTCATGAAGAATTACTTTACATATACAATGGTGGAAATATGGAATCAAAATACAAATGTATTTTATTAACCTCTTTCTGTAAATGTATGGAAATGATATAATATATCCATGAATTTTATAAGTAGTGTTCTCTATTCTCATTTTCAATATAATACAATAAGGTTAATTCTAAACTTCTCGATTAAATTATCCCATTTTCTATCTTTAATGGAGAGCATAAATGTGGAGGATCATTTAAGATATAATGTTATGGAGATTATAAAATTTCAATGAGTTTCATATTCATTTTTTTATAACCAATACCCACAATTTACCTCTCTATTTTAGAGGTTTCATAAACTTGTGACTGTTTCCTGGATGAAATTATGAATGTAAAATAAAACACCTATCAATGATCAGATGGATTAAACAATTTAGACTATTAATTTTTTTTTGTGAACATGCGTTTTTATGTTTATTGAAGAATTGTTTATCATTAATTAAGTAATATTTCAATAATAATTTCTCATCATTGATTATGTCTCACCCAAAAGAGAGTGTACTGGTGGGGGGACCTACAACTTATAGATCACAGTTCCAATTCATACAAGACTTATTTTTCCCCATTTTGGTTCAGTGATTTTATATCACACATGTTAATAGAGCGGTATAAAATATGATACATTATATGATATTAAAAAATAATAAATTGTGGGAATAATGGCATGCAAATAGTGAATGACACTTGGGTTCTTAATGAGGTAAATGGAAAAATAAACTGTGTCTAAAATATTATAAGCATTAATATTTGGATGTGAGGTCAGAAAAATGGAAAGAATATTTATGTTGACATGGATCTAAATGACATGTGGGTCCAATAAGATAACTTTTTTGGAGAACATATATTCATATATTTTAAATATATATAAAAAAATTCCATGACAAGAGAGTCTAGAATAAAATATAGTAACCAATAATTGATAAAAATGTATCTCTTGAAAGATCATTATGGTCCATCATGTGTTTTTACTCTTTGTTGAGAGGAAGTGGGAAACAAATTTTACTAGGTCTTAGTATTGTTTAAGAGATGATGAGCAAGATTTTGTTGACTTATAATCGATTATTGATTTCCCAATGCCTTTAAAAATAATATATCACTTGACATCATAATTCTCATGGATTTATAATTAATTATTGGATGTTCCCCAAAGTCTATCCTCAATTATATAATCGTTGATTTTGAAATAAGGGTTAGATAATAACCTGTTATTTCATATTATTTGAGATTGTGGAATTGAACATAATATTTTGAATACTTGTTCGGAAATCATCCAGATTTGAAATTAATTTATAATGTATTTAATATGTCATAATTAAATAAATATAAATCAAATATTGCTCAAATGGTTGAATTGGAGGATTTGAATTTGAATCATAATTCCTTGGGGATAGAGAAATAGGTTCATGTTATAGATTATCAAAATGAGTTATTGTAGGTAAAATATATTCCCATTGTTTTTGGGTTTGGGTCGCATTAATAATATATCAAGGAGAATTGAGACTGATATTCTTTGATAATGATGAATTTTCCTCAATTCTAGAGCTGAAAATACATGGTGAGTTATTTGGGACCAAACTGGTATACATGGGAGAATTGTGACTCCCTAATGTATGAATCATTTATTTATTTTAACAATTATATAATTTTTTATAATAAATAAATCATTGGTCTAAATATATAAATTTTCCCATGTTTTACAGTCATATTGCACAACTCTAGGGATAGTTCTGTCAGCCTGTGTGGTGAGAAAACAAGGTATAGTGGCAGTCACATGATCTCTTGCATGGTCACGGAGAATGTTTAGTTTTGTAATATATTTTACTAGAAAAATTAATGTTTTATATTTACAACTCTTATTTATTTGTGGTTTATTATTTCCATTCACCCATTTATTATAGGTGTATCTCATTTCCTCCAATCTGACATGTAACACCCAAGATTTTATGTGAAATATTTTATTTTTATGGATAATGTTATATAAAGGAATCATTCACTACACACAACACTATCCAGGCTTGCGTTATACGCAAGAGCAACCTTCCTCGATAGCGTGTGTTGTACGCAATACCGATTGTCACTAAACAACGATATATTATTAAAATATTATATAAACTTACTGTTATGAATAGTAATTCCCAATTTTTTAAATTTTATAAATTTTATCATTCAAAGTGGACTTCATTTTTGGATTCAGAATATCAAAATTTTCCATGGGTGAATTTTTGGTATTTTTCTGTATACTTTCAATGTTTGATGAATAGTGAAAACACTAGGTTTCTATTTAAAAACCGTCATTTTATTCAAATAATTAATTTTTTTATTTAAATTTATTTTATTTAAAAATTGATACCTATTACCTATATAAGTTCAATTATATTAATTAGTGTCATTTTATAATAATTGTACACATATAAACTTTTTATTGATCTTTTACCGTTTTTACCCACCTCCTAGGAGGATTTTAAAATTTACATAAAACATAATTTTACCTCTTCTCTGAGTGGATTTTCAAAAATCTGAGAGACATAGTTAATATCAAGGAGTAAAATGTGGTTCAATAAGATAAAAATAATTTTTGGTGAGTAGTAACTTTTTACTTTTTTAGCATGGTTAAAAGTAAATAGGGTAATTAAGGGTAAAAATGATATTATTATTACCCTAACACATGTCCTAATTTTATTGGACAAGTTTAATTAGACCAAAAACAACCTTATGAATAAAATATGACAATATAGGTCCACTTGGATTAGATTAAGACATTTATTATTATTTTATTTAAATAAGAGTTAAAATAGTTAAAATCAATGTTTAATAAGTAAAACATTTTTAATATAGGGTTATAAAAAAGATAAATTAGACTATACATATTCTTTAGAAAGATAAAAATATTTACTACATAATTTTATTTTATTTATAATTTGTAGACCTTAAAAAATTTAATATATTTATGATACAATGATGATGTCGTAATTACCTAATTAATGGAATATTAACATAATTGATATTATAAATACCCAAATAAATTTAATTTGATACTTTTTATGAATTAAACTGATTTTAATGGTTAATATGAAATGTTATTATTGATTTAATTAAGTTTTCTCGAACTAATCATTCTGTTATGATTTTCACAAAAATCAAGTAACTAATATTGTCAAAATTGGCATAAAAAAGTTTTTAA
Organism: Viscum album; assembly: GCA_963277665.1. Lineage (NCBI taxonomy): Eukaryota > Viridiplantae > Streptophyta > Magnoliopsida > Santalales > Viscaceae > Viscum > Viscum album. The sequence continues at coordinate 1,067,223,424 of OY728140.1, forward strand.
AACAAATATTATATTATTAATTGTGATTTTATTCCTAAAAATCTACAGTTCGGCCAAATGACTTAGATAAGGTTATATGTATTATTAATTGACCACTTGGGGTTCGTTGGGATTGGTATAGTCAGTTAATTAACCATATAGTGTAAGAAAACAAGAAGACACAATAAAAGATAAATTATTTAAATTAAAGTTAAATCTAAATGATAACGTTAAAATAGTAACCTAAACTTTTATAAATTCTATTGTATTATAGTATTTCGAACCAAACACACCATATATTTGAAATAAATCAATTTGGAGATATTAAATACCGAATATGACTTTATAATAAAATAATATTTGATGTTTTTCCTAAGGTGCCCCTCTCCTCCCTTATAAAAGGGAGCCTCCTCCCTCTCCTCCCTCTCCTCCTCACATATCTTTGAGCCTTCAAGATCGGCCAACCCCTACCAATTTATCTTCTCCAATTCCCTAGTAATATTCTAGTGGTCCTGGACTTCTTCAAAGACTAATTTTAGTACCCTAAAAGGAGGTTTCAAAGAGGTGTGTCGAAGAAGAGGTAATATTCATTACAGATTGTTTCAAATTTATTTATTCTTCTACTTCCTCTTATTTAGTTGTTTCATTATGAAGTAATATAATCAGTATCACTCATATTCTGGTATGTTATTATAAATATGAAACAACCCTATTTCACCTTCAATACATCCTACATAAAATGAAATCACCGTGCGTGCGTACGTATAAAATGCCTTCTCCACGACGTGGTGTAATCTGTTTGCCACCACCACCTTACTTGGATAGTTATAATGGAGTAAATAATAACTATATATGATTATTGGAAATTTATATTTATTCTGAAATAGTATAAATACACTTAAAATAAAATTCCATGATCATAGGAATGATATCATCGCTCGTGCGTACGTACAGCCTACCGTCTCCACGATGTGATACCACTCGTTCTACATGATCTTTGTTGAATAATGATTATATAAATGAATTTAATGAAAAAATATGATATATTTTACACTAATACCATTCTGGAAATGAGGTATCTATAACCTAAAAAGAAGAAGAATAATTTATTCATCAATACATGCATAAGAACATAAAGCAATGAACACCCGAATAACAAGTAGCAATAAAATATTACTAATAAGAAGAAAAAATTATGACCATATATGATATCATAACAGTGAATATTATTATATATTAAGTCAATTACATTATATAAATAATTATAAAATAGGTCCAGATACGTACGAAGCATATCAGACCTATGATAAGAGAAAATCTCTCAATCTCTTTTTTATCCGAGGTTATTTATACTTCAGCATTTACTGGGGAATATTTATCATCCACATCCATGTTTCATCAATATGTAATATTATTTATATCCTCCTTAAATTTTTTAAAATCCAATTTTACCCATTGGTGAGTTTTTATAAAAATATATGATAGGAATCTTATGTCATTTTTAGTACAAGGTAATTTTTGACTTTTCCTGCCAAAGTTCGAGAAGAATGTTTTTTAAAATATTATGGCATGAATGGATTTTTAGAACATTATATCCATGAAGGCTCCTTTAGATGTTTTCATGTTTATTTTTAATTAACTTCTTTTAATTTAAATTTTTATGTCCTTTTAAGAAAGGAAAAACATTTTTGAAGTAGAAAGGATATTTTCCTCAAGAATGGAGTTCAAGTATTTTATCAAAATTATTCTCCATCTAAGATAATATAGTGTAATGTTTCATTACCTATTTTTACATTGATTTGATTATGTTATGATGGAATTATTTTTATGATGTCCTTTTATTTTACATGTATTATGTTATGATGGCATGATGTTTAAGAATCCCATTTTTATTACATGGGTTATGCTATGATGTATGATTTATGATCTTGTGGAACAAATAAGAATGGTATCATTATGAGATGGGTGGGACCTATATCACCCTCAAATGCATTGGGTAATTATTTATATCTCATGATATAAACATGGATAGAACGACAGGTTAATTCGGTTCAGTGATACAGGACTAAAATGAGGAGTGAACTCGGTTCAGAAATGGAGTTTGACTGCTAAGATAGTCTTGGAAATGAATCTTGACTACTAAGAAATGATTCTCTATGATTCTGTTTGTATGTCACAAAGTTTCATGTTTTATGCTATGATTATTGGGATTACATTTCACTACAATGAATTATCCCATGTTATGATATTATGATCTCTTTTGCAGGATACGATTTTAAAAATGTTATCTTATTATGAATATAATATGATTGATATTTATTTTGTTTAACCTTTCTGAGCATTTGATCTCACCCTTTTGTATGTTTTCTTTTCCCCAGGTCAGGAATAATGGTAATAAGTAAGATATTCCAAAAGGGACTCTAGATATGATAAAATAAAAGGCAGATGGTTAGATGATTTATGAACCTGCTGTTTATGTTTCCCAGTTTCTAAAAACACTATACATGTACGGTCCTTTCATGGTTTTGTTATATGTTATAATAAGTATGCTTCAATTATGAAGTAATAACAGTGTATGCAAAGTATGGGTTGATATAATTTGTATCATAGGAAGGGTATAGTCAACCTTTGGAAACTAGGATGTGAAATCTTTAGTAAGAAACCTAAGGATATGTCTAAGCATAGGAAAAAACCTTAGTGTTTAAGAAATATACACAGATAACCTATGATAAGACCTTAAGTATGGAATTTTATTCTTGATTATGTGGTTTTACTATTATGATTAGTTTTTCTCAAACTATTCTTATTGGTTTTAGTCAATGGATGGAACCTGAAGGAACCGTGTTAATGTTGAATGCATCGGGCAATGTAATGATTTTCCCCCTGAGCAACCAAACATTATGGGAGATGGAATGAAAGATCTTGTAGCCATTCTCACACAACATTATCAACATATGAATCATGCAGGACTTCCATACGAGAAAATGAAAGAGCAACATTCTGTTGAATCCTTCATGAGGTAGTGTCCACCCTCATTCAGTGGGTCTACTGATCCATTAGTTGCTGAACAATGGATCAGTACTACTGAAATGATATTTTCATCACATCAATGTTCTGAACATTATAAAGTCATATATTCAATATATCATTTTGAATGTGAATCTGATCAATGGTGGAATCTTATTAAGAATATGAGGCAAAGGGATGAAATTGAGTCCATGGAATGGGATGAGTTCAAGAACTTATTTTTCAATAAGTACTTCCCTCACATTATTCAAACAAATATGGAGAAGGATTTTCATGACCTAAAGAAAAAGGATGATGAATCGGTGGGTACCTATGAAGAAAAATTTACAATACATGCAAGGTATGCTTATGGGATTATTATCCAACATCATAGTAAGATCAATCGATTCTTTAGTTTCTTAAAACCAAATCTCTAAAAGGCATTAGCCATAAGGGACTTCATTAGCTACGAGGAAACTGTTCGATGTGCTCTCAAGGTTTAGATGGATATTGGAGTAACCCATCAGTCATATGTATTTTATAAGAAGAGTAAAATGGAATTCAAATGGAAATCTAAAGACCACACTGAAAAGAAGATGATTTTTCCCTTATGCTAAAAGTGTGGAAAGACAAATGGAGGGAATTTTCTAAAATGGACAAGTAATTGTTTCAAATGTTGAAAAGAAAGCCATCAGGCATTTGAATGTCGTAATGATGGGAAGAAGATGTCTAGTGATGCGAACAAAGAAAAGGCTACACATAGTGCACCTCCTACACATAAATGTTAAAAGTGCAAGGAAATAGGGAATTATTCTAATCAATTCCCTAATCCAAGGGTTGTTGATGATGATCGATGTCAACAAACTCTTATGGATAAAGACAATGGAAAGTCACATGCACATTCTATCAGTGATGTGGAGTATGATAATAGAGTGGTGAAAGGTACACTTACCTTCCACTCTGAAGTAGAAAATGTTTTATTTGATTCTGGATCCACCCACTCATTTATTTCTGAATAATTTTCTAAGGGTATCACCGTATTACCTCCACAATTAGATGTGGAGTCAGCTGTGACAACCCCTAATGGCACAACAGTTCCATCAAATGTTTATAATTCTTCTCTGATTGATGTTTATGGGAAAGTGCTTCCTGCAAATCTTATGATCCTTCTTTATAGTGTAATTTTATGTGATTCTTGGAATGGATTGGGTGTCTTTATATAGTTCTCATATCAATTTCAAATGAATTGAAGTAACATTTCATATTCCTGATCAATCTATGATCTTCTATCAATGAAAGGATGAACATAACCTTCCAGTGGAAATTTTATCCATCTTATGGGTCTTGATTCCACTAAATGAAAGTTATTTATCTCAAATGGTTGGTGAGAAACTCACAATTAAGAATATTCCCATTTTATGGGTGTTTGATGATGTCTTTCTGTTGGAATTTCCAGAACATACACCAAATCGAGAAGTTGAGTTTTCAATTGAACTCATACCGGGTGCTATACCCATTTCAATGACACTTTATTGAATTGCCCAAATTGAGTTATAGGAATTAAAGAATCAACTATAATAGAATCTTGATACGGGATTCATACACACTATTGAATCACTTTGGGGAGCACAAGATCTATTTGTTATGAAGAAAGATGGATGAATGAGACTATGCATTGATTATTGAGAACTTTACAAGATCAATATCATGAACAAATATCCTCTCCCACACATTGATGTCTTATTTGACCAACTACGCAGAGCTCAATAATTTTCTAAGATTTATCTTTGTTCCAGGTATCATCAATTAATGGTCAAAAGGGAGGATATACCAAAGACGACTTTCTGTACAAGGTATGGACACAATGAATTTATAGTGATGCCATTTGGTCTTACTAATGCCCCTGCAATCTTCATGGATCTGATGAATAGAGTCTTTAGAGACTAGAATTATTAGTTTTTGGTAGTCTTTATAGACGATATTCTTGTCTATTCAAAGAGAAAGGAAGAACATGAAGATCACTTTAGGATTGTATTGAAGACCCTGAGAAAGGAGAAGATTTATTCCAAATTTACCATGTGTGAATTTTTTCTTCAAAAAGATTCATTTTTGGGTCACATAATCTCACAAGACAAGATATCTGTGGATCAAAAAAAAACAGAGGTTATTAAAAGATGGTCGAGACCACCAACAGTAACTGAGATATGGAGTTTTCTGGGTTTGGATGGATATTATTGCCGTTTTTTGAATGATTTTTCATGATTATCTAATCCACTCACCAGGTTTACTTAAAAAGGAGTTAAGTTCGTGTGGATAGAGGATTGTGAATAGAATTTCAAGGAGTTGAAAAGAAGTTTATCCGGTGCACCTGTGCTCACACTGCCTTATGGTGGAGAAAGGATTGTGATCTATAGTGATTTATCCTAGAAAAGATTAGGGTGTGTTCTCTTGAAAAACTATATAGTGATAGCTTATGCCTCACGAAAGTGGAAAATCAATGAGTAGAATTACCCAACTCATGATTTGGAGTTAGCTACGGTAATCATTGCATTAATGATTTGGAGGCATTATCTTTATGGTGAAAGGTGTGATATTTATACTAATCACAAAAGTTTAATGTGTATTTTCACACAAAAGGATCTGAATATGCGTCCATGAAGATGGTTGGATCTGATTAAGGATTACGAATTATAAATTCATTACCATCCTGGGAAAGAAAACAAGGTGGCATACACATTTTTTGACAAGACCATGCTAGCTTATCCATGATGAGGATCACAAAAGATCCAATATTTATGTATTTACAAAGGATGGATCTTGGAATTATAATTGAAGGGCACAAATCTTATCATTGTCAAATTAATGTTCAACCACCTATACAAGTAAATATTAAAGAGGCACAGAAAGAAGATATAGAGTTACAAATGAAGGTGACACGTGTTCCTGAATTCAACCTTGATTGTGATGGGATTATAAGGTTCAGGAATCATGTATGTTTTCTTCCCATCCCATAACTAAAGAAGGAGCTACTGGATGAGGCACATAGTTATTCATTATCTATTCATCCTTGAAGCACGAAGATGTATAGAATCCAGATTGAGTACTTATGGTGGGATGGCATGAAAATAGATGTTGCTGAATATGTCTATCGATGCTTGGTTTGTCAGAAAGTTAATGCTAGGAGATAACAGTCTAAGGGGATGTTATAAACATTAACCATACCAGAATGGAAATGGGAAAAACATAACTATGGGCTCTGTCACTGGACTTCCAAAAACACCGAAAGGGAATAATGCTATCTGGATTATAGTTGATCATCTTACGAAGTCGACACACTCATTGCTATTATAGAATATTTCACTCTCGATCAGCTTTCCAGGATATATGTGAAGGAACTGGTATGATTGCATGGAGTACCACTTTTCATTATATCTAATTGGGATCCGAGGTTTACCTCGAATTTCGGGCGAAGTCTTCATCATAGTCTATATACAAAGTTGAGTTTCAGCAATTCTTATCATCCTTAGATAGACAATCATTCTGAGAGAACAATTCAAACTCTAAAAGATATGTTAAGAGCATGCTCTATGGATTTCAAAGGTGGTTGGGATCAACACATACCTTTGGTGGAATTTTCTTATAATAATAGCTTTCAATCCAGTATTCAGATGGCTCCTTATGAAGCTCCCTATGGAAAGAAATGCAAGAATCCAACATACTGGGATGAAGTTGGGGAAAGAAATCTATAAAGACCAAATCTTGTTGATGAGATGGTAGAAAAGGTCAGATCAATTCAACAACACAAAATAGTAGCTCAGATTCGGAAATAAAGTTATGCCGATAACCGAATAAAATACCTAGAGATTGAAGTGGGTGATAAAGTGTTCTTATGGATATCTCCATTGAAGAGAGAAATGAGATTTTGAAAGAAGGGAAAGCTGAGCCCTAGGTATATTGGTCCTTTTGAAATACTGAATCATGTTGGGAAGGTAGCATACCAATTGGCACTTCCACCGAATATCTCTCAAGTTCATGATGTGTTACATGTATCTCTCTTGAGAAAGTACATACCTGATCCTTCACATGTACTCAACTCAGATGTTATACCACTGGAGCAAGATCTTTCATATGAAGAAAAACTGATAGAGATTCTGGATCATAACAAAAAAGTCCTATGGAACAAGAACACTTTCATGGTGAACTTTTTATGGTGGAACCACCAATTTGAAGAAGCTAGATGGGAACATGAGGATATTATGAGGGAGAGGTATCCTCATCTGTTTGTTTCAAAGTGATGAATTTCGAGGGCGAAATTCATTTTAAGGGGGGTAGAATGTAACCGCCGAGATTTTATGTCAAATATTTTGTTTTTATGTATAATGATATATAATGTAATATTTCACTACACACAACACTTTTTTGTCTTGCGTTATACACAAGAGAAACCTTCCTCGATAGCGTGTGTTGTACGCAATACCGAGTTTCACTAAACAACGATATGTTATTAAATATTATATAAACTAGCCATTATGAATAGTAATACCCAATTTCTAAAATTTTATAAATTTTATCATTCAAATTGGACATCATTTTTGGATTTGGAATATCGAAATTATCCTAGTGTGAATTTTTTGTATTTTTCTGAAAACTTTCAATGATTGATGAATAGTGAAAACACTGGGTCACTATTTAAAAACCGAATTTTTATTTAAATAATTATTTATTTTATTTAAATGTATTTTAGGTCCAAATTGATACTTAATACCTATATAAGTTCAAGGTAATTCATTAGAGTCATTTTATAATATTTTTAGATATATAAAAATTTTATTGACCTTTTCACTTTCTTTTACCCACCTCCTAGGAGAAATTGAAAATTTAAAAAAAACTTAATTTTACCGCTTTTGTGAGTGGAGTTTTGAAAATCCGAGAGACACGGTTAATATCAATGAGTAAAATGTGGTTCAATAAGATAAAAATAATTTTTAATGAATAGTAACGTTTTACTCTTTTCCCACGGTTAAAAGTAAATAGGGTAATTAAGGGTAAAAATGATATTATTATTATCCTAACACATGTCCTAATTCTATTGGATAAATTTAATTCAACCCAAAACAACATTAGGAATAATATATGACCATTTAGGTTCATGTGTATTAGATTAGGACATTTATTATGATTTTATTTAAAGAAGAGTTAAAATAGTTAAAATCAATGTTTAATAACTAAAATATTATTAATATAAGGTTATACATAATATAAATTCGACTATAAATATTCATTAGAAAGATAAAAAAATTTCCTACATAATGATATTTTATTTATAATTTTTAGACATTAAATAAGTTAATTTATTTATGATACAATGATGATACAGTAACTACCTTACTAATGAAATTTTAACATAACTGTATTTATAATTACCCAAATAAATGTAATTTGAGACTTTTTATGAATTAAACTAATTTTATAGGTTAATGTGACATGTTAGTATTTATTTAATAAACGTTTCTAGAACTAATAATGCTGTTATGAGTTTCAAAAAAATCAAGTACCAAGTAGAGTCAAAATTGACAAAAAATAGTTTTTGAAACAAATATTATAATATTAATTTTTATTTTATTCCTAAAAATATAAAGTTCAGCCAAATAACTTAGATACGGTTATATATATTAATAATGAACCACTTGGGGTTCTTTTTTCTTGTTATTGTATTTTTATTAACCATAAAGTGTAAAAAAACAATAAGACACAGTAAAAGTTAAATTATTTAACATAGTGTTAAAGATAAATGATATGGTTAATATATTAACCTAAACTTTTACAAAATCTATTTGATAATAGTATTTTGACCCATCCCAACATTAGATTTTATATAAATCAATTTGGAGCTATTAAAAACTGAATATGAATTTATAGTAAACTAATATTTTATGTTTTTCCTAAGGTACCCCTCTCCTCCCTTATAAAAGGGCACCTCCTCCCTCTCCTCCTCACACTACATTGAGCCATAAAGTTCGGCCAACCCCTGCCAATTTCTATTCTTCACATCCCTAGTAATATTATAGAGGTATTAATCTTTTCAGAGACAAATTTTAGAGCCCTATGATGTGGATTCAAAGAGGTGTGTCAGAGAAGAGGTAATATCTACTACTGATTGTTTCAAATTTATTTCTTATTCTAAACCACTTCATTAGTTATTTCATTATGAAGTAATAACATCAGTATCACTCATATACTGATATTTTATTATAAATATGAAAAAACCCTATTTAACCTTCAATCCATCATATGGAAAATGAAATCACCACGCATGCGTACGCAGGGAATACCGTCTCCACGCCGTGGTGTAATCTGTTTTCCACCACCCCCTTACTTGGATGGTTATAATTGTGTAAATAATAAATTTATATGATTATTTTAAATTGATATTTATTATGAAATAGTGTACATACACTTCAAATACAATTCCATGATCATGGGAATGATATCATCGCTCGTGCTTACGTATGTACTACCATCTCTACGACTTGAGGTGACTCGTTCTATATGATCTTAGATGAATAATAATTATATAAATGAATTGAATGAATAAATATGATATATGTAACACTAATAACATTCTGGAAATGAGTTATCTATATCCTAAAAAGAATAACAATAATTTATTCCACAGGACTTGCATAAGAACATAAAGCAATGTACACCTGAATAACAAGTAGCAATCAAATATTACTAATAAGAAGATAAAAATATGACCATGTATGTTATCATAACAATGAATATGATTTTTAATAAGTCAATGACATTATTTAAATCATTATACAGGAGGTTCGCATATGTATGAAGCATATCAGACCTATGGTAAGGGAAAATCTCGCACACTCATTTTTATCCGAGATTGTTTATAATTCAGAATTTACTGGGGAATATTTATCATCCACATCCATGTTTCCTCAAAATGTAAAATTATTTATATCCTCATACAATTTTTTTAAATCCAATTTTACCCATTGGTGAGCTTTTAGTAAAAGGTATGGAATGATTCTTTTGCTATTTTTAGTACGAGGTAATATTGACTTTTCTAGCCAAAGTACAAGAAGATTATTTTTTGAACTTATATGACATGAATGGATTTTTAGAACATTATTTCCATGAAGTTTCCATTAAAATTTTTCAAGTTTATTTTTAAATAAGTTCTTTTAATTTAAAATTTTATGACAAGTTATGAAAGGAAAAATGTTTTTGATGTAGAAAGGATATTTTCCTCAAGAATGGAGTTCAAGCATTTTATCAAAATTATTCTCCATCTAAGATACTATAGTGTTCTGTTTCTATACCTACTTGTAAATTTATTAGATTATTTTATGATGGAATTATTTTTATGATGTCCTTTTATTTTATATGGATTATGTTATGATGTCCGGATGTTTATGAATCTCATTTTTATTACATGGGTTATGCTATGATGTATGATCTTGTGGAATACATAAGAATGGAATCATTATAAGATGGGTGGGACCTATATCTCTCTCCAATGAATTAGGTATAGATTTATATCTCATGAGATAAACATGGATGGAATAGTAGGTTAATCAGGTTCAGTGATACAAGACTGAAATAATGAGTGAACTAGGTTCAGAAATGGACTTTGTCCACTAAGATAATCTTGGCAATGAGTCTTGACCACTAAGAAATGATTCTATATGATTATGTGTGCATTCCACACAGTTTCATGTTTTATATTTTGATTATTGGGATTACCTTTCACTACCATGATTCATCCCATGTTTTGATATTATGATCTCTTTTGTAGGTTAAGATTTTAAAAATTTTATGTTCTTATGAATATGATATGATTGATATTTCTTTTGTTTACCCTTACTGAGCATATGAGCTCACCCATTTGTATGTTTTCTTTTCCCATGGTTAGAAGAATGGTATTAAGTAATATATGCCAAAAGGTATTCTAGATATGATAAAATAAAAGGGAGACAGTGTAGATGATTTATGAACATGTTGTTTATGTGTCCCAGTTTCTAAAGACACTATACCAATATGGTCCTTTAATGGTTTTGTTATATGTGGTAATATGTATGCATCAATTCTGAAGTAATAATAATGTATGTAAAGTATGGGTTGTTATATAACACACTCTCATATACTCCCTAATCTAATGTATTCCTCCCTTGATTCATAGTGTTTTCTCCATGTCAATATCCACTTATCCCTACATTATTCATCTTATCATCTCCCATTATTATATTCATATACATTCTATTACACTAACTATTAATGGGGTAATACCCGTGTATTGGTTTGTTATAAATAATTGTGTCTTCGTTGTACAATTTTCATTAGGCTCTTTTCTTATAATAATCTTTTACTATTAAATGAATGTGAATTGTTTCTAATTACATGATGTAACTTCCCATTTAAACAATGAAAACTATATTTTTCATATTTATTAATATTTGTTAATTAAGTACAAATTTCACTTTATAAGGGACGCTATAATCGATGGCATACCTGATATACAACAACGAGTATAATTAAAATCTTACATTTCACTGTAATAATATAATATTATTATTTTAAATGGTAGTTAAAACTTAACTATTTTATAGGTAGGAATGAACCGAACTAAATATAATATGATTATTCATGTTTGATAAATGTTTTTATATTTATCCAATAATATTTAGTGGATTAAAATGTGAATGAATCTTATTTACATTAAAAGGTTGAATTACTGCCTTTTAATGGAAAAAAATAATTAAATCTAGATTTGTTCACTTTTATATGTTAATTATGAAAAAATAAAATTCTTATTTATAATGCGGACATCAAAACTCTCTTTGAGTAAAATTTTATTAATTTTCTTATAAAATTAAATTTTTTATGAATAACGGAAAACAATGTATTTCGATTCAAAATTTCCTTTAATATAATATATTTATATGGTTATATAATATTTTTAATTGTTTTTAATGTGTAATTAGATTATAATTTTACCAATTAATCCTATTTTGGTTGTTGGAATAAATTTCATTTTGATATTCGACATAATCATTTGTTGATCTATTCATATTTATTATTTCATAAAAAGACCCTTTTGGTTTTGACAGCGAGAATCAATTTAAAAATAATTTCTTCCACTATTGCGATATGAATATAGAAAAATGGATTTCATTTTTTAAAACAGTAGGTCCAAATTTTGTAAATAGGTAACTTTTATTTTTAGATATTTCAAATATTTACTACAGTAAAAATATTATTTATTACGGTTAAAGAGTAAATATGGTAAAAAAGGTAATCAAATATTTTTATAATAATATTAAAATTCTTTAACATCTGTACTAATTCAATTGGTTGTTACATTTACAACCACGGGAATCCTTGGGTTGAAATTGAGAACCCCTTGAGCCTCTTAATTGTGATAATGACTCTTTATTTTAATTAACATAAAATAAGGACAAAAATTACATAAACAAATATCTTTTAGTAAATCTGTTATTATAATGGGTTATATAAGATACATTTTCAACTAAAAATATAAATTTTAAAAGTAAAAGTATTTTCTACATCATTATTTTGTTTATAATTTTTAGAATTGAAATAAATAAAATTATTTGGGACACAATAATGATGTAGTGAATATCTCTTTAATAAATGATTTAAATAAATAATATCATATAGATTAAAATAATATCCAAAACCTATATAATTTTTATTGGATAATTTTATATTTACCATGTGTCATCTAATCATTGAATTTAATTCTTTTTTAACATTTATAAATGAAAATAATTATATAATAAATTAGTATTTTAACATTTTCCTAAAGAGCCTCTCCCCCCATAAAAAACATCACTTATATTCTATTCCTCACTCCTCTGAATCCCCTTGGACCATCCATATCATTCAAAAATAACCTATCAAGATCACTCCCTTCTACCTAGATGCCTTAACATAGGCATAAGGCTGTTAAAGAAGTCCTTTTGGTTCAAACCAAAGGGTGTTACCCAAAATAGAGGTAAACGTTTATCTTAAATTCTCTTCTATTATTTTACTTCTACAACCCCTAAACTCTTTTTATTTATTTCCATTATAACCACACCCATATAATCATTATAATAGGATGTTTTTATGATAGGTATTCAAACAAAACTTACACACACATCCATCTAATGGGTAAAGAACATATTATTTAAGTGGATGTAAAACTAATGCCTCACAAAATGATGATTGGAAAATTATCTCTTACCGCCTCTCATGGTGGACAATAAGATGTCACTGTATTTATATATGATATAAATTTTGTTTATGTTTTCTTTATACCTCTATATTATTCTTTTATATAATCCCTTTATGGTTTCCATTATACGTAAACACGATAATTTAATGTGAGGAAATGAAGAGTACCAACCCCTCAAAGTGATATGACTCATTAATGCTATATGTGCGATGTATAAATAACTCAGTTATATTATATATGATATTATAAATTAATTATTATATACCCAATTATCATTATGTTTTAATTCCATTAAATATAAAATATAAATTAAAGTAGCGTTCATGTATACGTATGACTTACTGTCTCCATGAATGGTGCATTTCATTTCTTACCTCCAAATGTTATGTACTATTAAAAATACATATATATACTGGATATATAAAATTTATATGATATCAAAATAATGAATATAATTCTAGACATAATGAAATTTTTAGCACATGAACAACATGAAATTATAAGAAGTTTATTTTGGACTGAAGTACCAAATATTGAAAAAACAACCGTTAATAACCTAATTGATTATATAATGTTTATAAAATGGTTATATGTTATATAAAAGTAATAATAAACTTGAAAAAGTACCCTATTTTTGTAGATAATAACTTTAGATTGTTATTCAGGATATTAAAGAATGAACATGACATATTGGACATGAGGTAACGAAACTTATTAACACAAATTATATTCTTTGGATTAATCTTGTAATTTTAAATTATGTTGCGCTATGATTATGTAAGAAATAGAATTTGATTTACTATCTTGTATTTAAAAATTATTTATGTGTACTTATATTAAATACACATAATTGATCTATTTTATTTACTAAATGATCTTTTTAACGGACTTCATCTCAATTTAACTTCATTGAGGCATATTTTGTTTTATAATCAACATCCTTTTATGTGATGTATAAACCCATTTGACTTTTACAATTATTAAAAAGGAAAATTTTCTCTAATAATCATTTTACTAAATGATAAAAATTAATGTTTTTTAACGTATGCGGTGACAATGACCATTCCGCTGAAATGAGTATTATTTTATTTTTATCTCACATATCAAGTCGTAATTCTTTTAAACAGAAATTAAATATCAATTACTCATTTTATGTATATTGGTATTGAAAATGGACTTGAAATTGGATTGATTATTTGGATATTTTTAATGATATATTGTGATTGAAATGTGGAAATGTTATCTTTATTGTATATTTGTTTTATGTGTTATTATTATGATATTTTCCATGGGAATTGATACATGTATGGGTGGTTCTACGATAAAACAAGGGAGGGTGAGCTCAAGATAGCTCTTCAATGCGTAGGGTAATGTGACAGTGGTAAATGTGATAGTTTCTCCTAAGTGATATAGGGTATATAATGTGATTGGTATTCCAAATATAACTCCCTATGATGCAATAAAAGCTAAAATGTAAGCAGGTTGTGGATCCCAAATGTTACCTTTCTGATTTGTGTTTACTATGTAAATATTATGATTTCATGATGAATGTTAATGATCATTTTTTATGTATGAATTGATGAAATAATGTTTTTTTCTTTATTTTATACCATTACTAGGATTTTTATGCTCATCCATTGTTTTGAAATGTTTGTCACATGACCTAAAGATGAATAGGGTCAAGTATGGGATCATGGAAAATGCAAGTTGTCTAAAATATGGGACTAGACAAGAATTTTTTTCAAGAGATAATATTTTATGAAAAAAAAGGAAACTGAGTAGAAGTTTATACCTTGCAATTTTTGAGATGTAATGTAATTTTTATGGAATAATTCTCAAAAAATCTAAACTTGAAAAGGTCCTCAATGTGAATTATTCATTTAATTCATGATTATTCAATGTTTAAAGATGGGTCCTTATGGTTTGTATTAGTGGTCAGATTAGATAACATTAGGAGTTAAGGGTATTGTTAAATTAATATCCATAAAGTAATTTATTTTAATATTGAAATAATATCATTTATAGATTAACATGTTTCTTAAATTTAAATATCAATGTGTTCAGAATGGTTTTCTATAGAGAAAACATGGCATCCATGTTGGGACGACATTAGGAGGAAGACAACCTTTCATTTCAGCAACATGAGATTGTCAAAATCAGAACTAAACTATTTGTTGCAGTGATGGAACAATTGACTCAGGATAGAAATGGTGGTGGTATCCATGAATGATATCAGCTAGATCAACACCAGTGGAAAATTCCAGTAGTGTAGAATTTCATGAGGCAACATCCCACATCTTTCATAGGATCATCTGACGCTATAGTAGCTGAAGGGTGGATTAAGGAACTTGAGAATTTTTTTTATTTCATGGGATGTTCAGAGATTCAAAATGTTAGTCTCTCTATTTCTTGTTTTCAATAGGAAGCTGATCATTGGTGGTTGATGGTGTAAAATATTAGGAAAGTGAGAAGAATGGTTCTCTTGATTAGGATGAATTCAAATTTATATTTCATGAGAAATATTTTCTTAATGTGGTTCATCATAGGATGAAAAAATAATTCCTCGAATTGAGATTGGAGGATGAAACATTGGCTACTTATGAACAAAAATTCACTCAACTAGCATGGTATGCTCCAAATTTCATACAAGATCTTGATAGTAAAATCAACTATTTTTACTCAGGACTGAAGACAATTTATCAAAAGGCTTTAACTTCTCCTGAGTTCAATGGTTATGATAAACATTTTTGATATACAAAGAAGGTAGAAATGGATCTTTCCTATGATCAGGTTTTCTTTGGAAAACAATGGAATAATAGGTCAAGGTGGTTGGATAAATGGAAAAACTCTTCAAAAAATTCATATGGTAAGAAACCTAAGTGTACAATTTGTGAAAATTGTGGTAAAAAGAATATTGGGGAATGTCTTTTGAATTCCTGTAAGTGCTACCGATGTGGTAAAATGGGACATAAAGCTCATAATTTCACTTAAAAGAGAAATGCAATGGTAAAAAAATATCTTATTTACAATTAGTAAAATGTTTTAAGTGCAATGAAGTGGGTAATTATTCAAATAATTGTCCAATGAAGAACTCAACTAAGGGAAATCAACCAGACTACAAGAAGAAAGTGGTGGTGATGTTATTGTAACTACATCCAAAGATGTTGGGCCATCAAATGAAGTAGAATTTGGTACAGTATTTGTTTGATCAGATTATTGCCAATGTGTTTTTTGATTCAGGGTATACACACTTGTTCATTTCATATAAGTTTTCTAGTAAATTGGTAATTCCTTAACAATATATGAATCCTAAACATATGGTAAAAACACCTGGACGAAATGTTGAAACAAAAGAATTTATATAAAACTTCTTGTCATTGTGTGTAGAAAGAATCTACCTGTGATTATAATTTTTTGAATCATGTAGAGTTTGATGTTATTTTGGGTATTGATTGGCTTTCTGTTTATCATGCAAATGTTGACTGCAGTGCTAAAGAGGATTCTTTTTAGATCGATTTTTTGTTTGTGTACAATAATGAACGCTTACATTTAATAAAATATGAGGCCGAAAAAAACATTTAAAAGATGGAAATTAATATTACTGTGCACATATTTTTGAAAAAAATGAACAATTCTGATTAATGATGTGCCAGTGGTAATGTAGTATCTTGATGTTTTTTAGATAAGTTGCATGGTATTATATGTGATCGTGGAGTTGAATTTTCTATTGAATAAGTTCTTGTTTCTAAGGCAATTTAAAAACCCCATTATTAAATGGCTCAAATTTATCATATATAGTTACTGAACAAATTGCAGGAGTTATTAGATAATGGTTTCATTCATCCAAGAACATCACCATGGGGTGATCCTATTATGTTTGTTGAAAAAAAGTTAGTTCAATGAGAGATTGCATTGATTATAGGGCATGGAATTTCATCATTTTTATGAAAAATTATCCTTTGCCTCATATCGTGGATTTTTTTAATCAGCTCTTGGGAGGTTAGTAATTTTTGACGATTGATTTTATATAGGGGTACCATCAGTTCAAACTAAAGGAAGCAAACATTCTTTAGAAATCATTTTATACAAGATATAGACATTATGAATTTATAGTTATGCATTATTGTTTTAAAAATCCGCATATTTTATTAATAAATCTTATAAATAGAAATTTATACGTGTTCTTAGATACATTAGTGGTAGTGTCCATTTATGATATTTTTGTTTATTCTAAAAGTAAATCGGAACATGAAAGAAATTTATGGGTGGTCATAAAATCCTTAAATGAAAAGAAACTATTTTATAAATTCAAGAAGTGTGAGTTTTGGTTACATAAAATTTCGTTCCATGGTCACATTGTATCAAAAAGTAGAAAAAAGTTTGATCCAGCTAAACAAAAGTTGTTGAAGAATGGACAAGACCCACAAATATAACAGTTTTTTTGTAGTTTTCATGGGTTTTAGGTTATTATAGGAGGTTTTCTGAAAACAACTGCACATTTATCTACTACTCTAACTATTTTAACATGGAATGGTGTTATGTTCATTTGGATAAACGACTATGATGATTGTATTTAGGAATTGAAAATAAGATAGGTGAATGCTCATGTTTTGGAACTACCATCCAGAAATGGTGAGTTCGTTATCTAAAATGATTTTTCATTGAAAGGACATGGTTGTGTCTGTATGCAGAATGATCATATAATTGTGTATGCTTGATGTCAATTGAAACCTCATAAGTTAAATTAAGGTACACATGATATTGAATTAGATGTTGTTGTTTTTCATTAAAAATATAATGTCATTATTTATAGGGAATAAAATGTGAAATATATAATGACAAAAAAATATTGAAGTATATATTCACTCAAATATTATTGAACATGAGACAAAAGAGATGGTTTAAAATAATCAATGATTAAGATTTCACAATCCTTTACCATCTGGGAAATGAAAATAAAGTGGTAGATGCTTTGAGTCGAAAAAGTAATGATTCATTAACTATGATACATTTAGAAAGAGATCCTTTGGTTTTTGATTATATGAACATTATCATAGATTTTTTTGGTGAAAGAAATTATTCTATATTGTTTTAGGTGTTAGGAAAATCATCTCTATCAGATAGAATTAATCAAGTGCAGTAGTCAGAAAGTGAGTTACACAAAAAGATAGAGTTGGTTCAGAAGGGTACATTTCCGGATTTTAATGTTGATAATGATTGTGTTTTGAGGGTTGGATATAGATTATTTGTGCCTTGTGATTCACATTTTAAGAATGAGTTTTTATGGGAAGCTCATATTTCCCCATTTTCATTTCATCCTGGATGTACTATGATGTATCGAGATCTTCAGGAGTATTACTGGTGGGATGGAATGAAAAAATATATTGCTAATTTTATGGTGAGGTGTTTGAATTTTCAGTAGGTTAAAGCAGACCGACAGTTACTGAAGGATATTATTCAGCCATTACAAGTTCCATAGTGAAATGAGAAAATATATCCATGGACTTCATTGTGCGATTATAGAAGACATCTCGAGATAATAATGCAATCATGGTTATTGTTGATCGGTTGACTAAATCAGTTCATTTAATTTCTTTTAGAGATACTTTATAACTTGATCCACATTCTCTATTATATGTTAAAGAGATAGTAAGGTTTCATGGTGTTCCCTTCTCCAGTGTATCTGATCATGTTCACAGGTTTAATTCTTTCTTTTGTAAGGGCCTTTAGAAGTCATTAGGTATTGAATTAAATTTTAGTACAAAATTTCATCCACAATAAGATGGGAAGTCATAACGAACAATTAAGACCTTAGGGGATATGCTACGTTCTTGTTCACTTGAGTAATAGGGAAGTTTGGACAACATATTTCTTTTGTTGAATTTTATTATAATAACATTTTTCATTCCAGTATACATGTGGCTCCATTTTAGGAATCATTTGGAAAGCGGTGTCGAACATGGGATTTTTTGGATGAATTAGGTGAAAGGAAGTTTATGGGACTAGAATTAGAAGAAGATATGGCAGAAAAGGATCTATTTATTTTGAAGCTCATGAGAACAGCTCAGAGTAGGCAGAAAAGCTATACAGATAATCAGAGGAAGGATATCTCTTTTAAGGTAGGTGATCATGTCTTTCTCAAAGTTTATCCATGGAAAAGTGTGATGTATTTTGGTACAAAGGGAATGTTGAGTCTGTTGTTCATTGGAAATTATGAAATATTAGAGGAATATGGATCAATTACATACAGAGTGGCTTTACCACCATGTTTTCCCAGGTACACAATGTTTTTCATGTTTTAATGCTGATATTGTATATTCCAGATCCATCTCATGTTTTAAGTCCAAAGGTAGTTCAGTAAGAAGAGAATCTATCTTATAAAAAACAACTAGTCCAGATTCTTGACCATAAATAGCATGTGTTTTGCAAAAAGGGTATTCAACATGTAATAGTTTTGTGGAAAAACTATATGGTTGAAGAGGCAATGTGGGAGTTTAAAAATGTTATGAGGGAAAAATACCCCACTTATTTTATATGTGAATAAAAATTATGATGAAGAAATTTAAAAAAGGGGGAAGGATGTAACATCCAAGATAAATAAGGGAAAATATATTTTTCATATTTATAGGTATATTTGAATTAAATATTAATTTTAAATTAAATGGTATTCTATGTTAGATGTCGTACTAGATACACAACAACATGTTTCTTTGAAATCATACCTTGCACAATAATTATATAATAATATTTTTTACATTGTAGATAAAAAATTGACTTTGTATTAGAGAGAATGAATAGAACTAAATATAATATTATTATACATGTTTGTTAATTGTTTTTACATTTATTCAGTAAATGTTAGAGGCTTAAAATGTGAATGAATCTAAATTCTGTTAAAAGGTAGATTTTCAGCCTTTTAATGGTGATGACACATTAAATCATGTTTTGGTAACTTTTATATGTTCTTTTTGACAAAAATAAAATTATACTTTATAATCGAGACATCAAAATGCACATTGAGTTAATTTTTTTTCATTTTAATGATAAAATTCAATTTTTGATTAATAGTGGAAGATGTTGTATTTTAATTCAAAACTACCAATAAATCAAATTTATTTATATTGTTAGATTAACTTTTTAATTTGTTTTAAAGTTTAATTAGATTATATTATTACCATTTAATCCAATTTTTTACATTGTAATTAATTTCACTATGAAACTGGACATACACAAGTATCTATCATTTGATAGTTATTATTTTTTAAAAAAACAAGCTTTTTGTTTTGACAACAGGAATAATTTTTAAATATTTTCTACCACTTCTATGTTTTGAATTGATAAAAACGAATTCCATATTTGGAATCATAAGGTCCATATTTTGTAAATACGAAACTTCTATTTTTAGTTAATTTAAATTTTTACTATAGTAAAAATTTTAGATACCATGGATAAAGGGTAAATATGGTAAATATTGGTAAAACAATATTGTTATAATAATATATAATTTCCCTAACATGTGTCCTAATACTATTATATGATAAATTTCTAAAAATCGGCATCCTTGGATTTTTTTTAGATCCCATGGAGTAACTTAATAGTGATAATGAAACTTTATTAAATTAACTTAAAGTAAAGACAAAAATGACATAATCAAATATCTTTTAGTAAATCAATTCATACAAAGGGGTTATATAAGTTATCAATTTCGACGATAAATTAACAATGGAATGGAGAAAATATTTCCAACATGATGATAATAATTTTATAATTTTTAAACATCAAATAAATAAAATTATAAATGGAAGAATAATGAGGGAGTATTTACCTCATTAATAAATGATTTAAAAAAATAATATTATAAATATTAAAATAATATACCAAACCTTTCCTATTCTTATTGGAAGAATTTATTTCTAAAATTAGTCATCTTAAATTCTATTTAATTAGTTTTGGACTTTTTTAAGCCCAAAATCAATATGTAATAAGATAATATTTTCACACTTTCCGAAAGAGCCCCTCCTCCCCTATGTAATATGACACCACTTCTAACCCATTCATCACACCTCTCAAGCCACTTGTGTTATCCAAATCCTGCCAAATTTTCTCTCATGATCCATCTATTCCACCTATAATCGTTAACATAGGCATAAGGTACTTCATGAAGTCCTTTTGTTTGAAACAAATGCAGTTACCCGTATTAAAGGTAACTGTTTCTCTAAAATTATTTTCCTTATTTTACTTAAGAAACCCCTAAACTCTTTTTAATAATTTCTTTAATAATAATACATATAACCCTAATATACAATGACGATTTTATATGAATTATTAGAACTAAAATTACACACACCTACATCAAATGGATAATGAACAAACTGTTTTTGTGGATGGAAAACTATTGCCTCATGAAACGATGATTGTTCTATTATCTCGTACTGCCTATCATTGTGGCCATTAATATATAACTATATTTATATATGATATATATTATGTTTTTTTTCTTTATTCATCAATATTTTTCAATTATATCATTCTCTTATGGTTTCCATCACGGGTAAACGCGATAATTTCATTTGAGGATGTACGGTCTACTGCCCCCTAAAAGTGATATGACTCATTAATTCCATGTGTTGAACATATAAAGGATAGATTTAATGATATTATATTTTAATATATACTAGAATTATAATATACCTTTTTATATTTATGTTTTATTTCCATTAAATATTAAATATAAATGAATGTTGTGTTCATGTGTATGTACGACTTATAGTCTCAATGAACATGGAATTTTATTTCATACCTACAAATGTTTTATACTACTATAAATAATTATATATAATATATATAATAGATATAAATGAAATATAAACCATTAATATCATTTTGGATATAATTAATGTTTTACAACAGGATCATTTTGTAATTAAATGAAGTCCATTTTGACTCAAGAACCATATATCGACAAAACGACCGTTATTAATTTAAATAATTACATAATGTTTATAACATTGTAATAAGTGATATAAAAGGAATAATAATCTTGAAAAATTATCTTAAGAAAGTAGATATTATCTTTATTCTATTATTTAGTAAATTAATGAAAGAACGGGTCAAGTCGAACATGAGGATGGAGAACCTCATAACCCAATTTCCATTATTTGGGTTAATCTTATAAATTAAAATTATGTTTTTCTATGGTTATTTATGAAATAAATTTTGATGTAATATCATGTATTTATACATTATGATTGTGTACATATAGTAAATACACATAACTGATAATTTTATTTACTAAATGAACTATGTAACGGACTTTGTGTCAATCTTGCTTCATTGAGACGTAATTTTTTATACATGTCTTTATTTTACACGGAGTATAAACCCCATTTACTTTTACTTTCATCCAAACAGAATCTTTTCACTAATATTAATTTTAATAAATGATAAAATAATGTTTCATTTAATGTTCACAGGGACAACGAATATTCTGACATCACAAGTATTATTGGATCTTGGGATTTCTTTACAAGACCTAATGTTTTAAATGGAATGTGAATACCATTTTCTCTTATTAAATATATCATTATTGAAAATGGTTTTGATAATGGATTTATTATTTCAAAATATTTTAAAGATATATTGTGAATGAAATGTTTAAATGTGATCTTTTTATAATGTTTTTTTCTATGTTATTAATGTGTTTTTGTTCTTGAGAATTGTTACGTATATAGGTGGTTCAATGATAAATCTAATATGGGTGAGCCCGAGATAGATCTCCAATGCATTAGGTAATGTGAAAGAGGTAAACATGAATGTTTCTCCTAAGATATTTATTGAATATCCTGTGATGGTTATTTCTAATGTAACTCCCTATGTACCTATGAAAGCTACAACGTAAGTATGTTATGGATTCCATAAGTTACCTTTAGGATTTTTTTACCATGTGAATTATTTCACTTCATGAGGAATGTTTAAGATCTTATGTTCTGTATGAATTGATGAACTAATGGTTTCTTTTTTTATTTTATAACCTTTAATTATCTTTTTATTCTCACCCAATGTTTTGAAATTATTTTCATATGACTTAAAGATGAATATGGTCAAGGATGAGATTAAGGAATAATCATCCTGTCTAATACATGGGACCAGACATGATCATTTTTTTCAACAGTTATTATTTTAAGAAAATAATGGAAACTAAGTAGAACTATCTATATTATAATATTTGAAATGTAATGTAATTGTTATGGCATGATTCACTAAAACACTAAACCCTAGAATATCCTTGATGGGAATTATTCATTTAATTCAAGATAATGTAATGTTTAAGGTGAGGTCCTTATAATTGAGTAATGTGTATCTATTTAATTGTTCTATTTTATATGCTCTTGGTTCTTAATATATATATATTTTTTACATTATTGAATTGGTATCTATATATTAAATATTTTTGAACTTATATTTTATATCAAATATCATGTTAAATTTTAAGTTTTAAAAAATGGAATAAATAATTTCTAATAGATTCATATCTAAAACTATTCATTATGAACAAAAGGTATCTTCCTAAAAGTATATGAGTCTTATTTTTATTCAAAATATATTTATATATGATGAGTTATATGAGTTTTAAAATTAATAATTTAAATTTAATGTTTTTAAAAAATGAATAAAATTTGATGGTAAGGGTTGGAATTATTTGAATTACTATTTTTTTTGTAATACCTTTTATAGAATTCAATAGATGATATTCTTATAAAATTTAATTTTTTGAATTATTGATTGTTTTTTAGAATTTATAATAAATTTTTTTAAAAGGATATTGGGAAACAACCAGAGATTTTATATGAATATGTTTTAAAATTTTATTAATGATAAGGATTTATTTTATTCTTATTGGAACACTTAGTAACTATTTAAAATATCCAAGATCATTATTTTACTATATAAAATTACACTAAAAAAAGTGACACACTTTTTCAGTTCACATCCAAATAGTGGATTTCTAAACATAATGGACATTGGGGAAAGCATGTTTTATTTAATTGGATTTCATCCATAGATGGTGAATGTTTCCTCCTAGCTCTGTACTAATTTGTATCTATATGATTGAGGTAATTATTCCATTATTTTTTGATTTTATGTTTTGATTTGTTATTTTATTATAATTTAATATAAATTTCTTGGTTATGTGGATTATCATGATTACTATTTCAATTATATTAATTTTATTTAATCAAAATGGTTTCATAATTAAAATGCAATGTTACCTGTTTTTCTTTTTAAATAGCGGAAATGATGGTATTTTCTAATTTTATTTCAAAAATAGAATTATGATTTTAGATTATAAAAGAAATTATATATATTCATTGATGTATATTACTATTAATTATCTCAAATTCTATATACAAATTTTTTTGAGTTTTTAGAGTTAGTGTTGTATAATCCTTGGTAATATATCATTGTTCCTTGGTAGTGATCTTTAGAGACCACAATTTTTTGATTTAATGATGCTAATATGGTGGTGAAATTGGGGTAAAAGGAGATGGATATGTGGTATTTTAATGAATCTTGTGTTAATTATAGTGAATAATTTATTAATCCCATTACTTATTCCTTTATAATTTAATTTCTATTTTTCCTCAATATATAATTTAAATAATTTATAACATTTTTTAGTAGTGAATTTTTCAATGTTTTTACTTATTTTCAACTTATTTCATTTTTCATTTTAATATTTATTTTAAAATTTATTATTTATTAAAATTGAAATAGGTTTTATGAATACTTAATGTTTTATTCATAGTAAAAATGAAATGATTCCTTTATTAATTTAGAGTGGAGAAATAACTCCTATAATTATATATTTGTTTCCCTTAACATTTTATTATAGCCTATAACATTTCATAATGTACTTTATACCTTGTTATAATTTGTCTTAGATTATGTTATTGGTTTCCTAATTCAAATTTTTATCAATATAATCGATAAATATTTTAAAAAAACAAGATATCGATCAGTAGATGTGGGAGAGAATTATGTTTGTGGTGTACTAAATATTCGGTATGATGAGCAGGAAGTTTCAGTTTATTTGAAGGGAAATATACATTATTGTTAATAATTTCTGGCTCAGTTTTCATTTAAATAAACCATATCATTGATATGATTATTATGTAAATTAAATATTAAATTTTCTTAACTTGTAATATTGTTATATTTTTTTAGTAACTAGCAAGTTATGTTTCTTCCTGTCACCCTAGACCACTAATTGGAATTAGAATAATGAATCACTTTATGACCATAGTTACACCTACATGTAAACCAAATGTGGAAGAATGAAGATGAGTATAACGACCCATACATTACATACATGGTTATTACTTCAAAATTGAAGTACACTTATTAAAACATATAACAAAAGCATGAAAGGATTGTATAGGTATAGTGTCTTTATCAACTGGGAAACATAAACTACTGGTTCATAAAGAATCTACACTATCTTCTATTTATTTCATCACATCTAGAGTCCCTTTTGGTATATCCTACTTCATAACATTCTTCCTGACCTGGGGAAAGAAAACATACAAAACGGTGAGCTCAAATGCTCAGTAAGGAAAAACAAAAGAAATATCAATCACATCATATTTATAAGAATATAACATTTTGGAAATCTTAAGCTGAAAAAGAGATCATAATTTCATAACATGGGATAAATCATAGTAGTGAAATTTAATCCAAATAATCATAACATAAAACATGAAAATTTTTGGAATACACACATAATCATAGAGAATCATTTCTTAGTAGTTAAGACTCATAGCCAAGACTATCTTAGTTGACAAAGTCCATTTCTGAACCAAGTTCACTCCTCATTTCAGTCCTGTTTCACTGAACCGGTTTAACCTGTCGTTCCATCCATGACTATCTCATGAGATATAAATCTTTACCCAATGCATTGGAGGGTGATATAGGTCCCACCCAACTCATAATGATATCATTCTTATGTGTGCCACAAAATCATAAACCATACATCATAGCAAACCCATGTAATAAAATTGGGATTCTTAAACATCATGCCATCATAACATAAACCATATAAGATAAAAAAACATCATAAAAATAATTCCATCATAACATTATCAAATAAATTTAAAATAGGGATAGAAACAGGACCCTATATTGTCTTAGATGGAAAATAATTTTGATAAAACACTTGAACTCCATTCTTGAGGAAAATATCCTTTCTCCTTCAATTTTTTTTTTCCTTTATTAACATGTCATACAATTTTAAACAAAAAAAATTGATTAAAAATAAACTTGAAAACTAGAAAATTATTCTTCTTGGATATAATTTTTTAAAAATCCACTCATGTCATATAAGTTAAAATACATTCTTCTCATACTTTGGCCAGAAAAGTCAACAAGTAACTCGAACGAAAAACGTCAAAAGATTTCTTTCATATCATTTACTAAAAACTCACCGAAGGGTAAAATTGGATTTAAATAACTATAGGTGGATGGAAATAATATTAAATATTGAGGAAACATGGGTGTGTATTATAACTATTCCCTAGTAAATTCTGATGTATAAACAATCTCGGATAAAAATGAGATTGTGAGATTTTCCCTTACCTTAGGTCCAAGTTTCTTAGTAAGTGTCCAAACCTCCTGTATAATGATTTAAATAATGTCATTGACTCATTCCAGAATCCTAATTATTTTTATGATATCATATATGGTCATATTATTAGCTTCTTATTAGTAATATTTCATTGCTACTTGTTATTCGGGTGTTTATTACTTTTTGTTCTCATGCGTGTTTTGTCGAATAAATTATTATTCTTCTTTTTCTATTATAGATACCTAATTTACATAATGGTATTAGTTTAATATATATCATATTCATTCATTCAATTCATTTCTATAATCATTATGAAATGAATATCATGTAGAACGAGTCGCATCACATTGTGGAGACGATACTCCGTACGTACGCACGAGCGATGCTATCGTTCCCATGATCATGGAATTGCATTGGAGTGTATGTATACTATTTCAGAATCAATACCACTTTACAATAATTACAAATAGTAATTTATTTTCACCATAATACCTATCCAAGTAAGGTGGTGGTGGAAAATAGATTACACCACGGCATGGAGACGATAGTCTGTACATACACACACGTGGTGATTTCGTTTTCCATAGGATGGATAGATAGTGAAATAGGGTTGTTTGATACATATAATAACATATCAGTATATGAGTTATACCGATTCTATAACTTCATAATAAAACAACTAAATAAAAAGAAGTGTAAGAGGAAATAAAGTTGAATGAATCGGTAATAGACATTACCTCTTCTTTGAAGCGCCTCTTTGAGACCTCCTTTTAGGGCACTAAAATTAGTCTGTGAGGAAGACCATGACCTCTAGGATGTTTCTATGGAAGTGGAGAGGAGAATTTGTTAGGGGTTTGCGATCTAGAAGGATCAAAGTGGTGTGAGGAAGAGAGGGAGGTGGTGCCCTTTTATAAGGGAGGAGAGGGGCACCTTAGGAAAAACAAAAAATATTATTTTATTATAATGTCATATTCGGTTCTTAATAGATCAAAATTGATTTATTTAGAATCTAATGTGGGGATGGGTCGAAATCCTCGCATCCAGTAGAATTTAGACAAGTTTAGGTATCTATTTTAACCATATCATTTAGATTTAACATTATGTTAAATAATTTTACTTTTACCTTGCCTTTTTGTTTTCTCACACTATAAGTTTAATAAACGAACCATAACAAGAAAAAAGAACCACAAGTTATTTATTATTAATATATATGACCTCATCTAAGTAATTTGGCCGAACCATAGATTTTTAGAAATAAAATAACAATTAATAATATAATATTTGTTTTAAAAACTATTTTATTTCAATTTTGACACTATTTGTTAATTGATTTTTGTGAAAATAATAACAGAGAGATTAATTCGAAAAAAGCTTATTAAATAAATAATAACATGTCATATTGACCTATAAAAGTAATTTAATTCATAAAAAGTCTCAAATTACATTTATTTGGGTATTTATAACATCAATTATGTCAATATTTCATTAATAATATAATTACTGCATCATCATTATGTCATAAATACATTAAATTATTTAAAGTCTAAAAATTAAAAATAAACTACCATTATGTTTGAAATCTTTTTATCTTTCTAATGAAAATTTATATTCAAATTTATCTTATGTATAACCCTATATTAAAAATGATTTACTTATTAAACGTTGATTTTAACTATTTCAACCCTTCTTTAAATAAATTAATATTAAATGTCCTAATCTAATCCAAGTGGGCAAAAATGGTAATATTTTATTCATAATATTGTTTTTGGTCAAATTACACTTATCAAATAGAATTAGGAGAGGTGTTAGGGTAATAACTATATCATTTTTACCCTTAATTACCCTATTTACTTTTAATAGTGGTAAATAAAAGTAAAAAGTTACTATTGACCAAAAATTATTTTCATCTCATTGAACCATATTTTTCTTACTAACATCAACCTTGTCTCTCAGATTTTTGAAATTCCATTCACAAAAGTGGTAAAATTATGTTTTATGTAAATTTGAAAATTCTCCTAGCAGGTGGGTAAAAGACGGTCAAAAGTTCAATAAAATTTTTATATATCTAAAATTATTATAAAATGACTCCAATGAATTTCATTGAACTTATATAGGTATTATGTATCAATTTTGACCTAAAATAAATTTAAATAAAATAAATAATTATTTAAATAAAATGTCTTTTTTTTAAATAGTAACCTAGTGTTTTCACTATTCATCAAAAATTGAATTTTTTTAGAAAAATACCAAAATTTCACCGTAGTATAATTTCGATATTCCGAATCCAAAAATTAAGTCTATTTTTAAAGATGAAATTTAGAAAATTTCAAAAAGTTTTTATTACTATTCATAACGGCAAGTTTTAAAAAAAATTTAATAGCATATCGTTGTTTAGTGAAACTCAGTATTGCGTACGACGCAAGCTATCGAGGAAGGTCGAGATTGTGTGTAAAGAATTCCAAGCTAGTGTTGTGTGTAGTGAAAGATCCCTTTGATGATTTATATAACATAAAAACAAAATATTTCTCATAAATGTTTCAGGTGTTACATTTTACCCCCCTTAAAATGAATTTCACCCTCAAAATTAATTACATTATTACGAACAGATGAGGATAAATCTCCCTAATAATATCCTCAAGCACCCATGTAGCATCTTCTAATTAGTGGTTCCTCCATAAAACATTCACCAAGCGAGTGGTCATGTTCCGTAGAACATTTTCGCTACGTTCCAGAATCTCTATCGGCTATTCATCATAAGAAAGATCTTATTCCAGCAGTACAACATCTGAGCTGAGTACATGTGAAGGATCAGGTATGTACTTTCTCAAGAGAGATACGTGGAACACATCGTGAACATGGGAGAGATTCAGTGGAAGAACCAATCAGGAAGCTACCTTCCCAACACAATCCATAATTTCAAAAGGACTAATATACCTAGGGCTCAAATTCCCTTCTTTCCAAATCTCATTACTCTCTTCCAAGGAGATATTCGTAAGAAAACGTTATCACCCACTTCAAACTCTAGACCTTTTCATCAGTTGTAGGCATAACTTTTTTGTCGACTATGAGCTTCTCTTATGTGTTGTTGAATAGATCTGACCTTTTCTGCCATCTCATCAACAAGATCAGGTCCTAATAGCATTCATTCCCCATCTTTATCCCAGCAAGTTATAGTCCTGCATTTCATTCCATAGATATATTTATATGGAGCCATCTGAATACTGGATTGAAATCTATTATTATTAGAAAATTCCACCAAAGGTAGGTGTTGATCCCAGCCACATTTGAAATCAATAGAGAAAGCTCTCAACATATCTTCTAGAGTTTTAATTGTCCTCTCAGACTGAACTTCTGTCCAAGGATGATAAGCAGCGCTGAAACTCAACTATATATCCACAGTATACTGAAGACATCACCCAAACTTTGAGGTAAACCTCGGATCTCGATCAGATATAATAGAAAGTTGAACTACATGCAATCTTACCACTTTATTTACATGTATCATAGCAAGATGATCTAGAGATAAATACTCTCTAATAGTAATGAAGTGTGCAGACTTTGTAAGATGATAAACTATGACCCAGATAGCATTATTGCCTTTGGATGTTTTAGGAAGTCCAGTGAAAAATTCTATAGTGATGTTTTCCCATTTCCATTCAGGTATGGGTAATGGTTGTAACATCCCCTTAGACGTCTGTCTCTCATCATTATCTAGCTGAAAAACTAAGCATCGAGAGACATATTCAGTAACATATCGTTTCATTCCATCCAACCAGAAGTACTATTTCAGGTCCCTATACATGTTCGTGCTTCAAGGATGAATAGATAATGAAGAACTATGAGCCTCATCCAGTAGCTCCTTCATTAATTCTAGGATGGGAGGAACACAAAACTGATTGCTGAACTTTATTATCCCATCACAATCAAGGATGAATTCAGGAACATTTCTCACTTTCACTTGTGACTCAACATATTCTTTTTGCGCCTCTTTAATCATCACATGTATAGATGGTTGAACATTCATTTGGGAAAGATACGATTTTTACCCTTTAATCAATGTATAGCCTCATTGATCTATCTTTCTTCTTAACCAATAGAACTAGTGCTCCCCAAGGTGATGCACTATGGCGTATGAATCCTTTATCAAGAATCTCTTGGAGTTTCTTCTTCAATTCCTGAAAATCAATTGGGGCCATTCTATAAGGTGTCTTTAAAATAGGAAAAGCACCCGATACGAGTTCGATAGAAAACTCAACATCACGATTTGGTGGAAGACTCAGCAATTCCTCCAGAAAGACATCATCAATCTCCCGTACAATGGGAATATTCTTAATCATGAGTTTCTCATGAATCATTTGAGATAAATAACATTCATTTAGTGGAATCAAGACCCATAAGTTGGAAGAAATTTCCACTGGAAGGTTATGTTCATCCTATAATCGGAAGAGAATCATAGATTTATCTGGAATATGAAATGTGACATCCCTTATTTGGAAATTGATATGATCTCCATATAGAGAAAGCCAATCAATACCAAGAATCACATCAAATTCCACTATAGGAAGGATCACAAGATTTGTAGGAAGCACTTTCCCACAATCATCAATCAGAGAAGAATTATAAACTTTTGATGCGACTGTTGTGCCATTAGGGGTTGTCACAACTTACTTAACATCTAATTTTTGAGGAAATACAATGATACCCTTAGAAAATTCTTCAGAAATAAAAGAGTGGGTGGATCCAGAATCAAATAAAACATTTTCTACTTTAGGGTGGATTGTAAGTGTAACATTCACCACATCATTATCGTACTCCACATCGCTGATAGAAATTCCATGTGACTTTCATTTTTCTTTATCCGTATGAGTTTGTTGGCGTCGATCATCATCAAAAACCCTTGGATTAGGGCATTGATTAGCATAATGCCCCATCTCTTTACACTTGTAACATTGAAGTGTAGGAGGTACACTCTGTGTAGCCTTTTTGTTGTTCGCATCACTAGACATATTCTTCCCATCATTGCGGCATTCAAATGCCTGATGACCTTCTATTCCACATTTGAAACATTTACTTTTCCCTTTAAGACAACTCCCCCCGTGTTTCTTTCCATACATTGAGCATAATGGAAAACTCATATTCTTTTCAGTGTGCTCTTTAGATTTTCCTTTGAATTCCATTTTCCTCTTCTTATCAAACCTATATGACTGATGGGTTACTCCAATCTCCATATTAACTTTGAGAGCACATCGAACGATTTCCTTGTAGCTATTGAAGTCCCTTATGGATAATGCCCTTCGAATACTTGGTTTTAAGCCACTAAAGAATCAATAGATCCTACTCTCAGGTTGGATAATAATACTAGAAGCGTACCTTGCAAGTCTTGTAAAATTTGCTTCATAGGTACCAACAGATTCATCACCCTTTTTCTTCAGTTCTAGAAACTCCTTCTCCATCATTGTTCGATGAATATGAGGGAAGTACATATTGAAAAATAAGTTCTTGAACTCATCCCATTTCATGGACTCGATTTAATCACTTTGCCTCATATTCTTAATAATATTCCACCGTTGATCCGAATCTCCTTCCAAACGATACATTGATAAGATGAATTTAACATGTTCAGATCTTTAAAGAACTGAAAATATCTTTTCAGTTGTATTGATCCATTGTTCAGCCACTAATGGATCAGAAGACCTACTGAATGAAGGTGGACGCTGCCTCATAAATGATTCAACAGAATATTACTCCTTCACTTTCTCGTTTGGATGTCTGGCATGATTCATAGCTTGAGAATTTTGTGTGAGCATGGCTTCAAGATTTTTCATTCCATCTCCTATAATGTTTGGTTGATCAGGGGGACAATCATTTCATTGCCTGTCACATTCTGCATTAACACGGTTCTTTCGGGTTCCAGCCATTGATTAAAACCAAGAATAATAGAGTGAGAAACACTAATAATAATAGAAAAAACACATAATCAAGAATAAAATTTCACACTTAAGGTCTTTTCATAGGTTGTTCAGGGCCATTTCTATAACACTAAGATCGTGTTCTATGCTTAGACATACCCTTAGGGTTTTTTCTAAGGATTTCACATCCTTGTTTCCAAAGGTTGACTATAAATTTCCTATGATACCAACTATAATGAACCATACTTTACATACATGGTTATTCCTTCAAAATTGATGTACACTTATTATAACAAATAACAAAACCATGAAAGGACCGTATATGTATAGTTTCTTTAGAAACTAGGAAACATAAACAACTGGTTCATAAAGCATCTACAATGTCTCCCATTTATTTCATCACATCTAGTGTCCCTTTTGGCATATCCTACTTAACAACCTTCTTCCTGATCTGGGGAATGAAAACATACAAAAGGGAGAGATAAAATGCTCAGTAAGGATAAAAAAAGAAATGTCAATCACATCATATTCATAAGAACATAACATTTTGTAAATCTTCACCTACAAAAGAGATCATAATTTCATAACATGGGATAAATCATAGTAGTGAAATGTAATCCAAATAATCATAACATAAAACATGAAACTTTGTGGATACACACACAATCATAGAGAATCATTTTTTAGTTTTCAAGACTCATATCCAAGACTATCTTAGTGGACAAAGTCCATTTCTGAACTGAGTTCACTCCTCATTTCTGTCCTGTTTCACTGAACATTTTTAACCTACCATTCCAGCCATGTCTATCTCATGAGATATAAATCATTACCCAATGAATTAGAGGGAGATATAGGTCCCACCCATCTCATAATGATACCGTTATTATGTGTGCCACAAAATCATAAACCATACATCATTGCATAACCCATGTAATAAAAATGGGATTCTTAAACATCATGCCATCATATCATAATCCATATAAGATAAAAAGACATCATAATAATAATTCCATCAAAACATAATAAAATCAATTTAAAATTGGTATAGAAACATAACCCTATATTATCTTAGATGGAAAATAATTTTGATAAAACACTAGAACTCCATTCTTGAGGAAAATATCCTCTCTAGTTCAAAAACATTTTCCTTTCTTAACATGTCATACAATTTTAAACTTAAAGAAGTTGATTAAAAATAAACATGAAAACTTGTAAAAGAAGCATCTTGGAAATAATGTCTTAAAAATACATTCATGAAATACATGTTAAAAAAACAATCTTCTCGTACTTTGGCTGGAAAAGTCAAAATGTACCTCGTACGAAAAATGACCAAAGATTAATTTCATATCATTTACTAAAAACTCACCACAGGGTAAAATTGGATTTAAAAAATTGTAGGTGGATGGATATAGTATTACATATTGAAGAAACATGGATTTG
Organism: Viscum album; assembly: GCA_963277665.1. Lineage (NCBI taxonomy): Eukaryota > Viridiplantae > Streptophyta > Magnoliopsida > Santalales > Viscaceae > Viscum > Viscum album. Next base: position 1,067,257,637 of record OY728140.1, read on the forward strand.
GATGATAACTATTCCCCAAAAAATTCAGAAGTATAAACAATCTCGGATAAAAATGAGATTGTGAGATTTTCCCTTACCTTAGTTCTGATTTTCATCGTAATTGTCCGAACCTCCTGTATAATGATTTAAATAATGTCATTGAATTATTCCAAAATCATAATTATTTTTATGATATCATATATGGTCATATTCTTAGCTTCTTATTAGTAATATTTCATTGCTACTTGTTATTCAGGTGTTTATTACTTTTTGTTCTCCTACGTGTTTTGTCGAATAAATTCTTTTTCTTATTTTTAGATTATAGAAACCTAATTTCCAAAATGGTATTAGTTTAATATATCATATTTATTCATTCAATTCATTTATATAATCATTATTAAATGAATATCATGTAGAACGAGTCGCATCACATTGTGGAAACGATATTCCATACGTACGAACGAGCGATGGTATCGTTGCCATGATCGTGGAATTGTATTGGAGTGTATGTATACTATTTCAAAATCAATAGCACTTTACAATAATCATATATAGTTATTTATTTTCACCATTATACCCATCCAAGTAAGGCGGTGGTGAAAAATAGATTACACCATGGCGTGGAGATGGTATTACGTACGTACACACACGCGGTGATATCGTTTTCCGTAGGATGGATAGATGGTGAAACATGGTTGTTTCATAAATATAATAACATATAATTATATGAGTTATACTGATGTTATTACTTCATAATAAAACAACTAAATAGGAATAATTGGAAGATGAAATAATGTTGAAAGAATCGGTAACGGATATTACCTCTTCTTTGAAGCAACTCTTTGAGACATCCTTTTAGGGCACTAAAATTGGTCTTTGAAGAAGACCAGGACCTCTAGGATGTTTATAGGGAAGTGGAGAAGAGAATTTTTCAGGGGTTTTTCGAGCTTGAAGGATCAATGTGGTGTGAGGAAGAGAGGGAGGGAGGTGCCCTTTTAAATGGGAGGAGAGGAGCACCTTAGGAAAAACTAAAAATATTATTTTATTATAAAGCCATATTCAGGTTTTAATACCTCCAAATTGATTTATTTAGAAGCTAAGGTAGTTATGGGTCGTAATCCTCTCATAAAATAGAATTTAGACAAGTTTAGGTATCTATTTTAAACTTATCATTTAGATTTAACATTAAGTTAAAAAATTTTATATTTACCGTGTCTTTTTTTCTTACACTATAAGGATAATAAACAAACCAAAAAAAGACAAAAGAACCCAAAGTTGTTTATGATTAATATATATAACCATATCTAAGTAATTTGGACAAATAATAGATTCTTAGGAATGAAATAACAATTAAAAATATAATATTTGTTTTAAAAACTATTTTATGTCAATTTTGACAGTATTTGGGAATTTATTTTTGTGAAACTCATAACAGAAAGATTAATTCCAAAAAATTTAATTAAATCAATAATAACATGTCATATTAACCTATAAAATTATTTTAATTCATAAAAGTCTTAAATTACATTTATTTTGGTATTTATAACATCAATTATGTCAATATTTCATTAATAATATATTTACTGCATCATCATTGTGTCAAAAATACATTAAATTATATAAAGTCTAAAAATTAAAAATAAAATAAAATTATGTAGGAAATATTTTTATATTTCTAATTTATATTTATAGTCGATTTTATATTATGTATAACCCTATATTAAAAATTATTTACTTATTAAACTTTGATTTTATCTATTTTATCCCTTCTTTAAATAAATTAATATTAAATGTTCTAATCTAATCCATGTGGGCATAAATGGTCATATTTTATTCCTGAGGTTGTTTTTGGTCGAATAAAACTTATCCAATAGAGTTAGAACATGTGTTAAGGTAATAATAATATCATATTTAACCTTAATTACCCTATTAACTTTTAACCGTGGTATATAAAAGTAAAACGTTACTATTCACCAAAAATTATTTTCATCTCATTGAACCACATTTTACTTAATGACATCAACCGTGTCTCTCAGATTTTTGAAATTCCATTCACAAAAGTGGTAAAATTATGTTTTATGTAAATTTGAAAATTATCCTAGGAGGTGGGTAAAAGACGGTCAAAAGGTCAATAAAATTTTTATATATCTAAAATTAGTATAAAATGACTCCAAAGAATTGAATTGAACTTTTATAGCTATTATGTATGAATTTTTACATAAAATAAATTTAAATAAAATAAGTATTTATTTAAAAAAACATTTGGTTTTTTAATAGTAACCCAGTTTTTTCACTATTCATCAAAAATTGAAAGTTTTCATAAAAATACCAAAATTTCACCCTAGGTTAATTTCGATATTCTGAATCCAAAAATGAAGTCCATTTTGAAAGATGAAATTTACAAAATTTCAAAAAGTGGTTATTACTATTCATAAAGACTAGTTTTAATAATATTTTAATAGAATATCATTGTTTAGTGAAACTCGGTATTGCGTACGAAGCATGCAAACAAGGAAGCTCGCAATTGCGTGTAAAGAAATCCAGGCTAGTGTTGTGTGTAGTGAAAGATCCCTTTGATGATTTATATAACATAAAAACAAAATATTTCTCATAAAAGTTTTGGGTGTTACAATGAGGGTCTATTTCAATCTATGGGGAGACTATAACCTCTGAATATATTACTACTAGAACAATATTTAGTTATATCTTATGATCTAGGAAAATATCCATTACAGATAATACATTATAGTTTCGATAAAAAAACCTAACATCCCTATGATATAACATGATAGTATTCCATGACATTCATAATGGATCACCAAGTTGAATCATATAAATAGGATGTGAAAATAAGAAAATAAAACTAAATCTCATCAAAAACATGTCACGAGTCTAGCCCTTACCTTTATCTATGATACCCTCTACAATGACAATAAAGCATCATGAAATGATCTCAGTCCCTAAACCTGTTACCTATAGATAAGTAGTAAAAAATTATGAGATTATTATGTTTCATTATGTACCATGAATGATGTCAGTATAACATAGTAGGACACCAAAAATGGAATCCCAAAAATAACTAGTTAGTGTAAATGTTCATGATGATGTTATAGAAATAATAACAAATTTAAAACAATCAGACTATTTAAGAAAAGTTATCATTTAAAAAAATTTAATCAATCTGAAAATGAAACAAGAACATCTTGTGTTCCTGATGACACTCAATGATATTTATTACATTTTTTATCCTTAGGTCTCCCACCCTAATTTACAATACCAAATTTGGCTTGTTTCGGGGTGAATATATTCAGGTCATGGGGACTATATCAATAAAATAATAAACCTTGGCTTCCTAATCATACAAATGAGTAACATAGACCTACTCTATAAGTGTTTTTTCATCAATGTTAATATCCCAATAGTAACACAGATATCCCCTATGGGGCTTTTATAGCCCTTTGCACATTCCAAATTGTGACATAAATTCCCACTATTGGAGTTTTTCATCCAATATAATATGATAATAAATCCAAGCCATATGATAGGTGTTTTCATTTAATTACAACCCAAATGACCACCAATGGGGTTTTATTACATTAAAAAATATTCAAGACAATGAATATAAAAATAAACCAAGTGGATTGTATCTAAATTGACAACCATAAATTTGTTTCCATCTACCCACTTAAAAAAACATTAATTTTCAACAAACCACCATAATCAATTATTTTCATTTTTATAAAAAATTATTTACCCACATGAATATCCAAAACTTAATAAAAATAAATCATTCTATTTCATAATATTTCACAAATTCAAACAATTTTACAATGGAATTCTCTTTTATTTCTATAAAAAAATTATTTAAATTACATTAAAACTAATTAATTTTGGAAAAATGGTTCCTTTTCAATAAATTTCCAAACCAATCCAAAATTATTTTTTTCATAAATCCAATTTCCATTTTAAATTATTAATTCATTAATAAATTTCAATTCAAAAATGATAGATAATTGTGAAATTCCATTTCACAATCAGCAGTTATATTAAATTATCCCCAATTTAAATCTATTTAAACTGTCATAAACATTTAAAAAAATATATTACCCGTCCAATTTTCTATATTATGTTTTTGTTAAAACTGAAAATAAAAATTTAAAAGCATTATTTTATATCCCAGATCCTGTCATGGTAAATTTTATATATTGATCCTTACATTCCAAAATTATAAATAAAAATTATGGGTTAAATTGTGGGATCATATACCTTATGTATGGAGGTGATTACACATCAAGTATCAACCATCGACTTTATCTAATTAAAATGAAAATAATCAACAAAATGAACACTTTATAAATATTTCATATAAGCTAAATTTAATTGAACACCACTATGATGTGATTGAATATAATTAAGGATAATTATGGGTAAATTTAATTACACCCATATTAAATTTGTATCTGATGGAATGTAAAACCCCCCAGAAACAATGGAGAACAATCATGCAAGAGGAGATGATGAATTGGGTGTTGTGTGCAGTGATTCATTACATTAAAGGAATTAAAAATATGTTTAATAGGGAATGATTCATAGGGAATTTTTTTATATTTCACTTAATAAAGGGGCTCATGGTTTGGATGCATGGTTCTACTAACTGTTGACAATGCATATGGTCATTACTATCTTAAGTCACCCCACTATTCATGGGTTGTCTATACAGTTTACAAATGGTGGGATAATCATATGAATTAGATCTGGACCCCTCTATAATATTGTTATGGATTTTTTTTCAACCATGTAATAATTGTGTGACTAGTACTTTTCCATTCCACCTCACATAGTTTCCATTAATGTTTTCATGGTTTAACATAAATCTTGTTCCAACCACGTAACTCATCTATACAATTTATAATTTTAACTAAATAGCATTCCATTCTTACGGTGACAGAATTATTCTCTTAAATTGTGAACAGCAAACCACAAATGAAGGATATATAATTTTAATAATATCTAATATCAAAATAGATGGTGTTTACATTTACTTAATAACATGATGAAACTATTGGGCCTCAAACCACATAAAAAAAGATTCATTAATGATTCCTCAACTATCTATTCTTTCATCCAAAGCTCTATTTTGAAAATATGTTTCCCAAAATACTCGAATAAAAATCTCCACACCAAAATTTAAATAATATCATGGAAAAAGGAATTAAAAATCCCAACCATAACACTTCCTGTCCCTTAGAATTCCCAAAGTTCCTCCTTATACATCATAGAACAAATATTGATTTTTATTTTTCTCCAATAGTCATGTTCTATTCTTGAATTACAAATATAGAACCAAAATTCATCACCAAATACCATGCACTATATTTAGTAAAACAAGAATCAATGCCAAAATTTAATTCCAAAATCAATATAATGATGCTTGCACAAGACCATACGCCTAACGAAATAATCAGGTCAATAATAAATAGACCATCCTGACTTTGGTTTTATCCACCATAGGGAATGACGTATAAAAGTAAAATTGGATGCATAGATTTTCCCACTAATATAATATCATACCATAAATGATTTATCATATTTCAACTACAAAATATGTATCATATCCAAAGTGTCACAACAAACCAAACACGAATGATAGGGTCTAATGCCCAATTTTATGTTCATTTTCAAATTATTAAGGAGATTAGACTACCCCTACCATCCAAAAACAAACCAATCATTTTTTATATTTTATCATAAACCCAGGAAAAAATCTATAAATTACCATATCAGTGTATTTTGATGTAGCTAACACATTCACAATTCACCAAATTGAAATGTCTATAATAATAACAATCAATCCTACCATTTTCCAACCTATATCAATGATTATAGTATTATTCCACTAATGAAATGTCAACTATAGATGAATGATTCCGTAATCAGAAATGGAATAACATAATTGACTGGACACACACCATGTCCAAACACCAACTCCTAACATCGTTACATTATGGAAGAATTAACCACATGCAAAAATCATTTCCCCCTCCCCTAGGAAGTATCATGATACAAAAATGAACCATGTTTGGTTCAACCAATCTTATTTTTTGATTAAAACAACATCAAATACTCTAAACAATATCATACATATACTAATAACAATCATTTCTGAAGAGTACCATATATCCTTGGAACCACATGTGTACTGTCCTCATGTACATTAATTTCCTACTAAGGACTGGCCCCATGCAACAACAACCATTTTGAACCAAGGAATATAAAAACACGTCCAACATGATACTCCCAAGATACGAGTGTCCTAATCATCATTCCACAATGTCGAGTCCCAATATTATTTTCCAATGGTCCACCAACCACTGAAAACATTGATTGGAAATGTCCATCCATATCACACAAAAGCACTAAAATAAAAAACTAATGTTTTATCATTTATGGGTCACATGAACCTCATCACCGACCTTCATTGTAATAAATTTCAAAATAATTTTTTTTCATAACATGGCCAAATTTTCCTTCCATACAATTTGGATTTGCCATATCAATACTATATAAAATCTTGATTATGATCAACAAATATTGAATATGCATGACACTCTCAAAGTTCCAACTAATAATTAAATAATTAAACATGTATCAATGAAATTATTAGGGAGATCAATACATGAAATATCAATCCATCCAGGAGAATCACCACATAGAATTAGAAACATGTAAATCATACCAAAATATTTGAGTGAAATCACCCCAACTCAATTAATTCGGAGTTGGTGACAATATTTTTAATTTGAAACTAGATACATGGTATATCATCCCAATGGGCTGAATAGTTCTGTATTTCTGGTAAATATGATACATAATTTAATTTCACAAACATTGGAAATCATCAAATGCACACTATGGTTTCAATGAGAACACAATTATTACCTATAGCGTATTATTTTATATCAATCACAAAAAACATCGTCCAATAGTAGTGAAAATAAAATATAAAAAATGGGTTACATTAACCACTTGATAAGGGTATGATTGAATTCATATCTATTACTAATATATAAGCATAATAAATATGGAATGTTTTATATCTAAATCATAATCCATTTAATCAATAAACTGAGCATAATATGGAAGAAATAAATAATGATAAAGTAAATACCTTTACATATTTACATAATCTTGAAACATTTCAATTTATATTCTAACTAATAAAATAGTATAAAATAAATATTCAATCACCTAATGATGTAATGCATAATGTTAGATATGTGAATCATATAATAATGACCTTTCACAATAGAATTTAATTTTCTTGGTAGAAACCAATCTAATTTGGTCGTATGATTTGTCTCATGAGAACTACCAATGTATAAAGTTATTACTTATAAAAAAAACCAAAAATAATATACTTATAATAATTCATTACACATATTATATAGGTGACACATAATCAAAATAGACATTCTTTTAGAAAAATTATCATACGAAATTGTCATACTTATCCCCAATCAAATAAATATATTCATAACCCACACAGAATAATATGGTGGGTAATAATAAAATATTACATCCTTTGTCAAAATTATCACAAATAATCATGGTAACGAATAATTATGATATAAATATAACATATAATTATTAGATCATATGTAAAATATTGTATTTATGTCATCGATTAATAGTATTATCATTAAAATGTCATTATAACTATTTTTGAGGAATGTATCCTCTAGACATTAGAAATAATCATTTTAAAAGAAAATTTATTTTATCATTTTGAAAATTTTATTCATATAAAATAAACTTTTAATAGTGGAAAATAATATTTAAAAACATGTGTGATCATTACTGATGAAAATTTTATTGATGTTCAACAAGTTTATATAAAGATTTTGTTAACATTTTTAGAAAAAGAAACATATGAATAGTTTTAAAAAACACATGATGAATAATTTCCAAATATATATATAATTTTATAATAGTCAAAAATATATTTAATAAATAATTTTTAAAAGGTTAATAAAATATTTGAAAATTTTTTTAGAAATTTTTTTTTTGGATGAAAAGAAATTTTTGACCGAAGATAGATATATAATCAAATTTTTATAAAAACATTTAAACATGCATTTTAAGAACCATATAGAATAAAATGGAATTATTATTTTAAAATGTTCATGAGTAAACCTTTTATAATATAATATATTTATTTTATGGGAGAAATGTATTATTATTCCTCAATTGGAAACTAAAACAAAAACATTCATGAAATTGATGAGATTAGAAAAAAAAAGCCTTACCACATTGGTAATATTTGAATCATAAGCCACGTGAATTAAATATCTAAAATTTTTTCTTCAATTTACATTAATAGAAATATATTCATGATATAATAAATATATATCAGATTTTTGTACTCCAAACAAAGGAATAATTGGGGAATATTCTCTATGTTTCATGATAGTTAACGTAAAATAAGAAAACCTTCACTTTATTTTTAAACCCATTACAAGTATCTAAACGTCTCGTATTATTGATATAGGTTGAATAGAAATATATTGTTAAACAATAATAATATATTTAATATAATATATGATCTTGTTATACTATTTTATAATAAATTTTTCAATAATCATTCATTATTTTCTTAATTTTGTTTGATAATTTCCTTGTTTTGTCAAACATGTTTGTAATAAAATTATATATTATTGTGCAAGGGATATAGTTCCATAATCAACAAAATTATATTAATTATATAAATATGTATTTTATTAATTGGTTATATTCATATAACCATTCTTTATAATTGGATGTATAAAATGATTTGTATCGCTTTGTGGGGATGATAGGTCATAAGTACACATGAGCGATAACGTTATTGCAAAAATGGGTGAATGGGTAAATAATTGTATAATGTGTTAAATATATAGAATATATATGATTTCATATATCCCACTAATTTATATTAATTTTATTCTATTTATTTTCCACGTAAATCATAACCTAATAATGAATCACAACGCTCCATGAGGTGGTTGTCCATTATACACATGATAAATGTTATTGTATTTTAAGAAGAATATAAATTGAGAGTTTATATGTGATACTATTACTAATGGATTATAATCATATCATAACACATAAATATAAATTAAATACATCATTATATCCAACCCTGATAAATGTTTATGGAAAATGTGTTATATCAGTTTGTGAGGTGTTAGTCCGATGTACACATGATTTGATGATTCCATTTCCCATTTGATGTAATTGGATATAGGTAAATATTATGAAATAAAAAAATTAATATCATAGTAAATTATTGAAACTACTTTTTCTATATTTAAATATTTTATATTTTATTTATGGTTTTATAAGAAGAAAGAAATAGAATGAGGATAGTAAAGACAATTGACATGTCTAAGGGAAACATCATTTGGATCTCTTCTCATTGACACAAGGGTTGGTATTTTGAAAATAATATAATATCAATAATGTTAATATTGATTTTTGGGAGGCATTTTGTATGGGTTTTTAGATAAAAAGAGATTTAGATGTTTGAAGAAATAATGGAGTGAGTTCTCTTTTACAATTATCAAAGTGTTGCATTTTCTAGAAATACCCAAAACAATTTTATAATGGGAATTCACTCTCACCCCATGTTGATAAACCATTTATAATTAAATTTTTCTAGGTATGATATGATCTATACTAACATTAAAAAAAATTGTTTTAATCATGTATTTTCTTTAACTTATATGTTTCCTAACATTTAACATTTTCTATTTTTACTAGGGTGATTCATATTTTTAATTAATGTAATTTATATTTAGAGAATAAAATGAAATGAAACTTATTATTTAACAGGGATTCATTTCTTCAAAATATTAAATAAAAATATTCAAATTTATATTCTATGTGTTTTGAAAAATAATTTTAACAGAATCACCTGTATCTTGCAAAAACATGTTTTTAACTATAATCACACTAACATTGTTTCTACTATTTAAATACCAATATATTAACTAGAAAATAATTATTTTTCCACTAGTGGACTACAAAATATATTTTTAAGCATTTATAAAACACTTGTATGCAAATAATTTTGTTGAAATTTTAAATCATTTAACAAAATAACGTTTATTATAAAATGACATTAATGTCATTTCAAAAATTATCACTTATTTTTTGTTAATAAAATATAAATAGAATCATTATATTAGTATATATTATGTTTCCACCTATATAATATGATATATTGATGTAAATTATTTGTGGAACATAATAATTATTTCAATTTTATTTTAAATTTACAAATTTTAGTATCATTAATTTTAGTTTTCCATTAATTAAATATTTTTTTTGTATGAATAGATTATGAATTTAAATTAATAATATGATAAATATAAATTACAAATAGATTTCCCACATTAAATTAATTTTTTTTCAAAAACATATAATCTATTTTTGGTTACATATGTTTTTCCCCTATGTAAATTGATTATTTAATTATAAAAGTACGAGGTTGATATATTCCTTTTTCTTAACTTAATGTATTATATAGGTCACATTAATGGATATGTTTCAAAAAAATAACTAATAATATATCATCATCGTATCGGGGTTGAAATATTTTCATAAAATAGTTTTTGTACAATTTATTGTGTCATTAAAACCATTATCTTCTCTATTTAACTCCCCTACTAACCAATTTTTCACATAAATATAGTAATTAATTTTTAATACATCAGTATTAATTCAAATTAAAATTTCATTTTACATTACAAGATAATATAAATTGAGTTAAATATAAAAGTGGAATTTATTTATTCATATTCAATTAAAATAATTGGAGTACTTGAATTTAAACATAAGCATTATATGGGAAAATAAAGCCGTTTTCCAATGAGAAATGTTTCACAGGTATAATTTTTTTTTATCGAAATTCATATGAAATTTATTAAAATGAAAAAAACTAGTTAAATTTTAATATAATTTAATAATTATAATTTAAAATTTATTTAAAATTTATTTAATCATCGTAAATAATATATAACAAAATCCAGTTTTCAGTAAAAATATTTTGTTTTCAGTATATTCTAAAAAATATTTATTCTCATAAAATTATAAAAAAATCACCCAAAAATACATTTTATATATAGATTACAAAAATAATGAATTTTTAAATAAATTTTATTGTTGTGGTGAAATGTTTTTTATATTATGTATAGAAACCAATCTAAAACATCATTTAAAAAATAGTTTTTTTGAACATTTCATTTTCATTGAAATGATTCTTATTTTATTTTTAATAAATATATATCCTAGATTTTATTGTATACATGTGAAACTCGTATACTTGTCATTAGTTTTTAATTAAATCTAATAACTACCTTCATAATATGAAGGGCATAACATACTTTTTTAAATAATAATATTTTTATAATGTATTGTGATTCATTTAATCTCAACATTTTGTGAATATTAAGATATCAAAGAGATTGATTTTAATGAAAAATACCATAAACTATTTAGGAGTTATATTAACTTCAATACTTGGTGTTGTGTTTCATATATTCTACTAAACATGATGTTCCTCCATTGAAATACTATAGTGTTACATTCTACAACCCATTAATAAATTACATTAACATAAATTAATTATTATATTGATTAATAATGAGTTTGAAATTCCAAATTACATTTATTAAAAAGCCGCATCAAAATTAGTGTTGATAAAATTTCCTATCTATATAAGAGGATGGGTAGTATGATGCTAAAGTATAATAACACATATTAGGTTTCCAAATAAGACAACATTGGAGGAATGTGATGATATGGACATGGAATGAAACATGAAATTATTATAGAGTGTTTAGGGATCACTGATCAAAATAAAAAGACTGATGTTTAAAATTTAATTAATGAAAATACAATAAAGTATATATTATGGTCTTTTCTTATCATATATACTTAAAAAACATTAAAATATATATTTTTAAAATGATTCATTAATTAGCATAATTCAGTCCATTTTTAATACACTGATCAATTACTAATTCATTTAATACACCCAAAAATTAATAACAAAAAAAATATTTTGAATAATGAATAATTATCCAATCATTTCAATGAAATGTAATTCCTCCAATATAAATTTATTTTCATAAGCGATCCAGGATAGTACCAGTTATATAATAAAACCAAAATTAAATACTGAACCATTCCATATATATTATACTTTATGAAACCAAAAATATATATCTATCCAAATTCAATGTCCACAATTTTTGAAGGATGGTCACTAAATCAACATTATATCATAATTGTGAACATTTTAAGGGTTATATTCCCTAAATATTCCAAATTAAAAAATGTAAACATTCCTCAAAATGACTTATCTTAGTTCCAGATACTATTTATCATATGCATTCATATACTTATGAAATGATAATGAAGTACAATACATATAAACCATATGAATCATATCATGTGAATATCATTGATAAAATACTACATGGAAAAAAATTTATTAAAAATACAAAATCAATTAAATCATTTTTCTTCTTCCATTGTAATATCATATGAATAAATGTGATCCCTTAGCTTCTTCTATGTAATACTTCCCAGAATCATTGGTGATTCATTTTTATATTTCCACATATTCGAACAGATCAATCATTGAACAAATTAATTTTATTTCTTTCCTTTTTAATTAAAATCATGGTTGTATTTCTCTTCATAATATTGGAAAAATCATATTTCCTATATGAAAGTTCTAGTGTGTTTATTTCCAAAATAATTTCATGTGGTAAACCCTTCTCTCCCATACATATTTTTCTATTCCTACCTCTTCTTCAAATCCATGTCATGAAATACATAATAATTAGTAAATTATCTCGCACTATTGATAGAAAATCACATTATTTCTTCATATAATGATAATTATTGGGTGACTTGTCCCTTCAAAATATATACTTAATTACATTAAAAAAATGATCATATTTACAAATTTGATAATGTGAAATGATATGATTCACATTCCATCAAATTCGTTAAATTTATATACAATATAATACTCTATATTAGATCATAAAATTTTGAATAATATTTTATAATTCAAATACTAGTGAAAAATTAACATAAATTGAAAAATATAATCATGGCTAATATCACAATAGTTAACATGGTTTCATTGTGAATGTTTCAAAATAATAAAAATATGTTAAAATGATTCATAGTGGTTTGTAATGAAAAAAGGTGTATTAACCAAATCATATCCCCTAAAAATTCAATCCAAGTGAACATTAAGGAATGTTTTCATTTATAATGTAACACTTAAGTCAAACCTAACATGCCTTTTTCATAGTTATTATGTCATGACCAGTGTTCACCAAAATGACGGAAGGGTCAGCAGATTGCCAGGCCATTCCTTCTTTATGTTGAAGGAGAGATAATGACCACCGATACCCTCCTTCAATAGGTCCCGAAGTGGCGACTAGCACCAAGGGTATAGAAAATTCTCACAAGTGGAAGGCATTACCCCTTATTGTTTTATAGTATCGGGAGATAAGATTATGAAACCCAACAACACCAAGGTAATAGAAAAGTAAAACCAAAAGTAAACCATTCCCACATGCATGTTTCAAAAGTAAAAGCCACAAAGTACAGAAGGTGACTACAAAGTCAAGTACCAAAGAAAGAAAACAGCAACAGCAATTGCCCTAGGGGTCCGAGCTAGTATAGTCCCACACGATCCCCAAAGTTCTCCTGGAATCCTGAAATCTGTTTTATATATGTAGGGTGAGCATACAAGTACACTCAGTAGGGAAAACCAAAGACTCTCATGCACAAGTGGGGGAACGTACTAATGTCCTGTGAGAAAAGGAGTAAACCAAACACCTACCAAGGTAAATTATCCACCCAATCCTCACCAAGGAACACTTCCTAAATAATGAAATTCAAGTAATATATATAATAGGAGTACATCGATGATTGGGTACCCTGTGCCACTTTCCCACTGGTTATTGAGACATCCTACGCATCAGACCAATCCCGCAATCCTCACCGCAGTCCCACTGCCACACCTGCCCGCACAAACCTAGGCCACAACCACATGCAGTTCCATTGTCGAATCCCGCCTGCACACTCCTGGGCCACAACCACACGGAGTCCCACTACCGAATCCCGCCTGCACACGCCTGGGCCACAACCACACGCAGTCCCACTGCCGAATCCTTCCCGCAAACAACTAGGCCACAACTGTCTCACGTAACCACGCCCGAAAACACCTGGGATAGAAGATCAACTGCCACGCCGGAAGACACATGGGCCTCATCCCCAAGATTCTTGGGAATTCACCTGCCGCACACACCTAGCCAACTAACACACCACCCCTCCCGAAGGTTCATGGGCTAATAATGGACATTAGGCCATTACAACCTTCTCGAAGATATTTGGGATATCCGGGAAAGGGAGTAGAAAAGGAGCTAATAACCATCCACTAGTTATAGAGTTGGGAAAAACACCCTCCCCCATGAAATGGGGGTGTTCGGCACTAAGTGCTCAACTTGGGTGAGGCGCGAATAAGAAACACAAAACTACAAATATATATATACATAGGTAACAAGCACTCACCCCAAGCTAGTTTTTTCTTGAGACAACCTACAGATCACAACAGCACTCAAGTCTGAGTAACAACTCACGCCAAACCAAAACCCATTTATCCCATTCTTGTTTCATAGTGGCAATGTTCAAATAAGTTTCTGCACTACTGCGCAACTAAACCATAAGCATATCTAAGGAAAGAAAATATCCAAGAATCAACCATAACACCCACACCCGATTCTTAACAACAGAGGATCCCAACCCAAATCGTGATGTAAAAAAGGTAACCACCCAGTCTTAAAACTCGCAACCACTAAATCCAGAACAATAGAAGATCCCATCCCCACTTCCACAACCACCGAGAGTATAAAAGTAGGGGATCCCATCCCCTCCCAAATCTCTAGCAATCGGCCCCAAAAAAGGAAACAAATAAACCACTACCACCGATACAAGACAGAGCCATACTGGTAATTTCAGATTTAAATGATTTAACACACTCCATGACTTCAAATTCCATGTGTTTTAACTGAGAGGTATCACAGAAGGGTTGATCCTGCGGCTTTCAATTTATTTAGCCGAGTATACGTGATTAACCAATTTCACCCCAGGAGTTCACAATTACAAACAAGCCATTTAAAAACATCATGAGGAGTTCATTAGTGCACAGAGAGAGACCACTAATGGCCATGATTTTCAGAAGGCGTAATCCAGCACAACTCAGAAAGATAATCATAATATAAAACCGCAACAACGATCACAACCCCTTCCCCTTCATTCATAAGAACTACGTTTATTATTGTCATTAAGGTTTGGTCCAACCAATTCTATAGAAACGAAATAACGCCCACCCCACATGATACACAAAAGTGAGAGATGATGAGAAAAATTCCCTACTTGTTTGATCGACGATCGACGCTTAGGCCGGGAGCAGAACTTTATGGATAACGATGCGGTGCGCCCGATGGACCAGAAGCTGTTTTGTGAAAAGACGCGATTGAGGAAAGAAGAAACCAAGCCTAACCCTCTCCTTTATAAGGCCCACAGACGGTTGATATAAAAACACGAAACCGCGTAAGGGGCGGGGGTCGTGGGTTGAAATGTTCGGGTCAGGTGGTTTATACCGACTCATTAATTCATTAACCATTTAATTAACTCTTATGTGTGTTACGGATGTTTAAAATGTGCTCAGCAGGTCAAAATATGGTTTAAAACCCTAATTGCACGAGAAGGAATGCCACTGGAAAGAACCCAAAGCTGAGCTACCAGTAGGCCAAGGCTACCGGTAGGCCAAGGCTACCGGTAGGCCAAGGCTACCGGTAGGCCAAGGCCACCGGTACCCCAAGGATACTGGTATGCTAAAGCTACCGGTAGCCCAAGCCCACCGGTAGGCCAAGGCCACCGGTACGCCTAGGCTACCGGTACGCCAAGGCCACCGGTAGGGCAAGGCGACCGGTAGGACAAGGTTCCCGGTATGCCAAGGCTACCGGTATGCCAAGGCTATTGGTAGGCCAAGGCTACCGGTATGCCAAGGCTACCGATAGGCCTACACCACCGTGACTCCCAGATAGGAAAACCAAACACGAGGTTTTCACAAGGTAAAGGTTCCCCACAAAACCCGGGCCATTACATCAGATACCTCTTAAACGATTTTCGTCCCTGAGAATCAAAACAAACCAGAAGAAAAGAGAGGGCCTAAACAACCACCTCGAAATATACATCTTAGGAGAGAAATCGTACTAACTAAAACACTTCCCTGACAAGAACCAAGCAACAACTCCCTATGAATGTGGGTTGGGGGGTCTCCTCCCCCATGTTATGATATTATCCGATTTGGGTGGCACTGACTCGCCCGCATCGGTTCAATCGAATCCACCTTAATGTGTCTTGATTAGGGGTTGGGTTCTCTCCTCCCCCCATAGCTAGGGCTCTTCTTCTTTTTTTACACACATTTAGAGGAAAGAAAACTAGTACATTCCATAGTAAAAAAGAAAAAACATTCAATTGGAACAGGTATAACAAGGAACAATGCTGAAAACAGCTCTGGGTACTGGGTACGCATCTGTGCTTCCCTCTCCCACGTACTCTCCTCAAGCCCACCAAGTCTCCACAATACACAAACAAAGGGAATGGTTTTCCCACGAAGCACCTTCTCCTTGCGATCCTCGACCATCACTGGTCTCCACAAAGGTCACGTCATCATCGATGTCCAGCTCACCCCAATCAAGGACGTGTGAATCGTCGTGTAGATACCAACAGAGCTGGGAGACATGAAATACATAATGTATCCTTAGTAGCGGCGGTGGTAACGCTAGCTGATAAGCCACTTCGCCAACCCGCTGCAACACTTCGAAGGGTCCAATAAACATGGGAGAGAGTTTACTCCCCTTGCCGAACCTCCGCTACCCACGCCGAGGGGAGACCTTCAAGAACACATGGTCTCCAACCTCAAGCTCCACGGGAATCCTCTTGGTATCTGCATACGACTTTTGTTGGTCCTGGGCCGCATTCATCCTTTCCCGTATAAGCTGATCCTTCTCTGTCATGCTTTGCACCACCTCCGTGCTAAGGATTCATGCCTCTCCTACTTCGGTCCGATACACAGGTGAACGGCATGGCCTACCATACAAAGCTTCAAACAGGGTCATACCGATGGTAGAGCGGTAGATATTATTGTAGGAAAACTCTACCAGAGGAAACTATCGCATCCATGATCCCCCCGAGTCCAGATCACATGGCCGCAACATATCCTCCCTGGTCTGGATGGTGCGCTCTATCTGTCCATCTATCTGGGGATGGAAAGCAGTGCTAAGATGCAGCTGGGTGCCAAAATCATGCTGCAATCCTCTCCAGACTCACGAGGTAAACCATGAATCCCTATCCGATACTATATACCTCATAACCCCATGAAACCGAACCACCTCATACACGTACTTTCGTGCCAAAGCCTCTACTGAACTTGACTCCCTGATTGCCAGAAAGTGGGCCGATTTCTTCAACCTGTCCACTACCACCTAGATGGCGTCGTATTCTCCTTGGACCTTGGGTAGTCCCGTGAAAAAATCCATTGAGGTGTCATCCCACTTCAACTCGGGAACAACTAGAGGCTGCAGTAGGCCGCCTGGAACTCGGTGTTCAGCCTTCACTTGCTGACATACTAAGCACTTGGCCACAAACTCTGCCACCGCTCGCTTATCTCCGGGCCACCAAAACTACCTCTTCAACCCCTGGTACATCTTGGAAACTCCTAGGTGTACCTCCAGTGGTGAGTTGTGGAACTCCCTCAGAACCTTTCCATGCATCGCCATCGGGACAAACAACCTTTCATGGAAAAGCATCTGGTTCCGACCATCCTCTATCCATCCGTTTGGAGCATTTCCCTGGTCAACTCGGTCACGCATCACTTCGCACTCTAGGTCTCCCCACTGAGACTCCTCCACCTACTGAAATAGGTATGACTGCACTGTCATCTGATATAGGCAACCTCTATCACCATCCACCCTCGCATCTAGGTGCAAGGCAGCCAACTCTCCCATCGCTTTCCAGGCGTTCGCCGACTCTCGGACTGCATCCTTCTACATACACATGCTCAAGGCATTGGCCACTACATTTCCCTTTCCCTCAGTATAAGAGATCATGAAGTTGTAATCCTAGAGGAACACTACCCATCTTCGCTATTGCAAGTTTAAGTCCCGCTGGGAGAAGATATACTTCACGCTTTTGTGATCTGTGAAGATCACAAAGTGCTCTCTGATAAGGGAGTGCCGCCATAACATTAGCGCAAAAATGACCGCTGCAAGCTCCAGGTCATGGGTGGCATAATTAAACTCATGGGAATGTAGCTACCTAGACCAATAAGAGATCTCTATGGGTCGTTGCATCAGGACACATCCTAAGCCTTGTATTGAAGCATCGCAGAACACCTCATAAGCCACCCCTTATTCTGGAAATCTCAACACTAGGGCACTGAACAACTTCTCCTTCAGATAGCTGAAGGCTAACTGGCACTGTTCACTCCATACGAAAGCCTTGTCCTTATTGTTCAGAGCTGTCAAAGGGGATGCTACTCGGGAGTAGTTGGGTACGAATCTCCGATAGTAACATGCCAGCCCGAGGAAACCTCGGACTTCCACCACATTCTTGGGTGATTCCCATGAAACAACTGCCTCAACCTTTGATGGGTCGACCGCTTCCCCCTGCTCAGACACTACGTGCCCGAGGAAGTACACTTCTCATGTCCAAAACTTGAATTTTGACAACTTCCCATAGAGCTCGTGCTGTCGGAGGACCTCCCAAACCGTCCTTAGGTGATTCTCATGGTCCTCCTCTAATTTAGAGTAGACCAAGATGTCGTCAATGAACACAACTACGAACCGATCTAGGTAATCTCATAAGATGGAGTTAATAATCCCCATGGACACGTCTGGGGAGTTTTTAATGCCGAAAGTCATAACGACGAACTCGAAGTGTCCATACCCGCATCTGAACGTTGTCTTTGGGATGTCTCTCTCCTTCACTCTTAGCTGGTGGTACCCAGACCGCAGGTTGATCTTCGAGAACCATCCTACCCCCTTCAGCTGGTCGAAAAGATCATATATCCTCGGAAGAGGGTAGCGATTCTTTATCGTCACCTGATTTAGCCTCCTATAGTCTATGAAAAACCTGAGGCCACCATCTGCCTTCTTTGCGAACAAGACTGGAGCACCCCACAGTGATGCAATTGGACGAACATAACCCCTCTTCATCAGATCGTCAATCTGTATCAGCAACTTCCATAGCTCCGAAGGTTCCATATGGCAAGGAGCCATCAAGATCAGACGGGCGCTAGATTTTAGGTCTATCCCAAACTCAATATCCCGTTGAGGGGGTAGAGTCGTCACCTCCTCAGGGAAGACGTCCCTAAACACACGAACGATGTCTGGCACTTCCACCATTTCAGCATCTACTAACCCAACTGACAGCTCGGCTAGCAAGGAGAGGAGGGGTTCCTCTCGCCTGTTGTCCTTCTGACTGCTCCACTCACCTGTGAAAAAAACACGCCGACCGTCCATGTCTGAGAACATTACCCTTCCTCGGAAATAGTCGATGACGACACACACAGATAATAGCCAGTCGATGCCTAGGATGACATCGTATGGCTGTATCTATAGCAGAAGAAGATCCCTAACCGACTGATGTGGCCCTATCATCAGTCTACATCATCGACAGACAAACAAAAAGTCGGTATGACCTCCTACTGGTGTACTCAACACTAGGGGCACTGGAAGTATCTCGGCATCTAGACCCAAGTCATGGGCTATACTGGGTGTAACAAAGGAGTGTGAAGCTCCAGTATCGAACAAGGAATAAGCAAGAGTGCTAAACAAGCTAATCTTACCTCGAACAACCTCTGGCCCTACTGGAACTGCTGCCTCTGTGGTGTGTAACTGTCCATGCCCGGCTCCTCTGCCTCTCGGCTGTCGGCCACCTCCCCAACCATGACCTGGTCGAGGTCCCTGTGGAGCACCATGAGGTCGGTTTCCTCCTCCTATGTCTGCCCTCAGAGGAGTGGGAGCTCACTGTCCCTGCTGCTGCTGCTGCTGGAAAGGTATGGCTGGAAGCTGCTACTGGGGCGGGTGCTGGGGATGACTGCCACTACTGTAAAGCACTAGGTCCGAGCACTGACTTCAGAGATGTCCAGGGCTCCAAAAGATGAAGGACCGCGACCCTGGGCCCGAATAAAATGGGCGAGGACCAGGGGATCGAAACTGAAACTGTACGGCCTGCTCCCTGCGGGTCAGAACCTGGAGGGTCCTAACGCTGGATGACTGGTGCAGACGGCCTTCTCCTTCGATGGTATCATCTGGATCCCCTCTCCTGACACTCCACCTATAGCAAGCATTCTCTCCAACACTTCAGCCTTCTTCTGGACCTCCAAGTACGTCGGCAGGGTAAAAGGTGTAACATCATACTAGAGGGAGGGTCGGAGCGCCTCTTCCAAACATCTTTCCCGAGACTCCTAACCGGGAAAGGGGTCTGGATAAAAACGTAAGAGCTCATTGAACTTGATCCCTAGATCCCTTACAGACTTACTATCCTACTGGAGGAAGAGTAGCTCTAGTCTCTTTTCCGCCTTCATCGTTGAAGAGAGGAACTCTGTCCGGAACTCCCTCTCAAAATCTGCCCAAGCCACCTCGACCTCTCTCTTCTCCCCCATGTAAAGAATCCACCACTGACGGGCCGCTCCCCTCATCTAGATGATGGCCAGAGGAACCCAGTACTCGGTCGGGGCCCGAATCAGGCCGAAAGCTATAACTAGCGCCTCTAGCCAGCCTTCTGTCTTCACGTCGGAGGTTCTACCCTCATACTTCTCGATGGTCTGTCGATGGAAGGCCCAGAGAGTCCTCCGCCACTAGTTGTCCTCCTCTTCTCGGTCAGCCTTCTTCCGATCGACCATGGTAGTCTGCAGGGCCTCGATCGTCTGTACCACACGCGGTCGTCTTCCAGGTTCCATAACTGCATGTTAAACAAGGAATGCCTAAGCCCAAGTAGTGCATATTATTTCCATTAAAACCAATTAAATATTTTTTTGTTTATTATTAATTCCAAAAACACCCTCGAAACATGAGAACACAAGTTATTAAGATAAATGAACCTTTCCTAGGGTCTCTACACTGCAATTTGCATGACATCATTTGGTCGTTCGGTAGGTCCAGAGTCCTTGGGTCGGATCACGGGGGTCCCTAAAATCCCGTGTCATATCTGGTCTTCCCTGGCCTAATTCATGCACCAAGGTCAGCCAACATCGTTGCCCTATCATCCCATGCAATCCTCACAGTTCCTAACTCTAGACTCCATCCTATCTTTAAACCATACCTCTGATACCATTCTGTCATGACCCGCCTTCACCAAAAGGAGGGAAGGGTCAACAAATTGCCAGGCCCTTCATTTTTTTTGTTGAAGGAGAGATAATGACCCCCGAGACCCTCCTTCAGTAGGTCCCGGAGTGGCGACTAGCACCAAGGGTATATAAATTTCTCACAAGTGGAAGGAATTACACCTATTTGTTTTATAGGATCAGGAGATAAGATGATGAAAACCAACAACACCAAGGTAAAAGAAAAGTAAAACCAAAAGTAAACAATTCCCACATGCATGTTTTAAAATTGAAATCCCCAATGTATAGAAGGTGACTACAAAGGCAAGTACCAAAGAAAGAAAAAAGAAACTGCAACTGCCCCAGGGGTCCGAGCTAGTATGGTCCCGCACGATCCCCGAAGTCGTCTTAGAAACCTGAAAGCAGTTTTATATACATCGAGTGAGCATACAAGTACACTCTGTAGGGAAAACCAAAGACTCTCGTGCACAAGTGGGGGAATGTACTAAATCCCGTGAGAAAAGGAGTAAACCAAACACGTACCAAGGTAAATTATCCACCCAAGCCTCACTAGGGCACAATCCCCAAATAACGCAAGTCAAGTAATATATATAATAGGATCACATCGATGTATGGGTACCCCGCGCCACTTTCTCACTGGTTATTGATACATCCTACGCATCGGACCAATCCCGCCATCCACATCGCAGTGCCACTACCACACCCACCCGCACACACCTGGGTCATAACCACAAGCAGTCCCACTTCCGAATCCCGCCCGCACACACCTGGGCCACAACCACACGCAATCCCACTGCCAAATCCCACCCACAAACACCTGGGCCAGAACTGTCTCTCGTAACCACGCTCGAAAACACCTGGGCTAGAAGATCCACTGCCACGCCCGAAGACACCTAGGCCTCATCCCGAAGACGCATGTGAAACCACCTACCGCACACACCTGGCCAACCACCAAACCCCCCACCTGAAGGTTCTTGGGATAATAATGGACCTTAGGCCATTAAAGCCTACCTGAAGATACTTGGGCTATCCAGGAAAGGGATCAGAAAAGGAACTAATAACCAACCACTAATAATAGTGTTGGGAAAAACACCCTCCCCATGAAATGGGGGTGTTCGGCACTAAGTGCTCAACTTGGGTGGGGTGTGAATAAGAAACAAAAAACTACAAATATATATATACATAGGTATCAAGCACTCACCCCATGCTAGGTTTTTCTTGAAACAGCCTACAGCTCACAACAACACTCAAGTCTGAGTCGCAACTCACGCCAAACAAAAACCTATTTATCCCATTCTTGTTTCATAGTGGCAATGTTCAAATAAGTTTCTGCAGTACTGGGAAACTAAACCATTAGAATAACCATGGAAAGAAAACAGCCAAGAATCAACCATAACACCCACACCCGGTACTTAACAATAGAGGATCCCACCCCAATTCGTGATGTAAACAAGGTAACCACCATGTCTTAAAACTCACAACCACTAAATCCAATACAATAGGGGATCCCATCCCCACTTCCACAACCACCGAGAATATAAAAACAGGGGATCCCATCCCCTCACACATCTCCAGCAATCATAGCCAAAAAACGGAAACAACTAAACCACTACCACCGACACAAGGCAGGGCCATACTGGTAATTTCAGATTTAAACGATTTAACACACTCCATGAATTCAAATTTCATGTGTTTTAACCGGGAGTTATCATAGAAGGGTTGATCCTGTTGCTTTAAATTTATTCAGCCGGTTATACGTGATTAACCAATATCACAGCAGGATTTCACAATTACAAACAAGCCACTTAAAAACATGATGAGGGGTTCATTAGTGCACAGAGAGAGACCACCAACGACCATGATTTTCAGAAGGCGTAAGCCAACACAACTCAGAATGATAATCATAATATAAAACAGTAACAACGATCACAACCCCTTCCCCTTCATTATTTAGAACTTCGTTCATTATCATTATTAAGGTTCGGTCCAACCAATTCTACAGAAACGAAAGAACGCCCACCCCGCATGATACACAAAAGTGAGAGACGATGAAAAAAATTCCCTACTTGTTTAATCAACGATCGACGCTTAGGCTGGGCGCAGAACTTTATGGATAACGATGCGGCATGACCGATGCACCAGAATTTGTTTCATGAAAATCCGCAATTGAGGAAAGAAGAAACCATGCCTAACCCTTTTCTTTATAAGGCCCGCAGACGGTTGAGATAAAAATGCAAAACCGCATAAGGGGTGGGGGTCATTGGTTGACACGTTTAGGTCGGGTGGTTTAAACCAACTCATTAATTCATTAACCATTTAATTAACTCTTATGGGTGTTACGAGTCTTTAAAACGTGCTCAGCAGGTCAAAATAGGGTTTAAAACCCTAATCGCGTGAGAAGGAACGCCACTGGAAAGAACCCAATGCCGAGCTACAGGTATGCCAAGGCTATGGGTAGGCCACGACTACCGGTAGGCCAAGGCTATCTGTAGGCCGAGGTTACCGGTACGCCAAGGCTACCGGTACGCCAAGGCTACCGGGACGGCAGGGCTACCAATACGCCAAGGCTACTGGTAGTCCTACACCACCGTGACTCCAAGACTGTAAAACCAAACATGAGGTTTTCACAAGGTAAAGGTTCCACACAAAACCCGCGCCATTACATATTAGCCCTAGGTACAACTGTTCCCAATCCATGCCCACTTGTAGAATTTGAATAGGGATGCCTTGCTATAAAAAACAACATAATATATTAAATACCAAAATAGAAGGATTAACATATATTTATATACCTAATTTCTATCACGAGGTTTTGGCCCATAAAATATGTTTTCAAAAATTAAGTTTCCATAGTTTTTACTAATGGTTTGCAGAAACCAATTCTAATAATCTAAATTTTATAAAACTAGAACTAGTCTCTACCTTATTACATTCATACTAGATGCAAGGTATTTCATCATGAATATCTGAATTTATTATATGTCTTGGAGAACAACATATATACTTGAATTTCAGATGGATTTAAAAATATCAAATACAAAAAAAGTGTTTTCATTGAGAACATCATTACTCTATATATTGTATTCAGGCATATCAATTAGACAAAATTTCCATGTAACTTGGGGAAAATAAAATATAAGAATGATATGATATCTAATGGTTAATAAGGGAAATAGTATAAATTAATATATAGTATATAAATAACCATAATCAATATAGAATAGTAAATTACTTGAACACATAACATTTATTTAATAAACAATGCATAATATGGTAAATATAAATAATGGTCAAATAAATCCATATAAAAAATCACATCATCCTGAACCATATCCGTTGATATTCCGATTAATCATATTTTCAAATCAACATAATTAATATCATAATTAGGTAATTAAAAATTTCAATACTATGAATGAAACATTTAATAAATATCATAAGACATATTAAATTTTATGGTATAAACCATGTTAATTGGGCCAACTGATTTGTCTAATAAGAAATATAGATGCATCATGTTAATAGTTATAACTAAGACCCACCAATGAAATAATAATTATAGTTAATTTATTAAATCAATTGGGTGAAATTAAATCAACATTAATATTATTATTGGAAAACTAAAATTCAAAATGTTAATATTCACCCTGATAAAATATCATATTTGTAAACCATCAAAAATAAATGAATGAATTGAAATAAAACTATAAAAACTCATTCAAATGGATTATCAAACATCCCAAGAAATAAAAAGGATTAAATAAATTCATCTTATCTTTATTGGAGCAGATGTACAATAAAGGGTTACTGTCATCGATGAATATATATACGATTAAAATTTCATTAAGACATTATTGATGAAAATATCTTTTATGGATATAAAATAACATTTAAAAAAAAGTCAACAAAACAGAGTTATTAATATATTCCATGAAAAATAATTTAAAAACATAAAATATAATCATTGAAAAATTTATAGGTAATGCCAACAGAAAATTAGGATCATATTATACGTTTTAAAAAAATGATTCTTTAACATTTTTGGTAAATTCCAAATAAACCTTATTTTGAACAAAAGTTGAATATAAATTTCAAAAAAAAATTAAAAATAAATATATTTAAAAATATATTTAAAAAATGTTTTTTAAAAGAATAATTTTTTATAAAATGCTTGTTTGGATGAAAAAAATATATTCGACCAAATTGAAAAATAATGATGGACTATCATAAAAAATTCTCAATAAATTTATAAAACAAATAGTTGAAAATGAAATATTTACTTTCAAAAGGTCATGAATAATCATAGGAAAAAAAGTTATAAATATTTTAATATATAATATCGAATAATTCCCTTGAAATAAACTGAGTAAAAAATAATCAGGACAAATGAAGTGAATGCGAAATAAAACGTCATTAGATTGTTAAATTTTGAATTCTAAGACTCATGAATGAAATAATGTCAAATGAAACATTATATACAATACATGAAGTATTTTAATGATTTAAAATATCTACATTGACATTATATTCTCATAAAAAATAAACATGTGATGAATAAGGAATATGTACCTTGAAAGTAAATGTGAGACGAGAAACATTTAATTAAAGTTTGAAATCCTTAATATGGGCCTGAAACTCCTATATAAAAAATTTATGCTTATTATATATCTATTAATGAACCATAATAATATAAATAAAACTATATATGATCCTATAATATCATTTTACTATGATTTTTAATAATTTTACATTATTATCATTATTTTGTTTGTTAATTGTCTTTTTTTATCCTGTGAGTTTTCTCATGAAAATCCATGCAATTTTAAAAAGGATATAGTTACCTAATCATAAAAATATTATTATTATTTTTAATGAAATTATTTAATTAAGTAAATTATTATTAACATTCCTGATGATTTGATATTGAAAATTAATTACAATGCTTCTTGGAGATTGTAGTTTGTATGTACCCGTGTGTGATGATATGATTCACATAAAGGATTAAAGGGTAAGTAGGTTTATGATATATTAATTTCAAAAAATTTATATAATTTCATTTATATCACATATAATCTGTAATTATAACCTTATTACATTCCATGTAATGTGTAACTTGAAAATGAATCACATTGCTTCACGAGCCAGGAGACTCTCGTAACAAATATTGGCATTATTGAAGTTTAATAAAAATTGAATTTAAGAAGTAATATATGTTATTATTACTAAAATAGAATAATTATATCATAAGTATTTTATATATACATTAAATTTATCATTTTATAGAACAATGAGAAGAGTTTAAGGAAAATGAGTTAGAATAGTTCGTGTGGCAGTAGTCTATCGAAAACACGATTTGACAATTTTGATTCCCATTTTCTAGATGACTAAAAGGATAAATATTATGAAACAAATTTAATAAAATAATAGTGTTTAAATTACATTTTAGATATAATATTTCATGTGATAACACCTAAATGTATTTTTTAAAAAATAAATAAATAATGAGATTAATTAATACAATTAATTTCTCTTGGGGAAAACTCCTTTGAATCCAGTATTAAGGGTCCTACAGTGGGCATTTTAGTATGTAAATAATATATAAACAATGATTAATGATTTTGGTGAGTGATTTTTCTAGTTTTTGGTTTATATAAATTTATTTATAGCTCTAAGTATGATTGGGGAGTGAGTGACCAATTAAAAATGGCGAGGAGTGGAATTTTTTAAATACACAAACCTTTTCAATAATTAAAAGTCACACTCACCCTATGTGGTTAAAAAATAATAATTATAGTATTGGTGGAACTATATGGTTTATCTAATCCTAAATAAAATTAAAATTTTGTCACATAACTTTAATGCTTGCATACTTTTACCATTGGAGTTTTTCACAATGGTAACTACTCTTGTTATCCTATATAATTTAACCACTAAGAAAAAAAATAAAATGATCTTTATTATGTAAATTCTACCATTCAATTTTTTATATGAAATTAATTTTATAAAATAATAATTATCTCTGTGTTCAAAATTATTTTTTACACAAGAACCTGAAATATGAAAAATTAATGTTTTAACTTTAACTATGCTATGATAGATGTTACTATTTGGGGTTCAATTTAGTCATTATAATAAAACAATTGATCAATTAATGTAAAATATATAATTTTTTTAAAAAAATAACATAACATATTATTGTTTATTATTTTTATATGTTTTAAATCATTTAATGAAATATTATTTACTGTAAAATAATATTAAAATAAATTTTGACATTATTAATTAGTTTTTTATTTTCTAAAAATTTAAATACAATGATTTAATTATAATAAATTATGATAACATATATATATAACTATATACTTATCTTAAATTTTATTGAAACATAATAATTTATTAATTTTTTTTCTTCTTTCAATACATTTAATATAATTAATTTTGTTTTTCCATTAATTTAATAATTACTATATTCGTATTTCTTAAGAATTCAACGAAATTATATTATTTTTAAAAATTATTATTAAATTAAACTCATAATATTTTTTTTATTCTTTAAATGAATATCCATATTCAATCACGTATTTCTTTTTCTCCTATATAAATACAAAATTGAAATTTAATAGAAAGAGGGTGAAATTTTGTCTTTTTGATTACATAAATTATTTTATTTGTCTCATTTAGGAAAAAATGTCCAATTATTTTTTATAAATTAATAATAATGTTATAAGAGTCAAATTTATTTTATAAAATTGTATTTATACTTGTTTATTTTTTTCTTAGTCTAAACCCACGAGAAACCCTTCATACCTCAACCACAATTATTAATTTTTAATATTTTCAAAATTAATTATTGCAAAAAAATAAATATAATATTAATAAATATTATAAATCCATATGATTCCAAATTTGGAATTAATATTTCAAAAATAAATTCACATACTTTTCAAAAATCATTTAAAATTATTTCATTAATTCCTCCGATGAGTTGTTCTTCAATGAGAAAATCATTTTAAGTATATAATGTTTTAATTTCACAATTCAAATTCAAATTTATTAAAATAACCTAATGTCTTTAGATAATTATACTATCTAACTATATTATCAATAAAAAAATTAACAAATAAAATTTTATAAGTAATTTAATCAAAATGTCAATTTTGAATAAAATATAATATTTCTCACTATTCATCAAAAAATATTCTTTTTTTGAAAATATTAATAATGACCACATAAAGATTAAATTGTGATATAAACTTCAAAAATATCAAATTATCTTTTAAAATATATATTAAAATATATTTAAATTTTGATTTTAAATTATTCGTGCAGATAGTGACTAAAACATCTTCAAAAAATACATTTTTTAACAAAAAGTTATTTTTCTTTAAAATGCATCCTATTTTATTTTGAATAAATATATATCGATAGAATTTTTTTTATACATGTGTAAACCATTTAATTTTCATAATTTAGTTAATAATATTATTATTCTTCATACTCTGTATCTTAATATAATGGTTATAATGGTCATGTTGAAATAATAATAATTTAATAGAGTATCGTGTTTCGTTTAAATTTGGTGTTATGTGAATCGATTGCTATTGAAGAGACTGAATTTAAAAAACTGTGTTTTATATTATTGGTGCGTTATATTATTTTATAATATTGGTATTTCCTAACAATCATTCTATAGAAGATTATGTTTCTTTTTAAAATATTTTGGTGTTTCAATGAGCCATCAACTAATAAGAATCGACCAACTTCTCTTTATCACATTCTAATATGATCCACTAAAAAAACCATCCATGAACAAATGAATATATGCTAAGATTAAATTAATGAAAATATCATCATCAAACTACACAATTATATTACTTCACAATTTCAAATATTAGATATATGTTTTAATGGAACCACACACGTCCTACTATACCTTTCCATGTCCATAAGGTTATATACACACCATTTTGATTACATTATTAAAAAATAGGTGATCAATCGAACATCAATATATATTATTGAAACCCCAGTGTCAATTACACTATTGTGACTGATTAATAAAATCCAATTCATCATCTTGTGGGATGATATATGTTTTTTCTAGTATTAGGAACCCATTCACGCAACCAACCAATATTCAGGGATGCTGATTTAACAAAACATTTAAAGACCTGCCCATGTTTCCCCAATATGGTGCTATATTAAATTACATTGGTCTGATTACAATTATTTCGTATCCTGATTTAACCCATTTTCTAGTAGATTAAAAAATCTAGATTCATATATAAGTTTAGTCTCTACAACTTGAAATGAAAAACATCAAATATGTTCCATTGGGAACATCCACCACTCTAATATTATCCCTACAAGTCAATAATAATATACCACATCATAACCTTGAAAAAATGTATCATATGATGGGGTGAGATCAAATTCTCTTTAAAGATAAGATAAAAAGTGGAATATATCATTAATCGAAATATTTGAAATGGTGAATAGTTGAAAATGACTACCTCTACCAATAATAAACTTGAACACAATATATATGAAATATGATCTATGTAAATAATTAAATAATAAAACATAACAATGGATTTTATACATGTAGAATAACCACATGAAATTTCAATTACTAGCTTCATAAATAGGTAAATGCTTAATTCTGACATTCTAAAACCTACCATCAATGCATCTACCATGGAATCTACAAATGATTTAGTCATTATCCATAACCATATCTAAAAATGGGAAAGGCCTCGACAAAGTCCATATTTATTTGTCTCACGAGTCCTACAGATGTAAAGAGGGGATTTATTAGTCCCCACCCACCACATAATAATTCTGTTGCATTCCCCATTTGAATGGGGTAAAAATAAAAAATATATACATTTTTGTTGAAACAATTATTCAAAATATAAATAACATTTCCAAAATTTTAATTTAAAATAATAACAATTTATAGTAAATTGGTGATGGTTTTAAGATAGTATATCCATTTTTAATCTAATCATAAACCATTTAATTAAATATTGTAGATGATAAAAGCTTAATCCCAAAAATACATTATAACCATCAATAGTGTTGAAATAGAAGTAGATACTATTATAAAATCATCCAATAATTTCTTAGATAAATACCATTTCACGTTCAAATGATGATTTCCATTGTAAAAGTATTTTTATATAACAAGAACTGAAGTAAGATAGTATTTTCTTAAAAAATGAGTGATTTTTGAAATATAATGGTTAAGAAAAAGAGATTATAGAGTTCCATTCAAAATAGTTAAAAGTTTGTATAGTTCCCTTGATTCGGGCTTGTATTACATGATGAATTTTTGAAATATGATTTTAAATGTTATAAATACTCATAAATGAAGTTAGGATTCTGGTTGGAAACCATATATATAATATTAAAATATAAATTATTTGGAGTACATCTGAATGAATACGTATTTAATTGTGTTAAATAGATAATAAAATTAACCGAAGTAAAATAGAGGTTCAGGTGGGAAACCCTTACCATTAGTTCAAATGTCTTCCTAACATGATCATAAACACCTAAATAATCATATTTAGATTTATAAATTAATTATTAATGAAACGAAAATACATTTAATTGATTTACTATAACCATATTTGGATTATTCGTGTTCTTTTGATGGGATAAGATATTCAATTTCATTTTTGAGAGTTCTTTCTCCCATTGTTTTCATGGTTATATTACTTATACTCATGAACGAATAATTATTTATAATAATAATGGTTTTCCATTATTTTAGTTATACATTAATATTTAACATTTATAGGATTACATATTTATAAAATTAGTTTTTTATTGGTAGTGAATATGAATCATTATATAAAATAAAAATGATAATTGGTTGGGTTAATTGGAGGTTTTTTATCACAATGATCTCATTTTGATTTTATAATTAATATCACATGTAAAAACGATTTTATAAGCATACATAAGATATAATATATACATTATAGTCTGGTTCAACCATAAACATGGTTTCATGTCCATAATTTATGATGGTATTTGATGATGATTAATTATTACATTATAAAAACAAAATTATAGGACATATATGACAAACTACTTATCATAATATTTTATTGAATTGAGTTGAGAAATAAAAAAAATTAAAGAATGGAACTCGAAATAAACAAAACAATTTTGACATCCCTTTTGAAAATTTCATATTCTAACAATGTCACTTAAAATTCATAATATATTTTGTGGAGAGATAAGTGGTATATCATCATTCATATATAATACAGAATGTAATGGGGGATATGGAATGATATATCCCTACATAATAAAAAATAAATTTAAAGATAATTACATAATAAAGGGTGATTGGAAAAGTGAAGGATTTTAGATTCCCTTACCTTGTAGATTAAACCAAGAAACAAAGAGGAATGTTTTTATTAATTTCAAAGGACACCTTATTACAGGGTTTTCTCAAAACATTGGGCTTGACCATTGTATTTTCCCACGGTATTAACCAATTGGGACACTCCATATAATATTTTGATTTTAACATGCGGAACATAATTTTATATTCATTATTACATCATTAGGATTCAATTACATTTGTCAAAAACTGAAAACTATATTTTTAATATTAATGAATAACTCAAGTATTTTATATAAAACCCAAAAATTTACACCAACAATTTTTCAATGTGTATAATTCAACAATTATTTCCATTTATCTAAAATTATTTTTGAATTATTGGTTTTTTAATTTAAAAATAAAATAATATATTATTCCAAAAAAGAATCATTAAAACTATAACTCATTTCATATCACCCTGAGAAATTAATCAAGGACACATTAAATTTTCATATAACCATAATACATAAAGTAACTATATATTGTTAAATTTTATTAAAATAATTTTCTACTAAAATTATTAAATATATCCTAAAATTGTAATTAAAATATTTATGACATATAAAAATACCAATACAAATACTATGACTGATTTTTCCCTTATAATATGACTAAATTGTATTTATACATTCATTGGTGATGTTTTTATTTTTTGTATGATTTCTTATTCATTACTATTAATAAGTGTAACTCTACTATTTATAAGGGTATATTATTATTCATGTAAAATTATGTTTTCCTTATTAGTCTCAAAATATACCATAATGTTTACTCATAATGGGATATGGGTAGTTTTTAATCATAAGATCCTCATGATCTCATGTTACCTCTTCGATATTATGATTTTCCAATATATCATAACTAGTTGAGTCATCTAATTCTTTGACACTGGTTATTTTGTGTCCATAACCTAGAAAGGGTTTTCATACTAATATTGGTCAGGTTCCAATTCTATACATCCTGATGTGAGGACATGCATTGGGTCTTGCATGTACTTTCTCAACAATGATACATTGAAAAAATTGTGTAATTGAGATACGATAAGTGGCATACCAAAACAATATTCAACATCACATATTCTCTCCAGAATTTCAAAAGGGAAAATGCACCTAGTGCTTAGTTTCCCTTTTTTCCCAAACCATATAAAACCATCATTAGATATAGTTTTAGAAAATTTGATCTCCCCCTTGAAATTAAAAATCCATCCTTTTTTAACAACATAGTTTTGTTCTATTTTAACATACATTGATAAGGCCTTGAATAGTCTTTACATTCATTATTTTTTCCTCCATAGGCTCTGGGCTAATAATCATTATTTCTAAAACATCATTCCAATAAGGTGGTATACAACATGTCTTTCTAAAAAATTCTTTATATTGTGGCATTTGAATACTTGAATGAAAACTATTATTGTATGAAAACTCCACTAATGATAAATATTTATCCAACATACCTTCAAATCCTAGTGAACATGATACCATCATATACTCTATGTTTTGGATTGTCCTCTCTGATTTCCTGTCATTTTGTGGGTGGTAAGAAGTACTTAATTGAATCTCTGTATCTATAACATTCTAAAAACAATTGAAGAATTTCAATGTCAATCACGGATCATGATCAGATCTAATTGAGAGTTGTTCTCCTTGAAGTCTCAGTACATCAATAATATAGGGTCTTTCTTGGTGATCTGGTGAAAATTCCTCACTTATATCTTGGAAATGTTGATATTTTGTAAGTCGATCAACAATTACCCATATTTCATCATTCCTTCATGGAGTTTTGGGTAATCTAGTTATGTAATCCATTGTGATGTCATCCCATTTCTATGTAAGAATTTTTATCGGATGCATGACTCATAAAGGATGTTGTCATTTGACCTTCACATGTAGACATATAAAATATCTTTATAAATAATCATCAATTTACAACATCATGTTTTCTCACTATAATCATTCCTCTAAATATCTATACATCTTACAGCTCCTAGGATGTATTTTTAATTTCAAAATAGGGGAATTTTTTAGTATCTCCCTTTTTGGCTTCATTATAGCTATAACACAATGGCTCTTAAAAAATTTATGAATTATATCCTCAAAAAAGAAGTCAGTGAAATTTCAATATTTCACAACATTAATTTTCTTTTGAATATTCTCTTCATCATACTAGAAGGTTTAATTGTTTCAAATAAATATATCCAGACTACCATTTGAAAAAGTAGAGAAGTTTCAACTTCTTTGGCAATTCCCATATCTATCCTCACTATATCCATATAAAAAGGATTTTTTTCAATCATAATTTTGTTGAGAACTTTATAATCATTCATGCACATTGTATCAACCACCATATTTTACTTTTATGGTGGGTAATGTGTAGGATAGTCATAATCCTTGAGTATTTCCAGCCATTGAATTTTCCACATGTTGAGTTCTTTCTATGAGAAGATATATTTCAAACTCTTTTGATCTATATATATCTCACATATCTCCACATAGAAATAGTTTCTTCAAATTTTTAGATTGAGTAACACTATAGGTAAGTAAATATCATGACTAGGAAAATTTTTAAATAAATTTTTAAATGCATTGATTCATAGGAAATAACTCAATCATTCTGCATTAAGACATAACCAATTCCTTTCATTGATGAATCACTATAGATAAAAAAACAGGCATTCCACAATGGTAGAGTTAATATCATAGCGTTTACTATTATCATATTCAGTTCCTCAAAATATACTTCACATTATTTTTTCCATACGAACATAACCCCATTACGTGTATGATTGGTCATTGGGTTGGCTAAATGGGTGATGTTCTGAATGAAACACTAATAATAACCTGCTTAACAAATAATACTATGTACCTACATTATTTTCATAGGTGTATTCCATTATTTTATCGCCCCTGTCTTCTTATGATCAATAGATATTCCATATGTAGATATGTTGATTCCATGAATAGAAACAATCTAAAACCAAAATTCTCACCTGATAAATTTCTCACATAATTCAATTAATATAAGAGTCATATTAATAATGAGAAATTGATTTTTATAATCATTTTATCCATTGGATAATACCAACATATAATTAATAAACACAACCAGACTGTCTCCATGTTATTCCTTGAAAAACATATTCATTATAACCCTGAAGATAGAGGGTCCATTAGTCAGTTTTAAAGGTATTACAATAAACTGATAATGCCCATAACTTCTTTGAAATACTATATTTGTAATATCATATTTTATTAAAAAAAGGTGATATCCATATAGATGATAAAATTATAAATATATTAGGCTTTGTGATGTTGAAAAAATAAATCATTAATCCAATGTACCAGACACATTTTATTTTTTGCTCTAGCATTGGTTTCCATGTAGTCAATGAACAACCTCATTGATCCATGTTTCTATTTAATGAATAAAACTGGAGATCTCGTCGAGATACACTAGTGATAATAAATCCTATATCACTCAATTCCACTGGTTGTTTCTTCAGTTACACTAATTACACAATGGGCATTCAATAATGGGCCATTGATATGGGTTGTGAATCATATATTAATTCAATGAAAAACTCATTTTCCCACTGTAGAGGATGACCAGGTAAATATCTGTAAATACATCATCATATTATTCCACAGTAGGTAGGTACTATAGTTGAACATTATTTTCCTCACCTATTGTAATATCAATCCAATCCTCCTATTTAATTGAATTCAGAAGAGCTACTGGGGGAGGATATAGATGGGAATCAGATGGTGATATTTATGATCTAATGATAAGGGATTAACCAACATCATAAAAAGTTGTAACCTCCATATTCTTGCAATAAATATTCACATAAAGGGTTTAAAGGAAATCCATACTAAGGAATATATCATATTAAATCACAGTTATGATAAGAAATTATACAGATAATTCATGTTTATTTGTGATAATGGTGACTATCTAACACACCATTGTTTCAATGAAACATCCCATTGGAGTTTTTACTCACAAATAACATTTAAAATAAAATTTTAAATATATAATAATCTTGTAATCTTTCGATGATATAAAATAATATGATGATCATGAATCAAATAAAGAATTGGATAAGTCTGAGGAAACTAATAAAGAACCTTCCACAACCTTAGTGGTAACTTCAATATAAATATTTGTGAATGCATAATCCTGTCCCTACTCCCTTGGCCGTTTCTAAGATATGATTCCTTGAAGCATTGGGAAATCATTAGAATAGTGTTCCATCTCACTGTGACTATATAATTGATCATTAATAGCTTCATTCTTTCCATTCCAATCGCCAACATGATGTACTTTCTATAAAAACATGTAGCACAACCCATTAACTTTCAATTAGGCACAAGTGTGTTTCAATCCAAAATTATCACAGTACGGAATCAAAACTCCTCCCTTTATCCACATTATTTTATTTCCCTTTCTTGAATTTTTAGTATCCCTCTTCTTATATCTCATTTATTTTAATTCTTAGGACAATGAATATTTATTTTTTATCTTGATAGCTATTGAGACTATATCATCATATTATTAGAAATTCTGGAGACATGTTCCCTTGAGTGTAAATGTTTTAAACCGTCCAAAAATATAACAATCTTTTTCATTTGATTACTTATGTAGTCTATAACATGTGTCGCTAACTTTGTGAAGGTAGACTCATAATTTACACCATTATCATCATCTCTTTTTCTTTATATTCAAAAACTACCTCTCCATATCAGATATCTATTCATGAGGGAAGTATTTTTCAATGAAATTTTACATAAAATTAATACTTTATATATCATTTATTTCATCATAATTCGTTATTTTTGGATCACTGACTACCACAGATCCATATCTACAGCTAGGTGATAATGTTCCATGATAAGGTCATTTATTTAGTTATATCCCAACACAAGAAATAAATCTTATATGGAACTTATCCACTTCTCTACTAATAATTATGTTTTAGTCCCATTAATTAATGGGATATTCACATTATAATGGTTTCCATTCATTCCACTAGGTTCCATTTCAAAATAATGATAGACACTATATTAGGTAATGAATCATAATGTATTATCTCAACATTAAAAAAATTATTTTCTTACATTGAAATTATTGACATAGCTAATCATATAATTGTAAACATGGTTTCATTGATGAAAAAGTTACATTTAAATCCTTATTAATGGATTGCAATGTAAATGAGAATTATTCTAAAAATATCCCTAGGGAGGGTCAAACCAAGTGAGTAGTGATGATCGTTGTCTTATACAATGATACTCGGTTCATGGGTTAAACTTATTGGTTGAGTTGTTACTCCAAGGTACATTTGTGCCAGAACCATGTCCACATGTAGTATCAAGGCAGAGTTGTTTTTTTAGAAAGAACCACATAATCTATTCCATAATAATCTTTTTGGATGTTCATGTATGTTTATCCTCAAATAAAATATTAGGGGTTTTATCTATAATCTACATTTTATAAATCTAGTTTCCATGTTTTTTAATAGACCTTATCTGATTGAAAATATATTGACTAAAACCAGAGTTCCCGGATTCGCTATTTTATTACATTACATTGAAAGATTACAAAAATGTAATATCCCAAGGGAATGAATATTTTAGTAGATTTGGATATCTATATACATACATAATTTCATTTATTACATATTGAAATGAAAAAAACAAATATACTCTATGGGGAACATCTACCACTCTGGGATTATCCCGACAAGCAAATCATAATATACTTCTTCATGTTCTAGAGAATAATTATCATAATAAGGGGTGAGTTTAGATGGTAAGAAAGGTTAATAAATAGAGCCAATGATATCAAAAATATTAACATTAGGCGAGGGAAAAAATTAAAAACACATGAATCTATAAATAATACAAATGAACACATTATAGAAGTAATATGAGATTAGTAAATAATGAATCAATAAATCCGAACCATGGTAATTCAATTATTTTATCAAAAAAATTATCTTTTAATTACATGCACTATAACGAGGGAAATTCAAATGCAAGACCATCTAAAACATACCATTAGGGTCTCTACTAAAGCATCAAAAAATGATTAAGTCCTTTCCCAAAACCATATCTTAAAATAGGAAT
Source organism: Viscum album (assembly GCA_963277665.1). NCBI lineage: Eukaryota > Viridiplantae > Streptophyta > Magnoliopsida > Santalales > Viscaceae > Viscum > Viscum album. The sequence goes on from OY728140.1 coordinate 1,067,295,630, forward strand.
GGCCACTTTCATGTCCATATTTATTTGTCTCTTGATACCTACCAATGCATTGAGGGGATATAGATGGTCTGGCCCATCACATAATAAATTCAATGATTTATTCATATGAAATTGGGAAAAGATAAACAACTTATACTTTTTTTGTGGAACAAAAATATGAAATATAAATAACATTCGCGAGCATTATATATAAACAATAAACATTCAGAGTATATTGGTAATTAGTTTTATGATGGTACATCCACAATGTAACTAATAATATACAATAGAATTAAATATGGTAGTTGATAAAATATTATCCCCATAACTACATATAAATCAATATCTTTTTAAAAAAGTTGATGATACACTTATACATCATCGAGTGATTCTTAAGATAAATAATATTTTACATGGAAAAGAACAGATGTTTTGTATTAGTGTTAGTATAAAACCTTAAGTGAAGTAACATGGTATTTTCCTAACAAAATGAATGAATTTATAACTGTTTTTTTCTAAAAATAGACTATAGAGTTCCATTGAAAATATGTTTGAGTTTTAGAAGTTCCCTTGAATTGGGCTTTTACTACCTGATGAATTTTTGAAGCATCCTTTTAAAACATATAAATACCCATAAATAATGGTAGGATTACGGTAGGAACACATATATAGAAAATTAAATTGAAAAATATCTGTATTAAATATAAATGAATAAAAATATATTTGAGGTATGTAGTTAATAAAAGTAACCTGATGAAAATTGAGGTTCGGGTGGAAAACCCATACCTTAAGATTGAAGGTGTTCCTCAATTGAACCTAAGAACAAGAATAATTAAATATTTTTTTATAAATTAAAAATTAAAGAACCATATATACATTTAATTTAAATAATATTACATTATTAGTTTCATTCATGTAATATTGATGGGTTAAGAGATGAAATTTCATTGTTTTTGGTGAATTTTATTCATTTTTTCCATGATTTGATTCCTTATATTCATGTATGGATTAAAATTTAGAATTATAATGGTTTCCCTGAATTGAAGTTTTATGTTATTTGTGAACATCCATAATATATTAGAGTTACAAAATTTATTTTTATTAGGTGTAAAGATAAATCGTTATATAAAACATTAATGATAATTTTTTGTGTTAATTATTTGGTTATGATCACATTGAACTCATTTTTATATATAAATTCATATAAAATTTTCAAAAAGTTTAAATAACCATAAATAAGTTAAAACATATATATTATATTCTTTTTCAACCAAAAAAATGGATACATGGATATTATTTAATATGGTAAAATAAACTAAAAACCCAACATCATTGAATGTCATAAATTTAAAAATCTCGGATGGTGTTTTCTGTTTTATATAATAGATGGGAAAGAATATATGATGATGAATTATTACATTACCAAAAAAACTTACATTAAAATATTGGTATTATATTTTTCATAATATTATGATTAATAGAGACATGGAATGAAAAAAAAGATAATAAAGGAACTTGAAATAATAGAAAAGCTCAAAAATCCCTTACCAGAATTCTTAGCATAAAGGCGTCTCTTAAAAATTCATAAAAACTATTAATGATATAAAATTTGAATATAATCATTGCTAAATAATATATACATCAAGGTGGTATATTTAATGAAATATACTACCCTAATCTAAAAGAAATTAAATTAGAATAACAAAAAAAGTGTACTTGAAAAAGTGAATGGTGGTAGATTCAATTTAATAGTTTAGTAACTACAAAAACCCGAGGGTTGGGACCATGGGGGCTTGAGGAAACATTTTTAGGACTCCTAGGGAGGTAAAACTACTAGATATTCTTGTACTGTGTGTTTGGAATTAATTAAAATGAAGGAATGATTGGGTATTTATAATAAATGAGAGGGAGTTATTTGTTAACTTCAAAGGACACCCCATTCATTGTTTTTGAGAATCCAAAGGAATGAAAATGCTATTAGAAACTTGGGATACCTCATGTCACATTTTAATGTACCATGACCTACCAGAATTTTATAATAATTATTATAACCTTATGATTTCATTAAACATACCGAAAACTCTACACTGTATTTATACAATTCCCAAAAATTTCAAATATTTTATAAAATTCCCAAAAATTCACCCCAACTATTTTATGATGTATAGAATTCAAAAATGAAATCAATTTTTTGAAAATAATTATACAAATAATTTTAATATAATTTTTTTAAAAAAAATAATTTATTCAAAAAAACAACATTAAAACTTTAACTATTTTTATAAATCCTTGATAAAAAAATCAAGGTCTCATCAAAGTATCTTATAATGATAATAATATAATTTAAAATTTTTTTATTATATTTTATTTAAATAAATTAACATTCTATATTATTTAATTTATCATAAATTTTAATTAATATATTTATGACTCACAAAAATTCCAATAAATATACAATGGTTATTTGTTAACATATAATATGTATAAATTGTATTTATACATTCATTGGAAATGTTTGTACCATTATCTCCAATTTATTATTATTTAATTTTCATATGATTAACATTACTATTCATATGGGTATGTTACTATTCTTGAAAAATAATTTTTTTATTAGACTCTAAATATCATACTGAATAAAATTGTGTATGTCAATTGTTTTTAAATTCAAATCACAATGGTGAAATTTTTTTTAATCACCTGATTATAACAATGTGGTGTTTTGTAGAGACTCAGTGTTTCACACATTCAATATAAAATTTATGTTGAAAATCTTGGTGGGTTACGTAATAGATGAATTCTAGATACCCACATTAAACAAGTCTGACATGTTACAAATGAAAATGATAGTATCATGGATACCCCAAATGTTGATTGTTATTTCAAGACCCCAGGAACCTACCAACAATGATACCATATACCAAAATCAATTTCTCGACCCTCCTTCACCAATATGAGGGAATGAATGGAAGGATACCCTACCATACATTCATCAAGGGGAATTCGAGATAATAACTAACTGAATCCCCCTAATATAGTCCCAAAATAGGATAATATCAACGAGGAAATAGATTCTCACATATATGAAATTAATTACCCTTTCTATATAACATTATAAGGTGATAAGATTGTAAATACCAACAATACCAAGGAATAAAGTTAAAATTAAATCCATGAATCCATTCCCAAATGCTTTTTTTAATAAAATAATATTAATTATAATTAGACTCTAAATGAATGTTCTAAATGAAAGATAAGAAACAAAAGTAACTATCCCAACGTCTGAGCTAGTATGGTCTGGCACCGTCCTCAATGTCCTCATAGAAGCCTAAAAGATGTTTTATATATGTAGGGTTATTATACATGTATACACAGTAGGGAAACCAAAATCTATTGTGAAAAAGTGGGAAGACATTCTAATTCACCATGATAAATACAGGTAACCAAAACATATATCAAGTAAAACTATCCACCCATCCTAAACAAAGAAAACTCCCCAAAAAATGCAAGTATAGTAAAATAATAGTTATAACACATTGATATATGTGTACCCCAAGATGATTTTCCATTAGTTATTTAGAATATCTTACACAACATACCACCCCCAAAAATCCAACTATAGTCCCATTACCATCCCCAATAACAACCATATGGTTCATCCCAACCACACATTTCCCCCACCTGCAAACGCCTCAGCCACCACAACCACACATCTTGACCATAGACACCTCAGGAATCACAACCACAATTCCTACCCATAGAAACTTGGGCCACCATAAACATACTTCCTTATAGCAGACACACATGCCTCTTCTCTAAGTCATTTGGGAATCAATCCTTCCCATACACACATGATCCAACCAACCACAACACACCTTACCTGAATGGTCTAGATCTCTAATGAACCTCAATTCATCATAGCCTACCCAATGAGTCATGGGAAACATGTGAGGGGGAGAAGAACCGAACAAATAACCAACCACTAATAAGAATTATGGGAAGAAAACACCCTCCCTCATTAAATAGGGATTTTCTCCATGGATGGGGTGCATATAAAAAATAGAAGAATTAAATTTATATATATAGGTAATGAGGAAGTCATATGAAACTACTAGTCCTATAAATAATAACAATACCTCAAACCACCATATCACAACCCATTTCTACAATCCATTTTCCAATTATACATGTTCTTCTAATCATGTTCAAGTGATTCCACTAAAATATTCCATCCAAACCGGGAATCAAACTGGAAAAATCATAATGAAAAAAACTGAAATAAATCATACAAGAAGGAATTTATGTATCCACTCTATGTTCCCTTGAATATGACAACATTAAATTGGGATCCCATGAGATCCCTCTAAGTACTCGAACCAAAAAAATCCCCGACATATCGAGTCCAGAACATCTACAGTCGACTCCACACAGCCTCAAATTCACAATCCAACAACCTCTAAAATAGAGATTCAATTCCCCTCTAGGTCACCCAATATACATAAAATAGAACAACCATTTGTATCACTATATTATAGAAATAATGTTTTCAGATTAATCCACCACTATTCATTAAGTTCCATATTTCTGTTTGGTAAACCAAATTTATCACACAAGGGTTCTTATTCATCGGACATCCATTTCTTCAAAAAATTTACTTGATTATTCAAAATTCATGTTACAATCATTATATAACAAGATCATCTAGAAAATAGAGCTTCAGTAGTGCATAAGAGGGACCACCAACGACAAAAATTTTTAGTGTACATGTGACCATACAATTTAGAACATAAAATCGAAGGTAAAAAACAACAACATCATCATCTTCCCTAAAAAATCATTTTTAAAAGTCAATTTATTATATTTTTTAACATATTTTCATCAACATCTTGAGGGAACATCATCATATCCACACCTCATGATGAATATTAATGGGAAACGAAGGAATAACCCCTACATGGATGATCAAGAATTGATGTTTGATCATTACACCATGAACTGGGGATGACGCAATCGAAAACATCAATAAGAACCAATCAATAGGGGTATCAAAAATACATAACTCGTCTCTTGAAGGGAAATTCCAAGCACAACAAGAGGGAATAAAAGAGACCGAGGAAGAATATCTCGGTGTCATAAAATGGCCTGATCATGGTATTACATGATATGAAATTTAAAATTTCTCAAAAAGAGAATAGTTTTTTGAACACACTATTGGAAGGTTACAAAATTTTAATTAATTTATATTTAGTAATTATATATGAGGAAATGAGATAGACTATCTTACGAAAGAGAGTTTGTAGGATTTATTTTAATCCAATAAATTTTTTTAATAGTGGTGTAGATTGAAATGTGACAATGGGTTAAAAACTAAAAAAAATGCATCATGATTTGGTAATTCAAGGTTCCCCCTCTATTAGAGGATTTAAGATATACTTTATCTTTCACAAAATGGTCTTGTCACACTTGAAAATAGGTAATAACACTTTAAATAGACATTACAAGAAAACTGGTGAATGAAACCTAACACCCCTTAGTGGAACTGATTGGAGAGATTCTGATATATGGAACTGATCGGTGACACCACAGTGACACATCGCCACTGACACTTACCCCCTCCCAATTCACTGATTGTATACTGGACACCCCAAACACTAGAATTTTGAAATTTAATGGACAAGTAGGGTCCAACCATTACATTAGATACCTGTCAAATTATTCTTTCCCTCGAAAAAATAAGAGTATTCATGAAGGAAAGAGAGGGATACAAACAACCACCTCGTAAGATACCTCTCAGGTGAAAACCACCCTAGATTTTTTCAAAATATTAAATAAATCCTCGAAATCTAAGAACATATCTCTCACATATATCTACTAAACAGTTATAGAAACACTACATATTTCCTCCCCTAAGTATCATCACATACACAAAAAGGGGATACACCATCTTGACACATGTATTAGGGAGATCATTCCTCCTTATTAATATACTATCAACATAGGGTGACACTAAATCATCTGTGTGGGTTTAATCACATGCAGATTAATGTTTCTTGATAATGGATTATGTACCCCCATCCCCATTGTCATGAATATTAATAGAAATCAGATAATAGGAAAAACATATCATATTTTATGTAGGATGAAAAATTACCTTATAAACAAGACATAATGAAAACACATGATCAAAACACACAAAAACTCTAGTACCTAAGAAAACATATGTAGCCCCCATTCCTATGTACTCTCCTTGAGGACACCATTCTTATATATCACACAAACCAAGGGAACAGTCCATCATAAAAGAACCTTCTCCATACAATCCACGATTCTCACTGTTTATTCAATGAATATCACAACATACAAGATATCCAACTCTCCCCTGTCAAGGACATGGGATTTATCATGTAGATACCAACAGATCCATGATACCTGATTGGTATTGTGGATCCTCTCCAACTGTGGTGGAAATTCCTAGTGTTATGCCACCTCACCGACTCGTACCGACACCTAAAATGTTCTAAAGAACTAGGGAGATTGTTTAATCCCCTACCAACCATAGCATTCCACACCAAGGGGAGACCTTTAAGAAAATTTAACCTCATCCAAAAACTCCAAGGGTCTCCACCTATGATTGACATATGACTTCTGTTGGTCCTGGTTTTCCTTTATCCTTTCATTGAAAAGTTTAATCTTCTGCATCATTCTATGCACTAACTCATTTCCAATTACTCCTAACTCCAAAACCATTATATAGCACAAGAATTATTGAAATTGTATTCCATACAAGGATTCAAATGGTACACACTGAAGGACCCCGGGACACCCTGGGAGGGGAGGGGTGAATCAGGGTGTCAACGTTTTTTTAAACTGACGGATCTTGTTCCCACGTTGGTAGAAACGATTTTGAAACATATGATAGATATGAGAATAAATAAAACATTCACATGAAATGAGAAGATATACAACTTTTTTACTTGGTTCACCACTATGGGATACACCTAAGGAGCATACACCGACAGGTTGTTGGTCGTACCAAATTCCACTATTTTGTACTCATTATGGATAAAAAAAGATTGGGAACATTCACTCTATCCCAGGCTCACTGCCTTTACAATTTTTTAGGGATAGCCTATTGCATCCCTCAGGTCACTCCTGTTGACTCACCCTAACTCACTACCTTTGGTAAAGTACCACTCTATTTATAGACATGAAGTTCTCTTCATCATCGCTAATGAATGTATCTTTAGTTGTATATAGATTCTCTGTTGAAGTTCATCTTTCACCTGTAGACTAATCTTACTTTTCACAAATGGTTTTGAGCAAAATTACAACTTTCATACAGCTCCGAAAACAACCGGTGCACAACAACCACACCTACCATGATTCTATAATCTCGGCAAACATTTTTCAATATAGTGTGAAAGTTCACCTCTCCAAATTGCGGGACACTCACTTCCTCAACTTCAAACTTGCACGACACACATCTTTTGATGCCCATACCAATTTTGGTGCACAACTATGAACTGTTGTGCTTCTTCAAATCCTAGCATGCATGTGTCACCAAACAACCTTCCCGACACCTCCTTCAACAACTACAAACATGGGTGACTCAACCCCTTTATCTCCTAATCCACCATAGATGCACAGAAAAAAACCGTCGTGCTACATCAACTTGCATGACCCACCACCACTTGGCTGACCAAAACACCTACGTGGCGGGAGCTCTGAATTTCTCTAAGTCTGAACTTCATAACAAATGTGGAGGGGTCGAGCTATATTTATAGGAATTTGGACAACCTGCGTGATGGCACATAAGTTCCCCTCAACGTGCATGTCTCGGTGTTAAAGTTTCATCTCTTTCAAGACAATGGCGCGCAAGTCTCTACCATTTTCTCCATTTGTCAATTTTCAGGCCAAAAAATTTGGAAAACACTGAAAAATGGTGCCTCCTTCAATATTGTTATCTTCTTGTTCTGTATGATCACTTTGCTAGCACACATTCTGAACATCCACTAGGGACTGACAAGAAACACAAACCAAACTCCTATTCAAGAAAAGGACAACCATGGTTTCAACAATTTTCCCCATTGGGTTTGTTGGCAATCATTGAATAAATTCAATAGAGCAACAGCCATAGGAAAACCAAAAATGAAAGAATCAACTCAGCCAACACTCTATGTCTACATGAGTAATGATCGGTGTAGAAAACAAGAGAGGAAGCATGAATTGGGTTCCCATGTTTTGTAATTCTCAATGATGCCCAAGAAAATCTCTTACAGGTTCAATGTATTCATTCTCATCCTTCTCACTGAATTCTCTTACAGGTTTAGTGTATTCCTTCTCAATCGTCTCACCAACACTGAATTCGTAATATGTCACAGAAGAAAATGTGTCAGAGAAGAATTACATGAGTGAATTTATTCCTTCTCCCCCATTAAAAATAAACACAAATACCCGAAATTGTTCATTGTTAAGCTCAAACCACACTCCCCCTAGATAGTATCTCCACCCAAAACCTGCATCACTTCGATAAACAAATTAAAAACAATTAACATAACTGGGGAGAGGGGTATTGAGTAACCTTTTTATGAACTGGGAGGTGGCCGAACATTGAGATTCAACCGATGCTTCTCAAACACAGCCATCGATAGTGGCTTGGTCAGGATATCAGCCACTTACCCATCTGTTCCCACATGATCCATTCTAATCACACATTGCTCAAATTTTTCATTGATAATGTGATACCTGATTTCAATATATTTTGTATGAGAATGCTCAACACTATTCTTCATAAGATCAATTGCAATATTGTTATCATAGTAAATAACCATTGGTTTCTTCACCTCATTACAAATATCTATTAGTTTTTTCTTCATCCATTAATGTTGAGTGCATGCCTTTGTGGTGGAGAAATACTCAGCTTCAGAAGTACTAAGGAAAGTACATTCTTGTTTCTTGCTCAACCATCCTACACGTTTATTCCCAAAATATAATGCTCTACCACTATTGGTCTTTCTGTCAACTACATCTCCAGCCCACTCAGCATCAGAAATTGTTTATAATTCAATATCTTTTCCTACAACAATGTATAAGCCACAATTATTAGAACCTTGAATATACCTCATGATTCATACTACCGCTATTATATGTTCCTTCTTTGAATTAATCTGAATGCGGGCTGCTAGACAGGTTGCAAAGACAATATCTGGTCGTGTCGCGGTTAGGTAAAGTAGGATCCCAATTATCCATCTGTACATAGTGGGGTCTACAGATGCCTCATCCTAATGCTTTCCATGTTTGGTTTCAACTGCAATCAGAGTTCATATTGTTTTGGTGTCTTTCATAATAAAATAATTCAACATCTCTCTGGAATTCTTTTCTTGAGACATGAAAGTGTAATCCTGCCTTTGAATCACCTGCAGCCCCAAGAAATATGTGAGCCCCCCAATTATAGATATTTCTAACTATGATTTCATGTTATTGGAAAAGTCATCCACTAATTTATGTCTACTTCCACCAAATATAATGTCATCAACGTAGACTAGAAGCATTAACTAATATTTTGGAGAATTATTCGCATATATATTGTGGTATACTCTTCCTCTTTTGAATTCTAGCTTCTTGAGATATGAGTCGAGCCATGAATACCATGCTCACGGTGCCTTCTTTAAACCTTATAGATATTTCGACAGTTTCTAGACTTTTGTTTCATCAGTACAAAGAACAAAACCCACTGGTGGTTCAATGTAGACTTCTTCATCGATTACAACATTCATGAATGATATCTTGACATTCATTTGATATACTTTATATCCTCTTTGGAGTGCCATGGAATGGAAAATCCTAATTGAATCTAGTCTAGCCACTAGAGAAAAGGTTTCTTCAACATCAATGCCTTCAATGTCATAGTATCCTTTACATACCAGTCGTGCCTTGTTTCTAATAACACTCCCAAGATTATCAAACATATTCTTGAAGATCTATTTTATACCAATCACATTGTGACCTTCGAGTATCTGGATAAGATTCCATGTCTTATTCTTGTGAATCTGATCTAACTCTTCATTCATTTCTTTCACCCATGATTAATCCTTTGAAGCTTCTTCAAATGATGATTGCTTCATAGCTGATAGAAATATAGATTTTGTGTTATTCCTTATCCTAAATTCTTGAGTGGGTGCACTCCTATCCCCAATTGTGTAAGATGGATCAATCTCATCTCTACAATTTCTCCTGTGTGGTTTAGTTTCATTCTATATAGTCATAGTTTATTCTTCATATTCATATTTCTGAGTCAACATCATGATGTGATAGCTATGTGTTTTGTACAGCTCCTTCTATTTCTATATTTGTATTTTCTCCTTGTTCAATTTCTTATTCACTTTCTATCACATCAGTATATGACTTCCTTGAATCATTTGTAGTTTTCTCTTCAATTATCTTAACATCAATGATTTCAAAAATCCTTCCTAATATCTTGTTGAAACACTTGTAAGATTTGCTGTTCATTGAGTATCCATGGAAATTTCCTTCATCTACATTGTCAACATACTTCCCTTAATTTCTTTCTTTGTTCCTAATGAAGTATTTACATAAAAAAACACGAAAGTAAATCTAATAGGGGTTCCTTCCATTCCACAATTCATATGGCATCTTCATCTCACCCATATAAAGTCCTGTTCAATTTTGAATATATATTGTATCTAGAAAAACCTATTTCCAGTAATTTTGTGGAATAAAAACTTTAATTAGCATATTTTTGATATGTTGTTCACATGTCGATTCCTACATTCAAAAAATCAATTTTGATGTGGAGTTCTTACAACATCTACCTCATGTGGTATCCCATGCTTCTCCAGGTAATTTTCAATTTCGATGGACGTGTATTACCCTCCATTGTCAGATCAAAACACTTTGATTATTCATCCAGTAATATTCTCGGGGATTTGCTGATATGTTTTCATGCAGTCAAGCACTTTTTGTTTCCTGTGAATGACTGTTACACATTCCATTCTACTATAATAATTTATTAAAAGGACAAAGTACCTTTCTCCATGAGTTCCAGAAATATTTATCTGCCCACATACATATGTATGAATTAGATCAAGAATATGGGAAAACCTTTTCTTCTTTGGATGATATGAACTGCAGACCAACTTCCTACAAATGAAGGTATTAGAATAATTTTCACACACATGCTTAATGTTGGGAATTTCCATGAAATCCTCAATTTTGATATTATCTCCATGACTTTTTGATTGATGCATCCCAGTCTCCGATTCCACAAATTGTTTTCTTCTTCAACAATCACGTAACAATCATTTTCTTTACTATCAACCTGATACAAGTTGCATTCTGTTCTGCATCCCTTCCTATGTTAATTGCCTATCTTTCCCTTGATAGTGAAACCTTTCTTCTTAAATGTAACTATAGTCCCGAGTCACATGGTTGACTCATGCTGAGTAGATTCTGACGTAGGCCATCTACATAAAGGAATTCAGTCTTCTTTAGCTCTCTATTAGCTAATTTAGTACTTCCACTGCCTTTGATTTCTAGAGCTCCATCATTACCAAATCATACTATACCATCATCCATCCTTTTAATGTCAATTAACTTTCCCACATTACCTGTCATATGAGACGAGAAACCGCTATCCAGAATCCAGCTACTGTTTCTTTTTGTAGCTTTGAGGGCCACCTCTGTGAGGTTATATTACTCAATTTTATTCCTTTCTTTCCATGAGTAATTTTATTGAGTATATAGAAATAATTCCCTTTCAATTATCTCTCCCGTGTACCTAGGTTATTCATTGTTGAAATCTTCTTTGAGAGGAGAAAACTTGTTTGAAAGAGAAACACTCTCTTGCAAACAAGAAATAACTTGTCTCGGACTTCGATATGAGGTGTCCATGTCCCTTCTCTACCTACAATTAACAGCCTTATGACTAAAGTTAGAACAAAAAAAACAATATCCATAGAAAATGTTTATTCTATAAGAATTCGGATATGAGTTTGTTCTCCTCTGTTGAACTCCTATATCTTCTCCGTTCAGATAACTTCTTGCCTCTTTGAAATAAGACATTATGTGGCACAAATATCCACCCAACAAACACACCATGAGAGGAAATGTCTTTTCACTTCTATTTATCCCCATTTTTTCATCCGTGGGATAATAGTATGAGTTATCCTTTTTCCACATGGCTCGAGGATAATATTATTTTCTTCTTTCAGATTGAATTTGGGGTTTCTATTTCATCACTTCAGAAGACTTTACCAGATCACCCACTTCCAGCTTTTTTTTATTTTATTCAGCTTTATTTTCAGCATTTGATGATTGTTCTTCACTACTAATTCCAATATTTTCCATGTAGGCAGGTCTTTGATCATTTAAAATATTTTCAACTCTATTAGATCCACATTTTTCTCCCTCTAATAGCTCAATGTCTGATAACCTTCCAAACTTCATTTTCTTCCTTGATTCTTTTGAAATTGATTCAATCTCATGTTTACTCCAAAGAGTAAAAAATTCCTCCTCAAGACCCTCAGCATACTTGTTGTTTTCTTCTAGTCTGGATGTGAGGTCATTGATGATATTTCCCTGATCTCCAATTCTCATCTTCAGATTCACTACATCATCGTTTCATTCAATGATTTAGACTTTACATTAAAAAATTCTTCTAGTCATTAAATTTCAGCTTCAATCTGATCAAAATATTTAGTTGATTCCTATAAACCTGATTTCCACTTATTGCAGCTTGTATATTTAATCTTAATCTTACTAAGACCATCCTTAAGTTGCAGCTCGGGATTTGCACAAGTTTTCAACTTATTTTCTCTACCAATATCTTCTGATTTTTCAACAGTGGCCATCATGGAATCATGGTTTCGAGTTTTAAACTCTGGTTCATCTTCTTCACAGAATTCATTATTATCATCTTCCTCTTCATAGAAAAAACTCGTATTCAGAAAATTCTTTATATATTTGAAGGCTCCTTTCATTAATAACCTTTTTTGAGAATTCTCAATGTTTTCAGCATCGCTATCATCATCATTGATCTTTATTAAGCATTGAGAATCAATGTTCCCGACTTTTCCACAACGAATTCATGCTAGAGGTAAATTCCCTTTGAATTATTCTTTTTCCTTCTAGAACTTCATGGAAATTAGAGAAATAATTTCTTCTTCCTCATCATCTTTACCACTTCTATATTTTAAAATTTTTAGTTTCTCCATGGATTTGAATTCTATTTCATTTCATACTCGTGTTGTAGCATCTTATGGTTTGACTTTTATTTAATACACCACTAGGATGCTCAACAAATCATTTAAAGAATTTTTGGAAATATCAGATTCCTCAAGGGAAGAAACCTTCGCATTGTAAAGGGATGGAAGTCTTCTTAATATTTTCTTCACAATGTCTTTGTCTTTGTATTCTTCAGCTAGACCCCTAATTTCTCCAACCAATTCAGTAATTAGATCGAAGAAGGAATATGTATTCTCCTCAGGATGTATCTTCAGATCATCCAACCTATTTTGTAGGACTAGTAGTTTCACCTCCTTCACTTTTCTATCTTTTGAATAAATATTTCAATTTTATCCCACATGGACTTTACTAAGGTGCTACTCATCACTTTTAGATAGATCTTATCAGAAAGTGATGTGTTGAGAGAATTCTATGCTTTATCATCTAAATCAAGAATTTTCATATCTTCATCAGTCATAGATAGCCCTGTTGGATCAGTAACATTTATACCTTGCATAGTGGAAAACAGAAAAACCATTCCAAGGGATCTTAGATGAGATCTCATTCTGTTCATCCAAATCTGAAAAGTACTTCCATCAAAGAGGGGAACTCCCCTAACACTGGTTGAATATTCCCTGGCATTATAAAACATATCAAAAACCTGTAACCTCGCTCTGATACCAATTGAAGCACCCTAGGACACCCTGAGAGGGGAGAGGTGAATCAAGAAGTCAATTTTTTTAACTAACAGATCTTGTTCCCATATTAGTAGAAACTACATTGACATGTATGATGGATATGATAATAAATAAAACATTCACATGCAAAGAGATTACACAAAACTTTTTATTGTGTTCACCACAAAGGGCTACGTCCAAAGTGCATATGCCGACAGGTTTTCGGTCGTACCAAAATCCACTATTCTTCAGTAGTTGTGGATAACAATAGTTTGGGAACAATGACTCTGTCCCAGGCTCACTACCTTTAGAATAGTTCAGGGATATCCTACTATGTCCCTCAGATCACTCTCGTTAACTCCACTTGGCTCACTGCCTTTGGTGAAGACCCACTTAGTTTATAGACATGTAGGTCTCTTAATCATCGCTAAAGAATGCATCCTCAGTTGTTTTTAGATGATCTGTTGAAGTTCAACTCTCACCCATAGACTAAACTCACTTTTCACCCAAGGTATCGGTCAAACTTCCATCTTTCATGCAGCTCCAAAAATGACTTCCATACATCAACCAAACCTAGCACACTTCTCTAATATCGATGTGCATGTTTCAAGACGTGGCACAAGTTCACCCCTCCCACTTGTGTGACACTCACTTACTCAACTTCAAACATGAAAAACACACATCCTTTGCAGCCCAAACCGATTTTGGCATGTAACTATGAACTGTCATGCTTCTTCAAATCCTAGTGGGATAGTTTCACCAAACCACATACACAAAACCTCCTTCAACAACTCCAAACATGGGAGACTCAACCCATTTCTCTCTCAATCCACCTTGAACGTGCATCAAACAACTGTTGTGTTACACCAACTTGCACAACCCACCACCACTTGCCCGAACACAACACCTGCGTGATGAGAGCTATGTATTTCTCTATGTCTGAACTTTGTACCGAATGAGGAGGGGTCAACCTATATTTATAGGCATTTGGACACCCTTCACGATGGTGTACAAGTCTCCCCTTAGAACACAAGTCCTAGCGCACAAGTCTCGGCTTGCATGTTTCCTCTCATTCAAGACAATGGCACACAAGTCTCTACCACTTTTCACCATTTGTCAATTTTTTGGCCCAAAAATTTGGCAAACACAGGAAAATGGTGCCTCCTTCAATACTGTTATCTGTTTATTCTGTATGATCACTTTGCTAGCACACATTCGGATTTTCCAGTGGGGATTGACAATAAGCACAAACCAAAATCCAATTCATTCAAAGGACAACCATGGTTACAACAGACATGATAAAGGTTTCATTATAGATATTATTGTTGGAAAACTCTACCAGAGGAATGTGTCATACCCAAGATAATATGCAGTCCAGAACACATGCCCATAGCACATCCACAAATGTCTGGATGGTCCCCAATTTATTCCCATCTGTCTGATTGATGAATGTAATGCTAAGGACTAGTTGGATGCCAAGATAATTCTATAGCCCCTTCCAGACACATGAATTAAATCAAGTATATTGATCCTAAATGGTGGTTCTAGGAACTCTTTGAAGCTTCAAAACATCACCCATGTACTTTTATCTTATGTAATCCATTGTGGTTTGGTCCTTAATTTCTATGAATTGAGCCCATTTCATCAATCAGTCCACCACTACCTCGATTGAATCACAGTCTCCCTCAACCCCAGGTAGTTCGGTGATCCAATCCATTGAGACTTAATACCAATTTCACTCAGGAATATCTAAGGGATAAAACAGACAATTAAAAGCATAGTGCTTAACCTTCACATGTTGACACATGAGGTGCCTTTCCACAAACACTCCCACTGCTCGATTCACTCTGAGCTATATAAACTGCCCTCTAATGCACAAGTACATATTGAAGACTCTTGGATATACCGCAAAGGGGGTGTTATGAAACTAGTACATAAAATCTTTTTCCATTTCCACTAGAACACACTACTACCCTCGAAATAAAAATTGATTATGATAATCCTCCGACCATCCTTATAGAGCATTACCCTAGCTAACACGATCACACATCACCTCATCCTCTGAGACTCCCCTTGAGAATCCACCACCTATTATACCAGGGAAGACTATAATGTAATCTGAAATAGAAATCCTCTATCATCTTCTAGTTACATGCCCAGATTCAGTTCATCCCACTCCCCCATCACCTACCATGAATCTGATTATTAATAAACCAAAACCATCTGTGAATTACAACTCAAGGTATCATCCACCACATTCCCCATTCAGAAGGTGTGGGATAGCTTGTAATCATAGTTCTCAATAAAATTCATTCACCTTATTGGTTGTAAGTTCAGGCATCACTGTGAGATGATGTACCTAAATATTTTTTGTTCTCTTATGACCACGAAGCATTACCCAATTAGGTATTATCATCACAACTTCTTCCCAAACACAACTAATGAACGTTTGAGGTCCTAGGTGGCATAGTTACTTTCATGAGGGTGTAGCTTCCAAGGCCCATGAGATGTCACACCCTGCTACTGAATTAGCACACTACTGAATCCATGACTGGAATCATCACATAATAAATTGAACGTAACCCCTTTCTCTAGAAACCTCAACAATAGGGAACTAACAAGATTCCCATTCAGAAAACTAAATGTTTTTTGAAATTTTTCACTCTATATGAATGCATGGACTTTTCTAGTCCATGACATCAAAGGGGTAGTAACTTGAACAAAGACATGTATGATCCATCAGTAGTAACCTAACAGTCCTAGAAAACTACAATCCTCTATAATTTTCATGGGTGAATCACATGAAACAACATCTTTGACCTTGGATAGGTCCACTATTATTCATTTTTGGGACACCAAAAGTCTAATGAAGGGCACCTCTCATGTAGAAAACATATATTTATACATCTTACTATAGAGCTGGTGGGGTCAGAGGACCTCCAATACTATATGTAGATACTCGGCGTGATCCTCCTATGATCATGAGTATATCAGGATGGTGTCAATCAATACAACTATGAGCCAATCTAGATACTCAAGGAAGATAGAGTTCATTGGCCCAATGATCATTTTTATTGCATTTGTAATTCTAAACGTCATGATCATGAACTCAATGTGCCCGTAACTGCATCTAAAATTATTCTTCAAGATGCCATCCTCTTTCACCCTCAAATAGTTTTAGCCACACCACATGTCAATCTTAGAGAACCAACTTTCTTTCTCCAACTAAATTTTTTTTGTCAATCCTTGGGAGGAGTATCTCTTCTTGACCATCACCTAATTCAGTCTTCAGTAGTCCATGAATAACCTAAGACCATTGTATACCTCCATTGCGAAAAATATTGGATCACCCCATGGAAACACAATTGGTCAGATAAAACCCTTCTTGATATGGACTTTAACCTAAATCCACAACTCCTGCAATACATAAGGCACCATCTGATAATGGGCCACCAAAATATAACGGGCACCATGTTATAGGTCTATCCTAAATAAAACATCACTTTGAGGTGGTACAATCACAACCTCATTGGGGATGACATCTCAAAACTAAATAAAAATCCCCAGCACATCCACTATCTATGAGTCTTCCAATACCATTGACACGTCGTTGAACAAAGAATGAAGGGTCTACACACCACAGTTGCGCTCTTAGAAACCCCACATGACAATGAAAGCTACATGATGGTGGCCCATATCATAGAACATGAAACTTCTTTGGAAGCAATCGATAAAAATAAGCATGGAATCCATAAATCTAGTGCCAAAAATGACATCATATGGGTGCATTTGAAAAAAAATGAAATCCCCACTATACTGATGTTGCCCCAACATCAACCAGCATCCTAGAAAAACATCAAATAGGTTGTTCTAAATACATACTAGAATTATAAACACCAGTGGAATGGAATGTTTCTCTATATAAATACCTAAGGAACGGTCAAGACTTGGTGCAATAAAGGACTATGAATCACTTGAATCAAACAAGGCACAAGAAATAGTACTAAACAAACTAAGCATACCTTAAACAACAAATGGACCAACTGGAACTACTACCTCTATGGTGTGAAACATCCCCCACCTAACTTCTCTTCTTGTAACACCCCGACCCTTGTTACACAGAGTAGGTGCATTATTTTAATACATTGGCATGATTACAAGGAATCAAGTCCAGAAGGACCAATCAGTTTATTAGTATTTGAAAATAGATTACATACATGAATGTTACATTACACTTTATATCATAGAAAACAACATAAACAATCATTTATGAACGCCATTATTTCCTTGTCTTAACCCTTCATATAAATCACAATACACTTCATGGAATGCTGGGAAAAAGAAAACATAGAAAGCGGTGAGCTCAGATTCTCAGTAAGGATAATAATACAGCGAAATATTTCTTAAATAAGAATAAAAATTTAAGGAAATGTATAACTAAAACAAAAGCCTTTTATACTTGAACTTCAACATAATATGGAAACAATAAAATGATGCAATGTCATTTTACTTATTCACATGGATATTCTACTAGTTGAATAATCACATGCAATATCACTAACCACTATCATAATTATGGAATTCATAATGTCATACTATCATAACCACATAGTCAGGGCCTTCTTCCATGACTATAAATAATATTTTTCCATTGCCTTGTTCCAAGACACTAGTTTATCTCATGAGACCTACTAATGCATCGAGGAGCTATAGCGGGCTCCACCCGTCACTTACTAAGTCTAATGCATTTCACATATGAGCATGTTTAAACATAACATAAACATTCGTATTAATACTAGCATACATATTTCAATACATTCTCCATAAATTATGAATGGTATAATAATAACATATCCACAGTCAAACATATCACAAAACCTTCAATACGATATGGAAGTTTTGTATCATAATAAATAAACATCAAATAAGCCTAAAATACATCAAAGGATGTTGACATAGATGAAATAAATACTATTTGAATGAGATATCTCTTTTTTGAAATCATCGAAAAGTCACACATTTATAAAGCAAGTAATTTAAAAGATATTTTTGAGTCAAAGTGTCCCATACCACTTTGAAGCTTTTGAAAAGAAATATCATTTCAAAACATTCAGGTCCATATAAATAAATCATTAAAATAATTTTCAAATCATGGACATTAATTAAAAATATTTATAAAGATAAATGTTTTAAACATTTAAAATTATGATCTTGATAAAGAGTACCTTTCACAAATTCTTAAAATATTCATTTTGAAATTATTAAAAGTCACATAATTATAAAATAAAACATTTAATTTTAAAATATTTATATAATATTGTAAGGGAAGCTTTTATGGTTTTATAATTGCGGAAAATAGACTCACCCATCGTATACGTTAAAAAACACATTCTTACCTTTATTCTGTCGAAAAGGTTAAAAAGGTACTTGTTTGGAAAATGATGGAAATATTCGTTTATAAACATCTTATAAAAAGTCAAAAGGGTATAAACTAATTTAACCCATACTCTATAAAATAGTAAGAATGATTTGAAATACTTTTTTAAGAAACATGGTTGTGGATGATAAAGAGGTCCCAGTAGATAATTACGTATAAAAAACCACAAATAATGAAGAGATTGTAAAATAAACCCTTACCAATTTGGTAACATACATAACATACAACCCTTAAAAGAGGTATCATATAATTAATATGTAAATACAGATAAATAAATGTGTATTACACAATGAATTTAATTATGGGCAGTACATACACCACAAAAAAGGTAATAGTTGCAACATGGCATGAATCTCATAGGAATAATAAGTGAGATGAAAACTCCTTACCTTGTACTTTTCCTTGGTTGAGGGTAGGATAACCTCCTGTATAATAGTTAAATCATTGTTATTAAATTATACAAAAAATAATATGTATAAATATTATATCATATATGATCTTTTAATATTTTTTTGTTAATAATATTTTAGTATTATCGTCATTTTGGGTGTTCACTTGTTTTCTTTTATATGTTTTGTTACATAAGATATGTTTTTTATAAATAGGTTGTATATTATTCATACAAATAATGATATAGAGTCCTTAAAAATTATTTTTAATCATCAAATGAAATTATTCTTGAATGGATATGATGGGGAATGAATCTTATCATGTTTGTGGAGACAACAGTTCATACGTACGCACGAACGCTACTTCCATTTCATTTTTCATTTTAAAATGAATCAAAACTCAATGATACATAATTATATTATTATTCAAGTATAAAATAATATCTTACATATCTTACATATGTTCATTAACACTATCCTTTATATGTTCCATGTATGGTATGAACGAGTCATATCACATTGAGGGGGTGGTAGTCATCACTTTCTCAAATGAAATTATCGTATATATATATACAACATGAAATGAATAATGGTATGATATAAATTGGAATTAAATAAGAATATATATTAAATAAATATCATAAATATCATATTAAATTATAGTTCCATCATAATGTCCACTATGAGAGGTGGTAGGAGATAATTGAACAATTATCTTTTCATGAGGTGTTTGGTTTCTATCCACAAAAACATTATGTTCTTCATCCATTAGATGGAGGTGTGTGTAAGTGTAGTTCTAATAAATCTCATAAAAATATCCTAATATATTTATTATAATGGTGTTGTTACAAAAAAAATTAATAAGAAGAGTTTAGGGGTTGGAGAAGAAAAATAAATTAAAATAATATATGAGAAATCGTTACCATTAATTTGGGTAACCCCCTTTGGTTTGAACCTAAAAATAATCTTCCAGTGCCTTATGCATAAGGTAATGCTTCTAGGAGGAGGAGTGGGATGTAGGGAGCTTAATATTCCAGATATTGGGCAAGCCAAAAGGCATGAGAGTTGTGAGGAATTGGTTAGAAGTGGTGTTCTTTTATAAGGGGGAGGAGGGACTCTTTATAAAAGATTGAAAATATTATTTTATTATATAATGATATTTGGGTTTTTAAGGTCCAAAACTCATTAAAGATGAAGATAAAATGACTCATTATAGGAATTAAATCATCAAATAATAATTGGACTGGTTTTGGGAATTATGTTTCTCTTTATAATCTTAATTATTTAAATAATTTATTAATGAGGTAAATACTACATCATTATTGCCTCATAAATAAATTAGTATATTAGATGTATAAAAATTATAAAACAAATACCATGATGTTGGAAATATTTTTATTTTTCTAATAAATATTTATAGTCAATATAATATCATATATAACCCTATGTAAAAATTGTTTTGCTAAAAGATATATGCATAGGTCATTTTTGTATTTACTTTAACTTAATTAATATAAAGTGTCATTATCACTTACCAGTGGATCCATGGGGTCCCAAAATCCATCCAAAGATGGAAACAGTCGGACATGTATCAAAAAATAGGGTTTGTACACGTTTTAGGGCATTTTAGTATTATTATAATATTATTCTTTACCCTTATTTAACTGATTTATCCTTTAACCATGGTAAATAATATAATTACCGAAGATGTTATTCAAAATGTATAAAAATAAAAGTTACGTATTTACAAAATTTGGAAATTCATATTATAAATATGGAATTCATTTTTCTAAATTCAAAACACAAAGTGACAGAAATTAATTTAAAATAAATTCCCATTGTCGAAACAAAAAGCATGTTTTTAACAAATAATAACTATCAAACGATTGACACTTTATTATGTCCAGTTTAAATATAAAATTATGTTCAATTACCAAAATTGGATTAAATGATAAAATTATAATCTAATTATACATTAAAATCACTCAAATTCATAATTTATCACTATTATTTATTTCGATTAAAAAAGTTTTTTTTAATTAAAATTTAGTAATTTTCAGTATTTATAAAAATATGAAAGTTATCAGAAAAGTACCAAAATTTCACCCTAAGAAAATTTAAATATTCAAAATATAAAAATGAAGTCCATTTTACCAATTTAAAAACATAAAAGTTGCGTTTATTAATTTAAAATTAGTTCCCGCTATCAAAACCAAAAGACGTATTTTAAGAAATTATAACTATCAAAAGTATGACACTTGATTATATCCATATTCAAAAAGAAATTACTTAAAACGATAATCATTTGATTAAATGGTAAATATATAATCTATTTATACTTCCAAACCAATAAAATTTATAATTTAACAATATAAATTATTGTTATTTTAAAAGTTGTTTTCAGTTAAAATATAGAATTTTTCACTATTCAACCAAATATGAAAGTTTTCAGAAAAACACCAAAACATTATTGAAAAAAAATAATTATGTCCCGATTCTGAAAAAAAATTTTATTTTGTCAAATTGAATATATAAAAGTTTCAAATAATGGATTTAAAAATGCTTCGCCATTAAAAGGCGGTAAAATTGCATTTTTTTTTGAAAAAAGCTACTTTTATCTCAAAAAAGGTATATGTTCTGACATTATGTCTATGATAGTCATAATATGGATTCAAAAAGTATAAGGATAATATAATGTATAAAATTTAGTTAATACTATTCATAACCACTTTTTAACGACTAGTTTGGTAATTAATGGTGTGCCTGAACTTTGTATTGTGTGTAGTGAAAGTTATTAAATTACTATGAAGAAATAATGTACTATGAAAAATTGGGGCGTTACATTCTCCTATCCTTCAATAAATTTCGTCCTTTCAATTTGAAATTTTTTTTCAAAAATAAAAGGTTGAAAATAAAAAATACCTTTCTGAAAACCCACATCTGAAATTAGGTTAATAAAATTTAGTCTTAATAAGAGGAAAAGGGAAATGAAAGGGTCACCGCCAAATTATGATCTCGATTAAGAGAAAATTGGTGGAAATTTGAGACATATAATTTAAGGGAAAAATGTAAATATATTTAGGTAGTGATTGAGGTCATCAGTCACAAACAAGTGTAAAATTGAGGGCCTTAAATTCTTCAATATATGTTGATTTAAATTACCACCAGTTCAACAAAACAAATGGTATTAGGATAACACATTTTTTATTTTAAGAACCCTTCAATAAAGTATAAGAATTAATTTTTTCATAGAATAAGTGAATAATAAAAATATATATTTGACATGTAGAGTCCCATCCTTTAACTAATTTCTACCATAAACTTATCTTTCACTATAAAATATAATAGAACATAAAAATAATATTATATTTATCCTATTCATATAGGGTTCAAAAAAATGAATCTATAATTCACCTGCAATAATTTTTTTTTTAAAAAAATACTACATTATTCAAACCTGGTCATCATGTGGGCCCGTGGTAGGTGATATAGCCTTGTTGCCCTTCAGTTGCATGTTCAAGTCTCGCGACCTTGCCGGACGTGACGGGTTGCCGCCCGACATCCAGGTTTTCCTTTTATGGCCATCCAAAAAATTATCTCAAACTAGAATTTTCTAAAACACTTTTTTCCAAAATCATAGTCCAAAATTTAAAAGGAAGATAAACACAATGAAGATTCTTTTTTCCGCTTAATAACACGTGAACACCTTAATCATGTATTCTATTAAAACACTACAACATCCTGAATTACCATAAAACATTATTGATTACATTAATAACCCCTTATTACTTATAGAATATTAGATATACTCATTATATCCAAAAATGTCTTAAAATCAAACAATGATGGAATATACAAATCATTAATCAGTTTCAAGGTATTCAAGAATATCCAAAATGATTTATCCAATTCAAAACAGTATTATTCCAAAATCACTACCTTAGTATCAGAACCACATTATGGTTTATCTTTCTCTTAACCATATATTTTTCAAAAATTTAACCTATTATTGAGTGACTTTTCTTGGTTCCACACAATCTCAAGTCCTTAATGAAATAAACTACAGTACAATCATTATATACTCCATAACTATTATAACCAGTACATCATCAATACAACACTCAAATGACATAATTTGTTAAAAACATCATAAATACACTAATCATTCCTCCCCGTCAGTGTTAGTAACATAATTTGATTATTATCCAATAGAATCATTTGGGGCATATGCTGATTATTTGGATATTGGATTGCGTAGTGTCCCAACTCCTTTCAGATGAACCATTGTACAATTAAAACTATTTTATTACCCTTGCAGTCACGTACATGGTGTCCTCTTTCTCCACACTTATAACAAACTCCCATTACCTTTAGGAATGTTCCATTGTGTTTATTCCCACAGTTATTTCATATGGTAAAATTATTCTTTTCCATCATCCCTTTATCCATCTCTCTCATGAGAGATAATTTCCCTTATTAATGTTGGCTTAATACCGTTAAATATATGATCCTTCTTACTCTTTGGATCATAAGTATTGTTGGAGTTCACATTCCATCTGCTGGGCGCCATTTCTATACAATGGAATACTCTAGGTCAGTTTATGAATTGTAATGAATAATTACAAACATGTTAAATACCTAACGTAGATTGAAAAATTTATGGATATAATCCATAATAAAAAAATTCATTGAGGAAGTATATACTCATAAACCCTTCATAATGATTTGTAACTAAAATGAGAATTATTCTAAATGTATCCCCCGGGAGTGTCGTAACCGAGAATGCAGCAAGGCCCATTTTCGGGCACCAGTTCCCATTCGATTCTAACTCAAAACGGTGTTTTCAGGTTTACTCCTAGGCACATCTTTTCCAGAGATTCCTCTACCAGCTTGTATCCAGACATGGATGTATTGCTCAGAAAACTCAAAAAATATCTACAATACCTAAAATCTATGAAGTTATTCTATATTAATCCTCAATGTCTATCATAGAACTATTTTCTCTAATTATATTTTATCAAAATCTAGCTTCCAAGGTTATTGATAAACATCATATGATACCAACTGTAATACCCCGACCACAGTTACCTAGATTCGGTGCATTATTTTATTACATTGGCATGATTACAAGGAATAAAGTCGTAAAGGACCAATTGATGTAGATTTCTTGGAAATAGATTACATAAAGGAATGTGACATTACACTTTATAACATTCAAAACAATATAAATAATCCTTTATGAACCCCATTATTCCCTTGGCATAACCCTTCATATCAATCACAATAATCATCTTGGAATCCTGGGAAAAATAAATCATAGAAAGGGGTGAGATTAGATGCTCAGTAACGATAACAATACTTCGGAAACATTTATAAATAATCATAAACATTTAATGGAATTTATAACTAAAACGAAAGACTTTTAAACATGAACTTCAACATAATATGGCAACAATAAAATTTAGTAATGCCATTTTACTTATTCACATGGATATTCTACTAGTCGAATAATCACATGCAATATCACTAAGCACTTTCATAATTATGGAATGTATAATATTGTACTATCATAACCACATAGTCAGGGCCTTGTGCCAAGAATACAAATAAGATTTTGTCAAGGCCTTGTGCTAAGACACTAGTTTGTCTCATGAGACCTACCGATGCGTCGAGGAGCTATAGAGTGATCCAACCATCACATACTATGTTCAATTCATTCCTCACATGAACAAGTTTAAACATAACATAATCATTCATTTTAAAACTAGAATACAAATGTCAATACTCTCTCTATAAACCATGAATGGTATAAAAATAACACATCCACATTCAAACATATCACAAAACCCTCAATACAATATGGAAGTTTTTATCATAATAAATCAACATAAAATAATCTTAAAATCCCTCAAAGGATGTTGACATTGATAAAATCAGAAGTATTTGAGAGAAATATCTCTTTTTTGAAATCATCAAAAAGTCAAACATTTATAATGTATTTAATTTAAAAGAGATTTTTGAATCAAAGTGTCCCATATGAATTTAAAACTTTTGAAAAGATATATCATTTCAAAACATTAATTTCCATATAAATAAATCTTTAAAATCATTTTGAAATCATGGAAATTAATTAAAGATATTTATAAAGATAAATCTTTATAACATATAAAATTCTTATAATGATAAAGATTACCATTCACAAATTATTAAAATTTTCATTTTGAAATCATTAAAAAGTCACATGATTATAAAATAAAAAATTTACATTGAAAATATTCTTATAATCATGTATGGAATGATTTTATGATTTTATAATGGTGGAAATAGACACACCCACCGTATATGTTAAAAATGAATTCTTACCTTTATTCTGTCAATAAGGATAAAAAGGACTTGTTTGGAAAACGACGAAGGGATTCCTTTATAAAAATCTTATAAAAAACCAACAAGGGTATAAATAAAATTAACCCATATTATATAAAATATAAAGGATGATTTGAAATATTTTTTTATTAAACATGAATGTGGATGATAAAGAGGTCCTAGAAGATAATTACGTATAAACAACCTCATATAATGAAAAGATTGTGAAATAAACCCTAAAAAATTTGGTAACTTACGAATAATACACACCATGAAAGGGTAATCATTCAATGAATATGTAAATACACCTGAATTAAAGTTTATTACACAATGAATTCAATTATGGGTAGTACATACACCACAAAAAAGGTAATAGTGGCATTATGGAATGAATCTCACGGGAATAAGAAGTGAGATGAAAACTCCTAACCTTTTACTTTTCTTTGTTTGAAGGTAGGTTAACCACTGGTATAATAGTTAAATCATTGTTATTAAATAATCCGTGTTTACTATCCATAGGATATATCTTATTTATATAAATAATTATATCATTTACATAACCATTATTTTAAATCATCAAATGAAATTATTATTGAATGGATATGATGGGGAATTAATCTTATCGCGTTCGTGGAGAAGGCAGTCTGTACGTACAGACGAACACAAAATCCATTTCATTTTTAATTTTAAAATTAATTAAAACCCAATGATACATAGGTATATGATTATTCTAGTATAATATAATATCATACAGATTTTACTCAGTTTCTTTAACACCATCCTTTATACGTTCCATTTATGGTATGAAGGAGTCATATCACATTGAGGGGGCGACAATCCGCATTTTCTCAACTGAAATTATCTTATATATATATTCAACATGAAACAAATAATGGTATTATATAAAATGGATTAACAGAATCTTATATATAAAATAAATATCATTAATATCATATTTAATTATAGTTCCATCATAATGGCTACCATGAGACATTGTACGAGATAATTGAACAATCATCATTTCGTGAGGCGTTTGGTTGCCTTCCACAAAAAAATTGTATTCTTCACCCATTAGATGGAGGTGTGTGTATGTGTAGTTCGAATACATATCATAACAATATCCTAGTATATAGAGTAAAATGGTTTTGTTATAGAAAAATAATAAGAAGAGTTTAGGGGTTGGAGAAGTAAAATAAAAGAAAATAATCTAAGAGAAATTATAACCTTTAATTTCGTTAAATCCCTTAGGTTTGAACATAAAAAGACTATTGATGTGCCTTATGCCTATGTTAAGGATTCTAGGAGGAGGATATGGATGTATGGAGCATAATTGGGCAGAGTTTGGATGATCCAAAAAGCTTGAGAGGTGTGAGAAATTGGTTAGAAGTGGTGTCATTTTATAAGGGGGAGGAGGGGATCTTTATGAAAGAATGAAAATATTAATTTATTATATAATGATATTCGGTTTATAAATGTCCAAGACTCATTAAGGATGAAGATAAAATGACTCATTTTCGAAATTAAATCATCAAATAAGAATTCGATAGGTTTTGTGTATTATTTTAGTCTTTATAATCTTAATTATTTCAATCATTTATTATTCAGGTAAACGCTACATCATCATTGTGTCATAAATAAATTAGTTTATTAGATGTATAGAAATTATAAAAAAATACCATGATGTAGGAAACACTTTTATCTTTCTAATGAATATTCATAGTCGAAAAGATAACATATATAACCCTATGTAAAAATGGATTTTCTAAAAGATATATGCTTATGTCATTTTTGTATTTAATTTAACTTAATTAATATAAAGTGACATTATCACTTTCATGTGTCTCCATGGGGTCCCAAAAACCACCCAAATATTCCCATGGTCGGACATGTATCAACCAATAGGGTTAGTACACATTATACGGTAATTTAGTATTATTATAATATTATTTATTTACCATTATTTACTGGATTTACCCTTTGACCATGGTTAATAAAATATTTACAGAAGTAATTATTCAAAATGACTAAAAATAAAAGTTAACAATTTATAAAATATGGAACTTCTGATTATAAATATGTAATTCATTTTTCTATAATCAAAACACAGATGTGGCAGAAATTTATTTAAAATTAATTCCCATTTTCGATACAAAAAGAATGTTTTTAACAAATAATAACTATCAAACGATCGACACTTTGTTATGTGAAGTTTAAATATGAAATTATGTCCAATGACAAAAATTGGATTAAATGGTAAAATTATAATCTAATTATACTTTACAATAACTCTATTGAATAATTTATCACTATTAATTATTTTGATTAAAAAAGTTGTTTTAAATTAAAATTTAGTAATTTTCAGTATTCATCAAAATATGAAAGTTATCAGAAAAGTACCAAAATTTCACCCTAAGATAATTTAGAAATTAAAAATACAGAAATGAAGTCTATTTTACCAAATTAAAAACATAAATGTTGCGTTTATTAATTTAAAATTAATTACCACTGTCAAAACCAAAGGGCGTATTTCACAACATAATAACTATCAAAAGTGTGACACTTGTTTATGTCCACTTTAAAAGGAAAATTACTTAAAATGACCATAATATTATTAAATGGTAAAAATAGAATATATTTATATTCCAGACCACTAATTTTTTTAATTTAACAGTATATATTATTTTTATTTAAAAATATTTTTTTAGTTAAAATATATTATTTTTCACTATTAACCCAAATATGAAAGTTATCTAAAAAACAACAAAACATTAATGAAACTAAATTATTATTTCATGATTTTAAACAAGAAGATAATTTTCTCAAATAAAATTTAAAAAGTTTCAAATATTGAATTTAAAATGGCTTCACCATTAAAAGGCGGTAAAATTGCAATTTTTGAAAAATATTTCTTTTATCTAAAAAAACGTATCT
Source organism: Viscum album (assembly GCA_963277665.1). Classification (NCBI taxonomy): domain Eukaryota; kingdom Viridiplantae; phylum Streptophyta; class Magnoliopsida; order Santalales; family Viscaceae; genus Viscum; species Viscum album. The sequence continues at coordinate 1,067,324,648 of OY728140.1, forward strand.
GTTCTTACATTATGTCAAAGAAACACATAATATGTATTATATAATTATAAGGATTATATAATGTCAAAAATTCAGTTAATACTATTCATAACTGCTTTTGATCGGCTAGTTTGGTATGTAATCGTGCACTAGAACTTGGTGTTGTGTGTAGTGCAAGTTATTGAATTACATTGAAGAAATAATGTACAATGAAATCTTGGGGTTTTACATTCTCCCCTCATTCAATAAATTGTGTCCTCAAAATTTGATATTATTTTTTGAAAATAAAAGGTTGAAAATAAAAAATATTTATGGGAAAACCCACTGTGGAAATTAGGTTAGTTAAATTTAATCTTAATAAGAGGAAAAGGAAAATGAAACGGTCACCACCAAATTATGATATCAATTAGGAGAACATCGGTGGAAATAAAACACATATTACGTATGGAAAAAATTACATATTTATAGGTAGTGATTGAGGTCATCAATCAAAAAGAAGTGTAAAATTGAGGGCCTCAAATTCATTAATCTATTATGATTTAAAATACCATCGGCTCAACAAAACATATGGTATTAGGAAAACACATTTTTTGTTTTAGGATCCCTTCACTAATGTATTAGAATTAATTTTTTCATAGATTAAGAGAAGAATAAAAATATATACTTGACAAGTAGAGTCTCATCTTTTAACTAATTTCTACCACAAACTCATCGTTCGCTCTAAAAGATAATAGAACATAAAAATAATATTCTATTTTGCTATTCGTATAGGGTTAAAAATAATGAATTTATAATTAACCTACCAGAATTTTGTTAAAAAAGACTATATTACTCAAACTAGGACATCACGTGGGCCAGTGATAGGTGATACACCCTTGTCACCCTTCGGATGCATGTTCAAGTCTCACCACCATGCCAGACGCGACAGGTTGCCACCCGACCTATAGGTTGTCCTTTAATGGCAATCCAAAAATAATGTCAAACTAGAATTATCCAAAATACTTCTATCCAAACTCAAAGTCCAAAATTTATAAAGAAGTAAAACGCAATTAAGATCATTTTTTCCGCTTAATAACATGTGATCACCTTAATCTTGTATTCTATTAAAACACTACAACATACTGAATTACCATAAAACCTTATTGATTACATTCATTATCCCTTATTACTTATAGAATAATATATATACTCCTTATATCAAAAAAAATTTTAAACTCAAACAATAATGGAATATACAAATCATTATTCAGTTTCAAGGTAGTCAAGAAAATGCAATATGATTTATCTAATTCAATCATGTATTATTCAAAAATAACTACCGTAGTATCAGAACCACATTATGGTTTATCTTTATCTCAACCATATATTTTTCAAAAATTTAACCTACTATTGAGACTCTTTTCTTGGTTCCACACAATCTGAAGTCCTTGATGAAATAGTACTACATTAAAATCCTCATATACTCCATAACTATTATAACCAGTACATTGTTTATACAACAATCAAATGACATAATTCATTAATAACAACATAAGAACTGTAATCATTCATCCTAATATGTGGAAGAATCATAATTTTATTATTATCTAATAGAATCATTTGGGGAATACGCATATGATTTAGACATTTGTTCACGTAGTGTCCCAACTCCTTGCAGATGAAGTATTGTACAATTTAAACCATTTTATTACCCTTGCAGTAACGTACATGGTTTCCTCTTTCTCCACACTTATAATGAACTCCCATTCCCTTCAGGCAAGTTCCAGGTTGTTTCTTCCCATAGTTATCACATATGTGAAAATTATTCTTTTCTATCTTCCCTTTATCCATCTTTCTCTCTACCTTATTTTTCATCTCTTGCTTCCCTTCAAATACATAGGACTCGGAGAATTATTTACTTATCATTTTAACACATGATACTATTTCTTCAAATGTTGAGAATATATGGTAGATAATTTCCCATCTAAATTTTGACTTAATACCGTGAAAGATATGATCCTTCTTACTCATTGGATCATAAGTATTGCTGGAGTTCACATTTCTTCTACTAGGAGCCATTTCTATACAATGGCATACACTAGGTCAGTTTATGAATTTCAATGAATAATTGAAAATTTTAAAATATCTAACGTAGATTGAACAGTTTATGGATATAATCCCTAATCATAAAAAAAATTCTTTGAGGATGTATATACTCATAAAACCTTCATAATGGTTTTTAATGAAAATGAGAAGTATCCTAAGCGTATCCCTCGGGAGTGTCAAAACCAAGAGTGCAGCAAGCCCCATTGTCGTGCACCAGTTCCCATTTGGGTCTAACTCAAAGCGCTATTTTCAGGTTTTACCTCTAGGGAGAGCTATGCCAGAGCCGCCTCTACCTGGTCGTATCCAGATATGGAGGTATTGATCAGAAAACTCACAAAATCTCTACAATACCAAAATTCTTGGAAGTTCTTCTATACTAATCCTCAATGTCTATATTAGGCATATTTCCTCTAATCAGGGTTTATCTAAATATGTCTTCCAAGGTTATTCGTAAACATTCTATGATACCAACTGTAACGCCCCGACCCCAGTTACCCAAAGTCGGTGCATTATTTTAATACATTGGCATGATTAAAAGGAATCAATTCTGGAAGGACCGACAGGTTTAGCAGTCTTGATAAATAGATTACATACATGAATGTTAAATTAAACTTTATAATATACAAAACAACAAAAATATTCCGTTATGATCCCCATTATTCCCTTGGCATAACCCTGCATATCAATCACAATACACTTCTTGGAATCCTGGGAAAAATAAAACATAGAAAGGGGTGAGCTCATATGATCAATAAGGATAACAATACTGTGTAAATATTCGTAAATAATCATAAACATTTCAGGCAATGTATAACTAAAACAAAAGCCTTTTAAACATGAACTTCAGCATAATATGGAAATAATAAAATGAATTAATTCCATTTTACTTTTTCAAATGGATATTCTACTAGTCGAAAAATCACATGCTATATCACTAAACACATTCATAAATATGGAATTCATAATTCCATACTATCATAACCACAAGTCATGGCCTTGTGGTAAGACTACAAATAAGATTTTGTCAAGGCCTTGTGCCAAGACAGTAGTTTGTCTAATGAGATCTACGGATGCATCGATGAGCTATAGTGGGCTACACCCATCACTTACTATGTCCAATTCATTCCTCATATAAACAGGTTTAAACATAACATATACATTCATATTAAAACTAGAATACACATGTCCATACTTTCTCTATAAACCATGAATGGTAAAAAAATAACACATCCACAATCAAACATATCACAAAACCATCAATAAAATATTGATGTTTTTTATCATAATAAATCAACTTAAAATAAGCTTAAAATACATCAATGGTTATTGAAATATATGAAATCAAAATTATTTTTGAGAAATATCTCTTTTTTGAAATCATCGAAAAGTCACCATTTAAAAAGTATATAATTTAAAAGTGATTTTTTAATCAAATTTTCCCATACCACTATGAAACTTTTGAAAAGAAATATAATTTCAAAACAATCATATCCATATTAATAAATCCTTAAAATCATTTTGAAATAATGGACATTAATTAAAATGATTTATAAAGATAAATCTTTAAAACATTTAAAATCTTTATCTTGATAAAGAGTACATTTTACAAATTCTTAAAATATTCATTTTGAAATCATTTAAAAGTCAAATTATTATAAAATAAAACATTTAATTTTAAAATATTCTTATAATCATGTAAGGGATGCTGTGATGATTTTTTAATGGCGGGAAATAGACGCACCCGCTTTATAATTTAAAAAAGGAATTCTTACCTTTATTCTGTTGAAAAGGTTAAAAAAGACGTTGTTTGGAAAACGATGGAAAGATTACTTTATAAACATATTATAAAAAGTAAAATAGGGTATACATGAATTTAAACCATAGTCTACAATATAGTAATAATTATTGGAATTTTTTTTAAGAAACATGGATGTGGATGATAAAGAGGTCCCAGTAGATAATTACGTATAAACAACCTCCGATAATAAAGAGATTCTGAAATAAACCCTTAACAATTTGGTATCATACAAAAAATACACCCCATGAAAGAGGTATCATACAATTAATATTTAAATACAAATAATTTATAGTGTATTACATAAATAATTTAGTTATGGGAAGTACATACACCACACAAAAGGTAATAGTGTCAATATGGCATGAATCTCACGGGAATAAGAAGTGAGATGAAAACTTCTTACCATGTAATTTTCCTTTGTCGAGGGTAGGTTAACGTCCTTTATAATAGTTAAATCATTTTTATTAAATTATACAAGAAAAATATGCATAAATATGTTATCATATATGATATTTTAATATTTCTTTGTTAATAATATTTTAGTATTATCGTCGTTTCAGCTGTTCACATACTTGTTTTCTTTTATATTTTTTGTTACATAAGGCATGGTTGTTATCAAAAGGTTGTATCTTATTAATATAAATAATTATATAAATCCCATAAAAATTATTTTTAACAATAAAATGATATTATTCTTGAATGGATACGATGAGGAATGAATCTCAATGCATTCGTGGAGGCGGCAGTCCGTATGCACGCACGAACGCTACTTCCATTAAAATTTTCATTTTAAAAGGAATAAAAACCCAATGAAAGATAGTATTATTATTATTACAGTATAATATAATATCTTACATATGTTACCTATGTTCATTAACACCATCCATTATACATTCCATGTATGGTATGAATGAGTCATATCAAATTGAGGGGCAGTAGTCCTTACTTTCTCAAATGAAATTATCGTATATATATATACAACATGAAACGAATAATGGTATTCTATAATATGGAATTATAGAAGCTTATATATAAAATAAACATCATTAATATCATATTTAATTATATTTCAATCATAATGGCCACCATGAGATGTGGTAGGAGATAATTGATCAATCATCGTTTCGTGAGGCGTTTGGTTGCCATCCACAGAAACATTATCTTCTTCATCAATTAGATCGAGGTGTGTGTAAGCATAGTTGGAAAAATTATCATAACAATATCCTACTATATTGATTATACTGGTGTTTTTATAGTGAAAAAAAATAAGAAGAGTTTTGGGGTTGGAGAAGTAAAATAAAAGAAAAGAATCTAAGAGAAATCGTTACCTTTAATTTGGGTAACTCCCATTTGTTTGAACCTAAAAAGACACATGAAGTGCCTTATGCCTAAGGTAAGGCTTCCAGGAGGGGGATAGGGATGTAGGGAGTTTAATTGGGCAGTGTCTAGATGAGCCAAAAGGCTTTAGAGGTGTTAGGAATTGGATAGAAGTGGTGTCCTTTTATAAGGGGGAGGAGGGCTCTTTATGAATGATTGAAAATATTATTTTATTATATAATGATATTCAGTTTATAAAGGTCCTAAACTCATTAAATATGAATATAGGATGACTCATTATCTAAATTAAATCATCCAATAAGAATTGGACAGGTTTTTGGTATTATTATAGTCTTTATAATCTTATTTATTTAAATCATTTATTAATGAGGTAAACACTACATCATTATTGTGTCAGGAGTAAATTAGTTTATATGAGGTCTAAAAATTTAAATAAATACACCATTATTTAGGAAATATTTTTATCTTTATAATGAATATTTATAGTCGAAAATATAACATATATAACTCTAGGTAAAATTTGTTTTTCTAAAAGATATAAGCTTATGTCATTTTTGTATTTACTTTACCTTAATTAATATAATCTGTCATTATCACTTACAAGTGGCTCTAAAGGGTCCCAAAAGCGACCCAAAGATGACAATGGTCGTACATGTATCATCCAACAGAGTTTGTACATGTTTTAGGGTAATTTGATATTATTATAATTTTATTTGTTTACCCTTATTTACTGGATTTACCCTTTAACCATGGTAAATAAAATACTTACCGAAGTAATTATTCAAAATGTCTAAAAATAAAATTTACCAATTTAAAAAATTTGGACCTCCTGATTATAAATATTGAATTCATTTTTCTAAATTCAAAACAATGAAGTGGCAGACATTAATTTAAAATTAACTCCCGTTGTTGAATCAAAAATCATGTTTTTAACAAATAATAACTTTCAAACGATTGACACATTATTATGTCCAGTTTAAATATGAAATTATGTCCAATGACCAACATTGGATTAAATGGTAAAATTATAATAAAATTATACATTATGATCACTAAAATTCATAATTTATCACTATTAATTATTCAGATTAAAAAAGTTTTTTTAATTCAAATTTATTAATTTTGACTATTCATCAAAATATGAAAGTTATCAGAAAAGTACCAAAATTTCACCATAAGATAATTTCAATATTCAAAATAAAAAAATGAATTCTATTTTACAAAATTAAAAACGTAAAAGTTTCATTTATTATTTTAAAATTAATCCCCACTATCAAAACCAAAAGGCATATTTTAAGAAATAATAACTATCAAAAGTTTGACACATGTTTATGTCCACATTCAAAGTGAAATTACTTAAAATGAACATAATTTGATTAAATGGTAAAAATATAATATATTTATACTTGTAAACCACTAAAATTTATAATTTAACAATATAAATTATTTTTATTTTAAAAGTTGTTTTCAGTTAAAATATAGTATTATTCACTATTTACCAAAATATGAAAGTTAATAGAAAAACACCAAAACATTATTTGAAACTAAATTCATAGGTACCTATTCTAAACAAGAAGATTATTTTTTCAAATCAAATATATAAATGTTTCAAATATTGGATTTAAAAAGACTTTTCCATTAAAAGGCGTTAAAATTGCATTTTTTGAAAAATACATCTTTTATCTAAAAAAAGTATCTGTTCTTACATTATGCATAAGAAACACATAATATGGATTCTAAAATTATAAGGAATATATATATTTCAAAATTCAGTTAATATTATTCATAACAGCTTTTGAACGACTAGTTTGGTAAGTAATGGTGCACTTGAACTTGGTGTTGCGTGTAGTGCATGTTATTGAATTACATTGAAGAAATAATGTAATATGAAATCTTTGGGTGTTACATTATCACCACCTTCAAGAAATTTCATCGTCTCAATTTGATTTTTTTAAAAAATAAAAGAATGAAAATAGAAAATACCTTTGGTAAAACCCACATCAGAAATTAGGTTAATAAAATTTAGTCTTAATAAAAGGAAAATGGGAATGAAAGCGTCACCACCAAATTATAATATTGATTAGGAGAACATTTGTGGAAATTAAGGTCATATAATTTAAGGAAAAACATAAATATTAATAATTATTGATTGAGGTCATCAATCACAGACTAGTGTAAAATTAAGGGCCTTAAATTCATCAATCAGTGATGATTTAAAATAACAAATGTTCAAAAAAACATATGGTATTAGGATAACACATTTTTTGTTTTATGATCCCTTCACTAAAGTATGAGAATAAATTTTTTCATATAACAAGAGAAGAATAAAAATATATACTTGACAAGTAGAGTCTCATCCTTTAACTAATTTCTACCACAAATTCATCTTTCACTCTAAAAGATAATAGAACATAAAAATAATATTCTATTTATCCTATTCATAGAGGGTTCAAAAAAATGAATATATAATTAACCTACAATAATTTTTTAAAAAAAGACTACATTAATCAAACAAGGACATCACGTGGACTCGTGGCAGGTGATACACCCTTGTCGCCCTTAGGTTGCATGTTCATGTCTTGTAGCCTTTCCAAACGTGACATGTTGTCGCCCGACCTCCAGGTTCTCTTTTTATGGAAATCCATAAATAATATCAAACTAGAATTATCCAAAATACTTTTATCCAAACTCACAGACCAAAATTAATAAGGAAGGTAAACAACAAAGAAGATCATTTTTTCTGCTTAATAACATGTGAAAACTTCTATCATGTATTCTATTAAAACAATAAAACATCCTAAATTACCATAAAACCTTATTGATAATATTAATGATACCTTATTACATATTGAATACTATATATACTCCTTATATCCAAATTTTTTTTAAATTCAAACAATGATGGAATATTCAAATCATTAATCAGTTTCAAGGTATTATTGAATATCCAATATGATTTATCATATTCAAACATATATTATTCCAAAATTACTAGCTCATTATCAGAACAAAATTATGGTTTATCTTTCTCTAAACCATATATTTTTCAAAAATTTAACCTATTATTGAGTCACTTTTCTTGGTTCTACACAATCTCAAGTCCTTAATGAAATAGTACTATAGTAAAATCCTTATATACTCCTTAACTATTACAACCAGAATATTGTTGATACAACACTCAAATGATAGAATTTGTTAATAACACCATAAGAACTCTAATCATTCCTCCTCATATGTGGTAGTATCATAATTTTATTATTATCCAATAGAATCATTTGGGGCATATGAAGATTATTTGAACATTGGTTCATATAGTGTCCCAACTCCTTGCAGATGAAGCATTGAACAATTCAAACCATTTTCTTACCCTTGAAGTCATGTACATGGAGTCCTCTTTCTCACCACTTTTAACAAACTCTCATTTCCTTCAGGCAAGTTCCAGAGTGTTTCTTCCCACAGTTATCACATATGAGAATTTTTTTTCATATTCCCATTATCCATCGTTCTCTCTTCTATCTTTTTCTTCTCTTGCTTCCCTTAAAATACATATGACTCGGAGAATTGTTTACTTATATTTTTAACACATTATACTCTTTCATCATATTCTAAGAATACATGGGAGATAATTTCCCTTCTAAATGTTGGCTTAATACCGTGAAAGATATGATCCATCTTACTCTTTGGATCATAAGTATTATTGGAGTTCACATTCCTTCTACTGGGTGGCATTTCTATATAATGTAATACACTGGGTCAGTTTATGAATTGCAATGAATAATTCCAAACTTGTAAAATACCTAACATAGATAGAACAGTTTATGTATATAATCCATAATCCTAAAAAAACTTCTTTGAGGAAGTATATACTTATAAACTCTTCATAATGGTTTGTAATGAAAATGAGAATTATCCTATGTGTATCCCCCGGGAGTGTCAAAACCAAGAGTGCAACAAGGCACGTTTTCGTGCACCAGATCCAATTCGAGTCTAACTCAAAGCGGTGTATTCGGGTTTTACCCCATGGTACATCTGTGCCAGAGCTGCCTCTACTTGCTCATATCCAAACATGGATGTATTGATCGGAAAACTCAAAACATTTCTACAATAGCAAAATTTTAGGAAGATCTTCTAAAATAATCCTCCAAGTGTATCTTAGGTCTATTTTTTTTAATCAGAGTTTATCTAAATCTAGCTTCCAAGATTATTTATAAACTTCCTATGATACCAACTTTAATGCCATGAATCTAGTTACCCAGAGTTGGTGCATTATTTTAATATATTGGAATGATTACAAGGAATAATGTCCTGAAGAACCGATTGATTTAGCATTATTGGAAAATAGATTACATACATGAATGTTACATTACACTTTATAACAAACAAAACAATATAAATAATCCTCTATGAACCCCATTTTTTTCTTTGGAATAACCCTGCATATCAAACACAATACACTTCCTAGAATCCTGGGAAAAATAAAACATAGAAAGGGGTGAGATCAGATGGTCAGTAAGGATAACAATACAGTAGAAACTTTCAATAATATGCATAAATATTTAAGGCAATATATAACTAAAACAAAATAATTTTAAACATGAACTTCATCATAATATGGCAACAATAAAATGAATACTTCCATTTTACTTATTCACATGGATATTATACTAATAGAATAATCACATGAAATATCAGTAACCAAATTTAAAATTAGGGAATGCATAATTCCAGACTATCATAATCACATAGTCAAGGCCTTGTTCCAAGACTACAAATATGATTTTTTCAAGGCCTTGTGCCAAGACACTAGTTTGTCTCATGAGACCTACCGATTAATCGAGGAGCTATAGAGGGCTCCACCCGTCACATACTAAGTCCAATTCATTCCTCACATGAATAGTTTTAAACATAACATAAATATTGGTATTAATACTATCTTATGAAATGTCAATACATTTTACATAAACCATGAATGGTATAAAACTAACACATCCATAGGCAAACATTTCAAAAAACATTAAATACAATATTGATGTTTTTTATCATAATAAATCAACTTCAAATAAATGTAAAATTTATTAAAGGATGTTGACATGGATGAAATAAAAAATATTTGAGAGAAATATCTCTTTTTGGAAATCATCTAAAATTCACACATTTATAAAGGAAGTAATTTAAAAGAGATTTTTGAATCAAAGTGTCCCATACCACTTTGAAACTTTTGAAACGAAATATCATTTCAAAACATTCACGTCCAAATAAATAAATCCTTAAAATCATTTTGAAATCATGGACATTAATTAAAAATAATTATAAAGATAAATCTTTAAAACATTTAAAATTATGACCTTGATAAAGAGTAACTTTCACTAATTCTTAAAATATTCATTATGAAATCATTTAAATGTCACATAATTATAAAATAAAACATTTCATTGGAAAAATATTCTTATAAGATTTTAGGGGAAGATTTTAAAATTTTATAACGGCGTAAAATAGCCGCACCCACTGTATAAGTTAAAAAAGACATTCTTACCTTTATTCTGTCGAAATCGTTAAAAAGGACCTTGTTTGGAAAATGGCGGAATGATTACTTTATAAACATCTTATAAAAAGTCTAAAAGTATATAAATTAATTTAACAGATAGTATATAAAATATTATGAATGAATTGAACTATATTTTTAAGAAACATGGATGTGGATGATAAAGAGGTCCCTACAGATAATTACGTATAAAAACATCAGATAATGAAGAGATTGTTAAATAAACCCTTACCAATTTGGTAACATATGAAGCATACACCCCATGAAAGATGTATCATACAATGAATATGTATATACACATAAATTAATGTGTATTACACTAAGAATGCAATTATGGGTATTACATACACCACACAAAAGGTAATAGTGACAATATGGCATGAATCTCACGGGAATTAGGAGTGAGACAAAAACCTCTTACCTAGTAATTTTCCTTGGTAGAGGGTAGGTTAACCTCATTTATAATATTTAAATCATTTATATTAAATTATATATGAATATTATACATAAATATAATATCATATATGATCTTTTAATATTTCTTTTCTAATAATATTTTGGTATTATCATCGTTTCATGTGTTCACTTACTCATTTTCTTTTATATGTTTGTTACATAAGACATGTTTTGTTATCCGTAGGTTGTATCTTATCCATATAAAGAATTATATCATGTCCTTAAACATTATTTTTAATCATAAAATTAAATTAGTTTTGAATGGATACGATGGGGAATGAATCTCATCACATTCGTGGAGACGCTAGTCCGTACGTACGCACTAACGCTACTTCCATTTAATTTTTCATTTTAAAAGGAATAAAAACCCAATTATATATAGGTATATTATTATTCTAGTATAATATAGTATCTTATATATTTTACTTATGTTCATTAACACCATCCTTTATATGTTCCATGTATGCTATGAACGTGTAATATCACTTTGAGGGGGTGGTAGTCCACACTTCCTCAAATGAAATTATCGTATATATATATATACAACATGAAACGAATAATGGTATACTATAAAATGGAATTACATAAGATTATATATATATAAAATATCACTGATATCATATTTAATTATAGTTCCATAATAATGGCCACTATGAGAGGTGGTAGGAGATAATTGAACAATCATCGTTTCATGAGGCGTTTGATTGTCATCCACAGAAAAATTATTTTCTTCACCCATTAGATGTAGGTGTGTGTAAGGGTAGTTGGAATACATCTCATAATAATATCCTAGTATATTGGGTATACTGTTGTTTTAAAAAAAGAATAAGAAGAGTTTAGGGGTTGGAGATGTAAAATAAAAGTAAAGAATGTAAGAGAAATTGTTACCATTAATTTGGGTAACTCACTATTGATGGAACCGAATAAAACACTTGAAGTGCCTTATACCTATGTTAAGGATTCTAGGAGTAGGATATGGATATATGGAGATTTATTGGGTAGATTTTGGTTGATCCAAAAGTCTTTAGAGGTGAGCAGAATTTGTTATAATTGGTATCTTTTTATAAGGGGGATGAGGGGCTCTTTAGGAATGATTGAAAATATTAAATTATTAATTAAAGATATTAGGTTTCTAAAGGTCAAAAACTCATTATAGTTGAATATATGATGTCTGATGATCTAAATGAAATCTTTCAATAATAATTGGATAGGTATTGGGTATTATTTTAGTCTTTATAATCATATTTATTTAAATCATTTATTAATGAGGTAAACACTACCTCATTATTGTGTCATAAATAATTTAGTTTATGAGACGTCTAAAAATTATAAAAAAAATACCATCATGTAGTAAATACTTCTATCTTTTTTATTAATATTTATAGTATAAAAGATAACATATATAACCATATGTAAAAATTGTTTTGTTAAAATATATATTCTTATGTCATTTTTCTATTTACTATAACTTAATTAATATAAATTGTCATTATCACATACAAGTCCCTACATGGGTACCAAATTAGACCAAAAGATGCCCATTGTCGGACATGTAACAACCAAAAGGGTTAGGACACGTTTTAGGGTAATTTAGTATTATTATAATATTATTTATTTACCCTTATTTTCCAGATTTACCCATTTACCATGGTAAAAAAAATATTTACCAAAGTAATTATTCAAAATGTATTAAATTAAAAGATACATATTTACACAATTTGGACTTCTTGATTATAAATATGGAATTAATTTTTCTAAATTTATAAAATAGAAGTGGAAGAAATTAATTTAAAATTAATTCCTGTTGTAGAAACAAAAAGCGTGTTTTTAATAAATAATAACTATCAAAAGATTGACACTTTATTATGTCCATTTTAAATATTAAATTATGTACAATGACCAACATTAGATTAAATGGTAAAATTATACTCTTATTATACTTTAAAATAACTCAAATTCATAATTTATCACTGTTAATTATTTCAATGAAAAAAGTTGTTTTTAATTAATATTTAGTAATTTTCACAATTCATCAAAATATGAAAGTTATCAGAAAAGTACCAAAATTTCACCCTAAGAAAATATCGATATTCCAAATCTAAAAATGAATTATATTTTACCAAATTCAAAACATAAAAGTTTCATTTATTAATTTAAAATTAATTTCCGCTGTCAAAACCAAAAGGAGTATTTTAAGAAATAATAACTATCAAATGTTTGACACTTGTTTATGTCCAATTTCAAAGTTAAATTACATACATTGACCATAATTTTATTAAAGAGTAAAAATATAAAATATTTATAATTCCAAACCGCTAAAAATATTAATTTAACCTATAAATTGTATTGATTTAAAAATTTGTTTTCAGTTAAAATATAGTATTTTTCACTATTCACCCAAATATGAAAGTTATCAGAAAAACACCAAAATATTATTGAAAATAAATTATGATTTCCCTATTCTATACAATAACTTTATTTTGACAAATTTAATATATAAAAGTTTCAAATATTGGATTCAAAAATCCATCTCCATAAAAAGGCAGTAAAAATGCATTTTATAAAAAATACTTCTTTTATCTGAAAAAAATGCATATGTTCTTAAATTATGTTTAATAAACTCATAATATGGATTTTAAAATTATAAGGATTATATAAAGGTCAAAATTCAGTTAATCCTATTCATAACTTCTTTTGAACGGCTAGTTTGGTTAGTAATGGTGCGCTCGAACTCGTTGTTGCGTGTAGTACAAGTTATTGAATTACATTGAAGAAATAATGTACTATGAAATTTTGGGGTGTTACACTTACCCATAGCTTCCAGCCACATCATTTGAAAATGACCAAGTCTAGGACCTATAGTATCTCCTTGAGGTCATCCCCCCCCTACAACATCTTCATTAATAGATTTTTGCTGCTTCTAGAAAGGTTAGGCAAGCTGCTGCTGCTACTAAGGTGGGAACTAAACCTGCCCATTCCCACTCAACTACACTTGAACAGAGCACATATTCCTAATATTCCCATGGCTACCATAGATAATGAACCATGGTAAAGGGACCATGGTTAAAGGGAGTGGACTTGTATATTGGAATTAGATCTACTGAGGCCTTCTCCCTACTAGCCAAAACATGGAAGGCCCGGATCCTAGAGGGAAGCTACTGTCGGACTTCCTCTTTGATGAACTCAACTGGATCCCATATCACTTCACAAATCATAGTGTGTGATTACTCTCCAAAACTTGACCATTTATCTTAACCTCTAAGTACATTGGTTGAGTGAAGGGAGTAACAACATACTAAAAAGATGTTCAAAGTTCCTCTTCTAAATGCCTTTCCCATGACTCCTCATCTAGAAATAAGTCAAGAGAAAAAGGAAGGAGATCCTTGAACATGATCCCCATATCCTTTACCAACAAACACCCTTGCTGAATGGAGAAAATCTCTTTCTAATTCTCATCCTTCATCATTGAAGAATGTAATTCTGTAAATAAATCCTAGTAAATGTTATCCCATGAAACCTCAGTTTTCTTCTTCTCCCCAAGGTAAAGTGTCTACCACTGAGCACCAATCCTCACATCAAGCTCACAAAAAAATGAGCCTAGTACTATGTCAGATCACAGATCAAACTGAATGTGATCAACTACTCCTCAGGCCAGCACTCCATATCTATATTTGAGATGCTTCCCTTGTACATTCCGAGAGTCTTCTGTTGGAAGGAACAATGCTACATATACCATTATTCATCCTAATAATCTCGATCACCCCTCCTATGGTCATCCAAAACAACATGTTTGGTCTCATCCACCGGCACTAATCATGGATTACGCTGGGGTGCCATATGTGAAAACTAAATCAAATAATCACAATGCCTGATTAGTGTAGATATTTTTTAAAAACAATTGATTAAACATTTAGTTAATTTTAAATTCCCAGAACACCAAATATAAAAATTAACATAAGTCATTATGAAACATGTACCTTTTCTAAGGTCTCAACCCTGCAGACAGTGTTGGCTCCCTAGGTCATTCGGTATGCTCAAAGTCCATATGTAAGATCATGGGGGCGGGGTAGATGAAATCCATTTTCCTAGCCGGTCTTCACAAGCCTATTTCAAGAAATAAAATATCTTAACATTTTTTCATTACCATCCCATGAAATCCTCACTATTCCTAACCCCAGACTCCATCCTATTTCTCAACCATCACTACTAATACCATTCAATCATGAGCCACCTTCTCCGATATGAGGTAAGGAATGGAAATATTATCTACCCTTACTTCTTCTATCTGGATTTGAAATAATGATCCTTGATTCCCGACTTATGGAGGACTCAGAGAGGAAACTATCACCAAAGGTGTAGAATCTCTCATAAACTGAAGGATTTAAAATTTCTATAGAACAAGTTCGGGAGAAAAGATTGTAAATCCCTCAAACACCTATTACTAAAGAGATACGTAAATTCGAGACTCCATTCCTACATGCATGTTTAAGATAAACTGAAAAAAAGTACAAAATAACTCTGAAAGAGAGTACAAAAGAAAATTATGGAAACAATGAAAATTTTGTCGACATTCGCACTAGTCAGCCACGTATGGTCTTCATTGTTTATCATGAAACATGAAAGAATATTTATATACATAGGGTGTGTATACATGTATACTCTGTAGGGTGACCAAAATCACTCATGTATAAGTGCGGAGACATTCTAATGTGCTATGAGAAACATAGGTTACAAAAACATATTACAATGAAAAACTATCCTACCAACCTCACCAATGCACACTCTTCAAACAACACATATCATATACAATAATAGTAATAACCAGTTGATATTTTGGTACCCCACACCATATTTGGACTATTTATTTTGAAAAAAATATGCATTAGACCCCCCACCCCGACCCACAAATCCCATTGCAGTACCACTACCCCCCATCAACAACAATATGCATCATCCCAACCGCATGTTTATCATGCCCGCAAGCACTTGGGCCACCACAACCACACATCCCACCTGCAAACACCTTGGCCTTCAAAACCACACATCCAACACCAGACTCCTTGGAAACCACAACCATACATATTTCTCATCGACACTAGTTCCTCACCCCTAAGACACATGGGAAACAAACCTTCATGCACACTCCTCGGCCGACCCACCACATCATAACATTCACAAATAGTCTTGGGATATAATGAACCTCATGTTGTCATAAATTTTCTAAATTGTTTTGGGATACTAGACAGAGGGAGCAGAAATGATCAAATAACCATCCACTCTTATAAATGTTGAAAAAACACCATTTCCATTGAAATGGTGGTGTTTGGCATGGATTTCCCAACATGGGAGGAGTATGTATTAGAAAAACAAGTACAAATTTTTATTCATATATTTAATCAAGAACTCATCGAATCCTAAGGGTCCCAAAACCAATAACCAGACCACACACAACTAAAGAACAACCCATTTATTGAAAATAGTTTCCCATTATACACTTTCAATTATAATGTTCATGTGAATACATTTAAATATTTCGTTAACTATAGGGAAACTAACAGATGTAACAAAAATTCAAAACAAAAACTGAGAGTAAATAGTCAAAAAGCGGATTTAGAATTTAATACATGTTCTCTAGAAAATGACTACAATTAATAAGAATCCCATGAGATAACTCTCTTTACTTGAACTAAAACAATCAATAAAATATTGAGTCCAAAACACCTATGTCTATCTCTACATGGCCTCTGATTCACAAACAAAC
Source organism: Viscum album (assembly GCA_963277665.1). Taxonomy (NCBI): domain Eukaryota; kingdom Viridiplantae; phylum Streptophyta; class Magnoliopsida; order Santalales; family Viscaceae; genus Viscum; species Viscum album. The sequence continues at coordinate 1,067,341,607 of OY728140.1, forward strand.
ATCTTATCAATATTAGTGCACATTTCCCTCTATTTCACTCAAAAATCATCAAATAGAAGAACCATTAATATCACCCGATCAGAGTTATGTGGTTTACCAATTTAGACAACACCATTCATTAACTTATTTCCTTCTATTTGGTTAATAATGTTGATCACACAAGGCTTATTATTTATTAGGCATCCATTTAATCAACCATATTTATGTGATTAATCAGTTTTTATGTTAAAGTCATTCAATTAGAAGACCATACTTGATATAGTTCTTCATTATAATACATGAAGTACTACCAACGTCCATGATTTTTAGTTGTCATGATCCCCTATAATTCACAACATAAAAAAGAATATTAAAAGAAACAACATAATCATATATTCCACCACTTTATTATATAAATGACTATTTATTATCTTCATTACTATTGGTTTCATCTATGTCCCAAGAGAACATCATCATACCCACCCCACATGACGCACAATAATGATAGACGAAGGATGAACCCCTACATGGATGATCAAGGATTGAATTTTTCTCCTTGCGCCACGAACACGGGATGACACGAAAAGAAAATCCTAGATTAACCGAATAGGTGGGCTATAATGCAGGAATGACTCATCTCAGAAAGTGGTACTCTAATCATAGGAAGGGGGAACAAAATAAACTAAGTATGAAGATCTCATCATGATTAAAAGGCCCAATCCTACAGTTATAGGATATGTGATTTCAAGTGCTTGAAAAGTTGATCAGAGTTTGACCATGTGGCTGTGTTGTTCCACACATTGGAATTAATTTATATTTAATAATTCCCACATAGATAGTGAGATAGAAAATAACATGGAATAGAGTGTATAGGTTTCATTTTAAAGAAAGAAAATTTCATAACAGGTACATAATTAGAAACACTGTAAAGGGTGTGAAACTGATTTAAAGGCCACATGTTTTGGTAGGTCAAGGATTTCTCCCCCCAGGTGATTTTAGATACCCTTTAGCAGCCCTAAAATAGACATAAACCACATTAAATGTTATAATAACACTCAAATGAGTCATTTCTAGAAATATAGGGAAACAAAATCAACTCCCCTTGGTGGAACCGATCGTAGAGAAACAGATTAGTGCTACAGATTGTTGAGACACTAACCTGGTAGATTGGTGGAATTGTTCATTGAATCAAAAATCATGGATGATATGGTGGCACCAATTGGTGAAACCATGGTAAAAACCCACCACTAACACCAATTCCCTCTTGGCTCACTGATGGTTTCCCAGAAACCGTAAATAATATAATTTTGAAAATTGCATGACCAAGAGTGTCCAAGAAATTAGAATAACATACATAACCAATTTGTTCAGGCAACTAATGATCATCCACATCAAACCCATCAAATATACAATTCAATAAAACCATGGGTTATCAGTTGGAAATACATCATGACACCGTAGGATCAAACATGAATTGATCACATAATTCAAAATATATACCCAAGTATTTTTTTTCAAAAGTATTCCCAATGTCAGGATCACCATATCATGTGTTATTCTTAGGTATCTCTTGGAAATCAATCACTAAAACCCAAATTTATATTTGTAAGTTCACCTTGTCCCCCACATAGACAATATAATAATGTACTTCTAAAACCATAGCCATAGAAAGACACTTGATTCCAAATCAAGTCCACAAGGAATCATAAAAGATAAGACACCGCATTAGGATCCCCATAAGAATTGTAAATCTAAAAAATTATGACCACTCCCATGTCTAATATAATCACCTATGCATGATAGTCCACCAATATGAATTTTATATCATTACAACCCAAAAATTTAAAAAACACAATTGGAAATGTAATAGGAATTGAAATCACAGCGGAATGAAACACACTTCCAATATGGTTTAAAAAAAATTTCATCCTCTTTTACCCCCCATCCTCCCTTACCAGGATTGAAACAACATACACTACTGGTCAATTCCCCCCATATAATCTATTTTAGTACATTTCACAGAACCCTCAAAACATGGGCACTCTCAACCACCACAACATCCTATACACAACTATAAGAAAAGTATACAAAATATCTAGAAAATATCATGAAGGGGAATACATATTTTTTCCAATAGATTTCTCATTACCAAAAGTCCATAAACACCTTTTTAATGAGATTCAAGTTTCATTATTTTCAATAACTAACATTTAAACATTTCTCAGATTCTAAAGGTTATAAAAACCACCACATAATAAGAAAGAAATTGTAAATATCTCCTATTATATAAGATTCATATTTCAAAACTATTCATGAGTTTCCATGATGAAAAAATCAAAAATAGATTGGTTAAATAGAATTAAATTCATGATATATAAATGAAAACACAGTAGAGGTTTCTTACATTCACCCTGTTTAATATATACCCTCTTGTAAAAATCCATTTTCTTACCTCCATTATAATGGATCATCTATGTAATTTACCATGTAAGCATCCATTAGATCCATATATAAGAAAACACTGTATATGATGTTGAAGAAACATTAAATGCAACACACCTGAAAACAGAATGTCATAACAAAAGATATATATACATAAAATATAAATTATTTAATGCAAATAAAAATCATATGGGGTGTCATGACCCGAACCATGTCGTGATATAGCCTCAAATCCAAAAATTCACCCTCAATTAGACCAGGGCAGGTGAAGAACACTAAAAGAAAAAATAATATTGGACGGCCTTTCCCTAAGTCAACAAACCCACACATCCATCATTGTGAAAAAGTCTAGAGGTAGTAATATTTAAAGAAGGGAAAGCATAAGTGACCAACCACACAAGAAAAATAAAATAGTGTACAAATGTACGATTGTATAAACTAAAATTTAATGGAAAAAATATATGTCCAACTATAAATATGTTCATTCCTATAAAACAAGAAAATTAATCTTCTATGACAACCCAAATCATGATTTCCAAGAAGTAATCACCATACACTATCCAAAGTACCTGGTATCCCTATGCCCCTTTAATTTATCCACTAACCTTCCTTTCATATTCAAAAAATTTGATAAATACCAGAAAATCCAATGATTGGGTTAGTATGTACATACATAGTGGGGCACAATAAAAACTGAGTGTAGAGTAGTAAGAGATAAAATATTATTATAAATAATATAGATAACTAGTAGGACGGATAGAGAAGTGAAATATGACACCTCAACCCAATAAAAGAGTTAAATTAATCGTTTCCAAAAACATGGGACTCAACACTGTGGGTAGATGAAGATTATTCATTGCCACCCATAGTTGGAGAGTGAACTCACCACACCATGATAATTAAATTTAAGAAATCACATGGAATACACTATGCATCTTCAAATCACATGAAAAAAGAGTATTCCTATCAAAGGAATAGATATTAATGTATATATACATATAATATAACCTTGTAATCCCAAATTATAGAGTGATATATATTACATCAAATATCTCAGACAATAAATGTAGTCACTAAATGATCTAAAATTCCATCAATGATGCCCGACATCTCAATTTTCATCACAAAAGTAACCATCCATGTCATGAAATTCCGTGTGACTATGTTGCTAAATCGATGGACCACAATATAAAATTAGGGGACCATCTCCCTAGTACAATATGGGGTTCCACATTAGTAGTTGATGTAGTACTCATACCCTTACCAGTGTGAGGGTTCCACATTGGTGGTATGTGACATGTTCCCAACCTTGTTAGAGGCTTCCACACAATATGTCTTCAAGGTCCCATTCCCAACTTAACTAGAGGTCACCGATCAAAATTTCATTTAGGAAACATTCTCAAATAAACTAGAAGTTTCACCATATATGCCAATTTAAGAACAATACTATGTATAGACTAAAGGTTCCATATCTTTTATTCGAAAACCCATGCCTAAATCGATTGGAGGCTCCACTATAGAAATATAAAGAGGACCCATTCAATATGACGTCACGAGGGTTCCTCACTATTCATTGATGACCTTTCCCAACATGAATAGAGTTTCCCACTCATGAGTATCCTGTGATCATGTGTGATCACTCCCATCATAAGGAATCTACTACGATTTCCCCCCGGACATTTTACATTTTGTCATTAAATTAACTATGAATGGAACCATCATGTTTTACAAATAAAAACATGTAGGGTAGGCTACTAATATTCTAAAATCTATGTTAAAAAAGATAAAAATGAATGAATGTCCTTTTAAAACCCATGCAGTACATGGAATGTGGTTAAACGTGACCACCTAGATGTGGTAGTGGCCAGTAAATGACAATCTATCTATTTAGAAGTACAGACCATGAAAGGAAATTAAATGGCATGTCAAATCGATCTGGGAGTGGGCCATGTACTTCTGGTCATGTTTGTGTAAATGACCCCAGGTCCATGTACATGTCCCAATTTTCATGTAAATTGATACAAAATTGGTTTCTTTCTCTGAGGGGATACCCATGTTCTTTTTTTTTGACAGTGTACTCAAGAACATGGCATGTTTGTAACTATGTTATTGTCACATGGATTAACCAAATGGGGAAGCATGTACATGGTGTGTATGAGGGTTACATGTCATATAATCATTATAATTTTCTAAAACCCTATCCACCATATACTGGGGCTACATGTCATGTGCTAATCTCATTACACAGTGTGTGTATATATTATTTTTATATGATCTATGAAACATTCTTTTTGTGTTATATATATCTATCCAAGATCATATATGGATTATTGTTGTCCAAATATCAAAATCATTAGTCATCGTTCACAATTTCCAGCAATCTAGTGGCTGTAAATCTGACCCCATTAGTCATCGTAGGAATATCACACATCTTTCCAAACCTTAAGACATCATCAATCAATGATTTAGCTTTATATTGTAAAAATGATAATACAATACATTCAAAAATCCCTTATCAGTGATTGATTCATTTATTTTTAACTCTCTTGAGAACTTGTTGTGATTCCAAGGGACCAATCATTCTTGGTGCCGCCTAGAAATGTTGAAATGGGACTGTGATGTCCAAATTGTGAAGAACGAGAATAAATTCATAGTTAATGGGACAATAAATAAGGATTAACCATATACGGTCATGAATTCATGTACATAAGTCATGAATGGTGATAATCTTGGTGAGACAACAGAAGAAACAATTAAATTTCAAGATGTTGACAAATTCAATTGGTCACAATTGTCACAAATTAAAAAATTACTGATCTTCTCATTCTATTTAATAAAAAATGGCATTAAAAATTGTTTATGAGTCCTAGATAGATATTGGAGTCCCAATCATCGATGAATTTACTCCCCAATGATTAAAGGAAATCAATGCATTAGAAGTTCTCCAATCAACTAAGATCTAGAATTTCATCATCTTATGATATGATTCTGCAATAGGATGAATAAAGAGATACTATTGTAAGATGCTTGGATTATGTGTTTAACCCTAGTAGTTTTTTTTCTTAATTATATATTTTTATTAAAATTGTTAGTTTAAAGGAATGAATTAATTAATTATTCCACTGAGTATATCGAATATGGTCGAGATATATGAATTACCTACTCTATCATATTTTAGGTAGTGAATAAGGTAATTTACCTATGCTTAAATCATTACTTGTTTCATATTTATGATATGAATATCTATTTATAAATTATCCAATTTTCATTAAGAACCCGTGTGCACAAAATATAAAATGTATTTAACATTTTTATAAAATTAATTTCGAGCACACTAGGACTTGGAATTGAATGACTTCTATGAACAAGGATCTTGATATATATGCAAAAAATATATCAAATCATTAAAAGGAAAAAATGAGTTTCAACCTAATTCCAAACATCATTAATTTCCTCTGTGAAAAGTAAAAATAATTAAACTACCCAAGTTACTAAGATAGCACATGAATCTCCCACTCCTATGTTCATGCCCATACATTCCCATGATACCAAAATACTAGAAAAAACATATGTTCTATCTATATAGGAATATCTCATGTCAATTCTCGATAAACAATTTGTTATTAGAAAATATAGTTATATCATCGTTGCCCAACTCAATCCACACAATGACATGCATGTGGTCATGCGTGTATCATCTCATCTGCGGCACATAGATTATTTTGTGAACACTCAAAAGATTTTAGGGTATCGGGAGGTGGTATGTAGCCTCTTCAACCTTCTATACGATCTCTAATGGGAAGGTGAAATATGGTGAGATCATTACATTCTAGCTAATCCATTGAAATTATCGTCATGAGGAGACTCTTAAGAAAACATGGTCTCCCTTATTTAACACCGAGATCCTAAGATGATGATCTTTACTATATTTATGAAATCTCTGAGCTATCCATATCCACCCCAGGATGACCAATACCTTCTCCTTCGTCATTTTTACTATCTCTATTCCAAAAAGATATGTCTCCCCGTTCAGTATCTAATAAAATGGGTTACATGAAGTGTCCTATCTACTGGTACTCATTAGGTGTCATGCCAATGGTGGAGTGGAAGTTTTTTTGTATAAACTTTCTTCCAAGGTAATATTATCCTTTCAAATTTGGTATTGTATAACATGTATGAACACATCAAATCCTCTAACACATTGATAGTGGACTCGGTCTTCCCATCAGTTTGGGGACGAATGTTTATACTCATCACCATCTAGATCCCAAATTACTCCTACAGGACTATCTACAATCATCATGTAAACCACAAATCACACACCAAGACAATCATCTATGCCACAACATGACTGAGATCGATCAACCATACATTAAATATCCCCAAACACTCCACTGAACTCTGGTACCAAATATTAATGAAGGGTGCCAACTCCCTTATATGGTCAACAATCACCGGATGGTCTCATATCCCTTTACAATGTGATGAATACCAGTCCGAAAGTCCATGGATATGTAATCCAATATTCTCTTCATGATATAAAGTTATGGTAGAGGATTCAAACTCTTGAATCCCCTCCTCCTGTAATGTGACTGGGACCATTTTCTATCCCTTGAAAAAAAATAACATGATTAACTCCTTTAGAATATCTAACTGGTGGTTCCCATGTGGTCATCTTGTCATATAAGACCTCACAATTGACGCATCTCATCTAGGAATCTCTAACATTATTGAGAAGTGGAGGTGTAAACACCATCATATTTATAAAAGTTATAACCTATTAAAAAACCAATATCTATTTTATGGAGTCCAACTACTCTAAAACCTCCTCAAATAAGATAGTCTGGGAGATCCTATTAAAAAAATTTATTATATGTTTCTATTCACAGTTTTTATATGATCTTGATGTCATAATCCTATGAGAACACTAACAGGAACCGTTGTCTACAGCTCAGGTTTTAAACTTGAAGACATACATCATATTCTAATTGTCTAGGTGAACCACAATGGGAACACCTAAAAAATAATTCCTTCACATCTCCATGGTGATGACTAACGCTCACAACTCTAGTCCGGAGTCATAAATCACTTCTCATGGGGTCAATATTCCCCGAACCATATGTTAAAACTATATTCTACTTTAAGAACAATCAACCAAGACAATATCTTGTTGCATCACAATACACCATGAACTCCATGCCCTTCATTTGTTGTCTCAACATTTAGTAAATAATAAACCTCATCACTAACTCCCATATGGCCCTTTGGAACTTCTAATACTAGAAAAATAGTTTCCCTTTCCACATCTAGGGAGGTCAATGGTGTTGTAATTCTAGATAATTCTATTCAAACCTATTATAGTACCCCTCTAATCCTAGAAAACATTACACCTTGGAAAATCAATTGGGAGGAACTCAAGAAACAATTATATCTATCATCACATTATCCATGAATAAAACATGTTTAGAAATGACATTCCATAGAATGTGATCCTCATAAATCTGGAACTGAAACATTGGTAGATCTCTATAAATATGGTGTTGTTAATGTAAATCTAGAACCAAGTTTAATTGCTCTGCATGTTCAACCTCTGATATATAGTAGATGAGTATGTCCTCAAGGAATAATATAACAAACATTTTATGTACCGATGGAAGATCTGATTCATCATATCCATAAACATGAAGGGGATATTTGTCACACCAAAAAACATCACCAGAAACTCAATGATTTTATAGTGATATCATAAAGAAATTAATAAAATATCATCCTCATGAACCCACAAATGTTGGTATCTCCATTTGAGATATATCTTTGAGAACTATCTTGTACCTCAATACTAGATAATGAGGTATTCATCCCATGTAAAGGGGTAATAGTTTTTAATTTTTTCAAGTTTTAAGAGATGATAATCAAAATAAATCCACAAACTCTCATTTTCCTTTTCCACAAAAAAACATTAGTATTCCTTGGGGGCACATTGGGTATGATAAAACCATTATCTTGAATTTCATACAACTGATACTGTATCTCCTTGAGTTTAGTAGGGGTCATTCAATATGTTATAGATGATTTCAGTGTAGTCTCAGGATGAAAGTCAATGAAAAAATCCACATACAACCTTCATGTTTGTATCATAACATCTTAATAGATGAAATATATATATTTTATCACAAAAATAGTAATACAGATTCCTAAGGAGCCTACTACAACAAGGTTTAAATTCTACAAAAAAGAATAATTCCATCCCATTTGTACCAATGAATCTGACATGTCTGTAGTGAAATTGAATCTGGAATCATACCATAAACAAACATTCCATACCCAAGATGACATCAAATAAATCCATATAGATGACAAAAAGGTCCCATGTGCCCACTATCTACCAAGATATGTTGCCACGACTATAATATGAATAATATAGAAGATGATATCACTGTAAGGACCAAAATAAGTAGCTGTTAGAAAACTGAATCAACCAGGACCACCAACACATACACTAGTTGTAGATAGTTTAAAGAATGCTTAAATTTTTTTTAGCCATACTGAATAAATATTTTAATAAAGACAAATTTTACCTCTATTCATCACATGCATGACATGGGACGTCAGGTGGTGGTGATGGAAGGATTTAACAGTTTCCTTGACCATACATTAATCATCCTCCTGATCTACAAAATACCCTTCCCATGGTACCACCCTACCCTCGCTTAGGAAATCCCTGATCACAACATTTCTTTTACCATGGTAGTCCATCAGATATCTACATGTGCTCTTTAACACATCCAAAAAGGCATTAATGTGCTATGTGACCTCAACAATCATAACAATAGAACGTAAAATACACGAGATTACCTAGTTATCTTAATTTTACATGTACCACATTACTATGCACTAGATCGTGATCATGAATGGATTTCCCGTACTGAGATCCCACTGTCTGGGGACTGCTAGCTACTGTTGATGACTCAGATATGTGACACCTACAACTAGATCAAGCTATCTTGTGTCCTTATTGTAGAAATATATCATTCACTAGTCCCAGTATTGAAACCATTATATTGGGGAGGCATAAGTGAACAACACTATCACATATCTCTATGGTGATTATATCCTAAAACATCTATGCTCAGAAGTAGCAACCATAGATCAAGATGAAGGAGTATTAGGTAGGGTATGTAAAACACACTTCATATATAGAGATTTTCATCTATACATAAATTAAATCATGAATATCTTATATCTATTTTGATATGAAGTAAGAGTACTATTACTCCTTGTAAAATATTAGTTGGATGTAATGTAATGATAGTGTCGACTCATCATGCATCTGGGAAATGAAATTCTACCAGTAACCAAAATCTCCATGAACATTTCTATATTATAGAATTGGCATATGATCCATAAGTGTCTAGATGAACAAATATACATAGACCACCAACTATAGAAAATTATATACTACCTAATGATATTATCACTATAGAAATTCAATTTGGCATTGGTTTTGAAATACACAGTGAATGTTAAGAATGTGCTCATTGTCGACCTACCATGTTGGGTTGATCTGCTGCTCAATATGTTGAGGAGGTTCTACCATCCCACATTGAGTTGAAAGATCTCAAGGTGTACCCTAAATAGAGGATAATTTTATCATCATATATTCATCATGATCCAGATCATGTACCAAGGCGGGCTAGAATTGCGGAGGCATCAAGAACTTTTAATTGCGATGCACCACAATCAGATAAGAATATATATAAATATATATATATACAATGGGGAAATGGATCAATATATAATTTCATAGACTCAATATGATATTATATATTTACCATTTATCACAATAGTCATTTTATTGTAATGTCCAGTCGACAAGAATGTGGTAAAGGTTTTGGTGAATGGATACCTGTATTTCCCACACCATCACTATATTAACTAGATTGGGAGCCTCATTCAACACACTCTAATAATTCATTACTAATCCAAAAAAAAATCCGCTTTACGGGACTATCCAAAACCCAATACCATGGATATAAACCGCATTGATAACATGCTTTAATGACCCAACCCATACTGGGTTTGAGCCACAACTACCTCAAGACTATCTCTATTATCTAAGGCTCACGCGACTGGAACTAAAGGAATAACTAACACAAGTAGGCCTTTTCCCAAGCACTTGTAGTAACACACACAAATAACTAAATGATAATATGTAGTGGGAGTAATAGTAATTGATGAAAAAAATATACGGGAACAATTAACCATCGAATAACTCAATACAACAAAATTGTGTGGTAGTGTAAATTAAAAAGTAAAGGAAAAAAATACATGAACAACCAGATATATGTCCCAACCTGAAAAAACTAAAATATTAAACAATTCATTGACACCATCTTATGTTCACTGAGATGCATCACCCATATGATGTGCAATATACAAGGTTCCCATATGAACCTCTGATGTCACCATCGACCAGTCAATAATTTTCTTAATACTAGACACGTGTGGGAAAAGCCAATTCAGAGGTGAGTATATACAAAAAAATTATCGTGGAATGGAATATAATGGGGTGGATTAAGATATTATATAATAATATAATGACTCTAAACAACAAGTAGGATGATAAATGTAATGAATAATAAAATATAATCAAAAAGAAAGAGGGAATATAACATTGTCCAAACACAAGAGGTTCAAAAAAGTGTGTAGATGAATTACATGTATATTATTTTCCATGCATATAAAGAGAGTGAACTCATATAACAATGAAAATACAATCCTAAAAAGAAGTTGGTATACCCCATTCATCTTCACATCTCAATTAAAGAGAGTAGACAAATCAAATGTGTGGATACTGTAACACCCCGAGATTTTATGAAAAATATTATTTTAATTTCATTAATGTCTTTTGTTGTATTCTACACAAAGATTACCTTGCGCTATACGCAACACCGTATTAGCTTGCAGTATACGCAACACTATTCTTGGACCGTGTTACACACAATTTTGATAATAATTATTCTACGCAACATTGAGTATATATATATATATATATTAAATGTATAAATGAAATATGGTTGTATTCTATTATACGAAACAACAAAGGATTCTTTCACAACACGTAACCCTGACTTTGCTTTCATTACACGCAATCGCGACCTTCCTCGATAGCGTGTGTTGTACGCAATATCGGGTTTTAATAAAAAATGATATATTATTATAATATTGTCATGAACTAGCCGTTATGAATAGTATTAGCTAAATTTTGATTTTTATAGCATTATTATTCATCTTACACATTTTCTAGAACATGGTATAAGAACAAAATAAATTTTTCGGGTAAAATAAGTATTTTTCAAAAAATGTAGTTTTACCACCTTTTGATGGCACACCCACTTTAAATATAGTCTTTGACATGTTTATATGTTCAATATGACAAAATAAAATCCTTCATTTGAATCAGGATATAAACATTTACATTAGATAAAGTTTTGATATTTTTCCGATAACTTTCATATTTTAATGAATAGTAAAAACACGCTATATTTTAATTAAAAACAACTTTTTTCATCATAATATATTATGTGGTTAAATTATAATATTTAATGGTTTTAAAGTATAAATAGAATATATTTTTACCATTTAATATAATGTATGTCATTAGCATTGATTTTACCTTGAATTCGTAGGTTAAATCAATTCAATCTTTTGCAATGTTTTAAAGAAAAACCCGTATTCTTTCAACAACGGTATTAATTTTAATTTTATTTATGAATCTTTTGTGTATTGAATTTGGAAAAATGGATTACATATTTGGAATCAGTGGGTCCAAATTATGTTAATAAGCTACTTTTTATTTTTTGGGAATAGTAATTATGGTAAATTTTATTTACCATAGTTAAAGGTACTTCGGGTAATTAAGGGTAAATATAATATTTTAAAATTACCCTAACAAATGTCAAAATCCTATTGGATGACTAAAAGTCGACCCATATCACCTAAGGGTAGGATTAGATTCATTTAATTAAATTTTTTCAATGAAAATAATTTAATTATTATTAAAACCAGAGAATGTGACAACATGTCACTTTCTTAAATTATATAAGTATAATAATTTTTATATAGTGATAAACTTCATGAAACATAGAACATGAATAGTATACATAAAGCTAATACAATTATCTAAATCATAGGAATTTATTTAGAATTTTTAGGGATTAAATAATTATCATTTATTATGATACAAAGATGATGCAGTAATTATCTTATTAATGAAATATTGACATAATTGATGTTATAAATACCCAAATAAATGTAATTTGAGACTTTTTATGAATTCCACTAATTTTCTAGATTACTATGACATATTAGTGTTGCTTTAATCAACATGGTTCGATCATATAATTCTGTTATGACTTTCAAAAAAATCATATATCAAATAGTGTCAAAATTGACACAAAATAGTTTTTAAATCAAATATTATATTAATAATTGTTATTTTATTCCTAAAAATCTAAGGTTCGGCAAAATGACTTAGATAAGGATATATATATTAATAATAAACAATTTGGGTTCGTTTGTTATGTTATAGTAAGTGTATTAACCATATAGTGAAAGAAAACAAAAAGACACGGTAAAAGTAAAATTATTTAACTTAGAGTTAAATCTAATTGATAAGGTTAAAATAATACCCTAAACTTGGCTAAATACTATTGGTTGATAGGATTTCGACCCATCCCCACTTTATCTTATAAATAAGACCCTTTGGAACCATTATGAACCGATTTTGACTTTAATATAAAATAATATTTTGACATATTCCTAAGGTGCCCCTCTCCTCCCTTATAAAAGGGCACCTCCTCCCCCTACTCCTCACACCAATTTGAGCACTCAAGCTCGGACAACCCCTGCCATTTTCTCCTCTAAACTTCCGTAGAATAATCCTAGAGGTCCTGGTCTTCTTCAAAGACCAATCTTAGTTCCCTAAGTGGATGATTCAAAGAGGCGTTCCAAAGAAGAGGTAATATCCATTACCGATCTTTTCGATTTCTTTCTTCTTCAACCTTTTCATCTTTAGTTGTTTCATGATAAAGTAATAACATCAGTATTAATTACATACTGATATGTTATTATAAATATGAAACAACCCTATTTCACCTTCTATCCATCCCACGGAAAAATAAAATCACCGCGCGTGCGTACGTACGGAATACCGTCTCCACGCCGTGGTGTAATCTATTTTTCCACCATCACTTTACAAGGATGGGTATAATGGTGTAATGAGTAACTATTTATGATTATTATAAAGTAATATTGATACTAAAATAATATATATATACTCCAATACATTTCCATGATCATAGGAACGATATCATCACTCGTGCGTACGTACGGAATACCGTCTCCATGATGTGATGCGACTCGTTCTACATGATCATCATTACATAGTAATTATATAAATGAATTGAATGAATAAATATGATATATGTTACACTAATACCATTCTGGATATAAGGTATCTATAACCTTAAAATAAGAATAAGAATGTATTCGGCAAAACACGCATAAGAACAAAAGGCAATAAAGACCCGAGTAACAAGTAACAATGAAATATTACTAACAAGAAGCTAAGAATATGACCATATATGATATCATATCAGTATGTATGATTCTGGAATAAGTCAATAAAATTATTTAAACCATTATACAGGAGCTTCGGACACATACAAAGCAAAATTGGACCTAAGGTAAGGGGAAATATCACAATCTCATTTTTATCCGAGATTGTTTATACTTTGGTATTTACTGGGGTGTATTTTATCATCCACATCCATGTTCCCTCAATATGTAATATTGTTTCCATCCACTTACAATAGTTTAAATCCAATTTTACCCTTCGGTTATTTTTTAGTAAAGAATATGAATGGAATCTTTTGTCGTTTTTTCGTACGAGGTACTTTTTTGACTTTTTCGACAAAAGTACGAGAAGAATGTTTTTTTAACTTATACGGCATGAATGGATTTTTAAAACATTATTTCCAAGAAGATTACTTTACAAGTTTTCATGTTTATTTTTAATCATATTCTTTTGTTTTAAAGTCGTATGACATGTTATGAAAGGAAAAATGTTTTTGAAGTAGAAAAGATATTTTCCTCAGGAATGGAGTTGAAGTATTTTATCAAAATTATTTTCCATCTAAGATAATAAAAGGGTTCTGTTTTTATCACTATTATAACATGGATTTGATTATGTTGTGATGGAAATATTTTTACGAATTCTTTTATCTTATATGAATTGTTTTATGATGTCATGTTGTTTAAGAATTCCATTTTTATTACATGGGTTACGCTATGATGTATGGTTTATGATTATGTGGCACACATAAGAAAGGATTCATTATAAGATGGGTGGGACCTATATCTCCCTCCAATGAATTGGGTAAAGATTTTATATCTCATGAGATAGACAGGGCTGGAACGGTAGGTTATACAGGTTCAGTGAAACAGGACTGAAACGAGGGTTACTCGATTCAGAAAGGGACTTTCTCCACTAAGATAGTCTTGGAAATGAGTCTTGACTAACAAGAAATGATTATCTATGATTATGTGTGAATGCCACAATGTTTCATGTTTTATGTTATGATTATTGTGATTACATTTCACTACCATGATTTACCCCATGTTATGAAATTATGATCTCTTTTGCAGGTTAAGATTTCCAAAAGTTAAGTGCTTATGTATATGATGTGATTGATATTTCTTTTGTTTACCCTTACTGAGCATTTGAGCTCACCCTTTTATGTTTTCATTTCCCCAGGATATAAAGAAAGGTTTTAGGTAAAAAAAAGAAGATCTTTATGGGAGATTTTGAAGATCTTTCACAACGATCAGAAGATTATATTCCGAGTTTCCAAAGACACTAAACTATTACGATCCTTGTGTGTGTGTGTTTTTGTTATGTACTAAGTATTCCGCAAAAGTAATGCAATGTCCATGTACATCAAGATACGGGTCTCTACAGTTGGTATTAGAGGAAAGGTTTAGTCAACCATTGGAAATTAGGATGCGAAAATGTTACTGAGATCCCTAGAGATATTTCTATGGTATGTCTAGGGATGTCCCTAAGGATAAGTATACGTATAGGATATAGTCCTAGAACTACGGTAACGATCTTAGAATTTAACCTAAGATGTTAGATATTGATGATACTCCCCCTTTATTATGTTGCTTTCTCTAGCATGATTTTTGCCTCTCACAATATTCTTTTTGTGTTTTAGTTAATGAAGGGAACCCGAAGGAATTCGGTTAACATTGAATCCAATGGACAAATTGGTGACTATGAGAAACAAAATTGTGTAATTCCTAGAGAGAAAGATATTGTGATTATGCCGAATCAGTCATCGCGATATATGATTAACAAGGTGAAATTTAGTGGTATGCCTAATTCATCAAAGAATAGGAAGATAAACTATTATTCATGTTCTCATGTTGAGGAGCATAAAGAAAGGAAGATTGAGATTTCTAAAGAAGGGAAGAAGAACCTTGAGGAATACCTCAAATGGAGGGACCGATGTTATCTGTGTGGAGAAAAGGGTCATAGAGTGACAGACTGTTATGGAGTTCAATGTCTTATTTGTGGAGAACATGGGCATTACCCAACTCAATGCCGGGACCTAAAAAGGTACTTCTAAATCAAGGAAGGACTTATTCCACGACAATCATTGAAGTGGATGGACTGAAGTGTTTATGCATTGGTATTCAATAATAATGTTGTTGAGGTACTTTTATGGTGTATTGAAATATTTATGTATTGGTCTATTGTGGTTTTTCAATAATCTTAAGGTATCGGTAACCATGAAAAGTGATTCAAATATTTTGGAAAGTAGATGATATGCGCATAATGAAGGGATAAGGAGGAAATGAAATGTTTGACAGTATTCATGAGATCATGATTGATATAAGGACTAAGTGATATCATGGTTTGAGTATATAGAATTTTGAGGATTTTGGTATGTGGAAGGTGTTAACTTTTAACTGCAATCATGTTTTCACTAAGGTTCAATGGGTATTCAAGAAAATACTTGATTAAGGCCTTTGAATGTTTGGAATGTGACCAACAAAACATATCTTATGATATATGGGGATCAATGATGGTATTAAATCTCTGGTAATCGTTTTCACTATGTTATGAGAGTGGACTACAGTATTATGGATAAGCCTAAAGATTAGAATGGATTATGTTGGAAATAAGTTAGGATAAATCGTTTTTTGATATTATTGATGGGATGTTATAGTAATGTAGTTTTAGAAAAAGGACAACCTACGGGACGGGTGACAACACATCGCGTCGGACAAGGCTGTAGGAATCGAACCCACAACCGAAGTGCGACTGGCCTTTATTGCCTACCACTGGCCTACAGGAAGTCCCTGTTTAGTAGAAACTAGTTTTATTATATTAAGCAGTATGATATATGAAGTATAAGTCCATTTTAGGAACAATATATGATTAATCTCACTATAGATCAACTTATGTGTATAATTTTTGCTAACCTTTTCTTTGAGACAGATGGAATGACCCGTCATTCTATCACATGATCTGCTAACACTTCACGAATAACAAATTCAACTTAATTTATTTAATAGATGAAGTGGAAATTGTTCAAGGCACGAACAACAGTGAGATTGTACCAAATTAATGTAAGTATTTATTCGAATTCAAATTTTCAACTTTAGGGAAATGATCTTGAAAACCAAAAATGTTGTCCTAGTGCCCTTATATCCGATGAATCAGATGGTACCCTAGATCATCACAAATTTATGGCTTTGTGATTGCTAGCTTTTCCATAGCCATGTTCTCTACCACTCTCCATCAGAACATGATGGTTAGATTTCTCTTCCATATCCATATTTTCACCTATGTGGAAACCCAGTGATTAGTTTATTTGGGTAACCGTTACGTTTCATACTTTTGTTTTTAAAGATAAGTTTTGGTATTCCTTTTTACGATGTGGGTTTCTATCAAAGAAACTTTCAAATAGTAAACCATTTATAACCCCGACGAATTTCGAGGGCGAAATTCATTTTAAGGGGGGTAGAATGTAACACCCCGAGATTTTATGAAAAATATTATTTTAATTTCATTAATGTCTTTTGTTGTATTCTACACAAAGATTATCTTGCGCTATACGCAACACCGTATTAGCTTGCAATATACGCAACACTATTCTTGGACCGTGTTACACACAATTTTGATAATAGTTATTCTACGCAACATTGAGTATATATATATATATATTAAATATATAAATGAAATATGGTTGAATTATGTTATACGAAACAACAAAGGATTCTTTCACAACACGCAACCCTGACTTGGCTTGCATTACACGCAATCGCGACCTTCCTCGATAGCGTGTGTTGTACGCAATACTGGGTTTTAATAAACAATGATATATTATTATAATATTGTCATGAACTAGCCGTTATGAATAGTATTAAATAAATTTTGAATTTTATAGCATTATTATTCATCTTACACATTTTCTAGAACATGGTATAAGAACAAAATAAATTTTTCGGGTAAAATAAGTATTTTTCAAAAAATGCAATTTTACCGCCTTTTGATGGCGCCCCCACTTTAAATATAGTTTTTGACATGTTTATATGTTCAATTTGACAAAATAAAATTCTTCATTTGAATCAGGATATAAAAATTTACATTAGATAAAGTTTTGATATTTTTCCGATAACTTTAATATTTTAATGAATAGTAAAAACACGCTATATTTTAATTAAAAACAAGTTTTTTCATCATAATATCTTATGTGGTTAAATTATAATATTGAATGGTTTTAAAGTATAAATATAATATATTTTTACTATTTAATATAATGTATGTCATTAGCATTGATTTTACCTTGAATTCGTAGGTTAAATCAATTCAATCTTTTGCAATGTTTTAAAGAAAAACCCGTTTTCTTTCGACAACGGGATTAATTTTAATTTAATTTCTCCATCTTTTGTGTATTGAATTTGGAAAAATTGATTACATATTTGGAATCAATGGGTCCAAATTATGTTAATAAGCTACTTTTTATTTTTTTGGGAATAGTAATTATGGTAAATTTTATTTACCATAGTTAAAGGTAAATCGGGTAATTAAGGGTAAATATAATATTTTAAAATTACCCTAACAAATGTCAAAATCCTATTGGATGACTAAAAGTCGACCCATATAACCTAAGGGTCGGATTAGATTCATTTAATTAAATTTTTTCAATGAAAATAATTTAATTATTATTAAAACCAAAGAATGTGACAACATGTCGCTTTCTTAAATTATATAAGTATAATAATTTTAATCTAGTGATAAACTACATGAAACATAGAACATGAATAATCTCCAGAAATATAATACAATTATCTAAATCATAGGAATTTATTTAGAATTTTTAGGGATTAAATAATTATCATTTATTATGATACAAAGATGATGCAGTAATTATCTTATTAATGAAATATTGACATAATTGATGTTATAAATACCAAAATAAATGTAATTTGAGACTTTTTATGAATTCCACTAATTTTATAGGTTACTATGATATATTAGTGTTGCTTTAATCATCTTCGTTTGAACATATAATTCTGTTATGACTTTCACAAAAATCATATATCAAATAGTGTCAAAATTGACACAAAATAGTTTCTAAATCAAATATTATATTACTAATTGTTATTTTATTCCTAAAAATATAAGGTTCGTCCAAATGACATAGATAAGGATATATATATTAATAATAAACAATTTGGGGTTCGTTTGGCATGTTATAGTAAGTGTATTAACCATATAGTGAAAGAAAATAAAAAGACATGGTAAAAGTAAAATAATTTAACTTAGAGTTAAATCTAATTGATAAGGTTAAAATAATACCCTAAACTTGTCTAAATCCTATTGGTTGATAGGATTTCGACCCATCCCCACTTTACCTTCGAAATAAGACCCTTTGGAACCATTATAAACCGATTTTGACTTTAATATAAAATAATATTTTGAGATATTCCTAAGGTGCCCCTCTCCTCCCTTATAAAAGGGCACCTCCTCCCCCTCCTCCTCACACCAATTTGAGCACTCAAGCTCGGCCAAACCCTTCCATTTTCTCCTCTCCACTTCCCTAGAATAATCCTAGAGGTCCTGGGATTCTTCAAAGACCAATCTTAGTTCCCTAAGTGGAGGATTCAAAGAGGCGTTCCAAAGAAGAGGTAATATCCATTACCGATCTTTTCAATTTCTTTCTTCTTCAACTTCATCTTCTTTAGTTGTTTAATGATAAAGTAATAACATCAGTATTACTTACATACTTATATGTTATTATAAATATGAAACAACCCTAATTCACCTTCTATCCATCCCACATAAAAATGAAATCACCGCGCGTGCGTACGTACGGAATACCGTCTCCACGCCGTGGTGTAATCTATTTTTCCACCATCACTTTACAAGGATGGGTATAATGGTGTAATGAGTAACTATTTATGATTATTATAAAGTAATATTGATACTGAAATAATATATATATACTCCAATACAGTTCCACGTTCATAGGAACGATATCATCACTCGTGCGTACGTACGGAATACCGTCTCCCCGATGTGATGCGACTCGTTCTACATGATCATCATTACATAGTAATTATATAAATGAATTGAATGAATAAATATGATATATGTTACACTAATAAAATTCTGGATATAAGGTATCTATAACCTCAAAATAAGAATAAGAATGTATTCGGCAAAACACGCATAAGAACAAAAGGCAATAAAGACCCGAGTAACAAGTAACAATGAAATATTACTAACAAGAAGCTAAGAATATGACCATTTATGATATCATATCAATATTTATGATTCTGGAATAAGTCAATAACATTATTTAAACCATTATACAGGAGCTTCGGACACGTACAAAGAAAAATCGGACCTAAGGTAAGGGGAAATATCACAATCTCATTTTTATCCGAGATTGTTTATACTTTGGTATTTACTGGGGTGTATTTTATCATCCACATCCATGTTCCCTCAATATGTAATATTGTTTCCATCCACTTACAATAGTTTAAATCCAATTTTACCCTTCGGTGATTTTTTAGTAAAGAATATGAAAGGAATCTTTTGTCGTTTTTTCGTACGAGGTACTTTTTTGACTTTTCCGACAAAAGTACGAGAAGAATGTTTTTTTTAACTTATACGGCATGAATGGATTTTTAAAACATTATTTCCAAGAAGCTTCCTTTACAAGTTTTCAAGTTTATTTTTAATCATCTTCTTTTGTCTTAAAGTCGTATGACATGTTATGAAAGGAAAAATGTTTTTGAAGTAGAAAGGATATTTTCCTCAATAATGGAGTTCAAGTATTTTATCAAAATTATTTTCCATCTAAGATAATAAAAGGGTTCTTTTTTTTATCCCTATTATAACATGGATTTGATTATGTTGTGATGGAAATATTTTTATGAATTCCTTTATCTTATATGAATTGTTTTCTGATGTCATGTTGTTTAAGAATTCCATTTTTATTACATGGGTTACGCTATGATGTATGGTTTATGATTATGTGGCACACATAAGAAAGGATTCATTATAAGATGGGTGGGACCTATATATCCCTACAATGAATTGGGTAAAGATTTTATATCTCATGAGATAGACAGGGCTGGAACAGTAGGTTATACCGGTTCAGTGAAATAGGACTGAAACGAGGGTTACTCGATTCAGAAAGGGACTTTGTCCACTAAGATAGTCTTGGCAATGAGTCTTGACTAACAAGAAATGATTCTATATGATTATGTGTGAATGACACAAAGTTTCATGTTTTAATTTATGATTATTGTGATTACATTTCACTGCCATGATTTACCCCATGTTATGAAATTATGATCTCTTTTGCAGGTTAAGATTTCCAAAAGTTATGTTCTTATGTATATGATGTGATTGATATTTCTTTTACTTACCCTTATTGAGCATTTGAGCTCACCCATTTATGTTTTCTTTTCCCCAGGATATAAATAAAGGTTTTAGGTAAAAAAAATAAGATCTTTATGGGATATTTTGAAGATCTTTCACCACGATTAGAAGATTATATTCCGAGTTTCCAAAGACACTAAACTATTACGATCCCTGTGTGTGTGTTTTTGTTATGTACTAAGTATTCTGAAAAAGTAATGCAATGTCCATGTACGTCAAAATACGGGTCTCTACAGATACCGTGTATGTATATATATATATATATATATATGGTCACACCAAGAAATCCCATAATATTGTGAGGCAGGATATCTAGATCATAGCTCAATCTATGAATATAGTCACCAATTTTTCGAAATGTTCATCAATGATTCCGAGTATCTCATGCTTCATCCCATATATTACTGTCAAATTCAAGTCATGCCTCTTCGTTGTGATGCATTATCGAGGTGACTAAATCTCTATGTTGAGATCCCATGAACTGAAAAAATAAGACGGTTACTCTATGATATTTGATAATGGACACATGATTAACCCAATAGGAGGGTTCCACATCAGTGGTCAATGGATGACTTATGTCATGATCACCAGGAGTATTCCATTCCAGTGGTAGAGGACCCATGTCTAGCCCATTTGGAGGGTTACATTCTAGAAGTTATTGATTACCAGTATCTATAATGATTAGAGGGTCAACATAGATGTTCATTGAGGACCCAAAATAATCTGGCCTAGAGGGTTCAAGAAAATTGATTTTAAAGGACCCAATTCTAGTGTATAGAAGAGGGTTCCACTATAGAAATCAAGGATCTATGCCAATCTCCACTGGGGGGTTCCACTCTAGAGGACTGTATAGAAATCATGCCCTTTTTTGAAAGGAGTTTTACACTCTAATCATCAACGACCCATTCCAATTTTTATTTTAGGGTTCTATTTGGGACTCTATAGTTATCCTACATGATCACTACCAATTTTTAGCATTTCCTAACCTAACACTGGGAACATGAAATTCCATATCATATCTTGAAAGACACAAGAGTGAGAATCATCAAGTTAAATAGGGAAAACACTCTACATAGGATCATCTAGAGTCAAAATCAAATTCCAAAAGTAGAATATATTGTAATAGAGGATTCAATTAAGGTAACTATGTAATACATGGTGTGTGAGGTGTCAATCATGAAATGGGGTCCTGCTCCACTGAATGGTCACGTTCCTAGCAAGTACACAGATCCCAATCCATGTAGAAATACGTGTCATACATTTGGAATACATGGCATGTCCATCCTATCCAAGACAAGGCCAGTTCCTTCTAGATATGTAGGTTTAGATCCCCCCATGTCTATTTGGTTGACCCTAGGTATGTGTACATTAGTACATAGAATCATGAATCACATGTGGTTTCACCCATGTGATCTGGCCATGTTTATGTACCTGTTCTCTTTTCATGTGCCTATCCAGGTTCTATGTCACATACCTATTCCACATGAGGAATGTGTAACACAATATGTTGGAGTGGTAATTTTCATGAAATCCTTATAATTTATTTAATCCCTAGATTCCACAGAAAGGGGGCTACATGACATGTGTTCATCATAGTAAATGGAACATATTTAGGTTTCTTAATGAATCTCATATATGATATCTACATGTAAGATATATCCTTTCACCTTCATATATTTCTTTTTCTCACTTGATATCAATGGATCTAGTCACCATCCATCCTTTATATCCACCTGGTTTCAAGATATCGGATCTTTTCATTCATTGATGGTCTGTCGCACATCCTACATGCCCTTAATCCTTCAATCATTGATGACATAGCTTACAGTAATCAAAATAATCATTGAAAATATTCATCCATCCCATTTACTCTCTATATTAAACTATTAATTCCACTCACATGAACCTATTTTGAGTTTAGGGGTTCTATCTGGTTCGGTAATTCTTGATAACATCAAATCGAGACTGAACAGTCCAACTTGTGAAGAAAATGAAGAAATTGAAGGAGAAAGAAATAATAAAAAAATTATTAACCATCACTAGACATTAATTTTTGGCCATAAATCATGTACGTTGAAAATTATGGTGAGAAAAATAAATAAACAATTAAATTTCAGTACATGAGTGAATGAAATTCAGCATAATTGGTGATAATCCATTAAAGTGATCGATCAGATAAATCTCTTTAATGAAAAAGTTCATAAACAAAAAATTGATGAATCATTTCTATATATCGGACCATTTGTCATAGAATAACCTTATCACTATCAATTTAAGGACATATTTTTGTTAGTTGAACATCAATCTTCTCCAATCTGGCATTCTTCCATTTTCTGATATGATTTCCCAAAAGAAGGAAGATAGAAAATAAATTTGTAGATCCAAAGATTATAATGATAATACAAGGTAATTCTTCATATTGACGTAT
Organism: Viscum album; assembly: GCA_963277665.1. Taxonomy (NCBI): domain Eukaryota; kingdom Viridiplantae; phylum Streptophyta; class Magnoliopsida; order Santalales; family Viscaceae; genus Viscum; species Viscum album. The sequence continues at coordinate 1,067,365,483 of OY728140.1, forward strand.
CTATGGTAAAATCAATTTATTTAATGTATTAATGAATAAATAAATAAATTAATTAATTAATGAATCCATTAAAAATACACCAATGGGTGAGATAGCTAAACCCCCACCCATGATGACCTATTTAAGGTCACGCATAAGGTAAACTATATGTTTTAGAATCAACCACAAGCTCATACTTCAATTCTATGCTTAATAAAATTTTCATTATGAAACTGTGTGTGTGTAATTTAAATTATATTTACTATTTTTATAAAATTAATTCTATACACACTGGCCACAAAATCCCACATTTTCTTAGTATCTGGATATGGAAATATAGACAGAAACATTTCAATGTCTTACATGGAAAAAATAGTGTCTCTACATGAGGCATGAAATCATCATCAGGAAATCATGTCCCTAACATGATGCATTTCAAACCAATCCATATGTTCTTGAAATGATGCATTAATTTAGTCACCTCATATTTCTAAATTAGACCTTGAATATAAACGAAATGATCTTATAATATAACAAACAATACATCTTTCTCATGGTTAAAATAAAATGCTATTGTAACTTGTAATATCCATTTAAAAAATCACATACATGAAAAAAATGTTTTTTTCTCATACATGGGATGATCAATCCCATGAATAATCTCATTACCAAGCCTCAAAACATCATTATATATTTTCTATAATCAACAAAAAGTATGAATAAAATAAAATTTAACTGATACAACTTTGTAACATCCCTCCACCCTATACCACCTACTAGAACCTGACCGATGGAATGGTGCATGACCTCTAGCATACCTCCAAATACTTCCGAGACTACCATCATTCACCAAGGGTCATTGATGATTATTGGGAGAATATATCCTCTAATAAAGGTATAAATTGAAGGGGAAATAATAATAAAAATATGAACCATTTGATATAATTATTACAGGTAAAATGGAATGTGAAAACAAATAACCAAAAATCATAATGTAATAAATAGTAGGTATTTCATTAATGTCATAACCAATATCTCGTGGTACATCATATATAATGTGTTAAAAAAACACATATGTAATGTACTTACATGATACATCTGAATTCATAATAGGTACATTAACCCATGTTCCACTCTAATGATCCATTACAAGCATCATACAAAGGGACCATTCCCATAACAAATAACCTACAACCAAATAATGTTATATTCTTGGGTTCCCAAGTGTCATAGAGGCCAGATTAGGGTGTGAGTATAACTACTTTGGCCATGACTAATAATGTCCACAAAATAATGAGTCAACATAAAATGCATTGATCGGTTCTATAATAAATCAATTTACATTTTTTGAAAATATGACCTTTTAAAATAATTTAAAATTTTAAAATAATAAAAAACATTATTGAAATATTATCCACTGATAGAAAAAATTAATTGTGACACCTGGTGATGACTATACAATTGTCCATCATTAGTTCTATTACACAGATCAACTATACCTATTTCAGTCACAGTAAGTGTGTCTCTATGCACATCATGGGGACCATGACAACCACATAACAAACTCGAGTATACTAAGAATACCAATTACTAACATAGACTAACCCAATTGAGTAATTTTCATCTGAAATCATTGAAATATAGTAACATGGACCTCCCTTAATAGATCTTTTTTAGCTAGTGGCATAAGTAAAATAGTAACATGAACATTCCAAGAAAGTGTTTTCTCAGATCCTTGCATAGGGAAATAAATCCAAACAACCTATATGGTGTTTTAATTTCATTTAAAACCAAACCACCCCCAAGGTTGTATTCAATTCCATTAAATTTTTTTAAAAAAGAAACACTATCTTTTCAATATAAGATAAATGGATTCCAACCCAATTTAAAACATCAATTATATTTCCAGAAACCATCTTCTAGAAATATTAATTTAATGTAAAACATTATAATAAATTCCATGCCTTTTATAATAAAATATTTAACCAAATAAATATTCAAAACCTATCATAATCTATCTCTACATTTCATTAATTTTTTTCCAAGACTAACCATTTTAACAAGGAAAAAAATTATATTTCCAAAATATAAAACACTATTTAAATATCATCAAACCCTATTAATTTGGGAAAAAATGGTTCCCTTTAAAAATAATTAATAGACAAAAACATTACTCATTTTACAATTCCTATTTTCATTTCAATAGTTTGATTGAATAATATATTTCATGTGGATTTCATAAATGATTATGGAACTCCAATTCACAATATTTAGCTCCAAAAATAGTCCCCATTTAGGAAAATTTTTAAAACAACAAGACCAATTAGGAAAATTTATTTAACAAGGACCATTATATATATTTGAGCTATATTAACAAAGATAACCTCAATTTTAAACCTCAATTTTAAATCAATGATCTGATGGATTTTGTATCTTAGAACCATTTCTTTTTACTTTTTGAAACTCTATATTCATTATTTACAATATTAATATACTTCTTCTCACATAATAATTTTTTTTGATAAAAAGATATGAATTATTATCTTAAGAGCAGCTAACAATGTAAAAGATCATTAGAGTTCCCTAATATGATGAGAATCCAGAAGTGTCTGGATAATTTCAATAAATATATTTTCTATAGATAGATGACTTCATATTATGGAAAAAATGATATGGTCAATTATTTTTGGATACATATATGACATTGTAGCACCCTCTATTATTTACCACACTTAGTAATATCCACTGTAGGTAATTATGATAACGAGACACACCAATAGGACATCCACATTTTTTTAATTCATGGGATGTTCTTATCTAAAAATGTGAGCATAGATACATACAATTAATATTATTATTAATTTATATTATAAGTCCCATGCTTTGATGTATTGATGAAAACTATGATGGCACATGTTAATGGTGAGGTATGATACCTTCAATGTGTTTTGAGTAATATTTCAGTAATGAATAATCAAAGATAAGATTTTCCACTTTTTTTTATTAATTGATGTTAATAACTTCATCCCATTGATGGAAATTAGAATGAATAAATAAATCTATGTACTTTGTGTTGTATAGAAATTTTTGATTTCAAGAAATTCATAAAATGATACATCGAGCAGATAAGATGATGGCTCCAACAGACAACCATCTTGATTAGAGATGTTGTGATAATGAAATTATATTACACAAAATTTTTTCATATGAGGAATAATATCATTTTATCATTAACTATTTTCTCCATGGGAGTTATGGATGGTTTATGTATTCTATCCTTCTAATTTGATCTTATTTTCCTAAAGATACTATGAAATATGACCATAGGTTCAGGAACTATATGTATCCTAATTTGTTGTTAAATACTATATTATTTTTGGTTATTTAATATGTAAAATAAATATTTTTCTCCTGGATGGTTTAATAATGATTTTTGGTTTCTTAATTTCATATATTTCGTGTCCAGTTATTCAATAGAATATAATGTGAGTAGAATATGTTTTAAATATATATATTCTTTTTCATGAATTATATATTCGTTTATTTATGGATGAATAATGAATTTATTTTTTACATAAATAAATATTTATTATTCTATGTTTGAATTGTATTGTATTTCATTGGAGGACTATGATAATAGGTCCAGTGAGAAATAATATATATTGAATATTAGATGATTAAATATTATTTAATTTAATACATGAATATAGAGCATGTCAAAAAATAATAACTATATTTTTATTATAGGCATGTGCAATCATAGGGATTCAATAAATATTACGGGGAACTTGTAAAATATTTAATTCTAAACATGGAAGAATAGGAACCCAATTAAATTATTTTCTTAGTTATTCGACTCTTTTTTTTTGTGCATTGTGGAATTCAAGGAATCCTCTAGAATTTATAGTGAACCCACTCCCCAATAAAACTCTTAATAATGGAGATAAATAATTCTCCACCTTCGAATCCTGAGTCTGTAGTGATCATGAAGAATCCTTTGAATGTGGTTCTCAGGGTGATGAACGACGAATGAAGTAAGTGATGAGATTAGTCATACTTTCACTTAGAGATTCCTATAGCCACATTTTGATATATTTGGAACATGTGTGGATCATCACTAGAGAGAATCTAATCATGATTAATTCAATGAATTAGTGTTATGATGTAGATCTATTGGTAGATCCATCAATGATTATTTAATTTCATGTTAGGAAATTCAGTAATTTATTAAATTTAATAGAATAGTATTTTACAATCTTGTGCTTTGGTTCCAATATTTTATCCATTAAATATATTATTCAATTTAGTTACCTTATTCATGGCTTTTAACTATTAGTAAACTATGTAATAATCCTTGATGATGAAAATAAATATATTTTTGAAACAACTCATATGACCATTCTGTTTTTCCAAAACCATCCATTTGTATTATAGGGTGAACATAATTTTTTAAATTTTTTTAAATATTGCTTATTGATTTATGCATTTATTATTGGATTTCAGCTCTACATTTTTCCTAATTTAATATAAATTGTGTGAAAAACTTTTTTCCTCTTCTTTTATTGTAAATATAATATAATAAATTCTTTTTCTATAATTAAATATATTCAAATATCTAATTTGGAGGTGTCAGGGACTTTGAATGGATAACAATAGAGTACTTGATATGTCACCATGAGTTATACACCATGTACTAGTGTTTAATGAACCATGAATTAATTTATAATTTATTTAATATGATTTCATTAATAGCACATGGTAATTTAATTTTACACAATGTGTTGACCAAGCCATCTTGGCACTTGCTCTTCTAGAGTACTTTTCGTATAAGTTAATTAAATGCTGTCTTTTCCTTTAATCACAGTCTATCCAGGTATGTTCTTATATGGCCTTCATGATTTGTAGTAATGCATCTAAGTAACCACAAACCACGTATCCCAATCACACGATATTTAATCTAAATGTATATATGTATAGTTACATAATCGGTCTGTAGGTATATGACTTTAATAGATTGTTGGAATAATACACACTGTGTATCTTAAATTTACACATCATGTACTTTTTTTAAATTACAAAAATTAATTTTAATTTATTATGTTGTGGAAGCCATATCCCCATATAATGACAATTTATCATTAATTAGATAGGACACACCAGGTTGTGGGGGTTATATATATATAAATGTATAATTAATTTCGACATACTTTTAGGATCTATAATTCATTTATATGTTGTTTTATAATTATTATTCTACTTTAATTGATGAATTATATGCTAGGAAGAAATTTAAAAAAATCATGCAAACCATGTGATAATTAATTTGATATCACACGTTATGATAATAAATTATAATACTTATATGCCACATGTCGCAAGAGTAAATATTTTATGAGTATAATACATGGTTAATTGTGATGTGTTTCACATCACATCAGATTATGTAAAGACATGTGTGACCATTGATTCATTTATTTAAATCCCTTAACCAATATTTTGTTTCCATTAACTTTCATGTGAGTAATAAAATATTTATTTTATAGATATATTCATCTACTAGAGGTTTTTCATGTTTAAGGATGATACGAAAACAATCCATGAGAGATACAGATGTAGACAGATTGAATGGTGAAACATTAAACATAATTGTTTTATAGTTTTTTTTCAACATGGTCATTTTTTATTTTTTCATATTATATATAAATGAACAATAAGTAAAATATAGTGATCATAATAAATTATTATTTTATTTATATCCAGTTGGATATTTATTTAATATTATTTATTTTTTAATTATAAAATGAATTAATGAATTAGTAAAAATACAAGATAGAAGTAAAAAACATTTTATTTTCCATAAATATTATGTAAGACATGATTAGTCACATAATTTAATCCACTAAATATTATCAATAGATAAAATCCATCAATTATATATATTATTTTTTATATCCTTCCACTATTATTGTTAAAATTGAATCGTATTTCAAAGTGATTGAAAATTGAAATTTGGGGTGATTTTATTTATCAGGTAATTTTAACTTGATGATTTGGGTTGACTTAACATAGTTCAAAACAAGGGTTGAAATACAATGTAGGACATGGTGTATCAGAAATAAAAGTGTTGAGGAAATAAAATTAAAGGATTTCACAGCTAGGGAGTTGAAAATATGTATTTGTATAGACATTTTGGACACATTTCATTAATGTTTAATCAATAGTAACATGATTATTCATGGGGTATTGATGGGTTTTAAATGAATTATTAATTCATGACTCAAGAGTGGAATACTAAAAAAAAATTATAGATATTAACCATAAAGGTTGTGAATATGAAATATAAAATTTTTACTTCTTAAATAAGAGATCATCGAGCAGTAATTACAATACGTGATTTTATAATACAAGGCATGAACAATATACAATACATGTATCCTAATTAAAAATTATGAAATACTTAATGTACAAGTGTAATGATTCAATGGATTGAACTCATTACATTATGTTAAAATTTTCAAACCTAGTTTTTGCTAAAAATTCAAAATGATATATCGACAATGATACAAAATATTTTGATGTATTGGCTAATTTGAAGTACACATACTGAAGATGATTTACGCAATGTGATTATATTGATGAAAAATCCCACATAAAAGAATTACCTGATATGAGCCATTTATGCATCATGTATATTTTTTGATATATATATATATTCTACCCTAATATTTTTAGCATATATTGTGGACTCATAATGGTCTTTTCGTCAATTTTTATTCTCCATTTTTGTTTTGTTTTCAATTATAACTATCTCTATTACATTTTTTATTATTATAGACATTATTTTTCACAGTTTTGAATTCCAAGACAAATTTTTTTATCATTATTGTTCTATTGTTACGTGTGAAATATATTTTGTCATGTGTCTCAGATTTATGCTGTGTTATTCATTGTTTCATCATCCAAGATAGTATAGAACTAAATTTTCATTATTTCAATTATGAGTTTCTCTAACTTTGCTCAAGTAATTTATACTCCAGTCATGTTGCAGTCAGTTCCCTAATTTTATTCTGATCCCCATTTCCTGGTAAATCAACATATAGTTAAAGGATGAGATTAGGGGTGGATTGAACCAAATAAGTATCTAAAATCAAAACTGAGTAAAAATATGTCTAGTAACCATGTTTAAAATAATTATCAATATCATATTCTTACATCGTCCTTGGTCAATGGAGGTGAAAGTTTAACAAACATGACCTTGTCAGAGAAGATCTAGGTAAGGAAAATAACCTATATTTTTTTACAAAGAAGTCATGCATACTGATCATTTTTTTTCATTTAATATAGATCATGAAGTATTTATAGATTAGTATATTTCAGTTGGTTGGAACAAGATCAATTAGTTCCTTTTACACCACTTTCTCAACTATGGCATAGGTCTATGCTTAGTTTGATTGAAGAATACCTAATTCCTATAAGTAAAAATTGACCATAAACCCTTATATTATATTATTATTTGACACAAGAAACATAATTATAGTCAAACCATACCAAATGTGCTTTTGGAGAATAAATATTTTTTCCGACCAACACCTTGTGGAATAAATGACACCATATTGGACCATTAACTTTTTCCACCTTTTTTGGGGACTATCAGTCTTAGGAAAATAGACCTACCTGACAAGCATCATATTTCCTCACCCTTCCCCAAATTTTATTATTCTTCCTTTCAATTTTCTAATTTCACAGTATTTTCAATTTCTGTAATGGAACAAGCATCAACATTCAGAAATCAGAGTACTTGAAATATGTCACATTGATTCATTTGAGGAACCAGGAAGCAAGAAAACCACTTCTTTTCAGTCATAAGATCTATAGAATCATAGCTACAGACCGTTATTTTTTAATAACTAAATACAATGTTACCGCACTGCTACACCATTATAACATTAAATATGAACCAAATGATGAAAATTACTAGTGACCAACAAAGTGGGATTGCACCTTAATGGAATAAATATTTCCATCCATTAGATGTGTTGTGCCCAAAATTTGTCGGCCATCTATTCAGGCTAAAAAATTCAATATAAAATGAGGACTCATTTATTTATCCATTGTATGACAAAATTTAGTGGAAATCAATGTGAATAACCCCATGAACACATTTCAAATTTCTTAATGCATTGTGATACTTTTTAGAACTTGATCGTTCCCTCCCATGATAAAGGATTAAGATTTTCTCCTTTCTTCTTATGTGAAATATTCATGTATCACCGAAAAATAAATGATCCTAGATCCATCATGACATGGAATGAACTAGTTCAGAAATTTCATGACTAATACATCCATATTTTATAAAACAATAATGTTGGGATTGATATTAATATTCTCAATAATGTGTATGGATAATCATCATGTGTTTCTTAGTATAGATTCATGAAGATAACCCTCAAGTTCACCAATAATAGGTTAGATGTGTGGCTATGATAAAAAACATTTAATAAGGGAAACTATCATTTTACATGTACTATTATATCTGTTTTCTCTGATGGAGGGTTCATTCTAAAGACACCTTAAGTAATGAGATCCAGTCTATATGAATTTTACTACAATTCGAGTTTATGAATATGTTATAGGGGATTTCACCATCCCAGAATCCATCATGAGGAGAAAAATACTTACCTTACTTCCCAAAAAGTGTACCTGACTAAGAATATATAGTCTATTATACTACATGAATCACCCCTCATACTATTGATATGGAGATAGAATCTGTTAAAATTTTTAAAGGCCCAAACCCATACTATGACTGAAAGCTTTGTGAAGAGTAAAAAATGTTGAATGTTGTAATTAGGTCAATTAAAATAAGAAAAATTAGTAGTATTATCATCCCTGAAAATATTGACACCTATACTATCATTAGAGATTTGATCATCAATTGAAACATTACAATCAAGGTTATTTTCAGATTATTAGTGGAAAGAAGCCACCAACGAATCATGGAACACCTTTTTTCCAACCATAAGGTCCAAATCATATACCAAAAAAATAATTTCAATTAAAATTTACTATAGAATAAAAGTTTCAACCAAATTTATCGTAATAGTATCAACAAGATCCACTAAGACCACTACAAGAATACCAAACTCTCCAATCACAACATGAAAAACAACTGACTTCATTTTTACGAACATTATAGAAAATGGATGAAAACTGACGATAATGAAATTCAAAAGCACAAGGTTTCACTAAGAAACCATGATCATGAAGTGGATTATATCTATAAGACCTTATCTAGTTTTATACATTTTTCATTTCCATGTAATACCAAATCACATCTGAGGGAGTAGGGTAATTCTATTGTTTCTAGGAGTAAAGAGATATTGCACATTCCTTAGAAATGTACATATGGGGAAAATCAATATAAATAACTTCATAAATCTTGATATGAGAGAACTCAAGGGATATAACAAAATGGATATGTTCACATACATGTCCTAGATATATTAGTGTATAAATGTCAACTCCACCATTAAACACCACTCCCCACTTTCATTGAAGGATGAAATACTCTTTAAAATTGGGTAAATTTAAAAAAATCATTCAGATATTTTAACAACTATACATCAACATTCCAATTCCATAAGTAATTTATCAAATGAAATATTCTACATGATTATAGAAAGACTTATTTTGAGGTAACATGACGATGGAGTACTACCATGTCATCTCCCTTAATGAACAATACTCCTCATTTTTTAGCAAACCCTATCTAATAAAATGTGTGACCAATGAATATTCTCAATTTTGTGCACTATTGGGGCATGAAATTTTGAAAAAAAATTATGTGACTGAGGTGAAAGTATAAATATCAGTTCATTTAGTGTCATCATAAAGATTTGACTTGGTGACCTAAAACCAATAAGGGTGGAACATCATATTTCTAACAAATCAGTATGCATCCTCAATTATTTCCCAAGTATGACCTAGTAAAAGTTAGAAAATTCATTTTTAATGCTTAGTTTTTCATCATGAACGTTGAAGAAGAAGCATATATTCCCCTTATTTTCATAAGTCCATTTCCCACCACATTGATGGTTTTTACTGATGTTTACCAATGAATATTAATTTTTAGAGTTGATGATGAACAAGTAGTGTTTGATTTGCTAAAAACCACTAATAAAAATAATGATGCCTTGAATTTTCAAAACATTTATCTTACTAATAACAATGAAAATCGTGGAAATATTTAGGAGGATAGTAATAAAAAAACTATTATTGACAATGTATACAATTCCAACAATAACATGAATTGTACAACAACTTTGATAATAAATTCCATACAACATTTCAGACCATATGTTTTCATGAACCATTCAAGGGAAGTGGAATTCATAAATTTAAATTAATATGAATTAGAGAATCATTAACTCTAGAAATAAATAAGCCACTAATATAGAGGAAACCAAATCATGGATAGATTATATTTTCTAATAAATAATAGATTTACCATTTTTTCAGGATATGGTTCAATTGAAATGGTTTATATATCGTAGATAATTATGTAATGTATTTATACATCATGCATGTTTCATTCTTGTGCAATCCCCACCCTTGGTCTCCCATCTCCCACACAAACCCCCTCACCTTGACATTGGACACCCCTCTCGCTAAACCAGAAATCTAGTCTCATTATCCTTCTCTATTTTTTCTACCTCATCCTATGATCATCTCAAAATTCAACTTATATGATTCTATTCACAATGGAATAAACAAAACATGTTTCCCAGGGAAACTATCTTCCATCGCTAAGATCCATACTATTCATCATCCTCCTCCACTCATATATCCAACCCCTTTACCTTCCACTTTTCCCTCTACCACCCCCTTAGCTACCGACGTGTCCCAAAACACAATCATCCTGTCCTATGGTGGTACCCAATGAACATACATATAGTTATGCCTCAACATTTCTGATACAGAACAACGTGTTATATTGGCACACCTATAGTCCATACTGATGGGGTCCAACAGTACATTAATCCTGGCCATTCTTGAGAACATTTACATGAATGGGGAGGTATTTGTTCTTATGGACATGATTCACCTATAGACCCTCACTATGGTACAAGAGGAGGCATTCTAGGATCTTTTCATTGTTTTTCTGTCCACATTACAACTCGATGTGGAACACCAGAACTTTCAATGTTGTGGCAGGCCTTAGTAGTTGACCCTCATATACTTTAGTATCAGACTGGGTATCTACATCAAATAGTTAGTTGGCTCCCACGATTACTCATACATAATAATCAACCTAAAAATTGAATATTCAGTTAGGAATAGTCCATTGATTTCATTCAATCTATAGAGCTTCCACAATTCTCAAATGGTAAAGAGCACCTAGCTGTTCGGCGTCACCTGACATGTTCTGCATCGGGTTCTAATGAATGCATTGTTTTCAAGAAGATATGTTCATGTTAGAATTAACTAGAAAAATGTTCTTGTACTCAACTCATTCATGGGTGACCCAGCTATCATCATGTACCGTATGTTCTCACTTTAATATTAGTCCCATGTGATTAAGCCTTATGGTACTCTTATGGGCAATAGATTTGTCACTCACCTTGTAGGCCACCTTGGATCCCTCAACGTATCCCATCATTTTTCATAACATGGAATTATGGATCTCATTAACCTCATAATTCTAAATATGGTGGGGTAATTGAATAAGGTCAATCGAAGATATCAGTGGGTCCCAAAGTATGTTAATGGATCTACCCAACATCTAGATTTGGATCCTATTATACCTGATGATTCACTTGCTTTCAACACCACCTCAGATACACCCTCCACTACAATCAATTCATCGCTACCTATGACCATAGTTTCTCAACAAACTATATCTTCACCAACACCACCCATTCAATTCATCCATTGTCTAGTTTTACCTTTTACTATTGAAAAAAGAAACATATTTTACTCCTCCATTGTAGTATTTTCACCATACCATACATTTTACCCACCCACTCGCCACCAGAAACCCCTAAGACCACCCATACTCCACCTACAATAGTCCCTTCATCCTTATCCATTACCACCACTCACGACACCACTTCTAAGCTCCCTCCTGAGTTTGTTGACTCTTCTACCAATTAGGATTATCACAAAGAAGAGGATTGATGGATAACGGGACCTTCATGACCATCTTCATTAGAGGATCCATAGATTAGTCCATATTCTACACATAGAACCATTGTATAGATCAACACCGAACTCCCTCTAGCCTTAACTGAGCCTACTGTCGACACTATGACACCTGATACATCAGTTGATACACTATCCCCAACATCCATTGATATTATTGATAGGGTAATCCATTTTCATGAACCCACAATTTAGGAAGGTTCTCTTTATGATGATATAGATTAAATAATTTTTACTATCTAGTTATGTATTGGTCTTATCCCCTTTTATACCTAGTTTGGGTGCTAATTTTTGTACCACTTTAATTCCATTATTATTGATCTACCATTTACTATATATGGATGATATATCCTTTTTTACTACATTTATTTATAAAATAATTACATTTTACTACTACGTTACCTTATCCGTCTAGGTATCCCACTTCATATATGGTTATTGAATATCTTATTGGATCATCTTCTAACATCCTAATCATGATTTATCTGTGTGTCCCTAACCTATAGAGATAGGTTGATGAAAACCATCTTAATATATGTCTTTTTTAGTGGTCCCTTCAACAAATTTGATGAATTCCATTATCAACAGATGATTTACATGTTGGATATACTCATTAGTTGGTTAATCTAACAAATCATCCCATGTATGCTTGATGACACATCCACTGGTTCCAATAGGATTTAGTGGACAACTATGTAGTTGGATGACATTGAATAATATGGTTTTCCATCCATGTGGATGATGATATCATATTTTCAACACTGTGGAAAGTGACCCATATTTCATTTATTATATTTAGTTTCAGTTGAGTTATATGGAACAATGTTTTTATTATCATTCATCTTTTTTTAGGTTATCCAAAAAATAATTGTACACACAATGATTCATTTATATTAACTTATATACCTGAATATAAATATTTTGTACCTTCTATTTTTATTCATTAATCTAGTTTTACAACATTTCAATAATGGTTTATCTAGTGAATGTATTTTATTACTAACAAATTTTTTAGGTCACAAATTTTTTTTATCTACATACAACATAGTTCTCCATGTAATAAATGTCACTACCAGGAGATCTTTACTTCCTATTTTTATTTCTATAAATTTAATTTTAATGTTTTTTATAAAATAATAATTTTTTATTGAAATATTAATTAAATGATAATGTGAAAACTGACATATTTTTTAGTGTGTGGGGGTCCTTCAAGAGACTCATTACATATATAGTGAGATTTTTTAAAAAATTTCATTATTATAAGAGATATTTCCCATTACAGTAATGATTTGAATATGAAATCTCATTACAACAATTTAAATAAATGACAAAGTTGAGATGGAAATGTGGGAAACAATTTTTTCCTATTTCAGTTTATAATTTTTTTATGATGTTTTATTTAATTACATTAATTCATATTGTATACTCTTAGAATTTTATTTGATTGACATATTACTGGAAACTATGTATTAAGTGATTGATTTTATTTTACATATACGCTCATTCCGGAAAGCTTTCTATACTTACTCTTTCATATTCATTTCTCATCGTATTTCTTAATATATATCTATGACATAGATCTACATCATAACATTCATTGAGGTCTTATTTAGGACATTATATAACTAATAAAGTATTAGAATGATTGTTTCAATCGTCTATGAGTTGGTTTTCCTGATAGACACATGTACACAATTCCTTTTTCACCATAGTATAAATGTATACAGTTGTTAGGATGGTGTTCTTTCAATCTTATTTTCTCTTCCTACTCTAATCTTGGTATGATTCATGATTGTACTTTAAACATGTGTTTATGAATTATTATTTTTTATGTACACATGATGTTGATAATGGGGATACATATAGTGGAACATTCACCAGATTGTTATGAAATCGTCTATGATTACTTTTTTATTCTCTACAATCACCCTATTGTTATGCAGAATGAAGAATCAATAATAATAATAATAATAGTTTTTTTTATTAAAAAGATCAACAATCACCATTTTCTGGTTGATAAATTCTATTATATATTATATGTGGTTAGATAATGGAAGTGATAACTGGCCTAAACATGATTTTTTAATAAAAATTCAAATGAAATGAACATGGTGGATTATTTATACTTGATAAATTCATGGACCCAGATTATGATATTTGTATCATGGAGACATTGTTGTAAATGAGGATACATCATTGTGTTGTTCACATTTTTTATCCATTATATATATGTCATACCTTCCTTTAATTCCATATTTTCACTCTTTTGTCACATTCACTTAACCTCATAATCATTTTAACATTCATACATTATCCCTCATGATTAATTGTTTTCATTAAAAAGTAGATATGATGGAACCAATGAAATTCAACTTTTAGGAACATGTATTCATGGAATTTTCACTAATCCATTTATATTTTACCTTTAATGATGAGAGAAATTTCATTTAGAGTTTAATTATAAAAATGGTATTTCTTTTGAGAAATAGTTATTAAATTGAAATTAAAGGAATAAATAATGTGAAGAAAGAACTTAACTATGAGGAATGTCTAATTTTCTATACAGGGTTGATTCTATGGAAAATAATTTTTATTCTTTAACATAGTTTTATTTTCTTAGATATATTTCATGTTTTTCTTATATGGATTTTTTGATTTCAAATCCTTGTTGAGATTTTTTTAATTCAGTGGAAATTTTACTTTCCATGTGTTGGGGAAATTGATAAGGTAAATTTTTATTTATATTTTGTACATATTTCATTAATTATTAGTCCATATTTAAATGATAATAAATTTGGTTTTTATGTGTTTTTATAGTAATTATAAATTCAAGTCTCAATGGAGGAATTCTAGAAGTAATTGTAGAAATCTTCGATACACATCATCAATAAGAAAGACATGATGTGTTCGTCTCAAACAGATCATCTTGCATCAAATATCACAATCCATGAATCAAAAATACATAATGTGAACCAAGTACACAACATAAAAACATATTACACTTCATGATGTATATAATATCATGATGTTTAGGAGGATATAATGTATATAATGTTGATACTACATACACATCATATATGATTTAAATAATGAGGAATTTTAAATAAGTAAAAAATGTGAATTATTTAAACATAATGTATATTTCAAGAACTATATATATTCACCTCTAATGACCTGTATAATATAGATCAGAACCAAAAATTTCTTTCCTCCTTTTATTTGTTCTTCTCATATTTGTTCTAATTTTAATTATATTAGTATCTATTACATTGTTTTATTATTATACACGTTATATTTTTTCATTTCCAATTCCATGACCTATTTTTTGGTCATTGTGTTTCGAATGTTCTACTTCAAATCTCATTTTTCATGTGACATCAATTACAGTTCTGTTCTTCATTGTTTATTCACAAATGATAGTATATAATTTTATTTCCAAGATTTTGTTTGTAATTTTCACTACATTTAGTAGATTAATACTTATTATTATAATGCATCCATATGATTCCATATTTTTATTAAAAAATTTCACGCACATATAATCCACTAAGGGTTATTGGAAGAAAGTAGGGGTGGATTGTTCTTAATGAATATATAAAATCAAAATTGTTTACACCTTTATCTTCTAACCATGTTTACCTAAATTTAAATATCATTCTCGTGAATTATCCTTGAATATTAGAGGTGCTAGTGGAATAGTTGCGACCTAGTTGGATACCTTCAGGGTACGACTAATCACATTTAATTATTTCAATCTCGAAGCCAACCATCATGCTCATTGGTGGTTAATTGATATATACAAAGAGACATTATTCATCGTAGATTGATCTAATTAGTTGGACCTAGATCAATTTATTTTTCCCCTTGTTTTCATCATATTCCATAGGTCTATCCATATTAATATGGGAAATTATGATTTTCATATACACTAATATTTACCCATAACCATTAATTTAATCTATTTTATGTCCCATGATAAATTTTGAGTCAAATCAATCCAAAAAGATAAATCATTATTAATCCCCATAAGGTATGGAGCACTAGGTTTCTTGTCTAAAAATCATTTTTTGTGTGTTCAAACCTTGATTTCCACAAAAAATGCCTTAGTAGATGAGTTTAGTTTCTAAAAATAAATATTTAATATAATCAATGCCTGGTGAAATAAACTAGACCTTAATGGAATATCTGAAGTCAACTAAAAAGATCATGTAACTGTGAGATATTGTAGTTGATATTTGGAATTACTACCTAAAACCCATGAAATTTAATTAATATCCACTATTGTGTTGATGAAAAGAGAAACATTGATCATTTCTACTAGAATGTCCATGAAATAATTTATTCTAAAGCTAGTGGTGAGGGATATTGGATTTTTTAAAAAATTGTGTGAGATTAATAAATATAGTATTTATTTCATCGTCAAAATATTATATGATAATGTACTAAAATCATCCTCTTCATATTTTTAGAACCATAAATAAAATGATATCATAAATATCACTATGATTTATAATATGGATTGATTACCATCTCAATAGCACAAATATTCCTAAATAGAAAATGTTCTTACACATTATCATATTCTATTTAATGAAAATTCTATTTATTGGAAGAATCTATTCTTTGTGCACATCAAAATGTGGCTTGTGAGTAAGATTTATCTTTCTCTAATTTTTTTTAATGATACAACATATATTCAATGGTTTAGGATTTTATGAATTAATAATTATATTTTTATATGAAATGAGGACATTGATGTATATAAAAATATGTATCACCTTCAAGATCTATATCAAGAAAATGTGATACAAGAAAGGAATATGATCATTAATGCTATTTAAAAAATAATTTGGGATAATTGGTGCTAGTTGTGCCTCTTTTAGTCAATCGTATTGGTTACATTTAATTGTTAATAATCATAGGGATTAAATTATCAAATGAGTTTCAGTCTTATCTCATACATATTACACTACCCAAAATATTATAAAATTTTATTTTTAATTATAACATGAGAGGTAATGGAAGGATTCTTCTAGAAAATATTACTATAATTTCCTATGTGGATAAAAACAAGTAGTGTGAAAAACCCACAGTCCTTATTGTAAATAATAAATGTTAGAACAATGTGACGGGTCCAAGGATCATAATAATTTTAAATCTATTGACAACCATCCTACCATGAAAATAATGATATAGAGGCAAGTAAATGAAAAGTCAGCAGTTGGTTTTTCATTTGGCCAAAAAATTCAGGATATGGGGAAGTGTGACAAGAAGTAAGGGGAATCTAAAGGTGAATTTTTTATTGAATTTAATCATTCTATATCTACACATCAGGTATTAGATATATCATTTATTTTCTCACATGTTTATGAAAATGTTGTAACTATTTAGATTATAAAAAATTGTTAGGGGAGAGTCTGAGTTTTGAGCTTCAAATTGTGAAAGGATTACAGTTATAGCTATTAGAGACTACCACCTTTTATAGACATCATGACTGATATTTTTAATGGATTGTTTTAATTTTTTAATTAAAACAATGATCATAATTTATGTATTTTTCTTTTATGTGAATCCCTTAAATAATAAATTTTGATGTAAAAGTTTTTTACTTTTTGAGGAAAAGTATTTTTTTTATGAAAACCAAAAACATTAATGACTAAAATCAGCAGAAGTACATGTGAAAAGCCATGAGGGGAAATTGTCCAGCCAGAGCTGGTTGGAGTCGAATGTTCCTGAGGCCGCAAGCTGATGGGCCATGTTGTTCCCTTCTCTTTTGGTAAAGGAGAAGGTGAAGAAAGAGAAGTGTTGGAAATGTGAGAGAAATCTCTTGATGATGATGCCAAATGAATGGAGCCCACCTTATGAATAAAAATATTGTTTTGGTGTAAAAATATTAAATAATTGTATTTATGTATTGAATTACAAAAACCATATATTGTATATAGATTACAAATCATGTTCACATGACTCGAATAACACCTATATATAGGTATAAAAAAATCTTCATGTAAAAATGAATCTTTTGACCATCCTTTGTGAAGATGGTTTTTTATATTCTTCTAAACTGAAACTTCATGAATGATTTCATGCTCTTTTACAAGTCAAACTGAACAAACCCCCATTTGGTGGACATGTTGAAAGTGCCATAAATCTTATTGGATTATTTCACACTATAGTATGAGTACCATATCTAGTAGAATATAATGGTGGGTATTCATACAATATAAATTTTATTGACGACTTTAGTAGATATGGATATTTCTACATTATGACAGATAAGCCCAATCCCGTTTTAAAATTCCATGAATTTAAGAATCATGTAGGGAACAACATGGAAAGAAGATAAATAAGATTTTATCGGGATGGGGTGGTGAATTTATTAACAATTATTTGTTTGAAATTTTTAGGGTGCATAGGATTATATCTCAAATAAATATACCTTACATACAACAATGGAACTGTGTTACTGAATGTAATAAACATTCCTTGTACGATATGTTAAGGATAATAATATGTCAAGAATATGTACTATTATCTATTTAGGGATATGTGTTAAAAATTGTGGTATATAAATTAGACTAAGTACAGAATATAGAGGAAATTATGATTCTCGTTAACTTATAGAGTGAAATGAATATTGTTTTATCACAAAAACATATATGTGTATGTTAGGAATTTTTGATGGAAATGTTAAGAAAAAAACTAGCAGTATAGGGAATAATGTTTATATTTGAAGGGTATCCTAATAAATAAATTAATACTACCTATCAAATCCCTCAGATAAAAAATTGATTTCTTTAGGAAATATATCTTTCTTGATAGAATGAAAATAATAAAAATGATAGTGGGAGAAACATTGATTTCCATGATGTTGATTCTCAAGATACACAAGAGATGGTACAAGAATATATTCTATAGATGTATGTGGAAAAGTAGTCCCTAATGAAAATGTTCTATATAGGATCCCTGGATAGGTATGAGAACTATAAAGAAACATATTTCTTATAAATAAAGAGAGTGATGGATATTTTTGAAAATACTAAACCTATACTCTACAACAAAAGGAAGTAGATCAATAAGAACAAATGACAAGGCAAATAACTATGAATTCTAAAATTGATTCCATGTATCAGATCCACGATTGGTTAATGGTTAATGCACTAGTTAGTGTAATTCATGTTTGGTAAAAATTGATTTTCAATAGGAAACTAGACATGAATTTTAATATAAGTACCTATAATGAAAGCCTAGTAGATTGATGGTTTAAACATCATTATGCAATTTAATATAATGGAACCTCATCACTAGTTTCCATGTTTAAAACCATCTGTATTATACTAGCTATATATGATTACCATGAATATAAAATTTAAAAGTTCATTATCAAAATTTCTTTCTATATTTGGTAAATTCAAGAGTATGTGTACATAGAATAACCAGAAGGTTTTTTTGACTCAATGTGATGCCAAAAATATTTTATGATGCAGATATCAATTAATATATTCTAGAAATCATATAAAACATGAAACATTTGATTTTATAAATCTATGTATGAATCTAGTTTCATTTAGAATTTATTTTAGCCATTTGATTACAATAGGATTAGTGGGACTAGGGTCATAATCTTATTAGTATATGTTGATGAAATATTACACAATCGGAAAAACATATTGGTCTTATAGTCATCTATGTATTGGTTAAAATGTTTTTCTCCATGATGTAATTTTTTGAAACAACCAAATTATTTGGGATCAAGATCAGTCTTGATAGATCAAATATGATTCATGGACTATTTTTAATTACTTAAATTCACAAGATAATAAAGAGATTGTGTATTAAACTATCTAAGATGGTTTATTTACAGTGTCACTCATATACATTTTATAAGAAAATGATCCATCATATAAAACATGAGAAATATTGAATGAGTAAAATCCTATATGCTTTATAGATAAGATTAGTCATGTATGTAAAATTATGTTCTAGACATATTGTTTCATTTTCATTAAACAAGGTAGATTTATTTCTAGAAGATCCAAGAGAAAAACATTGGTAGATTGTTAAGGATATCCTCAAGAATCTAAGGAAAACTATGGATATTTTCCTAGTGTATGGAAGGGATGATGGGCTAGTAATTGGAGATTTTACTGATTCTAGTTTTCAAATATATTTGAATGATATAATGTCATAGTCAGGATATGGGGTTTATCTCGATGGATGAGTTGTGTGCTTGATAATTTCAATGAAGATACATGTTGCAGATTCTATAGAGGTTTCTAGGATTATAGTGGTCTTTTGTGCAATAAAGGATGAAATTTTTATATTTTTTTTCTGGTAATAAATTTTAAATCTTATATCAATGGACTCTTCAAAATTCATTGTGATATTACTATAGTTTTTGGTCTTAGAAAAATTCCAAGGACACACCAAATAACAAAAAAGAATTATCCATAAGTATCACATCTGGATGAATTTTTATCAATGGGGTTTTGTTTATTTAAAAATGTTTTCCACAAGAGAAGACATAGTCAACCCCTAGACTAAAGTCCTATCATAATTGAATCATGTGAATTGTGTTAGAGATTATGTAATGAGGGGTGTTTTAAGTTGAATCTAGTGCAAGTGAATATCTATTGGATTGTGTTCCTTAGAAACTACTAATGTATACTTTATGATAAACTATATTCATAGCTTTTAATACTAATGAACTCTTTATCCCATCATGATTTTTCTTCTATAAAACATATTATGAGATAATGTTCTTGAATTATAACATTTTTTAGAATTTAAAAGTTTTCATTTAAATTGATTTGATGATAATAATAAACACTATGTAAATTGTTTTAATAATGAACAATAAAATAACAAAATAAAAACTACTATTGTAAAACATTAACAATATAGATAAATAAAAATCATTTAATAATAATAAAATATATAAAATTAAAATATAAAAATCAATTATTTTAGATTTTTAATAATAAATTTTATTGTGCATGATAATAGTATAATGATTTAGTTAAAAATTAAAATTCTGATATGTTTTTTATAGATTGGTTTATATTGATAGTTTTTAACTGATTAAAATAATAAAAATAAAATCTCAAGATTTTTAAATTTATAATTATTTTTCAATATATAAATGGAAAACTAATAATATAAAAGTTTTAAAAGATATTTTTAATTATGTCTTGAAATTTATTTTATTATAAGAATAAAAAATAAAAATATTATAAAAAAATTATTTTTTAGTTTAAAATTACATTTAATTAAATATTAAATTATGTTTATATTATTTTTATATGATAATTTGAACTATAAATTTCCTAATGATGTTATCTATGAAAAATTATATTATATATTTTAATTGATAATTTTTCTGATAAATTAAATTATACCCGTATTAATATAGCTACACTAAAAATGTTAACATGTACGTATTTTAGAATTTATTTAATTGAAATTTCATTATCATTAATTTAAATATTATGTGATAATTTTAACACGATTCTTATGTGTAAATATGAGCTAGATATTTATATTGTAAATTTTCACTAAAAGATTCCATTGAAAAATATAAATTCAACTTTTTAGTGAATATTTACTGTTTTATTTATGCATTAATTTATTTTCATTGTAATTTCAAGTAAATGTTTGAACTATAAATTTGTAGTGGAAATTTCTACTATAAATTGAATTATTTTTTATATCGATACACTCTCATGAGAAATTAATGTTGAAATCAAAAATAGAAATTTAAAATGACAATTTAATATTTAAATTTCTACTGTAATATTCCAATTCATATTTTAATTGATTATTTATATATTAATATATTTTACTTCTAATTTATGTAGAAATTTTAAATGATAATTTTTGTTGAAAAAATCCATCCTATGACCCTAGTTAGTGAAATTAAACTCAAATAAAATTAAAATATATCATTAATAGAATAAACATGCATGGAAATATGTGACATTAATCTGTATCAAATAAAGGTTGTACTTGGCACAAAAAATATAGATTCCACATATAGATTTAAACATTCAATGTGATTTTTCATCATAAATTTTTAATTGGATTGTCTGATATACCATTGTAAATGTAAAAACAATATTATATTGTATATTTCTTTTTTCATATATTCATATATTTATATATATATATATATGAATTCAAATTTTTTACTCTTAATTTACAGTAAAAATTTATAGTATAGATTTATATTTGTGTGGATTTACAGTGTAAATTTAAAACACAAAATTTCAATTAATTATTACTTTAATTTAATGTATATTTTTGAACTGCTAGTATAATATTGCACTAGAAATTTCTAGTGGAAATTTGAAATAGAAATTTTCATGAAATGTTTGTACAATATAATTTTATAAGAAATGTCCAGTTCAATGTTTCATTGGAAGATCACATTTTTTTTGTATTAATATATTTTCAATAAAAAATTAAATATTTATTTATTTATTATTTTCAATTGTAAAATTTTATATTTTAACTATAATAAAATTTATGTTCATATTTATACCAAAATTAAATCTCATGTATAAATTTACACCAATGAATAATCATTTTAAATTTTATGACGTGACATTACAATTTGAATTTTTAAAAAATGATGTAGATTCATGCAATAAAATGGTGTGCTATATATTTACATTGATTTTTTTATATTTATATTTCAATGGAAATTTATATTTTAAATGTAAAATAAATCCAATTCAAAATTAAATAGATCATTCAATATATACACCAAAAATATCAATTGTAATGTTCCACATGAAATTGATTGTTTAATAATATCATACATATTATTATTTCTATTTTTCTTAGTGGTGTTTTTCATTAAAAATTGTTATCATTCTATTTCATACATATTTTCAATGTACATGGAAAAAGCGCCTGATGGATAGAATATAATTTCTTTCTATTGTAGTGGGATTCATATTAGTTTTACCATTTCTTCATCAGCCCGATTCATGATGTGACCCTTTTCAGTATTCAGTATGGATTCACCAGAACAAGGCAGTATATCCCTTTTTTATTTGTATTGGATGTGCCAAAGATGTGTGGTGTCAGTGGGTGATTGTAGGTGGTTTAGTGCTTGTGAAATCATCCCATATGGTATAAGATGTCCTTATATGGTCATTGATGTGTTGATTCACAAAGCCATAAATACAGAACGACCCTCTAATATCGGATTCATCGACCTACATTTCAAAGGCAGGTATTTGTTTGATGATTAGGCTAATGAAACATAAGTACTCCATTAGTTGAGAGGATGGGACGTTGGTCTCATCAAAACCTTTTTCGAGGAATTACTCTCAACTCCAGGACTCTCTTATAGATATTTCTAGTGTTTATATGTTCATAAAATCTTGGTTCATTAGAATGTGTGTGTATGTGGATAAACTATAGGATGCAATATCAATCAGGGATATACATGTGTCTAGAATCATGAAGATATACCAATAATTGGGAAAGTAATGAGGCCCTCTTTAGTTTACTGTCATCCAATGGGTGCATTTATTTTTTGAATGTTAGGATCGAAACAAATAAATGGGGTTCTTATGTATCCTTGTGAGAGTAATCTAATTCAGCGTAGTTTAGTGTCACATTAATGGTAACATAACCATTTAAATTTTTGTGACAAGGACTTTTCTCTATAGTTTACCATCATGTAGTCCGGATGACAAAATCAAAGTTTCATTTTAAATTTTTTTTTGTTGAAATACACCAAATAATCATAAGATGTTCAAAAGAAATATGGTCTCATAGGATACATGAACCTACTAGGGATATGGCCTAAGAATTATTAGGATAAATTCTTTTATTGGGTTTGAACCTAAAGTATGCTTCCTACGTATCATAGATGGCGAGGAATAAAAGACCGCATTGTGTGAATTTGTTTTGGGTGATCACCCTAGAGGTGGCTCATTTTTTAAATCACGATTGGGATGTACACATGGGATCATTCTATTTGCGGGAAACAAGTTGGGGATTACTCCTAAAGTGCATGCCCTAATGAATTAGGGGGAATTTTATTTTGGCTATCTTGCAAGGATAATGCCCCTTGTTCTCGGGAAATAGGAATGAATCCTATGTATCCTGATTAGAGATGGAATCAGAGTTCTCATAGTTCCTTGAATTCAGGTCTTACAGTTTGATAAGAATACCATATTTCTAGAACCATGTAGAGAATCATAACAGATGATGATTTTTAGATTTGGATGGGGCTTATACCTATGACGATGCCTATGCTTTGAGGTTGTGTGGAATTCATGATCACAAAAGACATCTATTCCCACATGAGTCATTATCGGTGTGAGAAATAATAAGAGGTAGTGGATTTCAAGATCTCACATTCCACATCATCTACTAATAGAAGGTAATGTATCCCAACATGATAGAGAGAGAGAGAGATAGTTTCTTCAAATGTGATAAATTCCTCCATCATGTTTAAATCCAGGATAGAAATTTCTGACGATCTATTATAACATGTATAGGTTCTAGCCTTATAGTAGAAAGTGTTTTGACTCATACATGAAGGATATGGACTTACCTTAGTGAGAGTTCATGAAATGAGTTCTTGGAAAGGGGAAACTCATCTCTCGATGTCAATGGGAATAGTATGTATAATCACTTTAACAAGTCAATATCCTCATTGAATGGAAAATATATTGATTACCCTTGACACTTATAATGGAATTTTTCACATGAGTATACCATTATTGGGCTCTTCATTACAATAGTAATGTAAACATAAAGTTATTCTGGGGACTGCACTATTGTGGGGATTACACACGTGACTCTACATACCAAGGGTATGTAGACTCAGATGGTGATACTAATTCTACAAATGTATTTATATGATTAGCCTAGGAGGTTAGGAAGAGCCTTTTTCCTAATGCTGGTGGACTATTTACCAGAGGGGTTTCAGAGGATGGGATACATATTAAGGGTCATGATTGGGTCTAGAAGGTAGAAATCCTGATGGTACCCCATTACATGTAATTATTTTATCAGGGGTGGGGTAACCTACTAATGTTGTATTTATATGTGGGTTTTGGGTTTTTCCACATACCAATGATGTATGTAGACCTGGATGAGGTCCACGTACCCAAGGGGTATATGGACCCAGGTTTTTATCCATGGGGTTGTGCTGCACGGTGCTATATTCCAATCATGTAGCATTGCACTATGTGGTGCATGGTTTATTCCATTTTTTGATATGCAATTAGGTGATCCTAGTTAATGAAGTGCAATTGACCATGTATTTGTTTTATATATTTATCCACATAGGGAATATGGTTTGTGGTTTTTCAATTAGGTTAACAACAAATTAATTATTTTTATTATTTTTCCCTCATCTCATGGTATGAGGTAGTTTTTTACCTGCTAGAAACCATTCATGGTTCAGAACAATGTAACTTTTTTTATATCTGTCATCTATAAACTCTAAACTCCAAAAAAATTCATCTCCCTTTATTTGGACCCATTGGGGTCCTATTATAGAGTGCTGATGAGGCTATATCTATGTGTCACACATAGCCTTTTGAAGAATCCCATGATGAGATCACCCAACAAGTGGACAACATAGTCAATAGAGTATTGTAGGGATGAGGTTCACAACATTTTCCTTTTTGTGACATAGTCATTCGCAGTGGAGGTAATAACCACATCAATCATTTGAATAAATTTTTTTGTTCAGTGGACACCTTCAAGAACACCTCACAATGAACCATTTTTGGTTAGCATGGGTTATTTGTAGTGGAATACTAATCCATCTCACATTCACCAATGACATCGTTCACGATAGTTCTGGTGACATAATACTCAAACACATACAGTGGTTCATGGTCAATTATTTCCATGGATCATTCTCGGAACACATAACATAGACCACTATTGTTCTTTTTCTATTGTTGGCCTTTTCAAAAAAAATGTCAAATTTTAAAATGAACATGAATTTGTTCCATTTTCGGAATATTGTGAGTATTTGATTTCCCATTTCCATGTAATCAAGACCAGAAAACATACTACCAACAAAATGGGTTCTGATCAATTCAAAAAGATGCAACTTAGATGCCGAAAGTGATACTAAACTGAACTAGTTTTCAGTAGAATGGTGGACCTAGTGAGAGATCATGAATATATATATATATGGGTCCTAGGTCATTTGGTATTTAGTTGATTTTTTGGTTAAATATATGCAATATATTTTCCTCTCAGGCACTCTACTTTTGAAAACAACTCCCTTCACAAAATCCTTCTACTATGAATAGTTCATTTTATTTTGCTTCTAAAAACCCTTCTCGATTTCTCTTGTTCAAAAATTAACATTTAAATCTGCAACTAAACATTGATTCTGCAGATTATGAGTTAGATATCCCCTGAACTGAGTTCCATTCATTGTTTATCTCCGTCCAAAAACATAATTTTGAACTTGTTAAAAAAACCAAATTGTGAGATCAAACTTCCATGTAATGATTATCATAGGCGGTTCACATACTTCACAAACTGTTCGATTTTCTGGCCAATTCCCTGTGTGGCCAATGCCTCATGGGTTGTTACACAAACTATTAGTTCATGGGGAATGTCTTCTATGAACAATTAATTCTTGGGGAATGTGTTATTTTAAACATTTATGGGTTTTAGTACATGGAATTCATTTTTATGTGGTCCTCTTTAGTCCTTTTCCAAATTTATGGCTTTTTTCGAAATATTTTGTTGGCCTAACTATTTTTATGGAATTGTTTTTGTATAAATGATATATATCTTATAGTTATATCAATGGAAATGAACATGAGGAGGGATTCCAGGGATGAGAACAACAAAGACAACTTTAATTCATATATGTTTCATAAATAGGGTATTATTAGAGGTCTACGCTTTCCATATTTTATTTACCATCCACTATCAATTCAATTTCAACATTATAACTATTTAATACAAGGATAGGTTTCAATTGAACCAGTGGACTATATAAGAATCACCATTCACATTGAGGCCTTTTGAGTGTATTAAAATACAAATATTCATTCCATGGAGGAGATCCTGACTACCTCGAGTCCGAATAACAATTTTTTTCTAAATGGCTCTAATTCGACAAAGAGTATTCAATGTCACTACACTACATCATATGAATAAGATATTAATTATTATAAAACTATTATTAACAAGTCATGAATCAACACTAATATATGGTGGGTCAATAAATAGGATCTCCTATCTGGAGGGTGTTTTTTTGAAGTGTGGGTTTTGGCGTTCTGTGTTCCTCAAAACTGTGTGGATGACTCTACATTGTTCGAATCATTTAACCCATACCAAGTGGTGTGGGTCTCCCAATATTATATATATTCACTGGGATAAATAACACATTATATACTCAAAAAATGGTGTTCGAGGGCTAACACAATTCACATATCCCATGGTGACGTGGGAATCAGTTTATGGGATGTCTACCAGATATGGGGACTCCCTATCCTTGGAAATATGAGGGACGAGATTCTTCTAGTGGTCAAAAATTGGGATAATGATGAACTAGTATCCTCATACAGAGATATTTACTATTCATTGAAGAGAAACTGCATATTAATACTCTTTATTCCCACTCAATGATATCATATGAATATTGAATAGTATTGATCTTAATGGTGAATGTGACAAAGGAAAAAGTTCCCCGCATCCTAACTCATATAACAAAATAGTGTTGGAAATTTCCTAGGTCATATTTACTACACTTGAGGTGGGTAGATACAACACATAGATAAATGACATCCAGTCAGACGTATCACATGAGCTCAGATTAGTGGCAATCCATGATGTGTTTTTGATTGGATTTATTTACCTCTATTATGATGTATATAATGGTGTTAGATCCTATACTATGACGATGTCTGCCATATTAGTGGATGAACATCATATCAATTTAGTCGTCCTAATCTATTCAAAAATAATTTTGGTATTGGATAAGATATATGAAAGGAGTCATCCATGTCATCTTATTGACCCATATAAATTTTTATATGGATAGATATTATAGTGTTTTCTCTACTAAGAATATTGTCTCACTGCCATGGTTCCCCATTCATACATCTATCCAACTTTACTCAATAATGTTCTTGTCTATCCCATGATCTTGTGAATTGAGAGAGATTTTGATTTTATGATGTCCCAAAACCAACTAGGATATTAATCGACCCCCTAGTCCAGTTTTCCACATGACTCATGTCATGCCTACCCATAATACGGGGGCTACCAAAATGTAGCTAGTGCTTTAATGGAAAGGAGGGGGAACATTAATCCCATGTCAGTGTATATATTGATGTTTTAAAAAATACAATAGTGTAAGCTTAATCAAAATATAGAACATGTCAATATTATAAAACTGAAGAATAAATACCAGGGCCTCATAGTTTGTGTCTGATATATGTATACATGCATGTCATTCTAGTAGAGAAGGGAACAAGATTAATGAGGTAGGGAAACAAGTACAAGATAAAAAAGTAATCAAAAACAAAATGTTTCTCCATATCATCATGAGCTTATTACTATTCCGATTCTTATATGGTCCATGTAAATAGAAATGATCAATATCCAGAATAGTGACTCTTTCTCTTATCCATATTTATAAGAAAACAATCAACATTTGTTATAATTGTTTCCCAAATAGAGTAATATATATATATATATCTATAGGCCACCATCAATTGTGTATTCCTTTAATTCGAGTAGGTTCTCATTAATAAAAAAATTTCATGTAAAAAATGTAAACAATGCAGAATTAATAAATAATAATCTTCTCGTGTTATTAAAATAAACATGGTGGGTCTACCAGCTTCATCTCATGATCGGTAATTCTAACCAATAAACCATTCATATATATATAATTTATATTAGAAAATAAAAATATATAAGTTGGGGTTGATCGGGACATGGCTCTAAAACAGCAATACCAAAGGAGATCTCAGGGTCAATCCCCTAGTGTAACTCCTAGATCACTCATAGTATCTCTGTAGTACATGAGGGATCTCTCACGGCCTTCCATACCTTAATGCTCTCATGTTCTTTGAGTCCACAACTAGAATATCACAATGATTTCCATTCCTCATGTCTCTAACTTTCCTTGGGTCCACAATTATATGGTATAACATTTAAATTATATAATTTTTGACAAACAATCTTATATCCTTTCAATTAAAAAAGAAATACAATACACAAATCCTTCATTAATAAATCAGTTCATTGGAATCTACATGAAATGACTTGAATACATTTCATTTTATATGAATTCATTCATTAGGTTTAGAATATATAATCTTATCTAACCTATATAGATTTACTCACATGGAAATTTCATTCCAAGGCATGGTGTCAACGCTCAAGTGTCATGTTAAATAATCACATGGTCATGTTGAAAATTTAAATTCAAATTTGGAAAATCATCCTTGACAAACCATTATATAATTCAAATAAAAATGATTTTTTTTCCAATTGGATTTATTACTAATTCTGGATGTATAAAATGTAATTCATCATTTTAGTAAAATTATCAAAAAATGACCAATTTAAGTGGAACACCCCTTGGGAGTCAAATATATAGAATAAGAGATAATGAAACCCATAAAAACGAGTTATTTAAGCTACACAAACACACAATGATCAATTAGACATAATTTAATCAACCCTAAAGGGGATCATGAAAATAGTAGAACCACAATGCAAAAGTAATAAATGTGAAATAGATATCACTCAAAAGGATAACTATGTTGACACTTACCATAGGCCAATATATGATTTATCACTAAGTATCAGAACTTGATTTATAGTATATTGGAGTAGATCTATTATTCCATTCAACACCCTATTAATAGGGTGACATAACCTACATCAAATTATAACAACCATTGGAGAGATTAATTGAGTAATAAAGGTTATGCATGGATAGCCTTACTTCAAGGATCTTATGCCATTGTTAGAATGAAGAATAAATAGTAGACGAAGGAGTAGAAAGGTATTGAAGGGATAAGGGATTTTAGAGCTAAAGGAGTATTGTTGGAGGTTGAAATGAACATTAGGAAAAAAAGGGAATAAGAATATAATATATATCTGGGTAAATAGTAATTTTTTAATAAATCATTCCTTCAAAGTATCTGATCATGGTTTGGGAAATGGTGAAAAAACCATGCACACAATTCTATCCCCATATAGCTAGCCTTCAAATTCACTAAAAAATATTTCCCAAACCATGAAAAAACCATGTCAATGGATTCTACAGCTTCTGAAACTCTATGCAGTAGGTTAGACGACCATGTGTCTAGGCCAACACGATTTCTCATAATTGTGCAGCCCAACCTGTTTTCCCATTTTTTAAAACATTGCGGTCTAGAATTTCCACAGATGCTCCCACAACCTCTGTATCGTGATTAATAGTCATTACAAGGTCAATTAATTACATTTAAAAATAAAACTATCAATCCATTCCAACGTAAAATTATCGGTCATTACATCCTATGTTACTTAAATAAAATCTTCTTTGAGTTTTCCATTTCTGGGTAAAGAGGTACTCTCTACAATCAGTAGTAATCTCTATGATCATATATTATCCTCCCACCCATAGTTCATTCCAAATACCTGGTCATGCTACCATAACACCTGTACAAGAAGAATGTACATCCCTCTTAGTGTCATCCTACACTAATCAATAATACGACATGGGTACTCTTTAATGGATGCAACCATATCAAGCTCAACCTCAACATGGTTAAAGACAAGGGTTGGGTCTGGATAATACACATAATGTTAATATACATGAAATTATCCTTTCATGGACCTATATCTCTATAAAAATTAAAACTATTAATTCACTGATATGATCCACTTCATGAACTCAAAGTGTACAATGAATCGTAGTGATAACATACCATTCTTCTGAATACTCTATGCCATGTCCTGGGATAAAATCTTTATAAAACGAATTCCCTGACCAAAAACTCAAGATGTTGAAAACATATGATAGAATAAGAATACTTTACATACTGGTATATCAACTTATTCTTATGAATCACCTAGACCTACTATGATGTTTCTTATTTTAGATGAGGCCCAGGGATAATTGTATCCCATACCTCCAACCTACATAGAGTAGAGTTATAAGGCCTGCTAGACAAGGATTCATTGTGATCCATATAATTGGTATCTGGGAATATTTTGTTATAACAAAACATGATTATAGGACTATGTTTCCACAAATAATTACCAAAGTCGAGTGTGCACGAATCGAGCATATCCCCTTCTACCTCAATTTTACACATTGTCTCACTTTCAATCTATGGGTGGTAGTTCATGATAAAATTTACGTCCGAACCCAAGGCTATCCGTAACCCTTTCTAGAAATGTGATTTAAAATGAGTGTCTCTCCAAGAAATAATAGGACAATGTACTCCATAATGATACAAAACTTTTTTAACATATAAAATTGGAAGATCATCAATAGAAAAGGTATCTCTCATAGGTAAAAAGTTTTTGACCTCTATCAAATGATAAACGAAAACCCACCATACATTATATCCAGAGGCGATGTGAGTAAACCAGTCCTGAAGTCCCTAAAAACGTCAATAAATTTCCACATAGAAAAGGACATTGTCTATCGAATCCCTATAGGATTATGGTGTTCTTCCTTCACTAACATACAGGTGGATAATCACATAATGAAATATGTTGTCTCACATTTCTTGTAAAGGCACCAATATTGACAGCATAGATATCAGTAAAATTTTGTCAAACTAAGGTGAACCACCATGACGAGGCATAAAAATCCATCATAAACTCATATCTAATGTATTTTGTTACCCATAAATAGAAACATAAAAGAATAGTATCATCCCTACTAACTTTCCTTCTAGAAGACGTGTCGTCATCTGAGATATTATCCAATAACACATGGCCTTTAAGTAATATTAATTTCGTGACTGAAATCATTTTAGAAGAGTAGATTTCACCATTTAGGATGTTGGGTCAGTCTGACTATGGTCCTCATAAATGTTCACATGTATATTTATGAATAATTCCACAAGATGTAATTCCTCACTAGACTCCTGAACAACATGTGTCTGATTCATTCATCTCATTTAACTACCGCTAAATTTTCATTACATGGAGTAGAGAAAACATCAAAATGAAAATATTATAGTGACATGACCCATATATGTTGCCTTAGATTTAGATTCCACTGAGTGAAGATTTATATTGTGATTTTATGGTCATTGAACACCATAAAATGATCTCCCATGAAATTGTGTCTCTAACCACATAATTCATGAACATCTGCAATGAGATCGAGGTCATTTGTTGGGTAATTTATCTTAGTATAACTCTACTAACGAAAACCTTAGAGAATTACCTGATAATACTTCACTAGAATATTTACTACCCTAATTCCTTATGCATCACAATATACAATATAAACCTTTCCTATCTCTATTATAATTAGTATCTGTGCTGAAGTAGGTATTCACTTAAACCCATGAATAGATACCTCACAAGATTTTGACAATTATTATTCCACACCCTTTTTATTCAAAAGTATATCAGGCATTTCAAGTCATGATAAATACATAAATAGTGTTTTACCATATTTTTAAATCCAATAGAATCTGTGAATACCAAAGAGGTTCTTGTGATGCCCCTTTGAAACCATTGCCACACATCATATAGGTTAATAGAAACTACTTACTCTCAAATGATTTGTTCCAGTAAGGGAACATTTTCAATCCCATAGTGTCATTTACAATTCATACCATAGATCAAATTCTATATCACTCTATTCATCAGGATCTCATGATGAGTTTCATGGTAACGTTTCGAGAGAGAATACAAAATGATATCATCTATGAAGACAACTAAAAATTAATCCTGATAATATGGGAAACCCCAATTTATAAGCTCCATAATGGATATCTCTACGTTCATGAGTCCAAATGGCATAACCCTGTAGTAATATAAATAGTACCTTCTCCTAAAAGCTATGAGAGGGATGATGGAGGTTTGGAAATGCACATGATGATAGACCAACCTCTGATATATCATTGAAAACACATGCACTCCTCAAATCTAATCAAATAGTTCATCTATTATAGTCAAGGGAGATTGGTTCTTGATCAGAAGAATATTTATCCGATGTTAATCTAGAAAAACCTTATGGAAATCATCCTCATTCCAAAAAAATGGACCGGTGAACCCCAAAGAGAATTGCAATGGTGTATATAACCTTTTGTCTCCAGATCCTAAAATTGAGACTTTAGATCAAAATGATCCTTAGGTTCCATAAAATATGGATGATGGGTCACAATTTCTTCTGTTGGCACATGTTGAATAATATTCTCCACCACTCATATCAGAGGCACACTAGATATGTCACCATGAAAACATCCCTAAATAATACCACTATAGGTGGAAATATAATGAGTATCAAACACTGATCATCGAGGTAATGATTGGAAACATGTTTCGTAACACTACCAAGCCACTACTACTCAGGTCTAACTTATGTCGCACAAATATCCAATTATTCTATATGCATGTGCATAATTCTATCTTGTGAAGTAAATGTCACCCTACGATGATAAAATTAAATATGTTCTCTATTCATTACTAACTAATCCATCCCGAGGATTATATCAAAATAGACCATATAGATATAATAAAGGACCCATTCCAAAAGGTAACCAACTTTATATAGGGGAATATTATAACTAAAACCAATTCCCTGTGAATGGATACCTAAGGGTGTATCTATCATAGAGACACACTAATATTACTCAACGTCAAGGCCCAGAAACTTAGTTATTGAATCATATATGAATGAGTGAGAAGCTATTGTACCAAATGATGAAGATAATATAATGGATGATACATGAATAGTACCTCATACAATATATGGTTTCATGATATTTTTCTATGGAATAGATTGAACTAATTTTAATTGGCATGTACTACAACACTAACTCTCTGTCTGGCTACCCTGGAAAGCCTTTGCAATGACCCAAACATTCATTAATTAAAATTTCTATTAATAAAATTAAATGTATTATTATGGTCATATATAATGTGAACTCCATTATTATTATGTTTTTTTAATTTAAAATAATATTATGAATTGTGATCTTTAATAATATAGTCATTGAATAGTTATCACCTTATTAGTATAAATATAAGGCTTTAAAAATAAAATTTACTTAGAAAAGGAAGTGATGTCGTCATTTAGAAGACAATCCCTATATGAAGCCCATATGTTTGAGCTCATAAAAAGGGTTCCATCATTCGACTTTTCTATTAACCAAGCCCAAGATGAGCTTGAACACATTAAGCTTGAGTGGAACAGACTATGGGATAAGTGGATGTTAATAGAGACTACCATCCGAGGGATGTTATCTAAGACACCCCAAGAGTCTCTCACCATCACACACCTTACCCTTGGGTATTTTGTGGCTATTATAAGGGATTATGTAACAAGACCTAGCACTATGACTATGTGAATTTTTTTTATTATATTGAATATACATTCATTTTATTATTTTTACATCATAAATAGTTTTTAAAATGTAAATTTTATTTTTAGTTAATATTCAACTAAGAAATAAATTTTGATGAATTAATGAATTTTTGAATTAAATGGTATTTTAATAAAATATTAATATATTACTTTTGATAAATATAATTGAATGTTCTATTTTTATGAATGCAATTGTAATTTTTCTTAAGGATTGAAAGCTCTTTTTGGGAAACCCCATGAATTTTTGGTAAATGTCGGTTATTACATTAAAAGTAAAAATTCACACACATATATAATTAGTTAGATAAAATTAATATTATTTTTGGAATCGGGTCATCAAAATTATCCAATGGGCAATTTTCCATAATTTTTTGAGACAGTCAAATTTTTTGGCCAAAATTAAGTACACTATAGATATATAATGTCTTTGATGACATCATAATGACCTAATAGGGATTTAATAAACCAATATAAACATTATTTTCGGCCAATATATGTTTTACCATTAATATAAAATGATTTTTGGTTTGTTTGATTTATTCTACAATGCTTTAGTGGACCCTTCAAGACATATAAAACACTTTGTCTTTTTAAATTGTTTTTTTGAGAGTGTGACTCACCAACACATAATAAACCCTATTATATTAGTAATATCGGCCTTTACCCTCATAATATATTTTTTTCCACTCCCCTGTCGAAAAAACCATGGAAAAAAACAATGGCCTGGTTTTTGGTTTTGATTAGTTTAATATGAGGTGTCCCAATCCTAAATAATAAAGAATTCCTTCTCCTTTCCTATATAAACCCACCCAAGATCCCACATCCTCTTCACTAAAAGCCTTTGGAGTTATACCAACACCATCCCTCTCCTATCTAAAATCTTCCCAAGTTTCCCCAAGCTCCCGTGATGCCTCTCTCAAGCCTCTCCCAAGCCTTTGGCAACACACTTCCATG
The DNA here is from genome assembly GCA_963277665.1 of Viscum album. Lineage (NCBI taxonomy): Eukaryota > Viridiplantae > Streptophyta > Magnoliopsida > Santalales > Viscaceae > Viscum > Viscum album. Next base: position 1,067,401,184 of record OY728140.1, read on the forward strand.
TAATGGATTCATACTTTTCTATTTTATCCAATTTCATAATATTGTTATGGCCTATTATTTTCAATTATAAATGTGTGGGGTATGATTTCACTCATTCCACATACTTCCCTATTTATTTTAGGATGACGGGTGACCAATTTGTCTTTCATTAATTCCTCTCATGTTTACCTATTACCATGCCGAAATTCTGTGAGGGATTATTCTCTCCTATTTTACATCGAAGTAAATCATGTGTATTATGCATCTAAATTCCATTACGTTTGTCGAGAAATGTATATATATGACCCCCTTACTATCAATTTCAGGTACATATGATGAGACACCCTTTTATCTCTCATCAACAATTTTCATGAATCCTTATGTCACGACATTATGCGGCCGAAATTGCATTGCATTTTTAAAAGAAAAGATCATTGTGTAGTGAATACCATACCCATATATATATCATGGGTTTTCATCATTATTAACATATACATATTGAATGGTACTTTCATGTCTTTATTTCACATTACTTAATAATGGAATAACTTATGATTTTGACAGATTCCATGTTATTTGATCCATGTGGCATAGTTATTCATGAAATGAAATTTTTAAGAAGGGTGAACGCTAATAGAACTCATATGCATTTGAAAAATAATAGTAAAATGATACATCATGTGAAATGATAGTTGAATCATGCTAATTGGAGTTCAATGATTGTTTACTCGTTCTTCATGTTCAATGACGGTTTACTCATGATTTATGTGCAATGATATTTGGGTCATTCTAATTCCATGTTAATGGTTGATGCCACATTTCCATGTTATGATTATCATGAATTATCATGCCTTTATGTTCATGTTTCCCATGTGCTCCCTTGATACTCCAATTTACTATCATGAACTATATTCCTCATGTTAGTTCATGTTTATTCCTTAACAATGATTTATAGATCACCCTTTTCTTATGAAAGTCTTCAAGTTATCCCATGTAATGTTAAGAAAGAGGTAATGTAGTGGTCATGTAAAGGATGTTTTCAATAAAGATGTTGTATTTGTTGTTTTACGTTTTTTTAAAGATCATATTCCCGAATTACACTAGAACTTATGATCTTCAATGTTTTATCAAGTGAATTTTATGTAATATAACCTGATGAAATGTGTAATATAAAGAGCAGGATTGTCATAGTTTGTATCAGATGATAGGTTTGGTTATTTTTGGGATTAGTATTAGAAAACCATAGTGAAGCATTATAGATAATACTATCTATAAAAAAACATATCTATGTTTTTCTGGGAATTGAGTAAGGTTTTTATCAGAAAAATACATCCTTCTTTGGATACCAGTAGGTAGAGTTGGCTCTGGCACAAATGTACCTAGTGGTGAAAACCCCAACAAGGAGTTTAAGGTTTGACATGGGGTATACTAGTACACAACAATGGGACTTTCTTCACTCTTGGTTATGAAACTCTCTAGAGATATGCATTGCAAAATTCAAAATATTTGTATGAACCATTATTAAGGGAATAAAAAAATCCCTTAATAATATATGTTAGAATGTATATCATGAATAACATAGATTGAAGCCTATAGATTCATAAGTTAAGGAAATAAAAGTAATTTATAAGTCATCAGTTTTTTCTTTGTATTACCCTTTTTTTGTTACCCCTATTTTCCTTTTATTCCAAACAATGGCCGGTAATAGGAGGGATTGGGATAACAACTGATGTGAAGATCAATGTAATGATTGTGCTAATGATATTCCAAATCCAATGGGAGAGGGAACTGTTAAATTCATCAGGATTCTCCCTTAGTTTACTCACGATTTGAATTGAAACATAGGTCAAGACGAACATTCAGGCCCCCTATGAAAGAACAATTCACTATCAAGTGCTTCATGAAACAATGACCTCCTACTTATAATGGACCATCTGATCCCTCAATCGCCGAACAATGGAAAAACTCCATTGAAAGGATCTTCTCCATCCTTTAATATTCTGAACAAGAGATGGTTCTCCTGGCTGGTTATCGTATAGAGGGTGGTGCTGATCAATGGTGGATGATGATCAAAAATGAAAGTCATGAGTAGGAGATCAAGGTGTCGGAACGGAAATATTTCTGGATGATTTTTTTCAATAAATATTTTCTGCGCACCATCCAACTTATGATAGAATATGACATTCTTTCCCACAAGAAAAATGATGACAAATATGTCAGAGTGTATGAGGAAACCATCGCAAGGCATTCACAATATTCCTCTGCTTTTGTTGTTACCCCATAATGAATGGTTGACCACTTTTTTGGTGGGATGAAACCCAGCCTACAGAAAGTATTGGTAATCCATGTCATCGAAAACTATGAAAAATTTGTCTGATGTTCCCTCATGGTCGAAATGGAGATCAGAGAATTTTAGGGCTATCTTGGAGATATGAAGAGTAAGGTGGACTTTAATTATGGGGGTCCAATGTATAAATTCAATGGTTCTAATAAGATATAGCACTCCACTTGCTAATGGTGAAGAATATAGAACCTCCAAAATTTCCTAAAGTGTATGAGGCAATGCTTTAGGTAAGGTATAGAAGGGAACAAAGCTGATAACTATTAGAATGAAAAACACGTGGGTGCAACAAAAGAGTGGAACAATTAATTCTAACCTCAACATGTTGTTAATTGATATAACTACAACGAACAAGGTCATCATTCAAATCAGTTCCCTAGGCCACAAGATTCTAGATTCAACCAATAACCTCCAAGGCTGCAGGCCTGTGCTTTTCCCATCACCACTGCCGAAGTGAACCCCGACAACGAATTGGTGACTGGTACGCTAGATATTCATTAATGAATAGTAAATGTAATTTTTGATTAAATTTCTATGTGTTCTTTTATATCCCAAATGTTATGTAGAACAATCCCAAAACCACCACAAATCATTGAAGTGAAGTTGATGGAAAGTAAAGAAAATGGGGAAATCATCGCATCCCAGGAATATAACTCATCCCCTACCATAATATGTGGATTGAATTTCCTATAAAACCTCATCAAACTCCATTTGGTGTAATTTGATTCAATTCTAGGTATGTATTGGATTACCTTATATTGAGCCAACATAAATAGCTGTGAGAGGGAAATCAGTCTCCATGTGGAGAATCAACCCCCGATTATGTACATTTTCAAGGAAGAAGATGAGACTTATTTAGCTTCATCATCTCAAGAGTGGATATTACTTCCCTATGATCACATGTATCTGGCTATGATGATTGATTCTAAGGAGGTAACCATCTTTGAATAAATGCCTATTATTAGGGAATTCACTAAAGTGTTCCCCGAGAAATTGTCTGGTCTATATCCTATAATAGATGTTTAATTCTCAATTGATCTTATACCTGTGATGTTTACAATATCCACGAATCCATATAGAATAACTCTTGTGGGGATTGAGGTGCTAAAGAAACAACTACAGGAGAATATGGATAAAGGGTGTATATTCCCAAGTGATTCACCATGTCATGCACTAGTCCTATTCATTAAGAAGAAAGATGGTTCAATGCCCATTTTCATCGATTATTGCAAAATTAAAAAAATCATGATAAATAACATGTATCCTCTCCCACGAATTGACGAATTGTACGATCATCGGTGTGGATCACAATACACTCCAAGTATGATTTTTGGTTGGGATATTATGATATATGGGTGAAGAAGAATGATATACCCAAGAGTTCTTTTCATACATGATATGGGCACTATGAATTCATTGTAATTCATTTTGGAATAACAAATGCTATAAAAATCCTCATGGACATGATGAATATAGTCTTAGGGATTACCTCGACAAATTTTGGGTAGTATTTTTAGATGATATTATGATATACTCCAAAACCATGGAGGATCATGTGGAGCATCTAAGATCTATACTAGAGACCCTACAGATGGAGAACCTCTATGAAAATTACATCAAGTGGGAGTTATGGTTGAAATTGGTCTCATTCTTGGGCCATATCATCACAAGTAGTAGGATATCTATGGATCCCTCCAAAATAGATGCAATAGATGGATGGTTGAGGCCATCATCAGAAATGGATATCCATATATTATTGGTGTTAGCTGGATATTATCACTGATTTTTGAGAACTTTATGAGGATTTTCCAACCCTCTTACAAGGTTAAATAGGAAGGGAGTAAAGTTTTCATCGAGTAATAAATGTAAAGAACACTTTAAGGAGTAAAAAATGAGGCTTATCACTATGGTCGTGCTCACTTTACCCACAAGTGGATAACTTTTTGTTGTTTTCAATGATGCATTGAAGATGGCCTCGGTTGTGTGTTGTTGCAATATGACATAGTCATTTACTATTATTCAAGGTAGTGGAAAGTTCATGAGCTGAAATATCCAACACATGATTTGGAGTTTGATGCGGTGAACTACACATTAAAATCTTGCATCATTATCTCTTTGGGTAGAACTATTACATATATACGGACTACAAAATTTTCTAGTATATATTCACATAAAATATATTGATCATGAGCCAATGATGATGTTTAGAGCTAATCAAAGACTATGATTTCTCAATCCATTACCACCCTGGGAAAGCGAACAAGGTGGCAGATGCTCTAATTAAAATGGACCTAGATATTCTATCACTGTTGAGAATAGGGAGGGAACCAATATTTTAGGATTTTATGGAGATGGACATGGGAATCCTAGTGAAGGGAACATCGTCAATCCATTCACAAATGATTGCTAAACTATCTCTTTAGGAAAGTCTAAAGGATTCTCAAAAGGATGATGAGGGAATTCAAGATAAAGTGTAAGCTATCAGAAGACAAAAATCAGTGGGGTTCATCATTAATGAAGAAGGAATTGTTAGATATCGAAGAAGACAATTTGTTACATCAAGTTCAGAGTTAAAGAAGGAACATTTGGATGATGCACATAGTTCAAATTTCTCTATTCACCCTAGAAACACTAATATGTATCGAGATCTCTGAGTTCATTATCAGTGGGATAATATGAAGAAGGAGATCACAGAGTATACATCATTGTTCCATGTGAGTCAGCATGTGAAGGAAGAGAGGTAGATGTCTAATGGGATGATGCAACGATTGACCTTATAAGCATGGAAGTGGTAGAACATCACCATCGACTTTATCATTGCACTTTAGAAGACATCCAAATGCAACAATTCAATATGGGTTGTTAGGGATTGTCTTACAATGTCTACACACTTTATTGACATTTAGGATGATTTCTCATTAAATCAATGGGCTTATATATATATCAGGAGATTGATAAGGCTGCATTATGTACCACTATCTATTGTATCTGATCGAGATCCAATATTCACCTGTATGTTTTGGAATAGTCTTCAACATGCTCGGGATACTGATATGAATATTATTACAACCTTTCATAGTCATACTAATGTCAAATTTGAGGGGACTATCCAAACACTTGAGGATATTTTGAGAGAATGCTCAATGGACTTTAAAGAAGGATAAGACCAACATCTTCAACTGGTTGAATTCTCCTAAAATAACAGTTTCCACTCTAGCCACTGAATGGAACCTTTTAAAGACCTAAATGAGAATAGGTGTAGAATAGAACTATGTTGGGATAATGTCGTTGAGCATATGCTGCTAGGACCTGAAATGGTCAACGAAATGGTGGATATGGGGAAAACCAATCAGTATCATATCAGGGCATCCCCAAGTCGACAGAAGATTTATTAATATAACCATCTACAAGACGATTCTTTTATTGTTGGATACATGGTATTTCTATGCATATCAGTATAGAAGAAGGTTATAAGGATTGTAAAGAAAGGGAAGTTATGTCCTAGGTACATCGACCCATTTAAGATTCTTGATCGTGTGGGGTTGTGGCCTATCAAGTAGCACTTCCACCTAAAATGTCCAATGTACATGATGTCTTTAATGTCTCTCTCTTAAGGAAGTACATAACAAACCCTTCACATGTATCCAATCAGATCTAGTATAGCTTGATGATGATCATTCTTATGAGGAAAAAACAGTGAAGATATTAGATTGTGGAATAAAAGATCAACGAAATAAGAAAATGCCACTCGTTAAGGTGTTGTTGGAAAACCACAAGTTTCAATAAGATATGTGGGAATCAGTGGATGTGTTGAATCAAAGATACACACATTTGTTTTAGAGTGGGGAAATGAAATTTTTATGGTGAAGTTTCTTAAGGAGGAAGATTGTAACGACCCAAACATTTATTAATGGAAATTCAACATGATATAATCAAATGACTTATTATGGTTATATAATATGTGAACATAATTAGTTTTATGTTTTTGGATTTTAAAATAAAATTCATAATTGTGACCGTTGATAATATAGCCATTGAATTTTGATCACTTGATTAGTATAAATATAGGGCTTTAGAAATCCAATTTACTCAAACAATGGAGGCGATGACCTAATCTAGTAGACTTTCCCAATATGAAGCCCATTTGTCGGAGCTCGGAAAGGAGGTGTCATCATTGGGATTCACAATTCACTAATCCTAATCCAAGCTTGAATACATTAAGCTTGAGTGGAAACGACTTCAGGAGAAGTGGAAGTTAATAGATATTACCACCCGAGTGATGTTATCTGAGCCACCCCAAGAGTTTTTCACCATCACACACCATACCCTTATGTCTTATGCAGGTTTTATAAGGGGTTATTTATCAAGACCTTAGCACTATTATTATGTGCATTATTTTTTTATATAATAATTAATATTCTTTCATTTTATTATTGTTACATCGTAAATGGTTTTTAAAGCACATATTTAATTTTTAGTTAATATTCAACATAGAAAAATATTTTGATGAATTAATGGAATTTTTAATAAAATAATATTTTAATAAATAATTAATAAATTACTTTTGTTAAATTTAAATTATCGGCCAATTTTTATGAATCCAATTGTAATTTTCATTATGGTTTGAAAGCTATTTTGGTCAAAACCCATGAATTTTCTATAAATGTCATTTAAAAAAAATAGAAAACCCACATATTTATAAAATTATTTAGATAAAATAAATAGTAATTTTGGAATTTGGATTTCAACATTATCCAATGGTGAATTTTTCATAAGTTTCGGAGATAGTGGAATATTTGGGTAAAAATTAAACACTGTTTTAATATATAATGTGTTTTATGACAACATAATGATGCAATAGTGATGTAATAACAAAATATAAATATTATTTTCGGCCAATATATGTTTTACCATTAAATTAATGTGATTTATGGTTTTTTTATTTATTTTACAATTATTTAGTGGACCCTTCATGGTTTATAGATCAAATTTTCTTTTTAAATTTTTTTCTGTGAGACTGTGACTCACCTCCACATAAGCAATCCTATTATTTTACGAAATTCTTCCATTGGCCATATAAAATATTCTATTACAATCCACATTGGAAGAAACCATTGGATAAAACCATGGCCTGGTTTGTGGTTTTGATTAGTTTAATGTGAGGTGTCCCAAACATAAATAATAAATAATTCCCTCTTCTTTCCTATATAAACCCTCCCACGCTCCCACTTCCTCTTCACTCAAAGCCTTTGGAGTTCAAAAAACCCCCACCCTCCTCTCTCTATAATACTCCCAAGGTTCCCCATGCTCCCATAAAGCCTCTCTCAAGCCTCTCCCAAGCCTTTGGGATCACACTACCAATGGATTCATAACTTTATCTTTTTATCAATGTTTCATAATATTGTTATTCCCTTTTATTTTCAATTAAAATTTTCGGTTAGTATTTCAAAACTTCCTCATAATTCAATATTATGTTAGGATTTTGGGAGACCCCTTTCCCTCTCATTAATTCCTCCCATGTTCACCCGTAAACATGCCAAAATTTAGTGAGGGATTTCTCTCTTCTCTTTTACGTCCATGTAATTATTTTTTATTATGCATAAAAATTCCATTACGTTTGTTGGGTCATTTTTCTATATGACCCCCTTACTTTACATTTAATGTATAGTTGATGAGACACCCATTTCTCTCTGATCAACTTTTTTCATGAATCCTTATGCCACATCGTTATGCTGCCGAAATTGCACTGGGTTATTCAAAGCCAAGATCATTGTGTAGGGAATACCATACCCATGTATCTATTAAGGGTATTAACCATTATAAAAATAAAAATATTGAATGGTACTTTAAGGTTTATATTCCACATTACTTAATCGTAGAATAAATTATGATGTTGATTGATTCCATGTTATATGATCCATGTTTCCCACTTATGCATGGAATGAAATGTTTAAGAATGGTGTGCCTGGGTAGCACTCCAATGCATTGGGAAAATTATAGTATCATGATATGTCACATGAAATTACTGTTGAATAATTCTAATTCAAGTGAAAAGAGGTTTAACTCATGATTCATGTGAAATTATGGTTTACTCTTTCTCCGTGAGCAATGAGCCTTGGCTAACGCTAATTCCATGTTATGTGTTGTTTCCACATTTCAATGTTATGATTTTTTTTAAAAAAGGTAATGCTTTGGTCAAAGACCAAAGAACAATTTATTAATAAAATAAGGTTACTAGAGTTATAAATATGGGATTTTTTAACAATATTTATAAAAAAGATAAGATAAAACAGCTGGCAGAGTGCCCAACCAAGTCATGCTTGATGAACTCCTTTGATAGCAAGAGCATCAACAATGAAATTCACTTCACGATAGGCATGATTAGAAATTTAATCAATCCCATGGACCATCTTCATGAAATTCACCGTTTTCTTATACATTTCCTCAGGTTATCCCATGCAATGCTATGTGCGAGGAAATATAATGATCATGTAAAGGAATTTATCAATAAAGATGTTGTATTTCATGTTTTAAGTTGTTTTGTAATGATCTTAATCTATAATGATAGTATAAATCTCGATATTCAATGTTTTATCAAGTGAATTTTATGAAATAAATCATGTTTAATTGTGTAATAAAAATAGTAGGGCGGTCATAGCCTCACCATGCTGGAGCTGAGATTCATAAGTCTGGTTTCCTCTTCCATGACAGCCACATTCGACTTGTCAGCTAGTGGGGATCCAGTTGATTGATTGTTGTGATCCGTACAACCCCACATCGGGGCGATGAGTATGTTCTGATCCTTGTTCACTATGAGCTATCATAAATGTTTGACAAATTTTTGAACGAGGACCATCATTCCACATCCTCAACAATCTAATATATTTGGATGACACTATTGTTTGATGTGGAATACCATTCTGCACTTGTAATATGCATTATGGACATTACTGGAAGGAGCTTGACTATTTCTCCCTCTATGAGAAAAATCAAAGATATGTTTTTGTTCATAAAGAGATCCACTATTATCCTTAAATACGGAAACACCATGGATTTTCACCCATTGAAACCCTCAGATTTATATCCATAATTAGGATTTGGTTGATGATTTCTAAATTAGTCTCCAACTTAAAAACATTAAATGATGACTAGATGGAATAACACAACTCATCCATGAATAACATAGCATTCATAAGTACATCAACAACTAGAGGGGGGGGGAATGCTACAACTCAGTTAAATGGGGAAATTAATCCAAAATTGAAATTGTACCACTGTTTTACATTCATAATCAACATAGATCATTCAACCCCTAGAGTATTAAGAAGGATAAATTCATAGAAGGCAGCCTAGAAGTCATCCCAAACCATATCTCTATGCTGGACTACCTGGGTGATGACAATGCACCAACTCTTGGCAGAGTCACGTAACATGTAAGAAGCGTGCTTCACCCTCTACATTGGAGGCATCTCTAGGTTCTTGAAGAAAGACAAGGTCACCACCAAACATGAAACTACAGAAAGTGGTCATCCATCCCTCAAAACATTATTAGGATGCTATAGATAGAACCTAAAAGTCAATATTTCCATGGTAGGGGTAGGTATAACTCCATGTTTCATATTCTACATCATTTGTAAGAAGACTTATAGAAAAGGTTTGTTAGCATCCAATTCAGATATAAGAGGTGAATCCGAAGGTTTCTAATATTGAAGAAATACTTGTGGCTGAGGGACTGCCACCTCAAAAACATGTTTGTTTCCACCTCTATGGTGCACGACTGGATGATGTTTTGGCCCCATAATGCTACAATGAAAAACAAATATTCAAAAAGGGATTTAACACATAATAGAAATGAATTTATAAAACTATTACATGCATGAAATCCTTCCAAAAATAAAAAACATAAATCTGTACCTTCTTGTAAAGCTAGTTCTAGATAGTAGAATAGAGAACAAAAATCCCTTAAAATGAACAAAATCCCCTACCCCGTACTATGGTATGGTTTTCATCACATTTCTATGTAAGGATTGTGTAAAAATGATGTTCTCAAATTATAATTCATTTCAAATTGTTGTGTCTATTGATATGAAATTTTTCGTCCCATAAGTTACCATACACATTATGTGTCAATATATGAGACTCACTGGGATGATATTTTCTATTTAAATTGTACTCATACATTTTATTATACCGTCTATAAATTGGTTGATCTATTTAGAATGCCATTTTTTGATCCCTAAGGGAACAAAAACTTTATGAAACAATGAGTGGAACCCACTAAACTCACTCCATAGAATTATCTATTACTTATAAAATTACATCAACACAGTTATATCCATGTAACAAGTCACAACAATATTTAACATGCAATTCTCAATTAAAATTTTAAAGTGACATGGACAAATGCATTGCCAACACATATTACTCTTATTGTGATGCATGTTCTAACACATAACCCTCATTTACTCAGCTCAAAGAATGAACTAACAATTCCAATATAATAAATAGAAAGGAAATCACAAAACATTTGATGTACTCAATGGTGAAATTATATCATCAGTAATAATATAATCAATAATAAAAATGACTCAAGCATATTATCCCTTACCCCGTACATGGATTCACAGTGTTGAAGCATGACTCGGGATGATGTCCCATGCATTTACAATCTAAAATAAATTGTCAAAAATTATTAAAGGAAGAATAGAAACACACAATGATACCATTGTGTGTTGTCCCAGACCTGGAATCCACATAACCCATTCCCCAAGGCTAGTTGGCCATATGACCAATCACATGTCTCCCCAGAAGCCAGGTGATACTGACTTGCAGTGAGGGTTTTGATGGTAAATAGGGGAGTCTTTACCCCCATTCTAGAGTACACAAGTGTTAAATATAAAAATACAATAGGGGAAGCATAATCAAAATACAACTTATGCTTACATCTGAAAATTGAAGAATAAATTCAAGGGCCTTGTAAGCAGTTTCTGATACAAGTATGCTTGTATAGAAAGCTAGTACAAAATGGTATCAAAATTCATGATGTTGGAATACAAGTACAAGAATAAGAATTAAACAAGAACCAATATATGATCCATATCATCTTGAGACAATGCATGATCCTCTTTTCATAACCTTCATCTAAACATAAATTATCAAAAACTAGAAGAGTGATTCTTTCCCTTAATCACACATGAAGGAAAAAATATTCTTGGGTTATAATGGTGGACTGAAAAGGTTGGGAGATATATCTAAGTAGGAAACCACCAATTTTGTCTATGTTAATTCCAAGTAGGATCTCATAAGTAAACTGTGTCTAGGTAACATCAAAAGTCAATAATGCAGAACTAATAAACAACCTCCCACTCAGGTTCCTAAATGAATCCTAGCTTGTTGACCTACTTCAGATTAAGGTTTCTATGTCTGACCATGTCATCATATATATATATATAGGTTAATATATATGATGTTTTGGATTGGAATGTAACTCTCAGACATCCAATACTAGGTTATCTCTCATGGACTTATGCTTGGACCAACATCAAGAGCTCTCAAACTCCACTGATAGTACATGAGGGAGCTCTAATAGTCATCCCTACCACAAGGATCTTATGGAACTTGGATCAATATCTAGAGGCTCAAATGATATTCCATACATCAATGATATCATGTTCCTTAGGTCCACACCCATAATACATAAAATTTAGATTATATAATGCATGTCAATCCAGCATCTATCATTACAATTAAAATAAGAAAAATAATACAAAAAGCATTCAAAATATCTCATTTCATTTTAAAGGACACACCATACCTACAATAAATTTATTTTTATATCAATTCATCCTTTAGGATTAGGACATCTCATTTTATCAAACCTATAAAAATTGGCTCTCATGGAAATTTCATTCCATGGTATGGTGTCATGGATCAAGTGTCAAGTCAAATACATACATGGTAATGTTTCCAATTCCAATTAAAAGGATGAATATAATCATTTATAAAACATTATATAAGTCATATACACATGGGAAATGGTTCAAATAGATATATAACCGAACCTGAAAGCACAACCCATAATTCATAAATTTGGAATATTATAAAAAATGAAAAATTTAGGAGGAACACACCTTTGGGGTCATTGTGGAGAATGTGAGACAATGAAACCCCTAAAAATGAGTAAATTAACTGATTACACCTCACTATTATCAATTATAAATGATGTAATAAACAAAATACTGTATCTCAACAGAGGAAAAATCTCAAAACAATGAGATTAAATACAAAATTATGAAAACTCAAAAAGTAAATTATGTGACACCCTACCCTAGGGACATATATGATGAATCACTGAGTTTCAGCCTCAGATTAAGAGTAAGATAGAGTATATTTGAGTTTCCATCCAATTCCAACAATATTGGGTGAAAGATACTACATCTAAATATCACAAACGAATGTTATATTATGCAACGAAGAATGTGAACACAAGGTCAGTCTTACCTCATGGGATCCAACACCATTAAAAGACTGATGATCATAAATTAGATAAATCAGTATAAAAATATATAAGGGAGAATTTTTTTAAGAAGTTAAAGGGAAATTTGGGACGTTATAGTTTTCATAAGGGAGATGGAAAATTATATAGAACATAAAATGTATTATGGGAAATAGTAATTTCACCAAAAATCTGGCTCAACCAGTTTCTGTGAACAGTTTGGGAAACCATTTGAAAACCATTCACAAGGTTCTTCTCCCTTATTAAAATAATAAAATTGCTTTAGGTATTTTTTCCCAAACCATTTGATATCATTATGAAACGTTTTTGAATATTCTAGAACTCTTTTCAGCAGGTCGCACAATTTCTCTGAACCGTGTTGCCTTGCCTATTTTCCCCTTTTTTGATGATCAAGGCTTCGTAAGTGTCCCATATACTCCCATAAAATCTTTATCATAATTATAATTTTTGATTAAGATAATTAATATTATTATAAAATAAAAAACATTGATCTGAACATTGGTCATCAATTATTTCGTTACCGATTTTCTATGTGATATTTCTCATTTTACTTTTTAAAACTACCCAAAAGCCTACAGAAAACTAGAAAATGATGGGAATGGTTCCATAGAGGTACCTTCAGTCCTCATCTCACATTGGGATGTGATCTTGACATCTTGTATAAATATGACCACTATCTACAAACCCTATATTCCCTACCGGATTTCTAGGAAATTCGGATCTCTGCATTGTGTTACATTCATTCCACTTAGCCTAATTATATTGGAATCTCACCCAGTAATCCATAGTCAAATCTATTTTATTATGATACATTATGAATTTGAATAAATTTCTTTATTCCCCCTATATTTTCTTCTACTAAAGTGTTGTTAATTTATGGCAAACAAATTTTATTGATTTATCCCAGAGATATACCAGTCAGGATAGTCCAATTAGTGCAAAGACCATTACCTACTTCTAGGTTTATTTGAACAGTTCTTATTGTGGAATATCCCCATATTATGATTAGTAGAAGGAATTCTGATCATCACTGCAATTTCTCATTGGGGGGGGGGGGGTTAATCTAGTCATCCTATATTCGTGGATAGTAATTTCGGCACACTACCTTCGACAGATATGTTTCATGGCACTTCTAAAGATGTCCTGAGTGGAAAGTCACAAAATACACATGAAGCCATAGCCAATTCTCAGAACATGTATCTAGATACTGAACTTCCTACTGAGTGGGAAGTCTCCATGGCTTGGGTAACCCATCCAAGAGAGGAACCATATGTCATGGCTCTATTCACTTGATACATAACAATTTTGGGAAATGAACTGAGATATGGTTCCAATACATTCAGAAGAAATAATACTGTAAAGAGGTAGGAGTGGCTATGGTTAAGTTCTAATGAATATTAACCTCTTCTTCTAGAGTTTTATGACAAGTATGACACCTATTGAATGATATTTACCAACATGTGTTACGGCAGGTTCGAATCCTGACATTTCAGAAAATTGTGTACAAAATAGTCATAATTTGGGAATATCTAGCCAACCATGATGGTATCGTAGATCAATTAACTACTTCTCTCCATCTGAAATAGAAACTTTTGGCTCTTAATGATGTTTTTTATCAAGTTATGGATATGAATAAAGACACAATTTTACAATAAATTGCGCAAATATAATTGTTTTTAGATCATGAAGCTCGTGTGACCAATATATTGGTGAAAATGGAGTCAATAATTTTCAACATTGAAGCCATTAAATAGATAATTAAATATCATTATTCTATTTATATGAATTTTTATCCCTTTAAAGAATCTATATAAGCAAATATGAACACTTTGTTGATGTATCATCATAGTTCATGCTATACAATCATTGATCAGTTGTAATGAGCTAGGTGTACATCGTTATAATCTTATTAAATTATATTATTCCATTGTTTTTCATTTCTATTAAGGGTAGGATCCAGGTTGTTGATATACAAATTATGTTCATTTAATGAAATGATAGTGTTTTGCTCTTCGATCATTCCTATTCTCTTTTTATGTAGTGTAATTATATCATAAAACTATATTTTGAGCATTAAGATCAATCACATGTCAATTTAAATCACTATCTAGGATGACTAAAATAATTAGATTATGCTCAAATTGATTATTATGATGTGGGTCCCAACTAGTATAGATTTACTATTTCTAGGTTTTCAATTGAAACGATAACAAATATTGTGTCTTTTCTGTTATTACCATAATATTTTCATAAGCCCATTTTGGTGTTGCCTTAGAGGGTATAACATGCCTTTTTCTTTGGTCAAACATTGTGGGGTTTTAACCTAACAATATTTCTACCTTATTATTTTTATGTATCTCAATTTCTTCCAATAACACATGTAACATAATTTAACTTATAGTTTAACTTTATCTAGTGTACCCTTTGTGTGTTTTCATCTTTGAGAATGTTCTGTATATTTTTGTGTGAAATTTTGAGTCTTGAAAATTGGATTATCATGAATTATGTTTTATGTAAAATTGATTTTTCTATGAAGGATGTTTTAAGTCAATATTTGTATACCATTAAATATGATTTAGGTATAATATATATTACACTAACTTGAAGGGAACTAGCCCCATTTTATGGCCCATTTATAGAGAATGTCCCAACTGATGTTCGACATGGAGAAGATATTTTTTCACCATGGCTAATGTTTTTTGGAGAATGAGATATGAAATGTGTCAAAAAACCCACGAGGAATACAACTATAAGAATGGTATCTCTTATTAATGAATTTGACATTAATTGATATGTCGTTTTTTGGGTAACATATGAAGATCCATTGGGGAATTATGTGCATTAGTCAAACAATGGTTTTTTCTTGGCACTAACATCCAATTTTTGATGGCTAGGATGATTTATTAAAATTTAGACTTGTTTAATCTTTGTAAGACATCATTGGGAGGTTTATTGAAGGGAAAATTTCTATTGGTAAATGGGGAATTTATATTTTATTTGGTTTAAAACCAACTTCCACAAGAAGTTTTCTACTATATAAGAGGAATGGAGCATGGTGTAGTATCATGCCGTAAAAACAATACAATCGATAGCTATTATTTTTATTTTTTCACTATAACTAAGAGATAACTGATATCCCTTTGTCATGGTGGTGGTGCTAGAAATTGTCTTTCATTATTAATCCTGATATTTGACTGACAGTGTAAACTATAACCTAATGGGTTTCCAAAAGATAGGAATGAAGTGAGATGTAAACTTCATAGGGGTGTAATGAATTAGAAAAATCCCATGCTGTGGAATAATTTTAATTTGGTTGATAGGATATACTTTGGAATCATATGTAGGTCCACTGAGGAATTGTGTTTATTGACAAACAATGGTGTCTGCAAGTCAATATCTATCCATTTTTGATGGCCATGGATGGACTTGGAAGTTATGGACCTTTTTGGACATGTATTATTGTGTTTTAAGAGGGATACCATTACATTATTAGGGGCATCGAAGGATATAGTATGTTAGGAATAGTTGAAAATGTGATTCTTATATAGGTTTTAATAGGCTTCACATGCAGTTCTGACCCTTACATGGGAATGAATGGGATGATACTATTCCTTGTCTAGACATAAATTATGATACTCAACTATCAAAAAATATCATATGATGATAGAAATAATTCAAGATGTAGGTATTTTAATTATTATCTATACACGAATCTGTTTAATGCATATTATTTGGGAATTAATATTTTATTTGCACATGGGGTTACAAATGATGTGTGACGCACATTGATTGTTCCCATGCAGATTTTTTTTCATGAATTGAAACATTGTGGAGGATATTCCCTAGAATGTTGGGGTCTATGAATGCCCATTTTTCATCTTGAATTTGTGATTTTTAATTTCATGTAAATATGAAATTGCCATAGAATCCCTTATTCACTGGGGGAGCATCAGGACTAGGTGGTTTAACATGATCTAGACATTTATAGGAAGGAAAGTGAAATATATTTATCTAATAGATCACGGATGAGGAGTGATTATATGGGGATTAGTAGTCATTTGGAATAAATGAATAAGAAAATCCTCCCCAGATTATGAATTTTACTTTGTTTTATAGGCCATTTTTTTGCATCATATGACGATATATTGGGGCATTGTGTGTATAGTCAAACCAATGTTTTTGTAGGACATTGTCCTCCCATATCAGACGGCCTAGGAGGTATATGAGTATCAAAAATCGCACGAAACCGGGTGTTTTATAAATTTAAAATATTTATCTGGTTATCTTAAAGACATTCATAAATTGATCACCTATATAGTTGGGAAATCTTCCCAGTGTCCAAATCATAGGCTCACTACATAGGATTGGCATGTTCATAGAGATTATGGTGTTTATCTATATTTTAGGTACCTAATAGTTTAATATCACATGTTCAAGACTTTTGGATTCCAATATGGATGAGAAGACAATAATATTCATTTCAATATCGTGCATACATGATTAGTGAATATTGATTTTTTTTACTGTATCAATTGGGATCTACCTGCTGATATTCTTAAGCCCATGTAATCTATGATCAGTGTGAGAAAAAAGGAATTTAAAGTGATTCACTTCGCCTATAAAAAATGGTATGATCAATGAATGGATAATTGATGAACTACGTAGTTTAATATCATACAGTGAGGTCATTGTTGACTAGACATGAATTTGATAATTATTGCAAGTCCATTTAGCCTTATGTATTGCATAATGAATGTTGAAAACATACTTTAATGTCATGTTTTGTGGATGTTGTATCAATGGAAAAATATGTTAGTACAGGATAATCATTTTGGGATATCCCATGTATGCCTGAGACGTGAGTGGGGTTATAAAGTGTAAACCATGTTTCTAGGAGACCTAGATTAGAGAGTGATGATGTGCGACATAATAGATATAGGAAAAATAGTATGAAGGGACTCTCATGAGGATGAATATTCATTTGATTGTGAGGCTATTTCAATGTTAATCATATACAGAGCCACTAGGTATATCTAATAATAGTCATAAAAAGATTTCTGAAGGTAACATTACTCCCATATATAATAGTTGTGGGTGATTATGGGGATTCAATATTTCCTGTGGCATGGAGATTGATGGGTGAAAAGAGGATTTCTACTTATTTGAGAAACATGTAGACCATGATTATTTTTGTGGTACAAAATCCTTTATATAGATATATCAAGAATTTTAGAGGGATGGAAAATTGACAATTTCTAAATTTCATAATCTGTATTTTGAATCTCTTGAATCTATTTGAATATTTCATGAAATATATTGGGGGAATTGTTATTTATTTTGAATGGTGGGACCCATGATTTCATGTTTTAATGTTACTACTAGTCTCATAAAAAATAAAATCATGCCAACAATGGTTGTTGAAATAACATATAGTTTAATGTTTTGTGGTTAGGAATTCATTGACCAAATATTTTATCAAAATGATGTTAGGACTCATTATTTTACCATTGTAATTAATATCTATACATAGGGGGATGAATTTTTTTCAAAGAGGCTGGAGTAGGAGCAAAAATCCGAGAGTCACTAAATATATTTACAAGGAAATAATCAAGACACACATAGTTCTAAAAGCATGTTACCTATACCAGTATTTCCTATACACAAAGAGGGGGAATTTATATTATGTGATTTCTACAAAATATCATAGTTCTATGGTGTCTTTACATATCCTATTGATGAATGAGAATCATTTCATACATAGATAATGAGATGCCTTGTAATTTAACATCATACAGTTAGCACATTTCATGGATTCCCTTACACAATTGTGGCCTATATGTTGGGAATGTGGCATTGATGACATTTTTTTGGTGGCTGGACCTAGATGCATGATCTATGAATCACTATGTATCCCATCAATATATTGAAATCAAGACCTATATTATTATCAGGTTCCATATACCATTCAGACTCATGCGTGGTGAGCGAGAATTTGTACAATTCCTTCATGATTATGGGATTATCATATCATTCTATAATTTAACCACACACGAAATCCATTACCACCATTATTAATCTCACATGAGTAATTCTTTTCTTGAGAAACAATGAATTACAAGAAATTCACATGTAGTGTCGTGGAAACAATGGATATGATAGAAGAATTTAATGTTTTTTGACGACTAGACCATGTTTTAGTGTAATGTCGTATACATATATCCCATTGATGAATTGTAATAATGTGTAACATAGTTATGTAATCGTGATCCGTATTCCAGTCTGAACTGTATGAAAGGTAATATGGGTCATTTTTTCTGTTTTTTTAGTGGTTGGTCCAGGATGTATGATAAATGTGTCACTATATATCCATTGATGAATGGTAATCAAGAAACATGTTTTTTTAACATACACTCCAAATGTCAATCCTACCCATACCCTTGAAGGGAATGCATTTTTATTTTTCCATCTCATAGATTTGACTCATGTGAAATGAATCAATGTCCAGGAAAAAATGATCACCATGTAATTATCTATCATTTAGTAAGGAAGAAGATACTAATAATTTTAATGATGTATGACATTAACAAAGGTTAAAATAATTTTACTATCATATAACAGGGATAGACAAGGAATTATATAGTTTAACTTTGTGTAGGTAATATTATTTTCTATTCATTTTTATGTGGTCTGATTTAGATTAATTTTCAATTATTAAAAAAATCATATCATCTAAAACATCACATTTGTGGGAGAGGTGGTGTGATATCCATCAAAGGATATTAATTCATATGATATATTGGAATGGATAATGTCTATATCCTATAGTCCTTCCCATTTTGGATCTAATTTTTGAGGTTTCATTCTAAATATCCTTTTTGTTCTGAGGAACAATAACCTATCTTGATCATGGAAAAGAAAAAGGGGAACATTTTTATTGGTGGCTCGTGTGATCAAGATATGGTATACATTCAAATGGTGATGTGTTTTCAATAATTTCTCATCCAAAATATCCAACTCATCAAACTATATTTGGGACTACTCATCTACAGATAGTTAATCACAGATGACCAAGCAAAGTTATGGAAGATGAAATTCAATAGGCAGGACCACCACTATGACATATAATAATGATAATGGGTTTTCTTTTTTGGTAGGGAGGGTTGTGTTCTAGTAATCCCATAGCATTAGAGGAGCTTATCTGACAATAATTTCTTGTCCTTTTCTACCATTTTCTAGATTATATTGGATAGGGTCTTCATGAGGGTCTTTATTTTCCCATAGGATTCTTCAAGGTAGTGGGGAAAACAATTGGTCTTAATTCTATACTCTTGATATATTGTATTTAACTCAATATTTTATGAATTGTTTCCATTTTCCATCAATATTGTATGCATGAAACAGAATTTGGTGATGATCTCAACTGTCACAAACCTAAAAATGCTTCTTGACCTGACTTCTTTGAGGGGAGATGCTTAAACCATTTTGGAAACAACATCAGTCACTACGAGAATGAATTTAAATAGTTAGACCTTATTAAGAGTATATGGTCCCATGATATACTATCCCTATTGGAGAAATGGAATAGATTACATGTCTTTGTGAAGTACCTCTGAGGGTTTGTTGATGAAATTGGAATGAACATGGTAGGGAGGGAATTTCGTAGTGAATTTAGTGAAATCATATTTTATAGTTGTCCAATAGTATCCAATCCTCTAAATTTTGTGAGATAGAATGTTTATAAAACTGATGTTCTCCACATGGTATAACTTGTACATCATTCATCATGGATATGGTATCCTCCCCATCAATGCACATGATGATGATCCCATTAAGACATCTCTTATAGAGTACCTTTAAATGGGTTGTGCAATCCTAAATCACAAATTTTATTACACATCTCCGTATTTACTCTCTTCCAACCACATCTTATGGGAGTTATCCCTCTTAGTGTTAATTTATAATATAATTCATCTAGATGATGGTATTCCCCTAATGTTCACCGATGAGACTAATCTGATTGATTTCCTTCAACATGGTATTAACAAATGGTAGGAAAATTCAACAATGGGAAATGCTGATAATTATCATTTCCATGTCTTTGTGGACAAGGCTGGGGAAATATTTCCTAATGAATTGCCTTTCTCATTTTGCAACTAGGGGACATAAGCTTATAAAAATTCTAATAGAACTCCATCCTTCCATTCTAAAATATTCTTCATGGAAGGGATCAACCCTTCATTCTAGATATGAAAATCCCCATTGACATTCTTGATGACTAGTTCTATGTCTAATTTTACATTCATTTTCTCAGATTTCACATAGAGTGCTAGCTCCAAGAATGTAATGAGGGCTTGTTATTCTTCATTATTTTTTATTAATCCATCTAATAGTATGGCGTAAAAGGGTAGAAAGTCCATTTCTAGGGATATAGGTTTGACTCTAATCCCAAATTTATTTATTCCATGTTCTTCTATTCCTTTTCTTGTAAGATTTATAGAGGAACTATCAAAGTTCATTTCCCACATCTAAGAGTTCACTTGAATTTAGAATACTTCCACGTCTAGAAGGTCGATATATAATGGTGCCACATAATATTAGGTATTCTATTCCACGAAATATGTTAATTCCTAGTCATTGATGACTTTGTCCCTATGAACCATATGTCAAACTGTTATAGGATAACTACCCACTATGATAGGCATACTGTTAACATTGTAAGGCATGGAATATTCTTGATTATGTTAATACGTTTGACTAAATGGACCTCATGGAGATTCATGCAATGTATCATCTTCTAGACTACAAATACAAAAGTAAGGCATCATTTATTCATATGTTAATAATGAGTATATACATCAATCATTGTTTTCAGAGGTAATAGAGACTATTCTCATCATCAATGTTATTATATGTGTAAAGAAGGAACCTGTGGATCGCCCCATGGAAGTCACATACAGAATAAGTGGTTATCCTTCTATAGGTTGAATTTTTATTGGTGGGATAATGAAGTATTTCATGAGGTTTTTAAATTCTTACTAAAAATCATTAATCCATTTGAATTCTAACCCAATTTTTATAAACCGGGAAATTGGAAATCATTTGTCTTTGAGGCTGGCTATGAAGCACCGAATGTAGGATATATTTTCATGATGACTACTTATTATATTGTGGTTGTAGGGAGGTGAAATTCCATGTATGAACATCATATTCACATGGAAGACATGGATATAATGTTGGCATACAATGAAGCCATGAATGTCTCTTGAGGTAACAACAAAAATGAACATTATGGGGTTCATTTTGAGATTGTGTTTTCATAGATTATTGAAAACTGTTTCAAGATATGAGATATGATATGAAAATTATTGTGACATAGTCACCAAATCATCCAGATATAATTCAACAAACAATTATTAGAAAGTTTTAAAAATGAAATGCATGGTGTGATGATATGTGGAGATTGTATTCATCAAACAGAAAGGAAATTCATTTTTAAAAACAACCCCTGAAGAGCACTGATGGTGGTGACCTAATCATCTTCTTGTGCCATTTAACATTTATTACATCCTGAATAATATTCCATTAAGGAGGTGGCATCATATATAGTTGTCACATAGAGTATAAATTCTATGATCGGGACTGGGGAATCATCATTCAGGTAGTGCCGATTAAAATCACTAAAATCAATTCAGACACTAATATACCCATTTTTATATTTGATTGGGATAATATTTTTATGTCTGGATAGGGTATTTGACATCAAAATTTTATTTATCTATGATGATATAATATTCTCCCATCTATATTTTGGAAGCATGTGTCTGGTACATCATTATAGATTCTTGATAGTTACCACTATGGACTTTTGCAAAGCCATGCAAGTGAGTGGCTAGCTCTAGATTGAGGCATGGGATTTCTATATAATTCCACTAGAAAATATATTAGATATTCAATAAAATGATTTTTTATTTATCCATTCTATTGGAATGAATGTACACTCAAATTAGAGTTTGTTGTGTGTCTTCATTTGTACCCAAATTGATTTCCTTGAGATCATCAATGGTGGTAGAGACGCCTCACACAAATGATGGAGGGGAATACATTAGGTATTTTATATATCTTATATATCCTCATAATATCCTACTTTATCTTCATATGAGGAAATAATTATTGAGGTAACTTTTATATTGTTTTGGGATGATTTTTAATTTGGGTGTCTAAAATTTGAGGTTGCTTCATCTACCTTCCCCATTGGTGGGGGTCCTCCGAAAAAAGAGGCCTTGAGGTGCAAAAGATTTTACTAATATTCATTGACTGATGAGATGTTTACTCCTACCTGTGTGGTTGAGGAGTGTATTTTTTAGATAATTGATCATGGTTTTATGGTATTATCATCTGAATCACCACCATTGTCTTGAGTGTCAGTGATCTTTTTAAAATTATAGTACTTCATAGCTATAACTAAATTCATGAGGACTATTGTATAAGAATATGAAATTGTACTTGAATTTTTAACTCAATCAAATTTATGGGCAGTATGCATTCTTCCCAACGATACATGAGGAGATTAGTGGGAAACATCACTAAACTTTTTGGAATGGTGACCCTATCAATTTCATCAGTAGATGGCTATTTCCCCTTAATCATGAAGAACCCTTCATCCATATAGTGTGATTCATAGAGGATGAATGGGGCCATATATGATAAAAGTGTCCCACTCTATCCATTAATGATATATTTGAGGTCGTGATGGTAAGAGGATGGGATTGTTATGTGCTATTGCTTCTTTGTCCTTCCCAAAAATGAATTGAAGGCCATATTATTTAATATCGCCAAAAAATAGTTGAGCGATGAAGTCAATAAAATGGGTTCCATGATTGATTTTTCCTAACAACTTCTTCTATATTTTTTAATTGCCAAATAGAGTCCTGGTGCAGGGTGTCAAATCATTCACAGTTCATCCCATCTAATGATGTGTCTATAGTGGTAGGATACTAACTCTTGATCCGTTTTCAATGATGATTTTTGGATATCACAACCATTTATTTTTTTATACTCATAAAGGGTTTTCTGTTCCCTTTTATGATGGGTCATCTTGATTGGTTATGTTGATATATATGTCTCATTCTGGTTGATTCGGAACCGTTTTTTAGATTTTGGCGGCAACTACCTCAACTTCAATCTCGTGAGTATTTAGAAAACATTTATTAGTTCTTTCCTGAGATATCTTGATATATTTAGTTGATCTAGGATTGATAGAATGACATCAACTGAAGAAATCTCTTTCAGAATGTCAAATTTATGATCTAAAGGCTGGAGATTCCCAGCTCGAGGATTATCATTCACATCTGCTATTGGGGCATGATCATTGAGGATTATGGTTCAACCATTTGAATTGATTATGAAATAGATTATATCTATTACTGATGGTGTTGGATAGTTTTTCTCTTTTTCTGATGGATATTGTAGAAATATTTAACTAGGGTGGCTTCTTGTAGGGGTGGGATAATTTTCCAAACCCTATAGGATCTGATGGATGGTCATTCTATGGGTTTTCGATAAAAATGATATTTTGAGCATGGGGGTAATTGTATGATTGATTTTACCAAGGTATTTTCTCCCTTAATATCCCATGATCCTACAGCCTCATCCTCAAAATCCCCTACTAGGTGAAAAATATTATAGTTGATGACCATATTAATCTCCATACAATGGACCCAATAATATGTTGAAATTGAATGGTCAAAATATCATCTCCTCATATAATGATAACTCTACCCCATCACATGCCTTCAGTAGAGAGATTTTGTGGGGGGGGGGGGGACCCAGAGTACTGTTTTTTTCGGTTGGTACCATATCTCTTGATCATTAGGAATGAAATATGAGAGTTTCAAATCCAAAATTGGATTTGGTTCATGTTCATCTTCTTTCACATGATCATCTCACCCGTTATGATTTGCCAACATTTTTTGGATCTTTACTTTTAGAGGATGATGAGGTAATGATTTTTTTTGTTTTATCAAGAGATTTTGGAGGCATATTTGATTTCATTAAATATTCAAGGAGGATACAGTTGGCACTGTTGATTGATTTCAGATTCATACAACTTATAATAATTTATATCATATTTGTTTACCACATTTTTTTATTATCCTCCTTTTTCTATGTAAGTGGTGGAAAATTTGGAACATTCATCGATGGTGGTCCCAACATAAATTTTCTATAATATTTAATCATTTTTAGTAGGTCCTTGAAGATTAATCACTCTAGAATGATTCCCCTAGGACACGGTGAATGGTACTGTAATCTGGCCCTTAATCAAGACCAAATTTATCATCCCTCTTTTTCTCTAGTAGTCGGAGGACGATTTAATTAATCGTGGTTATGATGTAGTAACAGAATTAGTAATCCCAAAATGAATAAAAATTATTTTTTCTTTCATCTAACTAATTTTTCATGGTTCCCCTTAACTCTTCATAACGAGGTGTGAGTGGTAGCTGATGTCCTAAGGCACCCATAAGGTTTAGGGTGGGCTAGGGTACTAGAACCAGTATAGGGGTGGCTCATATGTGACACAAGCTACAACATCACTTCTTTCCCTTTTTACTGGGGAAAATGGGGATTCCCATGACTTGTGGATTCACCATTGAAAGTAATAATGTATCCTTTGGGATATGGAGGAAAATTAATGGAACCCACTAATATACATCATCTTTAAGAGTAGTGATTGCAACTCATCATGGAGATTATCGATGAACATGGACAAAATGTCATCTTGTGGGAGAAGATGGTTCAAAGAGTATGTAAGGCCCT
This sequence comes from Viscum album, assembly GCA_963277665.1. Taxonomy (NCBI): domain Eukaryota; kingdom Viridiplantae; phylum Streptophyta; class Magnoliopsida; order Santalales; family Viscaceae; genus Viscum; species Viscum album. Next base: position 1,067,426,833 of record OY728140.1, read on the forward strand.
TTCATATGGAAATGATGTCTCAAAATATATCAGTCTCACACTAATTGTAGTTCATGAGGTCATTGATTAATGTTTTTGGAAACATGTAGATGAACGATAAAAATAAACAAATGGAATAGATCCTCTCATTTTGTTATTGACATAGTTGGAAAACATGTGTACATTATACAGTTTGAACTCCGTCAAGTATACACAATGAAACATATCTTCATAGTTTGTTTTTTCACAAGGGTTCCCTATTATGTAGCATAGTAAGGTGTGTAGTTCATTAGATTTTTCACTAGGTCACCAGAGACGTTTAACAGATGGATCACGGGGTTCCTGTATTTTTTTTGTGGTGGAACATTGCTTACCCAGTCAATTTAATGCTTTTTTTTTCAGGTTGTATTGGTTCACACTGCCCATCCATGTATTCTAATCTTGTTGTCAATTATTAGATAGTAATAATTAGAAATTTATGCATGTATGGTTGAATCTGATCATGTGCAGGTGCATCAGGGGGAAGGAAATGATGTTCTAGTGATGTTGGAACTTGAGATCAATACCCATTTGGGGGAATATTTTTTAGATTTTCCTTTATTTATTCTAGTTTCTTCCAAAATAATGGAAAATATTTATATCCTTTTAGGTCATGGTTCTAGTAGAATGATGGTAATGGTGCTACCTTGAATGATAATTTAGGGCATTATTCATCTATCGAAATGAGTCCTAGTGGCATACACGCCACTTTTGGATGTGTGTGATGATGATCAACCTTATGAACATACCCCATGGGATGGAATTCATGAAACATCACATCATTTATTATTGTTATGTATTTTATTTATCCCATCTATTGATAGAGACTTCCATCGATTGTTAGGGATGCTTTTTCATTAGGAGGAGGATTTAGGTTGTATGAAAAAAATTTCTAATTACTCTACTTATTTTTTATTTTCAAAGGATCTAGTTATGGATTAGGTGATGGAGAACAAAAAATTAGGGATGCACTTTAGTTATTGGTTTTCACACCTTCACACTAGTTTTGGCCCACATCCTAAAGAAAATCATCTTATCATTCATGATTATAATTAGATATTTAATGCATAAGGTGTATGAGAATTATATACACAACATTCTATGATTCATACCACATTGGGGGTAGAGTACTTGGTATTGAATGGTATAAGGAAATATTTTTTCATTTTCAGTTATTTTCCTTCCAATATGATATCCTCTTTGAATTTATTGGAGAAGAGAGAAATTAAGGGAAAAAAGATGTGACATCCTCTTGCACCTCCACCCTGGGGGTATTGAGTTAGGGGATGAGAGAGAATGGGTAACATCTATATTTTTTTACATCCCTAGGCATGAAAGGACTGACTTTTGCTGCGAGGGTTGTTGAGAAATAAATTACCAACCCTGCTGGCTTGGGATGTTCATGTTCTCCCATTATGGAATCTTGGCCCATATTTGATGGTTATATAGGGGGAAATTGTAATAAAAATTCCCCCATCCCATTTATTTGGGGTTTCATATGTATTTAAACGGTGTTTGCTACTATCATCTCTTTCTTGATCTCAACCATTCCATTGTGATAATTATCTGGATATGGTTCTGGATCTTTACGTAAATAATTTTCATATGAGGACATCATCTGTACTAGTTTTTTTTGTCTTACCTTAGGTGATAATAATTCTACATGTTCTTAGTTTCTAATTTCAATAGATTTTTGAGTACATTATCTCATCAAGATGGATGATATTAAAAATTATTAAACTTCATTTCTCGTCCAGCAATCAAATTTTACTTAAATTGTACTACTCGTGGCTATCTGCTTTAGAGGATGACATTACCGGATTCCATTTCCAATGGGACATATGGCAATGGATGTGGGGTGATGTTTAGTTATCCAAGTTCACCACAACTTATGAACTTAATAGTATACATGACTCACTAATTAGTCTATGAATCTTGTGTATTTCATAGAGACAAAAAAACCCAAGGTTATTATTTTTCAATTACAATCATGGATGTGGTAAAGAAAGAAGGTATTCAAGGTAAAATTTTCAATGAAGCTCCCCAAATATAGTAAAATGGACATTATAACCATCATAGTGTATAATATTTATTTTCAACTACTGGTGTGGGTTTTAAATAATAATGATAATGTTGTGCATTAATTATTTCAAAAATATTATCGAATAATGAAATGAGAAGTTTTTGTTGGCCAGAATATAAGTGGTATGTAATTCCAAAATAGTTTTCTTAATATTATCAACATATTATTTTTTCTTCTCCTAGGGATTCCAAAACTTGTTTTTTTACATCGTGGATTCTTTATAGTGATTTCAACCTAAAAAATGAGGCTAGTAGAGATTTCATTGGTGCACGAATGGTGTGGTGGTGGATTAGAGGATGCTTATAGCCATAGGCCATCTCATAGAAGAGAAATGGTGTCACTTCACATTGATATATTTTCAGGTATGTTCAACCCTATATTTACAAGTACTATAGAATATGAGGGTTTTATCCTATTTGGAATAGAGGGTGGATTAAATTCTTGTGAGGGTGAATTTTGACTATGGGGAGGTCCCTAGAAATTTGTTCTATGATATTGAGGGCTACCAATGGGAATTAGTGTATAACCGTAGGGAGAGTCTTTATGGAATATATCATGGGGAAGACCTTTAAGGATAACTGTAGCAAGGGGATGACCTTCTTGTTGTTCGGTGAGATTCAGTGGAGGGGCGTTCACAATGAAAACTATTATAGAGAGGGATACCATCAATGCTCTCGGTGTAGGGATAATATCATCAGTGTAAAATCTAGGGAGGAACATTTAGATATACTAAAATGATGGGAGGACATTCCCTTTTCTTTGTTTAACTATGCGGTGGGACTACATTGTGACTTCCATTGAGGAGAGGACTACCATGATAGCCTGATTATCTATAATAGGGAGAAACATATATACTATGTATACCCATTAGGACTATTAGGGTGTAATAAAACAAGGGGAGGACCTTCATTTTGTATGATCTTTTAGTCAAGGTGAGGGCTACCCTAACACTAATTTGGAGAGGGGTTCTCATGATCGATCATTTCTGCCCCACTGAGTATGCCCCCATGGGTGCTTTGGGGAGGACCTTCTGAGTAACTAGTATCGACATTATGCAGAGGAACATTATAAATGAATCTATTACTTCCATAATTTATTAATTTATTTGAATGATATTATATCTATAATGATAGTTTTTTAGTCGAATAAATAACTCTAGGTTCCATCCTAGCAGAACCAGGATTGTACTCATCAACTTTTAGCTACCTTTGGCACCATTCATTTTTGGCTGCTCTCTTATGGGGACCTTGGGATACCTGTGGTTGGTAAAAACATTCATATGTGAGTATCAATTTGGTATTATAATGTGATTCTAATGGGATACAAAAATATGTATATTTTGTTGTGGCAGGGATATGTGTTTTCCCTAGAGCAGCCACAGCGTTGGACCGGTGTCCTCCATTTGGAAGTAGTGTCTGTTCCCTATTCGGTAGTCCTTGTATCACTGGATATAGTCATCAAACCTCATATACTGGAGAAGGTATGTATGTTTTCTTTGGATTAGTCATATTATATCCTGGATGAATTACACCACATGAGTAGATGGGATCATGGGCATAAATCTTCATTTTTTTGTGCTAAAGTGATGACATCTTGACATGATTGGAGGATATTGTCCACAATATATATTTTATCCCCCCTACATTTCTAGTATGTGATGAGATATGTTATTTTTAGTCACCTAGGTTTTTGATATGTAACCCTTACTTTATGACTTTCATGGTTCTAAAGTTGAGGGTGATGAATTAGAGAGTCAGGAGAACTTGGAATGATGTTTTGAGGCAAAAGGGAAGTTGCACGGGCGGTACACTATTTGTCTAATCCATCCAGACAAACCGTGCACAGTATTCTTGGAGGTAGTGGCTTCCACATGGTTGGTGCAAATTTTTTCTAACCATGCAGCCAAATCACGCGAGAAGGGTGGCTGAGGCAGTAGCTAACGCACGATTAGTGCACGATTTGTCAAACCATGCAGACTAACTATGCGGTCACTTAAAATTAGATTTTTAAATTGTGGATATGACTCGTTTTGCATTTAATTGCTTCATTAAAGCTCCTATGAGGCCCTAACTCTGGATTTTGGTTCTCCTAATTTCAAAGAGGGTTCTCCCATTGTTCCGAAGGTGATTTGAAGGATCCTCTTGGGGAATCAAAGCCAGATTCTTGAGGTATGTGATCGTTCTCCATCGTTCTTGATTGGTTTCTTAGATGTACATAGATCTACTTCTCCCTTTCTCCTGGTTTCATAGATCTATTCCTGTTAGGGTATACCTAAGTATGTGGATGCCAAATATGTTAAGATTTTTTCTTGGTTGTGTTAGGAGAAGAGATCTAAGGTGGGTTTTCAGAGATTTGACCTAGTGGTCTTGAGCATTCTTCGTCCGTTGCTTGGTTTCGCCTTTTTTGAGGTAGGTGGATTCACTCTCGAATCCTTTTCTTAGAATTGGTTGGATTAGTTTCAAATTAGATTTTTTAATGAAATTGATTTTGAAAAGAATTGAATAATTCTTCTTTAGTGATGATATAGGGTTTTGATGAAGTTGTGAAATCATTGTGAATTGTTGTGCAATGTGATTTGTCTCTTGAATTTGAAATGTGGATGTTAAATTATGGAATTTCTGGAATGGTAAATGGTTTGATGAAAGATGGGTTTTCAATAAAAAGGGGTGTTTTATTGAAATGGTTTGGTTTTGAAATGTCTTGATGAAATTGGTTCATTGTTTGGTTTTCAGTAAACGTACGGCTTTATTGAAATGGTTTAAAATGGTTGAACAAATTTGGTTTTAATGGAAATAGTTTTCAATAAAATGATTTTTATTGAATGGATGGTTTTGGCATGATTGTTGTGAATATGTGGTGTATGTGCATGTTACATATACGATTGGTGGTTGAAATTGGACCACGTGATCGGTGCGAAAGGTTTAATGGAACATGAGACTTTTAAGTACAAGGCTTGGTTAAAATATGACCTTTCTCTCAGTGACAAAGGTGTAGTGGAAAATGGGAAATAATTACCTTGTGACAGCTTGGTAGATTGATGAGAAAATGCTCATGTGTATGGAACTTTCAAAACGATGCATGCATGGTTGATTTCACGGGTTTGTGGAAACGCTGGGAATGCTAAAATGGGTTGTGTTGTGAAATGGGTTGTAAATTTTTTTGGATATTTTTCTGGAAAAATAACGTGTTGGAAAAGCTGGTTTAAATTTCTCTTTGTTGCTTTTGAGCATGGATGGTTTTTCAAAAATTGTTTATATTTAGTTATAAACTACTCTAGTGAAAATGTTTTATATAGACTATTTTTATAAAAATGTTCCTAAGTCGTCTATCTTAGTGGCATGAGTAGGAAAGTCACTGGGGGAAATGTACTGAGTTTTATACTCACCCATACATTGGAACTTTGGTGCTTTTGCAGATGTTGTATTCCGAGACACCGGTAACGGTAAAGCATCTCATTACTAATGGCTCATCGTGATGTTTGGGAGATGTTGTGGAGCTTGGAGCTTGTGGACCCCAGAGTTGTGGTGTCTATTGAGAGTCTCATGTTTTTCTTCCACTATATACCTTGATGTTTGGTTTGGTCTTCCGATATTGTGTACTCTGATGTAGTTTATTATAAATGATGTTGTGATTTGGTCTTTCTTTGTTCCATGCATCATATAGTGAATGGTTAGTGGATGGGTTTATTTTCTTAAAGGGTAAATCATCCCCCAATTATTTTTGAAACCCTTCGTCATTTATTTACAGCCTTTGGCATCTCGGGGATGTCTCTTAAGGCCGAGTAATGACTCGTTGCACTCTCAAGCCAATGAGAATTGACAGGTCATTGAAAATGGTATCTTCTTGTTCGGTCCTTTCTAAACAAGTAGTCATCGATGTTATTGGTCTTGGAGTTGAAATTCCTTCTTGTATATTCATTGGGAAAAAATCTTAGATAAGAGTAGGATTTTCGAAACATGAAAGTTATATCATAAAAGGACAAAGCTAACCCATTTATGTAGATCATCATGTTACCAAGGTGTTGGGTTCATAAGTGTTTTGGATACAATTCCACAATGTTGGAAATCTCATTATCATGGGTTTATGTATTCTTGTTATATATGTTGTAGATATATACTAGTGATGGGATGTCTATTATTAATGATGTATTATGATTAGTTATTTTAGCATGTCCCACTAGGTATTGATATAGCCACCCCTATGTAATATTTCCCTCACATTTCTAGGATTTTATAGATGACCTTCCTTTTGAACGAGTCCTTGAGGGACTAGGACCGGGTAGAGCATAGTAATTTGGAATGACTGAGGTGTTTACATGCGATTTCATTGAAAAGTATACACTTCAATACATCTATTATGGGGTTGTTTTTAGATTCATTTTAGTGGGATTTAATTTTTTATATTTTCTTTATTGTCTTCGTTGTTGTACATTGATAGTCATTTTTAGATATATGAATTCATGAATTTTTAATGGTTTTACATTTTACCATTTTATGGGTTTAGTGGTGTGTGTGTACATATATACTGTGATAAGCCATCATATCTGAGTGATAATATTACTCAGTTCTAGTCTCCAGCTCATGGATAATGGGAGGAAGGATTTGTTTACCAATTACTCAGGCCCCATTATGATGGGCTGTTATTGACTACTATTAGTGTTGTCGAGTCTACCTTCAGATCGATTTATGTGAGGTCGGATTGGGGAAATAATGTTAAGTGTTTTAAATTCATATTCCATTACACGGTGTCGAGTTTTTTTGTGGTATCCACCATATCATGATATCCACTCCATCATGTCAGATCTCTCTTGAAGAGCTTCATGTGTTGAGGGTGATGGTTGAGGACTTGTAGTGGATGAGATTTGCCATACCTAGTATTTCACCCTGTGCAGCCCAAGTGTTGTACACAAAAGAAGGTGGATATGAGCATGAGGATATGTGTGGACTACCATAACCTAAACTATGTGACCCTTAAGAATAATAATCCACTACTGAGGACAGATCACTTATTTGATCATTTATGAGGATCGTTGTGGTTCCCCATGATTGAATTCATATCCGACTATCACCCGTTGAGATTAAGGGACAAGGATATACCAAAACTTGAATTATATTGTTTCTATAATCATTATGGCTAAAATGTGTTTGCCTTTGGAATTATGTACACAGAAATAGTGGAAATTGTACTCAAGAAACATATCTTTGTCCTTTCATAGAGCAGTTCACCATTTTCTTCATCGACAATATCCCAGTGCACTAAGTGTTTAAGGATGATAACATTGGAAGAATGAGGATGGTTCTAGACATAATATTAGTGAACAAAATTTTAGGTAACATCTCAATATTAACTTTTTTAATTAAATAGGTCCATAATCTCGGACATGTAATATCATCAGATGGGGCGATAGTGGAACTAATAAAGGATGAGTCATATCTAGATTAGGATCTACCCAAGAACGTGATGGAGGTGTAAATCTTACATGGATAGGAATCCAACTAATATATATTCATAACTAACATATCATTGATATTTTCTGACATGAAATATTTTACCCTAATGTGTAAGACATTAATATGGGAAAAGAGGCGCCAATAGAATTTTCATGAGTTGAATATGATATTTATGAACTCGCCCATATTGAGATTGATATGGTAAAGAATCAAATATGTTGTGCTCTAAGATGCCTCAAAGATCACTCTTGGTTTTCTAATGATGTAGAGATAGGTGGTGATTGAAGCTTGTTCACATTAGATGAGACAACACGAGAAAAACTATGCAACAAATGATCTTAACTTTACAATGGTGATCTTCACACTAAATACGTGGAAACAATATCTGACAGGGTGACAATTTATCATATTTTATGACCACTAGAGTCTCAATTGTATCTTTAATTATTGGGATATTATCATTTGATACTATTAATGACTACTGTTCCTCTATTATTATGAATGTAAAATTATATATACTCCATTGAAGGGGGACATGGATTAAAATTCTGTCAACTTGATATATTGTTCATAGTCAGAGAGAGAAGTGTTAGTGTAGTTGTCCAAATTATAGATATCATTTTTGAATGGTGATATATCATATTACATTTAGATTATGTTCTATATCCATATGATTTCATGTTGAGATAGGGAGTAACAACATGGGATACAGATTATGAGACCCTTCGAGCGCAGATTTCAACTACAAAATCTCTTGATGGATTTATTGAAGGTGGGGAGAATTTCATTATTTCCATATGATGGATGATGGTAAAAATGATTTTTTAGGGTGATGTTATAAGATGTTTTTATATATCTCCATTTTTAGTACGTCCATATGTGTCAAATTTGTACCAAGATCTCTGATATGAATTTTTTTCACTTATGATACAAAACAGAGTTGTAGATTTTTTCATATGATAACTTACTTATTAGAAAGTGATGGATGAGAAAAATGTTATAGATGTTTTTGATCAACACCATGAGGTTATATATTGGAATTGGTATGTGATTTTCATGGGAAATGTGATGTTTTTACCACATAATTCAATGGGACAAGATTTTTTTTCTAGGTGATCATAGAATGAATCACGAAGTCGGCCCACTTCATACATATTTGATAGAGTAGTCTAATAAAGTTCATTAGACAACTATATGCCCAATAGATGGTCTAAATATATGGAAATCCCATGATGATTGTTTCGGATAATGAAGATCAAATGACATATTGGTTCTGGAAGGGATTGTTGGAGGCTTTTGGGACCCAGTTGGATTTGAGTGTGACTTTCACCCCAAGACTGATGGTTAGACTGATTGGGAAACTTTGTCATGGAGGTCATGTTTTGGGATTATATGATAGATATTAAATGTAATTTGGAAGATCACCTACCATTAGATGTTTTTATATAAAAAAACTAGCATTCCACAATTGGTATGACCCCATTCATGGCACTTTATGGGTGAACCAATAGGTCACTACTATTCTAGACGGACCCTAGTGAGTCATAAATTATGTTCATAGAGTTGGTAATTACCCCTAAATGGAATGTTATGATTATCTAGGAACAAATATATACATCTCAAAACCATCATAATTCCATTATGGATTGATGATAGTGTATTTATGAGTTATAATAGGGTGATTATGTGTTCTTAATGTCTCACCTCGATGTGGAATACGATGATTTGGATGGGAAGAAGGCAATATCCACAAATCCTTAGTCCTTTCTAGATACATTGAAGAGTTTTTGAGGTATTTTATTGCATATAACTACCACCATTTCTAGATCGGGTACAAGATGACTTCCATGTGTTGTTTCTGAGGAGGTATGTTCTTGATCAGTTGCATTTTATCGATTGTGGTGAGATTGACATTAAGGATGAAGATACGATTGCATAGTACCCATTACTTATCGAAGATCTGTATGAGATTATAATTCAAGGTTGTTTTATATATTAAAGGTGTGTCATATAACAACATGAGAATATTTAGGAGCACACTTAGGAGTGGATGACCCATACATGTGCCCAAGATCAACACCTCATTTTGTATACATTTGTTTTGACATTCCTGAATGTAAATCCATATCTCAGATAGATTTTAATTTATCTTATTTTTATCATGTATTGTTTGGAAATATTTTATGTATTATTTTATATTTTATTCAAAAACATGGTTTGTGATTCTATGGATCCATCATATCAAAATTATTTTCTAAAATATTTTAACTGTATTAAATTCACAGAAACTCAGTTTTCCGAAAAAATTGGAATAAACACTAAATGGATGCTATTTTTTAATATTAGCACCTCAATTGAGTTTGTCTAATTGGTATTACCCTATTCAATACATAATGTTGGATTTTTTTACCTATTTTTGTTGACTTCTATTAAGGAAAAATTAATAAAATAAAGAAATATATTTCATTACTTTTTTAATGTGAAAAAAACAAAATATGAATCTATAAATATATTTAATTGACTAATTTTTTGATTTAGTTCCATAACGTTGCCTATTTGGAGGACATATATGATAGAATTAGAGGATATTATGTTTGTGAGAGCTGAGCGGGTCAATTATCATCTATCAGTGTGGGACAAAACATGAATATCTTATCACTGGCAATAACAAATAATTATTATTTACAAATGATTGAAAAAAATTGAGGGATAATGTAGCTTTATGTGAGTTGTATACCTAGTTTCCTATCAAGTGAAGAACACAAATAAATCAACCATCAAATTATTTTTTCGATCATTCATATAGTGGGTATATGTTTTTAGGGTATTATTTGGAGAATTATTTATTTTTATTTTATCATTTCTATTTATTTTATGTGTAATTAATTAAGTCTAATACAAACACAAGTGAGGCTTAATTATATTTTTCATGATATATACTACTGTTTTATTGATCTTGGTTTTGACCCAAAATGATGGATAATCATTCATTGTGCACCAATTTTGTAATGGTTTTATATCATTGATAAATGTTCTATATAAATTATATATTGATATGAAATGTAATCAATTATGAATCAAGAAAATATTATAGGAATGAATGTATATTTGTTTAATATATGATGGTTTTGATGCATCTGGTAGTTATTTCTAGAAAATTAGAATCCATAATCTAGCCATCGGTGATGGAAGGGTTAGTCAATCCCCATATATTGTTGCATGTGTGAGATTAATGGTAGTGAAGTTGGATTTAGGAATTAATGTGAGGAACCTAATTATTTTTGGAAATCCTAACATACATGGTGTGTATTTTGGGAAAACATATCATGTGGGACCCCTCTATGTGGTTATATGATTCATAGGAAAAGATAAATATCACACAAAATTCTCCCCTTACAATGAAGACTAGAATGTACCATGGTGGTTACAAAGAAACATAAAAAAGTTTATGGGCTCAAATATGTTGTGTACAAGAGCCCAAAGATAGCTAGAGGGACATGAACACGGTCAAGATTACATAGTCTCAGAAACATTTTGTACTAAAAAATGGACATATGGACTGGAAATTATACATGGATAGGACTTGATGCCGAAGGGGTACACCATGTACTACCAGTACACCATGTTTACCCCTTTAAAAATGATTAGACCTCTTTTCCTCTTCAGCATAAAATGTTTACTTAGTTTGTGTTCCCTTGATCCATTCCCAAATTGATTATATGGAATCATGTCCTACCCAAATGGGTATTCATTATTTTTGTGATAAATCAATAGTTTTTAGATTTGGTGGAATCCTTCCATCACTAATACAAAACAAGACATTACAAATCATACAATTAGACTTTATCATAATAAAATTTCACTAACATATATAGCGTGATTAAAATTGATAGGCTTTTATAAAATTTAGAGAAGTGGTGAAGATGGGGACCTATACATGTGCATGAAAAATAGATGATAATTGATTCCATTATCAACACTTTTAGTAGTAATAGAAAAGGGTAATACTGTATTATTTTATAAGAGCACATTGCAACACCATAAATATTGCATACTATAGTGATTTGTAACTACACTTTAAAAAACTATAAATAGCACCAGAAATTACAAAAAAACGCGTTATAATATATAATATTTATGATTTAAAATTTTTAACAGAAATAAATGAAAAAAATATGATATTCATTTCCAACATTAATTTATAAAAATATGTGAGTAAATGCGTATAACCATATAAATTCAAATCATCAATGTTCCTTTGTATTTTTTCACTGAACATGGCTAGTTCAATTTCATAACAAACCATGTCGACTCAAGAAAAAATAAAACTGCAATACATGAAAAAATTTATTCTCTTAGTAATAATATAATTAAACATTAAAAAAGTTTTAATATTAAACTAAAAATTGAATCATATAAGGAACATAGTGTGTTAGATTATGTTACTAGTGATTATTACACATCACAGCATTTATTGTTCACATTCAACAACATTATATATGAAAAATAACTAAAAATTTTTAATTTAAAAATAAAATTTAAATTATTTATATAATTGTATTTATAATAATGAGAAAAAAATATAGGCTCATTTTCTTGGTTTGAGTGATGTGGTGTGTATTTTTAACTAAAATGACACTTATATATTGAAATACTACACAAAGAGTCATATCAATTGCACTATGCATAATATTAACATGATAATGAATACCAAACATCCAAAATTACTTTCTAAAACTTTTTATTTATTTTAAAATCAATATGAATTGATTTTCATAGTTTTCAGTAAGTCACATATGAATTTTACGAAAATGTTATTTTAAAATACAAACAAGCACATTGAGTCGTAACATCTACATCATGTGTTGGATTTATATAATAATTATTCCAACATTTAAATAAAATTTATGAATCATTTTAAAAAATTATCATTTATATCTGAGTATGTTTTCTTAGTTTCTAGTGGGTGGAACTTTTTGTAACTAAATTTTCAATTTTAAACACAAAACATGTACTTTGAGTCATACTTGAAACGTTATGAATTGACTGAGTTTCATTTGTTTCTTAAACTTCCAAAATAACATCAGGACTTTTTTCTAAATGTTTGACAAAAATATGAATGTTTTTTCTTAGTTTTGAGAATGTATGTTTCATTTTTACTAAAATTAATTCCAATTTTAAATAAAATGATTTATTTTTGGCTATACCGACCACACCATGTGTTAAACTGAGGTGTGCATGCTTCCTAACTGTCCAAAATGAATTGTGGATATTTTTCATAATTTATATAAACAATATGAATGTGTTTTATAATTTTTTATTTTTCCACTAGTATTTTTACAAAAGTATCAACTTAAATAACAAAATATAGATATCCAGTCAGACTAGACAAATCGTGTTTCAGTTTTATGTGATAAAACTTCTTACACAACAAAAATTACTAATTAAATTTTTTATGATATAATGTTAACCTATGTTCATTTTCATAGTTTTTAATGAGTGATACTTTTTAATAAATAATGTCAATTTTAAATTGATAACAGACATGTTGAGTCATACCATTGACATTGTGTATCTGATTATGTTTAGTATGATTCTTATATGTCACATATATCATATATATCGTTTTACTAATATAACAAAATAATTCAAATCTTTTTTCATATTTTTGAGAATGTCAATTTTATTTTTTAGTAAAACTATTTTCAATATTAAATAAAAGATGCACATTGTTCCATACCGGTCACACTGTGTGTCATATTGAGATTAGGCTCATTCATATAGGAAATAAATTTCTTATGAATAATTTTAGAAATTTTTGAAAAAAATCCTAATGTGTTATATTAGTTTTGATAACATGACATTTTTTTAACTAAAATGTCATTTTAAACTAAAAACACACACACTGAGTCATAACTAAATCATTATGTGCCAGTATGATGTGACAATTATTAGTACATGTAAAAAATGACTTATGAATCATTTATAAAAATTATCCAGAAAAAATGATATTATTTACTTGGTTTTTAGTGCCGGTTTCTTTTGGAACAAAAATTTCAATTTTAAAATAATAACATAATCATTTAGTTATATCGATCACATCATGTACTGGGTAGTGGTGTGGATAATTCATATACATAAAAATGAATAAATAATATTTTTCCCAAATTATAATGGCAATCCAAGAATGTTTTTTATATTTTCAATGAGTAAAACATTTTGAAATAAAATATCATTTCAAAACTTATTATATAAACATTGAGTTATACTGGAAAAATCATGTTTAGGATTGAGGTTGGGATAATTAAAACATGTAAAAAATTACTTTAGGAACATTTTAAAAATGTATTAAAACAATTCTTATGTCTAAGTTTCTAATATATTAATAGTATTTTTAGTAAATTTATTAAAAAAATTAAATAAAATGACACACTTGCAGTGACATCTGTTTCACCGTTCCTTTGGTTTATGCGGGTTTGATACACACATGTTCAAAAATATAGATGAATTCATTACATAATGTATAATAAAATTGAAAATGAATTCTCAACATTGTCTGTACGTCACCTGTGTTTTTTACTAAAAAGTCATTTTAAATAAAAAATATACTTTGTGTCATACCGATCATATTGTGTGATGGGTTGACATGAGTCTAATTCCAACACATTAAAAAGGACTTATAAATAATATTTATAATTTATCATCATAATTTGAGATTATTTTCAAGGTTTTAAGAACTTATCTTGACTTTTACTAAAATTAATGTCAATTTTAAATAAAAAGTCACAATTTGAGTGATTCTTGGAACATTGATCCTCAGATTCAGGTTCGTCTAATTCATAAACATGAAAAATGTCATTAGTATTTATTAATAATGTAATAAAATATTCATAATTTTTTCAATATGATTTGAGTATGTGATGAGTATATTTACATAAAATGTAAATTAAAGTCTAAAAATAATTAGTTCATGTCATACAAATAACAATGTGTATCTGAATAAAGAGATTATGATTGAGTATGCTTTGTGTTTTTTCATTCAACTATTTAACAGTATACACAAAAGAGATAGCATGATCAATTATGATGGAATAGAAACTCTGTGCTCCCTAAAACACATCATGTTTCATGTATCTAGTTGTATCAACTTCCATAAAAAATGAACATTCTCTCTATTATCCATATTATTTTAGATAAATGAAATAAATATATGAATTACTTAAATAATTTGAAAAAATAGATATGTATTAGATAAAATGATAAGGAAATTAACATAAAAAAATTAATAAAATGATGAACTAATTTATAAAATTAGTAGAAGGAATTCACCTCATGATGGTTTTGTACATTCTTTACCCATTTAATTGTCATCATTAAATCAATTCCAGTATCGAAGTCCAACCTTCCACAATCTAGAGAAACCTCAAACAAACCACCCCAAAATGAATAAATTAATCCACCTAGATTAGAAAAACATTTTTTGAGTAATAATAAAAATAAATATATAATACATAAATATGAAACAATACATTAAATATTAGGTATATGATTTTACAATGAAAAAATCAAGAATTTCTTTGTGATTTGGGAAGAGGTAGTACCATTTCTCTTCCTAAAAATGCAGTGGAAAGATAATTAAACACACAGATAAATTCTACCTCTGTATGTGATATAGGGATTTGAGGGATAAGTAGTTATTGAATTTTTTATATGTAATAGAATCAATTTTAGACATAAATACATTTAAATAAATAAAAATACTCTGGAATATTTAAAATTGATTCTAAATTTCATAATATAATTTTTTAGCACAATAATCAAAGTATATCGTAACATTACCTTTACATATTCAATAAGTGGTTACATTGTTATAGTCTTTTTTTCTGTGGGATTTATAACATCATCACGTGTAAAAGAAATTTTCAACATGATTTGTAAAACATTTTACTTAGTTTTTGATAATTTAGTTGATAACAGATATTATTATGAGGAAAAACTGAGTAAATTAAAAAAACATTTACCTTCTCAATGAACATTCATTATATTTTTTTAAGTAATTATGGATTTCAATCCTATGTCGATAATTGAAATCAAATCATTATGGCATAATATAATGTATGTTAAATTATCAACATTAGGACCAACATGAAATTATTTTTATATCATAGTGAAAGGGATATCCTTGATTGAATTTGCAACTGACCAAATAGATATTTTAAATACCAGTAGGAAAATTAAATAATGTTTGTTTGTTGGATCCGAGATATAAAATATGTGTGATCCATATGATTCTATTATGAATTAATATTCAATTTCCCCTTCCACATTGAAATTCACCTTCAACAATCACCTTTCATAAACATTCACTACACTCCTATTTTTTACCCAATTTCAATAGAAAATCAGAACATGAAATTTTTTATAATACAACTCAAATACAATTTCATTAATGAAAAAATATAACACATTAACAAAAATTTATTTATATATTTGAAACCATAATTGATTATTGCATCCAATGAATGAATAAATCCATTGTTTTTCAGTGAACTGTAGTCATCATGATCTTTTGTATATAATGTATAACCATTGATTAAGATGCAATTTTATGATATAAAATTTTTAGTCAATCCCATTGGTATCTGTTGACGTCATTAATCAATTTAATTTGGATGTTTGGATAAATCCTTATATATTTTATCCCATAACCATCATATCTAGTATTGATCATGTTTATTTGATATCTTACCTATAAAACATTGTGGATTATAACATCTATGAATTTATTTTTGGGATTCAATGAGTGGATCAACATCTTCAATATTATGTAAACATTAATCTTGACCTTTCTCTATCAGTGTGATGGTAATTACAAAAAAAATCTCTTTTTAAAGACCCTCACCCAAAATTTATCCACTGTGAGAAGACTCTGGGATACCATTTCTCTCAAAATATAATACGTAATCAGTGTAGAATTAAATATATTCTTCAACAATCAATCATTTGACAATATTTTTTTTCAATATTAATTATTGACATTCCCATTAAAAATATTTATATATCCTTAAATTGGGTACATCAATATGTAATGGAAATGACCATACATTTAATCCTCTCTAAAAGAGTGAACCATCAGGTGGGACATAATATCAAATAATGATTGTGGGATAAACATCTATAACTATCATAATATTAATATAACATCATTTTTCTTGATTGAAAATGTAAGCATGTCTATAACATTATTGAATATGGATATAAGTGAGATACAATGTCTGGTTAGTGTATGTAGTACATTTTTATTCAATATTAAATGAAATGAAAGAGACATAAAATTGTTTATAAAAAATGAAAATTATTTGATTTATGACACTATGAGATCAAAATATTCATTGAAATGACATTATTTATATGTGATTAATAACAGTTTTAAACTTTTAGACAATTAAGTAAATTAAAAAACTGTAATTTTTTCTATTATAATACAGTTTAAGCTACTGGATGAATAAAAACACACCCTTTACCCTTCACGGGTACCAACATAACCCTTATCCCCATGTCAATCTTGAACAACATATCCATGATTCCTCATTTTTAATTTCCATGAATATTCAGTGACTTCTTAATAACACTATAAAATATGATTTATCAATATTATTGACAACAATTAAATGTATGACATACAAAAAATTCCAATATAGCAATTCAATGAAAATTCATCTCTTCTTCTAACATGAAGTTTTATGTATTTTTTCAAAAATGGTGTTCCAAAAACAATTTCAATATCTTTTAATTTATCAAATCATTTTTCACCGATTAATGGACATGGTGTTGTATTGTTTCTTGTACTCTCATAAAATTCCATCAGAATCAATATTTCTTTTATGGATGTAAAAATATCTGTCGTTATAAAAATATACAATTTGAAGAATGTTCCATCGAAATTTAGTGTGTGCATTCTTCATTAATGGGAGACATCATCATTAATTTAACGATATCATATATCAAATTTCCATAAATAATAATATAATTTATTATATTTTACTACATGTTCATCAATGTTAATTTGACATTTCTGTGAGAATCATACATTGTGACACTTGTATCCCACATCAATTTCAGATCATCAAAAATAGATCCAAAGCGACCCCAATGTTTTTGTTAGGTTTTTTCAGTATATATATATATAGAGACACCATAAATTATTTCCAATTGATTCATAACCATGTATGTTAGTTATAATTTACCAGAAAATAGTCCATGTATGATGTGACCTACTCTTTATATCAAAATGATTTACTCCATATGTATTTAATGCAAGAGGAATGTTTCTCAGATCGATTAAAAAACCATGAATGATATGATTAGTTTTCTACCACTGGGGAGGATATACATGATGATGTAGGATCCCATATTATATTACTGTATTTTTACTCCCTGATAGTTGATATATGTTTTCTTGACATCTATATAGTCTTCTAAACTGTGTAATTATTTTAATGTACCAAAAAAACATTCAAAGGAATTGATTCATTTTTCTTATATAAATATATGGCACACATATAGGATTTTATGAGGAAATCAAGGTGATTTTGAAAAAACATGAAATCATTTGGACATGTTTGTACTTTCTTAGAAATCATACCATTGGTCATTTCATTTGTTTAGTGTCATATGTTTAACATTGATGTTCATTTTATTCCTGTAGTATGTTATATATAAGACCATGTATTTATGTAAACATGGTGTCACTACATGTTTATCAAGAATTATAATTATATATATTTAATACAACTTAAAATATTGTGTATTTAGTAATACTATTATACAATAGCCACTTATCAAAAAAATTAAATTATCAAAAAATGATGGGAAGTCACTAAGACTATCTTCAATTTCCATTTTAATTTCATCCATGAGATCTCCACTATAATTTACATGTGTATTCCTATCAAATGATCCATAAAAAATAAGAACATACTAATTGGTTGCCTATTTTTTTTCTAAATTCTTATACCAACATTTATCTCGCTTATCTATTCTGTGAAAATTCAAATGATCTTCTAACTCTTTTGGAATAATTTTCCTATATTAAAAATAATGTACACACAGACAAAGGATATGAGAAGAGTCATATGCATTCTATATTCAAAATAGGACAAATACATAAAACCCTATTTCTTGATCTTTTTTCAAAATAATAACATTCATCCATTTGTTAATAATATAAATAAAATTAGGTTAAAAAAATTGTTTTCAATAATATATATATAACTAAATAAATATAAGAAATTCATTATCAAAGGTGAAAGGTATAAATAATTATAATAATGGGAAACCAATATTTAATGGTTAATTTTAACTTAATCATGATTTAATGAAAGGGTAACTAAATTTAAAAAATTTACAAGAGAATTGTGGTATATGTTGTTCTCAATATTCATCAAAAGATAAATTTTGTTGATGAATTTCATACTCCTCGTCTTCATCTCCAAACTAGTTATAATTTAATTTTATCTCATGAGACTAGTACCACATATATTTTAGACATGAACACATTTTTTTTGAACTAATTTGTGTAGTATTCATCCCATAAAAGATGAAAATTATTATTTTAAATGAAAACAGTTCAAACTATTTCAATAAAAATAAATGTAATTGGGGATGTGTGTGAAGCAACAAAATGTAATAATAACTGTTCGAGATATTGAAATTATGTGGATAAATATAGGAATTTCTTATCTTAAATAATGGGGTTTCATAGAATATTGTAGAGTTTATTTTTCTAATAAAACTAATGTTGAAACAAAAATAATTAAGTAATTGCTTTTGTTATGGAAATTTATAATAAATCGGAATGAATAATGCACATACAAAATAATTTCATTTTTGGAACTAATGTTGTATACCTTTTTATCAATAATTTTTTTAAAGACACTTAAAAAAAAATTTCCCCATAGCAATAGATTTACTATTTTACCTAGATGACATTTAATGGTAGAGAATAATGATGAGTTGTGAGATGATTCTAAATAGATTACAAGACCTAGATAGTAGAAAATTAAATATCATGGAATCATATATTTCAATTAAATAATTATTTTATTGATATATATCATCAAAATAATATTATAAAAATATCATATGTTGATAACCATAGATGATAACATATTTTATAAATTGTAATCTTTAAAATATGTTTCATTCTAGATTTTGTCATTTTATGATTAAATAGATTGTATTATGAGAATTAATACTTTCATCATTACAAATAATCTAAAATATTCAAATCCTATTGGTTTAAATTGGGTCTTTATAAAAATGGTTTACTCCTAAGATCACATTCATGTTTTCACAGCAAGATAAAGATACAATGTTTTTTGGGAACATTGAATGGATTGGTTATTTTGGAACATATACTAAAATAGTAAATATTATGAAAATAATAATATTTATTTCCACTAAATTTGGTAAATAATTTTTATGTTCATAAATGAATGTTAAAAACATATTTTCAAATTTATCATTAAATAAACAAGTTTACATAGAATTATATAATAGGTATCTATATATTATATATAAAATAAATTATTAATTTTTTTTAATATACATATCATCATAAATAGTCACAAAAAAACATGGGAAGTATGATTATATTATTTTAACTATTGTATTTTTACATAATAATTATGATAAGTGTACTTTTTAATAATTATAAAATATTAAGACGTTATAATGTGTATATGTGTTGATGAAATATTAGTATTTTTTAAATTTAATAGAATTTTTTATATGAAGTTATATTTATCATCCATGATAAAAAATAAAAAATTAGAATAATATATTAAAAAATAATTACTAATGTAATGATTCATAGTGGTGTATTTATTAATATCAGACTCATTATAATATTAATAAATAGAATAAATTATGTATACACTAATTAATGTTGAAATTCCTTCAAATTAGATTATAACTCCCAATTTGTATGGATATTTACACTTGTAAATTGTGCGATTTTTTTGGAGTGAAATAAACTTTTTTTCACATTCAATATTAGAGTCATAATTTAATTTATTAAACCAATATAGAATTTTAATAATTAATCATAAACTCATTAATGGAATTTAAGTTATGTAATATTATAATTCCTTTTATTTCCATTAATTCTGGCACTAAAGCAATAATGTCAAAATATTATTGTTTCATGTATACTTTAATGTATAAAATTATTATGTTTTACAAGAAATGTGAGGAAATTATTAGAAAATGGCACCATAATATTGGTTTAGGTAAAATCATGAATGAACATTGTAGATCCATTAATAAAAAATATATCAAAGGATATTGTTGAAAAAAATAATATATAAATTAGAATAAAAATCGTATAATTCCCTGTTTAATTAAAAAATTGATCACGAACATATGCAATACTCATCCTTAGATATTTCTAAAAGCTACCCAAGGATTCTCATTACATGTAAGTGGATTAAAACAATACAATATAACACATCTAAGTAAAATAAAAAAAAATTAAATACATCAAAAAACATAATCTCACTCACTTTCAAACACCATATATTGAAATAATCCCCATCCTAATAACATAATAAACATAATGATATCAATGACCCGTGATTAGTCTATATTATAATAATATTATTCTTATCACTTATAAGTAAAATTTTGGATTAACATAAAGGGTATACAAAACAAAAAATATTATTCTAATTAGCTAAACATATCAAAAATAGCTTACATTCCCTGAAAATAAGATAAAATACATCAAATTCTATTTGAACCCCACCAAAAGCATTTAAAATAATGAAATGAAAAAATATTTCATTTTTATTTTCAAAAATAAAAAACATGAAAATATCAAAAAGGAGTCCAATTCATAGAATGTATTAATGAAAAAATTGAAATTCATTACAATTGATATGAATTCATTTCATGAAAACATATTGATTTATTCAATAAAACCAATGGGTGTAATTTTAACAAACGCTTTCTATTTTTTATTTCCATGGATGGAAAATAAAAAATTAATCATAAGAAAATATCCTTTGATGACAATGAAATTTTTAAAAAAAATTGATAAATACATAACCCAATCATTGTTAATCATAATAAAATACATTTTAGGTAATAAAAATGACATACAATATGTTAACATGAAACCATTAATGTTTAAATGAAAAAATATTGGATCCACTACCAAAATGGATGCAATGTTTGTGTGGATGTCTTCATATGATACAAGGATGACCTGAAAGCCGATAACATATCAATACAAACCCAAAATAATATAAAACATGAATTAGGAATTCATTTGATTAGGGATTGTAGTGATAGATATTTAATATCAAGAGAAAATGAAAAAAATTTAAAAAAACATAACATAAAACATGAAATAAAATTGTGAGGAGGTTATATTTTAATATATCTTAGGTTAACTCTATGAATCATCAGATATATAGTAGAGATATCACCAAAGAATGGATTTATTCAATCCTTAGAATCATTTGATTTAGGATTCATTTTATACGTCGATTTGATCTTTGTATTTGTGTAAGCCTTGATTTTTGCAATGATTTGATCTTGAATTCAACAAGGACGAGTGCCAATAGTAGGTTTCTTCATTGGAATGATTAAAATATCATAACAAGTTATGAATAGAATTTTTTATTTAAATATATTGGTTTCATGTTAATCAACATCTCCCAAAAAATCTTAAATAAAGATTCCACTTATCAGGGCTAAATTATATTGCGTTCATAAAAGGAATACTCTTAAGTGCTTTTTTATAAATATTAGAGCTGATTTTTTTCAATACAAAAAAACAGAAAACAAATTACTCATGATAACACTTTAGAAAAAAAAATTGATTTATAATTTAAATTTAATTTTTTTTTTAAAATTCTTTTATTCTAATTATAAAAATTAATATTATAATATTATAATTAAATAATTAAATATTTAATTACTTATAAATATATATATATTTTTTAGAAAAATAATAGGAATTCCAAGTCCTCACAATCCTATATCTAAAGTATCCTATATCTATCTCAAATAACATGACTTAAAGAGTGAAAATAACTTTCCTTAAGCCATATCCATGACACTTCATCGTGAAGGACCACAAGATATGCGAACCAATGGCACTAAAAACATTACCCAAACCAGTGACAAAATAACCAAGTCCTCTTACACCCAATGGTGTTAATAGGGTGTGAGAAAATTCCCGGTAGAATTCCACCACTAAATGATTCCATTTGATAAGAATTCAAGGACCAAAAGATTGCTAGTTTTAAAAAACATGGAATGTTGATAAGAATTTTTAAGAGACACAAAATTAAATAAAAATAGTTTTTTTTGTGGGATTCATTAAAGAATATAATCATTTTAAAAGAATAATAATGCTACTGAATAATCCAGTTAAACATATTGTATGATGATGAGAAGAATAATGTATCTAATGATCACAAGCAATGGAAATATCCCCAAGGTACTAGCTCATTATGGGTCCTAGGTACCTCATATATCTGTGAAAATAACCATACAAATACTTTTTCCTGTGCACACTAGCCACTATTAAGGATCATACCAATATCCTAGTTTTCCCCTTAAATCATCCTCATCATAAACATCATAGTTTATTTAGGGTTGTCATCATCAAACTTGATACATGAAACTGGGGCCAAACCCCAAAGGATCACTAGTATTCTAGTACACGTCCACCCACCATGATACATAAGATTTCCATCCATTGTTTAAACAAGTTCAACAAGACATGAAATAATATATTCACATTAAAATACTAGTTTCAAGTGACACACACACAAAGAAACCCATAGACACATCACATAACACACATTTCAGAATCAAATATTTATTTTTCGCATCATACTCACACAAAACAGCCCAAAATAATTTTTCCCCTTGCATTCAATTTGATAAATAATTTATGAAAATTTTAAAACATTCCAATGATATTTGAAATTTTAAATCACCACATTACATTTAAAAAAACCCATATTAAGTGAACACACTCACCAAAATAGTATATGTACGACATTTTCCACTTTTTTTAAATCAATAAATAATCATCAATATTTATAAACCAATCCAAAGGGGTATATCCATGTTTCTCACACAAAAACCATTTCCAAACACTCTTTTATGGAAAAAATCACCACAATACCAATAAAATACTTTTGGTAGCCCTAAAAACATTTATGAATCCACATTAAAATGTTATCAAATTACGAAAAATGATACAACAAATGATACACATGGAAAAAGAAACTTCAAACAAATATGTACAAACCATCTACCATTTGTATCCAAACACATATTAATTGTGTGAAACTTCCATTACACCACAACTATACCACAAGGGACAGAAATCCATCATAAAACCGAAAATGTAGACGCAAAAAAACCAACTGAATCAATAGGTACAAACCTAAATTGTGGAAATTTTATAACTTCATTAAATATGTTGGAAACCCTTATGAGAAGGAATGAAATGAAGAGAGAAACACTTACTTGAATAAATCTTGAATAAAATGAAACCAATACACCATCAGTTGAATTAAAAATAGAAACATTTATATTAAGGTATGAAAATGAATTAGGAGGTAATTTATAAACTAGAATAGGGAGAATATATTAAAAATTAATGTATTTATAAAATAAATAATTTACCTCTTCAAATCTGGGAAATTTGAGAGGACTATATAAGTTTCTTCTAAATTTTCAATGTATATAAGATAGAAAGAGTGGAAGGAGAGCATGGGTGCTTGTCTTGGTTATGTGGGATAGGGTGAGAGATAGAATAATTGAGAAATATTAAATATTTAATGAGATGAAAAAAATAAAAATGAAATAATACTGTAGAAAATTGTCTTTAGAGAATGCCCAGTACCACAATAAAAAACCCAAATCTATTGTGAAAATGGATTCTTATGAGGTCCAAATGGATATTATGGTTTACATATGCCATGGGATTCCACTAAAAAAGTGTAATGGTTGTAAAATGCTGAAAAATGAATGAGTAATAAATAAAAAAAATTGGATCTCAAATTTGGAAAAGAGCACACAATTTGGCCCAAATCATGAAAACTCACCCTTTGCCCCAAAATGTATAGGAAACGACAAAAACAATGTATAAATAAAAATTAAATTAAAAAATGTCTTTAAAATATTTCATGTATAAAACATTAATTTTTTTTAAATATAAATTATACCTTCTCAAAAACAGAAAATATTTGTTGATAATGGAATTTTGAATAGTTTCGTAGAAAAGTATAATGGGGTAAAAAATAAAATGGTCAAGGGAACCACTATATATATGTTTATCAGTGGGAGTAATTAACCCAATTCATGAATCCTTCGTAATAATTAAAAAGGTTGTGTGAATAAAATTTTCACATCTTACCACAACCCATGGAAGTGTGAATGGGGTTCACATTCAGAAGAAGGAATGAATCCTAAACCTCATTCATGTTTCTCTATCTAATGAAGAAGAGTGAATTGTGTTAACCCATTTTTTGATCCATTTGGGAAAATATATGGAAACATATCTATTTATAATTTTTTAATAATTTATGACATATTAAAAGATCTCATTCTCCATGATTATCATAATTGTTACCCTCTAGATAGGGAAATTTCACTATCCTATGGTAATAGTAAATATTGGATTTTTATGATACAAGCTGGTCCATATGTAGAATCAATTCAAAACTGAAGATATCATGAATATAAAAATCCAAAGGGAAATGGAACTAAAGAAACACAAGATATAATAACATAAATAAATAGATATCTTTGGAACACATTTCCAATGGTGTGTCAATTTTCACAACCCCACTTAGAAACACAATTATTAGGCTAAAATTGTTTAAAAGTTATATAGATATAACAGTTCACTGGGTGCCTATATCAAATATAGTTTTAAAAATCATAGAAAAAATAAGAATAATACATTTTAATGTTGATATCCCATCATCATTGTCCATAAGTCTAGGGTGAACTGAAGAAAAAATTCCTTCCAATATATTGTATTCTATAGTTAGAGTCTCTTGAGCTACAGTCCCTCATGGATATGGGTTCTCTTTCACGAATGTACCACATCCTACATATAAACCACCATGGATTATAGAACTCCAATTTTCATAATGGTATCTTGTAGAAATCACACTCTCACAACTTGAGTTTTGGTTATCTCTTCCATCACTACACATATGTCACAGGTTCATGAAAAACTATTGTAAATTACCCATCATATTTAATGATTGGAAATCCACTAGTGGATTGTAAAACTAATTAGGAAATACAGATATTCTATAACACCGATGGAAAATCACTCAAGTATTTACGTAGGTACCTGATCCTCTCCACTGTCCACTCTATCTTTACACTACACTAGATATTGTTATCATGAAATATATTCAATACAAATGAATAAATACTTCATTTTTATCTAGAAGAAACCAATTATCCTTTGAAAGATTCCTTTCTGTAGTGCACCTCATAAATGAGATAATTATTCACCGAATCACTAAACAACTTCAGTCAAATGATATCTCTCTGATATATAATATCATATTTATGTCAATACTGAAATCAAATCAACACAGCTACCTAATATTTTACAAACACTAGAACAGATCACTAAAATTTAGGGATGTGACCATCATAGTCCTAAATGGTCATACTCCCCTTAGTCTACAACATGAAATCTACCAACCTCTCATGCATAAATATATTTTGATAAATTATAACTAAAAAGATCTCCTTGAACCCCTTCTATACCATTAACATGTCATTACCAACATGATCCGGAATATCCCACTAGTACATTTCTGATACTCAAAATATATAATCCTAAAACATGAACCTCTTCATATCATGAGTCTATTAATGATCAATAATCATTTGGACAGACTCAATCATGATCTTATTTTCCTTAGTTCCACCCACTCTGGTGATGGAGAGAGTGTTATATAACCTAAACAACCATGTTAGATCTAATATATTCAGATATCCCACCTTCCATCTCTATACACTAACAATATAAAGTGAGGAAAAGTTTCATTGAACTAATATCAAATCCCTCCAAAAGAACTATCTGTTCCACTTGTACTGCAACTAGAGGTCTGTTTCTATCAATGTACTGTCATCATCATATCATCAATTGTCATCATAGAGTTATACCTTCTCAATTATGAAGAAATGTATATTCACATATAACCCATAATTATCACATTTACCATATATTGATTCACATAAATCTATAACATTCCATCCCTCAAACTCCACAATATGGTAAACATCATGGCTCAATCACTACCCTCAACCATCCGTCACGTGGGTCATGTATAATATATTGTTAAAAAATTTCATTTTACAAATTTTATCATTAGAAATCGATTATCAATTTCAAATTACAACATTTAGCAGAAATAAAAATTATCAATTCATTATTAAGAACCTTTTAATTTTAAATTACATAATAATAGAGAAGAATTATGAATTAAAAAACTCATCCAAAACCAGAATTTCCATGCATGACTAAAATGATGTATGTCTCATTAAAAATTGAGTTCATATAATGATGAATGTACACTCAAATATCTTGAATAACATGACAAAAGATAAATATTATTAAAAAAATAAAATCCTGATTAAAGTGTATCACCTGATCTGAAATAATAGTCAATCTTTATAGATAAATGATGAATAATAATCCAACCTATGGTAGTTGGGTTTCCCTAGGACATTGGTTATCTATTCCCATGAACAAGCTCAAGAATAAGGGATGAACCATCCTATAATATTTTATTCCCTTTAAAAACATATGAAAAAAATAAAAGAAAATCAATTCAATATAGATCCACATTGTAATGTCCCAACTTGGTTCCACATGTTGTTACCGTGACCTAGTTTATTATATAACTTCAGGCATTTCTCCCCATATTATAGAGGTAGATGACATATAGAAAGGGTATAATTTTAAATGAGTGGATAGTATTTAGTAATTATCAAACAGTATAAATACAATGATTAAAAAAATAATAACCAATTGATAATAGAAAACAATATATATTTATCCAACATCACATGTATAAATCCAATAACAGATAAAAGTCTCCATAAACTAAAACAATAAATATGTCATTCCATACTATTGTCACGTGTTTAATGAAAACATAATGTTAGTAACACTTACATATCCTATCTTGTTCCCAAAATCAAGTCTATTTATATCAATGTTGATCTATTCATAGTCTTAAATTGACTATAAAACATTAGTTCCTTTCTATTAACCTTCCCAAAACACATGAATTCAATTTTGGTACCAAACAGGAAGCTCGAGCTAGGTTTCTATATGAAATATTAGGTAACCACTAGATGATTCTAATGAAATACCTAGTCGATATCAGTTTATGATGTTGCATAAATAATAAATTACAAATGAATAATTACACAGGCTTCAAATTTAATTATTAATCATTTAACCACATATTCTTTTATATTTATAGTGAAACCCAAACAAATCATGCCTGTTATGTCCCGTGCCATTTCCCATACCAAACATAATAGGAATATAAAAATTTATCAATTCATTGGATTTCATTATTACATTAATTCCAATTTAATATCTGGTACTTTTTCTCATCAATACATGAACCAATATATTAGGCACTTGGGAAATCTATCCAATGAAAATATTATTGATGCCTAGAGCATATGTATAGAAGCCTCGGATAATTTAGAGAATCAGTCCATGTCCTACACCTCATAGTTATTTGGTACATCAGTCCATATACCCTAATTTATTATTAACATAAATGAATTAGTGGACTAGAGAAATATTCTGACCCCATGTTTATTCGAATCATCATATTCAATCTCGTACCTCATTTATCAATAAAAAACAATTATCAAATTTATCACAAAACTTCTAAGGATAATCCTTAGTGACCATATTATGAAAAATTAAAAAAACTGTTCAAATTTTTATTTATTAATTTCAACCTTTGTTATTAACATTAATGATATTGGGAAACAATAACAGTTCTCTAATTATTCCATTTATCAATATTTTTTTCACAACTGTTAAGTTATAATTATTAATCCAATCATTCATTAAAACTCACTTTTCCACCATAAATTATTAAATTTGTTAAATTATATCAACATTATATTTCCCCCTTTTCAATCAATAATTATCAATTCCAATTAATATGAACACACCATGTGTTTCCATCATAAATTTTCCCATTAACAATAATGGGAGGAATATGATCTGTAAAGGGTTTATTAATTTCATGTAATTAAATTCACCATTTTATTTTGAATATAAATTCACAAAATGGAAATATTGATTCAAAATTACATAACCTTGATAATAAAATATTCTATAAGAATTATCAATTAGACTATATACTTCAAGATCATTGATGAACACTTTCCAAATAACAACCCTCAAATTAGAAACAAATATATGGATTCACAATTATGTCGGAGTTATAGAATAAAAAAATCAAGGATAAATATAAAATAATACATGAACCAAAAAAAATATCTAAAACGTAAAAAATAATGACAAAACTAATCACTATCCATCGGGGAAGAAATACAGGAATGAGAGGAATCCAAACGCTCCAGCAATTAATTAATGTAAATGGATTTATTTCATCCACCAAATCATCAATGTGCATAGGAAGATGTTCAAGGATCCTTCGAATCCTCCAAAGATACACCCAAATAATATAAATTCATTTTATGATGATCATTAATTATGATGTATAATTACACGAGGATCAATGTTATTGTATAATATTATTTATGGAATAATTTTACATGTTCATTTTTTTGTTGGGGGGACCAATAAATTTTACAAATCAAGAACCCCTAATCATGGGGTTCATAGTTAATCTTATATGGGTTTACAATTGTGTAAAAATTAACCAACCCTAAAAACACCATATATATGAGGATTCATGGTATGAAGAGGTTTGTAGAATAGTTTATTCAATCCATGAATCACCTCCTCCTGATAAACAATTTGTGGATGATTTGATGGGGAAAACCAGATAGTTTCCCCATACTATGTTAACACCATGAATAGCCCCATACGCTTCAAAATGACTACAATTTAAACCTATAAACCCTAAATAAAAACCAACCATGATAAAAGACAAAAAAGATAATAGAATACAATAGAACAGGCAAGATACTTCTACACAAGGTTCGGGATCTTAAATGTTTGGACATATATTGTAACACCCTGATATTTTATGAGAAATATTATTAATTTCATTGAAGTCTTGTATGGAATAATACACCAAGATTAACTTTCTCTTTACACAACAATGTTTTATCTTATAGTATATGCAACACTATTCTTGGCTTGTGTTACAAGCATGATCAACCTTTCTCGATAGCTTTCATTCCACACAATACCGAGTTTCACTAAACAACAATATGTTATTAAAATATTATTTATACTAGCCGATATGAATTGTAATACCCACTTTTTGAAATTTTATAAATTTTATCTTTAAAAATGGGATTCATTTTTGGATTTAGAATATCGACTTTAGCCTAGGTATAATTTTTTGTATTTTTCAGAAAACCATAAATTTTTTATCAATAGTGAAAACACTGAGTTATTGGTTATTACCGACTTTTTCTTTAAATAATAATATATTTTATTTAAATCTATTTTATGTAAAAATAGATATTTAATACCTATATATGTTCAATGTAATTCATTGGAGACATTTTATAATAATTTTATACATATAAAAATTTTATTGAACTTTTTACTGTCTTTTACCCACCTCCAAGGAGAATTTGAAAATTTACATAAAACATAATTTTTCCGCTTCTGTGAGTTGAAATTAAAAATTCTTAGAGAAAAGGATGATATCAGTATGTAAAATTTGGTTCAATGCGATGAAAGGAATATTTGGAAATACAATATTTTATACTTATATTGACCATGGTTAAAAGTAAATAGGGTAATTAAGGGTAAAATTTATATTATTATTACCCAAACACATGTACTAATTCTGTTGGATAAGAATAATTCGACCAGAAAAACCTTAGGAATAAAATATTATCCTTTAGGTCCAATTGGATTAGATTAGGAAATTTATTATTATTTTATGTGAAGACAAGATAAAATAGTTAAAATCAACAATTAATAAATAAAACATTTTTAATATAGGGTTATAAATAAGATAAATAAGACTATAAATATTTATTAGAAAGCTAAAATGATTTCTTACATTATTTTATTTTATTTAAATTTTTTATAAATGAAATAATTTAATTTATTTATGACACAATGATGTTGCAGTAATTACCTTTTTAATGAAATATTAACATAATTGATATTATAAATATCCAAATAAATGTAATTTGTGACTTTTTATGAATTAAACTAATTTTTTATGTTAATATAACATATTTGACTTGGTTTGATTAATTTTGTTTCGATTTAATAATGTTATTATTTATTTAGAAACAATAAAATACCAAATATTGTAAAAATTGAAATAAAAATTTTTTTTTAAAAAATATTATATTATTTATTTATATAATGGTCTTAAAAATATAAGGTTTGGTAAAAAGACTTATATAATAATATATATGACATTAATTAACCAATTGCGGTTATACTAGTAGTTTAATTTAATTATATTCACAATATAATGTAAGAATACAAGAAGACATAGTAAAAGATAAATTATTTAACATAGAGTAAAATCTAAATGGTAATGTTAAAATGGTAACATAAAAATGTCTAAAACCTACTGGTTGAGATAATGTAGACCCATCTCTATCCTATCCTTGAACAAAATCAACTTTTGAGTCATTATACACCAAATATGTATTTATTATAAAATAATTGTTTAAGTTTATTCAAAGGTGCCCCTCACCACTATTATAAAAGGGAACTCACCCTTATCTCTAATCCACATCTCCAATTCCATTTGTCTCAGACAATACCATCCCAAATACCCTCTAAAATAACATACCTTTATCCTAGAGGCCTTCCTTTAGTTATAAATCCAACCTAAAAATTCATTTTGTTCAAATCAAAAGGATGGACCTGAAGAAGAGGTAAATATCTAACCAACTATTTCAAGTTCATTTCTTCTTCCACTTCCTCCATATTTGTTGTTTCCATTATATAATAATAAATCTAGTATCTTCTATATAATGTGATATTGTTATAAAAATTTTACAGCCATATTAGTTATTTTATCCATCCTATGAATGAAAATTCAACACACATGCGTACGTATGGCTTACCTTCTCCATGTCTTGGTGTAGTTTGTTATTCAAACATTTCATCATTTGGATGGGTATAATATTGAGTATAAATGATATAAATAATAAATATATAATTATAATGTGTTTTATATATTTTATAATATCCAATTATATATGAATTAAATATTAAATGAATGATATTGTCACTCGTGCGTACATGCGGACAATTGTCTCCACGAACATGATGAGATTCATTTTCCATAATTAATAATTAAAGTATTATTATAAATTATATATAATAAATAATCATGAAAGTTATTATATAATAATGATACTATATTTATGTACATATATGGTTCATTTACTTAATTCCATTCAATTAAATAAGGAAACAAAAATAACGTTCATGCGTATGTATGACCTACCTTCTCCATGAATGGGGTATTACATTCCATTTATCGATCTATCATATATATTTATATGATGAATATATATTATATATAAATCATGTTTTAAATTCTGGAATTAAGTAAATTTGGATATATGTAATAATATCAAGAACAACAAGAGGAAAAATGTACGATAAATGAAATGATTTTACCCAAAACGCTGCTTTTACATCGAATTTACAAAAGAACATGTAATATAAAGTCATAAGTGAAACATATATG
Organism: Viscum album; assembly: GCA_963277665.1. NCBI lineage: Eukaryota > Viridiplantae > Streptophyta > Magnoliopsida > Santalales > Viscaceae > Viscum > Viscum album. The sequence continues at coordinate 1,067,459,358 of OY728140.1, forward strand.
ATATAATAAATATTTTTATGGTTATTTTACAAGTTAATAAAATTTTTAAAGCCACTATAAAATATTATCAGACACATACAGATGAAATTGTACATAAGGTAAGGGATAATTTTTCAAATCTCATTTTTATATGAGATTTCTTATACGTAAGTATTTAATGGGGTTATATTTTTCATCCATGTCCATAAAAATGTTTTTCATAAATTGTTTAAAATTATTCCTTGTATGTTTAAAGTCATTATTACTCTTATTTAACTTTTACATTGTGTTATGGAAGGAATATTTCTTTTGTTTACCATACAAGGAACTTTTGGACTTTTTTGGAAAAAGTACAAGGAGAATGTTTTTTTAACATATACGGCTTGAACAGATACTTACAGTTTCATTACACCTAATTTTCATGAAATATCCTCTACAATAATTCATGTATATTTTTAACAAATGTTTTTTTTAAAATTTAATGGCATTTTGGGACATGAGAATGATTTTTAAGAAGAATGGATATTTTCCTCAAGAATTCATTTCATGTGTTTTGTCAAAACTATTTCCCACATAAGATGACATTATATAGTATGATTTGGTTTCACGTATAATGTCTCTATCATTTCTGTGGTTTTATTCTTCTTATGATGAAATTATATCCATTTTTTATATGGATTACGTTATGATGGGATAATGTTTACGAAAAACATCTTATTCTTTGGGTTATGATGAATGATTTATTTTTATTTTGTGGAACAAGTAATAATGATATCATTATTAGATATATGGGACCTATATCTCTCTCCAATTGATTAGGTAAAGATTTATATCTTATGTGATATACATGGCTGGAATGAAAGGTGAATCTGGTTCAGTAATATAGGGCTAGAACAGAATGTAAACCTGGTTTAGTAATGGACTTTTTTCCACTTTGATGGTCTTGGAACCAATTCCTTGGCTACTATGGAAATCATAACATTTTCTCAATGGATTCCATAATTACATGTTTTATTTCCATGCTATTTTATTATGATTTATGTTCTATTATGATCTATGCCTTTCGAGCTGCCATGTTTTATGTCATTGCTCAAGGTTTTGATGTTTAAACATTATGTTCAAGTTTTTTAGATCAAATATATATGGTTTGTTTTATTTTATCTATGCTTACCCATATTGAGAATTTGTGCTCACCCTTTTAAATGTTTTCTATTCCCCAAGAAATAAATAACGTTTTTTATGTTATAAAACAAAAGGGGAAGATCCTTATTGGAGATATTGAAGATCATTTCACCATGATTAGAAGATTATGTTCTGAGTATCCAAAGACAATAAACTATTACTGTCCTTAGGTGTATATTTTTGTTATGTATTATGTATTCTGAGAATGTAATGTAATGGCCATGTATGTCATGTGTTGGTCTCTATAGTTGGTATCAGAGGAAAGTTATATTTAATCAATAGAAAATAGAATGCGAAAACTATAGTGAAATCTCTAGAGGTATTTCAAAGGTATGTCTAGGGATGTCTCTATGGTTATTTATAAGTATAGGTTACAGTCCTATAATTATGGTAACCATCATATAATTACTCATAAGATGTTAGAGATTGAAATTACTCCCTTTTATTATGTTGTTTTACTAGTATTATTTTTCCCTCTCACAGTATTTTTTTTGGGGTTTAGATGATGGCTGGATCCCGAAGGAACCGTGTTGATCAATGTAATGGACGATACAATTATTGTCTTCCTGAAAAAACCAATGTTATGGGAGATGTAGTGAAAAATATTATTTCTATACATACATAATATATGAATCATTCTGGACTTCCAAATTATTAGAGAAGGGAATAATATTTTATTGAGTCATTCATGACGAAATGTCACCCTTTTTGAGTGGGTCTTCTGATCCACTTGATTCTAAACAATTGATCAGTACCATTGGGAAGACATTTTCTATACTTCATTGTTAAGATCATGAAAATGTAATTAAACAGTTTACCATTTAGAAGATGAAGTAGACTAGTGGTGGACTCTAATTAAGAATACAAGGTCCAATGAAGAAATTGAATCCACGGAATGGGATGAGTTTATGAAATTTTTTCAATAAGCACATCCCTCATATTTTTAAAAAAACGATGCAAACGGAGTTCCATTGAGCTTACCCAAAAGGATGATGAATTTGTTGATATATATGAGGCGAAATTTACAAGGGTTTCAAATTATGAATTTGGATTTATCATCCATCCTGAATTAAATGTTGATCAATATTTTAGTGTCTTAAAATGAAGTCTTCAACAGGAATTATCTATAAGAGACTTCAGCAGCTATGAAGAAATTGTGTGTTGTGCTATAAAGGTAGAACTCCAAGTTTGTGTAACATATCCATCTCAAGATTTTGTCAAGAAATAAAATATGGAGTTCAAGGAAAAATCACAAAACTATGGTGAAATGAAGAAAAAATGTTTTGTTAATCTCCATGTGTGGAAAAAAGCATAGTGGAGATTGTATTAAAGGGACTTGAAAAATATTTTAAGTGTACAAAAATAAGGTCATCGAGCAGGTAAGTATTGAAGTAATGGAAAAATCATTTCTAATGATGTGAATAGAGAAAAGACTACAATAAATGCTCCACTAACACTTTAATGCTTCATGTGCATGGGAATGGGGAATTATGCTAACCAATTCCCTAATGCAAGGGTTAATGATGATTGTCATAAAAAACATATCAAGGAAAAGGAAAAAATGGAAGTCACATGTGATCACTATTGGCGATGTTGAATATGACAATGAAGTGGTGGAATGATTACATGTTTATGAAATGGGATTCAAAAATAGTGTTGTAGAATCTCATTTTTAGTATTGTGGAACATTCAAATATATATGTATTGTTTTTTTATGGTACTGGTAACCATGAAAATTGATTGAAATATTTTTGGCAGGAAAATGATATGTAAATAATAAAGGGATAAAGTGATAATGAAATGTTTGATGTATTAATGATCTCATGACTGATATAAGGACAATGTGATATCATGGTTTGACTATATAGAAATTTTGTATGTGGATATAGTTGACATTTGAAAGTATTCATGTTTTCACAAAGATTATATGGTAGTTCATGTTTCAAGAGAATACATGATTAAGGTATTAACATGTTTAGAATGTGACCAAGAAGATATATCTTATGATATACAGTGGTAAATGATATTATTCATATGATCGGTAAATTACCTTTCTAGTAATCATTTTCATTATACTATGAGCTTTGACAGAGGTATTTTGGATAAGCCAATTGATTGGAATGAATTATGTTAGACATCATATGGTTTTGTTTAAGGCTATAAGTTTTTCGACATTATTACTGGAATGTTATAATAGTATAGGTTTAGAAAAATGACAAATCATAGGATGCGCGTCAACCTGTCGCGTCAGACAATGATGTAGGAATCTAACCCAAAACCGAAGTGAGAAAGGTCGTTATCACCTATCACTAGCCTACATGAAGTTCCTAGTTAGTATAAATTAGTTTTATAATATTATGTGATATGATATATGAAGTATAAGTCCATTTTAATAACCATATACTATTAATATCACCATAGATGGACTTATGTATATTTAATAACATTATATAATCTTTTGTTTGAGAAAGATGGAATGACCTACAATTCTATTGAATGATCTTTTAACACTTGAAAAATGACAAATTCAACATATTTTCTTTAAGAGATGAAGTGGAAACTGTTCATGGAATGACCAACGATGAGATTGTACCAAAATCAATTAAGTATTTCTTTTAATTATAATTTTTTGATATTTAGGGAAATAATCTGGAAAACAAAAAATGTTTTCCTAGTTGGTACCTTAGGTCATAAAAAATTTATGGCTTTTTGATTTTTGGCATTTTCATAGCCATGGTCTCTACCACACTCCATCAGAACTTGATGTTTATGTTTATCTTCCAAATCTATGTTTTCACCTATGTTATTCTATGTGGAATCCCAGTGTATAGTTAATATGGGTAACCATTACGTTTCATAGAGTAGTTTTTAAAATTAAGTTTTAGTATTTCTTTTAACAATGTGGGTTTCTATGAATGAAATGTTCGAGTAGTAAAACATTTATAACCCCGAAAAATTTGGAGGGTGAAATTCATTTTAAAGGGGGTAGAATGTGACACCCAGACATTTTATGAGAAATATTATTAATTTCATTTATTTCTTGTGATGTATGCTACTCTAAGATTATCTTACTCTATATAAAAAACCTTATTATCATATAGTATAAGCAACATTATTCTTGGATTGCGTCACATGCAAGATCAACCTTCCTTGATTTCTTGTGTTGTACGCAATACCGAGTGTCACTAAACAATGATATGTTATTAAAATATTATATAAACTAGTCGTTGTGAAATGTAATACACACTTTTTGAAATTTTATAAAGTTTATCATTGAAAATGGGATTCATTTTTGGATTCAGAATATCGAAATCAGCCTAGTGTGGATTTTTGGTATTTTTTTTAAAACTTCAATTTTTGATAAATAGTGAAAATAATAAATTATTGGTTAAAACTGACTTTTTATTTAAATAATCATTTATTTTTTAAAAATATATTTTAGGTCAAAATAGATACATAATACCTATATATTTTTCTATTTTATTCATTGGAGACATTTTATAATAATTTTAAATATATAAAAATTTTATTGAACTTTTTTCCGTCTTTTACCCACCTCCTAGGAGCATTTGAAAATTTAAATAAAACATAATTTTACTGCTTCTGTGAGTTCAATTTCAAAAGTCTGAGAGACACAATTGATATCAGTATGTAAAATTTAGTTCAATGAGATGAAAATAATTTTTGGTAAATAGTAACTTTTTACTTTTATTTACCACGGTTAAAAGTAATTAGGGTAATTAAGGGTAAAATGATATTATTTTTACCCTAACACATGTCCTAATTCTATTAGATAAGTATAATTCTACAAAAAACAACATTAGTAATAAAATATTACCCTTTATGTCCACTTGAATTAGATTAGGACATTTATTATTATTTTATTTAAAGACGAGTTAAAATAGTTAAAATAGAAGTTTAGTAACTAAAACTTTTTTAATATAAGGTAATACATAAGATAAATCTGACTAAAAATATTCATTATAATGATAAAAATAGTTCATAAATAATGTTATTTTATTTATATTTTTTTACATTAAATAACATAATTTATTAATGACACAATGATGATGCAATAATCAACTTTTTAATGAAATATTAACATAATTGATATTATAAATACCAAAATAAATGTAAATTTGAGACTTTTTATGAATTAAAATATTTTTATATGTTAATATATCATATTAGGTTTGGTTGTATGATTTTATTTTGATGTCAAATTGCTTTTATGAATTTAGAAAAAAATACCAAATAGTGTCAAAATTGACATAAAAGAAGTTTTAATACAAATATTATATTATTAATTGATATAATTGTCCTAAAAATCTATGGATAGGCCAAAAGGCTTATATAAAAATATATATGACATTAATGAATCAATTGGGGTTCTATTGGAAGTTTATAGTATGTTTATTAACCATATTGGTTAAGAATACAAGAAGACTCGATAAAAGTTAAATTATATAACATAGAGTTTAATATAAATGATAAGGTTAAAATGGAATCATAAACTTTTATAGAACCTATTGGATGATATTATTTCAACCCATACCCTATCCTCAAAATAAGTATATTTGAAGCAAATATAAACCGAATATGAATTTATTATAAAATAGTATTTTATGTTTTTTCTATGGTGCCCCTCACCCTTCTTATAAAAGGGAACTACCCCTTTTCTCTAATCCACACCTCCAAAGCCATTTGGCTCGGCCAAGGCCTACTAAAATACCCTATCAACTGTCCTTACTTCCTCCTAGAGGCATTATTTTAGTTAGAAATCGAACCTATGGGCCCTTATTATCAAATCAAACAGGAGAACCTGAAGAAGAGGTGAATATCTCACCACCTATTTCAAGTTCCTTTCTTATTTTATTCCTATTTCTTTTTTGTATCAATTATAAAATAATATCTCTAGTATCTTCAGTATACGGTGATGTTATTATAAAATTTTTACAACTATATTAGTTATTTTATCCATCCTATGAATGAAAAAGTCACCAGACGTGCGTACGTACGACTTACAGTCTCCACGTCATGGTGTAGTTTGTCATTCAAACATTTCATCATTTGGATGGGTATTATAATGAGTATAAATGACATAAATAATAAAATATAACATTTATATTATTCTGTATACATGATATTACATCAAATTATATATGATTTTATTATCAAATAAATCATATCGTCTCTCATGCATACGTAAGGACTACCGTATCCACCAACGCGATGTGATTCATTTTCCGTAATTAACCATTCAATTATAATTATAAAGTATATATATAAATAATAATGAAATTTATAACATAATAATGATACAATATTTATGTACATATATTTTTCATTTACTTAATTCCATTAAATTAAATAACGAAACGAAAAAAGTGTTCATGCGTACGTACAGACAGCCTCTCCATGAATGGTGTATTTCAATCCATTTATCGATCAATCATATATATTTATATGATGAATATATATTATATATAAATCATGATTTAAATTCTGCGATTAAGTAAATCAAGATATAAGTAATAATATCAGGAACTACAAGATGAACAACGTACGATAAATGAAACGATTTTACCCAAAACGCTTCTTTAACATGGAATTTACAAAAGAACAGGTAATATAATGTTATAAGTGAATCATTTATGATATAATAAATTTTATTATGGTTATTTAACAGGTTAATAATATTCTTAAACATACTATATAGGAGTCTCATACACATACGAAGGAAATTAAACATAAGGTAAGGGATAATTTTGCAAATCTCATTTTTATATGAGATTGTTTATATGTAAGTATTTACTAGGGTTATATTTTTCATCCAGGTCCATAAAAATGTTTTTCATAAATTTTTGAACACAATTCATTGTATGTTTAAATTCATTTTTACCTCTCTTTGAATTTTACATTGTGTTATTCAAGGAATCTTTCTTTTGTTTACCATACGAGGAACTTTTTTTCTTTTCCAGAAAGAGTACGAGGAGAATGTTTTTTTACTTTTACGGACTGTATGGATTTTTACGGTTTTATAATGCCTAATTTTCATGATGCATCCTCTACAATATTTCATGTTTATTTTTAACAATATCATTTTCTTTTAAAATTTAATGAAATTTTGTGAAATGAAAATGATTTTGAAGAAGAAATGATATTTCCATCAAGAACTCATTTCATGTTTTTTTTCAAAACTATTTTCCATATAAGATGATATTATTAAGATTGATCATGTTCAGAGTACAATGTATCTATTATTTACATGGTTTTATTCTTCTTATGGTGAAATGATATCCATTTGTTTTATATGGATTATGTTATTATGGGATGATGTTTATGAAACCCATTTTATTCCTTGGGTTGTGATGAATGATTTATGTTTATTTTTTGGCACAAGTAAGAATAATTTCATTATGATATGGGTGGGAAATATATCTCCCTCCAATGCATTGGGTAATGATTTATATCTCATGACATAGACATGGATGGAATGTCAAGTAAATCTAGTTCAGTAATACAGGGTTGGAATGACAAGTAAACTCAGTTCATTAATGGACTTTTTCCACTATGATGGTCTTGGAATCAATGCCTTGGATACTAGAGAAAATCATAATATGTTCTTAATGGTTTCCACAATTACATGTTTCATTACCAAGATATTTTATTATGATTGATGTTATATTATGATCTATGCATTACGAACTTTGAGGTTTTATGTCATTGATCCTGATTTTGATGTTTAAAAATTATGTTCATGTATTTAAGTTCAAATGTATATGGCTTGCTTTATTTTCTCCATGCTTACCCTTACTGAGTATTTGTGCTCACCCTTTATATTTTTTTCCCCAGGATATATAGATATGTTTCTAGGTATTAAAACAAATGGGGATGATTTTTATGGGATATGTTGAAGATCTTTTCACCTTGATTAAAAGATTATGTTCCGAGTTTCCAAAGACACCAAACTATTACCGTCTATAGGTGTCTATATTTTTATGTATTATGTATTCTACAAAAGTAATGTAATTTCCATGTACGTCAGGTGTGGGTGTCTATATATATAATATAATTATTAGTAATTAAGAATTCATATACCAAAATTATAAAAAAACTTCATTTGAGGTTATGTATTCTTTAATAAGAATAAAAGCTGGTAATGGAATTGGGCAATATAAAAAATTCATTTAATTTTCGTAATATACATGGGATTTTTCTTTTAAATATATCACTTTGTTTTTATATTTAATTATACAATATAAGAAAATGTTTGATTAATAGAGGAAAATTTCCTCATATTTGTGTACAAAAATAAAGGTTACATTTTATATTTTTAGTATTATATAGGTATTGAGCTAATGATTTATACCATGAAATTATAGGAGAGTTATTAAACATAGTATTTAAAGAAGAATTATTGATTTAGATAATAAATTTTTATTTTATAAATGGACATTTAACTACACAATCAATTTATTTAACTTGAGGTATGATAGAGTATTATATGGAAAAATACAATTATTTGACTATGTTTTTCATTTCATTGGAAATGGAATATGATAATGTTATTAGAAAGCATTATGGAAATATAATGAAATAAAATTAGTTGAAGAGTCATATTTCATATTAATCTATGAAATGTATTAAGGGATATAGACTGAAATTAGAACTACAATATGTTATAATACATAATTCCCTACCTCAATGGAACAACATCAATGTTTATCATTAACCTATACATTTTATCATTGGCCATAGATGATAATATAAATTACATTTATGATATAAAAAATAATGTTTTACTTTTTATGAATGAAATATTTATAACAAACGAATAAAAATATTCTATTAATTTAAATAGGGATTTATGGAGATGGTGACTTTAGAATTGAATAGTTTTCTTCCATATTAGTGATAATACAATATATATATATATATATATAATCATTTTATTAGAGTATTTATATTAATTTCATTGAAATAAGATTGTGGGAAAATTTTATTTAAAAATATTACCATTTTAAATATTTTGGATCATTTAATTCACGTCATAGAAAAATTAATATAGATGAATCTCATATGAATAAATCATCATGTATGAAATAAGGAATGTATTTTGGGGGTTATTTTTTATCATAACATTTCTTTGAAATTGAATGGTTAATATTATATAAATTTTATTAAACCTAAAATTATATGTAGTAGAGCGTGTTGGAAATTAATGGAACAACATTAAAGAAACCATGAAAATGTTACGTCATTGATGTGTTTTTTTCATCTATTAGTGGAGATAATTTGATGTTTTTGTGAATATTTTTGAGCAGTGATCATGTCATAGATGTGATTTCAAATAAATGTTCTTGATGTCGTCATATAGTGTTGATTATAAAATCAAGTAGAATTATTTTATATTTAAATAAATTGGATAATTTGGAAAATATTTCTGTATATTATGATACATACCGTTTTTAGATGATAAATAATATTTTTTATTAATACAGTTCATATTTCATATCATATGAAATATATTTTAATAATACAAAATACATATGATTATATATATCAAGAAATGTGGAAAAGGTAATGATATAATATGATACATAAGTTAGTCTAATATATACACAAAATATATATATTTATGCATAATAACAGCAATATTATACTTAATATTTTGAATATGGAACATAATATATTGAAACTTTATTGAAATTATCATAAATACTATGATATATAAGACATTATTTATGATATATAATATATGAAAATTTTACATTTTATTGTGAACATGTGAGATCCTCATTAGTATAAATAATGTAATCTTGAAGAATCCAAATATATATGAGATCATTTATGTTATATAGAATATATGGTATTTTAAATGTCAAGTTTGTCAATTTGAAATATTAGGGAATCATAGTGATTAATGTCAAGTGATTAATTCATGATAGTCAATGATTAAAATAACATGATGTCGAGATAATAATAAATGATTAAAAATGACTCTAATATATGAATGAATGAGAATAAACCAATAAAATTGATTCTAAATTAATATTTATTTTCAAAAATGTTTATTTTAAAATTATTTACTCAGGTCAATGATATAGTAATTAGTGTATGTTTTTTGTTATGATTTTAATTTGTAATGTGTTATAATTTTAGGAAATAATGTTATGTTTAAAAATGATAATGTCCATGTGATTATTTGTAGGATGAAGATCACATTTTATATTGTTGAGAAAATTAGCGGAGATAATACAATGGAATACGTTGAAAGACATGTTTCATATTATATTCACAGTTTGGTTAATTGAGAAGTTAGTGAGGGTTTATTAAAAATATATAAACTGAAATAAACAATATGGGTTAAATGGTTTATAATAAATGTATAATTATTAATGGTTAATAAAAAATTAAATTGGATAAAATGGATTTTTATTTTATGACTAGTGATTTTCTATATTTTAAGGAATAATATTGATGTAATGATCTTGATAAATAGGATGCCAAATAATTGATTATAATTTTTAATCAATAAATTATATAATTTATTTATAATGAATCATACTATAAAATTCTGGTACACTTCATTGTTATGGTTTTTATTCTCATTGTAAACTAGAGGGATCAAATATTAATAATGTTAAAATTTTGATTTCTACAGAAATATCTATTGTAATTAATATTATTATTACTAATTAAATAAAGGCTTTAGAAATTACATAAACCCTCTATATATGTATCCACTAATCTTATGGAAACCCTGTCAACAACCATTTTTTCCTTATTTATTAGTATATAATTTCAATATAATTGTGATTTTATGATGGAATCATAGAATCTTAAATATAAATAGTCACCACGAATAATTGATATCATTGATGAAATTATAAAGTATGTATAATTTATTAAATAAATTTATTCTTGTTACACAACTACATTCTTATTCATTATTAAGAACACATAAAATTTTTGAAAGGATATTTTATATGTTTTCAGCCATGATTGTTAATCACTAGAAACATTTGAGAATGTTTTTTTGTCTATTTAAAACATTTTTTTGGTTAATGATTCCATGAGGATTGTTAAAGTTGATTCATGATAATATGATTAATTTAGCTAAATAGTATTTTAGTGTGACAATTTCTTAAATTTTAACAATACACAATCGTTTTGGTATCCAAAATTGATGAAAATTTTCTAATTTATTGATCATTTGGATATTAGAATTATTGAAAAATCATTTCATGTTGATGCATTAATTTTTTTGAAAGGTATATGATGTATATGTTTTTCTCAGAACATTAATAATTTGGAAATGTATGGATCTTCCTTGTATTTGCATCATTTTTTCAAAATGATATATAATATTTTATTTTTCATTTTCTATTGAAATTCAAAAATTCATTTTATGCATGTGAGTTTTGTAATGTTGAATTTTATTTATGTGATCTCATATAGATAACAGAAAGATAAATATTCTTATATGATATAAGAATTAGTTTTTCTGGTGATTCATATGTTTTTTAGAGTATACATAATTTTATTGAATCCCAAGAAAGTGATAAATGTGAAATTATATTTCTTCGATAACATATAACAATAGAAAATATTTTACAATCATTGAAGAAGATAAGAATATGACAATATAATTATTCTAAATCATTTTTAAAGTTATATTTAATAACCCAAGGAATGATGTCCTATTATGAAAATAATAATATTATTTTTTATATGTGATTCAACATGAGTATTCACAAATTTTTAAAGGGAAGAGGATGTGCGGACCTGTAATTGAACATTATAGAATTTTAAATGTAACAATTTTGAAAATATCACTATGATCGATGTTGGAGATTACTGAGTACATTATTTAAATAAAACATATGAAAAAATGGTTATTTTTGGAAATCTAGTTGAGGAACATAGTGGATATAAATACATGAAGATCTTAGAGAGAAAACTAGTTGATGTAATATTACGAATATAAGAAAGAATTCCAACAAGAAAAGGATATATAAAATGGACTGAGACATTATTATTAAAATATATTTACTTTTAAGTTATTTGATAATATATATTTAATTTTAATATTGTCTTGAAAATAATGTGTTCAATGAGAAAATTAAATTAGAAGAAGGGAATTGTGGTTGAGACTTGGATTTTTTAACGTGTAAGAAAAACCTATAGAATTCACGAATTTAACAATATTCGATTGAGATGTATAACATTAAAACTATAGAAGAATTGATAACGATTCACTTATTTTGGTTCAATACTAAATGTTAGTGTTTTATGTTCTTGAATAAGTGAAAATAATATGATTATAATTATTTTAAGGCTCAAGATGAATATAATAATCTGTCATTGATTAATATATCAATATGATGTAATCATACTTATGTTGTTCTGAAATACAAATATACTAGTAAGAGTTTTTCTTGTATAGTGGGGTTTTTTGTTTCTATGTTGGGAAACACTCAAATGGTATAGTATTATAACTCCCTTAACACATGTAATTGGATATTGATTAAAGTGTTAAATCTATTAATTGGTCTCAATATGATCACTATAAGTATTTAGTTCCCACAATGGGAAAAAACAAGGATAAAATTATGTAAACCCTTTTTGTGTTTCATTTTATTCATTTAAGAAAGTTTATGATTTAAATTTTAGTTCTATATATCATAATATATATCATATATTTTTTAATATAATGAATAAATTATAAATTATAAACCAATTATTCAAGTCCCTTCAATATAAAATATATTCCTGGTTTATTTCATCTTGTTTTAATGTATCCTAGGTTGCCCATATTTGATCCAAATTATACTATTGATTGAAAAAATAAATTTAATAGTAGATGCATTCCACAATTTCGTCGAAAAATTATCATATATGGAAGAATTATATGATTCCTTATCATTCTTTCACATAGATTTGAGGTAATTGATGCTACTACTATAGAATGTTCAACAATTAAGGGATATTATTTAGTGTATTTTATTGAAAAGTGAAATTAATATGTATATGGGTAATAAAAAAGTATATAAATATGTCATTGTTTTATAATGAGTACATAGATGTAGTGGGATGTCATAATGGTAAATATATATGGGATAAATTGAAAACATATTCTTGTCGAATGTGAATGTCAACGAAGAAAATGTACTGATCTATATTATTATGTTGGAATATGTGAAGATGGATGGTTAAGAAACCATTGATTTCATTTCAATATGATGTCATGAAATGTTCAGTAATAAAAGAGGCAGTTCAGAAATATAGGAAGACAATACTATTTTCCAGAAGTTAATATAGAAAATTCAAGAAAAGTGTTAACCTAACATTTACATATAAAAAGATAAATATGATTTAACTCCTTCTATATTAGATTATTTTGTTGTTTCATCTAATATGAGATAATATAATGAATAAAATAATAATATAATTAAGGGGATGTATTTTTAATCAATGAGTGATGTAAAATAAATAAATAATTTAATGTGTCAGCATGTAAATTTTATAATGATGAATAAATGGATGATGTACAATGAACTGTAATTTACACACTTGGATACAAATACAAATTAAATATTATTCATCATAAAATATAAAAATAATATGATAGGTTCGTATAGGTTTAGTTTTATTAGAATTATGGAAACATAAATCATTTATTTATAAGACATCTACATTGTCTCACACAAATCGCTTTATAACTCATCCACTTTTTGACATATCTTACATTATACCATTATTCATGACCTTGGAAAATGAAACATAAGGAAGGGTGATCTAAGATTCTATGTAATGGTATAAAAGGGATATTTAAATCATATCATAATCATAAGACATATCAACATATCATTTGAAAATCTTATCATACATTATAAAGAACATGATAATATGTGATGGGAGAAATCATAAAAGTTCAAAAACAAATAATGAAACAATTCCCAAAAGACATAACATAAGACTTGGTATTTTGGTTCTACAAATTATCTTATAAAATAATTTCTCTTCAGTAAAGCATTTTTTCAATTATCATCATTGTGGAAAAATTCTGTTACTGAACTGAGTTCACTCAACATTCTAGCCCTATATTACTGAATCGATATCATTTGCAATTTTGGCCATGTCTATCTCATCAGATAAAAATATTTACCCAATTCATTATATGGATATATAGGTCGCAACCATCTTATATTTTAATCATTATCATATGTACCCCCAAAACATTAATCATTCAACAAAGTATAATATACATTTTTGACAAACAATTAATAGTTATTATCATTTTACTGAAAATTATTTTGTGACTTTCCATCAATTAATTAATTTCTACATCATAAATGTACAAGCTGTGAAGGTAATTAATTATTTTATAAAAAACGAAAATAAATTATCCTTTAAATGAAAAACATTTTATCATTAAAATGATTAATTATAGTCAAATTTATCTTATATATAACTATATTTATGTGATTAATAAAATAAAATTTGAGTAAGACATATAACGTTTCATTTAAAAAATATTTCTATCATATCCTCTTCAAAGTGGCTTCCAGAGATTATAATTTCTACCAATTTTGGATTTAGATGAAAATAAACTAATAAAATCATTTTAGGACAAGTGTTATGGTATTCTTAAAATATTATATTTACTCTCAAATACCTCATTTTCCATTTCACCATATTAATAAAAATTATAGATGATTATATTATTAATGACCTAATATAAAATAACTCTATTTAAATTATTTGGACACACTATTTATATAAATATATTAAATTTTAAAAATTTATAAACACATATGTTGAAAAAATTACATTAAAATAAATCCCATTTTTGGAATGAAACTGTTTTTTTAAATGATAAAACATTAGAAATAGTTGAAATAATTTTACATCATGGTATGTTGTAAAATTAATGATAATGACTGAGAATATAAAAATAGATAAAAATAAAAAAATTATTTTATAGCCATTAAATAAAATAATTATTTCATACAAATTGTTTAATTAAAAAAGTTGTCTTCAATTTAAATCTGTTATATTTATACTATTCAACATAACATAAAACATATCAAAAATATATATAAAAAATTAATCAAAGTAAATATTTATATCCTTATACTAAATAAATTATATTTTTTTAATAAAGAATCTATGATATTATCGAAAACTAGATTTAAAATAGGCACTCTATTAAATAGAGACAAAAATAAATTTTTTTAAAATTACATATTTCTTCAGAAAAAATTATTTTTTTCTTATATCATGTAAATAAATAATTTATTATTCCTTATAAAAATTATATTGATTACATTAAATATACATTAAAAAAAATTCAACATAACATGATTTAATTACTTTATATTCTCAATTATTTCTATTTAATACAGTTTTCAGATGAATGTTAATACAATTCAGAATTTCCATTCTAATGACTAGGTAATTATCAAACATAATAATATATAGTTTTTCACATAAACATAGTATTTTGTGAAAAAAATTATTTCCGAAAAATGAAATATTGTGGAACACAAACAATTATTTTACCATTTTTTTATTTTTTATACCTTTCTACATTGTGTCTCAATCCAGGAATTTCGATAGATTTACATATAATTAATTATTATTATTTAGTTCAATTTAATTATAATTATATAATACTAATGATCCATTTTATCATGTTTGAGGATGTCTAAATTTTTTATTTCCACCACATTGGGTGTGTCGAATGAAATTATCTCTCGTATGTAATTGATTAAAAGTCCAAACACAACCTTAGAGTTCAACCCATATTATAATTATAATTTCCATCTAGTAAATGACAGTTAAATGGAATATAACACATTATAAGTGCTCTACATGTCATTTATTATTAATTTCCATGCATTAATTAATTAAATGGCTTGTTTATAATGAATGGAAATGGGTGGAAAATCCACACCACATGTTATATAATTATTAAAAGTTAATTGTGTGAAATGTGAGGCATAAATTATTTTTGGATAGGTGATTATAATGAATTGTAGGAGATAACTCCTATTATTATTGTTATTATGATTATTCTTTTGATAGTGGACAATGAATGGAAGAAAATGGGTTTGTGATAATTATGTTTACTCTCCCTTACATTAGGTGTTGGGAATAGAACCTCACACCTATGAATATTTATTTGGGAAATGAGAATAATGTTTAACGTTCCACTATATTGGGTGTTATGCATGAAATCTCATCCCACATAACTCAAGTGATAAAGAAGATGTCTCATATTCATTATGAGATTCATTGACTGAATGGATTATTGATCCAATAGCTCATTAGACTAGTTTTAGACGCCTTAGTTATGATATGGGTCCAGCTAGCACCCAGTACCATGAATATGTATAATCATGTCCTCACATACATAGTTCATATACATTTATACAATATAAAACGATATATATATTCTACTGATTACTATATATATATATGGTTACTGTTCATAATCTTATAATTTCCATTAATGAAGTATGTAGAGCTATCCGAGTGTCATATAAGAACCTGATCTGGCTGTTACTCACTTATTTCAAATTGATTATTATTATTTATACCTTTACACAAATTAGAAATGTAATCTTCTTGTATTCATTCATGACACAAATGGTGATTGCCTACTAATTTTTTCTCACACACTACTTTGTTCACCATTGTCTCCAATGTTGAAATCATTTCTGTAGGTATTAATATCGAAAGTGCCCTTCCAAATATGACTGATTTATATATATCATATACTCATCACTAAATGATATATCATAGGATTTTGATAGTAGTGGAGTAATATTAGATCCTTTTTTATTTTTTATAGAATGTTTTATATATTTTTCACATGTTTCCCTTGTTTGTACATCAGAATTCCATTAAGTAATTATATATGACATATACATTTTCATTTGGAATTTGAAATAGTTTATGGGTTACTTCATTTATATGATAGTTTATTATTTCTATTTCCACTATATCATTTGTTTATATATTCTTATACTATTATTTTATTATTTCCATATCCATTGTTTTACATTGATATGTAGTTATAGTTTCTTAATATTACCACCCTCACACCCTCACTTCTAGTTGGTATCCTTATGAATATTAGATGACACGCTTGACACCATGCGACCCGTCAAATTAGTACACTAGTTGAAGGGATCCCAAGTTAGGGTATTACACACTCATTTTAAAATTTAATAATATAAAAGAAATAATTTAAGATATATAATATTTTATAAATTATTGTACTTATGTGTTTTCATATAATAAAACAATAGAGTTAATTTTTATGAATCATGGATATAAAAGATCCATGATAAAAATCATCCAACACATGATATTGAGTTTGTAACCATATTTTTTCCATAAAACGTTTGAGGAACTATCTTTTTGGTGAATTATATGACATTTATAAGTGTCAAAAATGAATTAATTGTACATTCTCACAAAAGGATATCAACAAGAGACAAATGAGATGAATGTAAATACTCATGGACTATGGTTTCGCAATACATAACCACTCTGAGAAGCATAACATGGTGACTGGTTCATTTAATAAGAACGATCATGGAGTTATACCTATGATTAGGATAGATAGGGATCACATATATAGTGATATAGTCAATGAAGATATAGAAATAATTATAAAAGAGAAGATTTTATTTGTTATATAAGTTATTTACACAAATATATTTAATAGAGAAGATGAATAAGTCCCTTATTGATGATGATATTTTTCAAATGAAAATTAAATCCATAAATGGGGGAAAATGGTTGAATTCATCTATGGGGATGGTGTGTTAAATTTTAGAAATATAATATATGCTCCATCAATATCATATTTCATTATATAATTACTATATTAATCACATATATCACATTTCTAAATACACCCTAGTAGCACCAATAAGATTATGCTTTGAGGTGAACATTAACTATTGGAAAATATAATGGTTAAAATCGATGTTGGTATGTAAAAATTATTAGAATACCAACAACTAAAGGTTATTATCAATAGGGTTTCTTAACACCACTCCATATAGTAATGTGTATGTGGAAAAAATATAGATGGAATTTTTTACTCAAATTTTGATGACACATAGTTGGATTACTGATATATAGGTCACAATTAATTACCATACAAAGTCCATATAATTCCGGAAAATGAAGGATGATATTTCCTTTAAGAACATTACATAACTCTATATTCATGAGTATTTGAGATTTATATGGTGCACATAATAATATTTTATCTCCACGTGAACCTTTTTTATATTGATATTATATATGATTCATTAAAAGTATCTCAACAACAAGATATATGTTTCCACCGCATATCATCCTAACACTGTCGGGAACCCTGGAAGGAATATTCAAATATTTTAATATAAGAAGAGATCAAATTTAAATGATTTTCAAGGAGAATGTGTATAGTTTCTACCTTATGTATACTTTAAATAAAATAATAGATTATATTTAGTCATTCATATTCCACCGTATGAATCATTGTAAGAGAAGATATCTCATACTCTAAATTGTTGGGATGATGTAAGAAAATATATGTAAGTGGGAACATAACTTACTGAGGAGACAATTTCACTACATTGTGGTATTCAGAATAATATCAACATATCTTAATGTAGGAAGATTTTTTATGATGATAATTAGAGGAAGGATTTGGAATTTCAAATAAGGGATCATGTATTCTTAAACATTTATCCACATATGGGAGTTATAAGGTTTAGTGGGAAGTGGAAGATAACTCTTAGGTGCATTGGTAGTTTTATAATTTAAGAGACAATTCATGTTATAACATACTATTTAGCTATCCTCCCATCCATTATAAAGTGAATGACTTCATCCCTATTTTTCTGATAAGAAATTACATTGTGTAACCAAAATATGTATTATCCAATGAGTACATAGAGTGACAACATTAATTTTTTAAAATTACTATACATTCTAGATTCTATTTAAAATAGTATAAATGATTTAGATTTAGAAAAAAATATTAGATTGTTAATGTACTTTAGAGGAATCATAAGTTATTGGAGGAATCATGATATCCTGAATAATTAATGATAAGGAATCACACATTTTCTTATTGGAGGATGTATATGTCATTTTTAAAAAATGAAATTATTTATTGGAGATAATCTGAGACCTGATATTATTTTATAATAGGAAAACACGACATACCATATACTATTATATAACACAAATTATAATATTCTATCCTTATAGTATAACATAATGTGTTTAATTCATGATTATTTTTATTGAAAATAAATAAATTTTAAAATCTAATTTAGATAAATAAAATTTTGTTATTCTATTTATCATTTCAATGTAAACATAATGTAAAGTTTTGAGATTTTTCTATATATGATTATTATTACTGAATAGTGAAAAATACAGTTTTCAGAATACCATATCATTTATGACGTTATCATTATATAAAAATGAAATAGTAATTTTATAAAACATAAAAATATACTACATTATTATATACTCATAATAACATATAATTTACATTTATGTAATTGAAATTAATTCTTATGTGAATATTGATATGAGAAAATTTATATGTGCTAATATAGTGCCAACTAAACATTGAGAAATGTTAACACTTATGTTTTTAAATGGTACATAAGAATGGATAAGTGTTTTATAAGGCACAGGATATTAAAATTATATCTAATAAATGTTTTTTATATACAATCAAGGATATTAAAATTATATTACAAGATAATTTAACAAATTCTTACTTAGTGTATGTGAAAGGTAAAATGGAAAAATACTAAATATAATATGTCTTTATGATAATAATATAAGTTAAAAACACTATGAATAATAATAGATGATAATATTTAATAAGATTAATATATTAATATGTTATTAATTTTATTTTAATATTTTATGACATAATAATCATCCAAAATTCTCACTCCACATTGACACAATGCATTTAAAATCATGAGAAAATAAAAATTAATTTATCTAGAATTATTTTAAATGGAAATAATTGGATTATTTATAGTTTTTAATATTTTTATGGATAAATAATATATTTAATAAATTAGTCAAATTATTAATTTTAATTATTTTATTACCTAGAAATTTTATTGTAAAATTATTTAAATAACATAAAAATGAAATTATTGAATGTTGAGCCGTAAAATCCATTTATAAATTAATAAATAATTAACTAACATTATATAGACACATATAGGAATGGATAATGGACTATCATATCATTCAGTTTCCATTTACAAGTCATTTTCCATTTTACAATACCATTCTTGACCCTTAATTTATAAATATTTTAAAAAAACACTAATAATATTTTCTAATAAAATGATTATAATTATAGCCACATGAAAACATATATAAATATTATTATTATCTATGATATATATTATCATTACTCACTAATACACTATTCAATTTTATGTATTCTACTAGTGTGATCAAAATCATTTACTTCAATGACCTTGAGCTCTTTTGTATTGAGGTACCTCGAAGATAAAGGTTTATGTTTCTAATCAATATTTTATTTTCATAGTTATGAATCATTACAAAACAATTTATAAATAAACCGATTAAACTAATATTAATCATTAGTATATAATATCCTTTTTCCCACAAATTATTATATGGTATCCATTATCATTCACCAAACTCTATTTTAAGCCGTTATTATAACAATATACGAATGTTTGAAGAATGTTGTTTTTTGTTTTTATTGTCCCTTAACACTTAAAAATAAATTGTTTAATAAAAAAAAGACGACTCATATAATTTATTATTTATAATATAATGTTTTTAAAAATAAAAATTATTTATTTGGATTTTCCTTCTTCTAATCTCTTCTAAAAAACACCCCTCGTCATGTATGATAAATATAGCTTAATTGAACGATAATGATTTTGTAATCATATTTATTTTCATAGATATTCATAGAAATTGATTTATATTTGAATATAAAATTATAATTGAATTAGTTTCATGATATTTATTCAATAATAAAAAATATCTAACATAAATATTATGAAAGAACAAAACTATTATAGTCATTTTTATCTGACAAGAATAGGTTTATCATAGAACATTCACTATATGATAAATTTATATTAAATATGTAACATAATAACTTTTATAATAATTTTTATTTGTTAAATTGACACCTATATGGATAATAGAAAAATTTTAAATTTTATTTTATATCTATAATTATTATATTATATTTTCTGAGATTTGGAATTGAATGACTGTACAACTACCGACATGGACAATATAAATTTAGAAATGAAGGTAACAAGAGTGAAAATTAAATAATAAGACCAAAATAATGAATTAGAAATAGTTTTTCTAAAAAAGTGAAATAATAATTATAATATAATTATCTATGAATTTAGATTACACACATATTTGGTCGAGATTCGATGTAAATAGATTCCAATATAAATATTCATCTATTGATATATGATCATTTTTAATAATCACCATAAGGTTGAAAATTTTCACAATCCACATTAATTTTTTATTAATGAATCACAATCCTATTATTTATATTTTTCAAAAATAATAATTATTCTCATTAATTTACTCATTTCTCCCTTATAAAGTAAATATTATTAGATATATATGTTTTTTCATTCAAATTCCCATTTTTTCATGTGTTGTTATTCAATTATATTTTATTTGACTATAATTACAGTTAATAGTAGTATACTTGACAATATAAAATTCATTTATATTGAATTAATATTATAATTTACACCCTTATGAGTTTATATCTAATAATTCACTTGATACATAAGGTTTTTTTATTAATTCAATTATATTATAATCACAAACACTCTCACTCTTCATCTTCCTCTCATGAATTTATTTTTATGTCTCTATTTGAATTTTTTATTATTAATGATCTCATTATTCGATCCCATGGATATATTATATATCATTTATAGCATTTATCTTTCATATTTTATATTAATTAAATAACTTTAAACCCATTATTAGATATGGTTTCATGTATAGTGTGTTTATTAAAAATTTTATTACATTTATGGAAATGGAAAATATTTTCATTCCATATACGTAATATATCAATAATGATAAATATTGTTTACTAAGTCTTGTTTTCAAAACCATTCCCTATGGGTCCCATATCGTGAATACCACATTCCTGACCCCGATAGGCCATGGAAAGGTGACATTACAAAGTATTTATTTCCGTAAAATTTGAGGCATAAACCTAATGTACATGTACACATGCCCACATCTCCATGACACACAATGATAATGAGGTATAAAACTAATAAATTGAATGATATAAAATAAGACCCGACAACCAGAGTAAATTACGAAGAAATAGAATGTACATAGGGAAATATACAAACCCACAAAAAAGAGTTTGTAACACATGTATAACTGAAACAATAATAGTCCAAACAACTCCAAGGGTGAGGAATAAGTCAAGATAAAATATCATTAAACATCATAGATTGATGAGATCCATCTATGATCCACCCACTCCTTGTCCACCTAGGACACCGTTAGAAGGGATTAATTCTGAATAAGACATGACACGTGTGAGAAAAGACCAAGGAGGGGTTATTAATTTATTACCTAGTTAGACACCATGATTACACCAATATGAATAAATATGTATTGTCATCTCAATACAAGATTTATCCCAATATAAATTATACAACATGTATAGAAAAAGAACCAAGATATTCTTCAGAGATACTCTATGCCATCGTGTGGTTGTAAGGATGTACTAACTACATGATTTTTGTGAAGGTATGATAAATTCTAGAGACTCAATCTTTATGACATGTTATTGTTGGATATAATCGATGAAGAGGTTGTGCTCATTGGAAACCACCGAAAGAGAATGTACTTGTCAGATATAACTATGATACACAGAGTGGGGTCACGACCATAACTGTTTTGGGACACCACAAACCCAATATTGATCAAACCAATATGTAATGGAATAACAGGAAAACAAATCCGAAAAATACATTGATACGTCCCACTAGATGTAGGTTTTAATGCCTTCTAATGTAGGTAATTCCAATTACACAATCAAAACTAGGTATGATAGTGGATCACACTAAAATCTCATGGAGGGACACTGCAACTCTATCAAACAATCGACCTCTATTTGATATTGCAATCCAATAATGGGGAAGTAATTCAACACTGTAACCTCATATAATGGCCCAAGGGAATGTTCACAAACCATTCTTGTCTAAACGAGTAAAATGAAGACCCTGAAGAAGTCTTTGTTTGAACATCACATCATTGATAGAAGCCTATAGACTCACTAGGGACTACAAATTAACTGTAGTGGTTAGTGAACTTACCTCTATAGGCCATCCACCAAACACTATTTTCAGGCCACATACCATGTTAATTTGTCGCCAGTGGAGAAACTATTATAGTTATCCCACGTTCAACACTGACCGACCACTATAGGAAACAACTACAGTCGACCACTACTATCAAACAAAATGGGGCACCTACCTATTTTCCTAGGATCCAACCTAGGTATGACCTGACCCAGATCCAACCCACTAGCCCGACTGAGATCTGAAACAATGATCCAACATGGATACAATCCATTTTCTGGAACCAGATATGACTATTTATACCACCTCCACCACATTGTCCATGTGTGCTGGCCACTACTGCCTACTCGTGGCAATGACCATCTTTATTGGCCACCCATGCCACCGTACACATTCTTGCACCGACACCTTCTCTGGCCACCACATCCATTACTTATATGATATAAAAAATCTCTACTAGAACATAAATAAAAATTGATCATATATCCTTAATCTATTAACCCCTATCTACATAATTCATACATGGTTATTGGTTTTACGCATATCCTGGGGTCTGATCAAGTTCGTAACCACTCAACAATGTAAATTCGGAGCAATATGAATCCAACAGTGAATAAAATGAATAAAATAATGAAAATTCACAATAAAATAGATTAATCATATTTTTATAGGTGTTATTATACAATGATCACAAACATGGGATTTGGGTTAGATAAGGAATTCTAATAAATCCTGTAGAATAAATCAAATTTCTCAATATACATAATCCGTGAGTCATTACATTCGTCGATAGATTGATGTTAAAAATATAAAATAAATTTCATGGAAGGAACCAATAAAAAACAATGTCATTCCACAATTTGGATCGATCGTATCTAAAGAATGAAGGTGTATAATTTGGATTTGTGAGATCTCTTGTTTTTGCTTCCCACATGTCATTGAACTATAGTTTGAAAAAACACCATCATTGTTGTCCTCCAATGGGGTCACTTCCAAGGCTTCAATGGAACTCCTCAAATTCACAGGGTTATGTGACTATCTATATAAATTTTCCATAAGTTTTTATTTAATGGTGGAATAATGACACTGCATAAAAATATTTTATTATAAAATTATATAAATTTTTTTTGTCTACAACAACATTATCACAAATGATCCACATTAAATAATGTCTTTTTTTCTATAGTAAATTTTATATTCTTTACTCAATTTTTCCCTAGTAGTTCTAACGATGGAACTCTATTATGTGATGTTATACATCATTAGAAAAAACCATTTACACGAGATATTGTAAAAGTATAATATTTTTGAAACATTTTTTCCAGTGTCACAGAGCCTCGGAATTGCACGTCAACTCAGTGCTTGGACATAAAAATAATCCATATAATATATAATAATAATACATGGAATATATGTGAAATCAATTTTTCCCAACAATGGGTGTTTACATCCCCAAAAATATAAAACAATGGCTAATTACATAGACGGGGGGTACTGATCTAGAATCTAATCCTCCTGCTCCCATGTGCTCCCCTGGAGATTCCTTTACTTCGACTGAACACTAAACAAAAGAATCGATCAACCATGATGAATCCAATCCATCTGATCGATGCTATCCATTGGGTACTCATCCATGGTTACTTCATCCGCATTTTTCTAGATTCCCCCAATAAATAATGTGAGACGGATCATGAACTTTCATCCGTAGTAAGGACATATGGAATCCATTATGTACCTGATCTGACTATTATGTTATACCTTAGGGGTACACAACCGAACAAGAATTATGAATACTCTTTAATGTACTAATGAACATCAAAGATTTCTTGACACACTGGAAAAATCAATATAATCCATATAATGGTGAAACTTGAAGGAACAACTATTCTCTTTCATTGATCTCTAAAGGCTTCTACCACATGGCATCACAATAAATTTGATTCCTATTTGTTTTCATCATCCCTATAGTATGTTCTGCACCATTTATGTTGTATCTCTCACTAACACTGGGCCCATGGGTGCTGAAACTACTATGTGAGTCCAAAAAAATTATTACATTCAAGGTCACATATACAATACATTGAATGGTGCCATTCCAATTTTGGAATGGTAGTTTTTGTTGTATGAATACTCCACCAGGGGAAGGTTAATTTCCCAACAATGTACAACGATTATCATGCATTCCCACATCATGTCCTCTAGAACCTAAATATACAGCTGAGTCAGGCCATCCATCTATGGGTGAATTTTTTTATCAAGATTATGTGGTAACCAAATGCATCATTTAATCACTTTGACCACCGACATGTGAGGCAATAATCATGATTAGAAACATTCTTCAATAAGAATCCATGAATTCAAACTATCTTTTGAACATAAGGGAAACCCATGATCTATACTAAACTATTATCTTTGATAGCTAGGATGTGGTCAACTTATTGAGTGTCTCCATGATCACCATGATGAAAAAATCTCCCTTAAACATACACAGATAACCCATAATAATTTCCAATGATATCCCATCACAAATAATCTATGGATCCTAAATGGGTTGAACTAATCCTACAATAAACGGGGGCTCAAAAATTAGTTTTATAATGATATTTCATAGAGATACAAAAAATATGAATCATTTATCCATACTTCCCACAAAAATTGGCATTAGTTAACATCATAAATCATTTATAGACTAAGAAATATTACTAAAGGGGATGTATGGAACACTCTGATACACACTACCAATAATGATACTAATATCATCCTAAATATTCTAATTAAAAAGTAATTATCAAATATTTTTAATATCTATTAGGAGACTTCCCTGTAGACATATTCTTTGGCAGGGTCTCTCAGTTGGTATCCAAATGTTATGTATCCCTTAATCACTAATACAGTGGAGGGGTGAAAAAAATGTACTCGAGGTACAAAACCCCATCTCCATTCACAATAGAATTATATAATAAGGACAACTACATTGATTACTTGTTCAGAAACAACAAACAGGATATCCTGCTGAGATAATCTTCCACAAAATTCCTCTTCCTTTGAGTATTGACAATATCAATGTCATTGTAATAAAGAAACTCTAAAGAATTTCTCTATATCATGATATTATATTTTTCAAGTAAGATATAATTGATAATATTTTGATCAAATTTGATGATTATGCACTCACCCATTTGGTAGTGTATCCCCATCATAAACATGATGACTACCACTTCTAACTCATTATTGAGTGTCATGTAGTTATGATCATGTGTTATTTACTTTCATGAGTCATAATGAATCATTTCATTCCTCTATATCAAGACATAACATATTCTACATCCAAATTCATTAATGAACCCCATGTAATTGACACATTCCTTTCAGAACCATTAAAAGGAATTTTTGTCAACCTCTCGTTCAACTCCAAAATAATATGTTGGAACTCCTCTATCAACCTGAATAGTTGTCCCTATTGATTTAATGCTATCCAGGTTTCATCCACATTGGAAAATTCATGTACATCCCTGTAATTATAATCTTGAAATCCAATGAAACTCCACATCTCAGTAAAACTATTGGCTAACATCGAAGACAACGCTACTTCATCCTTCACAGGATCCACTATAACTCTATCCTCTATGTTGACATGTCTGTGAAATTGAATTTCCCAAATCCAGAACATACACATATAGTGATATCTATATATATATACATCTATTTAAAATAGTTTCTATCACTCTCTTTAATTTCCCATTAAGATACTCATTGGTAACTGAATATAATATAATGTCATCGATGAGGAACACCATGAACTAGTCTATGAAAGGATGAAATATGTGGTTATTATGTCCAATAATCACTAAGGCAGAATTCATCATACAAAACATTTTCACCATTAACTCATTATGAAAATAATGAAATATGATGGCCTTCTTTAGTATATCATCATCCCTTACTTGTAGATTGTGATAGGGAGATCAATGTCCAATCTTTGATAAACATCACACCCCATTAAATTTATAAAAAAATTCATCAGTCCTCAGTAGTAGATAATTTTAATTCATAGTCACCGGGTTAAAGTGCTTATAATCCATACAAATCCTCATACTCATATCTTCCATATTGAAAAAATTAACCCAGGCTACCGATGGTGAAATATGATGTCTAACAATAACATTTTTCCACAATTCCTCAAACTGTATGAGTCTCTAAGATTAAAGGTTGAGCCAACAATTCTACCAGAATATTTGACTCTAGTCCAAGATTCTTGGAGAGAAAAGATTGAATTTCACCCATGTCTACAAATAATATAGTTATTGTAGAAAAGAAATAATTCGTACCAAATTCCATTCATGGATAATCCTTGACATTAGCCTTTTTATCATACTACAATCCAAATCCCTATCTACGAGCTCCATGATCCCATTGTAGATGACCTAGGGTCGGTGGTGGTAATAGTTCAAAAACTCAACCACCACCTTTAACCCTACTAGACCTTCTTCTAGAAATGACTCTCTATGAACAACCCTAATCGTATATATTTGTCCTTCTAGGATATCCCTTGACTGTATCTCGATTAGTGGTATGACAGGTTAGGAAATCTCAGTGTAGTTGTTCCCGACCATCACAATGGAAACCCTACCTATCCCAAGGATGATTCGAGCTACCCTGAGAGAGCTTCAAAAATGAACCTAAGTGTTGGTATCTCTTGTTAATGTTTGTGATCTTCGTGGATCTCTATGATGGCTATAGGCTACCAGATACTAATGTCTCAACTATAGGGTGAACACTAAAAACTCCAACTATTGGTGAATTATCTACCTAAAAAACATTCGACTAATAGGGGTCCCCCAAGTACTCCCTCATATGTAGAAATGATAAAGGAGGCCACTAATTCCCTGATGTCCATGTATAATCCTCATTCAATGGTCTGAGCCCTGGATAACTAGACATGTAACATATCCATATACTATCCTGAATGATTAATACATATCATTGAAAACTATACCAGAGTCATACCATTGTACTGATGATGCAGAAGCTCTAGTATGTGTAATGATCACAATGAGTCTGGATAGATGTCCTCCATGAAGATACACTCAATTTATTTCCATAAGAAATCATTCTCGTTGTGTGACTGAGTCACCATGAACCACCATATCCCACATTGACCTGAAAATTACTCATTGAATAGACTCTGATCTAGTCGATAGGTGTCCTCACATGGCAAAAAAATGGTTGTATGCCTCAAAAAAATTACTATACATCTAGTGGGTTGGATCACCTCAAATCATGGGAGGCCAGTGACTCTAAATATCATGTAATGAATTAATAATATGTGCATATTTACTTGGTAATGTTGGTAGTAGCTACTTCTCAATAGGCAGTGGTATAGATAATAAACAATCAAAATGACTTATCTATGGTACATGCCCCTGTATGAATGCCTTATTACTAGGTGGATCTTTTACATGATCATGTGGTGGAATCTATGTTGGCTGCCTCTGTAGAGAAATCCTAAAATTATACAATACATATGAGGTTCAAAATATTATATATGGGTATCTGACTGAAGAAGGAAAATTAATACCAAACAATTCTTATATGATGCATGTACCATTGTTTTTTCATGCAACTAAAGTTTTCATGTAATGAGTTAAAAAGAATTTGGACAGTGTCTTGGAGTATGGATATATTATCCACCGCAGTAACAAAGGAATCCCCTATCTAAAATCATAATGAAAACAAAAAACAAGGTTATTCCAGACAAATCTAACCAAAATAGTTTCTAAGATAGAACCATACACCTCAGATACCACTCCATAAATAGCGGTCATTTAGGGGCCTGTATCATGACTACACCAATACCACCTCTGATAAGTCAGGGCCTGGTGACAAGCACAAAGTATCCGTTTCCCACAAATGAGAAGAATTATACTAAATGACGTATACCCACACACACATCTCTGAGACACACAATTATTAAATATAAATGAAATGATGGAATCCGTGAAAACAACTATGATACCATATCTAGAGATCAACATGATGTAATAGAAAAATAATCATGGCCAAAAAAATACCCCCACAAAGAGTCTATAACAAAATCCTAACTAAAATTATATAATTTCATCCTACTCTACGAGATAGGAATTTTCCATGATACTCTCCTAGTAAGAGCCTCACTCTACCATACTCCATTTATGCTCCACTTGCTCCGGATTCATATTGAACACAATCAAAAGGGTCTTTGTCTATACAAGACACAACTGTGAGGGAAAATCCTCTACTAGGGTGTATATATCAAAACATATAAGGGAATACCAGAAATAAAAAAACTATCAACGTATAGTCAGCTCAATAAATGATGTAACATTTTATTATAAATGAAATAAAAACATAAAAATAACCCATATATACTCAATAGAGACTCCAATCCATCATGCGGTCGTGACCAACATCCAGCCAAATGATTACATTTGATGAAATAATCCTTCAAAGAGACTCACTTTATGAGACATGTTATCATCGGAGACACTCGATGAAGAGTTCTATCTCTTTTGGGCCTCGCCCAAAGTTAATGTAATCATCTAATAAGTCTTCCATAAAAATATAGGTGGTCATATGTAGAATTGATATGGGACACCATGAACCCAATCCAGATCAAACCACTAAAATGGGGATCATATGCCAATAATTCAGAAAACCTTATTGTTGAATCCTACGAGATGGATGATCAATAGCCTACTAATGGAGGTCATGTCTTTTAAACAAATTCCACTAGTGATGACAGGGGATTGCACTATAGTTTTTGTATAATTCTTCAAGAACACTATTAGAAATTCTTCTTTTAAAGTGGAATAAAATCTAGTGTTTTGGATGTAATTTCACACTACACTCTCTTGATATAGACATAGGTGGAATAGTCGACCGAAACTAGTATAAAATAGATAAATGAAGTTACACATGAACTCATTATTTTAAAATTTTTATTGAGAATATTCTCCCAAATATTCATGGGCCTGTGAACTAATTATGGCGGTCAGTCCACATACCACCATAGTTGGTCAACAAAACACATTGACCCGCTATGTTTGGACTGACCTCCAACATCAGTCCACATATCGCTCTGACCGTCTACCCTTGGACTAACCTCCACATTCAGCCTTCCAATTTGAACAACCAGCCACTACAATGGTTCTCCTCATAGAAGCATGAGTTCCACAACACCATGGTTGACCACTGTATTCTGTTGTGAGCCTCTATACAATGTTGTGGGGTGCCTCCTACAATGGATGGTGTTGTGTCTTCCTCCATGAGCTGCTAAACCTCCAACGGAACTCGAAAATGAAAACAATCATACATAGATGATACTTAAACACTTCCATACAATGATCCAACATCAGTTTTAAATTTACTAGAATGCTAGGGGTCTAATGGAGTTTAGAACCATCCAACAACATCATGCCTGGAAAACATGGATCTAATGGAATTAGACAATAATAAACTGGGTAAAAAGCAACAAGTGAAATGTCCTATGATAATTTTACAATCCTTATGGGATTGTGATGTAGAATGGAGGATTTGTGATATAACCAGACAAAATAATTCTTGTAGAATAAATATAATATCAAAATACATAAGATCCATACATCAATTCATTCATCGATTGATTCACATACATCAAAGACAAATAGAATGTTTAACGAACCGTTTAAAACCCATTCCCTACCGCAATATGGATTGATCTTTGATGAATAACAATGATGTGTTACCTTTTTGTTGAGAACCCAAGATCATGTATCCCAACCAACATCAATCTATGTTTGATATATCCATAATTGATGATGATTTCCCATGAATTCTCCTCCAACTCTACAATGTCACTCATCAAATTAATAGGGTTATTCCAGTAGCCCTATGAATTTTCTATAATAATATATTTATAGATAGATTTTGATCACAACATCAAAATAATTTTTGTAAAATTATTTTGTCCCATTTACGTCAGTAATAACATTTTGGAAAATAACCCACACCAACTAATGTTAGATAAAACCTATGGTAAAACAGTTATTTTGAACATGATATTTCCATCAGTGATTTTTTATTGTCCCTCATTTAAGTGTTATTCCATTATTTCAAAAAAATAGCATATGTATGTTGTCATAAATGTTTAATATGTTTCACACATTTATTCTTGGCCCACTCGGCGTCATTATCGCACACCATCTCAAAAACATATCTCAAAAATAATCCATATAATATCTAAAAAACATGGAAAATATAAAACATTACACATTTTTAATATATATTGTACTACTTCATATGATGACTGAATTGAACTTTTTTAATTTCAATTGGGCATGGAATAATATAGCCCCCTGATGCATAAGAATTTCATATGGGAGAGTCTCAATTTTGTATCAATGATATTACATTCTTATTTATGAATCCTTCATATTCATAAGGATTAGATCATATGTTTTTGATTAATTCATGATGGGTGGGGTCCCAAATTATATATTCATTTGATACAACTGTACATCTCATGCAACACACCAGTTTTGGCATTTAGTGTATTCTTTACACATTTATAAATGACGTGGTTTCACAAGGGCTTGATGGTATGTTTATAATATCAAAAATTGTTCATAACATCACTATGAGACCAATTATTTTTATCAATGTTATTTATTTTTTCCACTATTAGGATACCCATTGATATATTATTCACATATTATCAATCTTATGGATTTTATTAATTATGCAGTTATACCATATTATCTAGGAAAAACTTGTGTTATATTATATTTTGTGGTATTGTAATGATATATAATGGGACACCGTCAAACATTGAATCTGACCCATTCTGTTACATTCATGAAGGTTGTTTTTATTCCCCATGGGATGGAGAGAAGCACTAGGTAATCAAAAAACAATCTAGAGGGAATGATTCCTTCCAAAATGACAAAGACAGGAAATATATAAACACATAAAATGAAGGAACAACGTTTACTAATATATATATTCCTTAATAGTATGAATGATAGTAGAATGAAATGACTATAAATGTATAAAAAACTCTATCTGACAAGTCCAACTACAATGGACCAAAACGAAATAGCATCTCTAAAGGATTTCATGGAAGAACTCCCACCATCTCACCACCAATTACACATCCCATCTTACATGAAACATCACTACCTAATTATTGGTGCATTCCATTATATGAATTGTATGATACCCATCCATAAAATGTCCTTAAGGCCTTATATTATTTATTATTTTAATTAGAATCATAAATACCCTTTTAAGAGAAGAAGGGTGGAACCAATGACAACATCGACTTAAAAAAATACACTACCCGATAGTCTAACAAGAAAACCAAACTAAAACATGGAGATTCCCCTCCCCAGCATATGAAAATGGAATTTCCCTCCACCTTTGTGAGGCTCAACAACAATAATGTGTACAATGTCAAAGAAAATTCCTTATCTATTGACCAATGACATACCCTCTCAAATATTTAAATCCGAAAAGCACTAAAATAATGAAGTGCAACTCTGAAACCTCCTCAGGGACCTGATCCATAGGTCGAGTCTGAGTGTGTCATCATACCAACAGACCTCGCATTAAAAAACCATTCACCCTTCTGAAATTAACATTTAAAGCACTGCCATCAACGGTCATCCAAGACCTACTTGACTACCATCTTCATACAACCCTGCCTCCACTATCACATAAGCTAGAAAGACATCCCAAGAGGTTTGAGATCAGGCCATCATCACATGGGACATGGTTACCCAACATCGCACCAAGAGGGCTCCACTGATGAGGGGATTAGGGTCATCCAAAAATTGAAGCTCTGCTATGGGCATGAGTCTTCTCTGATCAGAAACATAGATGCACCCTTACTAGGTTATGAAACCTCAAAGAAACAAGAATGGTTGTAGGAAAGGGTAGAGAAGAGAAAATGAGATCGAACCAAACCAAAAAAAATAGATCCATCCTAATAAAACAAGTATGAACATCCAAAAATAAAACTGGGAAAACCCAAAGAAGCAGCAACCCAAGACCTTCATCCTCCAATGCACAATAGAACTAACTAGAGGCACATACCTGATCATGCCATATAAACCATGAATCATAGGCCACCTGAAGATGTAGGAGAAATCACACTAAACCACTGAGATGACCTAGAAACCTGACGAAGTCGGATGATATAGAACCAAGAATCGAAGACGATCACATCACCATGTAATTAGAAAGGTCAAGAAGTAGACTACTCATACCGAAAATCAATGAATAGTTCACTATGGCAGCTGATGCCAATTATCTACATTGTATGACCGGGGGGACTCCCTCGAATATGATTTCCCAAAATCGTATATATAACTTGATCCAATAAAATAAACTCCAGTACAAGAGGAACACAATAAAATGTGAAACCAATGCAATGGAAGATGTCCTAAGTATAATATTTTCACTAAGTATCCAATGTAACCCAAATATTCATTTTCACAATCATTTCTATGTTTCATAAATAATTTCATACCCATTTCAAAAAACCATTTTCTATTCATTGATGAATATCCATTTCATTCAATTTTTCAATCTCCCAGGAAAAATCAGTCATTCAATATATCATTCCACACATTAAAAAAACTAGGCCAATTACATACAATTATATTTATAAACCAATTAAAAATATTGAAGAACACATTATTTCAAACACTATATAGAGATAGCACAACCTAGATCAAAAAACTGGTCTCCCCAGGCATGAAATGTGATTCACCAACAAAAAACATAATGACGTCATTGATGACCCCATAATCCAACAAAATACTCAAGATTGATCCATTTAGAATGTGGGTTAGTGTAGAACATGAAATGCCTCATACATCGAGAGTGAACACCCATCTCTCCATGAATGAAAACAGAACATCACTCAAAATTAGATTGGACAATGGTTCATGGAGAAGACTAGAAGAAACCAAAATTTTGAATAATGGATCAGATAAGACATCCCATGCTTTCTACTATAATATATATCAATAAAGATATAGAAACATCACTCACCCAGAGTGACACCACACAACCCCCAATAGAGATCGAATACTAGATGGATCTATTTTAAATGAATGGTGTGAGGAAAAATCCCCATATTTGAGTATTGATTTGAGGGAACAAGAGAATAGATGGTCAAAATGGCACCAAAAACCCGAGAATCTCACTAAAACATACATGCACCGAGAATAACAGGATGTGTAACTCCATTAATTTTTTTTTTTGTAATCCCTGGTGTTTATGTATTCCAAGAAATTCATTTCCTCGATTTAAAAGTCTATAATTTAAATAACTCAAGATGTGTAAGTCCTCTTTATGTGATGTGACCCATCATAGCATGAATCCATTCATGACATGTAGTCATTATCCAATAGATGACATGTAACCTAATTACATGGTGTGAAATCCTCCTGAATGCTGCTATAAAAAATAGATAACGTTGTGATTCCAATGAATATTTGATCCAAAAATTGTGTTATCCCCTAAATTCATTCTTAGACATATATAGAAAATTAGAAAAAGTAAATCCAAAACACGGTAAAAGTAATACATGATAAATTTTAATGGGATTTAATAGGTATTATATGAATTAATGAGCATATAATCTCACCCCATATCCTTTTCCCATTTTCCCATGAATCCATGGTGATGACAATGTGTCAAAAATTTATTTTAAAGGGGAAAAAATAAATTTCTCTTGTTTTGTGATGATATTTGTTATGTTCTCAACGTATTGAATGTATTGATATAATAATTAGTTTATAAGAATACTAAACTATTCGATACTATTATCATTATATTTTGTACCAATGTAATAAAATAATGTTTACTCTAGGATACTAGAAATGATGTGTTACATATTCCAATATAAATGGATACATAGAAGAGGATAATAATTAATAGTTGGAAGGAATCATTCTATAAAATGATGGAAATATGGTATTTATATTGGATAAATGTTTTATATGTGATCAATTGGGAACATATAACATGTTATTCTAAATCATTTTTTTCCTATTGTAAATAAATTTTATAAAAGGGAAGGTAGATATAGTTTTTTTAGATAGATGAACATAGGTATTTTGATTATCATAGTTTCCATTAATGACATAATTTTTTCCAATGACAAAGAGAATTAATGTGATGATTTTTAAAAACTAATAAAAATCATTTTTGAACTGTCAATACTGGGAAAAATGATCTATTTTACAATTTTATATATTTCCAACAATATTATAGTATATATTTTTTTTCCAAGATAAATATTAATTGAAATTTTTAATGAAAATTTTAATTTATGATTCTAAAAAAGTATCAACACCTGAAATAGTTATAATTAGGCTAAAAATGATGAATCTTGAAGTATAATTAATCTAGATGATCTTAGTAGAATCATTTTAATTATACATATTATTAAAAAATCATGAATCACTATAGAAAGTATATTGAATTATATTACAAGATAACATAGGGATTCTATAAAGTCTCACATATTGTAAGCAAAAATAATTCTTAGGCATGTCAACGGAATGTTGAGTTATGTTCTTATTTACTAAATTACTATAGAAATATATCTAATGTGATATAGATATAAAAATAAGGTGGCTGAGCTAAATGATATGAAATCAATATTAAATGATACATACTTTTTAGGTTTAATTCTACGAGATATTTCTTAGAAAAACGTTTAATTCAGTAATTTTGAGAATAATATAGGCTAGATATAGTGGACAAATACATGAATTTATAACAATTTTGTAGATGAATGTGATGTTATAATACATTGAATATATGTTGGGATGCCATTGATGGTTTTTGGGACAGTTAATGTGCATTTTTTCTATCATATAACCTAGTGATGTTTTAAATATCAATGAATATAGATATAAAATATCATTCATCAAATATAATGTTAGGGAAAGTTATTTAAAGCTAGGAAAAATTTATAAAAAGTATAAAATAACTGATGTTTTTACAAAATTAATTTGATGAGATATATTTTATGACTTATGATAGAAAATTCATGTTCCTCCATCCCATATCACATGGGAATGTGTGGGAATTACCCACACAATTATTGGGATTCTATTGACAAAGATGGAGATGGTGTATAAAGATCTTCTTTGAGAAAGAAATGTAATACCATTATTTATTTCTAATATGGAGTTATAATTATTATAAATATTATAGATAAAAAATAAATGAGTGAATTAATTAGGGTATAAAATACATTTCACTCAACTAAAATCTTACTTTCTCCATGATATGTGATTCCCTAAAAAATATATCCTTACCCACTAGTTTGGTATTGGGATACAAGTATTTGAGACATGATATGAATTGGTGGCTCTTTTTTTGAATTTTTATTATAGAAAATGAATCTAATGTGGGATACTGATGATCCATTTCAATTATTGAAATGATATTTTATTTTATTTTCTACCATGTGGAGAGTCAAATAAATCTTCTACATCTGATTTTGAAATGTTATGAGAATGTTTTTATATATATTGAATATTCCCTGACTGGTATTTAAGAATCAATAATCACATGTGAATAATTTTTTAAAATTACATGGTTAATTGGAAAATATAACTATTTATTTTAATACATATATGTTTTGATATATATAAGAGGTTTAAATTGGATAAGGCTGCTAAGTGCGTGGATAATGAGTTTAGGTGTATGTTTTTTTGATAAAGCACTTTTTATTTTAAAAAGTCATATAATGATGATGTCTTACTTTTAAAAAAATATAAAAAATAATTAATATTCCTTGTATTTTTGACATTATATTAAAATGAGAAAAAATTTATTTATTTCTGTTAAAAATGGTATTAAAAAAGTCATTCTATGTTGATGATTTTTAGTATTTTTATAAGTTTTATTTGAGCTAAAATAGAAATCAATAAATTTAAAACTATTTATATGAGAGATAAATATGTTTTTTATCGGGATATATAATTATTTTATGAAAATGAAATATTCTATAAGACTGAATATGTTTTTTGTATGAAAATATATTTCTTATCTATGATTGTGTAGTCAAAAAATGTGTGACCATCCGAGAGGATGATGATAATCATAT
This sequence comes from Viscum album, assembly GCA_963277665.1. NCBI lineage: Eukaryota > Viridiplantae > Streptophyta > Magnoliopsida > Santalales > Viscaceae > Viscum > Viscum album. The sequence continues at coordinate 1,067,497,080 of OY728140.1, forward strand.
ACTATGATATCCCAATATCATAAATCTAGATATTCTTCAAAATGGTTATGATGTTATTCTATTTATAAACTTAAAAGTAGAAAATAATTGATTATGATGTTATTAGTGATATGGTTTGTGGAATAATTAATTATAATAGTCATAAGTGACCACACATCAAACATTTATAAATGTTTTAATGAATATATATGAATTTTTGTTTTTATCATAGATTCAAATTCTTTTGAACATTAAGTAAAATGTTTATATATAGAAATTTATATTTTTGGAAATTTAGATGACGATTGTGGGTGATATAATCATGTGGATAATTTAATTTCGAATTTCATTGATGGCCTTTCAGTATAAATTAGTTAATATAATATTCTGATATTATGGTATAAATAATTTATGGTGTAATTATTTATGATAATTTTATTCTCGAGTTTTTGAATTTAATTAATTCATATTTACAAATAAATGTTTTATTAATGTCAATAGAAAAAAATTAATTATTTTAATTGAACAATTATAAAGAATATAATAATTTTTTTAAGAAAATATGATTTGGAATTTAGAAGAAACATATATACCCTGATCATTTATTGATATGATATTGAGAATAATAAAAATTATAATCACGGATAAGTGAAAAATGATGACTTATGTGGGTCCATGACAAAATACCATTATTCGACGTTCATTAATAGGCGATAAATTTATAATTATACTTATTTGAAAGCTCAATAGGATGATCATCATCTTTTATTGAATAATTTCAAAATTTGATGTCATTTTACTCACCTTGTTTTGATATACATGTATATGAGTGGTAGTGAGTCTGATAAAATGGGATTTTATTTCTGATGAGAAATAATAAATTATTAGTAGATGTTACCACAACATCAACCAGAAATGAATTATTGATTCTTTGGAAAAAGTATTACATTGTTTAAATTATTTTATAATATGAAATTGGTACCCTCATTGGAATAAAAACATTGTTGAAATTTTGTAAGCTTTATATTTCATTCATTTTTATTTTAATAATATAAGGAAGATATTTAAATTTGATTTGATTTTATCCAAACATATCATATGGAATAATTAATTATGAATAGATTATAATAAAATTACCATTGATTCATCGTTTTATTATTAAATGTGCATTCAAATACTAATTAGTTTCACAGATCATGTGGAATCAGTGGAAATCATAGTTTCTTATTAGTGATATATTTTTGAAAGTTAAAATAAGAAAATTTTAATGTTGTTGTATGTAGAGGTGTTATTATATTAATGTGAATGAATTATCATGGATGAAAGAATATATTAATTCCTTATATTAGTCTTCATGTTCTTGAATACATTTATTATTATACATTAGTTTTTACACCAATTGATAGTAATTATCTTATGCAAATTAATAATAAAAGATATTTTAGAGATTATGTCAAGGTGGGGATGAAAATTCTAATGCTGTTATCTGATATTATTTTCACAAAAGTGACTAGACAAAGAACATCATATGAAAAATTAGAGAATATTGAAAATATATTTAATTTTAATGTTAACAAGAACAAAGACAAAGATAAAAAATTTCAGATAAAATATTGCAGATGATTAATTAGATGATAATGAGATTATTACTGATTATTTCTATAGAGTGAATGAAATTTTCCACAATGTTATAGATTTTCATAATTTTTTGAACAGAACTACAATTAATATGTTCAATATATATTCCCTAATGTATTTTGATTTAATGGTATTTAATTCGAAATATAGAGTTGATTTTTCTCTTGATGAGATACAACATTTCTTTTTAGAAATAATAAATACAAATATTTTAATAAATAATACACAAAATTATGATGAAATTTATTTTAATTTACTGAATAATTTCAATGTTAGATAAAATAAAAATGGATATCCTGTATAATCTGAAATAGATAAAGGGTACGAGTGACGAATGACTCTTATATCAAAAAATTACAAGAATAGAAAGGGATTGTACAAAGAAAATCTCCCTATAAAATGAATTAAATGATGATGAATTGGGAATGATTGAAATTATTATCAAAAGAAGTAAGTGGTTAATTTAAAAAACTACAATAGAAAAATATAATTTAGAAGAAAAAGTTGATCAATCGATCTAACGAACTGATGATCTTTCAGAGAGAAAGAAGTTGTTCATATGATGAATTAGAAGAATCATGTTCTAAAATTAATATAATGGAAACTCCCATACAAGTATTAAATATAAAATCATCATATATTAACATTTTATAAACATTATATAATATATAGAGTAACAATAATAATATTTAAGAAGATCAAACAAAGATGAAGATAAATACACTAGGCACATGCAGGATGCTAATATTAGAGAATGAAATTGCCAATGAAATAAACTAAAGAGAGATATTATATTGTTAAATAAGGTGAGTAAAAATATAATTACTTTGTAAATTAATTTAATATTAATGAAATTTAGTGTATTTTGGAAATAAAACTTATTAATGTAATAGTTAATGAATAAGATAAATTATTTAATGACATTGATGTGAAATATAAAAAAATGTAAGTGGAAATAAATAATATATAATCAAGGTTACATTAAGCTGATAAATACTCAAAGCATGATGCGTGATGATTATAAAAACATTTTTTTGTTATGGTAGGCTCATCAATAATATCTCCTAAATTTATCTCAAATTAAAATGTATAATCTCTCTTTATGAGCCAAGATTGTGTTAAATCTATTTTGGATAAAATTAAATGTTCTAATTTAAAGTTGATTACTAATTATACTAAGAAAATAATTATAAAAACACTTCTATAATAAGATATTTTGAGATATCTTGTTAAAGATAATTTACACACGCAAAAAATGATGCTTGGACGACACTAGGGAAACAAGTAGAATTTCAAAAATAGATTCATCAATTTTTTTTGACGATTGGGGATTATATTTAATTTTTTTTCCATGAATATTATGTATATATGAACCATATTTTCTGTTATAATTTGTAAATTACAAGGAGTCAAAGGATGCATAAAATTAGGGGGTACCTATGATAAAATGTGGATTTATTTGGATAAAAAACAATGTAAATGAATCAATCATGAAATCTAACATATAATATATTTAGTTAACTGGATGAAATGTATGGAATGTGTGGACAACAAGGTCATTGTGTTGGATAATATATGAAACAAATTGAGTAAAATCTCATTAGGATATTGGATATGAGATGGTTTAGAGAAGAGGGAATTATTATAAATCCCTTCTTATCGAGTTGGATGTTAATGACGATTAGAGTTGTAAATATTATATAATTGATAGTGGATCTTCATCGCTTATAAAAATAGTTAAAAGTCTATTTAATAAGATTAATGAACATGATCTATAATTAGTTATTATTTAAAATGATAACTATTTAAATGTTATATGAATTGAGAAAAGTGACACTGATGCTTGAAAACTAATGTCCCAATATTGTCTATTTGTTGACCGGATAAAATATATTTTTATAAGTTCCAGTTATGTTTGAGACTATAAGAATAAGTTAATTTTTATGATGAATTATTTCATAATATAGTTTTAAAATTATGGATTAATTATTGAAAAAATTAAAAATGGTATGTAGTTCTATATTATATATAAATTCAACACTTACAATTTGATCACAAAAGATAAGAATAATCGATTACATTGGGGATATGGTCATCATAGTTGAAGGATGTTGAGAAAAATTTAAAATGTTGGTGTTGAAATTTAATTTCACTAATTGGAATGATAATCCTAATATATATTTGAATCATGTTGAAAAAAAAGAAATTATACAAGTTTTCACAATATAGTGGAAATTGAATCCATAAGGCCACATAAGTTGTTAAATAAAAATTTATCTAGGTAGATGATATATAAATTCATTATATGAGTTCATTATTTAATAAAATTTTACTATGAATTAATAACAATTAAAAAATGATTTTATACGAATCGAAAATATGATACTAAGGAGATGTATATGATATTCATGAAAAAATTTGAGAAAGTGCTATGGTCTTATTTTTAGTACTCGCAAACTAGTATTTAATGTGTATTCACAATAAAACCATTAAATTCATATCGTTTTAAGAATGTGATCAATTATTGGTATATTGATCTATAGAAATCAAATAAAAATGGTATTTTAGAGAAGAAAAAAAAACACTGTTGAGATGAAAAGAATATAACAACTTTTGTTCAAGAAATCGATGTTTTTAGAGTGATAAGGTATGAGAATAGAAGTACCCATTAAAAATAGTATATTTTAGGGACATGATTGCAAAATTAATCTATATGAAATGTGGTTTAAAAACTAGACTATACTGAAGTAATTCATATTGTTTTTTAGTACATGCATTATAATGACAAAAGATATGATTTTGTAATAATTTATAAAATAAAAAAAGGCATGACTATTCATGGGTTTTAATCAAAATGAACGAAACTATAAGATCTAGAAAAAAGGAATAACATTATGGTGGATTATAATTATGTAATAATTTGTGAAAATAAAGATAGTTTTATTGAAATAAATATGAGGAATTTGAATTTTTTATGAATATAATGAACGTATTTATGAAAAAATTATTAAAGAAGATATTGGAATTAAACTGAGCATTGATAATATCGATTCAAAACAACTAATGATGATGAGGGTTATTTTGCGAAAAATAAATTGAAATATTCTGGGATAAAAAATAATTTAGTATATGAAAATACAAATTGAAATAAAATTATTCTAGTTTAAACATGAATATGATTTCCACTTATTAGTAAAAATACTATATTTCCCTTATTAATCCAAAATCAATTGATTGGTTTATTGAACACCAATAACAAAGAGATTAAATGAATTCGGTACAAGGAAATAATTAATATAATCCCATTTAATATCTTGTTTGATGTCCAAAAATGAAAAAATGTCACTAGGACAAAGTGATTTCTTAGAAACAATGTTAATAATAAAGGTGTAGATCCCTCATAAATTTATGAATAGGTTTGCAGTGTCTACAATTAGGATAAAGTAGTTAAAATTTAGGAAAAATTTTCTATTGTTTGAATATATAATAGTATAAATGTTTTCTTGTATGTTAAAACTCATATAAAATGTATTATTTATAAAATTCATATGAAATCTTATCTTTTAAATGGATTTCATGAATAAGAAGTATATATTGAACAAATTAATTGTATTTTTATTGATAATTCAAAAAATATGGTATAAAGTATAAAGAAGATTTAAATTTGTTAAACCAAGCCCCAACATCCAAATATTTTTAGATACAAATCTAATTTAATGTAATTAATTTAATTAAATGGAAAGTTTGAAATTATATTTATGTGAATGATATGAGAACATGTACTCTTGTTTTAACCTTTTATGTTGATAAAAAAAATTTAACATATAATAATGATTTTACATTTTTGTTTTCTTTGGAAAATTGAAGAATATTTTAAATTAATTTTCATAGATTGATGAAATTAATCATGAATTGTAATTTGAGAAAAAGAAATTTTTATTTTTCTATCCAAAGAGAAATATTAGTAGAAGTTATTGAAAAATTTTATAATGGTAGATTCAAAATTTGTATCCATACCCTGACAGTTGGTCTTAAGATGATTATGGATCATGTGTGGTAAATAATGAATAAAACATAACTATAGAATGTCATTCATTGTTTACTTTATATCATTATATCTAGGATTGATATTGTTTATGTTGTAATATTTTTTCTCGGTAGGAATGTAATCCAAAATAATCAGACAAGATGATTGATAGGGGATTTCATAAATATATCAATGGTGTACATAATTATTGTCTACATTATAGAATGGTTTGAAAAATAAATTCTATATCTATATTGAAAAATAATAAGTTATATATTAGGGTGAAAAAGATAAACATCATGTGAAAATATATTTTCATGTGTAATGTATGTTAGTTAGCATTAAAACAAGAAACATTTAATGAATTTGAGTAATATTATGGAATAATATCTGACTGATATACAATATTATACAAAATTGATCTAGGTTAGAGAGAAAATGGATTCTATGAATGTGAGAATTGACAATCCATTGATAATTTTAGTAGAAAATCCATGTGAAGATTCTCCCTCTATGAAAAAAATGCTATACTCTATATTTTAAAAAATGTATATTATATTTATTTTTATCAAATGTATGTTTGGAAAAAGAGATATTATTATAGAATATATTACTAAAATATATCAAATTACTAATAATTTCATTATTTTCATGCCAAATATAGATTTTAATGATCCATTGTAGATTTTATTGCATTCCCCAAATTCATTGGATGGTTTTGTCAAAGGTAGATAATCATTAATAACTATTATGAACTACTATTTTGAATTAAAAGATGCATGTGTTATAAAATTATTGATAAATGTGTTTTCCAATTCAGTATGATAAAATTATTATGTTGTGAATACAATTTATTTCTCTATGAGAATTAAAATTCTCTAAAAATATTACTTTATCTAGTAGTTTCATTTTGGAATACTTGTCATTGATATATGATATGATTTAATTAAAAAAATTACAGTTGTAAAAAAATCCAAATGGTTATATTGAAGAACACATTGAATTTATAAAGAAAAGTTGTATATATTATAGAGAAAAGTGAAAAATTATCCTAATGACATTGAGATGTATCATATTTTATCTCATATAGATGATATGAAATGTCATAAAAACATTAAACTTATAATGCATAAGATCATCATGAGATTATATTTGATATTCCTGAGTATTTTCATGATATATAACCTCTCTTAATTGATGTTGAAGATATTATAATTCTTACATAAGATTTTTTGTTCTGATATTATTATATTTATAGAGAATTAAGATATTTGATGCATTAAAGATCATCAAATTCATAAATATCATGATGTTGATTGATTGATCTATGGTTCAAGCCATGATAGTAAGAGGAATGTATGAGAAGATAATTTGATGACCTTTTACACATAATTTTACGATTTTCAAATATGATGATTTGAAATATTTTAATTGTGGTCAAAGGTATAGTAATTAGTAGATGTTTTTATATAGACCATTTTAATTGAGATAATGAAATAAATTATGGATATTGAGTTAAGGTTTATGGGGATAAAATAGATGTAATTAGCCATAGGTAAAAGATCATAGAGAATAATCATTGTAATATAAAATAAAATAATATCATAAATTAATTAAGAAACTTATTCTCTATAATTTTTATAATTCGATATTATTGGTTGATTTTTGAAGGAAGATTGAAAAATAAATTAAATGAAAAAATGAGATGTGTTTTATTGTTATTAATATAAGGATATTTATTAAGAAGTATTAAAAATAGGAATTTGGAAGATATCGAGGATTATTTTCAAAATAATGGTACACTATATTCAGGTGATTTATCTAGACACCTATATCAAGATAAAGATGAATCCATATCATTGTTGAATATTTTGAATGCTTGATGGTGATGTTAAACCACCGCTAATGTATATTGGATATTTAATTTTATCTTCAGGGTTTTGGATTAGATGTTCTTTTTATAAATTGTTATGAGTGAATATCATGTATAGTAAAGGGATTTTGATACTGGGAGATAAAAATTTTGATTAATTTCAATTACAATAACTAAATATGTTCTCTCACAAAACCTAGATCCATTAATTATATTTTCACCCATAATTGGGTGAACCACATAAAAATTCCAAATTTTATATTTCACATTATTTATAGTTTTGTAAATGTGTGAGGGAGTATTTTCATGAATGATCACGATCTTAACTACTATTATAGATGATTTTTAAAAGAGAAGAAAATTTTAAATGTAAAAATCAATATTAGGGGATACTTAGATATATAATATTATATATCAAAATATTGTAGAAAAAATTGGAGTTCTATTTATTGATATCAATATGAGTAAATGTATATAATTTTTTTTTCTATTAATGATGAACACATGTGGTTACACGTATTTATAGGGAAAACCTAATGAAAAGTTAAATTTTATAATGCAGTAGAGGAAGAACTTAAATGATTCTTAAACAGTTCAATGGAGATGATATTATTCTAAATGGTTCGAATTAAAATAGTTTTCAATAATGTTAGGTTGAGAGAATTGATCTATGTAGTCGACCCAATTTAATTGGGTTTTGGATTTTTTATCTGTTTATGTTGTTATTCTACATTTTTTAATACATAACAATTTTTTAGATATTATCCCTAATATTTGATAATATATAATATATTTATATATATATATGTAATGTTTTGTGGAATATATATATATATAATAATATACATTATCGCTCATATAATTAAAGTCATTTTAGAATATCCAATTCCCCAACTAAGTGGGTACCAAAAATTAGATCTCGAGTGCATCTTAGAAAAACATGGTAAAAAATTCATCCTTTTTACAATAGAGTATTTTTTTAAAGTAAATATTATAGACATAAAATATTGATGTTTTATCACTAATGGTGATGGTCAAACCCCCCAAAATAAGTGGAAAATATTCAATATATTTTTATTAGGCCACACTGTGATGGAAAAAATATATAATTAGATATATTTATTTTATAAGGAAATCCCATTCCAAATTATAATTCTAATGTTTTTATTTTTATATCCCCTCCATATTAAAATGATTAGTATCCCCAATCATTCCCATACCCATGATATACAATAATATTAATTGTATTAAATCAGTTAGTTCAATAATATGATGGAAATAAACAACCATTTTGAATAAAACAATCATTTTTAATAAAGAAAATAATGTGACACAACTGGACAGAATCAAATAAACACATGAATGAAAGAACACAATCCTTGATATATAGTCATATTTTAATTATATAAATAATTTTTATATATATATATTACTATATTATTAATATTATATAAGTGTATGTATTATTATATTTTTCATTAAATAAAAGAATAATAATTTATGTTTTTAAAATAATATTCTAGTTAATATATTTTATAAATAATATATGAGTTAAAATATAAGATTATCTCACTAAGTTATATGACTATCGAAATATTCCCCAACTAGTGCATATGTGTTTGATCACATCATCCTTCTAAGTATAGTTAAATTATTTTTTATGTAAGATTTTGTTAAATCTAAAATAAGTCTGATAAATAATATTATATTATTATTGTTATCCAATCCAACATGACACATCTTTTTCACTACCAAACATTTTTTCATTATAAATCCTTCAAAAATATATGGTCAAAATTGTCACGACCCATCCTCGGGGCCCGTGTCGTGACTACCCAAAGCCCGCTTTCCATAGGCCAGGGGCTGGCGACTAGCACCAAAGTTGTAATCCTGACAAAAGGGAAGGCATTGCCTTTTAACCTGTAACACACACACATTCTGAACACAACCAGAAGAGGAAAAATCTAGGAATAAACACTACATAAAATAGAACACAAGAGAAAGTGATGAAAGGAAAGGGGATGAAAATAAAATCCCTACAGTAAAGTAAAATTGCAAAAAGTAAACAATAATTAGAGAGTCATCCTCCTAAAATACCACCTGAAGGGTGGGTACAGATGGCCTCCACAACACCTTAGGTCTGTTCGTCTGCACCGTGTTCTTCTCGCCAAGTGGTATACCTCCGTGTATCGTATAAATCAACAAATATCTACCTCGATCAATGTTTCCCGTTATCTACAACTAACACAACGAAGTGCGGGTATAGCCCTTGCAGGGGTGATTATAATGATACTCATTAAGAACCTCGATACCCATTAAGATATCCGAGAATCCACGTAGTATTATCCACATAATAAATAAACAACCAAAAAGTATCAACCAACCCTACTTAGGTATATTCCCATACATATACCTAAGTTATAAATCGTAGTTCTACTCTAACTCTCGAGCCTAAGCATAACCCGGTCCACACAGGAAGTAAAGTCAATCACATCGATGATAATGATTGAAATTCAAGACTCAACTCACGTAGGTATACATATTCTTTATAACGATAGATATGATCAGTTGTAGACACTTATTTATCTATGTTGTCGGACCCACATAGAATACTAGACTAGCTATGATGTTAGACCCACATAAGATACAAGACTAGCTACACTGTCAGACACACATAGGATACAAGAACAAAATAAAAAACTGTCAGACCCATACAGGATACAAGAATAGTTGTCATAACTATCTATCCCACGGTGGATCCTAGTACAGTAGGCATCTCTACCAAATCTAGGGAGGATCCCTGTACTGTAGTCGTCGCTACCGAACACATGGAGAATACTAGTACAGTAGTCGTCGCAGTCGTGGCCAGCTCTAGGGTTCCCGCACACAGCACGCTCGATTCTGGGAGGGTCCGATCCTCGAGAAAAGGGTTTAATACATAAACTATAATGATATCTTGAGTTGATGTATCTCGAAGTTCTGTCTCATCAAATGGAACCCAACGCGACAGACGGCGCATCAATCTGATTCCTGGTCTCAGAGTTACTGGCCTTTCTGTTCAAGTGACCCGGATGGAATTACACTCGTTCCAAACTGGGCCATTTTCCAAATTATTCAAAAACTCACTTAGAGTATCAATAAAGGACCGCCTCGTCGAGAGGATCCCAGTGCCGCAGACGGAGCGTCAATCGGAAGAGCGGTCTAGTAGAAATTCACGTTTAAGCGAAACGAGCCCAGCCCATCAATCCTACTGGGCGGGCGGGTCGGCCCGACCCGGTTTGGCAGGGCTGACCTGGCTAGGGGTCAGCCCAGACCAGTGTAGTGTGGCCCAACCAGGGACCCTGTCTGGCAGGTCTGACCCAATTAGGTGGTCGGCCTGGCCCGGTGGGGCGCGGCCCACCCACAGACCCGGCCTGGGTCACGGGACGGTTGAGCTAGCTCGGTGGCATCACCCATCCTTAATTCCCAGCCATCCAAAGCCTTCTGGTTTTGTCCGGCGTGAGATGCCTATGGTTGCGGGCCTCAATTCCTCCACACAAGGTGCTAATAAACGCCACAGTTTCCTTTATCCCGACCAGCATGCGGCCGACCAGTTCGCCCACATAAGGGGCCTACCCAGTGCGGGCTGCTGTATTCGCCGTAGTCTGGAGCCGCTTGGCGTCGCTGTCTCCTACTCGGCTGGATCATCCAGCAAGTGGCTTGCAGATGCGGGCCACACCTCCTCTACGTGGCACCTGCAGGTGCCGCAGTTCACCAGCACAACCGGAAGTAGCCGACCGGTTCTTCAGCCCGAGCGGCCCGCTGACTCCATGTTAGGTGATAAAAAACGACCAGATACATTCCAATGCATTCATCAAGAACGAGGGCTAATTTTATTCATTTAAAATTATAAAAATCCCCCTATCCTGATTCCTATGTTCACTTATCAGTGTCGCGTGATGAGAATTTGAATACGACTTCGATTCGTTGATGTCGGGGTGTGTCCGATTAGGAAGTGTAGTCATCGTTCCACGTGGGCATCTCATCCACTTATGTCTTGGAAAAAAATTTAATATGGTCTCATCATTCTTTGATGGAGAGAAAGGGAATTTTTCATGTTCTTTGGGAAATAATTCTCACTCCCTAATTCTCCAAAAGTTCTACCACCGAAATTTAGCAATGCCAGTATAATAAAGCAGGTCCCTACTATTATTATATTCCCATTCATTTCAAAACAATTCAAATAATTTTTTGACACCACAAATTAATTAATTAAATCTTTAATTAGTTGTGTTGGCACAATTAATTGGAAGGAGGTGGAGAGGTTCAGCCATTATGTGGAAGTTAAAAAGTTAAAAAGGGGGATTCATGGGAGTTAAAGGGGGAGCTGAGGTGTTATGTGCTCATATGGGTCCCACCACACATTCTCCTCTCATGGAAAGTTATGTGGGGTGTGTGCACCACCACGAACGTCCCATTGGAGGAAATAACCACCATATAAAAATAAAATCGTGTAACACAACAATATTATTTAATTTATTATAAATCTATAAATTATAACTTCTACTCTCGACCAAACAAAACAATGGTAATGGTATTTTTAAGTGAATACTAGCATTGTGATTTTATCAGTGTCCTCAAATTTCAATTATGGGAACTGGCTTGAAATATCGAAAACCTCACACATACATTTACTGAATGTACCAGAACAAATAACAAAAAATTAATTCTGAGCAACCGAGCCTCAGAACTAGGCATTGTTAGAAACTACAGATTCGTAAAATTCCAAAAAAAAAATATGAAAATATTTTCCATGAAATTTCCGAGTCTTTACATTACTCCCACATTAGGGATTTATGTCCCCGTAATGCTACAAAACACACTAGATGAACAAATGGTGGTACTGAGCATTCATCTGAGCCTCCCACTCCCATGTTCTCTCTTGGAGGTTCCCATGCCGCCAGTAAATGCGCTCTAGAGTAATCAACCATCCATGTAGGACCTGCTCTTGTCGATCCTCGATCTACACTAGGACCTCCATGACTGTCACCCCAACATTGATGTCTATCTCCCCATGGTCAATGATGTAGGACTGGTCGTGCACGTATCTCCCCAGCTGAGATACGTGAAAGATGTCATCCACACAATGCAACTGAGGAGGAAGGGCCAGATGGTAAGACATCATTCCTACTCAGCTGAGGACCTAGAAAGGCCCGATGAATCGTAGAGATAACTTTCCACCATGCTTAAGTATTCGTAAACCCCATCGTGGTGAGACCCGTCAGAAGGCGTGGTCACCATCCTTGAAATCTAGTGGTCTTTGTCTCCTATCGGTATAGGACTTATGTCTGTTATGGGCAGTCTTCATCTGATCCTGGATGATCTGCACCTTCTCTATTAAAGCCTAAACCATCTATGGTCCTACAAGTGTTGACTCCCTTGGGCCATTCCAGTATAGAGGTTTTCTTCATGGTCGATTGTAAAGTGCCTTGTAAGGTTCCATCCGGATGGTGGAGTGGTAGCTGTTGTTGTAAGAACACTCCACCAAGGGTAAGTGTCCTCCCAACTGTGACCAAAAATGAGAACACATGCACATAGCATGTACTCGAGAGTCTGAATAGTCCTCTTAGTCAAACCATCAGTTTGTGGGTGGAAGGCGATGCTCAAGCGAAGCTGCAAGCCAAAAGCCTCCTGTAAACCCCTTCCATAGAAGAGAAGTGAAACGAGCAACTCGATCAAAGATGATAGTCGATGGCACACCATGAAGTCATATAATATCCTATGTGATGAGGCGCCACATGCTCTCTACTGAGCCCTGCTCTATGATCAGTATGAAGTGGGCCGACTTGGTGAGTCAGTCTACGATCACCCAGATAGAGTTGTGTCCTCTGGATGTATGTGTAAGCCCCATCAAAAAATCCATGGATATCCCATCCCACTTCAACTCGGGGACCTCTAAGGGCTATTCCAATCCTGCTGGTACCTGGTGCATTGCCTTCACCTACTGACAAGTGAGGCACCGTGAAACAAACTCTACTATCGAATTATTCATACTCGGCCACCAGTGCTGTCGTCTGAAATCCTGATTCATCTTCGCCACTCCTGGATGCATCGATTGAGGGAAAGTGTAGAACTACCTCAAAACCACCTCCTATAATGCAACTGGTACCATAGTACATCCTTTGAAGAGGATGACGTGCTCCTCACCTTCAGAAAACCCCTTAGGTGCCTTCCATGAGGATATCTAAGCACGTCACACCTCACAGTCAACTTCCCCATGCTGCGCTTCTCTGACTCGTGGAAGAAGTGGAGGAGTGACGATGATGGAATGTAGAAAGGCTGATCAATCTCTATCCACAAAGGATATCTGCAACGTAGCCCACTATTCTCTCACCTCTCCTAGAAGCTGAATTCCTGATCTCCTACTGAGAGCATATGCTACAACTTTCCCCTTCCCAGGAGTATAGACTATCTCAATGTCATAGTCCTAGAGAAACTCGAGCCATTATTGATGTCTCAGGTTCAGGTCCTTCTGCGAGAATATGTATCTGAAACACTGGTGGTCAGAGTAGAATGTAAAAAGCTCCCCCATCAGATAGTTCCACAACATTTTCAAGGCGAAGACAACTTCTGATAACTCCAGGTCATGGGTAGCGTATTTCTTCTCATGCTCTCTCAACTGCCGTGAAACATATGTGATCACTACTCACTCCTGCAACAGGACACACCTATGTCCAGTCCAACATTCTTCATTATAAACTATGTACCCAACACCCTTTTCTAGTATCCTCATGATGGTCGCACTGGTCAAACTCTCCCTCTGTGCCTGAAAGCTCTACTGGAATCTCTCTGAGCATATGAAGAGTTTCCCCTTCTTAGTCAAAGCTGAAAGCAGTGCTGTAACTCTGGAGAAGTCTGGTACAAATCATTGATAGTACCCATCCAAACCCAGGAAACTCCACACCTCTGTCACAATCTTGGGTGGCCCCTAAGAAAGTACCGCCTCGATCTTCGCTGGGACCACTGCAACTCCAGCCTCCCAGATGATGTGTCCCATGATGTGAACCTATCAAATCAACAACTGGTAGTTAGAGAGATTACCATAAATCTTGTACTACTGGAGTGTGTCCATTACTACCCAGAAATTGTAGGTGTGATCCTCCTCAGCAGTCGAGTAAATCAGTATGTTGTCGATGAAGACTATGACAAAGCGGTCAAGGTAAGGATGGAATATCAAGTTCATGAGACTCATGAAAACTAATGGAGCATTTGTTATGCCATATGGCATAACCAAGAACTCATAGTGGCCATTCCGACACCTGAAGGCTGTCTTCTACACATCCTTGTCTAAAACTCTAAGCTAGTGATAACCTGACCTAAGGTATATCCTCGAGAACCATCGTTCTCCCTTGAGTTGATCAAAGAGACTGTCAGTCCTCACGAGTGGGTACATTTTCTTCACGGTCACTTGATTCAGGCGACAGTTGTCAACACACAGTCGTATGCTCTCATCAGCCTTCATGGAGAACAAAATTGAAGAAGCCCTGGGTGAAACACCGGGTCAGATAAATATCTTCCCTTGAAAGACCTCCAGTTGTACGCACATCTCACGAAGCTTGGTGGGAGCCATCCGATATGCTGGAGTAGATATCAGTTTTGTCCCGTGGTCTAGGTCAATGTAGAGGTCTACCTCTCCGTGAGGAGGTTTTATTGGAATGTCTTTATGAAAAACATACGCATACTGATACACCACAATAGGAAAACATGGACTCCTCACATCATCCGCTCCAAGGATGAGAATAGACAACTGATATGTGATCGGCTACCCCCTCTTCTATGTATGTCCATCCTGTGCTCCAAAGGATCCCTTCTCTCCAATGAAGGTGAACCTATTCCCATCCGTGCGGATACAAAGAACGTTTCACCTAATAAATTCAATCTGATCATGAACTGTGGATAACCATTCCATAAAGAAGATGACGTCGTAAGGCCTCGACACCGCTACAAGAAGATCCCAGCCGAGGCTCTTACCTCCTACAGTAAGTTCACATTATCGGCACCAGTGCTTAAATGTTGAGTCTTCTCCCGTAGGAGTCTCTAACCGTAAATACCAAGCCAAAGGATCCATAAGAATCTCTGTTCTCATAATAAGGGTTGTAGAAATAAAAGAATGATTCACACCTGTGTCTATAAGTACTATAGAAAGGGTGGAGTAGACACAGATAGTACCTCAAATCATTCTAGGTGCACCGTGGTCGTAGGCCTCGACTGCATGGAGCTGATCATGCCTCTGTCCGGCAGCTCCCTATGGTCTGGGTGAACCTCCGGGTGGTAGTGTTGTTAGTGCCTCGTAACGTCATCCACCACCTGATCCTCGAACAGCTCCTCCGCGAAGTCCTCCTACTTCCGATGAACCACCACAGTCTAACCTATGCCACTACCTGTGAGGTCCCTCTACTGTCTTCTGCTCGTCCGCATGGTGGGTCGGGCAGTCTCAAGCCATGTGACCCTGCCCGCCACATGTATAGAACTACCTTCCCCTTGTGTGGATGGCTCTGTTTCATGTGCCGCGCACAACCGAACCTATATCTTGATGTCGCCCACCTAATGGCCTGGTCCACTTGGAACTCTACGTCAACTATCTACTGTCAGTTGTAGAAGACTCCGCTATGTGTCCTCCTGCGGAGGGTCTTGCCGATGGTGACTGCTCAACGAGGAAAATCTCCACTAGAAGGGCTCACTCCAGCACCGCGGCCTATGTCGGGATGCTGAGGGGAATCATCGAAGCCCTGATCGCATGACTAAGTCATTGATTAAAGATCCATGACCTGAAGAATGGGTCCCATACCATATCCGTGGAGTAGCATGAGATGTTCGTGAACCTCGATGAGTACTGAGATACTGTCATGATGTCCTGCTGCAGATGTAGTAATTCTAGAATCTGAACCACACAAATTGTGGCTGGAACCAACTCTGATCGGAAGAGACACTCGATGTCTATCCAGAGTAAAGATGCCTCGTCATGCACCTTAATCATCTGGATCCACCATCTACCTGCTACTGCATTCAGGAGACTCACGGAAAAGATCACCATATGTTCGGATGGTGTCCCTACTAATCTGAAAACTCTCGCGACAGCCTCTAGCCAATCCTCATCCTCATGTGGGTCTGTTTCTCCCCAGAACTCGGGTGACCTCTATCGCTGGAACATGTGAAATGCACTCCGCTGGCATGCACTCTCTCTTGCTGGGGCCGGTGGTATCAGTGGCCCAGATGGTAATGGTACCGTTGGTACCTCCGATGTGATGGGGACCCGCAACGAGGCCTCGTTGCTCAATGGGATATCATCTCATATGAAACTCGGAACCATAGTTGGATGCCTTCATGGGGCTATCCTGAAATGAAATCGGTGCGCTAGAGTTATAAAAGTATAATTGTTGAGTTGACATAATGTAATCACGAAGAAAACTTTTTCAAAGGAAACACACATGAAATCCGTGTTTTCATGCACTATGTTGGAAATCTGAAGTCAGGGTACAGGTATATGGACATGTCAGCAGTCACACGAACATTGGAATCCCTATACTGAAAACCACAATCAATACTCATAAATCTATTTCTTCACAAAAAAGAACTATTAGAGTCCTGCTTTCTTCTATAGAACCAAATCCTCTGATACCAATTTTTCACAACCCGTCCTCTGGGCTCATGTCGTGAATAAACCATGACATTATTACATAGGCCTAGGACTGGCGCCTAGCACCAAAGGCGTAATCCTGAAAATGGGATGGAATTTCCTATTAACCTGTAACACACACGCAGTTTGAACACAAGCAGTATAGGAAAAAATGGAAATAAACACTAAGTAAACCTGAATACAAGAGAAATTGTTGAAATAAAAGGGGCTAGAAATTAAATACCACGGGTAAAGTAGAACTGTAGAAAAGTAAACAGCAACTACTGAGTCATCCTTCAGAAATCCCTCCTAAACAGTGGGTACAAGTGGCCTTCTAAGCACCAGGTCTGTCCGTCCTCTCCGTGTACGTCTCACTAAGTGGTGTACCTCCGGGTACCATCGAGCTCCACAAGTCACTACCTCGATCAGTGATTCCCGTCATCTGCAACCAACACAACGAAGTGCGGGTATAGCATGTGTAGGGGTGAGTATAACGATACTCAAAAGATAACCCAAGACCCCTAAAGGTCTCCCAAAATCCAATAAGGATATATCACAGAAGAAATATAGAACCGCGAAGTATCAACCTACCCTACTTAGGTATTTTCCCTAACATATACCTATGTTATAAATCTCAGTTCGGCTCCAACTCTCGAGCCCATGCACAACCCAATCCACAGAAAAAGTAAAGTCAATCATATCAATTATAATTATTGAATGTCAAGACTCAGCTCACACATGTATAAAACTTTGCATAGCGATAGAGATGATCAGATGTGGTCATTGATTCATCTATGCTGGTAGACCCACAGAGGATACTAGACCAGCTAAGCTGTTGAACCCACATAGGAAACAAGACCAGATACTCCATCAGACCCACATAGGATATAAGAACAGAAGATAAAAAATTTGGACCCACACAGGGTACAAGAACAGTATTCATCGAAGTCGATCCCACGGAGGATCCCAGTACAATAGTCGTCCCTGCCGAACCCATCCAAAAATCAGAGTACAGTAGTCGTCGCTACTGAACCCACGGAGGATCCTAGTACAATAGTCATCGTAGTGGCAGGCAGCTCTAGGGTTCCCGCACACATCACGCTCGATTCTGGGAGGGTCCACTCCTTGTGAAAATGGGTCGATACATCAACTATCACAAAGTCCATATATGATGTATCTCAATGTTACATCTCATCAAAAGGAACCTATCATGGAAGACAGAGCATCAATCCAATGCATAATCTGAGAGCTATAGAATTTTCCGTTCCAGAAGCTCGTTTGAAATTACACTCATTTCAAACCCAGTCATTTTCAAAGTTATCCAAAAGTAACTTAGAATATCGAAAAAGGACCGCCTCGTTGAGTGGATCTCAGTGTTGTAGTCGGTGCGTCAATCTGATGTGCAGTCTCAATGATATTCATGTTTAAGCATAACGGGCATGGCTCGTCAAGCCCATTGGGCTAGAGGGTCAGCCCGACCCGTTTTGGCTTGTCCAACTCGGCTAGGGGTTGGCCCGACCTGTTGGTGTGCGGACCACCTAGAGACCCGGCCTGGTGGGTCCAACCGGATTAGGGGGTCGACCCGGCACAGTGGGGTGCGACCCACCTGCGAACCTGGCCCGAATCACAGGCTGGTTCGGCTAACACAGTGGCGCTGAGCGGTGCTACCCTACATGCTACCTGTCCGGCCAAAGCTGCCGGTTTTGTTCAGCATGGGCCACCCGTGGTTGCTTTCCGCGATTCCTATGCACGCAGCACCCATAGGCACCATAGTTTCCATCAGCCCGGCTGGCTGGCGGCCGTCTGATTCGCCCGCCAATGCGGCCCACCCAGCATGGGCCAAGGTCTTCTCCGTAGCACGACGCCATGTGTTGTCACGATCTCCTGCCCGGGCGGCCGTAGCAGGAAAATTCTTCCAGCAAGCAGCCCGCGGATGCAGACCGCACCTCCTCCGCGCCGCACCTGTGGGTGCCACAGTTCAGTATCCCGACCGGCTGTAGCCGACCAGTTCTTCAGCCCGAACAGCCCATAGTTGCAGGCCATAGATTCTATCCACACAGCCGGTGTTCGAGAGCTGCTTCCGGTCACCGCCACCTCCTGTCACCGCCGCCTCCTGTAGCCACCGCCTCCATTCGCTTTTGCAAAAAATAATCACAAACCAACAGATGGTCGTTGGGCAGTGTTCCTTCGGCCCGTGCCCGCCACATTAGAAGATAACAAAAAGGACGAAGACAATCCAATGCATTAATCAAGAATGAGGTACGATTTTATTTTATTTAAAATTATACAAAACCCCCTACCTTCATTCCGATGATCGCTTTTCAGTGTCACGGGAAGAGTATTCGAAGACGATGTCGATTCATTGACATCAGGGTGCATACATGGAGGAAGAGTAGTCATCGTTCCTTGTGGGTGACTCCTCCTCTAGTTTCCTGGACATAGATCGAAGACAGTCTCATCGTTCTTCGTTGGAGAGAAAGGGCGTTCTTCATGTTCTTCGTGGAAGAATTATCTCTGTGTAATTCTCCAAAAATTCCACCACCTAATGTTTTCCAAGATAATATAATAAAATGGCTCCCCAAGATTATAATATTTCCACAGATTTTAAAATAATTCAAATCAATTGATGACACCACAAATTAATTAATGAAGACTTTAATTAGTTGTGTGGCACAATTAATGATAAGGATGTATAGAGGCTCCACCAGTATGTGGAAGTTCAAAAGCTTAAAAGGGGGGTTCATGGGAGTTAAAGGGGGAGTTGAGGGGTTAGGTGCTCGTGTGGGACCCACCACACATTATCCTCTCATGGGAGGTTATGTGGGGTGTGGGCCTCACCTCTAACTTCCCTTTTGAGGAAATAACCACCACTTAAAAATAAAATTGTGCAATAGTAAAATTTTATTTTATTTATTATAAATCCACAAATTATAACTTCTACTCTCGACCAGAAGATACTGTGGTAAAGGTCTCCTTATGTGAGTACTGGCCCTACGAGTTCATCGGTGTCCTCAGAGTTGAATTCTGAGCACCAGTTCAAAAGATAGAAAATCTCGCACATACGTTTACTGAATAATTTATTGAAAAACATTCTGGTTCGTTACAAAAATATCCATGTTTATAAGTTTAATTTAATCCTTTATTAATATTATATTCTAAAAACAATATTTATCTGTATATTGTTGAAGTTTTTTTTATAATGATTATTATTTTTTGAATCCATTATGATATACTTGGAAACACACATACACGCAACACACTCTAATTATATATTAGTATAAGTATATATATTTATTATGTATGTATATATAGTTTTGTGTGTGTGTTAAATATATACATAATAAAACACATAAAATATATATTCTATTAATCTAAAATTATTATATATTTATATATAATATATAAATAATTTTTAATGAATTTTATATATGTCATATAAATAATTATATACAAACATAAATGAATGCATCCACACACAAACAAACACACAATGTAAAAATATAATTGTTTATTAAAAATATATTCATATGTATCGAGAAATTTATATATAATGTGTAATCTAATTATATGTATAATGTTAATATATATCTGTCTGTATTATTATATAACCGTTTACATGTTTACCTTATTTACAAATTTATTTAAAAATTTTGTTTATAATTTATATACATATTAAATATAGAATATATACATATGTATAAAATTTCATATACTCATATATATATATATATTACATATATTTTTTAAAATTGCTAATGCAAATAATTCCCCAATCATTTGATATTTTAGAATTTTACCATTGGTTACAAAGAAATGAAATTGAAGACTATATATCAAAAATTTATTGAGTTGGGTTTTTTGGAAATTTAGGTTAAAATATCTTAATGAATATTATATATAATTATCCTCTTAAATGTGGGTTTTATTAGGGAACATTCATTTAAAGAAGAAATAAATTATTTTTTATATTCGATTTCTATAAAACGTATATGGAAAGTGTATTTCAGTGTTTGTGTAAAAAATAAATGATGAATCGTCTATCAAAAATAAATTTTAAAATTTTATAAATGTCATTTTATGGAAAATTTAATTTGGAAATCCATATTCCACATCAATCTTCCAGAAAACCGACATGGAAAATCCCATTCCACAATAGTTTTAGTAAAAAATGATATGTATTTTTTATATTTTTTAAAAGTAAATTTAAATTCATTATATCATACTAGTAACATAGAAGAATAATTAAAATAAAATTTCATACAACATAAATAAAATAAAGAACTCATTTAAAACTTTTAAAAAACATTTACAAATAAAATACAAAAATCATAAACTATATTAACAGATAATTTAAACGTAGAAAATGATAATCAAATTAATTTTTATGCTATAAATTTCCTTTTTCATATCCCAAAAACCACCTCTAGAAAAAAATATCCACATAATATGAAAATAATTTTAACATAACAAATATTTTTATAAATTATAAGTGTTATGCTAAAACTATCCTATTCAAAATAATTTTTTGTTGTTGTTATTATCACAAAAATTAATAATAAAACACAATAACCACATTATACACCACCTCATAGAATATGGATCTATGTTTCAGAAACACTATTTAAAATAAAATATCTATATATGTAACTAAAAACATTAACTCAATTATATAAAAGTTATATTGATGAATTTTCATATTTAATTTTTCTTTGTTACCACTATCGAAAAGTGAGATTTAATGGAGAAAAAATATTTACTATAGTAATATAAAATATTAATTATTAATAAATATATTTTCTAAATATAATATTCAAAAAAATTAATTGAGTTGAATAAGACATAATTTTTTACAATTTTTTTAAGATTATTCAAACCCCACCAAAAAATGATCATAAATAATATGCATTGCATTTATTTGGGATAAATATTTTTAACTTAATATTCCATTGAATATATAAAAATTAAAACATAAATAAATTTTTAAATATAAGTTTTTTTAGTTGTATTTGTGTTCAAAAAAATCATGTTATAGACTATAGAAACATATAATTTACATGTATTTAGTAATAATTTATATATTGAAATCTAGAATTTGATAAAGTTGTTTCATAATTGTGGTTCAGTATTTTAGATACATAAAATCATAAACAGGTGTAAAATCCTATTTTTGAAACAATTTTGTCATACCTAATTATAAAATCTATAAATTAAATCTATATTACAAAAGATTACTTAATGAAATGAAAGTGTTAATTAAAATTTACATACATGGAATGATACTAAACCATGTGTACATTGAGCTCCTCACCCTTTAAAAAATAAATTATATATATATTTAAATAAATTTGATGTATAATATATTCCAAAATACCAATAATCATTAAAATATTATAATAATGATATAATAGATAAGAAATATGTGTTAATTTAGTTATTCCATAAAGATATTGGGGATTATATGACGGTTCTTGTCATAGAATGTTTCCAATACTTTTTAATGATTATATATATTTTATATACACATTATATGGTTATTGTAATAGAAAATGAAATGTATCTTTTATTTAACAATATGTAGAAAATGAAATAAAATTCACTTCTCTTATGACATTTGATGAAAAAGGATATTCGGATAATGTAAAAATTGGCTAATACAAAATCGAATTATTGCCAACTCCTTAATAGGTGGAAACAATGTGGTAGTTGGATTAAAACTATTTTTTACCACTAATATTACCAAAATTGAAGGTATGGTATTATGATGTAAATAATCCCATTGATGATGTAAAAAAAGTATAATATAATATTTACTTAGGGTTGCCCTATATGAATCTCATAGCACAAGTTTATGAATTAATGAGGAGGTTGAGGAACATACTAGGTAGGGTGAAAAATTATTTTTTTTCTTAACATTTCAATAAACATAGCCAATATTGACTATTTAATTATATCTTAATTAATGTCATTTGATTATCATAACACACAATTCTATTTATATTTTTCACCCATGTATTATACATCATTTGATGTAATACTAGGATTTCCTAAACAATTACAATAGTTATACCCATAAAATATCATCTAATGCATCATAGGTCTTTTGACATTCATTATAATATTTTTAGAATGTACATACCTCCCTTAGTGAAAATAGTCCCTTGTGAATGTTTCTCCAAAATGGAATCGTGAAATAATATTTTCATTAACTTATTTGTGGGATTAATTTACAAAATATTAATATCAAAAATTATAATTAAATATGAATAATTTTATTAGATACTTCATTTATTAGATCAGTAATAAAAACTCCCTATTTACATTATCCTCTCAATTTTACATTTTACATGATGTGTGAGAGGATATTGAGGTACCTTTTCAACCTCTTTGGATCCATTACTAGACGTGGTTCTTAGTTTATTAAACTTTTCAGTAATCATTTTCCTCTTTAATGAAGAATACATGACACATGAATATTTATGTGGGTATAAATTCTCGGACTCAATCTATTAGTGAGCTATCTG
The DNA here is from genome assembly GCA_963277665.1 of Viscum album. Lineage (NCBI taxonomy): Eukaryota > Viridiplantae > Streptophyta > Magnoliopsida > Santalales > Viscaceae > Viscum > Viscum album. Next base: position 1,067,520,773 of record OY728140.1, read on the forward strand.
AGAGAAATGTTATATATTAATGAGTGAATATGTTTTCATGTAATTAATATTTATTTAACAATTAAATTTTATAAACTATAATTACTTATATAATGTATACCCTCCCCCTCTGAAATGGTGACAAACTTGTCATATGTATCCTTATGTATAATCTCATACCTATGGTATGAGTCATTATTAGGTTTACATACAAAAATATAATATGAATCAAAATTTTTCTTAAAATATTTCAATCTAGTTTTCCAAATGGATAGATATATTTTGTTAATTAAATTCATCTATTAAATTTATAATATCATCTAACTTTGAATATATTAAATAATTTTAGTATTCAAATGACTAATATTTCTACCATTCGAAAAAATTCGGATTATAAATTTGAGTATTGTGTTTTCCCATAAATAGTTTTTCATGAATGGTATAGTGAAATTTAATAAATGATTAATATAAAAATCTTAAAATGATTTATCATAACCATGTTACTCTTAATTGTTTTTCCTGTGGGGAAAATTTTTATTTTTTTATCATTCAACATAATCATCAAACATTTCGATCCATGTATAAGTGAATGTTTTGCTAAAAATGTAATCCCATTTCTAATGATTTTATGTACCTTATTATCTTGATTTTTTTTTGTGAAACCTAATTATGGGAATTATAAGTATAATTTTATTATATATTGCAATTATTATACATATATTATATTAATAAATGTACATAACTGGTTCCCCGTACTGAGTGTATGTTATTTAAAAACATGTATTCTACAAAAATAAAATTTTGGATACCAGTATTTGATAAAAATTTAAATCATTATTATTAATAAAAATAAATATTGTTTATAATAGAAATCAAAACCTTATATATTTAGAACTATATAGGAAAATATTTATAACAATAACATAATAATATAAAAAATTTCAATGAAATTAATGAAATGACAATATTCTAAAAATTTGTATTTTCTTGTTATGGAATTATATTAAATGTAAATTAATTCTATAAGTAGTCATGTGATTATTTATAATAGAAAATAATGTAATCAAATTTTTTTAAATTATAGTGTATAAATTAGAATAAATTATTTAAATAAAATTGTCAAAAAATGTATATATGAGTCTTTTACAATTAGAAAATAGATATCTAAATCTAAAGAATATAAATATTAGTATGAAAATTATAGAAATGATTAATATAAATATATTTTTTATAAATTTTTTCAAAAAATTGTTTTTGTCTATGTATGCTTCATAAGAAAAAAAATATTTACCTGATTAAATAAGATATTAAAGGATAGTTTTAACATATTTCTCTATGAGATTATTTCATATTTGATGGTCCATGGGTAAAAACAAGTCCTTCTTATGCTTGGTTAATTATTGAATTTATACATAAATATCCAATAAATATTTTAGATCATGGAATTTATCATCATCATAATGTATGTTTTTATCTTAATAAATGGTGAGACATTAATCATTCATTGGGTGAATATTAAGAAATAATTTATCTTGATTTGATTTGATTATATATGATTACTAATTAAAATTAAATCATTTCATATAAAAACATCTATATACATACTCATCTTGTTTCTACCCAATTTAACTATGAACCTAGTAAAATAGAAAGACTAGTACATAGAATTTATTATTATCAATATACCATATATCCTCAACAATTCCAAAATATGAAATTGATGTTGAAATTGAGTTTTTACCAATGGATTTTTAAAAATATAGTGTTTTTGTAATTAGTGTTACCCACCTCTTTTGAATGGGACCATTGACATGTAGATTTATTATATATATTTTATACAAATTAATACAAAAACAATAACAAGTGATATAATTAAAGCATAACCCCCTAATATATATTTAAAAGTTTTCGATGTGGACAAATTATTGATTAATTTCAATTTTAAACAAGGAGATATATACTTGTATCTTCATTCATCAACCAATTATCATTTATTTTTAGATATCATATTTAAAATCTAACAATATTTGATAATAAGTATGGTTTAAACTTGCCTATGTTCAAAATATATAAATGTTCATACACCACATCATCATGTGTTATTAACATTACCTTTTAGTCTCATCTAACATTACCTTCATGATAAACTATCAAATTCCATGATATAATGCGACCCAAGTTCTTTTCATCATATAAATAAAATGTTTAAATCACAATTAAAAGTTCTAATATATATTTTTAATATATTGAGGGAAATGTATGATGGATATTTTTATGAGATCTCTTGATATATTTTGAATATTATTTTAAAGGATACATATAATTTATATTAATAAACCCATATTATAATCAATGAATGTAAATCAATAACTATATAAACCATTATATGAATGATTGATGGTGGGAAAAATATTTCTAGTTGAAAAATAATGTTAAAAATAGAATTTTTCAATAAATGTAACAAATTTTAATTTATGAATTTACTGTAACTGTAATTATCAATGTAATAAAAAATGATGATATAATTTTATTTAAAATTATTGTTAGTAATCCATATAATAAATCCGTTAGAATATATTTAATCAAAATTTACAGTGAATATATTTCATACCTGTTAGTATTAAATCATTTAATAACACAAATTTTTTTATATTTAAATAATACCAACTATGAACTTTAATTGGATACGTACCTTTAATTTTTTTCATCTCATACTTCCCTAATGCATGAAATGTCAAAGTTAAATATTTTTAGATTCCATTAATGGTGGGATATAACTCCAATGATAATCCAATTGTTATTAAGGGTTATCATTCTTGAAATACATATTTTTTTATTTTTTTCCCTGATTAATAAATTCCTAATTGAACATTCATATATGTTTTACTCAACATGCATAACATAAATGTTATGTTTTATCACATAAAATTTTGAATAATTCGTTCAAAAATAAAATATATTGTTTCTTCTATGTATATTTATTATGAACAAAACATTTTTCCTATAAAAATTTGACATCAAGGAATTATCCATTTTCATAATATTATTTAGCTCAATACGGTTTTGTAAAAAATTAAAACTACGTTAATCATGCAAATTAATTTTTAAATATTCTATAAGGATGGACCATTTGATGAATATTTTTTTGTTCAATGTACACTATCATTTATCCATTCCATAATTGATCATTTAAATTGATATTTTCCAAAATTGTAAAAGATTTATTTCCCTTAACATAGGTACTAGATATGTATCCATATTAAAATAAATCATTCATAATAATTATTAACTTATGATGAAAAATAAAATACCAATTATTTTATTCATAATATATTTAAATTTTTTCATATATATATTTAAATTCATAAATAAATTCTGATTGATAAACGTTAATATCATTTCATCAATATCTTCTCAGAATTTTTCATGATAATCGGAAAATATTTTAACTTCATTCATAATCATTGCAAAATGTTATTGAATATAAATAATATTGTCAACAAAATATGTGTCTTATTGATGATCCAATAAAGAATAATTACTTCTATACAAAGTCACATTACCTGATTTCAACAATCATTTCTAAAATTGGGTACATTATGATAAAATATCTTCCATTGTATTGAATTAGTAGGTTGATGTATGTTTAAATCATGGATGAGTTTATCTATCTTCCATATTACTCTCTATGACATATTAATTTATTAATATATTCCTCAAATGAATAATTATTTTGACATTCTAGATTAATTTATTGATTGGTTTAGCACCTATTCATGAAAATGAAATACCATGGGATTATTCATCCATATTATATCATTACACTCCGCATTTTGGACATTATAATAAAAAATCATATACCTTGCTAGAGAACACATGGTCATTAGTGTAAACATGTATCCCTTTAAAAACCGAATCAAATTGGGAATCCTATTTTTTCCTCTTAAAAATAATATATATAACAGTTCCATTTGGAAAGTACCTATTTTAAATGTTCAAGAAAATTAGTGAATATTTTATCACACCAACCATTTCTTCAATTCATATTAATTAATATCAGCACAACTAATTACACTATAAATTTAATCAAATATGAGAATAGGGTTTTCTTACAATCATGGTTAAATAATTCAACAATTATTATTTTTTCAATGTTAAAACCCCATTCATCTTAAAATAATTCTTCAGAATGATACTCAACAAAATTTTAAACATCATTGAGACCATTTTATATTAATATGTCTTTTATTTTACCATACTATATTTGGATTGTAAAATTATGATTAATACCACATTAAATGAGATGGTCATCGATTCATCTATACCATAATTTTCAAGTATTCAAATAGTTCTATGCATGGATAAAAAACCAATTTTTTTCAATATTTGATATTACAAATTCATTGAAATTGTTAACCCTTTTCATATTCATCATAATTTTTGTCAATTTTTCAAATTATCTTCAAAAAATCATTTGAAATAAAAAAAATAAAATACAGATATATTAAAACATATAAACATTATATATATATATATACGTATAGAAATTAATTTGAAATAGAAAAACATATATATATTTAAATTTTTATGAATTTATAAATAGGAATTTATAATAGGAAATTATTTTATAATAAAAAAATATTTATAGTAATTAGAAAATCAAATGAAAAATATAATATAAAAAAATATATAATATAACTAAATTTTCATGTAAATAAAATTTCTCGCATAAAGCATTAACAACCAAAAAAAATAATATAAATTTAAAAAACAATAAATTATAATAATTACAATATAAAAACAATTATACATAATTTAATCACACTTTCAATTTTTATTCATAATGAAATGATAATATATGAATAATCATAAAAAAATGTTATAATTGAGTGACTAAAAAATCCAAAATAATTATAAAACTTAAAAAATATTATTCAATCATTACCATATATTTTAATAAATCATTAATAATAAGAAAAAAAATATTTAAATTAAAAATAATGAAGATTCACTATGAATATTTGAAAAAAATGTTCCGTTATTGTGATTGATGGTCTATATCTTTCTCAAACTGAATGCACTCCAATGATGATAATTGATCTTGAATTAAATGATCTAAACACACCTTCAAGGGGATGAATGGTGTAATGGGTCGTAGAAGTAGGTTTATTCTATCAATATAGGTGAGAAATAATATAAAAATATTTTAAAAATAGATTAATAATAGATGTTCGAGAATGCGATAATGCAATATTCAAAGGGTGTATTAAGTTTTTATTAATGATAGGGTAAATATAACAAGGAGGAATCACGTGATATATTTTTTAGAAATATTTTAAAATCGCTTCTATAATAACTAATGTTAAAAAATTAAATTTTAATGTTAGGTAACACAAAACAAACGTAAAAGGTAATTTAGGAAGTACATTGACATCATTTATCTAATAATAATGTTAAACATTCCATTTATCATGAGTTATTATATAAACTATTAGAAAATGATTCATGATTTTTTATTTATATTTCTTTTTAAATATCTATAATTACAACTCTGAAGTAAATTATAATTTTGTACCCTTGAATGCATGTTTTTTTTAAAATTTATATATATAATAAAGGTATGTTTTATGCATTAATTGTATTTATTATTTATATATGTTATTTACTGAAATAGGAATACAATTAAATTAGAAAAATATATAATTTGAGTAAAATTTTACGATGCCAATAGTTTGATAAATGTGTATGAATATGTGGTTAATATGTACATTATGTTTAAAATATTGAATAAAAAGAATCATTCATAGATTATTAGTTTTAGTTTGTGATTCAATTATTAAAGGATAAATTTACCAAATGAGTAAGAAGAACACTTAAACTCTCATGGAATTGATCAAAGTTACAAATATTTCAATACACACATATAATAATTGAATATAGTTATTCACTATATTATCAACATGGTTTACATATTATCATATACTAATATAATTTTATATAATTATAAATATCACATTGATGAAATGATAATTAGTGTTTGATATAAACTTTGATATTCATTAAAATTATTTTAGATGTTGAAAATATATATAAAACTGTCATTTTATGAATGTCATAAAAATTATATGACATTATCTGTGTAACAAACCACCTAGGGCCAACATGAAATGTCACATAAGCATACCCATCATAACTAGGAGGTAAAATGTTCAATATTTTTCCAAAACATCTTAATAAGACACACTCAATATTTTGAAAACATTTTAATATCAATTCATCAATGGTCCAATGCCCAAAAATCCATTTTAGTGTCAAAATATTCATTGAGAAGTTTTATAAAACACATAATATGTGTGAATTTTTTTTAAAGAAAAAATAATTTAAAAACATGAATACCATATAGTAACATTTCCTTGATATTATATTCATCAAATTGAAATACCAAACAAATGTAATTTAAACGAACATTAAGTTACTCATGTGTAAAAACTATTTTTCTGAGACAGCTACCTCACCAATGGAGGAGTTCAAGCTACCTATCAAAATTTAAATGCAAATTAAAGAGATTCATTCCTCATAATCCTATATACATAAGGAAAAAATAATCAATTCCCCCCCCCATAAAACCCACAATATGAAGCAATAAAATTCCAATTTGGTACCAATGATCTAAGATGAATAGAGAAAAATAGAATGTATAAGAATATGGGGGATAATCCATATCAATAAAAACTTTTTGGAGATCCACCAAGAATAATTGAAAATTTAATTAGATCTAGGGAGATAGCCATCACCAGTTGTAGATAGTGGTTATTTCTACAATTAGTGAGATTAAAAAGTGAATACATATAAAAAGGACAAAGGGAATTATATGTATTCACTTTGTAAAATAATTTACGTTTTACAAGTTTAGGTAATTATATTAACATTATCATTTATATTTATCATTAAGTTAAATAATTTAACTTTTACCATGTCTTCTTGTTTTCTTATACTATAAGGTTAAGAAACATACTATAACAAGCCAAAAAAACCCCAAGTTGTTTATTATTAATATATATAACCTTATATAATTCATTTGACTGATCATTAGATTTTTAGGAGTAAAATAAAAATTAATAATTTAATATTTGTTTTAAAAACAATTTTATGTCAATTTTGACACCATTAGGTAATTGATTTTTGTGAAAATCATAACAAAAATATTATTTCAACAAAAAAAGTTACATAAATCAATAATAACATGTCATATTTACCTATAAAATTATTTTAATTCACAAAAAGTTCCAAATTACATTTATTTGGGTATTTATAACATCAATGATGTTTATATTTCATTAATAATATAATTACTGCATCATCATTGTGTCATAAATAAATTAAATTATGTAAAGTATAAAAATTAAAAATAAAATAACATTATGTAGGAAATATTTTTATCTTTATAATGAATGTTTATAGTCGAATTTATCTTATGTATAACCCTATATTAAAAATTATTTACGTATTAAACGTTGATTTTAACTATTTTAACCCTTCTTTAAATAAATTAATATTAAATGTCCTAATCTAATCCAAGTGGGCCTAAATAGTGATATTTTATTCCTAAGGTTGTTTTTTGTCGAATTAAACTTGTCCAATAGAATTAGATCATGTGTTAGGGTTATAGTAATATCATTTTTACCAGTATTTACCATATTTACTTTTAACCGTGGTAAAAAAAGTAAAAAGTTACTATTCAACAAAAATTATTTTCATCTCATTGAACCACATTTTACATAATGACATCAACCATTTCTCTCGGAGTTTTGAAATTCCACTCACAGATGGGGTAAAATTAAATTTTATGTACATTTGCAAATTTTCATAGGAGGTGGGTAAAAGACGGTGAAAAGTTCAATAAAATTTTTATATATCTAAAATTATTATAAAATGACTCAAATGAAGTAAATAGAACTTATATAGGTGTTATGTATCAATTATGACCTAAGATAAAAATAAAATAAATTATTAATTAAATAAAAATTTGGTTTTAAAGAGTAATATAGTTTTTTCACTATTCATCAAAAATTGAATGTTTCCAAAAAAATAAAAAAATTTCACCATAGGCTAATTTCGAAATTAAAAATCAAAAAATGAAGTGCATTTTGAAAAATAAAATTTAAAAAATTTCAAAAAGTGTGTATTACTATTTATAACGGCTAGTTTTAATAATATTTTAATAGTATATCGTTGTTTAGTGAAACTCAGTATTGCGTACAATGCAAGCTATAGAAGAAGGTCCTGATTGCATGTAAAGAAATCCAAGATAGTGTTGTGTGTAATTAAATATTCCTTTGATGATTTATATAACATAAAAACAAAATATTTCTCAAAAAAAGTCTCGGGTGTTACATTCTACCCCCCTTAAAATAAATTTCGCTCTCGAAATTCGTCACTTTGTAACAAACAGATGATGATACCTCTCCCTCATCATATCCTCAAGCTCCCATGTAGCTTCTTCTAATTGGTGGTTCCTCCATAAAACTCTCACCAAGTGAGTGGTTTTATTCCATTGGACTTTTTCACTACAATCCTGAATCTCTATCGGTTGTTCTTCATAAGAATGATCTTGCTCCAGTGGAACAACTTCTGAGTTGAGTACATGTGAAGGATCAGGTATGTACATTCTCAGGAGAGATACATGGAACACATCGTGAACTTCAGAGAGATTCAGTGGAAGTGCCAATCGGTAAGCTAACTTCCCAAAAAGATCCACAATTTCAAAAGGACCGATCTTTCTAGGGCTCGACTTTCCTTTCATTACAAATCTCATGACCCTCTTCTAGGGAGATATTCGTAATAAAACTTTATCACCCACGTCAAACTCTAAGTCTTTTCTTCAGTTGTCGGCATAAAATTTGTGTCGAATTTGAGATGATCAAATGCGTTGTTGAATAGATTTGACCTTTTCTGCCATTTCATCATCAAGATCAGGTCCTAATAGCTTTCTTTACCCAACATTATCCCATCAAGTTGTAGTCCTATATTTCTTTCTATAGAGAGCTTCATAAGGATCCATCTGAATACTGGAGTGAGAGCTATTATTATAAGAAAATTCCACCAAAGGTAGTTGTTGATCCCAACCACCTTTGAAATCCATAGAGAAATCTCTCAACAGATCTTCTAGAGTTTGAATTGTCCTCTCAGACTGACGGTCAGTCTAAGGATGATAAGCTTTGCTAAAACTCAACTATGTATCCAGAGTATGCTAAAGACATCCCCAGAACATTGAGGTAATCCTCGGATCCCGATCAGATATAATAGAAAGTGGTACTCCATGAAATCTTACCACTTCCTTTACAAATATCTGAACAAGCTGATCTAGAGAGAAATCCTCTCTAATAGCAATGAAGTGAGTGGACTTTGTAAGATGATAAACTATGACCAATATAACATTATTTCCATCATATGATTTTGGAAGTCCAATGAAAAAGTCCATAATTATGTTTTCCCATTTCCATTCTGGTATGGATAATGGTTGTAACATCCCCTTAGACTTCTGTCTCTCAGCTTTAACATGCTGACAATCCAATCATCGAGAGACATATTCAGCAACATCTCATTTCATGCCATCCCACCAGAAGTACTCATTCAGTTCCCTATACATCTTCGTGCTTCCAGGATGAATAGAGAATGAAGAACTATGAGCCTCATCCAGCAGCTCCTTCTTTAATTCGGGGATTAGAGGAACATAAACCCGATTCATGAACATTATTATCAAATTACCATCAAGGTTGAATTCAGGAACATTTCTCATCTTCTATTATAACTCGACATCTTCTTTCTGTGACTGTTTAATCATCACATGTATAGATGGTTGAACATTCATTTTAGAAAGATACAATTTTCCCGTTTCATTATTATTCCAAGATCCATCCTTTGTAAATCCATAAATATGGGAACTTTTGTGATCCTAATCATGGATAAGCTAGCATGGTATTGTCGACCTAATTAATCTGTCACCTTTTTGGCTTTCCCAGGGTGGAAATGAATTGAGCAGTTGTAATCCTTAGTCAGTTCCAACCTTCTTCTGTGGCGGATATTCAAATCCTTTTGTGTGAAAATATACTTTAAACTTTTATGATCAGTATAAATGTCACACCTTTCTCCATAAAGATAATTCCTCCAAATCTTTAATGCAAAGATTACCACAGCTAACTCCAAATCATGAGTTGGTTAATTTTTCTCATGGATTTTCAAATTTCATGAGGCATAAGCTATAACCATATCATTTTGCATAAGATCACACCCCAATCCCTTATTGGATGCATCACTGTAGATCCCAATCCTTTCTCCACTACAAGACAGTGTGAGCACAGGTGCACTGGATAACCTTCTTTTCAACTCCTTGAAATTCTCATCACATTCCTCCATCCAAACAATCTTCACTCCTTTCTGATTCAACTAGGTGATCGGATTAGATAATTAGGAAAAATATTTCACAAAAAATCTATAATATCCAGCCAAACCAAGAAAACATCGGATCTCGGTTACTGTTGTTGGTCTCGACCATCTTTTGATAACCTCTGTTTTTTCTGGATCCACAAATATCCCCTCTTTTGAGATTATGTGACCCAAAAATGCAACTTTTTGGAATCCAAAATTCACACTTGGTAAATTTGGCATAAATATTTTCCTTTCTCAGGGTATTCAATATAATTATCAAGTGATCATCATGTTCTTCCTTACTATTTTAATAGACAAGAATATCATCTATAAATACTACAACAAACTGATCAAGATAGTCACTAAAGACTCTATTCATCATATCCATGAAGATAGTAGTGGAATTTGTAAGACCAAATGGAATCACTATAAATTAATAGTGTCCATACCTTGTATAGAAAGTCTTCTTTGGTATATCCTCCCTTTTAACCCTTAATTGATGATGACAAGAACGAAGATCAATCTTGGAACAGTATTGAGCTCTGCATAGTTGGTCAAATAATTCATTAATGCGCAAGAGAGGATATTTTTTTGTGATAGTGATCTTGTTATGTTCTCGATAATCAATGCATAATCTCATTGATCCATCTTTCATTTTGACAAATAGAATAGGTACTCCCCAAGGTGACACACTAGGGCGTATGAATCCCATATCAAGATTCTCATGGAGTTGCTTCTTCAATTCCTGCAACTCAATTGGGGACATTCTATAAGGTGTCTTTGAAATAGGCAAAGCACCCGGTACATGTTCTATTGAAAAATCTACTTCATGATTTGGTGGAAGACCCAGAAATTCCTCCGGAAAGACATCATCAAACTCCCGTACAATTGGAATATTCTTAATCGTGATTTTCTCTCCAACCATTTGATATAAATAACCCTCATTTAGTTGAATCAAGACCCATAAGATGGAAGAAATTTCCACTGGAAGGTTATGTTCATCCTTGCATCGATAGATGATCATAGATTGATCTGGAATATGAAATGTGACTTCCCTTCTTTGGCAATTGATATGATCTCCATTTAGAGAAAGCCAATCCATGTCATGAATCACATCAAATTCCACTACAGTAAGGATCACATGATTTTCTGGAAGAACATTCCCACAAACATCAATCAGAGAAGAATTATTATCTTTTGATGCGACTGTAATGCCATTAGGGGTTGTCATAGCTAACTCGACATCTAATTGTTGAGGTAATATGGCGATACCCGTAGAGAATTCTTCACAAATAAAAGAGTGGGTGGATCCAGAATCAAATAAAACATTTTCTACATTAGAGTGGATGGTAAGTGTACCTTTCACCACTTCGTTATCATACTCCACATCGCTGATAGATATTTCATGTGACTTTCCTTTGTCTTTAGCCTTAAGAGTTTGTTGACGTCGATCTTCATCAACAACCCTTGGATTAGGGCATTGATTGGCATAACACCCCATTTCCTTGCACTTGTAACATTGAAGTGTAGGAGGTGCACTCTGTGTAGACTTTTCTTTTTACACATCACTAGACATCTTCTTCCCATCATTACAGCATTCAAATGCCCGATGACTTTTCTTTCCACATTTGAAACATTTACTTGTCCCTTTAAGACAACTCCCTCCATGTTTCTTTACACACTTTGAGCATAAGGGAAAACTCATCTTCCTTTCACTGTGCTCTTTTGATTATCCTTTGAATTCCATTTTCCTCTTCTTATCAAACCCATATAACTGATCGGTTACTCCAATCTCCATCTCAACTTTGAGGGAACATCGAATGATTTCATCATATCTATTAAATTCCCTTATGGCTAATTCCCTTCAACGACATGGTTTTAAGCCACTAAATACTCGATTGATCTTACTCTCAGGTTCGATAATAATACCAAAAACGTACCTTGAAAGTCTTTTAAAATTTGCTTCATCGGTACCAACAGATTCATCATCATTTTGTTTCAATTCAAGAAAGTCCTTCTCCATCTTTGTTCGAAGAATATGAGGGAAGTACTTATTGAAAAATAAGTTCTTGAACTCGCCCCTTTCCATGGACTCAATTTCATCCCTTTGCCTCATATTCTTAAAAATATTCCACCATTGATTAGAATCACCTTCCAAATGATATACTACTAAGACGACTTTATCATGTTCAGAACATTGAATAATTGAAAATATCATTAATGTTGTACTGATCCATTGTTCAGCCACTAATAGATCAGTAGACCCACTGAATAAAGGTGGATGCTACCTCATGAAGGATTCAACAGAATGTTTCTCCTTACTTTGATCGTTTTGAAGTCCTTCATGATTCATAGATTGAGAAAGTTGTGTGATCATGGCTACAAGATTTTTCATTCCAGCTCCCATAACATTTGGTTACATAGGGGGACAATCATTGAATTGCCTGTCGCATTACGCATTAACACGGTTACTTTGAGTTCTAGCCATTGACAGAAACCAAGAAGAATAGTGTGAGCAACACCAATTATGATAGGAAATCCACACAATCTAGACCAGAATTTCACACATAAGGTCTTATCATAGGTTGTTCATGGCCATTTTTAAAACACTAAGACTGTGTTTTATGCTTAGACTTATCCTTAGGATTCTTACTAAGGCTTTCACATCCTAGTTTCCAAAGGCCGACTATAACTTTCCTCTGATACCAAATATAGAGACCCGAAGCTTGACATACATGGACATTGCATTACATTTGCAGAATACATAATACATAACAAAAGTAGACACACAAGAACCGTAATAGTTTAGTGTCTTCGGAAACTAGGAATATAAACTTCTAATCATGTTGAAATATCTTCAACAACCCCCATAACGATATTCCCCTCTTAGATTCCTTACCTAAACCCTTTCTTTATTTCCTGGGTAAAATAAAACATAAAAAGGGTGAGATCAACTGCTCAGTAAGGGTAAAACAAAGAAATATCAATCTATCATATTCATATAAACATAACATTTTGGAAATCATAACCTGCAAAAGAGATCATAATTTTGTAACATGGGATTAATAATATTAATGAAATTTAATACCAATAATCATAAATTAAAATATGAAACTTTTTGGCATACACATATAATCATAGAGAATCATTTCTTAGTAGTCAAGACTCATATCGATGACTATCTTAGCGGACACAGTCCATTTCTGAACCGATTTCACTCGTCGTTCTACTACTATTTCACTGAACCGGTTTAACCTACTGTTCTAGCCATTTCTATCTCATGAGATATAAATATTTACCAAATGCATTGTAGGGAGATATACATCCCACCCATCTAATAATGATACTATTCTTATGTGTGCCACAAAATCAAAAATCATACATCATTGCATAACCCATGCAGTAAAAATGGGAATCATAAACGTCATGTCATCAAAACATAATCCATATAAGATAAAAGGACATCATAAAAATAATTCCACCATTTTATAATAAAATCAATATAAAACTAGGGATAGAAACATAACCCTATATTATCTTAGATGGAGAATAATTTTGGTAAAACACTTGAACTCCATTATTGAGAAAAATATCCTTTCTACTTCAAAAACAATTTTCCTTTATTAACATGTCATAAAATTTTAAACTAAAAGAAGTTGATTAAAAATAAACATGAAAACATGTAATGGAAGCCTCTTGGAAATAATGTTTTAAAAATACATTCATGTCGTATAAGTTAAAAAAACATTCTCCTCATACTTTTTTAGAATAGTCAAAAAGTACATCGTACAAAAAATGACAAAATATTCCTTTCATATCTTTTTCTAAAAACTCACTGAAGGGTAAAATTGGATTTAAAAATTTGTAAGAGGATGGAAATAATATTACCTATTGAGGAAAAATGGATGTGGATGATAAAATACACCCCAGTAAATACCAAAGTATAAACAATCTCGGATAAAAATGAGATTGTGATATTTTCTCTTACATCAAGTCAAATTTGCTTCGTATGTGTCCGAACCTCTTGTATAATGATTTAAATAATGTTATTGAATTATTCCAGAATCATAATTATTTTCATAATATCATATATGGTCATATTCTTAACTTCTTATTAGTAATAATTCATTGTTACTTGTTATTTGGGTGTTTATTGCTTTTTTTTCTTATGCATGTTTTGTGGAATAAATTCTTATTCTTCATTTTAGGTTATAGATACCTCATTTAAAGATTGGTAATAGTGTAATATATATCATATTAATTCATTCACTTAATTTATATAATCATCATGAAATAAAGATCATGTATAACGAGTCGAATCACATCGTGGAGACGGTATTCCATATGTACGCACGTGCGATGATATCGTTCCCATGATCGTGTAATTGTATTGGAGTGTATTTATACTATTTAATAATCAATTCCAATTTACAATAATGATATATAGTTATTTATTTGAACATTATTTCAATCCAAGTAAGGTGGTGGCGGAAAATAGATTACACCACGGCGTGGAGACGGTATTCTGTACGTACGCACGCGCGGTGAATTTGTTTTCTATAGGATTGATATATGGTGAAATAGGGTTTTCTAATACTTATAATAAAATATCATTATATGATTTATACTTATGTTATTACTTTATAGTTAAAAAACTAAAGATGAAGAAGTGGAAGAAGAAATTATGTTGAAAGAATCGGTAACGGACATTACCTCTTCTTTGAAGCGCCTTTTTGAGAACTTTTTTAGGGCACTGAAATTGGTCTTTGAAGAATACCAGGAGCTCTAGGATGTTTCTAGGGAAGTTTGGAAGAGAATTTGTCAGGGGTTGGCCATGCATGAAGGCTCAATGTGCTGTGAGGAAGAGAGGGAGGAGGTTCCCTTTTATAAGGGAGGAGAGGGTCACTTTAGAAAAACGAAAAATATTATTTTATTATAAAGTCATATTCGGTTTTTAATAGATCCAAAATGATTTATTTCGAAGATAAGGTGGGGATGGGTCCAAATTCTCTCATGAAATAGAATTTTGACAAGTTTAAGAAATTATTTTAACCTTATCATTTAGATTTAACATTATGTTAAATAATTTAACTTTTACTGTGTCTTCTTGTTTTCTTACACTATAGGGTTAAGAAACATACTATAACAAGCCAAAAGAACCCCAAATTGTTTATTATTAATATATATAACCATATATAAGACATTTGTCCTAATATTAGATTTTTAGCAATAAAATAACAATTAATAATATAATATTTGTTTTAAAAACTATTTTATGTCAATTTTGACACCATTTGGTAATTGATTTTTGTGAAACTCATAACAGATATATTAGTTTGAAAAAAGTTACGTAAATCAATAATAACATGTCATAATTACCTATAAAATTATTATAATTCATAAAAAGTTTAAAATTACATTTATTTGGATATTTATAACAACAATTATGTCAATATTTCAATAATAATATAATTATTGCATCATCATTGTGTCAGAAATAAATTAAATTATTTAAAGTATAAAAATTTCAAATAAAATACAATTATGTAGGAAATCTTTTTATATATCTAGTTAATATTTATGGTAGAATTTTTATTATGTATAACCCTATATTATAAATGATTTACTTATTAAACATTGATTTTAACTATTTTAACCCTTCTTTAAATAAATTAATATTAAATGTCCTAATCTAATCCAAGTGGGACTAAATGGTCATATTTTATTCCTACGGTTATTTTTGGTCTAATTACACTTATTTAATAGAATTAGGACATGTTTTAGGGTAATACTAATATAATTTTTACCCGTAATTACCCTATTTATTTTTAACCGTGGTAAAAAAAAGTAAAAAGTTAATATTCACCAAAAAAAATTTCATCTCATTGAACCACATTTTACATACTGTCATCAACCGTGTCTCTTGTATTTTTGAAATTCCATTCACAGAAGTGTAAAATTTAGTTTTATTAAATTTGCAAAATCTCCTAGGAGGTGGGTAAAAGACGGTGAAAAGTTCAACCTAATTTTTATATATCTAAAATTATTATAAAATGACTCAAATGAATTCAATTGAACTTATCTAGGTGTTATGTATCAATTTTTACATATGATAAAAATAAGATAAATAATTAATTAAATTAAATTTCGGTTTTTAAATTGTAACCCAGTGTTTTCACTATTCATAAAAAATAGAATATTTTTAGAAAAATACCAAAATTTCACCCTAGGATAATTTCGATATTCCAAATCCAAAAATGAAGTTCATTTTGAAAAATAAAATTTAAAATATTTCATAAAGTGGTTATTAGTATTCATAACGGCTAGTTTTAATAATATTTTAATAGCATATCGTTGTTTAGTGAAACTTGGTATTGCGTACAACACAAGCTATTGAAGAAGGTTGAGATTGCGTGTAAATAAATCCAAGCTAGTGTTGTGTGTAGTGAAATTTTCCAATGATGATTTATATAACATAAAAACAAAATATTTCTCATAAGAGTCTCTGGTGTTACATCACTAATATATCATCAAAATTCTAATTTATAATGGGAAACAGTTTAAAAAACAGGTCAAAGGTGTTACGCTATGATCTTTTTTCAATAAAAAAAATATGAAACAAAATATATCATTAACCTTATTATCCTAAAAAATAATTACCAATTCCAAATATACTTGCACATTTTTTAAGTATGTGGGTGAATAGACAAAAAATACCAGTGTCTAGTGTCATTCAATTCAATCCTCATAGACATAAAAATGACCAACCTACACTAATAACATAAATTCCAATGGGATACTGAGACTAACCAAATGAGGTCACCCCCAGATTATGGATTACAATAATGTAAAAGAAATACCTAACTATTACCTAACTATGGCGAGCCCAATCATCAATTATGTGTCATAATTTATTAAAAAATAGTAAAATCTTCCCAACAAATTCATAAACGCACAAGATCTTATTAGTAAATAAGATCATCACAGACCACTACTCTTATGATTCATTCAATGCATGAGCCACTGACATCAATCTAAATGTTTCACCCAAAAAATAATCCTTTCTAATTGAAAATGTAATATAAATATCAAAAGTCTAAGGACACTAAACAAGGAATCATGATCACATCCCTATTAGTAAAAGTATTCATCAGTATCTAATGATCAAAATATATTATTTCACAAAACCTATTATTGATGAATTAATTCCATATTTATTATAACTTATCCATCAATTCCTATAAATAACACATATAATTATCATTCCTCTCAAATATGAAACTATTATTTTTTAATTTGTTATTGGGGTTGAAATATTGGAAAATCAAAATCAATTAAATTTTAATATATAGTAAATCCAATGATGCTCCAAATTTCAAACTCAATTTATAGTTTCTCATAATATATTATGAATTAAATATTTTCTAGATCTACATATTTTCACCTCATATATATATAAGGGAATAAAAATATCAATTCATGGATAAAAAATTAACGTTTATAATGCATTCCATACAAGATATATCCCTTCTTGATTCTTAGGATGATATCAATGTTATCTATGTGTTCTTACTAAAATATGATATACACTAATATATCATGTACAAGATAAATGAAAGAGTCCCATCACAACTGAAAGATCGATTTCATCAATTCCTATTATACAACATGATCATAAATGAGTCTAGATGACATAAAATGGATGTTTAAATGATCATATTAGCTCCTAAATTATTTATTTGGTATATTCACTTATTATAAACTATACTTGTTATATACTGATTGAATTTAATTTTTCATAACCATATAGCTCCTCTGAGTTGATTAAAGAGATCATAAATCTTTGAAAAGAAGTATTTGTTCTTAACAGTAACCTGATTAATATTTCTAGAATCAACATAATGTCTAAGGATTCTATATTATATCATAGAAAATAAAATAGATGTTACCATGGTAATATAGTAACATGAATAAATCTATTGGCCTCAATATTTATCTATCAAAAGTGAATCTATCATAACTCATTAGGTTTTATATAATATAGTAGAATAAAAAATGGGAATCATTAAAATAATACGGTTGACAGTAAACTCCACCACTCTCATTGGTTATAACCTATAATAATTATTAGGAATTACCAATTGGTACACACTAAAAACTATAAGATGTATACTACTCACATGTGGATGAAGGGAATCAATTAATATCCTCGAAAATAATAATATGACCGTTGAAATATGTGGAAAAATTGTCCAACTCTCCTTGATATGGAATCCCACACTAAATGACATGACATATCCCATCAAAATAAATTAATTGATCATGATGATGATGGCACTGGACCTAGTACATAAAGTGGATCATCAAATATAAGAAGATGATAAGGTCAAATATATCATGTATAAGAACTAATATTCCTAACATAACTTCATGGTCATCAATTTTCACGTGACACTTAGGATATTTAAAACCTTGTTCTTTTCCCTTTCCCAAATTCATGGAAGGATTCAACATGTATAGATTAATCATAAAATGAAATCCTAACATGTCAAACAAGTTATTAAATTTAATTAAATGATATGTACACATATCAAACATATGTAGAACCATAGATGATGATATAGAATGCATACTTCTAATAGTATAAAACCATTTTACATACTATGATACATAAATACCTCTAGTATCAGATCCACTCTATGATTTAATAACTTGGTGAGTCCCCCTCCCCCTTTATTTAGAATTAAGTTCACCACCCATTGATGAATCATGATAGACCTAGGAGAATTCAGTTAGAATGTATCTAGCTCTACTACATATGGATAATATTACATATAAATTCTTAATGTGAATAGATTATTCACAATGATGAAATTTTTAATGTTTTTATGTATAGTTATACATAGAAAACCATACTGACCACAATAATAGGTGACAACATATTGCTTTATAAACGAATCCCCTAAAATTGGTCATGAATAAAACTGATCACATTAACAATTAATTTTCAAAACTAAATAAACATCATAACTACCAATAACATCATGTGAATATCCACTTAAGACCATTTTACCAAATATGTTGACTCCATCCATGTAAATGTTTTCAGCCACCTCATAAAATGTTGGTATGAATAAGAGAATCATCAGAAACTATAGATATTAATTTAATACCATATCAAAAAAAATATTTAAGGTAGTTATTAGAACAAATATCTTGTGATACGTGGTGTAATTTGGTGAAACTAGTGGTACATGAGATAACTAAATGATCCCCATTCACCAAGGTTAGAAATTATCGAGTCATTAAAATTCAAAATTTTTCTGGAAAAAATCATAGTTTAGGATCATCTATTTAGATGTCTAGGTGGGTTACTTGTATAATTTATATTTAACAATAGGGAACTATTTCATTGTTAGTCCTCCAAAAATAAATGTTGAAAAATCCACCATAATTACCTATATTGTTTTAAAAAAATTGAATATAATTATAATATACTCAATCCACCTGTTAGATTTACAGGCTACCTTATCACCATTCTAGGTAATTGGGTTATTCAATTTAAATTCTGAGCAATCATCTACCATTCATCCCATTGTTCGAACACACACACATCCCATAGTTTCTATAGTGAAGATAACAAATTCAACCAATGAAGGTTCTCCTGGTGTATTCCCCTATGGATATATTCTAACATTTTCATCACATATATTCAATAGATCTCTTATAGTAAGAATTGTAATATAAAGATATGATAATTTTCCAATACAGTGATAGAAAAAATCAATAATCAAAACATTAATGCCATGGAACGTCACCCTATTCGACCCATCCAAGCATGAAGATAAAAAAACTAAAATCATGTCTCATGGATAAATGAATAATGATAAATTAGAAGAGTGAAATGTGGAATAGGTTTAAAAATATATGACACATATAACATCAATCCAAAAGGTATATACCATAAATTAAAATAAGGTAAAATAAAATTTACTTCTCCATCTAACCATCCGTCAACACCAATATAACCAACTATGATGACGATAAAATCTAATCGAATTAGAACAATTACATGATGAACAACCTGTATCCAATGTACTGAAATCCATATATATAAAATCTAATTGAAATTTTAGGGTATTGGTAATAATTTCTTGTGAGATAACACCAATGATTAAATATATTTTTTAACTCCAAGAAACCATTATTTTTACATTAAATAACCCAGTTTATAATAAAATTATAATGTTAAATTATATTTAACCAAAAAACTGATCATTCCATAAAATAATTTCATAGTTATTTAATCAAATACGTTTAAATAGATTAATTTATAACACAATGGGATAACTATAAGTATCCTTGGATATACCCTACGATATACATGTGAGTAATAAAATATGACCCATTTTTATGTTATTTAAAATTAATAACATGTGTACTCTAGCCCATTGAAATATGTAATTAGGTAGATATTGGAATACTACAATTGAAATTGAAGGAGTCCTACCCCTATAGAGACTTCCATGGTTTATTAATATCATTAGAATAACCCCTAGGAGTTCAATACTCACTGAGGTTTCATATATATATATCCTAACACACTGAAGGTTCACAACATGTTATATATGTATATAAATTTATATAAACCACACTAAAAAATAAGAAATAATTTTTATATCAAGGAATCACTACTTTTGTTCTTTATAATCCATTTGAGTGTCAAAATAAACATTGATACCGATACTTTTTGTGAAGATATTATGGAGAATAGTAAAGTGAATGAATAACATGGAAATATATATGTAGTTTCTTCAACATGAGTAGGTATTATAAAAATGTTCATTATTTAGTATTTCAATAATTATGAACCATGAATTACCATGGGAATTTATGTATATAGTTATTAATTCATTTGAAAATAGTCAGTTCTATTTTTTAAACATAAATCCAATTATCTAGTTGTAGATTTATGAAAATCACATCATAGAGATACACGTAAAACAATGGGAATATGATCACATAATGGTCATCAGATTTCTTTTTGTAACTCATCCAGTTTTTACCAAGTTCTTGTTGGTCTGATATGCCACCATTGGGGAATTTTTAATTAAATATTTAAATATTTTACAAAAAAAAATTCCATTAAAATGAACATTAAATATATTTTATATTACAAAAAAAAATCATAACCATATTACAAAAAAAAAAGATAATCATCCTCTAATGAACATGGTAGTGGAGTGTGCATTGAGTCACCACTCAATTCCAATAGTGGATGTGAGAGGATGAGTGTGAAATGGATTAGGTACACACTAAAATAGGAATATTAACAAAATGAATTATACTAGCTTTGGTGGATGATCAATTTTGATGAGCAAGAACACCTCCTCGTGAAATGTATAACCAAATTTGGAGGGTCACCTCCCAATTTATAGAAATGGTAATTAAAAGTAGTAAAATATTATGTACAGATTATTTAATCTTGTAATTATTTAATTCCCATGTTTTATCTTGTATTAATGGTATATATTTTCTTCCAATTGACATTTAAACATTAGTGGATGATTGGTGGATGTACATGGTGTGTAGCGCTATCATACAAGGAGTGAATATTATCTATCAGCCACTAACTACTTCTAGATGAATGTAGATGAAATTTATAATTATTATACGACATGGGGGGTCTGTTCCGAATCATGGTAAGTTACTCATATTGGTCGAGTCATGCATCTTGTAATAGTACATGGCATGTGCGTATAAATTGATCATTGTTTATTCTTAAATATTGTTCTAATTTGTCCCAATATGTGATTTTCACTATAAACACCAAAAAACTACCATTAACATTAAAATAAATAATTTTATCAATAAGAAAATATACAGTTTAAATGGGTTTTAAGCTTAACAATTTGTATGAAAAGTTATGCACAAAATGGTAACATCAATATCCACTATAATTAGCCGTAATAATGCCCTCAAGAAAAATTTCAACAACAAATTAACAAAAATCAAACTTAAAAAGAGGTGAATTGAAATAAATATACATATAAATATTATAGTTATAACATATTATTTTTGAAGAATGAAAATATATTTTTATTTCAAATATATCTAATCATTCCTCGTATGTAATGATCTAATGCTTCTAGAGCTAGGGCAGGTAGGTAAGGATTTCAAAATAATCTCAAAGTATTGAAAATTGTGACTTATTTCATAAAGGTTAAAACACGAAATTTAAGGATAAAGAATATTGAAAATGATTCCATATAAAAATATATCAAATTTAATGATTACAACAATCATTCCCTGCCAATGTTTGATTATAAAACCATTTATGAATAAAACTAAATAATTTAATACTCATTTTGAATTATTATTATTGTTATAAGAGGAGAAATTATGAATAAAATTCTAATTATGAACCCTTTCTAAAAATTTAAAAGATATTATCTCCACCAAAATTAATTTCATTGTTTCCCATAAAAATATTCTATCAACCTCAAAACTCCCACATTAGAGATCAAATGAATAACCATGCTATATAATCAATTAATTTGGAGTGGAATAGTAAATTGGAATGTAATGTTGATTCCTATCAATGAATTTCATGGTTCATATAGGTTTTATATAGATAAAATGTATGGTGTATATTGAAGTAAAAAATGGATTAAAATGTCAATAAAATGACACAATCATTTTAATTTTATTCAAAATTTTCATGTTTTGAAATAAATAAAGTACATGTTCTAGTAGTTATATATTTCACAATTATCTCTTCAAAAATAGGCTATAATGATAAATATGACAAAGGATTTAGATTACCATTTTGGAATGAGGATAGAAAAGTGTCAATATAGTCATAATAATAAAACAAAATTTTAGTCTAACAAAGGAAAATGGTAAATAATTAGTCTAAAAAATAAAATTATATAAGTAATATTTTTCAATAAAATAAAAAATTAAAACAAAAATATCACTTTTGAAAATCTTATCTATGTATTTATTATATAAATTAAAATTAATAAAAAAATTTATAATTTAAAACCATTCATAAAATTATTGATGTCTCTTACATCAGTGAAAGGAATAATAAAAAATAGTCAAGAGACTATCTAGCACACATAATACCACACATTGTTCACCAAGTGAATCAAAAAGTAGGAGAAGATGATGTGTCATGACACAACATGACTAGGGAGAGAGATAGTAGTTGTAGAATTATTTAAAATAATTTAATTAATAATAAATTACATAATATTAATTCCTTTAGTGTGTTATTGAAATATGTAAAGAATTCAAACATTGATTCCCGTTAAATAACAAAGGACTAGTAACTAGTGAAAAATGAAAAACATAGTCCACATAAATGAAAATATCACATCAAATAACCAATATATATATATATGTATATAATGAAGTAAATATGAATAAAAATCAATTATTGAATTCTCTAAAGAGAGGATACATTCGAGGACAGAGGATTCAATAGAGTCGTGGTAGTGCAAGTGGGTATAGGTGGTGGAGGGTTTTTTTCCCACTGTGTGGGATCAATAAGGAAATAACGAGTCTAAATACTTATGGAATTGACACCAAAGCCATAGATAGATAAAATCATAGATTTAGTGTCCTTGTATGTAATTTGGTACTGTTGTTTTAATGTTTGTGGATTCGGTAGTGGATCATGTGTCTATGAGAAAAACAATCCCAGTTACATCAATGGTAGACCCAACATAGCCTCCAACTGATCACGACAGTTTTCTATGGCATCAAGGTTATGAATGAAATAGGGTTTGACCATGGTTTCATGTTGAGGTATGACTATGTTCGGTTCAATCGATATTTTTTATAAGAGGAGGGACCTATAGAATAAGTGATAAGGGAGGTAGGGGGAGGAGTTATTTATACAAGAAGTGGTGGTGGGATCAGTTCAGCAAAACCCTAAGGAGGGGCGGGTCCTCTCCCATCACAATAAGTGATACATGTTGCTACACAAAATCAAAGGTGATCCCCCAATTCTCTAAAAAACATCATGTTAATATTAATTATATATTCTATAAATTTTGGATATACAAAATGATCATGAGGGAAGAAAGTGTAAAAAATAATCCACTATTGGGATAACCGAGTGGCAATTAAACTGGTAGTTAGGTTTTCCTAATGGATTCTGAACATATAGATGATGTAGGAGGATAAAAATAAGTGGTGGTTGGGATACAATTGTTAGATTATATAGGTTAGTAGATAAATATTTTCTATAAAAACAACCACATTATTATTTAATGGAAATAGAATGGAACTAAAATACTAATAAATGATATGGTCGTGGGGAGAGATAATCAATGTGATCGTTTATTTTTTGTGAACATACTAGACATTAGGTACTTATTTTTCATACCCAATAGAGGGAAGGTATGAGTGGTCATGGTGGGTAATGGGAGAAACATGGGGTGGGGTGGCTAAATGGGGCTAGAATCTAAATCATATGTTAACATTATCAAGTTTAGAGAAAAAGATTTCCTAACAAGAAAAAATTGCACCGACGTCACTATGTAAATCAATTTCTCCAGATATGTGGTCCTTTAAAATAACATGTCATAGTGAACACCATAAATTGGTATCAAAATGTATGTGTTATGATATATAAATTTTCATCAGATGGGTATGGACCAAAAAATCCTCAAGCTTCACCTAATGTTCCAACCACTCTAGGATAATTAAATCCATGACCTAGATGCTCTGTTTATCATCTAACAAGATAGTCATCATATTCTTCACTAGAAGAATGATTCATATGTGGAATGGATGTATCTGAGTAATTTCACCTATGGGTTCTTTTTATGGTGGTACTGAAACCATGGGAATGGAAGGCTTGTTTGTTGTGGTAAATAGTGAGGGAGTCACAGTGGCTCTAGTTGATATAGCGGTGTCCCCCAGAGTTGGTGTCTGAAAAAGTGCAACCACTGTGTTGGATTTTGAGGTAGTTATGGGAACATGGGATGTTGTGAATGATGAGGTATCTGATACCCATGTTGGTATAACTACTAGGTTCTATGGATATGAAATTGGAATGTTTTTTTAGAAGTCTCTTATGGTGTCTCTATGTATACCAGATGTGGAGTAGACCATTCCTCCCTATAAAAATGAATGTGAATTTTTCCATATGATATATATTCATTAGCCATGAAAAGGAATATAAAATAATTTATAAAATAAAAATAAAAAAATAACAGGAAAAAAATATACCAGTAATTAAACTATAAACTATTTGTATGTCTAGAGTACATGATGTGTAGTTTGTCCTTGATGATGACCTGTGTTCTCTGGAAACCTATCCAAATGATCATTTTTCAATGAGTATTGGAGAACATTATTTGTAATTAATGGTCACATTTTATGTTGACACATGGTAATTGAAGCAGTGTATATGCCCCAACTTTGGATGTTTAAATGGGAAACAATTTATAACATATAATATACACACAAGCGGTGTAGTAAAACATGGGATCCATGGTCATCTGTGTGGACGTGGGGAAGAATATACTTTCATGTTGAAAATGTTAGATAGTTTTTTTCAACCTAGGGGACTAGGTCATGAAAATAGATATAGTACAACACGAGTATAGAATACACATGAAATGTGTTGGAACATGGGTATTTCAGGTCTTGTGGGATGAGTGACACAAGTCATAAAAGTACAGAATTCTGTGGATTACATGTCCCAAACACTCATTTCCTACGTTCTCACACTTGAATCAAGTGGGAATATGGTTGTGTACAATTAGTACATGAAATGTGTTTTTCCTGAATTCATTTTTACCAGTGAGGTTTCCACCAAGGTACACCCCATATTCGAAATCACCTAAAATCCTAGAAATACATAACTCGATCAATAAGGAAGATGAAGATGATATCAAAAACTAAATTTACATAAACAAAATGATTTGATTTCTATCATAGATGGATTCTATGGGAAGACCTAATATTAGTATGTGGGTTCGACATGGGTCCTACCTATGTATGACCAACAATCTTTTAATGATTTAACACACATAATATAGTTTGTGGACAAATGCTATGTACAATACTGTATATAAATATAAATATATATATTATATAGTTATTATTAGAATATATTTATTAATATTATTTTATAATTTTAAATATACATACATAAAAAAATGACGTAATTCAGATAGTGTTTCATAAAAATTACACTATATATGTTATAAAACTAGAAAAATATAGTTACAAACAATATTATAGTGATCATAGTAGGATTCTATGTAGTGATCAATTAGTTCCATGTGCACACCCTCAACTACAAGATCAAATTCTATAGTACTAATTATTTTATTATACTTTTATATTTTATAATTATTTTAATAACTACATGATTAAATGATTAATTAAAGGAATTTGGCTTTAAGTGTTTTTTATTTGGATGATGTAGGTAGATTTGATGAATTAAAATATGGATCATTTTGATGTTGGTTTACGACTCATCCAATCAATCCCCATCACCCTCATTTGGTTTATTATTACAATTTATTAATTTTTATAATATGAAACATTATATTTAATAACACATGATGTAAAAAATAATAAATCACTACTATAAAAATGACATATATCCATGGACCTATAGCCATTGTTTAATTTCATAATGGATACTGGTTGAGATATAAAATAAAATAATTGAAAATTGTGATGATAGATTGAATAGTCAATAGAATAAACTGAATGGGTGAAATTATCCCCCAATTATTTTACCCTCCATAACTTATTTACTCTCCAACCCATTATACATTCGTTCTAAACATTCTATCATGGCCAATCATCAATCTCCCTTGTTTACCTCCATCAATAGCTGATCCACCTCTACTTCCATATTTTCCGCCTTCGGCCACTCATCCTTAGGCCAATCCTCCTATAACTACTCTGTATATAGATACTTTCCTTCGTACACTTTACCTATTGTCACTCCACCATTAGTTGATATACCTCCAATAGATCCTCTTCAAGTTGTGTTTAATCTGGATGGCCTCCTTCCAACCTCTCCTCACCCAGATATCCCTATACTATCCCCTCCACCTCTGGGTCTTTCATATCCATTATCATGAGCATGTCTACCTATTCTTTGGATCTTGGCCAAATACCCTAGATTTATGATAATACTATTCTATCATGGTACTTCACTGCTCTCAACACTATTCCACTTTCTACCTCTACTAATGTTCAAGACATCTACAATGTAGTTCATGAATCGCCTCACTCCCGATTTCACCATCACTACCACAATTAATGAATATCGACCTTCTCAACATCATAATCGATAGATAATGTGGTTCTCATCTATGAAACATCAAAAAATTCATTTGAATATTTGACAATAATTATATGTATTCAATTGAATGTTCAACTGTTGGATTCACATTATCTTCTATTAGTATAAAATGTATAAAAATGGAAGAAATTATTCCTTTATTAGTAATATAGTAATGAATTGGTTATCTTTATTATATTTATCATGCATACTAATTAGTTTATTTTCGTACATCATCTATAATTATGATGTCTGAATCATAGGGTGTGTCTCTTTATCTACCATATATTCATAATTCATTTTTAGAGGAAATTATGTGAAATAAAATATTGACGGATAATGGTATTATTGTTTATTAACTAATATCTATTCATGAAACTTATCCCTTAAATACCATTATTTATGTTTGTTAGAGTAGTAATCATATGGATCATAACATTATTGGATATTTTCAAGTGTTTGTTTTATACCATTAATGATTTAATATATTACAGCTGATTCAATTTTTATCTAATTTCATAGATCATTTTAAAATTCATTATAAATCACAAAAACTATGAAATAATCATCAAATTTACGTCAATGTTTCATAACCTACAATACAATTTTGTATCTATATATATTTATTGGCATGAAAAGTCAGAATCCCTGGTGGAACGTGTATCGTGAAACCTCTAGTAGCTAGGAATTTCCTTCTAAGGAATATGGGTGCCTCCCTACCAATTTTCATGTATGAGATAAGAAATCACGATGTTTTATAATAATTAAAAAAATCCTCATTATGTACTAAATTTCTCCAACCAGGTAAGTGATAGATCAATTTACTAATAATAAATACACTATTGGGGAATCTATATCTCTTATATCCATTTTATTATTTAATAAAGAATTGATTATATTAATCATGTATTATAAATGTACAATATAAGGAAATGTTAATATCTTTTCAGACTCAAAGGTGGTTCTGAATCAATAAGGAACCTTGGGATTTAAAGAGATCTATTGTTGAATTAAAACACATTATTTTCTTATAATTGAAAAAATATAAAATTATTCAGGACTCATTCAATTTGGGATAATGTTATTTTTGAACATAGTTTTGGTAAAAGTATTTGAATGTGATTCATGAAATGGAATATAAAATTTTATATTTTATATCATTTCAAAAAAATATAATATGTATTTTTCTCTCTTAATATCATGTTCTCTTATACATTTTGAAAGTTATGTAGTGGGCTTAAAATACATGACATCTCTAATATCATGGTTGTAGATAAATCTCATATAGATTCATTCATTACATATTATCTTTATCTATAATTTCATTATATTGTTGCATTATTTTTTCATTGCTTTTATCAAACTATTTTTTATAGTTTTCTTCATATGTTTTAAAATCTAATTTATATTTTAGTCTCTTTTTCATCTATAAACATTACTATTTATCCTCTTATTTTGGTAATTTTAATGAATCTATATGATTAAATTCCCCAATTGAATTAAGAATCATAATATTAATATCATTTTTCTTTTCATTAAACCCACCCAACAAGAATATATAGATTATAATTTCAATAACGACTAATCATTGATAACTCATTAATACTTGAAAATATATGATTTTCTACATTTCAAAAAATAATTCATCATAATTTCATTTTTATATATATCGTATATATTTATTTAATGTTTTTTATTCCCTAATGATCCATTTGCATGAATTTAATTATTGATCGCTTATATTATCACTTGAATTCTTTATTGGAATTATTCTTTCTCATCGAATACAGATTAACCAACTTGTTTAAAATCACATTATTCCATCCATGATTTTTTTTTGGTATTCATACCCTCAGAGGTTATAGTTGTTTTAAAAATTTATTATATCTCACATAATGTGTCAGATAGTTACCCTTCTAATATATATCCTTATTTTTTATATAGTGGTGAAGTTGTTTCTAGAATGATAAAATTCATGAATTCAGACAAGATGTAACTAAAAATTCTATATTTGTTGAATTGCACATCATTTCCTTAAAAAATAGATATGAGAATTTTAAATTAATTTCATAAATTTCTATAATTGTGATTAATAATAACTACGATTATACATATGATTCTATTTTAATGTGAGTTCATATAGATTATATTGTAAATGTGTTTGAGTTCATTTATTATTTTATTACTATAAAAACCGGCTATAACTAAATCAATAGTGCTATAACATATTACATAAAATCGTCAATTATGGAATATCATCAAAAGTGATTGAGTAAACTATATAAGAGGGTATTTTTATTAATTTTTACAGAATCATTCAAAATGACATTAAAAATTTTGGAATCATTACCATACAAAAGTTGATATTTTAGTTCACTAGTCAATGGATTGTTGTAGAGGGTAAAATATTCTATTAAATTCAATGTGTGTGACTTCCAATGTTTTTAAAGAGTTCTCTTCATCTATATGTAATAAATTTTATTCTTATTATATAATGTATAATGGAATGCTCATTAATATAAATAAATGAATTGATTGACCTTTGACTTTGATATATTATAATGGTGTTGTGAAATCAATGTTGACTGATTTAGAAACCTATATTAAAATCAAATTAATTTTTAGAATATACTATATATGATGGTATTATGACACGAAATTCTTCTAATTTAGTGATTTTCTAATGCGTGATGGGTTTTAAAATAATATATCTATTTAGAGGTCCCCAAGACTTGTTTAAATATATTTGTATTGGAAATTAATAATGATTAAATTTATATATTATCTTAGTTGATATCATATATAGATCATTAACATCCATATCTTTATTTGTTTTCTAAAAAAATCAATTGAAAATTAATTTTATCACCACTATAAATTGAAATATTTTTATACTAAGTGGTATTATTTTTAACATTCACTTAAAATCATCCTAAATCTGTCCCCCATTATAAAATAATCATATATTTATGATGTTGGTAAATATATTACATTTTTATATTCACTATAATGTATTAATATTTGTGTTTTCTATTTTGAATGAGACTAAAATGTGAGATTAACTGAATTTTCTCAAAAATATTCCCAAAATTATTGATAAATAATATATAACAATAACTACATATCCTAATATGAGTTTAAATTCATTTTAAAATATTATATAAAATTTAACTATGTTACATAATTCATTACAATCTAATTTCATTTAAAAATTTTAGATAATTTATGACAGATAAATAAAAATAATTGATTGAGACTATTGGTAATGTGTGAGACTAAATGAAAGTACACAAAAAATATTAGTGTGTGAGTGATTTTTGATATATATTACAATTATTTAAACTATATAAAACAATTTATATTGTTATATCAATAGTGTATAAGGATTATGTGTTCATTTTTTAAGATAGTGTGACTTTTTAGATTTTTTAAAATAATTTATACTATCAACACAATAATTTATCAATTTTATAAAATAATTCTTACTAAATACTTCATCAGTTACCTCAATAAACTCTACAAAACTATAAATATAATACAAAGTCCTCATATATTTTTTATGCAACATAACGTAGTATTGATTTTCAATCTATGTTGAACAATGTCCAATCTCTTATTTATAAGATGGACATTAAATTTAGTTAAATCACATAATACCCAAATATAATTCAATATTAGTTCAATATTTTGATGAATTTATAACTAATAAAATCATTACAAGACACAAAAACATTACAGATTTCATAATAATGAACTATATTACATCAGTTCATCCCCAATATGAAATTTTATAATATTGGTAGTGTTAAAATAAATATAATTAAAAGGAGAAAATGAAGACTCCCCATTTATGTCACATGAAATAATATTCCATTCAAATGGCATGACTCATCTCCATTATATAACTCACTCTTTATGTTTTATTTTTCAATTGTATACAGCATCATTGTTCTCGTCTAGGTTGGTGATCAATCCACATGGTCATGAGAATATAAAATTTTTACAAAGGTAAAACAACATCAAATCACACCCTTAATATCCATTAATATTGCTCGTATGACCTTAATTTCTCATATCGGGATCTATTTCCATTTATAAAACACATTAATATATTAATTAATTTATTTTATTGAAATGTACAATGATTCTATTCATACCCAGAAGTTGGTAATGTACTCAATATGTATCAAAATATGAACATTATATTCTATTACATTTAAATATTCCCTCTAGAAAATATCAAAAAATATTGCTTAATTTTTTTTTGGATTACTCATAATCTATATGTTTCATTTCATATCTTCTAGTGAAAAAAAAATCATTTCTATAATTATAGACCTATACCAATATTGGGTTCCTATACAATATATTTTTATTCTATAGGCGACACAAATAATTTTGTTTTTTATTACGAATTTTCATAAATACAGCAACATTTGTAGTTCATATATTCATTGAATACCCTTATATGTTTTAATCCGTTCACTATTCAAGGAAGATGATATATATTTACATGATATTTTAGTCCCTTAAATTATGTATCCTTAAAATTTAATTTATAAAAACACTTGGATGGTCAAATTTTGTAGATCCTATGTAAATATGGATTTTGAACGTCTATTAAAAAGTAAAATTTTCATTGTCTCAAATTTCAATGAAATTGGTATTGAAGTTTATAAGGTGACTCAATTAAAATTTATCCAATCACTGTCTATATGAAATCATGTTTTGGTTCTAATGATTTTGAATGCATTAAATTTTTCCATGATTCAATTTTATTAATATTATTGTCCTATAAAATTTCCATTTGATAATATCCAAAGAATATATTCATTAATTATTTATTATCTAGTTTTCCATTATGAATGTATTTTAATGTTGTGTTTATACTTGTTTACTATATCACATATCAAGGCAGGGAAACATTAAAATTGAACCACGGTATCGAGAGAAGATACCTCACAATGATCTCCATATAATTATTTTTGGTTAATATATGGGCTTCCTATAAAAATATCGTATTCTTGATCCTGCATGTGTAGACCGCATGACTTCTATTAGAAGTTCTATCAGTATATATTATTTTTCTAGTAGAGGAAATGGTATCTAATTGTAGATTATAATATCATCTTCCACTCAATGATTCAAGGGTTTTTGATAAAAACTATTAAAAATAAATTAGATTATAAAATATTGGGAGTATATAGGTTATGAAAAAGTCAGTGTTTCTAAAATATTATATCATTGATATGGGGGTCTTAGACATTATTGGTCATTTTAGTAAATCTCTCCCAAATTAGTGCAAAATTATTACAATAAACTATACTTAAATTTGGAATGGATCTATTGAATTACTATAAAATAGTTCATCAAATGTGGGAATTGTTTTAGAAAAGAAATCTTTTATAAATTTTAAGATACTATAACTATAATCATTGATAATGGTTTCAAATTTAAAAATAGTCTTTTTAGAGACATAATGAGAAAATGGGGATGAAAACACAAGAATAGAAAAACCTATAATCCGTATCATTATAGGTATCCAAATGTTATGAAAAGTATTTAAGGATATTCTAGTTAATTTTGTATGAAAATCCAAAAAATATTTGTTATATAAACTAGAAGATAAAATTTGGGTGCAAAAAACAATATATAATTTACCAATTTGTTTATCACTATCAATATTTGTATTTATAAACAAAATTTGAGTGGTTTTTTTATTAATCATGGATATTTTTGTGTCACGAATCTAATTAAGATATGATATATGACTTCATTAGTGAAAAATATATTTTATTTTTATGATATCATGGAAATCATACGGGATCCATATGAATATAGATAAATTATAAACAATTGATTTTTATCATTATATATTGATTGGAGATAATGAATTAAAGAATGTATTGATTGGACTATTATTAATCATAATATACAAACTATACCTTGGGATATGTAATTATTAAATTTTCTATACACTTTATGGTTATATTGGTTAACTAAAATAGATCTCTGAAAATTACTAGGGGTCAAGGTGAACCAATGAGACGGAATATGAAGAGACTAAATATATAAATTGAAATGAATATGTATAAGAAAAAACTATAACATGTAAAATTTATAAGGATGAAAATGATTTTTAGCTACTAATTTTGAATGTGGATATCATTCAATATACACACCACTACAGTCTCATCGGGTTTCATTTTCTCGATGGATTATAATAAGGAGAAATATGAATATTCCAATTTATTTTAAAAACAATTCATTTTCTTCTCAATTTTTTTAATTGTTTTCTTCTAGAAATATCTTCCATATAACATCAATAAATCTATAGACATTATTTTCCCGAAGAAATTAACTTTCAGGATGCCACATTTTAACATATCTCTTTTATTCTATAAAATATACTGTTGAAAAACATGAAGCATGTCACTTCCTATTATAGAATGATATTTTCTTGGAAAACACATGTAGACTAGGGAATGCGTAAATACAATCCTGATAGAAACATAGAAAATTTGTATTTCCCAAATATATGTTGTCATTATGGACCTTATATCCCGTGGTTGTCTCAAACATAGGAATTTTTCTCTAAACAATATGATAGGTACCTCTAATTCTTATAGTCACAACCTTACACACAGTTGACCAAATATATGATAATTTTATAAATTATAAAAAATTAAGGCTTAAATTAAGATACTTTTAGACCTCTTAAAATTAAATAATGTGTTTCTTCATTTCACTTATAACATTCATCAAACATCTTCCAAGATATTTATGAAAAAATATTCAGAATCGATCGAGTTAGATAATATAAAAATGGATTGTTTATATTTTCCACTATCATTCATAATCATGGTACTGATTTTAAATATTTTTTTATCCACTAAATATGATGTATAGTACATGTTAATATACTTAAACATCTATAAATCACCTTCTTATTTTAACATGTTATAGAAAATTATAATTATAATTTAACAGACAATATCATATCTATATATACCAGTAACACAATAATCAAATGTATCGGTTTCTCAACCAGTATCTATGTTTTCAAAATTCATTTTCTATGATAATATTTTATATTAATTTTCATAAACATTGTTAGCTTTAATCTCTATTACTCACTATGATATAGAATATACCATTACTTTTTTATGGGGTATAAACTCAATCAATCCCCCATTAACTTTTAGAAATATATTATATGTTCATTGAAAAAATAATCACACGTCATATTGCACTTCAATCAATCGATGATACATTTTATCTATACATATAACTCTTAAAAACTACCGATATATTTCAATATTTAATTATATTTTCATCCTTTCTCAACCCCAATTTACAATAAATACTAATGTAGCATAGATATTCTCTCCTTTATTGCAGATATGAGTACTTGGGAAAGTGATGGGGCATCGATTTTGGATGGTTCATTTATAGTGAATATCTATATCTCTGAGGTTTATTTTTATCATTGATGTAATCACACAGATATATTATTTTGAGGAAAATATTAATATATTTTTTCAAATATATTAATAAAATTTACCCTAAGAGTTCATGAATTTTAGAATAAGAAAATTATTTTCTATGGTTGTGGTGGAATATATATTATTGGAGCACTATGATAGTTTATATAACCACATAATCTTTATTTTAATTCTTCTCTATTCATGTATTATGTTGAAATTTTTTTCAATCTATTTAACTTATATATTTCTCATTCTTCTATCCATTATAATTAGATTTTTTGGTATATTTTTATTCATACAAATTACTTTTTAAATTTAGAACATAATTATTGAATGGTCGAGTTTTCTAATCGATGATTTCATTATTTGGATAGGTTAGAAGCCCTTTGGTATGCACCTAGGTGTTTTTATTCATTAATTTCAATAAAAAACTATTCAAAATAGTAATACATCTATATATGAATGTCATTATATAATATTATGTCTATTTATATCTTAATATATAGAAATAGTAAACATTATCAATTTTATTTACTATTTTGTATCAATTTTTATGATTTGAAGAAGCCAATGAATTGATTGGATGACTGTTGTGTCTTTTACAATAGACAATAAAATTCCAAATATATGTAAAGTAGTATATTGAATATAAATTATGAATATGTATTTTTAATGAAAATTAAATATACATTTTCAAAAACATGAGATAACTATTTAGGAGTTTATTTATTTGAATATGGGAAATAATAATGTTTGGTTGATGAATAAGGTATGATGATTCAAAATAACAATGTAAGTGTTATTCAAAATGATTTCAGGAAGAATATTATAAATATATAGAGGGTCAATTTGTTGATGTATTATTCAATGAAAACAATATGTTTATAACATAGAGTTCAAAAGAATATTTCAATCAAAAAACATATGGAAAATGATATCTAAGGTGATTATATGACACTTATATATATATTTTGGAATATATTTAGATGATATGGTTCCTAAAAATAATCATGTTCAATATGTCAATGATTTTTTAAGATATGTAAAATTTGAATTAATTTAGGTTTTCTAATTATCTCAAATATTAATATCAAATAAAATATTATATATGTAATTGATTATGTTGATCTATATTTATAAATACTATTACCTAACATTTAAGGGATGGTTGTCTATATGATGAATTTTTATAAAGGATCTGATGTAGAATTTGGAGGACAAAATCCTGACATTTCATTTTATATATTTGATGTAACAACTATAATTATCTATTATAGATCAACAATAATACATTTTTTATATTTTTATAATAATTTTATGATCCCTAATGTTGTTATAGAAAAATATATTCAGGAATTTTAAATTCCATACCAGTTGAGTAGCGGATGGTTGATGATAATGATTCTAAAAGCCAAGTGGATGAGGGGTTAGTTTATGTGTGGGATCATTAACATTCATATTTTAATTATATTGTTTTAGGAAAATAACATCATGTTGTATCAAAGTTTGATGTATATGTATGAGTTATGTCTATAAGACAGAAGTCACACCCTAACTAACATGGTCGCACTCTGAATGTGGTTTTTGAGGAAATACAAAATAAATGGGGTACCCTATATGTATTTGATTTATATATATATTTAATATATTTCTTCTACTATATATAGTTTTTATAAATTTTTTGGATGTTAAACAGATGTTTTCAAATGATTGATTGTGTCCCATAATGAATAGTCTTTTCAAAGATGATGATTGAAGTTGGCATGAGTAAATCATGCTATACAGGTGATCCCATTAACTGTAATTTCTAGGATGTTTGGAGTTAAATTAATATTATTTCTATGAATATGTTATTTATTCTATAACTAATAATAAATTATTAAACTAATCATAATATATGATTCATGATATGATACATTAATGGTGTAGATCACGATATGAATGATACATCAAAATGATTTGGATTCAAACATTTTTTTTGATTTTTGAGAATTATAGTTGATATTTATTTACTAAAAATTTCGATTAATAAATTTAAATAGGAGGATAATTCAATGAAAAATGGTGTTATTTCATGAATTGGTTTTCCTATATTCAATGAAAAATTTTGTAAACCATTGCATTTTATGGTATCCTTAGGGTATATGCCAACATCATTGTGTTTTTTATGGAATCCATAGATTATTTTCATGGTTTGTATCCATGAAAATAACCCTATATACATACATTTCATCCTTGTATATATGTATACATGGATGAATCTATCTCCAAATATCCAAATTGTGGCTAAATGGATATTTCCACTATTTGGAACCGTGTCAATCTTCTTTTCCCTATAGCCACTCCACTACAAGGCATGGTTCCTTAAACCGTGGCTATTAACTATAGTAATTGTTTTGGAGTTTATATCCATGGTTATAATCAAATTTTTTCAATAGTTAATATTGAGTCAAAGGATTGTGTGTATGGATTCAAACACATTATGAATCACTTAACAACCAATGACCTTTCAATCAGGACGCTCTTTATACATATTTATTGACATTGCCAATATTTATTTATACCCAATTTAATACTTTAATATACATTGAACATAAATATATATTCCATTTTTATTGATACACATGTTGTGTAAAAACATTCATATTTAAGTATAAGTTCCTACACATAGTGGAAAAGGATGCTACATGACTTGAAATTTTGAAGTACATATCTGGTATTTCTAAAGAATATAGAAGTGAGAGATTGGGAATGAATGATTCAGTTTCCTCATTGAAATAGCCTTTTTTACAGCTAATTGCATACCCCTATGACATATTACTTACCCATAATCTAAATAAGGTTATAACATCCTTATTTAAATCCCCCACATATACCCAGTACACTCGCCTTGAATACACCTTTCCTTATTTTTAGGTGGTTTGGGTGGGGTCTTGACGAAACCATACTCCATGTATTGTAAATGATGATGGTATAATTGTTCCTAAATTTGACCATTTATTTCCTTCGCATCCTTTGGATCCTTTTGCGATGTATTGAAATAGTGAAATTGATGACAAGAATCCTCTTATGGAGGTAGAAAATCATTTGTGGGTACAAAAACAAAATATGATAAAATTCATTAATTGCACGAGGCTACATATTCCCATTATTAAACTTCGTTTTTATAAAATATTTGTTAGAATACATTTATGAACTATTCATATGTTCCAAATCCAAACATACACCCTTAGTGTAAACATAACAAGAACACCCGACTTCATATTAAACTGAATTATAAATAGTATAAATTATCTCATAAAGATGCTCTATCAAATTACCATGTCATACTAACTATAATTTTGGTATAAATGGTGTGTTGTAATGGTATCGATCTTTGATCATAAAATTTCAATAATATCAATATACTGTCTCAGAAGAGATGAATTGGGTAGGGATAAGAATTTACATGGGTAATCCTCATAATGAAATACATAATCAATGTATAAAAAATATTCTACTGGATTATAGTACAGTATCACTATATTCTAAAATATAAATCATCCCCACAGACTTTATACCATCTCCATGTTTAATTAGTATCCATAGGTATATGATATTAACAGTCCCAATAAATGTATAAAAAAATCAAAAAAATATATATGAAATAAGTAAGCTCAAATATGAACTCATGCTTCTTCATTCCCTTACTCTCCATGGAAGCAATGATAGAATTTGACCCACCCATCACAATGTTGGTTAAATAAAATTACCTTCTAAACTAACGTACTAGGTGGAATGTTTAATGTGGGAAATTCCTAGATAAAGAGATTAAAACAATGGTAGAATCACTTTTGTAATAATAATCTGGTTACTTGAAAAAATGAATCATAACGAATAAAAGATTAATAGAGTGGAATTATTTTTTCAAATTGTTCATATAAAAGAAGGTAAAGAACAACCCAGAAATATATGTGTCTCGGTTTTAACATGATTCATATTTATTATAAAAGATTTTATTTTGTATTAATGTAGTCAATGTCAATTTTTTACCATCATTATTCAATTATATTGTTTTTTCGTGATCCAATAATATATAACTTTTTATTTCAAACATTTATCCCTCTAGTCCATTGATTGATTTTAGAAAATCTTTTTATAGATATACGCTTAAAAAGATGAAAAGGGATTTCCCAAAGATCATTAGTTTTCCTACTATTCCTATACTATTGTTCACCATTGGTTGTATTATTGTCGGGTATTACACATTCAGAGAATTCAGAATGATTTTTTAAAGGTCATATAATTAAATGATGACAACAAATGTACATAGATCAAAATTTCAATTCCAACATACACATATCATTATTAAAACCACAAGAAAAGAAAGTAACCATTAATTGAGCATGTTAATGGTGTTCAAAATGATTCCAAACTCAATCCATATTTGTTATATGAGAGGAAGAGGTTTAAATGGATTAATTACATGCCAAAAAAAGAATGAAAATAGAAGAAATCATGTTGGTGTTGTGAGAATATCACATCGGGGAAGATAAAACACCTCCCCCTAGAATGTCTAACCATAAATTCATAGGGATAATTATTATATATATATATATATATATATATATATATAAATTACATAACATATATTATGATATATATGGTGGGTACAAAGATTATCTTTCGTTTCCATTTTTTTCTCCACCGATATGTTTATAGCTGCACTGCCCATTGACTTTTAAGCATTAGTATTTAGTTGGTATAAGTATAAGGTGTGTAGAATCTCAAAACATGGCATGTACCCTCTCTATCATAAAAATACCCTACTAGAAGGGAATCCATAATGTGTAGCATTATTATAAGAAATGTGGTTTGAAATTAGGAACATGGGAGTGTACTCGATCTAGTTGGGTCGTGTATCATCTAAAAGTACAAGACAATTGTTTAAAATGTACATAGCATTAATTCATGAATTTCTCCTCAGATTTTTCTAGTTAAGTTATTTCAAATATAATCACATGAAAAAATACCATGTACACCAAAATAAAATATTTGATACACAAATATAAATAAATATCTTATTTAATGGGAACATTAGAGAAATATAATAAAAAACATAATGTGTGTAAAAATAATTTTAAATAAAATCCACTTTTTAATACATTAATCTCCTAAAAAATATTTTATATAAAATAAATAATATAAAAAATAAAAAATAAATGAATTTATAATAGTATTATGTAATTCCGGAGCTTTAATAATTGTATACATACACCCACCTTGACAATGGAAAACACTATACACCTTCGAAATTGGCTATTGTAATTAAAGAGGTATGGTTCCTACTAGCCTAGATCCATATGAAAAATTATCAATTACTCCCCTAAAACAATTATATTTATAAATAATATCTGAATTGGATAAGAAAATGGAAGATATATCCATATAATACCTAGTAAGAAGAAAATAAGATATATGAAGATGAGAACATACATTTCAGAGATCCTCCATGAATGAAGATATGAGGAATATGATTCATACAAGGTACAACAAATAATGACAATGATAGGTTATGATGATACTTAGAGAGATTATATAGTTATTAGATATATATTATCTTGGTAATAATGGAAAAAATTCAACTTTTATGTGGTTAAGATAAGGGTTAATGGTTTGTCCGTAATGTTTAACAAATAATGGGCCAAACGTGCATGTCCTCCAACTATAAAAAAACAAACATATATACCAAGGAAAAAATCAAAGGATTGGAAAAATCATTATCAATCCAAGTGACTAGTATAATCCCACATCATTATTGATTGAAAACATCCATAAGAATTTTATTTTTCATTCTTGGATGGGCTAAATAATGAATCATGACACAGTATGGTGTTCAATGAGTTGGATGATTTAGAATAATTTTTCAGAAGACTAATGATTTGAAGAAGGTGGAAAGGATATTTTTATAAACTTTTGAAGACATGGGTTTTATTTTTTATTTTTTGGGGATTAATTAATTGGTTATATGGTTTGTTGTGCATGGATCCGGAGAAATCATGCGACACCATGATTCTTAGGAGGATTTCTGTTGATTTTAACATCATCATTGTTTGTATGTATTGATACAAAATGAAAAGGTACTAATTTTGTGTTGTATAAGGATTTATTACTTGAGGGTGATGAGGTTCTTAGTCATGGTGTATGGGATGAACACTGTCTCACATAACATGAGTGAATTACAACTAGTTGGAGGCATTCCTGACATCATGATTAAAAATTGTTTATTAAACTGTGTGGACCAAGTATGGAAGATATGGTTTTTCTATATTTGTGTTGATAAAGGATTGCCCATGGTTTTTTCAACCATGTGAGTGGGTTTTCCATGGATATATCTTACTACTTATTTGGCACACAGTTAGGAAAACCATGAATCTAAACCATACAGATTTGAATATTTGATTAAAAGAGTGATATTACAAAATTACCACCTCATTATTTTTTGCCTCTTCAAAACCATTTTCCCCCCTTTATATTCACACAATCCATGGGATCTATAACCATACACCTCTTAATACCTATTTTTAATTTTTTTTGTTTTCATGTGAATTTATTTGAGTTGTTGGTGAATTTTCCTCCACTACGGCATTAATTTCATCATATTAATGATTCTATCTATATATAGATTTCATTGGATTTTTTTAATATTACATTAGGTCATGGGGGAATATTCTATTTCACATGGTGATTTTGTTCAGTTTGGGTAGATGATATACCAATATAGAATTTTTACTTCACTATAAGATGTTTTGTTTAATATTGTGCCCTACGTGAATTTATATTTGTTTTTCCTAATGTTTTATTTTAATGAGTCGTAAAATTAATATCACCTCATATGAATTTGGGAATAAAAATGGCCAGGGCAATAATATAGGTAATTAGTGAGTGGTCGTATTCAGTTTTACTATGCCATAATGAACTAGTATGTTGTTCACCATTCTACCATGGTGGATTTTAGTTAATT
The DNA here is from genome assembly GCA_963277665.1 of Viscum album. NCBI lineage: Eukaryota > Viridiplantae > Streptophyta > Magnoliopsida > Santalales > Viscaceae > Viscum > Viscum album. The sequence continues at coordinate 1,067,562,996 of OY728140.1, forward strand.
AAATAATTATATTTTTTATTATAAATTTATAGTTTAATTTTTGTTATAATAAATCATGCATGGTTTTGAAGGGATTTATTTTGTTCTTATGTTTTTGGATGATTCTTGTATGGTAATTGACATGCCATGGTGCTTTGGAAATGTGATTGAAGACTTTTATATTAAGAAATGTTTTCTATGATCATTAACCATAGTCTTTATAATTATATTATATGTTAATTTCATCATATTAATTAGATACCATGTGTGAAATGATTAATCCCTAGATTTATGAAATTGGTTTCTGGCTTTGAATGATTCCATTAATGATCTAAATATCCTACTAAATCCATAATGATGTGAGTTTGAACATATATCCACCCATAGGTTGTGCTAGACGTTTTATGAGGGTTGTTTTTTGGGCTACATTTTTATGAAAATTACTATGAAACATTTTGAATGGTGTAAAAACTATGAATTGGGTTTTCATATTGTTAGAGTTGTTAAATAGAAAAGGTACTATTTTGAAATAATTATTGTTTTGATATTCTACATTGAACTGAATGTTATTTCCAATAGAATTTTAAATGATATTCAAATTTTAAATTTAAATGGGTGTGTGGGGAATCAAAAAAATGTTTTCATGGAACATGAACGTCTTGGACAATTTTTGGATTTAAAATGTTGGTGACCACAGTTTAAGGATTCATAATGTTTCAAAAAATTGTTTTTTTAATGACATATGAATTGGATTTTATATTTGATCCATGAGATCATTTAAAAGTCCATTGTGTCCATGATAATTTTTTGATTTTAGAAAGGTAATGGAAACCATTATTGGTGGAGATTCTGAATCATAAATGATTCAATGAAAATATTAAAGATATATAATTATAATGGGTTGAAATGTATTATTAAAAATTTGGTTTAACATGGTGAATGTAAAGGACCATAGTAATGAATAATAATGGAATTTTTTGGAGTACTTGGCCATGACATGATGAATCCTAGTATAATTCATGGATTAATCCTCAATGTTTGTGGACGTCATACAAATGGTTTAGGTGCAATACTAATGTTCTGGGAAAGGTTATTATATTACTACTATGTTGTCGGACTAAGGCATTGAACACTGATAGTATAAATCAAGGTTATAATTCCTGAATTAGAGTTTGAGTGAAATGGTGTACCACATTTGACGTGATGTTCTACTGATGATCTTCTTCCTTGTGTTAGGACAAATTTATTCCATAGGGACCTTATTTTTTATGTATAAATAGGTGGTGGAATGAGGATATATGAACTACTTTTTTATTTCTGATTAGTATGATAGGCCCAATTTAGAATGACATAAAATATAGTTTTCTATAAATCTATGACGGATGGAGTCCCTAGACATGTTTGATACTATTTTTTACATGTGACTTGGAATCATCGCTACCATTATTGTCATTTATGGATCTGGTACATTTGATATGTGAAATGGATGTGGTTTTTTTCTTCCATGGGTTTAATGGTTATTTAACACATCATATGATGTGATTTAGGTGATATGTTTAGTCCATGACATGATTGATTGGTTTGTAAACCACGCTAGAACCCTTGGAGTAGTGGATACGAGATAAGATGGCCAGATTCTTGTCTTGTATCTCTTTTTTTACTATTTTTTATTCCAATGCATTACATCATACAGTATTGTACTAAATGATATTTAATAAAGACCCTATTTTTGGTAGATTAATGATATCCAATCATTTATTTCATGCGCTTCTATTGAACATTGGTACACAAGCATCTCACACATGTTTATTATTGGCATATGTTGGTGCTATGGTTTTTTTGGAGGATGGATTAATTGAGAAGGATTCCTCATGGTTTATGAGGTTACTATATGGTTTTGAAAAAAACAATTTTGTGGATTTCTCTATAGTAACATGTATTATCATGTGGTATTTAACTGGTATAGTTGTTAGTTAATTTCATGTATTATGTTGCTATTCAAGCAATTATTTTATATCATTTTATTATATAATTTTCCCATTATTTTATTATATCATATTACTCTTATATGTATGATGTATATTTATTTACTTTTTGTTATATTCATTTATATGGGTTTATATTTTCCTCAATGTTTCAGATTAAACCCCCACTAGTAGTTGGAAGCATCTGACATACATAGAGGTTAGCATGTGTTCATGTGTCAGAGAAGATCAAGGCACCGACTCTGTGGGCTTTTTAATGATATGATACAATGTGATATTAGATAATTTTACATTGAAGTTTTTCTAATATATTTTGTTTTGTATAATGGATATATAATAATATTTTGGATCTTGATATAAATATCAGTCCGGTGTGTCGCAAACTCATGTTTAAGTAAGATTTATAAGATACAAGGGGATATGATTGATGTAATGTATTTGTGATGATATATCTCTATATTATTTTCATTTCAGTGGTCACAAATGTTGTTTGGATTTGATGGTTTATAATTGATTCAGGAAATTCACCCTTTGGAAATATGAATGTGATTTAACTATGACTTTGGTGATTTAGAGACATGAGGCGTAACATGAATCAAGATAGGCATGAAATATCTATATATTATGGGCCATATAGGCTGTGAAATCATGAATTCCATTCTAATGGTTGGTTATGTTGATAAACATGGGATGATAAATGACTAGGAAATTGGTGTATTCATATTGAAAAGTTGGAAAAATAAACTATTTTTTATGTGAATTCATATTTTTATGTTTAGTTTGATTATTATTTATTTTATGATTTTAAATATCTAAAAAACCCACATAATATTTCATGTGTAAAATAGTGATGTTAAAACCACTCTACATTTTAAATAAAACATGAGTTGTAATGATTAAAATTTTATAAATCGTATATCGTTTTGGAGGGAAAAAATTAATATAAATTTTATAAAACTACAAAAAAATATAAATATTCATCACGTATGTTCACACATTATCATAAACATGAATAATTTTTTTTCTCCCAATAAATGTATTTAGTATACAATACATTAAATGTTCATCTTTATATATTGTATAAGATAGACTATTCTGATATGATAATTTCGTAATATGTTTCATATAAAATTAAACTAATTTTTCATAATTTCATTAGTTTAAATGTAAGTGTAATTTAATTTTTTAAGGGGTGGTTAAATGAATTATAATTTTATTAAAATTATGAAAATATGGATTTTCCTTAATTCAAACTATTTTATTCATTCAATATCTCATTAATTCATAATTATAATCACTCGGAGTTTGTTTCATTATAAAAATAATAATCATTTCATACTTTCATTCAATTAGATTAAACTATTCACATTAATTTTATATATCTTAAAAACTATCTAAATATTTTCACATGGGTTGGAGTTTTTATGTCACATTTTCAAATTATTTTTACTATTTTTCATTCAATATTTTTTGAATTAAGTGATACATATTTTGATGAAAATATAATGATATTATCTTCAAAAAATTATTATGAAACAATTTCAAATTCTGTTTTTATGTCATAGAACATCACCAAGGATTGTGTATTTCGTATATTCATGAAATGGGTCACTATTAATAAAATAATTTCTTTTTTAATACAATCAATTAATTTTCATTTATATATAACCATAAAATAATTTTTAACATTAAAATAATCTGTTTATTTTTTAATTTAAAAAATTAAACTTGATTTTGGTTAGAAACCATTAATTAATTTTCAATTGTACAGATGAATTAATTTTTTAATGTACTAATGAATTAATTTTTTTTCTAACAGTCAATTAATTTTTATATTATTACATTGAAAAAAAAATTTATAGTACTAATGAATTAATTTTTGTTGTACGTTTGAATATATTTTTTATTCTATTAGTGAATTAATTTATATTATTTTGGTGAAAGAATATTTATTGTAATGTTGAATGGATATTTTTTTCATCAATTTTAGTTGTTTTATATCACTAATTAAAATTTTAATATTCTGAAAAAATTTATGTACCCTATTATAAATATTATTTATTTGGATGAAGTTAGTACTTATAATAATTATTCAACTTATTTTTTTGACTTTCAATATTAATATATTACATAGAGTTCATGGGAATGTTTTTTTAAATATTTCAATGAGGCTCAACATGTGATTGAATTTCATTGTTTATACATGTGTACCATTACATCATATATTTTGAATATTAATGTTTAAAAATATTGAGATAATTTGATTGAATTATTTATCTTCTAAATTAGTATATAATCTCATTGATTTTATTCCAAAATATACAAATATTTTTAAAATAGTATAATTAATTTTCTATTGACACATTGCATTAAATTAAGATATATTAAAGATTTGAATATAAACAATCATATTAACTTTTGATTCCTATGAGATTACTTTGGTCTTATTATTATTATTATTATTATTATTATTATCAATTAATAGTTTATTTAAATCATATGAGATTGCCATTAATTATTAATTTCAAATCAATATTTTTAGGAATATTATGGAAATTATTATTCCTTCTCCTAAATAATTGTTTTTTGAATTTGAATTTTTTTACTCATGGAAGGTGTTTTGTAGTCTTTTTAGATTACTATTTAAACAAATATTGAGAAACCTTCAAATAATATAAACAAAATAGTTAACATCTTATACTCTTTATTTCCCCCCAAGAAAAATATTTGAATGTTATATATTCTTCTCAAACCGAATCACTCGAATATACACCATTTCATAATATGGATATTATCTCAAGGGTCAAATTTAATCATCTCCAACACCTAATTGTTTGACAATATGTGTCAATCTAATCCCCATTAACATGTACCAATGTTTTAATTATTTTTCATTTATTTCTTCTTGTTTCTGAGTCTGTAATTATACTTATTATCACTCTCAAACACACAGTAGTTATGTTCGTACTTGTAAACTAAAAACATAATTTATCCTTCTCTTTATCAGGTTGTGATTCTCAAAATTATTATGCTAGAATATAAATACATTAACCTCATGTATCTAATGTTAGTAATGTTTATTTTGTTACTATTAGGGACTAAATCTAGGTTGTAAGGGTAGTAACTCAATATAAAAAAGTTAATGTATTGGTTATCCCTCCACTAGAAAAAGGTTTCTTTATTTGGGTTATGATTCAACCTCAAAAAATATTTTTCAGTGAACAAGAATGTCTCATTGAGAATTGAAAAATAATGGTACTGTTACCCACATTTTTACTAAACTACAATAAAAAATATTGTTGAGTTATTAATTTTTTCCATTGTTAATTATTATTAATAATTATCTGTAATAATTAATATAATTAATCAATTAATTTGATTAAATTTAATATTTGGTCTATAAACCAGTCACCTAACCTTGTTTAATATTTCAATTGGGACATAACAACTGGTATTTGAGCATAATACTATTTTTACTTGATTACCTCAATTATACACTTTTTTATCATTATAATTGTTTCCTATGTTATTCCTTTTGGAATTAGCCAACCATTACTGATAGAGTTTTCTTTTATTTTATTTCTGTTATCATATTCATTAACCTCACAATTTATGGATAATGGTAATTAAGATAAATAAATTGAACAAAAATGATGCTGGGATTCCTCAGTAGATAGTACAATTCTATAGCAATGATAATTTCTATTGGAGATTACAAAAGGAGGAACACCTCAAAAATGTAGAGTATGGCTTTGGGTCTTGTAATGACCCAAACCCTCAAGATCCATTAATAGCCCAAGAATATTCGGGGTGAGGTCGTTGTGGTGGTTTTCCCAGGTGTTTACTGGACGGTTGTTTCCCATGTGTCTTCGGGATGTGGCCCAAGTGTCTTCAGCTGTGAAAGTAGTTTTTATAACCCAGGTGTTTGCAGTTATGGTTGTGTGTGGAGGTTTTGGCCCAGGTGTCTGCAGGCGGGATAGTGGTTATGGACCAGGTGTGTGCGGGTAGGGTTTCTCAAAGGGAATGTGGTAATAATGGAGTGATTGGTTCCATGTGTAGGATGTCTTCAATAACTAGTGGGAAAGTGGATCGGGGTACCCAAATAATGATGTGATATTACTAGAATTTACTTGACTTGCGTTATTTGGGGAGCATGCCTCGATGAGGTTGGGTGGATTGCTTTTTCCTGGTCGGGTGTTTGGTTATCTCTTTTTTCACGGGACATTAGAATGTCTCCTCACTTGTTCATGAAAGTATTTTTTTCCCTACTGAGTATACTTGTATGCTCACCCTAAGTATAAAAAACTTCTTTCATGTTTCCAGTAGGACATCAGAGATCGTGCAGGGCCGTACTAGTATGGACCTTTGTGGAAGTTTTTGTTATTGTTATCTTTTTATTTGTATCTTTTCACCATTATAGTTTTGTGACTGGTATATTTTACCTTTGACATGCGTATGGGAATGTTTTACTTTCAGTCGTACTTGCACATTTAGTTTTGGTGTTGTGGGATTTACTATCTTATCTCATGATTCTATTAAAAGAAAAAGTGTAATACCTTCCATTTAGTGATTGATTCTATAAACTTGGTGATGGTCTCCACTCCGAGACTTATTGAAGGCGGGTTTCGGGGGTCATTATCTCTCTCTAAACTTAAAGAAGGAAGGGCCTGGAAATCTACAGACCCTTACCTCCTTTTGGTGAAGGCCGGCCGTGATAGAATGGTATCAGAGTAGGTTGAGATATAGGATGGAGTCTGGAGTTAGGAACAATGAGGATTTTATGAGAAGGTAGGGAAATAGTGTTGGGTAACCATGGTATGTGAATTAGGCCAGGGAAGACCGGCCAGGAAATGAGATTTTAGGGCACCCCGTGATATGATACAAGGACTCTGGACCTACCGAACGACCAAGTGAGGCCACACTTATTATAGGGTAGAGACCCTAGGAAAGGTACATTCATCATAATGAATCGATTTCTCATCTTTCTAGGGTATTTTGGAAAATTTAAATAAATTATAAGTTTATGAAATTTTAAGAAAAATGGTCTTCCCTACATGGGCTTAGGCATTCTTTGTTTACCTTGCAGCTATGCCACCCGGGAGACGACCACGTGTTGTATGGGTGATCGAGGCCCAGGAGGTTGACCTGGACGATATTCTGAGGGCTGATCGATTGGAGGAGGATGACCAGTGGAAGAAGACGCTTCGAGCCTTCCAGCGACAGACCATCGAGAAGTATGAGTGCAGCACCTCTGACATGAAGAAGGAGGGCTGGATAGTGAGGCTGGTGATAGCTTTTGGCTTGATTTGGGCTCCGACCGAGTATTGCGGTCCTCTGGCCGTCAGCTAGATGCGGGGAGCAACGCGTCAGTGGTGGATGCTCTGCCTGGGGGAGAGGAGAGAGGCTGAGGTGGCCCCAGATGATTTCCAGAAGGAGTTCCCGACAGAATTCTTCTCTTCTACAATGAAGTGAGTGAAGAGGCAGGAGCTACTCTCCCTCAAGCAGGGGAGAATGTTGGTAAGGGAGCTGGGGATCAAGTTCGAGGAAATCTGCAGCTTTTCTTTGGACCTCTTTCCAGATGAGGATTCTCGGGCGAGATGTTCTGAGGAGGCACTCTGACCCTCTCTCCAGTAGTTTGTTACCCCCTTCACCTTGCCGACATACTTGGAGGTCCAGAAGAAGGCCAAAGTGGTGGAGATGATGCGCGCTCTAGGAGGTGTGTCACAAGAGGGGATTCAGATAGGCCAGCCAAATGGAAAGGTTGTCAGCACCAGACCTCCAGCATCTGGACCCTCTAGGTTCTGACCAGCATGGAGAAGGTCACAATAGTTTCAGTTCCAGTCCCCCGTTCGTCTCCCTTTCCCTTCGAGCACAGGACCGAGATGCATCATCTGTGGGAGCCATGGACATCTCCAAAATTAGTGCCCGGAACGAGTACAGTACGGCGGTGGCAGACATTCCCAACACCTGCCTCAACAGTATCTTCCAGCTAGGCCCTTTTAGCAGTAGTTGCAGGGGCAGTGAGCTCCCGCTCCTTTGAGGGAAGACGTTGCTGGGGGAGGCTAACCTCAGGGTTCTCATCAGGGACCTAGACCAAGGAATGGTCGGGGAGTTGGCCGACAGCTGAGGGGAAGAGGAGATGGGCGTGGATAGTTGCACACCACAGAGGCAACAATTCTAGCGGGACTGGAGGTTGTTTGAGGTATGATTAGTTTGCTCAGTACCCTTACTTCCACCTTGTTCGATTCCAGAGCATCGCACTCCTTTTTTAAAGTCAGTCTGGCCTATGCTCTGGGTATAGATGTCGAGAAACATCTATTTCCCCTAGTGATGAGAATAGTAGTTGAAGGTTAGACCGACTTGTTATATTTTTGTAGAGGATGAAGACAGAAGATATGGCCACATCAGTCGGTCAGGGATCTACTACTGCTACAAATACAGACAGACGATGACATCATAGGCATTTACAGGCTGTTCTCTGTGTGTTCCATCATCGACTGCTTCTGAGGAAGGTTTGGGTTCTCACACTTGGGCGGCAGATGTGTTAATTTCACCGGTGATCAGAGTTGCTAGAAGGGTAGCATGCAAGAGGAACCCCTCCTCTTTTTGTTTGTCGAGATATCAATAAAGTTAGTGGATTCTAAGATGTTTGAGGTACTAGGGATCATCATTATGTTTATGGACGTCTTTCCTGAGGAGGTGATGACTCTACCCCTCGATGTGATATCGAGTTTGGGATAGACTTGCAGCCTGGTGCCTATCCGGTTTCAATGGCTCCCTACCGGATGGCACCATCGGAGCTACGTGAGTTGTGGATTCTAATTGAATATCTGATGAAGATGGGTTATATTCAAACAAGAGTGTCACCTTGGGGTGCTCTAGTCTTGTTCACAAATAAGGCAGATTGTGGTCTCAGGTTGTGCATAGACTACATGAGGCTGAATCAGGTAACGATCAAGAATCTCTACCCTCTTCTATGGATAGAAAATCTTTTCGAGTAGCTGAAAGGTGAAGGATGGTTTTCAAATATTGACCTGTAGTCTAGGTATCACCAGTTCGGGTTAGAGGAGGCCGACATCTCGGAGACGGCCTTCAGGTGCAGATATGGGCACTTCGAGTTTGTAGTCATGCCCTTTGGCGTTATGAATGCTCCGGATGTTTTCATGTGGTTTTTGAACTCCTTCTTTCGAGAGTATCTGGATCGGTTCGTAGTCGAGTTCATTGACGACATAATAAACTACTCAAGATCAGAGGAGGACAACATTGAGCACCTGAGGACGGTTTTGGTGGTCCTCCAGCTGCACCAACTCTATGAGAATTTTTCGAAGTGAAGGTTTTTGATGCGATAAGTGCACTTCCTTGGGCATGTAGTGTCCAAGAAGTGGGTAGCGGTGGACCCACCAAAGGTTGAGGTGGTTGATTCTTGGGTAGCACCCAAGAACATGGCAGAGGTTCATAGTTTCCTTGGGCTAGTAGGTTACCGCCATAGGTTCGTACCCAACTTCTCTCAAGTTGCGGCAACTTTAACGGACTTGACCAAGAGGGGCCAGGTTTTCTTGTGGAGTGAGCAGTGTGAGGAAGCCTTCATCAATCTGAAGGAGATGTTGTTTAGTGACCTATTGCTGAGACTACCAAAATAAGGGGCGGCGTATGAGGTGTTTTTTGATGGTTACATTACCTCATCGGAGAGCGCTTTGTGGTCTTCATGGATCACAAAATCTTGAGGTATATCTTCTCCCAGCGGGACCTAGACATACAATAGCAAAGGTGGATGGAGTTCCTCCTGGATTACGACTTCAATATTTCCTAAACTTTAGGAAAAGGGAATGTAGTGGCATATTCTTTGACCAGGAGGTGGCAGAAGGATGCGGTCTGAGAGTCGGTAGAAGCTTGGAAGGCGATGGAGTAGTTGGCTACCTAGCACCTGGATGTGAGGATGGATGATGGTAGAGGATTCATGTATCAGACGATAGTGCAGTCATTTCTGTTGCGGCAGGTGGAGGAGTCTCAGTGGGGAGACCCAGAGTGCGACGTGATGGGTGACCTAGTTGACCAGGTTGATTCTCCAGAAGGGTGGACGGAAGATGGTCAAAATCAGATGCTCTTCTGGGGGAAGATGTTTGTCCCAGAGGTGATGCGTGGCAAGGTTCCTAGTGGGTTCCACAACTCACCCCTATCGGTACACCCATGAGATTACAAGATGTACTGGGGTCTAAGGAGACAGTTATGGTGGCCTGGAATGAAGTGAGTTGTGGTAGACTTTGTGGCCATGTGCCTAGTGTGTCAGCAGGTAAAAGCTGAACACCGTGTTCCAGGCGGGTTTTTGCAACCTTTAGATGTCTCTGAGTGGAAGTGTGATGACATCTCGATGGATTTTGTCACAGGACTACCCAAGTTGAAAGGGGGCATCAACTCCATCTGGGTAGTAGTGGACCACTTGACGAAGTCGGCTCACTTTCTGGTGATTATGGAGTCGAGTGTAGTGGATGCTCTAGCATGCAAGTATGTGGACGAGGTAGTGTGGTTTCATGGAGTTCCGACTTCCATAGTCTTGGAAAAGGATGCATGTTTTACTTCAAAAGACTAGAAGGGTTTTCAGTATGCTTTTGGCACCCACCTGGGCCTTAGAACTGCCTTCCCCCCACTGATAGATGGGCAGATAGAGTGCACCATCTAGACCCTAGAATATATGCTCTGAGCATGCATTCTGGACTTCAGGGGATCATGGGTGTGACACTTTCCTCCGGTAGAGTTCACCTACAATAATAGACATCACTCTATCATTTGCATGGCTCAATTTGATGCCCAGTATGGAAGGTCATGTCGCTCAACTGTGTGATGGACTGAGGTTGGGGAAGTAGGTGTTCTTGGCCCGGAGGTGGTGCAAAGCACGAAAGAGAAGGTTCAGCTTATATGAGAAAGGATGAATGTGGCTCAAGACTGGCAGATTTCATATGATGATTATAGGAGGAGACCCTTGGAATTCGTGGTCGGGGACCAAGTGTTCTTGAAGGTCTCCCCTCAGTGTGGACAACAAGGGTTTGGCATGGGAAGTAAGCTTTCTCCCAGGTTCATCTGACCCTTCAATGTGTTGCGGTTGGTTAGTGAAGTGGATTATCAGCTAGCTCTAACGCCATCGCTACTTAGGATACATGATGTATTCCACATGTCCCAGCTTCGACGATATATGCATGACGATTAACACATCCTTGACTAGGGAGAGATAGATATCGAAGACAATGTAACCTTTGTGGAGTGACCAGTGATGATCGAAGGTCGTGAGGAGTAGGTGATTCATTGGAAAACCATTTCCTTGGTTTGTGTGTTGTGGAGACATGGTGGGATTGAGGAGAGTACCTGGGAGAGGGAAGCATAGATGTGTGCCCAGTACCCAGAGTTGTTTTGAGTTTATCATGTTGGGTCAGTACTTTTTTAATGTGTAATACTTTAACTAGTTGACTATGGATGTGCAGTTCCTTTTCTGTGGATGTGTGTGTGAAGGGTCATAATGAATGGGGATGTGAGGACCTGACCCCTGGTTAAGATGCATTAAAGTGGAGCGCCTAAACTCGTGTGGCCGAGTCAGTGCCGCCCAAAGTGGATAGTATCTTATCATGGATGAAGGGAGACCCCTCTCCCACTGGACTGGACGGTTTTTCCCATGTATTGCGTGGTTTCATAGGGAAAGGAGTGGTAGGTCGTTTGTGTTTGATCAGGGGATAAGGTGTTCTAGTTTCGGAGAGGTTCACTCCTGAGAGGTATCTTCCGGGGTGGTTGTTCGGACCCCCCTCTTTCATTTGGTTTGGTTTTTGATTCTCAAGGACGATATTGGTTTGAGAGGTATCTAATGTAATGGACCATACCCTCATGTTCAATCCCATTTCCAAATTCTAGGATCCTAACGCTTCGCACTCCGATCGGTGCAACCGATTGGTGTGGCCTACTGATCGATGTGATCTATCGGTGTTGTCCAGCCTTGATGGGGTTTCCTTCTATAGTTTTTCCCATAACCCAACTTTTAGGACTTTTCTAACCTCTTGAAGTGTTTCAATGCCATTTTGAAAGCCCATAATTAATATCTAAAAATCCATAAAAACCACTCTACTAAATAACAATTAATCCAGTCATGTGTAACCACCTAACCACGTGGAAGAACCATGATCTGACTTCCATGGAGTTCAATATTTCATATCCCGTAACATTGGAATCTCATTTATTTATCAGGCTAGATTTTTTTCTCCTTCCTCTTGGATAGTCTGCTCTTTCTTGTGCATTTGAAGTCTTTTTTTCCTGAGGCATGTGGTGCACCTATGCTAGAGCCCTGCAAGTTTCGCATCCACTTTTCCTAGTACGTGGAGAAAAATTGTTATCATTGATCAATCAATTAGGGATTTTATCCTTCGTCTCTCCTTCTGTGTATCAAGCTGGGTGGGAATGCTTTTGTCTCTGTGGAAATTGATGGAACCTATCTTAATGAAGATAATGAACGGACCTTTAAAGAATGAAAAGGGGGTGTGTGACTGATGTTCAGATTTAATCTTTTTATGTTTTTATGTGTTGTGAATTGTATGGGCTTATGCTCACTGAAAATCATGGGCTTGATGTTCATTTTATGCGCACTAATTAACCTCCGTACCCCTATATGTTTAATTAAACATAACATGGAATTGGTTAATTACGTATACTTAGTTAAATAAATTGAAAGCACAAGGATCAGCCCTTTTTTTGTGATAACCCTGGTTAAAGTACAGTGGAATTGAAACCATAGAGTGTGTTAAATCTTTTAAATCTTAAAATAATTGCATGGTACCACCTTGTGTTGGTTGTAGTGGTATGATTTTTTTCCCTTCACGGGCCGATTGTGGGAGACCTTATGGTTTTCATGGATGGGGGCTTAGATTTCTAGGGTGATATTGGTTGGTATGGGATCCTCTATTGTTATACTTTCACTGGTTTTGAATTTGAGGATGTGTGGTTACTCTGCATATATTACGAATTGTGGTGGAATCCTCTATTGTTGAGAAACTGTTGGCTCCTGGATTTTGGGAACATGGGGTTGTGTCTTGGGTTTTTACTTTGGTTTCAGTACTTAGAGGGATCTCACATATCCACTTGTTGTTGTGAATTTTCATGAGAACCGGGTGTGAATGCTTAAATTTCTATTTGGCTGTTTCTTTACGTTTTGGCTTGTGGTTATGCATTTTAGTTTCACAGAAGTAAAGAATTACCACTAATGTGATCACATAACCATGAATAAAATAATGGAAAAATGGGGAAATTGGTTCTGGTATGGATTGTGACCTGGAATTGGATGGTATACCTTTCATGAATGAATAGTGATGCGGTGTTTGTGCTTAGGCTATTCTCGAAACCCAAGGTTGGGTTGAGTGATTTTTTACTTATGTATATACTTTCAGTCTTTATGTTTCTTTTTCACATCCCACCCAGGTTGAGCACTTATGTTCCGAATACTCCCATTTCAGGGGGGATGATGTTTTTCGCAACACTCTTATGAGAAGGTAGTTTTTAGATCCTTTGTAATCCCTTTCCTGAATAGCCCAAGACTCTCCGGGCAGGTTGTGATGGCCTGATGTCCATTAATATCCCAAGAATCTTCAGGCGGGGTAGTTGTGGTGGTTGGCCCTAGTGTTTGCGGGCAAGTTGATTCCCATGTGTCTTTGGGATGAGGCCCATGTGTCTTCGGGAGTGGCAGTGGTTATTCTGACCCAGGTGTTTGCGGGTATGGTTATGTGGAGTGGTTGTGGTCCAGGTGTCTGTGGGCGGGATAGTGGTTATAGCCCAGGTGTGTGCGGGCAGGGTTTGGCCGTGGGACTGCGGTGAGGTTGAGGCCCAGGTGTGTGTGGGCTGGGTTTGGTAGTAGGACTACGGTATGAATGGCATGATTGGATCGATGCATAGGATATCTTCAATAATCAGTGGGAAAGTGGCGTGGGGTACCCAAATATCGATGTGCTATTATTATACTTTACTTGACTTGCTTTATTTTTTGAGCATGCCTAGGTGAGGTTGGGTGGATAGCTTATTCCTGGTTGGGTGTTCGGTTATCTCTTTTTCCATGGGAAAATATAATGTCTCCTCACTTGTGCATGCGAGTCTTTTGTTTTGCCTGCTCTGTATACTTGTATGCTCACCCAATGTATATAAAACTGCATTTAGGTTTCTAGGATGACTTCAAAGATCATGTGGGGCCATGCTAGCTTGGACCGTTGGGGAAGTTTCTGTTGTTGTATTCTTTTTTTTTGTATCTTTTCACCATTGAAGTTTTTTGACTTGTATCATTTACCTTTGACATGCATATGGGAATGGTTTACTTTCAACCGTACATGAACTTTCAGTTTTGGGGTTGTTGGATTTACTATCATATCTCCTGATCCAATTAAAAGGAAAAGGGTAATTCCTTCCATTTAGTGTGTGATTCTCTACCCTTGGTTCTGGTCACCACTCTGTGTCCTATTAAAGGCAGGTTTCAGGGGTCATTATCTTTCCTTAAACATAATGAAGGAAGGGCCTAGAAATCTGGGGACCCTTCCCTTCTTTTTGGTGAAGGTGGGTCGTGATAGGTCTATCATGTCAAAATCATTCACACTTCGTGATGGTTACCCAGATATAGTTATTGGGAACAATTTTACTATATATGTTTTAAATTTCACTATTTTAAATATTTTATTTTGTTTCGTTATTATAATTGTTTTTAGTTACATTCCTACTTGTAATACATCTCATGAAATATAGAATGTTATAAATTCCACTCACCATAGCTCATAAAATTGACTTCTACAATGAATGGAATTATTAAGGATGAGTTTCCAGACATCAAGATGGGTGACGATGAAATTGTTAACCAAATGTTCCACAGATTCACATGCATTGTGATTGAAATGAAAACACATAGAGAATATTTTGTAAACCTAGTACTTGTTAAACATGTCCTATATTCCTTACCAATGAAATGGTATGAAAATAAGAATTCCATTAATGCATGAGAGATCAAAAAAGAGTATATCTTAGAATAGTTGATTGGTTCACTACATTAGTAAGAATTTGAAATGAATAACACCACTGAAGAAGTTATAATATAAAAATTATTGAATAAATTAACCATGTGAATGTTTTTTCTACTGACTATTCTAGTTTTGATTTACAAGATAGTGAAAAGGATTACATTTTTTAAATTTTAATTGGTGTTTACAAATGAATGAAGAAATAATGGATTCAAAAACTGGATTATAAGAAACCCGTAAGAAGAAAAATATAATAGGGATAAGAAAGGTAGAATGAATTACAATGATTCAAATTATACGTGTTATAATTGTAGGAATAATCGGAATAAAAATCCATATTTCCCTAAAAAAATAAATAAAACTAATAAAATAACTTTAACCAGAAATGGACACTTGTTGGAGTTGAAAAGAAGAATTTGATTCAAGAAAATAATCATGAAATAAAAAATTGACTCCAAAATAATGAATCATTAAATCACTAGATAAAGATAGAAATAATAGTTTTTATTCTAGTTGTTTTGATTCTGAAAATGATTATGAAAAAACCAATGATATTTAATTAAATAATGAAGTTTATAGATTA
This sequence comes from Viscum album, assembly GCA_963277665.1. Lineage (NCBI taxonomy): Eukaryota > Viridiplantae > Streptophyta > Magnoliopsida > Santalales > Viscaceae > Viscum > Viscum album. The sequence goes on from OY728140.1 coordinate 1,067,578,565, forward strand.
AGGAATTTTTTTTAAAAAATTACGGATTTTTATAATATGATGAAGGTAAATAATGAGAATCTCATTTATAAAAATAATGAAATTTAATAAGAAAATGAAAATAATGAACTGTTTCTTATTATCCTACTTTCATAGTTTATGATAATTTGAATATTTATCCGGACATGAATTGAAATTTGTAAAATAAAGTATAATATGTTCAATAGGGTTTATTTTCTATTATTCTAGGTCTTGAAAAATTACACGAGAAGATGTCTTTGACAAAAACTGATAAAAATAAAGACGAGTTTGGTTATCATCAATGGTTACTATAAATGTTTATTTTATTTTTCAATTTTAAAATTGTTATACTCCTACAGCTAGTATTTATAAATTTCGAATGAATGGCCACTATATAAATTCTTATTCACTTATACATAACCAATAGTTGGGATATTCAAAAAAATATTTATAAATTATTATTATCTAGAGTAGCTAATAATACACATTTAAATTCAATATGGTTGCCTATGTATAAGGAATCATACTTTACATACATTGATATTACTTCAAGACTAATGAATATTCATTAGAAATATAATATTATCACAATAAGACCACATAGGTATAGTGTTTCTAAAAACATATAATCATAAACAATAGGTTCATAAGACATCATTATTATCTGCCACATATTTTATCATAACTAGACACCATTTTTACATATCATAACTAATAACATTCTTCATGACCTATAGAAAATAAGAATTTGAAAGGCTGAACATATATGCTTTGTATTTCTAAACAATAGATATATCAACCATACCTCTACCACAATACATAAGAACAAAACATATGAAAATCATATCCAACATAAGAAATATCATGTTATCATGCCATGATAAAATTCAAAAAATTTCATTATAATCACTGTATGAAATCACAAAAATCATAACATAAGAAGTAAAAAAATTTCATACACATAATCATATTGAATAATTTTATATTAGTTGAGCTTCATTGCATTGACCATTATACCGGACAAACTCTATTATAGAACAGAGCTCACTCCTTATTTCAACCATCTATTACTAAACCAAGATCATTTCTAGTTAATTACTTATATATCTTATAAGATACAAATATATTACAAATTCTTTAGAGATAGATATAGGTACCACCCATCTCATAATTAAATAATTTATACATGTTACATGGTAATATAAATCATTACCTATAGCATTACACATGGTATAATTTTTTTTTATTAAACCCCATTCCATCATAACAAAGTCCATTTTAAAATGGATTTATGAAATATAATTCCATAAAAACATAATAAAATAGAAATAATAATATGTATTGTATACCTAAATCATTACCTTATTAAATAATTCTATATTAGATGGAAAATGTTTTTGACTGACAACTGGAAATTAGTTCTTGAATAAAATATCCATTCATCTTTAAAAATATTTCATTTGTCAAAATTCCCCACATTTTTAAATCAAAATAATTAACTTTTATATAACCATGAAATATTGTAATGGAAGCATCATTGAAATAAGATGTTATTAAATCATAATAACATTTTACTCTATATAATTTAAAATAACATTCTTCTCGTACTTTTTTTGGATAAGTTAAAGTGGACTTCATATTGAATAATGAAAAAAGATTCCATTCATATCATTTAATAAAAAATAACAAATAGGCATAATTATATTATTACAATTTTTAAATTTTAGAATTAATATTATATTTTTAGGAAACATGGTTCTGGATGAGAAATATAATCTAATAATTTCTTTCTTATAAAAAGAATTCTATAATAATGAGATTGAGAAATTATCTATTACCTTTGGTCAGATTTATTTTGTATTTATCCAAACATCCTATATAATGGTTTGAAAAATTTTAATAAATAATTTTATAATCATATTCATTTTTATGATATCATATATGATATTATTATCATTTGTTTGTTTGTAACATTATTACTCGTCCATCATGTGTTATATGTTTTATTTTCTTTGCATGTTCGGTCGAATATGTTCTTGTTCCTCTAATTAGGATTTATATATATCATTTAATGAATTGTTTTGGTATAATATATATCATAATAATTCATTCCATTCATTCCATTCATTCCATTCATTTATAGTAAGATGTTTTAAATAAAATCATGTGTAATTAATCATATCGCATCATGGTGCCAGTAGGTCGTACGTATGCATGAGTGATGATATCATTACCATAATTGTTCAATAGTATTAAAGTGGATGGTGTATAATTATTATGAATCAATATAATATTATAATAATAAGACATAGCTACTACTTAAATCATTACACACATCAATATACGTTGGTTGTGGAAAATATATTACACCACAATGTGGAGATAATATGACATACATACGCATGTGTGGTGATTTGATTTTTCATATGATAGATTGAAGAGAGAAGATAGTTGTTTCATAATCATAATAAGATATCATTATATAATTGATACTTTAGTAATTAATTTATTGTGAAACAACTATTAAAGAGGATGCATAGGATGAAATATGTTTGATTGAATCCGTAGATGAGATTACAACTTCTTCGACATGTTCCTTCTAAATCTCCTCATAAAGAACAAGAGTTCGTCTTTAAAAAAAACCTGAACCTACACAATGTTACTAGGTATGTTTAAGAAAAAAAATCTTGGTTATGGAGGATCATGAATTCTCAAAGTGAAGTGAATACGTGAGGAATTGGATTCTCATTTATAATAGAGGTGAGGTTGACTTTTGGGATCTCAAAAAATTAAAATTTATAAAAAAATCCAACTACATCCAATAACCTCCAAAATGTCCCTTTCATAATTTGTTAAGAGATAGGGAAGTAGTATCATCAATAAATAAATTTTAGAGATGTTTTTATATAAATTTATAAAATATCATTTAAATTCAAAATTAGATATTATATTAATTTTTTTCTAGGACAACCAATATTTAAAAATTAAAATGGTACATTATTTACTTATTTGATGATAATTATACCATAAATAAATTCAATATTACATTTTAGGAAATATGTTTAATATTATATATTTTTTAAAAACATTAAATTTTTTAAATAATCTAATAATGTAATATTATGATAAACCAATAATAGTTTCAATTTTGAATCTATTCAATTAATGGGCTATTAAAATTATAAAAATAAAAATATATCCCTAAGACAAATATTTTATTCTATTATTATGAAGTAATCTTAATATATATAATTTATTATACATATTATTTATCCAAAAATACTGTCATTTTAATAGATTAATAACATTTATTTTTCATCTATATTAGAACTATAAATTCACAATCAATTTTTTGTAATTATTTAATACACTAATTTTGTGAATAAAGATATGAAATAAAATACTATGATGAAGATATATGTATTATATTTATGAATAATACTCGTAGAAAAATAAATATTCTATAAAATTTGTCATAGAAAATGTTATACTTATTAAAACATGAATGAGACAAGTTTACTATTACATTAAATAGAATAATATATGTGTTATAATAACTTATATAAGGCTATTAATGGTCAATAACTATACCCTTGGATGGTTATGGTTGCGATAAACTAGACCATAATGGTTTGGTCAACTATATGGTTTATTAATAGTTATTATCATATTGATAATAATTATTTAACCTTTTTCTCATAAATTTAATAATTTCAGTATCTTTATTGTATTTTTATTTATGGTTATTATTTATTTCTTAAAAATAGAATATAAATTATCTGGATAAATGAATTAAAACATTATGTAATATTTTTATTTATAATTTTATTTATCTTCTTTATAAACATATATTAAAAATGATATATAGATTAAAATTATAGAAATCGATATTTATCATTTCATTAAATTAATAAAATTAAATTTCCTAATCTAATAGAAGTGGCTTCCATTGGACACAATTTCTATGCACATATTATTTAGGTAGAAACAAACTTATCCAATCATATTAAGACATGAGTTCATGTAATTTTATAATATATTTTTTTACCAAAATTTACCTAATTTACCCCTTTAATATATTAATAATAACAACCAATTTTACAACTCATAATGAAAAAAAATTTACATAATCATTACATACTATTTCCAAATATTTAATCCATTTTCAAAAGCATTGAACAGTCGTTTTATGAAATTAATCAAAAATTAATCCTGTTATTTAAATGATAAAATGTTTTTATGAGGTAAAACAATGAAAAATATTGAAATGGTTTGACAACTAAAAGAAACATAAAAATTGTTCATAATGACAAAAAATTTATTAAATGATAATAATATAATTTATTTATATATTAAAACAAACAAATAATATATTTTATCAATATATATTATTTCAACGAACATGGTTATCTTAAATTAAAATTTAATTTATTTTTACTATTAATATAGACGTGAATGTTTTCATAAAATTATAAAATATTCAATAAAAGTATATTTTTATATCCCTCCTCCAAATATGAATTTTATTTTGTCATATAAAAATAATTAATGTGTCAAAAGTTTTCTTTAAAAAGCGGTTTCCATTAAAAGGTGGTTAAAGTAACCTTCTAAAAAATATAGATTTTATACATAAAATATTGATTATTCATACCCAGTTATAAACATATTTATTGGATGAATTTTAAATAAATGTTTTTTTAATTATATAAAATATATTTTTCCTAAATTTAATTTAGTATTATAACTTCACTCAAATTATTAAGACCTAAAAACAAAAAAAATTAATGATTTATAATATTATATATAATAGGTAGCCATTGAATTCAACATGACTTTTTATCAAATATTTATATCAATTCAATCTAAGATAACTCCTAGGATGTAACAGTCAATTTATATAATGGTCATCACACAGTTCGTTTAAAATCACAATTGTATATAATGAAACCTATCAATGAATTAAATTTATTTAATGAAAATATTTTATAAAGTAGTATAGTGTTAATTTCTAGCACCATTATAAAAATTTCTCATTCCAAATTCATAACTTGTGTATAGACTAATGAGTATACATCTGCCTCATCACATTCTAATTTTCCCAAATAGTGTCCTCAAATTGGTTGTTTCACCATAACACTATAACTAAGAGAGTGCTCTTATTACACAGAACTTTTTAACTGCGATCAAGAATATCTATCTATTGTTCTTCAAAAGAATAGTCATTCTTAGGTGGTTGAACTTCTGAGAATAGTAAATGTGAAGGATCATGTAGTTACAATATTAGGAGAGATACATGAAACATATCATCAACTTAATTTAGATTCTTTGGAAGCTCCAATAATTAAACTATTATCCCAAAACGATATAGATTTTCATGAGCCATGATATACCATGGGCTCAACCTTCCCAACATTCCAAATCCTCTTACTCTAATACATTTGGATACTTTTATAAACACAATGTCACCCACTTCAAACACTAGGAACATTCATCACTGGCCAACAAAACATTTTATTCCATTTTGAGATGTTTTCACATGTTATTTAATATATCTGACCTTATCCACCATTTTATAGACTTGATATGGTCATAATAGCTTTACTTCCCAACATGAACCCTAAAAGTTACATTTCTTAAATTATTTATATAGAGGTATTCATAATGATCTATCTGAATAGCAGAGTGAAATATTTTTGTTTCCCGAACATTCCACCAATACTAGGTGTTGATTCCAACTACAATTGAAATACATAGACTATGATTTCAAATTGACTTCTATTTTATCAATTATACTTGTAGAATTACCATTTATCTATTGTTTATAATAAATGATGAAATATAACATTGTGTCCCGATCCAACTGAAGACTTCACTAGAACAATGAGGTAATCCTCATATATCGATCAGATATAATTGAAAGTGGTAGACCATGAAATATTACCACATTCATTACATAATATATCAAGGAAAGATGATAAAGAGTGAAAAATTCTCCAAGGGAAATGAAGTGCATATACTTTTAAATGTGGTAGACTATAAAACATATAGTTTAACAGCCTTTAGTTGTTATGTGATGGTCAATGAAAATGTCAATTGTGGTATTTCATGGTTTCCGTTTTGGTATGGGGAATGATTGAAACTCCCTCTAAGACATCTATCATTAAAATTTAAAATATTGGCAAACCATGAATCAAGAGATATATTGGGTATCATCTCATTTTATTGTATCATACTGGAAATACTAATTCAGGTCCAGGTACATCATTATTCTTCTAGGTTCATTATATAAGTAATAACTATGGGCCTCATCCAATAACTCCTTTATTAACTCTAGTATGAGTGGTAAACAAACAAAGATCAAAAACCTTATTATTCCATCACAATCATAGATGAATTTAGGAACATTTATCACCAAATTTTATAGCTCATCATAATCCTACTACGACGATATAATCATTACATTTATAGACAATTGAACATTGATTTCAAAAACATAATATCTATCATATTCCTTTATAATATCATGATCCATCTTTTTCTAATCCTTAAATACTGGATCATTTGTGAACGTCATGATGGATTGGATATTATGTTCCCTTATAATCTGACAGTCTTCCACCTTCTTCAATTTCCTACAGTGGAAACGTATTGAGAAGTTTAAATATTTAATCCACTCCAACCATATTATTCTCTATATATCCATCTCATTTTTTTAAAATATAATTTAAAATTTTATAATTTATATAACCATCACACCTTTGACCATAAATACAATGCTTCTATATAATTAGTGCCAAGATTACCATAGATCACTCCAAATCCGGATTCAAGTAATTCACCTCATGGATATTCAATTTTTTGAGGCATAAGATATCACCATATAATTTTCCATTGGAAAAAATCACAATCGCTTCTTCAACACATCACTATATATCACAAACAGATCACCACTAAAGAGTAGTGTAAGCATAGGTGCACTATAAAAAATTATATTTTTCCCTTTGAAATTATTTTCAAATTCCACCATCCACACGAACATAAATACTTTTCGAGTCAACTTGGTGAGATGATTATATAATAATGTAAAATAATTCATAAATGTAAATAATATATATAAGATATATGAAAACATTTGATCTTTATTAGAATTATTGGTCTCGTCCATCTTTCAGTGACATCTATTTTTTATGGATCCACAGATATACCCTCTCTTGAGATTTTGTGGGCTAAAAGTGATATTTTCTGAAGAAAAAATCCAAACATGATAAATATTTAATAAATATTCTCATTTCAATGGATATTTAGTACAATTATAATTTGGTCTTCATGCTCATATTATCACATCGACTGGACAAGAATATATTTTGTAACGATTACCAAAATTTGATCAAGTTAGACTTTAAAGATTGTATTCATTAGATCTATGAAGATAGAGGAGAAATTAGTTTGTCAAAATGGAATCAGTTTTAATTCAATGTGTCCATACAATTTTTGGAATTAAGTGTTGGGTATATCCTACATCCTAAACCATAATGATGATAATGTAAATGAATACCAATCATGGGAAAGTATTGATCTCTAATTAGTTGGTAGAAAACTGAACCTCCACTTATTGTGGGAGACCTGAAAATTCATCGTGAAATGTATCATCCAACTCTCATACAGTGGGATTATTATTAGTTATTATTTTCTCCACAAAATATTGAGAAAAATAAACATCATTTATAGAAATAAATTCACATTAGAGGGATGTAATTTATATTGTATGGTCGTGTTCTTCCAAGCGTTGATTGCGTTTTATAGATTTGTATAGAAAATGAAATGTCACTTCAATTACATGAAATTTATTATTATCTATATTTAGATAAATCATGTAAATTCCATGAATTTCATCAAATTGCAATATAAGAGGAATTACAAGATTTTCAGGTAGCAAATTCCTAAAAACATCCATCGGGGAAGAATTATAAAATTTAACCCAATCATTTTTCCTTTAAGTGTTTTCACAGCTAAATCTCACACATATATATTTTTTGAATAATTAAATATTGGGTAGATTTATAATCAAATAATAAATATTCTTCTTTAGAGTGAATAGAAAGTGAACATTTCACCACTTCATTATCATACAACACATCACCAAAAATGAAAAAATGGGACTTGATTTTTTCATAGTCCTTAAGTGTTTTCTGAAATCAATCTTCAGAAGAATCCCTCAGATTGGGTCATTGATTAGGATAATTTTCCATCTCATTAATCTTTTAATATGTATGTGGATGTGTTTTATTATGTTTTCCATTTCTCTATTCACATAAGAACACATATTTTTTCTATGACATCAATATTCAACTTCCTGATGAACATATCTTCCAAACTAAAAATATTTTCCAATCCCATTATGAAATTTTTTTCAATGAATCATTACACATAATGAAAATAAGAGAAAACTATTCATCTGTCAAGTGGGGTGTTTAGATTGTCCCTTGAATTCCTCTTTTTTACTTCTTATCAAAGAAATAGGATTGATGGGTTACTCCAATTACCATATCAACCTTGAGAGAAAATAGAGTGTTTTCAACAAATATATTGATGTTCATTACGGATAATGAATATTGAATTCTTATTTTTAATCCAAAAAAAGAATCGATACATTTTACTCTTAAGTTGTATAATAATTTCATAAGTGTACGTTTCATGTGTTTTAAAATTTGATTCATATGTACTAATAGATGAATCATTCCTATACTTATGATCATGGAACCCTTTCTCCATCATTCGTCAAAGAATAAAAGGTCAGTACATATTTAATAATATTATATTGAAGTCATAATAATCCATCGATTCAATTTCCTATATTATCATCATATTTTTGATAATTAAACCAATTGTCAACTTCACCATCCAAGCGATAGACTTCCAGGATGTCATTATCATGTTTTAAACCATGGAGAATTGAATAAATATTTTCAGTTGTACTAATCCATTATTCATCCATTAATGGATTATAAGACCCATGTAATGAAGGTTGACACTACATCATAAATTAACAAACAGAAAATGTCTCCCATTTTTGTTCATTTGGAACTCATTCATGATTTAAATAATAAGACTGTTCTACGAGAACAATAAAAGGGTTTTCATTCCATCTCCCATAACATTATTTTTCTCTTGATGATAATCATTGTATTTCTAGTCACATTCATCATCAATGAAGTTCTACTAGGTTCTACGCATTAAATAAAACAATGAATAATAATATAAGTAATATTAACCATAATAAGAAAAAAATAGAGAATAAAATTTAAATTTATTACATTGTCTATTTTATCCTATATTTTCATGATCATTAGTATAACTATTGGATTGCATCCTATACTTCATCACATCCAAGGGGTTCATCCAAACCATTTCATGTTCTAGTTTCCAATGGATAACTATACCATTCATCTAATAACAAGTAGAAAGACCCATAATTTACATGTATTGATATTACCTCAAAATATCTGAATATTCATTTCAAAATATTAGAATAGAATGATATTACCGTATGGGTACAATTATTTTTTAAACTAAAAAATATATGCAACTGTTTCATAAGATATCTTCAACATATCCAATTTATTTAATAAAAATTAATAACTTTTTTGACATTACATACTTATTAAACTCCTACATGAACGGAAAAAATTAATCATATGAAATGGTGAGCTCAAAGGATAAATAAACGTAAAAAATGGATATATAATTCATATCATAATCATAATAATTAATAACATAACATATGAAAATATTTTTCATTCATATAAATGATCATCATATCATGCCATGAGATAAATCATAAATGATCATAATAATCAATGAATGTAACTCCAAAATTCATTACAAAAAACATGAGGTTTTATGGAAAACATAGAATTATATAAAATAAATTCATATTAATTAAGTCTCATTGTCATATCTATCATAGTGGACTAAGTCCATTACTGAACTGTTCTTAATACTCATTCTGACTATATATTACTAAAAAGATATCATTTTCTCATTCCATAATTATCTATCTCATCAGATATAGATCATTACCCAATGAATTGTGGGAAGATATAAGTCTCAGACATATCATAATTAAATCATTCATACATATTCCAAAAAATCATAAATCCATAATCATAGAATATCTTAAGGTATAAAATGTTTTTATTTTCCATCGTTCCATCATAATATAATCCATGGAAAAAATGGATTACATAAATATCATTCCAAAAATAACATAAAAAAACCATACGTATAATAGGGATATAATACTTGGAAAATAATTCTACTATAGAATTACACCTCAGATGGAAAATAATTTTTATTGTACACTTGAAAATAACTCTTGAAGAAAATATTCATTATTCTTCAAAAATATTATATTTTTTCCAAAAAAATAAAACTAAAAATAATTTCATTGAATATTAACATGAAATTATGTAAAGGAAGATTCATGGAAAAATAGTTTTATGAATATGTAAAAACATGTTATGAAATATATGATTAAAAAAATATTCTAATACTTTTGTCTTATAATTATAAAAATAAATTGTCGGATAAAATTACAAAATATTCCATTTATTCAATTTAATAAAAAATCACCAATAAATAAAATTGACTTTATTAAATTTTTTAATGATATAAAAAATATTACATATTTAGAAATCATGTATGTGGATGACTAATATAACCCATTAAATATTTCCATAAAAATATTCTCAGATAATGAGATTAAATAATTACCCCTTACCTTAGGACACAATTTATTTTTATGTGTCCAAATGTCTTATATAATGATTTATATACTTTCATTGCAATATTCCAGAATCATATTCATTTTTATTATATCATATATAGACATATTTTCATCAATATTATTGTAATAATTATAATAATCCATTAGGTGTTAACTCCATAATATCCATTCGCATGGTTTGTTAAAAATGTTCTTTTTCTACATATTAGGTTATAGGTATATACTTTCAAAAAATAATTTTGTAAAATAAATATTACATTTGCTAATACCATACAATATATAATAATTATTTAATGATAATCATGTTGAATAAATCACATCACATCATAGAGACGGTAGACCATATGAATGAACGAGCAACGATATCATTTTCATATTAGATGAATGGTGTTGAAGTGGATGATATATAATGTTTCAGAATAAATTTAATTTAAAAATAATCATATATAGTTATTATTTATATCACTATACACATCCAAGAATGGTGGTGATGAAAAATAGATTACTTGACTCATAGAGATGTTAAGTCATACGTACACATGTGTGGTGATTTCATTTTTATTAGGATGGATATAAGATTGAATATGGATATTTCATGATAATAATAAGATCTCATTATATAAGTGAAAATTTATTTATTATATTATATTGAAATATCTCATGAAGAAGTTGTACAATAAGAAAGAAGTGTGAATGAATCAGTAGAGAATTTTACCTTTTATTCATCGTTGTCCCTCTAAATCTCATTGTAAATCACTAGAGTGTATTTTTAGATGGAAAGAACCTATAGAATATTAAAATGGAATTTTATATATTCTAATTGAATTTTATGACCCATCATGAATCCAAATATTGATGTTAAGTGTTAAGGATAAGCTTCTATTTTATAATTAATGTGATGGGAGCTTTTGGGATCTCCAAAAATATTAATTTATAATAAAATCAAACCCCTGAAGAATCATCTGAAAGGTCTCAATTCTATGATGAGAAGAGATAGGGTGGTAATATAATAAAAAAATTGTAATGTTGTATTTGGTCATTTTATTTCATATAATTTTAATTAACACTTCATAATTCTATTTAATTTTTAACTTTTGTATTCAATATTTCAATATTAAAAGGTTGTAATATTAACTTATTTGTTGTCAATTAGACCATAAATAAATGTCATAAAACTTTTTAGACAATATAACTATTATTATATTTTTTTATAATTTTTTTTAAATCTTATATAATTTAATAGATCAATATGTAAATACACAATCAGTAGTAACAATTTTGACACTATTTAATTCATTTATTTTTAAAATTATTTATATAACAAGATAAGTTTGAAACATATATTTTATTATATTATTATGTGGTCAAGGTAACCTAAAAATCATTTGATATATTATTTATCTAAATTAATATTTACTTTTATATATTAATTGAATTTATTTGTTATTTAAATAATAAAATAATCCCAGAATCAATTTTGTGTAATTATTTAACACAGTTAGTCTAGAATTAAAATAAAAAATATAATATAATGATCATGAAAAATATACTATATTTCATAAAATTAAATTAATTCAATAATATCTTCTATAAATTAAACATTAATAATGTTATACATATTATAGCCTAAATATGACTAGCTTATCATGACATTAAAAAAATAATATAAGCGTTATAATCTCATCTCTATGTTTCCAAATGTCCAATAAATCTATTATTGGATGTTTACAGACATGTTATACTCAACGAATAATATTTGGCCATCTTTTGGGTATATTAAATTTTATTATAACATAAATAGTAATTATTTTATTGATTTTTAATTAAATAATTTTAGAATCATCAAACTATATGTCATTAAGTTAATAATTTATTATCTATAAATTAAAAAATAAATTACCATGGTAATGAAGACATATTATCATCCAAGTAAGTATTTATAATCAAATTTATGTTATTTTTAATATTATATTAAAAATTTTGTAGATACTAAAATTTAAGTATCAAAAATTTAACTTTTATTTAACTATAATATAATAAATGTCATAATCTCATCCATGTGTCTTCAAAAGGAAAACATTTTCACCCATTATTAATTTGTGTCAAAACTTAATATTCAAATGATATTATGAAAACTTCTAGGGTAATTTTTTTATATTATATTAAAAAAAAATTACATGACTTACCCTTTTACTTTATTAATAAAAATTAAAAAAGATACACTTCATTATAACAAAAAATGTACATAATTTGGACCTAATGATTCCAAATATAGAAGACCTTTTTAAAAATTCATAATCCATAGTTTTTAGTAATTAATATAAATTTAATCCCCTTGTCGAAATAGGAAAAATGGGTTTGAAAAGTTAAAAAGATGAAAAAGATTGGATTGATTTTACATTTAATTTCTTCTAAGAATTAATACCTTTGACATACATTATATTATGTAATAAGAATAAATTATATATTTATATTTTAAATCATTGAATAAAATAATTTATCCCCATAAATTATTTCAATAAAATATTATTTTTCAATAAAAATTTAGTTTACTTTTATATTTCATCAAAACAAAAATGTTATCAAAAAGAAAATATAAAATTAATCCAAAGAAAATCTATGTGTCCTACTTCCAAATATTGGTTTTAGGTTTTCAAAAATGAAATAGTAATTTTTGAAAATTTTCCTTTAAAAAATTTTTTCCATTAAAAGATGGTACAATTACCCTTTTGAAAAATTTAGTTTTTTATACATATAATAATTTTTATTCAAATCCAATGTCAAAAATATCTATTTGAGTAATACGAACAATATAGTATTAAGTATATAACCATTATATTAAATAAATTTTAGTTAATAAAATTTATTCAATAAATTTATTAATAAAAAAATAGAAATATATAATTGATTTATATTTTTAAAAATGATTTTATAGCTATTGAATTCACCAAAAATTATAAGAATTTATTTATAGTTATTCCCAGTATCCTAATGTCTATGTTTTAGTAGTAATTACATACTATAATAATCACATTTTTTTTAATTTCATGACTTTATATAATGTAATCTATTGATGAATAAAAATTATTCAAATATATTATGTCATAAAAACATATGAGTGTAAAAATATGAATTATATTAATAATCCTATTGGACCTAATTTAGATGGTTACCAATATTGTCCAGTAATTTGTTTTTATAGAAACATTTTTTTAATTAATGAAGAACAAAAATGGTACTTTGAAAATGTATGCTCTTATAACATGGGAAGAGACTCATCAACTTTTACCACTTACAAACCATGGGCTTGAGTCTTTGTTATGTTAAGGGAAAATTCTAAATGCAACGTAAACGATTTTGGTAATGATGGAATTTCAAATTCTACATTTATTTGTAAAAAATTTTACTCTGATGGAATAAAGCATAATGTAATAATAATATCAGAATTATGTGATTACGGAATGAATGGTAAATTTAAAAATGATAACTCTTTAGTTATTAAATATGATTCATTATTATTTTATGCTAATTGAAATGAATAAAAATATAAAATTTGTTTTTTTAAACTATTTGTTCATCATGTTACGTGTTTTCATGCTTAATAGAATGAAAACATCCTTTTCATAGACATTTAAAAAATATTAATTTATAAATATAAAAAAATATAAACAACAGAAATTTGTTACAAATTCCTTCCTTGAATAAAAAACATTATTATTTTTGTGGCTCATGTATAAAATAGAATAAAATGAAATTTTAGTTTAGTCATATCAAATAGATAATTTCTAATACACATCTATAGTTTGTACAACTGTATTTATTTTTTCATATTGAAATTTCATGTATTTGTGGAATGAAATATACATTATTTATGGTTTAATATTATAGTAGATTTAAATATGTTTATTTTCATGATAATAAAATTATACATTATCCAGAATTATATCTATATTTAATTTAGATCCGAAGGAGAAAGGTTATATGATTGTTTCTATTTTTAGTGATAAAGTAGGAAAATTTATTAATATCGATTTTAAATTATTTTTTGAAATGATTTTTTATTTTAATAAATTCTCTTTTCTGATAACACTACCGAAAAATGGTGTTCATGAAATGAAAAAATATAACACTTATTTAAATAGTTCAAACAATGTTAATTGTATATTTTTTTCTTTGATATTTTACAACTAATGCCATTTTTACAGCATGTTATTTTTCAAATAGATTTATTGTTTGACATTTATTAAATATAACTACTTATTAATTATTTAAAAATCTATAATAATTAATTTAATTAATTTAGATTCATTGGTCAAAATGTATGTTTTAAAATTTTAATGATACATTAGGAAATTTGATTCTGAATGAAAGGAATTTAGTTAATTTTATTATACTAATAATGTAAAATATTATATAGTTTTTATAAAATAACTATAGTTGTTGAATAATACTTCAATATTATATCTCATGAAAGAAATGTTAAATTAAAATATTATTCTAATGTTATGGATAATTAGTTTAATGATTTTAATTTTAGTGAAGAAAAACCTAATGATAATGATTAATTAATTAAGGGAGATCATACTCCTTAACAACCTAATATAACATCATGGAAGATTCAAAAATATTATAATGTTGAATATTTAACTAGAAATATCCTGGTTCTATTACTAGAATTTCTAATTTAATAATTTTTAAATTCCACATTTATTTTGGATTTTGTTCTCCTTAATGATAAAAATTCATTAAATGATGAAAAATCTATTTTTTTATATTAAATTAGAAATTAATAATATTTCAAAAACTTATTTTTTGAATTTTTTATAAATACCTAATGATATGTATGGGATTGTAACTAAGTGGATCATTAGAAACAAATATAGTTAAAATGGACAAATTTTTAAATAAAAATAGATAAGTTTTTATGAATGATACTCTCATGAAGAAGGTATAGAATTTAAATAATAATTTATATTGGATTCCATGGTAGAGGATATAATAATATTATATTATTTTTATTATTTTGAATGATTACAATTATATCAATTATATAGAATAATTTCATTCATAAATGATTTAACAAATTAAGAATTTTATGTTTCTCAGCACTATTGTTTTTAAAATAAAAAATTTCCTTATCATTTTTTAAGTATCTAAATTTAGTATGCTCTCAAATAACAAAATTACAATTTTTATGAAGTCCAGTTCTAATTTTTATTAAAAAATGGTTTCAAGAAACCCAATGTTGACCCTAATTTTTTTATAAATTGAATTTTTGATGATATTTATATTGTTCAATTTCTTATCATGATATGTAATTTGAATTTTCTAGTGAAATAATTTGTAGTCATTTTTCTTCATTGATGCTCTCTGAGCATGAAATTAATTTAATGTATCAATTAATGTTCATTCATAGACAAAAAATTGTCAATGAAAATATCTATTTATTCCTAATCAATTGAATTATTCCAAAGAGTTTGTAATATTATTTGTTAATTATTCTTCTAAATCAATGAAAATTCATATGTGTAATAATTGAAAATTAGATATTGGGGCTTCATGTAAATATATTGATATTAGTATTTATATAGTAATGATAGGGTTCTTTATATGTTTAACTAAATATATACTCGGTATCATATTTATTGTTTTTTTTCAGTTCTATATTTAATATAGATCCTAAATAAAATTATATTAAAGTTGTAAAGATAATTATTATATATATAAATGGAAATGTTGATTTTAATTTTTTTTTTCAAAATATAACTATATTGATTTATTAGATTATTTTTTATATAATTTTTATGGTTTTAAATTTTAATAACAAAAAAAATCAGATATATTTCATTTTTTCTGAATCTTTTAATTTTATGGTATTAAAAATAAAAATTATTTATTATGTTATCAACTATAGATGATGAAAATATATTTGTTGCTAGTAGTTGTTCTGAATGAATATGGATTGAAAAAAATTTGTATGATTTTAATAATGAAATTTTTCAAATTTACTTTGATAAAACATCTATAATTTCTATTTCTAAAAATTCAATACTACATTCCAGTAAAAATAATATAAATCTTTGAATTCATTTTAATATAGATCATATGAATAATTTTGATATTTCTTTTAGAATTTACCCCACTAAAAATTATATTTGAACTTGGTATGCAAGAAATATAATTATTTTATTATAATAGTTGTTTAGGGGGAGTGTATATTTTGACCGTCTGTTTATATACAAAATGGGATAGAAAATGCATTTTTAATTTGTGGTATTTGAAATAAAACAAAAGGATTGATATTGTTTTTTCATGTTAATGAATATATTTATGCATTGTTTGATAATAATTTATTTTATATTTTTAAATATATCTAATCCAATTTATTAATTTCTGTGAGAAACTATATTTAAATTGACTATATATTTTAAAAATAACATAATTTTTAATAATCATGATTTTATAAATATTATTTCATTTGAAATATTTCATGTTAATTTATTCTTTATTAAAATACAGTTTATTCTAAATCATCTTTTAAAATGTTTTCATTTAACCACGAATATGAATAATTTTTTCACTAAATAAAAGATTTTAGTGAAAACTACATTAATGTGTATATTTATTCATTTTATAACATATTATATTCATATAAAATTATTTTGAAACATATAATGTTTTAAATAATGATAATTTATATTTATTTAATTTTTTTAAATGAAAATTTAATCTTATTGATTATGATATGAACCATTTATCATGAAATTTTACAACAATTCTGAAAATATGGATTTTATAATATTTCAAATCGTTTCTCTTTTATTGATATCCCATTAATTTTAAATCATAATGAATTGGAATTTATTTTATTATAATTATAAAATAATTTTTTATAACATCATCCAACTACATGAAAATCCACAAATGTCTTTTACATGTCTTAAAAAATTGGCCAATATTATATTTTTTATAGTTTTTGTTTCATATTACAATAATGTTTGGATCACATACTATAAAATAATTATCAGATACAAGAAATACTTTGTTTTGAAAATTCCATGAAATTATATTAAAATAAATTGTCGTTACCAACTTCTAAATTATGTTTTTATTGGGTTAGAAATTGAAAAATGATTTCTTGTTTAGCATCTACATGAAATGATGCACTATTCATAAATTAATTTTTATTTAAAACACATGTACTAATTTTTTTAATATCTAAAACATATATTTATTTTTTACATTACATCCATAATTTATATTGATATTATAAAACTATAAAATGATTTTATTAATATCTTTAACAAAAAATTTATTATACCGATGAAATTATTTTTTATTGTAATATTGAATTAATTTGTATCACAAATAGTGAAATATATTTTTTAATTATTATGGAGAGGAAATATTTTATTATACTATTAAAATAAATTTTTATTGTACATGTTAATTAATTTTTTATTTTACTAGTGAATAAATTTTTTATTTTACAGATGAATTCATTTTTTATTTTAATATTCAATTTATTTTTATTTAAACTTTAAATTATTTTTTATTGTAATGGTGAATGAAATTGTTCATTTCAATAGTTTTATATGTTTGATACCATCGAATAAAATTCAAATGTTCTAAAATATTTTATGTATTATATTTTTCATTTTTTATATTTTAATGAACTCTATAGTTCTATTAATTTGGATATGAATTTCTTTCATTTTCAAAATCAATAATTTATATTATAATGTTGTAAAGTGTTTTTAAAATATTTTAATTAGTTTTAAAGTGTAATTTAATTTCTCTCTTTATGTATGTGTACTCTGAAATGATGTTTTTAAAATGCATATAATTTAATATATTGAGTTAATTTCTTTAAATTATATATTTTCATGTTTTTTATTTAATGGATTATAATTTAATAATAAATTATGATTATTAAATTAATATAATTGTATTTTAATTGAATTGGTTCTATAAATTAAAAAATATATAATATTTAATTTAAATATTAAAATTAAAAAATGTTTTAATGGCATTACATTTGACTATTTATTGTTATTATCATTTAACTGTCTATTCAAATGAGATTGAATTTTCCATTTATTCATTATTTTATTATTAATATTTAAATTATTATTCACTATCCTCAATATTTGATATATAATTTTGTATTGTTTTACTAATGGAAGCTATAATATAGTATTTAAATATATATATATATATAAGAGTTTCAAGAACCCTTGAAATATATGGAACACACTAATTAACATATTTGATTCTCTATTTTTCCCACATTAAAAATCATAGAATGTTTCATGTTTTTCACATAATGAATCTATGTTTGATACATTTCTTCATCACTAGGAAAGTATCTAAATATCCAAATTCCATATGGATCAAAATCTACAACATTGATGAGTTATGATAATCTAATCCTTAATAATCATTACATGTTCATTATTTAGTTATCTTCTATTTTTTGTTGTTTCTGAATTTATACCACTATTTCTTATCTCTCATAGATACACAATTTTTCATTTTATGATTTTTCACACTAAAGCATTATTCCTTCAAATATTTTTTATGTTGTGAGTCATGGATTTTAATCTCAGGTTATATGGGTTGTGACACACCATATCAGAAGTCGTTAATGTTATAGTTGTGACTCCTTTTCTCTAAGGTCTTGTTATAAGGGTTGTGACTCCCCATATAAATGTCAGTGTCATGGTTTTCTCTCTATTGAATTTTTTTAATTATGTTATGATTCCTCATGAAAATTAATTTTTATTTAACATTTATCTATCCATAAGTAGATAGTTATTATATTAGACTATGACCACTTTGGACCAAATTATGATTAAAAAATATCTGAATTATGTACTTATTCAACTATTAATTAACCTTTATTATTTATATTCAAAATTAATGATAAATATCATTTTATTTGATTAAAATTTTTAATGTGGTCTATTAACCCCCCTCAAGACCAATTGATATATACCTATTAGTATATAGCATAACCATGGTGGGTCAGTGTGGAATAATTTTATAACTGGTGAAACTTTTTGGATGATATTTTTGTGAAGTTAGTATCATGTATGGGTTCTATATAGATGGTTATAATGTGTATATTCTTATATAGGACGAGCACTGCAGTTGTCAGATGTTGGATTGTATTTGACACCACTATAGTGTGAGAACATTTAGAATGATGTTATTAATGCTCTATTTAATGGGAAGTGGAGATAGTAGCATGATGATAACACAATAATTGTGAACTTATATTCATTTGAAAAGACCATAGTTTGTTGGACCTAGTGGCTTGATGATAGAAATGATTAGTGGGTATTTGCGAGAAATCTTAGTGGATATTTTTTACATGACTCCATATTAGAGAGATTAAGTCATTAGAGTTTTTTGGATGACCATTGAGAGGGGTTGGGGTATTTATAAGTGATATTGGGTTAATGAGTTATAGTTTTATATTCTGGACAATGGAAACAAATCACTAATGGTGTAGCCTAGTATAATGGTTTTCCAAATTTAATACTGGTTGTTTTTTAGGAAGAGCACTTATGTTCTAGTGTATTCTTCATGTGGTAATATTGTATGTTGGAGGTATTTTTTGGTGTCTATTCCAGATAGTGGATATGTAAATGAGTGTTATTTGTGGTTATAAGATGTATAAAGACCATAAAGGGTGATTTATGAAAATGTGGTATTATGTTCATGCTTCCCCTTTGAGAAGAAACCATGATATCAATTTGTTATTGTAAGAGTCAAATATATGTGTCCCATTTTCATGAAAAAGGGAAACATATAGAGTGTTGTTATTTTTGAAGCCCACGTGGGAAGGACTGCTTAGGTTCCATGACATGGAATGCTAGATTCATCTACAAAAATTCCATGATATCCTAGGTGATCTTAGAGGAACACCTGAATGACACTCAGTTCTTGATCATTATTAAAGGTGGTTTTGGTTTGGTGAGATACTATGGATTTAGAAATAACCATTAGTTTTTTATGTTGGGTGATATAGGCATACGTGTATTCATGTAATGTGGTTTGGGACTGTGAGTTGAGGATTTGTAAATCATGACTCATTGGAGTAGTAATATGATTTTTTGGTGGGGCCAGACAAGAGTGTGTGTGACAGTTATGTGTCACTAGTATCATTGATGAATTGGATGATGGAGATAGTCTATGTTGTTATATTTGTTGGTTCGACATTAAGGATCATATTTTCATGGCGTAGAGTTGACTGGGAATCTCTGACATATATGAGGAACGATTAGGATGAGATGGGTCCCTTGTGGGTAAAGAATGTCAGGACCGTTGGATTGGTATTTTATGTCCCTAAAGTGATATACATGTTCGGAAATGGAAGGGTAGTAGTGGTGTTCAATGATTACATATTAGAATACACTTACATAGCAACAATTGTGACTAATATATTTGCAACCTTATGGATAAACTAAGAGATATTAGGCTATACTGTTAGCTGACCTAATGTATTTGGTTGACTGTGTAGAATATTATAAGTAATTATAATGGAAAAGTATGTGTGGAGTTTCATAATGGTAATTTCACTATTTACTTTTTATTGGTGAGATAATTGGGATGGACAACATTCCAACAAATTATATGCGTGTCATTACTGGATGTTGAGAATGTGTGATATTTAATGATACCTTTGGGTTATCTGGTAAGGGAGAGATAAAAACATCATATTCAAGGCATAGAGTTTTTTGGAGAATGGGACAAAGTAGTTGTGGTTGTTTTGGTATGTCAGTAATGATAAAACAATTATTGTGGGGAGTGGTGTATCAGATATAATGTTATGAACATTATGTTTGATGTTTCATAGGTTGGTGGTTCTGTCTATGGATTTGTTTTGGAGTAATTTTTATTCCATTGAATCTATTTTGGTATGTACCTAAAATACAATGGTGATACTAATGGAATATATGTGGTGATATATTATCTACAAGAGCATTTGATTTTGGCTTGATGTGGAACTACAATATTGTTTTGGTGTGAGATCATATATTCATGTTTGGTGGATGGGTAATTATTTTTAGAATTAGATAATAATGATAAAATTACAAGAAAACAATCCAACTATAGGAGTAGGTCATTTTTGGGACAAGTCAGTCAATAATAGTCTAACAAGGGTTAGTTCACAATGTGAGTGAATATGGTTGAAAGAAACGTTGAGTGTTTTGTTTGGGTAACAATGAGTGAATTTTTTTGTCTAAGTAGGCCTTGTGAATATAAGATGGTATGATATTAGTTGTGAATGGATGGTGAGTATCCATTCACTTTGTTTTGTTATCAACAGTGATGGAATTTTCCATTGATGACTTCTGTTATCGAGGGTTTTGCGGTACAATTAGTTGAAATATGTGAAGGTAAATTTGTGGGATAAAGAGATCAAGTACTCTTTGGATTACCTAATGGAAATGATTTTATGTATTAGAAGTCATTGATTGTAATATGGGACTTATAGTGTGGATAACCATAGTTCGATGATAGATTAGGTGAAGTTATAATAAATTAATATTTTGGATAGTCTTAGGTATGAACCATAGTGGTTTATGACTTTGTGATGGGTGTTAGATCTGGGTTTTGTCTGGATTGGGGCTTGAGTTGGAGGTATTACATAGATAGAATTAGGCTATAAGAATCAAATTGAGACTATTAAGAAATATTCTGAATGATCTAAGATGGGGGTGTATATGGAAGGCCACCAAGGATATTTCAGTATGAGAGGTATTATGATGAGGAGGCTATATGATCCGACATCCATATTGGACAGAAATTCGAATGAGGATTTGAATTTTCATTAATTAATGGGTCGAATCATTAATCAATAATAATAATGGAGTTCTGAGGGTTATAACATTGGAAAATGATATTTCTTTATAATGAATGATGTTTTAGTGGTGCCATTGGTTGTTAGATGAGTTTTTTACCATTTACCATCAGTTTCTATTGTTTCGGAGATTTACTAAAAAGATTCACAGTTTGTGTGCTTTGTTTTGGAGAAATCATGTAGCACCATGAGGTCATGAGAGAGTTTTTTAATTTTGAATTCAATATAGTCTGGTTTCATGGATGAAAATATATTATGGAAAAACCATCCATTGAACAAGGATAAATGGTTCGAGGATTAAGAGGTTCTAAGGAATTGAACATGGGTTGTGCAATCATTCAGACAAACTGTGCACCATGATATATGTTGGAGTTATTTTTGTCATCATGATTAGTGCATAATTTTGAAACCATTGTGCCCCACACATGTCAGTAATTGGTGTTTTATAGTAGGTGTGAGTGTGTTTGGTAACTATTTTTGGAAATGGTGTATCCAAATAGTTTGAATGGGTAGATCTTGGATAGATCCAACCACAAGGTTGATACATGGTTTATAAATTATTGGAATTCCAAACTAAACACGGTGCATTCATATGGTTCAAGGTTTCATCATGTAGTGTCATTTTTCCACAACATATACTGGATGTGTGTTCGTAATCATATGTCACGCCCACCTATCCTCCTCCCATCAGAAATACTTTTCAAAAGGGGTGGAAATGAGCCCTAATAAAGAACCAACACATGCAGCAAGGAAACATAGAGTACAATATTGTGATGTAGGGTCCCACAGACCCATTGTATTTCCAATAATTGGTATCAGAGTGGGATACAAGCCTCTTATTAAATATTAATTAACTAGGGTACATTTTTATAATCCCAAATAAACACATTGCTTCCATATGGGACAAGGTAGAACGGTGCACTTCCCATGTCACACATCAAATACTGGAAGGGTGTTCTAAATCATATATAAGCTCCAACCATCCGACTCACATAACAAGTAAAATTCATAAACTGGTTGTAGGGATCAATATTTGTGTGTAGTGATCCCTAATAATGATAAAAAATTCTAGGTAGTGATCCCAAGAAGAAAAAACTGTGATTTAGGGTCCTATAAACGAAATATTTAACCTATAAAAGACATGTAGATAAAACTTGTGGTAGTCCATATATCAATAAAAATTATGTTTTTACAAAAATACCCCATTTATGATTTCATCCGTTCCACCCCATTCTCTTCCATTCCATGTGCATGAAACAACGTCACTGCAACCACCTTCCTCCTCCACCTCCATTGATTTTGGGATGTTTTCTTGGTGATTATTTGGTTTATGAAGAGTGTAATCCTCCTTTGGGGGTCTCATTTTTCATCTTATTATTTCAATCTATTCATGTAGATATTTGTTTTATGTATTACTAATTATTCAAAAATATAATGGTATAATCCACCGTTTATCATGGGGCCTTAGGTCATCTTAGGTAGATGCGATCTCGAGAGGGATCCCTCACTTCATTGCAGGGATTTTAATTAGGTTATGTTACCATAGTGTATTTATTATGTTTTTAATAATTCTATAGTTTATATAGTTATTTCATATCTTTAATCAATAAATTACTTGTTTTATAATATGTCTTAGCATATTCTACTAGACATCAGTTAGTGGTAGGATAATTTTTCTATGTGGTACAACAATCCTGTTAGTTATCTGGAATTTTTCCATGTTCTATTTTGGTTATTTATCTAATTATAATTATTAAAAAAATTTAATAGTTAATGTATGTTGTGATACTATAGGTTGGGTTATCAGGATGTGTTTGGTTGGGTGGAAAGGGGTTTCGATGATTCCTTGACAAGCATTGATAAGGATATTAATCTTTAGAAATGTGTTATAAATAATCATTGATATGAAAGGTGGTCTTAGAAATTTAAAATGGAATTTTTATAATTACTTTATATTAATTTGAGTATATTACTTATATCCCATGAGTGATATACATTCACTATCTATTTATGTATTTGGATTCGAATTATATTTATACCTTGAAAGATTCATAGATCTCGTTGGATAAATTGATTTTTTAGGATGATCATTTTGATGCCTATGGGGTGTGACAACCCATAGTAGTTGGACTTTTCTGTGTTAATTGTTTACAAAAAATATTACGAGTGTTTTTAAATGGTTATAACTTTTTCATTAGGTTTTTACCTAGATTTCTATGTCCAATTTGAATACAATTTTTTGAAATGATTTATATCATTAAATAAGATGTTGACCAAAAGGAGAATTTTAATTAGTTTTAAATGGATTAAAAATGATTATTTAATATGGTCATTTTGTGAATCATCTAATGGTTTTCATAGAACATGGTGGTATTGGAACTTGTTTGGATTCTCAAATAACAATACCTTGGGTTAAGGAGTGGTATTAAATATTTAAAATATAAATTTTGATTTTTGATATATAATGAATTTTAAATGGGATTGAATTTATTTGATTAATCTACTGATTTAATGGAACTTTGTGACCTTTATAGGTGATGTGGTATAAGAAGATAATTGAAATTGAAAAAATGAGTTGTTTAATAATCATATCTGTTTAAGAACATTTAATGAATACATATTTTCGTAAATAGTGAAATGGATTATTTATGAATTTGATTTTTCATGATGAAAGTAATGGATAATAGTAATGAATGATAATTTGACTTTTTGGGATTTTTGTATGTGCCATGATAAATCCTGGTAGGATTAATGGATATATGCTTTATCTATGGAGACATGTGAATAATGGTTTCAGTGATGGACGAATAATCTAGGAATTGGTAGTATACTGCTGATATGGTGTTAGAATAATGATTTAGAAATTGATAATATACATCAGGGTCCAAATTACTGGTTGATGCAATAGGAGATGATGGTATGACCTTTTTATTGGGAAGGTGGAAAAATTCTCTTGTTCCTTGGTTTAGGACAAACAGATAATCTCGAAACCACCGATGTTATCTATAGATGGGTACTGGATTGAGGCTCCATGAACTACTGTTATGTTTTTTATTGGTATTATAGACTCGATGAAGATTACTGATACTGATAGTCGGATATATGTTTAGGTGTGGGACAGAGGTTCCATCGACATTTGATGTTGATATTAATATGTTATTTTGATACCAGTATATCATTATAGTATTTGATCCCTCATTTAAATTAGATATGAACCGTGGATGATGGATTTAAGGTTTTTTGGGATGAAATAATTGATCACCTCTTATGTAATTCTTTAATGGACTAGTTTCTGTTTTGGAATGATTTGTCAACAATTATGTTTCACTTGAACCATAGGGGCATTTGACAGAAGATGAGAAATCATGTTTCATAGATTGTACATTTTTAATTTTTTTATTCCATTTCATATATGAATTTGTATTTGGTACTAGATAGGATTTGATTTAGACACCATTGGTGGATCCGTACATAGATTTACTTACACCCTTCTTGGGCCTCTATTTCACCTATATACGTGAGTTACTATCAAATATTTATTGGTGGTGTGGGTTTGGGGGAGGATTATGTTGACCCTGGTTTTGTGGATTCATATTGATCATGGAGAATAATATGAATGTATAATTTTAGAATAGTGATTCTATAGATCCCTTTGTGGTTTCATTTATGTTATTTTTTAATGTAATTAGACTATAGGGTAATCGTTTTAATGTACTACATGATTTTTCAAGAAATTATGTCATTTCATTTAATTATATCATTTCCAAATTTAATAATTATTTCTTGATGCTCTGATTTTTATGATTTTCAATATTTACATATAGTTGTGAACACTTATATTGGGTCATGTACACCACATAAATCAATTTAAACTCTTAATTCAAGTAAGAATCATCTTGAATACATGTTGGTGAATTTGAGGCCATGTGGAAAATAATCATGGGGAACAGACTCTGTGGATTTAATGCTGGGAAATTACAACACTCCTTTTTACAAACACAGAAATACCTAAATATTTTTCATATAGATTAACAAGGTTTAATAAACTATGCTCAAACAATGTGAAATAACACTAGAGAGTCACTATTCTATAGAGTGTATAGTTTTCTAGGCTAGTACAGACCATGGGGAAAAATTCCACCATACAAATATTATATAATTGAAAATTATGGAACATAGGTTATAACACCATATTCATAAAACTAATTTCCATATTGAATTTTTGTAACTGTATGATAATATCTATAATTATGAAATATACAATGAAAAATGGATGATATATTCTATGTGTATGAATTATAAAAATAAATGAATTTCATCATAAATATAAATTTTAATGATTGAATTTTTATTCACTGAAAACATATATTTACTTTTATATTACTGTATTCAACAAAAATGGTTATTTCCATAATATTTTTCTTATAAATTTCTCCATTATAATATTTAGATAAAGGTATTGAAGTGAGGAATTTATAAATCAAATGATGAAAAAAATATATAATAATTTAATATAAAAAATGTTGACTCAAGTTGAATTCATCTCACTGGAAAAAATATTATAATTATTATTTAAAATTTGTAAATGTGATATGAAACCTCTATATTTTATAAATGATATAAAACATTAATAAATACATTGTATGAGGAAACAATCATAATTCTTTGTTGATTGGGTTGGAAAATTATAACATATCATCATGGTTTTCCATGAAGTGAATGTACAATATATTGTTTACATAATTAGGGATAAATAAACATTTTAACAACATTTATGTTTCTTTGGATCTATGTATTAAATAACTAAAATTTAAATGGGGTATAATTATTATGATATATGATGATAATAAAAAAATAATTCATATTGAAACCCATTTTTTTCAAAAATATATTTGATGCATATTGAAATTAATGATGGTATGAAAACTAATTTAATGATAGAGTATAATATCTGTGAAAAATTGGAAGACTATGACTGATTGAATCATTTTGTAAATATGGTGAATCTTGAATATCATAATATTTTTACATTGATGATTTAACTTTCTATTGTGGTCAATACTATTTTATTGGATGTTGGAATAAGGTTTGTGACAATATCTATTAATATTTGATAAGAAATTTAATAATATTAATGTTATTTTTACTATTTTTAAAAAATATTATTCAATATCAGTAATCAAAATGATTTAAAAAATAATTATTTTTCATTGATGTACAATATTGTAATTGTATGTATGTTATAAACATTATTGGTATCATGACTATAAAAAATACATGATAGTATCACTAAAATTTTAGTAATTCAACAAGGAAAAAGAAAACATAAAATGAATGTTATTCTAAATTTTTTTTGATATGGAGATAAAGGATGACTTTGTTCCAGAAAATATGGAATGATAAACATTTATTCCTATAATAGCATACAAACATTCAATTGAAATTATATTTTAAAATTTTGAAATACATTAAATGGAGAGATAGTTCTATAGGGGGTATTCATAAAATGTATGTTAGATTTTATCAATGAATATATTGCAGTTAATGGGTTCTAAACTCAATGACTATCCTGATTTCATGTAATATTTAATACATCAATATATACACAGTATTTTTATAAAAAAATAAAACACACAAAAGATAATAATTTATTTGTTATCAAAGATACATCTAGAATAGTTATAGAACCAGAAAAGATTCATGTAATTGAATATAAAAATTTAAACTTATTTTAAAAAATGTTACTTCTTGATAATTTCAAATTGTTTTCCTTCAAAATAAATACTATGATTAGTATCATTCCACACATCAATCATGTAATTGAATTAAATAATGATTCATTGAATTTTTTTAATTTGACATTTATATTATTGTTTTCAAATTAGTGGATATGAATTATAAAGACCTTACTTTGAAAAATATTCATAAATGATAAGAAATGACATTGAACAATGTGAGACTTCTAAATGAGGGTCATCTATTTGAACATGCAATTTTAGTGGAGTTATTGTCGATTTTACAATACTATGATTAATATAGAAACTAAAAATTTTGTTTTAAAAAATATCATATTTTATAGATAATCAAGAATTGGGAAATTTCTATGAGATGCATTCTAACTATACCACCATATAAAATGGTTACTGCATATAATATTATGATTTGGGCTTATGCAGAGATCCTGAAATGTTATGTATTTTGAAAATAAGATCATTATAATATTTAATTATATTTTTAACAAATTATTTCTTAATATTTCATTGAAAAAATATATTGTACAAAATTTAATACAAAAATATTGATAATATTCAATTAATATAGATAAATAGCTAAAATATCAATTATTATAAAAATATGTTGTTTATATCACTATTTTATTAACACTGTCATTATGCCCTCCCACCAAAGGTCCCCCATTTGGGATTAAATTCTGTTGGGATTGACAGTTATTATCTCTCCTCCTCCATATCTATCATAGGAGGGATTCCATTTGAAGGAGGTGATCAGGAAAAAAACCAATTTAATTTTTAAATAATTATAAACAAGAATAATAAATTTAAATATTCTAAAGAAGTTATTACCAATAAAATAGCTTATATAGTATTTTATTATTTTTATATTAAATTATGGATACAAAATAATAGAATATTAATATTACTAAATACACGTATATTTTGTTCATATAATAATAATATAATCATGGGATATTTTTTTATGCTTCCAAAATAGTTGAAATCTTGGTGATTAGTGGAAAATATAGTTCTTAATATCATCGTAGCATTTTTAACTATTCGATGAAATATATATTAATTAAAAACAAATAAAACATTATTGATGGAAAAAATAAAATTTTATATACTATAATAAATAGGTTTCAATTTTTTTTGAATTTAGAATATAGTTATTTATCATTTTGAATTCATAAGTAATATTTTTGTCCTAACAAATAAAGATATTCATTATTCTGTTTAAATAAAATTTTGACAAGGTGAAATCAGATTTTTGGATATTTTTATATACAAATAATTATTTATTGGTAAATAATATACCACATACATTCATAATGGGATAGTACATAGATATGTGTATCTTAATAATAAGTTTTTGGCATAAAAATCACTTTTTAAAAATAGTTTTATAGGATATGTTTATAAATAATAAAATTAATTTTCATCACCCATAGATATTATTTTTGAAAATATAAAAATTTAATTTTCAATTAATCGATCTAAATAATGTAACATGAAAATATTATTTTTATTCGATTAAAGGAATTAATATAGATAAAAATTAGTCACCATATTTATTTTTTTTGAAAATGGTAAAAATCAATAATGGTAATAGTGATAAATCTAAGAGTAAAATAATATAAATCCAGATAAAAAATTCTGTTAAAATACATGGATGATACTTTCATGACCATACGATTTCTCATATTCTATTATTATCCATTATTATATAAAACTGACCACTAAATATAGACATTATCTTATATATTAATATAAAAATTCAAAGCTTATCCCATAAAAATGTATACATAACCAGTCCACCATTCCTTAGATCCCAATCCTGTTATCGTATTCTTAAATCACCCCAAATAACTCTATAATACTATATTCCAGGTCCTAGATGAAACCATCTTCTCATAGTACAACCACTGAAAACCTTATTCCATTGCGACTTTGTGATCTTAAAAAGTGTAATTTAAAATCATAAATTACTTATCATTAATTTATATTCCTTTATTTAATCATTTCACAACTTCATATGTACACATCTAGTTTTTTTCATATTTATTTTAATATCATAATTATACATAAACGTTATTATATTTATTGGAGGAACATTTTTGTCTGCCTAAAAAAGGGACATTATTCATTTTTTAAAACCAAAATATATGGATGATTACATAGAAATATGTAATAAAGTAGTAGGATATTTATAACACTATCAATATTATAAAATTAAAATCCATTTTCCTACATCATTATTTCTATGAAAACATGTGCATCACATCTGTGTACATATAGAATACTGATTATATTAAGGTGATTGATTTTTCATGAAGAGTTTTATTTTTGAAAAAACATCATAAAATATGATTCAAAAACCTAAAAAATTTATTAACTAATATAATATAGATATAATAATGATGTTATTACAAAATAATCACTTTCCCCACCATACTCACTATTAGATTAATTATTGTTATTGTTTGGGTCGGTATAACCACCTATATAAACAATGATTAACAAAATTATCGTGGATGAAAATGTATACATAAATAATATTTTAAGTAGAAATTAATGACAAAATAATTTTTAGTTTAATGTTATGGAATTTCAATATTAATATATATATATATATTTGTATTAATTCACCAAAATTTGTTTGTAAAAAATTATGGAAATAAACTTGTCACAAACTTCATTATCATGATTAATAATTTATATACATATAGAAAGAAATTAGAACATTATAAATAGTTATAAAATGTATAAATGTTACTATAATAATCTAATTATGATGAAAATTTAATATATAATCTTGAATGGAAACCAGCTATAATGAAATTTATACTAAAAAAATAACCACAAAAAATAACATTTGAAAATAAATGAAATATATAAATAAAAAATAAATTTGTTATAATGGATTATAATATATTCTATAAAAGGTTATATTTATGAATTATTTTATGAACTAGGTGACTAATATATTTATAATTATTATATAATATGTTCGAGCACAATCATCTAAGTGGGAGTAATGGTAATAATTTTTTATAACGTAATTGTTTTCATTGAGTAAATATTGCTATTATTTTTATTTATTCGTATCAGTTGGTTATGATCTACACCATGGATTTATAATTTATAATTTCATATTTTAATTTTTCATTTTAATTTATATAACATAAATCACATATTTAATGTTATGAACTTCTTCATGTACAATGCTCATAAGTGATTCTCATATAATTTTACATTCATTGAATGTTATTCCATATTCAAAATTTTTTAATGTTTTGTTGTTCATATAAAAACCATGAAATAAATTTTTTCATATTATACATGATTTTAAAATGATTCATAATTCCATCCATTTCTATAATTTATTGTTTTTAATTATAATGATAACAAATGGTTATGTATTCTTACACAGATTTTCATTCATTTAGGTATGCTTCCATGTAATGGACCTATTTTTATTTTATATAGTGTAATTGGTTTTCATTGTATAAAAATAACATTAACTTTTATTTCATTTTGTTTTTAGTTTTTTTAATCAATCCCTTCGTCTACTTTATTTCATTCAACCATTATAAAATTTGTAAGGAATTGTTTTAAATCAAAATTTATTATTTAAGTTGTATGGATACTTATTGAGCTTCATAATTCTAATAAATTTATATTATTAAATTTCTCATATAATATAACATTCCAAATTAATTATTTTTTTAAAGTCAAATTTTTTAAATCAAATACTTTTCACTACTGAATTTATTTCTAGAACAATTTGAACACTACTATGAATAATTCTTAAAAATTATAAATGAATTTTTTCGTCCTTCTAAAAATTATAATTTAACCAAAATGTTATGAAAAATATTTTGTTGAAAATTTATTTATTATCCCATGAGATATACATAATTTCCTTTTCTTTTTTTCAAAAGGTAATTTTATTATCCTAGTTTATGATAAAGGTTCAATCAAAATTATTCTTATATATTAAATGTGTTTTCTTATATTTTTGGTATTTTTATTTTTTAATACACATTTACTTAATGAAAATATTATATAGTATTTAGGGGTTTACCATTTGATTAGATTTTAATAATTAATGGGTTTTTAAAAAAAACACATACATTTTTTAAGAATTTCTTTTTAAATTAATTTATAAAATAATATTTTATGAAAATGTCAAAAACATATTATAAAAAATTAATTATTATTTTTTCTTCCATTTATCATATTATATCTAATATATAACTAATTTTAAGTTATATTTTATGAATCATCACCTAAATTATCTTAAAAAATAAAACTTTTTAGTGACAATTTTATTGGTATTAATTAAGTGACACAATTTTGAAATATTGCATGTTACAGTGTCCTTACATGGGTCTATTATGACATTATTAATTATTTATTACATGATAAAAATATTTTTATAGATTATTATTATGTGATGGGTTCACCATAAATTATATAACCCCATAATACATTGGGTAATGAATTACATCACATGAAATACCATGTGTACTGAATGGTAAATCAACACAACATTCTATGTTTTTCCATCTTGGTAGTGATCCTTGGCTTATTGTTATAATTTCATGATTTATGGTATTACTCATATTTATGATTTGATGAACTTATGATATAAATCACTTATTCCAAATTTCCATATTTATGGTCATTCACTTTTTGATATCATTCTATGCCTCCTGACTATATTTGTTGTCTGGCCATATTTCATTAATATTATTATTGCCATAAACGCTAACACCATGGTTTATATTTTTTTTAAGTTATATTTCTGACTATACTTACATATGAAAATATATTATTTTTTATTTTTATTTTTAAAAATATATTTATCCTTACTCATGTTTTGTTATATGATTATGATTTAATACTTGTTGACATGTTGATAATTATTCCTTTGATAATGGTTTGATCTATACGGTTATATTTTTATTCTCCATGTAATAAATATGATTGTAACCTATTAAGAGTCTATAGTATTCTCTATTTTTTATAGAGAAATATTCACCATTGTTATATATTAACTTTCTTCAGTAGTTAGTTATCCACAAAACTAATCATATTATTCCAAGGATTAACTGATTACTGTTGAGGTGTAAAGTTACTTATAGAAATAGTGTTATGTAAAAGTATGTTTATCCTAGTTTACCTCAATTTTAATCAACATCAATGATTAATGATATAATTTTCATCATAAAACATAGGAGTGCGGGTCAAAGTTACCATTATTTGAATAATATACTTATTTAGTTATTTTTGGGGATTATTATAGTTTTTTTGGGGATTAGGATGAGATAATGATGGATAAAACTAATAGGATCACTCTATTTTAATGTTATAATCATAAATCTCTAGTATAATAGAGGTTATTTGGTGTCCTATAAATTATATACCTATATGGTGGTCAGAAAGTAGATGTGGTTTTAGAGAATATTTACCAATGTGTAATATCACTAAAAAGGAGGGTTGAGTAAGAACTCGATATTCAATTGGTTCAAAATGCAAAGGCTTAAGAAAATAAATGGGGCTAGAAACTCATGGGAGTAATCATTATTTTATCTTCATCTCATTACCATTGATTATGAGGGATTCATTATGTTTCAGATTTTGTTTAATTAGTATGAGAGAACCCTACCAAATCAATCAATAATTGAAGCAGGAGTGATATAGGTATTACATAAAGCTAATTTTATGGGTTTAAGTATTACGAAAAGTATCTTTTAATTTTTATTGATATTATTATAGACAGATTTATTATGATATAATTATTTTTTACTCACATGAACCCATATTGGTTACAGTTGTGTTGATTCCAAAAGCACCAATGTAATGATTGATTCCGTAGAAAATGTAATTAGAAACATAATAGGATAAAATATTCTGTGATAAATATTTTAGCAATCCTTAATTATTTTTTTTGAATTCCAATCATCAATATGAACTAAGTTAAAATTCCAAGAACACCAATGAATAGAAAGATGAAGTATCACAGAAGATAAATTTATTAATATGATGAAGGAATGAAGATTAAATATCCATCACGTCAAATATTATCATGAATTATAACATACATCATGAACTTATTTATTTTTATAATCACAACAACATGTAAATGTTTGTGTGTTATGGTAGATCCAGTTATGAAGATAGTGAAGTAATATACATTGAATTTAATTTATGTAAAATAAGTGGTAAAAATAACCCAAATAAATTTATCAATACCACTGTAATATATTTTTACTATTCAAATGGATTACATCTAGCACCACACTTCCTAGGGGAAAATTATTATTAAATATTTATGGTTTATCTCTCTATAATGAATTATATCATGATTTATTAAATCTACTAAATACCCTAGAATATTAGCATTAGTATATAATAATAAAAATTTATGAGTAAAAAGTTATTTTTAACCATGTTGTTTTTATGAATGTTTTTTAAATAGAACTATTTTCTTGAAATAATAGCTTGTATAAGACAAAAAATCAAACTATAAGGAAATAAAGTTCTATGATTATAAACATATTATTTTTATGATTAATAATATTGACATTAAATTAGAAAATAATAATTATAGTAATAACCCAAAGAATCTATATAGGTTGAGATGTAGTGGTATCGAGCCATATGAGTTTTACTTATGAATTTCACTTGTTTGAAATTAGAATAATGGTGTTGTACCTATTTTTTTCTCCTGACTCATCCCAATTTGAAACCCAAAAAGTTTGATATGGTCAAAATCATATAGGAGACACGTTCATTATTGTTGTAACTTCTAGTCTTTATTTTAGTGTTTGATATGTTTTGAGATTATATGGTTAACCTTTTTCTTTTGATTCACCTCAACTGTGGTTCAAGAAGGGTACTATTTTTAAAATTTCATAGAAAAAATGATGGTATGGTGGTTTTAGGATCTTCTATAGATCCATTAATAAGTATCCAAAAAATCTTTATTGGGACCTACAGGTATACTAGTGGGGTTAGAGAATGTTTATATAATGACCCATACTTTACATACATGGTATTTACTTCAAAATTGATGTATACTTATTAAAACATATAACAAAACAATGAAAGGGCCATATAGGTATAGTTTCCTTAGAAACTGGGAAACATTAACAACTGGTTCATAAAGCATCTACACTATCTCCCATTTATTTCATCACATATAGAGTCCCTTTTGGCATGTCCTACATAATAACCTTCTTCCCGATATGGGGAAAGAAAACATACAAAAGGCTGAGCTCAAATTCATAGTAAAGATAAACAAAAGAAATATCAATCACATAATATTCATAAGAACATAACATTTTTGGAAATCTTAACCAGAAAAAGAGATCATAATTTCATAACATGGGATAAATCATAGAAGTGAATTGTAATCATAATAATCATAACAAAAAACATGAAACATTGTTTCATACACACATAATCATAGATAATCATTTCTTAGTTGTCAAGACTTATATCCAAGACTATCTTAGTGGACAAAGTCCATTTCGTAACCGAGTTCACTCCACGTTTCATTCCTGTTTCACTGAACTAGTTTAACCTGCCGTTCCATCCATGTCTATCTCATGAGATATAAATCAATACCCAATGCATTGGAGGGAGATATAGGTCCCACCCATCTCATAATGATAACATTCTTATGTGTGCCACAAAATCATAAACCATACATCATAGCATAACCCATGTAATAAAAATCGGATTCTTAAACATCATGCCATAATACCATAATCCATGTAAGATAAAAAGACATCATAAAAATAATTCCATCATAACATAATCAAATAAATTTAAAATATTGATAGCAACATAACCCTATATTATCTTATATGGAAAATAATTTTGATAAAACACTTGAACTCCATTATTGAGGAAAATATCCTTTTTACTTCAAAAATATTTTCCTTTCTTAACATGTCATACAATTTTAAACTAAAATATATTGATTAAAAATAAACATGAATACATGTAAAGATAGCTTCTTGGAAATAATTTTTTAAAAATCCATTCATGCCGTATAAGTTAAAAAACATTCTTCTCTTACATTGGCCGGAAAGGTCAAAAAGTACCTCGTAGGAAAAATGACAAAAGATTCCATTCCTATCATTTACTAAAAACTCACCAAAGGGTAAAATTGGATTTAAAATTTTTTAGGTGGATGGAAATAATATTACATATTTTGGAAACATTGATTTGGATGATTACTATTCCCCAGTAAATTCTGATGTATAAACAATCTCTCATAAAAATGAGATTGTGAGATTTTCCCATACCATAGGTCCGATTTTCTTCGTAAGTGTCTGAACCTCATGTATAATGATTTAAATAATGTCATTGACTTATTAAAGAATCATACATATTTTTATGATATAATATATGTTCATATTCTATGTTTCTTATTAGTAATATTTCATTGCTACTTGTTATTCGAGTGTTTACTACTTTTTGTTCTCATGTGGGTTTTGTCGAATAAATTCTTATTATTCTTTTTATATTATAGATAACCTATTTCCAGATTGTTATTAGTGTAATATATATAATATTCATTCATTCAATGCATATATATAATCATAAATCAATAAATATCATGTAGAACGAGTCGTATCACATTGTAGAGACGGTATTCCGTACGCACGCATGAGCGATGATATCGTTCTCATGATAGTGGAACTGTATTGGAGTGTATGTATACTATTTAATAATCAATAACACTTTATAATAATCATATATAGTAATTTATTTGCACCATTATACCCATCCAAGTAAGGTGGTGGTGGAAAATAGATTACACCACAGCATGGAGACGGTTTTCTGTACGTACACACGCGCGGTAATTTCATTTTCCGTAGGATGGATAGATGGTGAAATAGGGTTGTTTAATACATATAATAAAATATCACTATATCAGTGATACTGATGTTATTACTTCATAATGAAACAACTAATGAAGAAGAAGTGGATGAAAAAATAATGTTGAAAGAATCGGTAACTGAAATTACCTCTTCTTTGAAGGGCCTCTTTGAGACCTCCTTTTAGGGCACTAAAATTAGTCTTTGAAGAATTCCATGAACTCTAGGATGTTTCTAGGGAAGTGGATAAGTTAATTTGGAAGGGTTTGGCCAAGCATGAAGGCTCAATGTGGTGTCAGGAAGAGAGGAAGGAGGTTCCCTTTTATAAGGGAGGAGAGGGGCACCTTAGGAAAAACTAAACATATTATTTTATTATAAAGTCATATTCGGTTTTTAATAGCTCCAAATTTATTTTTTTAGAATCTATAGTGGGGATGGGTCGAATTAATCTCATCCAATAAAATTTAGCCAAGTTTAGGTATCTATTTTAAACTTCCTATTTAGATTTAACTTTAAGTTAAATAATTTTACTTTTGCTGTGTATTTTTGTTTTCTTACACTATAAGTGTAATAAACTTACCATAACAAGACAAAAAAACCCCAAGTTGTTTATTATTAACATATAAATCCTTATCTAAGTCATTTTCCCGAATATTATATTTTTAGGAATAAAATAGCAATTAGTAATATAATATTTTTTTAAACAACTATTTTATGTCAATTTTGACACTATTTGGTAATTTATTTTTGTGAAAATCATAACAGAAAGATTAATTATAAAAAAGTTAACTATATAAATAATAACATGTCATGTTAACCTAGAATATTATTTTAATTCATAAAAAGTCTCAAATTACATTTATTTGGGTATTTATAACATCAATTATGTAAATATTTCATTAATAATATAATTACTGCATCATCATTGTGTCATAAATACATTAAATTATATAAAGTCTAAAAATTATAAATAAAATACCATTATGTAGGAAATATTTTTATATTTCTAATTAATATTTATAGTCAAATTTATCTTGTTTATAACCCCATATTAAAAATGAGTTATATATTAAACATTGATTTTAACTTTTTTAACCCTTCTTTAAATAAATTAATATTAAATGTCCTAATCTTATACAAGTGGGCCTAAATGGTCATATTTTATTCCTAAGGTTGTTTTTGGTCGAATTAAATTTATCCAATAGAATATGGACATGTGTCAGGGTAATAATAATAACATTTTTACCCGTAATTACCATATTTTCGTTTAACTGTGGTAAATAAAAGTAAAATGTTACTATTCGCCAAAAATTATTTTCATCTCAATGAACCACATTTTACATTCTGACATCAACCATGTCTCTCGGATTTTTGAAATTCCTTTCACAAATGCGGTAAAATTATTTTTTATGTAAATTTTCAAATTCTCTTAGGAGGTGGGTGAAAGTCGGTCAAAAGTTCAATAAAATTGTTATATATATAAAATTATTATAAAATGACTCCAGTTAATTGCATTGAACTTATATAGGTATTATGTATCAATTTTGACCTAAAATAAATTTAAATATAATAAATAATTATTTAAATAAAAAGTCGATTTTTAAATAGTAACCCAGTGTTTTTGCAATTCATCAAAAACTGAATGTTTTCCGAAAAATTCCGAAATTTCACCCTAGGCTAATTTTGATATTCTGAATCCAAAAATGAAGTATATTTTGAATGATTAAATTTAAAAAAAAATTCAAAAAGATGTTATTACTATTCATAACGGTTAGTTTTAATAATTTTTTATAGCATATTGTTGTTTAGTGAAACTCGGTATTGCGTACGATGAAAGCTATCGAGGAAGGTCACAAATGCGTGTAAAGGAAGCCAAGATAGTGTTGTGTGTAGTGGAATATTCCTTTGATGATTTATATAACAAAAAAACAAAATATTTCTCATAAAAGTCTCTTGTGTTACATTCTACCCCCCTTAAAATGAATTTTTCCCTCGAAATTCGTCACTTCATTACAAACATATGACGATACCGCTACCTAATCATATCCTCAATATCCCATGTTGCTTCTTCTAGTTGGTGGTTCCTCCGTAAAACTTTCACCAGGCGAGTGGTCTTGTTCTGTAGGAATTTTTCGCTACGATCCAAAATCTTTATTGGTTTTTCTTCATAATAAAGATCTTGTTTTATAGGTACAACCTCTGAGGTGAGTACATGAGGAGGATCAGGTATGCACATTCTCAGGAGTGATACATGGAACACATCGTTAACATGGGAGAGATTCGGTGGAAGTGCCAATCGGTAAGCTACCTTCCCAACACGATCCAGAATTTCAAAAGGACAGATATACCTAGGGCTCAACATTCCCTTCTTTCCAAATCTCATTACTCTCTTCCAATGAGATATTCATAAGAACACTTTATCACCCACTTCAAACTCTAGGTCATTTCATCGGTTGTCGACATAAATATTTTGTTGACTCTGAGCTGCTCTTATGTGTTTTTGAATAGATCTGACCTTTTCTGCCATCTCATCAACAAGATGAGGTCCTAATAAGTTTATTTCCCAAACTTCATCCCATCAAGATGGAGTCCTACATTTCATTCCATAGAGAGCTTCATTAGGATCCATCTTAATAATGGAGAGAAATCTATTATTATATGAAAATTCCACCAAAGGTAGGTGTTGATCCCAACCACATTTGAAATCCATAGAGAAAGCTCCAACATATCTTCTAGAGTTTGAATTGTCCTCTCAGACTGAAAGTCTGTCTGAGGATGATAAGTAGTGCTGAAATTCAACTCTGTATCCAGAGTATGCTGAAGACCTCTCT
Organism: Viscum album; assembly: GCA_963277665.1. Lineage (NCBI taxonomy): Eukaryota > Viridiplantae > Streptophyta > Magnoliopsida > Santalales > Viscaceae > Viscum > Viscum album. Next base: position 1,067,618,686 of record OY728140.1, read on the forward strand.
AGAACATTGAGGTAAACCTCAGATCCCGATCATATATAATAGAAAGTGATACTCCATGCAATCATACCACTTCCTTTACAAATATCTTGGGAAGCTAGTCTAGAGATACATCCTCTCTAATAGCAATGAAGTGTGCAGACTTTATAAGATGATCAACTATGACCAAGATACCATTATTTCCTTTGGATGTTTTAGGAAGTCAAGTGACAAAGTCCATAATAATGTTTTCCCATTTCCATTCAGGTATGGGTAATGGTTGTAACATCCCCTTATACTTCTATCTCTCAGCTTTAACTTGCTGACAAACCAAGCATCTAGAGACACATTCAGCAACATCTCATTTCATGCCATCCCACCAGAAGTAGTCTTTCAGGTCCCTAAACATCATTGTGCTTCCAAGATGAATAGAGAATGAAGAACTATGAGCCTCATACAGCATCTCCTTATTTAATTCTGGGATGGGAGGAACACAAACCTGATTCCTGAACATTATTATCCAATCACAATCAAGGTTGAATTCAGGAACATTTCTCACCTTATTTTGTAACTCGACATCTACTTTCTGCACATCTTTAATCATCACATTTATAGATGGTTGAACATTCATTTGAGAAAGATACGATTTTCACCTTTCATTATAATTCCAAGATTCATCCGTTTTAAATCATTAAATATTTGATCTTTTGTGATCCTCATCATGGATAAGCTAGCATGGTCTTGTCGACTTAATGCATCTGCCACCTTGTTCGCTTTCCCAGGGTGGTAATGAATTGAGCAGTCGTAATCCTTAATCAGATCCAACCATCTTCTTTGGTGCATATTCATCCCCTTTTGTGTGAAAATATAATCTAAACTTTTATAATCAGTATAAATGTGACACTTTTCTCAATAAAGATAATGCCTCCAAATAATTAATGCAAGGATTACCATAGCTAACTCCAAATCATGAGTTCGGTAATTTTTCTCATGGATTTTCAACTGTCGTGAGGCATAAGCTATCACCATATCCTTTTGCATAAGAAAACACCCCAGCCCCTTCTTAGATGCATAATTGTAGATCACAAACCTTTCTCCACTACAAGGAAGTGTGAGAACCGGTGCACTAGATAACCTTCTCTTCAACCCCTTGAAATTCTCTTCACATTCCTCCGTCCAAAGGAACATAACTCCATTTCAAGTCAATCTAGTGAGTGGATTAGATATCCTGAAAAATCATTTGAAAAACATAGATAATATCCATCCAAATGAAGAAAACTTTGGATCACTGTTACAGTTTTTGGTCTCGACCATCTTTTGATAACCTCTGTTTTTGCTGGATCCATTGATATCCCCAGTTTTGAGATTATGTGACCCAAAAATCCAACTTTTTTAAGCCAAAATTAACTGTTGGTAAATTTGGAATAATGCTTCTCCATTCTCATGGTCTTCAATATAATTCTAAAGTGATCTTCATTTTTATCATTGATCTTTGAATAGACAAGAATATCATCTATAAAGACTACCAAAAACTGATCAAGATAGTCTATAAAGACTCTATTCATCAGATCCATGAAGATAGCACGGGCATTAGTAATGCCAAATGTCATCAGTATAAATTCATAGTCGCCATAACTTGTACGGAAATCCGTCTTTGGTATATCCTCCCTTTTGACCCTTAATTGATGATACCCAGAATGAAGATCAATCATGGAAAAGTATTGTGCTCTATGTAGTTGGTCAAATAAGTAATCAATTCATGGGAGGGGATATTTGTTCTTGATAGTGATATTATTAAGTTCTCGATAATCAATGCAGAGTCTCATTGATCAATCATTCTTCATAAAAAATAGAACTGGTGCTCCCCAAGGGGACGTACTAGGGCATATGAATCATTTATCAAGATACTTTAGGAGTTTCTTCTTCAATTCCTGCAACTCAATTGGGGCCATTCTATTAGGTGTCTTTGAAATAGGCAAAGCACCCGGTACGAGTTATATTGAAAACTCATCTTCATGATTTGGTGAACAACCCATAAATTCTTCTGGAAAGACATAATCAAACTCTCGTACAATGGTAATATTCTTAATCATGAGTTTGTCACCAACCATTTGTGATAAATAACCTTCATTTAGTGGAATCAAGACCCATATGATGGAAGAAATATTCACTAGAAGGTTATGTTCATCCTTGCATCGATAGATAATCATAGATTGATCTGGAATATGAAATGTGACTTCCCTTCATTGGAAATTGATATGAGCTCCATATAGATAATGTCAATCCATGCCAAGAATCACATCAAATTCCACTATATGAAGGATCAACAAGATTTGCAGGAAGCACATTCCCACAAACTTCAATAGGATAAGAATTATAAACTTTTGATGTGACTGTTTTGGAATTAAGGGATGTCACAGATAACTCAACATATAATTTTTGAGGTAATAAGGTGATAGCCTTATGAAATTCTTCAGAAAAAATAGAGTGGGTGGATCTAGAATCAAATAAAAAAGTTACTACTTTAGAGTGGATGGAAACTGTACCTTTCACCACTTCGTTATTGTACTCCACATCGCTGATAGAAATTGCATGTGACATTCCTTTGTCTTCGGACTTTAATGTTTTTTGGCGTCGCTCATCATCAACAACCCTTGGATTAAGACATTGATTAGAATAATTCCCCATTTACTAACACTTGTAACATTTAATTGTAGGAGGTGCACTCTATGTATCCTTTTCTTTGTTCTCATCACTAGAAATATTCTTCCCATCAATGAGGCATTCAAATGCCCGAGGACCTTCCTTTCCACATTTGAAACATTTACTTGTCCCTCTAAGACAACTCCCTCCATGTTTCTTTCCACACATTGAGAATAAGGTAAAACTCATCTTCATTTTAGTGTGCTCTTTAGATTTTCTTTTGAATTCCATTTTCCTCTTCTTATCAAACCCATATGACTGATGGGATACTCCAATCTCCATCTCAAATTGAGAGAACATCAAACGATTTCTGCGTAGCTATTGAAGTCCCTTATGGATAATTCCCTTCGAAGACTTCATTTTAAGCCACTAAAGGATTGATCTATCTTACTCTCAGGTTGGATAATAATACCAGAAGCGTACCTTGCAAGTCTTGTAAATTTTTTTTCAAAGGTACCAAGAGATTCACCATACTTTTGCTTCAGTTAAAGAAACTGTTTCTCCATCATTGTTCGATGAATACGAGGGATGTACTTATTGAAAAATATGTTCTTGAACTCTTCCCATTCCATAGACTCAATTTCATCCCTTTGCCTCGTATTCTTAATAAGATTCAACCATTGACCAGCATCTCCTTCCAAACGATACACTGCTAAGATGACTTTATCATGTTTAGAACATTGATGAACTGAAAATATCTTTTTAGTGGTACTGATCCATTGTTCATCCACTAATGGACCCAAAGACCCACTGAATGAAGGTGGACGCTGCCTCATTAAGGATTCAACAGAATGATGCTCCTTCCATTGCTCTTTTGGAAGTCCTGCCGGATTCATAGCTTGAGAAAGTTGTGTGAGCATGGTTACAAGATTTTTCATTCCATCTCCCATAACATTTGGTTGCTCAGGGGGACAATCATTGCATTGCCCGTCGCATTCTGCATTAACACGGTTCCTTCGGGTTGCATCCATTGACCATTACCAAGAAGAATAGTGTGAGCAACACTAATTATAATTAGAAAAACACATAATCCAGAATATAATTTCACACATAAGGTCTTATCATAGGTTTTTTCATGGAATTTTATAAAACACTAATATCGTGTTCTATGATTAGACTTATCCTTATGGTTTTTACTAAGGCTTTCACTTCCTAGTTTCCAAAGGTTGACTATAAATTTCATCTAATACCAACTATAACGGTCTATAATTACATCTAGTGGACTATAATTGATACCTATCAGGGCACTCCATGGGTGGCTACACACCCTAGGCGGGACACACCACTATCCCCAGTGGAATCCATTTCCTCATGAAGCCCTTGGGCGGAGAGCCATACTTCATCCAATGCTCACACGTGAGAGTTCATAAGGATCAGATCCATTCCTACCACCTTTGCCTCTGATACCAACTATATCGACTCATACTATACATAAATGGTTATTACTTCAAAATCGAAGTACACTTATTATAACATATAACAAAACCATGAACGGACCATATAGGTATAATGTCTTTAGAAACTGGGAAACAAAAACAACTGGTTCATAAAGCATATACACAGTCTCCCATTTATTTCATCTCATCTAGAGTCCCTTTTGGCATATCGTACTTAATAACCTTCTTCCTGACCTGTAGAAAGAAAACATACAAAATGGTGAGCTCAAATGCTCGGTAAGGATAATCAAAAGAAATATCAATCACTTCATATTCATAAGAACATAACATTTTGGAAATATTAACCTGCAAAAGAGATCATAATTTCATTAAATGAAATAAATAATAGCAGTAAAATGTAATACCAATAGTCATTACACAAATCATGAAACTTTGTGGCATACACAAATAATCATAGATAATCATTTCATAGTAGTCAAGACTCATAGCCAAGACTATCTTAGTGGACAACGTCTATTTCTGAACCATGCTCACTCCTCGTTTCAGTCCTGTTTCACTGAATCGGTTTAACCTGCCATTCTAGCCATGTCTATCTCATGAGATATAAATCATTTCCCAATGAATTTTAGAGAGATATAGGTCCCACACATCTCATAATGATACCATTCTTATATGTTCCACAAAATCATAATCCATAAACCATAGCATAACCCATGTAAAAACAATGGGATTCTTAAACATCATGCCATCATAACATAATCCATATAAGATAAAAATACATCATAAAAATAATCCCATCATAACATAATCAAATAAATTTAAAATAGTGATATAAACAGAACCCTATATTATCTTAGATGGAAAATTATTTTGATAACACACTTGAACTCCATTCTTGAGGAAAATATCTTTTCTACTTCAAAAACATTTTCCTTTCATAACATGTCATACAATTTTAAACTAAAAGAAGTTGATTAAAAATAAACATGAAAATTTGTAAAGAAGATTCTTGGAAATAATGTTTTAAAAATCCATTCATTCCATATTAGTTAAAAATACATTGTTCTCGTACATTGGCCGGAAAAGTCAAAAAGTGCCTCGTACGAAAAATGACAAAAAAATCCTTTCATATCATTTACTAAAAACTCACCAAAGGGTAAAATTGGATTTATAAAATTGTAGGTGGATGGAAATAATATTAAATATTGAGGAAACATGTATGTGGAAGATAATTATTCCCCAGTAAATTCTAATGTATAAACAATCTCAGATAAAAATGAGATTTTGAGATTTTCCCTTACCTTAGGTCTGATTTTCTTCGTAAGTGTCCGAACCTCCGATATAATAATTTAAATAATGTCAATTACTTATTCCAGAATCATAATTATTTTTATGATATCATATATGTTCATATACATAGCTTCTTATTAGTAATATTTCATTGCTACTTGTTATTCGGGTGTTTATTACTTTTTGTTCTCATGCGTGTTTTGTCGAATAAATTCTTATTCATCTTTTTAGATTATAGATACCTAATATATTGAATGGTATTAGTGTAATATATATCATATTAATTCACTATAATCATTTATATAATCGTTATTCAATGAATATCATGTAGAACGAGTCGCATCACATTATAGAGACGGTATTCCGTACGTACGCACGAGCAATGATATCGTTCCCATGATCATGGAATTGTATTAGAGTGTATGTATACTATTTCAGAATCAATCCCAAATTTCAATAATCAGATATTGTTATTTATTTGTACCATTATACCCAGCGAAGTAAGGTTGTGGTGGAAAATAGATTACACCACAGCGTGGAGACAGTATTCCATACGTACGCACGCGTGGTGATTTCATTTTCCGTAGGATGGATAGATGGTGAAATAGGGTTGTTTAATACGTATAATAACATATCATTATATGAGTGATACTGATTTTATTACTTCATAATAAAACAACCAAAGAAGAATAAGTGGAAGAAGAAATAAAGTTGAAAGAATCGGTAACATATATTACCTCTTTTTTGAAACGCCTCTTTGAGACCTCCTTTTAGGGCACTAAAATTGGTCCTTTAATAAGACTAGGACCTCTAGGATGTTTCTAGGGAAGTGGATATGAGAATTTGGCAGGGGTTGTGCAAACTTGCAGTCTCAATGTGATGTGAGGAAGAGATGGAGGAGGTGCCCTTTTATAAGGGAGAGAGGGGTACCTTAGGAAAAACTAAAAATATTATTTTATTATAAAGTCTTATTCGGTATTTAATAGCTCCAAATTGATTTATTTCGAATCTAAGGTAGGTATTGGTTGAAATAATCTCATCCAATAGAATTTAGACAAGTTTAGGTATCTATTTTAACCTTATCATTTAGATTTAACATTAAGTAAAAAAATTTACTTTTACCATGTCTTTTTGTTTTCTTACACTATAAGGTTAATAAACATACCATAAAAAGCCAAAGGAACCGAAATTTGTATATTATTAATATATAAAACCTTATCTATGTCATTTGGCCGAACCCTTGATTTTTAGGAATAAACTAACAATTAATAATATAATATTTTTGTTAAAAACTATTTTATGTCAATTTTGACACTATTTGGTAATTGATTTTTGTGAAAATCATAACAGAAACATTAATTATCAAAAAGTTGATTAAATAGAAACTAACATGTCATATTAACATATAAAATTATTTTAATTCATAAAAAGTCTAAAATTACATTTATTTTGGTATTTATAACATCAGTTTTGACAATATTTCATTAATAATATAATTACTGCATCATCATTGTGTAATAAATACATTGAATTATTTAAAGTCTAAAAATTAAAAATAAAATACCATTATGTATAAAATTGTATTGTCTTTCTAATGAATATTTATAGTAGAATTTATCTTATGTATAACTCTATTTTAAAAATTATTTACATATTAAACTTTGATTTTAACTATTTTAACCCTTCATTAAATAAATTAATATTAAATTTCCTAATGTAATCCATGTGGGCCTAAGTTGTCATATTTTATTCCTAAGGTTGTTTTTGGTCGAATTACTCTTATCCAATAGAATTAGGACATGTGTTAGGGTAATAATAATATCATTTTTACCCTTAATTACCCTATTAACTTTTAATTGTGGTAAATAAAAGTAAAAAGATACTATTCACCAAAAATTATTTTCATCTCATTGAACCATATTTTACATACTGACATCAACCGTGTGTCTTGGATTTTTTAAATTCCATTCACAAAGGTGGTAAAATTATATTTTATGTAAATTTTCAAATTCTCCTAGGAGGTGGGTAAAAGACGGTCAAAAGTTCAATAAACTTTTTATATATCTTAAATTATTATAAAATGACTCCAATAAATTTAATTGAACTTATATAGGTATTATGTATCATTTTTGACTGAAAATAAATTTAAATAAAATAAATAATTATTTATATAAAATGTTGGTTTTTAAATAATAACCCAGTGTTTTCACTATTCATCAAAAATTTAAATTTTTCAGAAAAATACCAAAATTTCACCATTGGCTAATTTTAATATTCTGAATCAAAAAATTAAGTCCATTTTGAATGATGAAATTTAAAAAATTTCAAAAATTGGTTATTACTATTCATAACGGCTAGTTTTAATAATATTTTAATAGCATATCGTTGTTTAGTGAAACTCGGTATTGCGTACAACACAAGCTATCGAGGAAGGTCGTGATTGCATATAAATCAAGCCAAGATAGTGTTGTGTGTAGTGAAAGATATGTTTGATGATTTATATAACATAAAAACAAAATATTTCTCATAAAAGTCTCGGGTGTTATAGTTTATGATATTATATAGTTCCCACCGGCCCTCTGGTGGTGCTAGAAAATTATTTTTTGTTTTTCCCGACATGTGGACCTTTTAATAAGGCCCATCGACTCGCTGGTGTGCCAAGTATAAGGGTAAAATTAATGCATTCAATATTATTTTTATCCAACACTATTTTAGACTCTATAATAGACAAATACAACCTCAATGACCCTATTATTTACATTATACCTCTCAAAAAATATATATGTAACATCCCAAGTAAGTAATGAATAATAGATATTTTTATCTATGTCTATTAATGATTAAGATAGTGTTATAGAGGCTTAAAATGAAAATAAATACAATCTTATGCATGGAATACACTAATATTCTTAAAAGATTGTTTTACTGCCTTTTGATGGCAAACCATTTTTGAATCTGTATTTTGACAATTTTATAAACTATTTTTGTCAAAATAAACTTATCCTTTATGATTGGGACATCAAAATTTACCTTGTGTGAATTTTTGGTATTTTTCTGACAATGTTCATTTTTTAATGAATAGTGAAAAATACTGCATTTTACATCAAAACTGCTTTTTAATCTAATTTATTTATATGATTAGATTATGTTTTGAATTGTTTTTGAAGTTAAATTAGAATAAATATTTACCATTTTGTCCAATGGTGGTCATTGTAATCAATTTAACTTTGAAATTAGACTTAAACTGGTGTCAATCTTTTGATACTTATTGTTTTGTAAAAACACGCTATTTGCTCTGGCAGCGGGAATTAATTATTAAATTAATTAATATGACTTATATGATTTGAATTTTGTAAAATAGACTTCATTTTTGAATTCGTAATATCAAATATAGCTTAGGGTGAATTTTTGGTAATTTTCTGAAAAACTTCAATTTTTGATGAATAGTGAAACTACTAAGTGGTAATCAAGCAAACTGATTTTTCAGTTAAATGAAAGTTTACCACTAATGTGTATTGAATTTTGAAAATCCGACATACATGGTTGTCATTAAGAAGTAAAATGTGGTTCAATGAGATTAAAATAATTTTTTGGTGAATAGTAACTTATTATGTTCTTAATCGCGATTAGTGGTAATTAGGGTAGTTTAAGGTATAAATAATGCTTTAATAATAGGAAATGACCTAGACACATGTCCCAACCTTATTGGTTGTGTCATGGCCGACCAATAAAAGCCATGGGTCAACTTGGGGACCCCATGGAGACACTTTGGATTGGAAATGACATAAATAACTTTTTATTAAATGTTAAAGTAAAAATGACACAAAAAGAGATGTTTTACGAAAACAATTTTTACATGGGGTTATAAAGATCATATATTTGATTATAAATAGTCATTGGAAATATAAAAATATTTCCTACATCATAGTATTTTTTTATAATTTTTAGACATTAAATAAATTATATTATTTATGACATAATAATGATGCAGCGATGACATCATTATTTGACGATTTAAATAAAATGGAAAGATAATGTAAAATCAATGAACTACACATGTCCAAAACTTATTGGATGAGTGTATTTCAAAGCCTTATCACCTTAGCCACGAATTATATCAATGTGGGACCTTTTGAAACCGAAACACATTTTCAAATAATGTAATATTTCTTTACTTTCCAAAAGTGCCCCTCCTCTCCTCTTATAAAAGGCCCCCACCTCTACCTCATTTCACACACACCTCAAGCCTTTGGCTCAGCCAACCCCTGCCCATTTAATCTCTCCACATCTCTCTCCTCATCATAGAGTATTCCCTTTGGGCATAATCCTTTCAAAGGAAGCCTTTACGCTCAAATCAAAAGGAGTTACACTTTTAAAGGTAATTCATTCTCTCATGTTCATTTGTTTTATTTTGCTTCTCCAACCCCCTAAACTCTTTTTATTTACTTATTTTGTAACAACACCAGTATCTTCAATATACAAGTATGTTGTTATAATATTTATTTGAGCTACACTCTCACACAACTACATCATATGGTTAAAGAACATACGGTTTCTGTGGATGGCGAAATTCTGCCTCCCGAAACGATGATTGTTCAATACTCATTTAACACCTACAAAGGTGGCCATTATGATGTCACTATTTATATATATTATATATAATATGTTTATGTTTTCCTTAAGCTTCTGTTTTTTTCATTTTGGGCATACCTTTATGGTTTCCATTATGGGTAAACACGATATCTTCATTTTAGGAAGTGCGGACTACCGCCCCCTGAAAGTGATTTGATTCGTTAATACCATATGTGGGATGTGTAAATGATAAAGATAATGATATTATATATGTTATTATACTGGAATTATAATATACTCTTATATCATTATGATTCCATTCATGAAAATATGAAATAGAAATGGAAGTAGCGTTCATGCGTACGTACGGCTTACCGTCTCCATGAACGGTGCATTTCATTTCTTACCTCTAAATGTGATGTAATATTATAAATACATGTATATGATGAATATATATGATATATATGTTATCCAAATCATTAATATCATTCTGGATATAACGAACCTATGACCAAATTGACAACATGTAAGTGTAAGAAGTCTATTTTTGACTTAAGAACCAAATGCCGACAAAATGAACATTATTAACTTAATTGATTACATGATGTTAATAACATGGTATAAAAGGAATAATGAACTTGAAAACGATTCATAAGCAAGTAGAGATTAACTCAAGTTTATTATTCATGAGATTAAAGAATGGTCGGGTCAAGTCGGATATGAGGTATGGGACTTCGTCTCAATCTCCTTTCGTTGAGGCATATTTTATTTTATACAAAACATTCTTTTATATGGTGTATAAACCCCTTTGACTTTTACGTTTATTCAAAAGGAATCTTTTTTATACGAAGCGTTTACTAAACGACAAAAGGGAATGTTTTTGTCGTACGTATGTGGCGACAACGACTTCTCCGCCGTCGTGACCGTTATTCGAGTTTCGGCTTCCTCTACAAGCCATACCTTTTTTTTAAGAAAAATAAATACCATGTTTTACTTTTGTTTTATTTTGGTATTGAAAATGGTTTTCATAATGTTTTTATATCAATGTGTTGTATTGATATCTCGTGATTGAAATGTGGAAATTTTATGTTTCCTTTATGCATGTTTTATGTGATATGATTATGTTATGGTTCTTGGGAATTATTATGAAGACGGGTGGTTCCATGATAAACTAAGGGCGGGTGAGCCCGTTATAGCTCTCCAATTCATTGGGTAACGCGAAGGAGTGAAACGTTAAGGTTTCTCCGAAGAGATTTTCGGGAATATACTGTGATGGGTATTCCAAACGTAACCAAGAGGGTTACTCCCTACTTAAGAATGTTATGAATGCCTCAAGTTACCTTTATGTCTTATGATTTCTATGATTTATTCATGATTTTATGAGGTATGTTAAAGTGCCTATGTTTTATGGGTAAAGTATGATTTCATTCTTATGTATATATGAACTCATGTTTCATTTCCATGTTTTTTTTATAACCCATACTAAGTTTTTATGCTCATCCCAAGTTTTTGAAATGTTTTTCACAGGTCAAGGGAAAGGTACATGATAAGATGATAGAGTCAAGGATGTGTCAAGAAATAATCCATGCTTTATTTTAAATGTGTTTCCATTGATGGGAATGAAGAATACTATCTTTATGTAACCACTTTGTTTATATGTGGAATGTAATGCATGTTTTATGATCTAATTCTCTAAAACTCTAAACCCGAAAAGATCCTCAATGTGTAATCTTGTAATAACTCAAGATTAAGTAAGGTTTAAGGCTGGGGCCTTATAGTTGGTATCATAGGTCGGTTTAGATAACTTTAGGAGTTAGAATTCTATTAAATGATTATCCAAAAATATTTTTTTTGAAATGATATAGCATTTAAAGATTACCATGTTGTTTTATCTAAGACATGTTTGTTCAGAATGGTTTTCCGCAGAGGAAACATGGAAGCAGTGCTAGGAAGGCATACAGAAGGAAATAACCTTCCGAATCAGCACCCAGAAATGGCCGGAATTGGAACAGAACAGTTTGTTGCAGTAATGGCGCAGTTGACTCAAGCGATAAATGGTGGTAGTATCCATGCACGAGATCAGCCAGATCAACCGCAGAGGAACATGTTAGTGGTGGAACATTTCATGAGGGAACATCCCCCATCAATCAGAGGATCCTCTGACCCTGTGCTAGCTGAAGGTTGGATTAAAGCACTGGAGAAGATTTTTGATGTCATGGGGTGTTCAGACAATCAAAAGGTTAGTCTTGCTATTTACCGTTTGAAGGGTGAAGCAGATCAGTGGTGGTCTATGGTTAAAAATATCAGGGACGCCGATGAGATTGATTCTCTTGACTGGGATGAATTAAAAGGTATGTTTCTTGAGAAGTATTTTCCTAAGGATGTTCGACTTAGGATGGAAAAGAAATTCTTGGAATTGAGGCAAGAGGAAGACTCAGTGGCTGCCTATGAAGAAAGGTTCATTCGATTGGCAAGGTATGCTCCAAATTTTATCCGGGACCTTGATAGTAAAATCAATCATTTCTACTCAGGATTAAAGCCAAAGTATCGAAGGGCATTAGCTTCTCGTGAGTTTAAAAGTTATGAAAAGCTTGTTCGATGTGCTGAGAAGGTGGAAATGGATTTTTCCGATGACCAAGTTTTCTATAACAACCAGCAGAAGAAGAGGCCGAGGTGGCAGGAGAAAGGTAAGAATTCTTCAAAAAAGTCTGATGGTAAGAGAACTAAGTTTCCAGTTTGTGATAAATGTGGAAAAAGGCATGCTGGGGAATGTCTTCTGAATTCCTGGAAGTGCTACCGATGTGGTAAGATGGGACATAAGGCTCATGATTGCACTGAAAAGGATCAAGGTGAAGGTAAGAACAAATTTGATTTGCAGTTAGTGAAATGTTATAAGTGCAATGAGATGGGTCACTAATCAAACGAGTGTCCGACAAGGAGCTTGAGTGATGTGAAGCAGTTAGACTACAAGCAGAAAGGGGTGGTGAAATCCTTTGCAACTACTTCAGCAGATGTCGGACCATCAAATGAAGTTGTATCAGGTACTTTGTTGGTTTATTCCGATTATGCCAGTGTGTTGTTTGATTCGGGGTCTACACATTCTTTCATCTCTGAAACCTTTTCTAGTAAAATGGGAATACCATCTCAATAACTGACTCCTGAACTTTTGGTAAAAACACCTGGGGGGAATGTTGAGGAAAAAAAGAATTTATAAGAATCTTCCTATCCTTATCTGTGGAAAGAACCTACTTACAAACCTTATTGTTCTACCTCTAGTAGAGTTTGATGTTATCCTGGGTATGGATTGGCTCTCTATTTACCATGCTAAGATTGACTGTAGAGCTAAATAATTTTCTTTTCAGAAAGACTTTCAGTTTGTTTACAAGAATGATCCCTTACTTTTGATAACATATTAAGAGGCTGAGAAACTTGTAAAAGATGGAAATGAATGTTACCTTGCACACGTCGTTGAAAATAAAGGAACTGTTCAGATTAATGATGTGCCAGTGGTAAATGAGTATCCTGATGTTTTTTCTTGATGAGTTGTCTAGAATAATACCAGATTGGGAAGTTGAGTTTACTGTTGACTTAGTTCCTGATTCTATGACAATTTCAAAACTCCCTTATCGAATGGCACAAATTGAACTTTTAGAGTTGAAGGAGAAATTGCAAGATTTATTAGAGAAAGGTTTCATTAGACCTAGAACATCACCATGGGGTGCTCCTGTTTTATTTGTTAAAAAGAAAGATAGTTCTATGAGACTTTGCATTGATTATAGAGCCTTGAATAATATCACTGTTAAGAACAAATATCCTTTGCCTCATATCGATGATTTGTTTGATCAGCTCCAGGGAGCTCAGTTTTTTTCAAAGATTGACCTGAGATCGGGGTACCATCAGCTGAAGGTAAAGGAGGAAGATATTCCGAAGACCACGTTCCGTACGAGATATGGCCATTATGAATTTGTAGTAATGCCTTTTGGGCTAACCAATGCACCTGCTGTATTCATGGACTTAATGAATAGAATTTTCCATGAGTTCTTGGATAAGTTTGTGGTGGTTTTCATTGATGATATTTTGGTGTTTTCTAAAAGTAAATAAGAGCATGAAAGACATTTAAGGGTTATCTTTCAAACCTTAAAAGAAAAGAAACTGTATGGGAAATTCTGCAAGTGTGAGTTTTGGTTGCAACAAATTTCTTTCCTTGGTCACATTGTTTCTAAAGATGGAATAACTGTTGATCCTGCAAAAACAAAAGTTGTGGAAGAATGGCCAAGACCCACAAATGTAACCGAGATTCGTAGCTTCCTTGGTTTTGTGGGCTATTACCGAAGGTTTGTTATAAATTTTTCACGGTTATCTAGTCCAATGACTAAGCTAACTCGGAAGGGTGTTAAGTTTATCTGGACAAAAGAATGTGGTGATTGTTTTCAGGAATTGAAAAGAAGATTGGTCAATGCTCCAGTTTTGGCACTACCTTCCAGGAATGGTGAGTTTTTTATATACAATGATGCTTCATTGAAAGGAATTGGTTGCGTCCTAATGCAGAATGATCAGGTAATTTCTTATGCTTCACGATAGTTGAAAACTCATGAGGTAAATTACCCTACACATGATTTGGAACTAGCTGCTGTTGTTTTTTCTTTAAAAATTTGGAGGCATCATTTGTATGGAGTAAAGTGTGAAATATATACCGATCACAAAAGTTTAAAGTATATATTCACTCAGAAAGAGTTAAACATGAGACAAAGTAGATGGCTGGAATTAATCAAAGATTATGATTGTACAATTCATTACCATCTGGGAAAAGCAAATAAAGTGGCTGATGCTTTGAGTCGAAAAAGTAATGCTTCATTAACAATGTTGCGGTTGGAACGTGATCCTTTGGTTAACGATTTGATGAACTTTGGCATAGAAGTTGTTGGTACAGGAAGTCCTTCTGTTTTGTTTCAGGTATCAGTGAGATCTTCTCTATCAGATACAATCAAGCAAGCACAGAAGAAAGACAGTGAGTTGCTGAAAAGGTAGAGCTGGTTCAGAAAGGTAAGTTGCCTGAATTCAACATTGATAATGATTGTGTTTTTAGATTTGGGAAGAGATTCTGTGTGCCTTGTGATTCACAGTTGAAGATAGAGTTGTTATGTGAAGCTCATAGTTCTCCGTTTTCAGTTCATCTGGGAAGTACTAAGATGTATAGAGATCTGCGGGAGTATTTCTGGTGGGATGGAATGAAAAGAGATATTGCTGATTTTACTGTGAAGTGTTTGACTTGTCAGCAGGATAAAGCAGTGCGGCAGTTACCGAAAGGGATGCTTCAGCCTTTACTAGTGCCAGAGTGGAAATGAGAGAATATATCCATGGACTTTGTTGTTGGATTACCGAAGACATCTCGAGGTAATAATGCAATCTGGTTTATTGTTGATCGCTTGACCAAATCTGCTCATTTCCTTGCTATACGAGATACTTTCTCTCTTGATCAACTTTCTCGTTTGTATCTTAAAGAGATAGTTAGGTTACATGGAGTTCCTCTCTCCATTGTATTGGATCGTGATCCCAGGTTTACTTCTAACTTTTGGAAAGGCCTTCAGAAGTCGTTGGGTACTGAATTAAATTTTAGTACAGCTTTTCATCCTCAATCAGATGGGCAGTCAGAACGAACAATTCAGACATTGGAGGATATTCTACGAGCTTGTTCTATGGATTATCAGGGAAGTTGGGACCAACATCTTTCTTTGGTTGAGTTTTCATATAATAACAGTTTTCATTCCAGTATACAGATGGCACCATTTCAGGCATTATATGGGAAGCGGTGTCGAACTCCAGCTTTCTGGGATGAAGTGGGTGAACGGAAGTTGATGGGACCATAATTGGTAGAAGAGATGGCAGAAAAAGTTCAGCTGATTCAGAAACAAATGAGAACAGCTCAGATCAGGAAGAAGCATTATGTGGATAACCGGAGGAAGGATCTATCTTTCGAGGTAGGTGATCATGTTTGTCTCAAGGTTTCTCCTTGGAAAAGCGTGATGAGATTTGGTAGGAAAGGAAAGCTGAGTCCAAGGTTCATTGGACTATATGAAATTCTATAGAGAGTTGGATCAGTTTCATACCAAGTGGCATTACCTCCGAGTTTATCTCAGGTACACAATGTTTTTCACATTTCGATGTTGAGAAAGTATATGCCAGATCCATCTCATGTTTTAAGTCCAGAGGTAGTTCAGCTGGAAGAGAACCTATCTTATGAGGAACAACCGATCCAGATTCTTGACCACAGGGAGAAAGTGTTATGGAATAAGGTGATTATGTAGGTAATGGTTTTGTGGAAAAACCACATGATTGAAGAGGCAACAAGGGAATCTGAAAATGCAATGAGGGATAAGTACCCACATTTATTCGATAAGTAAATAAATTGCGGGGACACAATTTTCTAAAGGGGGGAAGGATGTAACATCCCAAGTAAGTAATGAATAATATATATTTTTATCTATGTCTATTAATGATTAAGATAGTGTTATAGAGGCTTAAAATGAAAATAAATACAATCTTATGCATGGAATACACTAATATTCTCAAAAGATTGTTTTACTGCCTTTTGATGGAAAACCATTTTTGAATCTATATTTTGAAAATTTTATAAACTATGTTTGTCAAAATAAACTTATCCTTTATGATTGGTACATCAAAATTTACCTTTTGTGAATTTTTAGTATTTTTCTGACAATGTTCATTTTTTAATGAATAGTGAAAAATACTGCATTTTACATCAAAACTGCTTTTTAATCTAATTTATTTATATGATTAGATTATGTTTTGAATTTTTTTTAAGTGAAATTAGAATAAATATCTACCATTTTATCCAATGTTGGTCATTGGAATCAATTTCACTTTGAATTTAGACTTAAACTGGTGTCAATCTTTTGATACTTATTGTTTTGTAAAAACACGCTATTTGCTCTGGCAGCGGGAATTAATTATTAAATTAATTAATGTGACTTATATGATTTGAATTTTGTAAAATAGACTTCATTTTTGAATTCTGAATATCAAATATAGCTTAGGGTGAATTTTTGGTAATTTTCTGAAAAACTTCAATTTTTGATGAATGGTGAAACCACTAAGTGGTAATCAAGCAAACTGATTTTTCAGTTAAATGAAAGTTTACCACTAATGTGTATTGAATTTTGAAAATCCGACATACATGGTTGTCATTAATAAGTAAAATGTGGTTCAATGAGATTAAAATAATTTTTTGGTGAATAGTAACTTATTAAGTTCTTAATCGCGATTAGTGGTAATTAGGGTAGCTTAAGGTATAAATAATGCTTTAATAATAGGAAATGACCTAGAAACATGTCCCAAACTTATTGGTTGTGTCATGGCCGACCAAGACAAGCCATGGGTCAACTTGGGGACCCCATGGGGACACTTTGGTTTGGAAATGACATAAATATCTTTTTATTAAATGTTAAAGTAAAAATGACACAAACAAGAGATGTTTTACGAAAACAATTTTTACATGGGGTTATAAAGATCAGATATTTGATTATAAACAGTAATTGGAAATCTAAAAAGATTTCCTACATCATAGTTTTTTTTATAATTTTTAGACATTAAATAAATTAAATTATTTATGACATAATAATGATGCAGCGATGACATCATTATTTGACGATTTAAATAAAATGGAAAGATAATGTAAAATCTATGAACTACAAATGTCCAAAACTTATTTGATGAGTTTATTTCGAAGCCTTATCACCTTATCCACGAGTATATATCAATGTGGGACCTTTTGAAACCGAAACACATTTTCAAATAATGTAATATTTCTTTACTTTCCAAAAGTGCCCCTCCTCTCCTCTTATAAAAGGACCCCACCTCTACCTCATTTTACACACACCTCAAACCTTTGGCTCGGCCAACCCCTGCCCATTTACTCTCTCCACATCTCCCTCCTCATCTTAGAGGATTACCTTTGGGATGAATCCTTTCAAAGGAAGCCATTACGCTGAAATCAAAAGGAGTTACACTTTTAAAGGTAATTCATTCTCTCATGTCCATTTGTTTTATTTTGCTTCTCCAACCCCCTAAACTCTTTTTATTTACTTATTTTGTAACAACACCAGTATCTTCAATATACAAGGATTTTGTTATAATATTTATTTGAGCTACACTCTCACACAACTACATCAAATGGTTAAAGAACATACGGTTTCCGTGGATGGCGAAATTCTGCCTCCCGAAACGATGATTGTTCAATACTAATTTAACACCTTCAAAGGTGGCCATTATGTTGTCACTATTTTTATATATGATATATAATATGTTTATGTTTTCCTTAAGCTTCTGTTTTTTTTTCATTTTGGGCATACCTTTATGGTTTCCATTATGGGTAAACAAGATATCATCATTTTAGGAAGTGCGGACTACCGCCCCCTGAAAGTGATTTGATTCGTTAATACCATATGTGGGATGTGTAAAGGATAAAGATAATGATATTATATATGTTATTATACTGGAATTATAATATACTCTTATATCATTATGATTCCATTCCAGAAAATATGAAATAGAAATGGAAGTAGCGTTCATGCGTACGTATGGCTTACCGTCTCCATGAACGGTGCATTTCATTTCTTACCTCTAAATGTGATGTAATATTATAAATACATGTATATGATGAATATATATGATATATATGTTATCCAAATCATTAATTTCATTCTGGATATAACGAACCTATGACCAAATTAACAACATGTAAGTGTAAGAAGTCTATTTTTGACTTAAGAACCAAATACCGACAAAATGAACATTATTAACTTAATTGATTACATGATGTTCATAACATGGTATAAAAGGAATAATGAACTTGAAAAATATTCATAAGAAAGTAGAGATTAACTCAAGTTTATTATTCAAGAGATTAAAGAATGGTCGTGTCAAGTCGGATACGAGGTATGGGACTACGTCTCAATCTCCTTTCGTTGAGGCATATTTTATTTTATACACAACATTCATTTATATGGTGTATAAACCCCTTTGACTTTTACGTTTATTCAAAAGGAATATTTTTTATACGAAGTGTTTACTAAACGACAAAAGGGAATGTTTTTGTCGTACGTATGTGGCGACAACGACTTCTCCGCCGTCATGACCGTTATTCGAGTTTCGGCTTCCTCTACAAGCCATACCGTTTTTTAAAAGAAAAATAAATACCATGTTTTACTTTTCTTTTATTTTGGTATTGAAAATGGTTTTGATAATGTTTTTATATAAATGTGTTGTATTGATATCTCGTGATTGAAATGTGGAAATTTTATGTTTCCTTTATGCATGTTTTATGTGATATGATTATGATATGGTTCTTGGGCATTATTATGAAGACGGGTGGTTCCGTGATAAACTAAGGGCGGGTGAGCCCGTTATAGCTCTCCAATGCATTGGGTAACGTGAGGGAGTGAAACGTTAAGGTTTCTCCGAAGAGATTTTAGGGAATATACTGTGATGGGTATTCCAAACGTAACCAAGAGGGTTACTCCCTACGTAAGAATGTTATGAATGCCTCAAGTTACCTTTATGTCTTATGATGTATATGATTTATTCATGATTTTATGAGGTATGTTAAAGTTCCTATGTTTTATTGGTAAAGTAAGATTTCATTCTTATGTATATATGAACTCATGTTTCCTTTCCATGTTTTTTTTATAACCCATACTGAGTTTTTATGCCCATCCCAAGTTTTTGAAATGTTTTTCACAGGTCAAGGGAAAGTTACATGATAAGATGATAGAGTCAAGGATGTGTCAAGAAATAATCCATGTTTTATTTTAAATGTGTTTCCATTGATGGGAATGAAGAATACTATCTTTATGTAACCACTTTGTTTATATGTGGAATGTAATGCAAGTTTTATGATCTAATTCTCTAAAACTCTAAACCCGAAATGATCCTCAATGTGTAATCTTGTAATAACTCAAGATTAAGTAAGGTTTAAGGCTGGGGCATTATAATATAAACCCTCCATTTCTCATCCTCTAACCTCATAAATGTTGGGATAATCTGGTGATTATTGAATGACCAGTTATTCTTATATATTTTATTTTTTTCTTTTCTTATTGTGAGATTTAAATATATATATATATATATACGAGATCTATGTATTCCATAAAGATCCAATTATATTTTATTCCTTTATTTACATAAATGTGGTGGATCTGGTGAGTTAATGTAATTACATGATCAAATAAAGATCATCCATCACATATGATCATTTAAAAAAATATTAATTGACATCTAATAACACTTCTTGATGGTAGATATATGATAATACCAAATCTCATTTATGATAATTTCTATAGATTGGATCATGTATCGACAGATCAATGATTACCCCTCTTGATCAAAGATACACATCTCAATAATGGTTGATGTTTTCATATATGAAATAAAACAATAATAATTTTCAGATAACATTATTCTTGAATATTATCTTGGACTTATTTTGGTATTATAGATTGATAGTGGATCAATGTTTATAGATTAGACTAATGGTTTTCCTTTATAAAATATTTTTAATTCCTAATACTTTATAGAATTGACAACATATATGGGTAATTGATGACTTATACTTTCATATACATTATAATAGGATCATTTTGATGAATCTATATGTTATTTGATTCTATAACCACTCTAGTTGTCATTTAATCCTATTCAGTGTGTATTCTAAATATCTCTATTAACAAATAGGGATCTGAGTCAGGAATCCTTAACATGTGAGATCACTTTATATGCATGTGACTTGGTTCAGTGTTTGATAGTTAAAGGAAACATAAAGTACTTCTTCAAGAAACATATTGTAGGAATTTCCGTCACATTTAGGTCCCTTGTATACACTTTGTACTTGGATTATGATATTTTGTAAAGGTTTTTTGTTCTTGGTTGATGATTATTTTTTCTTGGTGAATTTTTAGCTATGATACCCATACATGATCGTGAATAATGAGTATTACTAGAGTAAGTTCATATCATTGTTGATAATATCCACACATTGTTAGATGAATTATAATATATTATCATGATAACATATCATGATCTTTTAATTATTACATTCCTATTTGTTTGTTACCATGTTATTATTGGTTTTACATGGAATTTATAATAGATATAATATTGTGGTATATTTTTCACTTATAAGGGGAGTGAGAGTGATATGTAACAATGAGTATATTTGACCAATTCATAGTATAAGAGCATAGAATCCATATGGAAATGAAAAAAACATTATTTCATTAGAATATAATGTAACATGACAAAACTCAATCCCTTATGTCTACTAAGTATCATGTTTGTCTTAGTGTGTTCAAAAAACCAAGTTATTAGTCACCACACATGTTGTTATTTCCTGATCATTCCCATCATAATGATTATCAGTCCCCCATGGTTCTGAAGATGTTAAAAATGATTCAAATGAATTTTTGGTTATCACATAGGTTCTCAACATAATATTTTTAATTGTTTCTATATCATTTAATATAATCAATTAATATATATTTTATACATGTACACTTATTTATGGATGAATTATTGGCATTCAAATAGGTTTAATTACACACACCTTCAATATAAATCTCAATTCTATGGAATAATTCACATATAGGGATTGAAGTAATGGAAAGTGTCCCCTAGTAAGTGGTTTAGATTAAGAGTGTGTGTCTAGTAGATTGACTAGTACGGACTCACATGGGTTTCTTACATTTCTTCATCATTTACATATCTACTACACTTATAATATAATTGGAATTTCTACAATGGGAGCCCATTTTTTAAACTTATGAAATGTGTTCCATCAGTTGATACATTTGATATTTCATATTTAAAATAATATTTTGATAGATATATTATTATTTATCATTATGTAATTTTTTGAAGGGTATCATAATAAAGTTATATTATCCCCATTGATGGTGTTCAAACCCTCACTCATAGTTGGAAACCTCATGCACATAGGCATGCGTGAATGTGCTTACGTGGTTATGTGGACAAGACCTAGTGGATCACGTTATGTTATTATGATATGGTATTTGTTCATAGTTTTTTAACAACCATGGACATGGTATAAAGGAGATAGAAATGTGGGCCTTGGGTATGGGAATTTACATGTTCTATGAAAATTCATGTGTAACAGATTTTTCATTTACTATTTATGGGGTTTTTATAACTATTTTATGAGATTCATGTGTGTTTATACATCATGAATAGACATGTAGGATAAAAATACATATATATTACTCTTTTTCTTTTATATTAGTTATTTAATTTATATCCTTGATTCTCATTATATTCTTTTAAATTTTAATCTGTGACATATATAATTTCCCTGATATTATGATACAAGTATAGGAATTAATTAGTTGAAGAAGTGAATAATGTTGTGATATATATATATATATATCAAAATTACACAAGTGAAGGGATGAGAAGCTTTATTAATTGAAGGAGGGATATACCTTGGGTTATGTATTGATTCATAGTATACCATTCATCTGATTCCATAGACTTGTTATATTCTACACAAATAACTATGTATATTTGTAATGTTTTCTTCTTGTTTGAGAATATTAAACATAAAAGGAAAATGAGAGGGCCACATTATCTTGTAGTAAATGATGGTATCATTATGGAGGATTCATTAATTATATATCCTACTGTATATGACGTTAGTGTAGTGCATTCTTCCATCCCTACCATGGTTGGGTGGGAAATGGTTCCTCCTCTATCAAGTTTCCATCCACTTGTTCCTTCTTTTGGTGGGCCACCAATGATTTCCATGGTTGACTAAACTACTGCAATTATGATCTAGTATCCACTAGATTTTTAATGAAATATAGGGATATTATATATAAATTACCATATAGATGTCATCTAAGGTGTATTTGAAATTATTGATACTGCTAGGGAAAAAATATTGAATCTAGAAACATTCATTATATAGGGACATACTAGTAGTTGATGGGGAATGATAGGATATGATAGAATATGTAAGGGTATATTATGATAGGATTTAATGGGATTATATAGAAAAGAATTTTCCCTGAATTACATGTAGCTAAATCATTCATTAGATATCATGATAATATAATAGTGATCTATAAAGGTACCATCATATTTTACTCATTTCACTGATATGATTCATTTTTTACGGTTATTGTCTAGAAATGAGGTTAAAATGTGTAGGATGTTCATGATAAATCTTTATAATTACATGATATAATATTTTAGGTGCTTCAATATAACAATATACCTATAGGTTTTTTATATGGCATTAACTATTTAGTATATCCTAGAGGAGGATTGAGCAGTTGCTCTTCTTCCACCATCTAGTACTCATGTGAGTCAATATCCATTAACATTGGTTATTTATATTTCTATAATCAAGACAATTAATATTAGATAATTTTAATATATTACTAATTTTTATGACTAAAGTACAACATCATTATCCCCTTAGGGGGATTTCTACAGTGATTATATTTTGGAATGGTAGCATATAATAGAATGATTCATACGACACCTCAGACCATGTGTCTCTACTGAGATAAGATGGAAAATTTATTGTGCTTATAAAATATTTTATTATGGAAAGGAATTCATATTGGTGCATAATATTCATAAAAAATGACTTAGATATTCAATTAGGTACATTGATAGTAGAATCAAATGATGAAAACATAGACGATTCGTGCAGCTTAGGGAAAATGTTTTGAAGATGATGCATATCAAGATTATGTGGTAGATTGGACTCTAAAAGAGTACAGTGAGGGATAATTTACAATTATTTATGATTTTTTACACAGTATTGTGGTCTACCACATTTTTCTAAATTGGTGTTTTCCATAACTTTTTCATGAAAAAATACATTACTATACTTGACTTTATGATCTTGTTATCTTATGAGTTAATTTCACTCAATACATCATTTAGAATATAAAATTATATTCGAAGTTGAACACAGTGTAATATTGTAATTTATAGTGAATGGAATCAAATGGAATTAATGAGTTTGATGATGATGAGCTTGATGTGACTCTTAGCATAGACTATTTATGGAGATTACAAGATAAAATTAATTTCATTTAGAGATTAGTATCATTTACATCCCTAATGTGTGAGACGATTTGGATGATTAGTGAGTGGGAACTGGGAGTAGATAGATTTTTTCCAGACATTATTCAAACTATAATGAACATTGTGATATTTATGGGCTTGGATATTTTGGTATGCTAAATGGAATCCCCCTCATCTTTTCTTTAATTTTTAGATATATACCAAGATGTATTTCGTTGAAACCATTATAAGAATTTAACCCTGGTTGAGGATTACTATTGAGATAGAGATTGTTCTTGTTGTGAAACACATTTCATTACCAAAATATAATATATTATCATTAGAGTTGAAGGTGATCAATTATTGTCGTGATAAATTGTAATAGAAGGGATTTTTTGGGGTGAGTATGTCACCATTGTGTGAAACTGTATTAGTTTCCTTCAAAGAAATTTTAGTCTTCAACTATTCATATATTAATGAATCTTGAATCATGTGACAAAAAGAAAAATAAAATTTTCTCATGATCGATTGTCTATTTGATTTAATATATAGACCTTAATGGTTATACAAGATTTCATTCTGATTAGAATATCACCTATTGCGCATCATGGAGGAGGAAATCATAATTATTTCATTTCAGATAAGGTATGAGATATATGGGTATATTCTGATTTCGTTTGGAGTGATGAATGAACATGTTTTTTCCATGGTTCAAATAATAAGTTCTTCCAACCATATATTGACTCAGTCATTATGGTGATCATTAATGACCTCCTCATCTACTCACCAACTCTAAAGAAGAAAGATAAACATTTCAAGATAGTCCTGAGTAGTCATTGAGAATATTTCATATTAGAATTGATGTTGTGCGGTGACCTTGGCATTCATGAAGTAAAATTTTTGGGGTTTATTGTGTTGGAATATAGTAAATCTATGGGAATTTTTTTTATTAAGGTATTGATATCATAAATAAATCCCTATATTGAATTTTATTCCACAAACATTGTAAGTTTATAGGGAAAATATCAATGTTTTATTAAGGTAATAATCAATTTATCATTAGTAATGACTAAACTTAATTAAAATTGTATAATGTTATAGTGGTTAGATTAGTGTGAAAAGTAATTTCAGTAGATAATGGGGATTTTGATAATAAATATAGTATTGATACTTCCAAATTAATATATTGGATATGATATTAATAATCATGCATCAGGAATTGGATTATGATTAGTATCGATTAAATGGGGGAAGGTATTAGTATTAGGAGCAAGGAATTTTTACCCCCAAAATTGGATCAATCCTAATATTGAATTAGGGCTGTAATTTTTATTCAACAATTTACTGTATTAGTGACACTACATCTTAACATATAGGTTTTTTCAACACATATGATAAAAGTATTCTCTAAAAATTTATATAGCATGACCTAAACATAAGTCATATGCATTTGGTAGAGGATATAGAGAAGTTTAAATTTGAGATGGAAAATGAAATGGGTAAAGATAACATCAATAATGATACAATAACAATATAATTCAAATGAATCTCAAGAGAACAGTGAAAGAACTTTAAGGAATAATGATGTCTCATGAGACTATTGGCCGATTAGAGTATGATTGCTTTCATGGATTTAGTACCAACGACATGCAAACCATTTGTTGTCACATATTAATTAGTAGACAGGGAAATGAATGTACCTATAATTATCCCAATGTGTTTTTTGAGGTTGGAATAACTAATAGGTGATGAAATATTACATGAGTGGTTATTGGATAGAGTCAAATAGTTCGATGTACATTGGAGACATCTAGTCCCTACATCGACCAATGATGTGAAAATGAGGAACTCACATGCCTCTATGTGGGTGGCCCATCCTAGAATTATGATGATATACCATGAATTAGGGCATAATTTCTTGTTTCATGGGATAATGAGGGACATTTCTTGTTTTGATTTAGGATGTCTAACCAAAATAGAAGATTAATTTCAATCTCTAGGGTCATCGTGGTCAACTCCAACCACTTGTAATTCCTAAGTGGGTGTTTGATGAATTGAGAATGGTAATTTTGATGGGGTTACCTAAGAAAACGAAAGGTTATGACTACATTACGGTGACTTTTGATCAGTTATCAAAATTTATGAATTTCACATCGATTAGTGAGAGTCTATTAGTAGATTATATGGAAATTATATTTTCTTGTGAGATAATATACATACATGGGGTTCCATTTAGAATCATATTATACAGATACACATATTT
Source organism: Viscum album (assembly GCA_963277665.1). Taxonomy (NCBI): domain Eukaryota; kingdom Viridiplantae; phylum Streptophyta; class Magnoliopsida; order Santalales; family Viscaceae; genus Viscum; species Viscum album. The sequence continues at coordinate 1,067,644,993 of OY728140.1, forward strand.
TAATTCATTTTTAAGGTATTATGGGGAGATATTGGGACTTGGATAATATCGAGCACAATATACCACCACTAGACAAATGGATAATAATATATGATGATATGTATTATGGAGGATAATAATTTATATTTCAATCTAGATTGTGGAAAAGATTTATATTTTAACTAGATAATATTGTCTTCACATATAAAAAATATTATTGGGATTATAATAATAATGATCCTATGAGGCATATTATGGTAGTCCATGCCTTTCAAGGATCAATGGGATTTAATTTGGATAGGATGTTGTTTTGGGGTATTGTTTTGTATATTTTACAAATATGAGAGTTATAAAAAATAATTAGAGGATGATAATAGCTATGATTAGGAATACGTCTTATGAATCCGTAGTGGGATTCCATTTGTGTATGATGTAAGTGATTGGTTAATTCTGTTATTATGTCCGCGGTTAGGCCATAAACCATTTAGGAATATGGGGAAGCTAGTGTAATACTATTTTAGACCATATGAAATAATAGTGTGGTTTGGGATTAGGGATTACCATATATAAATTCATTATCCTTACAAGGGCATGCATGACATGTTTTTTGTGTCTCAATATTTAAGGTGAATTTTAAATCCTATGAATTCTGTTAAATATATGGATGTTGGGTTGGAAAATGTCACATCATACATAGGGGGCCATGTATTGATCATATAACAAGGAAGAAATGTTATTTGAGGGAAGATAATAATACTATCCCAAATTCTCAAGAATAATGGACAAATAATTAATTATATCACTACTTCATAGAAAGAGCCTATGGTTTATCCCTAATGAATTGAATTGTGTTAGCATAACCATTGAATGTACATATGAGGTTTAAAAATTTATTTGCAGTGAGAATAAAAAAATCATCACATTATTTCAATAAATGAGATATTTCATGTCTATCAATTTATTCATTATATTTTGTGATTTCTGTAATTTGGCAGTTAAATAGTTTTTTTTTTAATTAACATGGGTTTGGGAACATATGGTTATAATTTTCGTTTGAGTCATATAATAATGTTAGCAGGATAGTATCCATTGTCCTTCTAGTGGGGTTCCATATGTGCAATATATTAATTCTGACTCCACCATCCAATGGTTGTGGCTTTAGAGGTGTATTAAAATTTTTTGATCTCACTATCTTACCAAGAACATAAATTATCTTATTATGGTCACCAACTCATCATTGCAACCATTCATAAGATTCAACTCATATGCGAAACATGATTTTAGGAATATGGATTTTTGGCCCATTTAATAACACATTATCAACCAAAAGTCCCTGTATTGAATTTATCACCAATCCCCTGGAATCTAAACTATCTGATTATTCATATATTTCTTCTTCAATGTTTGGTGGATTTTGTGATTCACTAATGTTGATTTATTATTAAATATTCTAAAAAAATATCTTCTTCCTTAATATTTTTACGTTGAACTATGTTAGATATATGAATTATTTAATGATCCAACACTATTTTCTTCCATTCTATATAGGATGTCAGATGATTTTCTGTGATGACATTATTCCTTGATCAAATAATTTTTTTCCATAAAATATATACATAATTAAAGTAAGTGGTTGTTTATCAACATCATAATACTCTTCATAGTGGATTCCATATGATAAATTCTTAATATGTTGATTATTTATTGGCATATTTGTGGATGTACTATTGTTTCCATTATAACCACCTTGATTCGAGTTAGAAATATCATGAATAGTGGATATTTATAAGAAATCCATCATAGAATGATCATTTTGAGATTCTACTCTTCTTTAATCTCATATTGGACTTCTATTCTATTTATGTGTTGATAGTTGATCGATGATCATTTAATAATCCTGAGGCTATATATGAAAATTTATGTTGAATTCAAAATATTTATTTTGATATAACAATGCAATTATTGAATTAGAGACATATCCTTGGACTTACTTTAATATTGGCTCTGATTGTTGACTCCTTAATTTATGTGATTCATGAACCACTCAGATTGTCATTTAACACTCATGAATCTGTATTTTAAATACCTCTCTTGGAAAACATGATGTCCAGATAGAAACTGTGATACGTGAGATCATTATTCTAGGGTGTGTGACATGGATCAATCGTAAACCTTTTGATCAACATTTGATTAAATCATAAATTACCTTGAGGTATAAAGTTTCATACCATTTGAGGCTCTCATTTATTATTGTTTCCTTATTTCACAATGTATTTGAATAAATAATTATTCCTGATTGAATATGATAGGTTGTGGGTGTTTGTATTTATGATATCCATACATGTTTTTTCTTCTATATGTATCATTATAGTTTCTCGATATCAATCATTACATTGATGAAATGTTGTTATATTATTTCTACTATAATCTTATGTTTATGCCATGTGATTGCCTTGTTAACTCTATGTGTATTTTTTTTACCATGCCCTCGGTTGTTCTCTATGGAATTCATAAAATAGAAAACATCATTATGTTTTTATTCAATAGAGTTATAGTGCACACAACATGAAAACATGAAGATTATTGACCCATTCATGGGTTAAGATCATTATAGGCATATGTCCAGACATGATGCTCGAAATCTTCAGGATACATAAAGATGCATTATATATCAATTCTATTTGGATAATAAAGAGAATGTTTTCCTTGATTACTTGAGGATACAAAGTGTCATTTTTTCATCCTTGCAGCTAGTTCTCAATCCTTTCCAACATCTAGATGACCCTTTTTGCATTCATATAAAGAAGGTATGACTAGGGCTCGTGGTTTCTTGGTTTGCAAACATGAGTTCAATATATGATTCATTATGATTTCTAGTACATTTATTTACCTCATATAATACACTAATTATCCATTTTGAAACTTATTAAGGAAATATTTGTGGTGCATAAAATGATACATTAAACATACCCTAGACGTTAGTATTGATGCATGATCCAACCTTGCGAATATGGTTCCACGAATTGGAATGTGTCCCATTATAGATGGTTGAGATGGAGTGTGTAGATGTGGTAGTAGAATTGATAATAAGTCCCAAGGGATAACTACAATTATTCATTATTTAATTATCTATGGTACTTGTACTATGGTTATATATCAAATTTTGTATCCCACTTCTTTATAACATATATTCCATCCATTACAAATATTGTTATTTAGATTTCCTGTTGATATTATGATTAATATATTCTTTTCTTATTTATGTTATTTATTAATGATACTATTCCATGTGTATATTATCCACACTAATGAAATTAATTCCAATTCTACTAGACAAAATCATATTGCATAGAGGGAGGCATACATGAATCATGTGGATCTCTCGCGAAGACATGGTTGTTCAAATAAGGAAATTACAATTATGGAAACTTTCACGAGATCTATGCCAACATAACTATACCCAAAACTACCACCAGAGTGTATATTATTCTTTTTTCATATATGATGATCATTATAGGTCTTATAAAATGAAATTAACATGGTATAATCAATAATTTTTTATGTAGTACATTATTTCACATATTTAACTTATAATTAGAAATAAAGTTAATTTTTAATATTATTTCATTGAAAAAATTATTCTGATGTGGCTAACTAATAAATATGCACATCTTATTAAAAAATTATATTTTTATATTAATAATTTATAAACACCAAACTAATAAGCATCACATATAATATTATAATATGATAATTTAAAATTCTAAAAAAGATATTTACATTTAAATAATTTTTTAAATAATTTTTCAATTTTTAATTTAATGTGAAAATCTAAAAATATAGTATTTGATTTTTCTTACATAAAATTTATTTTTTGGGTTAGAATAATAATATTATATGAGAGTTAATTTTTAATATTTTTATAATATAATTGATTCTCATGAGAATATTGTAATATATAGTGTTCATTAAAATTTTACTATTTATGAATATATCATGTGGTATCTATGAATAAAAATCCTAAAAATAATTTAAAATGGAAAAAATAATATCCTAAGATTAATATTATACTTGTTCTAAATTCTAGGTGGATTTTAGAAAAATGATGTTTTATATTTTTAAAACATAAATTATATAATATCGTAATAGAATGATTTTTTGATATTTATATACATATAATATTTCCTCAATGTGGAATTTAGTATTATCATGTTTTAAAATAAAAATAACACTTATTTGGTTAAAAATAATCAAATTTATTTAATATAAATCAACTAAATTTATAATATAGATTTAATTAATAATTTAACCTATAAAATAAAATTTTCAAAATAGGATTTTTTACCACAACTGTGATAATATTAAAAATTAATTTTTATCACCTATAACAATTTTTAATGAACAAAGGGATTTAAAATTCTTATTATCATGTCAATGTTTTTTATTATCTCCCATATTACTTTTATTTATTAAATGTATATTACCTTGTTAAAAATTAGTTTACACAATAAAAAGATGGTAAAATTCATAAATCAAAGTGTAAAATAGAGAAAAAAATATGATAAAATTTGAAAAATATATCATTTTAGAAACAATAATTAAATTTTACCTTACAAAAGTCAATTAATTATCATTATTGTATCCTATAGCCTTTTCAATATTGACATTCCTTTTTAAATTATTCTAAAACATCCACTCCCCTCTCTTATAAATGGAACCATCACCACGCCATTTCTACTCGTTGATAAATCCTCTTATATTTGGTAGAAAATATTCAAAATGAACTACCAATAAATCCTCTAAATGGTATATCGGTTCTAGTATTTTATAAATATCTAATCTCATATCGACAATCTATTTAAAAAAAGAGATATTCTGAGAAGTGTGGTATAATTATCAATTACTCCTCTTTCATCTCTTTTATTTTTTCTTCGTCCACAAAATATAAATATAATATACAATTTTTTCATATTTTAATAATTATCATAAATTTTATTATCTTTTTTGGAGAATCATTTTATACCTTCCATTAATTCATTCATAAAATGAAAGAATCACATATGTTATGTGGGCATTGCCACCTCCATAATATATGTGATTCTCGTTTTATAATGGCATTACATATATACTTTAAAGGGGGTATTTAATGAATGAATATGATATTTAAAACATTGTTATTATTAACAATTACATACCACTACCTATCATTCGTTATTTCTATGAAAATTAATTTGTCACTTGTGCGTATATGTGGACTAATACTTCCACGGAAGAGACACATTTTAGTTTTCATGTAGTATTTTACTGTTGATAAAAATATTTGAAAAATATTTCAAACATTTTAAAATTATAAATATTATCATTATAATCCAATGACAATTTAATTATGAATTAAAAATGGAAATCTTGCACAAACTCATCTACATAATATAGTTTGTTCTTAGTTGATATGTTTTAACCACCTACATAGACATCCTAATAAGAATATATCATTGACGACTATGTAATCATAACTACTCATGTTATTATAAATTATGGAGAAATTAATATTTAATTTTTGGTGCTGTAAAGGTTAAATTAATACTTATATTTTTATTAATGTACTCATTATTTGTTCATTATACCATAAACTAATAAATTCATCACTGAACTTGTTATCAAAAATAATAATTAAAAAATTTATTAAATGAAAATAAAAAATTATAAATCCCTAAAAATAAAATAATATTGTTTTTATAATTATAGTTTAATTATGTTCATTGATTCTATAAACAAGAATTGGCTCTACCTTTGTAACACCTATTATGAACAAAAAAACAAAACTACGCACATAAAATGATGAAAATTAAATAAAACAAACAAATATATAGTATTAATAAAAAATTATAAATGAGATTTATTAAATTAAAAAGTGAAGATAATGTTTTGAAAAAGGTATTAAGATATTAATTTTTTTAAAAATATTTTATAGCATGTTTTACTAAGAGGGAATAATAGTATGTTTTCTCTTAATTCATTTTTCATTCATTGAGTTATGATTTTTTTCATGAAATTTATCCTAACATATTTTTTTATAATCCAAACCATGAATCTATAATATTAAAATTTTTAATTATTCTATTTATTTTCATTTCTATCAGATAAACCCCCTTTTAAATGTTACATAATTCATGAATTATAATATTAATATGGATTTATCATCTCAATTATCAATCTTTGAGACCTATCCATATTCACAACTTGTTTTATTATGTGTGATTAATATAATATAAATTTATGTATATTTACCATGTTCATAATTAAAATAATGGTATTTGAATATAAATAATATATTATATCGTTCATTGGATTAAATTATAATTATAAAATATATATATATATATATATCACAATTTTCATGTATTATGGCATGCATTGTTATTATGTTCATATTATTGTTTGATACAGTATAACTACATCCTGTCAGATTAATAAGAATTGTTTTATTATATTGTGCATTTTATTATTTGATGTGGACTAATTATATCCCCTGATAATATTATAATATTATTAAATATTCATACCTTGGAATTACAATTATTTCACAAATCACTTAATTAAATTTATATTGATTTATCTATTTCCAACATAAAAAATGCTTTTCATAACTCAATTTTCATTATTTTTTATCATAACATTATTTCATGAACTCTATTATTTTAATTCATATATATTCATGAATTTACTATTTCAGATAATATTTTTTATTATCACTCTCTATAAATTTTCATTTTAAATTCAAATCACATTAATTGTTGAATTAATTTATTATAAAACTATAATGTTGATTAGAATAATTCAAATCATTTCCAAAGGACCATTTTTTTCAATGTCTAGATTTTATTTTCTCACCATCATCCTATTATAAATTTGGAAACATAGTTATGTGTTATATCATTTTGTTATCATCTCTACATTAACATATTTTAATGAGTATTCTTATTTATCATTTTTTTGTATATGGGTTTTGACAAATATATTTTAAAATAAAAAATGGATTCCATTACATGATTATTTGTTTAATCATCCACTATACATTTTATATAGAAAACCATTTCTCTGTTTTTCAAGGATCTAATATTTAATATTACTTTTAATGTTAATCGACCATAAAATGTTTTACTTACCTCTTCCAAAAATCACGTTGAATTATGATATTTTACATCAACATTTTTGATAATGATGAAAATGTTTTCTCAAAACTTTTTTTGGGGGTTTCTACTATTTCCTCTACATATGACACCTTTATTAAATTTTTTCGAAAATGTTTTATTTTCATGGGTTTTTATTTATATGATGAATTATTAATTTCGTGTGACACATATATGTATGATAAATTATTTTGTCAGAGTTGATCCTTGAATTATATTTCCCTTTAATTCATTATGAAAGGATTTACATGTTATGAGGTAATAAGTATACTGGAATGGATGTATGACAATGTTATGTTATCTTTATAATAAATAATAATGTATTCATAGGATGACTGTGTTTCTATTGATTCAACTTATGTATTACTATATGAACATATGATATCAGTCAGTAATTACATCTTTACATAGTTATGATTATTATCAATTTGATATAATATTATTCATCCTAATATATATGTGTTGTCTCAACTAATTTTTTTATATTTATTATTCCTTTAAACTCTTATATTATGGTACATTTTTTTCATTGATATTACATGTACCACTATAATGTATTTTAAACAACCATTCTTATTCTATGTTATTCTAAATATGATATTTCTCACCTACTAATATTTCCCCATTTTATTATTATATAGACCATGATAACATGTTGATAAGGTTTCCTTACCTGTGAATTTTATTTCACCCCATTCTCATGTATCCGTTTTCCAAACCATGAAGATGAGTAGAACCAATCTGGAGTCTAAAAGGGGGTTAATGTGGATTAGTTATGGAGAAATATTCTCAACCATTGTAAAATTATTTTATTATATTGAAAGTAATCAATAACAGTAGTTTCTTTGTTTTTGATATTTTGCCATTATTTTCCAGATGAAACATTATACATTGAAATGATGTAAAATTGAGATATACATACAATTGATTATATAAATTTTTTAAAAATCAATGCATAAGGAATGTTTTTTTAGTTCTAGACTTAGGATTTCCAGACTCTGTCACCTCAATAAATATAATATAGTAATCCACCAACAATTAATGTTTTTAATTCATTACTTATTAAGTGGTATATTACATTGTGGCCTTACTATTTCTCCGGGATTGTGAATTAAAATATTTTATATGGTATAAAAAAATTTGAAATTTTATAAAATACTATTTTTGTCACGACCCATCCTCTGGACCCGTGTCGTGACTACACCAAGCCCACCTTCCATAGGGCAGGGGCTGGCGACTAGCACCAACTGTGAAAATTTGGATATAAGGGAAGGCATTGCCTTTATGTAAGAAAAACACACGAAAGAGTATGTAAGAAGAAGTAAACACTAAGTAAACTGAGTACAAAATTAAGTGCTGGAAAAGTAAATGGGCCAGAATACAAACCCAAGTGATGTAAAGTACAACTAAAAAGAAAGTAATGCACCAGAAATTTAAAGCAGCAACTTTGAGTCACCCTCTGGTAAACCCACCTAAAGGGTGGGTACAAATAGTCCCCTCTACTCCTCAGCTCCAGCCGTCTGGTCCCAGTACGTCCCATACAGTGATCCACCTCCAAGTATCGTCCTACTCCATGAGCTCCCACCATGATCAGTGATGTCTATCATCTGCATCCAACACAGCGATGTGCGGGAATAGCCCATGCAGTGGTGAGTATACGCTACTAAGTAGGGACACTGAGAGTCCCGAAGGTCTCCTAGAATCCACGAAGGATAAACCACAATGGAAGGATATAATCACGAAGTAACAACCAACTCTAATTAAGTATATGCCCATACATATAACTAAGTCACCACATCCAGCTCGGATCTAGCACAAAAGCCCAAGATACAACCCAGTCCACATAGGAATAACATAACCCATTACACATAGGAATTCACAAACCAATCCACATAGGAAAGCACAACTCAATCCACACAGGAAAGAACAACAATCTTATCGATGATAAAGATTGCAAGTAAAGACTCAGCTCACACAGGTATACTTATTCATAAGAATATAGAGATGATCATATGTAGTCACTGATTCATCAAAGGTGTCAGACCCACATAGGATACAAGACCAGCTAAGCTGTTGGACCCACAAAGGATACAAGAACAGCTACTTTGCTAGACCCACATAGGATACAAGTACAGAGTCAAATACTTTAGGACCCATGTAGGATACAAAATATTAGTCACATACTACTGGACCCTCATAGGATATAGGAACAGTAGTCATCTCCATCAAAGCCACAGAGGTTTTCAGTATGTTTTTTATCAATGCCGAACCCACGGAGGATCCTAGTACAGTCGTCATCGTCATCACAGTCGTAGCCAGCTCTAGGGTTCCCGAACACAGCATGATCGATTCTGGGAGGGTCTGCTCCACTAGCCAAGGGAGTTGATACATCAACTGATAAGAAGTCTGGAGTTGATGTATCCCAATTTTTTGTCTCATTAATAGGAACTCAACGCGGCTGACGGTGCGTCAATCAGACTCCCGGTCTGAGAGTTATTAGCTTTTTTGTCCCAGGGGACCTGTCTATTTTTAAATCAATACCATCCTGGCTGTAATCCAACTACATCCAATCCCTGATAAGAATAATCCAAAAGAACCGTCTCACTATGATGAATCCAATAATGTCGACGGCACGTCAATCAGACATCCAGAGCTCAAGATATAATTGTTTCTGCTCCGAAGGCCTGGATGGTTTTGTGTTCGAACAAACCTGGTTATACCCAATGTTCTCCGAAACCTTGAGTGTATTATATTAAAACAACCATCTCAATCCAAGGATCATATCGCAACTGTCGATGCATCAATCATAGGTCCGTAGCCCATATAATGGGCGTTTGAATGAAACTGTCCAATTTTAGGGCAGTTTGGGCAATGACCGACCCGACCCAAAACCCCCTGGGTCGGCCCGAACTGGGCAACCTGACCCGAATCCGATTCTGGCCCATTTGGGTGTGGCTCGGCCCGACTAGTGTTGCCCGGCCAGGCGCGGGGTCCGGCCCAGCGTGGTCGCGGCCTGTGTGGCCAACAGCTCGGCCATTTAGGCCGAGTGGAAAATAGGGGGGGGGGGGGGCGCTACCCCCTTGTCTCAAAATGACCCCCCCCCCCGACATGGAGGGAGCCCGCCGGTCTACCGCCGGGGGTTATGGATCCCAGACTCCTCTGAACGGTCGGCCCAGTTGGTGAGCTGCTGCCGTTGGCGCGGGACCCCGTGACCCCACCCTTCCGAAGTGCCGGCTGTCGGTGATTCCTGCCGCCCTCCCCTGCACAGTCGTGGCTTAGGCCGCGACCCTTGTCCGTTCGGAATGGCGTGATGGCATATCGCCCCTCCGCCACGGCCCGACCATGTCCACGGGATCTTGGGCTTTAGTGTGGTGCGACAGCGCCGTGCTACTTCACTGCAGCCCGCTCTCTATGCGGTTCCCTCGTTCCCGCACGGTGAGATGACACCGCAATGCCTCCATTCCTAACCATAGTGAAAAATTAACAACCATGGGGAGGAGGATCAGCTGTGTTTGTGTGGTCTTCCCTCCTCTTGATATCTTGATAACAAGCGGTGTAATAAACTTCAACAAAGATCATAAATTAAACTTTAATGTAAAACAATTCCCTACCTCAAAGAAGTTTTCGATCTTTGATCATCACGGGAAAATGGAGTCACGAGTGGTGGTTTCGATGATGGCGTTGGTGAGCATCAATGAAGAGGATGACATCTCACACTGGCTGCAGAGAAGAGTAAGATCAGCACGCTGTCTCTCCATGGTTCTCCTGCGTTTTTTGCATTCTTCAACGTGATAGAAGATGTTCTTTAAGACGAGAGCATTCTTCTCCAATCCTTAACACAACCAAACTAACCCAAAAATAAAATAAGCTCCAGATATTTTATTAAGCCATTCCACTAGTTCAAAATTTAAAAACTCAAATCCATTAATTTAATTAATATGTTGGCTTGATTAAGTGATAGGAGAGATGGATTCAAAACATTTAAAACAATGGAGGTTTTAAGAGGAGTTTAAAGGGGGTTATGGGGAAAGTGAAAAAGTGGGGGCTCATGTGGGCCCCACATTACTAATATCCTAACTAGATGTTAGGATCACATTGTAGAGAGAAATAATTTTGTGACACAATTAAATTTCAAATAACACTTAAACTACTTAGTAATGAAATAAAAATAAAATTATAAAACAAATATAATTTTATTCCTCACATTTTTGATATCTCCTACCGAGAAAATCCACCTTCAGAAAAGGTGTTCCTAAGAAATTTCCGGCTTTGCGATTTCATCGGTGCCCTCATATTTCTATTCCGAGCACCGGTTCAAAAGTTAGGAAAACCCGCTCGTTCGTTCACTGAATGTACCCAAGATAATGTTCGGAAACTTTTTCCGGGCACACTGGTCCTCGGAATCAGGTGCTGTTAGAAACTGCGTACTTGTAAAATTCCAAAGAAATTATGGAAAAAATTTCTTTGAAATTTATGGGTCTTTACATTACACCGACCTCAGGGATTTACATCCCTGTAATGATATATAACAAACTAGGGAAACAAATGAGGGTATTGAGCATGCATCTAATCCTCCTGCTCCCAAGTGCTCTCTTGGAGGTTCTCGTGCTGCCACCTGATGTGAACTAGAGGAATCGACCACCCACGTATGACTCACTCATGTCGATCGTCGATCTCAACCGGGATGTCTGCAAAATTCTCCCCATCATTAATTTCCTTCTCTCCATGGATGATGATATTAATTGGGTCGTTCATGTATCTCCTCAGTTGTGATACATGGAAGACGTCGTGTACTCGGTGCAACTGAGGTGTTAGAGTTAGGTGATAAGACACCTCGCCTATCCTGCTGAGAACCTAGAATGGTCCTATGAAGCTTGGAGATAACATGCCGCCAGGTCCAAATCTGTGTAATCCACATCGAGGTGAGACCCACAAGAAAACGTGGTTCCAATCCTTGAAAGCTAATGGTCTCCACCTTCTGCTAGCATAAGACTTCTGTCGGCTCTAATCTGTCCTCATTTGATGCTGGAGACCCAGAATTTCATTGTCGTGTCCTAGACCATCTCTGGTCCCACAAGTGGTAACTCCACAGGGTCTATCCAGCATAGAGGTGACCTGCAAGGTCGGCCGTACAATGTCTCGTATGGTGCCATCCCGATGGTGGAGTGGTAGCTATTATTGTACTCATACTCCACTAAGGGTAGGCGATCCTCCCAGCTATGACCAAAGTCCAGGACACATGCACGAAGCATGTCCTCGAGAGTCTAAATGGACATATCTGTCTGCCCATCCGTCTGAGGGTGAAAGGTGATTGTCAGCCGTAGCTATGTCCCAAATGCCTCCTACATCCCCATCTAATGCTGGGAAGTAAAGCAAGCATCTCGATCGGAGACAATATATGATTGCACACCATGAAGCCGAACAATCTCCTAAATGTAGAGGCATTCGAAGATCTCCATTGAGCCCTGCTCTCTGATGGGTAAGAAGTGGACCGCCGTGGTGAGTCGGTCGACAATCACCCAAATGGAGTCATGACCTCGGGATGTACATGGATGTCCAGTCACAAAATCCATAGATATCTCATCCCACTTCCACTCTGTGTCCTCCAAGGACTGTACCAAGCCTGCCGGTACCTGGTGCTCCACATTCAACTGTTGGCAGGTGGGACATCAAGAAACTAACTCTACCATAGACTTCTTCATACCCGACCACCAATGATGTCATCTGAGACTCTGGTACATCTTCGCTACCCCTAGATGTACCGCTAAAGGAGAAGTGTGAAAATCTCTTAGCAAATCCTCATGTAAGGAAGTTGGTACCATGGTACATCCTTTGAAAAGGATGTCATGCTCTCCTCCTATATAAAAACCATCTGGTGCCTGTCCTTGGTAAATCTATTCACGTCGCGTCTCACAGTCAAAGTCCCCACGCTGTGCCTCCCAGACCCGCTGGAGAAGTGGATGTGTGACTGTGAGCGACTGTAGAAAGGCTGATCCATATCTAATCATAATGGATATATGCTATGCAGCTAGCTGCTCTATCGCCACTCCAAGTAGTTGAATGCCCGTACTCCGGATTAGAGCATCGGTTACTATGTTACCCTTTCCAGGATTTTAGACTATCTCAATGTCATAGTCCTGGAGGAACTCGAGCCATCACCGTTGTCTCAGGTTCAGGTCCTTCTACGATAAGATGTACCTGAGACTCTGGTGGTCAGAATAGACTGTAAAGTGCTCTCCCATCAGATAGTGCCTCCACATCCTTAGAGAGAAGACCACTGCTACTAACTACAGGTCATGGGTAGCATAGTTCTGATCATTCTCCCTCAACATTCATGATCCATAGGCGATCACTGCCCGCTCCAGCATTAGGACAGACCCGAGTCTGGTCTCTGATGCATCGCAATAGACTACATACCCTACTCCCTCCTTTGGTAGCCTAACGATGGGTGCACTGGCAAATCTCTGTCTCAGCTATAGATGCTCTGCTGACATCTATCAGACCACATGAAGGGTTTCCACTTCTTTTTCAAAGCTGAAAGCAGTGCCGCAACTATGGAGATGTATGGAACGAATATCTGGTAGTATCCTGCCAAACCTAGGTAACTCCGTACTTCCGTAATGCTCCTAGGTGGCTCCCAAGCTAGTACTGCCTCGATCATTGCAGGATCCACCGCAACTCCCCCCTCAGAGATGATGTGTCCCATGATGTGGACCTCATGTATCTAGAATATACACATTTAGAGCTTACCATAATGATGGTGCTCTCAGAGAGTATCCAATACAACCCGCAAGTAGTAGGCATGCTCCTCCTCAGTAATTGAGTATATCAATATGTCGTCGATGAAGACTACAACAAATCGATCGAGGTATGTCTGAAAGATCATATTCATGAGACTCATGAACACTTATGGAGTGTTGGTTACACCGAAAGGCATAAACAAGAACTCATAGTGGCCAGACCAACATATGAAGTCCATCTTCTCCACATCCTTGTCTGGAACTCTGAGCTGATGATAACCTGGCCTGATTTCTATCTTTGATAACCACCATGCTCCCTTGATCTGATCGAAGAGGTCATCAATACTCTGAAGTGGATACTTTTTATTCACAGTCACCTGGTTCAGGAATCGGTAATCGACACATAGTCGGAAGTTATCATCCGCCTTCTTGGCGATCAAATTCAGGGAAGCCTAGGTTGAAACACTAGTTCGGATAAATCCCTCTCCATAGAAGTCCTCCAACTATACTTTTAGCTCATGAAGCTCAGCAGGAGCCCTAAGATATGTAGGATTAGATATTAGGGATATCCCAGGGTTCATGTCAATATAAAATCTACCTCTCTTCATGGAGGTCATCTTGGTACGTTGTCGGGTAAAAAGTCTGCATACTGATCCACCATAAGAGGAAAACTCAGACTCCACACGTCAACTACTCCATGGATGAGGCTAGAAAACTGATGAGTGATCGGATGTCCTCTTCATTGCATGAGTCCATCCTACACTGCAAAGGTTCCTTTCTCACCGGTGAACCTGAACCTGCTCCAATCTGTGCGAACACACCGCACCTTGCGCCTAAGACAGTCGATCTGAGCATAGACTGTAGATAACCAATATATGCCCAAGATGATGTCGTAAGGCCTCGACGCCACTACAAGAATATCCCAGCTGAATATCTCACCTCTTAGAGTAATCTCACACTGCCGGAACCAGTGCGTAATAATCATGTCTGCTCTCGTATGAGTCTCTAGCCGTAAGGATCGACCCAACGACTCCGTCAGAATTTTCGAGCTCCAAACAAGGGCAGCATAAATGAAAGGATGAATCACTCCTGTGTCTATAAGAACTATAGAAAGGGTGGAGTAGAAACAGATAGTACCTCAAATCATATCTCGTTCATCATGTTCATAAGCCACCACATCCTAAATCTGAGCATGTCGCTGCCCGCCAGCTCCTTGTGGTCGGGGTGGACCTCCTAGTGGTGGTGGTGGTAGAGCCTCAAAGTGTCTCCCACCACTAGCTCCTCGTCCAGCTCCTCTACCCTGTCTTCCTGCTCCCTACAGACCACCATGGTTGATCCTTTGCCTCTGCCTGGGTGGTCTCACAACTGTCTGCTACTCCTCTACATTGCGGGTCGGGTAGTCACGAGCTATGTGTCCCTAGCCTCCGCATGCCTAACTCTGTCTTCTCCTCGTAAGACTGGTTCTGCACCGTGTGCCCCGCACCTTCGAGCCAGTGCCCTGAGGTCATCCGCCTGATGGTCTGGTCTGCTTGGACCCCTGTGACATCCGTCGAGTTCCAGCTGTAGAAGACTCAGCAACATGTCACCCTACGGTAGGTCTCGCTGCTGGTGTAGGCTCGACAAGAAAGCTCTCTACGAGAAGGGATCACTCCAGTACTCCTTCCTGTGTCGGAATGCTATGGGAGATCATCGATTCCCTGATCTCATTCCTCAGTCCCTGCTCTAAGGTCTGGGCCTAGAATAATGGTTCCTGTACCATGTCTGTGGAATAGCGTGAGTGATCGATAAATCTCATCGAGTACTGGGCTACCGTTATACATCCATAACGCAGCTGTTGAAGCTCCTGAAGGCACACCGCATAGAGGATGGCTGGGACGCACTCTGAGAAAAAGAGGCTCTCGCAGTCTGACCAAATGAGAGATGCCTCATCATGTACCTGGAGAATCAGGCTCCACCATCTACCTACTACCGCGTGTAGGAGACTCCCTGTAAGGATCACCATGAGGTTAGCTGGTCTCTCTACTAACCTAAAAACGCGAACAACATCCTCCAGCCAATCCTCGGCTGCCTTAGGGTCCGTTTCCCTAGAGAACCTAGGTGGGCACTAACGCTGAAACTCATACAGCTCACTAAGGATATGTGCATTCTCAACTGCTGGGGCTGGTGGCATCGGCGACTCAGTGGGTAAAGGTAGCGACGGTGCCACCGCTGTAATAGGGCCCTACACTGAGGCCTCGTCGGTCAGTGGGTTGTCGTCTCGTACAAAGCTCTGAACCCTGGATGGATGCTGTCATGGGGCCATACTAAAAAGAGACAGGTGCTCCATGGTCATTACAATATACCTGGTGAGCGGACCCAAGTAATCACAAAGATTACATTGAAACACACATGAAATCAATGTTTTCGTGCATTGATTCGGAAATCAGAATTGAAGGTCCTGGTTTATGGATACATCGGCCACCGCACCAACACTGGACTCCCTGGACGGATAACCACACTCAATACCCTTAACACTATTTCATCACATAGAAGAAAGATCATAGTCTTGAGTTATGCGGTAGAACCAAACTTCTCTTATACCAAATTTTCACGACCCATCTTCGGGACCCGTTCCATGCCTACCCCAAGCCTTCCTTCCAAAGGCCAGGGGATGGAGACTAGCACCAAGGTCGTAAATCCCGATATAAGGGAAGGTATTGCCTTTCTGAAAGGAAGCAAACACCAGAAAGTATGCAAGTAGAAGTAAACACTAAGTAAACTGAGTACAAAATTAATTGCTGGAAAGGTAAATGGGCCAGAATACAAAACCAACTGAATTAAAGTACAACTAAAAAGAAAGTACAGCAGTAGAGAAGTAAAGCATCAACTCTGAGCCATCCTCTATTAATCCAACCTGATGGGTGGGTATAGATTTTCCCCTCGCCTCCTCGGCTCCAGCCGTCCGCTCTGAGTACGTCTCGTCTAGTGATCAACCTCCATGTATCATCCAGCTCCACTAGCTCCCACCTCAATCAGCGTTGTCCGTCGTCTACATCCAACACAATGAAGTGCGGGCATAGCCCATGCAGGAGTGAGTATATGCTACTCAATAAGGACCCTGAGACCCCCGAAGTTCTTCCAGAATCCTCATGAATAAACCACAAAGGAAATATACATTCAAGATGTAATAACCAACTCTACATATGTATATTCCCATACATATACCTAAGTCACCACATCATCTCGGCTCCAGAACACGATCCCAATATATATCCCAGTCAACATAGGAATAACATTACCCATTCCACATAGGAATTCACAACCCAATACACACAGGAAAGCATATCCCAATCCATATAGGAAAGCACAACAATCTTATCGATGATAAAGATTTCAAGTCAAGACTCAGCTCACACGGGTATACTTCATCGTAACATGATAGAGATGATCAGATGTAGTCACTGATTCATCTATGCTGTCGGACCCACCTAGGATATAAGACCAGCTATGCTGTCGGACCCACAATGACTACAAGACTAGCTACTCTGCCAGACCCACGTAGGATACAAGTACAGAGTCAAATACTGTCGGACCCACGTAGGATACTAGAATAGTAGTCACATACTGCCGAACCCACATAGGATACAAGAATAGTAGTCATCACCATCGAAACCACAGAGGATTTCAGTATGGTCGTCATCACTGCCGAACCCACGAAGGATCCTGGTACAGTCGTCATCGTCGTCGCAGTCGCAGCCAGCTCTAGAGTTCCCACACACAGCATGCTCGATTCAAGAAGGGTCCACTCCACGAGACAAGGGGGTCGATACATCAACTAAAACGATGTCCAGAGTTGATGTATCCCAATTTTATGTCTCATTAATAGGAACTCAATGCGATTGACGACACGTCAATCGAATGCCCGGTCTGAGAGTTATTGGCTTTTTCGTCCGAAGGGCTTGGTTGGGTTTTAAGTCAAAACCAACCCGATTGTACTCCTACTGCGTCCAAACCTCAATAAGAGTAATCCATATGAACTGTATCACTATGAAGAATCCAAAAAAGTCGACGACACATCAATAGGATGTCCGAAGCTCAATTTATAAGTGTTTTCACTCCGAAAGCCTAGTTGGTTTTGTGTTCGAACCAACCCGCTCAAACCTAAAGTTCTCTGAAACCTTGAGTTTAATATACCAAAACTACCATATCGATCCAAGGATCACATCGCAACTGATGGTATGTCGATCGAGGGTCTATAGACCATGTTACGGTCATTTGAACGAATCTGTAGATTTTAGTGGGGTTTGGGCCTGGACCGACCCAGCCCAAAACCCAAATGGTCGACCCGAACCGAGTCCGTGTCTAGCCCATTAGGGTGTGGCCTGACACCACTGGCATGGCCTGGCCCGAATCGGGGGTCCGGCCCTATGCGGGCGGTCCTACACGGCTCGGCACGGCAGGTTGGCCTAACGCCGGCGCAGCCCGCATGGCCAGCATCTTGGCTATTTTTCCAAAGCGGAATATGCGGGGTGTGCCCCCCTTGTCTCGAAATAGAATCCCCCATGTGTAGAGGGCCCAACTGTCTATCTCTGAGGGTTACGACCCGCGGCCTCCTCCGAACGGCCGGACGGTGCCGCTGCCGCGTGACCCTGCTGTCCCGCCCTTCCGAAGTGCCAGCGGCCGGCGATTCCGGCCGCCATCTCCTGGAGAGTCGTGGCCCTTGTCCATCCGGCCCGACGTGACGGCGCCACACCCCTCCGACGCAGCCCAACCTTGGTTGTAGGTTCTTCGACATTGGCTCAGTGCGACGGCGCCCCGCTTCTTCACCACGACCCGCACCAGTCGTGGTTCCCTTGTTCCCACGCGGTGCGACGACACCGCTCCACCTCCGTTCCAAACAATAACGAAAAATTGACAAACAAGGGGAGGAGTTTTGGCCATGTTCATGTGGTCTAACCTCCTCCCATTATCTTGATAAGAGGCAGCTTAATAAACATCAACGATGATCATAAATTAAACATTAATGTAATACAATTCCCTTCCTCGAAGAAGTTGTCGAATGCGGATCATCGCGGGAAAACGGTGTCGCGGGGGTTGGTTTCGATGATGGAATTGTCGAGCGTCAAAGAAGAGGATGACGTCTCACACCAGTTGTAGAGAAGAGAAAGATCGGCACGCCGTCTCTGCTTGGTGCCCTGGTGTTCTTCATGTTCTTCAACGAGATAGAAGTTGTTCATCAAGACTAGAGCGTTCTTCTCCAATCCTTAACACAACCAATCTAACTCAAAAATAAAAAAACCTCCACTTATTTTATTATGTCGTGCCATGAGTTCAAAATTCTAAAAATCAAATCCATTAATTGAATTAATGTGTTGGCTTGATTAAATGATAGGAGAGAGGAAGTTACAACATTAAAAACAAGGGAGGTATTAAAATTAGTTTAAAGGGGGTTATGGGGAAACTGAATAGGTGGGGGCTCGTGTGGGCCCCACCTCACTAATATTCTAATCAGATATTATGATTGCAAAGTAGAGAGAAATAAAGTTGTGACACAACTTAATTTCACATAACACTTAAACCACTTAGTAAGGAAATAAAAAAAAAATTGTAAAACAATTATATTTTTATTCCACACATTTTTAACATTTCCTCTCAAGAAAACGCGCCTTCAAAAATGGTGTTCCTAAGCAATTACTGGTGCTGTGATTTCATCAGTGCCCTCAAATTTCAATTCCATGAACCGGTTCAAAAGTTAGGAAAACATTCTCGTTCATTCACTGAATGTACCTGAGCTAAACTTTGGAAAATGATTCCGGGCACACCGGGCCTCAGAATCAGGTGCAGTCAGAAACTGCGTACTCGTAAAATCCAAAAGAAATTATGAAAAAAATTTCCATGAATTTTACAGGTCTTTATAATTTTAAGTGTTGTTTTGTTGTAAATGAATAAATTATTCATTACTCTAAATATTTAACTAACTTGGATAGAATTTGGATATTAAAATCTCATAATATATGTCCTATTAAGGGTGAATGAATTTTTGAAATATATGTTATCACAACTCCCTATATGTATTTTGATAAGAATCACATGTATATTAATATAATGGTATAAATGTTTCATAATATATTAAAACACACATGTTAGTTATTATCAAATTGAATCCTTCGTGAGATGAATTATTGATATAAAATACACATAATCCATCCTTATAATATGGTTTTGAGTGACTATTCATAAATTATAATCTTTTAATCCTATATTAGATTTTATGAAGAGTAAACTAGATTAGTTGTGGATTAAGTATAAATATTATATCTTAAAATAGATATATAATTAATGATTATATGTTCTATGTAATGGATGGAGGATAATATAGTATGAAAAAAGTTATTAGAGTTACTCTTTTAGAATATGTATTGCCCATATCCATTACAATGGATGTAATTGAAATTTATATAAATATTTGATAATTTTATTTCAAAAAAAATTACTTTGTTGGGTTATATGACATATTCAATGCTAAAATTTTCGATGAAATGAGTTTTGAATAGTAGTTCTATTTTAGCCGATGAATTTGGATTTTCAGTTTGAATTTTCGTAATGAAATATACAATAATGAATTATCATTATAGAATCAAAAAAATATAATTATATTATGCACAAGTTATTTTAGAAAAAAATTAATCTATTCTTATATAATAAATTAAAAATCTAGAATAAAATGAAATTTACATTATGGATAATAAATCTATAACTACCCCAAACCTGTACTCCTAGATTCGGTGCTCAAGATATAATATTTACATTTTTGTATTTGACAGTAATAATAATTATATAAATTTTTCCAACAAAGAAACAACATAAAATGGCTGAAAAGGGCCCATCAATCAATTATCAAAAAAATCCATTAATGATTTGGGTTCCATCATTAATCCCACTTTCAATTATTATATAAATATAACATATAATGAAAAAAATAATGGAATAATTAATTTAATCAAAAACTTCATATCTTGATTAATATATAAAAAGGAAATTATTTTCAAACATAAATCACTAAACGTCATAATAATATATTCAGAGAAATGATGTGAATTATATAATAATATGACATCCATAAGAAAAAATAATTATCATTAAATTATATTTAAAAAATTGAAAATATATTTAAAATAACATTTAAAATATTTATTGGAAATTAGTGGAAATAAATTTTTTCTTTAATATCATTAAAAACAAAAAAAGGAAGAATAATATATATAATTTTTTTCTTGGAATATAATTATTTTTTATTTTAATGGAATCATAGAGAAAATATTTTTGATTTAGGGGAAATTGATTCTTGTGGAAAATGTTAAACGTAATAGTTAATTTCAAAATTTTTTAAAGAGTGTTAAAAGAGAATTATGCAAAAAAACATTAAAAAGAATTCATTTTTAATGATTTTTAAAATAATTTAAGAGTTATGTAAATTAAATTTAGCAAATAATTTTTTATATATATAATAATTTCCATAAATAATATAATTATATTTTTATAATTGTTTCATTTAATTTCCTTAAGCCCTTTATAGAAACGTTTTTAATGAAAACCCATTAATGTCATTTAATCCCAAAATCACATTGAAATGAATGATAAAATAAAGATCATAAAAACATAAGTATACAAATATTTGTTATATTATATTTCATTATTCATTATATACACAATATAAATTAATATAGGTTCATCAATCAGATCATGTCTCATAGAGGGATGTTTTAAACATGAAAACATTAAATCTCATTTAATTATTAAATAATAAAATACATTAAATTAATTAATTTAACATGAATTTATAAAACAAATAATTTAATTTAATTTAAATGTGAAAAAATTAATTATATAAAAATTTAACCATATAAAATATAATATGGTGCATAATACGAATTGTGTCTCAAATAATTGAAACTAATACCATGAATAAATTTCTACATATATAATATTTTAATAAATATTTCATTATAGTAATAAATTTCATTATCATTTTTATATAATTATAACTAATACATTCATGAAAAAGTATCACAAAAATAAGAATATACACATTATAAAATGATTTAGGTTTATAATTTAAATCATTTCATAATGAAATAATGTATATACAAATAATACTTACAAAGACCATATCATTGAAGTAGGAATTTATCACTGATATGATTATGTGTAATATTTTTATAATTAAATATATAATTTGGAAATAAAAACTATATAATCATTTATAATTTCAGATATAATCATTTCATAATAGGGTATTTGATGTAGAATAACACCACACTGAATATGAATTGAATTATGAAACCACCTACCTCAAGTTAGAGGATTCTATTTACGTGCATTGTATCTTGTATAATAAAAATATATCACTAATTTACGTGTTTAATAATATCATATTTTTATATTAATTAATCAATATTTATTTTACTAAGTTTATTTTTATTACATATTTAATTACTTATTCACTTATATCCACATCATGTGTTTTTTTGACATTTGGTTCATAATTAAAAATCATATTTAGTAGGAAGAAAATAGTCATAGATTTGATAATTACCAAGAATCTAGAATAATATTTTCTATTTAATTATACTTTTTATTTATTATATTCAATTATATACTCATACATGCTTTTTTTACAAAATAAAACACACATCATCTCATGAAGAGGTAGTCTACATGTACAGACAACTGATGGTTTAACATTTAATTGGGTGAAAATAAGGAAAATATAAAATATTATCATTGAAAAATCATTATAAATATATAAAAATAAAATTAATAAATTATTTCAATCCCATAAAAATACATGTGATATTTTATTGTTATAATCAATGAATTAAATTTCCCCATTAATAGAGTACTCTGTACATATACACATAAGATGACACAATTTTTAAAAATATGATGGTTCTATTTTACAAGATAAATAATATTTCTATAATGATAATTATTTCATAAATTGAATATATATATATTTTATTTATTATAATAATAATCCATGATATTTGGTGATGAGAAACAAGATTCAACAGTTTTACAAGGCAATAATATGAATGTACACAAATATGATGGTTTTTTCCATATGATGGGAAAGGAGATGAATAAAGTTATTAAATTTACATGATCACATCGAATTATATGGAATTATTTTTTGTTATTATATTATAATTTTGGGGGTCAAATTTATTGAAGTAGAATAATATGTTAAAAAAATGTCTTAGTCAAGTCAATTACCATGTCTTTGAAGAACCACATTGTTATAACCTATTAATGAACCCTGTAATGGTATTTTAAGACCATAAAAACCTAGAGAATATATATAACTAATTTAAGAATAGTGTTTTATTTTGATTCTCAATCTATGTGTATTCTGAAATGTGAGGAAGATATGAGGGGTGGTATATTTTGATATCGGTAGAGAGGGAAATTATTACAATTCCAAAAATTATTAAAAAAATATACATTACTTTTTATAGAAAAATCGAAAGAATTGATATATATTATAAAATTCATAATATTATTAAAATTATAAATCCTCATATATAGTAAAATTTAAATAAATAGAAAAAAACCCAATCTATGACCAAGATGATGTCGTAAGGCCTCGACGCCACTAGAAGAAGATTCCAGCTGAAGCTCTCACCTCTTAGAGTAATCTCACACTGTCGGCACCAGTGCGTAATCATCATGTCTGCTCTCATAGGAGTCTCTAGCCATATGGATCGAGACAACGACTCCATCAGAATCTTCGAGCTCCAAACAAGGGAAGCAGAAATGATAGGATGAATTGCTTCTGTGTCTATAATTACTGTAGAAATGGTGGAGGAGAAATAGATAGTACCTCAAATCATCTCCCGTTCACCATGGTTGTAAGCCTACAATTCCTAAAGCTGAGCCTGTCTCTGTCGGCCAGCTCCTAGTGGTCGGGGTGGACCTCCTGGTTGTGGTGGTGGTAGAGCCTCAAAGTGTCTCCCACCACCTGCTCCTCGGCCAGCTCCTCTGCCTTGTCTTCCTGATCCCGGCAGACCACCATGGTTGATCCTCTGCCTCTGCCTGGGTGATCCCACAACTATCTACTGCTCCTCTGCATTACGGGTCAGGAAGTGACAAGCCATGTGTCCCTAGCCGCCGCATGCATAATACTGTCTGCACCTCGTAAGACTGGCTCTGCACTGTGTGCCCCGCACCTTCGATCCAGTGTCCTGAGGTGATCCGCCTGATGGTATGGTCAGCTTGGACCCCTATTACATATGTCGATTTCCAGCTGTAGAAGACTCAGCTACATGTCTCCCTCCGGTAGGTCTCGTTGCTAGTGTAGGCTCGGTAAGAAAGATCTCTACGAGAAGGGATCGCTCTAGTACTCCTGCCTGTGTCAGAATTCTGTGGGAGATCATCGATGCCCTGGTCTCATTCCTCTATCCCTGCTCGAAGGTCTGGCCCAGAAGAATGGTTCCTGTACCATGTCGGTGGAATAGCGCGAGTGATCGGTAAATCACGCCGAGTACTGGGCTACTGTTATGCTGCCATAACGCAGCTGTAGAAGCTCCTGAATTCACACCGCACGGAGGATGGCTGGGATGCACTCCGAGAAAAAGAGGCTCTCGAAGTCCGACCAAAGGAGAGATGCCTCATCGTGTACGAGGAGAATCATTCTCCACCATCTACCTACTGCTGCGTGCAGGAGACTCGTTGTAAGGATCACTATGAGGTTAGATGTTGTCCCCACTAACCTAAAAACTCAAACAACATCCACCAGCCAATCCTCGGCTGCCTAAGGGTCCGTCTCCACACGGAACCTGGGTGGCCTCTGCTGCTGAAACTCGTACAGTGCACTAAGGTGATGTGCATTCTCAGCTGTTGGGGATGGTGGCATTGGTGACTTAGCGGGTAAAGTTACCGACGATGCCTCTGTTGTAATAGGGCCCTGTACCGATGCCTCATCAGTCGGTGGGCTGTCATCTCGTACAAAGCTTAGAACCCTGGCTGGATGTTGTCATTGGGCCATAATAAAAAGATACAGGTGTGCCATGGTCATTACAATATACTTGGTGATATGACCCAAGTAATCACAATGATTACATTGAAACACACATGCAATCAATTTTTTTGTGCGTTGATTCGGAAATCAGAAGTCAAGGTCCTAGTTTATTGATACGTTGGCCACCGCACCAACACTGTACTCCCTGGACTGATAACCACACTCAATACCCTTAAAACTATTGCTTCACATAGAATAAGGATCATAGTCTTGAGTTCTGCGGTAGAACCGAACTTCTCTTATACCAATTTTTCATGAACCATCATCGGGACCCGTTCCATGACTACCCCAAGCCTTCCTTCCATAGTCCAGGGGCTGGAGACTAGCACCAAGGTCGTAAATCCCGATATATGGGAAGGAATTGCCTTTATGAAAGGAAACAAACACCACAACGTATGCAAGTAGAAGTAAACACTAAGTAAACTGAGTACAAAATTAATTGCTAGAAAATAAATGGGCCAGAATACAAACCCAACTGAAGTAAAGTACAACTAAAAAGAATGGACAGCAGTAGAAAAGTATTGCAGCAACTCTGAGCCATCCTCTGGTAATCCAACATGATGGGTGGGTATAGATAGTCCCCTCGGCTGCTCGGCTCTAGCTGTCCACTATGAGTATGTCCCGTCTAGTGATCCACCTCCATGTACCTTCCAGCTCCACTAGCTCCCACCTCGATCAGCGTTGTCCATCGTCTACATCCAACACAACGAAGTGCGGGCATAGCCCATGCAGGGGTGAGTATACGCTACTCAGTAGGGACCCAGAGACCCCCTTAGGTCTTCCAGAATCCTCGAAGGATAAACCACAAAGGAAAGATACAATCATGATGTAATAACCAAATCTACATAGGTATATTCCCATACATATACCTAAGTCACCAATTCCAGCTCGGCTCCAGAACACGATCCCAATATATATCCCAGTCCACATAGGAAAAACAAAACCCATTCCACATAGGAATTCACAACCCAATCCATACAGGAAAGCATAACCCAATACACATAGGAAAGCACAACAATCTTATCAATGATAATGATATCAAGTCAAGACTCAGTTCACATAGGTATACTTGTTTGTAAGATGATAGAGATGATCAGATGCAGTCACTGATTCATATAAGCTGTCGGATCCACATAGGTTATAAGACCAGCTATGCTATCGGACCCATAATGAATACAAGACCAGCTACTCTGCTAGACCCACGTAGGATACAAGTATAGGGTCAAATACTGTAGGACCCATGCAGGATACTAGAATAGTAGCCATACACTTCCAGAACCACATAGGATACAAGAAGAGTAGTCATCACCATCGAACCCACAGAAGATTTTAGTACGGTCGTCATCGCTGTCGAACCCACGAAGGATCCCGGTACAATTGTCATCATCGTCGCAGTCGCAGCCAGCTCTATAGTTCCCACACACAACATGCTCGATTCAAGAAGGGTCCACTCAATGAGCCAGGGGGGTCGATACATCAACTAAAACGATGTCCAGAGTTGATGTATCCCAATGTTCTGTCGTGTCAATAGGAACTCAAGGCGATTGAAGACACGTCAATCGAACACCCATTCTGAGAGTCATTGTCTTTTTCGTCCCAAGGGCCCAGTTGGTTTTTATGTCAAAACCAACCAGATTGTACTCCAACTATGTCCAAAACTCAATCGGAGTAATCCATATGAACCGTATCACTAAGAGGAATCCAAAAAAGTCGACGACACGTCAATCAGACGTCTGGAGCTCTAGTTATATGTGTTTCCACTCTGAAATCCCAGTTGGTTTTGTGTTTGAACCAACCCGCTCATACCCAAAGTTCTCTGAAACCTTGAGTTTAATATAACGAAACTACCATATCGATCCAAGGATCACATCACAACTGATGATACGTTGATCGGATGTCTATAGACCATGTTACAGTCATTTGAACGAATCTGTCCGATTTTAGGGGGGTTTCGGCCCGGACCGACCTGGCCCAAAACCCCAAGGGTCGGCCCGAACTGGGGTGACCCGACCCGAGTCCATTTCTGGACCATTAGGGTGCGGCCCAGCCCTGCTGGCATAGCCCGACCCAGCAGGAGCGGCCGGGCTCGGCTCGGGGGTCCGGCCCTGCACGGGCGGTCCTGCCCGGCGCGGCCGATCCGGCTCAGCACGGCAGGTTAGCCTCGCAGAGGCGCGGCCTGCGTGGCCAGCATCTCGGCCGTTTCAACCAAGAAGAATATGCGGGGTGTGCCCCCTTGCCTCGAAACAGTGTCCCCCATGTGGAGTGGGCCCGCCTATTTTTCGCAGGGGGTTACGACCTGCGGCTTCCTCCGAATGGCCGGCCGGTGCCACTGTCGCGGGACCCCCGTGGTCCCACCCTCCCATTATCTTGATATGAGATGGATTAATAAACGTCAACGATGATCATAAATTAAACTTGAATGTAAAACAATTCCATACCTCGAATAAGTTGTCGAAAGTTGATCATCACGGGAAAATGGAGTCGCAAGGGGAGGTTTCGATGATGTCATTGTCGAGCGTCAAATAAGAGGATGTCATCTCACACTAGCTGTAGAGAAGAGAAAGATCGGCACGCCGACACTTCTTGGTGCTCCAGAATTCTTTGTGTTCTTCAACGAGATAGAAGATGTTCATCATGACTAGAGCATTCTTCTCCAATCCATAACACAACCAATCTAACCCAAAAATAAAATAACCTCCACTTATTTTATTAAGCCGTGCAATGAGTTCAAAATTTAAAAAATCAAATCCATTAATTGAATTAATTTGTTCGATTTATTAAATGAGAGGAGAGGGAAAGTCACAACATTACAAACAAGGGAGGTATTAAAAGTAGTTTAAAGGGGTTTATGGGGAAACTGAAAAGGTGGGGGCACGTGTGGGCCCCACCTCACTAATATTCTAATCAGATGTTAGGATCACATATTAGAGAGATATAAAGATGTGACACAACTTAATTTCACTTAACACTTATAGCACTTAGTAAGGAAATAAAAATAATATTGTAAAACAATTATATTTTTATTCCCCACATTTTTAACATCTCCTCTCGAGAAAACGTGCCTTCGGAAATGGTGTTCCTAAGAAATTACTGGCGCTGCAATTTCATTGGTGCCCTCGGATTTCGATTCCATGAACCGGTTCAAAAGTTAGGAAAACTCGCTCGTTTGTTCACTGAATGTACCTGAGCTAATCTTCGGAAAATGATTCCGGGCACACCGGGCCATGGAATAAGGTGCAGTTAAAAACTGCGTACTCGTAAAATCTCAAAGAAATTATGAAAAAAATTTCATTGAATTTTACAGGTCGTTAAAATTTTAAGTGGTGTTTTTTTGTAAATGAATCAATTAATCATTACACTAAATTTTTAAATAACTTGGATAGAATTTGGATATTAAAATCTCATAACATTGGCCCTATTAATGGTGAATGAATTTTTTAAATATATGTTATCATAACTCCCTCTATATATTTTGATAAGAATCACATGTATATTAATATAATGGTATAAATGTTTCATAATATATTAAAACACACATGTTATTTATTATAAAATTGAATCCTTCATGAGATGAATTATTGATATAAAATACACATAATCCATCCTTATAATATGGTTTTGAGTGACTATTAATAAATTATAATCTTTTAATCCTATATTAGATTTTATAAAGAGTAAACTGGTTTAGTTGTGTATGAAGTATAAATATTATATCTTAAAATAGATATATAATTAAATATTATATGTTCTATGTAATGGAAGGAGGATAAAATAGTTTGACAAAAATTATTAGAGTTACTCTTTTAGAAGATGTATTGCACGTATCCGTTATGATGGATCTTATTGAAATTTATATAAATATTTGATAATTTTATTTCATAAAAAAATTAATTTGTGGGTTATATGACATATTCACTACTAAAATTTTCAATGAAATGTGTTTTGAATAGTAGCTCTATTATAGCCAATGAATTTGGATTTTTAGTTTGAATTTTAGTAATGAAATATACAATAATGAATTATCATTAGAGAATCAAAATAAATATAATTATTTTATGCACAAGTTATTTTAAACAAAAATTCATCTATTCATATATAATAAAATAAATATATAGAATAAAATGAAATTTATATCATGGATAATAAATATATAACTACCCCAAACCTGTACTTCTATATCCGGTTCTCAAGATATAATATTTACATTTTTTTATTTGACAGTAATTATAATTATATAAGTTTTTCCAATAAAAAAACAACATAAAATAAAAAAATTAGATGATTTACATTCCCATGGACCTTTTAGGTCTAGAGTTATTATGTATAAGGAATAACCCTTAAAAAACATAAATTGTTAAATTGACATTTTTAATACTATATATAGATTTTCTTATTTCATAACAAATCATCAACATATCCAATAAAAATCAAACAATTAAACCATTAATGAAATAATTCTTTTAAAATAAATATTGATAAGAAGGTAAAATAGAATGTTTAAGAAGGATGAAATCTGAATCTCAATAAGGGTAAAAATTATACATAACAATTAAATGTTATCAGTATATATAAGATTAGAATAATGATATGATGATATAATTAATGTCTATGAGGGTAAAAAAAGTTTTTTCATGCACATTAAGACATGGATCATGTTTACCACGACATGAAAATATGTTTTTTTCAAAAGTTAATATTCATATATGTAAACAATAATTATCCTTGTGAAAACAATCCTTTAGATAAGAACAATTAAAATTTATATAATGCAATGATAAAT
The DNA here is from genome assembly GCA_963277665.1 of Viscum album. Classification (NCBI taxonomy): domain Eukaryota; kingdom Viridiplantae; phylum Streptophyta; class Magnoliopsida; order Santalales; family Viscaceae; genus Viscum; species Viscum album. The sequence goes on from OY728140.1 coordinate 1,067,674,741, forward strand.
TTGTATCTTTCCTTAAAAATTATGAATTATTCATGGAATCATAAAAATAGATAATTATCAAATCTTTTAAGAATGACCTAGAACCAATAATGTCAATTTTATAACTATAGTGACATATAATATATTAACACTTTATTCTCTTAGGAGTATGAAAACTACATCATCTCTTGAAATTAACTTTTATGCAATTAACTCTTTCTTATTACCTGCTGTATTAGATGGCTGAAAAGGGCCCATTAATCATTTATCAAAAAATCCATTAATGATTTGGGTTCCATCATTAATCCCACATTCAATTATTATATAAATATAACATATAATGAAAAAAATGGATTAATTAATTTAATCAAAACCTTTATATCATGATTAATATATAAAAACGAAATTATTTTCAAACATAAATTGTTAAACGTCATAATAATCTATTCAGAGAAATGAAGTGAATTGTATAATAATATGACATCCATAAGGAAAAATAATTATCATTAAATTATATTTAAAAAATTGAAAATATATTTAAAATATCATTTAAAATATTTATTGGAAATTAGTGGAAATAAAAATTTTATTTAATATCATTAAAACAAAAAGTAGAATAATATATATATTTTCCTGTTTCTTGGAATATAATTATTTTTCATTTTAATGGAATCATATAGAAAATATTTTTGATGTTGGGGAAATTGATTCTTGATGAAAATTTTAAAAGTAATAGTTATGTTAATTTTTTTTAAAGAGAGTTAAAAGAGAATTATGCAAAAAACATTAAAAAAATTCATTTTTAATGAATATTAAAATAATGTAAGTGTTATGTAAATTAAATTTAGCAAATAATTTTTTTATATATAAGAATTTCCATAAATAATATAATGAACTTTTCGTAATTTTTTCATTTAATTTCCTTAAGCCCTTTATAGAAACATTTTTAAGGAAACCCCATTAATGCCATTTATTCCCAAAATCCCTTTGAAATGAATGATAAAATAAAGATCATAAAAACATATGTATAAAAATATTTGTGATATTATATTTCATTATTCATTATATTCACAATATAAATTAAAATAGGTTCATCAATCAGATCATGTCTTATAGAGGGATGTTTTAAACATGAAAACATTACAACTCATGTAATTATTAAATAATAAAATACATTAAATTAATTAATTTAACATGAATTTATGAAACTAATAATTTAATTTAAATTAAATGTGAAAAAATTAATTATATAATAATTTTTCCATATAAAAAATAATATGGTGCATAATACGAATTGTGTCTCAAATAATTGAAATTGAAACCATGAATACATTTCTACATATATAATATTTTAATAAATATTTTATTATAGTAATAAATTTCATCATCATTTTTATATAATTATAATTGATACATTCATAACAAAGTATCACAATAATAAGAATATACACATTATAAAATGATTTAGGTTTATAAATTAAATCATTTCATAATGAAATAATGTATATACAAATAATACTTACAAAGACCATATCATTGAAGTAAAAATTTATCACAGATTTGATTATGTGTAATATTCTTATAATGAAATATATAATTTGGAAATAAAAACTATATAATCATATCTAATTTCACATATAATCATTTCATAATAGGGTCATTGATGTAGAATAATACCACACTGAATATGAATTGAATTATGAAACCACCAACCTTAAGTCACATGATTCTATTTACGTGAATTGTATCTTGTATAATAAAAATATATCACTTATTTACATGTTTAATAATATCAAATTTTTTTATTAATTAATCAATATTTATTTTACTATGTTTATTTTTACCACATATTTAATTACTTATTCACTTATGTCCATATCATGTGTTTTGTTGACATTTGGTTCATAATTAAAAAACAAATTTAGTAGGAAGAAAATAGTCATAGATTTGATAATTACCTAGAATCTAGAATAATATTTTTTATTTAATTATAATTTTTATATATTATATTCAATTTTATACTCATCCATGCTTTTTTACAAAATAAAACACACATCATCTCATGAAGAGGTAGTCTACATGTACAGACAACCGATGGTTTAACATTTAATTGGGTGAAAATAAGGAAAATAATAAAATATTATCATTGAAAAATCATTATAATTATATAAAAATAAAATTAATAAATTAATTCAATCCCATAACCATACATGTGATATTTTTTTGTTGTAAAAAATGAATTAAATTTCCCCATTAATACAGTACTCTGTACATATACACATAAGATGACACAATTTTTAAAAATATGATGGTTCTATTTTACATGATAAATTATATTTCTATAATGATATTTATTTCATAAATTAAATATATATAAATTTTATTCATTATAATACTCATCCATGATATTTGGTGATGAGAACCATGATTCAACAGTTTCACAAGGTAGTAATATGCATGTACACAAAAATGATGTTTTGTTTCCATATGATGGGAAATGAGATGAATAAAGTTATTAAATTTACATGATCACATCGAATTATATTGAATGAATTTTTATTATTATATTATAATATTGGGGGCCAAATTTATTGAAGTAGATTAATATGTTAAATAAAATGTCTTTGTCAAGTCAATTACCACGTCTTTAAAGAACCACATTGTTATAACCTATTAATGAACCATGTAATGGTATTTTAAGACCATAATAACCAATTGAATATATATAACTAATTTAAGAAGAGTGTTTTATTTTGATTCTGAATCTATGTGTATTCTGAAATGTGAGGAAGATATGAGGGGTGGTACATTTTGATATCGGTAGAGAGGTAAATTATTACAATTACAAAAATTATTAAAAAAAATATATATTACCTTTTATAGAAAAGTTGCAAGAATTGATATATAATATAAAATTTATGATATTATTAAAATTATAAATCCTCATATATAGTAAAATTTAAATAAATAGTAAAAAAACCAATCTATGACCAAGATGATGTCGTAAGGCCTCGACACCACTAAAAGAAGATCCCAACTGAAGCTCTCACCTCTTAGAGTAAACTCACACTGCCGGCACCAGTGCGTAATCATCATGTCTTCTCCCTTAGGAGTCTCTAGGCGTTAGGATAGAGCCAACAACTCTGTCGGAATTTTCGACATCCGAACAAGGGTAGCAGAAATGAAAGGATGAATCTCTCCTGTGTCTATAAGAACTATAGAAAGGGTGGAGTAGAAACAGATAGTTCCTCAAATCATCTCTCATTCACTATGGTTGTAATCCTACGCTTATTAAAGCTGACCATGTCTCTGCCCTCCATCTCCTAGTGGTTAGGGTGGACCTCCTGGTGGTGGTGGTGGTAGCGCCTCAAAGTGTCTCCCACCATCTGCTCCTCGGCCAGCTCCTCTACCTCATCTTCCTGCTCTGTGTAGACCACAATAGTTTATCCTCTGCCTCTGCCTGGGTGGTCCCACAACTATCTGCTGCTCCTCTGTATTGCGGGTCAGGAAGTCACGAGCCATGTGGACCTAGCCGCCGCATGCATAACATTGTCTACTCCTCGTAAGACTGGCTTAGCACCATGTGCCCCGCACCTTCAAGCCAGTGTCCTGAGGTCATCCGACTGATGGTCTAGCCTACTTGGACCCCTGTAACATACATATACTGCCAGCTATAGAAGACTCAGCTACATGTCACCCTGCGGTAGGTCTCGCTGCTGGTGTAGGCCCGGCAAGAAAGCTCTCTACGAGAAGGGATCTCTCCAGTACTCCTACCTATGTCGGAATGCTGTGGGAGATCATCGATGCCCTGATCTCATTCATCAGTCCCTGCTCGAAGGTCTGGGCCCAGAAGAATGGTTCCTATACCATGTTTGTGGAATAGCGTGAGTGATCGGTAAATCTCACTGAGTATTAGGCTACTGTTATGCTGCCATAACACAGCTATAGAAGCTCCTGAATGCACACCGCACAGAGGATGGCTGGGATGCACTCCAAGCGAAAGAGGCTCTCGATGTTCGACCAAAGTAGAGATGCCTCATCGTGTACGAGGAGAATCAGGATCCATCATCTACCTACTACCACATGCAGGAGACTCGCTGTAAGGATTACCATGAGGTTAGCTGGTGTCCCCACTAACCAAAAAACACGAACAACATCCTCCAGCCAATCCTCGGCTTACTGAGGGTCCGTCTCCCCACGGAACCTGGGTGGTCTCTGACGCTGAAACTCGTACAGTGCACTAAGGTGACGTGCACTCTCAAATGCTAGGGCTGGTGGCATCGGTGACTCGGCGGGTAATGGTACCGACGATGCCTCCGCTGTAATAGGTCCCCACACCGAGGCCTCGTCGGTTGGTGGGCTGTCGTCTCGTACAAAGCTTGGAACCCTGCCTGGATGCTATCATGGGGCCATACTAAAAAGAGACAGGTGCGCCATGGTCATTACAATATAACTGGTGAGCTGACCCATGTAATCACAAAGATTACATCGAAACACACATTCAATCAATGTTTTCATGCATTGATTCGGAAATCAGAAGTCAAGGTCCTAGTTTATGGATACGTCGGCCACCGCACCAACACTAGACTCCCTAGACTGATAACCACCCTCAATACCCTTAACACTATTTCTTCACATAGAAGAACGATCATAGTCTTGAGTTTTGCGGTATAACCAAACTTCTTTTATACAAAGTTTACACGACCCTTCCTCAGAACCCATTCCATTACTACCCCAAGCCTGCCTTCCATAGGTAGGGGCTGGAGACTAGCACCAAGGTCGTAAATCCCGATATAAGGGAAGGAATTTCCTTTCTGAAAGGAAACGAACGCCATAAAGTATGCAAGTAGAAGTAAACACTAATTAAACTGAGTACAAAATTAATTGTTGGAAAAGTAATTGGGCCAGAATACAAACCTAACTTAAGTAAAGTACAACTGAAAAAAAAGTACAGCAATAGAAAAGTAAAGCAGCAACTCTGAACCATCCTCTAGTAATCCAACCTGATGGGTGGGTATAGATAGTCCCCTCAGCTCCTCGGCTCCAGCCATCCCCTCTGAGTACGTCTCATCTAGTGATCCACCTCCATGTATCATCCTGCTCCACTAGCTCCCACCTCGATCAACGTTTTCCATCGTCTACATCCAACACAACGAAGTGCGGGCATAGCCCATGCAGGGGTGAGTATACACTACTCAGTAGGGACCCTGAGACCCCCGAAGGTCATCCAGAATCCTAGAAGGATAAACCACAAAGGAAAGATACAATCACTATGTAATAACCAACTCTATATAGGTATATTCCAATACATATACCAAAGTCACCACTTCCAGCTCGACTCTAGCACACGATCCCAATATATATCCCAGTCCACATAGGAATAACATAACCCATTCCACATAGGAATTCACAACCCAATCCACACAGGAATGAATAACCCAATCCACATAGTAAAGCACAACAATCTTATCGATGATAAAGATTTAAAGTCAAGACTCAACTCACATAGGTATACATCATCGTAAGATGATAGACATGATCAGATGTAGTCACTAATTCATCTAAGCTGTGGAACCCACATAGGATATAAGACCAGCTATGCTGTCAGACCCACAATGAATACAAGACCAGCTACTCTGCCGGACCCACATAGGATACAAGTACAGTGTCAAATACTGTCGGACCCACATAGGATACTTGAATAGTAGTCACGTACTGCCGGACCCACATAGGATACATGAGTAGTAGTCATCTCCATCAAACCCAAAGAGGATTTCAGTACGGTCATCATCGCTGTCGAACTCACGAAGGATCCTACTACAGTCGTCATCGTCATCGCAGTCGAAGCCAGCTCTAGAGTTCCAACACACAACATGCTCAATTCAAGAAGGATCTACTCCACGAGCCAAGGGGGTCGATAAATCAACTGAAACGATGACCATAGTTGATGTATCCCAATGTTTTGTCTCATCTATAGGAACTAAACGCGATTGACGAAACGTCAATCGGATGCCCGGTCTGAGAGTTATTGGCTTTTTCGGCCCAAGGGCCCGGTTGGTTTTTAAAACAAAACCGACCTGATTGTACTCCAACTGCATACAAACCTCAATAGGAGGAATCCATTTGAACTGTCTCACTAAGAGGAATCCAACAAAGTCGACGACACGTCAATCGGACGTCCGAAACTCAAGTTATAAGTGTTTCCACTCCGAAAGCCCAGTTAGTTTTGTGTTCGAACCAACCCGCTCATACCCAAAGTTCACTAAGACCTTGATTTTAATATACCAAAACTACCGTATTGATCCAAGGATCACATCTCAACTGATGGTACGTCGATCGGAGGTATATAGTCCATGTTACGGTCATTTGAACGAATCTGTCCAATTTTAGGGGGGTTTGTTCCCGGACTGACCTGACCCAAGTCCGTGTCAGGCCCATTAGGGTGCGGCCCGGCCCTTCCGACACTGCCCGGCCCAGAAGGCACGGCCCGGCCCGGCTAGGCGGTCCGGCCCTGCGCGGGCGGTCCTACCCGGCGCGGCCGATCCGACTCGGTACGGCAGGTTGGCCTAGCACCGGCGCTGCCCGCATGGCCAGCATCTCGGCCGTTTCTTCCAAGCGGAAAATGTGGGGTGCACTCCCATTGTCTCGAAAGAGCATCCCCTATGTAGAGAGGGCCCTCCTGTTTGTATCCGTGCATTACAACCTGCGGCATCCTCTAAACGGTTGTCCAGTGCCGCTGTCGCGGGACCCCGCGGTCCCACCCTTCCCAAGCGCCATCGGCCAGTGATTCCGACCGCCCTCTCCTGGACAGCCGCGACCCTTGCTCGTCCGGCCTGGAGCGACGGTTCCACGCCCCTCCGCCGCAGCACGACCTTGGTTATATGTTCTTCGACTTTGGCATGGTTCGACGGCGCCACGCTTCTTCACCGTGGCCCACACCGGTCGTGGTTCCCTCGTTCCCACGCGGTGTGACGACACCGCGCCACCTCCTTCCAAACAATAGCGAAAAATTGACAACCAAGGGGAGGTGGTTTGGCCATGTTCATGCGGTTTGACCTCCTCCCATTATCATGATAAGAAGCAACTTAATAAACCTCAACGATGATCATAAATTAGACTTGAATGTAATACAATTACATACCTCGAAGAAGTTGTCGAAAGTTGATCATCATGGGGAAACGATGTCTCGAGTGGTGTTTTCGATGATGGCATTATCGAGCATCAAAGAAGAGGATGTTGTCTCACACTGGCTGTAGAGAAGAGAAAGATCAGCACACCATCTCTTCTTGGTGCTCCGGCGTTCTTCGAGTTCTTCAACGAGATAAAAGATGTTCATCAAGACTAGAGCATTCTTCTCCAATAGTTAACACAACCAATCTAACCCAAAAAATAAAATAACCTCCTCTTATTTTATTAAGTAGTTCCATGAGTTAAAAATTTAAAAAATCAAATCCATTAATTGAATTAATGTGTTGGATTGATTAAATGAGAGGAGAGAGGAAGTCACAAAATTAAAAACAAGGGAGGTATTGAAAGTACTTTAAAGGGGGTTATAGGGAAACAAAAAAGGTGGGTGCTCGTGTGGGGCCCACCTCACGAATATTCTAACCAGATGTTAGTATGACATAGTAGAGAGAAATAATGTTGTGGAACAAATTAATTTCACTTAACACTTAAACCACTTAGTAAGGAAATTAAAATAAAATTGTAAAACAATTAAATTTTTATTCCCCACATTTTTAACATCTCCTCTCGAGAAAACACGCCTTCCGAAATGGTGTTCCCATGCAATTACTGGCGCTGCGATTTCATCAGTGCCCTCAGATTTCAATTCCAAGCATCGGTTCAAAAGTTAGGAAAACTCGCTCATTCGTTCACTGAATGTACCTGAGCTAAACATCGAAAAATGATTCCGGGCACACCGGGCCTTGGAATCAGGTGCAGTCAGAAACTACGTACTCATAAAATCTCAAAGAAATTATGAAAAAAATTCCTTGAATTTTACAGGTCTTTAAAATTTACGTGGTGTTTAGTTGTAAATGAATCAATTAATCATTACACTAAATATTTAACTATCTTGGAAAAAATTTGGATATTAAAATCTGATAATACAAGCCCTATTAAGGGTGGATGAATTTTTTAAATATATGTTATCACAACTCCCTCTATATATTTTGATAAGAATCAAATGTATATTAATATAATGGTATAAATGTTTCATAATATATTAAAACATACATGTTAGTTATTATAAAATTAAATCTTTCATGAGATGAATTATTGATAGAAAATACACATAATCCATCCTTATAATATGGTTTTGAGTGACTATTAATAAATTATAATCTTTTAATCCTATATTAGATTTAATGAAGAGTAAACTGGTTTAGTTGTAGATGAAGTATAAATATTATATCTTAAAATAGATATATAATTAATGATTATATGGTCTATGTAATGGAAGGAGGATAATATAGTTTGACAAAAATTATAGGAGTTACTCATTTAGAATATGTATTGCTCGTATCCATTACAATGGATCTAATTGATATTTATATAAATATTAGATAATTTTATTTAATAAAACAATTAATTTTTTGGGTTATATGACATATTAAATGCTAAAATTTTCGATGAAATGAGTTTTGAATAGTAGTTCTATTTTAGCCGATGAATTTTGATTTTCAGTTTGAATTTTAGTAATGAAATATACAATAATGAATTATCATTATAGAATCAAAATAAATATAATTGTTTTATGCACAAGTTATTTTTAACAAAAATTCATCTATTCATATATAATAAAATAAAAATCCTGAATAAAATGAAATTTACATTATGAATAATAAATTTATAACTACCCCAAACCTGAACTCCTAGATTCGGTGCTCAGGATATAATATTTACATTTTTGTGTTTGATAGTAATAATAATTATATAAATTTTTCCAATAAAAAAACAACATAAAATGGAAATATTAGATGATTTACATTCCCATTGACCTTTTAGGTATAGAGTTATTAGGTATTAGGAAAAACACTTAAAAACATAAATCGTTAAATTGACATTTTTCATACTATATCCAGATTTTCTTATTTCTTAACAAATCATCAACATATCCAATAAAAATAAAAAAATTAAACCATTAATTAATTAATTCATTTAAAATAAATATTGATAAGAAGGTAAAATATAATTTTTAAGAAGGATGAAATCTAAAACTCAATAAGGGTAAAAATTATACTTAACAATTAAATTTTATAAGTTTATATAAGATGAGAATAATGATATGATGATATAATTAATGTCTGCGAGGGTAAAAAAAGTTTTTCATGCACATTAAGACATGGATCATGTATACTAAGACATGATTTTTTTTTTCAATAGTTAATATTAATATATATAAACAATAATTATCCTTGTGAAAACAATCCTTCAGATAAGAACAATTAAAATTTATATAATGCAGTGATAAATTTGTATCTTTCCTTAAACATTTACAATTATTCATGGAATCACAAAAATAGATAATTATAAAATCTTTTAAGACTGACCTAGAATCAATAATTTAAATTTTATAACTATAGTAACTTATAATATATTAACACTTTATTCCCTTAGGAGTAAGAAAACTACATCATCTCTTCAAGTTAACTATTATGCAATTAACTCTTTCTTATTACCTGCTGTATTTGATGGCTGAAAGGGGCCCATCAATCATTTATCAAAAAAATACATTAATGATTTGGTTTCCATCATTAATCCCACATTCAATTATTATATAAATATAACATATAATGAAAAAAATAATGGATTAATTAATTTAATCAAAACCCTCATATCTTGATTAATATATAAAAAGGAAATTATTTTCAAACATAAATCGTTAAACGTCATAATAATCTATTCAGAGAAATTAAGTGAATTTGATAATAATATGACATCTATAAAGAAAAATAATTATCATTAAATTATATTTAAAAAATTGAAAATATATTTAAAATAACATTTAAAATATTTATTGGAAATTAGTGGAAATAAATTTTTTCTTTAATATCATTAAAAACAAAAAAAGGTAGAATAATATATATAATTTATGTTTCTTGGAATATAATTATTTTTTATTTTAATGGAATCATAGAGAAAATATTTTTTATGTAGAGGAAATTGATTCCTGTTGAAAATGTTAAAATTAATAGTTATTTTCAAAATTTTTTAAAGAGAGTTAAAAGAGAATTATACAAAAAACAATAAAAAAATTCATTTTTAATAAATTTTAATATAATGTAAGATTTATGTAAATTAAATTTAGAAAATAATTTTTTATATATATATGAATTTCCATAAATAATACAATGAACTTTTTGTAATTGTTTCATTTAATTTCCTTAAGCCCTTTATAGAAACGTTTTAAAAGAAAACCCATTAGTGTCATTTAATCCCAAAATCCCATTGAAATGAATGATAAAATAAAGAACATAAAAACATAAGTATAAAAATATTTGTGATATAATATTTCATTATTCATTATATACACAATATAAATTAATATAGGTTCATCAATCAGATCGTGTCTCATAGAGGGATGTTTTAAACATGAAATCATTACAAATCATGTAATTATTAAATAATAAAATACATTAAATTAATTAATTAAACATGAATTTATAAAACTAATAATTTAATTTAAATTAAATGTGAAAAAATTAATTATATAATAATTTTACCATATAAAATATAATATGGTGCATAATATGAATTGTGTCTTAAATAATTGAAATTGAGACCATGAATACATTTCTACATATATAATATTTTAATAAATATTTCATTATAGTAATAAATTTCACTATCATTTTTATATAATTATAAGTGATACATTCATGACAAATTATCACAATAATAAGAATATGAACATTATAAAATGATTTAGTTTTATAATTTAAATCATTTCATAATGAAATAATGTATATACAAATAATACTTACAAAGACCATATCATTGAAGTAGGAATTTATCACTTATATGATTATGTGTAATATTTTTATAATGAAATATATAATTTGGAAATAAAAACTATATAATCATATATAATTTCACATAAAATCATTTCATAATAGGGACATTGATGTAGAATAATACCACACTGAATATGAGTTGAATTATGAAACCACCTACCTCAAGTCACAAAATTCTATTTACGTGCATTGTATCTTGTATAATAAAAATATATCACTTATTTACATGTTTAATAATATCATATTTTTTATTAATCAATCAATATTTATTTTACTAAGTTTATTTTTATCACATATTTAATTACTTATTCACTTATGTCCACATCATGTGTTTTGTTGACATTTGGTTCATAATTAAAAAACAAATTTAGTAGGAAGGAAATAGTCATAGATTTGATAATTACCTAGAATCTAGAATAATATTTTTTTTAATTATAATTTTTATATATTATATTCAATTTTATACTCATCCATGATTTTTTTACAAAATAAAACACACATCATCTCATGAAGAGGTAGTCTACATGTATAGACAACTGAGGGTTTAACATTTAGTTGGGTGAAAAAAAGTAAAATAATAAAATATTATCATTGAAAATTCATTATAATTATATAAAAATAAAATTAATAAATTAATTCAATCCCATAACCATACATGTGATATTTTTTTGTTGTAAAAAATGAATTAAATTGCCCCATTAATACAGTACTCTTTACATATACACATAAGATGACACAATTTTGAAAAATATGATGGTTCTATTTTACATGATAAATTATATTTCTATAATGATAATTATTTCATAAATTGAATATATATAAATTTTAATTATTTTAATAATCATCCATGATATTTGGTGATGAGAAACAAGATTCAACAGTTTCACAAGGCATTAATATGCATGTACACAAATATGATGGTTTTTTCCATATGATGTGAAAGGAGACGAATAAAGTTATTACATTTACATGATCACATCGAATTATATGGAATGATTTTTTATTATTATATTATAATTTTGTGGGTCAAATTTATTGAAGTAGAACAATATGATAAATAAAATGTCTTAGTCAAGTCAATTACCACGTCTTTGAAGAACCACATTGTTATAACCTATTAATGAACCATGTAATGGTAGTTTAAGACCATAATAACCTAGAGAATATATATAACTAATTTAAGAAGAGTTTTTTATTTTTATTCTCAATCTACGTGTATTCTGAAATGTGAGGAAGATATGAGGGGTGGTACATTTTGATATCATTAGAGAGGGAAATTATTACAATTAAAAAATTTATTAAAAAAATATATATTACATTTTATAGAAACTCGAAAGAATTGATATATATTATAAAATTTGTATTATTAATAAAATTATAAATCCTCATATATAGTAAAATTTAAATAAATAGTAAAAAACCAATCTATGCCCAAGATGATGGCGTAAGGCCTCGATTCCTCTACAAAAAGATCCCACCTGAAGCTATCACCTCTTAGAGTAATCTTACACTGTCGGCACCAGTGAGTAATCATTATGTCTGATCCCGTAGGAGTCTCTATCTGTAAGGATCGACCCAGCGACTCCGTCGGTATCTTTGAGCTCCGAACAAGGGCAACAGAAATGAAAGGATGAATCACTCATGTGTCTATAAGAACTGTAGGAAGGGTGGTGTAGAAATAGATAGTACCTCAAATCGTCTCTCATTCACTATGGTCGTAAGCCTCTACTTCCTAAAGCTGAGCATGTCTCTGCCCGCCAGCTCCTAGTGGTTGGGGTGGACCTCCTGTTGGTGGTGGTGGTAGAGCCTCAATGTTTTTCCCACCACCTGCTCCTTAGCTAGCTCCTCTGCCTCATCTTCCTGCTCCCTACAGACCACCATGGTTGATCCTCTGCCTCTTCTTGGGTTGTCCCACAACTATCTACTGCTCCTCTGCATTACGGGTCGGGCAGTCATGAGCCATGTGGCCCTAGCCGCCGCATGCATAACACTGTCTGCTCCTCGTAAGACTGGATCTGCACCGTGTGCCATGCTCCTTCGAGCCAGTGTCTTGAGGTCATCTGCCTGATTGTCTGGTCTGCTTGGACCCCTGTGACATACATCGACTGCCAGTTGTAGAAGACTTAGCTACATGTCGCCCTGCGGTAGGTCTCGCTGCTGGTGTAGGCTCAGCAAGAAAGCTCTCTACAAGAAGGTATCACTCCAGTACTCTTACTTTGTCGGAATGCTGTGGGAGATCATCGATGCCCTGATCTCATTCCTCGGAAACTGATCGAAGGTCTGGGCCCGGAAGAATGGTTCCTGTACCATGTCTGTGAAATAGCGCTAGTGATCGGTAAATCTCACCGAGTACTGGGAAACCATTATGATGCTATAACACAGTTGTAGATGCTCCTGAATGCACACCACACGGAGGATGGCTGGGACAAACTCCGAGAAAAAGAGGCTCTCGAAGTCCGACCAAAGGATAGATGCCTCATCATGTACGAGGAGAATCAGGCTCCACCATCTACCTACTACCGCATGCAGGAGACTCGCAGTAAGGATCGCCATGAGGATAGATGGAGTCCCCACTAACCTAAAAACTCGAACAACGTCCTCTAGCCAATCCTCGGCTGCCTATGGGTCCATCTCCCCATGGAACCTGGGTGGTCTCTGACGCTGAAACTTGTATAGTGCACTAAGGTGACGTGTACTCTCCACTGCTGGGGCTGGTGGCATCGGTGACTCGGTGGGTAAAGGTACTGAAGATGCCTCCACTGTAATAGGGCCCTACACCGAGGCCTAGTCGGTCAGTGGGCTATCGTCTCGTACAATGCTCGGAACCCTGGCTAGATGATATCATTGGGCCATACTAAAAAGAGACAGGTGCACCATGGTCATTACAATATACCTAGTGAGATGAACCAAGTAATCACAAAGATTACATTGATACACACATGCAGTCAATGTTTTTGTGCATTGATTCAGAAATCTGAAGTCAAGGTCCTGGTTTATGGATACGTCAGCCACAACACCAACACTGGACTCCCTGGATGGATAACCACACCCAATACCCTTAACACTATTGCTTCACATAGAAGAACGATCATGATCATGAGTTCTTCGGTAGAACCGAACTTCTCTTATACCAATTTTTCACGACCCATCCTCGGGACCCGTTCCATGACTAACCCAAGCCTGCCTTCCATAGGCCAGGGGCTGGAGACTAGCACCAAGGTCGTAAATCCCGATATAAGGGAAGGAATTTCCTTTCTGAAAGGAAACAAACACCACAATGTATTTAAGTAGAAGTAAACACTAAGTAAACTGAGTACAAAATTAATTTCTAGAAAAGTAAATGGGCCAGAATACAAACCCAACTGATGTAAAGTACAACTGAAAAGAATGAACAATAGTAGAAATGTAAAGCAGCAACTCTGAGCCATCCTCTTGTAATCCAACCTGATGGGTGGGCATAGATAGTCCCCTCGGCTCGTCGGCTACAACCGTCCGCTCTGAGTACGTCCCGTCTAGTGATCCACCTCCATGTACCATCCAGCTCCACTAGCTCCCACCTCGATCAACGTTGTCCGTCGTATACATCCAACACAACGAAATGCGGGCATAGCCCATGCATGGGTGAGTATACGCTACTCAGTAGGGACCCTGAGACCCCCAAAGGTCTTCCAGAATCCTCGAAGGATAAAGCACACAGGAAAGATTCAGTCACGATGTAATAACCAACTCTACATAGGTATATTCCCATATATATACCTAAGTCACCACTTACAGCTCGGCTCCAGCAAACGATCCCAACATATATCCCAGTCCACATAGGAATAACATAACCCATTCCACATAGGAATTCACAACCCAATCCACACAGGAAAGCATAACCCAATCAACATAGGAAAGCACAACAATCTTATCGATGATAAAGATTTCAAGTCAAGACTCAGCTCACACAGGCATACTTCTTCGTAAGATGATAGAGATGATCAGATGTAGTCACTGATTCATCTAAGCTGTCGGACTCACATAGGATATAAGACCAGCTATGCTGTCGGACCCACAATGAATACAAGACCAGCTACTCGGCCGGACCCACGTAGGATACAAGTACAGAGTCAAATATTATCGGACCCACGTAGGATACTAGAATATTAGTCACGTACTGCCGGACCCACATAGGATACAAGAACAGTAGTCATCACCATCGAACCCACAAAGTATTTTAGTACGGTCTTCATCGCTGCCGAACCAACGAAGGATCCCGGTACAGTCGTCATCGTCATCGCAGTCGCAGCCAGCTCTAGAGTTCCCACACATAGCATGCTCGATTCAAGAAGGGTCCCCTCCACGAGCCATGGAGGTCTATGCATCAACTGAAATGATGTCTAGAGTTTATGTATCCCAATGTTTTGTCTCGTCAATATGAACACAACGCGATTAATGACACATCAATCGGACGCCCGGTCTCAGAGTTATTGGCTTTTTCGTCCCAAGGGCCCAGTTGGTTTTTAAGTCAAAACCAACCCGATTGTACTCCAACTGCATCCAAACCTCAATCAGAGTAATCCATATGAACCCTCTCACTAAGAGGAATCCAAAAAAGTCGACAACGTGTCAATCAGAAGTCCGGAGCTCTAGTTATAAGTTTTTACACTCCGAAAGCCCAGTAGGTTTTTTGTTCGAACCAACCCGCTCATACCCAGTGTTCTCGAAAACCTTTAGTGTAATATACCAAAACATCTGTATCGATCCAAGGATCAAATTGAAACTGATGGTATGTCAATCGGAGGTCTATAGACCATGTTACGGTCATTTGAATGAATATGTCCGATTTTAGGGGGGTTTGGGCCCGGACAGACCCGACCCAAAACCCCCAGGGTCGGCCCGAACTGGGTCAACCCAACCTGAGTCTGTGTTCGGCCCATTAGGGTGTGGGATAGCCCTGCCTGCACGGCTCGGCCTAGTAGGTGTCGCCCGGCCCGGTTCGGGGGTCCGGCCCTGCGCGGGCGGTCCTTCCCGGGGCGGCCGATCCGGCTCGGCACGGCAGGTTGGCCTAGCGCCGGCGCGGCCCGCATCGCCAGTATCTCGGCCGTTTCATCCAAGAGGAAAATGCAGGGTTCAACCCCTTGTCTCGAAACAGAATCCCCCATGTGGAGAGGGCCTGCCTGTCTGTCGCCGGGTGTTACGACCCGCGGACTCCTCCGAACGGCCGGCTGGTGCCGCTGCCCGGGACCCCGCGGTCCCGCCCTTCCGAAGCGCCAGCGGCCAGCGATTCTAGCCACCCTCTGCTGGACAGCCGCGTCCCTTTTCTGTCCAGCTCGGTGCGATGAGTCCACGCCCCTCCACCGCAGCCCGACCTTTTTCACGGGTTCTTCGACTTCGACGCGGTGCGACGGCGCCACGCTTCTTCACAGCGGCCCGCACTGGTCGTGGTTCCCTTATTCCCACGCGGTGCGACGACACCACGACACCTCAATTACAAACAATAGCAAAAAATTGACAACGAAGGGGAGGAGTTGTGTCCATGTTCATGTGGTCCGACCTCCTCACATTATCTTGATAAGAGGTTTCAAAATAAACGTCAACGATGATCATAAATTAAACTTTAATGTAATACAATTCCCTACCTCGAAGAAGTTGTCGAAAGTTGATCATCGCGGGAAAACGACATCGCGAGGGGTGGTGTTGATGATGGCATTGTCGAGCGTCAACAAAGAGGATGACGTCTCACACCGGCTGTAGAGAAGAGAATGATCAGCACACCGTCTCTGCTTGGTGCTCCGGCGATCTTCGCGTTCTTCAACGAGATAGAAGATGTTCATCAAGACTAGAGAATTCTTCTCCAATACTTAACAAAAAAATATAACCCAAAAATAAAATAACCTCCACTTATTTTGTAAAGTCGTGCCATGAGTTCAAAATTTAAAAAATAAAATCCATTAATTGAATTAATGTGTTGGCTTGATTAAATGAGAGGAGAGAAGAAGTGACAACATTAAAAACAAGGGAGGTATTAAATATAGTTTAAAGGGGGTTATAGGGAAACTTAAAAGGTGGGGGATTGTGTGGGCCCCACATCACTAATATTCTAATCATATGTTAGGATCACATAATTGAGAGAAATAAAGTTGTGACACAACTTAATTTCACTTAACACTTAAACAACTTAGTAAGGAAATAAAATTAAAATTGTATAACAATTATATATTTATTCCCCACATTTTTAACATCTCCTATCGAGAAAACACGACTACGGAAATGTTGTTCCTAAGGAATTAATAACGCTTCAATTTCATCGGTGCCCTCAGATTTCGATTCCAAGCACCGTTTCAAAAGACAGGAAAACTCGCTCATTCGTTCAAAGAATGTACCTGAGCTAAACTTCAGAAAATGATTCTGGGCACACCGGGCCTTGGAATTAGGTGCAGTCAAAAATTGCATACTCGTAAATCCCAAAAGAAATTATGAAAAAAATTTCCCTGAATTTTACAGGTCTTTACAATTTTAAGTGGTGTTTTGTTGTAAATGAATCAATTAATCATTACACTAAATATTTAACTATCTTGGATAGAATTTGGATATTGAAATCTCATAATATTGGTCCTATTAAGGGTGAATGAATTTTTTAAATATATGTTATCACAACTCCCTCTATATATTTTGATATGAATCACATGTATATTAATATAATGGTATAAATGTTTCATAATATATTAAAACACACATGTTAGTTATTTAAAATTGAATCCTTCATGAGATGAATTATTGATATAAAATATATATAATCCATCCTTATAATGTGGTTTTGAGTGACTATTAATAAATTATAATCTTTTAATCGTATATTAGATTTTATGAAGAGTAAACTAGTTTTGTTGTGGATGAAGTATAAATATTATATCTTAATATAAATATATAATTAAATATTATATGTTCTATATAATGGAAGGAGGATAATATAGTTTGACAAAAATTATTGGAGTTACTTTTTTAGAAGATGTATTGCTCATATCCATTACGATGGATCTAATTGAAATTTATAAAAATATTTGATAATTTTATTTCAAAAAACAATTACTTTGTTGGGTTATATGACATATTCAAAGATAAAATTTTCGATGAAATGAGTTTTGAATAGTAGTTCTATTTTAGCCGATGAATTTGGATTTTCAGTTTGAATGTTAGTAATGAAATATACAATAATGAATTACCATTATAGAATCAAAATAAATATTATGATTTTATGCACAAGTTATTTTAAACAAGAATTCATATATTCATATATAAAAAAATAAAAATCTAGAATTAAATGATATTTACATTATGGATAATAAATATATAACTTCCCCAAACCTGTACTCCAAGATCCGGTGCTCAAGATATAATATATACATTTTTGTATTTGACGGTAATAATAATTATATAAATTGGTCCAATAAAAAAACAACATAAAATGGAAATATTAGATGATTTACATTCCCATGGACCTTTTAGGTCTAGAGTTATTATGTATTAGGAATAACCCTTAAAAAATATAAATCGATAAATTTACATTTTTATACTGTATCCAGATTTTCTTATTTTATAACAAATCATCAACATATCCAATAAAAATCAAAAAATTAAACCATTAATGAAATAATTCATTTAAAATAAATATTCATAAGAATGTAAAATAGAATGTTTAAGAAGTATAAACTCTAAAACTCAATAAGGGTAAAAATTATACTTAACAATTAAATGTTAACAGTTTATATAAGATGAGAATAGTGATATGATGATATAATTAATGTCTATGAGGTTAAAAAAAGTTTTTTTCATGCACATTAAGACTTGGATCAGGTATACCAAGACATGAAAATATGTTTTTTCCAAAGTTAATATTCATAAATGTAATAAATAATTATCCTTGTGAAAATAATCCTTGAGATAAGAACAATTCAAATTTATATAATGCAATGATAAATTTGTATCTTCCCTTAAACATTTAAAATTATTCATGGAATCACAAAAATAGACAATTATCACATCTTTTAAGACTGACCTAGAACCAATAATGTAAATTTAATAACTATATTAACTTATAATATATTAACACTTTATTCTCTTAGGAGTAATAAAACTACATCATCTCTTCAAATTAACTTTTATGTAATTAACTCTTTCTTATTACCTGCTACATTAGATGGCTGAAAAGGGCCCATCAATCACTTATCAAAAAAATCCATTAATGATTTTGGTTCCATCATTAATCCCACTTTCAATTATTATATAAATATAACATATAATGAAAAAAATAATGGATTAATTAATTTAATCAAAACCTTCGTATTATGATTAATATATAAAAAGGAAATTATTTTCAAACATAAATCGTTAAACATCCTAATAATCTATTCAGAGAAATGAAGTGAATTGTATAATAATATGACATCCACAAGGAAAAATAATTATCATTAATTTATATTTTAAAAATTGAAAATATATTTAAAATAACATTTAAAATATTTATTGGAAATTAGTGGAAATAAAATTTTTCTTTAATATCATTAAAAACAAAAATGTAGAATAATATATATAATTTATGTTTCTTGGAATATAATTATTTTTTTATTTTAATGGAATCATAGTGAAAATATTTTTGATGTAGGGGAAATTGATTCTTGTTGAAAATGTTAAAAGTAATAGTTATTTTCAAAAAAAATTAAAGACAGTTAAAAGAGAAATATGCAAAAACATTAACAAAATACATGTTTAATGAATTTTAAAATAATTTATGAGTTATGTAAATTAAATTTAGAAAATAAATTTTTTATATTTAAGAATTTCCATAAATAATATAATGAACTTTTTGTAATTGTTTTATTTAATTTCCTCAAGCCTTATATAGAAACGTTTTAAAGAAAACCCATTAATGTTATTTAATTCCAAAATCCCATTGAAATGAATGATAAAATAAAGATCATAAAAACATAAGTATAAAAATATTTGTGATATTATATTTCATTATTCATTATATACACAATATAAATTAATATAGTTTCATCAATCAGATCATGTCTCCTAGCGGGATGTTTTAAACATGAAAACATTACAACTCATGTAATTATTGAATAATAAAATACATTAAATTAATTAATTTAACATGAATTTATAAAACTAATAATTTAATTTAAATTATATGTGAAAAAATTAATTATATAATAATTGTACCATATAAAATATAATATGGTTCATAATACGAATTGTGTATCAAATAATTGAAATTGAGACCATGAATACATTTCTACATAAATAATATTTTAATAAATATTTCATTATAGTAATAAATTTCATCATCATTTTTATATAATTATAATTGATACATTCATGACAAAGTATCACAATAATAAGAATATAAACATTATAAAATGATTTAGGATTATAATTTAAATCATTTCATAATGAAATAATGTATAAACAAATAATACTTACAAAGACCATATCATTGAAGTAGGAATTTATCACTGATTTGATTATGTGTAATGTTTTAATAATGAAATATATAATTTGGAAATAAAAAATATATAATCATATCTAATTTCACATATAATCATTTCATAATAGGTTCATTGATGTAGAATAATACCACACTGAATATGAATTGAATTATGGAACCACCTACCTCAATTCACAAGATTATATTTACGTGCATTATTTCTTGTATAATAAAAATATATCACTTATTAATATGTTTAATAATATCGTATATTTTTATTAATTAATCAATATTTATTTTACTATGTTTATTTTTATCACATATTTAACTACTTATTCACATATGTCCACATCATGTGTTTTGTTGACATTTGATTCACAATTAAAAAAAATTTAGTAGGAAGAAAATAGTCATAGATTTGATAATTAACTATAATATAGAATAATATTTTTTATTTAATTATAATTTTTATATATTATATTCAATTTTATACTCATCCATGATTTTTTTACAAAATAAAACACACATCATCTCATGAAGAGGTAGTCTACATGTACAGACAACCGATGGTTTAACATTTAATTTGGTGAAAATAAGGAAAATAATAAAATATTATCATTGAAAAATCATTATAATTATATAAATAAAATTAATAAATTAATTCAATCCCATAACCATACATGTGATATTTTTTTGTTGTAAAAAATGAATTAAATTGCCCTATTAATACAGTACTCTGTACATATACACATAAGATGACACAATTTTTAAAAATAGGATGGTTCTAATTTACATGATAAATTATATTTCTATAATGATAATTATTTCATAAATTGAATATATATAAATATTTTTTATTATAACAATCATCCATGATATTTGGTGATGAGAAATAAGATTCAGCAGTTTCACAAGGCAGTAATATGCATGTACACAAATATGATGTTTTTTCCATATGATGGGAAAGGAGATGAATAATGTTATTAAATTTATATGATCACATCGAATTATATGGAATGATTTTTTATTATTATATTATAATTTTGGGGGTCAAATTTATTGAAGTAGAACAATATGTTAAATACAATGTCTTAGTCAAGTCAATTACCACGTCTTTGAAGAACCACATTGTTATAACCTATTAATGAACCATGTAATGTTATTTTAAGACCATAAAAACCTATAAAATATATATAACTAATTTAAGAAGAGTGTTTTATTTTGATTCTCAATCTATCTGTATTCTGAAATGTGAGGAAGATATGAGGGGTGGTACGTTTTGATATCAGTAGAGAGGGAAATTACTACAATTACAAAAATTATTAAAACAATATATTACTTTTTATAGAAAATTCGAAAGAATTGATATATATTATAAAACTTTATAATATTATTAAAATTATAAATCCTCATATATAGTAAAATTTTAAAAAATAGTGGTGTTTTTTCAAAAATTAGCACTTGGTATTAACCCATTGATAATCCTTTTGAAAATTCATATGGTATCATGGTTTTTTACTCTTTGGTGTTAATAATGTAACTAATGAAAGGATAATTTACACATACATGGAGAATGATTTATATTATATTCCTTATACTATTCACATGGACTAATATAATGACATGCCTTATCTTTAATATATTTTAATATAGGATTAATTACATGAAAGAAAACCTAGTACAACCCAAAAGATTAATAATCCTAGTGTATTTTAGATATTTGTTACATAACATGTCAAATTGACACATGCATAAAAAAATATTATTGAAATTTTCCTTAATATTATTTCAATATTGAATATCTATTTTAAAACTACACCGGATAACCTTGGGACATACATAACAAATGGGTGATATATAGAGCCTTCTAAGGTAATAAACAATGAATAACATGATAAAAGTATTTCATTTTCATCAATATACAGTGTAAATAAAATAAAATGTTTCCTAATCAAAATATTGGACAATGAGGCATGATTCAATATGATATTATAATAGAAAGAATGGAGATGTAAATACAAAATTAAAAATAACCTAATAAACAGAGTCCATGTCTATTATCCATTAAATCATAACATATTTGAAAAAGTACTATATTGTATTAGCTTCAAAATCTATCTAATTCATGACAAATAAATTGACTAGAAAATTACATAATTATTTGGAGTTTTAAAAAAATATGGGCTCACTCATCATAATCATATCATGTATATGAATAATTGTACATATAGATCATTCAACATATACAGTAGTGCAGAAAAAGTTTTTTACATCGGTTATTTTTAATTTTTTACGTCGGTTTCTAGCCGACGTTAATACATGCGATGTTAAAAATAAGGTTTTTGACGTCGGTTATTTAAAAACCGACGTCAAAAACAAAAAGTCTCGATGTTTATCATGTCGGTTATTTTAGAACCGACATGATAAAGGGCCTGGATAATGGTTTATCACGTCGGTTATTTTAGAACCGACGTGATAAAGGACCTGGAGAATGGTTTATCACGTCGGTTATTGAAGAACCGACGTGATAAACGGCCTGGACAATGGTTTATCACGTCTGTTCTTAAACAACCGACGTGATAAACATGGTCAAGGGGGTTTATCACATCGGTTCATATAGAACCGACGTGATAAATTGGGGTGAGGGTGGTTTATCACGTCCGTTCTATAAGAACCGACGTGATAAATCGGGCTGAGTGTGGTTTATCACGTCGGTTTATATAAAACCGACGTGAAAACCCAGGGGAGGGGGGTTTATCATGTCGGTTATTATATAACCACCATGATAAACCGGAGGGAGGCGGTTTATCACGTCAGTTATTCAATAACCGACGTGATAAACTATTGTCCAGGCTGTTTAGCACGTCGGTTATTCAATAACCGACGTGCTAAACCATTCTCCAGGCCCTTTATCACGTCGGTTATTAAATAACCTACTTGATAAACCATTCTCCAGGCCTTTTATCACGTCGGTTATTAAATAACCGACACGATAAACCATTCTGCAGACCTTTTATCACGTCGGTTATTAAATAACCGACGTGATAAACTATTTCCAGGCATTTTATCACGTCGGTTATTAAATAACCAACGTGATAAATCCATTTTTATAAACAGAATGCAGTGATCTTCCCTCCACCAGAATCAACCAGAAAAAAAATCAAGAAATCTTACCACAAAAACATAAGTACATCAAAATTAAGCATGTACATAGATAACATATAAAACATACCCACTAGACAGCATCCACCCTCATTTATACCCCATGGAGAGCCCTCCCCCGCCCCGTTAGAGCCCTCACCCTCATGTATACCCCCTGGACAGCCCTCCCCCACCCCATTGGATCTCCCACCCTCATGTATACCCCTTCGACAACCCTCCCCCACCCCATTGGATCCCCCACCACACTCCTGGACTGCCCCCCGACCCCCGGACACCCCCAAACACCCCTCGACAACCCCCACCCGCCTGAACAGCACCTCCTCACCCCCTCACCCCACTTGACAGCCGCCACCACACCCCTGGACAACCCCCCCCCCCCCACCCCCACCCCCTGTACAACACTCCCACACCCCTGGACCGACTTCCCACACCCCTGGACATCCCTGCCACCCCCCTGGACTGTCCCCCCACCCCACCGGACAGCCCTCCCAGACCACTGGACACCCCCAACCCCACTGAACACACCCCCACACCCTTGGAACCCCTCCCCCATAGACCCAAACCCATACCATAAGAACCATCAAAAGTAGACCAAAACAAGAAGTAGAGCCAAATTAAACATTCACTTATATAACATTCAAAACTTACACTGTCAACTTCAAAAAAAAATTAAATCAAACCTAAACAACTACCAAATACACAATTAAAACGACAATATTGAAAATTACATTTTACATTACAAACAACTAAAATTCAATCAAACCTGTAAAATAATTTGACCACTCCACTTGTATGTGTTTGATGTCTTCAGCAGTATAGGGTTGAGGGTCTTCAAAAAGCTATAAATGAAAAAGAAGATAGTTAACGTTTATAATGAATAAATCAAATTGATATATTATGGCAAAGTTTAAGAGGAAATCGTACCAGGTCAAAATTCACAACTGTTCCAGTTGTTATTATTTCATACATAAATCATAACATATAATATCCGCATTCGATGAGGCCTTGTTGTTCATGAAAATTCTGTTTTGAATGAGTGTAAATTCAATATAATATTTTTATGTAATAAATCAAAAATCAAAAATTATAAATGGAAATTTACCTTCGCATTTACATATTTGATCTTTGCATTTCTTTTCTTTGCGTTTTTCTAAAGTAGACCCATGCACTGTTAGAAAATAATATGAATGGGGTAAATTTAAAATTCATTATAATATATAAAACTATTGAGAAATTAAAACTTACTTTTCCAATATATTCTTAAAACATGCCCGCACATCACCATGAACAGAGCATATCCAATAAAGAGCTTTCTCCCTGGGGCAAAAAATCCCTAACATCCAATGATTACTGATAAAAGGAAATTTAATGTTAGTGTTTTTTATGTTAAAAGATAATTACCTCTTTGATAGAAATGTGTTTCATACCTCTCACAATGTAGAGACCCGTATCTTGACGTACATGGACATTACATTACATTTTCGGAATTCTTAGTACATAACAAAAACACACACACAAGGATCGTAATAGTTTAGTGTCTTTGGAAACTCGGAATGGAATCTTCTAATCGTGGTAAAAGATCTTCAATATCTCCCATAAATATCTTCCCTTTTTTTACCTAAAACCTTTCTTTATATCCTGGGGAAAGAAAACATAAAAGGGTGAGCTCAAATGCTCAGTAAGGGTATACAAAAGAAAAATCAATCACATCATATTCATAAGAACATAACTTTTGGAAATCTTAACCTGCAAAAGAATTTCATAACATGGGATAAATCATAGTAGTAAAATGTAATCACAATAATCATAACTTAAAACATGAAACTTTGTGGCATACACATAATCATGGAAAATCATTTCTTGTTAGTCATGACTCATTGCCAAGACTATCTTAGTGGACAATGTCCCTTTCTGAACCGAGTCACCCTCGTTCCAGTCCTGTTTCACTGAACCGGTATAACCTACCGTTCCAGCCATGTCTATCTCATGAGATATAAAATCTTTACCCAATGCATTGGAGGGAGATATAGGTCCCACCCATCTTATAATGAATCCTTTCTTATGTGTGCCACATAATCATGAACCATACATTATAGCGTAACCCATGTAATAAAAATGGAATTCTTAAACAACATGACATCATAAAACAATTCATATATGATAAAGGAATTCATAAAAGTATTTCCATCACAACATAATCAAATCCATGTAATAATAGGGATAAAAATAGAACCCTTTATCATCTTAGATGGAAAATAATTTTGATAAAAAACTTGTACTTCATTCTTGAGGAAAATATCCTTTCTACTTCAAAAACACTTTTCCTTTCTTAACATGTCATACAATTTTAAACATAAAGAAGTTGATTAAAAATAAACATGAAAACATGTAAAGGAAGCTTCTTGGAAATAATGTTTTAAAAATCCATTCATGCCGTATAAGTTAAAAAAACATTCTTCTCGTACTTTTGTCGAAAAAGTCAAAAAAGTACCTCGTACGAAAAAACGACAACAGATTCCTTTCATATACTTTACTAAAAAATCAACGAAGGGTAAAATTGGATTTAAACTATTGTAAGTGGATGGAAACAATATTACATATTGAGGGAACATGGATGTGGATGATAAAATACACCCCAGTAAATAAAAAAGTATAAACAATCTCGGATAAAAATGAGATTGTGATATTTCCCCTTACCTTAAGTCCGATTTGCTTTGTACGTGTCCGAAGCTCCTGTATAATGGTTTAAATAATGTTATTGACTTATTCCAGAATCATACATATTGATATGGTATCATATATGGTCATATTCTTAGCTTCTTGTTAATAATATTTCATTGTTACTTGTTACTCAGGTCTTTATTGCCTTTTGTTCTTATGCATGTTTTGCCGAATAAATTCTTATTATTCTTTTAAGGTTATAGATAACTTATATCCATAATGGTATTAGTGTAACATATATCATATTTATTCATTCAATTCATTTATATAATTACTATGTAATGATGATCATGTAGAACGAGTCGCATCACATCGTGGAGACGGTATTCCGTACGTACGCACAAGTGATGATATCGTTCCTATGATCGTGGAATTGTATTGGAGTATATATATATATATTATTTCAGAATCAATATTACATTATAATAAGCATAAATAGTTACTCATTACACCATTATACCCATCCTTTTAAGGTGGTGGTGGAAAATAGATTACACCACGGCGTGGAGACGGTATTCCGTACGTAAGCACGCGCGGTGATTTCATTTTTCCGTAGGATGGATAGAAGGTGAATTAGGGTTGTTTCATATTTATAATGACAAATCAGTATTTATGTAATACTGATGTTATTACTTTATCATGAAACAACTATTGGATAAGAAGTTGAAGAAGAAAGAAATTGAAAAGATCGGTAACAGATATTACCTCTTCTTTGGAACGCCTCTTTGAATTCTCCACTTACGGAACTAAGATTGGTCATTGAAGAAGACCAGGACCTCTAGGATTATTCTAGGGAAGTGTAGAGGAGAAAATGGCAGGGGTTGTCCGAGCTTGAGTGCTCAAATTGGTGTGAGGAGGAGGGGGGAGGAGGTGCCCTTTTATAAGGGAGGAGAGGGGCACCTTAGGAATACCTCAAAATATTATTTTATATTAAAGTCAAAATCGGTTTATAATGGTTCCAAAAGGTCTTATTTCGAAGTTAAAGTGGTGATGGGTCGAAATAATATCAACCAATAGGATTTAGACAAGTTTAGGGTATTATTTTAACCTTATCAATTAGATTTAACTCTAAGTTAAATAATTTTACTTTTACCGTGTCTTTTTGTTTTCTTTCACAATATGGTTAATACACATACTATAACATGCCAAACGAACCCCAAATTGTTTATTATTAATATATATATCCTTATCTAAGTCATTTGGCCGAACCTTAGATTTTTAGGAATAAAATAACAATTAGTAATATAATATTTGATTTTAAAACTATTTTGTGTCAATTTTGACACTATTTGATATATGATTTTTGAGAAAGTCATAACAGAATTATATGTTCGAACCAAGTTGATTAAACCAACACTAATATATCATAGTAACCTATAAAATTAGTGTAAGTCATAAAAAGTCTCAAATTACATTTATTTGGGTATTTATAACATCAATTATGTCAATATTTCATTAATAAGATAATTACTGCATCATCTTTGTATCATAATAAATGATAATTATTTAATCCATAAAAATTCTAAATAAATTTCTATGATTTAGATAATGGTATTAGATTTCTGGAGACTATTCATGTTCGATGTTTCATGAAGTTTATCACTAGATTAAAATTATTATACTTATATAATTTAAGAAAGTGACATGTTGTCACATTCTTTGGTTTTAATAATAATTAAATTATTTTCATTGAAAAAATTTAATTAAATGAATATAATCTGACACTTAGGTGATATGGGTCTACTTTTAGTCATCCAATAGGATTTTGACATTTGTTAGGGTAATTTTAAAATATTATATTTACCCTTAATTACCCGATTTACCTTTAACTATGGTAAATAAAATTTACCATAATTACTATTCCCAAAAAATTAAAAGTAGCTTATTAACATAATTTCGACCCACTGATTCCAAATATGTAATCCATTTTTCCAAATTCAATACACAAAATATGCAGAAATTAAATTAAAATTAATCCCGTTGTTGAAAGAAAACGGGTTTTTCTTTAAAACATTGCAAAAGATTGAATTGATTTAACCTACGAATTCAAGGTAAAATCAATGATAATGACATACATTATATTAAATGGTAAAAATATATTATATTTATACTTTAAAACCATTAAATATTATAATTTAACCACATAAGATATTATGATGAAAAAAGTTGTTTTTAATTAAAATATAGCGTGTTTTTACTATTCATTAAAATATGAATGTTATCGGGAAAATATCAAAACATTATCTAATGTAAATTTTTATATCCTGATTCAAATGAAGAATTTTATTTTGTCAAATTGAACATATAAACATGTCAAAAACTAGATTTAATGTGGGTGCACCATCAAAAGGCGGCAAAACTGTATTTTTTGAAAAATACTTATTTTACCCGAAAAAATTATTTTGTTCTTATAACATGTTCTAGAAATGTGTAAGATGGATAATAATATTATAAAATTCAAAATTTAGTTAATAATATTCATAAAGGCTAGTTCATGACAATATTATAATAATATAACATTGTTTATTAAAACTCGGTATTGCGTACAACACACGCTATCGAGGACGGTCGCAATTGCGTGTAATGCAAGCCAAGTCAGGGTTGCGTGTTGTGAAAGAATCCTTCGTTGTTTCGTATAACAGAATCCAACCATATTTCATTTATACTTTTAATATATATATATATATATACTCAATGTTGCGTAGAATAACTATTATCAAAATTGTGTTTAACACGGTCCAAGAACAGTGTTGCGTATACTGCAAGCGAATACGGTGTTGCGTATAGCGCAAGGTAATCTTGGTGTAGAATACAACATAAGACATTAATGAAATTAAAATAATATTTTTCATAAAATCTCGGGGTGTTACACACAAAAAGGCATCATCCATCATTGTTTGATTATATTCTTTTCAAATCTTTCAGTAATATAAACCATTCTTTGTTCCTTAGTTAATTCACATGCTTCAGGGGAAATCAATTGCGGGTCCATGAATCCATTTACTTCTGTCAGTTCATTCCTCTCACAAATTTTATAAAGATACCTAATACAAAACATATATAAGTATACATCTTTAATAAATATAACACAGGGAAAAGGTGTTAATACTTACATGGAAAAAATTTGCACCATGTTGATGCCCAACTTATCTCCAGTAACAAGTTCCATGATATCAGATTTTGTAATCCCCACACTTATTTCACATCCACAAACATGAGATTCCATTGGAAACTCATAAAAACCCCACAAAAAATGTGAATATCTTGACAATCTATCAAGACCACTGGAATCTGTATCTGATGTCATAGCCTGTTGTCTTTGTTGTTGTCTAAATAGTATTTCTTTACCTTTGAAGTATTCCTGTGAAAAAAAATGAGAATTATAGTAGTTTTCAAATGATAAAACAACTTTAATAAAAAAATAAAATAAAATATATAACATTCATACCTCTATGGTAATGAGTTGAAGAAGTCTGGATGGACAAACTAAAAAATGGCTGATACTCTATCCAACTGTCGCCACCTCATCTGTAGGTATTGGTACCCTAGCTGATCTATCTATAATATCCTGTACAGTGACCCTCCGATTCTCTACCTCTAATTATTGATGATGAACTGTATCTCCTATACAATATACCAACCCGTATGCTACTACATGATGTTGAGAATCATCAACATACAACTTGCAATATGTAGGAAGCTGCGGCAAAGGCGTAGGATAAAAAATGTGTTCCGCAGGCTGAGGTGGGGGAGTGGGAGCTACTGGTGGAGGTGGAGGATAAATAATGGGGTCTGCAGGGGGAGGTGGAGGAGTGGGAGCTGTAGTTTGAAATTGTCTTTGCATTTCTACAAACATAGACTGCACCGACTCTCTGATCTTGTCTTCCATCATCGCATTAATATTTTGAACTTCAGCCTCCAAGGATTCTATTTTTTTTATAAACCCCCTTAATGTTAGAAGTCGAAGAACGTGGAAACACTTTTCTTACCGATACACCTACCGGATATACTCTTACACGACCAGGATGTTCGGGACATCCCAATGCTGCAAATAAAATATCTTTCCTCCCAGTAGCTGTAAATGTCCCCTCTAAACTCTGCTCCTCAAGAGAGTCCTGTATTAATTAATTGAACATTTCTATAATGATGGAAACTTATATGAAGAAAAAATTTAACTTAAATAAATTAAATAGATATCTTACAATCCTCTCAACTACGATTCTCGATTCTTCCGAAAGATATTTCCCTTTTTCCCCTTCCGAGCTCTCTTCCATTTTTCATGTATAGATGGAGGGGATGGAGGGGCCACCTCTCCAGAGCTTGAAGACACAGCTCTTAGTTGTTGAAATTTTTCCGCTATCATTTTTTCTTCCAATAATGTATACCCTCCCCGAGATAAACTATGAGGGTATAAATTTTTAGATTGGATCTCCTGATGAGCTTTCCTTGTTTGCTGTAATTTAAGAACAAGAAATCATTAAAAAAACATTAATAAAATCATTTATATAAGAAAGTATATAAAAGTTTACATTGCCCTTACCAGAAATGACTCTTTTTTTCTACTTTCAAAAAACTATCTCCATGTGTCTTCATCTATAAAAAGATATATACGACATGGATTGTCATGACTCCTATAACCATAAATGGAATCAGATGGGAGGGTTGATTTTAAATACCTCCATCTCATGGCTGCCAACGATAAGCATTTCTTCCTGACTCCTCCAGTGTCAGGAATATCAAATGTCATCTAATAAAGAAGAGGTTAAACATATTATATATACTAGAAACATTAAAAGAATGGTCAAACAATGACAAAAGATCTTACCAAAATCGTCCCCCACAACTGAGAGATAATCGCTTTATCCACACCTCTCCAATCATCATACAGAATGCTTACTTTGGTCCTAGCCTGAGTTGCAACAAAACTCTTAAAATATTTGGCATTCAGACATCTAGGAATATCATCATCATCAAACTCAACTACTATCCTCTGATCCTGCGTACGGGCAAGTGATAATTTTGGTAAACGTGTGCACCCACGTTTACCAACCTTTGAACTCTTTGTCGTAATAGGAGCATGTGAATGTCCATCCCCAGAGGTATGACCAAAAATATGCTCCTCTCCAGAATCATGTGGTTGATAATCTGAATGATCTGTCATTATCCTTCAAATCAAAAAAACAAACATCAGTTCACAAATATACAAATTCAAATATTTTAATACTACTCTAATCAGAAAATAGAAAAGTGTACTAGGTTACATAATAGTAAACATTGGTAATATGGTAAACATGTTAAACAATGGTAAAGATGGAAAAGATGGTCAAGATGGTCAAGATGGTCAAGATGGTAAAAAATGGAAAAAATGGTAAACCTAGTAAACATTGTAAACATGGTAAGGTAATTGTCAGTGAACAAATATACAAATTCAAATATTTTAATACTAATGTAATCAGAAAATAGAAAAGTGTACTAAGTTACATAATAGTAAACATTGGTAATATGGTAAGCATGTTAAACAATGGTAAAGATGGAAAAGATGGTCAAGATGGTCAAGATGGTCAAAATTGTAAAAATGGTAAACCTGGTAAACATTGTAAACATGGTAAAGTAATTGTCAGTGAACAAAAATAAGCATTTTAAAATTCATGTAATGGTTATAAACATGATAAAGTAAACTAAACGAACTTAAAACAAACAAAAACATATACTTATTTTATTTTAAAACATGTTTTAAAAAATAAAAAACATACAATATCTAACATTTATGGAAAAAATAAATGTAAATAAGAAATAAACATATGTTACCTGTAATTTAAGAATGTACAGATGGATTTTTTTCCCAAATTCCTTCATCGTGATCATTCCTTATGGCACAAACTATGTATTCAACATGATCGTCATTATGTTCTGTTAATATTTCCATGGAAGTAGGGATCTCACATAAATCATCATATTCATCAAGTTTATCCTCACCAACATATTGTTTTTTCCCTTGTAAAAAAATAGCCCACTGCATATCTGATTGATCTACTACATAAAAAATTTGTTTTTCATGTGTTGCCATTATAAAAGAATCAGCTGTGTCTTCCAAATCTATTCAGATTAACAAGTGTCATTCCAAATTCATCGTTTCTGACACTGTTTTTACAGTTAAACCATTTACATTTAAAAACGGGAACTTTAATTTTAAAGTAATCAACCTCCCATATGTCTTCAATCGCTCCATAATATGCATTTGATGCAGAAATTGGGTTTTTGTCCTTAGCACTCGAAAAATGCATTGCTTCTACAAACACCAATACACCACTATTCTGAACTTCACTTCTATTGTCCTGAGATTTTGTATGAAATGTATAACCATTATTGTCATAACCAGACCATGTTATCACATTTAATCATGGACCACCCACTATCCATTTTAATGTCTCTGATACATCTGATCTACCAACCAAAGTCTTTTTAATCCATGACAAAAAAGTTTTGTTGTGCTCATTAAAAATCCACATTTCTTTCTTCTTTGGATGACATTGTTTCAACTCATTAATATGCAATGTGATATATGGTTGAGCATCATCTATGTTATTCAAGATGTATGATTCTAACTTCTTCATCTGTTCAGCTGACAATGATTTGACTTTCAAGCCGCGAATCCCGTTTCCCTCATTATTAACTCGTTCATGGCGAGATGAAGGCAAACCTATGTGTTGCACCGCATCCAAGTAGCTCTTACAAAACTCTACTACCTCCTCAGAAATATAATTTTCAATAATGGAGGCTTCAGGTCAATATAGATTTTTAACATACCCCTTTAATATTTTCATATACCATTCAAAAGGATACATCCAATGAAGATATACAGGTCCACAAAGCATTATTTCATGAACCATATGAATCATTAAATGCACCATTATATCAAAAAAAGTTGGAAGAAAATACATTTCCAATTGAAAAAGTATAAAAATTTCATCCTTTTCCAAAATGTTCAAAGCATTCACATCAATCGCCTTGTTACAAATTGAATTGAAAAAATAACACAACTTCATTATAGTCTTTCTGACACGAATGGGCAATATTCCACACAATGCAACTGGTAGTATTTGTTGCATCATGACTTGACAATCATGTGATTTCATACCTATCAACTTCAAGTCCTTCAATGAGACAAAATTTTTTACATTAGAAGAATAACCTTGAGGCACTTTGGTATCATGAATACACTGACAGAAGCTAATTTTCTCCCTCTTCGATAATGTATGACAATCCGGGGGAAGAAATGTTTGTCTTCCTTTAGGAGTGGGAGATAACTCCAAACGTATTCCCATTGATAGTAAGTCTAATCTTGCATTCACCCCATCTTTAGTCTTTCCTTTAATATCTAACAATGTTCCAATCAAAGAACCATAGATATTCTTCTCCACGTGCATGACATCAATATTTTGTTTAACTTCATGATACCTCCAATATGGTAGCTCAAAAAAAATTGACCTTTTCTTCCAAATATGTCTATCATTAGCAGATTTCTGTGTCTTTCCCAATGTCACGTCAAGGTTTTTCACCCTCTCAAAATACAGATCAGGGGATAAATTTTTTGGAGCAGTATCAAATTCTTTTGATCCATTAAATTCCTTTTTTAGTCTTCTATAAGGGTGTTCCATAGGCAAAAACATTCGATGACCCTTGTACACTGTTTTCCTCCCATGATGCAATTGACAATAGGACATCTGTTGTTTGCAAATTGGACATGCTTTATGCCCTTTAACACTGTATCCAGACAAATTTCCATACGCTAGGAAGTCATTTATAGTGAACAGAAGCACTGCATGCAGTTGAAAATATTCCATTTTATATGAATCATACACCCTAATACCATCAGCACATAACAGTTTCAAATCATCAATCAACGATGACAAGTAAACATCAATATCATTACTGGGTTGCTTTTGACCAGAGATCATTGTACTCAACATGACATATTTGCGCTTCATACAAACTTTAGGAGAGAGGATGTAAATTACCAATAAAACAGGCCATGAACTATGTGTGCTACTGAGTGTTCGGTATGGATTCATTCCATCTGTGTACAACCCTAGTCTGAGATTTCTTATTTCATTTCCAAATGTAGAATACTGCGCATCAATTTTCTTCCATTGTGGACAATCAGCTGGATGACATATTTTCCCCCCACATACCTGCTCTTCAGCATGCCATCTTAACCTTTTTGCATAATGTGAATTAGTAAATAAACTTTTGAAACGATTAATTATAGGAAGATACCAAAATACCTTTGAAGGGAGATTTGTAATCTCTATATCACCCTGTGATTTTTCTTTCACCTTATACCGTGATGTCCCACATTTTGGACACTCTGACAGAAATTCATATTCCTTACTATATATAATGTAGTCATTCGGACAGGCATGTATTTTCTTGTATCCCAATCCCATCGGGCATAATATTTTCTTGGATTTGTAATGTGAATCTGGAAGATTGTTATCTTTTGGAAGAATGTCTTTCATTAATTGTAGCAGCTCTGTAAAATTCTTGTCACTCCATCCATGCTTCGCCTTCAGGTTAATCAATCATAACACCGCCGACAAAACCGTAAAATCTGTACAACCATGATATAATGGGTTTTCAGCATCACCATATAGACATGAAACTGTCGGTTCTATCCCAATTTGTTCTGCTACAATATCGCGAATCATTTCTTCAATTCCATCGGAGTTACCATCTTAAGAATCATCATCTTCAGTGACATTCCATCTAGTTTCACCATGCCAAATCCAAGGGCTGTAACTCGGATTAAAACCATGACATATCAGATTATCTTTTATCTCTCTACTTTTCAACTTCTTCATATTCAAACATTTCAGGCATGGACAGAAAAAAATGTCACTACTTGGAACATTTCGTTTTGAAAATTCCAAAAAGGCATCCGCACCTTCCTCAAATTCATTACTCATTCTATGTGCTGTAATCCAACTTCGACTCATTATTACCTATAACAAATATCAACAAAAAATATATATTTTTAAGATAAGACAAATACATGTTTATATGAAAATATTCACAATTTTAATGTAAAACAATTTAAAATATAAAACAAATCTATAGGTATTTAAAAAAATATTCTTGAATATTATTTTTAAAACAAAATATAGTTGCATATAACAGTTTTAAATTTCATTGAATCAAAGAAAACCATGACACCTAATGATTCTCCAAATAAAATATACATCAATAAAACATAAACAAAATGATATTTATCTGGAATAAGTGAATATGATTAGATGATACACATTTATAATAATCTCATGCCAATATACTAATAAACATGTTAAAATATAGGAATAACTAATGGAGCATATAACATGTGTTATTCATGCTTGTTGTTCAATCATTATGATCTAAAGTACTCAACACTTTCGAGTTCCAAAATCTTGAAAGTAGTAGTAGTTTTCATAAGTACCCAACACCAAATAGCTATACATAGTAAGTGTCGTGTTAGAAATATGAATATAGACCATTTGTTTTATGTTTAATAATATTGTCATATTATCTGATGATTCTGATTATATATTAGAATTACATTATCCTTTTGATCCGATATATAATCTATGGACATTAATATTTCTTTAGAAAAAGTAATGTTAATATCATGGTAATGTAAAAAAATTATATGTAGAACTATATATATGTAATACCAATATAAAAATACATATGTGTTTGGCCTGGGTTTCACACATAAAACAACTCATCTCACAGATTAAATTTTTTAATCGTCCTACATAATACTTATTTTTATAACTTAGGGAATGAAAATAATAAAAGTTTTGATTTACGATACTCATTATGTGTAAACATGATATACATAAATATAATATCTAATCTCATAAAAAGATATCCATGGGGGTATAAGAGCATACACAAAGCACATGATCAAAAAGATAAGTAAAATAGTTCTATATAATCATAGATCATAAAACCTGAGTCCAAGTATAACAATTTTAGCATAACATAAGACATGATTTATATGATAGTGGGAACAAGATTTAAAAAACCTTATTAATAAGATCACAACATTGGTATGTGGAATAACATAAGAGTGTGGCACAAACATAATCATATAAGTCATAACACATGTCAAGGGAAAACATAGTTTCATTCACCTCATATTGGGATATATTAATCACCTTTACAATAATTTATTATAATATTTCTTACGAGACACATCACATAACACATTAAACATGGTATAAACCATTTGTATCCCATATTGATCTATGATATATAATACATTGTCGAATGCATTAGAAGGATATTATGGACCCAAATGTCACATAATGACTAACCATATATATGGGTGAATCGTGATCATCAAATCATTTATAACACTTTCGTAGATCAATTAACTAAAAAATGAAATGGGGGTCATAATTTTTTTTTAAAAAATATAATAATTATTAATACATAAAAATTTGTTTGGATGGTAAGATAATATAATATACCTAATTCAATCTAATTATCGTTAAATTATTTCTACTAAGATAGAAATGACCTTTATAAAAAATATATTTTAACTAGAGAATGAAAAGAAAGTACCCTTTACCTTTTTTATAATGAAAAATCTGAAAAGGATGATAATAATATTCGGGTATTATAATTTTTTTATGAATTATTAATAATAAAAAAAATCACCTCACTTGGTTTTGTTGAAAATCGGACATACCATCGTATTAATGAAATCAGATACACTTTGCATGAAAAGGTCCATCATTTTTAGGAGATGACTGAAAGAAGAAATGTATTATCAGACTCACCATGAGTCCAGAATGAAATATTTTATTGTAATAGGTATGAATTGATATTTTTATGAATGCAGATGAAAAATGATAATGGTTTCCTGATCTAGGAGTTCTAAAAATCATAATTTTTTGAAAAAAAAAATATAAAGTAAGAATGTTGAATGAAATTTTAAGGATAGGTATTACCGATTGTACCTGGTCAAATTTCATTCATGAAAATCATTTTCTGGACAATCATATTGAAAATATGATTTTAAGAAAATAAGTACTACCAATCTTCATCCATAAAGACACATTCCAGCTAAGTAGGAAATAATAATGTTGCTGGAAGAATGAAACGTTACAATACCACCAATTATTTTTCAGATTTTGCTGAAGCTAATCCTCAATGTTTTAAAATTAATTATCCTTTCTAAATGATTGAATAATTTGAATGGTTGTGAAGTCAAATATCTATGTTCTCATGGTCATAGTAATATTTATATCAGATATTGATTTATTTAGATACTTAAGAGGTTGATCGTAATGAAGTTGTTGGTATTCAGATAGATCAATATAGCGATCATATTCTAGTTGTTACTGATTCGTATTTCAGAAGAAAAGATGAAGTATAAGTGGTTTAAGAAGCTTTAATGAATATACTTTTTCATTGTACTATAGAATCGTAAATCGTATATCAGAATGAAAATATAGAATAAGAGTTAAAAATAGTCTTATCCAAAATTCACCTTCTTGAATGTTATGAGTTGAATGTTGCGAGTTGAATGGACATAATAACCATTTTCAATAACAAAAAATTCCACGAGATTAAAAAACGAACCAAAAGCACATCAAGAATCGAAACAAAAACGAATGAAATAAATTCGTGGAAGGCTTACTTGACTGTTGCGAGTTGAGATGATAGATCCAAGAGGGGTGAAGAAGATAAACAATGAAGCCAAAATGAGTTTAACGCAGGTCGATCGACGAGCCAATTAGGGTTTACTGCGCGAGAGAGAGACGAGCCGGCGGACTGTCAATCGAAAAATCGTAAATGACAGTCCACAGGCTTTAATTTTTTTAGATGTTTAATAACGTCGGTTATCTTAAAACCGACGTAAATGAGCTCCCGTGCTTTGGTTTTTTACATCGGTTATTTTATAACTGACGTAAAAAATGAGATATCTATGGGTTTTTTACGTCAGTTATTTTATAGACGACGTAAAAAACCCCCCGGAGCTTTGGATTTTTACGTTGGTTATAAGATAACCGATGTAAAAAACCAATGCATGGGGGGTTTTTTACGTCGGTTTCCAAATAACAAACGTAAAAAACCCGATATCTACGCGTTTTTTACGTCGGTTATTTTATAACTGACGTAAAAAACCAAAGCACGGGTGGGGTTTTTACGTCGGTTATTTGGAAACCGACGTAAAAAACCCCCCGCACATTGGTTTTTTACGTCGGTTATAAGATAACCGACCTAAAAACCCAACAGACATGATTTGTAACATCGGTTATTAAAATAACCGACGTGAAAAATCTACTCGCCGCATTGTTACGTCGGTTATATATAACCGGCGTAAAAAATGGTGACGTAAAAAACGATTTCTGCACTAGTGATAGGATAAAATATAATCATAATAGATAAATGATTATAGAGTTTATAATAATTTAAAGTAAGTACCGACTAATATAAATTTAACACCCCATGATTCCATGGTACACTTCACTTTGAATAATAT
Organism: Viscum album; assembly: GCA_963277665.1. Taxonomy (NCBI): domain Eukaryota; kingdom Viridiplantae; phylum Streptophyta; class Magnoliopsida; order Santalales; family Viscaceae; genus Viscum; species Viscum album. Next base: position 1,067,713,625 of record OY728140.1, read on the forward strand.
AGCAGCGTATGTTGTACACAACCTCGAGTTATAAAACACTGTGACCAATCAATGTAGCCGTTATGAATAGTAATACCCACTTTTTGAAATTATATAAATTTTATATTTCAAAATGGACTTCATTTTTGTATTTGGAATATCGAAATTATCCAGAGTTTATTTTTTTGTAATTTTCTGAGAACTTCCAATTTTCTGTAAATTGAATAAATACCTACAAACAACTTTTTTAATCAAAATAACTTGTAGTGATAAATTAAACTATTTAGTGGTTTTAAAGTATAATTAGAATATATTTTTACCATTTTATCCAATGGTGGTCATTAGAATTAATTTCACTTTGAAATTTGACATAAACAATTTTCAATCTTTTGATATATACTATTTCCTAAAAACACGCTATTTGTTGTGACAATGGGAATTAATTATTAAATTAATTAATTCAACTTATATGTATTGAATTTTTTAAAATAGACATCCTTTTTCAATTAGTAATATCAAATATATCTTCGGGTGAATTTTTGGTATTTTTCTGAAAACATCAATTTTTTGATGAATAGTGAAACCACAAAGTGGTAGTTAAAAAATAATTTTTTGTTTAAATGATACTATACCAGTTCTATGAATTGAATTTCAAAAATCCGACCTACATTGTTGTCATTAAGAAGTAATATGTGGTCCAATTTTTTGAAAATAATTTTTGGTTAATAGTAAATTTTATGTTTTATTAATCGCGATTAAATGTAATTAGTGTAATTTAAGGTAAATAAAATGTTATAATAATATTAAATTACATTTACATTTGTCCTACTGATATTTTATAATTCATGGCCAACCAATAAAATACATAGGTCAACTTGGGGACCCTATGGAGCCACTTGGGTATGAAAATGTCATTAATAACTTATTATTTAAAGTAAAAATAAAATTGTCACAAACATGAGTTGTTTTACTAAAACAATTATTAAATGGGGTTATATAAGTTAACATTTAGACAATAAATATTCATTGGAAAGATAAAAATATTTCCTACATCATCGTATTTTTTAAAAAAAATTATAGATTTAATAAATTAAATTTTTTATTACACCATGATGATGCTGTGATTACCTCATTAATTAATGATTTAAATAAAATAGAAAGATAATGTAAAATATAAGACATAAACTTATAAAGAACCTATTGTATGAGTAGATTTAGAACCATTGTCACCTTATCCTAGAAATATATAATTTGGGACATTTAAATTCCGAAAATCATCTTATAATAAAGTATCATTTCATGACATTCCATGAGTGCCCCTCCTCTCCTCTTATAAAAGGCCCCCACCTCTACCACCTTATCTACATGATAAAATCCATTTGGCTTAGCCAACATCTTCCAAAATACTCTGTTAACTTCCCTCTCTCTCTTCTAGAGGCATAACTTTGGGAATAAGTATTCCCAAGGAAGCCTTTGGCTCAAATCTAAAAGAGTTAACCGATTTTAAAGTAATGTCTTCTCTTATGTTCTTTTTTTTATTTTTCTTCTCTAACCCCTTAAACTCATATTATTAATTTATTTTGTAACAAAACCAGTATTGTAAATATACTAAGTATTTTTTATGAGAAGTATTTTATTTACACTTACACACACCTTCGTCTAATGGTTAAAGAACATATTGTTTCTGTGGGTGGTGAATTACTGCCTCACGAAATGATGATTGTTCAATCTTATTTTAAAACCATTAATGGTGTCCATTAAGATGTAAATATTTTTATATATGATATATATTATGTTTATGTTTTCCTTATGCTTCGGTATTTTTCATTTATGTCATCCCTTTATGATTTCCGTTATGGGTAAACGAGATAATTTCATTTTAGGAAGTGCGAACTACCACCCCCTCAAAGTGATTTGACTCGTTAATGCCATATGTGGGACGTATAAAGGATAGAGTTAATGATATTATATATGATATTATATAGGAATTATAAAATACCTTTATATAATTATGATTTATTTCCATTAAATACTAAATAGAAATGAAAGTAGAGTTTATGCGTACGTATGGATTACCATCTCCATGAAAAGTGATTTTCATTTCTTACCTCTAAATGTTATTTAATTTTGTAAATTCTTTTATATTCTGTATATATATTATATATATTATATCAAGATCATTAATATAATTCTAGAGATAATGGGTATTTTTTAACATGAACAAATTGTAATTATAGGAAGAATATTGTTGATTTAAGTAACAATGGTTGACAAAACGACCGTTATTAACATAAATGACTAAATAATTTTCGTAACATGGTAATAAGTGATATAAAAAGAATAATGAACTTGAAAAAGGTTTTTAAGAAAATAGAAATTAACCCTAGTTTATTATTCATGAGATTAAAGAACGATCGAGTCATGTTGGGCACAAGGTAAGGGACTTCGTCTTAATCTCCTTTCATTGAGGCATATTTTATTTTATACACAACTTTATATTATACGGTGTATAAACCCCTTTGAATTTTATGATTATTGAAAAGGATTCTTTCTTATATGATGAATTTTACTAAACAGCAAAAGGGAATGTTTTTTTTACGTATGCGGCGACAAAAACTTCTCCTCCGTCGTGACCATTATTTGAGTTTCGACTTCCTCTGCAAGCCATAACTTTTTTTAAAAGAAAATTAATTATCATGTTTTACTTTTCTTTTATTTTGGCATTGATATTGGTTTTGATAATTATTTTTATATAAATGTGTTCTATTTATATATTCTGATTGAAATGTGTAAATGTTGTCTTTCCTTTATGCATGTTTTGTATGATTATGTTATAGTTTATGATATATTTAAACCTTTTCATATAAGGAATGCATTAGACTTAATAAGTGACGGGTGGAGCCCAATATAGCTCCTCGATGCATCGGTAGGTATCATGAGACAAACTAGTGTCCCGACACGAGGTCTTGAAAAAAAAATATTTTTAGTCTTGGCACGAGGCCTTGGCTATGTGGTTATGATAGTCTGGCATTATGCATTCCATCATTATGAATGTGGTTATTGATATTTCATGTGATAAACTGACTAGTAGAATATCCATGTGAATAAGTAAATGGAATTATTTCATTTTATTTTTTCCATATTGTTCTGAATTTCTAGTTTAAAAGGATTTTATTTTAGTTATACATTTCCTTAAATGTTTATGTTTATTTATGAAAGTTTTCATTGTATTGTTATCCTTATTGAGCATATGAGCTCACCCATTTATATGTTTTATTTTCCCAAGATGTGAAGAAATATTATATGACTGACCTATAGGGATAGTATGATGGGGATATGAATGTGGACTATGGAGACTATGTTATTGTGATTTTTCACTTTATGATGTAATGTAACATTTATGAATGTATCTAGTGTTTCCAAGGATACAAAACTGATCGGTCTTTCGAGACGTGATTTTTTGTGATCATGCCAATGTTACTTAATAATGCACTGACTCTGGGTAATTGGGGTCAGGACATTACAGTTGGTATCAGGGGAATTTTAGTACTAACCTTGGAATCTAGATTTAGATAAACTCTAATTCGATCATATAGCCCTAAGTTAGACTTTGAAATTAGTATAGAAGAACATTCTAGAATTTTGGTATTGTAGAGATTTTGTGAGTTTTCCGAGAAATACATTGCTGTCTGGATATGATTTTATAGAGGTGGATCTGGCACAAATGTACCTAGGTGTAAAACCCAAAAACACCACATTGAGCTAGACTCGAACAGGAACTAGTGCATGACAACGGGCCTTGTTGCACTCTTGGTTACGACACCTCCAGAGGATATGCTTCGGATAATTATAAATTTCATTTAAAACCATTATGAAGGGTTTATGAGTATCTACATCATCAAAGAAAAGATTTTTATGATTATGGATTATATCTATAAATTGTTCAATTTATGTTAAGTGTTTTACATGTAAGGAATTATGTATTTCAATTCATAAATTAATCTAGTTTAGGACATTGTTTAGAGATTTCACCTAGTGGAAGGAATGGAAACCATATCATTGCACGCCCTCCATATAGGTATTTCCTCCTGATCAAGATAATTATAATGGAGCTGGTGATACAACTGGTGCTGATCAGCTTATCACCATACTGGGACAACTCACATAGGTTATGAATAATAACCTTACTCGTATGGAGATCCCTGATCTACAAAGCGGAGGATCAATGTCAGACCAATTCATGGGTCAAAATCACCAACATTAAATTGGAGTACAAATCCATTAGTAGATATGTAATGGTTAAATCCCCTAGAGAAAATATTCCAGGATTTAGGGAGTAGTGAAAGTGAAAAGGTTTTCAGGGCAGTTTACCACCTCACTGGAGATGATGATCAATGATGGTCATTGATTCAAAATATGAAGGAAGATGGAGATGTATCATGTATGGAATGGAGAGTGTTTAATGATATTTTCATAGAAATATACTTTCCTTGTGACCATCGAGAAGATATGGAAAGGAAATTTCTGAGTCTGAGGAAAAAGGAGGATGAGAATGTTTCAATTTATGAGTCTAACATTACATGGATAGCGAGGAATGATTTATATTATATACGTAACACAAGAAGTAAGATTGATAATTTCTTTGATGGGTTAAAACCATTTCTCCGTCGAGCTTTAGTATCACAATATTTCACAATGTAGGAACATGTAGTCTCGTGTTCTATCAAGACCACAAAGGAATTCTCTAAATCTTATGACAATAAAGTAAATAAAGATAATAATAGAATGGTGGAACAAGAGACAGATAAATGGAAAAAGGGAATGAAGAATTTTCAATTATGCGATAATTGTGGGAAGAATCACCCCGGTACATTCCTAAAAGGAATGAAAGTTTGATATAAATGAGGAGAAAAAGGTCACCAAGCTCGTGATTGCAAGGGAAAGATAGAGTTTATCAATGTTGGATGCTAAAATTGTAGAGAAATGGGGCATTATGATAATTAATGTCCTTAGAGTCCAGGAAAATTACCTCAGAAAAGGCCAAGGGATCGAGGCCAATCTTAAGTTGTTACTAACGTTGAAGTGGAATAATTATTTTATTTGTTTTTTTGGACTCAAGAACTATATTATGGTTATAATAATAAGGTGAAATATATAAAATGATTTTACTACAGTACCTGTTGTTTTCATTAAGTTTTTAATATGATAAAGGTAATAATATTTTTAGTATGTGACAATAAGAAAAACATTACTTTGTTTGGGGAATCAAATTTTCAATTGATTTTAGAATATAGAGACCGTTTAGAGAAATTCTGGAGAGAGGAGTTTTGGATAACTGTAAAGGATGGAATGTATTATGTTTAACTTTGTAAAGTATTGTTTAATGATAAAAAATTTCTGAAAATTATTTTTGGAATATTATAATACTATAGTTTTAGGAAAAGGAAAACCTGCAAGTTGGGGGATAACTTGTCGTGTCGGACAAAGCTGCAGGAATAGAACAAAAAACCATAGTGTGACATGGCTTTATTACCTACCACTAGCCTACAGGAAGTCCCTGGTTATTACAAAATAGTTTTCCTAATCTAAATATTATGTGTTAATATTTGAAAGCTTGTACAATTAGGATAAATATAATATTTTTGAGTTCTATTATCTTTTTGAGTGAAAGATGGGTTTGTTGTAAAACATTATTAAAGAACGAAAATATTACATGAAAAGTAGGTTTATTTCCTTACGTTCATAGTAAATCTCCTAAATAAATTCCTCAACATTATGAAAGGTAAATTAAAACAAAAACATTGTTGGTTAACTTTTCCGACTGGGGAATCAATGATCGTTTAACCAATCAGATGATTATGATTTTCTTGTAGTTAACTTTCTCGTAACCCTATTTTATTAAACTCTTTATCAGACCATGATGGTTTGTTTCTCCTCCATATCCATATTTTCATATAATCCTAGTATGGGCTATCCCGGGTGACCATTGTACTTCTCTTTCTTTCTTTTAATGTTAAATTTTTATTTACCATATGTCCAATGTGGGTTTTCCACAAAGGTATATTCTATTTTAAACATTTTATTTTCAGAAAAAAATTTCAAATTGTTAGGACACAATTTGTTGAAGGAGTGAAGATTGTAAGACTCTATGCTTCCATGGTACGCTTCTCTTTGAATAATATAGCAGCATGTGTTTTACGCAATCTTGCATTCTAACACACCGCGACCAATCACAGTAGCCATTATGAATAGTAATACCCACTTTTTGAAATTATATAAGATTTATATTTCAAAATGGACTTCATTTTTGTATTTTCAATATCGAAATTACCCTATGTTGAATTGTTTGTAATCTTCTACGAACATCCAATTTTCTATGAATTGAAAAAATACTTTAAAACATCTTTTTTAATAAAAATAATTTATAGTGGTAAATTATACTATTTAGTAGTTTTAAAATATAATTAGAATATATATTTACCATTTTATCCAATTTTGGTCATTATAATTAATTTCACTTTAAAACCGGACATAAACAAGTGTGAATCTTTTGATATATATTGTTTCTTAAAAACACACTATGTATTGTGATAGGGGTAATTAATTATTAAATTAACTAATTCAAATTATATGTTTTGAATTTTGTAAAATAGATATCATTTTTGAATTAGGAATATCATATATATCTTAGGGTGAATTTTTTGTATTTTTCTGAAAAGCATCAATTTTTGATGAATAGTGAAACCACTTAGTGGTAGTTAAGAAACTAATTATTTGTTTAAATGAAACTTTACCACTTCTGTGAATTTAATTTAAAAAATCCAACATACATGGTTGTCACTAGTAAGTAAAATGTGGTTCAATGGGTTGAAAAGCATTTTTGGTGAATAATAACTTTTATGTTTTATTAATAGCGATTAAAGGTAATTAGTGTAATTTAAGGTAAATATAATGTTATAGTAATATGAAATTACATTTACACTTGTCTTATACTTATTTTATGAGTCAGTTTCGACCAAGACAATCCATAGGTCAACTTGGGGACCCCATGGAGCCACTTGGGTCAAAAAATGACATTAATTACTTTTTATTTAATCTAAAAACAAGATTGTCACACACATGTGTTGTTTTACTAAAACAATTATTAAATGGGGTTATATAAGTTAAAATTTTGACAATAATCATTAATTGGATATTTAAAAATATTTCCTAAGTCATTATATTAGTTTTAAAATTTTTATACATTATAAAAATTATTTTTTTATGACACCAAGATGATGCAGCGATTACCTCATTAATTAACAATTTAAATAAAATAAAAGGATAATGTAAAATCTAATACATACACTTGTCAAAAGCTTATTGGATGAGTATATTTAGAACCCTTATCACCTTATCCTCGAAATATATAATTTTGAGACCGTTAAAATCTGAAACACATTATATAATAATGTAACATTTCTTGACATTCCAATAGTGCCCCTCCTATCCTCTTATAAAAAACCCCAACCTTTACCACCTTATTAACACCATCAAAGCCATTTGTCTCGGCCAAAATCTGACCAAATACTCTCTAAACTTCTTTATCTTACTCCTAGAAGCATTACTTTTTGAATAAGTCTTCCCATGGAAGCCTTTAGCTCAAATCAAAAAGAGTTACCAGATTTTAAGGTAATGCCTTCTCTTATGTTCTATTGTTTTATTTTTCTTTTCAAACCTCATAAACTCTATTAATTACATTATTTTGTAATAAAACCATTATCTTCAATATAATAGTATGTTTTTATGGGAATTATTTAATTTAAACTTACACACACCTTCGTGTAATGGTTAAAGAACATAAAGTTTCTGTGGGTGGCGAATTACTGCCTCACGAAACGATGATTGTTCAATATTCTTTTAACACCTTTCATGGCGGCCATTAAGATTCCAATATATTTATATATGATATATATTATGTTTATGTTTTCTTTATTCTTCTGTATTTTTCATTTATGTCATGCCTTTATGATTTGCATTATGGGTAAACACGATAATTTCATTTTAGGAAGTGCGGACTATCGCCCCCTTAAAGTGATTTGAATCGTTAATGACATATGTGGGACATATAAATGATGGAGTTAATGATATTTTATATGATATTATACTGGAATTATAATATACATTTATATCATTATGATTTAATTCTATTAAATATGAAATATAAATGAATGTATCGTTTATACGTACGTACGACTTACCGTCTCCATGAACGGTGCATTTCATTTCTTACCTCTAGATGTTAAGTAATATTATAAATGAGTGTATATAATATATATATATGATATATATGATATCAAATTAATTATTATAATTCTATAGATAATGTATATTTTACCACATGAATAGCTTGAAATTATAAGATGTTTATTGTTGACTCAAGTACCAAAGATCCACAAAACGACCGTTATTAACATAAATGAATACATAGTTTTAAAAACATGGTAATAAGTGATATAAAAGGAATAATGAACATGAAAAAGGTTCTTATGAAAATAGTAATTATCTATAGTTTATTATTCAGGAGATTAAAGAATGATCGAGTCATGTCAGACACGAGGTAAGGGACTTCATCTCAATCTCCTTTCATTGAGTCATTTATTATTTTATACACAACATTCTTTTATATGATGTATAAACCCCTTTGACTTTTATTTTTATTCTAAAGGAATATTTTTTATATGAATCATTTTACTAAATGAAAAACAGGAATCTTTTTTACGTACGTGGCGAAAACGACTTCTCCGCCACCATGACCATTATTTGAGTTTCAGATTCCTCTACAAGCCATAACATTTTTTAAATGAAATATAAATACCATGTTTTAAATTTCTTTTATTTTGGTATTGAAAATTATTTTGATTATGTTTTTATTATATCGATGTTTTTTATTGATATCTTGTGATTTAAATGTGGAAATTTTATGTTTCCTTTAAGCATGTTTTATATGATTATGTTAGGGTTTATGATATGTTTAATCCTTTTTATATAGGGAATGTATTGGACTTAATAAGTGACGGTTGGAGACCTCTATAGCTCCTCGATGCATCGGTAGGTCTCATGAGAGAATATAGTGTCCTGGCCTGAGGCATTGACAAAATCTTATTTTTAGTCTTGGCACGAGGCCTTGGCTATGTGGTTATGATAGTCTAGAATTATGCATTCCCTCATTATGAAATTGGTTATTTATATTGCATGTGATTATTTTACTAGAAGAATATCCATGTGAATATATAAATAGAATTATTTAATATTATTTTTTCCATATTATGTTGATGTTAATCTTTAAAAGGCTTTTGTTTTAGTTATACATTGCCTTAAATGATTATGTTTATTTAAGAAATTTTCCACTATATTGTTATACTTATTGGGCATCTGAGCTCACCCCTTTCTATGTTTTATTTTCCCTGGTTGTGAAGAAAAATTTTATGACTGACCTAAATGGTTTTTATTATAGGGATATGAGTGTGGACTATGGAGTCTATGTTATTATGATTTTTCACTTTATGATGTAATGTAACATTTATGAATGTATCTAGTGTTTCCAAGGATACTAAACTAATCGGTCTTTCGAGACATGATCTTTTTTTATCATGCCAATGTTACGTAATAATTCACTGATTTCGGCTAACTGGGGTTAGGTAATTACAATATATATAGTTATTTATAGGTGAATACACTTGAGTGGAATGTTTTATAAAATTCACAATATAGTTGTTTAGAAAGGAAAAATCACAAGATAATTTCATGGAATAACATTGGTATACAATGAATCATGGGATTGATTAATGGGATTTAAAGGGCTATCTATTCACTTTTAAATACCAATGGTTGTAATAGGGATATTAAATAACAAAATAAAACATTACCAATTAGTAATTAAAATGTATAATACAAAAAAATGGATGAATAATTGTTTGGCATGAAGAAATCATAGTATAACATCTATAACATAATGGGGGTACATAATGAATCATGACTGATGTTGATGACAATTAAAGGAATATATCAACATTTTAAAATCATTATAAAAGCAATAGGGTTCTTTGATAATATACTAAAACATGAAATAATTGGAACAAAAAGGCATAACATAAAGGTGGTGCATGAATAAATAGTATTAAGGGAGGACCCCTTAAAATGAGAGGTAGATTCCAAATTATTTAGAGGATCTCTATGAGATATGGGGGGAACCATGGTATATTTTTTATTGAAAATGGAATAGTATGGAAATTCAAAAGAAATATTAGTTAATTGAAATGAGATCATGGTATCTTTATATAATAAAAGATATGGGAGTTTTACATTATCCTCCAAGCGTAGGTTTTTTAATCTATACAATAATGTAATCAAAACTAGAAACCATTGAATGTGTTTTTTGAAATGTTTCTACAAAATATGAATATTTAGGTTATTTTATAAGACTATTAAGTATAAAAATTAAAATAATACTCTTAGTTATATAGAGCCCTGACATGTTTAGAATGAATTGATCTTAAAATAGTAAAAATGTAATATAGGATTTTGGGGATTAAAAAATGGTTTGTAAAATTTATAAATTAAAATAAAAAAAATTAATTTATTTTGGAAACAATAACATTTTTTTGGGATACATTTTACCTAACTTATTACATTACATATGAGTCATTATGATATTATAATACATACTTTATATTTAATCCATATTTAACATTGTCCCAGAAATTCATCTCTCCAAATATATTAGTTATAATTATCTATTGGATAATTTCAAATTTCAAAATAAAAATATAATATTTTTTTTAAATATAATTACCCCAATATGATAAATTAAACATTAAATTAATAACCATATTTTTTTAAAAAAATAGGTTATCTAGAATAACAATTTTATAATCCTTTTACAACATTACATTATATGTATATAAAATGATATTATAGTTTATATTCAATTTATAATTTTTAATTATAATATTTTATTGCAATATCCTTTACTTAAAACATTAATTAAATTATCAAAATTAATTTTACAATTTTAATTTCATGTTCTTAAAAAATAAATTTTTTATCATATAAAAATATATATATTTTTTAAAATAGTTTATTTGTAATTTATTAATTGAAAAAATAGTAAATAAATATAATAATTTTTTTACTGAATGGTAAATATTTATATTAATTCAATTAGGGTCGATATAAAAGGCCTTGTATTTCTCTAGAAATTTATTTAAGGGTATGGTGCATGAAGGTTAGATGTTCATTGGTTGGTTTAGTGTACATGGTTCGGTGTGTCATATTTACGATCTTGAAATTATTCCATCAATGGTTTTTATAATGCTTTATTTATTGAATATAAATTGGTTCTTGGTCATGTAAAATCTCAATATATTCTATCAATATAGTAGTCTCTAAAAAATGGACTTTAAAGGGTATGATCATAGAGGTCAAGGCCATCACTTCTATTTTAAATGTCAATAAGAAATTATAAAAACAGTTAATATTTATAGACTCTATGATCAATATTCAAATTATAAAATATCATTTATCATGATGCTTAATTTTATTTTGAATATAATTGGTTATAAAGAAAAAATAACATCTCTTTTTTATAACTACAATATATAATAGGGCATTTAATTCAATGATAATATGAATTTTTTATAAATGTTCAAGTGTTGCATTATTCCCCTTTCAAAAAAGGCCATTAAATTTTAATTTCATTACACAAAATAAATTAATTTAATTCTATTTCATCACCACTTTTGGATTGAATTTCAGTTATTCAAAATTTGGGTTCTACTAAAAAACTTTGACTAGGTGGCGTTTCTTATTTTGTAATGATTTGTCTCTATGAACTAATATTTTCAATAGTTTCTCCAAGAATGAAGTATTTTTCTCCATTGGAACCAAATTTGGATTCAATACATTTGAGGGGTATGGTATATAATTAATTTAGAGTTATATATGGAACACATCTTGTTAGTGAGATAAATGAATTTTTTGTTCAAGTCAATATGCCCTAACATTATTGCGATCAAGGATCTCAGTGGAACTCATGAATCTTGGACTAATATTTCTCTTCATCTCAGTCCTCATGAATTTATTCCATGGAGATATATAAATTAACATTTATCTCTAGAATAAAAAGTTATATTGGAATAGTTACATTCTTTATAGCTTGTTCACAAAATTTATTTCTATTTTATTTGAATATGAATGGTTTGAACCTTTTTTATCAAATCATGCAGAATAATTGGTTCCATCAGCATTAACACTCAAAATACAGCTCAAAATGTTGGATTCAAACACCTTAGCCCATATATAGCTTCATAACATACCATTTTCATGGTAGAATATAATATTTTGTTATATGATAACTCTAATTGGGGACGGTGTTGACCCCAATATCCATAGAAATCCATTAATCTTGATCTCATGATGTCCTTATATGTTTGACTAGTCCTTGAATAGTTACCAACCATGTGTGGGTAATAAGAAGTGATGAATATTATTTCTGTATTCAACAATTTCAGAAGTTTTCTCTATAACCTCATGGTGAACCTTATATATTGATCAGTGAAAATATATATTGGCACTCTATATAATCATATAACTTCTCAGATGTATATCATTGAGATTTGTTCAAGAGATAAATATTCCATAATAAAAATGAAATGTTATTAATTAGTAAGGAGATCAAATACCACCCAGATCGAATTATTACCATTTTGTGTAATGGGTTGTCCAATTTTTAAATAATAAGGCTATTTTTTTCATTTTCATCCTTTTATGGGAATTGTTTTCATAATACCCTTTGAAATATGTCATTCATCCTTTATTTTCTCACATACCAAGCATCAAGATACAAATTCTATAATCTACGTCTTCATGATATACAACTAGATATTTAGGTTTAAATATATGTACACTCATGGATTCTAGTATGAATAGAGAAGGACGATATATATTCGCATAATCTAAATGTTACCATCTCATTTGTGTTTTTTATGGGACACATTTGTAGGTTCTAAACATTATATCCCCATATAGATTAATATTGATTATTAGAATACTAATAACTTATTTTCTATCAACTCAACATATTTATTATACACATTTATTCTCTTATGAATTAATGGTAGATAAATTTTTTGAGTAATGTATGATGAAGATAATATTATTATTCTCAACTATATAATTTATATTTCCAAGATTATTAGAAACCTAGTAATTCTTATCATGTACAGTGTTACAAGATCATTTCTACGAAGAGTATCTACTACATTTTAATACATTACATGATGGTAATTGACCTAACTACCAAAATAAATGATCTTATATAACCAAGTACATCAGAACATATTTTTATCTTTATGTGTGAATATATATTAGTACATTTTATAGTGTATATATATCACACTTCTCTATATTGATAATATATCACCAAATATTTAATGCAAATATCATTTCATTTGAATCAATATCATGGATTGGGATGTTCTTCTCATGGATAATTACATGGAAGGATGAATATGCTATCAATAATTTATTTCCATGAGTACCAAACCCATGATCAATTTATATGATTAGATGTAGATCTCAAATAGGTCCCAACAGTTTGGATGTTTTAGAACATGTGTAGTGATTAGCCTATGATTCAGGAGTTTAAAATTGACCTGAAATTTATTATTTTACACAAAAATGACTACTTTTCTGTTATCTTTGTCATGGGCATTGAAAAAAACGGTAAATTTTTCACATATCAGTTACAAAACCTATCAAAAATACAAGGAAACAGTTGATTACCATGATAGGGGTTCAGCTAGACCAACCGTTAATCGACTCTATTTTTGAAGAATCTATAGATATAACTTTACATGTCATTACATGCCCTATAAATGTCACTTAATCAAACCTGAAATGATTTTTAATATACATTGAATGTATCTTTTCATTCCTTTCTATCCTCAGTACTATATTCAACCTCTTCTCATGTTTCTCCATTATTTTAGAGTAGATCAAAATGTCATCAACAATAATTACTAAAAAAATCATGATATTCCTTAAACACTATACATTCCAATTAAATTAATATTTATAGGGTATTAGTTAGTATAAATGGATTCCCTATGAAATTACATCGCTTATACATTATTTGAAAAGTAGTCATGGTGAATTTTCATTCTTATCATTTACATGAAAAGATACTAATCAATGAATGATATTAGAGAAATAATGTGTTTAACATATCCAATGAGACATGTAATCAATCAATAAATGATAATACATTTTTTTCATGACTTTTTATCTCATGATAATCAATGTATTAGTTCATTGATCGATGCTTATTCGTGAAGAATATGACTAGTTGACCCTATGGGGATGCACATTGGCCTGTAAACCCCTTATCTTGTGTCATGACCTGCCTTCACAAACAGGAGGGAAGGGACAATAAATTTCCAAACCCTTCCTTCTTTAATTTTATGGAGAGATAATTCCCCCCGAGACCCACCTTCAATAGGTCCTAGAGTGGTGACTATCACCAAGGGTATAGAATCAAACACAAGATGGGAGACATTACCCTTTTTTATTTTAATAGAATCAGGAGATGAGACAAAAAACCCATCAATACCAAAGCTGAAAGTAACGGTAATTCCAAAATTAAACTGTTCCCATATGAATGTTCAAAATAAAAAGATACAAACCAAAAAACTCCAAAGGTAAATTACCATGAAAATGAAAAACAACAACAGAAACTCCCCCAAGGTCTGTGATAGTACGGTCCCACATGATCCCTGAAGTCCTTTTAAAAACTTGAAAACAGTTTTATATATGTAGGGTTAGCATAAAAATACAATCCGTAGGGGAAACCAAATACTCTCATGCACAAGTGAGGATTCATTCTAATGCCCCGTGGAAAAATAGATAACCAAAAAACCAACAAGGAAAATCTATCCACCCAACACTCACCAAGGAACGCTCCCTAAATAACCTATGTAAAGTTAAATATGGTAATAGAACATCGATATTTGGGACCCTTCTCTTCTTTCCCAATGGTTATTCAAGACATCCTACGCATCGAACAAATCCCGCCATTCTCACCATAGTCCCACTGCCACACCCACCCATACACACCTGGGCTATAACCACAGATCTTGCCTGCAAACACCTGAGCCACAACCGCTATCCCACCTGCAGACACCTAGCACACAACAACCTTACATAACCATGCCATTAAACACCAAGGCCAGAACAACCACTTCTATGCCCCAAGAAACCTGGGCCTCATCCCGATGAAACTATGGAAACAACTTGACCGTAAACACCTAGGCCAACCACCACAACTACCCCGCCCAAAGATTCTAGGGTTAATAATGGACCTCAGGACATCACAACCTTCTTGAAGAGTGTTGTGCTATTCGGGAAAGGATGTAGAAAATGAGATAATAACCAAACACTCATAGGAGTGTTTGAAAGAATACCCTCTCCATGAAATGGGGTGTTCGGAACTAAATGCTCAACTTGGGTGTTGCGTGAATAAGAAACATCAATGATACGAATATATATATAGGTAAAAAACACTCATCCCAACCTAGGGGATCCAAAACCTATGCACAAACACCCTTGTTACTATTCAATCACTAAAGAAGTCACAACACTCACGACCAAGTCACAGCTCATTCCCAGACTAATTCCCCACTCAACCTTTCTTGTTTTCACGTTCAAGTGATCCCATTAGGGTAAATTTTTCACTACAGGGAAATTAATAGGCATATCCAAAATCCAAACAGAAAGAAATAGCCAAACAGAAATTTAATCATTCACACCTGGTTCTCTTTTAAGTCCCAATAACAAAGGGATAAGTGAGATCTCTCAAAGTACAGTAACGAAAGAAAACCCTGAGACATAGCCCCATGTCCCCAAAATCCAGGAGCTAACGGTCTCTCAACAACATAGGATTCCACCGCAATTCGTGATATAAGAAGAGTAACCACAAAGCCTCAAATTCACAACCAGCAAAAGGACAACAACAGGGGATCCCATCCCCACACGTATCACCAAAGAAATCGGCCCGTGAAAGAAGCAACCAAAGCGCTACCACCAACACAAAATAGGGCCATGCAAGTATTTTTAGATTTATAATATTTAACACACTCCATGGTTTCAATTCCACCATGGTTTAATCGGGGTTATCACTGAAAATGGTTTATCCTGGTGCTTTAAATTTATTTAACCAATTATACGTAATTAAAAAATTCCAAGCTACGGTTATTTAATCACCCAGGAGCACAAAGTATCATTAGTGCACAGAGAAAGACCACCAACAGCCATGATTTTCAATGAGAATAGGTCCATATAATTCACAACACATAACAATAAAAAGAGTACATCATAACATCAATCACACCCCGCTTTTTATTCTTTAAAGGTCTGTTCAATAACTTCATTATGTTAGGTTCATAAATTTCCACGGTGGAAAAAGCATGCCCACCCCGCATGATACATAGAAAGAAGAGACGAAGAAGAAAAATCCATAGTTGGTTGATCAAAGATCGATGTTTTTCTCCTGCACCAAAATAGGGGAAGCACGACACGAGGGCTCCCTCCCAGGTGCACCACATGCCTCAGGAGAGAATGGACATCGAAAGCACAAAGAAAATGGGGAGACTATCAAAGAGCTAGAGGAATAATCTCTAATGTGATAAATAGATGAGATCCCCAACATTATGGGATAATTAATTTGAACACCTTGGAAGTCGGATCGTGGTTCTACCATACGGTTGGGTAGTTACACACGACTAAATTAATTGTTATTTAATATGGAGGTTTCATGGGATTTTTAGATATTAATTATGGGTTAAAAATAGCCTTTAAATTCCTTAAAAGGTCAAAAAGTCCTAAAAGAGGCATTACGGGAAACTGTAGAAGGAAAACCCGACAAGGCTGGATAACATCGATCGGTCGTGCCGATCAGTCGCACTAAATTAGGGGAGACCCCTTAGGATCCAAGAATTTGTCAAAGGGATGTATCATGAGAGTATGGCCCATTACATCAGATACCTCTCAAACTATTCTCATCCTCGAGAATCCAGGACCAGACCTGAAGGAAAGAGTGGGGGGGGGGGTTCGAACAACAACCCTAGATGATACCTCTCAGGAGAGAACCTCTCTGACATAGGAACTCCTTATCTCTTGAACAGTCACGGACGTCCTTCCGCTACTTTTCCCATGTAACCACACAAAACAAAAGATCAAATGGTACAGCCATGTGGGAGAGGGGTTTCCGTTCCCCCGTGTTATGATACTATTCGCTTTGGGCGGCACTGACTCACCCGCACGGGTTTAGGCACATCCACTTTAATGCATCCTTACTAGGAATTAGGTCCTCCCCTCCGCATCCTTTAGGAAACTTCAAACACATTCACAGAAAAAGGAAACTGCACATACCATATTCAACAAGGTAAAGCATTACATAGAAAACATGTACTGACAGAACAGGATAAACTCAAAACAAATCTGGGTAGTAGGCACGCATATGCGCTTTCCTCTCCTAGGTACTCTCCTCAACCCACCATGCCTCCACAACACGTGAACCAATGGTATGGTTCATCCACGAATCACCTTCTCCTCATGACCATCGATCGTCATTGGTCGTTCCATGAAGGTTGCATCGTCTTTGATAACTAGCTCTCCCTAGTCGAGGACGTGCGAATCGTCATGAAGATATCGACGAAGATGGGACACATGGAAGAAATCATGCACCCTTTGTAGGTGTGGTGGCAATGCCAGCTGATAAGCCACCTCACCGACCTGTCTCAACACCTTGATGGGTCCGACGAACCTGGGAGAGATCTTAATTCCCCTACTAATCCTCCACTGTCCATGCCGAGGGGAGACCTTCAGGAACACGTCATCCCGGACCTCAAACTCCAAGGGCCTTATCCTATCATCTGCATATGACTTCTGCTGGTCCAAAGCAGCCTTCATTCTCTCTTGTATAAGATACAACTTCTCTGTTGTGCTTTGTACCACCTCCGATCCAAGAACACCTACCTCCCTGACTTTTGTTTAACACACGGGTTAGCGACACGACTACCAATACAATGCATCAAACGGAGCCATTCCAATGGTAGAGTGGTATCTATTGTTGTTGGATAACTTTACTAGAGGCAGGTGTCGCACCCATGATCTCATGAAGTCCATGATGCATGCTCGTAGCATTTCTTCCAAGGTTTGGATGGTGCTCTCTATCTTCCCATCTGTCTGGGGGTAGAAGGCAGTGCTAAGGCGTAGCTCTGTGCCAAAAGCATGCTGCAAACCCCTCCAGAATTGTGAGGTAAATTGTGAATCCCGATCTGAGACTATGGAACTTGGAACCCCATGAAACTACACCACCTCGTCCGCATACTTCAATTTAGAGAATTCACTACACTCGACTCCTTGATGCCAGAAAGTGAGCCGATTTTGTCTACCAGTCCACTACTACCCAGATGGTGTCGCACCCTCCATGATCCTTGGGTAGACCCATGATGAAATCCATTAAGATTTCATCCCACTTACACTCTGTGTACATCTATATGATGCAACAAAAAACCTGGAACATGGTGTTCGACCATTACCGACTGACACACTAGGCACTTGGCAACAATCTCTGCCACCGCCCGCTTTGCCCTAGGCCACCAAAACTGTCTCTGCATACCCTGGAACATCTTAGAAACTACTGAGTGCACCGCCAGGGATGAGCAATGGAACTCACCAAGGACACTCTCATGCATCACCTCCGGAACGAACAACTTCCATCAGAATAGAATCTGATTCGGACCATCTTCTGTCCACCCTTCTAGAGCACTACCTTGGCTAACCTGGTCATGCATCACTTCACTCTCTGGGTCTCCCCACTGAGACTCCTCCACCAGACGTAACAGAGAAGACTGTACTATCATTTGATACAGGAAACCTCTTCCACCTTCCATCCTTGCATCTAGGTGTTGGGCAGCCAACTCCTCCATCGCCCTCCAAGCGTCTTCCGACACACAGACTGCATCCCTCTGTGACTTCCTTCTCAAGTAATCAGCCACCATGTTTCATTTCCCTGAGGTGTAGTAAATATTGAAATAGTGATACTGTAGGAACTCCATCCACCTTCACTAATGTATGTTCAGGTCCTGCTGGGAGAAGATATACTTAAAGATTTTGTGATCCGTGAAGTCCAGAAAATGCTCTCCAATGAGATAGTGCTGCCACAACTTTAGTACGAAAATGACCACTCTGAGCTCCAGATCGTGGGTGGAATAATTATGCTTGTGGGGACATAGCTATCTAGACCAATAAGAGATCACCCCTTTTCGTTGCATCAGTACACATGTGAGGCCTTTCCCTAAAGCATCACATAGTTCTTCATATGCTTCCCCTTCTTCTGGCAACCTCAGCACTGGGGAACTATGCATCTTCTCCTATAGTCTATGCACAGCCTAAGACCATCGTATTCCTTCTTTGCAAAAAATACTGGAGCACCCCACAGTGACGCACTATGTCGAAAAAAACCCTTCTTCATCATATCGTCAATCTGAACCCGCAACAATCATAGCTCCGAAGGTGCCATTTGGTAGGGATCCATCGAAATCTGACGAGCACTAGGCTACAAGTCTATCCCAAACTCAACATCATGTCAAGGGGTAGAGTCATCCCCTCCTCATAGAAGACATCTAGAAACTCACTAATGATCCCTAGAACCTCCACCATCTCTGGATATTTTGATTACACTAATTACCAATCTAACAACTAGAAGAGGGGTTCCTCTCACCTCCTGCCCTTTTGGCCACCCCGCTTGCTAGTGAAAGTAACATGTCGGCCTCCTAAGACAGAAAACACGACCATTCATTGAAAGCAATTGATGATGGAACATATAGAGAATAGCCAGTCAATGCCTATGATGACATTTTATGGTTGTATATGCAAGAGCAAGAGGTCCTTGACTGACTGATGTGGCCATTTCATCGGTCCGCATCCTCGACAAACATATATCAAGTCGGTCTGACATCCGACTAGTGTGCTCGGAAAAAGGGGCACAGGAAGTCACTCGGCATCTAGACCCAAAGAATGATCCAGATTGGGTGTAAAGAAGGACTGTGAAGCGCCTGTATCGAACAAGAGGTAGGCAAGGGTACTGAACCAACTGATCGTACCTCGAATGTCCTCTGGTCCTGCTGGAACTGCTGCCTCCGTGGCTTGAAAATTCCCATGCCCGGATCCTTTGACTCTCTGCTGTCAGCCACCTCCCTGATCATGCCATGGTCGAGGTCCCTAAGGAGTGCCCTAAGGGAGGCCTCCGCATGCAATATCCTCCCTCGATGGAGCTGGAGTTTGTTGCCCATTTTGCTGCTGCTGAAACGGACTAGCTGGAAGCTATTGCTGCTGAGGTGGGTGCTGGGCCTTACCACTATCGCCATACATCACTCTATCCGAGATCTTTTTCAGAAGGTTCTCATTGCCCCCCACAGATGAAGCATCTCAGCCCTAGGCCTGTAGGGAAAGGGAGAGGGGCAGGGGATCGGAACCGGAACTACAGAGGCCTACTCCCGGCTGGTCGGAACCTAGAGGGTCCCAATGCTGTAGGTCTAGTGCTGATGGTCTTTCCCTCTGACGGGCCTAGATGAATCCCCTCTCATGATACACCTCCCAGCATGCACATCCTCTACACCACTTCAGCCTTTTTCTGCACCTTTAAATATGTTGGTAGGGTGAAGGGAGTAATGGCATACTAGAGGGAAGGTAAGAGCGCCTCCTCTAAATGTATTGAACGAGACTCCTCATCCGAAAAGTGGTCCGGAGCAAAGTGAATGAGATCCTTGAACGTGACCTCCTACTCTCTCAGTGACATACTACCTTGCTGGAGGGAGAGTAGATCCTACCTCTCCTCGGTCATCATCGCGGAATAGAGGAATTCTTCCCGAAATTCCTTCTCAATGTTAGCCCACGCTACCACATCTCCCATCTTCTCTCCAAGATAATGTTTCCACCACTGATGTTCCACTCCCCGCATCTGGATCACATCCAGAGAAACCCAATACACCATCAGAGCCTGAATTAGGCCGAATGAAATCACTAGTTCCTTGAGCGAGCACTCCATCTCCATATCCGAGGTGCTGACCTCGTACACCCCGAGGGTCTGTCGTTTAAAGGGTCAAAGTGTCTTCTTTCACTGATCATCCTACTCCTCTCGATCGGTCCTCTTCTGATTGCCCAAGTCATCATTTTGGGCCTTGATCACCGACACTACCCGTGGTCACTTCCCAGGTGTCATAGCATCATGTAAATAAGGAATGCATAATCCTGGGTAGTGCAGAATATTGTTCTTACATTTTATTTAACTTCTTTATTTATTTCTGTATCCCTAAAACACCTAGAAACATGAGAACACAAGTAATTATGATGCATGTACAATTCCTAGGGTCTCTACCCTGAAATCATTGTAGCCTTACTTGGTTGTTAGGTAGGCCCAGAGTCCTTGCATCGGATAACGGGGGGCCCTAAAATCATGTGTCATAGCTGGTCATCCCTGGCCTATTTCACGCACCAAGATCACCCAACACGTTTTCCCTACCATCCCATGCAATCCTAATTGTTCCTAACTCGAGACTCCATCCTATCTCTCAACCTGTCCTCCTCTGATACCATTCTATCATGACCCACCTTCACCAAATGGAGGGAAGCGACAACAGATTTCCAGACCGTTCATTCTTTAAGTTGAAGGAGAGATAACGACCCCTAAGACATGCCTTCAATAGGTCCCGGAGTGGAGAATAAAACAAAGGTTATAGAATCAAAAAAAAGATGGAAGGCATTACACTATTTTTATTTTAATAGGATCGAGAGATAAGACATAAACCGCAACAATAATGAAGCTGGATGTAAATGTAATGCTAGAAGTAAACCATTCCCATATGCATGTTCTAAAGTGAATAATACAAACCAAAAAACACCAAAGCCAAGGTACCAAGAAAAAGGAAAAATAAAACCATAAATTCCCCAAGGTCTGTGCTAGTACGATCCTGCACGATCCCAGAAGTCCTCCAGAAAACATGAAAACAGTATTATATACCTACGGTGAGCATACAAGTACACTTAGTAGGGAAAACCAAAGACTCTTGTGCACAAGAGATATACATTATAATTCCTCGTTGAAAAAGAGATAACCAAACACCCATCAATGAATAGATAACCACCCAAACCTCAATAAGGAACGATCCCCAAATAACGCTATTCATGTAACATATAGTAATAGAACATCAATATTTGGGTACCTCGTGCTGCTTTCCAACAAGTTATTGAGGATATCCTAAGCATCGAACCTATCTCTCCATTCTCACCGCAGTCCCACTACCACACCCGGCCTCACACACCTAGCCCACAAGCACACATCCCGCCCACCCGCAAACACCTGGTCCACAACAGTTATCCAGCCCACATACACCTGGGCCACAATAACCACACATAACCATGCCCGAAAACAACTAGGCCTGAACAACCACAGCAAGGCCCGAAGACACCTGGGCCTCATCCCGAAGATACATGGGAACCAACTTGCCTGTAAACACCTGGGTTAACCTTCAAAACTACACCGCTCAATGATTCTTTGGCTAATAATGGACCTCAGGCCATCACAGCCTGCCTGAAGAGTCTTGGGCAACTCGGGAATGGGTGCATAAAAGGAGCTAATAACCATCCACTCATATGAGTGTTGGAAAAAACACCCTCCCCATGAAATGGGGTGTTTGGCACTAATTGCTCAACATGGGTGGGGCACGTATAAGAAACATAAAATCCATATATATATGTATATGTAACAAACACTCATCCCAACCTAGATGTTCCAAAACCTAATCACAAACACCCTTTTTACAATTCATTCACAAAAGAAGTCATGACACTCGCAGCAAAGTCACAAATCATTCCCAAACTAATTTTCCACTCAACCATTCTTGTTTTCACATTGATGTGAACCCATTAAGGTGAATGCTTCACTACCGGGAAAGTGACATGTATAACCCCATG
Source organism: Viscum album (assembly GCA_963277665.1). Taxonomy (NCBI): domain Eukaryota; kingdom Viridiplantae; phylum Streptophyta; class Magnoliopsida; order Santalales; family Viscaceae; genus Viscum; species Viscum album. Next base: position 1,067,736,677 of record OY728140.1, read on the forward strand.
CCAAGTAGAAAGAAACAGCTAAACATCAATTTAAGCATTCACACCCGATTCTCTTACAAGTCACAACAAGAAAAGGATAAGTGAGATCCCTCGAAGTACTGGAACCAAAGAAAACCCCAAGACACAGCCCCATGTCCCAAAAATCTAGGAGCCAATGGTCTCTCAACAACAGAGGATTCCACCCCAATTCATGATATAAATATAGTAACCACACAACCTCAAATTCACAACCAGCAAAAGTACAACAATAAGGGATCCCATCCCCACCCGTATCACCCCATTAATCGGCCCGTGAAAGAAACAACCAAACTGCTACCGCCTACACAAGGCAATCCCATGTAGGTATTTTCAGATTTAAAATATTTAACACACTCAATGGTTTCAATTCCACTATGATTTTATCGGGGTTATCACTGAAAAGGGTTAATCATGGGTATTTAAATTTATTTAACCGAGTATACGTAATTAACCAATTCCATGTTACAATTATTTAATCATCCAGGAGAACAAGGGATCATTAGTTCATAGAGAAAGACCACCAATGGCCATGATTTTCAGTGAGCATTGGCATGTACAATTCCAAAGACATAACTACATAAAGAGTACAACAGAACATAAACCACACCCCCCCTTTCATTCATTAAAAGTCCATTCATTATCTTTGTTATGTTCAATTCATAAATTTCAACAAAAGCAAAAGAATTCCCACCCCACATGATAAACAGAATGGATAGAAGAAGGAGAAAAACCCCTACTTGGTTGATGAATGATCTTAGTTTTTCTCCACGCGCCAAAACAGGGGAAGCACAACTCGCAGGGCTCTCGCACATGTGCACTACATTCCTCGGGAAAGAAAGGAATTCGAATGCACAAGGAAAAGGAGGAGACTAGCCAAGATAGAGAATAATAATCTCTAAGGTGATAAATAGATGAGATCCCCAACATTATGGTATAAGGAATTTAAACACCTGTGATGTAGGATCACGGTTCTACCACGTGGTTGGGTGGTTAAACACGACTAAAAGAATTGTTATTTAAAAGGGAGGTTTCTCAGGATTTTTAGATATTAATTATGGGTTAAAAATGGCCTTGAAACGCCTTAAAAGGTCAAAAAGGACTAAAAGAGGCATTACAGGAAATTGTTGAAGGAAAACCCAACAATGCTGGATAACACCGATCGGGCACACCAATCAATTGGTCGCACCGATCAATCGGTTGCACCGCTTGGCCCCACTGACTGTTCGCACTGATCGGTCGTGTTGATCGGTCGCGCCAATTTTCCACACCGATCGGTCAGTCGCACCCATCGGCCCCACCGATCACTTGCACAGTTCAGTCACACTGATCAGTCCGACCAATCAGTCGTGCCGATCAGTCACACCGAACGAGGTGCGACACCTATGGATCCTAGAATTTGTCAAAGGGATGGATCATGAGGGTCTAGACCATTACATCTATATTCCCCTATAGTTTTTTTTTCTTCACCTCAACATGTTTAACAAAAAAAATTCTATATTGAGTTTTGATATTAAAAAATCCATAGGTATAATATCAATAAAAAATTTATCCACTTTTCTTTGAGGGAGAACATATTATTATTCAAGAAATCCATCCACAAATTACCTTACAATGGTAATTTCATCGATGATTATATTTTCACTAAAATCAATTATTTAGTCCAGATACAATTTCTCACCAAGAAATAATATCCATCCTTTAGGCATTTTAACTAAGGATGATTCTTACTCCACATTTCACTTTATACGATCATAGGGTGATTTAGGATACATAGGTTAATGTCTTTCTCTCAAAAAATATTGTTGGCCTATATAAGGAATGAAAATTGATACCCATAATAGAATTAAATTTCACTAACGTGAGTGTAACAAGGATTAATAGGAAATTTAAACCAAAATTTTTACAGGGTAGTATATTTGTACTTGAAATGTAATAATTGACAATGTTTCCATTTTTGTCGATTTCCCTACATCCATAATTTGTTGTTAAATTTGAATTATTCTTCCAAACATGCAAGATGTGAAAGTATATATTGATTTAAAATCAAAAAATCTATTTGATATTCTTGAATAGATATCAAGAATACCTATAACCATATAATTCATAGGATAATCCATAACTATTTTGAAGGCATATTCTCACCCTTGGTCTCTATTCATGGGTTGTTTCTATAATCTATTTTCATCGACACCCCTTGGCTTAATGCATTGGATCACATAGTTTCCATGTTCTTATCTATTAAAAAATATGAAAATGGGTCAAGGGTTGACCAGATCATTTGTTTATTACATCACATTGGTAGGTTTATCCAATATATAATATCCATCTAGGATTCATTACTTCCCTCAACAAATGAATATCATCATCCCCATCAGTACATTGCATATATACTTCTTAAACACTTTTGACATTTGGTATGTTTTCAATTATTTCCCCCATAATATTTATCCATTAAATCACCTGAAATGAAGTCAACCTTTTACTTCTTATCCACATGAGACCCTTGAAATTCACTGATCTACATTTTTATTTTTAGGACATGTTAGGGAAATCTCAGTATTACATTCAATTTCAAGTGTGGCTAAATATTTTTTAATCATAAAATTCATCAACCCAATAACACTCCAACATTACATTCATGTTTAAATATAATTCATAAGGTGTAATGTAATTGTATATTGATGTTCCCATCATTTTACTTACTAAATTATTCATCCTTTTGATTATGTCTATAGAGGTACCTCTCTATTTTCAGTCAAGGAGTGGGAGGAAAATATTTATCAAAAACCATTTTTTGGAATAAATTAATCTCAATCACTTTGATATGCCCCATGATAATTATATTGATGACCAAAATAAACTATTGTTTTGGTTCTCCATCCATATGAAAAAAATACAACATGACATTCTAATTCTTAGTTTATCGAATTATAAAGAATCTATTTTCCATAGAGATGATCCATTATTGAACAGTGATTTAATCAAAAGATCCATCAATTGTTGGAGGAATTTATCACATACTGGTATAAATTAAGACATTCACATTGTTAGGGATAAATCTATGTTCCACATGGTTATGGTTTTAGTTAATAGACTAATTGAAATATGAATTTACAACTATAATTTTTATTATTTCTACTCCCCTCGGGTTGATTATAATTCCAATCGTCATATTTCCTCTAACAATAGTTGTCAACCCAGTTCCTATAATACCCTTTCAGCTACAATAATAAAAAGAAAATAATTTACTCAAATTTTTATGTTATTAAATAAAAAGTGGAAACTAAGTTCATTAAATAGATAACTGATAAATAATTTACAACCCAAAACATATGAGTTTCAATCCATCAATAAATATTACCATTTATCTATTTCTTAATATAATATATCATTGTAATTTTCTTCAAAAATAATGGTTTATAAAGATATTTTCAGTTATACTGGGCATGTACTCTAGGAGTATCAACGAAGGTGTTCATCTAAAAATGTTTACATGGACTTTTTCCTGATTAATTTTAGCTCAATATGGTGTTTTAGGGTCATTAGACCTAGGTTCATTTGTACCCAATATAAATCAACCTTAAGTAAATATAAAGGTATTTATTTTCAGGGACATCACAGAATATACATTTTATTAATATTTGTAGATATTTATTTATTTTCAGTATTACCCCTAAGCCATTCTATAATTTTTCCAAATCATAATCTCATAAAATATACCTTCTGGAGATACCAAAAATGGAAACCAATGATTTTATACACTTTATTTCATGATTTATTAATAAAATATCACTTATTTCATCATAGAAGATCAATAATCTATTTTTATTTAGGAGAATATGTTTTTAGAAAATCAACTTGATTATTGGTTACATCAGAATTTTTTAAAACATTTTTCATGTTTTTAATATTCTATTTCACAGTTTATACAGTACATGATAACATGGGTCCATACATAAGAATGGGGTGAGATATAAATCCTAATATAGTAAAAACAACTTATAAAATGATAAATTAATTATGTTTTTGTCAATAGGGATTTCAATACCACATAAAAGGGGTATTAATCATAAACATGATCAATGATTCCAGATATAACATGACAATATAAATACAACATGAGAAATGTTTAAAAAACATAATTTATGAAATCATAAACATAGGTGTATAAATTCTTCCATGATATCTTAACATGGATTAAAAAGTAGTATAAATGGTTATTATTACTATATAATCCCATAAATGATGTATGTTGAGATTAAAACATTAACCAATTCTTTGGAGAGATATATAATTTTGGGATCACCTATTACTTTCATATCTTGTATATGCATAAGTGAGCGACATTTAGCATTCAACATAGGGTAATATTTAATCACATTTAAATCCATTATTAAGTAATATTGAATACATACATATAATTCATTATTAAAAATTTTATATGCATATCTTTGTTAGGACCCTTGTGGGGATATAGTAATGGTATTCATAATATAATTGTTTTTCATGGAAAAATAAAATGATAATTTAGTCATCATAATGGTGGTAGAAAATGAATCATGTGTGGGATTAATGAAAATTAATGGTCTATATATTTAGTTAGAAATAATAAGTGATATTAGGGGGATATGTAACAAAAAAATACAACCAATTCATTTTTAAATTTAATGGTATAACACAATAAGGATACCTAAATAAATGTTTTTCATTGAAAGATCAGAGGATAATTTTTGTAGTATAACGATTGTACATATTGATGAACTAGAATGATTAATCTGAGTAATATGTTATTATAAATAATTTTAGATTATAATGGAATTATTATGGATTTGTGAGAACATAGCAAAACCTTAAATCATAGTAACAAAGGGTATAACATAAAGGAGGTTTTTGAACAAAGTGGAGAAATAGATTATCCCTTACCCTGAATAAGTGATTCCAAAAGCATGTGGTTAGATTCATGAGATCATGGGGGAACTTTGGGATAGATTTAGAGATTATATGGAATTTTATATTTATACACTATTTCATTCTAGTCATTATAAATGGGAGACAGGTGAGGTTTATATAATATAATTGAGGATAGTTTCTTATAATTTTCCAAAAATAGGTTTATGTCTCTATACAATAGTGTATTAAAAAACATATATCCTAATAGTAATTACCAATGGAATTTCCTAGAATAATTTTTTTAGTTATATTATATGTTCTAGAACCGATAACATTAAAATAATACCCTCGATAATGTTGTAATAGTAATATTTCAAGGAATTGATATTATAAAAATAAAACATAATATTTCTTACAGATGATTCATAATGTTGTTATAAAATAAATTAAAAAAATTAAATAATTTTTTATTGTGGAAAATATATTTTTTCTACGATGCTTTTAATGGGAGTTATTAAATCACATTTGGTTCATTATAAATTTATAATACATAATGTAATTAATTTTGACAAAAAATATAGTTGTCTCAAACAAATATAAAAAAATCACCACTGATTAATTATAACATTTTAATTCTAAAAATAATATATTAATTATATCAATAAAAATATAAAATGTTAAATTATATTTTGAATTAAAATAATTTTCTATTTTAAAATTAAATATTTGAAATATAATAGATTTATTAACCTTGTATGATTTACATTTTATATTTTTATAATCATATCATAATTTATATTTAATATAATATATTTAATATTAATATATTTTTAATATAAATTATTTTAAATATTTAAGAATTTATCAAATTTAATGACTTAATTGAAATCAGATATTACCTTAAAACACAATTTGTGTTTTAATGTATTAGAATATAATTATTATCATAATAATTGCATAATTATTTAAAAATTAAAAACAATAAGGAATAAATATAATTATTGATCTACTGAAATGAATAAATAAATATTCAATCTATTAGGGTTTATATATGAAACCCTTTATTAATCCATCTTACACCAACAAACATCCTATGCGAAAGGATTGAATGTGAGAGATTTTTATGGGGTGTTTCGAAATATTTGGTTTGGTTTGTTATCTCAATGAGTGTGAAATACTTATTTAAGAGGTGTCAATTGTAATGACCCAATGTATTTCAATGGAAAATTACCATCTTATATATATGTCATAAAAACACAAAATAATTAACTACTAAGTTATAAGAGACCTTTAAACATAATTTTATCACCACTATGTTTGGAATTTTAAAAATCCGACATACACAGTTGTGTTCAAAATGGTTTTTGGAGTCTAATGAAACAAAAATAATTTTAGGTGAATAGTAACCTACCCTTATGAATTTTAACCTACCCTTACGAATAATAATATGACCCTTATGAATAGTAAATAAGAGTAACATTACCAATGAATAATAAAATAAAGTTTAGACATCTTAGAAAGTCACAATTTGACCTTAGTAACAGTTTAGGTATTTTATAAGTCATAAATAAATAATTATAATTATTTAATTAATTTAAAGAATAGTTATTCCACTAAAATGTATTCATAAAGTATTCAATCAATGTATAATAGTTTAAGATAATTTTATAAGACCCTACATAATTAATGAAAGAACTACAAAATCAGTTTAAATTTTAAAACCTGTTTTTTTAATATAAATTATGAATTTAAATAAATACTAAATTAATAATATTTAGAAAATTATTTTTGAAAAAAGGACTTCAATTTTTGATTCTACATGTCCAAAAATGGTTGGGGTAAAATTTTAGGATTTTTCTGAGAAACTTGAATTTTTGGTGAATAGTAGAATACATTAATTTACCGTATAAATACATTTTAATTAAAACCCACTATTCCTGACATCACAAGTTATGTAAGAACCCAAATCCATAACTCACATGTCTTATTTACCATTCTTATTCATCCAAGACTCACTATTCCTTGTCTTTGGTAAAATTAATAAACTAATCAATTTTATATTAAGGAAACCCATCTCCCCTCCACTATAAAAGCCACCCTTCACTCCCTCTTTTTCACATGCCTCTCAAGCTCCAATCCTTCTCTAACCTCTGCCCAAACACCTTCCCTAGCCTCTCCCCCACGTCGAAGAGCTTCTGGTCTCATCAAAAGACCATGTTTAGGCCCTTAAGGAGGTTCTCAAGAGGAGGATTCTAAAGGTAATTTCTCTCCCTCTTCTCCTTTAATTTCCTTTCAAGTTCAAGTTACTTTCTTGATCTCCCATACCTATATTAATCCAAATTGTTTTTTAAATCTAGTATAATATATATACTGAAATACTATGATTATAATTTTATATTATATCACCCCACACCCTTTCCCCCTTCCTTTTATTTTATTAAAGAGAACGTTGTTCATGAGGTGTTAAATTTATCACCTTCAAAAACGACATGTTCTCTTCTTCCATTTCTACCATCAATGTAGTCGTGAAACCATTTTTATGGTTGAACCAGAATATTTGATATGTATTATGTTCTATTTTAAGTTCTGTAAATAACCAATGTCCATATTACTAATTGAAATGTTAAAACAAGTTCGTTATGATCCAAAAACCGCTCAAATTAACCCAAATAATCTTCATTTAATTATTATCTAATAATTCATCCACATGGATCTAATATAACTCATTATAAAACCATTCAAGATTCTTTAATATCATTAATAACATGTAATATCATTTCTGGATGTTTACCCATGATCTACCCAAACATCAATTTAAGAATACAAGTGGACCGCTCAAGAAAACTATGAAAACGAACATCCTCGATCAATGTTTTTAAACTCTATAAGACATTCGAAGGAACATAATATGAAATAATGAAACCAGAATCAACCCAATTAATGTATAAAAGGTTATTTAATTTATAATTAATTAATATAATGTCATTATACATGACATTAAAGATAAGGAAGCATTCAGGTACAAGGTAAGGGGAAATCTCGAACCCAATTTTCTTCCTTCGGGTTCTCCCTCTTTCACTCCCTTCTTCATATGGTTACTCCTCAAAGATCATTGTTTCATCATTTAAGTTACTTTTCATGGATATACAAGTTTTTAACTGGTTTCTATGTCCATCAAAATGATTTCCAAAAGAACTCTTCTTTCAAGATCTCACCTTTTACCTCTCATTCAAGGTTGATGGTTCTTGTATCATGTATGTTGTTCCCTCTTTCTTTTGGGAACCCAAAGCATATGAATGTGTTATTATGTGATGAGACCCATTCCATTCGATGGGTTATTTATGTAAATGTTTGATATGTGTTCTATGTGGCAATCATGATAATGATAATGTTATGATGTGACGGGTGCGCCCGGAATTATATAGCGAAATATGAATGATTAAATGTGACGAGTGCACCCAGAATTATACAGCGCTCCAATGCATTGGGTAGAGAGATAAATCTCATGAGTAAATGTGAAATTATGTGTGAACATGATGCAAGATTTTTTCATAAGTATTTTTGGTAGTTAACCACTAAGACATGATGTTTCGTTTTTTATGCATTTCCACATTTCAAGTCTTTTATTTATGCTCCTCTCATGTTCATGATCTTTTGCATATGTTATGATTATGCTCACCCCATGATGTATTATTCTTAAATATCCTCTTACTGGGCTTGTAACTCACCCCTTTTGATGTATATCCTCAGGTGGCTACATGTACTAAGGAGAGGACAAGTTCTAATAAGAAGCTATAGAAGAAGAAATTAAATGAATGTTTATGCTTGATGTTGTACTTGTTATGTGTAGTCCTAGTTTTCCCAAGAAACTAAACCTCTGGATCCTCAATTTGTATTACTATTATGTTGTTTATCATTGAAATGATGTAATTGTAATGTAATAAAAGGCCGGGTCTCTATAGATGGTATCAGAGGAGAGGTTTAGTTAACTTGGGAATTAGGATTAGTAACCCCTAGAGAAAACCTCTAGCATGAGAATAAGTTCAAATATGTACACAAGAATATTTACCTAGGGATACCATATGTTATGTCCTTGGTATAATTTTTTAAATTAATTAGTTTTTCATGACTTGGTTACTTATGTTTTGTTCTAACCTTTTCTATTGTAGAAAATTGTGGGAACCAGGAGAAATCAGGCCAACAACTCTTACGAGGGCCAATGCAACGTTGCCCGAATGACATCCCCAATGATTTTGGAGGTGGAGTTAAAAACATCATGGCGATGCTTACCCAATTATCTCAGGTTATGAATAATAACCATAATAATGGGGTACATCCTCCTTCACCAAAGAGGGAGCAACTAGCTATCGAATATTTTGTGCGGAAACGACCACCAACGTTTTGTGGATCTTCCGATCCACTAGTTGTAGAACAGTGGTTCAACTCCATGGAGAAGATCTTTTTTGTTCTTCACTATTCCGAGACGGAGAAGGTGACTCTATCCATTTATTGTCTAGATGGAGAATCTGATCAATGGTGGGATTTTATTAAGAACACGAATCCAAGGGAGGAAATTGAATAGATGGAATTGGAAGACTTTAAGATAATGTTTCTTAATAAGTACTTCCCATGAAATCTTCTCATGAAGACGGAGAGAGATTTAATAAAACTCAAGAAAAAAGAAGGATAATTTGTCACAAACAATGAAACAAATTTCACAAGTCTCACAAGGAATGCTTCAGGTTTTGTTATCAACAATGATAGAAAATATTTTAGATTCTTTAGTGGATTAAAACCACATCTTCGAAAGGCTATTACAATTTGAGACTTTTGGAGTTATGAAGAAGTTGTTCGGTGTTATCTAAAAGTGGAGATGGGGTTTGAAGAATGGTCCCATGGATATGGTGATAAGAAATGAAATATGGAGTTTCAAGCTGGTGGATCTAGTGACAAAGGTGGGAAGAAAAATCGACCCACATTCCAAAAATGTGGGATGTTACATGATGGGAACTGCCTCAAAGGTACGGTGAAATGATTTAAGTATGGTAAGGAAGGACACCAAGCTCATGAGTGTCGAAAAGACATGAAAAGAAAGAATAATGTAGCGGATGAAAGGAGACAACCACTCGTGGCTCAATGCTACAACTATAGGGATCTAGGGAACTATTCAAACCAGTGCACTAAAGCTTGAGAAATCGAGGGAAATAAGCTCCAACAACCACCAATGCCAAAGGAACAAGGGAAGGATTATTCCATCACCACTATAGAGGTGGAACATGATAATGAAGTCATACAAGGTACACTTCCTATTTACTCAAGAATGGAAAAAGTCTTATTTGATTCTGTTTCTATGCATTACTTTTTATCATGCATGTTTGCTAGAACTGTAGAATCGAAGCCCGGAATCCTTGAAGTAGAGATATCTATAAAAACACCATGTGGTGCAATCATTGCAACCCATGTTTTTGATTCTTCTCATTTTGGCGTATATGGGAAGATTCTTCTGGAAATTATCATAATACTTCCCTTGGTGGAATTCGATGATATAATGGGAATGGATTGTCTCTCTTTATATAGAGCACATATCAACTGTCGGGAAAAGGAAATATATTTTCATATTCCAAACCATCCCATGCTCCTCTACAAATGAAAGGAAGATCATGAATATCCTTTGAAAAATCCTTCAATGGTGTGGGTGTTGAATCCCTATGAAGAAGCATACCATGCCTAAATGGTTGAGTCAAAGGAAAGTGCCAACCTTGATTAAATTCCCATCACGAGGGAATACAGAGATGTATTTCCCAAAGAGTTACTCGAAATTCCCTCGGATCATGAGGTAGAGTTCTCAATTTAACTCATACTCGTAGCTACTCCTATCTCGAAGTGCCCATATAGGATCGCTCCTATCGAAATAGAGGAGTTAAAGAAGTAGCTGCAAGAGCATCTGGACAAATGGTTCATATGCCCTAGTGCATCACCTTGGGGTGCGCCGGTGCTCTTTGTAAAGAAGAAGGATGGAACCATGTGGCTGTGTATCGATTATATGGAACTCAACAAGATCACCATAAAGAAAAAGTATCCTCTCCCAAGGATTTATGACTTGTTCGACCAGTTAAGAGTAGCTCAATACTTCTCAATGGTGGATCTTCGTTCTGGATATCATCATGTAAAGGTGAAGAAGGAAGATATTTAGAAGACTACCTTCTGTACAAGGTATGGGCACTATGAGTTTTTGGTGATGCCCTTAGGACTTACTAATGCCCCTGAAATCTTCATGGATTTGATGAATAGAGTCTTTAGACATTACCTTGTCAAATTTGTGTTAGTGTTTATTGATGATATTATCATCTAATCCAAGAGCAAGGAGGAACATTTAGAACATCTATGACTTGTGTTGGCGACATTGATAAAGGATAAGTTGTATGCCAAGTTCATCAAGTGTGACTTTTGAATGAATAAAGTCATGTTCTTGGGACATGTGATCAAAAGAGAGGGAATTTCTATGGACCCTTCAAAGGAAAAGGTGATTGAGGAATGGCCCAGGCCCTCTAGTGTCAATGAAATCCGTAGTTTTCTTGGATTAGCTAGGTACTATCGACGTTTCGTGAGAAATTTCTCACAATTTTCAAGCCCGCTAACTATGTTAACAGGGAAAGTGGAAAAGTATATATGGACAGAAGAATGTGGGGGAAGCTTCAAGAAGCTAAATAAATGTCTGATCACTGCACCTGTACTCACACTACTAAAAAGTGGAGAATGTTTTGTGATATACAGTGCGGCATAAAAGAATGTCTTGGGTTGTGTACTCATGAAAAATGATAATGTGATAGCCTACGCCTCATGACAATTGAATATCCATGAGCAGAACTACCCGACGCATGATCTAGAGTTGGAAGCCGTGATTTTTGCCTTGAAAATCTGGCGGCACTACCTTTATAGCGAGAAGTGTGACATATACACCAACCAAAAGAGTCTAAATTATATATTCACACAAAAAGAGATCAACATACGTCAAAGGAGATGGTTAGAGATAATCAAGGATTATGATTTCTCTATTCACTATCATCCTGGAATGGCGAACAGGGTAGCTGATTCTCTAAGAAGAAAAGAACCTGCTACTCTATCCATGATGAGGATTGAGAGAGACCATATCTTCTTGGATATGCAAAGGATAGATTTGGGAATCATAAGGGAAAGGGATACATCCTTCCTTTCCCAAATGATTGTGCAACCTTCCATCTAAGAGAAGATTAAGGAAAGACAAAGGGATGATGTGGAGATACAAAATAGGGTTAATGCAGTAAAGGAAGGAAAGCTATAAGAGTTCCATATCGATGATGATGTTGTGATTCGGTTTGGAACGTGGCTTTGTGTGCCTTCATCTCTTGGGATAAAGAAGGAGTTATTGGATAATGCACATAGATCAACTTTCTCTATCCATCCTGGATGTACCAAAATGTATCGTGATCTCCGAGAGCACTTCTGGTGGGATAACATGAAGAAGGATATTGTGGAATATATATCAAGATGCTTGGTATGTCAGCAAGTTAAAGCTGAGCGGAAAACGACCAATGGTATGGTGAAACCATTACCTATACCCATGTGGAAATGGGAAAATGTTACTATGGAATTTGTCACGGGTCTCTCGAAGACGTCAAAGGGAAATTATGCGATATGGGTTGTGGTTGATCGACTCACCAAGACTACCCATTTTATTGCTATTCGGGAGGACCTCTCACTTGAACTACTTTCAAGGATATATGTGAATGATGTAGTGAGAATTCACGGTGTTCCACTATCGATTGTCTCTGACCGTGATCCAAGGTTCACATCTATGTTCTGGAGGAGCCTTCAACATGCTTTGAGTACTGAATTAAATTTTAGCACGGCCTATCACCCCCAAACTGATGGCCAGTCTGAAAGGACTATTCAGACACTTGAAGATATGCTAAGAGCCTGCTCTCTTGAAATCAAAGGATGTTGGGATCAGCATCTCCCATTGGTTGAGTTCTCATACAACAATAGCTTCCACTTGAGTATTCAGATGGATCCGTATGAAGCTCTTGATGGGAAGCGATGTAGAACTCCAACTTATTGGGATGAATTTGGAGAACGAAAGCTACATGGTCCTTATCTTGTTCAAGAGATGACATAGAAGGTTCAAGTCATCCAGAAACGCATCAAAGCTGCTCAAAGTTAGGAAATGAACTATGCTGACAACCGTCGAAGGGACTTGGAGTTCGACATTGGAGATATAGTCTTCCATCGAATATCTCCATGGAAGAGAGTCATGAGATTTGGGAAGAAAGGGAATCTAAGACCAAGTTAGATTGGCCCCTTTGAGATCCTTGATCGTATAGGAGCCGTTGCCTATCGTCTGGAACTTCCACCGAATATGGCTCAAGTTCATGATGTTTTTCATGTATCACTACTAAGGAAGTACATACCAGACCTCTCACATGTACTAAACTCAGAGGTGGTACATCTGGAAGATGATATCTCCTATGATGAGCAGCCGATAAAAATTTTGGGCCGAAGTGATAAGGTTCTACGCAATAAGATGACCCGCCTTGTCAAAGTGTTGTGGAGGAACCATATGTTTGAGGAAGCAACTTGGGAACCATAAGAGGCAATGAAAGAGAAATACCAACACCTATTTGTGTAAAGTAAAATTTCAGGATCAAAATTTCTTAAGGGGGGAAGAATGTAACGACCCAATGTATTTTAATGGAAAAATCCCTTCTTATATTTATGTCATAAAAAACAAAATAATGAACTAACAAGTGATAAGTGACCTTTAAACATAATTTTGTCACCCCTATGTTTGGAATTTTAAAAATCTGACATACACAGTTGTGTTCAAAATGGTTTTTGGAGTCTAATGAAACAAAAATAATTTTTGGTGAATAGTAACCTACCCATATGAATAGTAACATACCCTTCTGAATAGTAATATGACCCTTATGAATAGTAAATAAGAGTAACATTACCTATGAATAAGAAAATAAAATTTAGACATCTTAGAAAGTGACAATTTGACCTTAGTAAACGTTTTGGTATTTTATAAGTCATAAATAATTAATTATAATTATTTAATTAATTTAAAAGAATATTTATTCCCCTGAAATGTATTAATAAAGTATTAAATCAATGTATAATAGTTTTATGTAATTTTATAAGACCCTAGGTAATTTTTGAAAGAACTACAAAATCAGTATTAATTTAAAAAAATACTTTTTTTAGTAAATTATGATTTTAATTAAATATTTAATTAATAATATTTAGAAAATTATTTTTTGAAAATTGGACGTAATTTTTTGATTATACACATCGATAAATGGTTGGGGTGAAATTTCGGGATTTTTCTGAGAAACATGAATTTTTGGTGAATAGTGGAATACATTAATTTACCATAAAAATACATTTTAATTTTAACCCACTATTCCTGACATCACAAGTGATGTAAGCACCCAAATCCAAAACTCACATGCCTTATTTACTATTCTTAGTCATCCTTGACTCACTATTCCTTGTCTTAGGTGAAATTAATAAACTAATCAATTTTATATTAAGGAAACCCTTCTCCCCTCCACTATAAAAGCCACCCTTCACTGCCACTTTTCCTCACACCTCTCAAGCTCCAAGCCTTCTCTAAACTATGTCCAAAAACCATCCCTAGCCTCTTCCCCACGTCCAAGAGCTTATGGTCTCATCAAAAGACCAAGCTTAGGCCCTTAAGGGGGTTCTCAAGAGGAGGATTCTAAAGGTAATTTCTCTCCCTCTTTTCCTTTAATTTCCTTTCATGTTCAAGTTCCTTTCCTGATCTCCCCCTACCTATCTTCATACAAATTGTTTATTAAATAATGTATTATATATATACTGTAATATCATGATTCTAATGGTATATTATATCACCCCACACCATTTACCTCTTCCATTTAGTTTATTAAAGAAAACTTTGTTCATGAGGTGTTAAATTTATCACCTTCAAAAACGACATGTTCTCTTCTTCCATTTCTACCATCAATCTGGTCATGAAACAATTTTTATGATTGAAAAAGAATATTTGATATGTATTATGTTCTATTTTATGTTCTGGAAATAACTTATGTCCATATTACTAAGTGAAAAGTTAAAACAAGTTCGTTGTGATCCAAAAACCGCTCAAATTAACCCAAATAAGCTTCATTTAATTATTATCTAATGATTCATCCACATGGATCTAATATAACTCATTATAAAATCATTCAATATTCTGTAATGTCATTAATAACATGTAATATCAGTTCTGTAAGTTTACCCATGATCTACCCAAACATCAATTTAAGAATACAAGTGGACCGCTCAAGAAAACCATGAAAACGAACATCCTCGATCAATGTTTCTAAACTCTATAAGACATCCAAAGGAACATAATATGAAATAATGAAACCAGAATGAACATTATTAATGTATAAAAGGTTCATTAATTTATAATTAATGAATATAATGTCATTATACATGACATTAATGAGAAGGAAGTATTTAGGTACAAGGTAATGGGAAATCTCGAACCCAATTTTCTTCCTTCGGGTTCTCCCTCTATCACTCCCTTCTTGATATGGTTACTCTTAAAATATCATTTTTTCATCATTTCCTTTACTTTTATGGGATATAAATGTTTGTCTCTAGTTTTTATTTCCATCAAAATGTTTTCCAAAAGAACTCTTCTTTCAAGATCTCACATTTTACTTCTCATTCAAGGTTGATGGTTCTTGTATCATGTATGTTGTTCCCTCTTTCTTTTGGGAACCCAAAGCTTATGAATGTGTTATTATGAGATTAAACCCATTCCATTCCATGGGATATTTATGTACATGTTTGATATGTGTTCTATGTGGCAATCATGATAATGATAATGTTATGATGTGACGGGTGCTCCCGAAATTATACAGCGCTCCAATAAATTGGGTAAAGTGATGAATCTCATGAGTAAATGTGAAATGATGTGTGAACACGATGCTAGATTTGTTCACAAGTATGTGTGGTAGTTAACCACTAAGACATGATGTTTTATTTTTTATACAGTGCCACATTTCTAGTATTTTATTTATGCTCCTATCATGTTCATGATCATTTGCATAAGTTATGATTATGCTCACCCAATGATGTATTATTCTTAACTATCATCTTACTGGGTTTTTATCTCACCCCTTTTTATGTATATCCTCAGGTGGCTACATGTAATAAGGAGAGGGAAAATGCTACTAAGAAGCTATAGGAGAAGAAATTAAATGAATGTTTATGCTTGATGTTGTACATATTATGTGTAGTCCTAGTTTTTCCAAGACACTAAACCTCTGGATCCTCAATGTGTAAAACTATTATGTTGTTTATCTTTGAAATGATGTAATAGTAATGTAAGAAAAGGATGGGTGGCTATATCAATCATGATGTAGTTATTTAAATATAGATTGTTCATGGTTAGGAGTTAACCCTGGATATTATACCTACCATGGAAGTAAACATAAATGGTCTTCATTGGATAATATCAGATTGGTTGAGGCCATCACATTTTTTTGTCTGTGGAAAAAGATCATTATGATAACCATTAATATATAGTAATCATAGGATCACTGTTAAACAGATATAATATCAATAACTATTATTTTTATGGTATATTATATATAGTATGATATAACCATATAATAATAAATATTTTCTATAAGAACATTTCATAATAGGGAAATTCATTCAATCAGAAATTTAATTTCATTTATAAAATTTCAATTAATTAAAAATATAATATTTTTATAAATTTTAAATCATTTAATAATATGTTATTTAATATAAGATACCAATAATGGAAATTTTAGGACTATTCACATGGAATTCCAATAAATTTAGAAAACATTATATTTTAATCAAAATATAAACATTTAACACATTTATAATATATTTTTCTTTGTAATTCATTTAAAATAAAAATAATTCCTAATTATATTAATTTTAATGTTTTTAAATTCATATACAAGAATTTTTAACTAACTTCAATTGCAATGTATTGTCATTATGTAGGAATTTATGGTAATAATTTCATCACATTATTATTTAAATATAAATTAATTAAAAAATAATTCATTTTCAAAAGAAAAGTTTATAACTATTCAAAACCCATTTTATCACTGCACCAAAATTTTATAGATAAAATGGATAGTTATATTTTGTAATTATTTTTTTCTTCAATTTATATTAAGTCTATTATGAATGAAAAATATCACTATATTTTCATAAATTTTAAATTAGGATGAGAATAATTGAACTAAACTAAACCAATATAAATAAATTAGTTTTGGATATATATTTAATCTACACCACTGTATTTTTACCATTAATTTCCCAATTTACCCATACATAGGTGATAAATATTTGCAATTACTATGATTTGTACTAATCAAAAATAAAGTAATTAATTAGAAATTTCACAACTCAAAATTCAAATTATAATATACAATATATGAAATTTAATTGATACAATTAGCAAAAATCAATTTTAATGTATATTCATGGTCTTCAACGATTTTATTTCTAAAAATTCATTTTTAATTCTAGAGTGGACATAAATAAAAATCAATTATAATTAACATTCTTATGAAATTTATTATATTAAATACAATAGAAGGATAATTAGATTAATATAGGATAAAATTAAAAATGAAATGGGATTTTTAGATTACATTATTTAATAAAAGAAATATAATTTTATAAATAATGATATTTTTTTTACTATTCATAGAAAAGTAAATCATTTTATAAAAATATAAAGATATTATCCTATATTAATTCTTAATATATTATTTATAAAATGACATAATTTTTATCAAATACAATATATAATGTTTGAATAAATTAATTATAATATTCTCTCATTAAAATTAATAAAACCCATTTTGAATTATTTATAAGAATATAATGATTATATTAACAAATTACTACTTATTTCATATATATCAATCAATAACTATTCATCAATAAGAACATTGTATATTTATATTATATCATGCAATTACTATTATTAAAACATTCTCATACAATAACTAGTTTATACTGTTAATTTTAAAATAATAATTACAAAAACACATGGTTTTTAAGAATTGTCTTTAACATATTGTATGATATTAAACATAATCATGTTTTAAATTTTTTATTTTTTAAATTCCATGAATAAATAAATAATATCCTCAAAATATTAAATTGATTCTAGTAATTCATTAGATTAATATTTGAAAATCCGCTTTTTAAAACACCATTATAAATAGGGTCAATAAAAATTGCATTCAATATGGGATGTGGGAAACATAATGGTGTCCCTAAATAACACATAATTTCATTGTTTAAAGATAAAATTATAAATATTTGAAAATATAGATATTAATGATAAATAATTACATCATTGGAATAATATAAATAGTTATAATATTTGATTATTAGAAATTTAATGTCCATAAAACTATAAACAACAAGGGATTAATAATTCCTCCAATTCATAAGAAACGACAAAAATGTGATATATTTTTTAGTTTATTGGGGAATATTTTATTATTTCGACTAAGAAAATTGAAATATATGTTTAATTGATTTTATTCATATCCAAATTTTCAATTCTATCATTCAGTTTCATGTTTCAACTATTTTCCACCTTTACCTAATCTCTTATTTCAAGCGGTGTGTTTCCATGATGAATATTTCATATGCATCAAGATTCTGATATTAAAAGGTCATAGGATCTAGACAAGGATAAACTTAATATACTAATGAATTTAAAAAAACAAAAATTGTTATCCTATGGCAAGATAATACCCAAAATTAATAAACCATCATATAAATAAATAATTTATTTAATTCCCAAATTTCCCCAATAACACAAAAAAATTAGATTAGATCATTTAAAAAACCAAATAACTTTAGTCATTAATTATATTCGTGAACCTCTAGATTAATTTATTTATCCTTATTGTTTATCTCATACTAGTTTTATTATATCCTAAAAAATGAAATATCATTACATCCAAAAATATCATTCATTTTACATAATATGGTACCCCTAGAGGATACTTATATCTCAACCAAATTAAATGTCTAAAAAAATATCATTAATTAATCTAAAATCCAATCACATAAAACCTAAAATGGGTTGTCTATGAAATTTATCATTTGATCAAAATTAATTTTATTAACCAATCATTACTTTAATAAGAGTTAAGTTAACATTATAAGAAAACATAAAAATCTAAAATAATTTGAAAACCTTGATTTTACACAAACTATAACAACCTGTAACCTACACTCTCAAATAAGGTGATGTAAAAAATTGACTAAATTTGTTTCTACCATTCCAACAACCATGAAAATGTTTATTCAATCAAATTAATAAAAAATTAAATCAATATATTATATAACTAAATATCATAATGAACATTTTTCCTTTAAATTTTATGATTGTTAGAATGAACGTTTATGGGAATGTACCCATGTGTTCAAGTGATAATTTATCCTATTATACCTATCATTTCTTATTTCATAATTTTTATTTTACATCTCTTATAAAATAACTCACACTTTAAACCTATATATACATTTCTTATTTAATATCAGTCCTCATAATTGATGTAAATTTAAAACATAATAAGGGAAAGCTCAAACAATAGTTAAGGGAAATTATAATATTTAAAAATTGAATATCATCAGTGAGAAAAATATGATCATAGGGGTAAGAAGATATGATCAATGTGGATGGGAATAACAAAAGACAATTAATATCCACAAACACTTGGATCTTAAATCATGATATATGTAATAAATAATTAACATACAGATAGAGTCAAGTATATAAATAACTAGGTACTATGTGAAAACAATCCTTTATAAAATGATCCATTATAATTCCTAAATTACATTGAAAAATATTTTCAGTATCTCAGAACATAAAAAAATCATCAGTTAATCACATAACAGGATAATCACCATATATCCTAAGAGATACATATAACTAGTAAATTAAAATGTCAATTAGTAATGAATTTTAATTTTCTATCTTATTTATATATTATACGTAAAATACCCCATCGTCTCTTATGAGTAAAATCCATCTAATTAAGAATATCTCATTACCTAAATCATTGGAGGGATATAATAGACACAATTAAGAGAAAATGTTCCATTAGAATATTGTTTCAATCCCCAATATATATATCTTTATTGATGTCCTTGTAAAATATAATGAAACAAAACATATGGAATCTTGTATTTCATCAAAATCATAAAAACTAGATTTATTTGTGTAAGAGAACCCTGATTTCTGAAAAAATATTTAAAAGGCCATTGTAAACAACTTAGAAGGATTATGTTAATGGTATTATAATATTATATTCCCAATAATGCATAATATACATTGAAGGATGTTTAAAATTATGAAATTGGTTTATATGAATAAATAAAAAATTTCCGGGAAAATAGTGGAAAATAATATTTCTTTTCAATTCAATTGAAATCAAAGAAATCAAAATAAAATTTGGGAAGAAAATTTATTTGATAAGATGAATTTAATAAATATAAAAATAAAATTTTCTTTATAATGAAAATTAAAAATTTTCATGCCATAAATGATAAAAATAAACATATTATCGAAAATTAGTAAAGAGAGTAAAAATTATCCTATATCGAAAACAATACAGAATTTAATTTTTAAATCATATTAAATGATTGTAAAAATCATGTATAAATTCACTAAGAACACAATTTTTTAGAAAATAGAATATATGATATATGATAATGAATAATAATTACTTTTTTTGGATAATTCCATAAGACATTTAAAGTGACATATATAAATAAAACCCATTTATGAACCTTTAAAATGAAAACCATTGGAAAGAATGAACGTAATAAAGAACATAAAAATTACATCTGTTTAAATCAATAAATTATATTATATTTCAATATGTATTATCTAAACCATATAAATTAACATATGTGAATCATTCAAATATGTCTCTAAGAAGAAAGTTTGGGGAGAGAAACCCATGCAACTCGAGTTATTGTTGAATGATAATAACATTGAATGAAGTAACCTAAAATGATTATATAAGATCAATATTTTATTGGAATTTATATTTAAAAAAATTCATGGTTTTGTATGTACAATATATAAAATATATCATGGTTCATAAAATTAATTATGTTTCAAAGAATTGAAATTAAAAACATGAAAACAATTGTAACTTCTATAACATTTGATTCAATATCTCAAGAATACGATATATTCTATGGAACATTAGAAATATTAATAAAATATACATTATTGACATAATATCACAATATATGTTATATAAATCATATAAAAAAGAACTTTTATAATATAAAACTTGTTTCATTGAACGAAATTTGATCTAAATAATCCTTAAAATATCATATTGTTGAACTGAGATTTAGTCATTGGGGATATTAAGTGTAATAATTATAAAACCAAATAAAGCGTGAATATATCAAACTTGACCAAATCAGTGGTAATTTCACAAAGAATCATTAAATAATTTTTTTCAATAAAGTATATGTAAAACCACATAAATGGAAAAAAAGTTAACAAAACACATAACATGACTCAATACATGAAATGTAAGTCATTTAACTCCCATATAATAAAAATATTTTAATTATATAAATGATCACGAAAGTTTCATTGGTTTATTAATTTTTAATTAAATTATTTATTTCGATGATATGTCGAATTTCATATTCTGTAATGTCCACATTGGGTGTTTTGAACAGATTCAGTTCATAATTTCTAACCGAAATTTATAGGGATAAAATGGCCAAAGAGGTCATTATCATATCATATACAGAATAATAAAAATTAAATAATCACCATTTTTATTAAAAAAATTACTGTTATAAAAAAAGATAGGTTATGAAACACAAGACACATCGGATCCCATGATTGTAGTATACTTGTACACACAAGCAATAATTTTAGTTTTTCTTGATAGAATTAATATTTTGGAATCATTATTATGGTATAAAAATAAAATGGACTAATTAAATTAATATTTATAACCAGTATTGGTGGGTATTTTTCTAAAAACATTATCGACATTGCTCAATTATAATAGTAGTCCATGCATATTCACATGCGAATATTTCATTATTAAAAATTAGTATAGATTGAAGATATGTAATATATTTTATTAAAAAAATGATAAATATTTCATTAATTTTATATATATAATTATTCAATACATCATAATAAACACCAATGAAATTTGGTGATGTAAAATGACATACATCGATTTGTGGAGGTGTTTGTCGACATGTAAGTACACACAATGGTTTTATTTCCCATTTAATGGAAGTGGAGATGAAAAATGTTATTATATTAACATAATAAAATAATATTCTATAATAAATAATTAGTTTATTATATTTTAGTAGTTGGTATTGAATTTAATATGGTATAAAATGAATTATTCAAAAAACCCTCGATTAAGATGATTAACTCCTCTTTGAAGAACCTCCTTTGGATATCACATTAATGACACAAGGGGTAGTATTTTAAGTAGAACTAAAACTATTTAATTATATAAGGATGATAAGTATGTGAATTTATAGTTTTTTGATTAATAATAGGCTCTCTAGGTGTGAATATAAGAAGAGTGGTGATACCCATTTAAAAGTGATATGAGGGGTATTTGTGGAGTTTTATAGTGTAGTAAAATATTCTAAATAAATTTTCATGGATATTATGTATATATTATAATATTTAAAATATATGATATCAAGAAGTATAATAAATTTCATATTATAAAATTTATATATTATTAGGTGACGTTTTAACCCTTATATCTTTGTTTTAACCCATTCAGTTAAATTAAATTTATTATTGACAAAACACATTTTGAGAAAATTGTGAAACAAAAATAAATAAAAATGTGAGTAAAATTAGTAATTTATGAAAAATTAATTGAAAATGGGGATAATGTTTTTAGAGAATCATAATTTGTAGTGATTCTATTAAAGAGAATTAAACTTCATGATCAGGTCATCACAAATTAGAACATCAAAGTGGCTAGTCAGTATATACCATGCCTAAATGTATCTCTACACATTGATCATCCCTTCATTGAAACATCATTAAAATTTATAATTTTTTGTTATTCCATGCCTCTTGTTCTAAATTATATTCCACCCATGGGTTCTTTTCAAATATTACTTCCTTCTCTTCCTTTGAGTACTTGAGATGGATTAACTATAAGAGAAATTCATTGTTAAAATGTAGAATAAGGGTTTACTGTTTCCTTTCCAAATTTTTCTCAACATCATCTTATGTTTCCTCCAAGTTATCCAATATATTATATTTCATTATAATTTTATACCTAAATTTTTTGTTTTCTTAGGAAAATTGTTTCTTTTTTTTTCAAATTTCATGGACAACCATGTTTCCATCAGTTTGAGAAAGTATAAATACTCTTTTTATTATTTTTATCTTTTCCCAAAGCCATAATTCATCTAACTGAGTCTAAATTTCAGATTTCCGTTTCTCCATTCTTGGTCTATAATGTCATTCATCTAATAATCCCTCTAAACTATATATTTATATTAAACTATATCAGATTCTATTGGCCAAATTTAAGCTTTTGATGAATTTAAATTCATTTAGTAATATATTATTATACATAATATACCATGAATTCTATTGTCATTATTATCTAGATAGATTAAAATTAGATTCATCAATAAAGAAATTACATTTGAATTTAAAAATTTATAAAATAAATAATATATTATATCGATATAAACTATTCATTGACATAATAATCATTCATACAAATTTTATTAACTTTTTTGAACCATTTACCTGGTTTTTCTACAATATGGTCCGACACACATTATACATCATTCAAGCATTAAAGGTAATTATTTCATCCCTAAAAATTAAAAAAATACATAATAAATAAAATATATTCATAAAAAACTTATTAAAATAATCATAAAATTTTTATATCCATTTAATAAAATATTTTATATAAATAAATTATGATTGTGAAATTATTTATTTATTCTTTAAATATAATTATAATTTTTCCATTATCAGTGAAAATTGAAAAAAATGGTACCATATCATAAAATTTTTGGTGATTATGGACCAAATAAATTAATGAAATAGAAATAATGTAGGATTTAGATGTCGTTTAATATCTATACAACATTATTTTAATCCATAATTACATAATGTCCCATTAATATGGTGATAATTATTTACCATGCTGACAATTCAATATAAAAAAAATAAAAGGGTCCTATTTACCAAATTCATAACACATAATTCAAAATATGGAATAAATTTTATCAAATTCAATTCTTATATGTTGAATAGATCAATATCTACATAAATTCAAAAAAAAATTATTTTCTAGAAAAATCCATTTAAAATTCTAGTATGTCATTATACCAATATCTATTATAATAATTATTTGTAAATAATTAATGAAATAATATATAATTATTATAGATTTATTTTAATTAATTATAAAAATAAAAAAATAATGGGTCTTTTAAATAATACTACTTTTTTAAACATTATTGACAATTTTATAGTAATTTTTATTTTCTATTATTCGATAGAAAATAAATATATTTAAGGAAATCATAAATTTCATCAAAAAATAATTTTTCAATTCCTATATCAAACTAATATCAATTTTATAATATATAATTTCTAAAATATGACAATATAAATTATATTATTCTCTCACAAAAAAGAAATAAATTCCACTATTGAAGAAAATAAATTTTTGAAGCAGAAAATGAAATTACAAAAAATTGATTGTTTATGTTATATAAATTAATCAATAATCTTGTTTTATGTATCATATATACATATATATCTAAGTATATTTCATTATGAAATTAAACATATAAATAGGCCAAAATTCAATGCCTAGTTTTTAACATACATATTTAAATAATAATATTATTTGTTGGATCATTTTAATGTGGTATTATATGTCAAATATGATCTTAAATGTATTCCTATTAAAAATAAAATGGTGTTGAAATTTCATAGGATAAATATAATTATTTCATAGTGGGAATAATTTATATTGTGTCTTTTATGTAATAAGGGACAATAAAGTGTGAATTTTGATAAATGTTAAAAAGACAAAATTTGTTCAATTAAAATATATAAATATAATATAATAAACAGATTAAATATCTATTAGTAGTTTTATATTTTCAATTTATTTTATCCAAAATGGTGTCAAATTTTATTAAGAAAGTCTATCATAGTACGCTATCAAATTAGGAATTTATATCTATTATGAATGGGTTGATATAAGTGAGAATAAAGAACTATAAAAAATGGAATTTGGTATATAATAGAAGGTAATTGAGGATATTAAATTTATAATTAAATATATAGAAAAATATACTGATAATATTTTTTAAAGAAACATCCAAGAGATATTAAATGGATGAAAACTAGAGGGGATAAATACCCCAAACTAAATTTTAATCCCATCATTCAATGAATGTATGATCAACTAATTAGAGAATCGTAATATGTTATAAAAGATGGCTACTCTCATTATTGAAATCATCCATTAATATCTATAATAGGAAAACATTCACCTTGATCAATTCCTCCAAAATAAAAATGTTTTCAACTTATTAATTCTTATCTAGGATGATTAAAATTTTTCTATCATAGTTGAATAAATTTTTTACTATTTTTGTTATAGGGGTTCCCATTAAACCTATAAATTTGTTTTATAAATAATATCAAAATGTGTATTTAGGGGGAAAATGACTATATATTTTTATTTATTTGTAACATTATTCATAAATAAAATAATTGGTTGTCCTTCTAATGCAACTCTATAAGAGAAACAATATAAAAATGATCATAATAATGAACAACATATAGATTATTTCAACCAAGATGAATCTAATAAACATGAATAACCGACAAGGTTGAAAAAATAAAATATTATCATCACACATTTATTTAGTGAATATTTTTTGTTAAATATATAGAAAAAGAAATTCAAGTTTGTTGGAAAAAATGTAGTCAACGTATTCACCAAATATAGTAGATTTTATCTATTTATATTAATATTATTACTCAAATTAATATAATAATTTTAATATATATATTTGATATAATTTGGGGGTGATAAGAAATGAAACCATTGGGATAACATTAAAACAATATTTAATCCAAATTTTTTCATTTTCCATAAAAAATGAATGAATTATTAATTTTTAAATATTTTCTAATGAAAGGTCCAATTATATTAGAAAAATGTATGATGATGTAAATATTGAGGGATTTGAAAAATATTTAATTATAATTACATATAAATAATTGTGAAAAATAATTCTATTATTCTAATGGGTGTTCTACTACTCACCCACCAATTATTTATATATGCCCCATCAACTAACAAAAATTAAATATTTCCAAACCCCATCAAGATATGGATAAATTTGCGATATATTGAAACAGATTATAGAGTTTTGTGAAATTAAATATATAATTTATTTAGAAATTTGTTATTTATAAATGAAAAAAGTAGTTCGGAAATTAAGAATTGTATAGAACAAACAGTATTCATTTTTGATAAAAAATGAATGGGGATTTATTTATTTTAAAAAATGATATATACATGGAATTTACAGTAAAAATTAAAATTATATAAAAATATAAAATAAATCATTTTTTTATTATATTATTGATTTATTTTAATTTATATCAATATTTATATAATGCAAATTCCTATAAAATAAAATAAATTTAAATAAAAAGGGATAATTAGTTGATGAAAAAATAAAATAGTCTGGAATATTACTACTGGAAAATATTTATATTAGTACTGGAAAATAAATATTTTGTGTTGATTTTTATTATTTGGATAATTTATTAGAGATGTTAAATATCAAATGTAAATACTAACTACTTATTAGTGATTTGATGATTCCAAAAAAGTGTTATGAAATTAGTGGTGTAATATTTAGAGCCTCGTAGTATAAATACATTCTAAAATGATAGTCACATGTGAGGTATAATATCACGATACATAGATGTATTGTAGTATTTAGGAAATAATGAAAAAAAGAAAATATTATGAATAATGTTTTACATATTATACATTAATGGGATCAATAATGAAAATCATTAATATTTAAAATATTATTAAGTAGGTATATACACTCTTTGTCTCTAAGGTATTCAATCCTATAATATAACTATCTTTAATAGGAAAATTATGTATTTGAAAATAACTGATAGTATTTGGGAAGTAAATATTTATTCATAATTTTTTTGTTTTAAAATATTTATTGTTAAATTTATTTATGAATAATATTTATCCTATCCAAGTAATTATATAATTATATGATGTTAAATTTACAATATGAAATTTGATACCATAAATAATACAAAAAATATACTAAAAAATCTATGATCAAGGATTTATATAGTTCATGAGATGAGAGATGAGTAACACGATTCAATTAACAATTTTTTTATGCACATGGAGGAACTTGATATTAAATATATTTTCACAAAATTTTTTAATGAAATAACGAATAATATTGATAGTCATGTATTCCATTTAAAATGTAAATTATATTCAAAATCATTTACAATGAATGAAAATTGATAAAATGGTGAATGGAATGGGAAAATGGTTAAATAGAAAGTAGGATCATGAAAATCAATGGTATAAACTATAAGATAATAAAATCCAAATAAGGATAAATTTTTGCAACCAATAGATCTTCAATATTTATTTGGGATATATTTTATATGGTTGAAATTTTTATAATTATGATACTTATTACTTTTCAATTGATGGATTGATATATGGAATATATAATCATTAAATTGTTGTTATTGAGAGTTTAAATGAAATTTATTAACTTAAATATTAAGGTGAATCCATTTTAATGTATATATGTAATATATTTTCATAATTCATATATGTAGTATATGATGTATTATTTTTATCAACACATTCCAAAATTTTTATTTTTTACTCACATTTATATCCCATTAAATAATGTTAACACATACATATAATATTTTTTTCATTTATGAGACCTTTTGTTTCATCAATATATAAAAAATGATAAAAGTGGAAATATAGAAAGAGAATAATTAGTTACTAGTGTGTTTTAAATGAATAAATATATAGAAAAAAAATTAATTCATGACATTCAACTTTAAATTTATAATATTTTATTCAATTTATATATTTATATTTTTAACGACAATTAATTATTCATTTTTATATTTATATACGGATTATTAGATTTTTATTATTTTTTTCCTATAATTAATGAATATATTTTATAGATTTAATGAGTTAATATATGAGAAAATTATCCACACATGAAATTATTTTTAAAATTTTAATATACAACATTTCAGATTTTATATAAGGATCCATCCTTAATGATTACATAATATAGTTAATTTAATTAGAGTACACTTATTATATTCTGAATGATCATTTCAATTTATATTTTAAGAGTATCATGTCATTACCCATAAATGAAAACCCATAGATTAGAAATTGGATAGTACTAAACTATTATTCATTTCAATTGAAAAAAATAATGTTATAATAAATCATAAATTCATTTCTTGATAAATCATTACAATATACATCTTGGAATCTTGATTCCCCTGACACATCCTTAATCCCAATGAATGAAAATTAAGACATAGAATGGAGACAAAATACATTATAAAAGGACATAAATAATAGATAAATTGTTACTCCATGAATACTTATAAATATATGAGATCATTTTAAATGTGATATAAATCTCACTAATTATTCATCATAATGTTATATTTTTAAAATATGATCTTTCCAAAACGAATAGAGAACATAAATAAACATTTCTGTTACTTGTGTAATTCCATACTTATTATTGTAACCCATATCGATACAATATGAATTGTAACCCTCATAAATACCTAAATGTTTAACACTCACGACTACCTTATATTGTAACACTCAAGGATATCTTCTGATGTAACCATCATAGACACAGATGAAGTAACCATATTTTTAAACTCCAATATAAAAATCCTAATTCTCTGGAGGGAGATATAGTTCAAACCATTATTTATAAAAAATTCCCATAAACAATAACTTAATCATAAGACATAAAAACTGGCATAAAAAAATTCTATTATAAAATTATAAGAATATATATTTTAAAGAGGATTTTAATGAAAATTCCCTTATATAATATAAGGACTCATCCGTAAAACATTAAATAATATTTAATTAAATGGATAATTTACATTGAGGATCTTTTCAGGTTTATAGTTTTATAGAATTCTACCATAACTATACCTTACATCTCAAAAATTACATAGTAGACACTATTACTCAGTTTCTATTTTTCAATAAAATAAAAAATATGAAAAAAATAGTCATGTTTATTTCTATGTTTTAGGCAGCATTACTTTTCCATGATCCCAATCTTGAACCTATTCATCACTATTTCCAATGAAAATAATTTCAAAACCATGGATGATCATAAAAAACCCAGTAAGGGCTATAAAATAAAGAATGATAAAATTAGTCCTTAAAAACATAACATTTTTAAAATCACTCAAGAAATAATTGGATTAATGAATTAAATATAGTAATCACATGTCATAAAGGTAACTTGTGGCAACTATACAATACTTACATTTTAGCTTTCACAACCACGTATTATGTTACATTTGGAATATCCATCACAATATATTCCCTAAATCTCTTCGGAGAAATATTCTCATTTACCTCCATCACGTTACCCAATGCAATGGAGAGCTATCTTGGGTTCACCAACCCAAGGATTATCATGGAACCACCCATATACGTAAATAATTCCCACGTACAATAACATATCCTTAACACCTAAAACAAACATAAATAATATATAACATTTACATATTTTAATCATAATATATCATTTAAATATATTCTAAGTAAAATCCATTATCATAACCATTTCAATACCAAAATACACAAAATATTATATCGTATTTATTTTCCTTTTAAAAACAATACGGCTTGTTATGGATGCTAGAGATAAAATAGTAATTGTGGCGGTAGAAAACAACATTGTCACGGCATACATTAAAACAATAATTTTCTTTTTGTTATTTAATAAAAGGAATCATTTAATAAGATCCCATTTGATTGAAATTAAACTACATAGGTGTTTATACAGTGTACAAATGAATTTAATGTATAACAAAATATGCCTCAATGAATGAATTTTGAGACGAAGTCCCTTTCCTCATGTCTGACATAAACTGTTCAATATTTAATCTCTTGAATAATAAACTAAAGATAATTTATACATTATTAAGAACCCTTTTCATGTTAATTAATTTAATTATATAACATATTTACATGTTATAAACATTATTTAACAAATTAAGTTAACAACTGTCACTTTTTCGATATTGGGTATTTAGTCAAAAATGATCTTCTAATATTTACATGTTGCCCACCTGGTCGAAATATCATTATATCCAAAATGATATTCATGATTTTGATATTATATATATCATATATATCCCGTATATATATTTATTTGTAATATTACATAACATTAGGATGCATGAAATGAAATGGATTGTTCATTGAGACGGTAAGTGGTACGTACGCATGAACGCTACTTTTATTTCGACATCGTATTTTTAATGAAATTAAATCATAATTATAAAAATATATATTAGAATTCCAGTATAATATCTTATATAATTTCATTAACTCCATATGTTATATGCCTGTATGGAATGAAAATGTCATATAACATTTTGGTGTCGATAGTCTGCACTTCATCAAAAGAAATTATCGCATTTACCCATTATGGAAACCATAATTTTAGGATTTAAATGAAAAATATAGAAGAATAGAGACAATATAAATATAATATATATCACCTATAAATAATTTTCCATCATAATGGACACCATAAGAGGTGGTAGGAGATGATTGAACAATCTTCATTTCGGGAGGAAGTAGATCATCATCCATAGAAACAGTATGTTCTTTATCAATTAGATGGAGGTGGGTGTAACTGTACTTTAAATACATTTGATAACAACAAACTAATATATTTAGGATACATTTGATGTTATAAAATTAACAATAAAATGATTTTAGGGGGTTGGATAAGTAAAATAAAAAAATTGATCATAAAAGAAGACGTTATCTTGAAATTGGGTTAGTACCGTTGGTTTGAACCAAAATGCTTTCTTGAAGTGACTTATGCATAAGGTAAGTCATATAAGTGGAATAGAGGATCCTTGAGATATTATTTAGGTAGCGTTCAGATGAACCATGGGTCCTGATATGTGTGAGTAATGGGTTAGAGGTGAAGGAATTTTATAAGGGTGGAGGTGATCTTTAGTAATGTCTGAAAAAATTATTTTATTAAATAAATATTTTTGGTTTCTAAATCTCCAAAACATATTAAAGTTGATGATAAGATTAATCTTGTTTGAAATAAAATAATCTAATCAAAATTAGATAGGTTTTGGATACCTTTTTTGTAACGCCCCAGGTAAATAATGAATATGACATTTTCATATTTATCCATACTTGTGAATAAAATATTAATATGACTTTAAATGGGACGCTATGCTCGATGGCGTACCCAACACGCAACAATGAGTTTCTTGGGAATCTTACGTTGCACTCTAATAATAAAATAATATTATTTCAAATGGTAGTTAACATGTAGCCATTGTATTGGTGGGAATGGATAAAAATAACTAAAATATGATTATATATGTTTTTTAATGTTTTTACATTTATCCAATAAAAGCTAAAGGCTTAAAATATGGAAAGAATTCAATTTTAGGTGTATATGCCCTAGTTTTCACTAAGGGTTCACTTATTGCCTTTTAATGGAGAACTTTAATTAAATATAGTTTTTATCACTCTTACACATTCTTTTGGACCAAATAAAACTCTTCTTAAGAATCGGGACATTATATTTTACTGTGTGTAATATTTTGGTATTTTTTGGATAATGTTCATTTTTTTAATGAATAGTGTAAAATGTTGCGTTTTAATTCAAAACCTCTTTTTAATTTAATTTATTTATATGATTAGATAATATTTTGAATTGGTTTTAAAGTGAAATTAGAAAATATTTTTACCATTAAATCCAATAGTGGTCGTTGGAATTAATTTCACTTTGAAATCAGACTTAAACTAGTGTCAATCTTTTGATACTTATTGTTTTATAAAAACACGCTATTTTCTCTGACAGCAGAAATTAATTATTAAATTAATTAATGTGACTAGTATGTTTTGAATTTTGTAAAACAGACTTCATTTTTTAATTCGGAATATCAAATATTTCTTAGGGTGATGTTTTGGTATTTTTCTGAAAAACTCCAATTTTTGATGAATAGTGAAACCACTAAGTGGTAATCAAGCAAAATGATTTTTCAGTTAAATGAAAGTTTACCACTAATGTGTATTAAATTTTGAAAATCCGAAATACATTGTTGTCATTAGTATGTAAAATTTTGATCAATGGGATGAAAATAATTTTTTGGTGAATAATAACTTTTTTTCATTAATCGCAATTAATGGTAATTAGTGTTGTTTATGGTAAATATAATGTTTTAATAATATTAAATGAACTTGACACATGTCCTAACATCATTGGATGTGTAATGGCCGACCAAGAAAAGACATGGGTCAACTTGGGAACCCCATGGAGCCACTTTGGTTGGGAAATGACACAAATAACTTTTTATTTAATGTAAAAGTAAAAATGACACAAACATGATATGTTTTACTAAAACAATTTTTAAGTGGGTTTATACAAGTCATATTTTTTATTATAAATAGTAATTGGAAAGCTAAAACGATTTACTACATCATAGTATATTTTTTATAATTTTTAGACATTAAATAAATTGAATTATTTATGACATAATAATGATGCAGCGATGACATCATTATTTGACTATTTAAATAAAATGGAAAGATAATGTAAAATCTATGAACTACACATGTCCAAAAGTTATTGTATGGGTGGATTTCGAACCCTTATCACCTTATACACGAATTATATCAATGTGGGACTTTTTAAAACCGAAACACATTTTCAAATAAAGTAATATTTCTTTACTTTCCAAAAGTGACCCTCCTCTCCTCTTATAAAAGGCCCCCACCTCTACCTCATTTCACACACTCCTCAAGCCTTTGGCTCGGCCAAACCCTGCCCATGTACTCTCTCCACATCCCTCTCCTCATCCTAGAGGATTCCCTTTGGGCAGAATCCTTTCAAAGGATGCCTTTAGGCTCAAATCAATAGGAGTTACACTTTTAAAGGTAATTCATTCTTTCATGTTCATTTGTATTATTTTGCTTCTCCAACCCCCTAAACTCTTTTTATTTACTTATTTTGTAACAAAACCAGTATCTTAAATATACTAGGATGTTGTTATAATATTTATTCGAGCTACACTCTCACACAACTACATCAAATGGTTAAAGAACATACGGTTTTCGTGGATGGAGAAATTCTGCCTCCCGAAACGATGATTGTTCAATACTAATTTAACACCTTCAAAGGTGGCCATTATGATTTCACTATTTTTATATATTATATATAATATGTTTATGTTTTACTTATTCTTCTGTATTTTTTTCATTTGTGTCTTACCTTTATGGCATCCATTATGGGTATACGCGATATCTTCATTTTAGGAAGTGCGGACTACCGCCCCCTCAAAGTGATGTGATTCGTTAATGCCATACGTGGGACGTATAAAGGATGGATTTAATGATATTATATATTATATTATACTGGAATTATAATATAACTTTATATAATTATTATTTCATTCTATAAAATACGAAATAGAAATGAAAGTAGCGTACATGCGTACGTACAACTTACCGTCTCCATGAACGGTGCATTTCATTTCTTACCTCTAAATGATTATGTAATGTTATAAATGCATTAATGTACTGGATATATATGACATATATGATATCTACATCATTAATACAATTCTGTATATAATAAACATTTGGCCACACGAACAACATGTAATTGTAAGATGTCCACTTTCGACTTAAGAACCAAGTATCAGCAAAACAAATATTATTAACTTAAATGATTAAATAAATATTTATGACATGGTAATAAGTGATATAAAAGGTATAATGAACTTGAAAGAGGTTCTTAAGGAAGTATAAATTAACTCAAGTTTATTATTCAGGAGATTAAAGAACGATCGAGTCAAGTCGGACCCGAGGTAAGGGATCCTACTCCTCTCTTTCTTTTTAAGTACACACTTTTATGTCATTCCTTTTAAAGCTCATATTTCTTGTTATTGGGGTGATATTTTATATTAAACATATTGTAATTTTTATTTTCATGTGATGAGAGACCCTATTCTCTCTCATCAATCCATTTTGGAAGTTTTGAGTGGCGCAGTTAGGCTGTCGAACTTTCGTAAGAGATCTAACCTCTCTCTTTATTTTTAAATACTCTCCGTTATGTCACTTCTTTTAAGCTCCTCTTTGTAATGTTGGCGGATGTTCTGTTATATTCCTATTTCTGTACATTATATTGTAATGTGATGAGATACCCTATTTTATCTCATCAATCCATATTCGGAAGTTTTATGTGGCGCCGTTAGGCTGCCGAGTTTTCGTGAGGGATTTTTCATCTCACTTTTATTCCTGTGAGATTTATGGTACATTTTCCACAAATTCAATTGAGTGGTGTATGTACTGCCCATTATTCTACTCTTTGTATAATTTAATTTTGTTTATGAGTATTTACATCAATAATCTATTGTCCTTCTTTCATGGGGTGTATGTTTTGAAAGATACCCAAGTCGGTAAGGGAACCTTTCACCCTCCTCTTTTTTAAAAGACATCTTTTGTTGGGTCTTTTAATTTACATATTTTTATGTTGGGATATGTTCTCATATATCCTTATTGATG
The DNA here is from genome assembly GCA_963277665.1 of Viscum album. Taxonomy (NCBI): domain Eukaryota; kingdom Viridiplantae; phylum Streptophyta; class Magnoliopsida; order Santalales; family Viscaceae; genus Viscum; species Viscum album. The sequence continues at coordinate 1,067,771,623 of OY728140.1, forward strand.
TAAATTTTATGTCCAAGTGATGAGAAACTCTTTTTATCTCTCATCAACTCATTTTTATGTGATGTCGTTAGGCTGTCAAGGGAACTTTTTAACCCAATTTCAATTTCTTTGGGTTCAACATGTAGTCATTGAATATGTCATCCATTGAAAATGTGTGAATGAAATTTTATTGTTTTACACTTAATATCCACTTATATTGGGTGTATTTATATTTGTCACACATATTTTTGAGATTGATTTGTCCTTAATTTAAGGATACCTTCTTTATAAGGGATTTCATCACATTTGACATTTCTATTGAGGGTTCAATGTTGTTATGCACCAATTCGCTCTTATATGGTGTATATACTGTCCTTTGGAGTATTATATCATGAAACCATTTATTCTCATGATATTACAAAGTTCTGACTAAATTTTATTCCTCAATTATTGTATTCAAGTGTTTCTAATTTTGGTAAAACCCCTTTAACCAAAATATCGCTTTAAATGTTTGAATTATTTGTTATTATTAATATCCATGTTTTCAAAATGGTTTTAAGGATTTATTTATATGGATATTAATGGTTTTACATTTTAAAATCTTCAAGGTTGTATGGGATACTTTGATTCAAAATTCTCTTTATTAAATGTTTTAAATGGTTTTGGAAATGGTTTGTTTTTGAATGGATTCATTATTTCAATATAATAAAATGTTATATTGTGATTGAAATGTGGAAATGTTATGTTTCCTTTATGCATGTTTTATGTGATACGTTTATGTTATGTTTCTTGTGAATTGTTATGAAAACGGGTGGTTCAGTGATAAACTAAGGGCAGGTGAGCCCGATATAGCTCTCCAATGCATTGGGTAACACGAAGGAGTGAAACGTTAAGGTTTCTCCGAAAAGATTTAGGGAATATACTGTGATGGGTATTCCAAACGTAACCAAGAGGGTTACTCCCTATGTAAGAATGTTATGAATGCCTCAAGTTACCTTTATGGCATATGATTTCTATGATTTTATGAGGTATGTTAAAGTGCCTATGTTTTATGGGTAAAGTATGATTTCATTCTTATTTATACATGTAATCATGATTCCATTCCATATTTTTATATCCCTTACTGAGCTTTTTATACTCATCCCAATTTTTTGAAATGTTTTTCACAGGTCAAGGGAAGGGTACATGATGTGATGACAGTGTCAAGGATGTGTCAAGAAAGAATCCATTTTTTATTTTAAATATGTTTCCGTTGATGGGAAGAATGAATATTGTCTTTCATGTAACCACTTTGTCTAAATATGGAATGTAATGCAAGTTTCATGATCTAATTCTCTAAAAATCTAAACCTGAAAAGATCCTCAATGTGTAATCTTGTAATAACTCAAGATTATGTAAGGTTTAAGGCTGGGGCCTTATAGTTGGAATCCAAGGTTGGTTTAGATAACTTTAGTGGTTAGGGTATTCTCTAAGAACAAGTGACATTACCATAATGGTTTGGATTTCAGAAAGAGTCTTAGTTTTAGATAAAGTGAATGAGTAAGTGTATCTTAGTGTTTAACTTCCTCATTAGTACATGATGGTTTTGTTGATATACTCACACTGACATTTCTATTTTTAGTGAATGGATGGATCTAGCAGGCACCAAAGAGACAACTGGTTTGAAGGAAACTATGGTGGTTCTCTGATTAAGATACTAGATAAAATGGAGGATTCAAAGAGGAAACTCGTGGTTGTTCTAAACCAAATATCAAGGAGTCATGATCAACAACTTGAACCTTGGTATGATCTTTAATGCGTCATGTATGAGATGACCAATCCATGTATAAGTTCAGGTAATAACAATAAAGGTAACCATTAGAGTTTATATGATCCTTACTTTTGAGGTAATTATGGGTTATTATATGATATGCTGGAAAATGAAAAGCATGAGATAAAATTGAGGTTAAAATATGTTATGATCAATTTTTATGATTTTATCTCTTTTTGGGGAATGATTTAAAAATTATATAGTTTTGGAAAAAGGACAACATGCAGACCGTGTGACATCCCGTCGCGTCGGACAAAGCTGCGGGAATCGAACCCACAACCAATGTGCGACTGGTATTTATCGCCTACCACTCGACTACGTGAAGACCCTGGTTATTTTGACCGATTATTTCTAGTTATATGATTTTATGAATTATAAGTATGTTTATTTTGGGTTATTTATGAAAATGATTAACCTATCATGGAGGATATGTTATTAGGTTAATTACTTTTCAATACGAGACTTTAGGAGCAACTGATGTTGTTTGGAGATAAATGTTACAATTTAACTTGGAAGAATATGTGACTAAATCCTTAAAATATTTGGGTTTCAATATTAGTTTGGTTTACTTTGAATAATTTTATGTAAAAATTGATTATAGAATGGTCCTCGTTGAACTTTGGGTTTTGTTGGACAAATTTTGGAGGTTAAGAATAGATTTTCTTTTTATAAAGGGTTATCCTTTTCTAGATTATCTGATCTTGTAATAACCTTTTTGGTTTTGGTTAAAGTATAAAGACATGGGAAGTATATAGTTCTATTTTGTGGATTAGGTGATTCTCTAGAAGTTTATTATAGTACTCTTAATGCAAACAAGTCTCCCTAAATACTCATCTTTTGGAAAAAATATGAGTTTGATTAAGGAATCTAGTAAAAGTTGAAAGTCAACATGATAAGTGATTATGTTTCCTTATGAATAAATTCCTCAATAAAAAGTAACTTAAAGCAAAAATGTTGTCTATTAACTTTTCCTACTGGGGAATCGAATACCGTTTAACCCATCACAAGTTTGTGATTTTCTTGTGGTTAACTTTCTTCTAAACATGTTTTCTATCACTCTCCATCAGAACATGACCCTTTGTTATTTTCCTCCATGTCCATATTTTCATACTTGGAATCCTAGTATGGGTTAACTCGGGTGACCTCTGTGCTTATCTTTCTTTATTTCAAAGTGATTGTTTTACCGACTCTTGTTTCGATGTGGGACCTTCAAGGATGTTTCCAAGCGCAATTTTAAAATTGCAAGGACGCAATTCCCCAAAAGGGGGGAAGGATGTAACACCTCAGGTAAATAATGAATATGACATTTTCATATTTATCCATATTTTTGAATAAAATATTAATATGACTTTAAAGGGGACGCTATGCTCGATGGCGTACCCAACACGCAACAACGAGTTTCTTGGGAATCTTACGTTGCACACTAATAATAAAATAATATTATTTCAAATGGTAGTTAACATGTAGCCGTTGTATTGGCGGGAATGGATAGAAATAACTAAAATATGATTATATATGTTTTTTAATGTTTTTACATTTATCCAATAAAAGCTAAAGGCTTAAAATACGGAAAGAATTCAATTTTAGGTGTATATGCCCTAGTTGTCACTAAGGGTTCACTTATCGCCTTTTAATGGAGAATTGCCATTAAATATAGTTTTTATCACTATTACACATTCTTTTGGACCAAATAAAACTCTTCTTATGAATCGGGACATCAAATTTTACTTTGTGTAATTTTTTGGTATTTTTCCGATAAAGTTAATTTTTTTATGAATAGTGTAAAATGTTGTGTTTTAATTCAAAACCTCTTTTTAATGTCATTTATTTATATGATTAGATAATATTTTGAATTGGTTTTAAAGTGAAATTAGAAAATATTTTTACCATTAAATCCAATAGTGGTCGTTGGAATTAATTTCACTTTGAAATCAGACTTAAACTAGTGTCAATCTTTTGATACTTATTGTTTTATAAAAACACACTATTTGCTCTGACAGCGGGAATTAATTATTAAATTAATTAATGTGACTAATATGTTTTGAATTTTTTAAAACGAACTTCATTTTTGAATTTGGAATAACAAATATAGCTTAGGGTGATGTTTTGGTTTTTTTCGGAAAAACTCCAATTTTTCATGAATAGTGAAACCACTAAGTGGTAATCAAGCAAACTGATTTTTCAGTTAAATGAAAGTTTACCACTAATGTGTATTAAATTTTGAAAATCTGACATACATGGTTGTCATTAGTATGTAAAATGTGGTTCAATGGGATGAAAATAATTTTTTGGTGAATAGTAACTTTTTTTCATTAATCGCGATTAGAGGTAATTAGTGTAGTTTAAGGTAAATATAATGTTTTAATAATATGAAATGAAATTTACACATGTCCTAACCTCATTGTAAGTGTAATGGCCGACCAAGACAAGCCATGGGTCAACTTTGGGACCCCATGTAGCCACATTGGTTGGGAAATGACATAAATAACTTTTTATTTAATGTAAAAGTAAAAATGACACAAACATGATATGTTTTACTAAAACAATTTTTAAGTGGGGATATACAAGTCATCTTTTTGATTATAAACAGTCATTGGGAAGATAAAAATATTTCCTACATCATAGTATTTTTTTTATAATTTTTATACATTATATAAATTATATTATTTATGACATAATAATGATGCAGCGATGACATCATTATTTGACGATTTAAATAAAATGGAAAGATAATGTAAAATATATGAACTACACATGTCCAAAACTTATTGGATGGGTGGATTTAGAACCCTTATCACCTTATCCACGAATTATACCAATGTGGGACCTTTTAAAACCGAAAAACATTTTCAAATAAAGTAATATTTCTTTACTTTCCAAAAGTGCCCCTCCTCTCCTCTTATAAAAGGCCCCCACCTCTACCTCATTTCACACACTCCTCAAGCCTTTGGCTCGGCCAAACCCTGCCCATTTACTCTCTCCACATCCCTCTCCTCATCCTAGAGGATTCCCATTGGGCAGAATCCTTTCAAAGGATGCCTTTAGGCTCAAATCAAAAGGAGTTACACTTTTAAAGGTAATTCATTCTCTCATGTTCATTTGTTTTATTTTGCTTCTCCAACCCCCGAAACTGTTTTTATTTACTTCTTTTGTAACAAAACCAGTATCTTCAATATACTAGGATGTTTTTATAAGATTTATTCGAGCTACACTCTCACACAACTACATAAAATGGTTAAAGAACATACGGTTTCCGTGGATCGCGAAATTCTGCCTCCCGAAACGATGATTGTTCAATACTCATTTAACACCTTAAAAGGTGGCCATTATGATGTAACTATTTTTATATATGATATATAATATTTTTATGTTTTACTTATGCTTCTGTATTTTTTCATTTGTGTATTACCTTTATGGCATCCATTATGGGTATACGCGATATCTTCATTTTCGGAAGCGCGGACTACCGCCCCCTCAAAGTGATGTGATTCTTTAATGCCATACGTGGTACGTATAAAGGATGGATTTAACGATATTATATATGATATTATAATGGAATTATAATATAACTTTATATCATTATTATTCCATTCTATAAAATACAAAATATAAATGAAAGCAGCGTTCATACGTATGTACGACTTACCGTCTCCATGAACGGTGTATTTCATTTCTTACCTCTAAATGATTATGTAATGTTATAAATGCATGCATGTACTGGATATATATGACATATTTGATATATAAATCATGAATAAAATTCTTTATATAATAAACATTTGGCCACACGAACAACATGTAATTGTAAGAAGTCCACTTTCGACCTAAGAACCAAGTATCGGCAAAACAAATATTATTAACTTAAATGATTACATAAATGTTTATGACATGGTAATAAGTGATATAAAAAGAATAATGAACTTGAAAAAGGTTCTTAAGGAATTATAAATTAACTCAAGTTTATTATTCATGATATTAATGAACGATCGAGTCAAGTCGGACCCGAGGTAAGGGATCATACTCCTCTCTTTCTTTTTAAGTACACACTTTTATTTCATTCCTTTTAAATCTCATCTTTCTTGTTATTGGGGTGATCTTTTATATTAAACTTACTGTAATTTTTATTTTCATGTGGTGAGAGACCCTATTCTATCTCATCAATCCATTTTGGAAATTTTGAGTGGCGCCGTTAGGCTATCGAACTTTTGTAAGAGATCTATCCTCTCTCTTTCTTTTTAAGTACTCTCCTTTATGTCACTTCTTTTAAGCTCCTATTTGTAATGTCGGGGGATGTTATTTTATTTTCCTCTTGCTATAAATTATATTTTAATGTGGTGAGATACCCTATTTGATCTCATCAATCCATATTTGGAAGTTTTATGTGGCGCCGTTAGGCTGCCGAGTTTTCGTGGGGGATTTTTCATCTCACTTTTATTCCCGTGAGATTTATGCTACATTTGCCAAAAATTCCATTGAGTGGTGTATGTACTGCCCATTATTCTACTCTTTGTGTAATATAGTTTCTTTTATGAGTATTTACATCAATAATCTATTGTCCTTCTTTCACGAGGTGTATGTTTTGAAAGATTTCCAGGTCGGTAAGGGAACCTTTCACCCTCCTCTTTTTTAAAAGACTTCTTTTGTTGGGTCTTTTTATTTACATATTGTTATTTTGGGATATGTTCTCATATATCCTTATTGATTTAAATTTTATGTCTAAGTGATGAGATACACTTTTTATCTCTCATCAACTCATTTTGATGTGATGCCGTTAGGCTGTCAAGGGAACTTTTTAACCCAATTTCGATTTCTTTGGGTTCAACATGTAGTCATTGAATATGTCATCCATTGAATATGTGTGAATGAACTTTTATTGTTTTAAACATAATATCCACTTATATTGGGTGTATTTATATTTCTCACACATATTTTTGAGATTTATTTGTCCTTAATTTAAGGATACCTTCTTTATATGTGATTTCATCACATTTGACATTTCTATTGAGGGTTCATTGTTGTTATGCGCCAATTTGCTCTTATATGGTGTATATACTGTCCTTTGGAGTATTATATCATCAAACCATTTATTCTCATGATATTACAAAGTTCTGACTAAATGTTATTCCTCAATTATTGTATTCATGTGTCTCTAATTTTGGTAAAACCCCTTTAACCAAAATATCGCTTTAAATGTTTTAATTATTTGTTATTATTAATATCCATGTTTTCAAAATGGTTTTAAGGATTTATTTATATGGATATTAATGGTTTAAAATTTTAAAAGCTTCAAGGTGGCATGGGACACTTTGATTCAAAATTCTCTTTATGAAATGTTTTAAATGGTTTTGGAAATGGTTTCTTTTTGAATGGATTCATTATTTCAATATAATAAAATGTTATATTGTGATTGAAATGTAGAAATGTTATGTTTCCTTTATGCATGTTTGATGTGATACGTTTATGTTATATTTCTTGGGCATTGTTATGAAAACGGGTGGTTCAGTGATAAACTAAGGGCGGGTGAGCCCAATATAGCTCTCCAATGCATTGGGTAACACGAAGGAGTGAAACGTTAAGGTTTCTCCGAAGAGATTTAGGGAATATACTGTGATGGGTATGCCAAACGTAACCAAGAGGGTTACTCCCTACATAAGAATGTTATGAATGCCTCAAGTTACCTTTATGTCATATGATTTCTATGATTTTATGAGGTATGTTAAAGTGCCTATGTTTTATGGGTAAAGTATGATTTCATTCTTATGTATACATTTAATCATGATTCCTTTCCATATTTTTATATCCCTTACTGAGCTTTTTATGCTCATCCCATGTTTTTGAAATTTTTTTCACAGGTCAAGGGAAGGGTACATGATGTGATGACAGTGTCAAGGATGTGTCAAGAAAGAATCCATGTTTTATTTTAAATATGTTTCCATTGATGGGAAGAATTAATACTGTCTTTCATGTAACCACTTTGTCTAAATATGGAATGTAATGCATGTTTCATGATCTAATTCTCTAAAACTCTAAACCTAAAAAGATCCTCAATGTGTAATCTTGTAATAACTCAACATTAAGTAAGGTTTAAGGCTGAGGCCTTATATTTTTAATCATTGTAATCTTATTTATTCAAATCATTCATTTATGATGCTGACACTACATCATTATTATTTCATAAATAATTTTATTTATTAATTGTATAAAGTTTATAAATAAAATAAAATTATGTAAGTAGGCTTTTTAGATTTTTTATAAATATTTATAGTCAAATATATCATTTATATAACCCCACATTCAATTTCTTTTAACTTTACAATACATGTTTACAATATTTTAATTTTACTTTAAATAAAATGTTGTTAATATGATGATCTTACACAAGCAGTTTTCAAAGGCCAAAAGTATCACTCATGTATTGTCCTGGTCAGACATTACATATCCAATAAGGATAGATCAAGTGTTATGTTAATTTTATATTATTATAATATTGTTTTTACCTTGAATTACCCTATTTACCATTAAATGTTGTAAATAAAACTCAAAAGTTTCTATTCAAAAAAAATTATTTTTTTCTTATTGTAATAAATATTACTTAATAATAAAAACCACATATTTCATAATTTTGAAATTAAATTCACAGATGCGATAATGTTTCATTTAAATGAAAAATTCATATTTTTAAAAACTACTCTGTGTTTTCATTATTCATCAAAAATTGATGTATTTTTTGAAAAACACTAAATATTCAGCCAAAGATATTTTTGATATTCCGAATTCAAAAATAATTACTATTTTAACAAATTCAAACAAAATATAATTTGGATTAATTATTTTTAAATTAATTCCCTTTTTCAAAATAGAAAACATGTTTTAATGAAATAATATCTATCAAAATATTGATAGTTATTTATATCCAATTTGAAAGTGAAATAACTTATAATGAACAAAATTGGATTAAATAGTAAAAATATAATCTAATTAAACTTTAAAGAAAATTAAAAATATAATATAACCATATAAATTAATTATATTAACACTTAGTTTTGAATTAAAATACTGAATTTTTTACAACATATTAAAATTTTAATTTTATAATAAAAATACCAAAAATTTAACCAATTTAAATTTTGATATCCTGATTCTAGAGAAAAGTTTTATTTTATCATATAGAATGTATAGAATAGACCTAAACCAGATTTCAAAACGGTTCTCTAATAAATGGAAGTACATTGACCTTTTTATGAATATTATAGTATTTATGTTTAAAATTGAATTAATTCACATTTCAATCCTCTAAAGTTTGTTAGATAAATAAGAAAACATTTAAAAAACATGTATAATAAATTTATAGATAGTTAAATTCATTCCTTCCAATAAAATGGTTATGTGATAACTATAGTTTAAAATAATATCATATTATTATTTTTCAGTATGACTTAGAAATGTGTGTAACATTAGACTTCAATGAAACTAGTTGTGGCATATCGAGTACACCATAGAATTATCAGATTCCATCATTGCCTCTTTAAAAACATTGTTGGTTTAATAAACCATTACACGCAGAATTAAATTTTTCTTCAACACTATATCTCTTCGGTAAAAAATCAGGACAATTTGTTCTCATAAGAATGATTCTCTTCCAAATAAAGTACCTCTAGGCTCAACAAATTGACGAATCTGATATATACATTATCTACATTGAAATACGAATAATATTTTTACATGGGATAAACATGGTTATAAAGACACTTTGTATGAAAATGATCCATCTTTCTCCAGGATTTCATAAAGTCTAATGATCCTCGAAATGAACATTCCATTCTTACCAAATCCCACCACAATTTTCCATGGAGAAAAATTGAGAAAGACATGATCACCTAATTCATAATAATGATCCTTCTACAGTTTATGCACATATTTATTCTAACTACTCTGAGATATTCTCATGTGCTTCTTAATCAATAGAACTATTATTCCGTTCTCTTATACCAATTCTAGTCCCATCATCATTCTTTAATCTACATCATCCAAAAAACATGGAGTTCAACAATACTACACATATAATTCCTAAAATGGAGCCATATATATACTGGAATAAGAACTATTATTATAAAAACTTCAACCAAATAAATATATTTGTCCCAACATCCTTGGTCATCTAGTGAAAAAGCTCGTAGCATATCCTCCAAGGTCTGAATTGTTCACTCTAACTGACCACCTGATTGAGTATGAAATGTTTTATAGAAATTTAATTTAGTACCCGACAACTTTTGATGCCTTTCCAATATTTATATGAAAATCAAGGATCACGATCATATATATTGTTTATGGAAACTCTACATAGCCTAACTATCTCATTTACATGCAACCGAGAATGTTGATCTAGTGATAAAGAATCTCTAATATGAAGGAAATTAGCAGATTTAATCAACATTCAACTATAATGCAGATTGCATTATTAACTCCAGATGTCATTGGTGATCCCACAATGAAGTCGAGGGATATATTTTTCCATTTATACTCTAGCAACGGTAATGACTAAATAATCATTTTTGATAACTATTGCACTACTTTAACTTGTTTACAATTCAAAATCTTCACATAAAAGATAGAAAAATGGCTTTTCATTCCATCCCACTACTAAGAATCATGAATATCTATGTACACCATAGTATTTCCAAGATGAACTGAAAATAGATAACTATGAGCTTCACATAATAAATCATTCTTCAACATTGAATTACCAAGTGCACATGATCTATTTCCAAACCACAAAACTCAATAATTATAAATGTTAAAATCAAGTAACATACCCTTCTAATATAAATCTTCTTTTTTCTACAACCTAGTGTCATCCTTTTTTGCATGCTTAATACTCCCTAATAAAGATGATTTCACTAACATCTAAAACAAAAAAGAGGAATTTTCCACAAAAAACATCTATGACAATTTAAAAAAATTAAAAACCAAAGGATAACGTTCAAAACGTTTCTTGGTTAATGATGAATTATATTTTCAACTCAAATAATCAACCACATTATTTTCTTTTCTTGGATTTTAATTAATCATGAAATCATAATCATTGATTAATTCTAGCCATCTCCTCCGTCTCGTGTTTAATTATTTCAGAGTGAATATATTCTTTAAAATTTTTTGATCAGTTTATATTTGACATTTTATCAATACAAATGATGCCTCCATATTTTTAAAGAAAAAATTATTAGATAATTCCAAATCATGTGATGGGTAATTTTACTCTTGATCTTTCTATGGACAAACACTATTAAAACATCATGTAAGAATTTAAGGTATATATTTCATCACTATATATTAAATACAATTACATAATAAGTAAAATATATTCATAAAAAACATTTAAAAATAATCATAACTTTCTATTATCCATTTAATAAAATATTTAATATATTAAAATAACGATAGTTCAATTATTTATTTATTCTTTAAATAAAATTATAGTTTTTCCATTATCAATGAATATTAGAAAAAAAATCCATAATATCGAATTTTCTTTGATTATGTCCTAAATAAATTAATAAATTAGAAATAATGCCGTATTCAGTTGTCTTTTAATAGCCTTACAACATTATTTTTAACCTGAATTACTCTTTGTACCCTTACGAAGGAGAAAATTAGTTACCACGGTTAAAATTCCTAATGAAAAAATAAAAGGGTCCTATTTTCCAATTTCGAAACTCATAATTCCACATATGATGTAAATTATATCAAATTCAATTCTTATATTTAGACGAAATCAATATTTACATAAATTAAAAAAAAAAATAATAAATATTTTCTAGAAAAATATTTTTAAAATTCTAATAGTTACTTATCCCAATATCAAGAATAATGATTATTTGTAAATAATTAATGAGATAATATCAAATTATTAGAGATGTATTTTAATAAATTTAAAAATCAAAAATATTGCGACTTTTAAATTACTCTATTTATTGAAAATTAATGACTTTTTTATAGTAATTTTTATTTTCCATTATTCTATGGAAGATAAATTTCATTAGGGAAATCAATAAATTTAATCAAAATATTATTCAAATTTTTTATATCAACCTATTATCAATATTATAATATATAATATCTAAAATATTCACATATTAATTATATTATTCTCTCACAAAAATGAATGAAATACCATTATTGAAGAAAATATATTTTTGAAGCATAAATGACTTACCAAAAATTGATTGTTCATATTATAATAATTAATCCATAAACTGGATTTATGTGTCATTTATATATATATATATATAAGTATATTTCATAATGAAATTAGTCATGCAGATAATCACAAATTCAATGGAAAAGTTTTAACTTACATATGTAATTAATAATATTATTTACTTTTTTATTTAAATGTGGTATTATATGTCCTATACGATCATAAATGTATTCCTATTAAAAATCAATGGGTGTTGAAATTTCATTGAACAATATAATTATTTCATAGTGGTAACAATTTATATTGTGTCTTTTATGTTACAGAGGACTACAAAGAGGGAATTTTGATAAATGTTAAAAGGAAAAATAATTATTAATTAAAATATATAAATATAATATAAAAACAGATTAAATATCTATGAGTTGATTTATATTTTCAATTTATATTTACCAAAATGGGGTCAAATTATGTTGGAAATGTCTAGAATAGTACACATACATATATGGAATTATGTCGATGATGAATGTGATGATAGAAGAGAGAATATAGAACTATAGTTAATGGAATTTGATATACAATAGAAGTTAATGGAAGATGTTAAATTTATAATAAATATTATAGAAAAATATATTGTTTATAAAAGATGGTAACACTCTTTGATGACTTCATACAATAATATCTAAAATGGAAAAACATTCACCTTGATCAATGCTCCAAAATTACAATGTTTTCAACTTATTAATTCTTATTTGGGATAATTAATCATTTTCTATCATAGTTTAAGAAATTTTTTTCTATTTTTGTTATATTGGTTCCTATTAAACCTATAAATGTGTTTAATTATTAATATCAACTTGTGTATTTAAGTGAATACAATGAATATATATTTTTATTTATTTGTATCATCATTAATAAATGAAATAATTTTTTCACTTCTATTTCTACTCTTTAGGTGAAACAATATAAAAATAATCGTAATACTAAAAAAAATGTGAATGATTTGAACCAAGATGTTCGTGATAAACATAAATATCTGATAATGATGGAAAAATAAAATATTTTCATCACACATTTTTTAGTGATTATTTTTTTAAAGAATAAGAAATGCCAGTTGGTTGGAAATTCTATTGTCATCTAATTGACCTAATAAACTATATTTTGCGTATTTATATTAATAATATTACTCAAATTAATATTCATATTATCATATATATTTGATATATTTTGGGGGCTATAAATAATGAAACCATTGGGATAACATTAAAACAATATTTAATTTGATTTTTTATATTTTCCAAAAAAATAATGAAATATTAATATCTATAGATTTTCTAATTAAAATTCTAGTTATATTAGAAAACTGCAGGATGATTTAAATATAGAGGGATTTGAAAAATATTTAATGATAATTCCATATAAGTACATGTGAAAATTATTTCTATTATTCTAAGGGGTGTTCCACTACTCACCACTGATTGTTTATATAGGCTCCATTAACTACAAAAAATAAGATATTTTCATTTATAATCAAAATATGGATAAATTTAAGATATATTGTAACTGATTATTGAGTTATGTGAAATTTAATATATAATTTAATTAGAAAATATTTATTTATAAATGAGCATAGGTGTTCAGAAAATAATAAATGTATTAAACAAACACTATTCCTATTTCAAAAAAAAGTATGGGGGTTTATATATTTTGAAAGATGATATGTTCTATAAATTTATTGTAAAAATTTTAAACTACAAAATAATATAAAATAAGAAAGTTTTTTATAATAATATTAATTTATTTTAATATATATAATTATCCAAATGATGACCATTACTAAAAAATAAACTACATTGAAATGAAAAGGAATTATTAGTTGATAAAAAATAAAATAGTGTGGGAATCATGTATAAGTATAAAAGAAGATAAAATTTCTTATGCATATGTATATTAATAATGGAAAATGATAATTTTGTGTTGATTGTTTTTATATGGATAATTTACTAGAGATATTAAATATCAAATGTAAATACTAACTACTTATTAGGGATTTGAGGAATCCATAAATGTTTTATGAAATTAAAGGTGTGATATTTAGAGCCTCGAAGTATAAATACATTTGAAAATAATACTCACAAGTGAATTATGATATGATGATAAATAGAAGTATGGTAGGATTTAAGCATTAATAAAAAATTTAAATATGATGATGAAATTATAGTAAATTCTACATTAATGTGATCAATACTAAAAATCAATAAATTAAAAACTGTTATTAAATAGGTCTATACATTCCATGTCTCTAGGGTAGTCATTCCTATACAATTACTATCTTTATTTTGAAAATTATATTTTTTAACAATAATTTGTAGTATTTGGAAAATAAATATTTATTTATACCTTTTTCTGTTATAAAATATTACAGTGTTTTATTTTTTTTGAATTATTTTTATCCAATCACAATATTTTTATAATTTTAAGATGTAAAATGTACAATATTAAATTTGATACCATAAAAAATAAATATAATATACAATAAAATATGCGATCAAGGATTTATATAGCTATGATATGAGAGATGAGTAACATGATTCCATTAATAATTTTGATATGTACATGGAAAAACATGACATTAAAACTATTTTCACAAAATTATTCAATCATATAATGAATAATAATGATATTAATGTATTCCATTTACAATGTAGATTATATAAATTATCTTTTTCAATGAATGAAAACTGTTAAAATGATGAATGGAATGTGAAAAATGTGAAATAGAAATTAGCATCATGAAAATTCTGGGTATAATCTATTTGACAAAAAAATCCGAATCAGGATACATTTTCACAAATAATAGATCTTTAATATTTATTTGGGTTATAATTAATATGGTTTAAATGATTATAATTATGATGCTTGTTACTTTTCTATTGATGGATTGATATATGGCATAGATAGTCATGGCATTGTTGGTATTGAGAATGTAAATGAAATTTGTAGACATAAATATTATGGTTAACCCATTTTAATGTATATATGTTTTATATTTTCATAATTCATATATGTAATATATGAAGTATTATTTTTATTAACAGATTATAAAATTTGTATTTTATACTCCCATTTATATCTTATTAAATAAAGTTAACAAATACAAATAATACATTTCATCATTTATAAGACCATTGATTTCTTCGACATATAAAAAAATGATGAGAGAGGAAATATTAAAATGGAATAATTTGATACCAAAGTTTTTGAATATATTTAATATATGTAATACAATATTTAGTACATTACATTCAAAATTGAATTTATAATATTTTACTCATTTAATGAAATTTTATTTTTAATGACAATTACATATTCATTTTTAAATTTATATATAGATTATTACTTATTCATTATATTCTATTCATGTAATTAATCAATATATTTTATATATTCAGTGAATTATTATCTGAGAAAATTATCCACAAAGGAATTTTTTTTAAATTATTATTATACAACATTTCAGATTTTATATTAAGATCTAACCTTACAGATTACATAATATTGATGATTTAACTCTTGTACACTTATTATATTCTGAATAATAATTTTAATTTATATTTATAGAGTATTTGGTCATTACCAATAAATTAAAACCCGTAGATAAAAAATTCGATACTACTAAAATATTATACATTTCACTCAAAAAAAATTTCATTCTAACAAATCCTAACTTTAGTTCTTCATAAATCATTATAATATACACCTTGGATTCAAGATTCCCCCTACCGATCCTTAAACAAAATGAAATAAAATTAACACATATAATGAAGATAACATACATAATAAAGGACATAGAAAATAGGCAAACCATTACACCATGAATACTTATAAACAAATGAGATCATTTTTAAAGTGATATAAATCTCACTAATTATGCATCATAATGTTACATTGTGAAAATACGATCTTTCCAAAACAAATAGATAACAGAAATAATCATTTATGTTACTTGTGTAATTCAAAACTTATTATTGTAACCCTTATGGATACAATATGATTTGTATCTCTCACAAATACCTTAATGGTTAACACTCACGAATACCAAATATTGTAACACACAAGGCTACATTATGATGTAACCATTGTAGATACACATGAAGTAACCAAATGTTTAAAATACAGTATAAACATACCTAATGCATTGTAAGTGGATATAGGTACAACCATTCAATTTAAAAAAATTCCAACGAACAATATCTTAATCATAAGACATAAACACTATCATAAAAACATTGTATTTGAATATTATAAAAATATAAATTTAAATGTATATTTTAATGAAAATTATCATATATAACATAAGGACCCAAACTGAAAACATCACATTATATTTAATTAAATGGATAATTGGCATTGAGGATGTTTTCAGGTTTAGAGTTTTAGAGAATTAGGAAATAATTATTACATTACATCTCAAAAATTTCAATGTGGAAACTTTTACTCAGTTTATACTTTTTCTATAAAATAAGAAATATTGAAAAAAAAATCATGTCTATTTCCAAGATCCCATCCTTGAACCTTTTCATCTTTATGTCCTATGAAAAGAATTTCAAAACATCAGATGAGAATAAAAATCCCAGTAAGGGCTATAAAATAAAGAAAGAAAACAATAGTCTATCAAAACATAATATTTTTAACACAACTCATGAAATAATTAGATTAATGAATAAAATATTGTAGTCACAAGTCATAAAGGTAACATTGGGAATCAATAAAATACTTACATTGTATCTCTCACAGCCACATATGAAGCTACATTTGGAAGACCCATCATATTATATTCCCTAAATCTCTTCTGAGAAACATTTATGTTTACCACCATCACATTACCCAATGCATTGGAGAGCTATCTCAGGATCACCTGCCCATGGTTTATCATGTAACCACCCATATACGTAAATGATGGCCATGTACCATAACATATCCATAGAACATAAAGAAAACATAAATGAAAGATAACATTTACATATTTCAATCACAATATAACATTTAAATATATTGAAAAAAAATCCTTTATCATAACTGTATTCAATAAAAAAATACATAAAAGAGTATATGGTATTTATTTTTCTTTAGAAACATTACAGCTTGTTAAGGAAGCCAGAGATAAACTAATACTTGTGGCGGCATAAAAGGTCATTATAATCTCATACATTAAAAAAAACATTATCTGTTTGTTATTTATAAAATACCGAATATAATACGATTACCTTTGAATGAAATTTAATTTCATAGGTGTTTATACACCGTATAAATGAATTTCCTTGTTAACAAAATATTCCTCAAAGAAAAGAAATTAGGACAATGTCCCTTACCTCATGTCTAACATGAACTGTTCAATATTTAATCGCCTAAATAAGAAAATAAATTAAAATTATACTTTCTTATGAACAATTTTCATGTTTATTATATTATTTATATCACTTATTTCCATTTTATAAAAATTATGTAATCATTTATGTTAATTTTGGTCATTTTGTTTATATTTGGTAACTTAGTCAAAAATGATCTTCTAATATTTACTATTTTCCAATGTGGTCAAAATTTCATTATATCTAGAATGATATTAATTATTTTAATATCATATATATCCATTATATATAATCATTTTTAATATTACATAACATTTGGATGTATGAAATGAAATGCACCGTTCATGGAGATAGTACGTTGTACGTACGCATGAACACTAATTTCATTTCTATATTTTATTTTTTATGGAATGAAAAAATAATGATAAAAAATTGGATTATAATTCCAGTATAATATCATATATAATTTCATTAACTCCATCCTTTTTATGTTCCACGTATGTAATGAACAAGTCGTATAACATTGAGGTGTTGATAGTCTGCACATCCTTAAAAGAAATTATCGTATTTACCCATTATAAAAACCATAATTTAAGGATATAAATTAAAAATATAAAAGCATAAAATCAATAAAAATATAATATATATATCACATATAAATAATTTTCTATCAACATGGACACCATAAATGGTGGTATTAGATGATAGAACAATCGTCATTTTGAGAGGCAATAGATCGTCGTCCACAAGAACATTATGTTCTTTATCAATTAGTTGGAGGTCGGTGTAACTGTATATTAAATACTTCCCATAACAATAACCTAGAATATTTTAGATACCTTTTTTTTATAAAATTAACAATTAAAATATTTTAGGGGTCGGATAAGTAAAATAAAAGAAATGAACATAAGAAAAGATGTTACCTTGAAATCAGGTTACTACCTATGTTTTTAACCAAAAAGATTTCTTGATTTTCCTTATGCCTATGGTAAGTAATATGGGCATAATATTGGGATCCTGAAAAATTATTTTGGTAGAGGTTGGATGATTCAAGGGGCTTGAGCGGTTTGAGTATTGGGTTAGAGGTGATGGAATTTTTTAAGGGGGAGGAGGGGCTCATTAGGGAAGTTTGAAAAGATATGTTTATTATATAATGATTTTTGATTTCAAAATCTCTAAAAAATATTAGAGTTGACGATAAGATGAATATCATTCTAAATAATATTATAGAATAAAAAGTGGACAAGTTTGGATATTTTTTTAGTCATTATATTCTTATTTATTTAAATCCTTCATTAATGAGGTAGACACTAAATCATTATTATGTCATGAATAATTTTATGTATTGATTTCTAACAATTATAAATAAAATTAAATGTAGTATGAAGTCGTTTTATATTTTTAATTAATATTTATAGTAAAATATATCTATTATATAACCAAACATTAAAATTGTTTTAGCTAAACAATACGTGTTTATGATATTTTTATTTTTTACTTAAAATAAAATTTTATTAATATCATGATCCTTCCAAACAATATTCAAAAGTCCAAATGTATCACCCATGTATTGTCTTAGTTGTAAATTACATATCCAATAAGTTTATAACAAGTGTTAAGTTAATTTTATATTATGATAATATTTGTTTTACCTTGAATTACCCTATTTTCCTTTAAAGGTTCTAAATAAGTCCAAAGTTACTATTCAACAAAAATTAAATTATTCTTAATGAACGAAATATTAATTAATAATAACAAAAAGGTATGTCAGAATTTTAAAATTTAATTCATAAATTAGAAAAACATTTCATTAATATGAAAAGGTCATATTTTTAAAAACTACTCAGTGTTTCACTATTCATCAAAAATTGCTATTTTTCAAAAAAATACTGGATATTCGGCCAAATATATATTTGATATTCTTATTTCAAAAATAATCTCTATTTTGAAAAATTTAAAAAAATAGAATTTGGAATAATTAATTTAAAATTAAATCATGTTTTCAAAATAGAAAACGTGTTTTTAAGAAATAATAACTATCAAAATATTGACACTTACTAATGTCCAATATCAAAGTGAAATTAGTTGTAATGAACAACCTTGGATTAAATGAAAAAATATATTCTAATTAAAATTTAAAACTAAATAAAAATATTATCTATACATATAAAATAATTAATCTAGAAGGTAGTTTTGAATTAAAATACTGTATTTTTCACAATTTTGTAAAAAAGGAATTTTATAAGAAAAATACCAAAAATTTACCCAATGTAATTTTTGATGTCCTGATTCTAAATCAAAATATTATTTTTTAAAATAGAATTTTTAAAATAGAACAAAAATATATTTCAAAGGGTTACCCATTAAAATAAATTACATAAACCTTTTAAAGAATATTAGAGTATATATGCTTAAAATTACATTAATTTTCATTTTAATCCTATAAAATTTATTGGATAAATGAAATTACATTTAAAAAACTTGTATTATCATATTGTAGTTAGTTTTATTAATTTTATCTAATACAACGGTTAGGAGATAACAACAGTTTAAAAAAATAATTTTGTTTTTCAGTATGACTCAGCATTGTGTGTAACATTAGACTCCAATGAAGCCCATTGTGGTGTATGTGGTACACCATCAAACATAGAGTCCCCATTTTAAAATAATTAAAATTTTATTCACAAATATGAAAATAAATATTAAAATTTATTATTCTTTATTTACATGGGATGTTACATAATTCTCCCCTTTTTGAAATTGCGTCCTTGAATTTTTTATGCACTTATCAAATAAGTGGGGGTATTTATCCCTCATATCATTTTCAGATTCCCAAATTTCCTCTACATCCATATGGACTTTAACACAAAACCTTTACCCAATATATTACTTTTTTCCTCAACACTATCTCTCTTTAGTCAAAAATCATGAAAGTTTGTTCTCATAAGATATATTTTCTACCAACCGAACTACCTCTTGGCTCAAACATGAGATGGATCCGAAATATACGTTCTCTACATTGAAATATGAAAAATATTGTTTAAATCGGATAAACATGAAGGTAAAGACACTTTTTATGAAAATGATCCAACTTTATCCAGGATTTCATAAGGTCTAATAATCCTCGAACTGAACTTTCCATTCCTACTAAATCCCATCCCACGTTTCCATGGAGAAACATTGAGAATGACATGATCACCTATTTCAAAATAATGATCCTTCCACCGTTTATCCACATAACCTTTCTACCTACTATAATATATTATCATGTGATTTTGAATCAATAGAAACTTTTTTTCCTTCTCTTCTACCAATTCTGGTCCCTTCCACTTTCATTAAACTACTTCATCCCAAAAAGATGGAGTTCAACACTACTACCAATATAATGCACAAATGCATCCATCTATGTACTGGAATCAAATGTATTATTATAAGAAAATTCAACCATATAAATATTTTGGTCCCAAAATCCCTGGTAATCCAGTGAGAAATCACGTAGCATTTCCTCTATGGTCTGAATTTTTCATTCTAACTGCACATCTGATTGATTATGAAAATTTGTGCACAAATTTAATTTAGTACCCGATGACTTCTGAGGCCTTTCCAAATGTTTTAAGGAAACCAGTGATCACGAACATATATAATGATGGGGGGAACTCTATGAAACCTAACTATCTCATTTACATAGAACCGATAATTTTGATCTGGAAACAAAGTATCTCGAATATGAAGGAAATGAGCACATTTAGTTAAATGGTCAACAATAACGCAGATTGTATTAGTAGCTCAAGATGTCTTCGACAATCCATCAATAAATTCTAGGGATATATTTTCCCATTTACACTCTAGAAATGATAATGACTAAAGAAAACCTTTTGCTAATTTTCGCTCTTCTTTAACTTGTTTACAAGTCAAACCCTTCATAGAAAAGTCAGAAAAATATCTTTTCATTCTATTCCTCCATTAATACTCTTGACGATCTCTGTATATCTTAGTAACTACAAGATGAATTAAAAACATATAACTATGAGCTTCACACAATAACTCTTTTATCCACAATGCATAACCAGAACACATAATATCTTCCTCAACCTAAAAAAACAATAATAATACAAGTTAAAATCAAGCAACAAACCCTTCTAAACCACCTCATCCTTTTCTACAACTCATTGTCTTCCTTCTGTGATTGCTTATTTCTATCTAATAATGATGATCTCACTAACACATAAAAAAATAGAGGAATTTCCCACACCAAAAACATATATTCCATTGTTACAAAAAACAAAAACCAAAGGGTCTCATTCCAAATGTATCTTAGTTAATGAAGAATTACTTTTTCAAGTCAAAGCTTCAGTCCCATTATTTGCTTTTCCCAGAAGTTAATGGATCATGAAACCAAATTTGTTGATTAATTCCATCCATCTCCTCTGTCTCATTTTTAATTCATTATGTGTGAATATATAATTTATAATTTTGTTATCAATATATATTTCTCATTTGATCCATACAAATGAAGACACAATATTTTTAATTCAAAAAAAACAGAAATGAATTCCAAACCATGTGTAGGGTAATTTAACTCTTGAGTTTTCTATGGATGTGAAGAATAATAAATTACCGGATCATTCATCAAAAGGAAACAACCATGTCCCTTCAACAAATCATAATTGAATATAATAAACACACCATTTCTAGAAGGTAATGCCAACACAGGATTATTCACCAATCTTCATTTCAATTCCAGTAAATAATCAACACATTCATTTTTTCAAATGAACATAACACCTTTTCAAGTTAACATAGTAAGTGGGATAGATAACCATAAAAACAATTCTAACAAACCTATGGTATTTACATTCCAAACCTAGAAAACTATGGATATCTGTTATATTTGAGGGTATTTTCCATTCATCCACAACTTTTGTTTTAGCATGATTAATAGTTATTCAATTTTTTGAAACAATGTGACCACATAATAATTTTTTTAACTAAAACTCACACTTTTCGAATTTCACAAAAAATTTCATTTCTATATTGGTTTTCAGAAAAACCATTGAATGAATTTAATTTTCCTCTTTACTTTTGGAATAATCGAAAATATCATCCATGAACAAAACTACAATCATATCCGAAAACTAACTGAAAGTTCTATTCATAAGATCCATGAATATAGATGGTGCATTGGTTAATTCAGAAGGCATAACCAAAAATTCATTATAGCCATATCTAGTATGAAATGTGGCCGTATTAATGTTTTATTCCATTACATTCAACTGATGGTACCCCAAAATGAAGTCATTTTTTGAAAAATACTTATATTGTTGGAGTTGATCAATCCAGTCATCGATGTGAGGCAAAGGATACTTGTTTTTAACCGTGATATTATCCAATTCTCTATAATCAATGTAATGTATCATAGAATAATCATTATTTTAAACAATAAAAGACAAGATCACCACATGGTGATGTGCTAGGTTGAATGAAACATTAATCTAATAAATACGGAAATTACTTATTTAACTCTAAAAGATAAATTTGAGCATTTGATAAGGAGGTTTTCAAATTGGATTAGATTTATGAATTAAATCAACATTAAAATCTACTTCTCGATCAAGTAATATACTATGAAACTCTTTAAAAAAACATCAAGAAACTCATTTAACACTATCACATCATTAATATTGACAGTTCCTTTGTTTTCAACAATTTGTGAATGGTAACATTCATTTCTGAATTTTACCAGTGTCACAAATTCCTGATATGTCATCAAAAGAAATGGTTGATTCTTGTAAAAAACAGAAAATAATTCTAAAAAATACCAATTTAGATCTGTATTCAATCATAGCATGATAAATATATAGCCAATCCATACCCCAAATAACATCAAACTCTGTAAGAGAGAAAACAATAAGGATTGCAGGTATATGTTTTCTACACACAAGGACATGATGTTTCTTATAATTTATATTTGTCACTACATTTCCGCATAGTGTCTTTACCATATCTTCAGAATTAATATCATGATATGGACTTCCTAATTTACAATATAATTTATAAAAAATAAAGAATATGTAGACCCTAAATCAAAAAACACATTGGAAAAATATGAACAAACAAATAGTGTACCAGATACTACATCTTTTGATGGCTTAACATCTACTAAAGTAGTTTCAAAGGATTACACCACCACTTTTTTCTTATAGTTTGGCTGCATTCCGTCAGTTGAGTTCATCGTTGTACAGTAATTTAGATAATGACCCATTTTATTACATGTAAATTGTTATACTAACTATAAATCAGATTTTTTCTTACAATTAACTTGATCATTTTTCTGTGCAATTACGAGCCATATGTTACCTTTTACCACATTGGTAGCACTAAAAAAATTCAAAATTCATTCCATATCATGGTTTTTACGAAAATATTCATGAACTTTAAACTTAAATTTCTTACAATCAGAAATTTAAGTGTTCTTCCCTTTCATCTGTCCCCTCAACTTCTTCTTTTTTTGTCAAAGAACACCTGATCATATACAAACTCCATTTCTACCTTCTCCACAAATCGAATTGGTTTTTCATAACATTTTAACTCATGAAGAACCTAAATACCTTTGATAATTTGGCTTTAATATTGAGTAAAAATAGTGGATTTTGTTATAATTATCTCATATGAAATATGAAGCACACCTTTATAGTCGAGTGAATATTGCTTCATAAGCTGCTACTATGTCATCCTCAAGCCTAAATTCGAAGAATTGTTTTCCCATCCTATGATGAACCACCATAAGAGAATATTTCTTATAAAACAATCCTTTGAATTTATACCTATAAAGAGATACAATATATTCACTATCCTTGATATTTTTATTCACCAATCACCACTGATCGACTTCACCTTTAAAACGGTAAACATCAAGACTATCCCTTTACTATTTTGAACACCCCATGACATCAAAAGTTATATCCAGTTCATTAATACACCCTTCAGCTAGAACAAGGTCAGATGTTGTTCTGAAATATAGGGATGTTGCCTCATGATATGCTCCCCTACTGATGTGTTCCTCTATGGTTGACCTGGCGGATCTCGTGCATGGATACCACCACAATTTTTATCATGAGTCAGTTGTGTTGTCACTGCAACAAACTATTTAGTTTCAATTTCGACCATATCAAGTTTCTGATTTGGATGGTTTTCTTCCTCTTGATGTCATCCCATCATAGCTACCATGTTTCCTCTGCGAAAATCCATTCTGAAAACTGAAATATCATAGGAAAATCAGAATGGTAATCTGTAAAAGATATATCATCTCAATATTAACATAAACTACATTATGGATATTAATTTTACAATATCCTAACTCCTAATGTAATAAAAACTAGCCTTTGATACTAGCACTAAGGACAAAACCATAAAACATTACATAATTATAATTAAATATACAATTCACAATGAGGATTTTTTAGGTTTAGAGTTTTAGATAATTAGGTCTCAATTATTACATTACATCAAAAAAATTAAAAATGTGACTCTTTTAATCAGTTTACATTTTTTCATAAAATAAAAACTCTTGAAAAAAAGAGTCATGTCTACTTCAATGTTTTAGACAACATGACTTTTCCATGATCCCATCCTTGACCCTAGTCATCGTTAAGTATTTTGAATAACCTTTCAAATATTGGGATTAACATAAAATGCTCAGTAAGGGTTATAAAATATAGAATGAAAAAATTATTCCATCAAAACATAAGCTTTTTAAAATACCTCATCAAATCATAATATTTATGAATAACATATAGTAATAACAAATCATAAAGGTATCGTGGGGAATCCATAACATACATACATTGTATCTTTCATAACCACATAGGGAGTTATATCTAAAATACACTTCAGAGTATATTCCCTAAATCTATTAGGATAAACAATCATTTTTTCCTCCATGTTACCCAATGTATTAGAGAGCTATATTGGGCTCACCCACCCTATGTTTTTTATGGAACCACCCATATACGTAAACAATTACCATGAACCATAATATATTTACTGCACATAAAACAAACATAAAGGAAAGATAACATTTCCATATTTCAATCCCAATATACCATTTAAATATATTTCATAAAAAATACATTATCAAAATCATTTTCAAAAACGAAATATGTTAAATTTTATATAATATTTATTTTCTATTTAAAAACATTTCTATTTTTTAAGGAATCCAATGATTAAATAATACTCAAGGAGGTGGAAACGGTTCTTGTCATCACTAACATTAAAAAAAACATTCTCATTTTGTCATTTAGTAAAACACCTCAGAGAAAAAAAATTTAATTTTAAATAAATAAAATGTAAAAGATATTTATACACCGTATAAAGGAAAGTTGTATAAAAAAACATGACACAATGAAATGATATTTAGATGATGTCCCTGACCTCATATCCAACATGAACCGTTAGTTCATTAATCTTTTGAATAATAAAATAAAATTAATTTATACTAGCTTACAAACATTATTCATGTTTATTATTCTTTATATATAACTTATTTCCATGTTATAAGAAATATGTAATCATTTAAGTTAATAATGGTCATTTTGTTGATATTTTGTACTTTTGTCAAAAATGAACTTATAATATTTACATGTTGTCCATGTGGTCAATATTTCATTATCCCTAAAATTATATCCATGATTTAGATATAATATATATATTTATTTATTTATTTATAATTGTACAAAACATTTGGAGGTATGAAATGGAATGCATCATTCATAGAGACGGTAAGACATACGTAAATATGAACACTACTTTCATTTCAATTTCATATTTTATGTGAAATAAAAACTTAATGATAAATTTTTATATGATAATTCTACTTTAAAGTAATACATAATTTCATAAAATCCATCCTTTATATGATCCTATTATTGAATTAACTATTCATATCACTTTGAGGGGTGGTAGTCTGCACATCCACAAATAAAATTATCATGTTACCCATTATGGAAACCATAAAGGTCTGTTAGAAATGAAAAATACAGAAGCATATAGACAATATAAACATAATATATTACACATATAATGATAGTTCTATCGTAGTGGCCACCATAAGAGTTGGTAGGAGGAGATTGAACAATCATCATTTTGTGAGGCAGTAGATCATCGTCAACAGAAAGAGTCTGTTTATTACCCATTAAGTTGAGGTGGGTCTAAGTGTAGTTCAAATAATTCAAATAACAACATAATATGATATTTATGATACTTTCTATGTCATATAATAAAGTAATAATAAGTGCTTAGGGTTTGGAAAAGTGAAATAATATAATTGAATTTAAGCTTAGACGTCACCATGAAATCTGGTAACTCCCTTTGGTTTGAACAAAAAGGATTTTTTGAAGTGTCATTTTTTTAAGGTAATGCTTCTAGGGGTAAGAGTGGGATATTGAATGATTATTTGGGTATAGGTTGGACCATCCAAGGGGCTTTAGGGGTGTGATAAATGGGTTATATGTGAGGTCTTTATAAAATGGGGGAGGGTCTCTTTAAGATAGTTTTAAAATATTACTTTATTAAATATAGATTTTCTATTTTTAAAGGTAATAAAATTAATAAAGATTATAATCAATGAATTTTGTGCAAAATAATATTATCCAACAAGAATTGTATAGGTTTTGGATATTTTTTTAATATTTTTAATCTTATTTATTAAAATCATTCATTAATGAGGTAAACACTGAAGCCTTATTGTGTCATAAATAATATTATTTATATGATCACTAAAAGTTATAAATAAAATACCACAATTTATGAAGAACTTATAGTTTTATAATGATTATTTATTGTCCAATTTTACAATTATATAACCCAATCTTAATATTTTTTTCCAAACAATATATTTTTATGATATTTTTATTTTTACATTAAATAAAACGTTTTTAATTTCATTATCTAACAAAAGTTGCTTTTAATGGAATAAATCCTCACACAAGTATTTTCATGGTTGGAAATTACACATCCATGAAGGTTAATACAAGTGTTAAGGTAATTTTATATAATTATAATATTTTGTTTACCTTGAATTACTCTATTTATCATTAGTTGCGGTAAATAAAAGTCAAAACATACGTTTCACCAGAAATGATTTCCATCTTATAGAACAAAATTTTACATACTAATAACAAAAATGTATGTTGGATATTAAAAATTCAATTCAAAAAAGTGGTAAAATTACATTTAAAAGAATATGTTATCTTTTTAACTACTACTCAGTGTTTTAACAACTCATCAAAATTTGATGTTTTTCTAGAAAATACCAAAAATTCAGCTTAAGTTATATTTGATATTATAAATTTAAAAAATTTGTCTATTTTACCAAATTATTAATGTAGATGTTTGATTAATTATAATAAAATTATGTCACATTGTCAAAACATAATGTGTATTTTTATGAAATAATATCTATCATATAATTGACAATTGTTAATGTCCAATATCAATGTGAAATTACTTGCAATGAACAAAATTGGATTAAATGGTAAAAATATAATCTAATTAAAATTTAAAACCAATTAAAAAATTAATTTGACCATATAAATTAATTATATTAAATTGATGTTTTGAATAAAAATAGTACATTTTTTAATAATCATTTAAAAATTATTTCTATTAGAAAAATACCAAAAATGTACCCAATGTAAATTTTGATGTCCCAATTCTAAAAAAAAAGTTATTATTTTGTAAAATAGATCATATAACGGTAATCAAAACTATATTTAATGTGGTTTCTCCATTAAAAGGTGGTACATTGACCGATTAATTAACATTAGAGTATTTATGATTAAAATTATATTCATTCACAATTTATTCCTATATATTTTATTACATAAATGTAAAAACATTTAACAGTCATGTATAAATATATTGTAGTTAGTTCTATATATTATTTCTAATACAAGGGCTTGGTGTTAAATATCATTTAGAATAATATAATATTATTATTTTGTAGTATGACTCAATGATTTTTGTATCGTTGGACTTAAAAGAAAACTATTGTTTTGTATCAGGTATGACATCAATCATGGCATCCCCTTTTTAAAAAAATTTATATTTAATTCAAAAATATGTATATAAATATGAATGCGTATTATTATTTTTTCACTTAGGATGCTATATCCTTTTCTCCTTATGGAAATTGTGTCCTCAATGTTTTTATTAACTTATCAAATAAGAGGGGGTGTTTATCCCACATAGCATTTTCAGATTCCCATA
This sequence comes from Viscum album, assembly GCA_963277665.1. Lineage (NCBI taxonomy): Eukaryota > Viridiplantae > Streptophyta > Magnoliopsida > Santalales > Viscaceae > Viscum > Viscum album. The sequence goes on from OY728140.1 coordinate 1,067,800,244, forward strand.
TTTTCTCTTCATCCATATGGTTTTCTACAAATCCTTTACCTAATAAAATACATTATTCAACAACACCTACTCTCATCAGTCCATAATCTAGACTGGTTTCTCCTCATTGGAGATAATCTCTTCCAATTGAACTTCCTCTAGGCTCAAAATATGAGATGGATTTGGCATATAATTTCTCAACATTAAAACATGAAAAACATTGTGTACCTCCAAATAAAATGGGGGTAAAGACAATATGTACGCAACTGATCCAACATTATCATGGATGTAATAAGGTCTAATAAACCTCATACTCAATATCCAGTTCTTAAAAACGCATCAAACATTGCAATGGATAATCTTTGAGAAAGACATGATCACCTACTTCAAAAGAATGATCATTCCTCTATTTATCCACATAAATTTTCTGCCTGCTCTGAGCTGTTTTCATATGCTTCTTAATCAACTAAGCATTTTCATCCATCTCTCCTACCAATTTTGGCCCCAACAGCTTCCTTTCACCAACTTGATCCCAAAAAAAGCTCTAGTTTGACACTTCTAGCCATATAATGCCTAAAATTGAGCCATCTATATACAGGAATGAAAATTGTTATTATATTAAATTTCATCCAATAAATATTTTGGTCCCAACACCACTAGTTATCCTGTGAAAAGGCACGTAGAATATACTCTAGGTTCTGAAATTTTCATTATGAGTTCCCATCTCATTAAGGATGAAAAGCTGTAGAAAAATTTAATTCATTACCCAACAACTCCTGAAGTCCTTTCCAAAAGTTAGATGAAAACCTAGGATCATGATCAAATACAACGGAGAGGGGAACTCAAAGAAACCTTAATATCTCTTTGACATACATCTGAGAAAGATGATCTAGAGGAAATTTATCTTGAATATGAAGTAAATGATAAGATTTAGTCAATCAGTCAACAATAAACTATATTGCATTATTACCTCGAGATGTATATAGTAATCCCACAATGAAGTCAATGGATATATTTTAACACTTCCACTCGAGAACCGGTAAAAACCAAATCATTACTTTCATTAACTACCACTCTTCATTATAACATTGACAACTTATACAGTTCACAAAATTTTAGCAATATCACTTTTCATTCCATACCACTAGAAATACTCCCAACAAACATTCTACATCTTAGTACTCCCATGATGAACTAAAAATAGAGAACTATTAGCTTCACATAATAAATTTATCTTCAATATTGAATCACAAGGCACATATAAACTCTTCCCAAACCTCAAAACACAATCATTATCAATGATAAAATCATGAAAAATACCCTTCTGAAACATCTATACCTTTTTCTGTATCTCATTGTCCTCCTTCTATGCTTGTTATATTCGTTTAAATAAAAATGATTTCATTGACACCTGAAACTAAATAATTTAATTTTCCACTCCAAAAACATCAATTCCAAAGTTCATAAAATCAAAACAAATGTATATCATTCCAAATGTAGCATAGTTAATGAAGAATTACTTTTTCAACTGAAAGCATCAGCCACATTATTTTCATTTCCAAAAATTTAGTGGTTCGTGAAATCATAATTTTTGATTAATTTCAGCCGTCTCCTTTGTTTCATGTCTAATTATTTCTATGAGAATATATACATTAAAATTTTATAATCAGTATATATTCCAAATTTTACTTCATTAAAATGATACTTCTAGATTTTAAAAGTAAAAAACAATATCAGCTAATTTAAAATCATGTGTAGGGTAATTTATCTCATGAGGTTTCAAATAATTAGAAGCATAATCAATTACTGGATGAATATACATAAGGAAACATCCAATTCTATACAATGATGCATCACTATAGATAAGAAACTCACGATTTCTAGAATATAATACCATAACTGGAGCATTTAACAATATTATTTTTAGTTCCCAAAAACAATCAACACATTCTTTTGTCCAAATGAACTTAACACATTTTTGAGTTAACATAGTTAGGGGGATAGGTAACAGTGTAATATATTTAGAAAACCTCTGGTAATAATCTTCCAATCCAAGTAAAATACGAATATTGATTATATTTGTGGGACATGTCAATTATTCATCGACTACTTTTTAGTATGATCAATAATTATGCCATTTTTGAAACAATTTGAACATGGAATGAAATTTGTTGTAACCAAAACTCACACTTGCTGAATTTCCCAAACAGTTAATTTTCCTTTAAGGATTTCAAGGAAATCGTTAAATGACTATCATGTTTATATTTACTATAGGAATAAACCAAAATATAATCCATTAACACAACGACAAAAATATCCAAGAAGACAAGTAAAGTTATATTCATAGGATGAATGAATATAGAAAGGTATTGGTTAATACAATATGCATAACCACAAATTCATTATGCCATTATCTAGTATGAAACATGGTATTTGGAATGTCTACTTCCTTTACATTGAACTTATGGTACCATAACCTCATGTTAATATTCAAAAAATACAGATCTTCATGGAGCTGATCAATCAAATCATCAGTATGAGGCAACAGATACTTATTCGTAACAATGATTTTATTCAATGCTCTATAATCAATGAAAAGTCTCATTGAACCATCTTTATTTTTTGGAAAATAATATAGGATCATCCCATGGGGATGTGCTAGGTTGAATGAAACCATTATCTAATAAATCCTTCAACTTCATATTTAACTCTAAAATTTCAATTTGAGCATTTCAATAAGGGGTTTCTAAATTTGATTACAATCTAGAATTAAGTCAATAGTAAATTCAACATCATGGCCAGGTATTATACTCGAGAACTCATCTGGAAAAAAATAATGATACTTGTTTACTGCTGGCACATCATTAATCTAGATTGTTCCTTTCTTTTCAACAATATGTGAAAAGAAAAATTAATTTCATTCTTTGACTAGTTTCTCAATTTCCAAATATTTTATAGAAAGTAGGGTTTAATTCTTGTACACAAAAATATAATCATTTTGAAATGAAACATCTCAATCTCAGCTTTCTATCATAGCCTGAGAAATAGAAAGCTAATATTTAACCAAAATAACTTCAAAATATAGTAGAGTGAAAACAATAAGGTCAGTAGGTATATTATTTTTACACACAAAGACAAGAAGGTTCTTATAACTTCTTTTTGTCTCAACATTTCCTCTGATGTTTTACCATATGTTCAGGATTCATATCTTGAGATGAAATTACTAATATACTAGAAAATTTCTATGAAAATATCAAATGTGTAAACTCAAAATAAAACAACATGTTTGAATAATATGAAAAAACAAACATTGTACCTGATACTACTTCATTTTATGGACCAACATCTACTAAAGTGGTTGCATATGATTTTACCACCACATTCTACATATATTCTTCATTCATTCCCATAGATGAGTTTTTTGTTGGACATTGAATTTCATAATGTCCCACATAATTTGACTTATAATATTTTACTATCTAGAAATTATATTATGTCTTACCATTTACCTGATATTTTTTACTGAAATTATGATCTTTATGTCTCATTTTACCAAATCGGTAGCACTTACCAGAATTCGAATGTCATTCCCCATCATGCATTTTATCCAAAATTTCACTAACTGTATACGTAAGTTTCATACCATCAGGCATTTTTGAAGAGTTCTTACCTTTCATCTGCCACCTGGGCATCTTAATCTATAGTTTGTCAAAGAACACATGATCATGGAAAAACTCCATTTCCACCTTCGCACATAAAATTTTTTTTCCATAACTTTTGAAAACACATAAAGTTAATTCCCTAAACTAATTTTAATTTAATCTAGAGTAAAATGAGTTTTTTTTACTATCATGATCTCATATGAAATTTATATCATACCTTGCCAGTCGAGTGAATTTGTATTCATAAGCTACCATATAATCCTCCTCCTATATAAATTATAGGAATTGTTTTTTCATCATAATATAAACCACCTTATGATAATATTTCACAAGAAACATACCTTTGAATTCATCAAAATCTTGCGTATCAATATCTTCACTATCCCTTATATTTTTCACCATCGACCACCACTGATCGCCTTCACCTTCATAAATATAATTAAAGTACTAACCATTTAGTGTTATGAACACCCTATGACATCAAAAATAATTTCTAGTGCTTTAATCCACCCTTCATCTCGCACAAGGCCAGATGGTCTTCTGAATAATGGGGTTGTTGCCTCATGATATGCTCCACTACGGACATGTTCTTATGTGGTTGATCTAGATGATCTCATGCATGCATAACACAACTATTTATTTCCAGATTAAACCATGTCATCACTACAACAGACTATTCAATTCTGATTCTAACCACATGAGGTTTCTAATTTTGAAGGTTGCCTTCCTCCTGATGTCGTCACATGAAAGATGCTCTGTTTTCTCTCAGGAAAATTATTATGAACATAGAAACATGTTACATGAAGTAAAATATTAATATGTAAATTCAATATCCTTTCAGTATTAACATAAATTAATGAATTGATATTAATTTAACAATATCCAAACTCCTAATATTATATAAACTGACCCTCGATACTAACTTTAAAGACCAAGCCTTAAAATATTACCTAATAATGAATTAAATGTATAATTCACATTGAGGATCTTTCAGGTTTAGAGATTTAGAGAATTAGGTAATAACTATTATATTACCTCTCCAAAATTACAATGTATACACTTCTACCCAGTTTCCATTTTTTCAAAAAATAACAACTCTTGAGAAAAAGGGTCATGCCTATTTCTATGTTTTAGACTACATGACATTTCATTGATACCATCCTTAACCCTATTCATCTTTATGTCTTGTGAAAAACATTTCAAAACATGGGATGATCATAAAAATATCAAAATGGGTTCTAAAATATAGAATGATAACATTATTCCATAAAAACATATGATTTTTAACATAAATCATGAAATCATCTGATTCTGAATAACATATAGTAATGACAAATCATAAAGGAAACTCGTGGCATCCATACCATAATTACATTTTACCTTTCATAGTCACATAGGGAGTTACATTTGGAATACCCATAATAGTATATTTCCTAAGTCTCTTCGTATAAACATTCAGTTTTTACCTCTGTTACATTAACGAATGCATTTGAGAGCTATCACCGGCTCACCCTCCCTAAGATTATCACAGAACAACCCGTATATATATTCAATTCCTAAGAACCGTAACATATTCATAGCCCATAAAAAACATAATGGAAAGATAAAATTTCCATATTTAAAGGAAAATTTATAATTTAAATATATTTACCTAAGAAATCCATTATCAAAACCATTTTCAATAAATAAATATGGAAAAATAAATATGGTATTTATTTTTCTTTTAAAAACATTATGACTTGTTAATGAATCCATTGATCAAATAAAACTTTCCAGGGTGGAAAATGGTTATTGTCAATGATTACATTAAAACAAATATTCAATTTTTTCGTTTTAGTAAAACAAATCATATAAAAACATTCCCTTTTTTTGAAATGAAATGTCGAAGGTATTTATAAACCGTATAAATAAATTTCGTGTATAATACAAAATATGTCTCAATAAAAAGTGATAGAGACGAATCCCGTTACATTATGTCTGACATCAAACATCATTCATTTATATCATGAATATTAAAATATAGATAATTTATACTTTCATAAGATTCTTTTAAAATATTATTAATCTTTTTATGTCCCTTATTTCCATGATATATACATTATGTAATCATTTATATTAATAATGTGCATTTTTTTTGATATTTGTTACATTAAGAAAATATTAACATCTAATATTTATAGGTTTTCAATGTTGTCAGTGGTTCATTATCTCCAAATTGATATTCATGATTTAGATATCATATATATCATATATATTCAGTATATATTATTATTTATTATAGTACATAACATTTGGAGGTAATAAATAAAATGCACCGTTCATAGAGACGGCAAGTTGTACATACGCATGAATGCTACATTCATTTCTATTTACTATTATGAATGAAATGTAATCATTATTATAAATATGTATATTATAATTCTATTATATTATCAAATATAATTCCATTAACTCTATCCTTTATATGTTCCATATAATTCATGAATGAGACATATCACTTTGAGGGGGTGGTAGTCCACACTTCCTCAAATGAAGTTATTGCGTTTATCCATTATGGAAACCATAAAGGTATGATATAAATGAAAAATAAAGAAACATAGAGACAATATAAATATAATATATATCACCTATAAATAATTTTCCATCCTAATTTCAACCATATTAGATTGTAGAGAATATTGACCAATCATCGTTTTGTGAGGCAGTAGATCGTCATCCACAGAAATATTATGTTCATTACCCATTATATGGTGGTGTGTGTAATTGTAGTTAAAATCAATTTCATGACAATAACCTAGTATATTTATGATACTGGTGTAATATTAAAATAAAGTAATAAATTTTTTTACAAGGTTGGATATGTAATATAAAAGAAAACAAACTAACAAAATATCTTACCTTGATGTCGGATAACTCCCTATGGTTTCAACCAAAATGTTTTCTTAATGTGCCTTATAGATATTTTACATATTTTAGGTGAAATATAGAGATATTTAGAGATCATTTGGGTAGAATTATAATGATACAAGGGAATTGAGAGGTGTGATTAAGGGGTTAGAATTGAAGACTTTTTATATAGGGGAGGAGGGGCTCTTTAAGAATGTTTGAGAATATTATTTTATTCAATAATGAATTCGTTTTCTAAAGGTCCAAATCATATTAAAGATGATGAAAAGATGACTATTGTATGAAATAAAATCATCCAATAATAATTGTAAATGTTTTGGATATTTTTTTAATATTTATAATTTTATTTATTTAAATCATTCATTAATAATGTAAACAATACATCCTTATTGTTACATAAATAGTCTTACTTATATGATGTTTAAAAATAATAAATAGAAAACCATAATGTATTAAATAATTTTTTCTTTCAAACTAATATTTATAGTCAAATATATCAATTGAATAACCCCACATTAAAATGGTTTTAGGAAAACATTACATGTTGATGATATTTTTATTTTTACTTAAAATAAAATATTATTAATATTATTACCTTTACCATGTAGCTATAAAAGGCTGAAAGTATAATAAATGTATTGTTATGATTGGCCAGTACTAATTCAATATGGTTAAAACAACTGTTGTTTTAATTTTATATTATTATAATATTGTTTATTTCCTTTAATTACCCTATTTACCTTTAATAGTGGTAAATAAAAGCCGAAAGATACTATTCACTAAAAATTATTGACTTATATCGAAATAAATTTGACATAATAAAAAAAACATGTATGTATGATTTTTGAAATTCAATTCACAAAAGTAGTAAAATTTAATTTAAATGTAAATGTCACCTTTTTAACTTCTACTCAGTGTTTTCATTATTAATCATAAAATGAAGTTTTTCAGAAAAATACCAAAAAATCAGCCTACGCTATATATGTCATTCCAAATTAAAAAATGATGTATATTTTACCAAATTGAATAAATAAATGATTTAATAGTAATTTTTAAATTAATTCTCTTTGTCAATATAAAAAGCGTGTTTTTAAAAAATAATAGCAATCAAAAGATTGACACTCATTTTTTTCGATTTCAACGTGAAATTACTTATAATGAACAAAATTGGATTAAATGTTAAAAATATAATCTAATCAGACATTATAAAAAATTTAAAATATAATATATACACATATATAAGTTATATGAAAATGAAGATTTGAATTAATATATAGTATTTTTCACTAACCATTAATAATTGAATTTTATCAGAAAAATAACCAAAATTTACCCAATTTATATTTTTATTTCCTGATTCTAAAGAAAAATATTATTTTTTCAAAAAGAATTTAAAAAATATACTAATACTATATTTAATTATGTTTCTTTATTAAATGTCGGTAAATTGACCTTTTAATTAATATTATAGTATTTATGCTTAAAATTTTATTCATTCAGAATATAAGCCTTTAACATTTATTGGATAAATGTAAAAAAAATTAACAAATATTTCTAATCATATTGTAGTTTTTTCTATTAAACCCTTATAATACAACAAATAGTCATTAACTACCTTTTAAAATAATAATATATTTTTTATTTTTTAATATGACTCAGTATTGTCTGTAACATTAGACTTCCAAGAAATCTGTTGTTGTGTATCAGGTACTCCATCGAACATATCATCCCGTTTTTAAAATAAAATTAATATTGAAATCACAAATATGATAATAAATATGAAAATGTAACATTTTTTATTTACGTGTGATGTTACATATAACGCCTGAAAAAGATTACTTTTTGAAGAAATTTAGTCCAACTAAACCATTATTTCAATATGTTCAATCATAATGTATATGTCGATGATAAAATACAAGTGGAGGTGAATTGTATGTTTAAAAAAATCATTTTTATATATATTGAGGACATGGTTTAATAGAAATAATATAATAATATTCAAACACCTTTTTCCTATTTAATCAATAATCAGACATGGACCTGGTTTTGATGAAATATTTTCGTAATCTGACAGTTATGATAATTATTCTGTATATTGTATATGAAATTAATCATATTTAAAATATTGAAATAGTTTTACCTGAGTTTGTTATTAATGAATCATAATCATAGTTGATCTGATAATCATAGTAATACAAAAAAAATCATGCATAAAGCATAGAAAAGTATTTTTGGTGATTGAATTGATTGAAATCACAAGAATTGTAATGAAAAAGATCATAATCACTATATAGAGAATAAAACGATGAATATATAAAATGAATCACTTTCTATTAAAGAGAATTTATAATATAAACAACTAAATTAATTATTCTTGTAACCAAATGATAAGGGTATCCAATATCCATGGATAGTGGTCTCTTTCTTAATACATTCATAAAATTATAGCTTACCCACACTAGGGTAACACCATGATATGATGATCAGATTATATTTTCATTCCATATAATCCCTCAATCAGGAAAGTGATTGCATCCTTGGCCTTAATGGAAAACATTGACCTCGAACCACAAACAATGGGCACACATGTCTTCATATCCATAGAAACAGATAATTTCAATCACCAATGATTGTTGTGACACTAAGAAAAGAAAAACACATGAATGTAACGAGTATGTTGAATGAGTAGTTCACATCAAGAACTCATAAGATCGATTAACATGAAGTAGTAATTTTACAGAGCTCTCATGAAATTTCACTATCTTGTCAACATATTTTGAGCTCGTTCAAATGACATGGTATTTATAGGGTAATCTTACAACTGTCATCTTGAATTCCGACAGTCATATTTTCTCCTGAAAATGGAGAGGGACATGGACACCTAGAACTCTAATGGTCATCTTATAACCAAAATATTAACATTATATTGAAAAAATTACATAATTGTTTTTTTAATTTTTTTTCATTTCATTACAATTCGATTTTAGGGTTAGTATAAAATCATTTTTGATCAAGTCTAATGATTGTCATAGCGATGGTGATTAAGATTTAAAATTTGGTAAGATACCAGATAGTTTGTATGATGAAAACTATTTTTAATTTTAACAAAAATATTAATTTTTTTGTTTATGATATGAATCATATTCAACCACATTATGATAATCAAGAAATGAAATTATTCTATAAAAAAGTATGAGTTCGATAATTATAGTACCCATATGAAATAAGTTATATTTAAAAAATATAAAATATATAAGTTAAGAGCCTTAAAACATCACATAATCTTGAATTAAAAGAATAATTTACAATAAATATACTTTCAGGTTTAGAGTTTTAGAGAATTAGGCAATAACATTTAAATGACGAATTGAATAATACATATAGAAAAATCTACACTGTTTCCATTTTTTCACAAAATAAAAACGCTTGAAAAAATAATGTCATGTCTAGTGCATTTTTTTATACATCATGACATTTCCATGATCCCATCCATGACCCTATTACAGTTTATGTCTTATTAAAAAAAATTCAATAAACTTGGGATGAGAATAAAAAGATTAGTAAGGGATACCGAATGAAGGAAAACTGTTAGTTTTTCAAAACAACAAATAACCATGAATACATTATCATATTTAGTAATTTCTACCTTTATGAAGTAGTAAATACTCTTCATTGAATAAAAGAACATTTCATACCCTTTTGTAACCAAAACATTACCATAAAACTCATATTTAAGGAACTTAATTTATCTTGGGAAATAATCAATCTTAAGTGGAATTACAATACAGTCGACTTCCACACATATCACTAAATGGAATAGCCATATGGCTGACTTCCACACCAAATTCATTGGATGTTATAACATAACCACCCATCCTTGTTTATCACGGCACAACCCGTCACTTGGGTTATCATGCAACCACTCGTCAAATGTCTACATACCATTATAAAATCATAACACATAATATATTACATGTATAAACAATTCTATAATAACATTTAATTTGAAATCACAATAAATAATTTCAGGTTATTGAAGTAATCAATCAAATTAAAAAAACCATTTTCAATACCAATTTACTTAAAAAGGGTATTTGGTATTTATTCTTCAAAAAAAAATTACCGCATGTTAAGGAATCCAAAGATCAATTAATACTTATAGCGGAAGAAAGGTTGTTGTCCCCACATACAATAAAAAAATAAATTTAATATGTTAGTAAAATGATTTGTAGAAACACATTCCCCTTGAAATGAAAAGTCAACGGGTTTTATACCCCATATAAAATAATGTCCTGCAGAAATCAAACGATGCCTTAATGAAAGGAGATTGAGATGAAGTCCATCACCTCATGTCTGACATGACCCGTTCTTTCATTAATCTCCTTAATAATTAATTAAAGTTAATTTCTAATATCTTAAAAACCATTTTCAAATTTATTAATCCTTTTATATCAATTATTACCCCATTATAAACATTATGTAAATATTTATGTTAATAATTTTTATTTTGTTGATATTTGGTACTTTAGTAAAAAATGAACACCGTTAATTTACTTGTTTTCCTTGTGGTAAATAGTACATTATATTCAGAATGATATTAATTTTTTAGATATCATATTTATCATATTATCCTATATATATATAAATATATTTATAATAGTATATATCATTTGGAGGTAAGAAATTAAATGCACCATTTATAGAGACGGTAAGTCTTACGTATGCATGAAGGATACTTTTATTTCCACTTCTTATATTAATTGAATTTAAATAGAATTATACATAGGTACATTATAATTCTTGTATAATATCATATATATAATAATATGAACTCTATCCTTTATAGGTCCTATGTATGGAATCTGCAGGTCATATCACATTGATAGGTGGTAGTCTGCACTTCTAAAATGAAATTATCACATTTACCAATAATATAAACCATAAATGAATGCAATAAATGAAAAATACAGAATCATAAACAAAAAATAGAAATAATATATATCATATATATATTTAGTGCCATATTAATGGCCACCATGATAGGTGGTTAGAGATAATCAAACAATAATTGTTTCGTGAGGCATTAGTTTTCCATCCATATAAACATTATGTTCTTCACGCATTAGATGGAGGTGTGTGTAAGGGCAGTTAAAATAATTTTCACAAAAAAATCATAATATATTAAGAATATTGGTGTGGTTATAAATGAATTTAATAAAAATAGTATAGGGGTTGGAGAAGTAAAATAAATGAAATGAATTTTAGAGAAATTGTTACTTTTAATTTTCGTAACTTCTGTTGGATTGAACCAAAATGGCTTTTTGAAGTGTCCAATGCCTAAGGTAAGGCTTATAAGAGGATGATAGAGATGTAGGGAGATTAATTTTTTAGTGTTTGGATGATCCATTTTGCTTGAGAGATGTGATGAATGGGTTAGAAGTGGTGTTCTTTTATAAGGGGGAGGATGGGCTCTTAAGGAATGTTTGAAAACAATTATTTTATTATTAACATGTCTCCGGTTTCAAAAGGTCTAACAATCATTTAAGAAAATGATAAGATGGCTCATGGATGAAATAATACTATCCAATAATAATTCGACACATATTGGATATTGGTCAAATATTTACAATATTATTTTTTTAAATCATTTATTAATGAGGTAAATACAGCATCGTTATTGTGCCTTAAACAATTTAATTAATTCAATTTCTAAAAATAATAAAGAAATAATATTATGTAAGAAGTAGTTTTAAAATTAAAATGAAAATTTATAGTCTAAAATATAACTAATATAACCCCATGTAAAAATTTATTAGGTAAACTATATTTGGTTATTTAATTTTTTCCTTTATATTAAGTTAATTGAAATAAAGTGTTATTATCACTCTTAAGTGGCTCCACAAGGACCCAAAATTGACCCAAAGATTCCCATGGTTGGATATGACTCATAAAATATGGCTAAGAAGAGTATTAAGGTAATTTTATATTAGTTTTATTTGTTTTTTACATTTAATTACCCTATGTATCATAAACCGAAGTAAAAAACAAGTCAAAAGATACTATTCACAGAAAACTATTTTCATCTTATAGAACCACATTTTACATAACAATAACAACCATGTATACGAAATTTTTGAAAATAAATTCACATATGATGTAAAATTTCATGGAAATGAAAAAGGTAGTTTTTGAACTACTACAAAGAGTTTTCAGTACTCATCAAAAATTGACATTTTTCAATAAAATACTAAAACAAATCACCCTAAGATATATTGGATATTTTGAATTCAAAAATTATGTCTATTTTATAATATTAAAAAAAATTGATGCAAAAATTAATTTAAAATTAATTACTGCTGTCAAAGAAAAAGGTGTGTTTTTATCAAATAATAACTATCAAAATATTGATAGTTGCTTTTGTCCAATTTCAAAGTGAAATTTATTCCAATGACTAAAATTGGATTAATTGGTAAAAATAAAATCTAATTACACATTAAGACAAATTAATAATATAATATAACATTATAAATATATTATATTAAAAGGTAATTTTGAGTAGAAATTCAAAATTTATCAATTTTCATTAAAATTTTAATTTTATCTGAAAAAAACCAAAAATTTACCCAAAGTGAGTTTTGATGACTGTATTCTAAATAAGAATTCTATTTGGAATAATAAAACATATAAAAGTAACAAAAACTATATTTATAGAGGGTTCCCCATTAAAAGGCATTAAGTTGACCTTTTAATGTAAATTATTCTTAAAAGAAGATCCAATCACATTTAAGCCTCTAACATTTATGGGATAATGGTAAATACTTTAACAAACACGTATAATCATATTGTAGTAATTTTTGTTCTTTACTTCAAAAAAACGGATAGGAGTTAACTACCATTTAAAATAATAATATTGTATTGTTAGTGTGAAACATAATATTTCAAGGAAACTCATTATTTCGTATCAAGTACTCCATCGAACATAGAAACCCCTTTATAGTATAATAAATAATTAATTCACAAAATATTAATAAAAAATATAATGTATTAATTCTTTATTTACCCTGGATGTTACATCATTACCACTTTTCGAAATTGCATCCAAGCAATTTTATTCCCTTATCAAATAAGTGGATGTATTTATCCATCAAAGAATTTTCAGATTCACACATTGCCTCTTCAGGCATATGTTTCTTCACAAAACCATTACATGATAAATTACCTTATTCCTTAACACATACTCTCATTGTTCAAGAAATTGGACTATTTACTCCTTTAAAAGAAATTCTCTTCAAATGTAACAACCTATGTGTTCAAAACATGATCTGAATCTGGCATATACTTTTTCAACATTGAAACATGAAGAACATTGCATACCTAGGATAAATATTGAGGTAAAACCACTCTGTAAGAAACTGATCCAAATTTTTCCCATATTTCATAATGTCCAATGATCCTCGGACTGTACAATCCCTTCGTTCCAAAATGCATCACACATTTCCATGGAGAAACGCTGAGAAATAAAAGATCACCTACCTCGAATGAAAGATCCTTTCTCTGATTATCCGCATAAATTTTCTTCCTACTCTGAGATGTTCTCATGTTCTTCTAAATCAACCAAAAATTTTCTGCCATCTCTTCTAAAAATTATGGTCCCATTAGTTTCCTTTCAACCACTTCATCGCAAAAATATGTAGTTCAACACCACTTTACATATAATACCTCAAACTGAGCCATCTGTATATTGGAATGAAAATTGTTATTATATAAGAATTCATCCAAAGAACGATGTTGGTCCTAACTCGCCTGGTAATCCTTTGATCAAGAACATAGAATATCCTCCATGTTCTGAATTGTTCATTCTTATTACCCATATGATTGAGGATAAAAATATTTACTAAATTATACATCTGTACCCAATGACATCTGAAGTTCGTTCCAAAAGTTAAAAGTAAACCTATGATCATGATCAGATTAAATGGAGAGGGTAACACTGTGTTACCTGATTATCTCGTAAACAAACAATTGAGATAGTTGATTTAGAAACATAGTATCATGAATAGGAAGGAAATGAGAATATTTACTCAATCGATCAACAATAACCCATATTTAATTATTACCTCGAGATGTCTTTGGAAATACATAACTATGTCCATGGATATATTTTTCTATTTCCACTCTGGAAAAGGTAAAGACTGAAGCATTCCATTCGGTAAATGTTGATCTACTTTAACCTGATTACATGTCAATCAGTTTACAGTAAAGTATAAAATATCTCTTTTCATTCCATCCCACCAGTATTACTCTAAAAAATACCTATAGTTCTTAGTGCATCCAGGATGAACTGAAAACAGGGAATTATGAGCTTCACATAACAACTAATTCGTCAACTAGGAAACACAAGGTAAAAAAAATCTCATCCCAAAACTCATTACACAATCCTTATCAATGTTAATAATAGAAAAAATACCCTTATGAACCAACTCTACCTTTTTCAGCAAATCACTGTCTTACTTCTATTCTTGCACAATTCTGTCTAAGAGAGATGATTTCACTGACACCTAAAACAAAACCGAAAAATTTCCTACACCAACAACTTATTTTCCAATGTTTATCAAGTATTTAATCAAAAGAACCTTATTCAAAATGTAACAAGGTTAATGTAGAATTACTTTTTCAACTCAAAGCACAATCACATTATTTTCTTTTCCCATATGGTAATGGATTGTGCAATCATAATCTTGGATTAATTAATGACATCTTATTTATCTCATGTTCAATTAATTTTGAGTGAATATATACTTTAAAATTTTGTGATCATTATATATTTCAGATTTTACTCCATAAAAAATATGCCTCCAAATTTTTAAATCAAAAAACAACAGAAACTAAATCCAAATAATTTGTAGGGTAACTTAACTCCTGAGGTTTCAAGTGATGTGAAGCATAAGAAATTACTTGACCATTCGTTATAAGGACCAAACCTAGTCATTTCAATAAAGAACAACTATAAATAACAAATTCACCTTCTCTGGAAGGGAATTCCAAAACGGGAGCATTCAAAAATCTTCTTTTCAATTCCTGGAAACAATCATCTCATTCTTTTCTCTAGATAAACTTAACACCTTCTCATGTTAAAAAAGTCATTAGAATAGAAAACCGTGAATAATTCCAATAAATCCTCCGATAATAACCTACCAAAACAAGAAAACTATTAATCTCCATTATATTTGTGGGTCGTGACCATTTCTCAAAAAAATTTGTTTTAGAAGGATCAACAGTTATGCCATTTTTTAAAACAATGTGACAAAGGAAATAAATTTATTGTAAGAAAAACTCACACATTCATTATTTTCCATATAGTTTCATTTCATTTATGGTTTTCAATACAACCCTTAAATTATATTCATGCTCCTCTTTAATTTTTCAATAAACAAAAATATCATCAATGAACACAACCACAAGCTTATCCATGATGTCAAGGAATGTTTTATTCATAAGATCCATGAATACATATAGTGCATTGGTTAACCCAAAATTCATAAATACAAATTCATAATGGCCATATCTATTACAAAACAATGTCTTCGAAATGTCTTCCTTCTTTACTTTCAATAGATGGTACCCTGATCTCGTGTCAATCTTTGAAAAATACTAGGCTCTCTAGGGCTGATCAAACAAATCTTCGATATGAGGAAAAGGATATGTGTTCATAAAAGTGATGTTATTCAATGATCTATAATCATTGCAAATTATCATTGAACCAAATTTCTTTTTAACAAACATGACAGAAGAATCCCATGGCGTTGTGCTAGGTTGAATGAAACCATTATCTAATAAATCATGCTATTGATTCTTTAACTCTAAAAGTTCAATTTTATCTATTCGATGAGGGGCATTAAAATTGGATTTTCATCATGAACTTTGTCAAATGTAATTCAACTTCTTGATCAGGTTTAATACCAGGGAACTCATCATGATGAACATCATGATACTCATTTACCAATAGGATTCATCTATCTGAAAATTTCATTTATTTTCAACAATATGTGCAAGGTAACATTCATTTCTAAATTTTACTAGTTTCTCATATTCCTGATATGTTATCAAAAGTAAGTGTTCATTCTTGTATAAAAAAATAAATTTTTTTTGATATGAAACCTCTTTATCTCTACAGTCAATCATCTCATGATAAACAGACAACCAATCGATGCCCAAAATAACATCAAAATCTACTAGTGGAAAAGTATCATGGTTTGCAAGTTGATTCTGTCCGTACACAAGGACAAGAAGGTTCTTATAATTTCATTTTGTCTCAACATTCCCACTAGGTGTTTTTACCAAAAGTTAAGGATTGATATCTCGATACGGAATTACTAATTTAATAGAATACATTTCAGAAATGAAAGAAAGTGTAGACCCTGAATCAAAAAATACATTATTATAATCTGAACAAAACAATAGTGTACCTGATACTACTTAATATGATGGCACAAAAACTCCTGAAGTTGTTGTACTAAATTTCACCACCTCTTTTTTCTTGTAGTATGGTTGCTTTCTCTATTTGGAGTTATTTGCTGGACAATCCTTTTCATAATAACCCATTTCATTGAATATAAAAAATTTTACCACTGGGTTTGGATTGCCTACTTGATCATATTCTATATAGTTATGAGCATTATGAAAATACATAAGACACCAGAATCACTTCATATATAATGATAAAAAATTCTCCATGATTCTTTTTACCAAACATCTCACAAGATGGATATTTAGTTTTCTTACCTCCAAGATTCATTGATGAATTCTTTCCCATATCCTGCCAACTTGACCTCTTATTCTGTTGTTTTTCAAAGAACATCTGATCATCAGGAAACTCAATTTCCACCTTCTCCTCACATCGAACAAGTTTTTCATATCTACTGATCTCACGAGATGCTAATGCTATTAAATATTGTGGTTTTAGTCCTGATTAAAATTTATTTATCTTACTATCAAGATCTCTATTGAAATTAAGATTATACCTTTCCAGTCGACTGAATATTCCTTTATAAGCATCAAAAGATTCATCATCCTTCCTCATTTCTAATAATTGTTTCTATATCCTATGTCGAAAAAATTTAGGAAATTATTTCTCAAGTAACATACCATCAAATTCATCCCAATCAAGTGCATCAATCTCCTCCCTATCATTGATATTTTTCCCCATCAACCACAACTGATCAGCATAACCCTCAAAACAGTAAAAAAAGAATAATATTTTGATATTATGAACAACCCAAGACATACAAATTTTCTCTACTTCTTTAATCCACCCTTCAGCTTGAACATGGTCAGATGATATTCTAAATGATGGGGGATGATTCCTCATGAAATGATCCACTACTGACATGTTCCTATATGGTTGATCTAGATGATCTTTGTCATGGATACAACTATCATTTACATCCTAATTCAATAATTCCATCACTTCAACAAACTATTCAGTTATGATTCTGACCATCTAAGGTTTCTAATTTGTAAGGTTGTCTTCCTCCTAATGTCATCACAACATAGATTCCATGTTTCCTTTGTAGAAAACCATTATAAACACAGATATATCTTAAGAAAAGAAACATGGAAATCTGTAAATGATATATCATTTAAATATTACCATAAATTAATTTATGGATACTAATTTAACAAAACTGTAACTCTTAATGATGTCTAAAACGACCTCTAAAACCAACTATAATGACATAGCCTTAAAACATTAAATAATATTGAATTAAATGAATAATTCACATAGAATATCAGTTCAGGTATAGCGGATTAGAGATTTAGCCCAAAACATGTACCTGACGACTTGAATATTACATGTAGACATATCTACTCAGTTTCTATTTTTTCACAAAATAAAAACTCCTAAAAAAAGAGTCATGTCTAGTCCCATGTTTTAGACTTAATGAAATTTTCTTGATCCCACACATGATCCTATACCACATTATGTCCTATTAAAAAACCTTCAAAAACATGGGATGAGAATAAAAACCTCAGTAAGGGATGCCTAAAGAAAAAAAATATTAGTATTTCAAAACCATAATTAATACATTAATACTTTTTCATAAGTAATCCTTTTCACCTTTATGTTGTAGTTTATAAACATCACTTAATTAAAGATCATTTCTTAACCATTTTTAACCAAAATATAATCATAAATCCTACATAAATGCAAATAAATTATAAAAGTAACATGGGACAAAATCATTCATAAGTGGAATAACCATATGGTCGAATTCCACATATATTACTAAATTGAATAGCGATACAGATGAATACCATACCCAATGCCTTCTAGGATATAATGTAACACTCATCCTAGATTATCATGCCAACACCCGTTATTTGGTTTATCTCGTAACCACCCATCAAATGTCCAAGTACCACTATAAAATCATAACATATAAAATATTGCAAATATAAAAATTTATATAATAAAATTTAATTTCCAATCATAAGAAATAATTTCAAGATTTTTAAAGAATCGATGAAATTCAATAACCATTTTTAATACCAAAACACGTAAAAGGGTATTTGGTATTTATTTTTCTAAAAAAATATAGCTTGTTAAGGACGCCAATGATCAAATAATACTCACGGTGACCGAAAGGTTGTTGTCCCTGCTTATGTTAAAAAACAATATTTTATTTTTTTTAGTAAAACACTTCATAGAAAAATATTCTCCATGAAATTAAAATTCAATGGGTTTTTAAAATGTATAATAGAAAGTCGTGTAGAGATCAATGGATGCTTCAATGAATGGATATTGAGATGAAGTCCCATACAACATGTCCATCATGACCGGTTTGTTCTTTAATCATATGAATAATAAAATGAAGTTAATTTATAATTTCTTAAGAAAATTTTTTATTTTTATTAATCCTTTTATATCAATTATTTACATTTTAAAACAATTGGTAATCATTTATGTTTATAATGGTCATTTTGTCAATATTTGGTACATCAGTCAAAATTGAAGACCTTATATATACATGTTTTCCATGTGGTCAACAGTCTATTATATCCAGAATGATATTCATTATATAGATACCATATATATATAATATATATATAGTATATATATATATGATATTACATATAATTTGGAGGTATGAAATAAAATTCACCATTCATGGAGACGGTAGGTCGTACGTAGCATGAACTCTACTTTAATTTATATTTATTATTTTAATTGAATTAAAACACTATTATACATAGGTATTTTATAATTCCAATATAATATCATATATAATATCCTTAACTCTATCCTTTATACATTTCATTTATGTCATGAACCAGTCTTATCACTTTGAGGGGGTGGTAGTACGCACTTTCTCAAATAAAATTATCCCATTTTCACCTAATGAAAACCAATAAGGTATGATATAAATGAAAAATACAGAAGAATAAAGATAAAAAAATAATATATATCCTATTTAAATAAATTTCTATCATAATGGCCACCATGATAGACAGTATGAGATAATCCAACAATCATCGTTTTGTGAGGCGTTAGTTTTCCATCTACAGAAACAATATGTTTTTCACCCATTAGATAGAGGTGTGTGTAAGAGTAGTTCAAATACTTCTCATAAAAATACCCTAGTATATTTAGGATACTGATTTTGATAAAAAGGAATGTAATAAAAATATTTTAGGTGTTGGAGAAGTAAAATAAATGAAATGAATTTAAGAGGAACTGCAACCTTTAATTTGGTTAACTTCTTTTGGTTTGAACCAAATGAAATTCTTCATGTGCCTTCTTCCTAAGGTAAGGCTTCAAGAAGGAGGAGAGAGATGTAGGGAGATTAATTGGTAATAAGTTTGACAATACAAGGGGCTTGATAGGTTTTACAAATATGTTATAAGTGGTGTCCATTTAAAAGAAGGAGGAGGGACTCTTTAGGAATGTTTGAAAAAATTATATTATTATAAACATATCTTTTGATTCTAAATGTCCAATAATATGTAATGTTAAAGATATGATGACTCATGGTAAAACTAAAATCATTCAATAATTATTGGATAGTTTTTTGATATTGTTTTAATATTTATAATCTTATTTACATAAATCAATTATTAATGAGGTAAAAACTACATCATTATTTTGTCAAAAACAATATAATTTATTCTAAGTCTGAATATTAAAAAAAACTACTATGATTTAGAAAATCGTTTTATCCTTCCAATGAATATTTTTAGTCCTATATATAATTTATATAATCTCTTGTAAAAATTAATTTACTAAATGATATTTTTTTCATTTTTTCCTTTACTTTGTGTTAGTTAATATAAAGTGTCATTACCACACTTATTTAGATTTATGATGTCCCAAAATTTATTCAAGGATGCCCATGGTCTACCACGGCTCATCCAATAATGTTGGGAATGTTGTAAGGTAATTTAATATTATTTTAATATTTTTTTTACCTTTAATTACTCTATTTAACTAAAACTATGTTAAAAAAAGTTAAAGTTTACTATTAACCAAAAATTATTTTAATATTATTAAACCACATATTACATACTAATAAAAAACATGTATGTTGGATTTTATAATTTGAATTCATAGAAGTGGTGAAATTTAAATTAATTGGAAAAGATAGTTTTTGAACTACTGCTAAGATGTTTCACTACTCATAAAAAATTCAAGTTTCTCAAAAAAATACAAAATATTCAGCCTAAGATATATTTGATACTAAGAATTAAAAAATAATGTCTATTTTAATAAATTCAAAACATTCAAGTGTCAGAAATTAATTTAAAATTAATTCCAACTGTGAAAACAAAAGACGTGTTTTTAAAAAAAATAACTATCAAAATATTGATAGTTTTTTGTCAAATTTTAAAGTGAAATTGCATCTAATGACCAACATTGGATAAAATGGTTAAAATATAAAATAATTTAACTTTAAAAAAATTAAAAATATAATCTATCCTTATATATAAATTAGATAAAAAGGTAGTTTTGAATTAAAATACAATCTTTTCCATTTTTCATTAAAAATTGAATTATATTAGAAAAATATCAAAAAAATCTCCCAATGTGGATTTTGATGTCCTGATTCTAAATAAGAATTTTATTTGATAAAATAGAACATATAAATGTGACCAAAACTATATTTAAATAGGGTTATCCATTAAAAGCTGGTAAATTGACCTTTTAAAGTAACTTATTCTTAAAATTAGATTAATTCACATTTTAAACCTATACCTTTTATTTGATAAATGTGAATACATTAACAAAAATTTATTATCATATTTTAGTATGTTTTTTCCATTCCTAGCAATAAACTAGCTAGGAGGTAACTATAATTTAAAATAATAATATTATATTATATGTGTGAAACGTAAAATTTCAATGAAACTCGTGGTTTGGTATCGGGTATGCCAACGAACATCGAAACCTATTTAAAGTAAAATTAATATATATTTCACAAAATTTTAACAAAAAAAGTGTATTTTTTTTACCCAGGATGATACAAAATAAATGTTATCAAACATTGTATGTTAAAATTATATATTATTTCAGTATAATACTACTGTGGTATTAATATAATAAGTGATTATGTATTTAAGAAAGATTTTGTGATTTTCAAAACAATCAGAATAATGTAATGAACATCCCCTTTGACTCCCCAATATCATCCTTTTCTGAAAGCACAGACAAAAATTATTATGTAAAGAATTACATTTTAAATATTTAAGTCCAAAAATAAATTTTATTAAAAATTCAAGTCTAAAAATAAAAACATATACTTATCTTCATGTGTATAAATATATCTTCTTGAAATATTGTTGAATAAAACTAACTCTCCTTAAGATAAGAGTCCCCTAATGATCATTTTATATTATATTGTATGATTATCAACCCATTTTAATACATTTTCCCTTTTAATTAATTTCCCCTAAATATTTAAGACTTTATCTCCCATTTCTAAACAACTCCTCCATTGCGATATTAAAATTGATACAAGTAATGTCATCATGTTATTGAAAAAATTATTACAGAAGCAAACAATTCAATATAATAAAGAATATTTCTATTTAGAATATTATAATGAGGAATCAACCATAAAATTGAAAAGATCAATACATTGATATGTAGATGTCAAATAATATAAAAAATATCTCAAAAAAATCATCATTAAAATTATTTTGTATCATTTTTCCTTTTATTTTCATTTTTTTGAGATCTTACACAACTGCATTAATATTCTAAAACTCCATCCATCAAGAATTAGATATAAAATAGTTTCCTATTGAGAAATAATATTATCTTCTAATTTTGAGAATAAATATAACACCCCAGACTTCAACAATACAAAATCATGAGTTATTTCATGAATTCAAAATTGGGTGTTATTTTCAGGATTAGTTTTTTAGATAATTTTGCCATAACTATTACATAAAATCTAAAAAATTACAAAGTATGATCATAAAATGTTTCCAAACATTTTATAAATAATAAGACATCTTGAAAATAACATTAATTATTTTCATGATATAAAATATTCATTAAATATTCCTTTCTCTTTCACATCCTTATACCCTCTGAAGAAAATCATATAATATAGGATGAGCATAAAAATATCATTAAGGTTTATATAATGAAGATTGAAACAATTAGTCCATAAATACATACAAATAAATGAAATCATAAAACATAATCTAATAAACATACCTTAAGAAATCATAAGATTTTTGAATAATAAAAAAATCATAAATCCTACATGTAACTTGTGTCACACATAACATAATTATAATGATGTTTTCCAATCAACATAGGGATTATCATTTGGAATACCCATCACAGAAAATTAAATAAATCTCTTAGGATAAACATTAACTTTTACCTCTATCTCATTACCCAATGCATTAGAGGGCTATCTTGGACTCACCCGCCCATGGTATATCATGGAACAACCCATTTATGTAAAAAAGTTTCAGGAACCATAACATAATCATGACACTAAAACTATGCATAAAAGAAAGATAACATTACCATATTGTAAACACAATATATAATTTTAAAATATTAACATAATAATTTATTTTTCAGAACCATTATAAATATCAAATATGTAAAAATGGTATATCGAATTTATTTTTCTTTTTAAAAAAATTATGGCATGTTATGAAAGTAAAATATCCAATAATACCTGTGGGGGTAGAAAATTTATTATCACCATGAACATTAAAAAGAAAAATTATTCATGTAGTTTATTCAAATGATTCATAAAACAAAAGATTCTTTTTGAATCCCGTAAATTTAAAATAAAATAAAAAGGATATAATTATACACCATTAAAAATAACGTCATATATAACCCAAAATATTCCTTAATCAAAGGAGGTTGAAACAATGTCCATTACAAATATTATTTTGTAATTTATTAGATAGATTATGTTTATTCAATATTAGTATAATTAAATAATGTATAAATACAATATTATACATCAAAATTATTTTCTAAAATATAAAAAGCATGACATAATCATGAAATAGAAAATCAACCCAATGAAAAGAAATTAGGTTAAGAGGATCCCTTACATTGAGTCAGACTTGTCTCGTCAATTATTTGTATTCCTAAATAATAAAAATTGGTTAATTTATAATATCTTTTAATATTATTATTCCTTTTATATCAATTTTTATATTTATGTACAATTATATAATTATTATGTTTCATATCGGTCGTTTTGTCGATGTTTGGTACATGAGTCAAAAATGGACTAGTTATAATTACAAATTGACTATGTGGTCAAAATTACATTATTTAAAAAACCATATTGATGATATAAATATCATACATATAATTTATATATGTATTTAGATATTTTTAAATATTTATTAAGAATAATATATAACATTTGGAGATAAGAAATGAAATGCAATGTTCACAGATGTGGTAAGTCATACGTATGCAAGAACGCAACATTCATAATGTTTTCATATTTAACAGAAATAAAAAAATGATATATATTTATATTATAATTCAATTATATTATAATATTTTATATTAATTACATAATTTCTTTAACTACATCCTTTATACATTCCATGTATACCCATAACGTGTCATATCACTTTGAGGGGGCAGTATTCTGCACTTCCTAAAATGAAATTATCATATTTTTACATTATGTGAAGGATAAATGTATGATAAAAATTAAAAAATACATAATTATAGGGAAAATATAAATATAGTTCCATCCTAATGGCCACCATGAGAGGTGTTATGTAAAAATTTTACAATATTCGTTTCTTGAGGCAATAGTTTGTCATACCCAAAAATAGTAAATTCATATCCATTTGATGGGGGATTGTGTAATTGAAGTAATAATACATATCATAAAACCATTATATAAAATTTAATATACAAGTGTTGTTATTTAATCACATAATAATAATATTATAGGGTGTGGAGAAGGAAAAAATGGAAGGATCTTGAGAGAAGACGTTACCTCTAAATCTGGTGACTTATTTTATTTGAGCCAAAAAGCTTTTTGAATTGGAATCTACATAGGTTAAGGATTATAAATGGAAGGTATGGGTGTTGGGAGATTATTTTTTATGAATTTTGTTCAATCAAGGGTCTTGAGATGTGTTATTAAATGGGTAGAGTTTGTGGCATGTTATAAGAGGGATGATGGGAACTTTAGAAATATAAGAAAATATTATTTTATTGTTAATATATTTCTATTTGAAATGGTACTTAAGTCTAATATTTCCATGATAAGTTGTTTTTGGGTCTAAAAACTCACCGAATATTAGATTTACACAAGTTTCTGTCCCAAAAAACCTTATCTTTTATCTTTAACCATTAGTTAAAAACATTATCTATTACCGGAGATTTCTAAATATTCATAATATATTATAAATATATATATTATAAAATTATTATAGAACCATAAGGGGATAATTAATTTCATTTATAACATTATATAAGTCATTTGGCGGAATATTTATATTTATAACTATTATATAATTAGAAAAAAAAATTATTTTTTTGAAAACTCATTTATTTTAATTTTGAAACTTTAATGAAATTGATTTTTTCTACATTCATAACAATGTTATTACTTAAAAAATTGAACTACCTAAATTAAAATATGACATTATCTTTCATATAATTTTTTAATGCCATCTAAATAATCAAACTTTATTTATTTTAATATTTATAATATCATTAATTAGAATCCATTATTAATTAATCTATCACTTCATCATCATTGTGTCATAATTAAATTTATTTCATTAATGTCTAAAAAATATAAATAATATCTCATGATGTAATAAATCATTTTATATTTATATTTGATATTTATATTAGAATATATCACTTATATAAGCCCATATGAAAATTGTTTACTAAAAGATACATGATAATGTTATATTTTTCCATACATTAAATTAATTTTTATAAAATTCCATTTTCACGTATTTGTGGCTCCATGGTGTCCCCAAATAAAACATTGTATGCCCATGGTCAGGAATATCTTATAAAATAGGATTAAGAAATATTATAGGATAATTTAATATTATTATAATATTATTTTTTAAATGTTATCTACAATATTTACTCTATAACCATGGTAAAAATAATAATTATAGAAGTTACTATTCATAATGTAAGAAAATTAGGGGTATATATTTTAAAATTTTGGAACTCTTATTTTTATTTTGGGAATCCATTTTTTCGAATTCAAAACACAGATGTTTCATTTGTTAATTTTTTATTAATTTTCTTTCTCAAAACCTACAAGCAGTTTTTTGAGAACTAATAACTATCATAAATCGACATGTGTTTATGTTCATTTTAAATGTAATATTACTTCCAACAGCCAAAATAAGATTAAATTATATATTAACAATTAAATTACTCATTAAAACCAATTAATATTTCAATATAACTATGTATAAAAATTAGCTGAAATGAGAGTTAGAATTAAAATGCAGTATTTTTTCACTAATCATCAAAAAATTACCTTTATCAGAATAATAGGAAAATTTTAGCAAATGCAAAATTTTTATTTCCATAATATATAAAATATATTTATTTAGAAAAAAATTACAGATAATTATGAAAAAAATATATTTCTATAGAGTTTTCCATCACAAGGCAGTAGAAAAACATTTTTTTGAAAAATACTTCTTTTCCCAAGAAATAAATTTATTCTTATATCATATATATATATGTCTGGTATGATGAATTTAAATCATTAAATTTAATATATAACATTTATTTTTTTAATTTAATAATACATAGAGTGAGTTGAATTTATAAACACAGTTAATTTTTTAAAATGTTTTCAACAAAAAGACATCCTTTATATGAAATTTGTTTTTATTTAAAAATCTAATATATTTTGTAACCAATGAATATTTTTTTAAACTTTTGTAAAACTTATTTAAAAATTTAGTTTGTACTACTAGTTCACAGAATTCGAAATTCTATGAATTAAATACCATTTAAAATAATAATAATATTATTTTATTATTTTATGGTATAACTCAATGTTTTGTGTAGAGTGAAATTTCAGAGAAACCTATTATTTCTTGTTGAGTGCGCTATCTGAATAATAATCCCTTTTATTTTAAATTTAATAACATATTCTAAAATAATAATAGATATGAAAATTTATTTTTCAATAAATACTTCGGTCATTAAAGTAATTGATCCCTGTTATGATTGAAGTCATCATGATATTTCATCATTTATTCCATATAATGAAGCTTTTCTACAAGATCTGTATAATTATCATCTGAAGACTGATACACTTTTTTCTTATCTCTCGTTAACTTGTCATGGATTTCAAATCTATATCTAAAAAAATCATATTGACTCATTAACTAAAATAGTTCATATATGAGTTCCTTCAGTCCTGTAATTTCTAATTCATGGTATTTCAACTTTCTAATTATATACTAGTTTTCTCCAATATGATTTTATCCTCAGGAACATATTTCTTATAAAAAATAATTTTGTAGAAGATTCAAATTTCAATTTATTGATGTTTGATTACTGTTCATTCACCATCTTCCTCACTTATTCATTCTTATCCTCTTGAATCTTGACTCTTGTATTATAATTATAAGATTATTTGATAAATTTTTGGAAATTCATTTTCTTTTCATGAAATCAATCTTCAAACACATTGAAATCAACCTCATGAATTTTCTACCTATCTTTCACAACACTAATTGAGTCTGCGCTATCATTATGACTATCAGAAATAATATCAATCTTTTAATCATGTTTAGTAAAATAAAGAATGATCTTTTCTAGACTTTCCAATGACTGGTCAGTATATTTTACTCCTATAATTTATAGTTTTCAGTCATAGTCAGTATTATATTCAAAAAAATGAAGCTAACTTAAATGATTTCTAACACCCACATCCTGTATAGATAGATTTTTTACATGAATGAGATTATGTTTCCACAAAGTTTTTATTAATATAGAACACTTTCTCTAGTATGATTTCTTGAGAAAATTGTTTTGAATATTGTATATCAGGACATAGAATTTTACATTATGTTGCGTTAGAGAATTCCTTTGGAATATTCATTGAATATGGATATTCCCTACAAATATCTTCACATTGTTTTCATTCTCTTCTTCTTCCTTTTCTTAATCATCTTCTTCTACTTTTTCAACTTCTTTTTTTCCTTCACATCATGTTTTCAATGTATTAATCAATTTTTGTTAGATCACTATCATCAAATTATTTAGTAGTTAAATTCTTAGATATATTTGTGGAGTCTTTTCATCAAAAAATATTTATTTTCGTTTCCCTTTCACTTGTCTAGATATAATCAATTGTTTTTGTTAATCACACTGTTTTGAATCTATACCTAAATTGGCCTTTTCGAATCCCTATTAAAAAATACATATGTCAATGTCCTTATCCTTTCACTTGTTCATTATGTTTTTTCTTCTCATTCCAAATGAGTATTTCTATGTTACAGAATTTTTCATCAACAGCCTTAATACGGTCATGCCAAAATTGGGGTTTGACCTCTTTCCTTTTTTATTATTTCATCCTCCACACATCCATAATATTATATGCTACTAATTTTTGATTATTTTTATTTTTATTTTATTTTGAAAATATATCTCTCTTCTTTATAGAACCAATTTGGCCTTATTGTTCTGAAATATGATAATTTCTTCCATCTACTTATTTATATTATTTGGCCTCACTATGTTTTCCAACATTTAGTATTTATATATCATATTTGATGAAGTGTATCTAATATTTGAGACAAGTGAACTATTAATGTTTCTAATAATAAATATTCCATTAATGATTAATTCAACATAGTTTTTAAAATAGAATGAAAAACTAATAGTATAATTAATTTATATTAATGTGAAATGTAAAATAAATGATACCATTGGGAATCTCAGAAAGGTCTTCATAGATTCTTTGAATAATTACTGAAAAGAAATAAATTTTTGAAAATTAATTTTGAGTATAAAAATATATGGTTTCAAAAAATTTGGTAGAGAAATAATTGTATATTTATGAAATGAATTTAAAGTCTATAGTGAATATGACTAAAAATATTTTGAAAATGTAAATTTCGAGTATGAACTATCAGAATACGAAAAATAAGAGTAAAATTTTTTAGTATGAAAATAATATGTTAGAAAATTCTATGATATAAATTTCAAGGTATTAAAATATTGTGTACTAAAATTATGAGTATGAATATTTTTATTACAAAAATTATGAGCATGAAAATCATGATTTCAGTAATTTTTTATTACAAAAAATTATTGTACAAAAAATATTAGTTGAAAATAAACGAATTAAAAATTATGTCATATGCGTTTACACATTTAAATGTATAAAATTAATGTAGGGAGGTGTTTTAAGAAACTTTTAGATATGAATGATTATATTATAGTTATCATTGATTTTTTTTTCATAAATGTTTGGCATGAATTGGTAACCCAATTCTTTCGCCAAATAAATTTATTCAAGAACATAAATTACAAAGAAATCAATATGTGTGATGATCTTAAACCTTCAAGGAAATTCAAGGGGATATAATGTAATGTTTCCAATAGAATAAAAAAACATCCGATGACTTGACTTGTAATCAATCCTACTATATTTAGAGAGGTAAGATCTCCCCAATAGTTAGAAACACTAGTGAATTCCACCAGGGTAGAAACTCATTCATTCATGTGGCTCTAAGAACGATCAGATGCAGACTCAATCCAATTAATAATAGATGAAAATGGCATTGAAACCATCTTGATTGTGCTGCATTGGACAACAATGCCACATATTTCTGGAAAGAAATCTTAGTACTTTTCTTGAGATATTAAACTAAGATGATAATATAGTTAACTTTCATAGATTGAATTTAATGTATTAAAATAAATCAGATAGTAATGGTATTGTAAAAAAATATCATGTTATTATTGAATTCCAATAAATTATAAAATTATATTTCTTTTAAGTCCGTGATCACTAAAAATGAGATGACTAATACATATATGTTTTTCATGATTGTGTTGTAAATGATTTTATCACAGGGATATGGTATTTGTGTTATTAAATATTGCTTTGCTTTATTGAAACTGATGATATATTCAGTGTGTGTGTGTTGCATCCCAAAAACATGAGCATAATAACTATCAGTTTCAAAATATTTAGATTTACTAGTTTAAATTGCTTCTGAGTTTTGTATCATATATGAAAAAGAAACAAAAAAATGA
Source organism: Viscum album (assembly GCA_963277665.1). Lineage (NCBI taxonomy): Eukaryota > Viridiplantae > Streptophyta > Magnoliopsida > Santalales > Viscaceae > Viscum > Viscum album. The sequence goes on from OY728140.1 coordinate 1,067,830,568, forward strand.
CCTATGATATGACATGTTTTGAATATACTTTTCAAAACCATTCTACAACCACAAATTTCATAATTTAAAAAACATGTTAATTGAAAATAATTCCAAAATGAAAATGTCCCAAATATGAAGTTCTCTTTAAATGAAATATAATTATTTTCACAAAATTTAAATTGTATTTCAATTTTTTTGTTACCATTCACAAAATCATACTGAAATCAGTCTCTCTAGATGATTATGGGTTATGTATATTAAGATTCCTAGAATCCCACTAAAATTTATTTGATTTATTGGTTTTTTAGCTTCATCAATTTAAATAGTATTAAAGGTACATATTTTTTATACTAATACTTTTATTATTTTCGTATACATTCATTTAATGATGTCCTTTAATATACATATGTTGGGATATAAGTTTACCTTTTTTTTTTGAAAACATGATAACCATGAATGAATTTTAACTGACCCATCATAATCATTTCAAACTCATATTTAATAGGATTTTCAAATTAATCTTTTAAATATTGATCTATAAATGATAATAAAATTTTATCAATAGATATTTGAATGACAAAAAAAGTTTGGTTTTCTTTATTTATGTAATTTTTTTATCAGGTGTTACCATAACAAAATTGTTTTATATCCAAATTCATGTTAATCTATTTTACTAAGCTCTATGGGATTATTTAAGTCTATATAAAGAATTAGAATTTATATAAACATATTCATGATGATTTTTATATTCAATACATTGAGGTTTCCCAAAACCAATTCCTCTTGAACATATCATTTAAAATAATCTCACTTCAAATACATTTAAAAAATATATGTAATTAATGAATTCGGTATTGCTAAGTGTATTCACATATAATCATGTATGGATACCTGAGTATAAAATTCATCATAATGGATAACCTATAGTTGATTATGACTTGATCAAGCACGTAGAATATCCTCCATGGTCTGAATTGTTCATTCTGATTACCCATCTGATTGAGGATGAAACAATTTACTAAATTATAATTCAGTACCCAAAGACTTCTGAAGGCCTTTCCAAAAGATACAAGTTATCCTGGGATCACGATCATATACAATGGAGAGGGGAACAACTTGTAACCTGACTATCTCGTTAAAATAAAATTGAGAAAGCAGATATAGAAACATAGTATCATGTATAGGTATGAAATGAGAATATTTATTCAATCGATCAACAATAACCCAGATTTAATTATTACCTCGACATGTCTTTGGTAATCCATAACAATGTCCATGGATATATTTTTCCATTTGCACTCTGGAAAAGGTAAATACATAAGCATTACATTTGGTAAATGTCGATCTTATTTAACCTGCTTACACGTCAAACACTTTATAGTAATGTAAGAAATATATCTTTTAATTCCATCCCAATAGTAATACTCTAGAAAATATATGTACCTCTTAGTACTTCCAGGATAAACTGAAAACAGGGAATTACGAGCTTCACATAATAACTAATTTGTCAACTAGGAAACACAAGGCACACATAATCTCATCCCAAAACTCAATACACATTCATTATCAATGTCAATATCAGGTAAAATACCCTTCTGAACCATCTCTACCTTTTTCAGCTACTCACTATCTTACATCTATGCATGAATAATTCTATCTAAGAGAGATGATTTCACTGACACCTAAAACAAAACCGAATAATTTTCTGCACCAACAACTTATTTTCTAATGTTCATCATGTCTTTAATCAAAATATCCTTTTTCCCAACGTAACAAGGTCAATGTAGCATTACATTTTCAACTCAAAGCACCAACCACATTATTTACTTTTTCCAGATGGTAATGGATTGTGCAATTATAATCTTGGATTAATTCAAGGCATCTCTTCTATCTCATGTTCAATTCTTTTTGAGTTAATATATTCTATAAAATTTTGTGATAATTAAATATTTCACCTTTTACTCCATAATAATTATGCTTACAAATTTTTAAAGCAAAAACAACAGCAACTAATTCCAAATCATGTGTTGAGAAATTTAACTGCTGATGTTTCAAGTGATGTGAAGCATAAGAAATTACCTAATCATTCGTTATACCGACCCAACCAAGTCATTTCAATAAAGAATCACTGTAAATAACAAATTCACCACCTCTAGAAGGGAACTCCAAAACAAGAGCACTCAAAAATATTCTTTTCAATTCTTGGAAACAATCATCTCATTCTTTTCTCTAGATAAACATAACACCTTCTCATGTTAAAAAAGTCATTAGACTAGATAACCGTGAAAATTTCCCATAAATCCTCTAATAATAACCTACCAAAACATGAAAACTATTTATCTTCGTTATATTTTTGTGTCTTTACCATTTCAAAAAAAAATTAGCAGGATCAACAGTTATGCCATTTTTTTAAAGAAAGTGACAAAGGAAAGAAATTTGTTGTAACCAAAACTTACACATTCGGAATATTCCATATAGTTTAATTTCATTTAAGGTTTTCAATAAAACCCTTAAATGACATTCATGCTCATATTTATTTTTTTAACAAACAATAACAAAATCAATGAACACAACCACAAACTTATCCAAGATGTCAAGGAAAATTCTGTTCATAAGATACATGAATACATATAGTGCATTGGCTAACCTAAAAGGCATAAATAAAAATCCATAATGGCCATATATAGTACAAAACACCATCAACAAAATGTCTTCCTTCATTACATTCAATATATGGTACCTCGATCTTGTGTCAATCTCTGAAAAATACTAGGCTCCCTAAGGCTGTTCAATCAAATCATCGATATGAGGCAAAGGATACGTGTTCATAAATGTGATGTCATAAAATGCTCTATAATCAATGAAAATTCTCATTGAATCATCTTTCTTTTTATCATACAAGACAGGTGAATCTCGTGGTGATGTGCTAGGTCGAATGAAACCTTTATCTAAGAAATCATGTAATTGCTTCTTTAACTCTAAAAGATCAATTTGAGACATTCGATGAGGTGATCTTCAAATTGGATTTGCATTAGGAACTTAGGAAGTAGTAATTCAACTTCTTGATTAGGTATAATACAAGGGAAATCATAATGAAAAAAATCATGATACTCATTTACCACTGGGATTCAACTATCTGAATATTTCCTTTGTTTTCAACAATATGTGCAAGGTAACATTTGTTTCTATATTTTACATGTTTCTCATCTTCCTCATATGTTATCAAATGTTAGGGTTTATTCATGTATAAAAAATAAATTTTTATTAAAAGAAACCTCTTTAGATATACATTCAATCATATCATGATATATAGACAACAAATCCATTCCCAAAATAACATCAAAATAAACTAGAGGAAAAGTAATATGGTTTGTAGGTTGATTCTGTCCGTACAAAAGGACAAGAAGGTTCTTATAATTTCATTTTGTCTCAACATTTCCTCCAGGTGTTTTTACCAATTGTTTTGGATTCATATCTTTATATGGAATTCCCAATTTAATAGAAAACTTTTCAGAAATGAAATAATGTGTAGACCCTAAATCAAACAACACATTAGAATAATCTGAACAAAACAATAGTGTACCTGATACTACTTAATTTGATTGCACAACATCTACTAAAGTGGTAGTAAAAAATTTCACCAAATCATTTTTCTTGTAGTATGGTTGCTTTCCCTATTTAATGTTCTTTGCTGGACAATCTGTTTCATAATGACCCATTTCATTGAACATAAATCGTTATAGCACTGGGTTTGGATTGCCTACTTGATCATATTCCTTATAGTTATGAGCAATATAATAAGTCTTACTGCACCAGAATCACTTCATAGACATTGATAAAGAAATTCTCCATGGTTATATTTACCACACATCCCACAAGATGGATATTTAGTTTTCTTACCTCCATGATTCGTTGATGAATTATTTCGCTCTTCCTGCCATCTTGACCTCTTATTCTATTGTTTTTCAAAGAGCACATGATCATCAGCAAACTCAATTTCCATCCTCTCCACACATTGAACATGTTTTTCATAACTATTGATCTAACGAGAGGCTAATGGTCTTTGATATCATGGTTTTTGTCCTGAGTAAAATCAATTTATCTTACTATCAAGATCTCTAATGAAATTAAGAGCATAACTTGCCAGTCGAGTGATCATTCTTTCATAAGCAGCAACTAATTCATCCTCCTTCCTCAAGTCTAAGAATTGTTTCTCCACCCTATGTCAAACAACTTTAGCAAATTATTTCTCAAGTAACATACCTTAAAATTCTGCCCAATAATGTGCATCAATATCCTCCGTATCCCTGATATGTTTCACCATCAACCACCACTGATCAGCATCACCATCAAAATAGTAAAAAACAAGACTAAAATTTTGATATTCTGAATGCCACATGACATAAATAATTTCTTGAGTGCTTTAATCCACCCTTCATCTTGAATAGGGTCAGATGATCCTCTAAATGATGGGGGATGATACCTCATGAAATGCTCCACTACTAAAATGTTCCTCTGTGGGTGATCTAGATGATCTTATTCATGGATACAACTACCATTTACAGCATAATTCAACTATTCCATCACTTTAACAAACTATTTAGTTCCGATTCTTACCATATAATGTTACTAATTTGGAAGGATATCTTCCTCCTAATGTCGTCCCAACATACCGACCATGATTTCATTGCAAAAAACCATTATGAACATAGATATATCTTAAGTGAAGAATCATTGAAATATCTAAATGATATATCAATTCAATATTACCATAAATTAATCTATGGATATTAAATTAACAAAACTGTAACTCTTAATGATGTCTAAACTGACCTCTAAAACCATCTATAAGGACCTAGCCTTAAAACATTAAATAATATTGAATTAAAAAAATAATTCACATAGAGGATCTTTTAAAGTTTAGAGGATTAGAGATTTAGGCCATAACATGTACCTGATGACTTGAATATTACATGTAGACATATCTACTGAGTTTCAATTTTTTTACAATATAAAAACTCTTGAAAAAAAGAGTCAAGTCTAGCCCCACGTTTTAGACATAATGACATTTCCATGATCCCATATATGACCCTATACCACATTATGTCCTGTTAGAAACATTTCAAAAACATGGGATGAGCATAAAAAGTCTGTAAGGGATACTCAAAGAAAAAAAACTATTAGTATTTCAAAACAAAAAGTAATCCATGAATACTTTTTCATAAGTAATAATTTTCACCATTATGAAGTAGTTTATAAAATCCACTAAATAAAAGATCATTTCATAACCATTTATAACAAAATGATTTTCAGAAATCCTATATAAATAATATATAATATATAAAAGTAACATGGGACATAATCATCATTAAGTGGAATAACCAGCACATATCACTAAATGGACTAGCAATACAGATGACTACCATACCCAATTCATTGGATGAAATAATGTAACACCCATCCTAGATTATCACGTCACCACTCGTCATTTGGATTATCACGTAACCACCCATAAAATGTCCAAGTACAACTATAAAATCATATCACATAAAATATTTCAAATATAAAAATTTTAATAAAAACATTTAATTTGAAATCATAAGAAATAATTTCAATATTTTGAAAGAATCAACAAAATTCAAAAACCATTTTTAATACCAAAACATATAAAAAGGGTAATTGGTAATTTTTTTAAATAAATCTATCTTGTTAAGGATACCAATGATCAAATAATACTCACGGCGGTAGAAAGTTTGTTGTCACCGCTTAAATTAAAAAACAATCTTTTTTATTGTTTAGTAAAATGATTCGTAGAAAAATATTCCCCTTTAAATTAAAATTCAAAGGGTTTTTACACTGTATAAAAGAAAGTCATGCAGAAATCAAAAGATGCTTCAATGAAAGGAGATTGAGATGAAGTCCCTTACAACATATCCATCTTGACCCGTTCATTCATTAATCATATGAATAATAAAATGAATTTAATTTCTAATTGCTTAAGAAATTTTTTTCCTGTTTATTTATCCTTTTATATCAATTATGACCATTTTATAATCATTTGATAATTCTTTATGTTTATAATGGTCATTTTGTCAATATTTTGTACTTCAGTCAAAATTGAACACCTTATATTTACAAGTTATCCATGTGGTGAATAGTATATTTTATCCAGAATGATAATCATTATTTAGATATCATATATATCATATATATCCTATATATATATTTATAATATTACATATCATTTAGAGGTATGAAATAAAATGCACCATTTATGGAGATGGTAGGCCGTACGTAGCTTGAACGATACATTAATTTCTATTTCTTACTTTAATTGAATTAAAACATTATTATACATAGGTATTTTATAATTCCAATATAATATAATATATAATATTCTTAACTCTATCCTTTATATACTTCATGTATTTCATGAAAGTGTCATATCACTTTGAGGGTGGTGGTAGTACGCACTTTCTCAAATAAAATTATCACGTTTGAACCTAATGAAACAATTAAGGTATGATATAAATGAAAAATACAATAGAAAAAAGAAAAAACATAATATATATCGTATTTAAATAAATTTCTATCCAAATGGACACCATGATAGGCAGTAGGAGATAATCAAAACAATCATCGTTTCGTGATGTGTTAGTTTTCCATCAATAGAAATAATATGTTTTACACCTATTAGATAGAGGTGTGTGTAAGTTTATTTCAAATAATTCTCATAAAAATATCCTAGTATATTGAGGATACTGATTTTGTTAAAAAATAATGTAATAAAAAAAGATTAGGTGTTAGAGATGTAAAATAAAAGAAATGAATTAAAGAGAAAATGTTACCTTTAATTTGGTTAACTTCTTTTGGTTTGAACCAAAGGAAATTCTTGATGTGCCATATTCCTAAGGTAAGACTTCTAGAAGGATTAGATGGATGTAGGGAGATTAATAGGGAATAGGTTTGACAAGACATGTGACATCAGAGGTGTGACAAATACATTAGAAGTGGTGTCCATTTAAAAGAAGGAGGATGGGATCTTTAGGAATGTATGAAACAATTATATTATTATAAACATATATTTCGTTTCTACTTGTCAAATAATAAGTAATGTAAAAGATATGATGACTCATGGTCAAACTAAAATCATTGAATAATAATTGGACAGGTTTTGGATATTGTTTTAATATTTATAATCATATTTACATAAATATTTTATTAATGAGGTAAATACTACATCATTAATTTGTCAAAAAAATATAATTTATTCTATATCTGAATATTATAAAAAACTACTATGATGTAGGAAATAGTTTTAGATATCTAATTAATATTTATAGTCTAATATATAATTTATATAATCTCTTGTAAAAATTAATTTACTAAAAGATATATTTTATTTCATTTTTGCCTTTACTTTGAGTTAGTTAATATAAAGTGTCATTATCACACCTAGGTAGATTTATGGTGTCCCAAAATTTATTCAAGGATGCCAATGTTATACCATGACTCATCCAATAACGTTAGGACAGGTGTTAAGGTAATTTAATATTAATTTAATATTATTATTACCTTGAATTACCCTATTTACCTTTAACAGCAGTAAAAAAAGTAAAAGTATAGTATTTACCAAAAATTATTTTAATCATATTGAACCACATATTACATACTAATAACAAACATGTATGTCATATTTTAGAATTTTAATTCATAGAAGTGGTGAAATTTAATTTAATTGAAAAACATTGTTTTTGAACTACTACTAAGTGGTTTCACTACTATGATAAATTGAAGTTTCTCAGAAAAATATCAATTATTCAGCCTAAGATATATTTGATATTCAGAATTCAGAAATAATGTCTATTTTAATAAATTCAAAACACAGAAGTGGCAGAAATTAATTTAAATTTAATTCCCGATGTGAAAACAAAAGACGTGTTTTTAAAAATAATAACTATCAAAATATTGATAGATGTTTTGTCTAATTTTAAAGTGAAATTGCTTCCAATGACCAACATTGGATTAAATGGTAAAATTATAATATAATTTCACTTTAAAACAAATTAAAAAATATAATCTATCCATAAAAATAAATAAGATTAAAAGGTAGTTTTTAATTAAAATACAACATTTTACATTTTTCCTTAATAATTGAATTTATTAGAAAAATACCAAAAATTTTCCCAAAGTGAATTTTGATGTCCCGATTCTAAAGAAGAATTTTGTTTAGTAAAATAGAACATATAAATGTGACCAAAACTAGATTTAATGAGGGTTGTCCATTAAAATTTGGTAAATCGAGCTCTTAAAGTAAATTATGCTAAAAATTAGATTCATTCACATTTTAATCCTATAACATTTATTGGATAAATGTAAATACATTAACAATAATGAATAATAATATTTTAGTATGTTTTTTTCATTCCTAGAAATACAATGGCTAGGAATTAACTACCATTAAAAATAATATTATTATATTATTAGTGTGAAATATAAGATTTAAAAGAAACTTGTGTTTGTGTATTTGGTATGCCAACGAACATAGAAACCTATTTAAAGTAAAATTAATATTTATTTCACAATATTTCATAAAAAAATGTGTTATTTTTTTTACCCAGGATGTTAAAAATAAATCTTATCAAACAATTTATGTTAAAATTATATATTATTTCAATATAATATTACTTTGGTAATAATATAATAAGTGATTATGTATTTATGAAAGACTTTGTGATTTTCAAAAAAATCAGAATAATGTAATCAAAATTCACTTTGACTCCCCAATATCATCCTTTTTTGAAATCAAAGACAATAATTTTTATGTATAGAATTACATTTTAAATCTTTAATTCCAAAAATTAATTTTATTAAAAATTCAAATCTAAAAAAAACATTTACTTATCTTCCAGTGTATAAAAATATCCTATTGAAAGGTTGTTGAATAAAACTAACTCCCCTTAAGTTAAGATTCCCCTAATGATCATTTCTTAATATAATTTATGATTGCATACCCATTTTTAATGAATTTTCACTTTAAATTAATTTCCCCTACATTTTTAAGACTTTATCTCCCATTTATAAACAACTCCCCCATTGTGATATTAAAAAAGTAACAGGGAATGTCATCACATTATTGAAAAAAGTGTTAGAGAAGAAAACAATTCAATGTAATAATGAATATTTCTATTTAGAATATGTATATGAAAAATCATCAAAAAATTTAAAATATCAATAAATTGATATGTATATGTATAAGAACATAACAAATCTCTCAAAAAACAAAAAAAATATCATTAAAAATATTTTTTATCCTTTTTCCTTTTCTTTTCATTATTATGAGATCTTACACAACTATATTAATATTCGTAAACTCCATCCTATCAAGCATTAGATATCAAAGAGTTACCTATTGAGGCATGATATTATCTTGTTATTTGGAGAATAAATATAACACCCAAGACTTCAACAATACACAATCCGGAATTATTTCAAGAATTTAAAATTGGGGGTTATTTTCATGATTAGTTTTTTAGAGAATTTGGCCATAAATATCTCATTATATCAAACAAATTACAAAGTATGAACCTCAAATCATTCCAAACATTTTTTAAATAATAAGACATCATAAATATAACATTAATTATTTTCTTGATATAAAATATTCATTAAATCATCATTCTATTGAACATAATTATAACCTCTGAAAAACAATTATATAACATATGATGAGCATAAAAATATCATTAAGGGTTATATAATGATGAAATAAACAATTAGTCAATAAATACATAAAAATAAAAGAAATCATAAAACAAAATCTATTTTACATGCTGCAAGAAATCATAAGATATGTGAATAAAAATAATCATAAATCCTATATGAAACTTGTGTCACACATAACATACTTATAAAGATGGTTTCCAATCTATATAGGGAGTAACATTTGGAATACCAATCATTAAATATTAAATTAATATCTTACGATAAACATTAACTTTTACCTCTATCACATTATCCCATGCATTAGAGGGCTATCTTGGACTCACTCGCCCATGGTATATCATGGAACCACCCATTTACATAAAAAAATTTCAAGAACCATAACATGTGTTGGATCGAATAGTTGATATAAAAGTCTATTAGATGGAACAATACAAGAGGGGGGGTGAATTGTAGGTTTTAAAAACCTTGAGTTTTAGTAACAAAGAGATTAGTTTAAAAGATTTTAAACTAATACAAATACAAACACCCACAATTGTATTGAATGTAAAAGGTATGATATATTGTAATACTATTGTAAAGCAAAACAATTGTATTCAAGGTGAACACAATAATCAGAGTAATACAAATATGAATGATTCTACCTTAAAGCGTATAGAACCAATCAATACAATATGTAATGGAATGATTGTAATTGAAACAATTACAATTGAATAAGTAAAGAAAGGAAACAATACAAATCCCTTTCTAATACAACAGCGGAAATGTAAAAGTAATACAATTCTTTTAACCCAAAGAGAAGGGTTATCCTTTCACCTAGGATAAAAGGTCTGTCTCACCAACACCTTGGTGAGCCCTCGATACGATTATCGGCACGTCTGTCTGCCTATCCCCGGTAGCCCTCGATACGATGATCGGCTCGTCTGTCTGCCTATCCCCGGCAGCCCTCGATACGATGATCGGCTCGTCTGTCTGCCTATCCCCGGCAGCCCTCGATTTTCAGGTAATCGGCACCTCTGTCTTTCAATTACTTGAAAGCCCTCGATACGATGATCGGACGCACAAGGCTGATGAGAGAAGTCACAGTGTCTCTCTCTAGAATCTTCGTAGTTCACAGAGTCTCTTCGTTCATCAGTATTTTCTCAGCTTCAAATGACCTCCTATTTATAGGCCTCGGGTTCCAACGGTCATATTGCCTCCAACGGTCATATTGAAACATAAAGCACGACATCGTTTTGATTAGTATATAACTAACTCAACGACATCGTTTCGTTAGGATAAGAGATATATAGAAATGTAAAACATGAGTACGATTCATATGCAGAGAGAGTTTTTGACAAAGTACCAAAACAAATAATGATTATCTGAATAGCAAAGTCAGTACGATACGATTGACAGAGTCAGTACGATACGTTTGACAGAGTCAGTACGATACGTTTGACAGAGTCAGTACGATACGTTTTGGTCGGTACGATCAATCATCGTACGATACGATAAACATGATAAAAGACAATTTGTTATTTACAAACATATGATAGAATACTTTTGAGATTTCCAAAACATGACATATAATATATTTGTGATTTCCAAAACATGACATAGAATATATTTGTGATTTCCAAAACATGATGTAAATGCCAAAAGAAGACTTTTGACTTAACAATCTCCCCCTTTTTGGAAAGCACAAACACACAATGTAAATGAAACAAGAAAAACTTATCTCCCCCTGAGTTATTGAAAACTCTTCTGAATAAGAAATTGAATACAACTAACTCCCCCTTAGGTATTGACTTTCCTAAGGATTGTATTCAGATTTTCCTTAAGAGCATTGTAATGCATTCTCCCCCTTTGTAAAACAACCTTTGCTTTGTAAATATTCTCCCCCTTTGTGATTTACAAAAAGAAAGGAGGAATCTCGAATTGTCTGGAAGAGTTAGTGAAGTAATACAAGACAATGGACAAAAGAGAAAGGATTATAAGAGTTATTACAAAACAAACAAGTCCCAAAAGAAACAAATACAACAATCATTTGTTTTCTCTTTCCTTCTCCTTTTTTAAAAGCTCATGAAGCACAGCTTTCATCTTCTTGATCTCCTTCTTGTCTTCAGAAATTGATTCACCCTGAGTTTTGAGAAGCTCCTGTTGATCCGCAAAAATCTGATCTTGATTTCTGATGGTCTCCTCCTGTACTCTGATTACTTCTTCAAGGGTATCAATTCTGTTTTGCAGAGTCTTGTTATCCTTGGACAACTCGGAATTTTGATTCTTCAGTAAAACCATTTCATCTTTGAAAGATGAAACCTTCGAGAATTCAGATTGGAAAGCATTCATCCTCTCTTGCAAATCTTTCACTGAAGGAACATCGGCTCTTTGAGACGACAAAAGGTTCAGCCTTTCAATTGTTTCTTTATCAAGCTTGTTGAAAGCAATTGCAAGCTCATTTGATAACCTTCTTATATATTCAATAGCAATCTCATGGTCATTGATTGAGCTCTCTGTTTTGTATGACCACTTGGTCATCTTATTACAAGCTTTCTTATGAGCAACTGAGCTTTCCGAAAGAACTTTCAGATCGGCTTCAACAGACAAGACTTTCTTTCTCAATTCTTTTACAGATCCAAACTTCTTTCTCTGATTTTCAGTGATAAAATCAATCTTTCCTTCCAGCCTCGGAAAATAAGGAATGGTTTTCTCCATCCTTCTCAAAACATGAACAATGTAATCACTCTTCTTGAGAGAGATTGTATGCTCTGAATCAGTATCATCATCGTACGATGCTAGTTCATACGATCTGCTTGAATCAACAACTGGCTGTTTCCCTTTCACTTTTTCTTTCTATTTTCTTTCATCTTCCACTCTGTCACTAATGACAACTACTTTATCAGATTGAGAAGATTGAGCATCTTGCTTTTCTCGAGATGACATCATGTCCGAAGATTTTTCCTGATCGGCATGAGGAGTTTGTTGAACACCTTCGCTCAGCTTTTGAAGCGATTTCTCACTACTTTTCTTTGAACTTTGAAGAAATTCTAACAGAAAATCTCCTTCTTCTACTTCCACTTCTTCTATCACTTGTTTTCCTTTTTCTTTCTCAGGAAAACTCTGTACGATGGGTTCTTGATGTACTTCCACAGTTAGTTGAGCACTAGCATCTTCAACTGCTTTCAAGACTTTAGAAATATCAAAGTCCTGAGCCTTTCTTTTCAAAAGAGTCTTCTTTTTCTTTTCAGCTTGAAGGGTTTCTTCTACCCTTATTCTTTCTGCAAAAGCCTCAGCAGGATCAAGACCAAACTTCGGATCACCCTCTTTTCTTTGTTCCTTGTCCTTTCTCCATTTGGCTACAACTTCCTTACTGTACCTCGGCTTCTTCTTCTTCGGCTTTGAACTAGTCTGCGGATCAGACTTTCGAGTAACACCGGCGGATTGATTGTCTTTGGCTGGCATAGGTACCGATTGATTTTCAGGCAATTCAGCTTCTACATCTCTGACAAAAAGTTTTGAATTTGAATCAAAACAAACATTCAGCTTTTTCATCGTACTCTTATTAATGAAAGACGGCCACAAATCCATAGGTTTTCCTTTCAAAGGAATGTTACAAAACTTCATACTCTCAAGAATGAATTTTGTAAGGATGGTTGGATACATTATTATCTGGGATTTAATCCCTCCTTTCTTGACATTCTTGACGGTTTCAAAAATATATCCCATGAGATTCACTTTCCTCATATTCACAAGATAATCGAGCATAAAGACATCAGAAACTTTAAGAGTTTCTCTATCCCCTTTCCTTGGGACAAGAAAACCTTTCATCCATAAAGTGACAAACCGATTGTCCGGTGAAAGATGATAAACTTTCCTCTTTCCTCATTAACAACAAACAAAGATTTTTCAGCACTCTCTCTATTAAACGTACCAACTTCCTCTGGTAGTTTGTGAGATGGACAGAATGAATCCCCTTCTATAGAAACGTTCAGAAAGTGTGCCGCTTGTTTCACAGACATTGATAATTTTCTATCGTACACAGCGAAGTTTATAGTCATATATTTGTCGAAAGACACGGTTTTGTAAAATTGAAAAACTTCATAAAAAAGAACTGGATCTTGAGTATCAGGCTTTTCCACACAGAGATGTTCCCATCCTTGAAACAAAATAATCCTCTTGATTGTAGAATCGTACATATCGAAGAATTCTCGGGATACTAACCTTTCTCTGTGAAAGTCTTTCTCTGTAAAAGTCTTTGAAGACATTTCAGCGGGAGTGTTGGCAGAGGATTGAGACATAAAGATGATGCCGATTGAGAAGATCGTATGATTGTTTATAGCTGGGGGAGCAGAGGTTCGCCTCAATTCCTGAACAATCAATGTGGGTTTGGGGAGGGGAGGGGGGTATTTATAGGCAAAAAAAGAGATGACTGTTGAACTTCTACGGTCGAGATTAGATAATACCAGATCAATGGTTAGGATTAAAACACAGAAAGAAAATAAAATAAAAATTGAAAAAGATACCTGTCGGAGAACAAAAGGTGATTGCTGGATTTGGTAAGTATCAAAGAAACAATCGTAAGGAAAAAAAACATGATGCCGATGGAAAACAAAGTCATAACTATGGTCGGACCGTACGATGGAAAATAGTTGTTATCATTAACCGATAGTACGATGGAAAACAATCTCAATACTATCATCGGTCAATACAAAAAAAATATTGAATGGTACGATGGAAAAGAATTTCAATACCATCATCGGTCGATTCAAAAATTATTGAATGGTACGATGGAAAAGAATTTCAATACCATCATCGGTCGAATCAAAAAATTATTGAATGGTACGATGGAAAAGAATTTCAATACTATCATCGGACGATACAGAATTTTTGAACGATACGATGGAAAAGAATTTCAATACGATAAACAGAAAAACTGAAATGGTCAATACGATAAACAGGAAAACATAAAATGAAACAATAAAACTGTCAATACTATAAATAGAAAGAAACATATATAAAGAGAGTAAATATTTAAAGATCAGAAACATAAAGACATAAAGAAATGTCCTCCCCCTTTCTACGAGGAGTTTCTTACTATTAGGAGAGATGTAAAACAGGAAGTAGATATGAATGATTATTTTATTGTAATCATTCCTAGCTTCTGTTTTATAAATTCAAATCTATCGGAAGGTAAAGGTTTTGTAAAAATATCAGCAAGTTGTTCTTGTGTTCCGATGAATTGTAAAACAATATCTCATTTTTGTGTGTGATCCCTAAGAAAGTGATGCCTAACATCTATGTGTTTTGCACGAGAGTGATGTGCTGGGTTTTTACTAAGAGCTGTGGCACTTGTATTATCACACAGAATTTGAGTTTTGGAGAAACTCAAACCATAGTCAGTGAGTGTGTGCTGCATCCACAATACTTGAGCACAGCAACTTCCAGCTGCTACATATTCAGCTTCAGCAGTGGAGAGTGCTACTGAGTGTTGTTTCTTGCAAGACCAAGAAACCAAAGAATCTCCTAAGAAATGACAAGTTCCAGATGTACTTTTTCTATCCATTCTACAACCACCAAAGTCAGCATCTGAAAAACTTTTTATAACAAAATCATTTCCAGAAGAGTAGAAAAGTCCTAAATCCATAGTCTCTTTTAAATACCGAAAGATTCTCTTTACGGCCTTTAAGTGAGACTCTTTTGGATTAGATTGATATCTTGCACATAAGCATACAGAAAACATCAAGTCGGGTCGACTAGCTGTCAAGTATAGCAAACTCCCTATCATACCTCTAAAAATTGTTTGATCTACTGGTTTCCCAGTTTCATCAAGATCAAGAGTATTTGAGGTACCAATTGGGGTGCTAATACTTTTAGTTTTGTCAAATCCATACTTTTTGAGTAAGTCTTTAATATACTTATGTTGAGATATATAAGTTCCTTCTGGTTTTTGAGATATTTGAAAACCTAGAAAGAATGTTA
This sequence comes from Viscum album, assembly GCA_963277665.1. Classification (NCBI taxonomy): domain Eukaryota; kingdom Viridiplantae; phylum Streptophyta; class Magnoliopsida; order Santalales; family Viscaceae; genus Viscum; species Viscum album. The sequence continues at coordinate 1,067,846,234 of OY728140.1, forward strand.
ACTCACCCATCATACTCATTTCAAACTCAGATTTCATTAAATTTGCAAAAGAATCGGTTAAAGATTTCTGAGTTGATCCAAATATGATGTCATCAACATAGATTTGGACAACCAAAACATTTTTGTTTTCCATTTTGATAAAAAGAGTTGGATCAACTGTACCTTTTCTATAATTGTTTTGTAAAAGAAATCCTGTAAGTCTATCATACCATGCTCTAGGGGCTTGTTTAAGACCATATAGAGCCTTGGTAAGTTTAAAGACATGATCAGGATGTTTTGGGTCTTGAAAACCAGGAGGTTGTTCGACAAAAACTTCTTCTTGAACAAAACCATTTAAAAAAGCACATTTGACATCCATTTGAAATAGTTTGAAATTGAAATATGCTGCGAAGGCTAATAGAATGCGAATAGATTCAAGTCTAGCTACAGGAGCATATGTTTTTTCATAGTCTATTCCCTCTTGTTGATTATAGCCTTTAGCAACAAGTCTTGCTTTATTTCTTACAATGATTCCATTTTCATCACACTTGTTTCTGAAAACCCATTTTACACCAATTACAGTTGTTTCTTTAGGTCTTTCAACTAAAGTCCAGACTTGATTCCTTTCAAATTCATTTAGTTCATCCTGCATTGCTTTGATCCAATCATCATCACCTAAAGCCTCACTTGGACTTTTAGGTTCAAATTGGGAAAGAAAAGAAAGATGTTCTATTTCATTTCTTAAGGAATTTCTGGTCCTTACAGGTTGATTTATATCACCAATGATATTATCACTGGGATGATTCCTAAGAAACAATTGATTTTGGTTTTGTAAAACATGTTCATCAACATATGGTAGAAAATCTTCTGTGGTAAATGTTTCAGAAACACTTTCTTGAACATTTTCCTTATCAGAATGTTCTTCTAACAAAGGTTGATAAACATCTTTAGAAAACACATCCGAGGATGTAGGATTGGGTTGGTTGAAAACAAAAGGGTTAGTTTCATCAAATTTTACATGTAATGTTTCTTCAACAGTACAAGTGTTTTTATTGAAAACTCTATAAGCCTTAGAGGTTGTGGAATAGCCTAGAAAGATTCCTTCATCAGATTTTGGTGCAAATTTGTGTAAATTTTCTTTTGTATTCAGAATGAATACTTTGCATCCAAAAACTTTGAAGTAAGAAACTTTAGGTTTTCGGCCAGTCCATAACTCGTAAGGAGTTTTATTAAGAAATGGTCTAGTTAAAACACGATTTATAGTATAACAGGCAGTACTTACAGCTTCAGCCCAAAAATGCTTAGCAATTGAGTATTCACTCAACATGGTTCGAGTCATTTCCTGAAGAATACGATTTCTTCTTTCAACAACACCATTTTGCTGAGGAGTTCTTGGTGCTGAGAAATTGTGAGTAATACCTTTCTTACTACAAAAAGTTTCAAAATCTGAGTTTTGAAATTCACCACCATGATCACTATGAATAGTTATCAATGGTAGGTTTTTCTCATTTTTAACTTGGGCTCTAAAAGTTTTGAAATACGAAAAGGCTTCAGATTTCTTTGTGAGAAAGTAGACCCATGTAAATCTAGTAAAGTCATCAACTAAAACAAATACATAGTATTTGCCTCCAATGCTTCCAGATTGTGAAGGACCAAACAGATCCATATGCACAAGCTGTAATGCATTAGAAGTTGAAACTTCATTAATTGGTTTAAAGCTAGTTTTATGTTTCTTGCCAAACTGACAAGGATCACAGACTTTTGAAGAATCATATCTAAGATCCGGTAGCCCTTTTACAAGTCCTTTCTTTGAGAGTTTTCTTAGGTTTCTCAAATTACAGTGTCCTAATCTCCTATGCCATAGCCACGATTGGTCTTCTATTCCACTTAGACAAGGTAAGTTTTGGTTTCTAAGGTCTTCTAAGTTAATAGTGTATACATTCTCTTGCCTATGGGCAGATAGAATGAATTCATCCTTGGAATTGTGAACTAGACACTTATCATTTCTAAAATTCACAAGGTAACCTTCATCACATAATTGACTTATGCTGATGAGATTGTGCTTAAGACCTTTAACAAACAAAACATTTGAAATAAGAACTTTTCCAAGAAAAACGATATTACCTATACCAACATTCTTTCCTTGAGCATTATCTCCGAAGGTAACTTTTCCACCTTTTGTTTTGATAAACTTTTCAAAGAAATCTTTGTTTCCAGTCATATGTCGAGAGCAACCACTATCCATGTACCAAATGTTCTTATTGATACACTTCTCGTTTTCCTGAAAAAGAAACAATTAGATTTTCGGAATCCAAACTTGTTTGGATCCAGAAGGATTAGATAAAAGAATTTTAGGAATCCACATTTGTTTTGCAAAATGAGCTTTATGAAATCCTAAGGATTGAGTTTTGTTAAGAGAACAATCTCTTCTCCAATGTCCACCACATTGACACTTGGAACAGAAAATGGTTTTTTGAGGAACAAAATAGTTATTACTAAAAACAGGTTTGGAATAAGTAAAACCAAGACCAGAACGATTTCTCAAAGGTCTTATTTGAGAGTACATCCTATCAAAGTTTTCTTTTCCATGAGTAAAGTTTGACAAACACTTTTTCAAGGATAAAATCTCTGACTTTAGTTTTAAAACCAAATTCTTGTTTTCTAAAACATTTGAATTAGAACTAGAGTTAGACTCTAAAATGTTTTTCTTTGAAATAGCAGTTTCAAGATCCTTAGAAAGTTTATCTTTTTCAGATTTGACTTTCTCAAGGGTTTTCAAAATACTTTCAAAATCAGAAGTTTTCCTATCAAGATCATTAGAAAGATCTGATACTTCTTTAGTCAAAATAGAAATTCTAGAATTTGCTTTTTCAAATCTCTTTTTGAGTTTAGAATTTTCATTTTCAAGTAATTTAGCAAATCTAGAGACTTCTTCAAAAGAAGGTAAAGTATCATCTTCTGATGATGAGGGTTCATCATTTGAAGATTCATAATATTTATTATCATCATAATTTGCATTTAAAGAGACATTTGTAACAGCTTCAGCATTGTGTACCTTAGCCATGAGACAATGATCTTCAATTGGTAGTCTGGCTAGAAGTCCAATATTCCTTTGTCCTGACGTCTCATATTCTGAAGAATCATCTGAGGAATCACTACCACTTGCACTCCATGTATCATTTGCTTTCAAGCCTTTCTTCGTCTTATAAAACCTTTTCTTGTTTCTTTCAGAGTGTTTCTCTTTTCTATCTTTCCTCTTCAGTAAAGGACAATCAGGCCTTATATGTCCTGCTTTCTTGCATTCATAACAAGTTACCTCTGAATCTTTCCTATCTTTCCTATCTTTCTTTTTGAATCTATATTGAAAATCTTTCTTTCCCACAATCTTGTTCATCCTCCGAGCAAGATTAGCTAACTCATTGTCTGAAAGATTACAATCACTTGAATCAGAAACAACAACTTTCTTGGATTTAGACCTTGTAACCCTTTCAGGTGTTTTAGCTTTAGATGCAAAAGCTACACTTCCATTCCCATTCTTCTTCTTATTGAAATCAGCATCTCTTTTCATTCTTGTCTCGTGCTGTAGAAGAGTTCCAAAGAGTTCATCAAGAGTAATCTGGGAAACTTTTCTATTTTCATCAATAGCTGTTCTTTTTGACTCCCATTCATTTGGCATAATATCTATAATCTTATCAACAAGAGCTTCATCATCAAGACCTTTTTCTCCCATAGATTGTAAGCTGTTGACAATTGTCATAAACCTTTGTTGCACTTTACATACTTGCTCTCCATAAGGAAAAACAAATCCATGATACTCTGCTCGAAGCATTGCTCTCCTTGTTTCTATAACTTTGGATGTACCAAAATGAGTGACTTCTAATTTCTTCCAAATACAGTTGGCTGCTTCACATGAAGATATCTGGATATATATATTCCTGGTCATAGAACATAATAAAGTATTGCGTACCTTGTAATTCAGTTGATATTCTTGCTTCTCTTGATTTGTGAAAGTACTAACTTCTTTGTCAAGAATTTTGTAACCCCCAGTAAGCATAATAACATTGTCTACACCAGTATTGATGACGAAAGTCTTCATATGATCTCTCCAATACTCATAATCATTCCCATCAAAGATTGGTGGTCTAGAAGGATTCAGATTATCTATTGATCCGATATTCATTCCTGCCATCTAATATAACAAAAACAACTTTTCCACTCCACACGTTAGTGTAGTAAGTATTTAAGAAAGTAATAAGAAATAAAGCTAGTAATACAAATCAGTGGAAAACCTCCTCTGATACCAATTGTTGGATCGAATAGTTGATATAAAAGTCTATTAGATGGAACAATACAAGAGGGGGGTGAATTGTAGGTTTTAAAAACCTTGAGTTTTAGTAACAAAGAGATTAGTTTAAAAGATTTTAAACTAATACAAATACAAACACCCACAATTGTATTGAATGTAAAAGGTATGATATATTGTAATACTATTGTAAAGCAAAACAATTGTATTCAAGGTGAACACAATAATCAGAGTAATACAAATATGAATGATTCTACCTTAAAGCGTATAGAACCAATCAATACAATATGTAATGGAATGATTGTAATTGAAACAATTACAATTGAATAAGTAAAGAAAGGAAACAATACAAATCCCTTTCTAATACAACAGCGGAAATGTAAAAGTAATACAATTCTTTTAACCCAAAGAGAAGGGTTATCCTTTCACCTAGGATAAAAGGTCTGTCTCACCAACACCTTGGTGAGCCCTCGATACGATTATCGGCACGTCTGTCTGCCTATCCCTGGTAGCCCTCGATACGATGATCGGCTCGTCTGTCTGCCTATCCCCGGCAGCCCTCGATACGATGATCGGCTCGTCTGTCTGCCTATCCCCGGCAGCCCTCGATTTTGCAGGTAATCGGCACCTCTGTCTTTCAATTACTTGAAAGCCCTCGATACGATGATCGGACGCACAAGGATGATGAGAGAAGTCACAGTGTCTCTCTCTAGAATCTTCGTAGTTCACAGAGTCTCTTCGTTCATCAGTATTTTCTCAGCTTCAAATGACCTCCTATTTATAGGCCTCGGGTTCCAACGGTCATATTGCCTCCAACGGTCATATTGAAACAGAAAGCACGACATCGTTTTGATTAGTATATAACTAACTCAACGACAGCGTTTCGTTAGGATAAGAGATATATAGAAATGTAAAACATGAGTACGATTCATATGCAGAGAGAGTTTTTGACAAAGTACCAAAACAAATAATTATTATCTGAATAGCAAAGTCAGTACGATACGATTGACAGAGTCAGTACGATACGTTTGACAGAGTCAGTACGATACGTTTGACAGAGTCAGTACGATACGTTTTAGTCGGTACGATCAATCATCGTACGATACGATAAACATGATAAAAGACAATTTGTTATTTACAAACATATGATAGAATACTTTTGAGATTTCCAAAACATGACATAGAATATATTTGTGATTTCCAAAACATGACATAGAATATATTTGTGATTTCCAAAACATGATGTAAAAGCCAAAAGAAGACTTCTGACTTAACAACATGATCATAACACCAAAAATATGCATAAAAGAAAGATAACATTTCCATATTGTAATCACAATATATAATTTTAAAATATTAATAAAATAATTTCTTTTTCAAAACAATTATAAATACCAAATACGTAAAAAGGTTATATGGTATTTTTTTCATTTTAAAAAAATTATGGCATGTTATGAATGTAAATTGAAGTTATAATACGTCTCAAAAAACCATTATATAATATTTAATATACAAGTGTTGTTATTTTATCAAATATTAATAATATTATAGGGTGTGGAGAAGGAAAAAATGGAAGGATCTTGAGAGAAGACGGTACCTCTAAATCAAGTGACTAATTTGACTTGATCCAAAAGGATTTTTGAATTGGAATCTACAGAGGTTAAGGATTATATATGGAAGGTAGGTATTTTTGGAGATTATTTTTAAGATTTTGGTTTATTCAAGGGGCTTGAGATGTGTTATTAAATGGGTAGAGTTTGTGGCCTGTTATAAGAGGGATGATGGGAACTTTAGAAATATATCAAAATATTATTTTATTATAAATATATTTCTATTTGAAATGGAAGTTATGACTATTATTGCCAAGATAAGATGTTTTTGGGTCTATATACTCACCAAATATTGGTTTTAGTCAAGTTTATACCCAAAAAACCTTATCTTTTAGCTTTAGCACTTAGTTAAAAACATTATCTATTTATGGAGAATTTTAAATTTTCATAATATATGATAACTATATATATATTATAAATTTATAATAGAACCCTAAGGGGATAATTAATTTCATTTATAAAATTATAAAAGTCATTTTTAAGAATAATTATTTTTATAACTATAATATATTTTAATAAAATAATATTTTCATTGAAAACACATTTATTTTAATTTTGAAACATTAATGTAACTGATTTTTGCAACCTTCATAACAACTTGATTACTTAAATATAAGTTAATTAACATAATTAAAATATGAAATTATCTTTCATATAATTTTTTATGTCATGTAAATAATGAAATTAGATTTATTTTAATATTTATAATATCATTAATTGGAATCCATTATTAATGAAGCTATCACTTCATTGTCATTGTGTCATAATTAAATTTATATCATTAATGTCTAAAAAATATAAATAATATCTCATGTTGTAAGATATCATTTTATAATTATATTGGATATTTATATTAGAATATATAACTTATATAACCCCATATAAAAATTGTTTGAGTAAAAGGTACATCATAATGTTATATTTTTTCATACATTAACTTAATTTTCATAAAATGTCATTTTCACATCTAAGTGGCTCTATGGTGTGCCCAAATCAACACTTGAATTCCCATGGTCTGAAATATATTATACAATATGATTAAGAAATAATATAGGATAATTTAATATTATTATAATATAATTTTTTTGATGTTATCTACAATATTTACCCTTTAACTATGTTAAAAATAATAATTACAGAAGTTACTATTCATATTGTAAAAAAATTAATGGTATATATTTTAAAATTTTGGACCTCTTATTTCCATATTGGTAATCCATTCTTCCGAATTCAAATCACATATGTTTCTTTTATTAATTTAATATTAATATTTTTTCTCAAAACCTACAAGCAGTTTTTTGAGAACTAATAACTATCATATATCGACATGTGTTTATGTTCAATTTAAAAGTAATATTACTTCTAATAGCCAAAATCATATTAAATTATATATAAACAGTTCAAGTACTCATTACAACCAATTAAAATTTCAATTTAACTATGTATAAAAATTATATGAAAAGGAGAGTTAGAATTAAAATGAAGTATTTTTTCACTAATCATCAAAAAATGACCTTTATCGGAATATTAGGAAAATTTTAGCGAATGTAAATTTTTATCTCCCTCATATATAAAATATTTTTATTTAGAAAAATATTACATATCATTTTGAGAAAAAATATATCTCAATAGGGTTTTCCATCACAAGAGTGTAAAAAATCATTTTTTTAAAATACTTATTTTCCCAAGAAATGAATTTATTCTTATATCATATATATCTGTCAGATAAGATGAATTTAACTAATTAAATTTAATATATAACATATATTGTTTTTAATTTAAAAATAAATAGAGTTATATAAATTTATAAACAAAGTTATTTTTTAAATATTTTTTTAATAAAAAGACATCCATTATAGGGAATTTGATTTTATTTACAAATATTATGTATCTTGTAACCAATGAATATTTATTTAAACTTGTGTAAAACTTATTTAAAAATTCAGTTGATACTACTACTTCACATCATTCCAACATCTATGAATTAAATACCATTTAAAATAACAATATTATTATTATTTTATTTTATTGTATAACTCAATGTTTTGTGTAGTGTGAGATTTCAGAGAAACCTATTGTTTCCTGTTGAGTGTGCTATCGGAAAAATAATCCCTTTAATTTTAAATTTAATAACATATTCTTAAATCATAATAGATATGAAAATTTATTTTTCATAAAATACATGGGTCATTAATGTAACTGATCCTTGTTATGATTGAAATCATCAAATATTTCATCATTTATTCCATAGAATGAAGCTTTTCTACAAGATCCGTATAATTATCATCAGAAGAATGATACACTTTTTTCTTATCTCTGGTTAACTTTTCATGGATTTCAAATCAATATCTAAAAATTTTATATTGACTCATTAACTAAAATAGTTCATATATGAGTTCCTTGAGTCCTGTAATTTCTTATGATTGGTATTTCAGCTTTCTAATTATATCCTAGTTTTCTCCAATATGATTTTATCCTGAGGAACTTATTCTATGTAAGAAGATACTTTTGTAGAAGATTCAATTTTCAATTTATTGATGTTTGATTACTGTTCATTCACCATCTTCCTCACTTATTCTTTATTATCCTCTTGAATTTTGACACTTGTGTTATAATTATAAGATTATTTGATAATGTTATGGAAATCCTTTTTATTTTCATGAAATCATTCTTCAAACAGATTGAAATCAACTTCATGAATTTTCTACCTATCTTTCACATCATTAATTGAGTTTGCTCTATAATTACGACTGTCGGAAATAATATCAATATTTTCATCGTGTTTAGTAAAATAACTAATGATCTTTTATAGACATTCCAATGCCTGCTCAATATATTTCACTCCACTAATTTATATTTTTCATTCATAGTCGGTATCCTCTTCAAAATTAGGAAGCTAACTATAATGATTTCTAACACCCACATCCTGTATAGATAGATTTTTGGCATGAATGAGATTATGTTTCCACAAAATTTTTATTATTATAGAACACTTTATCTAGTATAATTTCTTGAGAAAATTGTTTTGAATATTTTAGATCATGAGACAGAAATTTAAATTATGTTTCATTAGAGAATTCCATAAGAATATTCATTGAATGTGGATATTCCCTACAAACAGCTTCATATTGTTTTCATTCTCTTCATCTTCCTCTTCTTAATAATCTTCTTCTACTTTTTCAACTTCTTTTTTTCATTCACTTCATGTTTTAAATGTATTCATCAATTTTTGTTAGATAACTATCATAATATTATTTAGTAGTTATATTCTGAGATATATTTGTAGAGTCTATTCATCAAAAAAATATTTATTTTCATTTCCCTTTCACTTGTCTAGATATAATCAATTGATTATATTAATCACATTTTTTTGAAACTATACCTACATTGTCTTATTCGAATCCCTTTTAAAAAAATACTTATGTCAATGTCCTTAGCCTTTCACTTGTTCTTTATTTTTTTCTTCTTGTTCCAATTGATTATTTCCATGTTACAGAAATTTTCATCAACGGCCTCAATATGATCATGCCAAAATTGGGGTTCAACCTCTTTCCTTTTTTATTATTTCTTCCTCCACAATCCTTAACATCATATGGTACTACATTTTGATTATTTTTATTTTTATTTCATTTTGATAATACTTCTCTCTTCTTTATAGAACCAATTTGGTCTTATTGTTCTAAAATATGATAATTTCTTCCATCTAATTATTTAAATTATTTGGCCTCACTATGTTTTCCAACATTTAGCATTTATATCTCATATTTGATCGAGTTTATCTAATATTTGAGACAAGTGAACTATTTATCTTTCTAATAATAAATATTCAATTAAAGATGAATTCATCATCGTTTTTAAATTATAATGAAAAACTAATAATATAATTAATTTTTTATTAATATAAAATGTATTATTAATGATACCATTGAGAATCTCAAAAAGGTTTTCCTAGATTCATTTAATAATTATTCAAAAAGAAATAAATAATTGAATAATAATTTTGAGTATAAAAATATATTATTTAAAAAAATTGGGTATAGAAACAATTGTATATTTATTAAATGATTTTAAAGCCTATAGTGAATATGACTAAAAATATTTTGAGAATGTAAATTCGGAGTATGAACTTTCAGAGTAGGAAAAATAATAGTAAATTTTGTTTACTATTAAAATAATATGAAAGAAAATTATAAGAAAGAAATTTCTAGGTATGAAAATATTTTGTACTAAAATTATGAGTACGAATATATTTATTACAAAAAATATGAGCATGAAAATCATGATTTCAGTAATTTTTTATTACAAAAAATTATAGTACAAAAAATATTAGTTTAATATAAACGATGGAAAAATTCTGTCATATGTGTTAACACATTTAAATGTTTAAAATTAATATAGGGAGGTGTTTTGAAAAACTAGTAGATATGAATGATTATATTGTAGTTAATATTGATATTTTTTAAAAAAATGTTTGGAATGATTTGGTAACCCAATTCATACCCCAAATAAATTTATTCAAGACCATAAATTACAAAGAAATCATGATGTCTGATGATCTTACACCTATAATGGAATTCAAGGGGATAAAAGGTAATGTTTACAATAGAATAAAAAACATCTGATGACTTGACATGAAATCAATCCTACCAAATATAGAGAGTTCAGATCTCCCCAATAGTTAGAAACACTAGTGTAGTCTACCAGGGTAGAAAATCATATATTGAAGAGGCTCTAAGAACGATCTGATGCAGACACAATCCAATTCATAAAAGATGAAAATGGCATTGAATCCATCTTAATTGTGATGCATTGTACAACAATGCAACATAGTTCTAGAAAGAAATCTTAGTACTTTTCTTGAGATATAAAACTAAGATGATAATATAGTTAGCTTCCTTAGATTGTATTTAATGAATTAAAATCAATCAGATAGTAATGGTATTGTAAAAATAATATTATGTTATTATTGAATTCCAATAATTTATAAAATGATATTTCTTTTAAGTCTGTGATCACTAAAAATGAGATGACTAATACATATACATTTTTCATGATTGTGATGTAAATGATTTTATCATAGGGATATGGTAATCGTGTTATTAAAGAGTTGTTGTGCTTCAGTGAACATGATGATATATTTAGTGTGTGTGTGTGTTGCATCCCCAACACATGAGCATAATAACTATCAGCTTCAAAATATTCAGATTCACTAGTGTAATTTTCTACTGAGTTTTGTTTCATATATGACCAACAAAAAAATGACCTATGATATGACATGTTCTGAATATACTTTTCAAATCCATTATACAACCACCAATTTCATAATTTAAAAAAACATGTTAATTGAAAATAATTTCATGATGGAAGTGTCTCAAATATGTAGTCCTCTTTATATGAAAAATATTTACTTTCACAAAATTTAAATTGTATTTCAATTTTTTTTACCTTTCACAAAATCATACTGAAATCAATATGTCTAGATGATTATAGGTTATGTATATTAAGATTCCTAGAATCCCACTAAAATTTATTTGATTTATTGGTTTTATAGCTACATCAATTTAAATATTATTAAAGGTACCTATTTTTTGTACTAATACTTTTATTATTTTCATATAAATTCATTTAATGATGTTATTTAATATACATATGTTGGGATATAAGTTTACCTTCTTTTTTTGAAAACTTGATAACCATGAATGAATGTTAACTGACCCATCATAATCATTTCAAACTCAGATTTCATAGGATTTTCAAATGAATTTATTAAATATTGATTTATAGATGAGAATAATATTTTATCAAAAGATATTCGAATGACCAAAAAAGATTGATTTTCTTTCTTTTTGTAATTTTTTAATCAGGTGTTACCATAAAAAAATTGTTTTATATCATAATTCATGTTAATCTATTTTACTAAGCTCTATTAGATTATTTAAGTCTATATAAGGAATTAGAATTTATATAAACATATTCATGATGATTTAAATATTCAATACATCGAGGTTTTCCAAAACCAATTCCTCTTGAACATATCATTTAAAATAATATCACTTCAAATCCATTTAAAAAATATGTAATTAATGAATTCGTCATGGCTAAGTGTATTCACATATAATCATGTATGGATACCATAGTATAAAATTAATCATAATGGATTACCTCTAGTTGATTATGACTTCATCAGGCACGTAGAATATCTTCCATGGTCTGAATTGTTCATTCTGATTACCCATTTGATTTAGGATGAAAAGATTTACTAAATTATAATTCAGTACCCAAAGACTTCTGAAGGCCATTCTAAAAGATACAAGTAAACATGGGATCACGATCAGAAACAATAGAGAGGGGAACACCGTGTAACCAGAAAATCTCATTAAAATAAAATTTAGAAAGCTGATATAGAAACATAGTATCATATATAGGTATGAAATGAGCATATTTATTCAATCGATCAACAATAACCCATATTTAATTATTACCTTGATATGTCTTTGGTAATCCATAACAATGTCCATGGATATATTTTCCCATTTTCACTCTCAAAAGGTATATACTGAAGCATTCCATTTTGTAAATGTCGATATTATTTAACCTACTTATATGTCAAACACATTACAGTAATGTAAGCATTATCTCTTTTCATTCCATCCCAATAGTAATACTCTTGAAAATATATGTACCTCATAGTACTTCCAGGATAAACTGAAAATGGGGAATTATGAGCTTAACAGAACAACTAATTTGTCAACTGGGAAACAAAAGGGACAAATAATCTCATCCTAAAACTCAATACACATTAATTATCAATGTTAATATCAGGAAACATACCCATCTGAAACAACTCTACCTATTTCAGAAAATCACTATCTTTCATCTATGCATGAATAATTCTATCTAAGAGAGATGATATCACTGACACATAAAACAAAACCGAATAATTTTATAAACCAACAACTTATTTTCCAATTTTCATCATGTCTTTAATCAAAAGAACCTTGTTCCCAACGTAACAAGGTCAATGTAGCATTAGTTTTTCAACTCAAAGCACAAACCACATTATTTACTTTTCCCAGATGGTAAAGGATTGTGCACTCATAATCTTAGATTAATTCAAGGCATCTCCACTATCTCATGTTCAATTATTTTTGAGTGAATATATACTTTAAACTATTGTGATAATTATTTATATCACACTTTACTCCATAAAAATTATGATTCCAAATTATTAAGGAAAAAACAACATCAACTAATTCCAAATCATGTGTTGGGAAGCTTAATTGCTGATGTTTCAAGTGATGTGAAGCATAAGAAATTTTCTGATCATTCGTTATAATGACCCAACCAAGTCATTTCAATGAAGAATCATTGTAAATAACAAATTCACTATCTCTGGAAGGGAATTCCAAAATAGGAGCACTCAAAAATATTCTCTTCAATTCCTGTAAACAATCGTCTCATTATTTTCTCTAGAAAATCTTAACTCCTTCTCATGTTAAAAAAGTCATTGGACTAGATAGCTGTGAAAATTTCCCATAAATCCTCTGATAATAGCCTACCGAAACATGAAAACTATTAATCTTCGTTATATATGTGTGTCTTGACCATTTCTCAAAAAAATTTGTTTTAGAAGGATCAACAGTTATGCCATTTTTTTAAACAATGTGACAAAGGAAATAACTTTTTTGTAGCCAAAACATACACTTTCAGATTATCCCATATAGTTTAATTTCATTTAAGGTTTTCAATAAAACCCTTAAATAACATTTATGATCCTATTTACTTATTTAATAAACAAAAACATCATCAATGGACACAACCAAAAACTTATCCAAGATGTCAAGGAAAATTCTATTCATAAGACCCATGAATACAGATAGTGATTGGGTTAACCAAAAAGGCATAAAAAAAATTCATAATGGCCATATATAGTACAAAACACCGTCTACGAATTGTATTCCTTCATTTCATTCAATATATGGTACCCCGATCTCGTGTCAATCATTGAAAAATACTAGGCTCCCAGAGGTTGTTCAAACAAATTATCGATATGAGGCAAAGGATACGTGTTCATAAAAGTGGTGTTATTCAATGCTCTATAATCAATGAAAATTCTCATTGAATCATATTTCTTTTTAACAATCAAGACAGGTTAATCTCATGGTGATGTGATAGGTCGAATGAAACCTTTATCTAATAAATCATGCAATTGATTCTTTAACTCTAAAAGATCTATTTGAGCCATTTGATGAGGTGGTCGTCAAATTGGCTTTGTATCAGGAACTTAGGCAACAGTAATTCAACTTCTTGATCAGGTATAATAACAGGGAACTCATCATGAAAACATCAAGATACTCATTTACCACTTGGAATCATCTATCTGAATATTTCCTTTGTTTTCAACAATATGTGCAACATAATATTTATTTGTATATTTTACTATTTTCTTATCTTCCTGATATGTTATCAAAAGTAAGGGTTCAGTCTTGGATACAAAATTTTTGTTTTAAAAGAAACCTATTTATATCTATATTCAATCATATCATGATTAATAGACAACCAATCCATGCCCAATATAACATCAAAATCAACTAGAGGAAAAGTAATATGGTTTTTAGGTTGATTTTGTCCGTACACAAGGACAAAAAGGTTCTTATAATTTCATTTTGTCACAACATTTCCTCCAAGTTTTTTTACCAAATGTTTAGGATTCATATCTTTATATGGAATTCCCAATTAAATAGAAAACATTTATGAAATGAAAGAATGTGTAGACCCTGAATCAAACAACACATTAGAATAATTTGAATAAAACAATAGTTTACCTGATACTACTTAATTTGATTGCACAACATCTACTGAAGTGGTTGTAAAAAATTTCACCACCTCATTTTTCTTGTAGTATGGTTCCTATACCTATTTAGACTTCTTCGCTGGACAGTCCTTTTCATAATGACCCATTTCATTGAACATACAACATTTTACCACTGGTTTTGGATTACCTACTTGATCATATTCATTATTGTTATGAGCAATATAAAAAGACTTACCACACCAGAATCACTTCATAGACATTGATAAAAAATTCTCCATGATTATATTTACCACACATCCCACAAGAGGGATATTTATTTTTCTTACCTCCAAGATATATTGATGAATTCTTTCCCTTTTCCTGCCTTCTTGACCTCCTATTCTGTTGTTTTTCAAAGAACACCTGATCATCAGAAAACTCAATTTCCATCTTCTCCGCACATCAAACAAGTTTTTCATAACTATTGATCTCACGAGAGGCTAATGGTCTTTGATATCATGGTTTTTGTCCTAAGTTAAATAAATTTATATTGCTATCAAGATCTCTAATGAAATTAAGAGCATACCTTTCCAGTCGAGTGAACATTACTTCATTAGCAACAACTGATTCATCCTCCTTCATCAATTCTAAGTATTTTTTCCCCATCCTATGTCACACAACATTAGGAAATTTTTTCTCAAGTAAAATACCTTAAAATTCATCCCAATAAATTGAATAAATATCCTCCCTATCCCTGATATTTTTCACCATCAACAACCATTGATCAGCATCACCATCAAAATAGTAAAAAACAAGACTAAACTTTTGATATTCGGAATACCACATGACATAAAAATTTTCTCCAGTGCTTTAATCCACCCTTCATCTTGAATATGGTCAGATGATCCTCTAAATGATGGGGGATGATACCTCATAAAATGCTCCACTACTAACATGTTCCTATGTGGTTGATCTAGATGATCTTATTCATTGATACCCCTACCATTTACAACCTAATTAAACTATTCCATCACAATAACAAACTATTAACTTCCAATTCTTACCATATAAGGTTACTAATTTGGACGGATGTCTTCCCCCTAATGTCGTCCCAACATACATGCAATGTTTTCAATGCAGAAAACCATTATGAACACTGATATATCTTAAGCAAAGAAATATGGAAATATGTAAATGTAATATCAATTCAATATTACCATAAATTAATCTATGGATATTAAATTAACAAGAATGTAACTCTTAATGATGTCTAAACCGAAATCTAAAACCATCTATAAGTTCCTAGCCTTAAAACATTAAATAATCTTGAATTAAATGAATAATTCACATAGAGGATCTATACAGGTTTAGAGGATTAGAGATTTAGGCCATAACATGTACATGATGACTTGAAAATTACATGTAGACATATCTACTTAGTTTCTATTTTTTCACAACATAAAAACTCTTGAAAAAAAGAGTCAAGTCTATCCCCATGTTTTAGACATAATGACATTTCCTTGATCCCATCCATGACCCTATAACACATTATGTCATGTTAAAAAACTTTCAAAAACATGGTATGAGCATAAAAAGTCAGTAAGGGATACTCAAAGAAAAAAACTATTAGTATTTCAAAACAAAAAGTAATCCATGAATACTTTGTCTTAAGTAATACTTTTCACCATTATGAATTTGTTTATAAACACCACTAAATAAAAGTTCATTTCTTAACCATTTATTACAAAATGATTATCCTAAATCCTATATAAATAATATATAATATATAAAAGTAACATGGGACATAATCATTATTAAGTGGAATAACCATACGGTCAACTTCCACACATATCACTAAATGGACTAGAGATACCGATGACTACCATACGCAATTCATTTGACGATATAATGTAACACCCATCCAAGATTATCACGTCACCACTCGTCATTTGGTTTATCACATAACCACCCATCAAATGTCCAAGTACAACTATAAAATCATAACACATAAAATATTGCAAATATAAGCATTTTAATAATAACTTTTAATTTGCAATCATAAAAAATAATTTCAATATTTTGAAAGAATCAATGAAATTAAAAAACCATTTTTAATACCAAAACACGCAAAATGGGTAATTGGTATATAATTTTCTAAAAAAATCCATCTTGTTAAGGACGCCAATGATCAAATAATACTCGCAGCGGTAGAAAGTTTGTTGTCACCGCTTACATTAAAAAACAATCTTTTTTGTTGTTTAGTAAAATGCTTCATAGAAACATATTCCCCATTAAATTAAAATTAAAATGGTTTTCACATCGTATAAAAGAACGTCATGTAGAAATTAAAGGATGCTTCACTGAAAGGAGATTGAGATGAAGTCCCTTACAACATTTCAATCTTGACCCGTTCATTCATTAATCATATGAATAATAAAATGAAGTAAATTTCTAATTGCTTAAGAACCTTTTTCATGTTTATTAATCCTTTTATATCAATTTTGACCATTTTATAAACATTTGATAATACTTTATGTTTGTAATGGTCATTTTGTCAATATTTTGTACTTCAGTCAAAATTGAACACCTTATATTTACAAGTTGTCCATGTGGTGAACAGTATATAATATCCAGAATGATATTCATTATTTTGATATCATATATATCATATATATCCTATATATATATTTATAATATTACATATCATTTGGAGGTATGAAATAAAATGCACCATTTATAGAGACGGTAGGTTGTACGTAGCTTGAATGATACATTAATTTCTATTTCTTACTTTATTGAATTAAAAAATTATTATACATAGATTTTTTATAATTCCAATATAATATCATATATAATATCCTTAACTATATCCTTTATATGCTTCATGTATTTCATGAAAGTGTAATATCACTTTGAGGGGGGTGGTAGTATGCACTTTCTCAAATGAAATTATCACGTTTGAACATAATGGAAACCATTATGGTATGATATAAATGAAAAATACAGAAGAAAAAGGAAAAAAACATAATATATATCCTATTTAAATAAATTTCTATCCTAATGGACACCATGATAGGAAGTAGGAGATAATCAAACAATCATCGTTTCGTGATGTGTTAGTTTTCCATCAACCGAAACAAAATGTTTTTCACCTATTAGATAGAGGAGCTTGTAAGTGAAGTTCAAATACTTCTGATAAAAATATCATAGTATATTAGAGATACTGATTTTGTTAAAAAATAAAGTTAAAAAAATAGTTTAGGTGTTGGAGAAGTGAAATAAACGAAATGAATTTAAGAGAAAATGTTACCTTAAATTTGGTTAACTTCTTTTGGTTTGAACCAAAGGAAATTCTTGATTTGACTTATTCCTAAGGTAAGGCTTCTAGAAGAATTAAAGGGATGTAGGGAGATTAATTTGGAATAGTTTTGACAAGACAAGTGTCTTCAGAGGTCTGACGCATACGTTAGAAGTGGTGTCCATTCAAAAAAAGGAGGATGGGATCTTTAGGAATGTTTGAAATAATTATATTATTATAAACATATATTTGGATTCTAAATGTCCAATAATAAGTAATGTAAAAGATATGATGACTCATGGTCATTCTTAAATCATTCAATAATAATTGGACAAGTTTTGGATGTTGTTTTAATATTTATAATCATATTTACAAAAATAATTTATTAATGAGGTAAATACTACATCATTAATTTGTCAAAAAAATATAATTTATTCTATGTCTAAAAATTATAAAAACTACTATGATGTAGGAAATCGTTTTAGATTTCCAATTAATATTTATAGTCTAATATATAATTTATATAATCTCTTGTAAAAATTAATTTACTAAAAGATATTTTCTATTTCATTTTTGCCTTTACTTTGAGTTAGTTAATATAAAGTGGCATTATCACAACTATATAGATTTATGGTGTCCCAAAACTTATTCAAGGATTCAAATGTTATACTGTGACTCATCCAATAAATATAGGACAAGTGTTAAGGTAATTTAATATTAATTTAATATTATTATTACCTAGAATTAACCTATTTACCTTTAACCACGGTAAAAAAAAGTAAAAGTATACTATTTTCCAAAAATTATTTTAATCTTATTAAAGCACATATTACATACTAATAAAAAACATGAATGCCAGATTTTATAATTTGAATTCATAGAAGAGGTGAAATTTAATTTAATTGAAAAACATAGTTTTTGAACTACTTCTAAGTGGTTTCACTACTCATGATAAATTGTTGTTTCTCAGAAAAATACCAAATATTCAGCCTAAGATATATTTGATATTCAGAATTCATAAATAATGTCTATATTAATAAATTCAAAACACAGAAGTGGCAGAAATTAATTTAAAATTAATTCCCGTTGTGAAAACAAAAGACCTGTTTTTAAAAACAATAACTATCAAAATATTGATAGATGTTTCTGTCTAATTTTAAAGTGAAATTGCTTCCAATTACCAACATTGGATTAAATGGTAAAAATATAATATAATTTCTCTTTATAAAAAATTAAAAATATAATCTATCCATATAAATAAATTAGATTCATAGGTAGTTTTTAATTAAAATACAATATTTTTCATTTTTTATTAATAATTGCATTTATTAGAAAAATACCAAAAATTTTCCCAATGTGAATTTTGATGTCCCGATTCTAAATAATTTCTTTTTTGGTAAAATAGAACATATAAATGTGACCAAAACTATATTTAATGAGGTTTTTCCATTAAAATGTGGTAAATCGACCTCTTAACGTAAATTATGCTTCAAATTAGATTCATTCACATTTTAATCCTATAACATTTATTGGATAAATGTAAATACATTAACAATCATGTATAATAATATTTTAGTATGTTTTTTTCATTCCTAGAAATACAATGGCTGTGAGTTAACTACCATTAAAAATAATATTATTATTTTATTAGTGTGAAACGTAAGATTTCAAAGAAACTCATATTTGTGTATCGGGTACGACAATGAACATAGAAACCTATTTAAAGAAAAATTAATATATATTTCACAAAAATTCATAAAAAATGTATTATTATTTTTACCCAGGATGTTAAAAATAAATGTTATCAAACAATTAATGTTAAAATTATATATTATTTCAATATAATATTACATTGTTAATAATATAATAATTGATAATGTATTTATGAAAGACTTTGTGATTTTCAAATCAATCAGAATAATGTAATCAAAATTCCCTTTGACTCCCAAATATCATCCTTTTTTGAAAGCACAGACAATAATTCCTATATATAGAATTACATTTTAAATCTTTAATTCCAAAAATTAATTTTATTAAAAATTTAAATCTAAAAAAAACATATAGTTATCTTCCAGTGTATAAAAATATCTTATTGAAAGGTTGTTGAATAAAACTAACTCCCCTTAAGTTAAGAGTCCCCTAATGATCATTTTCTATTATATTGTATGATTTACTACCCATTTTTAATAACTTTTCACTTTAAATTAATTTCCCCTACATTTTTAAGACTTTACCTCCCTTTTATAAACAACTCCTCCATTGTGATATTAAAAAAGTAACAGGGAATGTCATCACATTACTGAAAAAAGTTTTAGAGAAGAAAACAATTCAGTGTAATATAGAATATTTATATTTAGATTATGTATATGAAAAATCATCAAAAAAATTGAAAAGATCAATAAATTTATATGTATATGTCGAATAACATAAAAAATATCTAAAAAAACAAAAAAATATCTTTAAAAATATTTTGTATCCTTTTTCCTTTCTTTTAATTTTTATGAGATCTTATACAACTGTATTAATATTCATAAACTCCATCCTATCAAGCATTAGATATCAAAGAGTTTTCCATTGAGTAATGATATTATCTTGTTATTTGGAGAATAAATATAACACCCAAGACTTCAATAATACACAATCATGAATTATTTCAAGAATTTAGAATTTGGGGTTATTTTCATGATTAGTTTTTTAGGGAATTTGCCCATAAATATTTCATTATATCAAACAAATTACAAAGAATGAACATCAAATTGTTCCAAACATTATATAAATAATAATACATCTTAAATATAACATTAATTATTTTCTTGATATAAAATATTCATTAAATCATCGTTTCTCTTGAACATCACTATACCCTCTGAAAAACAATTATATAACATAGGATGAGCATAAAAATATCATTAAGGGTTATATAATGAAGAAATAAACAATTAGTCCATAAATACTTAAAAATGAATGAAATCATAAAACAAAATCTATTTTACATACCTCAAGAAATCATAAAATTTGTGAATAAAAATAATCATAAATCCTATATGTAACTCGTGTCATACATAACATACTTATAAAGATGTTTTCCAATCTATATAGGGAGTAACATTTGGAATACCAATCATTGAATATTAAATAAAATTATTAGGATAAACATTAACTTTTACCTCTATCACATTATCCAATGCATTAGAGGGCTATCTTGGACTCACCCGCCCATGGTATATCATGGAACCACCCATTTACATAAAAACATTTTATGAACCATAACATAATCATAACACAAAAAATATGCATAAAAGAAAGATAAAATTTCTATATTGTAATCAAAATATATAATTTTAAAATATTAACATAATAATTTCTTTTCAAAACAATTATAAATACTAAATACGTAAAAAGGGTATACGGTATTTATTTTTCATTTTAAAAAAATTATAGAATGTTATGAATTTAAATTGAAGTTATAATACATCTCATCAAAAAATTATATAATATGTATTATACATGTGTTGTTATTTAATAAAATAATAATAATATAATAGGGTGTGGAGAAGGATAAAATGGAAGGATCTTGAGAGAAGACGTTACCTCTAAATCAAGTGACTTATTTGATTTGAGTCAAAAGGATTTTTGAATTGGAATCTACAGATGTTAAGGCTTATATATGGAAGGTAGGGATTTTTTGAGATTATTTTTAAGATTTTTGTTTATTCAAGGGGCTTGAGATGTGTTATTAATTGGGTAGAGTTTGTGGCCTGTTATAAGAGGGATGATGGGAACTTTTGAAATATATCAAAATATTATTTTATTATAAATATATTTCTATTTGAAATGGAAGTAAAGTCTATTATTTCCACGATAAGATGTTTTTGGGTCTAAATACTCACCAAATATTGGTTTTAGACAAGTTTATGCCCAAAAAACCTTATCTTTTATCTTAAACCCTTAGTTAAAAACATTATCTATTTCCAGATATTTTTATATTTTAATAATATATGGTAACTATATATATATTATAAAATTATAATAGAACCCTAAAGTGATAATTAATTTCATTTATAAGATTATATAATTCATTTTTCTGAATATTTATTTTTATAAATATAATATATTTTAATAAAATAATATTTTCTTTGAAAACACATTTATTTAAATTTTGAAACATTAATGTAATTGATTTTTGCAGCCTTGAAAACATTTTGATTACTTAAATAAAAGAGAATTAACATAATTAAAATATATCATTATCTTTCATATAATTTTTTATGTCATCTAAATAATGAAATTTTATTTATTTTAATATTTATAATATCATTAATTGGAATCCATTATTAATGATGATATCAGTTCATCGTCATTGTGTCATAATTAAATTTATTTCATTAATGTCTAAATAATATAAATAATATCTCATGTTGTAAAAATAATTTAATATTTATATTGGATATTATATTAGAATATATAACTTATATAACCCCATATAAAAATTGTTTTAGTAAAGGTACATCATAATGTTATATTTTTCATACATTAACTTAATTTTCCTAAAATGTCATGTTTACATCTAAGTGGCTCCATGGTGTGCTCAAATCAACCCTTGAATTCCCATGCTCCGAAATATATTATACAATAGGATTACGAAATATTATAGGATTACTTAATATTATTATAATATAATTTTTTTAATGTTATCTACAATATTTACCCTTTAACCATGTTAAAAATAATAATTACAGATGTTACTCTTCATAATGTAAAAAAATTAATGGTATATATTTTAAAATGTTGGACCTCCTATTTCTATATTGGTAATCCATTTTTCCGAATTCAAATCACAAATGTCTAATTTATTAATTTAATATTAATTTTTGTTCTCAAAATCTACAAACAGTTTTTTGAGAACTAATAACTATCATAAATCGACATGTGTTTATGTTCATTTTAATAGTAACATTACTTCTAATAGCCAAAATCAGATTAAATTATATATAAAAAATTCAATTACTCATTAAAACCAATTAAAATTTCAATTTAACTATGTATAAAAATCATATGAATTGGAGAGATACAATTAAAATGTAGTATCTTTTCACTAATCATCAAAAAATGACCTTTATCAGAATGTTAGGAATCTTTTAGCAAATGTAAATTTTTATTTCCGTCATATATATAATATTTTTATTTATACAAAAATTAAATATAATTTTGAAAAAAAATATATTTCAATAGGGTTTTCCATCACAAGGCACTAAAAAATCATTTTTTGAAAAATACTTCTTTTCCCAAGAAATGAATTTATTCTTATATCATATATATATGTCAGATAAGATGAATTTAACTCATTAAATTGAATCTATAACATATATTTTTTAAATTTAAAAATACATAGAGTGATAAGAATTTATAAACATAGTTATTTTTTAAATAGTTTTTCGATAAAAAGACATCCTTTATATGCAATTTGTTTTTATTTACAAATTTAATGTATTTTGTAACCAATGAATATTTATTTGAACAACCTTATTTAAAAATTCAGTTGATACTACTACTTCACATCATTATGACTTCTATGAATTAAATACCATTTAAAATAACGATATTATTATTATATTATTTTATGGTATAACTCAGTGTTTTGTGTAGCGTGAGATTTCAGAGAAACCTATTGTTTCTTGTTGAGTGTGCTATCGGAAAAATAATCCCTTTTATTTTAAATTTAATAACATGTTCTTAAATAATAATAGATATAAAATTTTATTTTTCAATAAATACTTGGGGGTCATTAAGGTAACTGATCCTTGTTATGATAGAAATTATCATGATATTTCATCTTTTATACCATAGAACAAAGCTTTTCTACAAGATCTGTATAATTATCATCTGAAGAATGATACACTTTTTTCTTATCTCTGGTTAACTTTTCATGGATTTCAAATCTATATCTAAAAATTTCATATTGACTCATTAAATAAAATAGTTCATATATGAGTTCCTTGAGTCCTATAATTTCTCATGATTGGTATTTAAGCTTTCTAATTATATCCTATTTTTCTCCAATATGATTTTATCCTCGGGAACTTATTTCTTGTAAAAAAATACTTTTGTAAAAGATTCAATTTTCAATTTATTGATCTTTGATTACTGTTCATTCACCATCTTCCTCACTTATTCTTTCTTATCCTCTTGAATCTTGACACTTTTATTATAATTATATGATTATTTGAGAAGTTTTGGAAATCCTTTTTATTTTCATGAAATCATTCTTCAAACAGATTGAAATCAACTTCATGAATTTTATACCTATCTTTCACATCATTAATTTAGTCTTCTCTATCTTTATGACTGTTATAAATAATATCAATATTTTCATCATGTTTAGTAAAATAAATAACGATCTTTTATAGACAATCCAGTTCCTTCTCATTATATTTGACTCCTCTAATTTATATTTTTCAGTCATAGTCGGTATCCTCTTCAAAATTAGGAAGCTATCTATAATGATTTCTAACACCCACATCCTGTATAGATAGATTTTTGGCATGAATGAGATTATGTTTTCACAACTTTTTTATTAATATAGAGCACTTTCTCTAGTATGAATTCTTGAGAAAATTGTTTTGAATATTTTATATCATGAGAGAGAAATTTAAATTATGTTGTATTTGAGAGTTCTATAGGAATATTCATTGAATGTGGATATTCCCTACAAACAGCTTCATATTGTTTTCATTCTCTTCCTCTTCCTCTTCTTAATCATCTTCTTCTACTTTTTCAACTATTTGTTTTCATTCACTTCATGTTTTAAATGTATTCATCAATTTTTTTGGATCACTATCATAAAATTATTTAGTAGTGATATTCTGAGATATATTTGTACAGTCTATTCATCAAAAAAGATTTATTTTCATTTCCCTTTCACTTTTCTAGATATAATAAATTTTTTATGTTAATCCCATTTTTTTAAAACTATACGTACATTGGCTTCTTTGAATCCCTTTTAAAAAATACTTATGTCAATGTCCTTATCCTTTCACTTATTCTTTATTTTTTTCTTCTCGTTCCAATTCAGTTTTTCCATGTGACAGAAATTTTCATCAACTGCCTCAATACGATCATGCCAAAATTGGGGTTCAACCTCTTTCTTTTTTTATTATTTCTTCCTCCACACATCCTTAACATCATATGTTACTACATTTTGATTATTTTTATTTTTCTTTTATTTTGAAAATACTTTTCTCTTCATTATAGAACAAATTTGGGCTTATTGTTTTGAAATATGATAATTTCTTCCATCTACTTATTTATATTATTTGGACTCACTATGTTTTCCAACATTTAGCATTTATAACTCAGATTTGATCAAGTTTATCTAATATTTGATACAAGTGAACTATTTATCTTTCTAATAATAAATATTCCATTAAAGATGAATTCAACATAGTTTTTAAATTATAATGAAAAACCAATAATATAATTAATTATTATTAATGTGAAATTTAATATAAATGATAGCATTGAAAATCTTAGAAAGGTTTTCGAAGATTCTTTGTATAATTATTCAAAAAGAAATAAATAATTGAAAAATAATTTTGAGTATAAAAATATATTATTTCAAAAAAATGGGTATAGAAATCATTTTATATTTATGAAATGAATTTAAAGTCTACAGTGAATATGAATAAAAAAATTTGAGAATGTAAATTCGGAGTATGAACTATCGGAATACGAAAAATAAGAGTAAAATTTTTTTTGTATGAAAATAATATGTATGAAAATTCTAAGATAGAAATTTCTAGGTAAGGAAATATTTTTTACTAGATTTATGAGTACGAATATTTTTATTACACAAATTATGAGCATGAAAATCATGATTTTAGTACTTTTTTATTACAAAAATTTATTGTACAAAAAATATTATTTTTAAATAAACGAATGAAAAATTATGTCATATGTGTTTACACATTTAAATGTATAAAATTAATGTAGGGAGGGGTTTTGACAAACTAGTAGATATGAATGATTATATTATAGTTATCATTGATTTTCTTTCAAAAATGTTTGGCATGAATTGGTAACCCAATTCATACCCCAAATAAATTTATTCAAGATCATAAATTACAAAGAAATCATGATGTGTGATGATCATACACCTTCAAAGTAATTCAAGGGGAAACAAGGTAATGTTTATAATAGAATAAAAAACATCCGATGACTTGACATGAAATCAATCCTACCAAATTTAGAGAGTTCAGATTTCCCTAATATTTAGAAACACTAGTGCATTCTACCAGGGTAGAAACTCATGTATTAAAGAGGCTCTAAGAATGATCTGTTACAAACACAATCCAATTCATAACAGATTAAAATGGCGTTGAATTCGTCTTGATTGTGCTGCATTGGACAACAATGCAACATAGTTCTGGAAAGAAATCATAGTACTTTTCTTGAGATATAAAACTAAGATGATAATATAGTTAGCTTTCTTAGACTGTATTTAATGTATTAAAATCAATTAGATAGTAATGGTATTGTAAAAATAATATCATGTTATTATTGAATTCCAATAATTTATATAATGATATTTCTTTTAAGTCCGTGATCACTAAAAATTAGATGACTAATACATATACGTTTTTCATTATTGTGATGTAATGGCTTTTATCATAGGGATATGGTAATTGTGTTATTAAATAGTTGGTGTGCTTCAGTGAAACTGATGATATATTCACTGTGTGTGTGTTGCATCCCCAACACATGAGCATAATAACTATCAGCTTCAAAATATTCATATTCACTAGTGTAAATTTCTACTAAGTTTTGTTTCATTTATGACCAACAAACAAAAAATGACCATTGATATGACATGTTTTGAATATAATTTTCAAATCCATTCTACAACCACCAATTTCATAATTTAAAAAAAATGTTAATTAAAAATAATTTCAAGATGAAAATGTCCCAAATATGTAGTGCTCTTTAAATGAAAAATAATTATTTTCACAAAATTTAAATTGTATTTCAATTTTTTTTACCTTTCACAAAATCATACTGAAATCAGTATTTCTAGATGATTAGAGGTTATGTATATTACGATTCCTAGAATCCCACTAAAATTTATTTGATTTATTGGTTTTCAAGAAACATCAATTTAAATAGTATTAAAGGTGCCTATTTTCTGTACTAATACTTTTATTATTTTTATATAAATTCATTTAATGATGTTCTTTAATATACATATTTTGGGATATAAGTTTACCTTCTTTTTTTGAAAACGTGATAACCATGAATGAATGTTAACTAACCCATCATAATCATTTCAAACTCATATTTCATAGGATATTCAAAAGAATCTATTAAATATTGATCTATATATGAGAATAAAATTTTATCAATAGATATTTGAATGACCAAAAAAGTTTGATTTTCTTTCTTTATGTAATTTTTTAATCAGGTGTTACCATAACCAAATTGTTTTATATCAAAATTCATGTTAATTTATTTTACAAAGCTATATTGGATTATTTAAGTCTATATAAGGCATTAGAATTTATATAAACATATTCATGATGATTTTTATATTCAATACATCATGGTTTTCCAAATACAATTCCTCTTGAACATATCATTTAAAATAATCTCACTTCAAATTCATTTAAAAAAATATGTAATTAAAGAATTCGTCATGGCTAAGTGTATTCACATATAATCATGTATGGATACCTGAGTATAAAATTCATCATAATGGATTACCTCTAGTTGATTATGACTTGATCAAGCACCTAGAATATCCTCCATGATCTGAATTGTTCATTCTAATTACCCATCCGATTGAGGATGAAAAGATTTACTAAATTATAATTCAGTACCCAAAGACTTCTGAAGGCCTTTATAAATGATACAAGTAAACCTGGGATCACGATCAGATACAATGGAGAGGGGAACACCGTGTAACCTGACTATCTCATTAAAATAAAATTTAGAAAGCTGATATAGAAACATAGTATCATATATAGGTAGGAAATGAGCATATCTATTCAATCGATCAATAATATCCCAGATTTAATTATTACCTCGATATGTCTTCGGTAATCCATAACAATGTCCATGGATATATTATCCCATTTTCACTCTTGAAAAGGTAAATACTGAAGCATTCCATTTGGTAAATTTCGATCTTCTTTAACCTGATTACAAGTCAAACACTTTACAGTAATGTATAAAATATATCTTTTCATTCCATCCCAACCGTAATACTATTGAAAATATTTGTACCTCTTAGTACTTCAAGGATAAACAGAAAATGGGGAATTATGAGCTTTACATAACAACTATTTTGTCAACTGGGAAACACAAGGCACACATAATCTCAACCCAAAACTCAATACACATTCATTATCAATGTTAATATCAGGCAACATACCCTTCTGAAACAACTCTACATATTTTAGCAGCTCACTATCTTATATCTATGCGTGAATAATTCTATCTAAGAGAGATGATTTCACTGACACCTAAAACAAAACCGAATAATTTTCTGCACCAACAACTTATTTTCCAATGATCATCATGTCTTTAATAAATATAACCTTGTTCCTAATGTAATAAGGTCAATGTATCTTTAGTTTTTCAACTCAAAGCACCAACCACATTATTTGATTTTTCTAGATGGTAAAGGATTGTGAAATCATAATCATGGATTAATTCAAGGCATCTACTCTATCTCATGTTCAATTCTTTTTGATTGAATATATACTTTAAACTATTGTGATAATTATATATTTCACTCTTTACTCCATAGAAATTATGATTCCAAATTTTTAAAGAAAAAACAACAACAACTAATTCCATATCATGTGTTGGGAGACGTAACTGCTGATATTTCAAGTGATGTGAAGCATAAGCAATTATCTGATCATTCTTTATAATGACCCAACCAAGTCATTTCAATGAAGAATCACTGTAAATAACAAATTCACCATCTCTGGAAGGGAATGCCAAAACAAGAGCATTCAAAAATATTCTTTTCAATTCCTGGAAACAATCATCTCATTCTTTTCTCTAGATAATCTTAACGCCTACTCATGTTAAAAAAGTCATTACACTAGATAATTGTGAAAATTTCCCATAAATCCTCCGATAATATCCTACCAAAACATGAAAACTATTAATATTCATTATATATGTGTGTCTTGACCATTTCAAAAAAATTGTTTTAGAAGGATCAACAGTTATGCCATTTTTGTAAACAATATGACAAAGGAAAGAAATTTTTTGTTACCAAAAATTACACTTTTGTATTATTCCATATAGTTTAATTTCATTGAAAGCTTTTCAATAAAACCCTTAAATGGCATTCATGCTCTTATTTACTTTTTTAATAAACAAAAACATCATCAATGAACACAACCACAAACTTAACCAAGATGTCAAGGAAAATTCTATTCATAAGATCCATGAATACAGATAGTGCTTTGGTTTACCAAAAAGGCATAAAAAAAATTAATAATGGCTATATATAGTACAAAACACAGTCGATGAAATTTATTCCTTCATTACATTCAATATATGGTCCCCCGATCTCATGTCAATCTTTGAAAAATACTAGGCTCCTTGAGGCTATTCAAGCAAATTATCGATATGAGGCAAAGGATACATGTTCATAAAAGTGATATTATTCAATGGTCTATAATCAATGAAAATTCTCATTGAATCATCTTTCTTTTTAACAAACAAGACAGGTCAATCTCATGGTGATGTGCTAGGCCGAATGAAACCATTATCTTATAAATCATGCAATTGATTCTTTAACTCTAAAAGATTGATTTGAGCCATTTGATGAGGTGGTCTTCAAATTGGCTTTGCATCATAAACTTAGGCAAAAATAATTTAACTTCATGATCTGGTATAATACTAGGGAACACATCATAAAAAACTTCAAGATACTCATTTACCATTTGCAATCATCTATCTGAATAAAATATGTGCAAGGTAACATTTATTTCTATATTTTACTAGTTTCTCATGTTCCTGATATGTTATCAAAAGTAAGGGTTCATTCTTGTATACAAATTTTTTTTAAAAGAAACCTCTTTAGATCCACAATAAATCATATCATGATAAATAGACAACCAATCTATGCCCAAAATAACATCAAAATCAACTAGAGGAAAAGTAATATGGTTTTTAGGATGATTCTGTCCGTACACAAGGACAAGAAGGTTCTTATAATTTTATTTTGTCTCAAAATTTTCTCCAAGTGTTTCTTCCAAATGTTTAGGATTCATATCTTTATATGGAATTCCCAATTTAATAGAAAAAATTTCAGAAATGAAATAATGTGTAGACCCTGAATCAAAAAACACATTAGAATAATCTGAACAGAACAATAGTGTACCTGATACTACTTAATTTGATTGCACAACATCTACTGAAGTGGTTGTAAAAAATTTCACTACCCCATTTTTCTTGTAGTATGGTTGCTTTCCCTATTTAGACTTCTTTGCTGGATAGTCCTTTTCATAATGATCAATTTCATTGAACATTCAACTTTTTACCACTGGGTTTGGATTTCCTACTTGATCATATTCCTTATAGTTATGAGAAATATAAAAAGACTTCCCGCACCAGAATAACTTCATAGAAATTGATAAACAAATTCTACATGATTATATTTACCACACATCCCACAAGAGGGATATTTATTTTTTCTTACCTCCAAGATACATAGATGAATTATTTCCCTTTTCCTGCCATCTTGACCTCTTATTCTGTTGTTTTTCAAAGAACACCTGATCATCAGCAATCTCAATTTCCGTCTTCTCCGCACATCAAACAAGTTTTTCATAACTATTCATCTCACGGGAGGCTAATGGTCTTTGATATCATGGTTTTTTTCCTGAGTTAAATCAATTTATCTTACTATCAAGATCTATAATGAAATTAAGAGCATACCTTGCCAGTGGAGTGAGCATTCCTTCAGTAGCAGAAACCGATTCATCCTCCTTCCTCAATTCTAAGAATTTTTCCCCATCCAATGTCACAGTACAATAGGAAATTATTTCTCAATTAACATACCTTAAAATTCATCCCAATAAAGTGAATCAATCTCCTCCTTATCCCTGATATTTTCACCATCAACCACCATTGATCAGCAACACCATCAAAATAGTAAAAAACAAGACTAAACTTTTGATATTATGAATACCACATGACATAAATATTTTCTCCAGTGCTTTAATCCACCCTTCAGCTTGAATAGGGTCATTTGATCCTCTAAATGAAGGGGTATGATACCTCATAAAATGCTTAACTACTAACATGTTCATATGTGGATGATTTATATGATCTTATTCATGGATACCACTACCATTTACAGCCGTATTCAACTATTCCATCACATTAACAAACTATTCACTTCTGATTCTTACCATATAAGGTTACTAATTTGGAAGGATGTCTTCCTCCTAATTTCGTCCCAACATACCTGCCACGTTTTCATTGCAGAGAACCATTATGAACACCGATATATCCTATGCAAAGAATCATGGAAATATGTAAATGATATATCAATTCAATATTAACATAAATTAATCTATGGATATTAAATTAACAAAACTGTAACCCTTAATGATGTCTAAACAGACCTCTAAAACCATCTATAAGTACCTAGACATAAAACATTAAATAATCCTAAATTAAACAAATAATTCACATAGAGGATCTATTCAGGTTTAGAGGATTAGAGATTTAGGCCATAACATGTACCTGATGACTTGAATATTACATGTAGACATATCTACTCAGTTTCTAATTTTTCACAACATAAAAACTCTTGAAAAAAAGAGTCAAGTATATCCCCTTGTTTTAGACATAATGACATTTCCTTGATCCCATCCATGACCATATACCACATTATGTCCTGTTAAACACCTTTCAAAAACATGGGATGAGCATAAAAAGACAGTAAGGGATACTCAAAGAAAATAACTATTAGTACTCAAAAACAAAAAATAATCCATGAATACTTTGTCATAAGTAATACTTTTCACCATTATAACGTAGTTTATAAACTACACTAAATAAAAGATCATTTAGTAACCATATCTAACAAAATGATTATCAGAAATCATATATAAATAATATATAAAATATAAAAGTACCATGGGACATAATCATTAATAAGTGGAATAACCATACAGTCAACTTCCACACATATCACTAAATGGACTAGCGATACGGATGACTACCATACCCAATGGATTGAAGGATATAATGTAACACCCATCCTAGATTATCACATCACCACCCGTCATTTGGTTTATCACGTAACCACCCATCAAATGTCCAAGTACAACTATAAAATCATAACACATAAAATATTGAAAATATAAACATTTTAATAATAACATTTAAGTTGCAATCACAATAAATAATTTCAATATTTTGAAATAATCAATGAAATTAAAAAAACATTTTTAATACCAAAACACATAAAAATGGTAATTGTTATTTATTTTTCTAAAATAATCCATCTTGTTAAGGACTCCAATGATCAAATAATTCTTGTGGCGGTAGAAATGTTGTTGTCACCGCTTACATTAAAAAACAATCTTTTTTGTTGTTTAGTAAAATGCTTCATAGAAAAATATTCCCCATTAAAATAAAATTCAAATGGTTTTTACACCGTATAAAATAATGTCGTGTAGAAATCAAAGGATGATTCAACGAAAGGAGATTGAGATGATGTCCCTTACAACGTGTCCATCATGACCCGTTCATTCATTAATCATATGAATAATAAAATGACGTTAATTTCTAATTGCTTAAGAACCTTTTTCATGTTTATTAATCCTTTTATATCAATTATGATCATTTTATAAATATTTGGTAATCCAGTTTTGTTTTTAATGGTCATTTTATCAATTTTTGGTACTTCAATCAAAATTGAACACCTTATATTTACAAGTTGTCCATGTGGTCAACAGTATATTATATCCAGAACGATATTCATTATTTATATATCATATATATCATATATATCGTATATATATTTATATATTTATAATATTACATATCATTGGGAGGTATGAAATAAAATCCACCATTTATGGAGACAGTAGGCCGTATGTAGCTTGAACGCTGCATTAATTTCTATTTCTTACTTTAATTGAATTAAAACGTTATTATACATAGGTATTTTATAATTCGAATATAATATCATATATAATATCCTTAACTCTATCCTTTATATGTTTCATGTTTGTCATGAAAGTGTCATATCACTTTGAGGGGGTGGTAGTACGCACTTTCTCAAATGAAATTATCACGTTAGAACCTAACAGAAACCATTAAGGTATGATATAAATAAAAAATACAGAATAAATAATAAAAAAACATAATATATTTCCTATTTAAATAAATTTATATCATAATGGACACCATGATAGGCAGTAGGAGATAATCAAACAATCATCGTTTTGTGATGTGTTAGTTTTCCATCAACAGAAACAATATGTTTTTCACCTATTAGATAAAGGTGTGTGTAAGTGTAGTTCAAAAACATCTCATAAAAATATCCTTGTATATTGAGGATTTTTATTTTGTTAAAAAAGAAAGTAATAAAAATAATTTAGGTGTTGGAGAAGTAAAATAAAAGAAATGAATTTAAGAGAAACTATTACCTTTAATTTGGTTAACTTCTTCTGGTTTGAACCAAAGGGAATTCTTGATGTGCCTTATTCCTAAGGTAAGGCTTCTAGAAGGATTAGAGGGGTGTAGGGAGATTGATTGGGATTAGGTTTGACAAGACAAGTGGCTTCAGAGGTGTGATGAATATGTTAGAAGTGATGTCCATTTAAAAGAAGGAGGAGGGGATCTTTAGGAATGTTTGAAACAATTATATTATTATAAACATATATTTGGTTTCTAAATGTCCAATAATAAGTAATGTAAATGATATAATGACTCATGGTCAAACTAAAATCATTCAATAATAATTGGACATGTTTTGGGTATTGTTATAATATTTATAATCATATTTACATAAATAATTTATTAATTAGGTAAATACTGCATCATTAATTAGTCAAAAAATTATAATTTATTCTATGTCTAAATATTATAAAAAACTACATTGATGTAGGAAATCGTTTTAGCTTTCCCATTAATATTTATAGTCTAATATTTAATTTATATAATCTCTTGTAAATATTAATTTACTAATAGATATTTTTTATTTCATTTTTTCCTTTACTTTGAGTTATTTAATATATAGTGACATTATCACACCTAAGTAGATTTATTGTGTCCCAAAATTTATTCAATGATGCCAATGTTATACTGTGACTCATCCAACAAAGATAGGACAAGTGTTAAGGTAATTTAATATTATTTTAATATTATTTTTACCTTGAATTACCCTATTTACCTTTAACCGCTGTAAAAAAAGTAAAAGTATACTATTCACCAAAAATTATTTTAATCTTATTGAACCACATATTAGATACTAATAAAAAACATGTATGTAGGATTTTAGAATATGAATTCATAGAAGTGATGAAATTTAATTTAATTGAAAACATAGTTTTTGAACTATCACTAAGTACTATCACTACTCATAATAAATTGACGTTTCTCAGAAAAATACCAAATATTCAGCCTAAGATATATTTGATATTCAGAATTCAGAAATAATGTCTATTTTAATAATTTCATAAAAAATAATTGGCAGAAATTAATTTAAAATTAATTCCCTCTGTGAAAACAAAAGATGTGTTTTTAAAAATAATAACTATCAAAATATTGATAGTTGTTTTGGTCTAATTTTAAAGTCAAATTGCTTCCAATGACTAACATTGGATTAAATGGTAAAAATATAATATATGTTCACTTTAAAAAAATATAAAATATATAATATCCATATAAATAAATTATATTAAAAGGTAGTTTTTAATTAAAATACAACATTTTTCATTTTTCATTAATAATTTAATTTTATTAGAAAAATACCAAAATTTTTCCCAAAGTGATTTTTGATGTCCCGATTCTAAAGAAGAATTTTGTTTGGTAAAATGGAACATATAAATGTGACCAAAACTAGATTTAATGAGGGTTGTCCATTAAAAAGTGGTAAATTTACCTCTTAAAGTAAATTATGCTTAAAATTAGATTCTTTAACATTTTAATCCTATAACATTTATTGGATAAATGTAAATACATTAACAATCATGTATAATCATATTTTAGTATGTTTTTTTCATTCCTAGAATACAATTGATTGGAGTTAACTACTATTAAAAATAATATTATTATATTATTAGTGTGTAACATAATATTTCAAAGAAACTCGTGTTTGTGTATCGGGTACGCCAATGAACATAGAAACCTATTTAAAGTAAAATTAAAATTTATTTCACAAAATTTCATTAAAAATGTATTATTTTTTGTACCTAGGATGTTACAAAATAAATGTTATCAAACAATTTATGTTAAAATTATATATTATTTCAATATAATATTAGTTTGGTAATAATATAATAAGTGATTATGTATTTATGAAAGACTTTGTGATTTTCAAAACAATCAGAATAATGTAATAAAAATTGCCTTTGACTCTAGAATATCAACCTTTCTTGAATGCACAGACACCAATTCTTATGTATAGAATTACATTTTAAATAATTAATTCCAAAAATAAATTTTATTAAAAATTCAAGTCTAAAAATAAAAACATATACTTATCTTCCAGTGTATAAAAATATCCTATTGAAAGGTTGTTGAATAAAACTAACTCCCCATAAGTTATGAGTCCCCTAATGATCATTTTCTATTATATTGTATTATTACCTACCCTTTTTTACTAAATTTTCACTTTAAATTAATTTCCCCTACATTTTAAGACATTATCTCCCATTTATAAACAACTCCCCCATTGTGATATTTAAAAAGTAACAGGGAATGTCATCACATTACTGAAAAAAGTGTTAGAGAATAAAGAAATTCAATGTAATATAGAATATTTATATTTATATTATGTGAATGAACATTCATCAAAAAATTTGAAAAGATCAATAAATTGATTTGTATATGTCCATGAACATAACAAATCTCTCAAAAAAATATCTTTAAAATATTTTGTATCCTTTTTCCTTTTCTTTTCATTTTTATGAGATCTTACACAACTGTTTTAATATTGTAAACTCCATCCTATCTAGCATTAGATATCAAATAGTTTCCTATTGAGGCATGATATAATATTGTTATTTGGAGAATAAATATAACACCCTAGACTTCAAAAATACACAATCATGAATTATTTCAAGAATTTAAAATTGGGGGTTTTTTCATGATTTGTTTTTTAGAGGATTTGGCCATAACTATTTGATTATATCAAACAAATTACAATGTATGAACTTAAAATCATTCCAAACATTTTATAAATAATAATACTTCTTAAATATAACATTAATTGTTTTCTTGATATAAAATATTCATTAAATCATATTTTCTCTTAAACATCATTATACCCTCTGAAAAACAGTTATATAACATAGGATTAGCATAAAAATATTATTAAGGGTTATATAATGAAGAAATAAACAGTTAGTCCATAAATACATAAGAAAAATGAAATCATAAAAAATAGTCTAATTTACATACCTTTATAAATCATAAAATTTGTTAATAAAAATAATCATAAATCCTATATGTAACTTGTGTCATACATAACATAATTATAATGATGTTTTCCAATCTACATAGGGAGTAACATTTGGAATACCAATAACTAAATATTAAATAAATATCTTAGGATAAACATTAACTTTTACCTCTATCACATTATCCAATGCATTAGAGGGCTATCTTGGACTCACCCGCCCATAGTATATCATGGAACCACCTATTTACATAAAAACATTTCAGGAAACATAACATAATCAAAACACCAAAGCTATGCATAAAATAAAGATAAAAATTCCATATTTTAATCACAATATATAATTTCAAAATATTACCATAATAATTTCTTTTTCAAAACCATTATCAATACCAAATAAATAAAAAGGGTATATAGTATTTATTTTTCATTTTAAAAAAATAATGGAATGTTATGAATGTAAATTGAAGTTATAATACATCTCATAAAACCATTATATACTATTTTATATACAAGTGTTGTTATTTAATCAAATAATAATAATATTATAGGGTGTGGAGAAGAAAAAAATGGAAGGATCTTGAGAGAAGACGTTACCTCTAAATCAAGTGACTTATTTGATTTGACCCAAAAGGCTTTTTGAATTAAAATCTACACAGGTTAAGGCTTATATATGGAATTTAGGGATTTTTGGATATTATTTTTTATGATTATGGTTTATTCAAGGGGCTTGAAATGTGTTATTAAATGGGTAGAGTTTGTGGATGTTATAAGAGGGATGATGAGAACTTTAGAAATATATCAAAATATTATTTTATTAAAAATTTATTTCTTTTTTAATTGGATGTTAAGTCTATTATTTCCAAGATAAGATGTTATTGGGTCTAAATACTCACCAAATATTGTTTTTAGACAATTTTATGTCCCAAAAAACCTTATCTTTTAGCTTTAACCCTTAGTTAAAAACATTATCTATTTCGAGAGATTTTTAAATTTTTATCATATATGGTAACTATATATATATATTATAATATTATAATAGAACCCTAAGGGGATACTTAATTTCATTTATAAAATTATATAAGTCATTTTTTGAATATTTATTTTTATAACTATTATATAATTTAATAAAATAATAATTTTTTTGAAAACTCATATATTTTATTGTTGAAACTTTAATGTAATTTATTTTTCCAACATTCATAACAACATGGTTACTTAAATTAAATGGAATTAACTTAAAATTAATATGAAATTATCTTTCATATAATTTTTTATGTCATAAAAATAATGAAATTTCATTTATTTTAATATTTATAATATCATTAATTGGAATCCATTATTACTGAAACTATCACTTCATCGTCATTGTGTCATAATTAAATTTATTTCATTAATGTCTAAAAAATATAAATAATATATCATATTGTAAGAAATAATTTATTATTTATATTGGATATTTATATTATAATATATAACTTATATTACCCCATACAAAAATTGTTTTAGTAAAAGGTACATGATAATGTTATATTTTTTCTTACATTAACTTAATTTTTATAAAATTTTATTTTCACATCTAAGTGTCTCCACGGTGTCCCCAAATCAACCCTTGAATTCCCATGGTTATAAATATCTTATACAATAGGACTAAGAAATATTATAGGATAATTTAATATTATTATAATATAATTTTTTAACGTTATCTACAATATTTACCCTTTAACCATGTTAAAAAAAATAATTACAGAAGTTACTTTTCCTAATGTAAAAACATTAAGGGTATATATTTTAAAATTTTTGACCTCCTATTTCCATATTGGCAATCCATTTTTCTGAATTCAAATCACAGATGTTTCATTTATTAATTTAATATTAATTTTCATTCTCAAAACCTACAAGAAGATTTTTAAAAAGCAATAACAATCATAAATCGACATGTGTTTATGTTCATTTTAAAAGTAATATTACTTAAAATAGACAGAATCAGATTAAAATATTAATAAACAATTCATTTACTTAATAAAACAAATTAAAACTTCAATTTAACTATGTATAAAAATTAAATGAAAAGGCGAGTTAGAATTAAAATGCAGTATTTTTTCACTAATCATCAAAAAATGACCATTATCAGAATATTAAGAAACTTTTAGCCAATGTAAATTTTTATTTCCCTCATATATAAAATATGTTTATTTATAAAAAATTTACATATATATATGAAAAAAATTATATTTCAATAGGTTTTTCCATCACAAGGCAGTAAAAAATCATTTTTAGAAAAATACTTATTTTCCAATGTAAGTAATTTATTCTTATATCATATATATATGTCAGATAAGATGAATTTAAATCATAAAATTGAATATATGAAATATATTTTTATTAATTTAAAAATACATAGAGAGATATGAATTTATAAACCCAATTATTTTGTAAATAGGTTTTCAATAAAAATATATCCTTTATTTGCAATTTGATTTAATTTACATATCTAATATATTTTGTAACCAATGAATATTTATTTAAACTTGTGTAAACCATATTTACAAATTCATTTTATACTACTAGTTCACATCATTCCAACTTCTATGAATTAAATACCATTTAAATTAACAATATTATTATTATATTATTTTACTGTATAACTCAAAGTTTTGAGTAGTGTGAGATTTCAGAGAAACCTATTATTGCTTATTGAGTGTGCTATCGGAATAATAATCCCTTTTATTTTAAATTTAATAACATATTCTTAAATAATAATATATATGTAAATTTATTTTTCTATAAATACATGGGTCATTATAGTAACTGATCCTTGTTATGATTGAAATCACCATGATATTTCATCATTTATTCCAGAGAATGAATATTTTCTACAAGATCCGTATAATTATCCTCTGAATACTAAAACATTTTTTGGTTATCTCTGGTTACCATTTCATGGATTCCAAATCTTTTTCTAAAAAATTCATATTGACTCATTAACTAAAATAGTTCATATATGAGTTCTATGAGTCCTATAATTTCTAATGATTGGTATTTGAGCTTTTTAATTATATCCTAGTTTTCTCCAATATGATTTTATCCTTATGAACTTATTTCTTGTAAAAAAATAATTTTGTAGAATATTCAATATTCAATTTATTGATGTTTGATTACTGTTCATTCACCATCTTCCTCACTTATTCTTTCATATCATCTTTAATCATGACACTTGTATTATATTTATAAGCCATTAGATAAATTTTTTGAAATCCATTTTATTTTTAAGAAATCATTCTTCAAACAAATTGAAATCTACTTCATGAATTCTCTACCTATCTTTCACAACATTAATTGAGTATGATCTATCATTATGACAGTTGGAAATAATATCAATCTTTTCATCATGTTTAGTAAAATAAAGAATGATATTTTCAAGAAATTCCAATGCCTAGTCAATATATTTGACTCCTCTAATTTATATTTTTCAGTCATAATCAGTATCCTCTTCAAAATTAGGAATCTCACCATAATTATTTATAACACCCAAATCCTATATGGATTGATTTTTCCACTAATGAGATTATGTTTCCAATTTTTTTTATAAATATAGAACACTTTCTCTAGTATGATTTCTTGAGAATATTGTTTTTAATAACAAATATCCTGAGATTGAAATTTAAATAATGTTTCATCAGAGACTTCCATTGGAATATTCATGGAATGAGGATATTCCCTATAAACAGCTTCATACTATTTTCATTCTCTTCCACTTCCTCTTCTTCATCATCTTCGCCTCAATTTTCAACTTCTTTTTTTCATTCACTATATGTTTTCAATGTATTCATAAATTTGTGTTAGATCACTGTCATCAAATTATTTTGTAGTTATCTTTTGAGATTTATTTGTGGAGTCCATTCATCAAAAAAAAGTTATTTTCATTTCCCTTTCACTTGTCTGGATATAATCAATTGTCTTTGTTAATCACATTGTTTTGAAAATATAACTACATTGGATTTTTCTTATCCATTTTAAAACATACATATGTCAATGTCCTTATCCTTTCACTTTTTCATTATCTTTTTCTTCTCTTACCCATTGAGTATTTCCATGTTATAAAAATTATCATCAACTGCCTTAATAATGTCATGCCAAAATTGGGGTTCACCGTCTTTGCTTTTTTATTTTTTCTTCCTACACACATCATTAACATCATATGGTACTGCTTTTTGATTTTTTTTTTTGAAAATACTTCTAACTTCTTTATTGAACCAATTTCGCCTTATTGTTCTGAAATATGATAATTTCTTCCATCTGCTTATTTATATTATTTTCCCTAACTATGTTTTCCATCATTTAGACTATATATCTCATAGTTGATCAAGATTATCTAATATTTGAGATAAGTGAACTATTTATGTTTCTAATAAAAAAAATTCCATTAAAGATGAATTCAACATAGATTTTATATTAGAATGAAAAACCAATAATATAATTAATTTAAATTAATGTGAAATGTATTATAAATGATACCACTGAGAATATCGGAAAGGTTTTCAAAGATTCTTTGAATAAATCTTCAAAAATAAATAAATAATTGAAAAATAATTTTGAGTATAAAAATATATGATTTCAAAATAATTGGTATAGAAATAATTTTATATTTAAGAAATAAATTTAATGTCTCTAGTGAATATGACTAAAAATATTTTGAGAATGTAAATTTGGAGTATGAACTATTAGAGTATAACAAAATAAGAGTAAAATATTTTTATTAAGAAAATAATAAGTAAGAAAATTCTAAAAACAAATTTCTATGTACGAAAATATTGTGTACTAAAATTTTGAGTATGAATATTTTGATTAAAAAATAATGATCCTGAAAACCATGAATTCATTAATTTTGTTATTACAAAAAATAAGCATACAAAAAATATTAATTGAAATGAAACGGATGAAAAATTAAATCATACATGTTTACCCTTTTAAATGTATAAATTTAATATAGGGAGGTGTTTTGAATAACTAGTAGATATGAATTATTATATTATAGTTATCACTGATTTATTTTCAAAAATGTTTCTCATGAATTGGTAACCCAATTCATCCCGTAAATAAATTTATTCAAGAACGTAAATTACAAGGAAATCATGATGTGTGATGATCTTACACCATCAATGGAATTCAATGCAATACAAGGTAATGTTTCCAATAGAATAAAAAAACATCTTATGACTTGACATACAATCAATCATACCACATTTAGAGAGGACAGATCTCCCCAATAGTTAGAAACATTAGTGCATTCCACCGGGGTATAATCTTACGTATTGAAGAGTCTCTATGAGCAATCTGATGTAGACTCAATCCAATGCATAAGAGATAAAAATGGCATTGAATCCAAATTGATTGTGCTGCATTGGAGAACAATGCAACATAGTTCTCTAAATAAATCTAAGAACATTTCTTGAGATATAAAACTAAGATGATAATGTAGTTACCTTTCTTAGATTGTATTTAATGTA
Source organism: Viscum album (assembly GCA_963277665.1). NCBI lineage: Eukaryota > Viridiplantae > Streptophyta > Magnoliopsida > Santalales > Viscaceae > Viscum > Viscum album. The sequence goes on from OY728140.1 coordinate 1,067,888,386, forward strand.
TTAAAATCAATCAGATAGTAATGTTATTGTAAAAACAATATCATGTTATTATTGAATTCTAATAATTTAATATTAACTTTCGTTCTCAAAACCTACAAGCAGATTTTTAAAAAGCAATAACAATCATAAATCGACATGTGGTTATGTTCATTTTAAAAGTAATATTACTTAAAATAGATAGAATCATATTAAATTATTAATAAAAAATTCATTTACTTATTAAAACAAATTAAAATTTCAATTTAACTATGTATAAAAATTATATGAAAAGGCGAGTTAGAATTAAATTGCAGAATTTTTTCACTAATCATCAAAAAATGACCATTATCAGAATATTAAGAAACATTTATCTAATGTAAATTTTTATTTCCCTTATATATAAAATATGTTTATTTATAAAAAAATTACATATAATTATGAAAAAAACTATATTTCAATAGGTTTTTCCATCACAAGGCTGTAAAAAATCATTTTTAGAAAAATAATTATTTTCCAAAGAAATTAATTTATTCTTATATAATATATATATGTCAGATAAGATGAATTTAAATCATAAAATTGAATATATGAAATATATTTTTATTAATTTAAAAATACATAGAGAGATATTAATTTATAAACCCAATTATTTTGTAAATAGGTTTTCAATAAAAAGATATCCTTTATTTGCAATTTGTTTTAATTTATATATATAATATATTTTGTAACCAATGAATATTTATTTAAACTTGTGTAAACCATATTTACAAATTCATTTTATACTACTAGTTCACATCATTCCAACTTCTATGAATTAAATACCATTTAAATTAACAATATTATTATTATATTATTTTACTGTATAACTCAATGTTTTGTGTAGTGTGAGATTTCAGAGAAACCTATTATTGATTATTGACTGTGCTATCGGAATAATAATACGTTTTATATTAAATTTAATAACATATTCTTAAATAATAATATATATGTAAATTTATTTTTCTATAAATACATGGGTCATTATAGTAACTGATCCTTATTATGATTGAAATCACCATGATATTTCATTATTTATTCCAGAGAATGAATATTTTCTACAAGATCCGTATAATTATCCTCTGAATACTAAAACGTTTTTTTGGTTATCTATGGTTACCATTTCATGGATTTCAAATCTTTTTCTAAAAAATTCATATTGACTCATTTACTAAAATAGTTCATATATGAGTTCTATGAGTCCTGTAATTTCTAATGATTGGTATTTGAGCTTTTTAATTATATCCTAGTTTTCTCCAATATGATTTTATCCTTATGAACTTATTTCTTGTAAAAAAATAATTTGGTAGAATAATCAATATTCAATTTGTTGATGTTTGATTACTGTTCATTCACCATCTTCCTCAATTATTCTTTCATATCATCTTGAATCATGACACTTGTATTATATTTATAAGCCATTTGATAAATTTTTTGAAATCCATTTTATTTTTAAGAAATCATTCTTCAAACAAATTGAAATCTACTTCATGAATTCTCTACCTATCTTTAACAACATTAATTGAGTATGATCTATCATTATGACTGTTGGAAATAATATCAATCTTTTCATCATGTTTAGTAAAATAATGAATGATCTTTTCAAGACATTCCAATTCCTAGTCAATATATTTGACTCCTCTAATTTATATTTTTCAGTCATAATCAGTATCCTCTTCAAAATTAAGAATCTCACCATAATTATTTATAACACCCAAATCCTATATGGATTGATTTTTCCACGAATGAGATTATGTTTCCAAATTTTTTTATAAATATAGAACACTTTCTCTAGTATGATTTCTTGAGAATATTGTTTTTAATAATAAATATCCTGATATTGAAATTTAAATAATGTTTCATCAGAGACTTCCATTGGAATATTCATGGAATGAGGATATTCCCTATAAACAGCTTCATACTGTTTTCATTCTCTTCCTCTTCCTCTTCTTCATCATCTTAGCATCCTTTTTCAACTTCTTTTTTTCATTCACTTTATGTTTTCAATGTATTCACAAATTTGTGTTAGATCACTGTCATCAAATTATTTTGTAGTTATCTTTTGAGATTTATTTTTGGAGACCATTCATAAAAAAAAAATTATTTTCATTTCCCTTTCACTTGTCTGGATATAATCAATTGTCTTTGTTAATCACATTGTTTTGAAAATATAACTACATTGGCTTTTTCTTATCCCTTTTAAAACATACTTATGTCAATGTCTTTATCCTTTCACCTTTTCATTATCTTTTTCTTCTCTTACCCATTGAGTATTTCCATGTTATAGAAATTTTCATCAACTGCCTTAATAATGTCATGCCAAAATTGGGGTTCACCCTCTTTCTTTTTTTATTTTTTCTTCCTCCACACATCATTAACATCATATGGTACTACTTTTTGATTTTTTTTGAAAATACTTCTAACTTCTTTATGGAACCAATTTAGCCTTATTGTTCTGAAATATGATAATTTATTCCATCTACTTATTTATATTATTTTCCCTCACTATGTTTTCCATCATTTAGACTATATATCTCATATTTGATCATGTTTATCTAATATTTGAGGCAAGTGAACTATTTATGTTTCTAATAATAAATATTCCATTAAAGATGAATTCAACATAGTTTTTAAATTAGAATGAAAAACCAATAATATAAATAATTTAAATTTATGTGAAATGTATTATAAATGATACCATTGAGAATATCAGAAAGGTTTTCATAGATTATTTGAATAAATCTTCAAAAATAAATAAATAATTGAAAAATAATTTTGAGTATAAAAATATATGATTTCAAAATAATTGGTATAGAAATAATTTTATATTTATGAAAAAAATTTAATGTCTCTAGTGAATATGACTAAAAATATTTTGAGAATGTAAATTTGGAGTATGAACTATTAGAGTATAACAAAATAAGAGTAAAATATTTTTATTAAGAAAATAATAATTAAGAAAATTCTAAATACAAATATCTATGTACGAAAATATTGTGTACTAAAATTTGGAGTATGAATATTTTGATTACAAAATAATGATCCTGAAAACCATGAATTCAGTAATTTTTTATTACAAAAAATAAGCGTACAAAAAATATTAATTGAAATGAAACGGAGGAAAAATTAAATCATACGTGTTTACCCTTTTAAATGTATAAATTTAATGTAGGGAGGTGTTTTGAATAACTAGTAGATATGAATTATTATATTATAGTTATCACTGATTTATTTTCAAAAATGTTTCGCATGAATTGGTAACCCAATTCATCCCATTAATAAATTTATTCAAGAACTTCAATTACAAAGAAATCATGATGTGTGATGATCTTACACCATCAATGGAATTCAATGCGATACAAGGTAATGTTTCCAATAGAATAAAAAAACATCTGATGACTTGAAATGCAATCAATCATACCACATTTAGAGAGGAAAGATCTCCCCAATAGTTAGAAACATTAGTGCATTCCACCAGGGTAGAATCTTAGGTATTGGAGAGTCTCTATGAGCAATCTGATGTAGACTCAATCCAATGCATAAGAGATAAAAATGGCATTGAATCCAAATTGATTGTGCTGTATTGGAGAACAATGCAACATAGTTCTCTAAATAAATCAAAGAAAATTTCATGAGATATAAAACTAAGATGATAATTTAGTTACCTTTCTTAGATTGTATATAATGTATTAAAATCAATTAGATAGTAATGATATTGTAAAAACAATATCATGTTATTATTGAATTCTAATAATTTATAAAATGTTATTTATTTTAAGTTCGTAATCACTAAAAATGAGAGGACTAATACATATATGTTTTTCATTATTGTGATGTAAAGGATTTTGTCATAGGGATTTGATAATCGTGTTATTAAATAGTTTTTGAGCTTCAGTGAAACGAATGGTATATTCATTGAGTGTGTGTTTCATCCACAACACATGAGCATAATAACATTCAGTTTCAAAATATTCAGATTCACTAGTGTAAATTGATACTGAGTTTTGTTTCATATATGACAAAGAAACAAAAAAATGACCTATGATATGACATGTTTTGAATATAATTTTCTTATCCCTTCTACAACCACCAATTTCATAATTTAAAAAACATGTTAATTGAAAATAATTTGTAGATGAAAATGTCCCAAATATGTAGTTCTTTTTAAATGAAAAATAAATACTTTCACAAAATTTATATTCTATTTCAATTTTTTTGTAACCTTTCACAAAATCAAACTGAAATCATTCTGTGTAGATGATTAGATATTATGTATATTATGATTCCTAGAATCTCACTAATATTTAGTTGATTTATTGTTTTTCTAGATTCATCAATTTAAATAGTTTTAAAGGTACCTATTTCAGTACTAATACTTTTAGTATTTTCATATAAATTCATTTAATGATGTTCTTTAATATACATATGTTGGGATATAAATTTCCCTTCTTATTTTTGAAAACATGATAACCATGAATGAATGTTAACTGACCCATCATAATCATTTCAAACTCATATTTCATAGGATTTGCAAATGAATCTATTAAATATTGTTCTATAGATCAGAATAAAATTTTATCAATATTGATTTGAATGACCAAAAAAATTAGTTTTCTTTATTTATGTAATTTTTTATCAGGTGGTCCCATAACAAAATTATTTTATATCAAAATTCATGTTAATCTATTTTACTAAGATCTATGGGATTATTTAAGTCCATATATGGAATTTGAATTTATATAAACATATTCATGATGATTTTTATATTCAATACATAGAGGTTTTTCAAAAAAAATTCCTCTTGAACATATCATTTAAAATAATCTCACTTCAAATATATTTAAAAAAAATGTAATTAATGAATTCTGCATGGCTATGTGTATACAAATATATTCATGTATAGATCCAGAGTATATAATTCATCCTAATGGATTACCTCTGGTTGATTATGACTTGTAAAAACTAGTCTTTCTTGATTTCTAATGATTATTTAACATTCATGACATTTTTTATAAAGATCTATTTTTCCTGAATTACAGATGTTTCATTAGGTCCTTCATCCATAGATAGGAATTTATTCAATTTTAATTCATAAAGTAATATTTTATTATTTTAATCAAAAAATCATCACCTAAAGCCTCATCCAAAATTTTACGATCAAATCAAGAACGAAAAGAAATTTTTCATAATTTCTTTTTCAGAAACATATTCTAGTCAATACATATTGATTTATATTACCAATTACACCATCAATATGATTATTCTTAATAAAAAATACATTGGTTTTGTAAAATAGATTCTTCAACATAAGATAGAAATTTATCCATAGTGAATACATCAGAATCAATTTTGTGAGTATTTTCCCTATTCGAAATGAAATCTATTAATCGTTGATATCCTATTTTGGAAAAAACATCAGAAGACGATGGTTGGGATTACATAAAAAATAATAGTTTCATCATATTTAACATGTACTATTTCCTAAAATGTACATGATTTTTTTATTTAAACCCTTATATGACTTCAATGTAGTGTAATTTTCTTTGAAATGTATTTCATCATATTTCGTGGTGATATTTTGTAAAATATATTTTTTATTCAAAATGAATTATTTTAATCCAAATACATTTATGTTTGAGTCTTTTGGATTTCAGCATATCTGTAAAGCATATGTTGTCTTATTATGAAATGTTATAATTAAGTATTTATTTATAGTATAACAATTAGTACTCACAATATCATCCCAATAAATGAATTGCAATAGAGTATTCTCAAAACACGGTTCTTGTTATCTCATGAAGAATATGATATCTTCTTTTATAAACTCCCTTTTTAGGGGTTCAATGAGTTGAAGAGTTATGTGTAATGCCTTTCTTAATAAAAAATGTTATAAAATCATAATTTACAAAATCTCCTCCACGATCACTACGAATTTTTGTAGGTTGAAGGTTCATATAAATTATAAATTTTTCCTCAATTTTTTTAAAAAAACAATAGGCCAAGTATTTCTTTTTAATAAAATAATCCATGTATATATACATTACTCATAAATAATAATAAATACATAGTACATTCCCGTAATACTTCATGTTTTGTAGGACCAAAATGATCGATGTGAAATAAATATATTGTATTAGAAGCTGAAACATCACTAATATATTTGATACATGGATTATGTTTCCTTCCATATTAATAAGTATTATATACATTTGAATAATAAAAACTATATTACAGTAGATCCATACCATGTATTTTCAGGGACAATTTATATAAGTTCTGAAGGTTATAGTGTCATATCCTTCTATTCCATAACAAAAATTTATCATCCATTTTACTATGGAAATGTATGTATTTTTTCAAAGGACTTATTTTTTGAGTGTGTAAATATTCTCAGGCCAACGGGAAGAAAGAATGAATTCATTATATGAATTGTTTACAACACATTAATCAATCCTAAATTATAAAAGTTAACATCTGTCACATCATTAACTTATTATTATTTGGTTGATCTGAAGATATTCTACAAATAAAACTTTTTAAATCAAAGATTTTAAATGTAGAACAATATGAGCTATAATCACAATATTCCCTTGTGTATTTTCTCCAATTTTAACTCCACCATTCATTTCAATAATATTTTCGTATAAGACTTTATTACTAGTGATATTCGGTGAACATCCAATATCCATGTACTATATGTTATTATCATCGGCACTTCCTTGTTTTTCCTAAAATTAATTCAATTAGGTTTCAGTATCCAAAAATTCATGAATATAAGAATGTTAGAGAGAAACAATTTTGGGAACCCCATTTTTTGAGTCCTGGGATTATTGGAATCCCAAATAAGTAATTTTATTTGTGTATTATTTTTACCCATTACCTCCAGATTTTCTTTTTTTGAAAAATGAGGAATTATTAGGAACAAAATAATAGTCACTCTATCATGGGTATCAATGAGTATTTCTCATTACACAAATTTTACATTGTCATTGAGGTTATTTATAAATATTTTCATGGCCTTCTATACCAATGGAATATATTTTCAAATATTTCATCAAGGATAATTATTAAAACAATATTTTTAAATCTAAATTATCATTCACATTAGAATTAGTTTTAGGTTTTTTTTCTAATACATTTTTTCTAAAATGACTTTTCTATAATAATTTGTATTATTTTACTTCAGTGAATTGGATTTCTCAATGATTTATAAATAGAATAAATTTCAAAAATATTAATGAGGTTATTTATAAATATATGATAATTTCTTTGTGAAAATATTTATACTAGAATTATTAACAATATTATTACTATATTTATAATTATCAATTTCATGAAATTTTAAAAATCTAGAGAATCCATGTCTTTTTTGAGGAATTTTCATCATCCAAAGAAATAAAAGCATTATGATTCAGATATTTTTCATTAAATATATATTTTTAATGAATTGGAATAGTATACATTTTCCATTTAACATTATTTTTCAATTGGAATTCTACAATGAAGATCCGTAATTTTCTATTAGTAATTCATATCATCTATTTAATATTTATCAGAATCTCTGCCACTAGAAATATATTAATAATTTTGAATTAATAAAATCTTTCTCTTGGACTTATATTATATTTTTTGATTCATTTGAGAATAAATTAACATTATTTGAGCCTTTTCATTATAATTTTTTTATATTTTAGAATATGTTGCCTTTTTATCATTTGTAATATCATAGATTTTACATGTATTATTTTCATATATTATATGGAATTATTTTGAGACTAATATTTTCTTTGGTGCGTGATTCTAAGGCCCGAAGTTCCCAAAATATAAGTTTGAAATGAATTAAACTTTAAAACAGTGTGCATGAGTGGTTTTCTTGGAAAATAGGAATAACATATAAATAGATGATCGAATCTGAAATTTAATGGTACCATTGCATTCAGCGTAATGACATTACCTCAGGCTGGGCCTAACATCGACCTGTGTAGGTCAACTATAAAAGTTAGTTTTTTGACATTTTAATAGAAATAAAACAAATTAATATATTAATTTGTTTTAAATGTTTACTTAAGTCATAAATTCTTATATTGGTTTCAAATAGGATGGAACCTTGTATCAGGCTAATAACCCTAGAAAACTCCCATGAATCCATTGGATCATTGTAGACTAGACACCCATGGATAATTCTTAATGAATGACAATGAATGAATATGTGTGCATAATTGAACGACAATATTGAATCCCAAATAACGTACGATTTCTATATTTGTCAATGGTCATATTAGGCGTTGTAATTTCTACTATTCTTTTCCCAGTTCAAGGATTAGATGATGAATGCAGATCCACAGACAAAGATATTGATCTGCAGATTGTTCGTTCTTGCATGAGGGTGTAAATTTTTGTTTCTTTTTGTTTTTTTATTTTGTGATGTTGTTAATGATAATTGTTAGACCATCTATAGATTTCTTGTTAAAACTACTAACAGGAGTGAATCGATTCCTTGAAAAATGACGGTGAAGGTGCATTCCTCTTTTTCTTATTAAATTTCTTCCACCTTCACTTTGTGTTCATTGTGTTCTTCACGAGGTGATGAAATATAGATCATAACGAACCTGTATAACAATGAAATTATCCCCAATCAGAGATAAGACATTGCAAAGATGTAGTTATGTGCCATGGTGAGGGAGGTAGATGAGATAACTCAGATTGAGGGGGGTTGTTCTTCAATCATTCTTCATGCAAGTTGATAGAGATCTGTTTTTAGGGCCAATAGGAGGCCTGAAAACAATGGAGGCGTCTTCAGGATGTCGGGGTGACCTCAATCATGGAGATTCACATCGAATGGATTTCAAGATCGATGAACAGATGACTCACTAGTGTGTGGAATGATGAATGCGACGTTATGGAAAAACATAAAGAACAACGTGTTTTATTAACTGAAGATGTTGTGTGAGGTCACCATGAAGGTGGTTTGTCTTTCCTGATATACGTAGTGATGGACACAATGTGTTCCTGGGACAACACAACATGTGTGACACACCCAGTGGTTGTTGAGTTCTTGTTGAAAATAAGCATGTACACAGTGTGCGACCACTATGACTTGGTGTGTGGGTCCTTACATTGGACACGACATGTATCAAAAATGATACAAAGACACAAGGTGGAGTAAACACCATGTACCCCACCCACAGCCAGAAAAGGTCAGTTATGTGGGTCACCCCATGTACCAGTTACACGGGTTGGCATACATGGGTTGATGTCGCGTATGGAAACATGGCTAGCATACATTGTGAAATCCTTGAATACATTGAAACAGTGTTTTATCCTTCCCACCCACCGTGTATATGAATTTTTACATGGATTGTTCTCTAGACTCAGGCAGTTCCCATGGGCAGTACCTGGAGTCAAGGTACATGGAATGCACTACTCCAACATGTCATGGACTCTATTAAATAGGGCTTGATCCTCTTCTCTATGATTCCTTGGACATGTACTATTTGGGTTAGTTACCCCTTACATGTTCCCCTGAAGGTTAACTATTTTTTTCATCCACAGGAGAATGATCCATTCTATATGATATTCTATAATAGAGTTAGGTATCCCTCCGAGAGGCCTAGAACGAAATTTTTTTCCCTTCTTGGCCTGAGGTAGATTCTGATATTGACATGATTAATCCTATAGGACTGTAACACCCCAAGCTTCCACGGTACGTTTCCCTTCAAATAATGCGATAGCGTGTATTGTACGCAACCTCGAGTTCTAACACACACCACAACTAATTAAACTAGCCGTTGTGAATAGTAATACCTAATTTTTGAAATCATATATATTTTATATTTCAAAATGGACTTCATTTTTGGATTCGGAATATTGAAATTAGCCTAGGGTGAAATTTTGGTACTTTTCGGATAATTTTTATATTTTGATGAATAGTGAAAATTACTAAATTTTAATTAAAATCAACTTTTTTAATCAAAATAATTAATATTGATAAATTATGAATTTGACTGGTTTTAAAGTATATTTAGAATATGTTTTTACCATTTAATTTAATGTTTGTCATTGAACATAATTTCACAATTAAACCAGACATAAACAAGTGTCAATCTTTTGATAGTTATTATCTCTTAAAAACACGCTTTTTATTTTAACAACGGGAATTAATTTTAAATTAATTTCCGCCACTTCTGTGTTTTGAATTTGGAAAAATGGATTACATATTTGGAATCAGGATGTCCAAATTCTGTAAATAGGTAACTTTTATTTTTACACATTTTGAATAATTACTGCGGTAAATATTTTATTTACCATGGTTAAAGGGTAAATCCGGTAAATAAGGGTTAAAAAATAATATTATAATAATACAAAATTACCCTAAAACGTGTCCTAACCTTATTGGTGGACACATACCCGACCATGGCCATCCTTTGGTCGATTTGGGGACCCCTTAGAGCCACTTTTATGTGGTAGGGACACATTATATTAATAAAGTTAAAATAAAAATAAAAATGGCATAAGCTTATATCTTTTAGAAGAACACTTTTTACATAGGGTTATACATGTTGGATTTTCGATTATAAATATTCATTAGAAAGATAAAAAGATTTCCTACATAATGATATTTTATTTATAATTTTTAGACATCAAATAATTTAAATTATTAATGACACAATGATGATGCAATGTTTACCTCATTAATAAATCATTTAAATAAATAAGATTATAATGATAAAAATATTATCTAAAACCTGTCCAATTCTTATTGGTTGATGTTATTTAGAAAATGAGTCATCTTATCTTAGACCTCAATGATTTTTGGACTATTATAAACCGAATATTATTATATTATAAAGTAATACTTTCACTCTTTCCTAAAGAGCCCCTCCTCTCCCTTATAAAAGGAGACCACTTCTACTCATTCATCACACCTTTCAAGCCACTTGTCTCGGCCAAACTCTGCCCAAATACTCTCCAAACATCTCTCACTACAACCTAGAGGCCTTAGTTTGAAGAGAAATCCAACCTATGGAGCCCTTTTGATCAAATCAAAAGGAAGAACCAGAAGAAGAGGTAATGTTTTCACCACCCCTTTTCATGTTCCTTTCTTCTTCCACATCATCTTTCTTTGTTCTTACCATTCTAAAATAATAACTCCAGTATCTCAAATATACTGTGATGTTATTATAAATATGGTACAACCATATTCAGTATTCTATCCACCTTTTGAATAACATGTCACCATACGTGCGTACGTACGGCTTACCGTCTCCACGTCGTGGTGTAATTGTTATTCAATATATTATTATTTGGATGGTTATAATAATGATGTACAAATCATGTAAATAATAAATATAACATGTTAATTATTCTGTATATATGATATAACATCCATTTATATATTATTTTAATATCAAAAGAATGATATTGTCGCTCGTGCGTATGTACGGACTACCGTCTCCACAAACGCGATAAGATTCATTCTCCATCGTATCCATTCAAGTATAATTAACATTTGATGATTTAAAAATGATGTTTAAGGACTTGATATCATTCTGGATATGAATAATATACAACCTATCCATTACAAACATGTCTTACGTAACAAAACATATAAAATAAAACAAGTAAGTTAACACCCGAAACAACGATAATACTAAGATATTATTATCGAATCAATATTAAAAGATCATATATGATATCATATTAATGTATATGATTCTTTTATAATTTAATAACAATTATTTCACCATTATACAGGAGGTTAACCTACCCCAACCAAGGAAAAGTAGAAGGTAAGGGTTATTTCACAATCTCTTCATTATTCGAGGTTGTTTATACGTAATAATCTATTGGGATCTCGTTATCATCCACATCCATGTTTTTTCAAAACATATATTCCAAAACATTTCTATTATATACAAGAATATGGGTTAAAGTCATTTATACCCTTTTTTGACTTTTTATAAGAGTTTTATAAAGGAATCTTTTCGTCGTTTTCCAAACAAGGTGCTTTTAACCTTTTCGGCAAAATTAAGTTAAGAATGTGTTTTTTAACATATACGACAGGTGTGGTTATTCTCTGCCATTATTACACCATTGAAGATTCCCTTACATGCTTGTAAGGATATTTTCAATATAAAGGTTTTCTTTTTTAATTATGTTATTTTTAAATGATTTCAAAAAAAGAGATATTTCTCTCAAATATATGAAAATCCAGTGCAAATGTATACGTATTTAATGCAAGCTTAAAAATGTTTTTAGAAAACCTGACTCTCGAGTTTGGTAGACAGGAATGGATTGGTAGTGGACCCATCATGGCCTGTAATTAGTCGAGCAGTCTCAGAATTAGTTATTTTGTTTTCAGAAGCTTGCATAATGTTTTCAGAAAAACACTGGAGTGTATTTTAGCAATTTTTAACATAAGTATCTTCTTAAAAAATTGCATCAGTAGGTATCATGAGACAAACTAGTGTCTTGGCACAAGGCCTTGGCAAAATCTTATTTGTAGTCTTGGCACGAGGCCTTGGCTATGTGGTTATGATAGTCTGCAATTATGCATTCCATCATTATGAGAGTGGTTATTGATATTGCATGTGATTATTCGATTAGTAGAATATCAATGTGAATAAGAAAATGGAATTATTTCATTTTATTTATGCCATACTATGTTGAAATTAAAGTTTAAAAGGCTTTTTTTAGTTATACATTGCCTTAAATTTTTATTCTTATTTATGAAAGTTTCCGCTATATTGTTATCCTTACTGGGAATTTGAGCTCACCCCTTTTCAATGTTTTATTTTCCCAGGATGTGAAGAAGTAAATTATGAATGACTTGCAAGGATATTATGAGGGGTTAATAGTGTGGACTATGGAGACAATATGTTGTTGTAGTAGTTTTTTTATTTTGATGATGTAATGTAAAACTTATGAATATATCTAGTGTTTCCAAGGCTACTAAACCAATCGGTCATTCGAGATTTGATCTTTCTTGTGATCATGCCAATGTTATGTAATTAATGCACCGACTCTGGGTAACTGGGGTCAGGGCATTACAGTTGGTATCAGAGGAAGTTTAGTACAAACCTTGGAAGCTAGATTTAGATAAACTCTGATTAGAGCACGTAGACCTAAGATGAACTTTGAGGATTAGTATAGAAGTACTTCCTAGAATTTTGGTATTGTAGTGATTTTGTGAGTTTTCCGAGCAATACATCCATGTCTGGATACGAGCAGGTAGAGGCGGCTCTAGCACCGATGTACCTAGGGGTAAACCCTGAAAACACCACTTCGAGCTAGACTCGAACGGGAACTGGTGCATGACAACGGGCCTTGCTGCACTCTTGGTTACGACACTCCCGGGGGATATGTTTAGGATAACTCTAATTTTCTTTACAAATAATTATGAAGGGTTTATGTGTATATAATTCCTCAAAGAAAACATTTTTATGATTATGGATTATATCCATAAATAGTTCAATTTATGTTAAGTGTTTTATAAGTATGGGATTATGTATTTTGATTCATAAACTGATCTAGTTTATGCCATTGTTTAGAAATGGCGCCTAGTGGAAGAAATGGAAACCGTATCAATGCACGCACTCCATGTAGGGATTTCCCTCCTTCTCAAGATAATTATAGTGGGGCTGGTGATGCAACTGGTTCCGATCATCTAATCACCATACTGGGACAACTTACTCAGGTTATGAATAATAACCTTACCCATATGGAGCACCCTGATCAGCACGTGGAGGATCAATGTTATATCTATTCATGAGGCAACAACCACCAACATTCAATGGGAGTACAAATCCCTTAGTAGCTGAGAAATGGATAAATTCCCTAGAGAAAAAATTTCAGGCTTTGGGGAGCAGTGAAAGGGAAAACGTTATCATGGAAGTTTACCGCCTCACTGGAGATGCTGATCAATGGTGGTCATTGATTCAAAACATGAAGGAAGATGTGTAAGTATCAAATATGGAATGGAGGGAGTTCAAAGATATGTTTTTAGAAAAAAACTTCCCTCGTGACCATCGAGCAGATATGGAAAGGCAATTTCTATGTCTGAGACAGAAGGAGGATGAGAATGTCGCAAAGTATGAGGCTAACATTACAAGGTTAGCAAGGTACGCTGGTGATTATATACGTAACCAAAGAAGTAATATTGGTCGTTTCTTTGATGGGTTAAAACCATTTCTCCGTCGAGCATTAGTCTCACAATCCTTTTCATCATACGAAGACATTGTCTCATGTGCTATCAAGACCGAAAAGGAATTCTCTAAGTCTTATGACTTTAAAGCAAAGCAAGAGAAGAAGAGACCTGCTGATCAATCTGGGAATGGAAATAAGGGGAAGAAGGGAAAGGTTGAATATCCATCCTGTGGTAAATGCGGGAAGAAACACCCTGGTACTTGCTTGAAGGGAATGGGAGTCTGTTACAAGTGTGGTGAAAAAGGCCACCTTGCTCGTGATTGCAAGGGGAAGAAGGAAGCTAACAACGTTCAGTGCTACAATTGCAGGGAGATATGGAATTATGCAAATGAATGTCCTAGTCGTCAGGAGAACTTACCTCAGAAAAGGACAAGGGATCAAGGCCAGGCTTATGTTATCACTACTACTAGGGTAGAAGCTCCGAAAGACGTGGTGGCAGGTAATTTAATGGTTTCCTCAAGTTTAGAAAATGCATTATTTGATTCTGGATCATCGCATTGTTTCATATCTTCCCAGTTTGCTAAGAAAATTAGATATTTCCAATTTGATTTAATAAGGGAGTTTTCAGTTAAAACTCATAAGGGAAGTATCATTGCAACAAATTTTTGTGAATCAGTCCCCATTAGAGCACATAAATTTTCTTTATCTGCTGATCTCATCGTCATACCTATGATTGAGTTTGATATAATCCTCAATATGGACTGGCTTTCGGATTATGATGTGAAGATTTATTGTATGAAGAAAGAGGTTACGATTATTGATGATAATGATAAGGAACACCTTATTTTTAGAGCAGAATCGTCACCACCTAATTCTTATTTAGATCCACCCCCAGTAGCTCAACTAAATTCAATTATTGGGGAGGAAGAGAATGAAATAACTGTCGGTGAGGAAAGGAATGTTCAAATAGAGGATGTACCTATTGTGAAAGAATTTGTAGATGTATTTCCGGAAGATTTACCTGGACATCCTCCAGAATGAGAAGTTGAGTTTTCCATTGATTTGATTCCTGGATCAAGGCATATATCGAAGTCCCCTTATAGAATGGCCACTGTAGAATTAGTCGAACTAAAGAAACAACTAGAGGAATTGAGTAATAAGGGATTTATTCACCCTAGTGTTTCTCCATGGGGATCCCCTATTCTTTTTGTTAAAAAGAAAGATGGATCTATGAGGTTATGTATCGACTACATGGAGATCAATGCTATAACGATAAAGAACAAGTATCCCCTACCTCGTATTGAATATTTATTTGACCAACTGCATGGAGCTCAATACTTTTCAAAGATCGACCTTTGATCTGGATACCATCAGTTGTGTGTGAAGAAGGAAGACATTCCGAAGACACCATTTCGAACCAGGTACGGGCATTACGAATTTATCGTAATGCCGTTTGGATTGACTAATGCACCCTCTGTATTCATGGATCTGATGAATAGAGTTTTCAAGGAGAATCTCGATGAATTTGTGGTGGTATTTATTGATGATATCTTGGTATACTCCAAAACCTACGAAGATCATGAAAATCACTTGCGCATTATCTTGAAGACTCTAAGGAGGCATGAATTATATGGGATGTTTAGCCAGTGTGAATTCTGGCTTCAGGATATTTCTTTTGTTGGCCATATTGTCTCTAAAGATAGAATCTCTGTTGATCCTTCTAAGTCCAAGGCAATCCAAGAATGGCCAGCACCTACGAGTATAACTGAGGTACGTAGTTTTATTGGTTTGGCAGGTTATTATCGACGTTTCGTCCAGAATTTTGCCCGATTGGCTAACCCATTAACAAAGCTCACACGTAAAGGGGTTAAATTTGTTTGGAAAAAAGAGTGTGAAGAATGTTTCTAAGAACTGAAGAGAAGATTAGTCAATGCTCCTATATTGACTCTACCATCGGGGAATGATGGGTTCGTTATTTATTGTGATGCATCAAAGAAAGGACTTGGTTGTGTCCTTATGCAGAATGATAAAGTTATTGCCTATGCATCATGACAGCTGAAAATTCATGAACAAAACTATCCTACTCATGATCTTGAGTTAGCAGCTGTGATCTTTGCTTTGAAGATATGGAGACACTACCTCTATGGTAAAAAATGTGAGATTTATACTGATCACAAGAGTTTGAAGTATATTTTTTCACAAAAAGAACTCAACATGAGGCAAAGGAGATGGATTGAATTACTCAAGGATTATGATTGCACGATACACTACCACCCGGGGAACGCAAACAAGGTGGCAGATGCTTTGAGCAGAAAATACCATGGAGTTTTGAACATGATGAGAATTGAAAGGGATCCAATTTTCATGGATCTAGTGAAGATGGACATGGGAATAACCAGGGAAGGTGAAACATCAATGCTTTTTCAAATGGTTGCCAAACCATCTTTACTAGAAAGGATTAAGAGTTCTCAGACCGATGATGAAGAATTTCAGACGAAGATTAAAGCTGTGAATGATGAGAGATTGAGAGACTTTGTGTATGAAGATGGAATTTTGAAATTCGGGAAGAGACTTTGTGTTCCCGATTTACCTGATCTGAAAAGGGAATTGCTGGATGATGCTCATAGTTCCAATTTCTCTATACACCCTGGGAGCACCAAAATGTATAGAGATTTGAAGGAACATTTTTGGTGGGACAACATGAAGAGGGAGATTACTGATTTTGTGTCAAGATGTATGGTTTGTCAACAAGTGAAAGCTGCAAGGCAACAGCCTGGAGGATTCATGCAACCTCTTCCCATACCGGAGTGGAAATGGGACAATATTACGATGGACTTTGTCATGGGGCTACCAAAGACTCCTAGAAGGAACGATGCAATATGGGTTATTGTTGATCATCTTACCAAGTCAGCACATTTTCTTGCTTTAAGAGAAGATCTACCCCTGGAACGTCTAGAAAGACTATACATTAATGAAGTTGTGAGACTTCATGGAGTACCCCTATCGATTGTTTCTGATCATGATCCCCGTTTTACTACATGATTTTGGAAAAGTCATCAGAAATCCCTGGATACTGAACTTCATTTGAGCACTGCTTACCACCCTCAGACAGATGGACAATCAGAACGGACTATTCAAACCCTAGAAGACATGTTGAGATCTTTCTCACTTGACTTTCAGGGTTTGTGGGATCAATATTTACCACTGGTAGAATTTTCCTATAACAATAGCTTCCATTCGAGTATTCAGATGGCACCATATGAAGCGTTATACAGAAAGATATGTCGTACACCAACCTGTTGGGATAAGGTCGGTGAAAGAAAACTTGTAGGCCCAGAACTGGTGGAGGAAACGGTGGAAAAGGTTAAGGTAATCCAAAATCACATCAAAGCAGCTCAAAGTAGGCAGAAAAGCTATGTCGATAATCGAAGGAAGGATTTGGAATTTCAAGTCGGTGATCATGTTTTCCCGAAGTTATCTCCATGGAAGGGAGTCATACGTTTTGGTAAGAAAGGTAAATTGAGTCCCAGGTACATCGGACCTTTAGAAATTCTAGAACGAATTGGGGCTGTAGCTTACCGATTGGCAATGCCGCCAAGTCTCTCCAAAGTTCACGATGTGTTCCACATATCTCTGTTGAGAAAATACATGCCTGACCCAACGCATGTACTCATCTATGAGGAATTAGAACTGGAACCTGATCTGTCTTATTGTGAAGAGCCTGTCAGGATTCTTGATACAAGAGAACAGGTACTGAGAAACCGGACGACGCGTCTGGTAAAAGTTTTGTGGAGAAATCATAAGATGGAAGAGGCAACTTGGGAACCCGAGGAACTTATGATGAAGAACCACCCGGGTCTTTTTATGCAGTAATACCCTAGAAATTGCGAGCATGCAATTATTTTAAGGAGGGGAGAATGTAACACCCCAAGCTTCCATGGTACGTTTCCCTTCGAATAATGCGATAGCGTGTGTTGTACGCAACCTCGAGTTCTAACACACACCACAACTAATTAAACTAGCCGTTGTGAATAGTAATACCTACTTTTTGAAATCATATATATTTTATATTTCAAAATGTACTTCATTTTTGGATTCGGAATATTGAAATTAGCCTAGGGTGAAATTTTGGTACTTTTCGGATAACTTTTATATTTTGATGAATAGTGAAAATTACTAAATTTTAATTAAAATCAACTTTTTTAATAAAAATAATTAATATTGATAAATTATGAATTTGAGTGGTTTTAAAGTATATTTAGAAAATATTTTTACCATTTAATTTAATGTTTTTCATTGGACATAATTTCACAATTAATCCAGACATAAACAAGTGTCAATCTTTTGATAGTTATTATCTCATAAAAACACGCCTTTTATTTTAACAACGGGAATTAATTATAAATTAATTTCTGCCCCTTCTGTGTTTTGAATTGGGAAAAATGGATTACATATTTGGAATCAGGATGTCCAAATTATGTAAATAGGTAACTTTTATTTTTACACATTTTGAATAATTACTGCTGTAAATATTTTATTTATCATGGTTAAAGGGTAAATCCGGTAAATAATGGTTAAAAAATAATATTATAATAATACAAAATTACCCTAAAACGTGTCCTAACCTTATTGGTGGACACATACCCGACCATGGGCATCCTTGGGTGGATTTGGGGACCCCTTAGAGCCACTTGTATGTGGTAGGGACACATTATATTAATAAAGTTAAAATAAAAATAAATATGGCATAAGGTTACATCTTTTAGAAGAACACTTTTTACATAGGGTTATACATGATGGATTTTCGATTATAAATATTCATTAGAAAGATAACAAGATTTCCTACATAATGATATTTTATTTATAATTTTTAGACATCAAATAATATAAATTATTAATGACACAATAATGATGCAATGTTTACCTCATTAATAAATCATTTAAATAAATAAGATTATAATGATTAAAATATTATCTCAAACCTGTCCAATTCTTATTGGTTGATGTTATTTAGAAACTGAGTCATCTTATCTTCGACCTCAATGATTTTTGGACCATTATAAACCGAATATAATTATATTATCAAGTAATACTTTCACTCATTCCTAAAGAGCCCCTCCTCTCCCTTATAAAAGGAGACCACTTCTACTCATTCCTCACACCTCTCAAGCCACTTGGCTCGGCCAAACTCTGCCCAAATACTCTCCCAACTTCCCTAAATACAACCTAGAGGCCTTAGTTTGATCATAAATCCAACCTATGGATCCCTTTTGATCAAATCAATAGGAAGAACCCGAAGAAGAGGTAATGTTTTCACCACCCCTTTTCAAGTTCCTTTCTTCTTCCACTTCTTCTTTCTTTGTTCTTACCATTATAAAATAATAACTCCAGTATCTCACATATACTGTGATGTTATTATAAATATGGTACAACCATATTCAGTATTCTATCCACCCTTTGAATAACATGTCACCATACGTGCGTGCGTACGGCTTACCGTCTCCACGTCGTGGTGTAATTGTTATACAATATATTATTATTTGGATGGGTATAATAATGATGTGCAACTCATGTAAATAATAAATATAACATGTTAATTATTCTGTATATATGATATAACATCCATTTATATATTATTTTAATATCAAAAGAATGATATTGTCGCTCGTGCGTACGTACGGACTACCGTCTCCACAAACGCGATAAGATTCATTCTCCATCGTATCCATTCAAGTATAATTATCATTTTATGATTTAAAAATGATGTTTAAGGACTTGATATCATTATGGATATGAATAATATACAACCTATCCATTACAAACATGGCTTACATAACAAAACATATAAAATAAAACAAGTAAGTTAACACCCGAAACAACGATAATACTAAGATATTATTATCGAATCAATATTAAAAGATCATATATGATATCATATTAATGTATATGATTATATTATAATTTAATAAAAATTATTTCACCATTATACAGGAGGTTAACCTACCCAACCAAGGAAAAGTACAAGGTAAGGGTTATTTCACAATCTCTTCATTATCCGAGTTGTTTATACGTAATAATCTACTAGGATCTCGTTATCATCCACATCCATGTTTCTTCAAAATGTATTCCAAAACATTTTTATTATTTACAAGAATATGGGTTAAAGTCATTTATACCCTTTTTTGACTTTTTATAGGAGTTTTATAAAGGAATCTTTCCGTTGTTTTCCAAACAAGGTGCTTTTAACCTTTTCGGCAAAATTAAGTTAAGAATGTGTTTTTTAACTTATACGACAGGTGTGATTATTCTCTTCCATTATTACACCTTTGAAGATTCCCTTAAACGCTTGTAAGGATATTTTCAAAATAAAGGTTTTCTTTTATAATTATGTTATTTTTAAATGATTTCAAAAAAAAAGAGATATTTCTCTCAAATATATGAAAATCCAGTGCAAATGTATACGTATTTAATGCAAGCATAAAAATGTTTTTAGAAAACCTGACTCTCGAGTTTGGTAGACAGGAAGGGATTGGGAGTGGACCCATCATGGCCTGTAATTAGTCGAGCAGTCTCAGAATTAGTTATTTTGTTTTCATAAGCTTTCATAATGTTTTCAGAAAAACACTGGAGTGTATTTTAGCAATTTTTAACATAATTATATTCTTAAAAAATTTCATCGGTAGGTCTCATGAGACAAACTAGTGTCTTGGCACAAGGCCTTGGAAAAATCTTATTTGTAGTCTTGGCACGAGGCCTTGGCTATGTGGTTATGATAGTCTGGCGTTATGCATTCCATCATTATGAAAGTGGTTATTGATATTGCATGTGATTATTCGATTAGTAGAATATCCATGTGAATAAGTATATGGCATTATTTCATTTTATTTATGCCATACTATGTTGAAGTTAAAGTTTAAAAGGCTTTTGTTTTAGTTATACATTGCCTTAAATGTTTATTCTTATTTATGAAAGTTTCCGCTATATTGTTATCCTTACTGGGCATTTGAGCTCACCCCTTTTCTATGTTTTATTTTCCCAGGATGTGAAGAAGTAAATTATGAATGACTTGCAGGGATATTATGAGGGGTTAATAGTGTGGACTATGGAGACAATATGTTGTTGTAGTAGTTTTTTTATTTTGATGATGTAATGTAAAACTTATGAATATATCTAGTGTTTCCAAGGCTACTAAACCAATCGGTCTTTCGAGATTTGATCTTTCTTGTGATCATGCCAATGTTATGTAATTAATGCACCGACTCTGGGTAACTGGGGTCGGGGCGTTACAAGGACACTGATCCTATACTTATTGGGTGAATAAAAATTACTTTTTGTATCAACGAAGGCCCTGGTAGGGATCCTCATCTTTGTATCATGATCATTCCCAATCGGGAATGTGTTCTCTCAGACTGGGTGTATTTTTGCTCTATTTAGATCTACCTACACATATATCCTCTCTATGTCCTTTCCTGACAAACAATACATCATGGACTGATGTCATTTTCAATGTTAGACTAATGGATTTAGATTTATCGAATGATTACTTTAAGTAATCTTCAAAATGAATCTGTATAGCGGGTATGTGGTCTTTGTAGACTATTGATATAGGATTTGATTATATCTTGATATATTTCTCTTTATATTTGTTTTGTATACAGATTCTATGTAGAGTTGATTGTACCTTTACTTTGTGTATTTATTTTTGGTTTTTTGGGTCCTCTACAGAGTATTTTTATACTCACCCCTGCACAAGATTTTCCCGCACGTGTCATTACTTGTGAAAACTAGATTCGTTTTAATGGGGTCTAGGGGGGACTAAGACCTGACCTATCTTTCTAGGTTTCTTATAGGGTGAATTGATTTTATGGCTAAGAGAAGTAGTCCTTGTTCTTCTTTTTCATTATAGGTTTGACCTTATAGTTTCAAAACACTATTGATTTCTATGGGATTTTATTTTGGCTCAGTTTACATTCTACACATTACTTTCTATTATACACAGTTGGTTGGGTTTTTCCTATGCATTCATTTTCTACATAGGTGTTTTTTAATTCAAAGATTTATGGGATTGGAGAGTTGTGTGTATGTACAAGTTCATAGGAAATGCCTCTTGTGTCTGTGATATTCCTACACAGTTTTAGTCACCAACCATATCCAATTGGAGGCGGTCTTGGGGAGTCGCATCACGGGTCCCACTGGGGATTGTTGTGATAGATTGGTATCAAAGGGAAGATGGTTCTACCATAGTATCAGGATTCTTTGATATGGGTTTTTGGAAATAGTGTTTAGTGTTTCAATATCATCTATCATGCTAGAGACTCCAGTGTTGGTGCGAGCATCCAACATATCCATACACCATGACTTTAATATTTTACATTTTTACTTGGTACATGAAATAACTAGTTGCGGGGATATATAGGAATGGTACATGCATCATATAATAATAGGCTGGATTTTTCTTGTCCTTTAATGTCATGTATAAAGATGTACTCATTGACCATGGTACATCTGGTTTCATTACTGGATTCCCCTGCGATGCAAACCCAGTTGGATTCAGCAGCTCAATCATGATGATGACCCCCTCCATGAAGAGGTTTCAATACAAGGACCAATTCCCAAGGCGTTACATCCATGTGGTGCACATGCAATACCACAAACTATGGATTGGACCACGGTACCTATAGTTCTGATAAATTAGAGGCATAGGGTGAGCATTCCCCATGAGTTTCAAAGACAGATACCTCTTAGGTTCTGAGGTGAGCTTGACCCTCAGGTAGATGTGGATTGGATTAAGGTACAGACTACGTTTTTCCATCTAATTAAGACACTAGTAGACCATATGGTGATCCTTGTATCAAGCCTTCTTCAGTGTCCCACAAGATGATGGTGGTGTTTGACCACACAGACTCATGATGAAGAGACTCGTTCATGGAAAAAGTTTGAGAACGTCTTTTGGGAGGAATTGTCTCCAGTTATGCAGAGAACAATACGTATGTAGGAGTTTCTTTTTCACTAGCAGGGCAGTTGGATGGTGTCATACTATTCATATAGGATCACCAACATGGCCATGCACTTGATGCATATTTCCAAGGATCCATACCTCATAGATAAGATCATCGAAAGTGGTCTACGATGGTACATTAAATCAAATGTAATGTTGCTATGAATTTTGACTTATCCTAGGGTGCTATAGAAAGCTATGGTGGTAGGGAGATTCTTTGTCGAGTAGAGGAAACTAGTGGAAGTCAGTAGTAGGAAGATAGGTTTAGAGAAATTGGCAGTGGGGAGCCAACGTCAGGCATAGGGTTTGGAATTTGGGAGACATTATAGGGGGACCAAAGGAAGGGGATAAAAAATCTAGGGCTTCTCTGAGGGATTTAGTCAGCATAGTGAGAGGGGATGCTGCTCATGAAAGGATAGAGGACATTCTCACTAAAAACTTTCTAACCTGTCGAGCTGCTGAAAGGGAGTCAGTTGATGGACCACTGAGGCAGAGGCAAAGAGTGTAGTAGAAAGACTCTCCATGCAGCAAACATGGAAGAAGAGAAGGGATATCTACTGTTGGTGGTAGAAGCATTGATCTACATCAACCACCACCCATAGAAGTTTGAAAACGGACTTAGGAAGATATGTGATAGAGGTGGTGACACCTGCATGTAGTAGAGGGATATGACTCAGGAACATAAGGTATGATATGAGGTACGATCTATGTTTTTAATACCTTAGCTTATGTACCCCTAGACACTAGTTATAGTCATCTATTCCTTGATTATGTCTTGTCATAATCCTTGATATTTAGGTAGATATATTGACTGAACCCTTACCCTTGTAACACTTATAGGGGAGACTCGATGACGACACATCATTGTAGATATAGTGATATTTCCCTTAGAGGTGAGGGTTTTATTTATAACCTTTTGATTTCAACGTGGAGGCCTTATTATATCATTCTCGGTATGGATTGGTTATCTCCCATCCATTCCTAGACATACTGCTTTTGGAAAATAGTTTCGTGTTTTCATAGTTATGGAACTAGGTTTTCCATTGATTGTGAAAAAAAGACCCATGCAGTATAGGATGGGCTCTTGTATAGCAGGGTGTAGCCACCCATGAGTTGGCTTGCCTTACCCTCAGAGAAGTATATTTTATTATTTATTAGATCTGTGGTGTTGTGGGGGAGTATGAGGATGTATATCTCGAATATGTTCTAGGATTACCTCACTATTGGGAGATTGACTACTATATCGATATACACCACAGGAAGACACTAATATCTTCAACAACATATCGGTTGGATCTCGTAGAACTTCAGTAAATGAGTGTGAATTTAGAGGATTTTTAGAGTAATATCATGATACGACATAGTGTTCCACCCATGGTGGCCCCAATTTTGTTGTCCAAGAAGGAAGACGGGGGATTGTGGTGGTGTGTGGATTATCATATCCTAAATCATGTAATGTTGTAGAATAAATATCCATTTCCGAGGATAAATGACATATTTGATCACCTTATTGGGTAATGTTGGTTATTGACAGATTTCTATAGGTTTTATTATCACTATCTTCGAGTACGGTATGAGGATGGGCCCAATATGTCTTCATGATTCCTCTACGGTCATAAAGAATACTTGGTGTTGCCTTTAGGAGTGACAAAATCCCATTCCATGTTCATGGGGATTAGGAAATATATCATCTAGCCCTATATAGACAAGTTCATAGTGGTTATTATCGAATAAATCCTTGTGTACTCAACGTCATAGGATTAGTAGGGGTGACACCTGAGCATGTCTCAAGACATACTCTTAGAGAACTAGCTTTATGGGAATATCTCAAATTTCTAGATCTAAATATAGGAAGTCCACTTCCTTGGACATGTTATCTATACATATAGAGTATATGTATAGTGACCCCACCTTTTCTTATATTACTATTACATAATTTTAAATATATTAAACATAATAGCATTACTCATAGAGGATCTAATGTTTTAGTTGTATGGGAAAACTATGATCAAACATAAAAATTACAACATCATGAATAAACATTTATATATTTCCTTATTCTCTAGAATTTTAATGGAACATGACATCTCCTTAGTACATGTAGTCACATGAGGATATACATCAAATGGATTGAACAAAAATCCCGTTAAGAGGTTAGATAAGAACAATATAACAATGGGTGAGCATAACAAAAACATATTCTATGAATCATGAACTTGAGATGAAACATTTATAGGAGACTTGAAATGTGAAATTGTATTCAAAATGAAACACTATGTCTTCCTGGTTAACTATAAAAAAAATTTGTGAACATTAGATACCATCATATTCATCAATCATTTCACTTTAGCTCATTAGGATCATCACTTTTCATAATGCATTAGAGGAATGTATAATTCCAGGCCCACCTATCACATCATAAAATTATCATTATCATGCATTCCCCATAGAAAATATAACAATAATAACCATGAAACAGAATGGTTTTCAACTAATAACAACACATTCATAAATATTGGTTTCCAAAATGAATGAGGGAATAATATACATGTTACAAGAACCATCTACCATGAATGAGAAGTTAAATGTGTGTTCTTATAAGAATTCTTCTTTTGGAAAACATTATGTTTGACATAAAAACCAGTGGTAAACATAATTCCGGAAATGAAAATTCAATGATGGAAAAATTATTTTTATGGAGTAACCATATAAAAAATGTTGTAAAATAGGGATAACACGAATGATGAAAGTTAGGTTTGAGAATTTCACATTACCTTGTATCTGAATGCTTCCTCCTCTTTAATGTCCTATAAAACCAAATTAGATACATTAATTGAAAATTAAATAACCTTTTGTTCATGATTTTGGATCATTATAGTATCTTTACGTTATTTTATGATCCATTGGATGGGTTGGAGATTTTAAAAACATTGTTCGGTAATGTTCGTTTTTATTGTTTTTTTTTAATGGTTCAACTGTATTCATAAATCGATGATCGTGTAGGACATGGATTAACATCGAGAACATATATTTAATTTTATTAATGAAATTACTGGTTAATAATAGATCTGATAATGAGGTATATTTTATACCATGTGCATTGATCATTTGATTATAATTAAATGATGATTGTTTGGGATAATTTGGGTGGTTTTTCAATCAAAGTGAACTTGTTTTATTTTATCACTTACATTCATGTAAATAATAATGTTCACGAAAATATAATGGAATATGAAATAATCATTAAAATCAGTATTCAACCATTTTATGGTTTTATTTCTAGCATTGAAGGATTTTTGGATAAAGGATGTGCATCAGCCATGATTTAGTTATAATAAAAAATCTTGGGAAAAAATTTCTTTTTAATAACAAAGTGAGAGAGGGAAGGGTATAATGAATAATATTCAATTAACATGATATAATAATAGTATATAAATCAAACTAGAGTTATCTTTAAATTATGATAATATATTTTCAGGATCAGAGAAGAAAAGAAATGAAATTTGAAAGGAAAAAAAAGAAAAAAACTACAGAAAAGAATTACCTCTTGATTCCTCTTCTTGAGATCTTCATTATGGAATCTATTATTGAACATTTGATGAGGCCAAAAGATATTTTTCAAGATGGTAGTCTAGGGAATATTCTTGGGCCAAATTTTGACAACGCTTGAATCTTGAGAGGTGTGAGGAAATGATGGTGTGAAGGGTGGTATTTATAGTGTCTGGGAGAGTGGATTTCACAATATAAAATTAATTAATTTAATATTTCCCCCGAATGAAATGAATTGTGGGTCATCCATGACTGAGAATAGTAATTTTATAATCTGAACCTGAACAAATTGGGCTTAAATCAGCAGAACATCAATCATGACTCTATAATTTTCTTATTTAGATTATTTTGTAAATTTTTGTATTTCACTATTCATAAAAAATTCAAGTATGTCAGAAAAATCCAAAAACATTCACTACAATAATTTTTCAACATGTAGAATCAAAATATAAAGTCAATTTTTAAAAATATTTTTTTAAATAGAACATAATTAATATTTAATACAAATCAAAATTTACTTGAAAACAGAATTTTAAAAATAAAAACTGATTTTATAATGGATTCAAAAATTACGTAAGGTCTTATAAAATTACCTAAAAACTAGAAGACATGTAATTGTTAATTTATGACCAAAATTTTAAAACATACATTTTATTTTAAATTAATTAATTAATAATAATTAATTATTTATGATTTACAAAAATACCAATACTTTTACTATGACAAAATTTTTACATTCTAAGATTCTTAAATTCTATTAATTATTCATGGTTAATTACTATTATTTTAGACAATTTAATACTAATAAGGTTCATATTACTTTTCATTAGGGTTTGTTTCTATTCATATTGGTGGGTTACTATTCACCAAAAATATTATTTTTCATATCGGACTATAAATGATATAATGATCACCCCCATGTATTTTTGATTTTCAAAATTCATACCATATTTGTGGAAAGATTATGTTTAATGGTTATGTATTATTTATATTCATTATATGTCATTGTTCTTCTTAATGGTATTATACTACAAGGCATAATTATATGAAGGAAATTCAAATGATTAAACATTGGGTCATTACATTTTTCCCCATTTATGAAATTTAACCATCAAAATTTCAATTTATATAAACATGTGAGGGAACCTCTCCTTCATTGCATCATCAAATTCCCATGTATCTTCATAAAATGTATGGTTCCTCGTCAAAATTCCGAAATTTTGGTTTATCTTATTTTGTAGAAGCTTATCGTTTCGGTCTAGAATATCTATTGGCTACTTGTCATATGAGATATCATCTTCCAGCAGCACCACTTCTAGGTTCAGTAATGTGAGTGATCAGGTATGTACATTTTCAATAGAGAGTTGTGAAACACATCATGATCATGGGCCATATTATTTGGAAGTGAAATCTAATAGTCCACGACTTATATGTGGTCAAGGTTGTATAAGCGGCCAATGTTCTTTTGGACTAGCCTTCCTTTTATTCCAAACAGCATGACTCTCTTCTTTTGCGATATTCAAAGGAAGCCATAATCTCCAACGTCAAACTCCAAGCTCCTTCGATGGTATTCTTCATAGATCTTTTTCCGAACCTTAGCAACATTGATGTGTTTATAGATGTTGTGAACATTCTCTATCATCCCTTGCACAAGATCTGGTATATGTAGATTTTATTCTCCAACATCATCCAAATAGGTTGAAGTAATACATCTCTTTCCTTTCAATGAATCATAGGGAACCATCTGAATTCTCTTGTGGTAGCCATTTTTTGTATCATAATCAACCAATGGGAGATACTGATCCCATCCACCTTTGAGTTATAGATATCAAACTCTTAAAATATCTTCCAATGTATGAATAGTATATTCAGATTGGTCATCAGATTGGGGGTGATAGGACATGCTAAACTTAAATTCATTACACAAAGCATGTTGAAGTCTCCTATATATTTTTAATGTGAACCTTAGATCACGGTCAGAGACAATTGAGAGTGGAAGTCCATTCAGTCTCACCACTTCCTTCACATATATCCTTGGATTTTGATCAAGTTCCAGATCTTCTTGAATAATGATAAAATAGGTAGTAATACAGAGTCAGTCAACCACAATCCATACCACATTATTTACCTTCGATGTCTTAGAGGGACCCGTGACAATGTCAACAATGACATTCTCCCATTTCCACATGGGTATAGGAAATAGATTTATCAACCATTTGGACTTTTGTACATCTTTTATATACTGATGACATACCAAGACCCTTGATATATATTCCAAAATATCATTCTCCATTATCCCATCTGAAGTGTCCTTTGAGATCATGGTACATCTTTATACTCCTAGGATGGATAGATAACTTTGTGCTATGTTCATTTTCCAATAGCTCATTATTTATCTTGGGGGTTGAAGGCACACAAATCCATGTTCCAACCCAAATCAATCCATCATCACGAATATGGAACTTTTGCAGCTTCCCTTCTTTTACTAAATTTACGCTCTTATGTATGTACACATCATCCCTATATCAATCTATAATATTCTCTTGGATGGATGGTTTCACAATCATTTTAGTAAGTTATGATGAATACCCTGTTGTTATGATTTTTAAATTCATCCTTTTCATATATAATAATATAGGGTCTTTCACAATCTATAACATGGATAGAGTACGAGGTTTGTTTTCTACTTATAGCATCAACTACCTTGTTCGGAGTTTTAGGATTATAGTGAATAGAACATTCACAATTCATGATTAGCTCTAACTATTTACTTTGACACATTTCAAGCTCTTTTTTGTAAATATATACACTAGGATATTTTGGTCATTGTATACGCCACTCTACTCGCCATTAAGGTAGTTCCACCAGCTTTTCAAAGAAAAAATCCTAGTTTCTAGCTCTAGATTATTTTTCAGGTAGTTCAGCTCATGGATCTTCAACTATCGTGAGGCATATCCTATTACATTTAATTTTTCATGAGTTTGCCACCCAAGAGTTTATTTGGGGCATCACTATATATCACAAACCATTCACCACTTTTTGGTAGTGTTATTATTTGTGCAGTGATCAGCCTTCTCTTTAGCTCTATGAAGCTTCCCTCACATTCATCCATCAATACATACTTTACCCATTTTCATGTTAACAATGTTAGCTCTATGGACAATCGTGAGATTTTTCTCAAAAAACGTTAGTAGTACCCATATAATATAAGAAAATTACGGATTTTTGTGACACTAGAGGTTCCTTTCCATTCTTCAATCAATTATTTTTATGTGTCAATATAAATTCTCTCACTTGTGATCACATGTCCCAAAAACATGACTTTCTTCTTCCAATAGTCACACATGCTGAACTTGGAATACAACGTCCCCTTTCACAATGTCTCCAACACAATTTTTTTGATGTTCTTGATATTCATCCTTTCTCTTGGATTATGTGAGAATATCATCAATAAACACTACCAAAAAAATTTCGAGGTAATATCTCAAAAAACTATTTATCAAATCCATAATGATTTCAGGGGAATTAGTAAGTATGATGGGAATAATGAAAATCTAATAGTACCTATACCTTTAACGAAGTCATTATTCTGAATATCATCCTTATTCACCTTTAGTTGATGATATCCAAAATGAAGATCCACCTTTGAGAAGTATTCAGATCATCTTAACTAATCGAAAAAATCGTCAACATTTGGAAGAGGATACTTTTTCATTATGGAGATCTTCTTGAGTTCTCAAAAACCGATATACAGCTACATTGTTCCATCCTTCTTCCCAACAATGTGCAATGGCTCACCCCAAGGTAATACACTGGTGCATATGAACCCTTGGTCCAATTGTTCTTGTAGTTGCTTCTTTAACTCCTCCAATTTGATAAGATCCATCATATAGGGACTCTTTGAGATAGGTGTATCTTAGGGTATGATTTCTAATGATAACTCTTCCTCAGGATCTGAGGGATTTCTAGGTAACTCTACGAGAAATACATCATCGTATTAACTCACGATTGGAATTTCCACAATGTTGGTACTATCCTTTGAATCAACCATTTGGGCATGGTATGCTTCTTCATAAAGAATCAACACCCATACCATTGAAGTTTTCTTCAAATGAGATTCATGATCTTCATTGCATTTGAATAGGGGAATGGGATGGATTGGAATATGAAATTATATTTACATATCCATTTAGCTAATATATGCCCTATATAAAAAGACAATCCATTCCCATTATAGCATCGAATTCCACCAAGGGAAGTATTACGAGATTCTTTGGAAGAATTGTCCCACATACCCCAACATGAAATTATTGTAACACTTGGGTTGCAATGATTTCACAATGTAGTGTTTTTGAAGATATCTATATGTCAAGGTTTCAGGGCATTGATTATATAGTTCTAGAAAAAATGAATGATATAAAGGAATATATAGAACAGGAATCAAATAATAAATTTTCCATTTTTTAGTGAATAGTAAGTGTATGTTGTATGACATCTTTATCTTGATCCACTTCTGCAGTAAAAAATTTCTAAGCCATCCCTGGTTTTTTTGTATTTTGTGGCTGCTTGCACTAATTACCCTCAAGAACAAGAGGTTTTGTGTAATGTCTTTCATAGTTCCCTAGCTCCAAACATTTGTAGCATTGAACCATGGATTGTTCTCTAATTTCTCCCACCACATTATCCTTCCCCTTCCTTTATTTTCGACACACTTGATCATGTTTTCCTTCTTTCCCACATGTGAAGAACTTTGATGTCCCTTTGAGTCTATTACCATGGTGAAACATCCCACATTATTTCTATTTGGGTCTTACAGTATTCTTCCCATATTTTTCATTAGATCCACCATCTGGAATCTCCATATTTCAATTCTTATCCCCATAGACATGGTAACGTTCTCCGAACTCTATCACTAATTTGAGATCACATCATACAAATTCATAAAAACACCCAATGTCTCTAATTTCAATATCCTTTTAGGGTGTGGTTTTATTAAACTATAGAATCTATCAATTATGTTATCATTGTTGATAACAAACCCTAAATCAAACCTTGAAAGCCCTGGGAAAATTGCTTTGTAGGTTGTAACAAGTTTTCCTTCTTTTTTATTGAGCTCTATGAATTCTAATCCATCTTGATGTGAAGCGTTCTTAGAAAATACTTGTTAAGAAAAATTATCATAATGTATTCCCATTAAATCTCATCAATTTCCTCTTTTGTCATGTTTTTCCTAATCAAATAACACCATTGAACGACCTCTCCATCTAGAAGATAAATAGGTAGTGTCACCTTCTCCGTCTCCGAGTAGTGAAGCACCGAAAAAATCTTCTCCATAGATTTGACCCATTGTTCCGCAACTTGTGGATCAGAAGATCTACTAAATGTCATTGGTCATTGTGGTAGAAAACATTTTATAGCTACTTTCCCTTTCTTTGTTGAAGGATGATATTCCACATTATTATGGGTATTATTCATAACCAGTGATAATTGGGTAATCATCATTGTGAATATTTCAAATTCACCTCCCAAATCATTGGGGATGTGGTTCGGGAAACCGTTATATTGGCCCTCGCATGATTTGTTTTCCTTGTTTCTTCTAGAACCCACCATTTTATAAAAAATAGAAATGGTTAGAACATAAAATAAGTCAAAATGTCCTGAATAACCTATTCATTTGTACGATTTATACAAAAATCATAACATATGGGATCACTATGTAAATATTCTTGTGTGAAAATTTTTACATGGTCTCATACTACAGGTTTTCTCTAGTGTCCATTATCCTAATTCCCATATTATCTTACCCATTAATTTTATATGAACTATAGAAACCCCACATTTTCATATATATCAATTAAATCATTTTATAGATAAACTACATAATATTATTACACATAGAGGTTCTAATGGATCAGTGTGTTGGGAAAACTAGACGCATACCTAAGAATTACAACATCTGGCATTGCCATTTATTTAATTCATTCTTCTCTAGATTTTTATTGTAAATTTACCTAACAGTATTATATCTACTCACCTGATGATATATATCAATAAGGGGTGCTAAATGCCTAGTAAGATGATATATAATAACAATATAATAATGGATGAGCATAACCAAAACATAGGCAAAGAATCATGGTCAAGAGAGAAAACAATTATAAGAGTCTTGAAATGTGTCAATGCATAAAAACTGAAACATCATTTCTTAGGGTTAACTACCACACATTGTGTGAACAAATATAGAATCATGTTCACCCATCTTTTGACTTTAACTCATGAGGTTTACCACTTTACCAAATAAATGGGGGATCATTATAATTCTGTGTGCACCCACCATATCATCACATTTTAATTAGGTTGCTCACCACATAGAATATATATCAATAATAACCATTTAATTTATTGGTTTTCAACTCATAATAACACATTAATAAAATTTGGGTTCTAAATAGAAATAGTTAATAACATACATGTTACCAGAACCATCATCATTGAATGAGAAGTTAAAGGTGTGTTCTTCAAAGAAGAGTTATTTTAGAAAACATTTTGTTTGACATAACTACTAGTGGTAAAAATATATATCACAGAACATGAATTAATATTATTAAAAAATAATTTTTATGTAGTATCCATATTAAAAATGTTGTGAATGAGGGAGACCTCGATGGATGAAAGTTGGTTTCGAGAATTTTCTCATACCTTGTATTTGAACGCTTCATTCTCTTAAATGTCTTGTATAACCACATTAGATTAATTAAGTTAAAATTAAAAAATATTGTGTACATGAATATGGTTAATTATGGTTTCATTGTGATATTTTATGGGACATTTTATGAGTTATAGATTTTAAAACCATTCATTTGGAATGTTTGTTTTTATGGTTTTCTTGAGTTGTCCACTGGTATTCATAAATAGAAGTGTATGTAGAAAATGAGTCAACAACCGGAAATGATATTTCATGTTATTAATGATATTACAGAATTATTAATGATATTATAATTAGTTATATTATATACCATGTTCATATTCCATTAGATAAAAATTAAATGAGGATGGTTTGCATAAATTTTGGTGGTATTTCGATGACTAAAAACTAGTTTAATTTAATCACTTACTATCTTGTAAATAAGTTAGTTCTAAAACAAAAAATGGAATAAATCATACACATTAAAATCATTTGTCAAAAATTTTATAGTTTTATTGGAAGCATTGATGGATTAATGGAAAAAGGAAGTGGGTCACCTTTGATTTAGGTAATTTAAAACATCATGGGAAACAATTTCATTTTTTCAAAAAATTGGTTGGGAAGATTATAATGAGTAATATTCCATTAACAAGATATCATGCCATTATATCTATCATAATGGAGTTATCAAGAAATTTGGAAAAGATATTTTGATGATATGAGGAAAAAAGAAAAGGTATTTGAAATGAGAAAAGAAAGAAAAGAGAGAGAGTAATTTCCTCGAAAATCATCCTATTGTGATCCCCTTAAAGGAAGCTAGGATTGGCCTTTTTATTAAACCAAAAATTATTGGATGTGGAAGAGGTATGTGGAGGATTTTTGGTCAAATATTATAAAAGGATTGAAGCTTGAGAGGTGTGAGGAAATGAGGGTGTGATGGGTTGTATTTATTGTTGAGGGGTGAGGGGATTTCTCAATATATAATTCATTAATTTACTATTTCTAAAAAAAGATATGTAATTGTGAGTATTCTATAAGAATGAATATTACTTTTTTCATTAATCTCAATCTAATAGGTTTTACATCAGAATAACCCCATTTATGGCTCTCTAATTAACTTATTTATCATAATTTTTTAAATTATGGAATTACACTATTCATCAAAAATTCAATTATTTTAGAAAAATAAAAATAATTTACACCAACCATTTTTCAACATATATCCTGCATAGATGATGTCCATTTTTCAAAAAAAATATAATTATGATTAATATTATATTTAACTAAAATCATAATTTAATTTAAAAATATAGTTTTTAAAAATAAAACTTATTTTATAATGCTTTAAAAAATTACCTAAGGTATTATAAAATTATCTGAAAACTAAAAGATATATAATTGTTTATTTCTGAACATATTTTAATTAAAAAAATTTATTTTAAATTAAATTATTATTTATGACTTAAAGAA
Source organism: Viscum album (assembly GCA_963277665.1). Taxonomy (NCBI): domain Eukaryota; kingdom Viridiplantae; phylum Streptophyta; class Magnoliopsida; order Santalales; family Viscaceae; genus Viscum; species Viscum album. Next base: position 1,067,923,248 of record OY728140.1, read on the forward strand.
ATGCCAAAACTTTTACTATGGTCAAATTGTTACTTTCTATGATGCCTAAATTTAATTTAATTATTCATGGGTAAGGGTAGTCCTATTTTTTGATGATTTACAATTCATAAGGGTCATATTAGTATTCGTAAGGTTAGGTTAATATTCATAAGGATAGGTTACTACTCACCAGAAATCATTTTTTCTTATCAGACTCCAAACATCTAACTCATCACTACTGTGTATGTCATATTTTCAAAATTTAATCCACAAAAGTGGAATAATTATGTTTAATGGTCATATAATATTTAGTTTCATTATATTTAAATGTGATTCCTAAGAGTATTATTCAATAATGCATAAATATAATATGTGAATTCTGTTAATAAAACATTGGGTTGTTAGAAGGAGTGGACCCATCAATGGTCGAGGATGTGTTATCATTAGAGTCGCCCCAGAGTGTGATAGAGATGTGGAGATTCTTTGGGATGGTAGGATACTACCAGAGATTTATATTGGATTTATCCTTGATATCAGAAATAATGGAAACCTTAACCTGAAGAGGGGCATCCATTCACCTAGATGGAGAAGTGCATATATCCATTACTAGTTGGGGAAGAGTTTAACAAGCATACCGATCATTAGATTGAAAAAGGAGGGATTCGGGTACATTGTTTTCTGTGACACATCAAGGACCAGTCGTGGATTTTTCGTGATGCAAAAAATAGGAAGTGATTTCTTATGGTTCATTCCAGCATAGGGCAGAAGAAAAGAACTATGAAACCCATGACCTCAAGATAGAAGTGGTAGTCATCACATTTAATATGTGGAGACAATATTTACTGGGACTATGGTTTATCTTCTACTCTAACAAAAAAATCCTCAAGTACTTCTTCTCATAGAAGGATCTGAATATGAGGCAGAGGCGATGGCTGTAGTTACAACAGGATATTGACTTCAATATCTTCTATACTTTTGGTAAGGGGGTGTTATGGAATATTCTCTCAGTATAAGATCGAGTTCACATCTTCTGACTGAGACAACATTTCATTTTGCCTTTCTATAGTGATACTTAAAGGATGAATATGGTCCAACTTTTATCTAACAAATTGTTGTCATCCATCCAATTTTAAATTGATTCCGGGATGCACAACTATGGGATGTCAACATTAAGACATTACATGCTCAGTTTTCTAGATTACATTCTTCATATATATATTCTCATTGAGAGTAGCATGTAGTCCTTTTTAGAGGATGCACTTTCATGCTAGTTGTGTTGCAGGAGAAGGTTCTGAGGGATTTTCTAACATACCCCTTGGTGGTACATTCTAGAGTGGAATAAAATGTACCAAGACCTTTGGTCTGTGTTCTAGTAGACTAGTATGTAGAAGGTAGTGGTAGAGTTCATTATTCGACACCTTATAAGACAGCATGTGAAGGCTGTGTACCTTGTTCTAGTAGTGTTTGATCATCCCGTAAAAGGCCTATAGTGGAATTGGGATGGAATAACAATGTAATTCAGGATGGGCATGCCATAGACATCTGAGGGACAAAATTACATCTGGGTGATCTTTGAATAACTCACCAAGCTAGACCACTTCCTAGATATCAGAGAGAACTGTTCCATTTGGTGCTTGGGATGCCACTACATGATAGAGATTGTTATGCTTCATGGAGTCCCATTGACTATAGTCTCATATCATGATTCTCCTTTTACATCCTAGTTATGGAAGATATTATAATCGTATCTTGGGACCTAGATACACTTGAGTACATCATTCCATCCCCATAAAAATAGACTGATGGAGAAGACCATTCATCATATGAATAATATGTTTCAGCCATGTATGTTGGACTTTAGTGATAGTTGGGAGACCACCTAACACTGTTGGAGTTTGAATGCAATAACAGATACCAATCCACTATTGGCATGCCATCGTTTTGGGCCTTATACGGGCAACCATGTCTGTCACCACTCTGATATACTGGCCCCTGAGACTCAGTAAAAATGGTTCCAATGATGGGGTGAGATTCCACTGATAAGATGTAGTTCATCATGAAATGGATGAAGAATGCATTGAGCTGGCATATATCCTATGCTAATAAGATTATGAAACTGTTGGAGTTCGAGGAGGTATATCATGCCTTCTATCAGTCCTCACCACGTCGGGGTTTGCTATGATTTGGCCAAGGTGACAAGTTGTCTCTGAGGTTCCAAGGCCCATTAGATACTATGCAGAGATGTTGTGGTGGCATTCAACCTAGCTCTACAATCGTAGTTGTAATGGGTGCCTGTTATCTTCAATGTGTCACAGCTGAGGAGATATGTTCATGACCAATCACACGTCATCAACTGGGGAGAGCTATACATTTTGGATGGAGATACCATAAAAGAGTACCCTGTAGAGATTTTGGATCAACAATAGAGGATACTTTGTAGGTGAACGATTCTCCTGGTTCATGTCTGGTGGCTGCACGAGAATCTTTTGGAGGGCACGTTGGATCTGGAGGCTCGGATTCCTGCCCAGTACCCACATCTATTTGAATAGTCATTTGTGGATTTTTTAGTAAATAATTCCCTATGTTTTTGAGAATGTAATATATGGGAATTTTTGTATATTTTTTTAAAATTGTATAGAATTATTATTAGATCAATATTTGAAATGATGTTCAATTTTGAGGTCTGGAGTTCCTAGAATAAATGATTGAAATAAACTAAACATTCAAACAGCCTTTGTGAGGCATTTTATTGAAAAATAGTAATAACATTTAAATCGATTCTCAGAACAGAAATATGAGGGAATCATAGTGTTCAAAGAAGCAACATTACAATAGGTTGCGCCTGACATCGACATGCGAGAGTCGACTGAGAAATTATGCTTTTTGACAATTTAAAGGAAATAAAATCAATTAATAATATTTTTATTTCTAAATGATTCCATTACATAATAATTCCAATTTTGTTTCAATAGGAAGGATCCCATGGATATGCACATAACCATAGAAAACTCACTAGAATGTTTTCGAGAATTGATGTGGAGCCACCATTGGAGAATTGTTGATGAATACTAAAAAACTATGGCACATGGATCATTTTTCATCGATATAGAATCCCAATCAACGACACATATCCCTCTTCATAAATGTTCATGGAAGGGGTTGTTATATTGATTCTTATTTCCTCGTTCAGGGATTAAACTATCAACGGAGATTAACGAACAAACCAGTTGATCTGTAGATCATGTGTTCTTGCAGGAGGGTGTTATTTTTCATTTCCGATGGGGTTTTGATTCAAGAATTGTGTTTATGATAATTGATGGATTATCAGTTGATTAATTTTCAAACGAAAACGTGAGATAAAATCAATGTCACAACGATTGATGAAGGAAGATCCTTCCTCATTGGAATATTGTATTTCTTCCACATCTTCCCCTAATTCTTTGCATTTTTAGGAAAATAACAACAAATAATTACGAACCCATTTCATGTTGCAGAGATCCCAAATCAGATATTGAACATCATGAAATCCTAGCTGAGGACTGACAACGATGGTTGGAGATTAATTGACTTGGAATGAGGAGGACCGTTCTTCGAGTGTTCTTCATGCGGAAGGATAGAGACGTGTTATTGAGTCTGATCAGAGAAATGAAATAAATAGAGGTGGATTAAAGATTTCTGGGAAACCACAGTTTTGGAGTTTCAAATATATCAGATTGCTAGATCGATAAACTGACGATTCCATAGGGAACATAATGATGTGTTCTAACAAAAGATGTTAGTTGATAATAATGATGTTTTGTTTGTGATTTTTGTCAATCGGTACCTGGATGACAAGGGAGCTTTCACGGACTACTGTCATATGATAGAGGGTAAAAGAATTATTGAAGGTGGCATTGTTTCCTATTGTTTTCCAAATTTTTGCACTTTAAAATTTGGATTTTGATGTTGGAAATGGAATGATTTATTCATCGAAGTTAATTTTATGAATAATGTTGAAGAATATTGGAAATAGGTGAGAACTGTGTACCATAATACATGGGATGTGTACCATGTTGCGGGAACACTACATGGCGAGGTGGAAGCGGTATGCAGGTGAGGATCACAGAACCAAAAATGGTTCGAGGTAAAGCGGAGGTGCAGTGTGTAGATGGGAAGAAGTCAGCAGAGTACATTTACTGTGTAGGAGAATAGATGGTATGCATAGCGTGTTGGAAAATTGTTAATGGGTGGCCTATAGTTCGTAGAGGTAGAATATTTGTTATATAGTGGGGGCTGTATCGAATCAAGGATGGGTAAATCTTTATTTTGAGAATTATGTGGGTATATTTTCCATCATAATAAATGTTTATCCAACCAATTATTGTAGATATTGAACATCATTAGATATCATATAATGCTCTAGTAATTCGGTGAAGTCTTGAGGAATTTCATGAATGTTTGTTTGGGAAGGATAAGGAGTTTCATGCAAGAATAATTTTTTCAATGGTGTATACAAGGATTCTTATACCAAAAAGGATGTTTGGTACGTGGAAGTTTATGGATTGTTTTGTGGAGAAGGAATCATCAGTATGTAAGAGTGAGGGTTTCGCAAGCGGTACATGGAGGGGGAGCTCTGGTCGGTGGAAACAAAGGTAGTCCACAAATAGAGATTAGTTCAAATATGTGAGGGCATTCACAAAATAGGTTCGCTTAATCAATATATAGCTGCAGTACATGATCGTAATGGTAGAGGCATTCTGCAGAATAAGGGTGATACGCCGCATTAACGGTGGTATGTGAATAAGGTGTCCTGCATAACAATCCTCGTACTCAGTATGTAGGAGGATCGGGTGGCTCAAGATTATCATAAGGAATCTTGAAAAGGATTCAAATTGGTTTGGGAAGGAATTTTCAGGTACATAGAATTACCCGGGAGGTTGTCCATCGTCTACAGGTGAAAAAGGAACTTCAACACAACATCGATTTATTATTGAGGATGCATGATTTGATGCTAAACCATTGAAGAGACCTTCAAGTCGATAAACTGGGTAATGATTATTCCAATTCAATGATCAAGGGTTTGTCAACAAAAGTGATCCTTGGGACGTAGGGTTCTATCCCTGAACCATGTAAAGGTAGTGTGCTTTTCACATATTAACATTGCTAAGATCATGTATTCCACAACTAGTGAAGATTAGATGTATTTGTATGACCGATAAACATTAAGTGTATGCTCATTAGGTGTATCCCTTATTATTCAAACATGTAAGATTGTTGAGTCATTGACTTCTCTATGATTTTTTATTTTGTGATTCTTATTGTTAGATAGGTTTAATAGGTTCATTCCATCATGGGAACAAGATCCATTAGTTTAATGGAAATTGTTGATACCCTAATTCAACTCTCACCTCTCCGGGTGATCAGTGGTCCTTCTAGTGGTATCATATGGTATTTGTTTCTGGTGTTGAATCTATCTTTTTCTATTAGGGAGAATCCGGTCAATGTTAGGGGAGTGGCCCTATTCAATGGAAGTAATTTTTAAATATTGAAATAGGGGATGAGATTTCCCCTAAGATCACTTAGAATGGATGATTTTTTTTCTAAATCATAGGGAATATGTTTCCATGATCCTAAAGGACATTAAATTATAGATACATACAAGAAATTGATGGGTGCTGAATTAAAGGCACAAAATTCCATAACTATAATCCTTTGTGATCAGATATATATAATGGTAATGAGTTGCACATCTTCCAAGTCAATGTGGGATAAACATGATAATATTTATGATGGAGATGAAAAAGTGATGGATGAAAAACTTCATTTACCATAAAATATGTCTGATGATCAGAAGATTCACCCCGATGTGAATCAAACCAGAAGAAGCTACAACTCAAGTGAGAAATGAAATGGAATTAAATGCTATGGGCAAACTAAATTTTTCTGGAGATACCAGGTATTTAGATGATGTGTAAAACGATAATATCTATCTCATTTCCCGGAATATGAAGAATGTAATTAGAATATCTTATGGAAAGAAACCTATGTGTTTTTTTGTTGAAGAGAAGGGAACATTGATTATGAGTGATGAAGAAAATTTGATGGTGAAGACAGAGCAGTTGAAAACACGGAGTTGTATTGGAAAAGAGTCTTCAAAAAGAAAAATTCAAATTTGCAATGTGTGTATAAAAGAAGTTTTTTTTCTGTTCAGAGGAAGATGATGATAATGAATTTTGTGAAGAAGATGAACCAGAATTTAAGACTGGAAACCATTCCTCCATGATGTCCACCAATTAAAATCCAGAACCATTGATAGATAAAGGTGGAGATATTAGTTGAATACTATCGTTGATCCCATGTTACAACTTAAGGATTATTTTATTAATATAGAAATTAAATTTATGAGATGTAATATGTGGAATGAAATGGTGGAGGAATAATCAAAATATATTGATCAGCTGGTAGTGGAATTTGAATGAAAAGAAAAGCTGGTGAATGTTCAATAATCTGTCCTCAATAGCACTATTGATATTGTGGAACTAAAACTATGAATTTTAGAACAATAATGTGTCATCAATGTTCATACCTAAAGATTAGAAGATAAATCAAAGACATTTATGTACAAAATGAATAAATTGTTTCTATATGAATAAAGGTCCAAAGGGATTCAATTTCAAAAGAAGAAGAGAAGAAAATACATTTTGGAAGGTTCTTAGATGTTCTGATTCCAGAGAGAGAAAAAAGTGATTCTGATGGAGTTTAATAGATATTGAGTGATGAAAGATAATCATTAATGGGAAATAGTATAATTGGATGTGATGCGGACATGTCAAATGCTATAAATAAAATGAACCAGAATTAAGTTATGATGAATGTTGATCATGTTGAAAAGCCACCAAATGTTCTGAAAAAGAATCCTTTAAATTGAATAGAGATAAGAAATTAATATTATCTTCATGTTTATAGAAATTAATGTTATTAAAACTATTTTTGTATGGAATATGAAATGAGGATAAATTGATGTATGAATACATTTTATTTCATGAAGTGTCAATTTTTTTGCTATCGGTGTCATAACATGTCATACTGCGAAAAGGCATGGAGCTATATGAATGTAGAAGAGTTAGGTGTTCAAAAAATGATAACATATTCATATTATACATCTTAGAGAAGAAATAATTTTTATGGATATTGTTTTTACTGTTCATCCATTAGCCATAAATATGTGCATTGTAGGGAGATGTATGATGGGATAAAGTCATTAAATACTCAGAGACAAGTCAATACACATCTACCATATAATGTTATATTTTCAAATATGTTTTCTCCTCTGGAAGAAGAATTTAACTATGATGAACCCATATACACTGAAGGGATAATTTAAATGCCATCAGTATCCTATACTCAATCCCATATCTAATGGGTGGAAAATAGAAAATTTGAAATGTCCAATTTTGCAGAAGTGGTCCTCAAAGCTGCAATGAACAAAAGCACTTGGATTCTTGATAGCGGATGTTAGACCCACATGGCAAGTAATGTATTCTGATTAACAAATTTGAAGAAAATAATTGATGGAACAATGATGTTCGGTAACCATGGATCTTTGAAGATAAATGGTAGTGGAATTACTGATCTAGCCAATGGAGAGCTGAAGAAAACATAAGTCCTTTATGTGGACGGTATGTGTCACAATCTTCTTAGTGTGAGTGATCACTTTGACTTGGGAATTATTGAGACATTCAATCAAAATGGTTGTACATTAAGTGGAATTCCAGGGATTTCACTCATGAAATTCATTAAAACAGATGGATACTTATATCAAATTGACAGTAAAGATAACACTGGTTACATAACTGTTGAAGATGAAAACAACATATGTTATAGAATATTGGGACACAACAATCAGCAAGACATGGAAAAGATATCAAAGATGAATAAATTCATGGATATTCGTAATGTAAGATTTGAATGATAAATGAATTTTAATACATGCATGTGAAGGAAAATGGTCTGTAATCAACAAAATAATGAAGAAAACCAAATCAAATCTCTTTGACATCATCCATACAGATGTATGTGGCCCTTAAATGTTACTTGAACACATGGAGAAAGGTTCGTTGTTCTTTTAAAAGATAATAACTGTTGAATGTCATGTGTAATGGTTACACATAAAAAATGATATGTTCTTGACTGTATGAAAACATATCATTGAATCAACGAGAATGATTCTTGACAAATAATCAAAGTGTAGTGATTTGATAATGGAGGGAAATACACATCCATTGATTTTGAAAATTTCATGGAGAAGCATAGGATACAACATGAGGTAGCTATTGTGATACCTCTACAACCAAATGTTGTAGTAGAACAATGTAATCTATATGTAATCAACTTGTCTAGGACTATGCTGATTGAGGGTTGTAATTCATCAAAATTAATGGAATGTGGCTATTCAAGATATAGTTTATAATCAAAATAGTACAGGTCTATATATGTACATGAAAAAGACACCTTAGGAATAGTGTAATGGAAGGAAGACCTCCTTGAAATATTTTTTTGTTTTTTGAAGAAAATGTTTCATATGAAACCAAGAATTAAATTAATGGAAGTGTGGTGACAACATAGATGAAGGAATATTTCGTGGATACTCCATGAATAGAGAGGCCTACAAGTGCATAAATAATCTATTGCGATGAATTTTGGAATGAAGTGATGTTAAGATCATTGAAAAGGAAAAAAATACTTCATGAAAATTTTATGTTGGCTTGATAAAAATGATGAACAATGTGAACATGTAACAAATGATAATTGAGAGGTAGAAGAAGATGTTCAAAAATCTAAAGAGTAACATCATGATGTTGAATCAAAAGATGAATCAAAAGAAGCATCTATAACTTGAGAAAATGTGGTTGAACCCCAAAGGAGAAATTGAATAGGAGAAATAGTTCAGTCCAACATTATCAGGGATCAGAATGATCATAAATAAAAAATTAGAATAAGGATTAATTCTCAATATATATTTCAATTATTTTTGGAACCATACTCATTTGAGGAGGCTATAAAGGATTAGTCATTGGTTATTACAATGAATAAAGAGTTAGATCATATTGGCACAAATTAGATATGGGATCTTGTCAGAATACCAGAAGACCAAAATGTGATTTTTACGAACTGGATTTTCAAGAAAAAATATGATGAGAATGGAAATGCTATAAAAAATATGGTTTTCATGGTCTGTAAGGGAAATTTACAAATCGATGGTGTTGATTATGACAATACATTTTCTCCAGAAGCATGACTAGAGTCAATTAGAGAATTTCATTCTATGGAAATATGAAGAGGATATAATGTGTATTAAATGGATGTTAGGAAAACATTGTTATGTGACACATTAGAAGAAGAAGTGGTCATTGTACAACATTCGGGGTTATTTCATTGAAATGATTAATTGATGGTAATAAAATTATATAAATTTCTTTATGTCTATAAACATGCACCATGGGCATGGTACTCTCGGTTATACTCTTATCTAAGATAGCATGTGCTTAAAATCTGTGCAGTAGATCACAATCTCTATGTGAATAACTCAATATATAAATAGTTCATAGTGTTGGTATATGGGGATGATATTAATTTTGGTGGAAGCATATCGGGATATTTGTATAAATTTTCCAATAATAGGAAATATGATTTTGGAATTTCCATGATTGGTGAACTGACATTCTTTTTAGGGTTGTTGGTAATTCAAAAGAAGGAATACACATTCATTTATCAGGAAAAGTATTCAAGAGGGCTTCTGAATAAATTCAATAACCATGATACCAAATTAAAGAAGATACTTATTGTAGTTGGATCAATGCATTGATAGCAAGATGAAGGGACTTCTTTGGATCCCACCATATACAAAAGAATCATTTGAAGCCTAATGTACCCAGTGACGACATTAACATATATTTTCTTCGCAATCTGAGTAGTGGCTTGGTTTCAGAGTAATATAAATTAATATAATATGGAAAGAGTGAAAAGAATCATGAGATACATTTAAGGTATTCATAATTATGGGATAATATTTGTTGTTGGTAGATATAGTATACTATCGGCATTTTTTGAGGAATTCTAGGCTGGAGATGTTCTGGATACAATTTATACATATAGTGGATCATTATGTATTTGGAGGAAATGTCTTTTTTTCATAATCAAGAAAGAAGAATTTAATTTTATTAGTAATACTGATGCTAGAAATATATCTGCATCCAAGGCATGCACTCATTTTGTTTGGATGAAGCAGCAAATGACAGACATATGTGATGTGGTGAAACAAACAATGGTGATTTATTGTGATAAGAAGAGACCAATTGATCTTACAAAGAATCATGTTCATCATTCAGGTACAAAACATATTGAGATTAGATATCAATTCATCAAGGACAATGTTGAACAAGGCATGATCAAAATTGACCATGTGGTAAAAAAATTTCAAGTGGATGACATTATGACCAAGCAACTATCTGCACCTATTTTTGAGAATCATCGGTTGAACCTCGATGTTAAACCACCTCCCAGTGCCTATTTAAGTTACATGATTCTCCTCTCCCTAGTTGTTTTAACTATTATAATCTATTTATGAATGTATTTCATGTGTATGGAGGAGATACAATCTAGGGGGAGTATATTCTGAGATCTATAATTTTCATAAACCAATCATTGGGGTTTATTTCCAATAAGAATGAATTAATAATTTCATTGAAAAAAACTAAAATTTCAACAATTATGGTCGAGAAAAAAAAAGGTAAAGGATGAGAAATCAATTCATGTCATTTATCATGTTTTATACACCAATCACTTCTCATGTAGACATAGAGTGAGGAATAAGTTGTTTCGTAAAGATTCAGGTATTGATTGTGGTTTGCACTTCTGTGAATTTATCTGAGATTTCTAGCAAACCCAAATGGGGGGATTGTTGGAACCAATGCATTTAGTTGATAGTAATGAAGTCTGTATTGTCTTTGTTTTCAATCAACACATGATTGACTAGGGAGTTTTTAAGGACTGAGGTCATATGATTATGACTAAAAGTAGTATTAAAGGTGGCATAGTTTCCCAGTGTTATTCATATTTTTGGGCCTCAAAATCGGGAGTTTGATGTTGGAAAAGGAAAGATTTATTCATTAGAGTAAATTGTATGAATAATGTTAAAGAAAATTGTCCAAGGGTGAGAATTGCATACCATAATACAGGTTTCATGTACAATGTTCTAGGAATGGTGTGTGGAATGGTTTAAGCAGTACACTGGTGATGTTAATGAAACCAAAATAACTCTACAAATGAGCGAAAGTGTGGTACCAAGATAGGCTGATGTCGGCCGAGTAAATCAACCATGTATGAGAAAAGGAGGTACATGAAGGATGTAAAAAATGGTTTATGAGTGACCAATAGTTCACGACTGCAAATGATTTAGTACGTGATGGGGGCTGAATCAAATTATGATTTTCTAAATCTTGATTTAGTGGGATAAGTGGGTATCATTAAATATTTATAAAGCACTTATCACACTGTTTACAGTGGATATTGAACATCATTTGAAAGCATATTTTTCTCCGTGAATTCCGTGAAGTATGAAGGTTGTTCGTGAAGGGATGTTCTAGAAGGCTAAGTATTATTACACATGAATAATTTTTTAGAAGGTGTTTGAATGGATTATTAAATAGAAAAGGATGTACGGTACACATATCTGGTTGGTTTAGTATTCAGAAGAGGAATTACCCTACACGACATTCATGGTTCGGCAAGTAGTAAACTAAGGAGGAGATACGGTCATTGGATGTAATGGAATTCTGTGAATAAAGAATAGTTCGCATATATGAGAGGTTTTGTAGAGGAGGTTTCTTGGAATCAATACACTGCAGCAGTACGTGATCGCAAAGTCCGAGGCAGTTCGTAGATGAAGGTTAGATTGTGGTAGTAGCGGTGGGAATAAGGGGTCTCGTGTACCAAACTTGGTACTCTATACATGGGAGGATATATTGCTTTGTGATTTGGAAAAGGATGCTTGAAAAAGTATCAAATCATTGTGCGATGAAATTTTTTGTTACTTAGAAGCAAAAGGGAAGGTATAATTCTCCTTCATGTGAAAAAGGAACATCAAAAAAGAATCCATTTATAGTTTAGGATACATGATTTGATGCTAAACCATTTTATGTGACCTATAAGTCGATAAACTGAGTGATGATTCTTCAATTCAGTGAGCAAGGGTGTGTCAATTGGAGTGAATTAATGGAGGTGGTGTGTTACCCAACACCATGTAATTGAAATGTGCCTACTACAGTGTGACTGTGAAAAAATAAAGTAGTTCTCAACATGTAATGATTAGTTGTTTTGGTATGACTGGCACACTTTCGGTGTATGCTCATTAGATTTATCCCTTAGTGGTGAACCAAGTAAAATTGTTATGTCATTTCCATGTATGTGATAGTTTGTTTTTTTCTCCTCCTCTTCAGATAGGATTAACATGTTCCTACCAATGTGGGAAGAATATCCATTAGTATAATAGATAATGTTAACACCTTTATTCACCCCTCCCCTATCAAGGTGTTCTGGGGTCCTTCAAGAAGAACGTGATGTTCAGGAAAAACCCAAAGTAGAAAATGTGCTCTTCATTGAACACACTATTTGGTGTGAGCATGGTGGATGCCAGTACATTCATGCTGGACATAGTGAAAGAAAAGACATGTGGTCCCTATCCAGTGAAATTTACAGTTACATTCTACTATAAGCATAGACACAACATGTGACCACTATCACACATCGTGTGGGTCTGTACAAGGGTCTCAATGTGAATCACAGGTGATCCACAGATACATGGTGGAGTATATGCCATGTACCCAACCACACAGCCAAATGAGGCCTATTACGCGTGGTGCACCTTGTATCAGATACATAGGTCGGCATACATCTGTTGAGGTTGTGTATCGGTACTTGTACAACATACACTGAGAAAACCCCAGATACCTTGACACAATATGTTATTCTTCATACATGTCTAATTTATTCATTATTACTTTGAATGTTCCTCAAAATTGGGATTATGTACACGGTTAGTACTCAGAATCAATAGACATGCCGTTTTACTACTCATTCACCCTATGTACTCCCTTCAACATGGCTTGATCCTATTGTCCACCATTCCATGATTTTGTTTTATTTGGGATAGTTCCCCCTTTCTCATTCCCTTGAAGGTCAGTTATCATTTCCATCCACATGAGTATGAACCCTTCAGTAAGACATTTTAATATAGAGTTATTTATCCCATTGGGTGTCTCGGAGCAAAATTCTCTATCAATGCATGCCCCTTGGTAATGTTAGATATTGATGTGTCTAATCCTAAAGTATATTGACCCTCTACTTTTAGGTGAATCTAGATGAATCACTGTATCCGCCAAGTCCCGGGTAGTGATCCTCATTTGTGTATCATGATCTCTCACACTAAAGAGTGTGTTCTCCTTGAATGATTGTATTTATTATCTTTTCAGATATTCCAGTTCATCTATCCCTCTTATGGCCTTTACTGACGAAAAATACTTCTCAGATAGACATCATCAGATATTTGAGACTCAATGAGTGTGTTCTCCATGATGATTACTTTATCGAATCTTCAAACTGAATACATTTACATTGTGTATTTCATTGTGGTTTTTGGTGTCCTTTACGGGGTAATGTTATACTCACCACTACTGGGGAATTGCCTACATGTGTCAGGTCTAGTGAATATGATATCTCTTTTGATGGAGTCCATGGTGGACATGGACCAGACTGATCTTTCAATGATCCCTATAGGCTGAGGTGTTTTTATAGTTATGATAATCAGTACCAGTGCCTCTTTTTTTCTTATAGGAGGGGATTTTTAGTCTTCTTAATCTCTTATTTTTGGTGGGCCTGAATTCCAGCCAAATTTAGATTTTGTACTTCAAATTTCAACGTACAATGTTTGTTGGGTTTAGTTGTAAGCATCCATCTGTTCCTTAGTGTTTTTCACTATTATAATTTGTGGTCTGGGATACCTATTCATGTGTACTGTTTCTTAGATAATGCTTCCCATGTTAGTGATATGCCTATTTGGTGCTACTCAATAGATCATTGCCTATTGGTTGTGGGCATGTGAAGTCAGGGAATGACCCCCACTAGGATAGGTCATGACATCATTTATTTACATATTTTGGTCAATCAGGTCTAATGTTCGCAAAATTATTATATTCATAACAAGTAGCATTAATAAATTTCCTGTATTTATTTATGTTGTTACATTTCATATATCTGAATTGAATGTCATTCTTTCGGGAAAAAAATTTCTTTTTTTGAAAACATTATCTACTTCATTTTTTAAATTTTTTAATCAATTATGCATTGTTAAACTACAAAATTAATTTTCAATGTAGATTAATCAAATTTCTCTAAAGTATTAGTTTAATTTTTTTTTGATTTTGAAGTAAAAGAAACTACTCAGTTGTTTTCCATTTCATTTTCTCTAGCTACATTCAATATGTTCTCATACTAAAAATGTGTTCCAAAAAACACATCTAGATTAACATTTGAAACATTTTATGACTCCTCAACAACATTTCTTTTTTATTCTTATCCATTTTCATGATATATATGCTCTTTTCAACTAGGATTTCATTATCATGTCCCTTTTATCCTATATATTATAAAATTTTCACAATTTTCATAAATATTTTTTTCAACCTACAAGAATGTTCCCCATAAGGGAATTTATATTCTTTATAGTATTCTCTTATCATAGATCCTCTCAACAACATTAGAGGTACCAAAATGAGTTATCTATAGCTTTTTAAAAATACTATTAGTTGATTTATAACCTAAAATCTGGTTATATATATTTCTAGTAATGGAAATTATTTAAGTATTTCATACCATATATTTCAGATGATATTCATTTTTCTCTTAATTGGCAAAGACTCTTACTCTATGGTCAGGTAATATATATTCACTAGTCAATATAAAAAAGATTAAATCTAGTGTTGATTAAAAAATTCATCATTCATTCTCTCCTGTATTCATATTCATTACCATAAAAATGATGTGGACTTCTATTATTGATATTTTCAATTAAACTGACATTAAATAATTCCATATTTATATAATTTCAAAATAACATTTTCCAAAGTACATGTTAGGGTATCAATAATTTATAATCAAAAAGATTGTAAAATAAATTTAAGTATCAGTCAAAAGTAAATTAATATTATATATTATTAATGTAAACCTGATCTGATACAAATTATGGGATCGTAATATATACAAAGATGACACAATTATAGATGTGAGGAAATGATGGTGTGAAGGGTGGTATTTATAGTGTCTGGGAGAGTGGATTTCTCAATATAAAATTAATTAATTTAATATCTCCCCCAAAGGAAATGAATTATGGGTCATCCATGACTGAGAATAGCAATTTTATAATCTGAACCAGAACAAATTGGGCTTAAATCAGCAGAACATCAATCATGATTCTATAATTTTCTTATTTAGATTATTTTGTAAATTTTTGTATTTCACTATTCATAAAAAATTCAAGTATGTTAGAAAAATCCCAAAACATTCACCAAAAAATTTTTTCGACATGTAGAATCAAAATATAAAGTCAATTTTTAAAAATATTTTTTTAAATAGAACAAAATTAATATTTAATACAAATCAAAATTTACTTGAAAAAGAGAATTTTAAAAATAAAAACTGATTTTATAATGGATTCAAAAATTACGTAAGGTCTTATAAAATTACCTAAAAACTAGAAGACATGTAATTGTAAATTTATGACCAAATTTTTAAAACATACATTTTATTTTAAATTAATTAATTAATAATAATTAATTATTTATGATTTACAAAAATACCAATACTTTTACTATGATAAAATTGTTACATTCTAAGATTCTAAAATTATATTAATTATTCATGGTTAATTACTATTATTTTAGACAATTTAATACTAATAAGGTTCATATTACTTTTCATTAGGGTTGGTTTCTATTCATATTGGTGGGTTACTATTCACCAAAAATAATATTTTTCATATCGGACTGTAAATGATATAATGATCACCCCCGTGTATTTTAGATTTTCAAAATTCATACCATATTTGTGGAAAGATTATGTTTAATGGTTATGTATTATTTATATTCATTATATGTCATTGTTCTTCCTAATGGTATTATACTACAAGGCATCATTATATGAAGGAAATTCAAATGATTAAACATTGGGTCATTACATTTTTCCCCATTTATGAAATTTAACCATCAAAATTTCAATTTATATAAACATGTGAGGGAACCTCTCCTTCATTGCATCATCAAATTCCCATGTAGCTTCATAAAATGTATGGTTCCTCGTCAAAATTCCGAAATTGTGGTTTATCTTATTTTGTAGAAGCTTATCGTTTCGGTCTAGAATATCTATTGGCATCTTGTCATATGAGATATCATCTTCCAGCAGCACCACTTCTAGGTTCAGTAATGTGAGTGATCAGGTATGTACATTTTCAATAGAGAGTTGTGAAACACATCATGATCATGGGCCATATTATTTTGAAGTGAAATCTAATAGTCCATGACTTATATGTGGTCAAGGATGTATAAGCGGCCAATGTTCTTTTGATCTAGCATTCCTTTTATTCCAAACTGCATGACTCTCTTCTTTTGCGATATTCAAAGGAATCCATAATCTCCAACGTCAAACTCCAAGCTCCTTCGATGGTATTCTTCATAGATCTTTTTTCGAACCTGAATAGCATTGATGTGTTTATAGATGTTGTGAACATTCTATATCATCCCTTGCACAAGATCTGGTATATGTAGATTTTATTCTCCAACTTCATCCAAATAGGATGAAGTAATACATCTATTTCCATTCAATGAATCATAGGGAACCATCTGAATTCTCATGTGGTAGCTATTTTTGTATCATAATCAACCAATGGGAGATACTGATCCCATCTACCTTTGAGTTATAGATATCAAACTCTTAAAATATCTTCCAATGTATGAATAGTATATTTAGATTGGTCATCAGTTTGGGGGTGATAGGACATGATAAACTTAAATTCATTACACAAAGCATGTTGAAGTCTCCTATATTTTTTTAATGTGAACCTTGGATCACTGTCAGAGACAATTGAGAGTGGAAGTCCATTCAGTCTCACCACTTCCTTCACATATATCCATGGATGTTGATCAAGTTCCAGATCTTCTTGAATAGTGATAAAATAGGTAGTAATACAGAGTCAGTCAACCACAATCCATACCACATTATTTACCTTCGATGTCTTAGAGGGACCCGTGACAATGTCAACGATGACATTCTCCCATTTCCACATGGGTATAGGAAATAGATTTATCAACCATTTGGAATTTTGTACATCTTTTATATATTGATGACATGCCAAGACCCTTGATATATATTCCAAAATATCATTCTCCATTATCCCATATGAAGTGTCCTCTGAGATCATGGTACATCTTTATACTCCTATGATGGATAGATAACTTTGAGCTATGTTCATTTTCCAATAGCTCATTATTTATCTTGGGGGATGAAGGCACACAAATCCATGTTCCAACCCAAATCAATCCATCATCACGAATATGGAAATTTTTGAGCTTCCCTTCTTTTACTAAATTTACGCTCTATGTATATACACATCATCCCTTTATCAATCCATAATATTCTCTTGGATGGATGGTTTCACAATCATTTTAGTAAGTTATGATGAATACCCTGTTGTTATGATTTTTAAATTCATTCTTTTCATATCTAATAATATATGGTCTTTCACAATCTATAACATGGATAGAACACGAGGTTTGTTTTCTACTTATAGCATCAACTACCTTGTTCGGATTTCCAGGATTATAGTGAATAGAACATTCACAATTCTTGATTAGCTCTAACTATTTCCTTTGACACATTTCAAGTTCTTTTTTGTAAATATATACACTAGGATATTTTGGTCATTGTATACTCCACTCTACTCTCCATTAAGGTAGTTCCACCAGCTTTTCAATGAAAAAATCCTAGTTTCTAGCTCTAGATCATTTTTCAGGTAGTTCAGCTCCTGGATCTTCATCTGTCGTGAGGCATATCCTATTACATTGAATTTTTCATGAGTTTGCCACCCAATAATTTTTTGGGGCATCACTATATATCACAAACCATTGACCACTTTTTGGTAGTTTTATTATATGTGCAGTGATCAGCCTTCTCTTTATCTCTATGAAGCTTCCCTCACATTCATCCATCAATACATACTTTTCCCATTTTCATGTTAACAATGTTAGCTTGATGGACAATCGTGAGATATTTCTCACAAAACGTCAGTAGTACCCATCTAATATAAGAAAACTACGGATTTTTGTGACACTAGAGGGTCATTTCAATTCTTCAATCAATTATTTTTATGTGTCAATATAAATTCTCTCACTTGTGATCACATGTCCCAAAAACATGACTTTCTTCTTCCAATAGTCACACATGCTGAACTTGGAATACAACGTCCCCTTTCACAATGTATCCAACACAATTTTTTTGATGTTCTTGATATTCATCCTTTCTCTTGGATTATATGAGAATATCATCAATAAACACTACCAAAAACTTTTCGAGGTAATATCTCAAAAAACTATTTATCAAATCCATAATGATTTCAGGAGAATTAGTAAGTATGATGGGAATAATGAAAATCTAATAGTACCTATACCTTTAACAAAGTCATTATTCTGAATATCATCCTTATTCACCTTTAGTTGATGATATCCAAAATGAAGATCCACCTTTGAGAAGTATTCAGATCTTCTTAACTGATTGAAAATATCGTCAACATTTGGAAGAGGATACTTTTTCATTATGGAGATCTTATTGAGTTCTCAAAAATCGATATACAGCTACATTGTTCCATCCTTCTTCCCAACAAAGTGCAATGGCACACCCCAAGGTAATACACTGGTGCATATGAACCCTTGGTCCAATTTTTCTTGTAGTTGCTTCTTTAACTCCTCCAATTTGATAAGATCCATCATATAGGGACACTTTGAGATAGTTTTATCTTAGGGTATGATTTCTAATGATAACTCTTCCTCACAATCTGAGGGAATTCTAGGTAACTCTACGAGAAATACATCATCGTATTAACTCACGATTGGAATTTCCACAAGGTTGGTACTATCCTTTGAATCAACCATTTGGGCATGGTATGCTTCTTCATAAAGAATCAACACCCATACCGTTGAAGTTTTCTTCAAATGAGATTCATGATCTTCATTACATTTGAATAGGGGAATGGGATGGATTGGAATATGAAATTATATTTACTTATCCATTTAGCTAATATATTCCCTATATAAAAAGACAATCCATTCCCATTATAGCATCGAATTTCACCAAGGGAAATATTACGAGATTCTTTTGAAGAATTGTCCCACATACCCCATACTGAAATGATTGTAACACTTGGGTTGCAATGATTTCACAATGTAGTGTTTTTGAAGATATCTATATGTCAAGGTTTCAGGGCTTTGATTATATAGTTCTAGAAAAAATGAAAGATATAAAGGAATCTATAGAACAGGAATCAAATAATAAATTTTCCATTTTTTAGTGAATAGTAAGTGTATGTTGTATGACTTCTTTATCTTGATCCACTTCTACAGTAAAAAGTTTCTAAGCCATCCCTGATTTTTTTTGTATTTTGTGGCTGCTTGCACTAATTACCCTCGAGAACATGAGGTTTTGTGTAATGTCTTTCATAGTTCCCTAGCTCCAATCATTTGTAGCATTGAACCATGGATTGTTCTCTAATATATTCCACCACATTATCCTTCCCCTTCCTTTCTTTTCGACACACTTGATCATGTTTTCCTTCTTTCCCGCATGTGAAGAACTTTGATTTCCCTTTGAGTCTATTACCATGGTGAAACATCCCACATTATTTCCATTTGGGTCTTACAGTATTCTTCCAGTATTTTTCATTAGATCCACCATCTGGAATCTCCATATTTCAATTCTTATCCCCATAGACATGGGAACGTTCTCTGAACTCCATCACTAATTTGAGATCACATCAAACAACTTCATAAAAACACCCAATGTCTCTAATTGCAACATCCTTTTACTGTGTGGTTTTATTAAACTATAGAATCTATCAATTATGTTATCATTATTGATAACAAACCCTAAATCATACCTTGAAAGCCCTGGGAAAATCGCTTTGTAGGTTGTAACAAGTTTTCCTTCTTTTTTATTGAGCTCTATGAATTCTAATCCATCTTGATGTGAAGTGTTCTTAGAAAATACTTGTTAAGAAAAATTATCATAATGTATTCCCATTAAATCTCTTCAATTTCCACTTTTGTCACGGTTTTCCAAATCAAATAAAACTATTGAACGACCTCTCCGTCTAGAAGATAAATAGGTAGTGTCACATTCTCCGTCTCCTAGTAGTGAAGCACCGAAAAAATCTTCTCCATAGATTTGACCCATTGTTCCGCAACTTGTGGATCAGAAGATCTACTAAATGTCATTGGTCATTGTGGTAGATAACATTTGATAGCTACTTTCCCTTTCTTTGTTGAAGGATGATATTCCACATTATTATGGTTATTATTCATAACCATTGATAATTGGGTAATCATCATTGTGAATATTTCAAATTCACCTCCCAAATCATTGGGGATGTGGTTCGGGAAACTGTTACATTGGCCCTCGCATGATTTGTTTTCCTTGTTTCTTCTAGAACCCACCATTTTATAAAAAATAGAAATGGTTAGAACATAAAATAAGTCAAAAAGACCAGAATAACCTATTCATTTGTACGATTTATAAAAAATTCATAACATATGGGATCACTATATAAATATTCATGTGTGAAAATTTTTACATGGTCTCATACTACAGGTTTTCTCTAGTGTCCATTATCCTAATTCCCATATTATCTTAACCATTCATTTTATATGAACTATAGAAACCACAAATTTCATATATATCAATTAAATCATTGTATAGATAAACTACATAATATTATTACACATAGAGGTTCTAATGGATCAGTGTGTTGGGAAAACTAGACTCATACATAAGAATTACAACATCTTGCATTGCCATTTATTTAATTCATTCTTCTCTAGATTTTTATTGTAAATATACCTAACAGTATTATATATACTCACCTGATGATATATATCAACAAGGGGTGCTAAATTCCTAGTATGATGATATATAATAACAATATAATAATGGATGAGCATAACCAAAACATAGGCAAAGAATCATGGTCAAGAGAGAAAACAATTATAAGAGTCTTGAAATGTGTCAATGCATAAAAACTGAAACATCATTTCGTAGGGTTAACTACCACACATTGTGTGAACAAATATAGAATCATGTTCACCCATCTTTTGACTTTAACTCATGAGGTTTACCACTTTACCAAATAAATGGGGGATCATTATAATTCTTGGCGCACCCACCATATCATCACACATTAATTATGATGCTCACCACATAGAAAATATATCAATAATAACCATTTAATTTATTGTTTTTCAACTCATAAGAACACATTAATAAAATTTGGGTTCTAAATAGAAAGAGTTAATAACATACATGTTACCAGAACCATCATCATTGAATGAGAAGTTAAAGGTGTGTTCTTAAAAGAAGAGTTATTTTAGAAAACATTTTGTTTGACATAACTACTAGTGGTAAAAATATATATCACAAAACATGAATTAATATTATGAAAAAATA
Organism: Viscum album; assembly: GCA_963277665.1. NCBI lineage: Eukaryota > Viridiplantae > Streptophyta > Magnoliopsida > Santalales > Viscaceae > Viscum > Viscum album. The sequence goes on from OY728140.1 coordinate 1,067,945,022, forward strand.
ATTTTTATGTAGTATCCATATTAAAAATGTTGTGAATGAGGGAGACCTCGATGGATGAATGTTGGTTTCGAGAATTTTCTCATACCTTGTATTTGAACGCTTCCTTCTCTTAAATGTCTTGTATAACCACATTAGATTAATTAAGTTAAAATTAAAAAATATTCTGTACATGAATATGGTTAATTATGGTTTCATTGTGATATTTTATGGGACATTGTATGAGTTATAGATTTTAAAACCATTCATTAAGAATGTTTGTTTTTATGGTTTTCTTGAGCTTTCCACTAGTATTCATAAATAGAAGTATATGTAGAAAATGAGTCAACAACCGGAAATGATATTTCATGTTATTAATGATATTACAGAATTATTAATGATCTTATAATTAGTTATATTATATACCATGTTCATATTTCATTAGATAAAAATTAAATGATGATGGTTTGCATTAATTTTGGTGGTTTTTCGATGACTAAAAACTAGTTTAATTTAATCACTTACTGTCTTGTAAATAAGTTAGTTCTAAAACAAAAAATGGAATAAATCATACACATTAAAATCATTTGTCAAAAATTTTATAGTTTTATTGGAAGCATTCATGGATTAAAGGAAAAAGGAAGTGGGTCACCTTTGATTTAGGTAATTTAAAACATCATGGGAAACAATTTCATTTTTTCAAAAAATTGGTTGGGAAGATTATAATGAGTAATATTCCATTAACAAGATATCATACCATTATATCTATCATAATGGAGTTATCATGAAATTTTTAAAAGATATGTTGATGATATGAGGAAAAAAGAAAAGGTATTTGAAATGAGAAAATAAATAAAAGAGAGAGAGTAATTTCCTCATAAATCATCCTATTGGGATCCCCTTAAAGGAAGCTAGGATTAGCCTTTTTATTAAACCAAAAATTATTGGATGTGGGGGAGGTATGTGGAGGATATTTGGTCAAATATTATAAAAGGATTGAAGCTTGAGAGGTGTGAGGAAATGAGGGTGTGATGGGTTGTATTTATTGTTGAGGGGTGAGGGGATTTCTCAATATAAAATTCATTAATTTACTATTTCTAAAAAAATATATGTAATTGTGAGTATTCTATAAGAATGAATATTACTTTTTTCATTCATCTCAATCTAGTAGGTTTTACATCAGAATAACCCCATTTATGGCTCTCTAATTAACTTATTTATCATAATTTTTTAAATTATGGAATTACACTATTCATCAAAAATTCAATTATTTCAGAAAAATACAAATAATTTACACCAACCATTTTTCAACATATATCCTCCATAGATGATGTCCATTTTTCAAAAAAAATATAATTATGATTAACATTATATTTAACTAAAATCATAATTTAATTTAAAAATAAAGTTTTTAAAAATAAAACTTATTTTATAATGCTTTAAAAAATTGCCTAAGGTATTATAAAATTATCTGAAAACTAGAAGATATATAATTGTTTATTTCTGAACATATTGTAAGAAAAAAAATTTATTTTAAATTAAATTATTATTTATGACTTAAAGAAATTCCAAAACTTATACTATGGTCAAATTGTTACTTTCTATGATGCCAAAATTTAATTTAATTATTCATGGGTAAGGGTAGTCCTATTTATTGATGATTTACAATTCATAAGGGTCATATTAGTATTCGTAAGGTTAGGTTAATATTCATAAGGATAGGTTACTACTCACCAGAAATCATTTTTTCCTATCATACTCCAAACATCTAACTCATCACTACTGTGTATGTCATATTTTCAAAATTTAATCCACAAAAGTGGAATAATTATGTTTAATGGTCATATAATATTTAGTTTCTTTATATTTAAATGTGATTACTAAGAGTATTATTCAATAATGCATAATTATAATATGTGAATTCTGTTAATAAAATATTGGGTTGTTAGAAGGAGTGGACCCATCAATGGTCGAGGATGTGTTATCATTAGAGTCGCCCCAGAGTGTGATAGAGATGTGGAGCTTCTTTGGGATGGTAGGATACTACCAGAGATTTATATTGGATTTATCCTTGATATCAGAAATAATGGAAACCTTAACATGAAGAGGGGAATCCATTCACCTAGATGGAGAAGTGCCTACAACCATTACTAGTTGGGGAAGAGTTTAACAAGCATACCGATCATTAGATTGAAAAAGGAGGGATTCAGGTACATTGTTTTCTGTGACACATCAAGGACCAGTCATGGATTTTTCCTGATGCAAAAATAGGAAGTGATTTCTTATGGTTCATTCCAGCATATGACACAAGATAAGAACTATGAAACCCATGATCTCAAGTTAGAAGTGGTAGTCATCAGATTTAATATGTGGAGACACTATTTACTGGGACTACGGTTTATCTTCTACTCGAACAAAAAAATCTTCAAGTACTTCTTCTCATAGAAGGATCTGAATCTGAGGCAGAGGCGATGGCTGTAGTTACAACAGGATATTGACTTCAATATCTTCTATACTTTTGGTAAGGGGGTGTTATGGAATATTCTCTCAGTATAAGATCGAGTTCACATCTTCTGACTGAGACAACATTGCATTTGTCCTTTCTATAGTGATACTTAAAGGATGGATATGGTACAACTTTTATCTAACAAATTGTGGTCATCCATCCAATTTTAAATTGATTCAGGGATTCACAACTATGGGATATCAACAGTAAGACATTACATGCTCAGTTTTCTAGATTACATTCTTCATATATATATTCTCATTGAGAGTAGCATGTAGTCCTTTTTAGAGGATGCACTTTCATGCTAGTGGTGTTGCAGGAGAAGGTTCTAAGGGATTTTATAACATACCCCTTGGTGGTACATCCTAGAGTGGAATAAAATGTACCAAGACCATTGGTCTGTGTTCTAGTAGACTGGTATGTAGAAGGTAGTGGTAGAGTTCATTATTCGACGCCTTATAAGACAGCAGGTAAAGGCTGTGTACCTTGTTCTAGTAGTGTTTGATCATCCCGTAAAATGCCTATAGTGGAATTGGGATGGAATAACAATGTAATTCAGGATGGGCATGCCATAAACATCCGAGGGACAAAATTACATCCGGGGGATCTTTGAATAACTCACCAATCTAGACCACTTCCTAGATATCAGAGAGAACTGTTCCATTTGGTGCTTGGGATGCCACTACATGATAGAGATTGTTATGCTTCATGGAGTCCCATTGACTATAGTCTCATATCGTGATGCTCTTTTTACATCCTAGTTATGGAAGAGATTATAATCGGATCTTGGGACCTAGCTACACTTGAGTACATCGTTCCATCCCCATAAAAATAGACTGATGGAGAAGACCATTCATCATATGAAGAATTTGTTTCAGCCATGTATGTTGGACTTTAGTGATAGTTGGGAGACCACCTAACACTGTTGGAGTTTGAATGAAATAACAGATACCAATCCACTATTGTCATGCCATTGTTTTGGGCCTTATACGGGCAACCATGTCTGTCACCACTCTGATAGACTGGCCCCTGAGACTCATTAAAAATGGTTCCAATGATGGGGTGAGATTCCACTGATAAGATGCAGTTCATCATGAAATGGATGAAGACTACATTGAGCTAACATATATCCTATGCTAATAAGATTATGAGACTGTTGGAGTTCGAGGAGGTATATCATGCCTTCTATCTGTCCTCACCACGTCGGGGGTTGCTATGATTTGGCCAAGGTGACAAGTTGTCTCTGAGGTTCCAAGGCCCTTTTTAGATACTATGCAGAGATGTTGTGGTGGCATTCAACCTAGATCTACAGTCGTAGTTGCAATGGGTGCCTGTTATCTTCAATGTGTCACAGCTGAGGAGATATGTTCATGACCAATCACACGTCATCAACTGGGGAGAGCTAGACATTTTGGATGGAGAGACCATAAAAGAGTACCCTGTAGAGATTGTGGATCAACACTAGAGGATACCTTGTAGGTGAATGATTCTCAAGGTTCATGTCTGGTGGCTGCACGAGAATCTTTTGGAGGGCACGCTGGATCTGGAGGCTCGGATTCGTGCCCAGTACCCACATCTATTTGAATAGTCATTTTGTGGATTTTTTAGTAAATAATTCCCTATGTTTTTGAGAATGTAATATATAGGAATTTTTGTATATTTTTTTTAAAATTGTATAGAATTATTATTAGATCAATATTTGCAATGATGTTCAATTTTGAGGTCTGGAGTTCCTAGAATAAATGATTGAAATAAACTAAACATTCAAACAGCCTTTGTGAGCCATTTTATTGAAAAATAGAAATAACATTTAAATCAATTCTCAAAACAGAAATACGAGGGAATCATAGTGTTCAGAGAAGCAACATTACAATAGGTTGCGCCGAACATCGACATGCGAGAGTCGACTGAAAAATTATGCTTTTTGACAATTTAAAGGAAATAAAATAAATTAATAATATTTTTATTTCTAAATGATTCCATTGCATAATAATTCCAATTTTGTTTCAATAGGCAGGATCCCAGGGATATGCGCATAACCATAGAAAACTCACTAGAATGTTTTTGAGCTTTGATGTGGAGCCACCATTGGAGAATTGTTTATGAATACTAAAAAACAATGGCACATGGATCATTTTTCATCGATATAGAATCCCAATCAATGACACATATCCCTCTTCATCAATGTTCATGGAAGGGGTTGTTATAATTATTCTTATTTCCTTGTTCAAGGATTAAACTATCAACGCAGATTAACGAACAAACCAGTTGATCTGTAGATCATGTGTTCTTGTAGGAGGGTGTTAATTTTCGTTTCCGATGGGGTTTTGATTCATGAATTGTTTTTATGATAATTGATGGATGATCAGTTGATTAATTGTCAAACCAAAACGTGAGATAAAATCAATGTCACAACGATTGATGAATGAAGATCCTTCCTCATTGGAATATTGTATTTCTTCCACATCTTCCCCTAATTCATTGAATTTTTAGGAAAATAACAACAAATAATTACGAACCCATTTCATGGTGCAGAGATCCCAAATCAGATATTGAACATCATGAAATCATAGCTGAGGACTGACAACGATGGTGGGAGATGAATTGACTCGGAATGAGGAGGACTGTTCTTCGAGTGTTCTTCATGCGGAAGGATAGAGACGTGTTATTGAGTCTAATCAGAGAAATGAATGAAATAGAGGTGGCTTAAAGATGTCTAGTAAACCCTAGTTTTGGAGTTTCAAATATATCAGATTGCTAGATCGATAAACTGACGATTCCATAGGGCACATAATGATGTGTTGTAACAAAAGATGTTAGTTGATAATAATGATGTTTTGTTTGTGATTTTTGTCAATCGGTACCTGGATGACAAGGGAGATTTCACGGACTACTGTCATATGATAAAGGGTAAAATAATTATTGAAGGTGGCATTGTTTCCTAGTGTTTTCCAAATTTTTGCGCTTTAAAATTTGGATTTTGATGTTGGAAATGGAATGATTTATTCATCGAATTTAATTTTATGAATAATGTTCAAGAATATTGGAAATAGGTGAGAACTGTGTACCATAATACATGGTATGTGTACCATGTTGCGGGAACACTACATGGCGAGGTGGAAGCGGTATGCAGGTGAGGATCACAGAACCAAAAATGGTTCGAGGTAAAGCGGAGGTGCAGTATGTAAATGGGCAGAAGTCAGCAGAGTAAATTTACTGTGTAGGAGAATAGATGGTATGCAGAGCATGTTGGAAAATTGTTAATGGTTGGCCTATAGTTCGCAGAGGTAGAATACTTGTCATGTAGTGGGGGCTGTTTCGAATCAAGGTTGGGTAAATCTTTATTTTGAGAATTATGTGGGTATATTTTCCATCATAATAAATGTTTATCCAACCAATTATTGTATATATTTAACATCATTAGATATCATATAACGCTCTAGTAATTCGGTGAAGTCTTGAGGAATTTCATGAATGATTGTTTGGGAAGGATAAGGAGTTTCATGCAAGAATAATTTTTTCAATGGTGTATACAAGGATTCTTATACCAAAAAGGATGTTTGGTACGTGGAAGTTTATGGATTGGTTTGTGGAGAAGGAATCATCATTATGGAAGAGTCAGGGTTCCTCAAGCGGTACATGGAGGGGGAGCTCTGGTCGGTGGAAACAAAGGTAGTCCACAAATAGAGATTAGTTCAAATATGTGAGGGCATTCACAACATAGGTTCGCTTAATCAATATACAGTTGTAGCACATGATCGTAATGGTGGAGGCATTCTGCAGAATAAGGGTGATACGCCGCATTAGCGGTGGTATGTGAATAAGGTGTCCTGCATAACAATCCTCATACTCAGTATGTAGGAGGATCGGGTGGCTCAAGATTATCATAAGGAATCTTGAAAAGGCTTCAAATTGGTTTGGGAAGGAATTTTCCGGTACATAGAATTACCCGGGAGGTTGTCCATCATCTACAGGTGAAAAAGGAACTTCAACACAACATCGATTTATTATTGAGGATGCATGATTTGATTCTAAACCATTGAAGAGACCTTCAAGTCGATAAACTGGGTAATTATTATTCCAATTCAATGATCAAGGGTTTGTCAACAAAAGTGATCATAGGGACGTAGGGTGCTATCCCTGAACCATGTAAAGGTAGTGTGCTTTGCACATATTAACATTTCTAAGATCATGTATTCCACAACTAGTGAAGATTAGATGTATTTGTATGACCAATAAACATTCAGTGTATGCTCATTGGGTGTATCCCTTATTGTTCAAACATGTAAGATTGTTGAGTCATTGACTTCTCTATGATTTTTTATTTTGTGATTCTTATTGTTAGATAGGTTTAATAGGTTCATTCCATCATGGGAACAAGATCCATTAGTTTAATGGAAATTGTTGACACCCTAATTCAACCCTCACCTCTCAGGGTGTTCAGTGGTCCTTCTAGTGGAATCATATGGTAATGGTTTCTGGTGTTGAATCTATATTTTTCTATTAGGGGGAATCCGGTCAAAGTTAGGGGAGTGGCCCTATTCAATGGAAGTAATTTTTAAATATTGAAAAAGGGGATGAGCTTTCCCTTAAGATCACTTAGAATGTATGATTTTTTTTCTAAATCATAGGGAATATGTGTCCTTGATCCTAAAGGACATTAAATTATAGATACATATAAGAAATTGATGGATGATGAATTAAAGGCACAAAATTCCGTAACTATAATCCTTTGTGATCAGATATATATAATGGTAGTGAGTTGCACATCTTCCAAGTCAATGTGGGATAAACATGATAACATTTATGATGGATATGAAAAAGTGATGGAGGAAAAACTTCATGTACCATACAATATGTCTGATGATCAGAAGATTCACCCCGATGTGAATCAAACCAGAAGAAGCTACAACTCAAGTTATAAATGAAATGGAATTAAATGCTATGGACAAACTAAATTTTTCTGGAGATACCAGGTATTTAGATGATGTGTAAAACGATAATATCTATCACATTTCCCGGAATATGAAGAATGTAATTAGAATATCTTATGGAAAGAAACCTATGTGTTTTTTGGTTGAAGAGAAGGGAACATTGATTATGAGTGCTGAAGAAAATTTGATGGTGAAGACAGAGCAGTTGAAAACACGGAGTTGTATTGGAAAAGATTCTTCAAAAAGAAAAATTCAAATTTGCAATGTGTGTATAAAAGAAGTGTTTTTTCTGTTCAGAGGAAGATGAGGATAATGAATTTTGTGAAGAAGATGAACCAGAATTTAAGACTGGAAACCATTCCTCCATGATGTCCACCAATTAAAATCCAGAACAATTGATAGATAAAGGTGGAGATATTAGTTGAATACTATGGTTGATACCATGTTACAACTTAAGGATTATTTTATTAATATAGAAATTAAATTTATGAGATGTAATATGTGGAATGAAATGGTGGAGGAATAATCAAAATATATTGATCAGCTGGTAGTGGAATTTGAATGAAAAGAAAAACTGGTGAATGTTCAATAATCTGTCCTCAATAGCACTATTGATATTGTGGAACTAAAACTATGAATTTTAGAACAATAATGTGTCATCAATGTTCATACCTAAAGATTAGAAGTTAAATCAAAGACATTTATGTACAAAATGAATAAATTGTTTCTATATGAATATAGGTCCAAAGGGATTCAATTTCAAAAGAAGAAGAGAAGAAAATACATTTTGGAAGGTTCTTAGATGTTCTGATTCCAGAGAGAGAAAAATGTGATTCTGATGGAGTTTAATAGATATTGAGTGATGAAAGATAATCAATAATGGGAAATAGTATAATTGGATGTGATGCGGACATGTCAAATTCTATAAATAAAATGAACCAGAGTTAAGTTATGATGAATGTTGATCATGTTGAAAAGCCACCAAATGTTCTGAAAAAGAATCCTTTAAATTGAATAGATATGAGAAATTAATATTATCTTCATGTTTATAGAAATTAATGTGATTAAAACTATTTTTGTAAGGAATATGAAATGAGGATAAATTGATGTATGAATACATTTTATTTCATGAAGTGTCATTTTTTTGGCTATCGGGGTCATAACATGTCATACTGCGAAAAGGCATGGAGCTATATGAATGCAGAAGAGTTAGGTGTTCAAAAAATGATATCGTATTCATATTATACATCTTAGAGAAGAAATAATTTTTATGGATATTGTTTTTACTGTTCATCCATTAGCCATAAATATGTGCATTGTAGGGAGATGTATGATAGGATAAAGTCATTAAATACTCAGAGACAAGTCAATACACATCTACCATATAATGTTACAATTTCAAATATGTTTTCTCCTCTGGAAGAAGAATTTAACTATGAAGAACCCATATACACTGAAGGGATAATTTAAATGCCATCAGTATCCTATACTCAATCCCATATCTTATGGGTGGAAAATAGAAAAATTGAAATGTCCAATTTTGCAGAAGTGGTCCTCAAAGCTGCAATGAACAAAAGCACTTGGATTCTTGATAGCGGATGTTAGACCCACATGGCAAGTAATGTATTATGATTAACAAATTTGAAGAAAATAATTGATGGAACAATGATGTTCGGTAACCATGGATCTTCGAAGATAAATGGTAGTGGAATTACTGATCTAGCCAATGGAGAGTTGAAGAAAACATAAGTCCTTTATGTGGACGGTATGTGTCACAATCTTCTAAGTGTGAGTGATCACTTTGACTTGGGAATTATTGAGACATTCAATCAAAATGGTTGTACATTAAGTGGAATGACAGGGATTTCACTCATGAAATTCATTAAAATAGATGGATACTTATATCAAATTGACAGTAAAGATAACACTGGTTACATAACTATTGAAGATGAAAACAACATATGTGATAGAAGATTGGGACACATCAATCAGCAAGACATGGAAAAGATATCAAAGCTGAATAAATTCAGGGATATTCATAATGTATGATTTGAATGATAAATGAATTTTGATACATGCATGTGAAGGAAACTGGTCTGTACTCAACAAAATAATGAAGAAAACCAAGTCAAATCTCTTTGACATCATCCATACAGATGTATGTGGCCCTTAAATGTTACTGGAACACATGGAGAAATGTTCGTTGTTCTTTTAAAAGATAATAACTGTTGAATGTCATGTGTAATGGTTACACATAAAAAATGACATGTTCTTGACTATATGGAAACATATCATCGAATCAACGAGAATGATTCTTGACAAATAATCAATGTGTAGTGATTTGATAATGGAGGGAAATTCACATACATTGATTTTGAAAAGTTCATGGAGAAGCATAGGATACAACATGAGGTAGCAATTGTGATACCTCTACAACCAAATGTTGTTGTAGAACAATGTAATCTATATGTAATCAACTTGTCTAGGACTATGCTGGTCGAGGGTTGTAATTCATCAACATTAATGGAATGTGGCTATTCAAGATATAGTTTATAATCAAAATAGTACAGGTCTATATATGTACATGAAAAAGACACCTTAGGAATAGTGTAATGGAAGGACGACCTCCTTGAAATATTTTTGTGTTTTTTGAAGAAAATGTTTCATATGAAATCAAGAATTAAATAAATGGAAGTATGGTGACAACATAGATGAAGGCATATTTCGTGGATACTCCATGAATAGAAAGGCCCACAAGTGCATAAATAATCTATTACGATGAATTTTGGAATAAAGTGATGTTAAGATCATTGAAAAGGAAAAAATTACTTCATGAAAATTTTATGTTGGCTTGATAAAAATGATGAACAATGTGAACATGTAACAAATGATAATAGAGAGGTAGAAGAAGATGATCAAAAATCTAAAGAGTAACATCATGATGTTGACTCAGAAGATGAATCAAAAGAAGCATCTATAACTTGAGAAAATGTGGTTGAACCCCAAAGGAGAAATTGAATAGGAGAAATAGTTCAGTCCAACATTATCAGGGATCAGAATGATCATAAATAAAAAATTAGAATAAGGATTAATTCGCAATATATATTTCAATTATTTTTGGAACCATACTCATTTGAGGAGGCTATAAAGGATTAGTCATTGGTTATTACAATGAATAAAGAGTTAGATCATATTGGCACAAATTAGACATGGGATCTTGTCAGAATACCAGAAGACCAAAATGTGATTTTTACGAACTGGATTTTCAAGAAAAAATATGATGTGAATGGAAATTCTATAAAAAAATATTGTTTTCATGGTCTGTAAGGGAAATTTAAAAATCGATGGTGTTGATGATGACAATACATTTTCTCCAGAAGCATGACTAGAGTCAATTAGACAATTTCATTCTATGGAAATCTGAAGAGGATATAATGTGTATTAAATGGATGTCAGGAAAACATTGTTATGTGACTCATTGGAAGCAGAAGTGGTCATTGTACAACATTCGGGGTTATTTCATTGAAATGATTAATTGATGGTAATAAAATTAAATAAATTTCTTTATGTCTAGAAACATGCACCACGGGCATGGTACTCTCGGTTATACTCTTATCTAAGATAGCATGTGCTTAAAATCTGTGCAGTAGATCACAATCTCTATGTGAATAACTCTATATATAAATAGTTCATATTGTTGGTATATGGGGATGATATTAATTTTGGTGGAAGCATATCAGGATATTTGTATAAATTTTCCAATAATAAGAAATATGATTTTGGAATTTCCATGATTGGTGAACTGACATTCTTTTTAGGGTTGTTGGTAATTCAAAAGAAGGAATACACATTCATTTATCCAGAAAAGTATTCAAGAGGGATTCTGAATAAATTCAATAATCATGATACCAAACCAAAGAAGATACTTGTTGTAGTTGGATCAATTCATTGATAGCAAGATGAAGGGACTTCTTTGGATCCCACCATATACAGAAGAATCATTTGAAGCCTAATGTACCCAGCGACGACATTAACATATATTTTCTTCGCAATTTGAGTAGTGGCTTGGTTTCAGAGTAATATAAATTAAGATACTATGGAAATAGTGAAAAGAATCATGATATACATTTAAGGTATTCATAATTATGGGATAATATTTGTTGTTGGTAGATATAGTACACTATCTGCATTTTTTGAGGAATTCTAGGCTGGAGATGTTGTGGATACAATTTATACCTATAGTGGATCATTATATATTTGGAGGAAATGTCTTTTTTTCATAATCAAGAAAGAAGAATTTACTTCTATTAGTAATACTGATGCTATAAATATATCTGCAGCCAAGGCATGCACTCATTTTCATTGGATGAAGCAGCAACTGTCAGACATATGTGATGTGGTGAAACAAACAATGGTGATTTATTGTGATAAGAAGAGACCAATTGATCTTACAAAGAATCATGTTCATCATTCAGGTAGAAAACATATTGAGATTAGATATCAATTAATCAAGGACAATGTTGAACAAGGCATGATCAAAATTGACCATGTGGGAACTATTGTTCAAGTGGATGACATTATGACCAAGCAACTATCTGCAGCTATTTTTGAGAATCATCGGTTGAACCTCGATGTTACCACCTCCCAGTGCCTATTTAAGTTACAAGATTCTCCTCTCCCTAGTTGTTTTAACTATTCTAATCTATTTATGAATGTATTTCATCTGTATGGAGGAGATACAATCTAGGGGGAGTATATTCTGAGATCTATAATTTTCATAAACCAATCATTGGGGTTTATTTCCAATAAGAATGAATTAATAATTTCATTGAAAAAAACTAAAATTTCAACAATTATGGTCGAGAAAAAAAAAGTAAAGGATGAGAACTCAATTCATGTCATTTATCATGTTTTATACACCAATCACTTCTCATATAGACATAGAGTGAGGAATAAGTTGTTTTGTAAAGATTCAGCTATTGATTGTGGTTTGCACTTCTGTGAATTTATCTAAGATTTCTAGCAAACCCAAATGGGGGGATTGTTGGAACCAATGCATTTAGTTGATAGTAATGAAGTCTGTATTGTCTTTGTTTTCAATCGACACATGATTGACTATGGAGTTTTTAAGTACTGTGGTCATATGATTCTGACTAAAAGTAGTATTAAAGGTGTCATAGTTTCCCAGTGTTATTCATATTTTTTGGGCCTCAAAATCGGGAGTTTGATGTTGGAAAAGGAAAGATTTATTCATTAGAGTAAATTGTATGAATAATGTTAAAGAAAATTGTCCAAGGGTGAGAATTGCATACCATAATACAAGTGTCATGTACAATGTTCTAGGAATGTTGTGTGGAATGGTTTAAGCAGTACACTGGTGATGTTAATGAAACCAAAAAAACTCTACAGATGAGCGAAAGTGTGGTACCAAGATAGGCTGATGTCGGCAGAGTAAATCAACCATGTATGAGAAAAGGAGGTACATGAAGGATGTAGAAAAATGGTTTATGAGTGGCCAATAGTTCACGACTGCAAATGATTTAGTACGTGATGGGGGATTAATCGAATTATGATTTTATAAATCTTGATTTAGTGGGATAAGTGGGTATCATTAAATATTTAAGAAGCAATTATCACACTATTTACAGTGGATATTGAACATCATTTGAAAGCATATTTTGCTCCGTGAATTCCGTGAAGTATGAAGGTTGTTCGTGAAGGGAGGTTCTAGATGGCTAAGTATTAATACACATGAATAATTTTTTAGAAGGTGTTTGCATGGATTTTTAAATAGAAAATGATGTACGGTACACATATCTGGTTGGTTTAGTATTCAGAAGAGGAATTACCCTACACGACATTCAAGGTTCGGCAAGTAGTAAACTGAGGAGGAGATACGGTCATTGGATGTAATGGAATTCTGTGAATAAAGAATAGTTCGTAGATATGAGAGGTTTTGTAGAGGAGGTTTCTTAGAATCAATACACTGCAGCAGTACGTGATCGCAAAGTCCGAGGCAGTTCATAGATGAAGGTTAGTTTGTGGCAGTAGCGGTGGGATGAGAATAAGGGGTCTTGTGTACCAAACTTGGTACTCTATACATGGGAGGATATATTGCTTTGTGATTTGGAAAAGGATGCTTGAAAAAGTATCAAATCATTGTGAGATGAAATTTTTTGTTACTTAGAAGCAAAAGGGAAGGTAGAATTATCCTTCATGTGAAAAAGGAACATCAACAGAGCATCCATTTATAGTTGAGGATACAAGATTTGATTCTAAACCATTTTATGTGACCTACAAGTCGATAAACTGAGTGATGATTCTTCAATTCAGTGAGCAAGGGTGTGCCAATTGGAGTGAATTAATGGAGGTAGTGTGTTACCCAAAACCATGTAATGTAAATGTGCCTACTACAGTGTGACTGTGAAAAAATCAAGTAGTTCTCAACATGTAATGATTAGTTGTTTTGGTATGACTGGCACACTTTTGGTGTATGCTCATTAGATTTATCCCTTAGTGGTGAACCAAGTAAAATTGTTATGTCATTGCCATGTATGTGATAGTTTGTTTTTTTCTCCTCCTCTTCAGATAGGATTAACATGTTACTACCAATGTGGGAAGAATATCCATTAGTATGATAGATAAATTTAACACCTTTATTCACCCCTCCCCTATCAAGGTGTTCTGGGGTCCTTCAAGATGAACGTGATGTTCAGGAAAAACCCAAAGTAGAAAATGTGCTCTTCATTGAACACACTATATGGTTTGAGCATGGTGGATGCCAGAACATTCATGCTGGACATAGTGAAAGACAAGACATGTGGTCCCTAACCAGTGAAATTTACAGTTACATTCTACTATAAGCATAGACACAACATGTGACCACTATCACATATCGTGTGGGTCTGTACATGGGACTCAATGTGAATCACAGGTGATCCACAGATACATGGTGGAGTACATGCCATGTACCCAACCACACAGCCAAATGAGGCCTATAACATGTGGTGCACCTTGTATCGGATACATAGGTCGGCATACATCTATTGAGGTTGTGTATCGGTACTTGTACAACATACACTGAGAAAACCCTAGATACATTTACAAAATATGTTATTCTTCATACATGCCTTATTTATTCATTATTACTTTGAATGTTCCTCAAAATTTGGATTTTGTACACAGTTAGTACTCAGAATCAATAGACATGCCATTTTACTACTCATTCACCCTATGTACTCCCTTCAACATGGTTTGATCATATTGTCCACCATTCCATGATTTTGTTTTATTTGGGATAGTTCCCCCTTTCTCATTCCCTTGAAGGTCAGTTATCATTTCCATCCACATGAGTATGAACCCTTTTGTAAGACATTTTAATATAGAGTCAGTTATCCCATTGGGTGTCTCGGAGCAAAATTCTCTACCGATGCATGCCCCTTGGTAATGTTAGATATTGATGTGTCTAATCTTAATGTATATTGATCCTCTACTTTGTAGGTGAATCTTGATGAATCACTGTATCCGCCATGTCCCGGGTAGTGATCCTCATTTGTGTATCATGATCACTCACCCTAAAGAGTGTGTTCTCCTTGAATGATTGTATTTATTATCTTTTCAGATATGCCAGTTCATCTATCCCTATTAAGGCCTTTATTGACGAAAAATACTTCTCAGATAGACGTCATCAGATATTTGAGACTCAATGAGTGTGTTCACCATGATGATTACTTTATCGAATCTTCAAACTGAATACATTTACATTGTGTATTTCATTGTGGTTTTTGGTGTCCTTTACGGGGTAATGTTATACTCACCACTACCGGGGAATTGCCTACATGTGTTAGGTCTAGTGAATATGATCTCTCTTTTGATGGAGTCCATGGTGGACATGGACCAGACTGATCTTTCGATGATCCCTATAGGCTGAGGTGTTTTTATAGTTATGAGCATCAGTACCAGTGCCTCTTTTTTTCTTATAGGAGGGGATTTTTAGTCTTCTTAATCTCTTATTTTTTGTGGGCCTGAATTCCAGCCAAATTTAGATTTTTTACTTTAAATTTCAACGTACAATGTTGGTTGGGTTTAGTTGAAAGCATCCATCTGTTCCTTAGTGTTTTTCACTATTATAATTTGTGGTCTGGGATACCTATTCATGTGTACTGTTTCTTAGATAATGCTTGCAATGTTAGTGATATGCCTATTTGGTGCTACTCAATAGATCATTGCCTATTGGTTGCGGGCATGTGAAGTCAGGGAATGGCCCCGACTAGGATAGGTCATGACATCATTTCTTTACATATTTTGGTCAATCAGGTCTAATGTTCCCAAAATTATTATATTCATAACAAGTAGCATTAATAAATTTCCTGTATTTATTTAAGTTGTTACATTTCATATATCTGAATTGAATGTCATTCTTTCGGAAAAAAAAATTCATTTTTTGAAAACAATATCTACTTCATTTTTTAATTTTTTTTAATCAATTATGTATTGTTAAACTACAAAATTAATTTTCAATATAGATTTATCAAATTTCTCTAGAATATTAGTTTTTTTTTTTTTGATTTTGAAGTAAAAGAAACTACTCAATTGTTTTCTATTTCATTTTCTCTAGCTACATTCAATATGTTCTCATACTAAAAATGTGTTCCAAAAAACTCATCTAGATTAACATTTGAAACTTTTTATGACCCCTCAACAAAATTTCTTTTTTATTCTTATCCATTTTCATGATATATATGCTCTTTTCAACTAGGATTTCATTATCATGTCCCTTTTATCCTATATATTATAAAATTTTCAAAATTTTCATAAATATTTTTTTCAACCTACAAGAATGTTCCCCATAAGGGAATTTATATTCTTTATAGTATTCTCTTATCATAGATCCTCTCAACAACATTAGAGGTACCAAAATGAGTTATCTATAGCTTTTTAAAAATACTATTAGTTGATTTATAACCGAAAATCTGGTTATATATATTTCTAGTAATGGAAATAATTTAAGTATTTCATACCATATATTTCAGATGATATTCATTTTTCTCTTAATTGGAAAAGACTCTAACTCTATGGTCAGGAAATATATATTCACTAGTCAATATAAAAAAGATTAAATCTAGTGTTGATTACAAAATTCATCATTCAGTCTCTCCTGTATTCATATTCATTACCATAAAAATGATGTGGACTTCTATTATTGATATTTTCAATTAAACTAACATTAAATCATTCCATATTTAAAAAATTTCAAAATAACATTTTCCAAAGTACATGTTAGGGTATCAATAATTTATAATCAAAATGATTATAAAATAAATTTAAGTATCAGTCAAAAGTAAATTAATATTATATATTATTAAAGGAAACCTGATCTGATACAAATTGTGGGATCGTAATATATACAAAGATGACACAATTATAGATGTGAGGAAATGATGGTGTGAAGGGTGGTATTTATAGTGTCTGGGAGAGTGGATTTCTCAATATAAAATTAATTAATTTAATATTTCCCCCGAAGGAAATGAATTTTGGATCATCCATGACTGAGAATAGTAATTTTATAATCTGATCCAGAATAAATTGGGCTTAAATCAGCAGAACATCAATCATGACTCTATAATTTTCTTATTTAGATTATTTTGTAAATTTTTGTATTTCACTATTCATAAAAAATTCAAGTATGTCAGAAAAATACCAAAACATTCACCACAATAATTTTTCGACATGTAGAATCAAAATATAAAGTCAATTTTTGAAAATATTTTTTTAAATAGAACAAAATTAATATTTAATACAAATCAAAATTTACTTGAAAAACAGAATTTTAAAAATAAAAACTGATTTTATAATGGATTCAAAAATTACGTAAGGTCTTATAAAATTACCTAAAAACTAGAAGACAGGAAATTGTTAATTTATGACCACATTTTTAAAACATACATTTTATTTTAAATTAATTAATTAATAATAATTAATTATTTATGATTTACAAAAATACCAATACTTTTACTATGATAAAATTGTTACATTCAAAGATTCTTAAATTCTATTAATTATTCATGGTTAATTACTATTATTTTAGACAATTTAATACTAATAAGGTTCATATTACTTTTCATTAGGGTTGGTTTCTATTCATATTGGTGGGTTACTATTCACCAAAAATAATATTTTTCATATCAGACTGTAAATGATATAATGATCACCCCCGTGTATTTTAGATTTTCAAAATTCATACCATATTTGTGGAAATATTATGTTTAATGGTTATGTATTATTTATATTCATTACATGTCATTGTTCTTCCTAATGGTATTATACTACAAGGCATAATTATATGAAGGAAATTCAAATGATTAAACATTGGGTCATTACATTTTTCCCCATTTATGAAATTTAACCATCAAAATTTCAATTTATATAAACATGTGAGGGAACCTCTCCTTCATTGCATCCTCAAATTCCCATGTAGCTTCATAAAATGTATGGTTCCTCGTCAAAATTCTGAAATTGTGGTTTATCTTATTTTGTAGAAGCTTATCGTTTCGGTCTAGAATATCTATTGGCTGCTTGTCATATGAGATATCATCTTCCAGCAGCACCACTTCTAGGTTCAGTAATGTGAGTGATCAATTATGTACATTTTCAATAGAGAGTTGTGAAACACATCATGATCATGGGTCATATTATTTGGAAGTGAAAGGTAATAGTCCACGACTTATATGTGGTCAAGGATGTATAAGCAGCCAATGTTCTTTTGGACTAGCATTCCTTTTATTCCAAACTGCATGACTCTCTTCTTTTGCAATATTCAAAGGAAGCCATAATCTCCAATGTCAAACTCCAAGCTCCTTCGATGGTATTCTTCATAGATCTTTTTCCGAACCTTAGCAGCATTGATGTGTTTATAGATGTTGTGAACATTCTCTATCATCCCTTGCACAAGATCTGGTGTATGTAGATTTTATTCTCCATCTTCATCCAAATAGGTTGAAGTAATACATCTCTTTCCTTTCAATGAATCATAGGGAACCATATGAATTCTCATGTGGTAGCTATTTTTGTATCATAATTAACCAATGGGAGATACTGATCCCATCCACCTTTGAGTTATAGATATCAAACTCTTAAAATATCTTCCAATATATGAATAGTAAATTCAAATTGGTCATCAGTTTGGGGGTGATTGGACATGCTAAACTTAAATTCATTACACAAAGCATGTTGAAGTCTCCTATATATTTTTAATGTGAACCTTGGATCACGTTCAGAGACAATTGAGAGTGGAAGTCCATTCAGTCTCACCACTTCCTTCACATATATCCTTGGATGTTGATCAAGTTCTAGATCTTCTTGAATAGTGATAAAATAGGTAGTAATACAGAGTCAGTCAACCACAATCCATACCACATTATTTACCTTCGATGTCTTAGAGGGACCCATGACAATGTCAACAATGACATTCTCCCATTTCCACATGGGTATAGGAAATAGATTTATCAACCATTTAGACTTTTGTACATCTTTTATATATTGATTACATACCAAGACCCTTGATATATATTCCAAAATATCATTCTCCATTATCCCATCTGAAGTGTCCTCTGAGATCATGGTACATCTTTATACTCCTAGGATGGATAGATAACTTTGAGCTATGTTCATTTTCCAATAGCTCATTATTTATCTTGGGTGATGAAGGCACACAAATCCATGTTCCAACCCAAATCAATCCATCATCACGAATATGGAACTTTTGTAGCTTCCCTTCTTTTACTAAATTTAAGCTCTTATGTATATACACATCATACCTATATCAATCCATAATATTCTCTTGGATGGATGGTTTCACAATCATTTTAGTAAGTTATGATGAATACCCTGTTGTTATGATTTTTAAATTCAACCTTTTCATATCTAATAATATAGGGTCTTTCACAATCTATAACATGGATAGAGTACGAGGTTTGTTTTCTACTTATAGCATCAACTACCTTGTCCGGATTTCCAAGATTATAGTGAATAGAACATTCACAATTCTTGATTAGCTCTAACTATTTCCTTTGACACATTTCAAGCTCTTTTTTTTAAATATATACACTAGGATATTTTGGTCATTGTATACGCCACTCTACTCGCCATTAAGGTAGTTCTGCCAGTTTTTCAATGAAAAAATCCTAGTTTCTAGCTCTAGATCATTTTTCAGGTAGTTCAGCTAATGGATCTTCAACTGTCATGAGGAATATCCTATTACATTTAATTTTTCATGAGTTTTCCACCCAAGAATTTATTTGGGGCATCACTATATATCACAAACCATTCACCACTTTTTGGTAGTGTTATTATATGTGCAGTGATCAGCCTTCTCGTTAGATCTATGAAGCTTCCCTCACATTCATCCACCAATACATACATTACCCATTTTCATGTTAACAATGTTATCTTGATGGACATTCGTGAGATATTTCTCACAAAACGTCAGTATTACCCATCGAATATAAGAAAACTACGGATTTTTGTGACACTAGAGGGTCTTTTACATTCTTCAATCAATTATTTTTATGTGTCAATATAAATTCTCTCACTTGTGATCACATGTCCCAAAAACATGACTTTCTTCTTCCAATAGTAACACATGATGAACTTGGAATACAACGTCCCCTTTCAAAATGTCTCCAACACAATGTTTTTGATGTTCTTGATATTCATCCTTTCTCTTGGATTATATGAGAATATCATCAATAAACACTACCAAAAAATTTTCGAGGTAATATCTCAAAAAACTATTTATCAAATCCATAATGATTTCAGGGGAATTAGTAAGTATGATGGGAATAATGAAAATCTAATAGTACCTATACCTTTAACGAAGTCATTATTATGAATATCATCCTTATTCACCTTTAGTTGATGATATCCAAAATGAAGATCCACCTTTGAGAAGTATTTAGATCATCTTAAATGATCGAAAAAATCGTCAACATTTGGAAGAGGATACTTTTTCATTATGGAGATCTTATTGAGTTCTCAAAAATCGATATACAGCTACATTTTTCCATCCTTCTTCCCAACAATGTGCAATGGCACACCCCAAGGTAATACACTGGTGCATATGAACCCTTGGTCCAATTGTTCTTGTAGTTGCTTCTTTAACTCCTCCAATTTGATAAGATCCATCGAATAGGGACACATTGAGATAGGTGTATCTTAGGGTATGATTTCTAATGATAACTCTTCCTCACGATCTGAGGGAATTCTAGGTAACTCTACGAGAAATACATCATCGTATTAACTCACGATTGGAATTTCCACAAGGTTGGTACTATCCTTTGAATCAACCATTTGGGCATGGTATGCTTCTTCATAAATAATCAACACCTATACCATTGAAGTTTTCTTCCAATGAGATTCATGATCTTCATTGCATTTGAATAGGGGAATGGGATGGATTGGAATATGAAATTATATTTACTTATCCATTTAGCTAACATATGCCCTATATAAAAAGACAATCCATTCCCATTATAGCATCGAATTCCACCAAGGGAAGTATTACGAGATTCTTTGGAAGAATTGTCCCACATACCCCAATATGAAATGATTGTAACACTTGGGTTGCAATGATTTCACAATGTAGTGTTTTTGAAGATATCTATATGTCAAGGATTCAGGGCTTTGATTATATAGTTCTAGAAAAAATGAATGATATAAAGGAATCTATAGAACATGAATCAAATAATAAATTTTACATTTTTTTGTGAATAGTAAGTGTACGTTGTATGACTTCTTTATCTTGATCCACTTCTACAGTAAAAATTTTCTAATCCATCACTGATTTTTTTGTATCTTGTGGCTGCTTGCACTAATTACCCTCGAGAACATGAGGTTTTGTGTAATGTCTTTCAGAGTTCCCTAGATCCAAACATTTGTAGCATTGAACCATGGATTGTTCTCTAATTTCTTCCACCACATTATCCTTCCCCTTCCTTTATTTTCGACACACTTGATCATGTTTTCATTCTTTCCCACATGTGAAGAACTTTGATGTCCCTTTGAGTCTATTACCATGGTGAAACATCCCACATTATTTCCATTTGGGTCTTACAGTATTCTTCCCATATTTTTCATTAGATCCACCATCTGGAATCTCCATATTTCAATTCTTATCCCCATAGACATGGGAACGTTCTCCGAACTCCATCACTAATTTGAGATCACATCAAACAACTTCATAAAAACACCCAATGTCTCTAATTTCAATATCTTTTTAGGGTGTGGTTTTATTAAACTATAGAATCTATCAATTATGTTATCATTGTTGATAACAAACCCTAAATCATACCTTGAAATCCCTAGGAAAATCACTTTGTAGGTTGTAACAAGTTTTCCTTCTTTTTTATTGAGCTTTATGAATTCTAATCCATCTTGATGTGAAGGGTTCTTCGAAAATACTTGTTAAGAAAAATTATCATAAAGTATTCCCATTAAATATCTTCAATTTCCACTTTTGTCACGGTTTTCCTAATCAAATAACACCATTGAAGGACCTCTCCATCTAGAAGATAAATAGGTAGTGTCACCTTCTCAGTCTCCGAGTAGTGAAGCACCGAAAAAATCTTCTCCATAGATTTGACCCATTGTTCTGCAACTTGTGGATCAGAAGATCTACTAAATGTCATTGGTCATTGTGGTAGATAACATTTGATAGCTACTTTCCCTTTCTTTGTTGAAGGATGATATTCCACATTATTATGGGTATTATTCATAACCAGTGATAATTGGGTAATCATCATTGTGAATATTTCAAATTCACCTCCCAAATCATTGGTGCTGTGGTTCGGGAAACCGTTACATTGGCCCTCGCATGATTTGTTTTCCTTGTTTCTTCTAGAACCCACCATTTTATAAAAAATAGAAATGGTTAGAACATAAAATAAGTCAAAAATTCCAGAATAACCTATTCATTTGTACGATTTATAAAAATTCATAACATATGGGATCACTATGTAAATATTCTTGTGTGAAAATTTTTACATGGTCTCATACTACAGGTTTTCTCTAGTGTCCATTATCCTAATTCCCATATTTTCTTAACCATTCATTTTATATGAACTATAGAAACCCCACATTTTCATATATATCAATTAAATCATTATATAGATAAACTACATAATATTATTACACATAGAGGTTCTAATGGATCAGTGTGTTGGGAAAACTAGACTCATACATAAGATTTACAACATCTGGCATTGGCATTTATTTAATTCATTCTTCTCTAGATTTTTATTGTAAATTTACCTAACAGTATTATATCTACTCACCTGATGATATATATCAATAAGGGGTGCTAAATGCCTAGTAAGATGATATATAATAACAATATAATAATGGATGAGCATAAACAAAACATAGGCAAAGAATCATGGTCAAGAGAGAAAACAATTATACGAGTCTTGAAATGTGTCAATGCATAAAAACTGAAACATCATTTTGTAGGGTTAACTACCACACATTGTGTGAACAAATATAGAATCATGTTCACCCATCTTTTGACTTTAACTCATGTGGTTTACCACTTTACCAAATAAATGGGGGATCATTATAATTCTAGGGGCACCCACCATATCATCACATTTTAATTATGATTCTCACCACATAGCAAATATATCAATAATAACCATTTAATTTATTGTTTTTCAACTCATAAGAACACATTAATAAAATTTGGGTTCTAAATAGAAAGTGTTAATAACATACATGTTACCAGAACCATCATCATTGAATGAGAAGTTAAAGGTGTGTTCTTAAAAGAAGAGTTATTTTAGAAAACATTTTGTTTGACATAACTACTAGTGGTAAAAATATATATCACAAAACATGAATTAATATTATGAAAAAATAATTTTTATGTAGTATCCATATTAAAAATGTTGTGAATGAGGGAGACCTCTATGTAAGAAAGTTGGTTTCGAGAATTTTCTCATACCTTGTATTTGAACGCTTCTTTCTCTTAAATGTCTTGTATAACCACATTAGATTAATTAAGATAAAATTAAAAAATATTGTGTACATGAATATGGTTAATTATGGTTTCATTGTGATATTTTATGGGACATTTTATGAGTTATATATTTTAAAACCATTCATTTGGATTTTTTGTTTTTATGGTTTTCTTGAGCTGTCCACTGGAATTCATAAATAGAAGTATCTGTAGAAAATGAGTCAACAACCGGAAATGATATTTCATGTTATTAATGATATTACAGAATTATTAATGATCTTATAATTAGTTATATTATATACCATGTTCATATTTCATTAGATAAAAAATAAATGATGATGGTTTGCATTAATTTTGGTGGTTTTTCGATGACTAAAAACTAGTTTAATTTAATCACTTACTATCTTGTAAATAAGTTAGTTCTAAAAAAAATGGAATAAATCATACACATTAAAATCATTTGTCAAAAATTTTATAGTTTTATTGGAAGCATTGATGGATTAAATGAAAAAGGAAGTGGGTCACCTTTGATTTAGGTAATTTAAAACATCATGGGAAACGATTTCATTTTTTCAAAAAATTGGTTGGGAAGATTATAATGAGTAATATTCCATTAACAAGATATCATACCATTATATCTATCATAATGGAGTTATCATGAAATTTGGAAAAGATATTTTGATGATATGAGGAAAAAAGAAAAGGTATTTGAAATGAGAAAAGAAAGAAAAGAGAGAGAGTAATTTCCTCGTAAATCATCCTATTGTGATCCCCTTAAAGGAAGCTAGGAATGGCCTTTTTATTAAACAAATAATTATTGGATGTGGGGGAGGTATGTGGAGGATTTTTGGTCAAATATTATAAAAGGATTGAAGCTTGATAGGTGTGAGGAAATGTGGCTGTGATGGGTTGTAGTTATTGTTGAGGGGTGAGGGGATTTCTCAATATAAAATTCATTAATTTACTATTTGTAAAAAAAGATATGTAATTGTGAGTATTATATAAGAATGAATAATAATTTTTTCATTATTCTCAATCTAATAGGTTTTACATCAGAATAACCCCATTTATGGCTCTCTAATTAACTTATTTATCATAATTTTTTAAATTATGGAATTACACTATTCATCAAAAATTCAATTATTTCAGAAAAATACAAATAATTTACAGCAACCATTTTTCAACATATATCCTCCATATATGATGTCCATTTTTCAAAAAAAAATATAATTATTATTAATATTATATTTAACTAAAATCATAATTTAATTTAAAAATATAGTTTTTAAAAATAAAACTTATTTTATAATGCTTTAAAAATTACCTAAGGTATTATAAAATTATCTGAAAACTAGAAGATATATAATTGTTTATTTCTGAACATATTGTAAGAAAAAAAAAATATTTTAAATTAAATTATTATTTATGACTTAAAGAAATGCCAAAACTTTTACTATGATCAAATTGTTACTTTCTATGATGCCTAAATTTAATTTAATTATTCATGGGTAAGGGTAGTCCTATTTTTTGATGATTTACAATTCATAAGGGTCATATTAGTATTCGTAAGGTTAGGTTAATATTCATAAGGATAGGTTACTACTCACCAAAAATCATTTTTTCCTATCAGACTCCAAACATCTAACTCATCACTACTATGTATGTCATATTTTCAAAATTTAATCCACAAAAGTGGAATAATTATGTTTAATGGTCACATAATATTTAGTTTCTTTATATTTAAATGTGATTCCTAAGAGTATTATTCAATAATACATAATTATAATATGTGAATTCTGTTAATAAAACATTGGGTTGTTAGAAGGAGTGGACCGATCAATGGTCGAGGATGTGTTATCATTAGAGTCTCCCCAGAGTGTGATAGAGATGTGGAGCTTCTTTGGGATGGTAGGATACTACCAGAGATTTATATTGGATTTATCCTTGATATCAGAAATAATGGAAACCTTAACCTGAAGAGGGGAATCCATTCACCTAGATGGAGAAGTTCCTATAGCCATTACTAGTTGGGGAAGAGTTTAAAAAGCGTACCGATCATTAGATTGAAAAAGGAGGGATTCTGGTACATTGTTTTCTGTGACACATCAAGGACCAGTCGTGGATTTTTTTTGATGCAAAAATAGGAAGTGATTTCTTATGGTTCATTCCACCATAGGACACATGATAAGAACTATGAAACCCATGATCTCAAGTTATAAGTGGTAGTAATCACATTTAATATGTGGAGACACTATTTACTAGGACTACGGTTTATCTTCTACTCTAACAAAAAAAACCTCAAGTACATCTTCTCATAGAAGGATCTGAATCTGAGGCAGAGGCGATGGCTGTAGTTACAACAGGATATTGACTTCAATATCGTCTATACTTTTGGTAAGGGGGTGTTATGGAATATTCTCTCAGTATAAGATCGAGTTCACATCTTCTGACTGAGACAACATTGCATTTGGCCTTTCTATAGTGATACTTAAAGGATGGATATGGTACAACTTTTATCTAAAAAATTGTTGTCATCCATCCAATTTTAAATTGATTCAGGGATGCACAACTATGGGATGTCAACAGTAATACATTACATGCTCAGTTTTCTAGATTACATTCTTCATATATATATTCTCATTGAGAGTAGCATGTAGTCCTTTTTAGAGGATGCACTTTCATGCTAGTGGTGTTGCAGGAGAAGGTTCTGAGGGATTTTCTAACATACCCCTTGGTGGTACATCCTAGAGTGGAATAAAATGTACCAAGACCATTGGTATGTGTTCTAGTAGACTGGTATGTAGAAGGTAGTGGTAGAGTTCATTATTCAACGCCTTATAAGACAGCAGGTGAAGGCTGTGTACCTTGTTCTAGTAGTGTTTGATCATCCCGTAAAAGGCCTATAGTGGATTAGGGATGGAATAACAATGTAATTCAGGATGGGCATGCCATAGACATCTAAGGGACAAAATTACATCTGGGTGATCTTTGAATAACTCACCAAGCTAGACCACTTCCTAGATATCAGAGAGAACTGTTCCATTTGGTGCTTGGGATGCCACTACATGATAGAGATTGTTATGCTTCATGGAGTCCCATTGACTATAGTCTCATATCGTGATGCTCTTTTTACATCCTAGTTATGGAAGAGATTATAATCGGATCTTGGGACCTAGCTACACTTGAGTACATCGTTCCATCCCCATAAAAATAGACTGATGGAGAAGACCATTCATCATATAAAGAATTTGTTTCAGCCATGTATGATGGACTTTAGTGATAGTTGGGAGACCACCTAACACTGTTGGAGTTTCAATGCAATAATAGATACCAATCCACTATTAGCTTGCCATCGTTTTGGGCCTTATACAGGCAACCATGTCTATCACCACTGTGATAGACTGGCCCCTGAGACTCAGTAAAAATGGTTCCAATGATGGGGTGAGATTCCACTGATAAGATGCAGTTCATCATGAAATACATGAAGACTGCATTGAGCTAGCATATATCCTATGCTAATAAGATTATGAGACTGTTTGAGTTCGAGGAGGTATATCATGCCTTCTATCAGTCCTCACCACATCGGGGGTTTCTATGATTTGGCCAAGGTGACAAGTTGTCTCTGAGGTTCCAAGGCCCTTTTTAGATACTATGCAGAGATGTTGTGGTTGCATTCAACCTAGCTCTACAGTCGTAGTTGCAATGGGTGCCTGTTATCTTCAATGTGTCATAGTTGAGGAGATATGTTCATGACCAATCACACGTCATTAACTGGGGAGAGCTGGACATTTTGGATGGAGAGACCATAAAAGAGTACCTTGTAGAGATCGTGGATCAACAAGAGAGGATACTTTGTAGGTGAACGATTCTCGTGGTTCATGTCTGGTGGCTGCACGAGAATCTTTTGGAGGGCACGTTGGATCTGAAGGCTCAGATTCGTGCCCAGTACCCACATCTATTTGAATAGCCATTTTGTGGATTTTTTAGTAAATAATTCCCTATGTTTTTGAGAATGTAATATATTGGAATTTTTGTATATTTTTTTAAAATTGTATAGAATTATTATTAGATCAATATTTACAATGATGTTCAATTTTGAGGTCTGGAGTTCCTAGAATAAAAGATTGAAATAAACTAAACATTCAAACAGACATTGTGAGCCATTTTATTGAAAAATAGTAATAACATTTAAATTGATTCCCAGAACAGAAATATGAGGGAATCATAGTGTTCAGAGAAGCAACATTACAATAGGTTGCGCCTGACATCGACATGCGAGAGTCGACTGAAAAAGTATGCTTTTTGACAATTTAAAGGAAATAAAATCAATTAATAATATTTTTATTTCTAAATGATTCCATTACATAATAATTCCAATTTTGTTTCAATAGGCAGGATCCCCGGGATATGCACATAACCATAGAAAACTCACTAGAATGTTTTTGAGCTTTGATGTGGAGCCACCATTGGAGAATTGTTGATGAATACTAAAAAACTATGGCACAGGGATCATTTTTCATCGATATAGAATCCCTTTCAACGACACATATCCCTCTTCGTCGATGTTCATGGAAGGTGTTGTTATATTGATTCTTATTTCCTCATTCAGGGATTAAACTATCAGCGCAGATTAACCAACAAACTAGTTGATCTGTAGATCATGTGTTCTTGCAGGAGGGTGTTAATTTTCGTTTCCGATGGGGTTTTGATTCAAGAATTGTGTTTATGATAATTGATGGATTATCAGGGGATTAATTGTCAAAAAAAACGTGAGATAAAATCAATGTCACAATGATTGATGAAGGAAGATCCTTCCTCATTGGAATATTGTATTTCTTCCACATCCTCCCCTAATTCTTTGCATTTTTAGGAAAATAACAACAAATAATTACGAACCCATTTCATGGTGCAGAGATCCCAAATCAGATATTGAACATCATGAAATCCTAGCTGAGGACTGACAACGATGGTGGGAGATGAATTGACTCGGAATGAGGAGGATCGTTCTTCGAGTGTTCTTCATGCGGAAGGATAGAGACGTGTTATTGAGTCTGATCAGAGAAATGAAAGAAATAGAGGTGGCATAAAGATGTATGGGAAACCCCAGTTTTGGAGTTTCAAATATATCAGATTGCTAGATCGATAAACTGACGATTCCATAGGGCACATAATGATGTGTTGTAACAAAAGATGTTAGTTGATATAATGATGTTTTATTTGTGATTTTTGTCAATAGGGACCTGGATGACAAGGGAGGTTTCACGGACTACTGTCATATGATAGAGGGTAAATAAATTATTGAAGGTGGCATTGTTTCCTAGTGTTTTCCAAATTTTTGCGCTTTAAAATTTAGATTTTGATGTTGGAAATGGAATGATTTATTCATCGAAGTTAATTTTATGAATAATGTTGAATAATATTGGAAATAGGTGAGAACTGTGTACCATAATACATGGGATGTGTACCATGTTGCGGGAACACTACATGGCAAGGTGGAAGCGGTATGCAGGTGAGGATCACAGAACCAAAAATGGTTCGAGGTAAAGCGGAGGTGCAGTATGTAGATGGTCAGAAGTAAGAAGAGTAAATTTACTGTGTAGGAGAATAGATGGTATGCATAGCGTGTTGGAAAATTGTTAATGGGTGGCCTATAGTTCGCAGAGGTAGAATATTTGTTATGTAGTGGGGGCTGTATCAAATCAAGGTTGGGTAAATCTTTATTTTGATAATTATGTGGGTATATTTTCCATCATAATAAATGTTTATCCAACCAATTATTGTAGATATTGAACATCATTAGATATCAAATAATGCTCTAGTAATTCGGTGAAGTCTTGAAGAATTTCATGAATGTTTGTTTGGGAAGGATAAGGAGTTTCATGCAAGAATAATTTTTTCAATGGTGTATACAAGGATTCTTATACCAAAAAGGATGTTTGGTACGTGGAAGTTTATGGATTGGTTTGTGGAGCAGGAATCATCAGTATGAAAGAGTGAGGGTTCCGCAAGCGGTACATGGAGGGGGAGCTCTGGTCGGTGGAAACAAAGGTAGTCCACAAATAGAGATTAGTTCAAATATGTGAGGTCATTCACAACATAGGTTCGCTTAATCAATATACAGCTGCAATACATGATCGTAATGGTGGAGGCATTCTGCAGAATAAGGGTGATACGCCGCATTAGCGGTGGTATGTGAATAAGGTGTCCTGCATAACAATCCTCGTACTCAGTATGTAGGAGGATCGGGTGGCTCAAGATTATCATAAGGAATCTTTAAAAGGCTTCAAATTGGTTTGGGAAAGAATTTTCAGGTACATAGAATTGCCCGGGAGGTTGTCCATCATCTACAGGTGAAAAAGGAACTTCAACACAACATCGATTTATTATTGAGGATGCTTGATTTGATGCTAAACCATTGAAGAGACCTTCAAGTCGATGAACTGGGTAATGATTATTCCAATTCAATGATCAAGGGTTTGTCAACAAAAGTGATCCTAGGGAAGTAGGGTGCTATCCCTGAACCATGTAAAGGTAGTGTGCTTTTCACATATTAACATTGCTAAGATCATGTATTCCATAACTAGTGAAGATTAGATGTATTTGTATGACCGATAAACATTCAGTGTATGCTCATTGGGTGTATCCCTTATTGTTCAAACATGTAAGATTGTTGAGTCATTGACTTCTCTATGATTTTTTATTCTGTGATTCTTATTGTTAGATAGGTTTAATAGGTTCATTCCATCATGGGAACAAGATCCATTAGTTTAATGGAAATTGTTGACACCCTAATTCAACCCTCACCTCTCAGGGTGTTCAGTGGTCCTTCTAGTGGTATCATATGGTAATGGTTTCTAGTGTTGAATATATCTTTTTCTATTAGGGAGAATCCGGTCAATGTTAGGGGAGTGGCCCTATTCAATGGAAGTAATTTTTAAATATTGAAAAAGGGGATGAGCTTTCCCCTAAGATCACTTAGAATGGATGATTTTTTTTCTAAATCATAGGGAATATGTGTCCTTGATCCTAAAGGACTTTATATTATAGTTACATACAAGAAATTTATGGATGCTGAATTAAAGGCACAAAATTCCGTAACTATAATCCTTTGTGATTAGATATATATAATGGTAATGAGTTGCACATCTTCCAAGTCAATGTGGGATAAACATGATAATATTTATGATGGAGATGAAAAAGTGATGGAGGAAAAACTTCATGTACCATACAATATGTCTGATGATCAGAAGATTCACCCCGATGTGAATCAAACCAGAAGAAGCTACAACTCAAGTGAGAAATGAAATGGAATTAAATGCTATGGACAAACTAAATTTTTCTGGAGATACCAGGTATTTAGATGATGTGTAAAACGATAATATCTATCTCATTTCCCGGAATATGAAGAATGTAATTAGAATATCTTATGGAAAGAAACCTATGTGTTTTTTTGTTGAAGAGAAGGGAACATTGATTATGAGTGCTGAAGAAAATTTGATGGTGAAGACAGAGCAGTTGAAAACACGGAGTTTTATTGGAAACGATTCTTCAAAAATAAAAATTCATATTTGCAATGTGTGTATAAAAGAAGTGTTTTTTCTGTTCAGAGGAAGATGAGGATAATGAATTTTGTGAAGATGATGAACCAGAATTTAAGACTGGAAACCATTCCTCCGTGATGGCCACCAATTAAAATCCAGAACCATTAATAGATAAAGGTGGAGATATTAGTTGAATACTATGGTTGATCCCATGTTACAACTTAAGGATTATTTTATTAATATAGAAATTAAATTTATGAGATGTAATATGTGGAATGAAATGGTGGAGGAATAATCAAAATATATTGATCAGCTGGTAGTGGAATTTGAATGAAAAGAAAAACTGGTGAATGTTCAACAATCTGTCCTCAATAGCACTATTGATATTGTGGAACTAAAACTATGAATTTTAGAACAATAATGTGTCATCAATGTTCATACCTAAAGATTAGAAGATAAATCAAAGACATTTATGTACAAAATGAATAAATTGTTTCTATATGAATAAAGGTCCAAAGGGATTCAATTTCAAATGAAGAAGAGAAGAAAGTACATTTTGGAAGGTTCTTTGATGTTCTGATTCCAGAGAGAGAAAAATGTGATTCTGATGGAGTTTAATAGATATTGGGTGATGAAAGATAATCATTAATGGGAAATAGTATAATTGGATGTGATGCGGACATGTCAAATGCTATAAATAAAATGAACCAGAATTAAGTTATGATGAATGTTGATCATGTTGAAAAGCCGCCAGATGTTCTGAAAAAGAATCCTTTAAATTGAATAGAGATGAGAAATTAATATTATCTTCATGTTTATAGAAATTAATGTTATTAAAACTATTTTTGTAAGGAATATGAAATGAGGATAAATTGATGTATGAATACATTTTATTTCATGAAGTGTCATTTTTTTGGCTATCGGGGTCGTAATATGTCATTCTGCGAAAAGGCATGGAGCTATATGAATGCAGAAGAGTTAGGTGTTCAGAAAATGATAACATATTCATATTATACATCTTAGAGAAGAAATAATTTTTATGGATAATGTTTTTACTGTTCATCCATTAGCCATAAATATGTGCATTGTAGGGCGATGTATGATAGGATAAAGTCATTAAATACTCAGAGACAAGTCAATACACATCTACCATATAATGTTACAATATCAAATATTTTTTCTCCTCTGGAAGAAGAATTTAACTATGAAGAACCCATATACACTGAAGGGATAATTTAAATGCCATCAGTATCCTATACTCAATCCCATATCTAATGGGTGGAAAATAGAAAAATTGAAATGTACAATTTTGCAGAAGTGGTCCTCAAAGCTGCAATGAACAAAAGCACTTGGATTCTTGATAGCGGATGTTAGACCCACATGGCAAGTAATGTATTCTGATTAAAAAATTTGATGAAAATAATTGATGGAACAATGATGTTCGGTAACCATGGATCTTTGAAGATAAATGGTAGTGGAATTACTGATCTAGCCAATGGAGAGCTGAAGAAAACATATGTCCTTTATGTGGATAGTATGTGTCACAATCTTCTTAGTGTGAGTGATCACTTTTACTTGGGAATTATTGAGACATTCAATCAAAATGGTTGTACATTAAGTGGAATGCCAAGGATTTCACTCATGAAATTCATTAAAACAGATGGATACTTATATCAAATTGATAGTAAAGATAACACTGGTTACATAACTGTTGAAGATGAAAACAACATATGTGATAGAAGATTGGGACACATCAATCAGCAAGACATGGAAAAGATATCAAAGCTGAATAAATTCATGGATATTCCTAATGTAAGATTTGAATGATAAATGAATTTTGATACATGCATGTGAAGGAAACTGGTCTGTACTCAACAAAATAATGAAGAAAACCAAAGCAAATCTCTTTGACATCATCCATACAGATGTATGTGGCCCTTAAATGTTACTGGAACACATGGAGAAAGGTTCGTTGTTCTTTTAAAAGATAATAACAGTTGAATGTCATGTGTAATGGTTACACATAAAAAATGACATGTTCTTGACTGTATGGAAACATATCATCGAATCAACGAGAATGATTCTTGATGAATAATCAAAGTGTAGTGATTTGATAATGGAGGGAAATACACATCCATTGATTTTGAAAATTTCATGGAGAAGAATAGGATACAACATGAGGTAGCTATTGTGATACCTCTACAACCAAATGTTGTTGTAGAACAATGTAATCTATATGTAATCAACTTGTCTAGGACTATGTTGATCGAGGGTTGTAATTCATCAACATTAATGGAATGTGGCTATTCAAGATATAGTTTATAATCAAAATAGTACAGGTCTATATATGTACATGAAAAAGACACCTTAAGAATAGTGTAATGGAAGGAAGACCTCCTTGAAATATTTTTGTGTTTTTTGAAGAAAATGTTTCATATGAAACCATGAATTAAATAAATGGAAGTATGGTGACAACATAGATGAAGGAATATTTCATGGATACTCCATGAATAGAAAGGCCTACAAGTGCATAAATAATCTATTGCGATGAATTTTGGAATGAAGTGATGTTAAGATCATTGAAAAGGAAAAAATTACTTCATGAAAATTTTATGTTGGCTTGATAAACATGATGAACAATGTGAACATGTAACAAATGATAATAGAGAGGTAGAAGAAGATGTTCAAAAATCTAAAGAGTAACATCATGATGTTGACTCAGAAGATGAATCAAAAGAAGCATCTATAACTTGAGAAAATGTGGTTGAACCCCAAAGGAGAAATTGAATAGGAGAAATAGTTCATTCCAACATTATCAGGGATCAGAATAATCATAAAAAAAAAATTAGAATAAGGATTAATTCTAAATATATATATCAATTATTTTTGGAACCATACTCATTTGAGGAGGCTATAAAGGATTAGTCATTGGTTATTACAATGAATAAAGAGTTAGATCATATTGTCACAAATTAGACATGGGATCTTGTCAGAATACCAGAAGACCAAAATGTGATTTTTACGAACTGGATTTTCAAGAAAAAATATGATGAGAATGGAAATGCTATAAAAAATATGGTTTTCATGGTCTGTAAGGGAAATTTACAAATCGATGGTGTTGATGATGACAATACATTTTCTCCAGAAGCATGACTAGAGTCAATTAGACAATTTCATTCTATGGAAATCTGAAGAGGATATAATGTGTATTAAATGGATGTCAGGAAAACATTGTTATGTGACTCATTGAATGAAGAAGTGGTCATTGTACAACATTCGGGGTTATTTCATTGAAATGGTTAATTGATGGTAATAAAATTAAATAAATTTCTTTATGTCTAGAAACATGCACCACGGGCATGGTACTCTCGGTTATACTCTTATCTAAGATAGCATGTGCTTAAAATCTGTGCAGTAGATCACAATCTCTATGTGAATAACTCTATACATATAGTTCATAGTGTTGGTATATGGGGATGATATTAATTTTGGTGGAAGCATATCAGGATATTTGTATAAATTTTCCAATAATAGGAAATGTGATTTTGGAATTTCCATGATTGGTGAACTGACATTCTTTTTAGGGTTGTTGGTAATTCAAAAGAAGGAATACACATTCATTTATCAGGAAAAGTATTCAAGAGGGCTTCTGAATAAATTCAATAATCATGATACCAAACCAAAGAAGATACTTATTGTAGTTGGATCAATGCATTGATAGCAAGATGAAGGGACTTCTTTGGATCCCACCATATACAGAAGAATCATTTGAATCCTAATGTACCCAGCGACGACATTAACATATATTTTCTTCGCAATTTGAGTAGTGGCTTGGTTTCAGAGTAATATAAATTAAGATAATATGGAAAGAGTGAAAAGAATCATGAGATACATTTAAGGTATTCATAATTATGGGATAATATTTGTTGTTGGTATATATAGTATACTATCGGCATTTTTTGAGGAATTCTAGGCTGGAGATGTTGTGGATACAATTTATACCTATAGTGGATCATTATATATTTGGAGGAAATGTCTTTTTTTCATAATCAAGAAAGAAGAATTTACTTCTATTAGTAATACTGATGCTAGAAATATATCTACAGCCAAGGCATGCACTCATTTTCTTTGGATGAACCAGCAATTGACAGACATATGTGATGTGGTGAAACAAACAATGGTGATTTATTGTGATAAGAAGAGACCAATTGATCTTACAAAGAATCATGTTCATCATTCAGGTACAAAACATATTGATATTGGATATCAATTCATCAAGGACAATGTTGAACAAGGCATGATCAAAATTTACCATGTGGGAACTATTGTTCAAGTGGATGACATTATGACCAAGCAACTATCTGCACCTATTTTTGAGAATCATCGGTTGAATCTCGATGTTAAACCACCACCCAGTGCCTATTTAAGTTACAAGATTCTCCTCTCCCTAGTTGTTTTAACTATTCTAATCTATTTATGAATGCATTTCATATGTATGGAGGAGATACAATCTAGGGGGAGTATATTCTGAGATCTATAATTTACATAAACCAATCATTGGGGTTTATTTCCAAGAAGAATGAATTAATAATTTCATTGAAAAAAACTAAAATTTCAACAATTATGGTCCAGAAAAAAAAAGTAAAGGATGAGAACTCAATTCATGTCATTTATCATGTTTTATACACCAATCACTTCTCATGTAGACATAGAGTGAGGAATAAGTTGTTTCGTAAAGATTCAGGTATTGATTGTGGTTTGCACTTCTGTGAATTTATCTGAGATTTCTAGCAAACCCAAATGGGGGGATTGTTGGAACCAATGCATTTAGTTGATAGTAATGAAGTCTGTATTGTCTTTGTTTTCAATCGACACATGATTGAATAGGGAGTTTTTAAGGACTGAGGTCATATTATTATGACTAAAAGTAGTAATAAAGGTGGCATAGTTTCCCAGTGTTATAAATATTTTTGGGCCTCAAAATCGGGAGTTTGATGTTGGAAAAGGAAAGATTTATTCATTAGAGTAAATTGTATGAATAATTTTAAAGAAAATTGTCCAAGGGTGAGAATTTCATACCATAATACAAGTGGCATGTACAATGTTCTAGGAATGGTGTCTGGAATGGTTTAAGCAGTACACTGGTGATGTTAATGAAACCAAAAAAACTCTAAAGATGAGCGAAAGTGTGGTACCATGATAGGATGATATCGGCAGAGTAAATCAACCATGTATGAGAAAAGGAGGTACATGAAGGATGTAGAAAAATGGTTTATGAGTGGCCAATAGTTCACGACTGCAAATGATTTAGTACGTGATGGGGGCTGAATCAAATTATGATTTTCTAAATCTTGATTTAGTGGGATAAGTGGGTATCATTAAATATTTAAGAAGCACTTATCACACTGTTTACAGTGGATATTGAACATCATTTGAAAGCATATTTTGCTCCGTGAATTCCGTGAAGTATGAAGGTTGTTCGTGAAGGTATGTTCTAGAAGGCTACGTATTATTACACATGAATAATTTTTTAGAAGGTGTTTGCATGGATTCTTAAATAGAAAAGGATGTACGGTACACATATCTGGTTCGTTTAGTATTCAGAAGAGGAATTACCCTACACGACATTCAAGGTTCGTCAAGTAGTAAACTGAGGAGGAGATACCGTCATTGGATGTAATGGAATTCTGTGAATAAAGAATAGTTCACAGATTTGAGAGGTTTTGTAGAGGAGGTTTCTTGGAATCAATACAC
This sequence comes from Viscum album, assembly GCA_963277665.1. NCBI lineage: Eukaryota > Viridiplantae > Streptophyta > Magnoliopsida > Santalales > Viscaceae > Viscum > Viscum album. The sequence continues at coordinate 1,067,981,742 of OY728140.1, forward strand.
TATAGCAGTACGTGATCGCAAAGTCTGAGGCAGTTCGTAGATGAAGGTTAGTTTGTGGCAGTAGCGGTGGGATGAGAATAAGGGGTCTCGTGTACCAAACTTGGTACTCTATACATGGGAGGATATATTTCTTTGTGATTTGGAAAAGGATGCTTGAAAATGTATCAAATCATTGTGCGATGAAATTTTTTGTTACTTAGAAGCAAAAGGGAAGGTAGAATTCTCCTTCATGTGAAAAAGGAACATCAACAGAGCATCCATTTATAGTTGAGGATACAAGATTTGATGCTAAACCATTTTATGTGACCTACAAGTCGATAAACTTAGTGATGATTCTTCAATTCAGTGAGCAAGGGTGTGTCAATTGGAGTGAATTAATGGAGGTAGTGTGTTACCCAAAACCATGTAATGGAAATGTGCCTACTACAATGTGACTGTGAAAAAAATCAAGTAGTTCTCAACATGTAATGATTAGTTGTTTTGGTATGACTGGCACACTTTCGGTGTATTCTCATTAGATTTATCCCTTAGTGGTGAACCAAGTAAAATTGTTATGTCATTTCCATGTATGTGATAGTTTTTTTTTTCTCCTCCTCTTCAGATAGGATTAACATGTTCCTACCAGTGTGGTAAGAATATCCATTAGTATGATAGATAAAGTTAACACCTTTATTCACCCCTCCCCTATCAAGGTGTTCTGGGGTCCTTCAAGAAGAACGTGATGTTCAGGAAAAACCCAAAGTAGAAAATGTGCTCTTCATTGAACACACTATATGGTGTGAGCATGGTGGATGCCAGGACATTCATGCTAGACATAGTGAAAGACAAGACATGTGGTCCCTAACCAGTGATATTTATAGTTATGTTCTACTATAAGCATAGACACAACATGTGACCACTATCACACATCGTGTGGGTCTGTACATGGGAATAAATGTGAATCACAGGTGATCCACAGATACATGGTGGAGTACATGCCATGTACCCAACCACACAGCCAAATGAGGCCTATAACGCGTGGTGCACCTTGTATCGGATACATAGGTCGGAATACATCTGTTGAGGTTGTGTATCGGTAATTGTACAACATACACTGAGAAAACCCCAGATACCTTGACACAATATGTTATTCTTCATACATGTCTTATTTATTCATTATTACTTTGAATGTTCCTCAAAATTGGGATTTTGTACACGGTTAGTACTCAGAATCAATAGACATGCCGTTTTACTACTCATTCACCCTATGTACTCCCTTCAACATGGCTTGATCCTATTGTCCACCATTCCATGATTTTGTTTTATTTGGGATAGTTCCCCCTTTCTCATTCCCTTGAAGGTCAGTTATCATTTCCATCCACATGAGTATGAACCCTTCAGTAAGAAATTTTAATATAGAGTCAGTTATCCCATTGGGTGTCTCGGAGCAAAATTCTCTATCGATCCATGCCCCTTGGTAATAGTAGATATTGATGTGTCTAATCCTAAAGTATATTGATCCTCTACTTTGTAGGTGAATCTAGATGAATCACTGTATCTGCCAAGTCCCGGGTAGTGATCCTCATTTGTGTATCATGATCACTCACACTAAAGAGTGTGTTCTCCTTGAATGATTGTATTTATTATCTTTTCAGATATGCCAGTTCATCTATCCCTCTTAAGGCCTTTACTGACGAAAAATACTTCTCAGATAGACGTCCTCAGAGATTTGACACTCAGTGAGTGTGTTCTCCATGATGATTACATTATAGAATCTTCAAACTGAATACATTTAGATTTTGTATTTCATTGTTGTTTTTGGTGTCCTTTTCGGGGTAATGTTATACTCACCACTACAGGGGAATTGCCTACATGTGTCAGGTCTAGTGAATATGATCTCTCTTTTGATGGAGTCCATGGTGTACATGGACCAGACTGATCTTTCAATGATCCCTATAGGCTGAGGTGTTTTTATAGTTATGAGCATCAATACCAGTGCCTCTATTTTCTTATAGGATGGTATTTTTAGTCTTCTTAATCTCTTATTTTTGGTGGGCCTGAATTTCATCCAAATTTAGATTTTGTACTTTAAATTTCAACGTAAAATGTTGGTTGGGTTTAGTTGTAAGCATCCATCTGTTCCTTAGTGTTTTTCACTATTATAATTTGTGGTCTGGGATACCTATTCATGTGTACTGTTTCTTAGATAATGCTTCCAATGTTAGTGATATGCCTATTTGGTGCTACTCAATATATCATTGCCTATTGGTTGCGGGCATGTGAAGTCAGGGAATGGACCCCACTAGGATAGGTCATGACATCATTTCTTTACATATTTTGGTCAATCAGGTCTAATGTTCCCAAAATTATTATATTCATAACAAGTAGCATTAATAAATATCCTGTATTTATTTAAGTTTTTACATTTCATATATCTGAATTGAATGTCATTCTTTCGGAAAAAAAATTTCATTTTTTGAAAACATTATCTACTTCATTTTTTAATTTTTTTAATCAATTATGTATTGTTAAACTACAAAAATTAATTTTCAATGTAGATTTATCAAATTTCTCTAGAGTATTAGTTTAATTTTTTTTGATTTTGAAGTAAAAGAAACTACTAATTTGTTTTCCATTTCATTTTCTCTAGCTACATTCAATATGTTCTCATACTAAAAATGTGTTCCAAAAAACTCATCTAGATTAACATTTGAAACTTTTTATGACTCCTCAACAAAATTTCTTTTTTATTCTTATCCATTTTCATGATATATATGCTCTTTTCAACTAGGATTTCATTATCATGTCCCTTTTATCCTATATATTATAAAATTTTCACAATTTTCATAAATATTTTTTTCAACCTATAAGAATGTTCCCCATAAGGGAATTTATATTCTTTATAGTATTCTCTTATCATAGATCCTCTCAAAAACATTAGAGGTCCCAAAATGAGTTATCTATAGCTTTTTAAAAATACTATTAGTTGATTTATAACCTAAAATCTGGTTATATATATTTCTAGTAATGGAAATAATTTAAGTATTTCATACCATATATTTCAGATGATATTCATTTTTCTATTAATTGGAAAAGTCTCTAACTCTATGGTTAGGAAATATATATTCACTATTCAATATAAAAAAGATTAAATCTAGTGTTGATTACAAAATTCATCATTCAGTCTCTCCTGTATTCATATTCATTACCATAAAAATGATGTGGACTTCTATTATTGATATTTTCAATTAAACTGACATTAAATCATTCCATATTTAAATAATTTCAAAATAACATTTTCCAAAGTACATGTTAGGGTATCAATAATTTATAATCAAAATGATTGTAAAATAAATTTAAGTATCAGTCAAAAGTAAATTAATATTATATATTATTAGTGGAAACCTGATCTGATACAAATTGTGGGATCGTAATATATACAAAGATGACACAATAATAGATGTGGGGGGTTAATTGTAATTCTAAAAACATTTTTATTAATAAATTAATGACACATAATGTAACGGCCCAAAGATTCAGTAATGAAAATCCATCTTGATCCAGTTAAATGTCTCTTTATGAATATTGTTTTTACAAGATGTCAACTTCTTTGGTTTTATGATAATATTTGTGACCGTTACTTTTATAGCCATTGAACAGTGATCACATGAGTAGTATAAATCTATGGCTTTAATGAACCCAATTTTACTCAGACAAAGGAAGTGATGGCCTCATCCAGTAGAATTGCCTCATACAAAGCACATTTGTCAGAGCTCGGAAAAGAGGTGGCATTTTGGGCTTTGCCCTTGACCAAGACAATGCTGAACTTTATTATGTCAAGCTCGAACGTGATCGTCTACGGGAAAAGTAGAAGTTGATAGAGATTACCACTCGAGCGATGTTATCTGAGCCGCCCCAAGAGTCTGTCACCAACGCACACCTTACCCTTAGGTCTTATGCAGCTATTTTAAGGGTTTATGTAACAAATAGGTAGTACTATGTTCATGTACATTATTTTTTGTATATAATAATGAATATAATTTTTACTCATTTTTAATACATTGTAAATAGTTTTTAAAGTACAAATGGTGTTTTGGTTATTATTTAATTAAGAATTATATTTTATTAAATTAAGGGATTTTTAAATTCAATAATATTTCAATAAAATATTATTATTAATATTAAATTAATTTTTATTAATTATAAATGCTCTTATAATTTTATGAATGCAATTAAAATTTTTATTAAGGTTTGAAATCCATTTCTGTCAAAACCCGTGAATTTTTTATAAATGTCGGTTTTTATTTTAAAATTGAAAATTCACTTATTTAGAAAATTATTTAGATAAAATAAATATTATTTTTGGAATCATGAAGTCGAAATTATCCAACGGTGAATTTTTCATAATTTTCTGAGACAGTCAAATTTTTGGGTAAAAATTAAATACCATTTAAATATATAATGTGTTTTATGACCTCATAATGACCCAATGGTGATGTAATAAAATACCATAATCCTCATTATCGGCCAATATAAGTTTTATCATTAAAATAATGAGGTTTTGGGTTAGTTTGACTTACTTTTCAAAGCATTACCGGTGCCCTCAAGACTTATTCAACACCTTGCCTTTTTAAATTAATTTCCATGGGAGTGTGACTCAACTCCACATAGTCAACCCTAATTTTTTTAATAAGTTCGGACCTTGGCCTTGTAAAATATAGTTTTCCTCTTTCCTTTTCCCGAATCCATGGGAAAATACCATGGGATGGTTTGTGGTTTGGATTATTTTAATATAAGGGGTCCCAAACCTAAATAATAAAGAATTTTATCACCTTTCCTATATAAACCCAACCAAGCTTCCACTTACTCCTCACTCAAAGCCCTTGGAGTTCGTCCAACCTCTGTCCTAATCTCTCTATAATCCTCTCAAGGTTCCCCAAGCTCCCAATAAGCCACTCACAAGCCTCTCTCTAGACTTTGGAAGCACACTTCCAAGTAAGGGTTTTTTCTTCCTTTCTCTTTTTTTGTCAATTTTCATTAAGTTGTATTGTCCTTTAAATTTAAATTATGAATGTTGGGGTATGTTTTTTCACCTCCCCCATACCTCCCTATTATTGTTTGAATGATGGGAGACCCCTTTCTCTCTCATTAAATGCCTCCCATGTACACCCGTTACTATGCCGAAATTCCGAAAGGAACTTATCTCTCTTCTTTTACATTCAAACAATACTTTTGTATCATGAATCTAAATTCCTTTTCAATTGTTGGGACATGTATCTATTTGACCTCCTTACAGTCAATTAAATTTAAATTTGATGTGGAACCCCTTTCACTCTCATCAACATTTTTTATGAATTCTTATGTCACGCAGTTATGCTGCCAAAATCGCACCGATTTTCTAATCCAATTTCATTGTGTAGTGAATACCATGCCCATTTCTCCATCAAGGGTGTTCACCTTTATTCACATTTACATATTGATTGTGATGTTTCATGTATTAATTCCACATTCCTTTATCGTGGAATAAATAATTATGTTTTATGAATCCATGTTTTATGATCCATGTGGCACACTTATGCATGAAATGAAATGTTTATGAAGGGTGCACCCTTATAGCGCTCCAATGCATTGGTTAAAGTATAGTATCATGATACGTCAGGTGGAATGAGTATTGAATCATGCTAATTCAAGTGCAATAATGGTTTACTCGTGCTTCAAGTGCAATGAGGGTTTACTCATGCTCCATGTGCAATGAGCCTTGGCTCATGCTAATTCAATGTTAAGTGTTGTTGCCACATTTCCATGTTATGATTATCATGCATTATCATGCCTTTATTTTAATGTTTCTCTTATGCTCTATTGATGATCCTATTTCCTAACATGTATTGTACTCCTCATGTTATTCATTGTGTACTCCCTTACTGGGCTTTATATCTCAACCTTTTCTTATGCATGTCCTCAGGTTATCCCATGCAATGCTAAGTACGAAGGAATATAGTGGTCATGTAAAGGATGTTTTCAATAAAGATGTTGTATTTCATGTTTAAAGTTTTTATGTAATGATCCTAATACCCAGTGACACTAATCCTCTCGATCTTCTTTGTTGTATCAAGTGATGTTTTATGTAATAAAGCATGTTTATGTTGTAATAAAAAGTAGGGTTTTCATAGTGGGTATCAGAGGATAGGTTTAGTTATTTTTGGGATTAGGAAACCCTAGTAAAGCCTTAGATACAAGACTAAGTATAATAAAAACATCCCTAATATTTGGTAAATACTAATTAATTGGTTTATCAAACAAATACATCCATGTCTGGATACGAACAGGTAGAGGCAGCTCTGGCACAGATGTATCCTAGGGTTAAAACCCGAAAACACTGCTTTGAGCTAGACTCGAATGGGAACTGGTGCATGACAACGGGCCTTGCTGCACTCTTGGTTACGACACTCCCAGGGGATTTGTTTTGAAAAATTCACATTCTTAGTATGAACCCTTATTAAGGGAAAAATGCCTCTAAGAATATATGTTAGAAGGTAGATCATGAAAAGCCGGGATTGAATCATATAGACTCATGAGATAAAGAGATTAAAGTGTATTTATAAGTCATCAACTTTTTTCTTTGGATTACCCTTTCTGTGTTACCCCTAACTTTCCTTTTGTTCCAGCCAATGGCCGGTAATAGGAGGACGCAAGCTAACAACCGTTGTGATGATCAGTGTGATGATTGTACTAATGAGATGCCCAATCCAATGGGAGTAGGAATCGCATACTTTGTCATGATTCTCTCTCAGCTAACTCAAGTTTTGAATAGAAACACGGGTCAAGAGGAATGTTCAACCCCCCCTAAGAAAAACAAGTCGCTATTGAAAGCTTCATGAAACAAAGGCCTCATACATTTAGTGGATCATTTGATCCCATGATTGCTGAACAATGGATCAACTCCATTGAAAATATATTATCCATCCTCCAATTCTCTGAACAAGAGAAGGTTCTCCTAATGGCTTATCGTATGGAGTGTGAATCTGATCAATGGTGGACGTTGATCAAAAATACAAAGCCCGAGGAGGAGATCGACGCTTTGGAATGGAAGGAATTTCGGAAGATGTTTTTCGATAAATATTTTCCTCGCACCCTCCATCTTAATATGGAATGGGACTTCCTTCCCCTCAAGCAGAAGGATGAAGAATCTGTGGGAGCATACGAGGAAAACTTCACAAGGCTTGCACAATACGCTTCTTGATTTGTCATTATCCTCGAATGCAAGGTTGACCGCTTATTTGGTTGGATGAAGCCTAGTTTTTGGAAAGCATTAGCGATCCGTGACTTTTACAGTTATGAAGAAATTGTCCGATGTTCCCTCAAGGTTGAAATGGAGATCGGAGAATCACATGGGTATCATCGGGACAAGAAGCGTAAGGTGGACTTCAATGCTGGTGGTCCGATGGGTAAATCCAACGGTGCTAAGAAGTTCCAGCACCCCACTTGCCAAATGTGCGGAAAGAAGCACCCTGGAAATTGCCTTAAGGGGATGAGAAAATGATTTATGTGTGGAAGAGAAGGGCACCTAGCTATTAACTATCGGCAAGAAGGACCCGCTGCTACGACAGAGGAGAGGAACACTTCGTTCTAACCTCAAAGCGTTGTTCAATGCTACAAATGCAATGAACCGGGTCATTTTGCAAATCAGTGCCCTAATCCAAGGGTTTTAGGAGGCAACCAACAACCTCCAAGACAGCAAGGAAGTTCTTTTTCCATCACTTCTGCCGAAGTGAACCCCGACAACGAAGTGGTGATAGGTATGCTAGTTATTCATTCATGAATAGAGAACCTACTTTTTGATTCAGGTTCTATTCATTCTTTTATATCTGAAAAGTATAGTAGAAAAATCCTTGCACCACCACAAATCATGGAAGTAAAGATGTCGTTGAGTACGGCAAATGGGGCAATCATTGCATCCCATGAGTATAAGTCCTCCCCTGTTATAATATGTGGATTGAATTTCCCGGCGAACCTCATCATACTCCCTCTGGTGGAATTTGATGCAATTCTTGGCATGGATTGGCTTTCCTTATATAGATCCAACATAAATTTTTGGGAGAGGGAAATCACACTCCATATGGAGGATCGACCCCTGATTCTTAACAAGTGTCAGGAGGAAGATGAATCTCCTTTAGCTCCATCATCTCAAGAATGGATATTACTGCCTTATGAGCATGCATATCTGGCTCAGATGATTGAGTCCAAGGAAGAAACAACCCTTGAAGAAATTCCTATTGTGAGGGAATCTACAGAAGTGTTTCCCGAGGAACTTCCTGGTCTTCCTCCAAGAAGAGATGATGAGTTCTCAATTGAACATATACATGGGGCGCTCTAATATCCAAGACTCCATATAGAATGACTATTGTTGAGCTTGAAGAGCTGAAGAAACAACTACAGGAGAATCTGGATAAAGGGTTTATACACCCAAGTGCATCACCATGGGGTGCACCAGTCCTCTTCGTCAAGAAGAAGGATGGGTCAATGCGGCTTCACATCGATTATAGTGAACTTAACAAAATAATGATAAAGAACAAATATCCTCTCCCAAGAATCGATGACTTGTATGATCAGCTGTGTGGAGCACAATACTTCTCCAAGGTGGACTTGCGGTCGGGATATTATCAAGTAAGTGTGAAAAAGGAAGATATCCCCAAGACTGCTTTTCGTACAAGGTACAACACTATGAATTCATAGTAATGCCTTTTGGACTCACCAATGCTCCAGCAATATTCATGGACTTGATGAATAGAGTCTTTAGATATTACCTTGACAAATTTGTGGTAGTCTTTATAGATGATATTTTAATATACTCCAAAACCAAGGAGGACCATGAGAGGCATTTAAGAACTGTACTGGATACTTTGCGCAAGGAAAATATATATGCAAAGTACATCAAGTGTGAGTTCTGGTTGAAGGAAGTCTCATTCTTGAGCCATATCATCACAAGAAATGGGATATATGTGGACCCCTCCAAAATAGATGCAATTGAGGAATGGTCGAGGCCAACATCAGTAACTGATATCCGTAGCTTCTTGGGGTTAGCTAGATATTATCGACGAATTGTGAGAAATTTATCACGATTTTCCATCCCTCTTACCAAGCTAACTCAAAAGGGAGTAAAGTTTTCTTAGAGTGATGAATGTGAAGAAAGCATCAAGGTGTTGAAAAAGAGGCTTATCACTGCACCTGTGCTCACTTTACCCACAAGTGGGGAGCTTTTTGTGGTATTCAGTGATGCTTCGTTGAAGGGCATAGGATGTGTGCTGATGCAGAATGATAAAGTGATATCATATGCCTCAAGTCAGTTGAAAACCCATGAGCGAAACTATCCAACGCATGATCTGGAGTTGGCGGCGGTGATCTTTGCCTTGAAAATCTAGAGGCATTATCTCTATGGAGAGAAATGTGAGATATATACTGACCACAAGAGTCTTAAATATATATTCACACAGAAAGAGCTTAAAATACACCAGAGAAGATAGATAGAGCTCATCAAGGATTATGACTATTCAATACATTATCACCCTGGGAAAGTGAACAAGGTGGCAGATGCCCTATGTAAAAATGATCCAGCTATTCTATCAATGATGCGAATTGAAAAGGATCCAATATTCTTAGACTTGATGAAGATGGATGTGGGAATCATAAAGAAGGTAAAATAATCAATCCTTTCACAAATGATTGCTCAACCATCTCTTTTGGAAAGGTTAAAGGATTCTCAAAAGGATGATGCGGGAATTCAAGAAAAAGTGGAAGCTATCAAAAAGGGAAAATCCTCAGAGTTTAATGTTAATAAAGAAGGAATTGTGCGGTTTGGGAAAAGACTATGTGTTCCATCATGTCCGAAGCTGAAGAAGGAACTTTTGGATGATGCACATAGTTCAAATTTCACTATTCACCCAGGGAGCACAAAGATTTATCGAGATCTCCAAGAAAACTTTTGGTGGGATAATATGAAGAAGGAGATCACTGAATTTACATCAATGTGCCTGGTGTGTCAGCAAGTGAAGGCATAGAGGCAGAAATCTAAGGGGATGATGCAACCATTGCCCATACTAGAATGGAAATGGGAGAACATCACCATGGACTTTGTCACCGGACTACCAAGGACATCCAAAGGCAACAATGCAATCTGGATTGCTGTGGATCATCTTACAAAGACTGCACACTTCATTGCTATTCGAGAGGATTTCTCTTTGGATCAACTGGCACATATATATATCAGGGAAGTGGTACGGTTGCATGGAGTACCACTATCTATTGTTTCTGACTAAGATCCATGTTTCACCTCTACGTTTTGGAAGAGTCTTCAACATGCTCTGAATACTGAACTGAACTTCAGTACGGCCTATCAACCTCAAACTGATGACCAATCTGAGCAGACTATCCAAACACTTGAGGATATGTTGATAGCGTGCTCAATGGACTTTGAAGGATGATGGGATCAACATCTTCCTCTAGTTGAGTTCTATTATAATAATAGTTTCCACTCAAGCATCCAAATGGCACCATATGAAGCCATGTATGGGAAAAGTTGTAGAACACCGGCATGTTGGGATGAGGTCGGTGAATGTAAGCTGCTTGGACCAGAAATGGTCGATGAAATGGTGGTGAAGGTGAAAACCATTTAGAATCATATCAAGGTAGCCCAAAGTCAATAGAAGAGTTATGCAGATAATCGTTGACGAGACCATGAGTTTAAATTTGGAGACATGGTGTTTTTACGCATATCTCCGTGGAAGAAGGTCATGAGGTTTGGAAAGAATGGGAAGTTAAGTCCAAGGTACATCGGCCCCTTAGAGATTCTTGATCGTGTTGGGGCTGTGGCCTATCGACTAGCACTTACACCTACTATGGCCAAGGTGAATGATTTCTTTCATGTATCCCTCTTAAGGAAGTACATATCGGACCCTTCACATGTACTCTCTTCCAAGGTGGTACAATTGGAAGATGATCTTTCTTATGAGGATCAACCAATGAAGATCTTAGATCGTAGAGAAAAAGTTCTACGAAATAAGACAATGCCCCTTGTCACGATGTTGTGGAGAAACCACAAGTTTGAAGAAGCATCTTGGGAGTCAGAGGATATGATGAAGCTGAGTTACCCACATTTGTTTTAGTGTGTGAAAAGAAAAATTTGAGGGTGAAATTTCTTAAGGGGGTAATATTGTAACGACCCAAATTTTCATTAATGAAAATCCCTATAGATCTAGTTAAATGTCTCTTTATGAAAAATGTTTTTATAAGATGTCAACTTCTTTGGTTTTATGATAAGATTTGTGACCGTTACTTTTATATCTGTTGAATAGTGATCACATGAGTACTATAAATATATGGCTTTAACGAACCAAATTTTACTCAGACAAAGGAAGCGATGGCCTCATCCAGTAGAATTTTCCCATACGAAGCCCATTTGTCAGAGCTCAGAAAAGAGGTGGCGTCTTTGGGCTTCGCCGTTGATGAAGCCCAATATGAGCTTCATTATGTCAAGCTCGAACGTGATCGTCTATCGGAAAAGTGAAAGTTGATAGAGATTACCACTTGAGCGATGTTATCCGAGCCACCCCAAGAGTCTGTCACCATCGCACACCTTACCCTTAGCTCTTATGCAGCTATTTTAAGGGGTTATGTAACAAATAAGTAGTACTATGTTCATGTACATTATTTTTTATATATAATAATGAATATAATTTCTAGTCATTTTTAATACATTGTAAATAGTTTTTAAAGTACAAATGGTGTTTTTGGTTATTATTTAATTAAGAATTATATTTTATTAAATTAAGGGATTTTTTAATTAAATAATATTTTAATAAAATATTATTATTAATATTAAATTAAGTTTTATTAAATATAAATGATCTTATAATTTTATGAATGCAATTAAAATTTTTATTAAGGTTTGAAATCCATTTCTGTCAAAACCCGTTAATTTTTTATAAATGTCGGTTTTTATTTTAAAAGTGAAAATTCACATATTTAGAAAATTATTTAGATAAAATAAAAATTATTTTTGGAATCAGGACATCAAAATTATCCAACGGTGAATTTTTCATAATTTTCTGAGTTAGTCAAATTTTTGGGTAAAAATTAAATACCATTTAAATATATAATGTGTTTTATGTCATCATAATGACCTAATGGTGATGTAATAAAATACTATAATCCTTATGTTCGGACAATATATGTTTTATCATTAAAATAATGAGGTTTTGGGTTTGTTTGAATTACTTTACAAAGCATTAATGGAGCCCTCAAGACTTATTCAACACCTTGCATTTTTTAATTAATTTCCATGGGAGTGTGACTCACCTCCACATAAGTAACCCTATTTTTTTTAATAAGTTCGGACCTTGGCCTTGTAAAATATTGTTTTCCTCTTTCCGTTTCTAGAAAACATGGGCAAACACCATGGGATGGTTTTTGGTTTGGATTATTTTAATATAAGGGGTCCCAAACCTAAATAATTAAGAATTCTCTCTCCTTTCCTATAATAACCCACCCAAGCTTCCACTTCTTCCTCACTCAAATCCCTTGGAGTTAGTCCAACCTCTTCCCGACTCTCTCTATAATCCTCTCATGGTTCCCCAAGCTCCCAAGAAGCCTCTCACAAGCCTCTCTCTAGCCATTCGAAGCACACTTCCAAGTAAGCATTTTTTCATCCTTTCACTTTTTTTGTCAATTTTCTTTAAGTTGTATTGCCCTTTTAATTTCAACTATGAATATTGGGGTATGGTTTCGCACCTCACCCATACTGCCCTCTTATTTTTTGAATGATGGGAGACCCATTTCTCTCTCATTAAATGCCTCTCATGTACACCTGTTACTATGCTGAAATTCTGAAAGGAACTTATCTCTCTTCTTTTACATTCAATCAATACTTTTGTATCATGAATCTAAATTCCTTTTCAATTGTTTGGACATGTATATATTTCACCTACTTACTTTCCATTACATGTAAATATGATTAGGAAACCCTTTCTCTCTCATCATTCTTTTTTATGAATTCTTATGTCACGCCGTTACGCTGCCGAAATCGCACCAATTTTCTAAGCCAATTTCATTGTGTAGTGAATACCATGCCCATTTCTCCATCAAGGGTATTCACCTTTATACACATTTACATATTGATTGTAATGTTTCATGTATGAATTCAACATTCCTTTATCATGGAATAAATGATTATGTTTTATGAATCCATGATTTATGATCCATGTGGCACACTTATGCATGAAATGAAATGTTTATGAAAGGTGCTCCCTTATAGCGCTCCAATGCAGTGGGTAAAGTATAGTATCATGATATGTAATGTGCAATGAGTGTTGAATCATGATAATTCAAGTGAAACAAGGGTTTACTCGTGCTTCAAGTGCAATCAGGGTTTACTCATGCTCCATGTGTAATGATCCTTGGCTCATGCAAATTCAATGTTAAGTGTTGTTGCCACATTTCCATGTTATGATTATCATGAATTATCATGCCTTTATGTTCATGTTACTCTTATGCTCTATTGATGTTCCTATTTCCTAACATGTATTGTACTCCTCATGTTATTCATTGTGTACTCCCTTGCTGGGCTTTATAGCTCACCCTTTTCTTATGCATGTCCTTAGGTTATCCTATGTAATGATAAGTATGAAAGAATGTAGTGGTCATGTAAATGATGTTTTCAATAAAGATGTTGTATTTCAAGTTTAAAGTTTTTATTTAATGATCCTAAGCCCCAATGACACTAAACCACTCTATCTTCTTTGTTGTATCAAGTGAATTTTTAGGTAATAAAGCATGTTTAAGTTTTAATAAAAAGCAGGGTTGTCATACATAAATTAATATAATTAAACAAATTGTATTAAAAACCCTATTTTTTATTTCAATAGTAATCGGATACGAACCTTGTTCCTTTAAAAAAGGTATCGTAATTAGTCAAATATGATAGGAATTCGATGGGGCGTATATGAATTTAATCATATTCACAATATTGAAATGATTTAACCAGAGTAAGAATGGGAATGAATGATATTTTTCAATGAATAACATTATAATAGAAAACATAACATATGGAAGAGTGTTCTATACTTGATAGAAACAGAGTGTTAATAGGTTTCTTTGATGAAGTGACCACTGTTATCCCAAAATGGATTCTCAATACATCTTGTGACATCAGATGAAGAGAAATAATAACCCCAATAGAATAGTAAATAGTAGTAGTCTATCAAAATGTATAGTAGATAGAAAAATTATTCCATATACATAAATATTAAATGATTGATAACTAATGGATCCTCGTGTAATATAGTATCCAAATCCTAACATGAAAAAAATTACTCTAGTATCTCAATATCATTATCTACTCAATTATAATATATATATATATATAGGTCAGTTTTGTATGCTTCAACGTCTTACATCAAGATAAGTGACTAATGGAAGTTACTGGAAGTAGTGTCTGATAACATGAATAACAAATGGGTTATAATACAAGAATTAATCACCATTTTGAGGCCTAATGAAAAAAATAGCTCCAACACCAATAGGAAGGCCTCTTTATAATATTCTTACTATATAATTCATTTAAATCTTGTTAAAGTGATAATTAATAGAGATGATTTCACAAAAACTAAAAACACACTGAATAAAAAACAATAAAGTATGTTGGTGAGATGATTAATCCAAATGGATGACCTGAGTGCCGACATTGGTGTATTAGTTTTTTACCATACATAAATACCACTAATACCATTACCTAATTATTGAAGAGATCTCAACTCACATGATATTTATATATCCCTGCCCATTAAAATTCACAATGAATGACTTATTACGCTGAATATTGGGAGGTTATGTTATTGAAATTAAAAATGTATCCCCTTGGAAGTCCCCTTCAGTCCTTTCTAGAAAATTGAATCAAACTAAATGTATCATAAGGGACTAGAGTAAGATATAATCCTTTAAATGCATCTATAGATTAATGTTACCAATGTAAAAATTGCATGCAATAAAAAAAGAACCAAATACCGAATACATCCTCTAGCAAGGAAATAAAATCCTTCTTTAACCAATATGATATCATAAAAATTAATGATTTATTAAAAAAATCCAAATAAATGACTGATTGTTAAAGGATGATGATAGGAATATGATACTATACCACCAGATTATCAATGAGAAATGTCTAAAGAGATGAATTATTTCAATAACCATCAATGTATGCATCTTTACTTATAAAAATGAATTATCCACTGAGGAGGTGGATTATATAAAATAATTATGCTATATTTACGGGGTGAAAAAAATAAAAATATGATATAAATTAGTGCACTTATATGTGAGGACCACAAAAATCTTGTTCTAACCAAGGACCCCTATATGTAGGAAGTCAAATCAAGTCCCCTCACTCAATATAGAGAGTTATATTGGACATGCTTTATTTAAAACAATTCCTACCAGGAAATACTCTATGATGATGTGATGAAAATTATTTGGGATTTTTCTATCAACCTTCAATAACATTGTGAATTAACTCATGCTATATTTCCATTATCCAAAGAAAAGTGAATGTAGTATAAATAAAATATATTATATATAGATTCCATTGGGAACACAGTTAAAAAAATTATTCGTAAAATCATTATGACCATGGTGGAAGGAATATTTAGGCACATTATCACCCTAAACTAATTTGGTTTTTAAATAGGGAATGCATTCAGAATGTTTTTGACAACCTAAGAATGTGTGTAACATATGATGAGATAAATAAAGGATGAAATTTTCTATATTAAAATATTAATCAATATTGTCTTTAACATAATACAATGGAGTTTTATTTTTTATTTCATCAAGATATATTATTTTTCTAATGTAATTAGTAAATCTATCGGAACAATCCTTAGCTCTATTAGGATGTACATTATTAGAAGGGAATCCCCTATAAGATTGTTCCTATCAACTAGGGGTTAGGTAAGGAATCAATACATTTTTCTTATAATTCCCATTATTGAGACATAGATGGTTAGATGCATCTATGATCATTTTAATATAGGAATCTATAAATAATAATGGTTATAAGTGGAGAACATACTCCATCAATCCTCCTCTATGTTGATAAAATCATCCTTTTTGCTCATGATTCTATGAAAAAATATATGATATATTGGATTATATTATAGAAAAGAGGAATTGGATATAATTAACCATTAATTATGTAAAATCATTCATTTTTTGTGATGTTTCACATATAACCTAGTAAAAAAAGATTACAATATCTCTTAGGGTAAAGAGAAGATCATTTCCTGTTACCTACCTTGTAGTCCCTTTGATTTTTTCTAATGTGAAAATCTATCAACTAATAATTATATGTCATTTAATAGACAAAAAAAATTCTAGTTGGAAGGGGAAATCCATTTCATGATTTGGAAGGGATTTCATGGTCAACTCGATGATCACCTCTAAATTTTTCTATTTTGTTTATTTTTATAGATACCTTAGAATCCTAATCAATGACATAAAAATCACTGTTAGAAATTTTTATGATCTAGTTTTGTCAATTATAAGAAGATTTTAATATTTTCATGAATAGATTACTTTAAATTCAATGACATGGGGGACATGGCATTAATGATCTCATGATATTTAACAATCATCTTCTTATAAAATTAACATAGAATATCATGATAATAACTACTTTTCGGTTAATTTTTACATATATAGGTAAATTTTAATGATTTTGGATATATAAACCTATTACTTTATCTCATATGATTAATATTCCATCAGGTACTATTTTATTTACATTATTGGAAACTCCAAGCGAATGGATATCAAGAAATAAATTCTCAGTTATTGAAATACTCGTTTGATGGAAAACACTGTGATGGTAATCATGGAAATCCCTCAAAAAATGAATAAAATATATATTTCTGATCTTATGAAAAATAAAAATAACACAACAATTTCATACCATCTTTAATTTATACTGATAATTCTAAACCATTCCATTTTCTTAAAAGGATGGGGCTAAATCATCATTTATTATTTAAATGAAAGAACTATTTCTATCTGTGTAGAGTGTAACAGCCCAAGATTTTATGAAAAATATTCTTTTTAATTTCATTAATGTCTTGTGTTGTACGCTACACTAAAAGGAGCTTGCACGACACACATCCTTGACTTGACTTGCATTACACGCAATCACGACCTTCCTCGATAGCGTGTGTAGTACGCAATAATGAGTTTCACTAAACAACAATATGCTATTAAAATATTAATAAAACTAGCCGTTATGAATAGTAATAACCACTTTTTGAAATTTTGTAAATTTTATTTTTGAAAATGGAATTCATTTTTGGATTCGGAATATCGAAATTAGCCTAGGGTGAAATTTTGGTATTTTTCTGAAAACATTCAATTTTTGATGAATAGTGAAACCACTAAGTGGTAGTTAAAAAACTGAATTTTTCATAAAACTTAATTTTACCGCTTCTGTGAGTGGAATTTCGAAATTCTGAGAGACACGGTTAATATTAAGGACTAAAATGTGGTTCAATGAGATGAAAAATAATTTTTGGTGAATAGTAACTTTTTACTTTTTTTTACCACGGTAAAAAGTAAATAGGGTAATTAAGGGTAGAAATGATATTATTATTACCCTAACACATGTCCTAATTCTATTGGACAAGTGTAATTCGACCAAAAACAAACATAGGAATAAAATATGACCATTTAGGCCCACTTGGATTAGATTAAGACAGTTATTATTAATTTATTTAAAGAAGGGTTAAAAGAGGTAAAATCAAAGTTTATTTACTAAAAAATTTTTAATATGGGGTTATACATTAGATAAATTCAACTATAATTATTCATTAGAACGATAATAATATTTCCTACATAATGGTATATTATTTGTAATTTTTAGACATTATATAATTTAATTTATTTATGACACAATGATGATGCAGTAATTCTCTTATTAATGAAATATTGACATAATTGATGTTATAAACACCAAAATAAATGTAATTTGAGAATTTTTATGAATTACACTAATTTTATAGCTTAATATGACATGTTAGTATTGATTTAATTAACGTTTTTCGAACTTATCATTCTGTTATAATTTTCACAAAAATCAATTACTAAATAGTGTCAAAATTGACATAAAATGGTTTTTAAAACAAATATTATATTATTAGTTGTTATTTTATTCCTAAAAATCTAAGGTTCGGCCAAATGACTTAGATAAGGTTATATATATTAATAACAAACAACTTTGAGTTCGTTTGGCTTCTTATAGTATATTTATTAACCTTATAGTGTAAGAACACAAGAAGACACGGTAAAAGTACAATTATTTAACTTAATGATAAATCTAAATGATAAGGTTAAAATAGGAACCTAAACTTGTCTAAATTCTATTTGATGAGAGGATTTCGACCTATCCCCACCTTAGACTCGAAATAAATCAATTTGGATCCATTTAAAAACGAACTTGACTTTATAATAAAATTATATTTTTAGTGATTCCAAAGGTACCCCTCTCCTCCCTTATAAAAGGGCACCTCCTCCCTCTCCTCCTCACACCAATTTGAGAATTCATGATCGCCCAAACCCTGCCAAAATATCCTCTCCACTTCCCTAGTATCATCCTAGAGGTTCTGGTCTTCTTCAAAGACCATTATTAGTTCTTTAAGTGGAGGTTAAGTGAAGGCGCGTCAAAAAGAGGTAATATCCATTACCGATCTTTTTCAATTTCTTTCTTCTTCAACTTCTTCTTATTTAGTTGTTTCATGATAAAGTAATAACATCAGTATTTCTTATATACTGATATGTTATTATAAATATTAAACAACTCTAATTAACCTTCTATCAATCCTACGGAAAAAGGAAATCACCGCGCGTGCTTATGTACGGAATACTGTCTCCACGCCGTGGTGTAATCTATTTTCTGCCACCACCTTAATTGGATGTGTATAATGGTGTAATGAGTAACTATATATGATTATTATAAAGTGATATTGATTCTGAAATAGTATACATACACTCCAATTCAGTCCCACGATCATGAGAACGATATCATCGCTCGTGCGTACGTACGGACTACCGTCTCCACGACGCGATGAGATTCATTCTCCATGTTAACCATTTAAGAATGATTATAAAGTGTATATAAGAAATAATAATGAAATATAAGACATTATATAGCTACTGGATTTATGTTTATATATATTTATGTCATCTACTTAATTCCACTCAATGTAATAACGAAAAGAAAACAACGTTCATGCGTACGTACGGCCTACCGTCTCCATGAACGGTGTATTTCTTTCCATTTATCGATCCATTATATATATGTATATTCGGAATATATATTATATACAAATAATGTTTTATATTATATAATTAAGTAATAATGATCTAAGTAATAATATGAATAATTACAAGTTAAAACACGAACGACAAATGAGACGATTTTACCCAAAACACTACTTTAACATGAATTTACAAAAGAATGGGTAATATAAAGTCATAAGTAAACCATATATGATATAATAACAATGAATATGATTCTTCAATAAGTCAATTACATTATTTAAATCATTATACATGAGGTTCAGACACTTACGAAGCAAATCAGACCTAAGGTAAGGGAAATATCACAATCTCATTTTTATCCGAGATTGTTTATACATTGAAATTTACTGGGGTGTATTTTATCATCGACATCCATGTTTCCTCAATATGTAATGTTATTTCCATCCACCTAAAAAAAATTTAAATCCAATTTTACCCTTCGGTGAGTTTTTAGTAAAAGATATGGAAGAAATCTTTTGTTGTTTTTCGTACGAGGTACTTTTTTGACTTTTCCGACAAAAGTACAAGAAGAATGTTTTTTTAACTTATACGGCATGAATGGATTTTTAAAACATTATTTCCAAGAATCATCCTTTACATGTTTTAAATTTATTTTTAATCAAATTCTTTTAGTTTAAAATTTTATGACATGTTAAAGAAAGGAAGGTGTTTTTGAAGTAGAATGGATATTTTCCTCAAGAATGGAGTTCAAGTGTTTTATCAAAATTATTTTCCATATAAGATAATAAAGGGTTCTGTTTCTATCCCTATTATTACATTTATTTGATTATGTTGTGATGGAATTATTTTTATGAATTCCTTTATCTTATATGAGTTGTTTTATGATTCCACGGTGTTTAAGATTCCCATTTTTGTTACATGGGTTATGCAATGATGTATGGTTTATGATTTTGTGGCACACATAAGAATGGTATCATTATGAGATGGGTGGGACCTATATCTCCCTCCAATGCATTGGGTAAAGATTTTATATCTCATGAGATAGAAAAGGCTGGAACGGTAGGTTATACTAGTTCTGTGAAACAGGACTGAAACGAGGGTGACTCGGTTCAGAATGGGACTTTGTCCACTAAGATAGTCTTGGCAATGAGTCTTGACTAACAAGAAATGATTCTCTATGATTATGTGTGAATGCCACAAAGTTTCATGTTTTATGTTTTGATTATTGTGATTACATTTCACTGCCATGATTTACCCCATGTTATGAAATTATGATCTCTTTTGCAGGTTAAGATTTCCAAAAGTTATGTGCTTATGTATATGATGTGATTGATACTTCTTTTGTTTACCCTTATAGAGCATTTGAGCTCACCCTTTTATGATTTCTTTTCCCCAGGATATAATGAAAGGTTTTTGGTAAAAAAAAGGAAGATCTTTATGGGATATTTTTAAGATCTTTCACCATGATTAGAAGATTATATTCTGAGTTTCCAAAGACACTGAACTCTTACGGTCCTTGTGTGTGTGTTTTTGTTATGTACTAAGTATTCTGAAAATGTAATGTAATGTCAATGTATGTCAAGCTTCGGGTATCTACAGTTGGTATCAGAGGAATGGTTTAGTCAAACTTTGGAAACTAGTATGCGAAAACGTTAGTGAAATCCCTTGAGATATTTATATGGGATGTCTAGGGATGTCCCTAAGGATAAGTATACGTATAGGTTATAGTACTAGAATTACGCTAACGATCATAGAATTAAACCTAAGATGTTAGATATTGAAGGTACTTCCCCTTTATTATATTGTTTTCCCTAGCATGATTTTTGCCTCTCATACGATTCTTTTTGTGTTTTAGTTAATGGAGGGAACCAGAAGGAATTCGGTTAACATTGAATCCAATGGACAAATAGGGGACTATGAGCAACAAAATTTTGTAATTCCTAGAGAGAAAGATCTTGTGATTATGCCAAATCAATCATTGCGATATATGATTAACAAGGTGAAATTTAGTGGTATGCCTAATCCATCAAAGAAGAGGAAGATAAACTATTATGCATGTTCGCATGTTGAAGAGCATAAAGAAAGGAAGATTGAGATTTCTAAAGAAGGGAAGAAGAACCTTGAAGAATACCTCAAATGGAGGGACCGATGTTATCTGTGTGGGGAAAATGGACATAGAGTGACAGACTGTTATGGAGTTCAATGTCTTATTTGTGGAGCACATGGGCATTACCCAACTCAATGCCATGAACTAAAAAGTTACTTCTAAATCAAGGAAGGACTTATTCCATGACAATCATTGAAGTGGATGGACTGAAGTGTTTATGTATTGGTATTCAGGAATAATGTTGTTGAGGTACTTTTATGGTGTATTGAAATATTTATGTATTGGTCTATTGTGGTTTTCAATAATTTTAAGGTACCAGTAACCATGAAAAGTGATCAATTATTTTGGAAATAAGATGATATGCGCATAATGAAGGGAAAACGAGAAAACGAAATGTTTAACAGTATTCATGAGTTCATGATTGATATAAGGACTAAGTGATATCATGGTTTTAGTATATAGAATTTTGAGGATTTTGGTATGTGGAAGGTGTTAAATTTTAACTACATTCATGTTTTCACTAAAGTTCAATGGGTATTCAAGAGAATACATGATTAATGACTTTGAATGTTTGGAATGTGACCAACAAAACATATCTTATGATATATGGGTATCAACGATGGTATTAAATCTCTTGTAATCATTTTCACTATGTTATGAGAGTGGACTGCAGTATTATGGATAAGCCTAAAGGTTGGAATGGATTATGTTGGACATAAGTTAGTATTGTTTAAGGATAGAAGTTTTTTCAATATTATTAATGGGATGTTATAGAAATATAGTTTTAGAAAAAAGGACATCCTGCAGGACGGGCGACAGCCCATCGCGTCGGACAAGGCTGTGGGAATCGAACCCACAACCGAAGTGCGACTGGCCTTTATCACCTACCACTGGCCTACAGAAAGTACCTGGTTAGTAGAAACTAGTTTTATTTTATTAAGCGGTATGATATATGAAGTATAAGTTCATTTTTGGAACCATATACGATTAACCATAAGATGGAATTATAACTTTTTCTAACCTTTTGTTTGAAAGAGATGGAATGACCCATCATTATATCACATGATCTGCTAACACATCACGAATGACAAATTCAAATTCCTTTCTTTAAGAGATGAAGTGGAAATTTTCCAAAGAACGACAAATGGGGAGACTATACCAAAATCATGAAAGTATTTCTTCTAATTCCAATTTTATCAACTTTAGGGAAATGATCTTGAAAACCAAAAATGTTGTCTTAGTGATCTTATATCTGATGAATCAGATGGTACCTTAGATCATCACAAATTTTTGGCTTTGTGATTTCTAGCTTTTCCATAGCCATGCTCTCTACCACTCTCCATCAGAACATGATGGATAGATTTTTCATCCATATCCATATTTTCACCTATTTGGAAACCCAGTGATTAGTTTATTTGGGTAACCGTTACATTTCATACTTTTGTTTTTAAAGATTGGTTTTGGTATTACTTTTTACGATGTGGGTTTCTATTAAAGAAACATTCGAGTAGTAAACCATTTATAACCCCGATGAATTTCGAGGGCGAAATTCATTTTACGGGGGGTAGAATGTAACAGCCCAAGATTTTATGAAAAATATTCTTTTTAATTTCACTAATGTCTTGTGTTGTACGCTACACCAAAAGGAGCTTGCACAACACGCATCCTTGACTTGCCTTGCATTACACGCAATCGTGACCTTCCTCGATAGCGTGTGTAGTACGCAATAACGAGTTTCACTAAACAACAATATGCTATTAAAATATTATTAAAACTAGCTGTTATGAATAGTAATAACCACTTTTTGAAATTTTGTAAATTTTATTTTTCAAAATGGAATTCATTTTTGGATTCGGAATATCGAAATTTTCCTAGGGTGAAATTTTGGTATTTTTTTGAAAACTTTCAATTTTTGATGAATAGTGAAACCACTAAGTGGTAGTTAAAAAACTGAATTTTTCATAAAAATTAATTTTACCGCTTCTGTGAGTGGAATTTTGAAAATCCGAGAGACACGGTTAATATCAAGGACTAAAATTTGGTTCAATGAGATGAAACTAATTTTTGGTGAATAGTAACTTTTTACATTTCTTTACCACGGTAAAAAGTAAAAAGGGTAATTAAGGGTAGAAATGATATTATTATTACCCTAACACATGTCATAATTCTATTGCACAAGTTTAGTTCGACCAAAAAGAATCATAGGAATAAAATATGACCATTTGGGCCAACTTGGATTAGATTAGGACATTTTATTATTAATTTATTTAAAGAAGGGTTAAAAGATGTAAAATCAAAGTTTATTTACTAAAAAAAATTTATATGGGGTTATACATAAGATAAATTCGACTATAAATATTCATTAGAAAGATAAAACGATTTCCTACATAATGGTATTTTATTTGTAATTTTTAGACATTAAATAATATAATTTATTTATGAAACAATGATGATACTGTAATTATCTTATTAATGAAATATTGACATAATTGATGTTATAAACACCAAAATAAATGTAATTTGATACTTTTTATGAATTAAACTAATTTTCTAGGTTAATATGACATGTTGGTAGTGATTTAATTAACTTTTTTATAACTTATCATTCTGTTATGATTTTCACAAAAATCAATTACTAAATAGTGTCAAAATTGACATAAAATAGTTTTTAAAACAAATAATATATTATAAATTGTTATTTTATTCCTAAAAATATAAGGTTCGCCCAAATGACTTAAATAAGGTTATATATATTAATATTAAACAACTTGGAGTTCGTTTGTCTTCTTATAATATGTTTATTAACCGTATAGTGTAAGAACACAAGAAGACTCGGTAAAAGTACAATTATTTAACTTAATGTTAAATCTAAATGATAAGGTTAAAATATGAACCTAAACCTGTCTAAATTCTATTGGATGAGAGTAGTTCGACCCATCCCCACCTTAGCCTCTAAATGAATCAATTTTGAGCCATCTAAAAACGAACATGACTTTATAATAAAATAATATTTTTAGTGATTCCAAAGGTACCCCTCTCCTCCGTTATAAAAGGGCACCTCCTCCCTCTCCTCCTCACACCAATTTGAGCATTCATGCTCGGCCATCCCCTGACAAAATCTCTTCTACACTTCCCTAGTATCATCCTAGAGGTACTGGTCTTCTTCAAAGACCATCCTTAGTTCGTTAAGTGGAGGTTAAGTGAAGGCGCGTCAAAAAGAGGTAATATCCATTACCGATCTTTTTCAATTTCCTTCTTCTTCAACTTCTTCTTCATTAGTTGTTTCATGATAAAGTAATAACATCAGTATTTATTATACACTGATATGTTATTATAAATATGAAACTACCCTAATTAACCTACTATCCATCCTACAGAAAAAGGAAATCACCGCGCGTGCATACGTACGGAATACCGTCTCCACGCCGTGGTGTAATCTATTTTCTGCCACCACCTTAATTGGATGGGTATAATGGTGTAATTATTAACTATATATGATTATTATAAAGTGATATTGATTCTTAAATAGTATACATACACTCCAATTAATTCCCACGATCATGAGAATGATATCATCGCTCGTGCGTACATACGGACTACCATCTCCACGACGCGATGAGATTCATTCTCCATGTTAACCATTTCGGAATGATTGTAAAGTATATATAAGAAATAATAATTAAATATATGAAATTATAAAGATACTGGATTTATGTGTATATATATGTATGTCATCTACTTAATTCTACTCAATTCAATAACAAAAAGAAAACAGCGTTCATGCGTACGTACGGCCTACCGTCTCCATGAACGGTGTATTTCTTTCCATTTATCAATCCATTATATATATGTAAATTATAAATATATATTATATATAAATCATGTTTTATATTCTATAATTACGTAATAATGATCTAAGTAATCATATGAAAAATTACAAGTTAAAACACAAACGACAAATGAGACGATTTTACCCAAAACGCTACTTTAACATGAATTTACAAAAGAACGGGTAATATAAAGTCATAAGTAAACCGTATATGATATAATAACAATGAATATGATTCTGTAATAAGTCAATGACATTATTTAAATCATTATACAGGAGGTTCGGACACTTACGAAGCAAATCAGACCTAAGGTAAGGGAAATATCACAATCTCATTTTTATCCGAGATTGTTTATACTTTGAAATTTACTGGGGTGTATTTTATCATCCACATCCATGTTTCCTCAATATGTGATGTTATTTCCATACACCTAAAAAATTTTAAATCCAATTTTACCCTTCGGTGAGATTTTAGTAAATGATATGAAAGGAATCTTTTGTCGTTTTTCGTACGAGGTACTTTTATGACTTTTCTGAAAAAAGTACGAGAAGAATGTTTCTTTTAACTTATACGGCATGAATGGATTTTTAAAACATTATTTACAAGAAGCTTCCTTTACAAGTTTTCAAGTTATTTTTAATCAACTTTTTTTAGTTTAAAATTTTATGACATGTTAAAGAAAGGAAGGTGTTTTTGAAGTAGAAAGGATATTTTCCTCAAGAATGGAGTTCAAGTGTTTTATCAAAATTATTTTCCATATAAGATAATAGAGGGTTATGTTTCTATCCCTATTATTACATTGATTTGATTATGTTGTGATGGAATTATTTTTATGAATTCCTTTATCCTATATGAGTTGTTTTATGATGTCACGATGTTTAAGATTCCCATTTTTTCTACATGGGTTATGTAATGATGTATGGTTTATGATTTTGTGGCACACATAATAATGGTATAATTATGAGATGGGTGGGACCTATATCTCCCTCCAATGCATTGGGTAAAGATTTTTTATCACATGAGATAGATAAGGCTGGAACGGTAGGTTATACTGGTTCTGTTAAACAGGACTGAAACGAGGGTGACTCAGTTCAGAATAGGACTTTTTCCACTAAGATAGTCTTGGTAATGAGTCTTGACTAACAAGAAATGATTCTCTATTATTATGTGTGAATGCCACAAAGTTTCATGTTTCATGTTATGATTATTGTGATTATATTTCACTGCCATGATTTACCCCATGTTATGAAATTATGATCTCTTTTGCAGGTTAACATTTCCAAAAGTTATGTGCTTATGTATATGATGTGATTGATATTTCTTTTGTTTACCCTTACTGAGCATTTGAGCTCACCCTTTTATGTTTTCTTTTCCCCAGGATATAAAGAATGGTTTTAGGTAAAAAAAGGAAGATCTTTATGGGAGATTTTGAAGATCCTTCACCACGATTAGAAGATTATATTCCGAGTTTCCAAAGACACTAAACCATTACGGTCCTTGTGTGTGTGTTTTTGTTATGTACTAAGTATTCCGCAAATGTAATGTAATGTCAACTTACTTCAAGCTTCGGGTATCTACATAGAGGGAGACCCATTACATAGATCTATGGCCCAAGACGAACTGGTATGAATATACGGCCTGAAAGCCCATTTTTTTCCTAAAGAACCCTATAGTGAATAATACTTCAAATGTTATAGGCTGCTACATTGTCTGTTATAGTACCGTCACCAATATGGTTACAACTACAATTCCTTAGTTGATATAGTGTCACAACTCATAGTGTTCCACCACTCCTACAGTACCTCAAAATTCATCCCTACAATAATTCGATCCCATGACATTTGGAATCCAAGGAAGAGCCTTTACCATTTGGGTAAATTCTCATTGGCAATGAACCATTCTATTATATATAGATAGATTATAATTTCTATGTTGAAAGGAAATGATCCACTAAATATCTAATTGTTTTATAGGATGAAATATGAAGTATCCATTATTACAACATCATGGATAATGAAATTATATGCACACATCATACATCTTTAATAGATAATTATTATATGGAAAATCATAAAAAAAAGATTACTCATCCATGATAAATTTAGAAGAGCTTGAAAACATATTACATCATCCTTAAATCAATGTCAAAGGTTTGATGAGAATTTGAAACATCTATTTGTGAGCTAAAACCATAAACATGATCTATAAAAATATTTAGGTAAGTTATTATTCATTAGTAACTTTATGGAAAAAAAGTTGGAAGACCTCTTTATGTTCATATGTAATGCTACAAAAATTGAACAGGTTCAGATCCTCCTTATAATGGCCACTACATGAGTGCTTTACTTTATTTTTAATTAATGGATGATAGTTCTATTTGATAACCACAGTCCCACACAACATATAGGATTTCATTCCATGAACAAAGAGCACTATTATGCATCTAAGATAAAAACATTCATAATAGATAATTTAATAGAAAAACATAATATTATTAGGTATTAGGTGTTCATGGAAGTTATAATAAGAGATTAATTCTCCAATATAATTTCTGAATCCCATCAATATGTTCATGGATCATAGTAAATGAAGAGATTGTAAAAATTGGGTTTCCATGAACCTAGGGTTATAGAGGTGTCTTCTGTACTCATTGTTTCATTGTTATTGAATTCATTTAATATCATAATATTGTTGAAATTTCATATTTGGTTGTGTCATGTGATATTATTAATCTGATTAAATGTTTTTGAAAGTGGGTTCCCAAGACCCAACATGTTTTGTACATTGATTACTGATACATGTATTCAGTTTGTTATAATTCATGTGTTTATCTTTCTATAAAATTGTAGATACTTTTGCATTTACATTTTTTATGGTAATGTACATAGATCACCCGTCACATCAAAGGGTTATAATAGATCCCAGAATATAATGAGAACCCTGAGATTCTATGAAAGTAATCTTAAAGTAACATCTTATGGTCTAGGTACATCATTCTAGAAGGACACAGATTATGTGAGACCATCAGGTGCTAGGGGATCATACGGATTGAGACTTCTTCACATGAAGATCACACATGATGATCTCTAGTATTTTAGATCATGAGAACTGACCCGGGGAATTGGAAGACCACATGTTTTAGGTGTCATTGGTCGTTCCTATCAACGAACATGTGTAACGGTCTTTTGACTTGAGATCATTATCAAAGGATGTAATTTAATTACGTATATTTGGAGCAAGGTGAAAACCATGGCGACTAGGTTGTGTAGAGGTAGTGTGTATTGGGTACGTCATTAATGGAATGTCATTGATTGAATGATCTAAAATGGATTTTTTCCATCTGATATCAGGAAGAGATATCTCAGATTTTCTTGATTAGGATTGTTGAAGCTTCATTAAATCCATGGACATGGTATTGGATGTTAAGAATGTCTAGAAAAATCATAAAAACAAAATAATTCAAAATAAAATACTGGCACTAGTATGCATTCTACTTTATTGAGATATCGATGACGAGGATATTATATTACATGAACCGTGTTCGTTGGAAGGAAGTCGTTGATTTGGCATTGCCTTATTATTATAGGGCCTTGATGGGTTTTTATACCCCACTCTAGGTCAGTGGATATTATTCACTACTATTGAGGTAAAGGCCTAATGGTATCACACAATAGAGCCTTGAAAATATGCCCCATTCTAGGAATAGGAATTTAGAACTTGGTGGGCCCTGCCAAAGGGTCCATGCACTATAGGCGTTATATGGATCACTAAAGAATAAATAAATTCATTAATTATTCATGATTAGAATAATTCGTTGAATATATTTAAAACATGTATTTACAAGTTATATAGCAAATAAAAGTATTAATATTATTCTAATGGATTTAAATATCCTAGGTTCATTTAACAGTAGTAGGAGGAATGTGTCGCGTTAAAGACTAAAATTTGTCACGTAATATATTTATATATTACAAATAAGTGATAAATTATAAATATTATTTAAGGAATAATTTTATTTGTCGTAAATAATTATTTATATCACTTATATAGCAGGCGTCTATTTCACAGGGGGATAGGAATCCATAACGCATGATTTAAACAATCCCTATATAGGTGAGAGAGAGGGTCTCCCATGGATACTATCTATGTGTCAAGAATGAGTGCTTCTCTCCCCTCCTGGAATCTAGAGAGAGAGTCTCTCAAACGAAGGAAGATCTTCAAGTTCATCCTTATCAGATTGAAGCTTCTTCTATTGTTGTGATCATCACTACGCTGAAGTGATTATCAAAGATCCACGCTAGGACCTGGATCATAAAGAATGACATGTGAGTATATTAATAAGTAATGTGTGGATGATCTAGAGGGCTTCGACATCAGTGTCTTTGAGCAACGATCGTCAGCATCGTGCGACAGACATGCACATGCTAATTCTGAACAAAGTACATGTTCAGTTCAATTTTTGTGCTCTATTTAAACATTGTTATATCCTTGGACCAAACTGGGGAAATATCACCGGAGTTGAAAAGGTTATGTCACTTCAGTGAGGCAGAAAATTTTAAATTCTTGGACCATCGGCTTCTGCTGCGCTGTCCTGATACCAAACAATTGTATTAGAGGGATCACATGGTTTTTAAAAGTCAATGAAATAAAGATACATTAAATTTAATTATGGGGTCACAAAACGGTTCATTTGGATCCTACCATGCATCATTTCATTTTCAATTGATCATGTTTTGATCATTTAAATTTTTTTATTAGATTTATATTGTGTTTTTCATTCAATTGATGTTTATCTAAAATTGAGAATTAACATCAAATATACTTTTTTATTATTATAAAATATAATAAATTTTTTTATAATAATATATTTTATTATAAAATATTTTTCCACAATGATGTGTGGAAAATATTATTAATAACAATTAAAAAGGGAAAGGGGATGGAGACCAAGACCAAGACCCCAATTTCCGAACTTCTTGGTTAAACAAATGGAATACCAAGACCCCAAAATGGGGTCTTCTTCCATTAAATTAAAAAAAGGAAGAGTGGTGAATTTTTTTTAAGAAAAAAACAATATATATAAAAAAATTTGAATACCCCAAAGGTGTCTCCTTCTCTTACGTGGTGCAACATGGTTTCTCCCCTTAGGTAGAAACCCTAGACCCGTTGTTGGTCCCCTTTGCACTGCCACGAGCCCCGGTGAGCCTCCTCGTGTCGAACCTGCCACTCTCCTATGCGCCGAGCCGCCTCCCGGTCCCCTTCGCGCCACCTAGAACCCCGGTTTCCCCAAGATTGCTTAGCTGCCTCCTGCTGGGCCTCCCTTCTGCATGCCAGACCCACCACCCCGAGCTCACCGGCCTCCTTGGACCGCCCACCTACAGGTGTCGGACCCCCTGGTCATACTGCTCTCAAAACCCGACCACATATAGCCTACTGGTCCCCTTACCTCCATCCCATGCTTATCCGGGCTATTGCGGACCGAACCGCGCCGTCCGCTGCCATTCCTGGTCGTGCCAGTCCAGGCCATGCCGGACCGGGCTACCATCTTGTCGGATCGCCAGAGAAAGGGGCTACCGGCCAAGCAGCTGGCTGGTTTGATTCCTAGGTTCCTAAAACTTTTTTGGCCTTTCCCCAAAAGTTTTTTTCATCGTTGGAGTCTCTGGTCCGACCTGTCTTGCCGCGGTCATGCCGCGATCACGCCACAGTCATGCCGCTATTACTTCGTGGCCACATCACGGTAATGCTGTAATTGGCTCTGCTCCAGGAAGACACCCTGTGGTAGTTGGAAATCCCGCCGGACTCCCGGGCTAGAGGTAACCTCGCTTAAAATTAATTTTATATAATTTATTTTTTAAAATTAAATTAATTCTACTTATTTTGGGGTTTAAATTATTTTCAACTGAAATATTAATTTAAATTATGTTTAGAATTAAATTAATTTTTTAATTAAATTTTGGGAATCAAAAATAAATTACTCAAATGGAACTGATAAAATAAACTATTTGAATTTAAAAAAATTCATTTAATTTATTAGAACACCCTCACATTATATAAATTAATAGAAATAATGTTTTCTTGTTCATATTTTACCCTTACTGGTGTTGAGAATGTTGTCGAACTATGTCTGTCTGGTATTTATTAATTTATTTAATTATTTATTCAATGTGTGTGATGATTTTAAAAATTAATTAGATAAATGATTGTATCTAAATCATCTTTTTAATTGAAATATGTATAAGGGTCTGCATTTCCATTACACGAGATGTAATTTGTACCCCTAGTCCTCCTCGCCTGCGTGCGAGTACATTTGTAATTAAATGATGATTCAAGACGCAGACCCCGCCAAGATGAGTCGTTAAACTAGATAGGAGACAAGCACTTTGCATGGGGCTTGTTGCGACGTGAGTCATTTCAGGACTCAGGTATGGATTCCCCTAGGTTATGATTTATCTGTTAAGGATTGATCATTAGAGAATTATCAAGACCATTCATATGGAATGATTTAAATTATGTATAGTTTATTATTTTATGCTTCAAGATGATTATTGTGTGATCACATAGAATACTATGCAGGATAAAATGCATAAAGATGTGGTGAATTATATTATATTTCATGTTCATTTTTATCACAAAAACCTAGTTAGAACATAATAAATAGAAAATTATTAAATTCAACAATAAATATAAAAATCCCTCAAATATATATTATGTCTAAAATCCTTCAATTTCTCACATAAAAAACTAGTTGATTGGTACTTGTCAGCCTTATTGTATAATGCCTCTTACTTCTGAGGAATTTTCATGAGAGAAATGGGTTGACGAAAATTAAGTGAGTTGTCATGGAATAGACTTAGCTAACTTGATAACACATTAGAGGCAAGATGTTGAGGGAATCCTGTTAAGATTCAAAAAAACTCAGACTTTACTCAACTGCACAAGGAACCACAAGGACATGTTGTTAGGCAGTCTAGTTCCTACCTTGAAACCCTCCAAGTAGTGGTGTAGCCCTAGCTTGTTGACTACGATGGAGGTTTCGAGGATCCATTCCAATAGAATGCTCAAGAGAAAGATTATTTTTAATCTAGAAGTGATGGATATTAAGGTTCACTAAAATAGTGGGAGACATTAAAATGATATAATAATATTTTATTAATCATAAATGTTAAAAGGTAATCAAGAAAAATTACTAATAGGAAAAAAAATTCTTTGATGTAGATTCAAAATGGAAATCACCAACACCACAACTAATTTATCACTGCGATCGATTAGGGATAATGAAAACTTCATGACCTGTAATAACTTCTCAGACTCGTACAAGCACTTGTGGATAGTACTATGCTATGAAAGGAAGTTATATGTATTAGAATCCCCCATTCCTACTAAGCCTCCTCAGGTTGCAAGAAAGGAGGAAAAAGATAAATGGGAAATCATGAAGTCTATTCACTTAACATACAAAGTATCATGTTGTCATCCTTGTCCAGCCAATTGAATAAAAATGAATGAGGATGAGGACACCAACATGATGCTTTCACATTTCACAGAACTCTATATGGAGGGGTCCAGGCAAGAATGCTATGACATCTCAGGTGCACATTATAAGTGATAGTAAGAAGAAGTGCATCAAGCCGGTCCACATATACTCAAGATGTTTGTATATATAGAGAGGCATGAAGCCCTTAGGTTCAAACTAAACCGAGAACTAGTAGGGGATCTCATTCTTGCCAATTTTCTGTTGAGATCCTTGAATTTTATTATCAATAATAATATGAATGATATGACAAAGTCACTCCCAGGCCATTTGGATTTAATATCCCCAAGCTGATAAGGATATGAAAAATACCAATTCCTTTGTCCTTATAGTGAGGAAGAAAAACAAGGGCAAGACATAGTGGTCTAAGTCTAAGTAATTGACAAAGAAACCAATGCATCATATTGTAAATGATCCAAAGATTCAGAGGAAATGCAATGAGTAGGAATCTATATGCTTCGGATGTGGCAAGAAAGGCCACTAGAAGAAGAATTGTAGATCTGGGAAGATGAATCAAGCTTATACTTCTACTTCAAGTATTTTTGTCATTAAATGAAATATATCTTTATCTACAAGATGGGTATTGGATACGACATGTGTCTCACACATTTTTATTCATATACAGTAGCCTAGTAGGATCAAGAATATTACAATAGTTCAAGTGGATATCCAAGCTGCATATGGTGCAAGTCTAGAAGCCTTGGCAGTGTGAGACAATCACTTATCCTTGGCAACTAGATTGGTTCTAGTTTTAAACAATTTTTATAATATTCCTTTTGTTACTAGAAACATTATCATTGTGTAGATTCTAGACACTATGGGTTTTTATTTCATGCTTGGAAATTAAAATTGTCTATTTTATAGGGATAAAATATGTTATGGTATGGAAGATCTTAATAATTGATTATATATGCTGGAACAAGAAAAATCAGTAATGAAAATCAATGTCAAAAACTGCCAACATGACTCAAATAACACCCACCTATGGCACTTCAAGATTTGTCATGTAAATGAGAAGCGATTAAGAAAATTGCATCAAAGTCATTTAGTAAAAGATATATGTTATAGTTATATTTTCCATACCTTAACTACATTTTTATAAAATTTCATTTTCACGTCTAAGTGGCTCCATGGTGTCCCAAAATCAACTAAAGGATGCTCATGGTTTGACATATATCATACAATAGGATTAAGAAATATTATAGTATAGTTTAATATTATTATTATAATATGTATTTAACTTTATCTATAATATTTACCCTTTAACCATGGCAAAAATAAAAATTACATAAGTTACTATTCATAATATCAAAAAATTAAGGGTACATATTTTCAAACTGTGGAACTTATATTTCTATTTTTGGAATCCATTTTCTCAATTCAAAACATAGATGTTTCATTAATTAATTTAAAATTAATTCCCATTCTCAAAACATAAAAGCAGGTTTTTAACAAGTAATAACAATAATAATATCGACATGTGTTTATGTCTATTTTATAAGTAAAATTATTTCCAATAGTCAGAATTAGAATAAATTATAAATACATAATCCAATTACTCATTAAAACCAATTAAAATAACAATTTATCTATGTATAAAAATTATATGATAAGGTGGGATATAATTAAAATTAAATATTTGTTCACTAATCATTAAAAAATGAACATTATCAGAATATTGTGAAATTTTTTTCCAAAGTAAATTTTTATTTACCTCTTATATAAAATATGTATATTTAGCCAAATATAACATATAATTTTGTCAAATACTATATTTCAATAGGGTTTTCCATCATAAGGTAGTAAAAATTAATTTATTGAAAAAATACTTCTTTTTCCAAAAAAACAATTTATTCTTATATCATATTTATACATCATATAAGATGAATTTAAAACATTAAATTGAAAATATAAGTTATATTTTTATTAATTTGAAAATAAATATAGTAATATGATTTGAAAAACACTGTTATTTTATAATTAGGTTTTCTTAAAAAATACATCCTTTATATGCAATATGTTTTTTATTTCCATATCTAATATGTTTCGTAACCAATGAAAATTTATTTAAACATGTGTACATGATATTTCCAAACTCTGTAGATACTATTCATTCTCATCATTCCAACTTCTATGAATTAAATACCTTCTAAAATAATAATAATATTATTATTTTATTTTTCAGTATAACTCAATGTTTTGTGTAGCTTGAGATTTTAGAGAAACCCATTGTTTCTTGTTGAGTGAGCTATGAGAAAAAGAATCCCATTAAATATAAAATTAATAATGTATTCATAAATAATAATAGATATGAAAATTTATTATTCTATAAATACTTGGGTCATTACAGTAACTAATGCTTCTTATGATTGAAATCATCATGATATTTCATCATTTATTCAAGATAATGATGATTTTATACATGATCCATAAAATAGCCATCTAAAGACTGATACATTTTTTCCTTATCTCTGGTTAAATTTTCATGGATTTAAAATCTATTTCTAAACAATTCATATTGACTCATTAACTAAAATAGTTCATATGTGAGTTCCTTGAGTCATGTAATTTCCAATGATTGGTCTTTTAGCATTCTAATTAAATAATTGTTTTCTCCAATATTACCATCTCCTTATAAAGTTATTTATTGTAAAAAATACTTATATAAAAGATTCAATTTTCAATTTATTGATTATTTATGAGTGTTCATTCACTAGATTCCTCACTTATTCTTTCATATACTCTTGCATCTTGACATTTTTATTGTAATTATAAGATTGTTTGATAAATTTTTGGAAATCCTTTTTATTTTCATGAAATAATTCTTCAAACACATTGAAATCAACTTCACTTATTTTATTCTTATATTTCAAAAAATTAACTGAGCCTGATATATCATTATTACTATCAGAAAGAATATAAATATTTTCATCAAATTTATTAAAATAAATAATGAAATTTTCTAGTCATATCAATGCCTGATCAATATATTTGACTCTTCTAATTTATATTTTTCTGTCATAATCAGCGTCCTCTTAAAAAATAGGAATCTCTCCATAATTATTTCTAATAGCCACATCCTATATGGATTGATTTTTGGCATGAATAATATAATGTATCCTCGACATTATTATAAATATATACCACTTTCTCTTGTATGATTTCATGATAAAATTGTTTTGAAAATTTAATATCTTGAGAAGGAAATTTAAATGTTTTTTCATTAGATAATTCCATATTAATATTCATTGAATGAGGATATTACCTACAAACAGCACCATCTTGTTTTCATTCTATTCCACATCCACTTATTCGTCATCTTATTCTCTATTTTCATATTTTTATTCATTCATTTCATGTTTTCAATGTATTCATCAATTTGTGTTAGATCACTATCATAATAATAATTTTTAGTTATCTTCTAAGCTTTATTTGTGGATTCTATTCCTCAAATAATAGTTATTTTTATTTCCCTTTCTCTTGTATAGATATAATTGATGGTCTTTGTTAATCAAATTGTTTTGATACTATACCTAAATTGGATTTTTTGAATCCCTTTTAAAATGAACGTATGTTAATGTTCTTAGAATTTCTCTTTTTCATTATCTTTTTCTTCTCTTTCCTGTTGAGTATTTCCATGCTACAAAAATTTTCATCAAGTTCCTCACTAGGGTCAAGTCAAAATTGGGGTTCGGCCTCTTCCCTTTTTTATTTTTTCTTCCTCCACACAGCTTTAACATCATCTGGTACAAATTTTTATTTTTTATTTTTAATGTATTTAGACAGTACTTCTCTCTTAATTACAAGAATATTTTGCCCTTATTTTTTTGAAATATGATAACTTCCTCCATCTACTAATTTATATTATTTGGCCTCACTATGTTTTTCCAACATTTTTGTTTTTGAATTTAATCATAATCTCAGCCTACAGATTTTATATTCATTGATAATAGGGGTTTTAAAATTTTTTTTCTCTAATTTATTACCACATTAAGTAACATTATGAAATCAATATGAAATATGATTATAATTTTTGGAATCATAATAAATTTATATTTTATCAAATTTGACATCAAATTAATGATTCTTAAAATGTATAAACAAATCATAATAACCAAATAATTGACTGATCTGAAGCCCAGTTTGTTTTCTTATCTGACTTCTATAGAACTAAAATTCAATCTTCTTATGAGATTATAGATATTATTATGTATAAATTTGTCAAATTATTATATTGTCCTCATGAATAAAAAAATAATCATCTAATACATTCTTATTAAAAATGCCTTTTAGATTCAAGATCTTATTGGATGTACAGTATGAGTCTCCCTCATTGGGTATTGAAATAAAATTTCTTTTTTATTTTATGGATAAGGTGTGATCTCTTTCATACATAGGTAATGAAATATTCAAATATTCATCAATTTTTATTGTCTTATAAAAATATAAATTTTTTTAGTGAATAAGATCTAGAACATTATTGTGGTTTTCACAACAATCTGACACCCATCATAGAAACATTATAATTAGTTTCAATGGAAAATAATATTTCACATTAAAATACAATTTAGGTAACCTATATATTAGTATAGTCATTGATGAAAATTCATTTAGAGTATTTAATTTTGTAGGAATATTCATTAGATAGGATAAGTGGACTCTGAAAAGAATACTTTATCTTTTGAATTCACCCATTTAAAGAATGTAATATATTTCAATGCAATTGATGAAATAACTAATGTCGGACATGGTAGGAGGGTCACATTATATAGGCTATTGAAAATATTACCATTTATCATTTACATCTCATATTTGATCAAGTTTATCTGATAGTTGAGAAAAATGATCCATTTATTTTTCAAAAAGAAATATTTCATTAAAGATGAATTCAACATAGTTTTTAATTTAAAATGAAAAAAATAATATACTTAATTTAAATAAATGTGAAATGTAATATAAATTATACCATTGAGAAAATAATAAATGTTTTCCTATAATCGATGAGTAATTCTTCAAAATGAAATAAATCATAGAAAAATAATTTTGAATATAAAAATATTTGGTTTCAAAAAAATTGGTATAGAAATAATCATATATCTATGAAATGAATTTAATGTCTATATAAAATATGACTACATATATTTTTAGTATGTAAATTTATAGTATGAACCCTCAGAGCATGAAAGATCTGATTAAAATAATTTGAGTATGAAAATTATATGTAATAAAATTCTGAGATAGAAATTTCTAGGTACAAATAAATTGTGTAATAAAATTATGAGTATGAATATTTGGATTAAGAAAATTATGACAATGAAAATAATGATTACAATATTTTTTTATTACAATAAATAATTGTAAAAAAAATATTAGTTGAAAAGGAAAGAAGGAAAAAAATTCAATCATATGTGATTACCCTTTTAAATGTATAAAATTAATGTAGGGAGGTGTTTTAAAAAACTAGTAGATATGAATGATTATATTATAGTTATGATTTATTTTTTTAAGTGTTTGGAATGAATCGGTAACCCAATTTATACCCCAAATAAATTTATTCAAGAAAGTAAATTACTAGGAAATCATGGCGTGTGATGTTCTTACACCTTAAAATCAATTCAAGGGGATACAAGGTAATGTTTCTAATAGAATAAAAAAATTAAATGACTTTACAAGCAATAAATCAGACCAAATTTAGAGAGGTCAGGTATCCCCAATAGTGATAAACACTAGTGGACTCCACCAGGGTAGACACTCAAGCATTGAATAGGTTCTAAGGACTATCTGATGCAGACTCAATCCAATGCATAATAGATTAAAATGGAATTAAATCCATCTTGATTGTGATGCATTGGAGAACCATGAAACATAGTTTTGGAAAGAAATTCAGGAACATTTCATGAGATATAAAATTTAGATGATAATATAGTTATCATTATT
This sequence comes from Viscum album, assembly GCA_963277665.1. Lineage (NCBI taxonomy): Eukaryota > Viridiplantae > Streptophyta > Magnoliopsida > Santalales > Viscaceae > Viscum > Viscum album. The sequence goes on from OY728140.1 coordinate 1,068,020,470, forward strand.
AGATTGGATTTAACGTTTTAAAATCAATCGGATGGTAATGGTATTGTAGAAATAAAATCATGTTATTATTCCATTCAAATAATATATAAAATTATCTCTTTTAAGTCAGTGATCACTAAAAATGAGATGACAAATACATATGTGTTTTTCATGAGTGTGATGTAAATGATTTTAACATACAGATAGGGTACTCTTGTTGTTAAATAGTTTTGGAGCATCAGTGAAACTCATTCTATATTTAGTTCGTGTGTGTTGCATCCACAACACATGAGAACAATAACATTTAGTTTACAAATATTCAGATTCACTAATGTAAATTTCTACTAAGTTTTGTTTCATATATGACCAATAATCAAAAAAATGACCTATAATATTACATGTTTTGAATAAAAATTTCTTATCCATTCTACAACAACCAATTTCGTAATCTGAAAAACATATTAATTAAAAATAATTTTAAGATTAAAATGTTCAAAATATGTAGTTCTCTATAAATTACAAATAATTATTTTCACAAAAATTAAATGGAATTTCATTTTATTTTGTTTGATACCTTTCATAATAGCATACTGAAAACATTATGTCTAGAAGACTTGATGTTATGTATAGTAAGATTCCTAGAATCCCACAAAAATTTAGTTGATTTATTGGTTGTCTAACTTCATCAATTTTAATAGTATTTAAGGATCCAATTTTAGTACTATTACTTTTAGTATTTTCATATACATTTTTTAAGGATGTTCTTTAATATTCATATGTTTAGATAAAAATTTCCCTTCTTGTTTTTGAAAACAGGATAACCATGAATGAATGTTAACTGACCCATCATAATCATTTCAAACTCAGATATCATAGTATTATCAAATGAATCTATAAAATATTGAACTATATATTTGAATAAAATTTCATCAATATATATTTGAATGACCAAAAAATTTAGTTTTCTTTCTTTACATAATTGTTGTTTTATTAGGTGTTACAATAAAAAAAATTATAACAAAATTCATGTTAATCTATTATACATTGATCTAGGGGATTATATAAGTCCATATAATGCATTATAATTTATATAAACTTATTAAGGATGATTTTTATATTCAATACATAGATGTTTTCCAAAAACAATTCTTCATGAACATATCTATTAAAATAATCTCACTTCAAATCCATTTGAAATAATATGTAATTAATGAATTCAACACGGCTAGGAGTATTCACATATATTCATGTCTAGGTACCAGAGTATATAATTCATCATAATGTATTACCTCTACTTGATTATGACTTAAATAAACTAGTCATTCTTTATATCTATTGGTTATTCCACTTTCATCACTTTTTTTCTAAAGAATCATTTTTCCCGAAATACATATGATTCAGTAGGTCATTCATCCATAAGATGGAATTTTATATTTTCGAATTCATTAAAGTAATATTTTTTTTTATTTTAATCAAACAATCATCACCTAAAGCCTCATCCAAAATTTAAGGCTCAAATTAAGAAAAAAAAGAATGATGTCATAATTTGTTTTCACAAACATATTCTAGTATGTATATGTTGATTTATTTTACCAATCATACCATCAATATAATTATTCTTAATAAAAAAATTAATTTGTTTTGTTAAACCGACTCTTCAACATAAGATATAAATTTATCCAGAGTGAATACTTCAAAATCAATTTTGTGAGTATTGTTTCAACTAGAAATGACGTCTATTCATGGTTGGAAACCTATTTTCCAAAAAACATCAGAATATGATGTTTGGGATTCTTTAAAAGAGTAATAGTTACATCATATTTAACATGTACTATTTACTCAAATGTACCTAATTTTTTATTGAAACCCTTATAATCCTTCGAAGTAGTTTAATTACCTAAGAAAAGAATTTCATCAGATTTGGGTGTGAAATTCTGTAAACTATATTTTGTATTCGAAATTAAATCATTTAATCCAAATAATTTAATGTATGAATCCTTTGGTTTTCAGCATATCCGTAATACATATGTGGTTTTATTATGAAATGTTCTAATTAAGTCTTTATTTATAGTATAACAAGTAGTAATCACAATATGATCCCAAAAAAATGATTTGGAACGGATTATTATCAATACTTGGTTCTTATTATCTCATGAAGATATGATTTATTCTTTTAGAAACTCCAATTTTTTGAGACGTTCAATGAGTTCAAGAGTTATGTGTAATTAATTTTGTACAAACAAATATTCAAAATAAGAATTTACAAAATCTCTTCCCTGGTCAGTACAAATTTTTGTAAATTGAATGATTATATATTTTTTAAATTATTCAAATATTGATTTAAAATAAAAATAGTCTTCATATTTCTTTTTTATAAAATAAACCCATGTATATATACCGTACTCTTCAATAATAATAAATACATAGTATATCCCCTTAATACATCATGTTTCTGTAGGACCAAAATTATGGATGTACACCAACTATATTGCATCCGAAGCGGAAACGTCAGTAATATATTTGAATCTTGGATTATGATTCCTTCCATATTAATAAGTATTATAGAAATTTGAATAATAAAAACTATTTTTTAGTTTATCCATACCATGTATTTTTAGGGAGAGTTTATATAGGTTTTGAAGGTTAAAATGTCCTATCCTTATATTCCATAATCATAATTTATCATCCATTTTACTAAGGCAAGGTTTGTCATTTCTCCTAAGGACTTCCATGTTGATTGTGTAACCATTATCAGGCCATTGTGAAAAAAGAATGAATTCATTATATGAATTTTTTACTACAATTTAATCAATATTAAATTAAAAAGCTAACCTCTATCACATCATTAACTTATGCTTATATGGTTGATCTTAAGAACTTCTACAAATAAAACATTTGACATCAGAGATTTTACAAGAAGTAGAATATTAACTATAATCATAATATTTCCTTGTGGATTGTCTCTAAAGGTAACTCCTCCAACATCCATTTCAATAATATTTTTATATAAAATTTTAATACTAATGATATTTTGTTTACATCCATTATCCTTGTACTATATATTATTATCATCAGTAACTCATTTTTATTCCAAAAATAATATCAATTAGGTTTTCAGTATCCAAAATTTCATCAATATAGGAACGTTAGAGAGAAAACATTTTGGGAACACCATTTTATTTAGTCTTGGGATTATTGGAATCTCTAATATTAAATTTTATTTGTGTATTATTTTTTCTTATTTCCTCCACATTTTCATTTTGTGCCAAATGAGGAATTATTCGGAACAAAATAATAGTTACTATAATATGGTTTTGAATGAGTATTTTCCATTACTCAAATTTTTCTTTGTGTTTGAGGTTATTTATACATTTTTTCATGACCTTGTTTACCAATGGAAATGTTTTTCAAATTTTTCTTCAAGGATAATTATTCAAACAATAGTTTTAAATCTAAATAATATTTCTCATTAGAATTAGTTTTAGGTGTTTTTTCAAAAACATATTTCATAAAATGAATTTTCAAAAATAATTCGTATTCTTATCCTTCTGTGAATTTGATTTCCCAATGATTTAGAAATATATTCAATTTAAACAAAATTATGAAGGTGTTTAGAAATATATTCTACCTTTTGGGAAAATATTTATTCTACCAAATTTTAAAAATATTATTACTATATTTATAATTCATTTTTTCATGGAATTCTCAAAACCATGATAATTCATGTCATTTACTGGGGAATTTTAAACATACAAAAAAATATAACCATTATCATTCAGATAATATTCATTAAATATATATTTGGTATTGAATCAGAGTAGTATACATTTTCAATGGAACATTATTTTTCAAATGGAATTCTATAAAAAAGACCAGTAAATTTCTATCTATAATTCATAATATATTATGAATATTTATAAGAATCTCCAACAATAGAAATATATGTGTAATTTTCAATTAAACAAATTTTTCTTTTTGACTTATATTACATTTTTTGGTTTATTTGAGATTACATTTCCATTATTTGTTCCTTTTCATTATTAATTTTTTTTATTTTAGAATATGTTACATTTTTATCATTTGTAATGTCTTTGATTTTCTATATATTATTTTCAAATATTATATAGGATTATTTTGAGACTAGTATTTTCTTAGGGGTTTGATTCTGAGTCCCGGTGTTCACATAATATAATTTTGAAATTATTTAAACTATTAAATAGCGTTAATGGCTTTGTTTTCTGGAAAAGAGGATTAATATTTAAATGGATTCCCAAATCAGAAATTTTAGGGAACCATTGCATTCAACACAATGAAATTACCTCAGGTTGGGCCTAACATTGACCTGTGAAGTTCAAATATAAATATTAGTTATTTAAAATTTTAATAGAAATAAAATAAATGAATAAATTATTTTATTTTAAATGGTTCTATAAAGCATCAATGATTATTTTTTTTAAATGGGCTAGAACCCAATGTTGGCTTATAACCTTGGAAAACTACCAAGAATCCTTTGAAGCATTGTAGAGTATCCACCAATGGATAATTCTTAACGAATATCGATAAATGAAGATGTGTGGATTATTGCACATCATGATTGAATCCCAACTGATGAAAGATCTCCATCATTGTCAACGATCAGGGTAGGGGTTGTTATTTCTACTATTATTTCACAGTTCTTAGATTGGATGAAGAATGTAGATCAACACACAATGAAATTTATCCATGGATTGTGTGTTTTTTGGATGAGGGTGTTAATTTTTGTGTCAATTTTTATTTTGATTTTTGGATGGTGTTTATGATTATTGTTGGACCATCTATTGAATTTTGGTTAAACCTACTAAAGGGAGTGAATCAATGCCTTGAAAAATGATGGTAAAGGTGCATTATTCTTTTTATTATTGAATTTCTCCCTCCTATGCTTTGCCTTCATTGAGTTCTTCATGGGGTGATGAACTACAGATCATAACGAACCCTTTTCTCAATGCAACGATCCACATTCAGAGATCGAACATCACAAAGACCTAGTAGATGTGTGATGGGGATGGAGGTCGATGAATTAGCTCATATTGAGGAGGATCGTTCAACAAGTATTCTTAATGCTGGGGGATAGAGACATGTTTTCCAGGCCAATAGGAGGCTTGAAAATAATGGAGGAATATTCAAGATGTCAGGGTGACTGCAATCATAGAGATTCGCATCGATCATATTTCTAGATTGATAAATAGACGATTCTAAAGGATGTGGAATGATAAATGTGATGTTCTGGAAAAATATGAAGAACAAAGTGTGTTTTCACTGATGACATTGTGTTGGGTAATTGTGATGGTGGTTAGGTCTTCCCTGATGTACACAATGATGGACACAATGTGTTCCTAGGATAACATGATTTGTCTGACACACCCAGTAGTGGTGGAGTTCTTGGTGAAAAGAAGCATAAACACAGTTTCTGTCCTCTATAACATGGTTTCTGGGTCCTTACAATGGACACGATGTATATCAAAGATGATACACAGACACGGGGTGGAGTACACGCCATGTACCCAACCCCACTACCGAAAGAGGCCAGATATGTGGGTCACCCCATATACCAGTTACACGGGTTGGCATACATGAGTTGAGGCCATATATGGGAACTTGGCTAGCGTACATTGAGAAGACCTTGAATACCTTCAAAATGTGTTTATCCTTCCTACCCAACGTTTATATGAATTTTTACATTTCATGTTTTCAAGACTCAGGCTATTTTACATGGGCAGTACCTAGAGTCAAGGGACATGGCATGTCACTACTCCAACATTCCATGGACTCTCTTCAACATGGCTTGATCATCATGTCTACCATTCTTTGGACATGTAATTTTTCAGTTAGTTACCCCTTTCATGTTCCCTTGAAGGTTAGATATTATTTCTATCCACATTAGAATGATATCTTCATAATGATATTCTGAGATAGAGTTAGGTATCCCTCCAAGAGGCCTAAAACAAAATTCTATATCCCTTCTTGGCCTAAGGAAGATTCAAGTATCGACATGATTAATCCTATAGGACGCTGACCCTATACTTATCAGGTGAATCAAAATGACTTGACGTATCCATGAATGACCTGGAAGGGATCCTCATATTTTTATCATGATCTTTCGCACTCAAGAGTGTGTTCTCTCTGACATAGTGTATTTGTGATCTCTTCAGATCTAACTGCACATATATCCCTCCCGTGGCCTTTCCCGAAAAAAAAAATACATCTTGGACTAATAAAATTAGCGATGTCATAATAATGGAGTTAGTTTTATCAGATGGTTACTTTTTGGAATATTCGAACTGAATCTGTATAGTGGGATTACTGTTTTTTTAGACTATTGATATTGGATTAGATTATATCCAGATGTATTTCTCTTTCTATTTTTTTAGTATACATATGTAAAGACCCGCAAATTTCAAGGAAATTTTTTTCTTAATTTTCTTTGGAATTTTACAAGAGCGCAGTTTCAGAGGGCACCTGATTCCGAGGCCCGGTGTGCCCGGAATCAATTTCCGAAGTTTGGCTCGGGTACGTTCAGTGAACGGACGAGCGGGTTTTTCTATCTTTTGAACCGGTGCCCGGAATCGAATTCTGAGGGCACCGATGAAATCGCAACGCCGGTATTTGCTTAGAAACGCCTGTTCCGGAGTTGCGTTTGCTCAGACATGGTTTTTAAATTTTGGGGCTTTAAGTCGGAAATAAAATAAAATTTGTGCGACAACTTTATTTTATTTCACTTAAGCTGCTTGGAAGCCACTTGAAGCCACTTAAAGGAGGCATGATCTGAGCTGAACTGGATAGGATGCTATCCAGAAATATCCTACCCCCTTGGTAGGATATTTGTGAGGGGGGGCCCGCACGAGCCCCGCCGTTTCTTTCGCTAAGTAACGCACCCGCGAAAACCCGTCAAAGTAACAGAAAAGTCAACCGACGCGTTTTCTTTAATTTCTTAACAGACCATTTAATTGGGCGGTTTATTTCGTGAATTAAATGGGCTGTTTCATTCGTTGAATTAATTCAACGAATTTAATGGGTCGTTACTTACGCGTTTGCGTTCGTTGGCAAAATAATAAAATAAGACCAACTCTTTCCTTTGGAGGATTACTCGTTGTGCGAGATTCTCTGGGCCTCCACCCTCCCCGCGAAGAACGCGAAGAACGCGAAGAACGCGAAGAACGCGAAGAACGCCGGCGACCGGAATTCGACGACGCACGCCATAATCTGCGACGTCGACGAACGCTACCCGCGACGTTCTTCGGCGACGCCTCTTCTTCCGCGGCCGATCCTCGTTCGGCAACAAAGGTGAGAGTCGAATCTTCTAATTCTCTCCTTTTTATATATCAACGGATTTAAATTAATTAAATCCGTTTGATCTTGATCTGGAGATTGGCGACGCGACGCCGGATACCGCGACGACGCGACGATCTCCTTCATCCGCGACGAGCGATTCCTCGACGACCTCTCGTCCGACGACGACGACAAGGTAAGGGTTGATTGGAATATTTTCCTTTCCCGTGATTTTAATTCTTTTAATGTAAAGAACCTGATCTTCGAACAATTTTAATTTATTTAAAATTGTTGTTGATTATTTTCTTTTCCTCCCGATGATGTTTATGACTAACGCGGATGGTGCGGATCTAACAAACAAGACCCGGCAACCCTCCGCCGATCTTCCCTTTTTTGTGCGGATTTGGCGGACGACGACGAACCGTGCGGCAAGGGCGATCCGTTGATCCCGCAGTGAAGATCGGCCCCCGGGAGGAGCAACGGCACAGACGGGAGGCAAAACGGGCCACCGGAGCAACTCCGGCGGCCCGCGGAAGGTGGCGGCGGCGCCCAGCGCGCCGCCGGAGGAGTCCGCCGCGGCCGAGCCGCGGCGGCGGCGAACCGCCGGACCGCGTCCGCGGTCCGGCCACCCAGCACGTGGCCCGCGCGGGATGCGTTTTCCTCCAAGCCGCGGGTCAAACCCGCGGCGGCGGCTCCTTCGGCCGCTCGGCCGAAGCCGAGCCGGCCGGTCCGGCGGCCGGGCCGCGCCCCGGCCGGACCGGACCCGGCCCAGCCGGGTCGGGCCGACCCGGTCCGGCCGACCCAGGGGGGGTTCGGGCCGGGTCGCCCCGGGCCCAGAACCCCCGTTATCGGGCCCTCTTCGGTCTTTTGCCCATATCTTGGGCCTGGGACCTCCGATTGACAAACCGTCAGCGGCTACGCGATCCTTGGATAGAGACGGTCGTTTCGGTATATTATACTCAAGGTTTCGGAAGACTTTGGGTTCGGCCGGGTTGGTTCGTTCACGAAACCAACCGGGCCCTCGGAGCGGAAACGCTCATAACTTGAGCTACGGACGTCCGATCGACGTACCGACAGCTGTGGTAGTTTCCTCTAAGTGAGACGGAACTTCTGGCATACTCCGCCCGAGGATCGGATACAGGCGGAGTACGGTCAGGTTCGTTTTGCCCTAAAAACTAACCGGGCCCCTGGGACGAAAATGCCAATAACTCTCAGACCGGGCGTCCGATTGACGCGCCGTCTCTTGCGTTGAGATCCTGTTGTCGATACGGAACTTTTGGATACATCAACTTCGGACTACGTGTCAGTTGATGTATCAGCCTCTCGGCTCGTGGAGCGGACCCTCCTAAACGAGCTCGCTATGTGCGGGAACCCTAGCGCTGGCTGTGACTTCGACGACAGAGCAGAGATCCTCCGTGGACTGCGACGACGGCAGAGCAGAGATCCTCTGTGGAATGCGACGACGGCAGAGCAGAGATCCTCCGTGGACTGCGGCGACGGCAGAGCAGAGATCCTTCGTGGACTGCGGCGACGCCTGTGCAGAGATCCTCAGTGGACTGCGTCGACTACTGCACTCAGCGATCCTACGTGGATCAGTGCTGCAGGTTCTGTGTGAGCCCGATCCTATGTGGGTCCTTACTACCGGTTCTGTGTGAGCCACTGCCTACAGGTTCTGTGTGAGCCCGATCCTATGTGGGTCTTTTGCGGGGGTTAGTACCTATCGATCCTTCGTGGGTCCGACGACTTAGATGGATCAGTGATCATCTTTGACGTCATCTGAAAAAGTATACCTGGTTGAGCTGAATCTTATGTTACTCTCCTTTGTGGATTGTGTTGAACTATCCTATGTGGATTTACTGTTTACTCTCCTTGTGGATTTGAGTCTTGCTTTCCTTTGTGGATTGAGTTTTTTTGAGCTCGTGAGCAGAGCTAGAATTGGGGACTTAGGTATATGTATGGGCATATACCTAAGTCGAGTCAGATGTTACTTTGTGATTGCATCTTTCTTTTGTGCTATATCCGTTGTGGATTTCGGGAGACCTTTGGGGGTCTCGGGGTCCTTACTGAGTAGCTTATACTCACCCCAGCACGGGCTATGCCCGCACCTTGTTGTGTTGGATGCAGACGACGGACAGCGCTGATCACGGTTGGGGCGTGGAGCAGGACGGTACCTGGAGGTGGACCGCTGGACAGGACGTGCTCGGAGCGGACGTGGGACCCGAGGAGCCTGGGGGCTATCTGTACCCACCCTTCAGGTGGGATTGCCAGTGGACGACACGAGGACACCGTCTTTTCTTCAGTTGCTGTTCTTTACTTTTCAGTTGTACTTTACAGTTGGGCTTGTATTTCCGGCCCCCTTTACTTTTCTGCACTTTGTAGTTACTTTCCGCTTGCTGACTCTGTGGTGGTTGATACTTTTAAAGGCAATGCCTTCCCTGTTTACCGGGATTTTACGCCTTGGTGCTAGTCGCCAGCCCCTGGCCTATGGAAGGCGGACTTGGGGTAGTCACGGCACGGGCCCCGAGGTCGGGTCGTGACAAATTGGTATCAGAGGTGGTCGGTTCTACCGCAGACTCTGATCGTCTTTTCTTTCTATATGAAGCAATAGTGTTTAGTGTATTGAGTGTGGTTATCAGTTCAGGGAGCCCAGTGTTGGTGCGGCGGCCGACGTATCCGTACACCAGGACCCTGACTCCTGATTTCCGACTTAATGCATGAAAACATTGATTGCGTGTGTGTCCCAAGTTTCTTTTTGATTACTTGTGTCAGCTCACCGGGTATACTGATCTGCTTTATGAAAGTCTCAAGTTTTCCTAGTGATTACTTGTGCCAGCTCACCAGGTATATTGTTCTGACTGTGGTGCTCTTGTTCTCCTTTTCCGGATGGCCCCGCGACGACAGCCAGCTAGGGTTCCGAGTGTAGGGCGTGACGGCAGCCCACCGAGCGACGAGGCCTCGGTGCAGGGCCCTTTGCCAGCAGTGGCACCGGCGGTAGCTTTACCCGCCGAGCCACCGATGCTACCATTACCAGATGCAGACGATGCACGTCGCCTCAGGGCACTGAATGAGTTTCAGAGCCAGCGACCGCCTAGGTTTCGCGGTGAGGCGGACCCCCAGGCCGCCGAGGACTGGCTAGAGGCGGTGGTACGGATCTTTAGGCTAGTGAGGACACCAGCGGATCTCATGGTGATCCTCGCGGCGAGCCTCCTGCAGGCGGCGGCAGGACGATGGTGGAGCTTGATGCTCCAGGTTCACGATGAGGCATCCTTGCTCTGGGCGGACTTCGAGAGCCTCTTCCGCTCTGAGTTCGTCCAGGCCACCCTCCGAGCGGTGCGCATCCAGGAGCTTCTCCAGCTGCGCCAGGGCAGCATGACGGTCGCTCAGTATTCGGCGAGGTTCACAGACCTATCTCGCTACTCGACCGACATGGTACGGGACCCCTTCTTCCGGGCCCGGACCTTCGAGCAGGGCTTGCGACAGGAGATTCGGGCGTCGCTGATCTCCCTCAGCATTCCGACCCAGGAGGGAGTGTTGGAGCGAGCCCTCCTGATCGAGAGATTCCTGGCAGAGCCTTCTTCAGCGGCGAGACCTAGCGCAGGGCGGCAGGTAGCTGAGTCTTCGGCAGCAGGTAGCCGACGGATGACTCTCGGGTCTAGGCAGACCAGACCCCCACGCAGACGGCCTCAGGACATCGGCTCAGCAGTGCAGGGCACACAGCGGAGTGCCAGCCTTCCGAGAGGCAGGCTGTGCTACTCCTGCGGCGGGCAGGGTCACATGGCTCGTGACTGCCCGACTCGCCGATCAGAGGAGCAGCAGACGGTGGAGGGGCCACCCAGGCAGAGGTAGAGGGTCGACCGTGGCGGTCCGCAGGGAGGAGGCGGATGAGGCAGAGGAGCTGGCCGAGCAGCGGGTGGTGGGCGACGCTTCCAGGCTCTACCCCCACCACCACCAGGAGGGCCACCTCGACCACATGGAGCTGGCGGGTAGGGACAGGCCCAGCTCCAGGCAGTGGAGGCCTACGACCCCGACTTGCCAGAGATGATTCGAGGTACGATCTGTGTCTATTCCACCCTTGCTGCAGTACTTATAGACACAGGAGCGAGTCACTCTTTCATAGCCTCTGCCCTTGTTCGGAGCTCGGAGATTCCGACTGAGCCGTTGGCTCGATCCTTATGGCTAGAGACTCCTACGGGAGCAGACTCGACGATTACGCACTGGTGCCGGCAGTGTGATCTTACTCTAGGAGGCGAGAGCTTCGGCTGGGATCTCCTTGTAGCGGCGTCGAGGCCTTACGATGTCATCTTGGGCATGGATTGGCTATCCACGGTTCATGCCCAGATCGACTGTTTTAGGCGCAAGGTGCGATGTGTTCGCACCGACGGGAGCAGGTTTACCTTCACCGGCGAGAAGGGAACCTTTGCAGCACAGGATGGACTTCCGCGGAGGAGAGTGCAGCCCATCTCTCATCAGTTGGCTAGCCTCATCCTAGGAGCAGTGGACGTGAGGAGTCCAGTTTTTCCTGCAATGGTGGACCAGTACGTGGACGTCTTTCCCGACGACGTTCCAGGGCTACCTCCTCGTAGAGAGGTAGACTTTTACATCGACTTGTACCCCGGGACAGCCCCGATATCTACTCCAGCATATCGGATGGCCCCCGCCGAGCTTCGAGAGCTGCTGGTACAGTTGGAAGACTTGCAGAGCAAGGGTTTTATCCGACCCAGTGTTTCACCCTGGGCTTCCCCGATTTTGTTCGCCAAGAAGGCGGACGGGAGCTTGCGACTGTGTGTCGACTATCGTCGCCTGAACCAGGTGACAGTGAGAAACAAGTATCCGCTGCCACGGATTGATGACCTCTTCGATCAGCTCAAGGGAGCGCGGTGGTTCTCGAAAATAGACCTCCGGTCAGGCTATCATCAGCTCAGAGTTCGAGACGAGGACGTGCAGAAGACAGCCTTCAGGTGTCGGTATGGCCATTATGAGTTCTTGGTTATGCCGTTCGGTGTAACCAATGCTCCATCAGTGTTCATGAGCCTCATGAACAGGATCTTCCATCCATACCTCGACCGATTTGTCGTGGTCTTCATTGACGACATTTTGGTGTACTCGACGACTGAGGAGGAGCATGCCTACCACCTGCGAGTTGTGCTAGACACACTCCGAGAGCACCAGTTTTATGGAAAGCTCTCAAAATGCCAGTTCTGGTTACGTGAGGTCCATTTCTTGGGGCACGTCATCTCTGAGGCGGGAGTTGCAGTGGATCCCGCGAAGATCGAGGCAGTGCTAGCTTGGGAGCCACCCAAGAGCGTGACGGAGGTGCGGAGCTTCTTGGGCCTAGCCGGATACTATCGGAGGTTTGTGCCAGACTTCTCCAGAGTTGCGGCACCACTCTCAGCATTGACGAAGAAGGGGAAACCCTTCGTGTGGTCAAACAGATATCAGCAGAGCTTCCAGAAGCTGAGGCAGAGGTTGACCAGCGCACCTATCTTGAGGTTGCCTGAGGAGGGAGTTGGATACGTAGTTTACTGCGATGCATCAGGGACTGGACTCAGGTGCGTCCTGATGCAGGAGCGGGCCGTGATCGCCTACGGATCACGTCAGTTGAGGCCGCATGAGCAGAACTACACCACTCATGACCTGGAGTTAGCAGTAGTGGTCTTCGCTCTGAAGACTTGGCGGCACTATCTGATGGGAGAGCACTTCACAGTCTTTTCTGACCACCAGAGTCTCAGGTATATCTTCTCTCAGAAGGACCTGAACCTGAGACAGCGGAGATGGCTTGAGTTCCTCCAGGACTATGACTTTGAGATAGTCTATACTCCTGGGAAGGGGAACGTGGTAGCCAATGCCCTCAGCAGGAGGACGGGCATTCAGCTACTTGAGGAGGTGACGGAGCAGCTAGCCTCCTTGCAGATATCCTTCGTGGATAGAGACGGAGCAGCCTTTCTTCAGTCTCTCACAGTCTCTCCTCCACTTCTACAGCGGGTCAGAGAGGCTCAGCGTGGGGACGCTGACTGTGAGACCCGGCGTGCACTGATATCCTCAGGTCAGGCGCCTGATGGCTTCTCCCTTGGAGCAGAGCACGACATCCTTTTCAGAGGACGTACCTTCGTACCAGTCGCTTTACGAGAGAAGGTGCTGAGAGAGTTTCACACTTCTCCCTTGGCGGTACATCCCGGAGTGGCGAAGATGTACCAGGATCTCAGGCGACAGCACTGGTGGCCGGGCATGAAGAAAGCTGTGGCAGAGTTCGTCTCACGATGCCTCACCTGCCAGCAGGTGAAGGCAGAGCATTAGGTACCAGCAGGCTTGGTACAGCCCTTGGAGGTCCCGGAGTGGAAGTGGGACGGGATATCTATGGACTTAGTGACTGGACTTCCACACACTTCCAGTGGTCACGACTCCATTTGGGTGATTGTCGACCGACTCACCTAGTCGGCACACTTCTTACCCATCATAGAGCAGGGCTCAGTAGAGAGCTTGGGACGTCTTTACGTCCAGGAGATCGTACGGCTTCACGGGGTGCCATCATCTATCGTCTCCGATCGAGATGCTCGTTTCACTTCCCGGCTTTGGAAGGGGTTGCAGGAGGCGTTCGGGACGCGGCTCCATCTGAGCACAGCCTTCCACCCTCAGACGGATGGTCAGACTGAGAGGACCATACAGACACTCAAGGACATGCTCCGTGCATGTGTTCTCGACTTTGGTCGCAGTTGGGAGGACCACCTAGCCTTGGTGGAGTTCGCGTACAACAACAGCTACCACTCCACCATCGGGATGGCACCATACGAGGCGTTGTACGACAGACCCTGCAGATCACCGTTGTGCTGGACAGACCCTGGGGAGTCAGCACTCGTGGGACCAGAGATGGTCCGAGCCACGACAGAGAAGGTCCAGATCATCCAGGAGAGGATGAGGACAGCTCAGAGCCGGCAGAAGTCATATGCTGACAGGAGGCGGAGGCCACTGGAGTTCGAGGATGGCGACCACGTCTTTTTGCGTGTCTCACCTCGACGTGGTTTATGGAGATTTGGCCGAGGCGGCAAGTTGTCTCCACGCTTCATCGGGCCTTTCCAGGTCCTCAGCAGGATAGGAGAGGTGGCTTATCGCCTGGCTCTACCACCTCAGTTGCACCGGGTGCACGACGTCTTCCACGTGTCTCAGCTGAGGAGATACGTGCACGACCCGACGCACTTCATCGACTTTGGGGAGCTGGACGTGGACGATGGGGCGACTTTTGCGGAGGTCCCAGTGGAGATCGAGGATCGACAGGAGCGGGTCCTACGTGGGCGGTCGATTCCTCTTGTGCATGTCATATGGCAGCACGGGAACCTCCAGGAGAGCACTTGGGAGCGGGAGGCTCAGATGCGTGCTCAGTACCCCCATTTATTCCCCTAGTTTTTGATGTATCTTTACTGGGACGTAAAGCCCTGAGGTGGGAGTAATGTAAAGACCCGCAAATTTCAAGGAAATTTTTTTCTTAATTTTCTTTGGAATTTTACAAGAGCGCAGTTTCAGACGGCACCTGATTCCGAGGCCCGGTGTGCCCGGAATCAATTTCCGAAGTTTGGCTCGGGTACGTTCAGTGAACGGACGAGCGGGTTTTTCTATCTTTTGAACCGGTGCCCGGAATCGAATTCTGAGAGCACCGATGAAATCGCAGCGCCAGTATTTGCTTAGAAACGCCTCTTCCGGAGTTGCGTTTGCTCAGACATGGTTTTTAAATTTTGGGGCATTAAGTCAGAAATAAAATAAAATTTGTGCGACAACTTTATTTTATTTCACTTAAGCTGCTTGGAAGCCACTTGAAGCCACTTAAAGGCGGCTTGATCTGAGCTGAACTGGATAGGATGCTATCCAGAAATATCCTACCCCCTTGGTAGGATATTTGTGAGGTGGGGCCCGCACGAGCCCCGCCGTTTCTTTCGCTAAGTAACGCACCCGCGAAAAACCGTCAAAGTAACTGAAAAGTCAACCGACGCGTTTTCTTTAATTTCTTAACAGACCATTTAATTGGGCGGTTTATTTCGTGAATTAAATGGGCTGTTTCATTCGTTGAATTAATTCAACGAATTTAATGGGTCATTACTTACGCGTTTGCGTTCGTTGGCAAAATAATAAAATAAGTCCAACTCTTTCCTTTGGAGGATTACTCGTTGTGCGAGATTCTCTGGGCCTCCCCCTCCCCACGAAGAACGCGAAGAACGCGAAGAACGCGAAGAACGCCGGCGACCGGAATTCGACGACGCACGCTGTGATCTGCGACGTCGACGAACGCTACCTGCGACGTTCTTCGGCGACGCCTCTTCTTCCGCGGCCGATCCTCGTTCGGCAACAAAGGTGAGAGTCGAATCTTCTAATTCTCTCCTTTTTATATATCAACGGATTTAAATTAATTAAATCCGTTTGATCTTGATCCGGAGATTGGCGACGCGACGCCGGATACCGCGACGACGCGACGATCTCCTTCATCCGCGACGAGCGATTCCGCGACGACCTCTCGTCCGACGACGACGACAAGGTAAGGGTTGATTGGAATATTTTCCTTTCCCGTGATTTTAATTCTTTTAAAGTAAAGAACCTGACCTTCGAACAATTTTAATTTATTTAAAATTGTTGTTGATTATTTTCTTTTCCTCCCGATGATGTTTATGACTAACGCGGAGGGTGCGGATCTAACAAACAAGACCCGGCAACCCTCCGCCGATCTTCCCTTTTTTGTGCGGATTTGACGGACGACGAAGAACCGTGCGGCAAGGGCGATCCGTTGATCCCGCAGTGAAGATCGGCCCCCGGGAGGAGCAACGACACAGACGGGAGGCGTAACGGGCCACCGGAGCAACTCCGGCGGCCCGCGGAAGGCGGCGGCGGCGCGGGTTGCCGGCGCGGCGGCGCCGGCGACGGGAGGCGGCGGCGCCCGGCGCGCCGCCGGAGGAGTCCGCCGCGGCCGAGCCGCGGTGGAGGCGAACCGCCGGACCGCGTCCGCGGTCCGGCCACCCAGCACGCGGGCCGCATTTTCCTCCATGCCGCGGGTCAAACCCGCGGCGGCGGCTCCTTCGGCCGCTCGGCCGAAGCCGAGCCGGCCGGTCCCGTCGGCCGGGCCGCGCCCAGGCCGGACCGGACCCGGCCTAGTCGGGTCGGGCCGGGTCGGGCCGACCCGGTTCGGGCCTACCCGGTTCGGCCGACCCAGGGGGGGTTCGGGCCGGGTCGCCCCGGGCCCAGAACCCCCGTTATCGGGCCCTCTTCAGTCTTTTGCCCATATCTTGGGCCTGGGACCTCCGATTGACGAACCGTCAGTGGCTACGCGATCCTTGGATCGAGACGGTCGTTTCGGTATATTATACTCAAGGTTTTGGAAGACTTTGGGTTCGTCCGGGTTGGTTCGTACACGAAACCAACCGGGCCCTCGGAGCGGAAACGCTCATAACTTGAGCTACGGACGTCCGATCGACGTACCGTCAGCTGTGGTAGTTTCCTCTAAGTGAGACAGAACTTTTGGCATACTCCGACCGAGGATCGGATACAGGCGGAGTACGGTCGGGTTGGTTTTGCCCTAAAAACCAACCGGGCCCCTGGGACGAAAATGCCAATAACTCTCAGACCGGGCGTCCGATTGACGCGCCGTCTCTTGCGTTGAGATCCTGTTGTCGATACGGAACTTTTGGATACATCAACTTCGGACTACGTGTCAGTTGATGTATCAGCCTCTCGGCTCGTGGAGCGGACCCTCCTAAACGAGCTCGCTATGTGCGGGAACCCTAGCGCTGGCTGTGACTTCGATGACAGAGCAGAGATCCTCCGTGGACTGCGACGACGGCAGAGCAGAGATCCTCCGTGGACTGCGACGACGGCAGAGCAGAGATCCTCCGTGGACTGCGGCGACGGCAGAGCAGAGATCCTTCGTGGACTGCGGTGACGACTGTGCAGAGATCCTTAGTGGACTGCGTCGACTACTGCACTCAGCGATCCTACGTGGATCAGTGCTGCAGGTTCTGTGTGAGCCCGATCCTATGTGGGTCCTTACTACCGGTTCTGTGTGAGCCACTGGCTAAAGGTTCTGTGTGAGCCCGATCCTATGTGGGTCTTTTGCGGGGGTTAGTACCTATCGATCCTTCGTGGGTTCCACGACTTAGATGGATTAGTGATCATCTTTGACGTCATCTGAAAAAGTATACCTGGTTGAGCTGAATCTTATGTTACTCTCCTTTGTGGATTGTGTTGAACTATCCTATGTGGATTTACTGTTTACTCTCCCTGTGGATTTGAGTCTTGCTTTCCATTGTGGATTGAGTTGTTCTTGAGCTCGTGAGCAGAGCTAGAATTGGGGACTTAGGTATATGTATGGGCATATACCTAAGTCGAGTCAGATGTTACTTCGTGATTGCATCTTTCTTTTGTGCTATATCCTTTGTGGATTTCGGGAGACCTTCGGGGGTCTCGGGGTCCTTACTGAGTAGCTTATACTCACCCCTGCACGGGCTATGCCCGCACCTTGTTGTGTTGGATGCAGACGACGGACAGCGCTGATCACGGTTGGGGCGTGGAGCAGGACGGTACCTGGAGGTGGACCGCTGGACGGGACGTGCTCGGAGCGGACGTGGGACCCGAGGAGCCTGGGGGCTATCTGTACCCACCCTTCAGGTGGGATTGCCAGTGGACGACACGAGGCCGCCGTCTTTTCTTCAGTTGCTGTTCTTTACTTTTCAGTTGTACATTACAGTTGGGCTTGTATTTCCGGCCCCCTTTACTTTTCTGCACTTTGTAGTTACTTTCCGCTTGCTGACTCTGTGGTGGTTGATACTTTTAAAGGCAATGCCTTCCCTGTTTACCGGGATTTTACGCCTTGGTGCTAGTCGCCAGCCCCTGGCCTATGGAAGGTGGGCTTGGGGTAGTCACGGCACGGGCCCCGAGGTCGGGTCGTGACAACATATTCTGTGTAGAATTGATTCAACCTTTATTTTTGTATTTCTTTTTCTATTTTTGGGGTCCTCTATAGAGTATTGTTATACTCACCCCTCCACGAGATTTTCCCACACGTTTCATGTCCTGTGAAAAAATAGCTTCCTTTTGAAGGAGTTTAGGTAGGACTAAGACCGGACCTAGATTTATATGTTCCTTACAAATCATGGTGTTTTTATTGCTATGATAAGCATCACATGTGATTTTTTGTTATTATAGGTTGGAATTTATAGTTTAAAAACACTATTTATTTTTGTGGGTTTGTATTTTGGCCTAGTTTACTTTCTGTACATTACTTTCCAATATACTCAGTTGGTTGGGATTTTTGTATGCATGAATTTTCTCTATATGTGTTTTTGACATAAAATATTTATGGGATTGGAGATTTGTGTGTATGTACATGTGCATAGGAAATGCTTCTCGTGTCAGTGATTTTCCTACATAGTTCTAGTCACCAACCTTGTCTAATTAGAGGAGAGCTTGGCGTGTCACAGCATGGGTGCCACTAGGGATGGTTGTGATAGTGTGGTATCAGGGAGAGGATACTTCTAATTTAGTACCAAGAGTCCATGAGATGTGTTTAGGGAAATAGTTTTAAGTGTTTCAAGATCATCTGTCAGGCTAGAGACATCGGTTTTTGTGCGAGTAGCCAACATATCCATACACCAGGACTTTAATATTCCACTTTTCGAATTAGTACATGAAATAACTAGTATCGGGGATATATAATAATGGTTCATGCATCCTATATTTATGGGTTGTCTATTTCATGTCCTTTAATTCCATCTTTATTGATATACTCATTGACCATGGTACATCTTGTTTCTTTGCAGGAAGCCTTTGTGATGTATACCCACTAGGATTCCGCAACTCAATCATGTGAATGACCCACTCATTGATGAGGCTTCGATACAGGAACCAATTCTCATGGAGTTACCACCATGTATCGCACATGCAATACTACCACCCATGGAGTGTCCCAAGGTACCTATAGTATCGATTGATGAGATTCATTAGATGATCATTCACCATGAGTTTCAGAGATAGATACCTCTCAGGTTTTGAGATGAGATCGACCCTCAGTCAGTTATGGATTGGAATAAGGTAGTTCCTAGGGTTTTCCATCTAATTAAGACACTAGTAGACCAGATGGTGATCCTAGGAGGAATCTATCTTCAGCTTTCAGTGAGACGATGGTGGAGTTTTACTACACAGAATCATGATGAAGTGATTCATTTGTGGAAAAAGTTGAACAACTCAATTGGGAGAATTTCACTCTAGTTATGCTAAGAACAATACATATGAGGAACTTATTTTTCACTAGCAGGGAGTTGGACGGTGACATACTATTCATCAAGGATCACCAACCTTGCCATGTACTCGATAGATATGGCAAGGATCCGTACATTAGTTCTAGGAACATCGAAAGGGGTATACGATGGTACATTCGATCAACTGTTATGCCGCTATGAATTTGGACTTATGCTAGGGTGATATAGCGAGCTATGTTGGTTAAGAGATTCTTCGTGGACTAGAGCAAGCTAGTGGTAGTCAGAAGTAGGTAGACAGGTGTGGAGACATTGGTAGTGGGGAGCCAATGTCAGGCCCAGAGTTTGGGATTTGGGAGACATTATAAGATGACCAAAGGTAGGGGATCTAAAATCCAAGGCTTTTATCTGTGATTTAGTCATCATATGGATAGGGGATTATGCATATGTAAGTATAGAGGACATCACATTAATAACTATCTAACCCGTCGAGCTGCTGATAGGGAGCTGGAGAATGGACAACTAAGGCAGAGGCAAAGAGTGTAGTAGAGGGACTCTCCATATAGCAAACAATGAAGAGGAGTAGGGATAGCTACAGGTAGTGGTAGATGCGTTGATCTATATCAACCACCACCCATAAGAGGTCGGAACCAGGCTTAGGGAGCTATGGGATAGAGGTGGGGACACCTGATTTTAGTAGAGGCATATGAATCAGGGATATCAGAGATGATATGAGGTATGATCTGTGTTTTTAATACCTTAGCCTTCATACACCTAGACACATTTTTAGGTCATCTCATCCTTGAACATGTCTTGTGGGAAACCTTGAGATTCAGGTATATCTATTGACTCAACCCTTACCCTTGGAACACCTAAAGGGAGACTCGATGATGACACATCATTGAAGAAAGTGTGATATTTCTCTTGGAGGCAAGGGTTTCAGTTGAAACCTCTTGATTTCAACATTGAGGCCTTATTATATCATTCTCGGTATGGACTGGTTATCTTATATCCATTACCTGACTAACTATTTTTGGAAAATAGTATGGTGTTTTCATATTGATTGATGTAGGTTTTCCTTTGATTTTGAAAAAAAGACCCATGCAGCATATGATGGGCTCTTGTATAGCAGGTTGTAGCTGATCACCCATGAGTTGTATATCCATACCCTTTAAGAAGTATATTTTATGATATTTTAGATCATAGTAGTTGTGGGGGTGGGGGATGAGGATATATTTCTCGAATATGTTCTGGGATTAACTCCCTGTTGGGATATCAACTTATATATCAATATACACCCTAGGACGAAACTAAAATCCTCAAAATCATATCAAATGGATCTCGTAGAGAATCACTATATGAGTGTGCATTTGGAGGATTTGTAGAGTATGGTCATCATAAGACCTAGTTTTTCACCCTTGGAAGACCAATTTTTTCCAAGATGGAAGAAGGGGGATTGTGGTTGTGTGTGGATCATCGGATCCTAAATCATGTAATGTTGATGAACAAGTATCAATTTCCGAGGATTAGTTATTGATTTGATCAACTGGTTGGGGGACGTTGGTTATAGAAGGTTTTCCATAGGTTTAGTTGTCACTAACTTTGAATACGGGATGATGATGGGCCCTATACTGCTTTAATATTTCACTACGGTAACAAAGAATAATTGGTGTTTCCTTTTGGTAAGACAAAATCCCATGCAATGTTCATGGGGCTTATGAAAAAGATCTTCTATCCATATGTAGACCAGTTCATAGTGGCTATAATCGAAGACATCCTTGTGTACTCAATGTTAAAGGAGTAGTACGAGAGACACCTGAGGATGGTTCAAGACATACTCTGAGAGCACTATCTTTATGGGAAGATCTTAAATTTATAGTTTTGAATAAAGGAGGTACACTTTCTGAAACATGTTATCTAAACAAATGGATTAGCAGTATAGTGACCCCACCTTTTCTTATATTACTATTACATCATTTTTAATATAATAATCCTAATAGTATTACACATAGATTATCCAATGTTTAGTTTCATTGGAAAACTATGATCATACATAAAAATTACAACATAAAGAATAAACATTTATTTATTTCATTCATCTCTAGAATATTAATGGAACATGAAATCTCAATAGTAAATGTAGTCACATGAGGATACACATCAAAAGGAGTGAACTAAAAGCACGGACAAAGGATAGATAAGAACAAAATAACAAAGGGTGAGCATAAAAAAAATAGTCTATGAATCATGAATAAGAGAGGAAACATTTATAAGTGACTTGAAATGTGAAAATGCATTAAAAATGAAACACCATGTATTAGTGGTTAACTACCAATCATAATTGTGAACAATTATAAAATCATGTTCATAATTCATTTCACATTAACTCATGAGGTTCATCACTTTTCATAATGCATTAGAGTGATGTATAATTCTAGACCCACCTGTCACATCATAAAATTTTCATTATCTTGCCTGCCCCAAATAAAATAAAACAATAATAATCATGAAACATAATGGATCAGAACCCATAACAACACATTCCTAAAAATTGGGTTCCAAAATGAATATGGGAATTACATACATGTTACAAGAATTTTCTACCTTGAATGAGAAGTTAAAGGCTTGTTCATATAAGAAAAATTCATTTTGATATCATTATGTTGGGAATAAACACTAGTGGAAACCATATATTTACTGAAAAGGAAATAAAATGATGATAAAATTATTTTTATTGAGTAACTATATCAAAAATGTTGCGAAATAGGGATAACCTGAATGATGAATGTTGGGTGGGAGAGTTTAACCTTACCCTTATCTAAATGGTTACTTCTCTATAATGGGATATAAAACCATAGTAGATACATTAATTAAAAACTAAAGAACCTTGTGTACAAAAATTTGGTTCATTATTGTTTCTTTATGTTATCTTATGGGTCTTTGATGAGTTGGAGATTTATAAAGCAGTGTTCGGGAATGTTCAATTTTTTTATTTTCTTGAGCGGTTCACCTATATTCATAAATAGTTGTTCGTTTGGAACATGTGTTAACATTTCTAATTGATAATTAGTTTTTTAATGATATTATAGAATTATAAATGATCTTATAATGAGTTATATTTTATACCATGTTCATTGATCATTTGATTAGAAATAAATGAGGATTGTTTGGGATAATGTGGGCGGTTTTTCTATCAAAATGACCATGTTTTAATTTATCACATAGTGCCATGTAAATATGTAAGTTACTAAACATATAATGGAATACGAGATACTCATTAAAAATGGTATTCAACCATTTTACGTATTTATTGCTAGCTTTTAAGGATTTAAGGAAAAAGGAAGTGCATCACCAATGATTTAGTTAAAATAACACATCATAGACAACGATTTCATTTTAGTAACAAATTGAGGGAGGGAAGTGTATAATGAATAATATTCCATTAACATGATATCATAAAATTATATCAATCATACTAGAGTTATCATTATATTTGGATAATATATATTTAGGATCGGAGAAGAAAAGAAATGAAATTTGAAAGTAAAAAAGAAAGAAACTATAGAGAAGAAATACATCTTGATTCATCCTCTTGAGATTCTCCTTGTGGAATCAAGGATTGGAATTTTTATGAGACCATAAGCTCTTGGTCATGAGGGTGTTCTAGATTAGTTTCATTGGAAGAATTGTGACAAGTCTTGAAGCATGAGAGGTGAGACGAAATGACGGTGTGAATGGTGGTATTTATAGTTTATGGGAGAGTGGATTTCTCAATATAAAATTAATTAATTTATTATTTCCCCATAAAGCAAGAAATTGTGTGTCATCCATTACTGAGAATAGTAATTTTATAATATGAACCTCATACAATTTGACTTACATCAACAAAACATCAATCATAACTCTATATTTAGCTTATTTATTTATTTTTTAAATTGCGGTCTTTCACTATTCATCAAAAATTCAAGTATAAAAAAATCCCAAAAATATCACCCAAATTTTTTTTCGATGTGTAGTATAAAAATATAAAGTCCATTTTCTAAAATAATTTTCTAAATAAAACATATTTTATATTTTATAAATATCATAATTTACTTCGAAAACACAGTTTCTAAAATTAAAACTGATTTTATAATTCATTCAGAAATTACGTAAGGTTTTATAAATTTACCTAAAACTAGAAGACATAGAATTGTAAATTTATGAAAAATGTTTTAAAAAATACATTTTATTTTAAATAAATTAAACAATTATAATTATTTATTTATGAAATAGAAAAATACCAATACATTTATTATGGTCAATTTATCACATTCTAAGATTCATATATTCTTTTAATTATTCATGTTTAAGATTACTATTATTTTGTATGATTTACTAGTCATAAGGATCAAATTACTATTCACAAGTGTTGGTTACTATTCATATTGGTGGGTTACTATTCCCAAAAAATCATGTTTTTCATATCGGACTCCAAACATAATATTGATCAGACCCGTGTATTTAAGATTTTCAAAATTCAAATGATAGACGTGGAAGGATTTTTTTTAACGATCATGTATTATTTACTATCATTATATGTCATTGTGCATCCTAATGGGATTATACAATAAGGCATAATTATATAAAGAGAATTCTATTGATAAAACTTTAGGTCGTTACATTTCTTCCCCTTTATGAAATTTAACCCTCGAAATTTCATTTTACATAAATAAGTAATGGAACCTCTCCTTTATCACCCCGTACTATTACCAAGTATATTCATAAAATGTATGGTTCCTCCTAAACATTTTTAAATTGTGGGTTATCTTGATTTGTAGAACCTTATCGCTTCAATTTAGAATATATATTGGCTGCTCCTTATAGGAGAGACCATCTTCCAGCTTCACCACATCAAGGATTAGTGCATGTGATGGATCATGTATATAATTTTTCAAGAGTGATATGTGAAACACATCATGAACATGGTCCATATTCATTGGAAGTGAATGCTAATAGGCCACAGCTCATATGCAGTCAAGGATCTCTAAGGGGCCAATGTACTTTTGGATTAACATCCCTTTTTTTGTAAAATGCATACATCTCTTCCATTGTGATATTCTAAGGAAGACTTTATCTCCAACATTGAACACCAAGTCCCTTTGATGGTATTCATCATAGCTCTTTTTCTGAAAATGAGCATCATTTATGTGTTTGTAGATGAAATGAACATTCTCTATCATCCCTTACTCAAGATCAGGACTGTGTAGATTTCTTTCTCCAACTTCATCCAAATAGGTTGGTGTTCTACATATCTTTCCATCAAAAGCTTCATATGGAGCCATCTAAATTCTCATATGGTAGCTATTGATGTATGAGAATCATCCAATGTGAAATCTATTTGAATATAGAAAAATGGTCACTCTTGGTGAGTCAGTCAACCACAACCCTTATCACATTATTTACCTTATATGTCTTCAGGGGACCCATGACAATGTCAATAGTGACATTATCTCATTTCCACATGGGTATGGGAAATGGATTTATAAACCATTTGTACTTTTGTCTCTATTATTTAACAAGAGGACATACTAGGAACCTTGCAATATTTCCCTAAATCTCATTCTCCATTATCCCACCAAATGTTGTCTCAGCGATCACAATATATCTTTATACTCTTATGATGGAGAGATAATTTTATTCTATGTCCATTGTACAATATCTCATTATTTATATAGGGGGATGAAGGCACACAAAGCTATTTTCCAACCCAAATCACACCATCTTCATTGATATGAATATTTTGTTGCTTCCCTTATACTATTGCATTCAACCTCTTATGTATATACACATCATCCCTTTATGATTCCTTAATCTTCTCTTGGATGGATTGTTGCACAATCTTTTGGGCAAGATAGGATGAATCCCATGCACTAAGGATTTATAGAATCATACTTTTCATATCATATATGATAGGGTGATTCACAATTCATTACATGGATAGAGTAGCAGGTTTGTTTTCTGATTAGAGCATCATCTACCGTTTTCAGCATTCTAGGATGATATAGAATAAATAAATCAAAATCCTTGATTAGATCTAACCATTTCCTTTGAGACTTGTCGATCTACGTTTGTGTGAATATATACATTAGGATCTTCGGGTTCGTGTATATGTCACACATCTCACCATAAAGGTAGTTCCACCATATTATCAATGAAAAATTCATAGTTTCTAGGTATAGATCATTCATTGGGTAGATCTGCTCATGGATCATCAACTTTCATAATGTGTAGCCTATTACATTTAATTTTGAATGAGTGTGCAACCCAAACTGTTGTTTGAAGCATCAATGTATATCACAAAACTTTCCCTACTTTATTGTAGTGTTATTACAGGTGCAGTGATCAACCATCTCTTTAGCTCTATGAATATTCCCTCACATTCTTCCATCAAGACATACTTTACCCATTTCCGTGTTGACATATTTAGCGGGATTGAGAATCGTGATATGTTTCTCAAAAAACATTAGTAGTTCCCATCCAATCTATAAATACTACAGATTTTTGTTACACTAGATGGTATAGTCCATTCTTCAATTACTTTTTTCAAAGGTTCCCTATAAATTCTCTCACTAGTGATCGCATGTCCCATAAACTTGACTTGCTTCATCCAAAAGTCACACATGATAAACTTGGCATAAATCTTCTCTTTTCACAATGTCTCAAAAACAATTATTAATGTTCCTGGTATTCCTATATTCTCTTGGAGTAGATGAGAATATCATCAATAAACAGTACCAAAAATTTTTCTAGGTAATATCTAAAACACTATTTATCAAATACATAATTATTTCATGGGAATTAGTAAGTCTGATGGGAATTACCAGAAACTAATAGTGCATATACCTTGTACATATGGTTTATTTCTGAATATCTTTCTTCTTCACCTTAAGCTGATGATATCCTGAATGACGATCCACCTTTGAAATGTATTGAGATCCTATTGATGAATCGAACAAGTTTTCAATTTTTGGAAAAGGATAATTTTTCTTTATAGAAATCTTTTTGAGTTCAAACTAATCAATATACAACTACATAGTTCCATCCTTCTTATCAACAAAGTGGAATGGCGCACCCCAAGGTAATGCACCTGTTCATATGAACCCTTGGTCTAGATGTTCTTGTAGATACTTCTTTACCTCCTCTATTTTGAAAATATCTATATTATAGTGACACTTTTAGATAAGATTATCTCAAGGTATTAGTTCAATTGATAACTCTTCCTCAGGATTCGGGGTAATTTTTGGTAACTCTACAAGAAAGACATCATCGTATTCACTCACGATTGAAATTTTCACATGGGTGGTACTGTACATTGAATCAACCATTTGGGCATGGTATGATTCTTCATAGGGAATCAACACCCACACCATTGAAGTAATATTCAATATAGATTCATGGTCTTCATTGCATTTATAGAGGGAAATGGGATGGATTGGAATATGAAATGATATTTCATTTTCATATAGTTGATATATACTCTATATAATAAAAGATAATCCATTCCCATTATTGCATTGAATTTCACCAAGGGATGTATTACAAGATTCTCTAGAAGAATCATCCCATATACACTAACAGAATAAGTGTGTAATACACGGGTTGCAATAATTTCACCACTTTGTATTTATACAGATATCTCTACATCAAGGATTCAGGGATATAATTCTATAGTTATAGAAAACATTAATGACATAAAAGAATTCATATAACCATGATCAAATAATAATTCTTCCATTTTTGAGTGAATAGTAAGCGTACCTTATACGACACTATTATCTTGCTCCACTTCTACAGAAGTTATTTCATACGTCTTCCCTTGTTATTTTATCTTTGGTGGCTACTGGTACTGATTACCCTTGAGAACTCATGGTTTTGTCCATAGGATTGCATAGTTCACTATCTTCCTACATTTGTAGAATTGAAACACTGATGGATCTCTTATTTCATCCACCACATTATCCTTCATTTTAATTTCTTTTCAACACTCTTGATCATGGTTTCCTTCTTTCCTACATGCGAAGCACTTCCATGTCCCTTTGTGGCTGTTCCCATGGTGTAACATCCCACATTATTTCCATGTGGGTTGTTTAGTTTTATTCCCATAGACATGTGACAATTCTTCAAACACTATCTCTACCTTGAGAGTACATAGGAAAACTTATTCTTATTTACCATTTTCTCTAATTTAAAGATCCTTTCAAAGGTGTGTAATTAATAATATATAAATTATATCAATTACTTTATCACTATTGATAACAAACCCCAAAGCGTACCATGAAAGGCTTGTGAAATTTACTTCATAGATTGTGACAGATTCTTCTTCTTTTTTATTGATCTCTATGAATTTTTACACTTTATTCATGTAAAGCATTCTTGGGCAATACTTTTTAACAAACATTATCATAAATTATTCCCATTCAGTCTCTTTAATTTACTACTTTGGTATGGGTTTCTTAATCAAAGAACATCTTTGATCAGTATCTCCATCAAGATGTTAAATGGGTAGTGTCACCTTCTCCGTCTTTGAGTAGTGAAGCTCCGAAATGATCTTCTTTATAGATTTGACCCACTGTTCCACAACTAGTAGATCAGAAGATTCACAAAATGTCATTGGTCATTGAGGTAGATAAAATTTGATAGCTAGTTTCTCTGTATTTGTTGATGGAGGATGTTCAACATTATTATGGTTATTGTTCATAATCATAGATAATTGGGTAAGCATCACCATGAATTTTTCAAATCCAACTCACAAATCATTGGGGACGTTGTTTTGGAAATCGTTGCATTGTCCCTCGAATGAGTTGTTTGCCTAGTTTCCCCTAGAAACCACCATTTTCTAAAATATAAATGGTTAGAACATATCATATGTCAACAAGTTAGGAATTAGTTATTAGTTTGTATGATTTATACTAAAATCATAACCTATGGGATCACTATGTAATGATTCTTGTGTGCATATTTGTATATAGTCTCAAACTAGTGGTTTTCTCTTGTGTTCACTATCGTAATACCCAAATTAACATAACATAGTGACTGATACCAACTATATCAACCCAAACCTTTCGTATATTTCAATTACAACATTTTATAGATAAACTACATAATAGTATTACATATAGAGGATCTGATAGTTTAGTCTCTTGGGATAACTATCCTCATGCATAAAAAATAAAACATCTGGAATTTCCAATTTTTAATTCCTTCTTCTCTAGATTTTTTTTGTAACTTTACCTACCCTTAGACAATATAGTCACCTAATGATATACATAAATAAGTGGAACTATATTCCCAGTAATATGATATATATGAACAATATAACAATGGAGGATAGTTACCAAAACATAGCCAATGAATCATGATCAAGAGGGAAAATAGTTATAAGAGTCTTGAAATGTGTTCATTCATAAAAATTGAAACAGTACGTCTTAGTGGATAATTTCCACACATATTGTTAAAAAATATATCATCATTTTGACCCATATTTTCAATTTAAATGATTAGGTTCATCACTTTACCCGATAAATGGGAGAGCATTACAATTGTAGGCGTACCCACCAAATCATAACATATTCATTATCATTCTCGCCACAGATAAAATATATCAATAATAACCATGTAAAGTAATGGTTTTCAAATCATTAGAACATATTCAAAACATTGGATTATGAATAGAAAGAGTGAATAATAGACATGTTACCATAACCATCAACATTATATGAGAAGTAAAATGTGTCTTCTTAAAAGAAGAGTTCTTTTAGAAAATATTATCTTTGACAGAAACACTAGTGGTAAAAATATATAACATAAAAATGTAATTAGTATTATGAAAAAAATATTTTAATGTAGTATCCACATAATAAATGCTGTTAATGATGGAGAACCCGAAGGATGAAAGTTGGGTTTGAGAATTTCCTTTTACCTTGTATCTGAATGCTTCCTTCTCTTAAATGTCTTGTGTAACCACATTAGATTCATTATGTTATAATTAAAGAATATTGTGTACATGAAAATGGTTAATTGTGGTTTCATTAAGATATTTTATGGGACTTTGGATGTGTTATATATTTTCAAAACATTGACCGAGAATGTTCATTTTTATGGTTTTCTTAAGCGGTCCACTGATATTTATAAATTGATGTTTGAGTAGAACATGGACAAACATCCAGAAATAATATTTCATGTTATTAATGATATTACATAATTTTTAATGTTTTTATAATTAGTTATATTATAGACCATTTCATGGATCATAAGGTAAAAATTAAAAGATGATGGTTTGCATTAATTTGGGCAGTTTTTTATCACTATAACCTAGTTTAATTTAATCACCCAGTAACTTGTAAATAAGTTTGTCCTAAAAAATAAAATTGAATAAAACATATAAATTTCAATAATTTTTCAAAAAAATTATTTTTTTTATTGGCATCATTGATGGATTAAAGGAATATTGAATTGTGTCAACCATGATTTAGGTAAATTAACACCTCTTGGAAAACTATTTCTTTTTATTAAAAATAGTGGTAGGGAATATTATAATGAGTAATATTCCATTAACATGATATCTTACCAGCACATATATCATAATGGAGTTATCATGAAATTTAGATAAGATTATCTGAGGAAAATAGAAAAAATGAAAACGAATTTTAAAGGAAAAAACAAAGAAAAGATAGAGAGGAAATACCCCTTGAATGCTCCTCCTATGATCCTCCATAAAGAATCTAGGATTGGTCTTTTGATTAAACCAAAAACTCCAAGACGTGGGGGATGTCTGGGGATGATTTTTGTTCTTATTTTAGAAAAGGATGGATACTTGAGATGTTTGAGGAAATGAGGGTGTGAATGGTTGTATTTATAGTGTAGAGGAGAGGGGATTTCTCAACATAAAATTCATAAAATTACTATTTCCCCACAAGACAAGAAATGTTGAGTTTTATATGAGAATTACTATTAATTTTTTCAATTAACCCAAACCAATTGGGTTCACATCATATTAACACCATTCATGTCTCTCTAATTATCTTTTTTATTTTATTTTTATAAAATATGGTATTACACTATTCATCAAAAAATCAATTATTTTAGAAAAATACAAATAATTTACACCAACCATTTTTAAACATGTCGAATCCATAGATTATGTACCTTATTGAAAAATTATTTTATAAATATGATTAATTTAATATTTAATTGAAAGCATAATTTTCCTGAAAAATAATGTTTTAAGAATTATAACTTATTTTATAATGATTTAAAAAATTACCTAAGGTCTTATAAATTTAGCTGAAAACTAGAAGACATATAATTTTTTATTTATGAACAAATTTTAAGAAAAATCAATTTATTTAAAATTAAATAATTAATTATAACTTACAGAAATATCAATACTTTTACTGTTGTCCAACTGTTACTTTCAAAGATGCCTAAATTTAATTTAATTATTCATGGGTAAGGTTAGTGATATTTTTTGATGATTTACTACTCATAAGGGTAGGTTACTAATCACCAGAAATCATGTTTTCCCAATCAGACTCCATAAATTTTACTGATCAAAACGGCGTATGTCGTATTTTCATAATTCAATCCATTGAAGTGGAAAAATTAAGTTTAATGGTCACTTAATATTTAGTTTCATTATATTTAAATGTGATTCCTAAGGGGATTATACAATAATTAATAATTATTAGATATGAATTTATTCAATAAAACATTGGATTGTTACAAGTAGTGGACCCATCAATGGTCGAGGATATGTTATCTTGAGAGTCACCTCAGAGTGTGATAGAGATGTTTAACTTCCATGGGCTGGAAGGATACTACAAGAGATTTATCCCAGATTTATCCATGATATCGAAATTGATGACAGCCTTGACCTGAGAAGGGGCTACCATTCTTCTTGGCAGAGAAGTTCTTATAGACATTGCTACAGTTGGGGATGAGTTTAACGAGCGTATTGATCATTATATTTCAAGAGGAGGGAGTCGGGCACATTTTTTTCTGTGACACATCAGGGAACAGACATGGATGTCTCATGATGCATAAATATGCAATGATTTATTATAGTTCATGCCAATATAGAACACAAGATAAGAACTATGCAATTGCTGATCTCGAGTTGGAAGTGGTATTCATCACATTTAATATGTGGAGACCCTATTTGATGGGAATATGGTTTATCTTCTACTCTAACCACAAAAACCTCATTTACATCATCTCATAGAATGACCTGAATCTGAGGCAGAGGATATGGCTTCATTTACAATAGGATTATGAATTCATTTGTTTCTATACATTTGGGAAGGGGGATATTATGGTAGATTCTCTCAGTAGAAGATCGAGTTCACAGTTTTTGAGTGAGATAACAGAGCAGTTGGACTTTCTATATTTAATCTTCATGGATATATATGTTATATATTATCTATGATAAATGGTTGTCATCCATCCAATTTTACCATGATTCAAGTATTCACAACTCTGGGATGTCAACTGCAAGACATTACATGCACACTTTTTCAGATTACATGCTTCCTATGGATATTCTCATAGAGGGTACCATGTAGACCTTTTCAAATAAAGCACATTAATACTATTGGTGTTGCGGGAGAAGGTTTTGGGAGAGTTTCTAGCATCCCCCTTGGTGGTACATCCAAGAGTGGAAAAAAATATACAATGACCTCCAACCTGTATTCTGGTAGACGGGTATGTAAAAGGTAGTGACATAGTTCATTATTTGATGCCTTAAATGATAGTAGGTGAAGGCTATGTAACTTGTTCTAGTAGGGTTAGATCATCCCCTGAATGTTATATAGTGGAATTTGGATGGTATATCAATTGAATTCGTGATGGGCATTCCATGGACACCTAAGGGACACAATTACATCTGGTTGATCTTCGACTAACTCACCAAGGAATCCCAATTCCTAGCTATCATAGATAATTGTTCCATTGGGTTCTTGGGATGCCACCACATGTTGGATATAGTTATGCTTCATGGAGTCCCTTTGACTATTGTCTCAGATCGCGATGCACTTTTCACATCCAAGTTGTAGAAGGGATTACAAGAGGATCTTGGGACCCTAGTACACTTGAGTACTTCGTTCCATCCCCCAAAAAATGGACTACTGGAGAGGACCATTTATCATATAGAGAATATGTTTCAGGAATGCATTTTGGACTTTAGGGATAGTTGAGGGGACCACCTACCACTGGTGGAGTTTTCCTGCAATAACAGCTACCACTCCACTATTGGAATGTCACCATTTGAGGCCTTATATAGGCCACAGTTTCGGTCACCACTCTACTAGATCGACCCCGGAGAGTCAGCACACATGGTTCCAGTGTTGGTGCGAGATGCCGTTGATAAGGTTCAATTCATCCAGTAATAGATGAAGACTACAGAGAGGTGGTAGAAATATTATGCCAATATGAGTAAGAGACTGTTGGAGTTCTTAGAGGGATACCATGGCATCCATCGTGTCTTACCATGTCGGGGGTTGCTATGATTTGGATAGGGTGAAAAATTATCACATAGGTTCAGAGGCCCTTTTCAGATACTGTGCATAGATGGCGTTGTGGCGTACCACCTTGCTTTATAATCGTAGTTGCACTAGGTGCCTGATATCTTCCATGAGTCGTAGCTGGGGAGATATGTTCAAGACCAATCACACATAATCAACTAGGGAGAGATAGACTTTTAGGACGGAGAGACAATTGAAGAGTACCCTGTAGAGATTTTGGATCGACAAGAGAGGATCCTTTGAAGATGAACAATTCCCATGGTGCATGTCCGGTGGTTGCAGGATAATCTTTAGGCGGACACGTGGGATCAGGAGGCTCAGATTCGTGCGAAGTACCCTCATCTATTCGAATAGCCATTTTATGGATTTTTGAGGTAATAATGCCCTATGTTGTAGAGAATGTAACGATATTGAATTATTATAATATCAATCATTGTAATGATGTGCGATTCGGAGGTTTGGAGTTCTCAAAATAAGTGATTGAAATAAATTAAACATTCAAACAGCCTTTGTGAGCCATTTTCGTGAAAAATATTAATAACATTTAAACGGATTCTCATAATAGAAATATAAGGGAATTGGACTGTTCGATGAATCTACTTCACATTATGCGATGTATGACATCGACATGCAAGAGTCGACTGAAAAAGGTTGTTTTTTGACTGTTTAAAGCTAATAAAATAAATTATTTATTTATTTATCTTTTCCATTACATAGTAATGCCTATTTTTGTTTTACATAGGTTGGAGCATAGGGATATGCACATAACCATAGAAAACTTCCTAAAAACATTTTGAGCATTGATGTGGAGCCATTGTTGGAGAATTCTTGATGAATAGTGAAGAACTATAACGCATGGATCATTATGCATCAAGATCGAATCCCAATCAATGACCCATATCCCTCTTCATAAATGATCAAGGAAGGTGTTCTTATATTGATTATTCTTTTCTCGTTCATTGATTAAACTATAAACACTGATTAACCTACAAACTGGATGATCTATGGATCCTGTGTTCTTATGGGATGGTGTTAATTTTTGTTTAATATGGGGTTTTGATTCAAGATTTTTGATTATGATAATTGATGGATTATTGGTTGACTCTTTTTTAAACCTACACGTGGGAGAAAATTCACGTCGTGATGAATGACGAAGGAGGATCATTCCTCATTAGAATATTGTATTTCTTCCTTATCTACCCCACGTTCTTCACATTTTTAGGAAAAGAACAACAGATCAATACGAACCTATTTCATGGAGCAAAGATCCCAAATCAGATATTGAACATCGCGACAACCTAGTGGAGGTATGACGATGATGGTGGGAGTTGAATTGGCTCGGAATGAGGAAGACTGTTCATTGAGTGTTCTTCATGCGGGGGATTGAGTTCTGTTTTCGAGGATGATCAGAGGCATGAAAACAATATAGGTGACTACAAGATTTCAGAGAAACCTAAATTTTCGACTTTCATAGCTATCTGATTGCTAGATCGACAAATGGACGATTCCCTGGGGTGTAGAATGAAGTTTTGGAACAAAGGATCTTCGTTGATAATAATGATGTTTTCTTTTTTATTTTTGTCATTTAGAACATGGATGACAAGGGAGTTTTCAAAGACTGATGTCATATTATTGCGGCTAAAAGAAGTATTGAAGGTTATAATGTTTTCCAATGTATTCTAAATTTTTGGGCTTTAAAATCAGGATTTTGATTTTAGAAAAGGAAGGATTTATTCATCAAAGTTAATTGTATGAATAATGTTGATGAATATCAGCAAAATTTTATGACCCGTCCTTGGGGATCGTGCCGTGACTACCCGAAGCCTGCCTTCCAAAGGCCAGGGGCTGGCGACTCGCACCAAATGTGTAAATCTCTAAGCAGGGAAGGGATTTCCTTTATAAAAGTAAACATACACAACAGAGTTCCCAATATGAAGTATATACTATGTAAAAATGTATACAAAAGAGTGCCCTAGAAAGTAAATGGGTCAGCATACAAACCCAACTAAACAATGAAAACAAGTAAAAAAGGGGAAAATATCTGTAAGTAATGAGCTACTCTTAGATCTACCTCTAGAGTTCCTACCTGAACGGTATGTATAGATGGCCACCTCAGGACTAACGTTCATCTATATCCTCCATGTGCCGACTCGTCGAGCAAGGTCCACCTCCGGGTACCGTACAATCATAGCGCTCTCGGCCTCCATCAGCGATGTCTGTTGTCTGCATCCAACACAATGAGGTGAGGGCATTGCCTATATAGGGGTGAGTATAATGATACTCAGTAGGGACTAGAAAACTTGCATGGTCTCACAATATCCAATTAGTATTAACAAAAGAATAATGATACAATCACAAAGTATCATCCAACCCTACTTAGGTAAATGCCCATATATATACCTAAGATACCAATCTGAGTCCAGCTCCAACTCTCGTGCCCAAGCACAAACCAATTCCACAAAGTAAGTAAAGTCAATCACCATGATGATAATGGTTGAAAGTCACGACTCAGCTCACATAGGTACGCCACAATTGTAGCGAGATATAGATGATAATATGTAGCCATTGGATCATCTATGCGGTCAGACCCACAGAGGATATAGGCCAGCTATCTCGTGTAAGCTTTCGGACCCACATAAGATATAAACAAGCTATTTTAGAGTAATTTTGATGATAAGATGTAGTCATTGTTTTATCTAAGCAATCACACACACACATGATACAAGACCAGCTACTCGGTCAAAACTGTCGAACCCATAAAGGATTCTAGTACAGTTGTCATCATCATCGAACCGACAGAGGATTCCAGTATGGTAGTCATCGTCGCAGTCGCAACCAGCTCTAGGGTTATCGCACACAACACACTCGATCCATGGAGGGTACACTCCTTGAGAAAAGGGGATGATGCATAAACTATAATGAAATCCTGAGTTGGTGTATCCCAAAGTTCCTTCTCATTAAAAAACCCAATGCGACAGATGACGCGTCAATCAGATGCCCGGTCTGAGTGTTGTTAGCTTTTCTGTTCCAGGGGCACGATTGGATTTTTGCTCAATACAAACCAGGCCATTTTTTAAAGTTGTCCAAAGATCACTTAAGGAATCTCAAAAGTACCTCCATGTTTCAAGGGTCCTAGTGCCACATACGACGCAATGATTGGACACGCGGTCTAGAAGTCAATAACGTTTAAGACAAACGGGCCCGACCCATCAAGCCCAGTGGGCTGGCTTGTCGACCTGACGTAGTTTGGTGGATCCGACCCGGTTGGGGGTCGGCCTGGCCCAGTTTGGAAGGTCTACCCCAACTAGGAGGTTGGACAGGCCCGGTGGGTAGCGGGACTCCAATGGACCCGGTTGCGGAGTGGCCAGTCCGGTTCGCCTGGCGGTGCCGAGCGGCGCCACATCTCCCTGGTCGGCCTGCTGAAGGTGGCTTGTTCTGTCATACATGAGTAGCCCTCACAGTGGGCCGTTGTCGTTCCCACTGGGTTCCAAGTGACATCACAATTTTCTTTAGCTAGGCCTTCAGGCGGCTGGCCGGTTTGCCTGCCGAGCGGCCCGCTGATTGCGGGTCGTGGTCTTCTCCTCAGCGCGGTGCCAAGCGGCGCAGAAATCTTCTTCCCATTAAGTCGTAGCCAGCCGGTTCATCCAGTAAGCAGCCAGCTAGTTTTGGGCTGTGATTCCCTCCACCTCACTGCACCTGTGGGTGCTGTGGTTCCTAGAAGGCTAGTAGGATTATCCGACCGATAGTCCCGCAGACCGAAGGCCCGAGCAGCCACCGGTCTCTTCACGCGGCCAGCGTGCAGCCGCTGCTACCTCCGGTTACCACCGCCTCTAGTTTCCACCGAATTTGGTCTTCTTATCCTCTTCTAACACCGCCCCCATCCCCAATAAAAACATGAATCAATGGAGGGTCTCCAGGCCGTGTTTGTTTGGCCCGCGCCTTCCACATTAGGCGATAACGTATAGCCAAAGGCGAACCAATGCATTAATCAATAATGAGAGTTTAATTTGATTCATTTAAAATTATACAAAACCCCCTACCTCATAATTCGTCGTCGAACGTTGACGAGTCATAGAAGATAGTAGTCGCGGAACACGGGTGTCGTTCCATCATTATCATAGGGGAATATGTTGTCGTTGGCATGCTCTTAGTGGACGACATCTTCTCCCTTGACATGAAGAAAGAGGAAGGAAGATTTGCGTTCTTCGTGGCCGTCATCGTTCTTCATCGAGAGAGTATTATCCTCCCAATTCTCCCAAGCTTCCCCAAGCAAGATTATGCCAGCCCCCTTAATATAATGAATTCTATTCATTTATTGTTTGAAAAATAAATTCAAAAATCA
This sequence comes from Viscum album, assembly GCA_963277665.1. Lineage (NCBI taxonomy): Eukaryota > Viridiplantae > Streptophyta > Magnoliopsida > Santalales > Viscaceae > Viscum > Viscum album. The sequence continues at coordinate 1,068,057,879 of OY728140.1, forward strand.
AATAATCAAATTTGTTAATAAATTGTGGAGCTCAATTAATTAATTAAATGGTGTTGGAAAATTAATGAGGGATGGAGGTGGAGGGGCTCCACTATAATACGAGAGTTGAAAAGATAAAAAAGGGGGTTTCAAGGAGTTAAAGGGTAGTTGAAGGGTCAGATGCACGTCTAGGCCCCACCACATATTATCCTCTCATGGTCGGTTATTGGGGGTGTGGGACCCACCTCCAACTCCTCATTGGAGAAAATAACCACCCATTAACAAAAATTATTTAACACATAATTTTCATTTAGTTATTTAAGATTTCCCAAAAGTTAACTTTCAACCTATATAAAACACAACTATGGTAAAGGTCCCCTTATTCGAATACCGGTACTATGAGTTTATCAGTGTCCTCTGATTTGTATTCCGAGAACCGATTTAAAAGATAGAAAAACCCGCACGTACATTTACTAAACTCACCTGAATAAAAACTTCAGAAAATTATTCCACGCACACTGGGCCTCGGAATCAGATGCCATCAGAAAATAAGGACTCGTAAATTTCTAAAGAATTTATGAAAAAAATTTCTTCAAATTTCGTGGTCATTACATTACCCCCAACTCAAGGTTTTACATCCCCATAAAACTATAACACACACTAGGGAATGAAATTGTGGTTCTGAGCATGCATATGAGCCTCCCGCTCATGTCTGCTCTCCAGGAGGTTCCAGTGCTGCCAGTGAACGCGCACCAGATGAATCGACAATCCATGCAGGACCCCCTCTTATCAATCCTCAATCCCTACTAGAACCTCTGTGAATGTCACCCCACCATTGATGTCCATCTCTCTATGGTGGATGATGTGGGACAGTTCTTGCACGTATATCCTCAGCTGGGATATGTGGAATACATCATGCACCAAGTGAAATTGAGTTGGAAGGGCTAGGTGATATGTAACACCCCAAGCTTACATTGTATGCTTCACTTTGAATAATATATTAGTGTGTGTTGTACATAACTTTGTGTTCTAACATACAACACAACCAATCAAACTAGATGTTATGAATAGTAATACACACTTTTTGAAATTTTATACATTTTACCATTCAATATGGATATATGTTTTGGATTTGGAATATCGAAATTAGTTTAGGGTAAATTTTTGGTACTTTTTTGATAATTTCATATTTTTGATGAATAATTAAAATTACTAAATTTAAATTAAAAACACATTTTTTAATTGAAATAATTAATAGTGATAAATAATGAATTTGAGTGATTATAATGTATATTTATGATATATTTTTACCATTTAATCCAATGTTTGTAATTGGGAAAACTTCACATTTAAACCGAACATAAATAAGTGTCAATCTTATGATAGTTATCGTTTCGTAAAAGCATGTATTTTATTGTGACAGCGGGAATTAATTTAAATTAATTTCTGCCACTTCTGTGTTTTGAATTTGGAAAAATGGAGTCCATATTTGGAATCAATATTCCCAATGTTTTTTAAATATTTAACTCTTATTTTTAGACGTTTTGAATAATTACTTCGGTAAATATTTTATTTACCATGGTTAATGGGTAAATCCGTTGAATAAGGGTAAAAAATAATATTATTATAATATCGAATTACCCTAAAACCGGTCCTAACTCTATCGGTTGATACATGTCCAAGCATGTTGATCTTTGGGTCGATTTTGGGACTCCATGGATCCACTTGTAAGTTATAATGACACTTTATATTAATTAAGTTAATGTAAATACAAAAATTACATAAGCATATATCTTTTAGGAAAACAATTTTTACATAGGGTTATATATGTTATATTTTCATCTATAGTAATTCATTAGAAATACAGAAAGATTTATTAAATAATCGTAGTATATTTATAATTTTTAGACATATAATAATTATCTTTATTTATGAAACAATAATGATTTAGTATTTTCATTATTAATGAAAGAATCAAATAATTGGTTATATAAATGTTAAAATAAATATAATTTGAATGTTGTGATTCCACAAAAGAATTTTATTGGATAATATGACATGTTAGGATTGCTTAAATTATTTTGTTTTGAATAATAAATTTTTTAAGACTTTAACAAAAATCAATTATTTAATAGTGTCAAAATTGGTATAAATGAGTCTTTAAAACAAATATTAAATTATTAATTGATATTTTATTCCTCAAAATTTTTTGTTCAGCCAAAGGACTTATATAATGATATTTTTATGATTTATGGACCACTTGGGTGTCCCTTGAAAGTATATAGTAACTTTATTAACCATATAATATTAAAATACAAAGTGACATTGTAAATGTCAAACTAATTAACAAAGAGTTAAAACTAAAAAAAGGTTAATAAAGTGAACCAAACCAGTCTAAAACCTATTAGTTGGAATTTTTTCAAGCTATCCCTACCATAGAATTTGAATAGTCCACTTTGGATCCATTATAAACCTAATATGAATTTATTTTAAAATACTACTTTAAGTTTTCCCTAAAGATCCCCTCCTCCCCCTTATAAAAGGACACCACTTCTAACCAATTTTTCATACCTTCAACGCCTTTTGAGTCGGCCAAACCCTTCCCAAATATCCTCTAAACATCCTTAAATTCATCTTAGATTCCTTATTTTCATCATATATCCAAACTTAAAAGTCCTTTTGATCAAATCAAAAGGAAGAACCCGAAGAAGAGGCAATGTTTTCACAACCCTCTTTCATGTTACATTCATCATCCACTTCATCTTTCGTTGTTATTTCCATTATAAAATAATAAATCTAGTATTTTATATATATTGTGATGTTATTTTAGATATTGTATAACCATATTCAGTATTCTATCCTTTTTTTGAATGATATGTCAGCATACGTGCGTACGTATGACTTACCATCTCCACGTCGTGGTGTAATTGATATTCAAAAGATTATTATATGGATGGGTATGATAATGATGTTTAATTGATGTAAATAATTAATATAACATTATAATGATTCTTTATATATGATATTACACCCAATAATATATTATTTTTATATCAAAATAATGATATTGTCGCTCGTGTGTTCGTATGGACTACCGTCTCCACGAACATGATGAGATTCATTCCGCATCGTATCCATTCATGTTCTAATTTTTATCTGATGATTAAAAATAATCTTTAGATACATGATATAATTCAGTATAAGAATAATATACATCCCATCCATAACAAATATGGCTCACATAACAAAGAATATAACGTAAAATGAATCTGTTAACACCTTTAACGATGTTAATACTAAAATATTATTAACAAACCAATGATAAAAGGTCATATATGATATCATATTAATGTAGATAATTCATCTATAACTCAATAACAATTATTTCAAAATTATATATGATGATAATCTACCGTTGACCAAGTAAAACTACAAGTTAAGAGTTTATTTCACAATCTCTTCACTATCCAAGGTTGTTTATACATAATTATCTTCTGGGACCTCTTTATCATCCACATCCATGTTTCTTAAAAATGTATTTCAAATAATTATTACTATTTTACAGACTATGGGTTAAATTAATTTATACCCTTGTTTTACTTTTTATAAAAATTTTATAAAGGAATATTTCCTTCATTTTCCATACAAGGTCCTTTTTAACCATTTCAACAAAATTAAGGTAAAAATGTCTTTTTTTACTTATACATCAGGTGTGGCTACATTCTGCCATTATATAATATTCGAAGCATCCCATAAAATCTTATAAGAATATTTTCAAAGTAAATGTTTTCTTTTATAATTTTGTGACTTTAAATGATTTCCAAAAAAGATATATTTCTCTCAAATAGTTTAGATGTCATCTATGTCAACATCATTTAAAATGTTTTAATGATTTATTCTTCTAAACGATTCTCATTAATTTCCATGTTTACAAAATGTTTTTAAGGATTTATTTAAATGTAATTTAATGTTTTAAAATATTAATTACATTAAAATGTTTCAATGTGTTATGGATCATTTTATTTCAAAAAAATGACTAAATTTCTTCCTTTCTAAATTGAGTGACTTTTAAATGTTTCCATGAAAAGGGATATATAAATCAATGAGTTTTATAAATAATTTCCAACTATATAAAATATTTTAATGTATTTTAAACATGTTTTGATGTTTATTTATAATGATACAAAACTACCATATTTTTTATGGTTTTGTAATATGTTTGACTGTGGATGTGTTATTTTTATACCATTCATGGTTTATGGTTAGAGTATTGACATTTCATATCCTAGTTCTTATACTAGTATTTATGTTATGTTTCAACCTTTTCATATGAGGATTGTATTAGATATAGTATGTGACGGGTGGAGCCCTCTATAGCTCCTAGATGCATTGGTAGGTCTCATGAGACAACTAGAAGTGGAATTGGCTGAGGCCTTTTCCCAGTTTGATTTATGGTTTTGGACGAGGACTTAATCATTTTTAGACTTCTTGGCCAAGGCCTTGACAAAATGTTTTAGAATTTCTTGCATTATACATTCCATCATTATGGAAATGATATTGATGGTTCATGTGGTCATTCGACTAGTATAATACCTATGATTATGTTTTATTATGGCATTATTTACTCAACTCATATTTTTGCTATAAAATTATTCATATTTATTATTGGTAAAGGTATGTGGTATAAATTATTCACCATGAATAATATTTATGTCATTTTCCGTTGTATTGCTTACCCTTACTGAGCATTTGAGCTCACCCCGTTCTTTGTTGTATTATTCCCAGGATTCCAAGAAGTGTATTGTGATTGATATGCAGGGTTAATCCAAGGGAATAATAACACTGATAAAGCATTATTTATGTTGTTTTGTATTTTATAAAGTGTAATGTACATTAAAGTATGTAATATATTTTTTAAGACTACTAAACTGATCGGTCCATCGGGACTTGACTCCTTGTAATCATGCCAATGTATTAAGATAATTAACCGACTCTGGGTAACTGGGTTCAGGGCGTTACAGTTTGTATCCGAAGAACTTTAGAAATAACCTTGGAAACTAGATTTAGATAAACTATGATTAGATCACATTACCCTAAGATAGACATTGAATATTAGTATAGAATAACTTCCTAGAATTTTGCAATTGTAGTGATTTTCTGAGTTTTCCAAGAAATAGAATCTTGTCGGGATACATGCAGGTAGAGGTGGCTCTGGAACAGATGTACCTAGGGGTAAAACCCAAAAACACCTCTTTGAGCTAGACTCAAACGGGAATTGGAGAATGATAACGGGCCTTCATGCACTCATGGTTACAACACTTCTGAGGGATATGATTAGGATAATTAACATTTTTTAAAAAACCACTATTAAATACTTATGTGTATATACTTACTCAAAGAAAACATTTTTATGATTATGGATTATATCCATAAACTGTTCAATTTATGTTAGGTATTTTACAAATTTATAATTATTCATTGCAATTCATAAACTGAACTAGTGTATTCCAGTTTATAGAAATGGCTCCCAGTAGACGGAATGTGAACTCCAGCAACACATATGATCCTAAGAGTATTAAGGATCATAACTTCCATGGAATTAAGCCAACATTTAGAATGGAAATGGTCTCTCATGTTTTCTCAACATATGAATAAATAGTATCATGTGTTAATAAGATAAGTAAAGAATTCTTTGAGTCCTATGGATTTGATTGGAAGCAAGAGAAAAAAAGGTGGAAGAGAGAAATATGGATAAAGGGAAGAGGGAAAAGAAAAATTTTCAAATATGTGATAACTGTGGGAAGAAACCCCTGGAACTTTCCTGAAGGGTATGTGAGTTTGTTATATGTGTGGAGAAGAATTACACCATGTACGTGACTGTAAGGGTCAGAAAAAGGTTTCAAATGTAAAATGCTTCCTTTGTAAAGAGTTGGGACACTAAGAGAACCAATTTACAAATCATCAGTGTATTCCAAAAATGATGCTACTAGATAATAATAAAGTTATGCTACTACCATAGTTGAAAAATAATGACTATTGTTAATTTGTTATTATTATATGATTATTTCATTTCAGTGTTGTATCAACAATATACTAGTTATATGAATTACGGAGATAAATAAGGATTGTACTGCAGTACTATTTTATTAAGGATTTGAGAATATATGGTTCTAAGAAAAATGACTTAATTGTGAGATATAATTTTGGTAAAATACGTGGTTTAAGGAAAGGTAATCCTTAATATGGTCATGATAATGTTGTAGTGATTTTTGAATAAGAGATTTTTTGATTTGAATAAATTATATTGGATATTCTTGACTACCTTGAAACTGATTGATGATTGGTCATTGTTGGTGTTTATAAAATTTTTGGATATGAGGAGTATATCAAGTATTCTATAAAGAATAAGGGAACATGAATGTAATCAATAAGGTTTTATGGTAATTTAGGATGTTACCGTGTTTTAAAATAATACAATTATGAAGGTGTTCACATGTTGTTACATGGAAAAAATCTTCATTCTATTTAACTTACTTATAAATTTTGGACTGTAATTTTGGATAAAAGTATATTGGATAAGTCTAAAGGTTGGAATGGATTATGTTTGAAAGGTTATTTTTTGTATTTTTATAAAAGGACAACATGAGGACCGTGTGGCAACCCGTCGCATCGAACAAAGCTGCTGGAATCGAACCCACAACCATAGTGCTATTGGGATTTATTGCCTACCACTGGACTACATAAAGTTCCTAGATGATATAATGTAGTTTTTTTAAAGTGTCTAATATGTGAATTATAAATTCATTATATTTGGAACCCTATATGATTAGGATAAATCGCATATTTTTGAGTTTTATTATGTTTTGGGGTGAAAGATGAGATTTTGGGAGAAATTTATTAATGGATAAAACTCAAATTATAAAGTAAGTATATCTTCTTATGATAATAGCCAATATCATTAATAAATTCCCCCCCATTAAGAAGAATAATATAGAACAAAAATTTTGTCCTAGATGGTACCATAGATCATCACAAATTTATGGCTTTGTGATTGTAGGACTTTTCATAAACTTGTTCTCTACCACTCCCCATCAGATATTGATGGTTTTATTTCTCTTCCATATCCATGTTTTCATTCATGGAACCCTAGTATGTGTTATTTTCAGAAACCTTAATACTTACCACTCATTATTTTAAATAGAGGCCTCATTATTCCATTTTTCGATGTGGTATTTCAACTAGGATATTTTGAAATGTCAACCCCATGTTTTCAATAACGAGAATAAATTGAGAGGACACAATTTATAGAAGCAGGGGAAATGTAACACCCCAAGCGTCCATGGTATGCTTCTCTTTGAATGATACAGTAGCATGAGTTATACTTAACTACTATTTCTAACACACACCACAACCAATAAAACTAGCCGTTATGAATAGCAATACCCACATTCTAAAATTTTATACATTTCATCTTTCAAAATGGAGTTCATTTTTGTATTTGGAATATTGAAATTATCATAAGGTGAATTTTGGTACTTTTCTAATAACTTTCATTTTTTGATGAATACTAAAAATTACAAAATTTTAATTAAAATCAACTTTTCTAATCAAAATAATTAATAGTGATAAATTATGAATTAGAGTGGTTATATAGTATATTTAGGATATATTTTTAACATTTAATCCAATTTTGGTCACTGGACATAATTTCACATTTACACCAGACATAAACAAGTGTCAATCTTTTGATAGTTATTGTTTCTTATAAGCACGATTTTTATTTTCATACTGGGAATTAATTTTAAATTAATTTTTTCCACAACAGTGTTTTGAATTTGGTAAAATAGATTCCATATTTTGAATCAGGATGCCCAAATTGTGTAAATATGTAACTCTTATTTTTAGACATTTTGAATAATTACTTCGGAAAATATTTTACATAACATGGTTTAAGGGTAAATCCGGTAAATAAGGGTAAATACATTGAATAAATAAATTTATTTATTACATAATAATGATGAAATATTTTCCTTATTATTGAAGGAATAAAATAATTGTTATAATAAATTTTGAAATAAAAATAATTTGAATGTTTTGATGCCATAAACGAATTTTATTGGTTAATATGACAATTTAGGATTTCTTAAATGAATATGGTTCGATTTAATAATAGTATTAAGACTTTTACAAAAAACAAATATTGAATAGTGTCAAAATTGACATAAATTAGTTTTTTAAAAAATTAATATATTATTTATTGATATTCTATTCTCAAAAATCTATGGTTCGGCCAAAGGACTTATATAATGATAGGTGTGTCATTAATGGACCACTTGGGGGTCACTTAGAAGTATATAATATGTTTATTAACCATATTATATAAAAAACAAAGTGACATGGTAAATATCAAAATTATTAACTACGAGTTAAAACTAAAAGATAAGGTTAATAAAGTGACACAAACCTTTCTAAAACCTATTGGTTTAGTTTTTTTCAACCTATCCCCACCATAGACTTTGAATAATCCACTTTGGTGCCTTATAAACTGAATATTAATTTATTATAAAATAATACATTATGTTTTTCCTAGAGCCCCTCCTCCCCCTTATAAAAAGACACCACTTCTAACCAATTCTTCATACCATAAAAGCCTTTGGGTCAGCAATCCCCGTCCCAAATATCCTCTCATCTTACCACACATCATCATAGAGGCCTTATTTTCATTACAAATCCAACCTAAGGAGCCCTTTTGATAAAATCCAACGGAAGAACCCGAATAAGAGGTAATGTTTTCACCACAATCTTTCAAGTTCCTTTCTTCTTCCACTTCATCATTCGTTGTTATTTACATTCTAAAATAATTACTCCAGTATATTCAATATATTGTGATGTTATTATAAATATGGTACAACCATATTCAGTATTCAATCCATCCTTTTAATGACATGTCACCATATGTGCGTACATTCGGCTTACCGACTCCTAGTCGTGGTGTAATTGATATTCAAAACGATATTATTTTTATGGGTATGAAAATGATTTTTAATTGATGTAAATAGTAAATATAAAATGATAATGGTTCTTTATATATGATATACCATCCAATTATATATTATTTTAATATCAAAATAATGATATTGTCGCTCGTTCGTACGTACGAACTACCGTCTCCAGGAAAGTGATGAGATTCATTCCCAATCGTATCCATTAATGTCTAATTTTCATTTTATGATTAAAAATAATGTTTAGATACATTATATAATTCTGTATATGAATATGATACATCCCATCCATAACAAATATGGCTAACATAACAAATAATATTAATGAAAATGAATCTGTTAACACTCGTAATAACATTAATACGAATATATTATTAACAAATCAATGTTAAAAGATCGTATATGATATAATATTAATGTATATAAATATTTTATAATTCAATAACAATTATTTCACCATTATACAAGAGGTAAACCTACCCTCGACCCAGGAAAATAACAAGGTAAGGGTTGATTTCACAATCTCTTCATCATCCGAGGTTTTTTATATGTAATTATCTACTGGGACCTCTTTATCATCCACATCAATGTTTCGAAAAAACTTATTTCAAATCATTCCTACTAATTTATAAACTATGTGTTAAAGTTATTTATACCATTTTTTGACTTCATATTATATTTTTATAAATGAATCATTCTGTCGTTTTCCAAAGAAGGACATTTTTAACCTTTTTGACAAAATTAAGGTAAGAATGTCTTTTTTTTTAACTTATAAGGAGGGTGCGGCTACATTCCACCATTATAAAATCATATATCCTTCCCTTATAAGATTATAAGAATATTTTCAAATTACATGTATTCTTTCATAATTATGTGACTGTTAAATGATTTCAATAAAAGAGATATTTCTCTCAAATTGTTTTGATTTCATGTAGGTCAACATCATTTTAAATGTTATAAGGATTTATTCTTCAAAACAAATGTCATTAATTTCCATTTTTTCAAAATGGTTTTAAGTATTTATTTAAATGTACGTGAATGTTTTAAAATGATAATTACTTTAAAAAGATTCAAAGTGGTATGAGACACTTTTACTAAAAAAATATCATTAAATGACTTGCTTTCTAAATTGTGTGACTTTTAAATGTTTTCATGAAAAGGGATATTTCAATAAATGAGTTTAACAAATCATTTCAAACTATTTCAAATACTTTAAGGGGTTTTAATCTTTTTTGAAGTTGATTTATTATGATACAAAACTAAAATATTGTATTGAAGGTTTTGTGATATGTTTGACTGTGGATGTGTTATTTTTATACCATTCATGGTTTATGGTTAAAGTTTTGAAATTTCATATCCTATACCATATATGAATGTTTATGTTATGTTTCAACCTTTTCATATGATAATTATATTGGACATAGTAAGTGACGGGTGGAGCCCGCTATAGCTCCTCGATGCATTGGTATGTCTCATGAAACAACTAGACATAAAATTGGCCGAGGCCTTTTCCGATTTTGATTTATGGTTTTGGTCGATGCCTTAATCATTTTTAGATGTATTGGCTGAGGCCTTGAAAAAATGATTTAGAATGTATCGCATTATATATTCCCTCATTATGGAAATAATGTTGATGGTTCATGTGGTCATTCGACTTGTAGAATACCCATGATTATGTTATATTATGGTATTATTTACTGAATTCATATTCCATACATAAAAGTATTCATTTTTATTATTGGTAATGGCATGTGATATCAATTAGTCACCATGCTTAATATTTAGGTCTTTTTCCACTGTATTACTTACCCTAACTGAGCGTTTGAGCTCACCCCTTTCTATGTTTTATTTTTCACAGGATTCTAAGAAGTGTATTTTGATTGATATGTAGGGTTAATCCAAGGGAATAATGGTGTTCATAAAGGATTATTTATGTTTTTTGGAATGTTATAATGTCTAATGTCACATTCATATATGTAATATATTTTCCAAGACTGCTAAAATGATCGGTCCTTCGGGACATGATTACTTGTAATCATGACAATGTATTAAAATAATGCACCGACTTTGGGTAACTGGGGTCGGGGAGTTACATGGTAATCCACATTTCCTACTCTGATGAGGACCTGGAATGGTCCAATGAATTACATAGATAACTTTCCACCTCATCCAAATCATTGTATACCTCTTCGAGGAGAGACCCGCAAAAAGAAGTGGTCATCATCCTAGAAATCTAGTGGTCTCCGTCTCCTATCAACATAGGAATAATGTCTGATCTGGGAAGTCTTCACCCGCTCCTGGATGATCTGCACCTTCTCTATTGTACCCTGAACCATCTCTGGTCCGACAAGTGATTACTCCCCTGGGTCAGTACATCATAGAGGTGATCTGCAAGGTCGGTCGAATAGTGCCTCGAAAGGGGCCATCCCAATGGTGGAGTGGTAGCTGTTATTGTACGTAAACTCTACCAAGGGTATGATATCTTCCCAGTTGCGACCAAAGTTGAGGACACATGCATGGATCATGTCCTCAAGAGTCTGAATTTTCCTCTCAGTCTGACCATCCATCTGTGGATGGAAGGCGGTGCTCAAGCAAAGCTATGTCATGAAAGCCTCCTTCAACCACTTACATTTCGACAAGTAAAACGAGCATCCCGATCGGAGATGATCATCAATGGTATAGCATGAATCCGTAAGATCTCATCTACGTAGAGGCATTTCATTCTCTCTATATTGCCATGCTCTCTAATCGGTAGGAACTGGGCCGACATGGAGAGTTGGCCTAATATCACCCAGATAGAGTCGTGTCATCTGGATGTACGTGGATATCCCATCACAAAATCTATCGATATCCCACCCAAATTCCACTCTGGGACCTCTAAGGGCATTACCAAGCCTACTGGTACCTGTTGATCTGCCTTCAGTTGATGAAAAGTGAGGCATCACGAGAAAGACTCTGCTACTACTTTCTTCATACCTAGCCACCAGTGTTGTCGTCTATGGTCTTGATACACTTCTCCACTCCTGGATGTACCGCTAGTGTAGAAGTGTGGACCTCCCTCAACACCTCCTCCTATAGTGCATCTAGTACCATGGTATGACCTCTGAAAAAAATGACGTGCTCCCCACATTCAAAAAATCAATCAGGTGCCTACCCTAAATATATATCTACACGTCGTGTCTCATAGTAAATGTCACCATGGTGTACCTCCCAGACTCGCTGAAGATGTGGAGGAGTGACTGTGAGAGACTAAAGAATGGCTGTTGCATCTCAATCCACAAAGGATATCTTTAACGCGGCCAGCTACTCTTCACCACTCCTAGCAGTTGAATGTCTGATCTCTTGTTGAGAGCTTCTGCAACAACGTTCCCCTTCCCAAGAGTATAGACTATCTCAATGTCATTGTCTTGGAGGAACTCAAGTCATTGCTGTTATCTCAGGTTCAGGTCCTTCAGTAGGAAGATAAACCTAAGACTATGGTGGTCATAGTAGATAGTAAAATTCTCTCCCATCAGATAGTGCCGCCACATATTCAAGGAGAAGACCACTGCTACTAACTCTAGTTCATGGGTAGTGTAGTTATGCTCATGAAGTCTCTACTATTTTAAACCATACACATTCACTGCTCATTCCTACATCCAGACACACCCGAGTCCGGTCCCTGTTGTGTCGTAGTAAACATTGTATCTTACGCCCTCATCTGGTAGCGTCAATATGGGAGCACTAGTCAACCTCTTCCTCACCAACATAAATCTCAGCTGGCATCTCTCTAACCACATGAAGGGTTTCCCCTTCTTTGTCAATGCTGAAAGTGGTGCAAGCACCTCTGGAGAAGTCTGGCACAAATCTCTAATAGTACCTAGCCAGATCCCAAAAACATCGCACCTCCGTCACACTCCTGGGTGGCTCCCAAGAAAGTACTGCAACGATCTTCACTGGATACAATGCAACTCCAGTCTCCAAGATGACATGTCCCAATAAGCGAACCTCTCGAATCCAAAACTAGAACTACAAGCGCTTAGCATAAAGCTCATGCTCTCAGAGTGTATCCAATAATACCCGAAAATGGTAGGTATGATTCTTGTTATTATTCAAGTATATCAATATGTCCTCGATGAAGACTATGATATAGCGATCGAGGTAAGGTTTGATGATCATATTCATGAGACTCATGAACACTGTAGGTCTGTTGGTTATGCCGAATGGCATAACCGTGAACTCGTAGTATCCATACTGACACCTGAAGGCTATCTTCTGCAAATCCTCATCTCGAAATTTGAGCTGGTGATAGCCTAAACTAAGGTCTATCTTCGAGAACCATTGTGATCCATTGAGATGATCAATGAAGTCGTCAATCCTCAAGAGTGGGTACTTTTGCTTCACATTCATCTGATTCAGGCGATGGTAGTCGACACACAGTCGCAAGCTCCCATTCTCCTTCTTGGAAAACAAAATCGGTGATGCCAAGGGTGAATCACTGGGTCGGATAAATCCCTTCCCCTACAAGCCCTCCAGCTATACCCACAACTCACGAAGATTGGCAGGAACCTTCCGATATGCTGGAGTAGATATCAGTTCTGTCCCATGGTACATATCAATATAGATTTCTACCTCTCAGGGTTGAGGTAGTCCTAGAACATCATTAGGAAAAACATTCACATACTGATCCACCACAACAAGAAATATCGGACTCCTCACATCATCTCCTCTGAGGATGAGACTAGACAAATGATGTGTGACCAGATTCCCCCTCCTCCGCATAAATCCATCCTTCACTGTAAAGGATCCCTTCTCGCTGGTGAAGGTAAACCCAGTCCCATCCATGTAGATACACCGCACTTTGCACCTAATATATTCAATCTAATCATGAGCTTAGATAACCAGTCCATACCCAATATGACATCATAAGTCTTTGACGCCACTACAAGAAGATCACATATGATGATCTTGCCTCCTAGAGTATGCTAACACTGCCGGAACTACTGCGTAATCATCGAGTCTGCTCCCGTAAGTGTATCTAGTCATAAGGATCAAGCCAACAGATCCTTCGGAATCTCCGAGATCTGAACAAGGGTAGTGGAAATAAAATAATGACTCACATATGTGTTTATAAATACTGAAACAAGGGTGGAGTAGACACATATATTACCTCAAATCATCATAGGTGAGCCGTGATCATAGGCCTCGACTTCCTGGAGGTGAGATTTCCTCTATCTTCCAGCTCCCTGTAGTCGGGGTGGACCTCCTAGTGGTGGTGGTGGTAGAGCCTTGAAACGTCGTACACCACCTGCTGCTCGTCCATCTCCTCTGCCTCGTCCGACTGCTCCCAGTGGACCACCACGGTCGAACCTATGCCACTTCCGAGGAGGTCCCTTTAATGTTTCCTGGTCATCTTCATGGCGAGTCAGGCAGTCACGAGCCATGTGGCCCAACCCACCTCATGCATATCACTACCTGCTCCTCATATAGCTGACTTTGTCTCGTGTTCCCCACACAACGAACCAATATCATGGGGTTTCCCACCTGATGGCCTGATCCTCTTGGACCACTGCATCATCTATCTACTGTCATCTAAAAAAGTCTCTACTACGTGTCACCCTGTGGTGGGTGTCACTGCTAGTGACTGATCAGTGAGGAAAATCCTCACTAGAAGGGCTAGCTCCAGCACCCCCACCTGTGTCGGAATGCTGAGGGGAATCTTCAAAGACCTAATCTCATTCTTGAGTCCACTCTCGAAGGTTTGGGCCCGGATGAATTGGTCTAATACCATGTCTGTGGAGTAGCGTGAGAGGTCGGTGAACCTCAATGAGTACTGAGCTACTGTCATGTGGCTTTGTTGTAGATTAAGTAACTCCTAAATCTGCACTCCATGAATGGTTGATGGAACAAACTCCGCCCAGAACAAGATCTCGAAGGCTGCTTAGAGTAGTGTTGCGTCATTATGCACCTATTTCATCAGGCTCCACCATATACCAGCTAGTGTGTGCTGGAGACTCGAGGCAAGGATCACCATAAGGTCGAATGATGTCCCTACAAATCTGAAAACTCTCACGATAGCCTCCATCCAATCATCAGATTCATGTGGCTTCGTCTCTCCCTAGAACCTGGGAGACCTCTATTTTTGGAACTCGTGCAACACACTCAGGTAGTGTGTACTCTCTACTGTTGGGGATGGTGGTATCGGTGGCCCAGCGGGTAGTGGTCCTGCTGGTGCCTCCGCTGTGATGGGGCCCTATACCGAGGCCTCATCGCTCGGTGGGCTACCATCTCGTACGTAACTCAGATCACTCGTTGGCTGCCTTCATGGGTCCATCCTAAAACGAAATATTTTTTCCATGGTTAAAACAGTATACTTTGTGAGCTGACACAAAATAATCATAAAGAAAACTTTTTTTCTATGGAAACACACAAGAAATCTGTCTTTTAATGGACTGAGTTAGAAATCGGATGTCAGGGTCCTGGTGTATGGATACGTCGGCCGCTGCACCAACACTGGACTCCTTAGACTAAAAACCACACTCAATACTCTTAAAAAAATTGCTTCATAGAAAAGAATGATCAAAGTCTTGAGTTATAAGGTAGAACTGACCCCTATGATACCAATTTGTAATGACCCATTCTCGGGGCCCGTTCCGTGACTACCCCAAGACCACCATCCAGAGGCCAGGGGATAGCGACTAGCTCCAAAGGCATAAATCTCTAATATGGGAAGGCATTGATTTTATAAAAATAATAAAACATAATAGGGTACACAAAAGGAAGTAAAAACAAAATAAAACTGAATAAAAAAAGTGTGATGGATGGTAAATGGGCCAGTATAAAAACCCAACTGAACAACGAGTACAAGTAAAAAGTGACGAAAAACTGTAAGTAAGGAAAAGCCCATGGATTTTTTTTCTAGAGTTCCTACCTGAATGGTCGGAATAGATGGACACCTCAGAACTCATGTCCTTCAGTCTTCTCCATGTTCCGACTCGTCGAACGGTCCACCTCTGGGTACCATCCAATTGTGGTGCTCTCGACCTCCGATAGTGCTATCTGTCGTCTGCATCCAACACAATGAGGTGCAGGCCTAGCCCGTGCAGGGGTGAGTATAACGATACTCAGTAGGGACCCATAGACCCACAGGGTCTCACAGTATCCACTAAGGATAAGAAATAGAAGACAGATACAATCACGAAGTATAAACCAACCCTACTTAGGTATATGTACATACATATACCAATGTTACCAAACTCAGTCCAGCTCCAGCTCTCGTGCCCATGAACAAACCAATTCCACAAAGTATGTAAATTAAATAGCCATGATGATAATGGTTTAAAGACATGACTCAGCTCACACAAGTGTGCCACAATTTTAGAGAGATATAGATAATCAGATGTAGATAATGGATTGTCTAAGCTATCAGAACCACACCTGATACATGACCATCTATGCTGTCAGACCCACACAGGTTACAGGCCCACTATCTTGTCAAAGCTACGGACCCACACATGATACATGCCAACTATCTCATCTAAGCCGTCAGATGCACACATGATACATGCCAGCCATTCTAGAATAATATATAAGAATAGATGTAGTCACTGATTCATCGAAGCTGTCGGACCCACATAGGATATAAGACCAGATACTCTGTCAAAACTATCGAACCCAGAAAATATTTTAGTGTAGATGTCTTCATCATCTAAGGGGAATATGTTGTCATTGGTGGTGTACTTATCGGATGACATCTTCTACCTTGATGCAGATGAAGAGAAAGAATGATGGGCATTCTCCGTGGGCATTGTCGTTCTTCATCGAGAGAGTATTATCCTCATAATTATTTCAAGCTCCGAAAAGAAAGATTATGCCGACCCTCTTAAACTAATTTATTCTCTTCTTTTATTGATGGAAAAATAAATTCATTACTCAAACACACAAATTAATTACTAAATTGTGGAGCTCAATTAATTAATTCAATGGTGTTGGAAAATTAAAGAGCGAAGGAGGTGGAGAAGCTCCACCATAATGTGGGAGATCAAAAGATAAAAAATGGGTTTCAAGGAGCTAAAGAGGAGTGGAAGGATTAGATGCACATGTGGGCCATGTCACATATTATCTTCTCATGGGTGGTTATGTGGGGTGTGGGACCCACCTCCAACTCCTCTTTTTATAAAATAACCACCCCTTAACAAAAATTATGTAACAAATAATTTTCAGTTAGTTTTTCATGAATTTGCTAAAATTAACATTGAAACTTTATAAAACACAACTATAGTAAAGGTACCCTTAAGAAAATACAGGTGGTGTGAGTTCATCGATGTCCTCAGATTTTGATTCTGATTAGGAGTTCAAAAGATAGAAAATCTAGCACGTACGTTTACTGAATGTTCCCGAATAAAAGCTTCAAAAAATTATTCCTGGCAGACTGGGCCTCGGAATCAGGTGCTGTCAGAAACTGTAGACTCATAAAATTTAATAGATTTTAAGAAAAAAAATTCCTTGAAATTTCCAGGTCTTTACACAATAGGTGATTACTATGTACCCTAATACATGTGATGCATACCATATTCTTGGAACACAACACGGAGAGGGGGAAGAAGTATGCTGGTTGGGATCCGGAACCAAAAATGGTTTGAGGCAAATCGGTGATGCGATATACAGATGGGATAATGTCAGCGGAGTAAATTGACTATGTATGCTCATAAATGGTATGCAGAGTGATTTGAGAAATGGTTCATGGGTGGCCTATAGTTCACGACAGTATAATATTTGTAACATAATGGGGGCTATATGCAATCATGATTTTGAAAATCATGACATAGTGAATTATGTCGGTATTTTTCTAATATAATAAATGTTTATCCAACTGATTACTTTTGATATTGAACATCATTAGAAATCATATTATTCTCTGGGAATTTAGTGAAGTTTGAAGGAATTTCTCGAAGGGTTGTTCACAATGGCTAAGGAAGTTTGTACAGGAATAATTTTGTCAATGGTTTTTGTAGGGATTCTTATACCATATAGGACTTATTTTACGTAGAAATTGATGGTTTGGTTTGTGGAGTAGGAATCTCTCGTACACAACAGTGAAGGTTCCACAAAATGTATGTGGATGGGGAGCTCTAGTCGGAGGAAATAATGGTAGTCTACGAATAGAGATCAGTTCACAAATATGAGAGGTTTTGCAAAGGAGGTTTGTGGAATCGAGATGCAGTTGCATTACATGATTTTAATGGTGGATGTTGTCTGAGGAAAAGTGTGGTTCATTTAATTTTTGGTGGTATGTGAATAAGGTTTTCCTCATACCAATCATGGTACTCAGTGTGACGTAGGATCTGGTGGTTCATTATTAGCATAAGGAAGCTTGAAAAGGCTTTAAAACAGTTTGCGATGGAATTTTCATGTACATAGTATTACCCGGGAAGGTGGCCATCATCTACAGGTGAAAAAATAACTTCAACAGAGCCTGGATTTATTATTGAGGATGCATGATGTGATTCTATACCATTGAAGCGACCTTTAGGTTGAGATTCCAGTAATGATTATTCCAATGTAGTGATCAAGGGGGTGTCAATAGAAGTGATCTGAGGGATGCAGTGTGTTATTCCTGAACCATGTAATTGTAGTGCACTTAGCATAGATTGAAAATGCTAAAATATTGTATTCCACAACTTGTGAAGATTATATGTTTTGGTATGACCGTCAAAGGTGTATGCTCATTGGTTGTATCTCATATTGTTGAACCATGTATAATTGTTATGTCATTGCTATCCATGTGATTTTTTATTTTGTGATTCTCATTGTTATATAGGAAAAACAGTTTCCTTCCATCATGGGAACAAGATCCATTAGTTTTAAAAAAAATGATGACACACTAATTCACCCCTCACCTCTCTGATTAATTAGTGGTCCTTCAAGTGGTATCATAGGGTAAATGTTTCTGGTGTTGAGTTTATCTTATGCTATCATGGAGAATCTTATCAATGTTAGGGGAGTGACCCTCTTTAATGGAAGTAATTTTTAATTATTGAAAAATGGGATGAGATCTCCCCTAAGATCTCTTAGAATGGATGACTTTTTAGCAACGTCGTAGGGAATACATGTCACTGATCCTAAAGGACATTCATTGACATATATATACAAGAAATTGCTGGATGCTAAAGTAAAGGCACAAAATTCCCATACTGTACTCCTTTGTGATCAGATATATCTAATGGTAATAAGTTCCACATATTCCAAATAAATGTGGTATAAACTGTCTAATATTTATTAACGAGAGAGAAAAGTGATGGGGGAAAACATCATGTACTACACAACATGTTATATGATCAGAAGATGCACCCTAATGAGAATCGTACTAGAAAAATCTATAACTTACGTGAGAAATGAAATGGAAATCATTTCCATGGACAAACTAAATGTTTACAGAGATAGTAGCGATCTAGAGGATGAGGAAAACAAAATTATATCTCTCATTGCCATGAATATTATGAATGGAATGAGAATTTTTTTTTGGAAATAAACCTATGAGTTGTTTTTTCTGTGGACGAGTTGGGAACATTTCTTACTAGTGCTAAAGAAAATTTGATATTGAATAGAGTGAATTTGAAAACACAGATAAGTATCAAAAAAGATTATTTAAAAAGGAAAAATTCAAATTTTAAAGTAATGTACATAAAAAGTGTTTTGTATGTCTTGAGGAATATTAGGATAATTAATTTTGTGAAGAAGATAAACAACATTTTAAGATGGGAATGCATTCCTCCATGATGGCTACCATTTAAAATCCATAATGATTGACAGATAAAGGTGGAGATAATTAGTTGAATACTAAGGTTGATCCCATGTTACAACGTCAGTATTATATTATGAATATTTAAATTAAATATAGGAGATGTAATATATGGAATGAAATCATGGAGGAATAATAAAAATACATTGATCAGCTGGTAGCAGAATTTGAATGGCAAGAAAAACTGGTGAATGTTCAATAAGCAGTCCTCGAAATCACTGATTATATTGTGGAATTAGAACTCTATATTGAAGAACAAAAAATGGTTATTGGGGACCGTACCTTGATACTAGAAGATAAATCAAAGACATTTAAGTACTCAATTTATATGTTGTTACTCTATGAATTAAACTTTAAAGGGATTCAATTTCAAAAGAAGAAAAGAAGAATGTACATTTTTAAAGGTTCTCAAATGTTGTGATTCCAGAGAGAGAAAAATGTGGTTCTGATGGAGTTGAATTGATATTGAGTGATCAAAGATACCAATTCATGGGAAATAATATTATTTGATGTGATGCGGATATGTCAAATGTGATAAATAATGTGAACCAAAATAAAGGTATGATGAATGTTGATCATGTTGAAAATCCACCAAAAGTTCTGAAAATGAATCCCTTAAACCAAATAGAATAAAGAAATGAATATTTTCATCATGTTTATATAAATGAATATAATTCAAAATATTTTTCTTAATGAAGATGGAATGAGGTTAAATTGATGTGTGATTACATTCCCTTTCGTGAAGTGTCATTTTTTGGCTATCTGGGCCGTACCATGTCGTTCTGTGAAAAGTCATGGATCTCTATGAATGTGGAAGAGTTAGGTGTTCAAAAAAGGAGTATATATTCATTTCATACTTCATAGAAATGAAATAATTTCTATGGATATTGTTTTTACTGTTCTTCTATTGGCCATAAAGATGTGCATTGCAGGGATAGGTATGATTCGAGAAAGTCATTCAATACTAACAGAAGAGTCAACACACATCTATCAGATAATGTTACAATTTCAATCAGGTTTTCTCCTCTGGAAGAAATATATAAATATGAAGAACCCATATAAATTGAAGGTATAATTGAAAGGTCATTAGTATCCTATACTCAATCCAATATCTAATTGATGGAAATCAACAAAATTGAAAAGTCCAGTTTTGTAGAAGTGGTCCTCAAAGATACAATGAACAAAATCAACTAGATTCTTGATAGCGGATGTTAGTCCCACAAGTCAAGTAATGTATTCATATTAACAAATGATAAGAAAATAATTAATGGATCAATGATGTTCGGTAACCATGGTTCTTTGAAGATAAAATATAGTGGAATTATCGTTCTAGCCAATGAACAGCTGAAGAAAATTGAAGTCTTTAATGTGGACGGTTTGTGTCACAATATTCTTATTGTGGGTGATCACTCTGAATCATGATGTATTGTAACATTCAATCATAATGGTTTTACTTTATGAGGAATTCCTAGCATTTCACTCATGAAATGTTTTAGAATAGATGGAAACATATATCAAGTTGACAACAATGATAACTCTGGAAACATAATAGTTTAAGAGAAAAAAATATGGAATAGAATAATTAGACCCATCAATCAGCAATATATGGAAAATATATCAAAGGTAAATATATTCAAGGATATACCTAATCTAATATGAGAATGAGAAAATAATTTTTATACATGCATATGAAAGAAACATGTCTATAGTTTCTACCAACCAATGATGAAAAGAGTATCAAATCTTTTTGACCTCATCTATACAAATGTATGTGGCCCTTAAATGTAACTGGAACACATGGAGAAATGTACATTGTTATTTTAAAAGATAATTACTGTGGAATGGCCTCTATAATGGTTACACATAAGAAATCAAATGTTCATGACTGCATGAAAACATAGCATTGAATCACTAAGAGTAGTGAGATAGAGATTGACCAGAGCACCTATCTTGAGGTTGCCAGAGGAGGGAGTAGGGTACGTAGTCAACAGTGATGCATCAGGGACCAGACTCGGATGTGTCTTGATGTAGGAGCGTACAGTGATCGCCTATGGATCATGTCAGTTGAGGCCGCATGAGCAGAACTACACTACCCATGACCTGGAGTTAGCAGTAGTGGTCTTCGCTCTGAAGACATGGAGACACTATCTGATGGGTGAGTGCTTTATAGTCTATTCTGACCATCAGAGCCTCAGGTACATCTTCTCTCAGAAGGACCTGAACCTGAGACAGTAGCGATGGCTCAGGTTCTTCTAGGACTATGACTTTGAGATAGTCTATACTCCTGGGAAGGGGAACGTAAAAGCCGATGCTCTCAACAGGAGGACGAGAATTCAGCTACATGAGGAGATGACATAGAAGCTAGCTTCTTTACAGATCTCCTTCATGGATAGAGATGGAGCATCCTTCCTTCAGTCACTCACAGTCACTCCTCCACTACTGCAGCGGGTCAGAGAGGCACAGCGTGGGGACGCTGACTGTGAGACCCGGCATGCACACATATCCTTAGGACAGGCACCTGATGGGTTCTCCGTGGTAGGAGATTACATCGTCCATTTCAAAGCACATACCATTGTACCCGTTTCTTTACAGGAGGAGGTGCTGAGAGAGTTTCACACTTCCCCTTTGACGGCACATCCTGGCTTAGCGAAGATGTACCAAGATCTCAGACGATAGCACTAGTGGCCGGGCATGAAGAAGGCTGTGGCAGAGTTTGTTTCTTGATTCCTCACCTTCCAGCAGGTGAAGGCGGAGAACCAGGTCCCAGCAGTAATATTACAACCCTTAGAGGTCCTAGAGTGGAAGTGGGAAGGTATATCTATGAACTTCATGACTAGACTTCCACGCACATCAAGAGGTCACGACTCCATTTGGGTGATTGTCGACTGACTCACCAAGTCGGCACACTTCTTACCCATCAGAGAGAAGGGCCCAGTGGAGAGCATGAGACGTCTCTACGTTCAGGAGATTGTGTGTCTTCATGGTGTACCATCATATATCATCTCTGATCGAGATGCTTGCTTTACTTCCTGGCATTGGAAGGGGTTGCAGGAGGCATTCGGAAAGCAGCTACGTCTGAGCACCACCTTTCACCTCAGACGGATTGTCAGAAAGAGAGGACCATTCAGACTCTCGAGGACATGCTCCGCGCATGTGTCCTCGACTTTGGTTGCAGCCGAGAGGACCACCTACCTTTGGTGGAGTGCGCATATAACAACAGCTACCACTCCACCATCGGGATGACACCATACGAGGTGTTGTACAGCCGACCTTTCAGATCACCTCTGGGCTAGACAGACCCTGGGGAGTCAGTACTTGTGGGACCAGAGATGGTCTAGGCCATGACAGAGAATGTCCAGGTAATCCTGGAGCAGATGAGGACTGCTCAGAGCTGGCAGAAATCTTATGCTGACAGGAGGCAGAGGCCAATAGAGTTCAGTGGTGGCAACCACGTCTTCTTACAGGTCTCACCTCGATGTGGATTATGGAGATTTGGTCGTGGCGGCAAGTTGTCTCCACTCTTTATCAGAGCATTCCAGGACCTCAGCAGGATTGGCGTGGTGGCTTATCACCTGTATTTACCACCATAGTTGCACCGGGTGCACGACGTCTTCCACATATCTCAACTGAGGAGATACGTACATTACCCAACGCATATCATTGACCATGGGGAGCTGGACGTGGATGATGGGGTGAAATTTTCAGAGGTCCTAGTGGAGATCGAGGATTGACATGAGCATGTCCTATGTGGACAATCGATCCCTCTAGTGCGCATCAGATGGCAGCACGTGAACCTCCAGTAGAGCACTTAGGAGTGGGAGGCTCAGATGTGTGCTCAGTACCCACATTTGTTACCCTAGTTTTTGATGTATCTTTATGGGGACATAAATCCCTGAGGTGGAAGTGATGTAAGTTACCGTAAAAAAAAGTAATCCAGACAGGATAGCAAAACACAATCCACAACGGAAAGCCAAATAGGATTCAGCTCACACAGGTATACTTCTTTGTAGGATGATAGAGATGATCAGATGTAGCCACTGATTTATCTAAGTCGTTGGACCCACAAATGATCGATAGGTACTAACCCCGGCAATGACCCACACAGGATCAGACACACACGGGATCTGTAGGCTTTGGCCCACATAGGACAGCTGAGCACTGTTCCACACAGGATCGGACCCACACAGGATCTGTAGCACTGGTCTACGTAGGATTTCTGAGTGTTGTAGTCATCACCGTCAAATCCACTGAGGATCTCTGTACAGTCGGCGGCGGCGTTGCAGTCGCAGCCATCTCTAGGGCTCCCGCACACAACAAGCTCGTTCGGGAGGGTCTGCTCCACGACCCGAGGGCTGATACATCAACTGACACATAGTCTGGAGTTGATGTATCCAAAATTTATGTATCGTCAACAGGAACTCAACGTCACAGACGACGCGTCAATCAGATGCCAGGTCTGAGAGTTATTGGCTTTTTTGTCCCAGGGGCCCGGTTGGTTTTTAAATCAAAACCAACCTGACCATACTCCAACTGTGTCCAAACCTCAAGCAGAGTAAACCAAAAGGTTTTTCTCACATAGAGGAATCCAACAAAGTTGACGGCACGTCAATCGGACGTCCGGAGCTCAGGTTATGAGTTTTTCCGCTCCGAGGGCCCGGTTCGTTTTGTGCACAAACCAACCCGGCCGAACCCAATGTACTCCTAAACCTTTAGTGTAATATTTCAAAATGATAGTCTCAATCCAAGTATCGCATTTACGCTGACGGTGCGTCGATCGGAGGTGCGTAGCCCATGATATGTTCAAAAGAATGAAAGATGTCCGAATACGGGGGTCTGGGCCTGGACAGACCCGGCCCAACCATGGTCGGGTCAGCCCGAGCTCTCGAAGCTCAGCGGGGTCCATCCGATATGCTTTAGTAGATATCGGGTATGTCCCAGGGTATAGATCAATATAAAAGTCTGCCTCTCTGCGAGGAGGTAGTCCTAGAACGTCTTCGGGAAAAACGTCTGCATACTGATCCACCACTATAGGAAAACTAGGTCTCCATAGGTCAACTGCTCCTAGGATGAGGCTAGCCTACTGATGAGTTCTTGGTTATTCCCTTCGGCATAACCAATGCTCCCACAGTGTCCATGGGCCTCATGAACAGGATCTTTCAGCCATACCACGATCGATTTGTCGTGGTCTTCATCGACGACATTTTGATATACTCGACGACTGAGGAGGAGTATGCCTACCACATGCGGGTTTTTACTAGACAAACTCCGAGAGCACCAGATTTATAGAAATCTCTTGAAGTGTTAGTTTTGGATACGTGCGTTCCACTTCTTGGGACATGTCATCTCTGAGGTGGGAGTTGCAGTGGATCCTGCGAAGATCGAGGTAGTGATAGCTTGGGAGCCACCCAAGAGCGTGACGGAGGTGTGGAGTTTCTTGGGACTAGCTGGATACTACCAGATATTTGTGCTAGACTTCTCCAGAGTTACAGAACCACTATCAGATTTGACGAAGAAGGGGAACCCTTTGTGTGGTCGGACGGATGTCAATAGAGCTTCCAGGAGCTGAGACAGAGATTGACCAGTGCACCTATCTTGATGTTGCTGGAGGAGGAAGTAGGGTACGTAGTCTACTACGATGCATCAGGGGACGGACTCGAACGTTTCATGATGTAGGAGTGGGAATTGATCGCCAATGTATCACGTCATTTGAGGCCGCATGAGAAGAACAACGCTACCCATGACCAGGAGTTAGTTGTAGTGGTCTTCGATCTGAAGACATGGCGACACTATCTGATGGGCGAGCGCTTTATAGTCTATTATGACCATCAGAGTCTTATATAAATCTTCTCTCAGTAGGAATTGATCCCGAGACAGCGATGATGGCTTGAGTTCCTCCAGGACTATGACTTTGAGATAGTCTATACTCATGGGAAGGGGAACGTAGTAGCCGATGCTCTCAGTAGGAGGATGGACATTCAGCTATTTGAGGAGGTGACATAACATCTATCCACTTTTCAGATATCATTCGTGGATAGAGATGGAGCAGACTTCCTTCAGTCACTCACAGTCACTCTTCCAATACTGTAGTAGGTCAGAGAGGAACAGCGTGGGGATGCTGAGTGTGAGATGTGGCGTGCGCAGATATCCTCAGGACAGGCACCTGACGATTTCTCCTTAGGAAGAGAGCATGACCTACTTTTCAGAGGACGTACCTTGGTACCAGTTTTTTTATAAGAGGAAGTGCCAAGAGAGTTTCACACATCCCCTTTGGCAGTACATCCTGGAGTAGCGAATATGTACCAGGATCTCAGACAACAGAACTAGTGGCCGGGCATGAAGAAGGTTGTGGCAGAGATTGTTTCTCGATGCCTCACCTACCAGCAGGTGGAGGTACAGCACTAAGTACCAGCAGGCTTGGTACAACCCTTGGTGGTCCCGGAGAGGAAGTAGGATGGAATATCCATGGACTTTTTGACATGACTTCCACGCACTTCCAGTGGACGGCTCAACGTTGCTGATTTACATTTAAGATGTTGTACTCCCTTTTTTAGTTGTACTTTACTTTCATTTTGGGTTTTTATTCTGGCCCACTTACTTTTGTACCCATTTTTACTTAGTGTTTACTTCTTCTTTCTTCCTCTGAGGTGTTTCTTTACTTTGAAAAGGAAATGCCTTCCCTTTTTACTGGGATTTACACCTTGGTGTTAGTTGCGATCCCCTGGCCTATGGAAGGCAGGCTTGGGGTAGTCACGACACAGGCCCCGAGGACAGGTCGTGACAAATGAGCCGTCCTCAGGGCCCATTGCATGACTTCCCCAAGGCCGACTTCCATAGGCCAGGGGCTGGCAACTAGTACCAATGCGTAAATCCCGGTAAAAAGGGAAGGAATTGCCTTTGTAAAATAAACAAACACCACAGAGCAAGAATGAAGTAGAAGTAAACACAATGTAAAAACAGGGTACAACGGTAAGTGTAGAAAAGTAAGTGGGCCAGAATACAAACCCAAATTGAAAGTAAAGTACAACTGGAAGGGGAAAACAACAACTGAAAGTAAATCCACAATGTCGAACCATCCAATGGAATTCCCACCTGAAGGGAGAGTATTGATAGCCTCCAAAGCACCTCGGGTCCAGTCATCCACTCCGAGTATATCCCGCCCAGTGGTCCACCTCCAGTTACTGTCCTACTCTTCAAGCCTCAACCACGATCAGAGTTGTTCGTCTTCTCCAACCAACACAAAGTATTGCGGGAATAGCCCGTGCAGGGGTGAGTATAAGCTACTCAGTAGGGACCCCGAGACCTCCAAAGGTCTCCCAGAATCCACAAAGGATAATCCTCAAAATAAAGATACAATCACAAAGTAACATCCGACTATACTTAGGTATATGTCCATACATATACCTTAGTCATCAATTCTAGTTCGGCTCCCACATCCGAGCTCAAGTACAACCCAGTCCACACAGGAATGCAAAATGTATTCCACACAGGATAGCACAACACAATCCACATAGGAAAGAAAAACATGATTCAGCTCACACAGGTATACTTCTTCGTATGACGATAGAGATGATCAGATATAGCCACTAATTCATCTAAGTCATCAGACCCAAAAAGGATCGATAGGTACTAACCCCCGCAATGACCCACAAAGGATATGACCCACACAGGATTGATAGATAACTAACCCCCGCAATGACCCACAAAGGATCTGACCCACACATGATCGATAGGTAACTAACCCCCACAATGACTCGCACAGGATCAGACCCACACATGAACTATAGGCGCTGGCCCACACAGGACTGTTGAGCACTGACCCACATAGGATCATACCCACATAGGATCTTTAGCACTGATCCATTAAGGATCACTGAGTGCTGTAGTCTTCACCATCGAATCCATTGAGGATCTCTGTACAGTCGTCATCGTCATTATAGTCGCAGCCAGCTCTAGGGTTCCCGCACAAAGCAAGATTTTTCGGTAGGGTCCGTTCCACGAGCCGAGAGGATGATACATCAACTGTCACATAGTCCATAGTTGTTGTATCCAAATGTTTCATATCATTAATGGAAACTCGACATCACAGACGGTGCGTCAATCAGACGCCCGGTCTGAGAGTTATTGTCCTTTTCGTCCCAGGGGCCCAGTTGGTTTTTGAGTCAAAACAAACCGGACCATACTCCACCTATGTACAAACCTCGAGCGTTGTAAGACTAAAGGTCTGTCTCACTTAGAGGAATCCAACAAAGTCAATGGCACGTTGATCAGACATTCGTATTTCATGTTATAAGTGTTTCCGCTCCGAGGGCTCGGTTGGTTTCGTGTACGAACCAACTTGTCTGAACACAATGTTCTACGAAAGACTGAGTGAAATATATCAAAACGACCATCTCGATCCAAGGATATCATCTCACCTGACATTATGTAAATCGGAGGATCGTAGCTCATGTTATGGGCAACAGACCAAAAAAGTCTCGGTAATCGGGGGTTCGGGCCTGGTCCGACCTGGCCCGATACCCCCAGTGCTGGCCCACTTGGGCGTGTCCCAGCCCGGCCGGAGCAGCTCGGCACGGCTTGGGCACGGCCCGGCTCGGCCTGGGCGGCTCGGCCCATCCCGGAAGCTAGGCCCGGTGCGCTGGCGCTAGCCGGGTGGCCAGGCGACTGGCTCGGTCGTTATGGCAGTGTGCTACTGGCTGGGGGGGGGGGGGGGCGCTGCTCCCGCGTGAAGAAACTGCGGCCCACTAATAGGGCTGCACACGTCCGGATAGCCGGGGATCTCGGACCCCCAGTTCTTCCACGGTCCGGCCCGCCCACTCCGGCCGGCCGACTTCTACCACCCCGGGATCGTCAAGGCCGATACACTTGCTCTGATGCCGGCGGCCCGGTACTGGTCGCCGGTTCCCCTACAACACCGCAAACCTGCTCTGGCAAGGCTGGTTCTGAGGTCCTCCGGCGCGGCGCAACTTCCCCATGTCCATTGATCATTTTCTAATGCGTGGCTTGATGGCACCAAAGATTTATTGCTTCCAACGTCGCGGTGCGACGGCGCCGCGCTTTTGCACTCTCCCTTTTTAAAATATCTGTGCGGTGCTTCAGCACCGCGTCGCCTTGCTCTCCACATAAAAAAACAACAACCAAAAAGGGGAGGAGTGTCAGCCATGTCCATGCGGTCCGAACTCCTTCCGTTATCATGATAACAGGCGGTTCAAGGAAGGGAAGATAACGATGGAAGAAAACACAAAAGAGAAACGCATAAAACCCCTACCTCAATGTTGTTGTCGAATGAGCATTCATCGCAGAATTAAACATCGCAGAAGAAGAGGTTCATCACAGAAGAAGAGGGTTGTCGCAGAAGAAGAGGATCGTCATTGGCGTTAGCTGATCTCCGAGGAAGGTGTCTCTTGCCGTCGTCCGCCGTCGGAGATTGTCTTTCTTCTTTGGAGGTGCTGCGTTCTTCGCGTTCTTCGTCGAAGAACAAATAATCTTCTCTTTTTCTCCCAAAGGATTAACAAAACACAAACCCCAAAAATAATAAATTAAGTCCTTCTGTTTTTTTATTATCAACTTAAGAATTTGAAATTCAAAAGAGAAGAAACGAACAATTAATTCAATGAATTAATTGTAACGACTTAACTGCCCAATTTAATGGGGATTTTCTTAACCGGAATAAACATAAGGATTGACTTTCATTAAAGGGGGGTTTCGGGTGCGTTACATAGGAGGGAAGAAACGGTGGGGCTCGTGTGGGCCCCACCTCACAATTATCCTACCATGTGGGTAGGATATTGGGGGTTCCACCTTATCCTCTTAACTTAGATTAAGTGGCTTTATGTGAAATGAAATATAGTGTCACACCACTTTTATTTTATTTCTTAAATTAACCCCAAAAAAATTAAAAACCACACCTAAGAAAATGCAAATCTGGAAAATGAATTTCTAAGCAATTACCGAAGATGTGGTTCCATCGGTGCCCTCAGAATTCGATTCCGAGCACTGGTTCAAATGTTAGAAAATCCCGCTCATTCGTTCACTGAACGTACCTATGCTAAACTTTGGAAAAGGATTCCGGGCACACCGGTCCTTGGAATCAGGTTCCGTCAGAAACTGCATTATCGTAAAATTCCAATGAAAATTAAGAAAAAAAATTCCTTGAATTTTACGGGTCTTTACATCACTCCCACCTCAGGGCTTTACGTCCCCGTAAAGATACATCAAAACTAGGGAAACAAAAGTGGGTACTGAGCATGCATCTGAGCCTCCCCCTCTCAATTTCTCTTTTGGAGGTTCCCGTGCTTCCATCTGATGCGCACTAGGGGAATCGACTGTCCATGGAGGACCCGCTCCAGTCAATCCTCAATCTCCACCAGGACCTCCACAAAAGTCACACCATCATCAACGTCCAGCACCCCATGGTCAATGATATGCGTCGGGTCATGCACGTATCTTCTCAGCCGGGATACGTGGAAGACGTCGTGCACTCGGTGCAATTGAGGTGGTAGAGCCAGGCGATAAGCCACCTCAACAATCCTGTTGAGGACCTGTAATGGTCTGATGAAGTGTGGAGACATCTTTCCGCCTTGGACAAATCTCCGTAATCCACATCGAGATGAGACCCGCAAGAAGACGTGGTCTCCATCCTAGAACTCTAGTGGCCTCCACCTTCTATCAGCATAGGAATTCTACCGGCTCTAAGCTGTCCTCATCCACTCCTGGATGACCTGGACCTTCTTTGTTGTGGCCTGGACCATCTCTGGTCCCACCAGTGCTGGCTTCCCAGGGTCTGTCCAGCACAGAGGAGATCTGCAAGGTCGGTTGTACAACGCCTCCTATGGTGCCATCCTGATGGTGGAGTGGTAGCTATTGTTGTACACAAACTCCACCAAGAGTAGGTGGTCCTCCCAGTTGCGACCAAAGTCAAGGACACATATGCGGAGCATGTCCTCGAGAGTCTGAATGGTTCTCTACTTCTGACCATCTGTTTGAGGGTGAAAGGCGGTGCTCAGACGTAGCTGCATCCCTAATGCCTCCTGCATCCCCTTCTACAGCCGGGAAGCAAAGAGAGCATCTCGATCAGAGATGATAAGTGATGGCAGACCGTGAAGTCATACAATATCCAGATCATAGAGACATCCCAAGCTCTCCACTGAGCCCTACTCTATAATGGGTAAGAAGTGAGCCGACTTGGTGAGTCTGTCGACAATCAACCGAATGGAGTCGTGACCTCTGGAAGTGCGTGGAAGTCTAGTCATGAAGTCAATAGATATGAATTCCCACGTCCACTCTGGAACCTCCAAGGGCTGTACCATGCCTACTGGAGCCTGGTTCTCTACCTTCACATTCTGGCAAGTGAGGCATCACGAAACAAACTCTGCCATGTTCTTCTTTATGCCCGGCCACCAGTGTTGTCACCTGAGATCCTGGTACATCTTCGCCACTCCAGGATCTACCACCAAATGGGAACTGTGAAACTCTCTCAGCACCTCCTCCCATAAAGCAACCGGTACCAATGTACATCCTCTGAAAAGGACGTCGTGCTCTCCTCCTATGGAGAATCCATCAGGTGCCTATCCTGAGGATATCTATGCACGTCGCGTCTCATAGTCAGCTTCCCCATGTAGTGCCTCTCTGACCTGCTGTAGTAGTGGAGGAGTGACTGTGAGCGACTAAAGGAATGATCCTCTATTTCTATCCATGAAGGATATCTGCAAAGCGGCTATCTGCTCTGTCGCCTCCTCATGTAGCTGAATGCCTATCCTCCTGCTGAGAGCATCAGCTACTACATTCCCATTCCCAGGTGTATAGACTATCCCAAAGTCATAGTCCTGGAGGAACTCAAGACATCTCCGATGTCTCAGGTTCAGGTCCTTCTGAGAGAATGTGTACTTGATACTTTGATGGATAGAAAAAACTGTAATGCGCTTGCCCATCAGGTAGTGCCACAATGTCTTCAAAGTGAAGACCACTGCTACTAACTCCAGGTCATGAGTAGTGTAGTTCTGATCATGCGGCCTCAACTGACGTGATCCATAGGCAATCACCACCCTCTCCTGCATCAGGACACACCCGAGTCTAGTCCCCGATGCATCACAGTAAACTACGTACCCTACTTCCTCCTCTAGCAACCTCAAGATAGGTGCATTGGTCAATCTTTGTCTCAGCTCCTGGAAGCTCTACTGACATCTCTCTGTCCACACAAAGGGTTTCCCCTACTTCATAAGAGTTGAGAGTGGTTACACGACTCTGGAGAAGTCTGTAACAAATCTTCCATAGTATCGAACTAGTCCCAAGAAACTCCGTACATCTGTCACGCTCCTGGGTGGATCCCAAGCTAGCACTGCCTCAATCTTCGCAGGATCCACCACAAATCCCACCTCAGAGATGACGTGTCCCAAGAAGTGGACCTCACGTATCCAGAACTGACATTTCGAGGGCTTTCCATAAAGCTGGTGCTCTCGAAGTGTGTCTAGTACAACCCGCAAGTGGTAAGCGTGCTCCACCTCAGTTGTCGAGTATATCAAAATGTCATTGATGAAGACCACAACAAATAGATCGAGGTATGGATGAAATATCCTATTAATGATTCCCATGAAGCCTGTTGGAGCATTGGTTATGCCGAATGGCATAACCAATAACTCATTGTGGCCATACCGACATCTGATGGTCGTCTTCTGCACGTCCTCATCCCAAACTCTTAGCTGATAATAGCCTGACCTGAGGTCTATCTTTGAGAACCAACATTCTCCCTTGAGCTGATTGAATAGGTCATCAATCCTTGGTAGAGGATACTTTTTCCTCACTATCACTGGATTCAGGCGATGATAGTTGACACAAAGTCGCAAGCTCCCATCTGCCTTCTTGGCGAACAATATCGGGGAAGCCTTGGGTGAAACTCTGGGTCAGATGAATCCCTAGACCAGCAAGTCCTCCAACTCCACCCGTAGCTCTCGAAGCTCGGTGGGATCCACTTGATATGATGGGGTGTATATCGAGGATATCCCGGGGTACAGATCAATATAAAAGTCTACCTCTCTGCGAGGAGGTAGTCCTGGAACGTTGTCGGGAAATACGTCCGCATACTGATCCACCACTGCAGGAAAACTAGGACTCTACACATCAACTGATCCTAGGATGAGGCTAGCCAACTGATGAGTGATGGGTTGTCCTCGCCTCTGCGAGTGTCCATCCTGTGTTGTGAAGGCTCCCTTCTCTCCGGTGAAGGTGAACCTGCTCCCATCGGTGCATACACATCTCACCTTTCGCCTAATACAGTCGATCTGAGCATGGACTGTAGATAACCAATCCATGCCACATATGACGTCGTAAGGCCTCGAAGCCGCTTCAAGAAGATCCAAGCCGAAGCTCTCACCTCCTAGAGTAAGCTCACACTGTCGGCACCAGTGCGTAATTGTTGAGTATTCTCCCATAGGTGTCTCTAGCCATAAGGATCGAGTCA
Organism: Viscum album; assembly: GCA_963277665.1. Lineage (NCBI taxonomy): Eukaryota > Viridiplantae > Streptophyta > Magnoliopsida > Santalales > Viscaceae > Viscum > Viscum album. The sequence goes on from OY728140.1 coordinate 1,068,091,093, forward strand.
ACGGCTCTATAAGAATCTCCGAGCTCCGAACAAGGGTAGCAACTATGAAAGAATGACTCACTCCTGCATCTATAAGAACTACTGAAAGGGTGGAATAAACACAGATAGTACCTCGATTCATCTCGGGTGTTCCGTGGTTGTAGGACTCCGCTGCCTGGAGATGTGCATGTCTCTGCCTGCCAGCTCCCTATGGTCAGGGTGGACCTCCTTGTGGTGGTGGTGGTAGAGCCTCAAAGCGTCTCCCACCACCTGCTGCTCGACCAGCTTCTCTACCTCATCCGCCTGCTCCCTGCGGACCTCCACGGTCGACCCTCTGCCTTTTCTTGGGTGGCCCCTAAACCATCTGCTGCTCCTCGACACGGCGGGTCGAGCAGTCATGGCCATGTGGCCTTGCCCGCTTCAAGTGTAGAACTGCCTGACTCTCGAAAGACTGGCTCCGCGCTGTGTGCCCCGCACTACTGAGCCGGTGTCCTAAGGTCATCTGCCGGTGGTTCTGGTCTGCCTGGACCCATGATTCGTCCATCGACTACCTGCTGTAGAAGAATATGCTACATGCCACCCTGTGGTGGGTCTCACCGCTGATGTAGACTCAGCAAGAAAGCTCTCGATCAGAAGGGATCGCTCCAGTACTCCTGCCTGAGTCGGAATGTTGAGGGAGATCAGCGATTCCCTGATCTCAGCCTCATCCCCTACTCAATGTTCTGGGCTCGGAAGAATGGGTCTCGTACCATGTCTGTCGAGTAGCGTGAGAGATCGGTAAATCTCTCTGAGTACTGGGCGACCGTTAAGCTACCATGACGCAGCTATAGAAGCCTCTAGATACGCACTTCACGAAGGTTGGCTGGGAAGAACTACGATAAAAAGAGGTTCTTAAGGTCCATCTAGATGGGAGATGCCTCATCTTGCACCTGGAGCATCATGCTCCACCATTTACCTGTTGCCGCATGCAGTAGGCTCGCTATGAGGATCACCATGAGGTCTGTTGGTGTCCTCACAAACCTGAAAATCCGAACAACTACCTCCAGCCAGTCCTCGACAGCCTGGGGGACCGTCTACCCGCAGAACCTAGGCGGTCGCTGGCGTTAAAACTCGTGCAGTGCACTAAAGAGACGTGCATCGTCAGCGGATGGGGATTGTAGCATCAGTGGCTCGGCGGGTAGAGGTACCACCGATGCCTCTACTATGAAAGGGCCCTATACCGAGGCATCGTCGCTCGGTGGGCTATCGTCATGCACAACTCTTGGAACCCTAGCTGGCTGCCATCATAGGGCCATCCTGAAAAGAAACAATTGTGCCACAGTCAAATAGTATACTTGGTGATCTGACATAAAGTAATCACAAAGAAAACATGAAACACACATGCAATAAATGTTTTCAATTATTAAGTCAGAAATCAGAATTCCGGGTCCTGGTTTACGTATACGTCGGCTGCCGCACCAATACTGGACTCCCTGGACTGATAACCACACCCAATGCGCTTAACACTATTACTTCATTTAGAAAAAAGATCAGAGTCCAATGTTCTGTGGTAGAACCGAACTCCTCTGATACTAATTTGTCACGACGCGTCCTCGGGGCATGTGTCGTGACTACCCCAAGCTCGCCTTCCATAGGCCAGGGGCTGGCGACTAGCACCATGGCGTAATTCCCGGTAAAAAGGGAAGGCATTCCATTTGTAATGTAAACAAACACCACAGAGCAAAAAATTAGTAGAAGTAAACACTATGTAAAAACTGGATACAAAGCTAAGTGCAGAAAAGTATGTGGGACAAAATTCAAACCCAAAATGAAAGTATAGTACAACTGGAAATGGAAAACATCCACTGAATGTAAAGCCGCAACGTCGAACTGTCCACAAGAAGTACCACCTGAAGGGTGAGTACAGATAGCCTCCACAGCACCTTGGGTCCAGTCGTCCACTCCGAGTATGTCCCGCCCAGTGGTCCACCTCCAGGTACGTCCTCCTCCGCAAGCCTCAACCACGATCAACATTTTCCATCGTCTGCAACCAACACAACTTAGTGTGGTAATAGCCCGTGCAGGGTTGAGTATAAGCTACTCAGTAAGGAACCCGAGACCCCCAAAGGTCTCCCAGAATCCAAAAAGGATAATCCACAAAGGAAAGATACAATCACAAAGTAACATCCGACTCTACATAGGTATATTCCCATACATATACGTAAGTCATCATTTCCAGTTCGGCTCCAACATCCGAGCTCAAGTACAACCTAGTCCACACAGGAAAGAAAAACGTAATCCACATATGATAGCACAACACAATCCACATAGGAAAGAAAAACAAGATTCAAATCACACAGGTATACTTATTCTTATGACGATATAGATGATCAGATATAGCCACTGATTAATCTAAGTCATTGGACCCACGAAGGATCGATAGGTACTAACCCCCGTAATGACCCACAAAGGATCTGACCCACACATGATCGATAGGTAACTAACCCCCCCCCCCCAATTACCCACAAAGGATCTGACCCACACAGAATCGATAGGTAACTGACCCCCGCAATGACCCACACAAGATCAGACCCACACATGATCTGTAGGAGCTGGCCCACACAGGACCGTTGAGTGCTAACCCACAAAGGATCAGACCCACATAGGATCTATAGCACTGATCCAAGTAGGACCGCTGAGTGCTGTAGTCGTCGCCGTCGAATCCACTGAGGATCTATGTACATTCGTCGTTGTCGTCGTAGTCGCAGCCAGCACTAGGGTTCCCGCACACAACAAGCTCATTTGGGAGGGTCCGCGCCACGATCCGAGAGGCTGATACATCAACTGACACATAGTCCAGAGTTGATGTATCCAAAAGTTCCATATCGTCAACGGAAAATCGAAGTCACAGACGATGCGTCAATCGGACGCCCGGTCTGAGAGTTATTGGCTTTTTCGTCCCAGGGGCACAGTTGGTTATTGAGTCAAAACCAAACCGAATGTACTCCACCTGCGTCCAAACCGTGAGCGGAGTAAGCAGAAATGTCCGTCTCACTTAGAGGAATCCAACAAAGTCGACGACACGTCGATCGGACGTCCGGAGCTCATGTTATAAGCATTTCCGCTTCGAGGGCCCGATTAGTTTCGTGTACGAACCAACCTGGCTGAACACAAAGTTCTCTAAAAGCCTTAGTGCGATATACGAAAACGACCGACTCGATCCAAGGATCGCATCACAACTGACGGTTTGTCGATCGGAGGCTCACAGCTCAGGTTATGGGAAACAGACCGAAAAAGGATTGGTAATAGGGGGTTCGGGCCCGGTCTGACCAGACCCAATACCCCCAGGGCCTGCCCGAATAGGGTTGACCCGAACTGGGTCCGGGTCCGGCCCTCTTGGGCGTGGCCTAGCCCGATCGGCGCAGCCTAGCCCGGCCTGGGCGGCTCGGCCTGGCGCACTAGCTCTAGCCGAGTGGCCTGGCAACTGGCTCGGCCGTTATGGCCGAGTGCTGCTTGCGGGGGGGGGGGGGGGGGGGGGCTGCCCCCATGTGAAGAAACCATGGCCCCTTAATGGGGTCGCACACGTCCGGCCTGCCGGGGGTCTCGGACCCTCGGTTCTTCCATGGTCTGGTCAGCCCGCTCCAGCCTGCCGACCTCTACCGCCACGGGACCGGCAAGGCCAGTCCCCTCGCTCCGACGCCAGTGGCCCGGTACGGGCCGCCGGTTCCCTTGCATCACCGTGCCCCGGAACCGGCCTCGACCTGGTTTGGCCGGCGCGGCGCGACAGCGTCGCGCCCTTCCGCCGCAGCCCTGCTCTGGCCGCGGTGCTTCTGAGGTCCTCCGGTGTGGCACGACGGCACCACATCCTTTGTTCATCTTCTACGGTGTGGCGTGACGGTGCCGCCGATTTATTGCTTCCAACGGCGCGGTGAGATGTCCCCGCGCTTTTCCACTCTCCCTTTTTACAATGTCCGCAAGGTGCTTCGGCACCACATTTCCTTTCTCACCGCATCAAAAAATCAACAACCAAAAAGGGGAGGATTTTCAGCCGTGTTCGGGTTGTCCGAACTTCTCCCGTTGTCACGATAACAGACGGTTCAAGGAAGGGAAGATAACGACGGAAGGAAACCGAAAAGAGAAATGCATAAAACCCCTACCTCAACGTTGTCATCGAACGAGCGTTCGTCGCAGAATTAACCGTCATGGAAGAAGAGGGTCATCGAGGAAGAAGAGGTTTTTCGCGGAAGAAGAGGATCACCATTGGTGTTAGGTGATCCCCGAGGAAGGCGTCTCTCACCATCATCCACCATCGGAGATTGGTGTTCTTCGTTCGTGGTGGTGCGTTCTTCGTGTTCTTCATCGAAGAAAGAAGAATCTTATCTTTTTCTCTCAATGGTTTGACACAACACAAACCCCAACAATAATAAAATAAGTCATCCTCTAATTTTATTATCAACTAAAGAATTTGAAATTCTATATATAAGTAATTAACAATTAATTCAATGAATTAATTGTAATTATTTAACTACCCTATTTAATGGGGAGCTTCCTAACCAAAATAAACGCAGGGTTTGTCTTTCATTAAAGGGGGGTTGCAGGTGCGTTACTTCGGAGGGAAGAAACGGTGGGGCTCGTGCGGGGCCCACCTCACAAATATCCTACCAAGTGAGAAGGATATTGTGGGTTTCACCTTATCTGCTTAACTTAGATTAAGTGGCTTTAAGTGAAATAAAATTAAGTGTCTCAGAACTTTTATTTTATTTCTTAACTTAACCCCAAAAAAAATTAAAAACCACACCTGAGCAAACTCAACTCTGGAAAAAGTATTTCTAAGCAATTACCGGCACTGTGGTTCCATCGGTGCCCTCATAATTTGATTCTGAGAACTGGTTCAAATGTTAGAAAACCTCGCTCGTTCGTTCACTGAACGTACCGGAGCTAAACTTCGGAAAATGATTCCGGGCTCACCGGGCCTCGGAATCAGGTGCCATCAGAAACTGCATTCTCCTAAAATTTCAACGAAAATTAAGAAAAAAATTTCCTTTTTTTACTTGCCTTTACAATTTGGACCCATCAATCAGATATATATGGAAAATATATCAAAGATAAATATATTCATTGATATTCCTAATCTAATACGTGAATGATAATATACTTTTGATATATGCATATGAAAGAAAAATGTCTATAGTTAATAACAACCAATGAAGAAAAGAGTATCAAATATTTTTGACCACATCCATACAAATGTATGTAGCCCTTAAATGTAACTGGAACACATGGAGAAAGGTACATTGTTATTTTAAAAGATAATTACTGTGGAATGGCCTCTGTAATGGTTACACATATGAAATGACATGTTCTTGACTGCATGAAAAAACAGCATTGAATCACAATGAGTGATACTTGATGAATAATCAAAGTGTTGTGATCTGAAAATGGAGGGGAATACACATCTGGTGATTTTTAAAATAACCTAGAGAATCATTGGATACAACATCATGTAGATACTGTGATACCTCCACAACAAAATGGTGTTGTTGAGCATAGTAATCGACATGTAAGCAACATATTTAGGACTATTCTGATCGAGGGTTTTAATTCATTGACATTACTGGAACATGGAAATTCAAGATGCCGTGTATAATCAAAACTATACAGGCCTATATATGTATTTGAAAAAGTGAACATATGAATAGTGGAATGGATGGAAGACCCCCTTGAAATATTTTTTTTGTTTTTTGATGAAAATGTTTCATATGAAACAAAGAATAAAATATGTGGAAGTATAGTGACAACATAGGTGAAGGAACATTTCGTGGATACACCATGAACAGAAAGGCCTAAAAGTGTCTCAATAATCTCTTAGGAAGAATTTTGGAATGAATTGATGCAACGATCATTGAAAATAAAAATTCAAAATCTTCAAGGGATTCATATGACGACGTGATAAAAAATGAGGAATAATGTGTACATGTAACAAATGAAAATAGAGAGGTAGAAGAAGATGTTAAAAAGTGTTAGTAGTAACATCATGATGTTGACTCAAAAGAGGAATCAGAAGATGATGTTATAACATGAGAAAATGTGCTTTAACCCCAAAGGAGAAATCAAATAGTAGAAATAGTTCAGTCGAACATTATCGGGGATCAATATGATCTTCCGTAGACAATTAGAAAGAGGATTAATTGTTAATATGCATTTCAATTATTTTTAGAATGTAGAGACCCATAATTTATGTACATGGACATTACATTAGTTTTGCGTAGTACATAATACATAAAAAAAGAGACACCAATGGAACGTAATAGTTTATTGTATTTGGAAACTTGAAACATAATATTCTAATCATGGTAAAAGATCTTCAACAACTCCAATAAAGATATTCCTCTTTTGTTTTCATACATAAAACCTTTCCTTATATCCTGGGAGAAATAAAACATAAAAAGCGTGAGCTCAAATGCCCATTAAGGGTATGTGTGGTGAAAATAAAACAAATCATATACATTTGGATTTAAAAAACTGGACCATAATGTTTAAACATCAAAATCATGATCAATATCATAAAACATGGAATTACATAAGGAATGGATGATAACAGAACATCAATAATGGTAAAATAGCATTGGAATAAAACATTTAATTGTGGAAAACCATTAATCACATAACATAATTTACATAGTATCCATGGAATTGGTACCAAGACCGTCATAGTGAACAAATTCCATTACTGAGTCGGGTTTACTTGTCGGTTTATCCCCGTGCTACTAAACCAGATTCACTTTCTGTCCAGGCATGTTTATCTCATGGTATATAAATCGTTACACAATGCATTGGAGAGAGATATAGGTCCCAACCATCTCCTATGGGAATCATTCTTTTGTGTTCCACAAAATAAACATAATCATTCATCATAACCCAATGAATATAATGGGTTTCATAAGCATCATCTCATCATAACATAATCCATATAAAACAAATGGATATATTTTCAAAATAAGAAAAATAAAAATATGTAAATAATAAGGACATTAGACATGAAACATAAAAAAACTAAATAATGTCATATTATATGGAAAATAGTTCTGATAAAATAGTAGAAATAAATTTTTGAGGAAAATATCATGTCTTCTTCAAAATCATTTTATTTTCTCAAAATGCCATGAAATTTTAAAAGAGAAGGTTTTTTTGAAAATAATCTTGAAATTTTTTAGCAGAATATTCATTTAAATAAGTCATTATGAATCCGTAAAAATCCATTCACACCGTATAAGTTAAAAATCATTCCTCCTGCAATTTTGCAGGAAAATCCAAAAAGTTTCTCTTATGGTAAAAAAAAGAAAGATTCGTTCCATAACACAATGTAAAAGACAAAGAGGGGTAATAATTAATTTTAATATACAAGTAATAATATTAAAAAATTTATTAAAAACATTTCTACAGACATGGGTAAAAAATATTACCCCTGTAAATAATTACGTATAAGCAATCTCAGATAAAAACGAGATTTGAAAAATTATCCCTTACCATAGGTCCAATTTCATTTTTACATGTCTGAAACTCTTATATAGTGGGTTTAACCATATTTTTAACAATTAATATAACCATAATAATATTTTTTATATCATATATGATTCACTTATGACTTTATATTACTCGTTCTTTTGTAAATTCTATGTTAAAGCATAGCTTTGGGTAAAATCATTCAACTTATCGTGTGTGTTTCAACTTGTTTTTCTTGATATTATTACATTTATAGTAATTTAAATAATTCCAAAATTTAAAAATTTATTTATATATAATATATATTCATCAAATAAATATATTTTATAGATCAAAAAATGGAATGTAATACACCGTTCATGGAGACGGTAGACCGTACGTACGCAGAAACGTTGTTTTCATTTCCTTATTGAATTGAATGGAATTAAGTAAATGAAACATATATTTACATAAATCTAGTATCATTATTATGTAATATCATTCATGAATATTTATTATATATACTTTATAATCATACTTTAATGGTTAATTATGTAAAATGAATCTCATCACGTTCATGGAGATGGTAGTCCGTATGTGCACAAGAGCGACAATATCATTATTTTGATATTAAAATCATATTTAATTAGATGGTAGATCATATATAAATAATCCTAATAATGTTATATTTATTATTTATATAATTTATACTCATTATTATACCAATCCAAATGATGAAATGTTTGAATAACAAACGACACCACGACGTGGAGACGGTAAGCCGTATGTACGTTCCTATGGTGACTTTTTCATTCATAGGGTTGATAAAATAACTAACATGGTTGTAAAATTTTTATAATAACATCAAAGTATATATAATATACTATATTATTTATATTATAATGAAAAAAATAATGAAGGAGGAAGTGGAATAAGAGAGGAACTTGAAATATGTGGTGAGATATTTGCCTCTTCTTCGGGTACTTCTTTTTAATTTGATCTAAAGGGATCCTTAGGATGGCTTTATGACTAATGGAAGGACTCTAGGATGAATGGATGAAAGTTGAAAGAATATTTTTGAAGGGTTGGCCCATCCAAATGGCTTTGGAGGTGGGAATTAAATATAAGGGTGAGTTCCATTTTATAAGAGGGGAGAGGGGCACCTTAGGAAAAACCTAAAATATTATTTTATAATAAATTAATATTCGGTTTATAATTGCTCAAAAGTGACTTATTTCAATTCTATGGTGACTATGGGTCTAAATCCTCACAACCAATAGGTTTTTGGTCAAGATTAGGTCAATATTGTAACCTTATCATTAAGATTTAACTCTGAGTTAAATAATTTAACTTTTACATTGACTTCTTGTATTCCAACACTATATGGTTAATAAACATACTATAAACTAACCATAGAACCCCAATTGGTAAATTAAAGTCACAAATATTATTATATACATCATTTGGACAATCCAAAGATTTTTGGATAATTATATCAATTAATAATATAATATTTGTTTTAAAAACACTTTTATGTCAATTTTGACACTATTTGGTAATTTTTTTTATAAATTCATAAAAACATTATTACTTCTAAAGATATTCATATAACCAACCATAATATGTTATATTAATTTATAAAATTAGTTTAATACATAAAAAGTATCAAATTACATTTATTTTGGGTATTTATAATATCAGTTATGTTAATATTTCATTAATACTGTAATTACTGTATCATTATTATGTCTTAAATAAACTAAATTATATAATGTCTAAAAATTATAAATAAAAAACCATTATGTAGGAAATAATTTTATCTTTATAATGAATATTTTTATTAGAAATTATTTTATGTATAACCCTATATTAAAAATGTTTTAATTATTATACTTGGATTTTAACTCTTTTAACTCTTTTTTGAATTAAATAATAATAATTGTCCTAATCTAATCCAAGTGGACCAAAAAGGTAATATTTATTTCTTATGGTTGTTTCTGGTTGGATTAATCTTATCCAGTAGAATTAGGAGATGTGTTAAGGTAATAATAATAGGATTTTTACCCTCAATTACAATATCTACTTTTAACTGTGGTATATAAAAGTTAAAAGTTACTATTCAAAAAAATTTATTTTCATCTCATTGAACCACATTATACTTACTGATGTCAAACATGTTTCTCAAAATTTTAAAATTCAACTCACAGAAGCAGTAAAATTATGTTTTATGTAAATTTGCAAATGCTCTTAGGAGGTGGTTATAGATGGCAAAAAGTTCAATAAAATTTTCATATATCTAAAATTATTATAAAATGACCCCAATGAATTATATTAAACTTATATTGGTATTATGTATATATTCTGACCAAAAATAAATTTAAATAACGAATTATTTAAATAAAATGTCGATTTTTAACCAATAACATAGTGTTTTCACTATTCCTAAAAAATTGAATGTTTTCAGAAAAATACAAAACAAAATCACCCGAGGCTAATTTCGATATTACAAATCCCAAAATGAAGTCCATTTTGAATGATAAAATTAATAAAATTTCAAAAAGTGGATATTACTATTCATAAAGGCTAGTTTATATAATATTTTAATAACATATCATAGTTTAGTGAAACTCGGTATTATGTACAATGCAAGCTATCGAGGAAGGTTGATCTAGCACATAACGAAAGCCAAGAATAGATTTCCATATACTACAAGCTAATATGGTGTTTCTTATAGTGAAAGACAATCTTGGTGTAGTATAAGAAATCAAAAAAAATTAATAATATTTCTCATAAAATCTCAGGGTTTTACATGGAACCATCCTCATTTGAAGAGGATGTAAAGGATTATTCATGGGTGTTTGAGATGAATGAAGTTTTAGATCATATTGGCACAAATCATACATGGGATCTTTTCAAAAGACCAGAAGGACAAAATGTGATTGTTACAAAGTGGATTTTCAAGAACAAATTTGGTGAGCATGGAAATGTGATCAGAAATAAGGTGTGCCTGGTCTATAAGCGAAATTCATAAATCGAAGGTGTTGATGTTGAAAATACATTTTATCCAGTATCATGACTAGAGTAAATTAGACAATTTCATTCTATGTAAATCCAAAGAGGATATAAAGTGTATTAAATAGAAATCAGGACAACATTATTATATGGCGTATTGGATGAAGAATTCCACATTGAACAACATGTGTGGTTATTTCATGGAAATGATGAATTGATTGTTTGAAAATTAATGAAATATATTTCTGTCTAGAAACATGCACCATGGGCATCATACTATCAGTTGTACTCTTATATGAGATAGCATGTGTTTAAAAGAAGTGGATTAGATCAAAATAACTATGTGATGAACTCTCAAAAGAAATATTTTAAGGTGTTGGTATACGTGGGTGATATTATTTTTGGGGGAAGCATATATGAATCTCTGTAAAAATTTTCCAATAACAGGAAATCATAATTTTAGATTTCCATGATTAGGGAACTGACATACATTTTAGGGTTATAGGATGTTCCAAAGAAGGAATACACTTTCATTTATTAGGAAAATAATGAAAGAGAGAATCTGAAGAAATTCAATATGCATGATAAAAAACCAATGAAGACTCTTATTGCAGTTGGATCAATGCTTGGAAAGCATGAGTAAGGGACTTTTCTAGATACCACCTTGTACAGAAGAATTAATGGATTCTTAATGTACCATACAACATCATACCTATATATTTTATTTGAAATTTGACTAGCGGCCTGCTTTCATGGAAATGTGAAGTAAGATCATATGGAAAGAGCGAAAAAAAAATCATGAGATACATTCAAGGTACTCATAATTATGGGATATACAGTTTGTAGGTAAATATAGTGAACTATCAGCATTTTATGATGATGACTAGGATAGAGATGTAGTGGATAGAATATCTACAAGTGGTGGATCATTATATATTGGAAAAAATGTGTGGTTTTCTTAAGCAGAAAATAGGAATTTACTTTTCTTTGGAACTTATGATGCTGGATGTATATCTGCTGCTAAGGCCTGCACTCAGTTACTTTTGTTGAATCAGCAACTGACAGACATATGTGATGTTGTGAAATAATCAATGGTGATTTATTTGATAAGAAGATCCCAATTGATATTACAAAAAATCATGTTCATCAATCTGGTATGAATCATATTGAGATTAGATATAACATTCTTCAAGAAAAAGGTTGAGCAATGCATGATGAAAATGGACCATGTGGGAACTGATGTGCAAGTGGATGACATTATGACCAAGCCACTATCTGAATGTGTGATTGAGAAACATCGGTTGAAATTCAGTGTTTATCCACCACACAATGCCTTGTAGTTTACTTGATTTCCCTATCCCTAGATTTTTTAACTATGCTAATCTATTTTTGAAAGTATTGCAGGTTTATGGGGGAGATACAATCCAAGGGGAGTATATTTTGAGCTCTATAATTTAAAAATACTGATCTTTTGGGTGAATTACCAATAGGGAAGAGTTGATAATTTGATTGAAAAAACTATCACTTCAAAAATAATGGTAGAGAAAATAAAAGGAAAGGATTAGAACTCAATTTGTGTCATTTATCCTATTTTATACACCAAGCACTTCTCATGTATACTTAGAGTGATGAATGAGATGTTTCTTAAAGAATCGGGTTTTGACTGTGGCTGGTGCTTCTGTGAATTTATCTAGGATTTATAAAAAACCCAACGGGGGGATTGTGGGAACCAATCCAGTTTCTTGATAGTAATAATGTCTGGATTTTCTTTGTTGTCAATCATCACATTGATGACTAGTGAGTTTGTAAGGTATGTGGACATTTTATTACGGCTAAAAGTTGTAATGACGGTTCCACAATTTCCCAGCGTTTTCTACATTTTTGGGCCCCAAAATCAGGAGTTTGATGTTGGAAAAGAAAGGATTTATTCATCCGAATGAATTGTATGAAGAATGATAATGAAAATCTGAAATGGGTAAGAACCACGTACCACAATACATGTGGCATGTACCATACTCCAGGAATGGTGCAAGAAATGGTGTAAGTGGTACGTGGGTGATGTTCATGAAACCAAAAACAGTCCGTAGATGAACGACAGGGTGGTACACGAATGGGATGAAGTCCATAGTGTAAATCAACCACGTATGAGGAAAATAGGTACATGAATTACATAGAAAAACTGTTTATGGGTGGCCTATAGTTCATGAATACAAAATATTTGGTAGACAATGGGGGCTATATCGAATCAAGGTTTTCTAAATCTTGATTTAGTGGGATAAGTGAATATCTTTACATATATAAGAAATTATTATCCCACTATTTACAGTTGATATTGAACATCATTTGAAAGCATATTTATCTCCATGAATTCCATGACATCTGAAGGATGTTCGTGAAGTGATGTTCTAGAAGGCTAAGGTGTTTCACGTAGGAATAATTAACGAGAAGGTGTTTGGAAGGATTATTAAACTGCAAAGTAGGTATGGTATGTGGATGTGGATTGTTTGGTACACGAAGGAGGAATCTCCCCTACATGACATTCAGGGTTCCACAAGCAGTACGCTAAGGGGGAGCTAAGTTCAGCGGAAGAAAAGGAATTCTGCGAATATAGAATAGTTCATAGATAAGAGGGGTTACACAGAAGAGGTTCTATGGAATCAATACATGGCAGCAGTACAAAATCGCAAAGTTAGAGGCAGTCTATGGATGAAAGGAAGTTCGTGGAAATAGTGGCAGAACACAGATAAGGGGTCCCGCATACCAAACTCAGTACTCAATACATGGTAGGATCTGTTTGTTTGTGATTTTCAAAATAATTATAGTAAAATTATCATATCGTTGTGCAATGATATTTTCTAGTACTTAGCAGTACCGAGGAAGGTATAATTCATCTATAGGTGAAAAAGGAACATCAACCAAGAATTTATTTATAGTTTAGGATAAATGATTTGATGCTAACCATTTTGATGTTACCATCAAGTCGATAAACTGAGTGTTGATTCTTCAATTTAGTGAGCAATGGGGAGTCAATGTAAGTAATTTGAGGGAGGTAGTGTGTTATCCCTAGACCTTGTAATGGAAATATGCCTAGAACAGTGTTACTATGCAAAGGTCATTTATTTCTCAACTTGTAATGAATTGTTATATTGGTACGAATGACACAATGCCAGTGTATGATATTTAGATGTAGCCCTTAGTGGTGAACCAAGTGAAATTTTGGTGTCATTTCTTTGCATTTTATAGTTTGTTTTTTTCACCTCCTCGTCAGATAGGATTAACAGGTTCTTACCAATGTGGGAAAAAAATAAATTAGTATAAAAGAAAAATTTAATACATTGATTCACCCCCCCCCTCTAAAGGTGTTCTGGGGTCCTTCCTAAAGAACGTGATGTTCAGAAAAATCTCAAAGAAGAAAATGTGCTCTTCATTGAAGACACTGTGTGGTGTCAGCGTAGTGGCTTCCAGGACATTCGTGTTGCACATAGTGAAAGAGAAGACATGTGGGCCCCAACCAACAACATTTAAAGTTTTAGGAGACTAGAATCATAGACACAAAATTTGACAACTTTCATGCATCATGTGGGTTTGTACACGGGACTCAGTCTATACCACAGGTGATACACAGACAAAGGGTGGAGTACATGCCATGTACCCCACCACACAGCCAGACAAGGCCTATAATGCGGGGCACACCATGTATCGTTTACACTGGTCGGAATACCTCTGTTGAGGATGTGTATCAGTACATGGACAACATACACAGAGAAAACCCCAGATTCCTAGAGACATTATGTTATCCTTCTTACAGGTCTTTTTTATGCATTATTACCTGGAATGTTCCCCAGAATCTGGCTGTTTTACACCGGCAGTACTCATAATCAATTGACATGTTGTTTGACAAATCGTATATGCTTTATACTCCCTTCAACATGGCTTAATCCTCTTGTCCATCATTACATGAATTGGTTTTATTTGGGATAGTTCCGCCCTTGTCCTTCCCCTGATGGTCAGTAATCATTTTCATCCACACGATTATGATCCCTTCAGTAGGACATTTTGAGATAGAGTCAGTTATACCATTGAGAGTATCAGAGCAAGATCCTCTATCCAATCATGACCCTTGGTAGTGTTAGGTATTGATGTGAATAATCATACAGTATGTTGATCCTCTATATAGCAGGTGAATCTAGATGAGTCCCGGTATTCGGAAAGTCCATGGAAGTGAACCTCATCTGTGTATCATGATCTATCACACTAAAGAGTTTGTTCTCCTTGAATGAGTGTATTTGTTATCTCATCATATATACAAGAGAATCTATAATTCTCAAGGCCTTCCCCGATGAACAATACTTCTATGAAGACCGTCATCCGCGATGTGAGAATCATTGAGTGTGTTCTACAGTACGATTTCATTATGGAATCATCAAACTCAATACCTAGCATTGGTAGGCTGTCGTTGTAGACAACGGGTCTCGTTTTCATGTGTACCATGATTTTTTCCCAATCCATTTGTTTAGTAGACATATACTATGTATATATAAGTGTACATTTACATTGTGTATTTCAATTAGGCTTTTGTGTCCTCTATTGAGTAATATTATTCTAACCACTATAAGAGAATTTGTTACACATGCAAGGTCTAGTGAAGATGATCCCTCTTTTGATGGAGTCCATGGTGACTAGGACCTGACCCAGATTTCGATGTTCCTTACAGGCTGAGGTGTTCTTATACTAACAATAATTAGTCCCAATGCCTATTTTTTTCTTACAGGATGGACTTTTAGTCTACTGAATCTCTTGTTTTTGGTGGGCTTGAATTCTGGCCCAATTTACTTTTATCACTTTACATTTCATTGTACTATGTTGGTTGGGTATAGTTTTAAGAATTCATATGTTTCTTAGTGGTTTTCACTATTATAATTAGTTTTCTGGGATATGTGATCATGTGTACTGGTGCATAGATAATGCCTCCCATGTTATTGATATGCCTATTTGGTGCTACTCAATTGAACCTTGCCTATTGGTTGCGGGCTTGTGGAGTCAGAGAATGGGCCCTACTGGGATGGGTCATGACATCATTCCATTACATATTTTGGTCAATCAGGTCCAATGTTCCTAGAATTATTATTTACAAAACAATTAACATTAATAAATATATTATATTTATTCATGTTGTAACATTTCATATATCTGAACTCAATGCCATTATTTCAGTAAATATTTTACAATCTTCGAAAACATTAGAGAACTCATTTTTTGAATTTTGTTAATCAGTTATTTATTATTAAACTATAAAATTATTTTTCTGTGTTGATTTATGAACTTCCTCTATAGTATTAGATTATGTTTTTTTTGTTTTTGAAGTAAAAGAAACAACTCCATAATTTTCCTTTTCATTTCTGTAGGAACTTTAACTATATTCTCATACTAAAAATGTGTTCCAAAAAATAATCTAGAGTACCATTTGAAACTTTTTATAGCCCATAAATAACATTACAATTTTATTCACATTCATTTTTTGTAACACCCCAAGCTTCCACGGTACGTTTCCCTTCAAATAATGCAATAGCGTGTGTTGTACGCAACCTCGAGCTCTAACACACACCACAACTAATTAAACTAGCCGTTGTGAATAGTAATACCTACTTTTTAAAATTTTATAAATTTTATTTATCAAAATAGACTTCATCTTTTGATTCGGAATATCGAAATTATCCTATGTTGAATTTTTGGTATTTTTCTGAGAACTTCGAATTTTTTATGAATAGTGAAAAATACTTAAAAACAACTTTTTAAATCAAAAATATTTATAGTGAAAAATTATACTATTTAGTGGTTTTAAATTATAATTAGAATATATTTTTACCATTTTATCAAATGGTGGTCATTAGAATTAATTTAACATTGAAATCGGACATAAACAAATGCCAATCTTTTGATATAAATTGTTTCTTACAAACACACCATTTTTTGTAACAGCGGGAATTAATTATAAAATTATTTAATGAAACTTATATGTTTGGAATTTTGTAAAATAGACATCATTTTTGAATTAGGAATATCAATTATAGCTTAGGGTGAAATTTTGGCTTTGTTCTGAAAAACTTCAATTTTTGATGAATAGTGAAACCACTAACTGGTAGTTAAATAACTGATTTTTCATTTAAATGAAATATTACCACTTCTGTGATTTGATTTTCAAAAATACGACATACATGGTTGTCATTAAGAAGTAAAATGTGGTTCAATGTGATTAAAATAAATTTTTGGTGAATAGTAAATTTTAAGTTCTTAATCGCGATTAGAGGTAATTAGTGTAGTTTAAGGTACAAATAATGTTTTAATAATATGAGATGAGCATGAAACTTGTCCTACTCCTATTGGATGAGTCATGGCCGACCAAGACAACCCATGGGTCAACTTGGGGACCCCATGGAGCCACTTTAGTTGGAAAATGACATTAATATATATTTATTTAATGTTAAAAGTAAATTGACACAAACATGAGTTGTCTTACGCAAACAGTTTTTTAGTGGGGGTACACAAGTCCGAATTTTGATTATAATTATTCATTAGAAAGCTAAAAAGATTTCCTACATCATAGTATTTTTTTTTATAATTTTTAGACATTAAATAAATTAAATTATTTATGAAATCATTATGATGCGGCGATGACCTCATTATTTAACGATTTAAATAAAATGAGAAGATAATGCAAAATCCAAAGATTACACTTGTCCAAATCCTATTGGATGAAGATATTTCGAACCCTTATCACCTTTTCCACGAATTATATAAGTGTGAGACCTTTAGAATCCGAAAAGCGTGGTATAATAATGTAACATTTCAATCTTTCCAAAAGAGCCCGTCCTCTCCTCTTATAAAAGGCCCCCACCTCTATCACCTTATTCACACTTTCAAGCCTTTTGGTTCGGCCAACCTCTGCCCAAATACTCTCCCAACATTTCTACCTTCATCCTAGAAGCTTTACTTTAGTCAGAAAGCTATCCTATGGAGTCCTTTTGATCAAATCAAAAGGAAGAACCCGAAGAAGAGGTAACATTTTCATCACCCTCTTTCATGTTTCTTTCTTCTTCCACTCCCTGTTTGTCTATTATTTCAATTCTAAAATTATAACTCCAGTATCTTCTATATACTTTGATGTTATTATAAATATGGAACAAACATATTCAGTATTCTACCCATCATTTGAATGACATGTCACCATACGTGCGTACGTACGGCTTACCGTCTCCACGTCGTGGTGTAATTGTTATTCAATATATTATTATTTAGATGGGTATAATAATGATATGTAATTCATGTAAATACTAAATATAACATGATAATTATTCTGTATATATGATATACTATCCAATTATATATTATTTTAATATCAAAATAATGATATTGTCGCTCGTGCGTACGTACGGACTACCGTCTCCACGAACGTGATGAGATTCATTTTCCGTTGTATCCATTCAAGTATAATTATCATTTGATAATTTAAAAATAATGTTTAAGGACATGATATAATTCTGGATATGAATAAGATACAACCTATCCATGAAAAACATGACTTACGTAACAAAACATATAAGAAAACGAGTAAGTTAACACCCGAAACAACGATAAATCTAAGATATTGTTAAC
The DNA here is from genome assembly GCA_963277665.1 of Viscum album. Classification (NCBI taxonomy): domain Eukaryota; kingdom Viridiplantae; phylum Streptophyta; class Magnoliopsida; order Santalales; family Viscaceae; genus Viscum; species Viscum album. Next base: position 1,068,109,198 of record OY728140.1, read on the forward strand.
AAAGCAATGTTAAAAGATCATATATGATATCATATGAATGTATATGATTCTCGTATAATTTAATAAAAATTATTTAACCATTATAATGGAGGTTAAACTACCCCAACCAAGGAAAAGTACAAGGTAAGGCTTTACTTCACAACCTCTTCATTATCCAAGGTTGTTTATACATAATTATCTACTGGGACCACGTTATCATCCACATCCATGTTTCTTCAAAATGTATTTCAAAACATTTTTATTATTTACAATAATATGGGTTAAAGTCATTTATTTACTTTTTGAGGTTTTTATAAGAGGAATCTTTCCGTCGTTTTCAAAACAAGGTCATTTTTAACCTTTTCGACAGAATTGAGGTAAGAATGTTTTTTTAACTTATACGGCAGGTGCGGTTATTTTCCGCCGTTATAAAATCTTCAAAGCTTTCCTTACAAGATTATACGAATATTTTCAAGAAAATGTTTTGTTTTATATGGCTCTTAAATGATTTCAAAAATAGAAAGAGATATTTCTCTAAAAATTGTTTTGATTTCATCTATGTCAACATTCTTTGATGGATTTTACGCTTATTTGAAGTTGATTTATTATAATACAAAACTTCTATATTGTATTGAAGGTTTTTGTGATATGTTTGACTTTGGATGTGCTATTTTATACCATTCATAGTTTATGGTGAAATTATTGACATTTCGTATGCTAGTTTTAATACGAATGTTTATGTTATGTTTAAACCTTTTCATATGGGAATGCATTGGACTTAATATGTGACGGGTGGAGCCCGCTATAGCTTCTCGATGCATCGGTAGGTCTCATGAGACAAACTAGTGTCTTGGCACAAGGCCTTGACAAAATCTTATTTGTAGTCTTGGCACAAGGCCTTGGCTATGTGGTTATGATAGTCTGGCATTATGCATTCCAACATTATGAAAGTGGTTAGTGATTTTTCATGTGATTATTCGATTAGTAGAATATCAATGTGAATGAGTAAATGGCGTTATTTCATATTACTTTTGCCATATTATGTTCATATTCAAGTTTAAAAGGCTTTTGTTTTAGTTATACATTGCCTTAAATGTTTATTCTTATTTATGAATGTTTCCTCTATATTGTTATCGATACTGGGCATTTGAGCTCACCCCTTTTCTATGTTTTATTTTTTCCTAGGAAGTGAAGAAGTAAATTATGAATGACCTGCAGGGATATTATGAGGGGATTACAGTGTGGACTGTGGAGACATTATGTTGTTGTAGTAGTTTTTCATTTTATGATGTAATGTAAAACTTATGAATGTATCTAGTATTTCCAAGGCTACTAAACTAATCGGTCTTTCGAGACTTGATCTTTTGTGATCATGCCAATGTTATGAAGTAATACACCGGCTCTGGGTAGCTGGGGTCGGGGTGTTACAGTTGGTATCAGAGGAAGTTTAGTACAAACCTTGGAAGCTAGATTTAGATAAACTTTGTTTAGAGCACATAGACCTAAGATGAACTTTGAGGATTAGTATAGAAGAACTTCCTAGAATTTTGGTATTGTAGAGATTTTGTGAGTTTTCTGAGCAATACATCCATGTCTGGATACGAGTAGGTAGAGGCGGCTCTAGCACAGATGTTCCTAGGGGTAAAACCTGAAAACACCGCTTTGAGCTAGACTCGAATGGGAACTGGTGCACGACAACGGGCCTTGCTTCACTCTTGGTTACGACACTCCCGGGGGATATGCTTAGGATAACTCTCATTTTCTCAACAAATCATTATGAAGGGTTTATGAGTATATACTTCCTCAAAGAAAACATTTTTATGATTATGGATTATATCCATAAATAGTTCAATTTATGTTAAGTGTTTTATAGTTATAGGATTATGTATTTTGATTCATAAACTGATCTAGTTTATGCCATTGTTTAGAAATGGCGCCTAGTGGAAGAAATGGAAACCGTATCAATGCACACACTCCATGTAGGGATTTCCCTCCTGCTCAAGATAATTATAGTGGGGCTGGTGATGCAACTGGTGCCGATCAACTTATTATCATACTGGGACAACTCACTCAGGTTATGAATAATAACCTTACTCATATGGAGCACCATGATCCGCAACGTGGAGGATCAATGCTAGAACGTTTCATGAGGCAACAACCACCAACCTTCAATTGGAGTACAAATCCTATAGTAGCTGAGCAATGGATAAATTAATTAGAGAAAATATTCCATGCCTTGGGGAGTAGTGAAAGGGAGAAGGTTGTCATGGCAGTTTACCGCCTCACTGGAGATGCCGATCAATGGTGGTCACTAAATCAAAACACAAAGGAAGATGATGAATTAACAAACATGGAATGGCAGGAGTTCAAAGAGCTGTTCTTAGAAAAATACTTTCCTCGAGACCATCGAGCAGATATGGAAAGGCAATTTCTGAGTCTAAGGCAGAAGGAGGATGAGAATGTCACAAAGTATGAGGCTAACTTTACAAGGTTAGCAAGGTATGCTGCAGATTACATACGTAACCCAAGAAGTTAGAATGATCGTTTCTTTGATGGGTTGAAACCATTTCTCCGTCGAGCTTTAGTATCACAAACCTTCTCTTCATACGAAGGTATTGTCTCGTGCGCTATCAAGACGGAAAAGGAATTCTCTAAGTCTTATGACTTTAAAGCGAAGCAAGAGAAGAAGAGACCTGCTGATCAATCTGGGAATGGAATAAAAGGGAAGAAGGGAAAGGTTGAATATCCATGTTGTGGTAAATGCGGGAAGAAACATCCTGGTACTTGCTTTAAGGGAATGGGAGTCTGTTAAAAGTGTGGTGAAAAAGGCCAACAAGATCATGATTGCAAGTGGAAGAAGGAAGCTACCAACGTTCGGTGCTACAATTGCATGGAGATGGGGAATTATGCAAATGAATGTCCCAAGCGTCAGGAGAACTTACCTCAGAAAAGGACAAGGGATCAAGGCCAGGCTTATGCTATCACTACTGCTGAGGTAGAAGCTCCGAAAGACATGGTGGCAGGTAATTTAATGGTTTCCTAAAGATTAGAAAATGCATTATTTGATTCTGGATCATCGCATTGTTTCATATCTTCCCAGTTTGCTAAGAAAATTAGATACTTCCAATTTGATTTAACAAGGGAGTTGTCGGTAAAAACCCCTAAGGGAAGTATTATTGCAACAAAGTTTTGTCGATTAGTTCCCATTAGAGCACCTAAATGTTCTTTACCTGCTAATCTCATCGTCATACCCATGATTGAATTTGATATAATCCTCGGTATGGATTGGCATTTGGACCATGATGCAAAAATTTATTGTAAGAGGAAAGAGGTTAAGATTCTTGATAATGGTGATAAGGAACACCTTATCTTTAGAGCCGAATCGTCGCCACATAATTCTTATCTAGATCCACCCCCAGTAGCTCAACTATATTCAATTATTGGGGAGGAAGAGAAGGAAATTACTGAGGGTGAGGAAAGGAAGATTCAAATAGAGGATGTACCTATTGTGAGTGAATATGTTGATGTGTTTCTGGAAGATTTACCTGGACATCCTCCAGAACGAGAAGTTGAGTTTTCCATTGATTTAATTCCTGGATCAAGGCCCATATCGAAGACCCCTTATAGAATGGCCACTGTGGAATTAGTTGAACTAAAGAAACAACTAGAGGAATTGAGTAATAAGGGATTTATTCACCCTAGTGTTTCTCCTTGGGGAGCCCCTGTTCTTTTTGTTAAGAAGAAAGATGGATCTATGAGGTTGTGCATTGACTATAGGGAGATCAATGCTATAACAATAAAGAAAAAGTATCCCCTACCTCGCATTGATGATTTGTTTGACCAACTTCCTGGAGCTCAATACTTTTCAAAGATTGACCTTCGATCTGGATACCATCAGTTGTGTGTGAAGAAGGAAGACGTTCAAAAGACAGAATTTCGAACAAGGTACGGGCATTACGAGTTTACAGTAATGCCTTTTGGAGTGACTAATGCACCCTCTGTTTTCATGGATCTGATGAATAGAGTTTTCAAGGAATATCTTGATGACTTTGTAGTGGTATTTATTGATGATATCTTGGTATACTCCAAAAGCCACGAAGATCATGAAAATCACTTACGCATTATCCTGAAGACTCTTAGAAGACATGAATTATATGGGAAATTTAGAAAGTGTGAATTCTGGCTTCATGAGATTTCTTTTCTTGGCCATATTGTCTCTAAGGATGGAATTTCTGTTGATCCTTCTAAAACCAAGGCAATATAAGAATGGCCAGCACTGACAAGTATAACTGAGGTACGCAGTTTTATTGGTTTAGCAGGTTAGTATCGACGTTTCATCCAGAATTTTGCCAGATTGGCTAACCCATTGACAATGCTCACACGTAAATGGATTAAATTTGTCTGGAAAAAAGAGTGTGAAGAATGTTTTGAAGAACTAAAGAGAAGATTAGTCAATGCCCCTGTATTGACTCTACCATCGGGGAATGATGGGTTTGTTATTTATAGTGATGCATCGAAGAAAGGACTTGGTTGTGTCCTTATGCAGAATGATAAGGTCATTGCCTATGAATCACGACAGCTAAAAATTCATGAGAAAAACTATCCTACTCATGATCTTGAGTTAGCATCTGTGATATTTTCTTTAAAGATATGGAGACATTACCTCTATGGTGAAAAATGTGAGATTTATACTGATCACAAGAGTTTGAAGTATATTTTCACACAAAAGGAACTCAACATGAGGCAAAGGCGATGGCTTGAACTACTCAAGGATTATGATTTCACGATACATTACCACCCGGGGAAGGAAAACAAGGTGGCAGATGCTTTGAGTAGAAAAGACCATGGAGTTTTGAATGTGATGAGAATTGAAAGGGATCTAATTTTCTTGGATCTAGTGAAGATGGACATGGGAATAACTAGGGAAGGTGAAACATCAATGCTTTTTCAAATGGTTGCCAAAACATCATTACTAGAAAGGATTAAGAGTTCTCATACCAATGATGAAGAATTTCAGATGAAGATTAAAGATGTGAATGATGGAAGATTGAGGGACTTTGTGTATAAGGATGGAATTTTGAAATTCAGGAAGAGACTTTGTGTTCCCGATATAACTGATCTAAAAAGGGAATTGCTGGATGATGCTCATAGTTCCAATTTCTCTATACACCCTGGGAGCACCAAAATGTATAGAGATTTGAAGGAACATTTTTGGTGGGACAATATGAAGAGGGAGATTGCTGATTTTGTGTCGAGGTGTATGGTTTGTCAACAAGTGAAAGCTGGAAGGCAACATCCTGGCGGAGTATTGCAACCTCTTCCCATAACTGAGTGGAAATGGGATAATATTACGATGGACTTTGTCATGGGACTACCAAAGACTCCTAGAAGGAATGATGCAATATGGGTCATTGCTGATCGTCTTACTAAGTCAGCACATTTTCTGGCTATACGGGAGGATCTACCACTTGAACGTCTAGCAAGATTATATATTAATGAAGTTGTAAGACTTCATGGAGTACCCCTATCGATTGTTTCTGATCGTGATCCTCGATTTACTTCAAGATTCTGGAAAAGTCTTCAAAAGGCCTTGGATACTGAACTTTGTTTGAGCACTGCCTATCACCCTCAAACAGATGGACAATCAGAACGGACTATTCAAAGCTTAGAAGACATGTTGAGATCATGCTCTCTTGACTTTCAGGGTATGTGGGATCAATACTTACCACTGGTAGAATTTTCCTATAACAATTGCTTCCATTAATGAATTCAGATGGCACCTTATGAAGCGTTATACGGAAAGAGATGTCGTACACCAACCTGTTGGGATGACGTTGGTGAAATAAAACTTGTGGGACCAGAACTGGTGGAAGAAACAATGGAAAAGGTGAAGGTAATCCAAAATCACATCAAATCAGCTCAAAGTTGGCAGAAGAGCTTTGCCGATAACAGAAGAAAGATTTTGGAATTTCATGTGGGAGATCATGTTTTCCTAAAGGTATCTCGATGGAAGGGAGTTATACGTTTTGGTAAGAAGGGTAAGTTGAGTCCCAGGTACATCGGACCTTTCGAAATTCTAGATCGTATTGGGGCTGTAGCTTATCGTTTGGCGATGCCGCCAAATCTCTCCAAAGTTCACGATGTTTTCCACGTATCTCTGTTGAGGAAATACAAGCCTGACCCAACGCATGTACTCACCTATGAGGAATTAGAACTGGAACCCGATCTTTCCTATTGTGAAGAGCCCGTCAGGATTCTTGATGTGAGGGAGCAGGTGCTGAGAAACTGGACGACTCGTCTGGTAAAGGTTTTGTGGAGAAATCATAAAATGGAAGAGGCAATGTGGGAACCTGAGGAAACATATGATGAAAAACCACCCAAGACTTTTTATACCCTAGAAATTGCGAGACACAATTATTTGAAGAAGGGGAGAATGTAACACCCCAAGCTTCCACGGTACGTTTCTCTTCGAATAATGCAATAGCGTGTGTTGTACGCAACCTCGAGCTCTAACACACACCACAACTAATTAAACTAGCCGTTATGAATAGTAATACCTACTATTTGAAATTTTATAATTTTTTTATCAAAATAGACTTCATATTTGGATTCAGAATATCGAAATTAGCCTATGTTGAATTTTTGGTATTTTTCTGAGAACTTCGAATTTTTTATGAATAGTGAAAAATACTTAAAAACAACTTTTTAAATCAAAATAATTTATAGTGAAAAATTATACTATTTAGTGGTTTTAAAGTATAATTAGAATATATTTTTACCATTTTATCCAATGGTGTTCATTATAATTAATTTAACATTGAAATCGGACATAAACAAATGCCAATCTTTTGATATAAATTGTTTCTTAGAAACACGCCATTTTTTGTAACAGCGGGAATTAATTATAAAATTATTTAATGCAACTTATATGTTTGGAATTTTTTAAAATAGACATCATTTTTTAAGTCGGAATATCAATTATAGCTTAGGGTGAAATTTTGGCTTTGTTCTGAAAAACTTCAATTTTTGATGAATAGTGAAACAACTAAGTGGTAGTTAAATAACTGATTTTTCATTTAAATGAAATATTACCACTTCTGTGATTTGATTTTCAAAAATCCGACATACATGGTTGTCATTAAGAAGTAAAATGTGGTTCAATGAGATTAAAATAAATTTTTGGTGAATAGTAACTTTTAAGTTCATAATCGCGATTAGAGGTAATTAGTGTAGTTTAAGGTATAAATAATGTTTTAATAATATGAGATGAGCATGACACTTGTCCTACTCCTATTAGATGAGTCATGGCCGACCAAGAAAACCCATGGGTCAACATGGGGACCCCATGGAGCCACTTTAGTTGGAAAATGAAATTAATATATATTTATTTAATGTTAAAAGTAAATTGACACAAACATGAGTTGTCATACTAAAACAGTTTTTAGTGGGGTTACACAAGTCCAAATTTTGATTATAAATATTAATTAGAAAGCTAAAAAGATTTCCTACATCATAGTAATTTTTTATAATTTTTAGACATTAAATAAATTAAATTATTTATGACATCATTATGATGCGGCGATGACCTCATTATTTAACGATTTAAATAAAATGAAAAAATAATGCAAAATCCAAAGCATACACTTGTCCAAAGCCTATTGGATGAAGATATTTCGAACCCTTATCACCTTAGCCACGAATTATATAAGTGTGGGACCTTTAGAATCCGAAAAGCATGGTATAATAATGTATCATTTCAATCTTTCCAAAAGAGCCCCTCCTCTCCTCTTATAAAAGGCCCCCACCTCTATCACCTTATTCACACTTTCAAGCCTTTTGGTTCGGTCAACCTCTGCCCAAATACTCTCCCAACATTTATCCCTTCATCCTAGAAGCTTTACTTTAGTCAGAAAGCCATCCTAAGGAGTCCTTTTGATCAAATCAATAGGAAGAACCCGAAGAAGAGGTAACATTTTCATCGCCCTCTTTCATGTTTCTTTCTTCTTCCACTCTCTCTTTGTCTATTATTTGAATTCTAAAATTATAACTCCAGTATCTTCTATATACTGTGATGTTTTTATAAATATGGAACAACCATATTCAGTATTCTACCCATCATTTGAATGACATGTCACCATACGTGCGTACGTACGGCTTACCGTCTCCACGTCGTGGTGTAATTGTTATTCAATATATTATTATTTAGATGGGTATAATAATGATATGTAATTCATGTAAATAATAAATATAAGATGATAATGATTCTGTATATATGATATACTATCCAATTATATATTATTTTAATATCAAAATAATGATATTGTCGCTCGTGCGTACGTACGGACTACCGTCTCCACGAACGCGATGAGATTCATTCTCTGTCGTATCCATTCAAGTATAATTATCATTTGATAATTTAAAAATAATGTTTAAGGACATGATATCATTCTGGATATGAATAAGATACAACCTATCCATGAAAAACATGACTTACGTAACAAAACATATAAGAAAACGAGTAAGTTAACACCCGAAACAACGATAAATCTAAGATATTGTTAACAAAGCAATGTTAAAAGATCATATATGATATCATATGAATGTATATGATTCTCATATAATTTAATAACAATTATTTCACCATTATACCGGAGGTTAAACTACCCCAACCAAGGAAAAGTACAAGGTAAGGGTTTACTTCACAACCTCTTCATTATCCAAGGTTGTTTATACATAATTATCTACTGGGACCTCGTTATCATCCACATCCATGTTTTTTCAAAATGTATTTCAAAACATTTTTATTATTTACAAGAATATTGTTTAAAGTCATTTATACCCTATTTGACGTTTTTATAAGAGGAATCCTTCCGTCGTTTTCAAAACAAGGTCCTTTTTAACCTTTTCGACAGAATTGAGGTAAGAATGTTTTTTTAACTTATACGGCGGGTGCGGTTATTTTCCGCCGTTATAAAATCTTCAAAGCTTTCCTTAAAAGCTTATAATAATATTTTTAAGAAAATGTTTTGTTTGATATGGCTCTTAAATTATTTCAAAAATAGAGAGAGATATTTCTCTAAAAAGTGTTTTGATTTCATCTATGTCAACATCCTTTGATGGATTTTACGCTTATTTGAAGTTGATTTATTATAATACAAAACTTCTATATTGTATTGAAGGTTTTTGTGATATGTTTGACTGTGGATGTGCTATTTTATACCATTCATAGTTTGTGATGAAATTATTGACATTTCGTATGCTAGTTTTAATACGAATGTTTATGTTATGTTTAAAACTTTTCATATGGGAATGCATTGGACTTAATATGTGACGGGTGGAGCCCGCTATAGCTCCTCGATGCATCGGTAGGTCTCATGAGACAAACTAGTGTCTTGGCACAAGGCCTTGACAAAATCTTATTTGTAGTCTTGGCACGAGGCCTTGGATATGTGGTTATGATAGTCTGGCATTATGCATTCCAACATTATGAAAGTGGTTAGTGATTTTGCATGTGATTATTCGATTAGTAGAATATCCATGTGAATGAGTAAATGGCGTTATTTCGTTTTACTTTTGCCATATTATGTTGATATACAAGTTTAAAAGGCTTTTGTTTTAGTTATACATTGCCTTAAATGTTTATTCTTATTTATGAAAGTTTCCGCTATATTGTTATCCTTAATGGGCATTTGAGCTCACCTCTTTTCTATGTTGTATTTTTTCCTAGGAAGTGAAGAAGTAAATTATGAATGACCTGCAGGGATATTATGAGGGGATAATAGTGTGGACTGTGGAGACATTATGTTGTTGTAGTAGTTTTTCATTTTATGATGTAATGTAAAACTTATTAATGTATCTAGTATTTACAAGGCTACTAAACTAATCGGTCTTTCGAGACTTGATCTTTTGTGATCATGCCAATGTTATGAAGCAATACACCGACTCTGGGTAGCTGGGGTCGGGGCGTTACATTTTTCATGATATATATGATATTTCAACTAGGATTCCATTGTCAAGTCCTTTTTCTCTAATATATTGTAATTTTTTTACAATATTCATAAAATTTTTTCAATATACAAGTATGTTACCCATAAGGGAATTTAAATTCTTGATAGTATTCTCTTATCATAGATCCTCCCAACATCATTACAAGTACCAAAATGCTTTATCTATAGGTTTTTCAAAATACTATTAGTTGATTCATAACCTAAAATATGGCTGTATATATTTCTAGTAATGTAAATAATTAAAGTATTTCATACAATATATTTCAGGTGTTATTCCTTTTTCTATTAATTGGCAAGGACTCTATCTCCATTTTGAAGAATTTTTTATTCACCAGTCGATATAAAATTATTCAAATCTAGTGTTGATTACAAAAGTCAACATTTAGCCTCTCCAGTATTCATATTCATTACCATTAAAATGATGTGGTCTTCTAGTATTTATATTTTCAATTAAACTGACATTAAATCCTTCCATATTTAATTCATTTCAAAATATTTTTTTCTAATGTACATGATAGGTTTTCAATAATTTATAATCAAAGAATTTTTAAAATAGATTGAAGTATTAGTCAAAATAAAATTAAGATAATATATTAGTAATGGAAACCTGATCTGATTTAAATTTTGGGATCATAATATATATGAAGATGATTGAATTCGATAGGTGGGGGGTTAATTTTATTTCTAGATTTTTTATAAATACATAAATCACACATAATTTAATATAATTAAAAAAATTGTATTCACAAATCTTTTTTATTGAATAATAATCGGATACAAACCTTGGTCGCATAAAAAGGTATCGTAATTAGACAATTATGATAAGTATTTGAGGGGGAATATATTAATTTAATCATATTCACAATATGGAAACGATTTATACAGAGTACGAATGTGAATGAATGATTTTTTTAAGGAACAACATTATAATAAAAAAACATAACATTCGGATGAGTAATCTATAATTGATAGAAGAAGAGTGCTAATATGATTCTTTTATGAAGTAATCATGGATATCCAAAAAATGGATTCTCACGACAGCTTTTGACATGGGATGAAGATAAATCCTGACCCCCAAAGGATAGAAAATATTATTAGTATATAAAATTGTACTGTAGATAGGAAAGTTTTTCCTTATACATAAATATTAAATGATGGATCTCTTATGGATCCTGAAGAAAGATAGTATTCATCTCCTAACAAGAAAAAAAATTGATTGAGTATCTCAATATCATTATCTACTCAATTATATAATTTATATATGTTAGTTGTGTATGCTTCCACTTTGTACATCAAGATAAGTGACTAATGGAGGTAGCTTGATGTAGCGTATGATAACAAGAACCACAAATGGGTTATAATACAATAATTAATCACCATTGTTAGGCCTAATGAAAAAAATAGATTCAACAACCTTAGGAAGGCCTCCTTATAATTATCTTCCATTATAATTCATTTAAATATTATTTAAGTGATAATTGATTGAGATGATTTTACATGAACTAAATAGATACTGAATGAAAAAAAATAATGTAAGTTGGTGAGTTGATTTATCCAAATTGATGACATGAGAGACGACATTGGTGTATTAGTTTTTTACCATACTTAAATACCACTCAAACCATGACCTAATTATTGAGGAGCTCTCAACTCACATGATATTTCTAGATCCTCTCCCGTTAAAATTCACAATGATTGAAATATTACTACTGAATATAAGATGGTTATGTTATAGACATGAAACATGGATCCCCTTGTAAGTCCCCTTCATTCCTTTCTAGAAATTTTAATCACACAAAATGTATAATAATGTAATGGAGTAAGAAATCATCTTCTAAATGTATCTATATATTAATATTACAGACGTGAAACATGAATTCTATAAAAACAAGAACCAAATACAGAATACATCCACTAGGGAGGAAATAAAATCCCCCTATAACCATGATGATATCATAATAATCTATGATTTATTAGAATAAATCCAAATAAATGATTAATGGTTAAAGGATGAGGATATGATAATGATTCTATACCACTGTATTATCAGTGCGAATATTTTAAGGAGAGGAATTATTTCAATAACCATCAATGGATTCATCATTACTTAAAAATATTAAATCTCCAATGTGGTGGTTTATTATTTTAACGAATTACGCTCTATTTATTGGTTAAACAATGATCAAAATATGATTTCAATAAGATCACTTATTTGTGAGTACCAAACAAATCATGCTCTAACCATGGACCCCTGTAAGTAGGAAGTCAAATAAACTCCCCCTCACTCAATATAGATAGTCATGTTGGAATTGATGTATTTAAAACAATTCCTAACAGGACACACTCTATGATGTGGTGATGAATATTATTTGTGATTTTTCTATAAAACCTCATTAACATTAGGAATTAACTCATGCTACATTTCCCTTATCCCAAAAAGTGAATGTAGTTGAAATAAAATATATTATTTTTAGATTCTATTGGGAACATAGTTCAAAAAATTATTATTAAAATCATTTGGACCGGGAAGGGATGAAATTTTAGGTACATTATCACTCTACACCAATTTTGTTTCTTAAATACAAAAAGCATTTAGAATTTTTTTTGCAACCTGAGAATGTGTGAAACATATGATGAGGAAAATGAAGGATGGTAATTTTTATATTAAAATAGAAATAAATATGGTCTTTATCAAAATACAATGGAGTTTTATTTTTTATTTCTTCAAGATATATTATTTACTTAACGCAATTAATAAATTTACTAGAACCATCCATAACTATGTTAGGATGAACATTCATAGAAGGGAATCCCCTACAATATTGTTCCTATCTACTAGTTATTAAGGAAGGAAACAAAATTTCATCTCTTATAATTCCCATTATTGAGACATAGATGGTTAAATGTATCTGTGATCTTTTTAATATAGTAATCTATAATTAATAATGTTTATAAGTGGAGAACCTACTCCATCAATCCACCTTTATGTTGATAAAATCATCATTTTGGTTGATGATTCTATGAAACAAATATAGGATGTCATGGATTATTTTATAGAAAAGAGGTATGTGATATTATTAACCATTAATTATATAAAATTATTCTTTTTATTGGGGGATGATTCACTTATATCATTGAGAAACAAGATTACAATATCTCTTAGGGTAAAGAGGGTATCCTATACTTTTACCGACCTTGAAATACCTTTGATTCTTTTTAATGTGAAAATATATCAACCAGTAATTATATGTCCGATAATCCACCAAAAAAATATCTAGGTAGAAGTGGAAATTTATTTCCTGATTTGGAAGGGATTTCAATGTCAACTCAATGATCACCTCTAAATTTTTATATTTTTATTCTATTTATAGATACCCTAGAATTATAATCAATGACATACAAATAATTGGTAGAAATTTTTGTGATATTGTATTGTCAAATATAAGAAAATAATAATAGTTTCATGAACGGAATAATTTAAATTAAATGAAATGGGGTCATGGAACCAATGATCTCATGATATTTAATAATCATATTATTATAAAATTAACATAGAATATCCTGATACTAAATTTTTTTCAATTAATTTTCACATAGATATGTACATTTCAATGATTCGGGATAGATAACCCTATTATGTTATCTCATCTGATTAACATTCCGTAATGTATTTTTTTTGGAATAATGGGAAATTCCAAGTAGATGGTTAACAAGAACTAAATTATCATTTGTTGAAATACCCACTTGATGGAAAACATATTCATGGTAATCATGTAAGTCCCTCAAAAAAAGAAAAAAATATATATTATTGATCTTATGAAACATAAAAATAACACAACTGATTGATCCCCTCTTTAATTTATTTTGGTAATTTTAAACCATTCCATTTTTTAAAATGATGGGGATGATGCCCCATTTTTTATTTAAATCGAAGAACAATTTTAATTGGGTAGAGGGAGACCCCTTATATATATCGAAGGCCCAAGATCAACTGGTATGAATATATGGCTTGAAATCCCATTTTTTTCTCCAAAGAACCCTTTAGTGAATAGTACTTATAATGTAATAGGCTAATATATTGTCAACTATAGTACCGCCACCGATACAGTTACTACTTCAATGCCTCTACCGATATAGTGTCACTGCTACTATAGTTCCACCACTCCTATAGTACCTCAAAATTCTTCCCTACTCAGATTCAATCTCGTTACTTTTGGATGCCAAGAAAGAGCACTTACTATTTGGGTAATTTCTCATTGGAAACAAACCATTCCATTATATATAGATATAACATAATATGGATGTTGAAAAGAAATGATCAATTAAATATCAAATTATTCTATAGGATGAAATATGATGTATACATTATTACATATTCATGGATAATTAAATTCTATGCACACATTATACATCCTTAATGGATAATTATTAATTGAAAAATCATAAAAAATAGATTACCCACCCATGATCAATTCCAAAGAGATAGAAAACATATTACATCATCCTTCAATCAGTGTCAATGGGTTGATGAGAAGGTGAAACATCTATTTGTGAGCTACAACCAGACACATGATCAATAAAAATATATAGTTAAGTTATTATTCAATAGTACCTTTATGCACATTTATTTGGAAGACCTCTTTATGTTCATATGTAATGCCACTAAAATTGAACCAGTTCAGATCATCCATATAGTGGCTAGTACATGAGTGCTTTCATTTTTTCCGAATGAATGGATGATAGTTATATTGGATAACCAGAGTCCCACACAACATATCGTATTTTATTCCAAGAACAAAGAGCACTATGATACATCTAAGATAAAATAATTCAAAACAGATAATTGAATGGAAAAACATAATATTATTAGGTAATAGGTGTTCATGGAAGGTATAATAAGAGATTAATTCTCCAATATATTTTCGGAATACCATTAACATGTTCATGGATCATAGTAAATTTAGAATGGGTAACCATTGGGTCACCATGCACCTAGAGTTATAGAGGTGTCTTCTGTACTCACCACGTCATTGTTATAGGATTCATTTAATATTACAATAGTGTTAAAATATCATATTTGGTTGTGTCATGTGCTATGATTTATCCAATTAAATTTTGTTGAAAGTGGTTCCCCTAGACCCAACTTGATTTGTACATTGATTGCCGCTACATGTATTCAGTTTGTTATGATACATGTGTTTATCTTTCCATAATAGTGTAGATACTTCTGCATCCACTTTGTTTATGGAAATGTCTTTAGATTACCTGTCTCATCAAAGGTTATAGTAGATCCCATACTATAATGAGAAACTTGAGATTCCATGACATTAATCTTAAAGTAATGTCTTATGGTCCAGTTATATCATTCTGAAAGGACACAGATGATGTGTGACCATCAGGTGTTGGGGGATCATAAGCATTGAGTCTTCTTCTCATTAATTTCACACTTGATGACCTCTAGTAGTTGAGACCAGGCCGAACGACCCACAGAATAAGGACACCACATGTTTTAGATGTCATTGTTCATTCATATCTGTGGACATGTGTAATGGTCTTGTGACTTGAGATAATTCTCAATGGATGTAATTTAATTATATACATTTTATTCCAGGAAAAAACCATGGTGACTATGTCGTGGAGAGGTAGTTTGTATTTGGTACATTATTAATGGAATGACATTGATTGAATGATTGGGAAAATATTTTTCTCTTTCGAGTTCAGGAAGAGATATCTCAGGCCTGGTTGTTTAGGATGGTGCATGTTCATTAAATTTAGGGCCACAGTAGTGGATGGTCAGACCTTCTAGAAAAATCAACAAACAAAATATAGAATGATGACACTAGTAAGAATTCTACATTTTTTAGATATCAATGATGAAGAGATTATATTACACGAACCGTGTTCATAAGAAGGATTTCGTTTCATTGAATTTGCCTTGTCTCTATACGACCTCGATGGGTTGCTAAACCCCACTCTAGGTCAGTGGATATTATTCACTACTATTGAGGTAAAGGCCTAGAGGGTCTCACACAATAGTGCCTTGAGAATATTCCCTATTCTGGGAATAGGTATTTAGAACTTGGTGGGAACCGTCAAAGGGTCTGAGCTCTATCCAAGTTCTATGGATCAATAAAAAATAAATAAATTCATTAATTATTAATGTTTAGAATAATTCGATTCATTTATTTATAAGATTAATTTTCATGTTATATAGTAAAAAACAAGTATTAATACTATTCGAATAGATTCAAATATCCTAGGTTTGTTTAATATAGTAGGAGGAATGAGTTGAGTTAGAGACTGAAATTTATCATGTAATTTATTAATATATTTCAAGTTTGTGACAAATTATAAATATTATTTTTGGCATAATTTTATTTGTCATAAATAATTATATATATCACCTATTTAGCGGACCTCTATTACACAGGGGCCTGAGAATCCATGCCACATGTATTAAACACTCCCTATATAAGTGATAGAGAGGCTCTTCCACAAATACTATTCATGTGTCAATATTGTGAGCTTCACTCCCCTCCAAGAATCTAGAGAGAGAGTCTCTCAAGAGAAGGAAGTTCATGAAGTTCATGATTCTCATATTGAAGCATCTTCCTGTGTGGTGATCATCGTTGCACTAAAGTGGTCATTGAAGATCCACACTAGCACCCGGATCATGATGAATTAAATGTGAGCATATTCATAAGGCATGTGTGGATGATATAGATGGATTCGATGTTGGAGTCTTCGAGCAACGATCACCAGAGTCCTGAAGCAGACATGCACACGCTGATTCAGAACAAGGTACATGTTCAGTTAAATTTTCTTTCTCTCTTTAAAACTTTCTTGATCCTTGAACAAAACTAGGACTAGATCACTGGAGTTGATAGTGTTTTGTCTCTTCGGTGAAGCAAAAAATGTTAAATTCTGGCCCACCAGCTTCTGTTGTGCCATCCCGTTACCCAGCAGTGGTATCAGAGGTATCACAAGGTTTTTTTATGTCAACAATAATAAGATGCATTACATTTAATTTTATGGTGTTAAAATGCTAATTTTGGATCTGACCACACGTTGTTTTATTCAAATGATAAATTAAAGATCATTTAAAATTTTTAATCGGATCAACATCTTGTTTTTATTTCAATTGATATTTATCTCATTTTGTTAATTAACATCAAATATAATTTATTATTATTATAAAATATAATAAAAATTTTTATTATTAAATTTTTTATTATAAAATATTTTTCGACAAAGATGCGTCAAAAATATTATTCATAATAAAAAAAGGGAAAGGGGGTAGACCACGACCAAGACCCATGTTTAGGGTCTTCTTTTTTTTAATAAAATGGGAAGACCAAGACCGCAAAATGGGGTCTTCTTCCCTTAAATTAAAAAAACCAAAGAGAGAGTGGTGGATTTTATTGTCTAAAGAAAAAATAATTTGTAAAAATAGGAAGACCCCAAAGGTATCTCATTCTCTCCCACATCACAATAGGGGATCTCCCCTTAGAGAGAAACCCTAGCCCTGCCGCTGGTCCCCATTGCACTACCCCGAACCCTGGTGAGCCTCGGTGAGACACCTTGGACTGGACCTGCTTCTCCACTATGCACCATGCTGCCTCCCAGTCCCCTTCGTGCTGCCTAGAACCCCGGCTGCCCCATGCTAACCGAGTTACCTCCTATCGAGCCTCCCTTTTTCACGCCGGACCCGCAACCCCTAGATCGCCGGTCGCCTCAGACCACCACCCCTTCCAGAGCAAGACCCCTTGGCCGCGCTGCTCTTGATCCCGGGCAAGACAGATCCCGGCTGTCCCCTTCCCACCTGCCCACACCACCCCGAGCTATGCCAGAACGAACCGCGTCGGCCGCTGCCGGTCTCGGTCACACTGGTCAAGGTTATGCTGGACCACGCTGCTGGCTTGCTAGCTCACAGGAGTAGTAGGCTACCGGTCAACCGACTGGCCATTTTGATTCCCAGCCTCCTCCAGCTTTTTTGATCTTCACCACAAGTTGCTACCTCCGCAAGAGTCATTGGACCGAGTGTTCTTACCGCATTCACACTGTCGTCACTCTGCGGTCACATCGCAGGAACGTCGTATTTGGATCTACTTCAGGACGACACCCCACAACAGTTATCACTCCCGCCGGACACCAGGGCTATAGGTAACCCCACATTAAATTAATTTAAATTAATTTTTTTAAAATTAAATTAATATGAGTTATTTTTCAGTTTAAATTATTTTAATCTGAAATATTTATTTAATTTATGATTAGATTAAAATTAATGGTTTAATATAATTTTTGTAATTAAAATTAAATTAATCAAATAAAACTGATAAACTAAGATATTTGAATTTAAAATAATTCATTTAATTTATTATAACACCCACACATTATTTAAAGTTATTGAAATTTAATTTGTTGCGCATTCTTTACCCTTACTTGACTTGTGCAAGTGATCGAACTGTGTATGTCTGGTATTTAATTAATTATTTACTTATTTATTCAATATGTGTGATGATTGTAATAATTAATTAGATAAATGAAAGTCTGTGATTCATCTATTTAATTGAAATATGTATAAGGTTCAGCATTTCTATTGTACCTGATGTAATTTGTACCCCTAGACCCCCTTGCATGCATGAGAGTACAGTTGTAATTAAATGATGATTCGAGATGCAGAACCCGCCAAGATGAGGTGGTAAACCAGATGGGAGCCAAGCGCTTTTCACGGTGTATGCAGTGACGTGAGTCAAGTTAGGTCTCATGTATGGATGCCCCTAGGTCAATATTGATCTCTTATGGATCGATCTTTAGATAATGCTAAAGACTAGTCTGATTTCATGATTTATATTACACAATGTTTATTATTTTATGTTTCCACGTGATTGTTGCGTTATCACAGAGAATAGTAAACAACATAAAATGCATAAAGATGTGGTGAATTATATTCTATTTAATTTTCAATTGTCAGTGCGACAACACAGTTATATCATAATAAATATAGAAGGATTATATTCATCAATAAATATAAAAATCCCTTAAAGATATATTAAGTCTACAATCCTTCCATTTCTCAAATCCAAAAAACCCAGATGTTTGGGTACTGATCATCCTTAGTTGGGAGTGCCTCTTACTACCAAGGAATTTTCATGAGAGAAATGGGTCGACATAACTTAAGTTAGTAGTCAAGGATTATCCTTAGCTATCGTGCTATCACTTTAAAGGAAAGATGTTGAGGGAATAAAGTTATGACTCTAAAAGTTTGGACTTTACTCAACAACAGAAGGAACCACAAGGAAAAGTTGTTGGACAGTCTAGTGCCTACCATGAAACCCTCCATGTAGAGGCATAGCCCTAGCTTGTAGACTACGAGGGAGGTTTCGAGGATCCTTTACACTAGAATTCTCAAGTGATAGAGTATTATAAACCTAATAGTGATGGATATTATGTTTCTCTAAAATAGTGGGATACACTAAAATTATATAATAATTATTTATTACTCATAAATTTCAAAAGGTAATCACAAAAAAGTAATAGCTGCTAAATTTTTGACTGGTGTATTTTAAAAATGGAAATCACTAACCCCACAAGTACTTTATCACTCCAATTAATCTTGTATAACGAAAATATCTTGACCAGATGTAACATACAGGAGTGGTACATGTGCTCATGCATAGTACTACATTATGAAAGGATGTTATAAGAGATGGAATCCCCAATTCATGCTGAGCCTCCTCATGGATCAAGCAAGGTGGAAAAAGATAAATGGAGAAATCATGCAGACTATTCACTTGATCTACAATGCATCATGCTTCCATCCATTTTCATCCAATTGCAAAAAATTAATGAGGATGGGGATGCCTACAAGATGAATTCAAATCTTCATGAAATTTATGATGTTTGGGTCAGGAAAGAAAGGTATGAGATCTCATGTACACTTTATAAGTACAGGCTAGCAGAAGGGCATCAAGCCGGTCCTCACGAACTTAAGATGATTTGGTATATTGAGAGGCTTGAAGCCCTTGGGTTCTAACTGAACCAAGAACTAGTAGTGTATCTCATTTTTGACTCATTATGATCAATCATCTTAACTTTTATTGTCAATTATAATATATATGATATGCCAATGTCACTGTCAGTCCTCTTGCCTTTATGTTCTCCAAACTGATAAGGATTTTAAAATTACAAATTCATCATTCCTTATGGTGAACAAGGAAAACAAGGGCAATGGAAATGGTTCTTAGCCAAGTTAAGGCCAAAGACACCAATGCATCTTCTTGAATAAAGAAAAATATTAAGAGTCAAAGTAATGAGCATGAAGCTATTTGCTTTGGATGTGGCATGAATGGCCATTGGATGAAGAATTGCCGAGCTGGGAAGAAGAATCAAGCTGATGCATCTACTTCATTTATTTTTTTCATTGAATGCAATCTATCATTATCTACATGTTGGGTATTGGATACTACATGTGGCTGTCACATTTGTATTCATATAGAGGAACCCAGTCGGTTCAAGAAGATTGAAAATATTCAAGTGGATATATGATCTACAAATGGATCAAGTATGGAAACCTTGGAAATAGAAGAATAACATATAACCTTGCCTACTATTTTGGTTATAGTTTTAATGAATTTCTATTGTGTACCTTCTGTTACTAGAAACAATATCTCTGTGTCGAGTGTAGACACTATGGGTTTTTATTTCATGTTTTGAAATAAATTTTTTCTCATTAATAGGGATAACATATGTTATGATATGGCACATATTAAAAATGGTTTATATATAATCGAACTAGAAAAATCATTAATGAAAATCAATGAAAAAAATGGCCTACATGACTTAAATAACACCTGCAGATGGAACTTCAGATCAGGTCATGTAAACAGGAAGCGATTAAAAAAATTGAATCAACAAGGGTATCTAGAATTAGCACAGTTAGAACCATTTGATGTATGTAAAGCTGGATTATAAGGAATTATGACCAAAGAACATTTCTCAGGAAAGGGAGAAAGAGCCAATGCAGTAATAGAATTAATACATATTGATGTATTTTTTCCACTTACAATAGAGGCAAAGGTTGGTTTTCTATATTTCATTACATTTACTGATGTCTATAGTAGATATGGATATATCTACTTAATGTGGTATAAGTCAGATTTATTTTTGGATATTTAAGGAATAACAAAATTAAGTAGAAAACCCACATGGTAAGAAGATAAAATCACTTTGCTCAGAATGTGGTGGAGAATATCTTAACCAATCATTTATTGATCACTTGAAGGAGAGCGGGATATTATCCCAGCTCACTCCTCCTTATACACCACAATTTAATGGTGTTAGTGAAGGGAGAAATAAGACCTTTCTAGACATCATCAGATCAATGATGAGTCATCCAAACCTTCCATTATCCTTTTAGGGATACGCCTTGTAGAAAATAGCATATACCATCAACCAAGTACCAACTGAAGCTGCATAAGGAATTCCATATCAGTAATGGTTTGAAAAGAAACTCAACCTAATACAAATGCGTGTATGGGGGTGTGATGCATTTCTCCAGACGTTACCATGTGACAAATTTGCATGCATAATCACTAATTGCATCTTTATTAGTTATCCTAAGGTAACTAAAGGATGTTACATATATAACAATTTATATAGAAAAGCCATTGTGGAACGATACACATCATTTCTATAAATTTAACACATTTATATTGTAATTATTGAGAGAATGAATGGGTTTGATGAAGTTAATGCTCCTGATGCACAATAGTTTGTATAGGAACCATCTCCACATGAGCAAGTGGAAGAAGAAGTTGTTCCTAAGACATAGATACTACATAGATCTATGAGAGAGGTTATAGAAACAGAGAGTTATGGTTTTCTTGTCACCGAGTCAGGTGACACATTAGTCCTTCAGGATGAAGAACCTTTAACCTACAAGGATGAAGTAGAAGGCAAAAAAGATGCTAAATAGAAAGAAGCCATGATTTCTGAAACGGTGTCCATGTACCAAAATCATGTTTGGATTTCGTATACCCTCCATATGATGTAATGCCCATTGGATTCAAATGGGTATTCAAGATGAAGCATGAAATGGATGGTGAGGTTAATACCTTTAATGAAAGACTGGTTGCAATGGGTTTTAGGAAACATCAAGGAATTGAATATGTTGAAACCTTCTAACCAATATAAATGCTAAAATCCATCAAAATATTGCTGGTAATAGTATCCTTTCATGATTATGAAATTTCGAAAATGGAGGACAAAACCACCTTTCTAAATGGGATGATGGTAGAAGACATCTATATTATTCAACCCAAAGGGGTTTTCAAGTCAATGAATGGCAATAATGTATGAAATCTATAGAAATCCATTTATGGATTAGAGCAGGTATCAAGATAATTAAATGTTAATTTTGAGGAGGCCATAAGAGATTTTGGTTTTATCAAAAATAAGAGACAACCTTGTGTCTATAAAAAGGTTTAATGGATTTCCAATGTTTTTCTAGTATTATATGTAGATGACATATTAATTATTGGAAACGAGGTGAAAGTCTTAAAGTCAGTTAAGACATGGATAAATGAATGCTTTTCCAGGAAAGACATAGGTGAAACAGCCTACATTCTAGGGATCATGATCTATCAAGAGAGATCATAAATTCTTCTTGGGCTATGTCAAAGTTCATATATTGACAAGGTACTCAAAAGGTACATTATGGAAAAATCCAAGAGAGGATTTATACCTAGGTCAAATGGTGTAAATATCTCCATGAAAATGTCCCCACAAGCACAAGAGTAGATTAACTGAATGCATAGAGTCCCTTATTCTTTGGCAGTGGGTTCTATCATGTATGATATGCTATGTACTATGATTGGTGTCGCCATTTAGTTAAGCATGGTGGGTAGATATCAATCCAATCCACGAGAGATGCATTGGAAAACTATTAACACTATCATAAAGTACATGAGGTGTACTAAGGAAATGTTCTTGGTGTCTGGAGGAGATGAGTAACTAGTTGTGAGGGGATCCAATGATGCTAGTTTCTAGACAAATCATGATGATATGAAATCACAGTCAGCCTACATCGTTTTTCAGAATGGTGGTGCAGTGAGCTGAAGAAGCGCGAAGCATGTTGTGGTTGCTATTTCTAATGCAGAGTCTGAATAGATAGCTACTTCTGATGCAGCAAAAGAATCAGTCTGGATACATAGCCTTATCTCAGACATTGTTGTTGTACATAGTAGTGCAGACCCTGTATCATTATATTGGGATAATACTGTTGTAGTGGTGCTTCCAAATAGACTAGGTCTCAACAAAGAATAAAGCATATTGTTTGGAGGTTTCATCTCTTGAGTGATTTTACTCAAAGAGGTGAAGTGAAAGTTAGCAGAGTAGCCACAGAGGACAACGTGGAAGACCCCCTAACTAAAGCCACTTCTCAGCAGAAGCATGATTCACATGTGAGAGCTAGTGTATTGAAACCTACTAGAAGATGGCTCTAGTACAAGTGGGATTGTTGAAAGTGGGTTCCCTAGACCCAACTTGTTTTGTACTTTTATTTCCACTACATGTATTCAGTTTGTTATAATACATGTGTTTATCATTCCATAATAATGTAGATACTTTTTATCCACTTTGTTTATGGAAATTTCCATTGATTACCTTTCGCATCAAAGGGTTATAGTAGATCTGAGACTATAATGAGAACCCTGAGCTTCCATGATAGTAATCATAACGTGACATCCTATGGTCCGTTTACATCATTATGAAAGGGCATAGATCATGTGTTACCATCAGGTGCTGGGGGCTCATATGCATTGAGACTTATTCTCATGAATTTTTCACATGATGATATATAGTAGTTGAGATCATGAGAACATACCCGCAGAATAGGAACACCCCAAGTTTTAGGTGTTATTGGTCGTTCCTATCTATGGACATGCGTAATGGTTTGTTGACATGAGATCATTGTTAATGTAATTAATTTAATTACATACATTTTATGCAAGGAAAAAACCATAGCGACCAAGTCGTTTCGAGGTAGTTTGTATTGGGTACGTCATTATTGGCATGACATTGATTGAATGATCGAGATAGGATTTGTCTCTTCCATGTTCTGGAAGAGATATCTCAGGCTTGGTAGATTAATATGTTTTCCCATTCATTAAATCAATGTCCATGTTAGTGGATGGTAAGCCCGTCTAGAAAAATCATCAATGAAAATAATGAAAATAAATAATTATGACCCTAGTATGCATTCTGCTTTATTGAGATATCGATGATGAAGAGATTATATTACACGGAACATGTTCATAGGAAGGCAATCGTTACTTTGACTTTTCCTTATCTGTATAGGGGCCTCTATGGGTTTCTAGACCCCACTCTAGGTCAGTGTATATTATTCACTCCTATAGAAGAAAGGGTGTAGATGGTCACATACAATAGCACCTTGATAATCTGCCCTATTCTGCGAATAAGAATTTAAAACACGCTGGGCCCCACCAAAGCGATTCAGAACTATCCATGTTCTATGGATCACCAAATTATAAATAAATTCATTAATTATACATGTTTAGAATAATTTGTTGAATTTATTTATAACATGTATTTACCAGTTATATAGTAAATACAAGTATTAATATTATTCGAATGGATTTAAATAACCAAGGTTCGATTAATATTAGCACAGGGAATGAGTCAAGTTAAATACTCAAATTTATCACATAATATATTTATATATTACATGTAAGTGATAAATTATAAATATTATTTATGGCGTAATTTTATATTTCGTAAATAATTATTTATATCACTTATATAGTGGACGTCTATTACACGGGTGGATAAGAATCCATACCACATGTTTTAAACACTCCCTATATAAGTGAGAGAGAGGCACTCCCATGGATACAATTCATGTTTCAAGGTTGAGAGCTTCCCTCCACTCCATGAATCAAGAGAGAGAGAGTCACTCAAGTGAATGACGAACTTCAAGTTCATCCTTCTCGGATTGAATCTTCTTCCTTTGCGGTGATTGTTGTAACACTGAAGTGATAGTAGAAGATCCACGCTAGGACCTGAATCATGATAGACTACACATGAGAAGATTCATAAGGCATGTGTGGATGATATAGGGGGATTCGACGCTAGAGTCTTCAAGCAACGATAATCGGCATCCTGCAGCGGCCTTGCACATGCTAATTCCAAACAAGGTACATGTTCACTTTAATTTTCATGCATTGTTTAAACCTTTAGAGATCCTTGGACCAAACTGGGACAAGAAAACCACAGTCTACTAGGTTATGTCACTCTGGTGAAGATGAAAATTTTAAATTCCCTGCCCTCCAGCTTCCGCTGTGTCATCCCGGTACCCAAAAAATGTTCTATTCACTATGAATTGAACACCCAATAGATTTAATATAAATCTGGGATTGATGTAGAATCCATTTTGTCTATATCTAATAATTTACCTTCTTAAATATAACCATATTATACTTAATGTTACCAATATTCCATCAAAGTAAATCATATTATTTCACATTCTTACAAAGAAGATTGTTATGTGTATGATTCCTCTTTTGTTAGAGAGTTTCTAACAAAATGTGAAACCCTTGAATACAAATAATTAAGGAATATCATTGATTCAAAACATTATACTACAATGATAATAAATGGATTCATGATATAATATTTAATTGTATATTATATATGTCATATAAGAGTGAATTGGTGCATAACAACAATGAAGTCTTAATGGAATGTAAATTGAGACGAAATCACTTATAAAAATTTTATCGATAGATTAAAAATAAATAAATTACATAATAATGTGTGACAAATAAAAATACACTCAATAAAATTTGATATTAAGTGTAAATCAATCATAGAACAGTAAAAAATATTTTTTAATAAACAACACCAATGACATGGATGTTTAATTCAATGAATATAAATTGAGTTAATATTACTCTTACCATGTTCATATCGATGACTTGAGAATTTATCAATGGATTTATTATGTGTAACAAAATGATATCTACATAGAGTGGGGTGGAAATTAATACATAAGTAAATAAATACTGATTTTAAACATAATCAGGGAGTAAAATAATTAATGAAATATGCATAAAGCTCAATGCGTTGAAATTGAAATTTTAAATCCCCTTATAGATTTGGTAACCTATTAAACATACACCAAATGAATGAACAATCATACAATGAAGATTTATATACCCATAATTTAAATTATATTACACCAAGAATACAATCATGGGGAGTAAATACACAACCAAAAATGAAATAGTGGCTACTATAACATGAATCTCACGAGAATAAAAATTGAGATTAAAAACCCTTACCAAGTTGTAATCAATCTACTCGTATTAAAAAAATGTCAATAAAAAAATTTAATAATAGAATACCATGAATATAATGTGAATCATGATAATATATATCCATTTTATGTACAAAATACACCTAATGAAATCAATATTTTGTGAATAATTGAAATCTCGCAAAATTAAAAGTGTTATAAGAAACATGTTACCTCGTGTTCAACTTGACTCATTTGTTCCTTGTTATTACTGAATAATAAACATAAGTTAATTTATACTTTATAATGAACCATTTTAATTTTTATTATTCCTTTTATATCACTTATTACAATGTTATAAAAATTATATAATCATTTATGTAAATAACTGTCATTTTGTCGATATTTTGTACTTGATTGAAAAATGAACACCTTATAATTATAGGTTGTCCATGAAGTCAAGATTCCATTATCTCCACAATGATATTAAGGATTTATATATCATATATATCAAGTATATATATGTATTTATAATATTTCATAACCTTTTAGGTAAGAAATGAAATACACCGTTCATGGAGATGGTAAGCCGTATGTACGCATAAACACTACATTCATTTATATTTCATATTTAATAGAAAGAAAACATAATGATATATCATTATATTATCATTATATTATAATATAATACATAATTTCATTAAATCCATCCTTTATATGTCCCACGTATGGCATGAATGAGTCATATCACTTTGAGGGGGTGGTAGTCCGCACCTCCTCAGATGAAATTTTCTCATTTACCCAAAAGGGAAACCATAATGGCATGATATAAATAGAAAATATAGAAGCATAAAGAAAACATAAACATAATATATCTCAAATATAATTTCAATTCCATCATAATGGCCACTATAAGAGGTGGTAGGAGAAGATTGAATAATCATCGTTTCGTGAGGTGTTAGTTGGTCGTCCTCAAAAATAATATGTTCTTTACCCATTAGATGGAGGAGTGCCTAAGTGTAGTTCTAATACATATCATAATAACAACCTAGTATAAATAAGATACTTTTTTTGTAATAAAATAATGTATTATAGAGAGGTTAGGTTGTTGGATAAGGAAAAGAAAACAAAATAACTTTAGAGAAGACGTTACCTTTAAATCCGGTAACTCCCATTGGATTGAACCAAAAAAACTTCATGAATTTCCTTATACCTATGTTAAGGCTTATAATATTTATAGAGATATCTTGAGAGATTCTTTGGGTTGGTTCTGGATGATCCATGTGGAATAATAGGTGTGAGGAATGTGTTAGAAGTGGTTCCTTTTATAAGGGGGAGGAGGGTCTATTTAGGAAAGTGTGAAATATTATGTTATTATATATTGATTTTCGGTTTCAAAATTTCCAAAACTAATTGAAGAAGAATATTTGATGACTCATGGTCGAGATAAAATCATCCAATAATAATTGTATAGGTTTTGGATATTATTTTAATCATTATAATCTTATTTATTTAAATAATTTATGAATGAGTTAAACATTTCATCATTATTGTGTCATAAATATTTTTATTAATTTGATGTGTAGAATTTTTAAAACAAATACCATGGTGTCGGAAATATTTTTTTCTTTCCATATAATATTTATAGTCTAAGAGATAACTTATATAATCCCATGTAAAATTTAATTAATAAATGATTTTTGTTTATGTCTTTTTTGTTTTTACAAAAATTAATATAATGTTTCATTATCAATCTTAAGTGAATCCATGGGGTCGCGAAATAGTCAAAAGGATTCCCATTGTTGTCCATTACTCATCCAATAAGGATAAGACAATTGTTATGGTAATTTTGTAGAATTATGATATTCTTTCTACCTTGAATTAACATATTTACCTTTAAATGTTGTAATTAATAGTCAAAAGATACAATTCACCAAAAATTATTTTCATCTTATTGAAAAATATATTACATGTTAATAACAAAAAAATTTTCAGGATTTTTGAAATTCATTTCTTAGAATTGGTATATTTCATTTTAATGAATGTTCATATTTATAACTAATAATTATTGCTTTCACTATTCATCATAAAATGATGTTTTTAAGAAAAATACAAAAAATTTAGATGATGCTATATTTCATATTCAAAATTAAAAACTATTCCAATTTGACCGAATACAAAACATATATGTTGGAATCATTGTTTTAAAATTAATTCCTATTGACAAAACAAAAAGCGTGTTTTTAAGAAATAAAAAACTATCAAAACATTGACACTTGTTTATGACCAATTTAAATGTAAAATTTTTTTAATGATCAAAATTGGATTAAATGATAAATATATAATCTAATTAAAATTTAAAACCAATTAAAATGTTATCAAACCACATAAATAAATTCTATTAAAATGCATGTTTGAATTAAAATACTATATTTTCCGTTATTCATCACAAATTGAATTTTATCAGAAAAATACCAGAATATTACCAAAAGAGAATTTTGATGTCCCGATTCAATATAATAATTTTATTTGGTCATATATAAAATATAAAAGTTACCATTACTAGATTTAATGGTGGTTCACCATTAAAAGGCAGCAAATCAACATTTTAAATAAATTATGCTTAAATTTAGATTCACTCGTATTTGAAGCCTATAAATTTTATTGGATAAAAGTAAAAACATTTAACAAACATGTATAATCATATTTTATTTTGATTTTTTCTATCATACAATAATACTTATTATAGTTAACTACCATTTAAAATAATAATTTTATATTATTATTTTGTAACGTAAGATTTCAAAGAAACTCGTTGTTTTGTATCAGGTATGCCATTGACCAAAGAATCCCCTTAAAATTAAAAATAATATTTTACTTACAAAAATTTAAAATTATAAAAATCACATATTATTTATTTTACTGGTATGTTACATCGTTCCCCCATTTTTGGAATTGCGTCCTCGCAATTTTAAAATTAGGCTCGGAAACATTATTGAATGTCCCACATCAGAAAAAGTGAATATAGATATATCACATAAAAATAAAGCGAGAGAAGTGCAAAGGTAAGCTACAACAAAAGATACCAGGATTCAATGTAATCATGGATATGTAGGAGAAAAATAACAATCATGTTCTGATGGACTGTGATAGAAAACCAGATGAGGAAAAATCTAACCACCAGAACAAAACATAATTGTGATGGGTTAAATAGTCTTTGATTTCTTATTTGGAAATTTTTACAGACAACATTTTTGTTTTAAGTAACTTTTAATAATGTTTTGTAATATATTTATGATCAAAACAAAAAACATAAGGAAACATACTTACATGTCATTTATACTTTCAGCCTTTACTAAATTCTTACCAGAAACTAATTTTTTTCTTCAAATGATTAGTATTCAAGATGAATTGTTCACATTGAAAGTGATATAATCAACTTATAGAGAATCACATAATCTGCAAAAGATGAACTATATTTTTCCCTTGTCTTTAGACATTAACCCAACCCAAATTTTTTAGTAAAACATCAGATAATCCCAGAAAAGGAAAATCATTTACAAAAAACTACTCTTAATCTCAAAAATTAGCCAAACAATACCCAAAGTTCAACAAAGACCATTCAATAATCAACTGCCATAAAAATTTTCAAAGTAATCAAAACTAATATTGAAACCCAAATCTGAAAAGGATTTAATCACATACTCTTCCAAGATAAATCTTAACATTTATCTCTAATGAACATCAGTTACTCTTAATGTCTCATGTTGAAAAGTAATTAACCAAAACACATATTCCCCATGATAGGTTAATCATGTTTATAGATTACCAAAATAAACTTATTCATGTTAAATAAAATCATCTGACTTAAAATAATTAGTCATACTAACCAAGGACTTCACGTAGTCCAGTGGTGGTGATATTTCCATGTCGCACTTTGGTTGTGGGTTTGATTCCTATAGCTCGGCATGATGCGATGAGTTATCAAGCCTTCTGTGTTTTATATTTTTTCAAAAACTATATTATTTTATAAAAATCCCAAAAAAGGGATAAATTCATCAAAAATAACCATAAGATATTATAACCAAAAAGGTTATCTAATAACATTCATTTTTCATCCCAAATATTTATTAACCTATAATTGCCTCAAATTCGAAGATCATATACCGAAATGATTCATTAAAACTATATCCACAAAATAAAATATTGTAATTCCTTGAATAATATATTAATGTATAAATATTCAAGGTTACACATACTATAACAAGACTTCTACTATATTCCCATCATCAATATAGCCTTAATACTTTTAAGAACATCACCATCCTAAAATAAACTGTATCACTTGAATATTTTATATGTTGACTACAAACTCATTCAACATTCTTCATGATCCATAAAATATTACTTACCAAAAAATTCCGAAATACATCATTCATATAAATAAAATCATGAATCATATCATATCCTTCAATAATTTGTAAAAATTTGTTAAGAAATAATCTGTAGCTTTCATTGGTCATTGTATGTTTTGGCATCCACAATTGGAATGACCTTAGGTTTTAGTAAAAATATATTTGTATAATCCTGGTGATCCCATTTCTGACCCTTCTTCATTGGACATTAGTTTGTATAATGATCATGCACACCACATTTAAATCATTCAATTGATC
Source organism: Viscum album (assembly GCA_963277665.1). Classification (NCBI taxonomy): domain Eukaryota; kingdom Viridiplantae; phylum Streptophyta; class Magnoliopsida; order Santalales; family Viscaceae; genus Viscum; species Viscum album. The sequence continues at coordinate 1,068,140,172 of OY728140.1, forward strand.
CCTCAAAAAGGACTTCATTCCCTTTCCACGAATAAACCGGATGCATCTTTTTTCCATAGAAGGTTCATGCTTTATGACCATAACTTCCACATCTATACCATCATCATGTACCTTTGAAACATGTTTCTATGTGTTTCATTCCACATCCAGGACACATAGGTTTTTTAAAATACTTATGATTATTATTATTACCTGAACTTCTATGGGGATTTGTTTCTCCATATACAACGCTTCATAAAAAGTGCCAAGGTTTAGGTGGTCAATCATCACTCCAGATATTTGGTTGAGAATAACGACAATATTTCTCATTGAATATCCGATTTCATTCAGTTTACCTTCCAAAAACCCATCAATGTTCTCATCTCATCCACTATTAATTTGGGGACTTCTAGATACAACAATTTAATGAAACCAAAAAGGTAAGTGTGTGTATATTTGTAAAATCATCATATAATATCTAATGAGGTGGGTAAAGACAAAGATATACTTATTAATGTAATCTAAAACACATTTATGTTTTTTTAAAATAAATGTGACTCTTTCTAAAATCCTAACCATTATAGTAATGTCACTTATGATTAAAGATAACCCTATACTCAATGGATATCTAAACCGACCTCTGATACCAACTATATGGAATCAACATAAAATATTACATAATCTTGAATTAAATGAATAATTCACATTGATGATCTTTTAATGTTTAATGTTCTATATAATTAGGTCAAAACTATTAAATTACATCTCAAAAGGTTCAAATTTACACAATTCTACTTAGATCCCATTTTTTACAAAAAAAACTATTAAAAAAAGATTCAGGTCTTCTTCCATATTTTAGATCGCATGATTTTATTTGATCCCATCCTTGAACCTATTCATCTTTATGCCCTATGAAAAAAAATTCAATATGTGTGATGAGCCTAAAAAGATCAGTAAGGGATATAAAATAAAGAATTAAAACATTATCCCATCAATAAATACAATATAATTAAACCATTATTTTCAATCATAACATTCCTTATTAAATCATATGATTTATGAGTATCACACAGAAATCATAAATCATAAAGGTAACTTATGATATACATAAAATTATTACATTATATTTGTCACAAATATATAGGGAGTTACATTGGAATACAGATCATAGTATATTACCTAAATCTTTTAAGAAAATAACATTAACGTTTACCTCGATCACATTACCCATTGTATTGGAGAGCTATCATAGTCTCAACCTCCCTAGGTTTATCACAGAACCACCCATATACGTAATCAATGCCCAAGAACCACACAAAATTCATTACTCTTAATATAAGAATAAATGAAATATAAAATTTCCTCATTTTAATCACAACATTTCATTTAAATATATAGATATAATCAATGCTTTATCAAACATCTTTAAGAACCATTTACAACTTTTTATAAATTTATTTTTGAATAATTGTTTCCTAAACCACATTAAATCATTTAAATAAATTATAATTTCAAATCACTATTGTCCATATGATAAAATCATTAAAAACAATTTTAAAATATGGATATTAATGATAGTGATTTAAAAGAATAAATATTTAAAAATTTTAAAATGATATTTTAGTTAAAGAGTTTTTGAAAAATGAGGGACTCTTGAATACAAATAATTTTGGAATTACATGGAATCAGAACATTTTTATATCATGAGAATAATTGGATTCATGATATAATATTCCAAAAGATAGTATATACACCATATAAGAGTGAATTGGTGCATAACATCCATTAAGTCTCAATGAAATGTAAATTTAGATGAAATACATTATAAAAACTCCATCAATAGATTAAGGACAAATCAATTACATACTAATGTGTGAAAAAAATAAATACACTCAGTGTGATTTGATATTCATGGTAAATCAATCAGAGAATAATCACACTAATGTTTTGTAAACAAAACACCCATGACATGGATTTTTAACATTGTGAATGTAATATGATTAAAAATTACTATTATCAAGTTTATATCGATGACTTGAGAATTTATCAATGGATTTATTATTTGTAAAAATAGTATATCAACGAAATGTGGAGGGTAAATTCATATATACGTAAATAAATTGTGATTTTACACATAATAATTGTGTAAAATAATCAATCAAGTATGCATAAAGTTCAATGAGTAGAAATCAAAATTTCAAATTCCATTAGCGATTTGGTAACATACGAAACATGCACCCCATGAAAGAAAGGACCAACAATGAAGATCTAAATACCCAAAAATAAATGCATATTACACCATGAATATAATCATTTGTAGTATATAAACCATATAAAAAATAAAATAGTGGCTAATATAGCATGAATCTCACCGGAATAAACGATGAGTTTAAAATCCCTTACCATGTTGTAATAAATCGAGTCATATGAAAAAAAGTTAATAACTACCTAATGATTCACCCAATACCATTAATTTAATTATAATCATAATAATATATATCATATAGCAGTAAAAATTACGCCACATGCAATAAATACATGTTGAACAATGGAAATCTCAACGAATTAAATGTGAGATAAGAAACCACTTACCTCGTGTCCGGCTTGAATCATTTTTTCCTTGTTCTTCCCAAATAATATACTTAAGTTAATTTATACTTTACTAAGAACATTTTACAATTGTATTATTCAATTTATATCAATTATTACGATTTTATAAACATTATGTAATCATTTAAGTTAATAATGGTCCTATTGTTGATAATTGGTACTTGAGTAAAAAATGAACTACTTATATTTACATGTTTTCTATGTGGTCAAGATTTCATTATCTAAAGAAATATATTCATGATTTATATATCATATATATCAGATATATATCCAGTAGAAATATTTATTTAAAATATTTCATAACATTTAGAGATAAGAAAAGAAATGTAATGTTCATGGAGACGACAAGCCGTATGTACGAACGAACGAGACATTAATTTATATTTCATATTTAATGGAATGAAAATATAATTATACAAAGGAATATTATAGTTAAATTATAATATAATATATAATTTCATGAACTTGATCATTTATACATCCCGCGTATGTCATGATGTAGTTATATCACTTTGAGTGGGCGATAGTTCGCATATCCTCAAATGATATTATCACATTTACCCATAATGGAATCCATAATGTTAGGATATAAATGAAAAATGCAGAAGCATAAAGAAAATATAAAAAAAATATATATCTAATATAAATATAGTTCCATCATAATGGCTACTATAATATGTGGTAGGAGAAGATTGAGAAATCATCTTTTCGGGAGGTGTTACTTTGTCGTCCACAGAAACAATAGTTCATTCCCCATTAGATGGAGGTGTCTGTAAGTGTAGTTTGAATCAATATCATAATGAAATCCTATTAAATTTATGATACTTGTGTTTTTATTAATGAAAATAATAAAAAGAGTTTAGGTGGTCGGAGAAGGAAAATAAAACAAAATAACATAAGGGAAGGTGTTACCCTTAAATCGGGTAACTCTATTTGGTTTGAACCAAAAGTAATTATTGATGTGCCTTATGACTAAGTTGAGGCTTCTAAGTGGAATTGACAGATATTTAGAGCCTGTTTGGGTAGCTTTTGGTTGAACCAAGTGGCATTATAGGTTTGAGAAATAGGTTTTAAGTGGTGTCCTTTTACAAGGGGGGGGGGGCTTTTATGATCCTTTGAAAATATTATTCAATTATATAATGGATTTCGGTTTTAAAAGGTCCAAAAACAATTAAATACAAATATAAGGGGAATCATGGTCATAATAAAATCATCCAATAATAATTGAGCATCATTTCTATATTAATTTAATCATCATAATCTTATTTATTCAAATCATTTATTGATGAGGTAAACCCTCCATCATAATTGTGTCATAATTAATTTTATCTATATGATCTAAAAATTTTAAAAATAAAATTCCATGACATAGAAAATATTTAATTATTTCCAAATATTATTTATAGTTGATTAGATAATTTATATATCTCCATGTAAAATTTTTTTATTATAAGATATTTGGTTACGACATTTTGGTTATTACATTAAATTAATTAATATAGAGTATCATTATCACTCTAAAGTGACACCATGGGGTCTCAAAATAGACCCAAAGATTCCAATGGTCGTCCATGAATCATCCAATAATGTTAGGACAAGTGATAAGGTAATCTTTTATTATTATGATATTTCTTTTAACTTGAATTACCCTATTTATCTTTAACCGCAGTAAATAATAGTCAAAAATTACTATTCACCAAAAATTATTTTTCATCTTATTGAACAAAATATTAGATACTAATAAAAACCATGTTTATCGGATTTTCAAAATTCAATTCACAAAATCTATAAATTTCATTTAAATGAAAAATTCATATTTTTAACTACTATATAGTGGTTTCACTATTCATCAAAAATTGATGTTTTTCAGAAAAAAATACCAAAAATTCAGCCTAATAATTATTTGATATTCCAAATTAAAAAATAATGTATATTTTATCAAATCAAAAATATTTATGTTAGATTGATTAATTTAAAAATAATTTCTGTTGTCAAAACAAAAAACATGTTTTTAAAATAATAACTATCAAAATATTGACACTTGTTTATGGCCAATTTCAAAGTGAAGTTAGTTCCAATGAAAAACATTAGATTAAATGGTAATAATATAATATAATTAAAATTTAAAACCAATTAAAGAGATAATCCAACTATATAAATAAATTAGATTAAAAGGCAATTTTAAATTAAAATACAGCTTTTTCCAATATTCATCCAAAATAGAATTTTATCATAAAAATATCTAAATTTTAACCAAATTAAATTATGATGTACCAATTCAAAAGAAAATTTTATTTTTTAATAGTTAGTATATAAAAGTTAACAAAACTATATTTAATTAAGGTTTTTGATTAAAAGGAGGTAAATCATCATTTTAAAGTAAATTATGCCTACTATTAGATTTATTCACATTTTAATCGTCCAAATTTTATTGGATAAATGTAAAAACAATTAAAAAACATGTATAATCATATTGTAGTTAGTTGTATTCATTCCCTCCAATATAGTGGCTCGGCATTAACCATTTTTTTAAAATAATAATATTATATTATTATTTTGTAACGTAACATTTCAATGAAACACGTTGTTGTTATCGGGTATGCCATTGAACATAGAATACCCTTTAATGTAAAATTAATAATTAATATAAAAATATTAATAAATAAGAAATGTTTTATATTCTTTACTTACCTGGGATATTACAAAAATAGTCATATTATTGATGAATTTTTGAACTCACCATCAACCCCAAAAACCCATCCAAGAAAAATCCCCTTCTCAATTTATAATATATTAAATATACACGACTTTTTTCAATGGAGAACCATTCACTCACACATTAACATTATTTAAAACATAAAAAAAATTCATGCTTTGATGGATTATCATCTTTTGAAAATAGGTTTTGATCTTCCCAACTATCATTGTTAATTAATTGGAGAAATAAATTTTTAAAATTATGATGAAAACTAAAAAAATAATAATCAATAAATCAACATATAAATCACCAATTATAGATAATAGTTTAAAAATATTCCAAACATTCCAATAATTAATTAATTAATTATTTTTTTACATATAAATACTATAATTCCATTCATTATTAAGAAATCATATATTAAACACCAATAATATCAATTAAATAGACATATGGTGTTTTTAGAATATTGGAAAACCATGATCCGTAAATATAATGTTGAAATCCTTTTCCCATTCAATGATATCTAATTATAAATCAATTATTTTGTAAAATAGATTAAAAAAATTAATTACAATGTTTAATAATAATTATAATATACATTATATATCCATAAATATTAATGTTTTCAATCTAAAGGGACTTATATGAAAAAACCTAAAAAAAATCATTTCATTAACTATTAATGATAAAAATTTACATTTTTTTGTGAAATATTAATACAAATACCAATAATAACAAAAAAAATACTTTGAAAATTGAGAAAATTAAAATCTTCGGTCCCCAATACCATGTGTGTTACATCACATATTTTCTAGAATATGTTTAACATTGTTTAAATTTTGATTAAATAACATGACTCATAAGAAAAAAAAACAAAATCAATATGTATTTATAATATATGAATTGTTAAATATGATTGTTATTATATTTATATTGGATAAACACATATAAATAAAATTATTCAAATAAGACAGTTAATTTTAAAGGGATAAGAGATGTTGTAAAATAGTTTTGGTATTTCCAATAAAAATCATTTATACAAGATTATAAAGGATTTATTGTTACAATTTATTTCCCTATTACAATCCCATAATGAACATAAACATGATTTAGTTGAGTGAAATCATATATGGGAGAAGACCAAACATGTTGAAATCACCATAGGGTCCTTAATTTCTGAAAAATTAATCACAAATACCACCAAATCACAACTTAACGTTAGGTAGTATGTATAGGTCATTCGGGTTTATTGATCTAGGATATTAGTATTAATATAATGTAAATTATTTTATAAAGAAAATGGGGTTAACTATAGTACCATATTTCATATTGATGAATTTTATGGAATATTTAGAACATATATGTCAAAATTCACTCATAATAATATTTATTAATTATTGGTACATTAATTAAATAATATTGTAATAAATTATGAAAAAAATGTAAAAGGAAATTATGAAATTATAGTTTTTAAATATGATAGAATATATAATTGTAAAAAGAAATGTATAAATGTTATTTTGATAAATGTCGAATGTTTTATTTTAATTAAAAAAATTATTTTGAGTATTATAATTATTTAAAATAAAAATAGTTAATTGTTTTATAAACTATTTATTTATATATATAATATTATAAAATTTAAATAAAATGTTGGAATAATTTTTAATTTTTTAAATTTTTATCATTCTTGAAAAATTTGTACTTTTCAGTCAATAATAATTTTTTATTTTTAAAATGTACTTACTAATATTTAAAAAGTTATTTTGATAAAGACGTATATTTATTTTTGAATAGGTATCTTAAAACTATCCTATGATTATTATTTTTAAATGTTTATTTAAAATTTAGTTTCATGGTGCATATTTAAATAAAATATGAATAAATTATAAATACCATATTTGTAAAGATGGTGTTTTGGATTTTTTTATTTTTATTTTCTAGATTCTAGAAGAATCTATAAATGATGTTTTTACTATATAATCTTCTAAAAAATACTATTTAATTTGAAGAGGATCCACTATTTTGAGATAAAATATTGAATTCAACTATTTTAATTTTAATCACCATCTGAACCCTTATCAATACTCATATACCCTACCCAATTTATTTATTGATTTAAATACTTATGTCATATGAACTCTAATATAATATCTTGTGAAATATATCCCAATATCCTATGAGACTTGTTTGCATGAAAAAGAAAATTCAATGTGTCTCATGTTGTATTATAAGATATGACACCCAGATGAAGAGGTGACGCACCAACCCAAACTCCCATGAATTATTTTCTACCTTGACCTCATAAAATAATTATATTTTTGATTATATTATTAAATTTTTATTGTTTATATTCTAAAATATTATTATATTAATGTAATATTAATTAAGATACGCATATGTTTCTAATTTAAGTTCAAATAATTGTTCATATTATTTTTATTTCACTATATCCATAAAAGATGTATTTCAATTTTCTCCACCACCTATATGTTTGTTGGAAATTTATATATTATGTTTAAAAGTAAACTAACTAATTTTATTATAAATTATTTCATATAATGTAATGGTAATATAATCATATGTTTAAAAAAATCCATATAATTTCATCATGGTTGGAAGAAATATCCTTTATAAAATAACTGTGTAATGATAACATTTATAAAAAATAATTCCCCCATATTTCAAAATGAGTGAGGATAGTTGGGATTATTTAACGTTTTATATGGGAATGTCAATCATATTATTTATTTTTAAGAGTTATGGTATCATATTAATTGAAATTATAAAATGGCCAAAAAAATTAGCATTGGAACCATGAAATAAATACCATTAGGGTAGTAAGAATAAAGTTCATTTCACAATAAAATGATTATGAAAAAATAATTTAATTGTAAGGAATAAATATAAAATAACATGATTCTTATTAAATTACTTAATAATTTGAATTTTCATTCATGAGAGTTAAACACAAAGAGATCCTATAATTACTAGAGGTAAGGGTTCACGTGATATAATTTTCCCTCATTTGGACATAAACAATTTTAATAAACTACATATATGCATGTTTATTTTATTCTTTTATTTCTAAATTAGTATTTGAAATTGATAAAAAAATTCTCATCCTTTGTAATGGTAATTTTCCACTATGACTATATTATTAGTCCCACTCATTGTTTTTAATTCTTATTTAGAAAAAGAATATGTATTATTTTATATAATCATTGTGCTTCTGTTTCCCTCTTTTCAAGAAAAATATTTAATACTAATCAATAGATGTGTGTTTCAATATATTTATATCATGTAATAATAAAAATATATTTCTTTTGATATTCTCATATTTATCATCTAGACTATATTTATTTTCATTAATTTCATTTTATTTCATGTGGTGCATTATTGGAATTCAATTAAAAATAATCATTTAAATATAAAATTTTCACCCATATACAAATTTATTTTTGAAATTAAATACATATTTCATTTTAAAAATATGATGAAAAATATTTATGAAAGTTATTATTATATTTTCATTTACATTTTTCTATCAACAACCATAAAATTCCAGGAATGGTGTAATTCTCATGATTATCCTTCGATCATATTTTTTAATTTTCTGTGTAAACCAATCTAATATTAATGAATTTATATGTGATAAATCTAGGGAAAGATATGAAACCCATTTTCATTTAATGTGGTTTTTTTAAATGATGAATAATTGAATTCTTGTAGTACACATTATAATTTCACATCATTCTGTAATGGGTTGTCCTAATATATCCCTCAAATTAATTAGGTTATGATTAAAATATAATTATATAATTCTGAGAAAATATTTTTTATTATTTTTTACTAAGGAAATTTTGTTTTAATAAGTAATACACTAGGAGTAATAGAGAGTGATGATTGATTCACTATGTTATATTGTCCTTGTAAGGTAACTTAGAAAAATTATATCTTTTATAAACTATTGATTGATCAAGATTTCCATGATTATCTATACAATAATGATATAATTCAATTATAATTTTAACATTTTATTTTTTTTAATATGTTTTATATTTAAATGGTTGTTTTTTTGTGATCTTATACATGTTTCTATTGCTTTAATTTTTATTAGTTATTTATCTTATGATTAGAATATCCTAAATTTTAATGATCCATAAATATTTTAGACTAATTGTTATTTTTTTATTATTCATTTTAGTTCAACCTTTACTTTCTTTCCATAAATACAAGAAATTACATGAATAATTATTTATATAATGATGTTAATTGGGAAGTTTTTTTGGAAATATTTATGTAATGAGTATTAAATTGTTTGTGTAGATATCCACCAAATAATATAATCCTTTAATTTATATTTATTTTGAGTTTATTAGAGAAATTTATTATTAAAATATTTTAAAATATAAGTATTATTATAGTATTTAATCTCATTTCTTGTGAAAATGGACGAAACAAAACTGGAGGTTCGTAATAAATGAGAGATATAATATGAAATTATTATAATAAATAAGCATAAACAATAATAAAATTCTACAAATCAATCATATAGACAAGGTGATATGAAGGATAGACAAATAAAATATTTAGGGACCAAATTTGGGTTTGGAGGACCCTAAAATTGGTTAAATTCATATAGCGGAAAAAAGTAACATGACATTTTTTATAACAATTCCATTAATAATGGTATCCTAAACCAAGCGAAAACATTAAATCTAGAAGTAGATAACTATTTATCTGTTTCATAGTTTACCAATCATTATTAATACCTTCTATGAACATGTAACATACCAATTATGTAATGATTAATATATATTTTTATCTATGTCTATTGATGAATTAGATAGTGTTTTAGAGGCTTAAAATGAGAATAAATCCAATCTTAAGCATGGAATACACTAATATTTTTAAAAGATTGTTTTATTGAAATTTGATGGAAACCCATTTTTAAATCTATCTTTTGACAATTTTATAAGCTATTTTTGTCAAAATAAACTTATTCTTTATGACTGGGACATCAAAATTTACTTTGTGTGAATTTTAAGTATTTTTTTGACAATGTTCATTTTTAATGAATAGTGAAAAATAATGCATTTTACATCAAAACTGATTTTTAATCTAATTTATTTATATGATTAGATTATATTTTGAATTGATTTTGAAGTGAAATTAGAATATATTTTCACCATTGATTCCAATGGTGGTAATTGGAATCAATTTCCACTTGAAATTTGAATTAAACTGGTGTCAGTCTTTTGATACTTATTGTTTCATAAAAACACAATATTTATCATGACAGCAGGAATTAATTATTAAATTAATTAATGTAACTTATATGATTTGAATTTTGTAAAATATACATCATTTTTGAATTCAGAATATCAAATATAGCTTTGGGTGATGTTTTGGTATTTTTCTGAAAAACATCAATTTTTGATGAATAGTGAAACCACGAAGTGGTACTTATAAAAACTGATTTTCCATTTAAATGAAATTTTTACACCTTTGTGTTTTGAATTTCAAAAATCTGACATAAATGGTTGTCATTAACATTTAAAATGTGGTCCAATGGGATTAAAATAATTTTTTGGTGAATAGTAACTTATTAAGTTTTTAATCGCGATTAGTGGTAATTAGTGTAGTTTAAGGTAAAAATAATGTTTTAATAGTATGATATGAGATTGAGACATGTCCTACCCTCATTTGATGTGTCATGGCCGACCAAGACAATCCATGGGTCAACTTGGGGAACCCATGGAGCCACTTTGGTTGTGAAATGACATAAATAACTTTTTATTTAATGAAAAAGTAAAAATGACACAAACATAATATGATTTACGAAAACAATTTTTAAATGGGGCTATACAAGACCGAATTTGACTATAAATATTCATTGAAAAGATAAAACGATTTCCTACATCATAGTAGTTTTTTTATAATTTTTAGACTTTATATAAATTAAATTATTTATGACATCATGATGATGCTGTGATTACCTCATTAATAAAGGATTTAAATAAAATGAAATGAAAATGTAAAATCTATGACCTACACATGTCCAAAACCTATTGGATGGGTGTATTTCGAACCCTTATCACAATATCCTTGAATTATATCAATTTGGGACCTTTTAAATCCGAAACTCATTTTCAAATAAAGTAATAATTCTTTACTTTCCAAGAGTGCCCCTCCTTTACTCTTATAAAAGGCCCCCACCTCTACCTCCTTACCCACACTACCAAAGCCTTTGGCTCAGCCAAACCCTGCACATTTTGTCTCTCCAATTACCTCTCTTACTCCTTGAAGACTCACTTTGGGCATAAGTATTCCCAAGGGAGCCTTTGAGCTCAAACCAAAGGGAGTTACCCGATTTTTAGGTAATGTCTTCACTTGAGTCCATTTGTTTTATTTTTCTTCTCCAACCCCCTAAACACATTTTACTATTTTCTTTTGTAACAAAAACAATATATTCCATATACTATGATGTTGTTATAATAAGGATTCAAACTACACTTACACACACCTACATCTAATTGTTAAAGAACATACTGTTTCTGTGGATGGTGAATTTATGCCTCCCGAAACAATGATTTTTCAACATTCCATTAACACCTTCAAAGATGTCCATTAAGATGACACTATATTTATATATAATATATAATATGTTTATGTTTTCCTCAATCTTCTGTATTTTTCATTTTGGTCATACCTTTATGGTTTCCATTATGGGTAAACATGATATCTTCATTTAAGGAAGTGTGAACTACGTCCCCCTCAAAGTGATTTGATTCGTTAAATACCATATGTGGGATGTATAAAGGATGGAACTATGATATTATATATGATATTATACTTGAATTATAATATAACTTTATATCATTAAGATTCCATTCTATAAAATATGAAATAGAAATGAAAGTAGCGTTCATGCGTACGTATGGCTTACCGTCTCCATGAATGGTGAATTTCATTTCTTACCTCTAAATGATTATGTAATATTATAAAATGCATGAATGTACTGGATATATATGACATATATTATATCTACTTCATGAATACCATTCTGGATATAATGGATACATGAACAACTTGTAATTATAAAGGACTTATTTTTGACTCAAGTACCAATGATCGTTAAAATGACCGTTATTAACATAAATAATTACATAGTGTTCATGACATGGAAATAAGTGAAATAAAAGGAATAATGAACTTGATAAAGGTTCTTAAACAATTATCAATTAACTCAAGTTTATTATTCAGGAGAATAAAGAATGACTGAGTCAAGTCAGACCCGAGGAATGGGATTTCGTCTCAATCTCCTTTCATTGAGTCATATTTTATTTTATACATAACTTTCTTTTATACGGTGTATAAACCCCTTTTACATTTATGTTTATCCAAAAGGAATATTTTTTATAAGAAGCGTTTTATAAAATGTCAAAAGGAAATGTTTTTGTCCTACGTATGCGACGAAAATTACTTCTCCGCCGCCATGACCATTATTTGAGTTTCGACTTCCTCTACAAGACATACTTTATTTTTATAAGAAAAATAAATACCATGCTTTACTTTTCTTTTAGTTTAGTATTGAAAATGGTTTTCCTAATATTTTTATATCAATGTGTGGTATTGATATCTTGTGATTGAAAGGTGGAAATGTTATGTTTTCTTTATGCATGTTTTATGTGATACGATTATGTTGAGGTTCTTGGGAATTATTATGAAGACGGGTGGTTCTGTGATAGACTAAGGGCGGGTGAGCCCGATATAGCTCTCCAATGCATTGGGTAACATGAAGGAGTGAAACGTTAAGGTTTCTCCGAAGAGATTTAGGGAATATACTTTGATGAGTATTCCAAACGTAACCAAGAGGGTTACTCCCTACGTAAGAATGTTATGAATGCCTCAAGATACCTTTATGTCTTATGATTTCTATGATTTATTCATGATTTGATGAGGTATGTTAATGTGCTTATGTTTTATGGGTAAAGTATTATTTCATTCTTATGTATATATGTACCCATGTTTCCTTTCTATATATTTTTATATCCCTTAATGAGCTTTTTATGCTCATCCCAAGTCTTTTTTGAAATGTTTTTCACAGGTCAAGGGAAAGGTACATGATATGATGATAGTGTTAAGGAAGTGTCAAGAAAGAATCCATGTTTTATTTTAAATATGTTTCTATTTATGGGAATGAAGAATACTATCTTTATGTAACCACTTTTGTTTATATGTGGAATGTAATGAATGTTCTATGATCTAATTCTCTAACACTCTAAACCCGAAAAGATCCTCAATGTGTAATCTTGTAATAACTCAAGATTAAGTAAGGTTTAAGAATGTGGCCTTATTGTTCGTATCAGAGGTCGGTTTAGATAACTTTAGGAGTTATAATTCTATTAAATGATTATCCAAAAATATTTTTTTATGGTCAAATTGAAGTGATATAGTATTTGAAGATTACAATGTTTCTTCATCTAAGACATGTTTGTTCAGAATGGTTTTCCGCAGAGGAAACAGGGAAGCAGTGCTAGGAAGGAATGTAGAAGGAAATAACCTTCCAAATCAGCATCCTGAGATGGTCGGAATTGGAACTGAACAGTTTGTTGCAGTAATGACGCAGTTGACTCAAGCGATAAATGGAGGTGGTATTCATGCACGAGACCAGCCAGATCAACCTCAGAGGAACATGTCAGTGGTAGAACATTTCATGAGGCAACATCCCCCATCATTCTTAGGATCATCTGACCCTGTTTTAGCTGAAGGGTGGATTAAAGCACTAGATAAGATTTTCGATGTCATGGGGTGTTCAGACAATCAAAAGGTTAGTCTATCTATTTACCGTTTGGAGGGTGAGGCAGATCAGTGGTGGTCTATGGTTAAAAATATCTGGGATGCCGATGAGATTGATGCTCTTGACTGGGATGAATTCAAAGGTATGTTTCTTGAGAAGTATTTTCCTAAGGCTGTTCGACTTAGGATGGAAAAGAAATTCTTGGAATTGAGGCAAGAGAAAGACTCCGTGGCTACCTATGAAGAAAGGTTCATTCGATTGGCATGGTATGCTCCAAATTTTATCCGAGACCTTGATAGTAAAATAAATCGTTTTTACTTAGGATTAAAGCAAAAATATCGAAGGGCATTAGCTTCTCGTGAGTTTAAATGTTATGAAAAGCTTCTTCGATGTGCTGAGAAGGTGGAAATGGAGTTTTTCGATGATCAAGTGTTCTATAACAACCAGCAGAAGAAGAGTCCGAGGTGGCAGGAGAAAGGTAATAATTCTTCAAAAAAGTATGATGGTAAGAAAACTAAGTTTCGAGTTTATGATAAATGTGGCAAAAATCATGCTGGGGAATGTCTTCTGAATTCTAGAAAGTGCTACCAATGTGGTAATATGGGACATAAGGCTCGTGATTGCACTGAAAAATATCAGGGTGATGGTAAGACCAAATTTGATTTACAGTTAGTGAAATGTTATAAGTGCAATGAGATGGGTCACTATGCAAACGAGTGTCTGAAAAAGAGCTTGAGTGATGGGAAGTAGTTAGACTACAAGTAGAAAGGGGTGGTGAAATGCTTTGAAACTACTTTAGCAGATGTCGGGCCATCAAATGAAGCAGTATCAGGTACTTTGTTTGTTTTTTCAGATTATTCCAGTGTGTTTTTTGATTTGGGGTCTACACATTCTTTCATCTATGAAACCTTTTCTAGTAAAATGGGAATACCATCTCAAGAAATGACTCCTGACTTGTGGTAAAAACACATGGGGTAAATGTTGAGGAAAAAAGAATTTATAAGAATCTTCCTATCTTTATCTGTGGAAATTACCTACTTGGAAACCTTATTGTTTCACCTATATTAGAGTTTTATGTTATACTGGGTATGGATTAGCTCTCTATTTACCATGCTAATATTTACTGTAGAGCTATAGAAGTTTCTTTTTAGAAAGAAATTTAGTTTGTTTACAAGAATGAACCCTTACTGTTGATAACTTATCAAGATTCCAAGAAACTTGTAAAAGATGGAAATGAATGTTACCTTGCACACATCGTTGAAAATAAAGGAACTATTCAGATTTATGATGTGCTAGTGTTAAATGAGTATCCTAATGTTTTTCCTGATGAGTTGCCTGGAATAATACCAGATCGAGAAGTTGAGTTTACTATTTACTTAGTTCCTGATGCTAAGCCAATTTCAAAACCCCCTTATCGAATGGCTCAAATTGAACTTTTAGAGTTGAGGGAGCAATTGAATGATTTATTAGAGAATGGTTTCAATTGACCAAGCACATCACCATGGGGTGCTCTTATTTTATTTTTTAAAAAGAAAGATGGTTCAATGAGACTTTGCATTGATTATAGGGCCTTGAATATTATCACTGTTAATAAAAAATATCCTTTGCCTCATATCGATGATTTGTTTGATCAGCTCCAGGGAGCTCATTTTTTTCAAATATTGACATGAGATCGGGGTACCATCAGCTGAAGGTAAAGGAGGCAGATATTCCGAAGACTGCATTCCGTACAAGATATGGACATTATGAATTTTTTGTAATGCCTTTTGGGCTAACCATTGCACCTGCTGTATTCATGGACTAAATGAATAGAATTTTCCATGAGTTCTTGGATAAGTTTGTGGTGGTTTTCATTGATGATATTTTGGTGTTTTCTAAAAGTAAATAAGAGCACGAAAGACATTTAAGGGTTATTTTGCAAACCTTGAAGGAAAAGAAAATGTATGGAAAATTCAGCAAGTGTGAGTTTTGGTTGCAACAAATTTCTTTCCTTGGTCATATTGTTTCTAAAGATGGAATAACTGTTGTTCCTGCAAAAAAACAAAAGTTGTGGAAGACTAGCCAAGACCCACAAATGTAACTGAGATTCGTAGCTTCCTTGGTTTGGCAGGCTATTACCAAAGGTTTGTTAGAAATTTTTCACGATTATCTAGTCCAATGACTAAGATAACTCGAAAGGGTGTTATGTTTATCTGGACAAAAGAATGCGATGATTGTTTTCAGAAATTGAAAAGAAGATTGGTGAATGCTCCAGCTTTGGCACTACCTTTCAGGAATGGTGAGTTTGTTATATACAGTGATTCTTCATTTAAAGGACATGGTTGCGTCCTAATGCAGAATGATCAGGTAATTGCTTATGCTTCACGACAGTTGAAAACTCATGAGGTAAATTACCCTACACATGATTTGGAATTAGCTGCTGTTGTTTTTGCTTTAAAAATTTGGAGGCATCATTTGTATGGATTAAAGTGTGAAATATATACCGATCACAAAATTTTAAAGTATATATTCACTCAGAAAGAGTTAAACATGAGACATAGGAGATGGCTATAATTAATCAAGGATTATGATTGTACAATTAATTACCATCCATGAAAAGAAAATAAAGTGGCTGATGCTTTGAGTCGGAAAAGTAATGCTTCATTAGAAATGTGGCATTTGGAACGTGATCCTTTGGTTATGGATTTGATGTAATTTGGAATAGAAGTTTTTGGTGTAGGATTTTCTTCTGTTTTGTTTTAGGTATCAGTGAAATATTCTCTATCAGATAGAATCAAGCAAGCACAGAAGCAAGATAGTGAGTTGCATAAAAAGGTAGAGCTGGTTCAGAAAGTTAAGATTCCTGAATTCAACACTGATAATGATTACATTTTGAGATTTAGGAAAAGATTGTGTGTGCCTTGTGATTCACAGTTGAAGATAGAGTTATTATGTGAAGCTTATATTTCTTCGTTTTCAATTCATCCTTGCAGTACTAAGATGTACATGGATCTGCGGGAGTATTACTAGTGGGATGGAATGAAAAGAGATATTGCCAATTTTACTGTGAAGTGTTTGACATGTCAACCTGTTAAAGCAGAGCGACAGTTACCGAAAGGGATGCTTCAACATTTACTAGTGCCAGAGTGGAAATGGGAGAATATATCCATAGACTTTTTTGTGGGATTACCGAAGACATCTCGAGGTAACAATGCAATCTGGGTTATTTTTGATCGCTTGACCAAATATGCTCATTTCCTATCTATACGAGATACTTTTTCCCTAGATCAACTTTCCCGTTTGTATAATAAAGAGATAGTCAGGTTACATGGATTTCCTCTCTCCATTGTATCTGACCATGATACTAGGTTCACTTATAACTTTTCGAAAGGCCTTTAGAAGTCGTTGGGTACTGAATAAAATTTTAGTACAACTTTTCATCCTCAATCAGATGGGCAGTCAGAACGAACAGTTCAGACCTTGGAGGATATGCTATGAGCTTGTTCGATGGATTATCAGGGAAGTTGGGACTAACATCATTCTTTGGATGAATTTTCATATAATAACAGTTTTCATTCCAGTATACAGATGGCACCATTTGAGGCGTTATATGGGAAGCAGTGTCGATCTCCAGCTTTCTGGGATGAAGTGGGTGAAAGGAATTTGATGGGACCAGAATTGGTAAAAGAGTTGGAAGAAAAGGTTCAGCTGATACAGAAACAGATGAAAACAGCTCAGAGTAGGCAAAAGAGTTTTGCAGACAACTGGAAGAAGTATCTAACTTTTGAGGTAGGTGATCATGTTTTTTCAAAGTTTCACCATGGAAAAGTGTGATGCGATTTGGTAAGAAAGGAAAGCTGAGTCCAAGGTTCATTGGACCATGTGAAATTCTGGGGAGAGTTAGATCAGTTGCATACCGGGTGGATTTACCTCGTAGTTTATCTCAGGTACACAATGTTTTTCATGTTTTGATGCTGAGAAAGTACATACTAGATCCATCTCATGTTTTGAGTCCCGAGGTAGTTCAGCTGGAAGAGAACCTATCTTATGAGGAACAAATGGTCCAGATTCTTGACCACAAGGAGCAAGTGTTACGAAATAAGGTGTTTAATCAGGTAACGGTTTTGTGGGAAAATCACATGATGGAAGAGGCAACATGGGAATCTAAAAACGCAATAAGGGATAAGTACCCCCATTTATTTGATAAGTAAATAAATTGCGGGGACACAATTTTCTAAAGGGTTGAAGGATGTAAAAACCCAATTAAGTAATGAATAATAGATATTTTTATATATGTCTATTAATGAATTAGAGAGTGTT
The DNA here is from genome assembly GCA_963277665.1 of Viscum album. Taxonomy (NCBI): domain Eukaryota; kingdom Viridiplantae; phylum Streptophyta; class Magnoliopsida; order Santalales; family Viscaceae; genus Viscum; species Viscum album. The sequence continues at coordinate 1,068,158,567 of OY728140.1, forward strand.
TTAGAGGCTTAAAATGAGAATAAATCCAATCTTAAGCATAGAATACACTAATATTTTTAAAAGATTATTTTACAACCATTTGATGGAAAACCATTTTTAAATATAACCTTTGACAATTTTATATGCTATGTTTTTCAAAATAAAATTATTCATTATGATTGGGACATCAAAATTTACTTTTTGTGAATTTTTAGAATTTTTCTGACAATATTCTTTTTTTAATGAATAGTGAAAAATACAGCATTTTACATCAAAACTGATTTTTAATCTAATTTATTTATATGATTATATTATCTTTTGAATTGGATTTGAAGTAAAATTAGAATATATTTTTACCATTTAATCCAATGGTGGTCATTGGAATCAATTTCACTTTGAAATTGGACTTAAACTGGTGTGAATCTTTTGATACTTATTGTTTCATAAAAACACGCTATTTGTCATGACAGTGGAAATTAATTATTAAATTAATTAATGTAACTTATATGAGTTTAAATTTTTAAAATAGAAATCATTTTTGAATTCCGAATATCAAATATATCTTTGGGTGAAGTTTTGGTATTTTTCTGAAAAACTTCAATTTTTGATGAATAGTGAAACCACTAAGTGGTACTTATAAAAACTGATTCTCCATTTAAATGAAATTTTTCCACCTTTGTGTTTTGAATTTAAAAAATACTACATACATGGTTTTCATTAAGAAGTAAAATATGGTCCAATGGGATTAAAATAATTTTTTTGTGAATAGTAACTTATTATGTTTTTAATCGCGATTAGTGGTAATTAGTGTAGTTTAAGGTAAGAATAATGTTTTAATATTATGAGATGAGATTCACACAAGTCCTACCCTCATTGGATGTGTCATGGCCGACCATGAAAATCCATGGGTCAACTTGGGGACCCCATGGAGCCACTTTGGTTGAGAAATGACATAAACAACTTTTTATTTAATGAAAAATTAAAAATGACACAAACATAATATGTTTTACAAAAACAATTTGTAAATGGGGTTATACAATCAGATTTTTGACTATAAATATTCATTGGAAATCTAAAAGGATTTCCTACATCATAGTTATTTTTTATAATTTTTAGACGTTAAATAAATTAAATTATTTATGACATCACGATGATGCATCGATTACCCCATTAATAAAGGATTTATATAAAATGAAATGATAATGAATAATATATGACCTACACATTTCAAAAACCAATTGGATGGGTGGATTTAGGACCCTTATCACCGTATCCTTGAATTATATCAATGTGGGACCTTTTAAATGAGAAACACATTTTCAAATAAATTAATATTTCTTTACTTTCCAAGAGTGCCCCTCCTCTCCTCTTATAAAAGGCCCCCACCTCTACCTCCTTACCCACAATTACAAAGCCTTTGGCTCGGCCAAACCCTACCTACTTTGTCTCTACACTTCCCTCTCTTACTCCTTGAAGACTCACTTTGGGCAGAAGTCTTCCAACGGAAGCCTTTGAGCTCAAACCAAAGGGAGTTAGCCAATTTTAAGGTAATGTCTTCACTTGAGTCCTTTTGTTTTTTTTTTCTTCTCAAACCCCCTAAACTCTTTTATATCTTTTCTTTTTTAAAAAAAGTTTCTTCCATATACTGGGATGTTTTTATAAAAAGGATTCAAGCTAAACATACATACACATACATTTAATGGTTAAAGAACATACTGTTTCTGTGGATGGTGAATTTCTGCCTCCCGAAACGATGATTGTTCAAAATTCCATTAACACCTTCAAAGGTGGACATTATGATGACACTATATTTATATATGATATATAATATGTTTATGTTTTCCTTAAGCTTCTGTATTTTTTATTTTGGGTATAGCTTTATGATTTCCATTATGGGTAAACGTGATATCTTCATTTAAGGAAGTGCGGACTACCGCCCCCTCAAAATGATTTGATTCGTTAAATACCATATGTGGGATGTATAAAGGATGTAACTATGATATTATATATGATATTATACTGGAATTATAATATACCTTTATATCATTATGATTCCATTCTATAAAATACGAAATAGAAATGAAAGTAGCGTTAATGCGTACGTACGGCTTACCGTCTCCATGAACGGTGCATTTCATTTCTTACCTCTAAATGATTATGTAATATAATAAAATGCATGAATGTACTGGATATATATGTCATATATAATATCTACATCATGAATACCATTCTGGATATAATAAATACATGAACAACTTGTAATTATAATGGGCTTATTTTTGACTCAAGTACCAATGATCGTTAAAATGACCGTTATTAACTTAAATAATTACATAGTGTTCATGACATGTCAATAAGTGATATAAAAGGAATAATGAACTTGAAAAAGGTTCTTAAACAAGTATAAATTAACTCAAGTTTATTATTCAGGAGATTAAAGAATGATCGAGTCAAGTCGGACCCAAGGTATGAGATTTCGTCTCAATCTCCTTTCATTAAGGCATATTTTATTTTATACACAACTTTATTTTATATGGTGTATAAACCCCTTTTACTTTTATGTTTATCCAAAAGGAATCTTTTTTATACGAATCATTTTACAAAACGACAAAAGGGAATGTTTTTGTCGTACGTATGCGGCGACAACGACTTCTCTGCCGCCATGACCATTATTTGAGTTTTGGCTTCCTCTACAGGCCATACCTTCATTTTAAAAGAAAAATAAATACCATGTATTACTTTTATTTTATTTTGTTATTGAAAATGGTTATCATAATAATTTTATATCAATTTGTGGTATTGATATCTTGTGATTGAAATGTGGAAATGTTATGTTTCCTTTATGCATGTTTTATGTGATACGATTATGTTGAGGTTCTTGGGAATTATTATGAAGACGGGTGGTTCCGTGATAGAATAAGGGCGGGTGATCCCGATATAGCTCTCTAATGCATTGGGTAACATGAAGGAGTGAAACTTTAAGGTTTCTCCGAATAGATTTAGGGAGTATACTGTGATGGGTATTCCAAACGTAAACAAGAGGGTTACTCCCTACGTAAGAATGTTATGAATGCCTCAAGTTACCTTTATGTCTTATGATTTCTATGACTTATTCATGATTTTATGAGGTATATTAAAGTGATTATGTTTTATGGGTAAATGATGATTTCATTCTTATGTATATATGTACCCATGTTTCCTTTCCATATATTTTTATATCCCTTACTGATCTTTTTATGCTCATCCCAAGTCTTTTTTGAAATGTTTTTCACAAGTTAAGGGAATAGTAAATGATATGATGATAGTGACAAGGAAGTGTCATGAAAGAATCCATGTTTTATTTTAAATATGTTTCCATTGATGGGAAAGAAGAATACCATCTTTATGTAACCACTTTATTTATATGTGGAATGTAATGCATGTTCTATGATCTAATTCTCTAAAACTCTAAACCCGAAAAGATCCTCAATGTGTAATCTTGTAATAACTCATGATTAAGTAAGGATTAAGGTTGGGGCCTTATAGAACATCAAATTAGTATTATAGTTTTTGTATAGTTATTTTGTGAAATTTAAAATAAACATGAGACAAATAGGTGACATGAATTGAAACACCATGTTATATTAATATTAAAGAAAACTAACTGAAAAATAATGGGAATGAATAATAATCGAGAAAAAATAAAAAGGAAAATTGATCTCTAATATTTATGGTTTAAGATTTTAAATTTATAAGACTATAACCCATTAAGCTCAAAATATAGAATGAATTTATGAAATGAGACAATTTAAGATTAAATACCTACCTCAAATATGTAGAGAAACAGAACTTGATTGAGTTTTTTTCTTCAAAAAGGGAAAATGTCTTATAGAAGTCCCAACTATGTGGCTATTTTCTCATAAGTACAGAAGAATTTATTCATAATAATTTATATTGTAAAATGTGATATAAATATTCAATAGAAGATATGTACATTAAGAAAAAAATTGGAATTACAGATATGATAAATTTTACATCATAATTAAAAATTTATATTATGTATAAATAAAAAATCTAATGACAATGTTTAAAAAGATCTCTGATTTTATATCTATATTTTAGAGATAAATAATTTAAATTATTTTGAATATAAATCTTTCAAATTTTATCATTCCTATAATAGGATAAAACATCAATAAACTACAACTTATTCTTCATAAAATTTTTTTACTTAAATAATATGATTTCCATCAAAATGGGAAAAATAATTTTTGCTATACAAAAACACAAAAAAATACTATAGAGTGATATATTGTGTGAAAAAATATATATAATGATAATTTTACAGGTATCTATTTTCAAGACTATCATACTTATAGTGAGTTATCATGCTACACTAAATCCAATGAAAAAAAATTCTTCAACTAAACAACAATCATATTTTAAAGAATTAAGCTACATAATATTATTGAGGACATTAAAAATAATAATTGGATGATGAAAATAATGATACGGATAATAAAATTAATAAAAATTCCACATGGGATATTTTTTCATGAATATACGAGAACACCGTGATTAATTATATGTGGTTATTCATACATATGCTAACATATAAAGGAAAAAATATTCGAAATAATGTATTTTCTTTTATCTAAAATACAATCATTGGGTAATGTGTTTAATTTTTAGGATACCTATAATCATATTGCAATACTTTCATCTATAATAATGCTTATATTCATCACAAATCATATGATATATAATATTTTCGAGATGGATGTGAAATCAAGCATAATAGAATGAAGAGATATAAGAGGTAGTATATATTTGACATCATAAAGTATTAGTTTTAGAAAAAAAATTAATCAATGGTATTATGGCTAGATAAGTGTTTATATGTTATAAAAAATTCCCCTATATCAGTTTATGTGAGTTTGGATTACTACAAAAGAGAAATATTGTTCAATTAAGTGAAATTATAGAAAAAACCTATATGTGAAGGAAATGAAAATATAAACTCTTATTATTGTTGTCCATATCAATGAAATCATCTTTACCAGTGATAATATAAATAGTTCCAAAAAATTTTGTTGTTTAATTAGGAATTTTTGATATGTATATGCGATTATAAATGATATATGTTCATGTTTTCATGATATAATATAAGACATCATTATTAGTTACAAAAAAAATATGCAAATTAATTATTAAATAGTTTTATTATAAAAGAATCCATATATGTATCCAATCAGAAAATGATTAGGGTGAAACTAAGAAATGATTCTAAACTAAAAAATAAGAAGTGTATGATGTAGAAATATATTATTGAAAAATTATTTTATCAAAGAACATAAACACCTCATATTGATTATGTAGTGACATTATGAACAAGGTAACAAAATGATCCAATAGAAAAACCTCTTATGGATACGAAGGTGGTTATTAAAAATATTAAATAAAACATGAATTTAAAGTTCATTTACATAATACGAGAACACTTAAACCATCCTAGATATACTTATACTAATTGGGTAGGTAATTTTGATGACAAGAAATAAACCTAAAATGTCGAATTTATACGATGAAACTCATGGGAGAGTGAATATTAAAAGGTGTAAAAAAATTGATGAATCATGTGTATAAAATGTTCCAATGTTTTTTAAATCCTGAAAATATTTTTTGTCATAGATATAAGTATAAAAAATACAATTTAATTATTTTTTTTCAATTGAAATAATTCATTATTGAGAACATCACAAAAAATACACAACCCTTTATAGAAAAAAGATAATTTGTATCCGAAATTATTAAATTATACCCATATCATTAATTTTTTATTATTTATATATTCAATGAATAATTTTGGTGTACAATGAATCTCTAATAATACATGGTTAGATTAGATCATTAATTATAAATACCACCAATGATATATATAATGTACCATTTTTTGTTTTCTAATCATATTTTTATGAAACAAATCTAGTAATTATATTTATGTTTTTTCAATATCATTTGATTTAAGAGTTGAATTTATAATGGGATACATGGGTTTTGACATACATGGATAATTATAATGAATATTTTACATTGAGAGACATATTTTGATATAGTGAATGAATTTATCTCTTATGGTAATTTTTTAAGGGATAATAAAAAAATAATGTTTGGTTTTATATATTTGAATATTATATACAAATATTTTGGATATAAATCATTATAAAAACTTATTTCATAGATATCATAATATTTTAATAAAAATTACAGTAAATATATCGTAGAAAAAAGATATGTTCTTATTGGTTGAGATCCTTCATTTGTTTCTATTAATTGGTGATAAAAGTTTTTATATGGTCAATTCTATTTTATCTATTTTTGGAAAACAATACTAAAAAAATTACAATGTTGATTGGATTAATTGAATAGTTTGTTTTGAATTTCGATGTTTGAATTATTTGTATTTTTTCTATTTTTATTATTTTATGCATATAATAAATAATTAACATGATACCGCCAATAATGAATTAATAAATTCACATGGAATGAAGAATTATATTTAAAATATTGGTTATAAATGATTGATATAGTTAAAGCGGGATATTTTTCACTAGTAAAGGTGTGTTGATGGAGTTTTCTTCCATTAAAGACTCACACCATTTTTCTGAAAAATGAATTTTTACCTTAAAAATCTATAAATAGTTTAATTTTTTTGAAGTGTAATCTTTTAAATATCATGATTGTTTTGGAAATAAATAAAATTCATTTTATGGGATGAATATCATATAATAATCTTTTAGTAATACATGATTTAGTACATTTTTATATATTTTATTTAAGAAAAATTCGATACACAATAAAAAATACTTGATTGTTTTTAATTATATATATTTAATTGTTATAGAACTTATAATGATTTTAAAAAAATAGAATAAATGAAATCATATAATATGGATTTTTCATTTTATTATATCCTTTATTCATTGATATAATTGTTCAATCAGTGCAAGACAATAACTTGATTGGCCCTGTACTATATAGGATAATGTATTACATTGAATAATATATGAATATATTAAAATGGGTATATAAAATATTATTCTTTTTATATGGTAGAACTTCTATGTGATATATTCTACACTAATATGTTAAATAAATTATAAAATACATATAGGATTTTGGGATCATTAGAATCTCAAAATCTAGTCACACTAGGTATGTCGATGGTAAAAGAATTTCATATAGTTATGTTTTCACAATACCAATCACCAGGTCGAACCTTACTTTTTTGTACTTATTATATTATTGTAAAAATTCATCTCCATATATTTAAACATAGAAATAAATTTGAATTTTCACATACCTATGTCACTTTTTTGGAATTCATATTTATTTGTTGACCATATTTTGTTTTAAATAATTTTTCGGCAATTTCATGTATTTTTATGGGGATGTTTTGAGTTTTTTGGGAATGTGGATGTTTGGAAAGTGGTTACAAAAAATAGAGAGACTTTAAAAAAACAATTCAATATTTACGTGATTGGGTAATTATACTATCACATTATAGATGCGTAGTTACAAAAATCATGAGTCCAAACAAAGTGACTACTCTTAACAGAAGGCTATGGGCGTATTATTGAAAACTAGTTTTTGTGGTGAGAATTTATTTTAAAAAAAATTATTTTCTCAACCAAATAATCCTACTTTTGACCACATAATCCTCCAATATACTAGGATATATAATCTAGGGGTTCTACATGGAGATTTTGGATATCCCAACTGTTTTGGAGAATGAATTTAATGGATGATGCAGTGTTCAATAACATAAAATCAAGGTAGGAGTAATTACAATGTTTTAATCCACTATTAATCTATATTTCTAATATTTATGATGTAAAAAATTATATATTGGGAATTTTATGTTTATATTTATTGGTTTTATTATACATCCATTTTTTAAGAGGATATTAGAGGCCCGGACCCCCTATGCAATTTTCACATCCCATATAATTGTCATGGTTTTGTGGTTTATCTGTTTTTTTGTTACTCAATATTTTCTTGAATTAATATTTCATGGTTTGGGTTTTGTGGCTTAGGTCATCCATTTTCTAGTGAGGATTCATTGATCCACATGATATATGGATTTTATTAATTTTTTGGAATATTGAGAGTTATATGTGGATGGTTTTATGATATTGTTTATTATATTCCCGGATGTTTTATAAATTTAAAATATATCTCATAAATTAATTAATTTGATTGAAAATGATTTTTTAATTGTGAAATATTAATTCTATTTTAAAATGTATTCCCCCTTTTGAATTAAAAATTTATTTTTATTTTAAAGCATGTATTGTTGTAATTTTGGTCTGTTTAATAATCGATATGTGATATTCCCATGAAATTATTTTAATTTGGAAAAATAATAAAAATATTCTTAGATGATTGTGAAGTTAGAATCCTCCATGTGTGGGTTATTGGACATGGGAACCCTGTATACATAGAATTAGGAAATATTAGGACATGCATGGTAAGATGGGTTTTTATTATCCACCATTGACATATTCCAAAACACCAAATAATATATTTTATTTTTAGTGGTTTACATGTGGGCGGAGGGGGTTCTCCAATTTTTAAACCTATGTAATAGGGAATTGTGAACTTCTTAATTTTATTAAATATGTGTAATAATTCTAGATAACTCGGTTCAAACCTACCATATCACATGTTTTCATACTGTCCCTTTAAAATATATTATTCATAAATTATTGCTAAATGATATATTGATAAATAATTTGAAATGGTTTTTTATAGATGCATTATTAATTTTTATAAAATCATGGATTTCAATTATTTATAAATCATTTGTAGTGATATATTTCATTAATTATAATTTATTAAATGAAAATAAATTTTTTGATTTATAAATTCTACTTAATAATCACATGGTGGGATCCTACTCGGCATTTTTTCTCAAACCACTTTAATAACACTGGAAGCATGTAAATATTATATTATTTATTGTATAAAAAAATGGTTACACATGGTGGGGTTGGTTTCCATGTCAGTGGGTTGTGAGAGTTTAGTGTTGAAATAGTGGGATTTTAATTTATATATCACATAGATATGGGTCATTATTAGTATCATAATCATTTGTACATTTTTTATGATTATAACTTATATTTTTCCTTATCCTCTTCGATGTCAAATATTTGAGCATTTATTAGAATGTTTTCTTTCTATTTATCCACAATCTATTAATTTTTTCTATAGTTATAAAAACAGTTCTCATATGAATTTCAAGATCCTAATAACATTTTTCTAGTATATAGGGATTAAGAGTACCTCCATACCTTACCACAGACTGGTTCATGTGTTATGATCTTGAATGACCATGTTAGGTTCATGATAAATTAAAACTATTGACTGGTTTTGTTACATATTATTCAGGTCCTAGGATTCTTAGAATATAAAAAATAGTAATATACATTAAATATTAGATCACATACATTTACAATGACCATTTAGATTTATAGGTTCAGTGATTTTGGAATAATTATTACAAAACAATACCCATGACTTCATGTATTACCCAATAAATGTATTCACACCCAAAAAAAATTCAAGACATAATACCAATAAATAATTATTCATAAACATGTAAATTGAAAACATAATATGTGATGTTTGAAATAAACAATTATGGAAAATACAACAATTATCAGTTTAATATAATTAGTGAGAACAAGAGGAGAATATTGTTATAATGAATTACTTATAGTTCATTATAATAATATAAGAGAATTAATAAAGATCATATATTGGATCATAAATCATGATACCTAGAATAAATCATTAATATAATTTACGTTTCGTATAATTCATCAATAATGAGTTATATGAAATGAATTCATGAGAAATGAATAGTTTAGGAGTCATAGAAAATTTGGAGAAACTAAAATTCTATATTAAAAAATGAAAAAATATTCATGAATAACCTAAATAGTTAATTCCAATATCTCATAGTTGTAATTAATAATTAGTAAAAACAATTTCTTCTTAGGTTTAACTCATAATGTGTTAACTCAATCATCTATTAAAATTTACAAAACTTTATCGTCTCTTAGTAGTAATTACCTTCATGTCAACCAAATATTAATACCTAATGTAGTGGGGGCTATAAGGGACCCACAAATCAAATATCAAACAATGTGAATTAATTATTTAGTTTTACTACCCAATAACACATTCTTCAAAAACATATAAATACCATATCATGAAACAGAACATTTGGTTTTTTTCATTTAATCAAAACAATCATAGATTATTTAAACATGACAGAAAAAATGTTTTCAAATGAAACTATTTAAAACATTAAAATAATAAATTAAAACATTAGAGGTTAAATGTATGATAAAATCATAACCTGAGTTTATTATAAGAGTAATTTAAATATAGTGAAAAAATATGAAAATACTTTTAAAAAACATTAATAAAGATTATCAGAAAACAGTGTTAAAATACCTTTTTCACTCACAACATTTTAAAACAAAAAATTCCCAAAATATTGAGAAAATAATATTCATTGAAAATAATCACATAATATGGTATTTTAATCTTAATAATTAAAAATTATTATAATTTGGATAAAATATATTTATTTCATAAATGTTAAAAATAAAAATTCTTTTCAAACGGTTATAATTGGAGAAAAAATTGACCCGTGGGAAGAATATTAAAAAATATCATTTTTAAAACAAATTAAAAAAATGAAAAAGACAATGAAAAAAAATTAGGAAAATAGTACATAGTATATTTTATCATTGTTGAAAAAATATACTGAACATGGTGAAAGAGTGTTAATAAAATCCATACAATTGTTAAATCAAATTTATTAAATAAAACCAATTTTTGAACATTTAAAAAATAGTGAAATGGAAAATAGAATAATGAAGATAAAATTTCATTAGTATACATGTATTTATTATATTTATTTTAATATTAATTATATAAACTAAATAAATGAATTTAGGTGCATCAATCAAAACATATCTCAACGAAGAATGAATGATTAGAAAAACCCTTATAACACTAGAGATTCTTGAATCAAGGAATACATTTATTGAAGGATGTCACTAGGATTCAAAAAACCCAATAATTTAAAAGAAATAAATTGTTAATACTCACTTATGGGTTAGTAATTATACTATATTAAATTAAGAATATTTTGTAACATTAAATATATCTCAATGAATTAGAATTGATGAAAAAGAATCCTTTATAACATTAATAACATTTGAATTTATATCAAATGAAATTTGGAACACTAATATAAAATTAAATATTATTATAAAGTATTTATACATGATAAAACATCACAATAGTAATCACATATACCGTATAAATGGAAGTAGTCACCTAATATGAAATTGGTAATTAAGAAACAATATTGATGGAAATAATCCTTATAAGGATTGTGTAACTGAAGTGATAACTAATATTTTAATAGATAGTGGGTAGAAATTTGAAAAACACAGAAAACATGTCTATTTACATCATAATATAATAATATGGAATTTTATACATTATAATTTCAAAATATAGTTAATAATTTAGATATATAACCTAATTAATGTAAATTATGGTAAGAAACCCATTTTCATTATGACCAGCCTTACAATGTATATCTTTTAAATATTATATAATAAAAAAATATTAATTACATATTTATTTAAGAAAAAAATCTATGATTATTAATTTATCCTTAATGATATTAGTTCTTTTATTTGAGAAACATATTATATTACTTAATTTTTTATTTCCACAATGATTGTTTTGCTGATGTTCTGTTCAAAATAGGAAAATTGATTTTATAGATTGAACATGAAAAAATGTATCATATTTAAATAATATAAAAAATATACATGAAATAAAAATTATTTTTACAAATTAAATACAAATCTAGATACATCCATTATAAGTAGTTATGGAAAAAATACATCAGCTCAATGAGGCGATAGTCCGCACATACAGATGAGTAATATTTTTTTTAATTTTTTTTGGGAAAAATATTGAAAATAGATTTTTATAATTATTAAATCATAATAATATTGTTAAAATAAAATACCTTGTTTAAATATGTCCCTATATTTATCCATGAGATGTTGTATTTTTAAATACTATATATCAATATGAGAAGATGATAGTCCATATACATGAACATGCAATGATTAAAATTTTATTGACTGGAATGGTATGATTATATAAGTTATATTATAATTATAGAATAATAATTATATCAGAAATATCATATATTTAAATTAAATCAATAATTACATGATGATAAATGAAATGAATTTTTTTTAGGAGGTGATAGTTTCACATGTACGGTTGAAATATGGTATTCATTCCTATTTGTTGAAAACATATATGAATAAGGTTATAAAATTGATATACTAATTTATCACCATAATTTATTTATAAATATTATTATATTTCAATGGTCATTAATGAAATTATGGATTCAGAAGAATAAGTAAAATAGAAATGCTCGGTTAAGAGGATAACCTCCCCTTTGAATAATGTTTTTTGGATATTTCATAAATGATGCTAGAGACTATACTTTATGACTGAAAAAATATATAATGTATATAAAAATTTGAATAGGATTTTTTGGTTTTGATTTATCAAACAAATAAAATATTGAACATTAATGAATAGAGGTGTTCTGGTAACCATTTATAACAGATTTGAGGGGTATCCATGGGATTACAATAATATTTAATAAAATATTAAATAATATGCATAGAGAAATTATAAAAATTTATATATTTAGAATATATAATTTTTTAGGACTCTAAATGTTCTCATCCAATAAAATTAATACACTTATAGGTGATGATTTAACACATACATATTATATTTGACTGCCATTTAGGCTTTTGATGTATACTGTGAGATCAGTGTTTTATTATAATTTAGTTGTCATGAAATTTATAGTAAAATTAAAAGTGACATATAAGATTTTAATATTATATATATTATCATATCCCTGTAATTCCTCTAATATTTTAATTTAATGAAATATATATCAGTTAATAATATATTAGTTAATGTAATATAAAATTAAAGTAAATTTTCTGACCATTCATATAGTTTTACATTACAGACATAAATATTTTCCATTCATTATAATATAACCATTAAACAAATTAATAATATGATTTATTTATTTAAAAAAATATTACAACATAATATGATTTATAAAATTTGATAATTTAATTTTTTTTAATGTCATTTTCTTTTTTTAGACTCATTACAATAGAACATTGTCACCATTGCATAAGAATTTATTAAAATAATTTAATTACTATAGGTAATAATATTTACCATAACTAAAAATTATTCATATTATATATAATATTTATAAACTTTAAAAACATGTTTTTATCACTATACTAACATGTAATAGGCATTAAAACAAAAATAGTGACATTTTTATTTATAAATTTCATTAAATAATATTATGATCATTATCAAATAAAAATTGCACAATGATTAGATATATTGATATGTTGGATGTGTATGGTCACACTGAACTCTTATAGTATAAATAATTATGGTGTTAGATTTATTTTTGTATGCCATATCACATTTTTTTACCTTAATTTCTTAACATACTCTTACTGAGATGACAAATAATAACAAATGTTGGTATTTATAATGGAAAACAATATAAGGGTTATATTTACTTATAGTTAACCATATGATTCAATATATTTATTACATTTTATCAAATTAAATTTCTATTAGATGAATAAACATATTTCAATTAAAATACCTCAAATAAATTTATAATATTATTTAGAGAAATGTTTTTTTAATACTGAAATTATTTTTTGTCAAAATACATTGTACTGATGATTCCTATGTAATGAATTATATTATATAAAGTAATATTTGATGTATTTTAATTTAGTATCAAATTGAAATAATATTTTTACTTTCATATTACATGATTTATTATAATGTAATGATTGTTTTAGATAAATAGGTAATGATCTTTATTCAATAAAAAATAAATCGTTATATGAGATATATTTAAAAAATATTTCTATGATAATATTGATATTATAATTTCATAAATAAAACAATTCTTATCATTTAAAATTAATAAAATATATAGAAATATCTTATAATATTCCCTCACAAAAATAAATCAAAACCATTTTTGATAAATCATTTTAAGAATCATAAAATGACATTATTAGAATTTTGGGGAATATTTCATAATAATCAATGAATAATTTTTTTTAAATTAGACCAATATATATATATATATATATAATTTTAAAATTCAGATAATATCATGAATTCTTATTTATTCAATGATTTTATAATAATAGGTATGTAAAAATAATAACATTATTCCATGCTTAATTTAAGGTCTCTATTAAATTTATTTTACACTAATTAAGATATTATTTTTTTATAATATCTGGATATTAAATTATCCCCAATAAAGTAAATTGTATCCTCACAATTATATCATTAAAATTATAATTCAAGGGATAATTATTTTAAAATCCATTTTTTTAAACGCATATCATAAAACGGCTTAAAATTTACTTTAAAAAACAAAGAGTGGAATCATTATAGTTTCTATATATAATACTTTCTTGGTTTCCCTAAAAATAATAAAAATTTTGAGATGTGATAATATGTATATAAATGAAAAAAATAGCTTCTACGAAATAATATTGAGTGATAGATAATGTGATTATGATAATGTCAATCCCACAATAACCATATATCAATAATGAATTAAGAAGATTGTCAATTAATCAGAATTAAAGGTAAAAGGCTTAAAAAATATTTATGAAAGATTATTTTATCATCCTCATTAAAAACAATATATAATTTACGTACTTGATTTTCATCAATTATATAAATAAAATTTCATATTTAGGTAAGATGTCTCATTATTGGTCCTACTCTATCTCATATTATTTTCGAAGAATATTTTATAAATTATTATCATTATTATGAAAAAATAATCAAATATTAATAGATTATATGTTTTATAAAATGTAAAAATGGGAAACCACAATTAATTTCCAATAAGATGGATATCGATAGATTTTGTTATACCAATAATTATTATAAATTTATATGGTTAAATAATACATTTAAATTATACAAGTCAATGAAAAAAATAATAAAATTTTATAATTCCACACATAAATAATCTTATACATCAATTAACATAAATATTATAAATATTTAATAATTTTTTACCATGGAGGTTATCTCATACCATTGAGAATACATCCCTAAATATGTAATGAAATTATTTCCAAATAATCCATCATGTAAAATAATATGATAAATATAATATTTACTTGCACCTTACCCAATAAACAATATCCCTAATATATCATCATCCAATTTAAAATCACATCACCAAAAACCTCGAAATGGATATATTTTCCTTTAAGCACACTATAAATTTTTATCGACCTCTAATGATATCCATAGCACATAGGAAAATTTAACGAAAAACCTATTAATATTCAACCTTATCTTAACCCCATTCGTTGACATATCATTGTGTGAACATTTAGGGTAATGGAATACAGTCGAGAGGGGGTAGGGAATAGACTAGTTTAAAATTTTAAATAAAAAATTTTATTAATTAAATTATATATCTGAGATAATTATTAAGGTCAATTATTTGAAGAAAAAATAAAATGAATGCAATTTTTTGATACTAGTTTAGTCTAATGGGGTATGAAACTAAACTTATACCTCTATACAAAATGATATGAATGTGTGATGTAAAAATTATTTTTTATGAGGAATCAAAAAATAATTTTAAAAATCTTTTTCAAATTGATGGATAACCACAATACTAACTTTTGTATGGTGAATCACAACACGTAAATCAAAACATTAGGCCCTAGGAGTCACCACCTAAACTATCCTAAATTTAGATGTATTATGACACAACCCTTAGATCGTAAAATTTGAATCCATAATTTTAATCCTGAGGAAAAACAATAACATATAATTTCATATTATATAGAAGTATAAACTGAAAAAATATAAAGTGCATGTAAGAGATGGGAAATAGTGTTATAACTCAATAACATGACAAGAGATGATAATCAATGAATGCATTAGAAATGTGATTTGTATTTGGATTACTGAATATCATCAATGAAATTTTAGTTGAAGTATAAATACATCATACTAGATATGAAATTCTTGTAGGGAAAAAGAATATCATATAGAATTTGGCTTTTATGATATGTTAAAAAATTTCACAGCATATTGAAGATGATAGCCAATGGTGTTTTTTGTATTGTTATTAATTTTTAACATACAATATATAATTATATATAAATCTAGAATATATATTCACTGTTTTTAGTACCTACACTTCCATAATATATTTAAAATAAATTGATTTTAGAGTATTCATAAATATCTATAAAGAATCAATGTTCTTTTTTATTTTTATTCATATAGTTGAAATTGTAAAAAAATAATTTAAAATAATTTGAATAAATATTGCATTACCATATCAAAAATTATAATAACATTTCTTTTATTTAAATATATTAGTTGATATATATTAAAACATGTTTGAACTTATTCAAAATAGTTTCCAAAACCTAGCATTACAATCCCAATGAAAATTCCAATATTTGAATTTAAATAATCCCATATCCTCATAATTTATTCGACAATGATGTTTACATAATTTATTATTTTTTTATTTAAATATAGAACCAAAATAAATAAAATATCTTTGATCATAATCATTTGAGATAATATGTATTTATCTAGAAATAAAACCACTTAAAATAATAAAAAATTATATACAGTAGATCAATGGTCCTCTTTAAAATAAAAAGTGGAAGCAACAATATAGGGTACAAAAGTAGGGTACACAACATAAGGGTTCAAAAATATAGGGTTCACGAATGTTGGTAATCAAATATATGGTACATGAAATTGGGGAACATGAATGCAGGGTATAGGAAATTTGGGTTCATGAAATTAGAGTACATGAAAGTAGGCTAATCACAAGTTACACAGGATTCATCAATGTTACATTGGGTTCATCAATGTAATGTAGGATTCATCAAGTTAGTGTTTCACAAAAATAAGATACAAAATTATAAAATTAGGTTTGTCGAACCATACATGAAATAGTTTTAAAAGTAGGGTAATTGAATGATACATTTCTCTTTTTCAAATGCAGTATTAAAAAACAAAACTATTAAAAATAAAAAACAAAATACATTGAAAATCATAAAATGTTTTTTAATGACTCATAGAAGATGATACATAATTTATCCTAGAAGAATTTTTTTATAAAATATTTCTATAATTTAAATATATCATTAATAGTATAATTTTGACATTTAGTCCTCATTAAATCTTCAAAAAAATATAGGCAATATTATCTGAGAAAATCTATAGATGTAAAACAAAAGAAATGAAATTTATATAATTTAATGACCATCCAAAAAACCATTTTAGTCCACAATATACAATATTTAAATTAATATAAACATTTTTTCTTTCTATAAATTATTATTTAGTAAAAATCAGATATGTATAGAACCTATAGTAATATAATGTTGGAAAAAATCTCTTAAGTGTACTTCATAGTATGTTTTGGGTGTTATTTAGTTTGTTGAAAAAACACAATATCAAAAAATGTGAATGAATTGTGTTTACTGATATATATTTTTAAGTTTGTGTAGTTTCCCAATGTTTACAAAATGATTGAGCCTCAAAATCAAGATATTAATTTTGGAAAAAATGGTTTTTTTATAAGTGAAGTGTACGTGGACTAAAATGGATAATTTTTTGGACCCAAATGGTGTTAGGTGTAACAATGAATGAAATTTGAAAAATAAACACACCATGAATTGGAATGGTTTGTGAATATTTAAAATAGTTATTGGAGAAATATTTTTAGTTTATAGTGAATACATTAGTTCATGGCATAGTGCGCCATTTTCTTCCATCAAATGGTAATTTGAGAATCCATGAAGGGAGTCATTGGTGAAAATGTGATGGTGATTTGGGTGTCCACATATAAACATAGGTTGTATGAGGACCGCATATTCAAACAGATCACTGCACAATTTTTATTCCATGAAAGATGCACGATACATGGTGATGGATGTACCACATTAAAAATGTGGTAGATATAGGATTATTTGATTGTACATATAAATGTTCTGATCTATGGACATGATGTCCCATAATTATGGAGAAATGTTTTCTAAATAAAGCATCATAGCATCAGGAATTTAGCTATGTTCGAAGGTGGTTCGTGAGGAATGGTTCTAAGATGGTTGAAAAGGCTCACATAAGTGATAATGTGAATGGGATTTGACATATAATTGAAGTTGATAAATGATTATAGTGGTCCATGGATGATTTAGTTCATTAATGAAGGATTTCTAGAAAGGAAAAAGTAGTACACTAATGTTGAATGTGGTAGCGATACATAGAAGAAATATATGGAGGAGTTTTTTACGGTGGAACATAGTGGTAGTACACAATATTACAAGCATTAGTGGTTCATTGAATAGGTGTTCTGCAATTCATTTGTAGTAAAAAATTTTCTAAAGAGCAAACAGTTCACTAAGGGCCTGAAAAATTATGAAAATGCACTAAGACAATTCGGAAAATTACTTTTCACTAACATAAATGTATGCATAATAGTGGATTTTAGCTTTTTTTAATTATTCACCATAGGGTATAACTATAGTGTATGATGTTGATATTCTCACAAATGAAGGGACCAAGAAGTCCATAAACTGTGAGTTGAACAATTCCATGAACATTGATAGAAGGAAGAGGATGATGGTCACCTATCTCACCAGAAATGAGCCCAAAAAAGAGACATAGGGAGTGAGCCTTGAGAATGCATTGGGAAGACCCAAACCCACGTAATGTTATCAATCCTAGGAATATAAGATATATCCCTAACATTGTAACTTGGTTGTATGCATTATAATATTTGGTACATTGGAACCTCGTTGGTGTATACACATTAGACACATAACATTGCAGATGAACAATGTAAAATCATAGTTTCTGTGCACGATATCATTTCTATTTGTATATTTCAATATCAAATAGAGATATGTTTGATTCATTTAATGACAGAACAAGATCCCAAGTGATATTAAATTTACTCTATCATATAATAATTCACCCATTTGATTATTTGACATAGTAGACATATGACTTGTAATCAATGCGAATGGTAAAATGTCAATGGATCTCTATAAGTAGAAAAAATATATTTGTTCAATCATAATGGGTTTATGACCATCAATCGAAGCAATTATAAAATATGGAATAATTAGAAGAAACACTACTTCATATCATTTGTAATTGATGAATTCACCTCAACTATGCATGAAATTTTATCTACTATCAATAGTGGTGGTGTATCAAAAGCCAAATAAATATAATTTTTTTTAATTCTAATGAGACAATTTATTTATGGGGAGCCCTATCAAATTCAATTTGTACAATGGTGATTTCCTGAAAAATATCACATTGTATTTGGGAAAATAAGTTGATTATCTTCAAAGGTGATACAAAAGTCCTTGAAATGAATATGTATGTTCTGTGGAATAGATATGAGGATCACATAATGGCCCTATTGAATCTATCGATAAATTCATTGATTATGTTAATGTCATCATGGAAGACTAATTCTGTCATATACACCTTATTGAAGTTATAAATATTGTCAAGAATAGGTTGAGGAACTATCCATCTTGTTTTAATATGAATGTTTCTATATGGGAAGAAAAAGATCTAAAAGAGTTGACACGAAATAATGTACATAATACTCAAGTTGCATATTATATTTCGAATGATTATGATAATACAATGGAAAGATGGAAGCCTAAAGAATTGGAATTCAAGACCATGATGAATATCTATCTTCTAGATAGTCGTAAGGAAAATAATTTAGATGATGTCATGTTATTTCTCTCCTCAAATCTACAAAGTGTAAATGCAATCTTCAATGGTAAAATTCCGATTTTATTTTTTCAATACCAAATAATTGTGAATTTTTCAACAATTATTCCTAATAATATTGTTATGAAAATAATCAAAATGATGAAAATACATTTAAAAAGTATTCATGCGATGTAAATGGTATGAAATGTAACAATATAATATTCATTAAAAATAATAATATTATTTTAAAAGAAGATAAGATTTAAGAAGAATCTACAGATGAAGAGTTAGAGGACTGTATGCATCAAGAAGTGGATGATTTGGTGGTAGTTTTCAAATATTTTATAAAAATGAGACAAGGAAGAAGGTTAATATTAAGGAATAATTGACCATTAAGATGAATTAGAAACTACTCTTGAAGATATAAATGTTTCGAGAGAAAAAATAAAAAAACTAACAATATTGTTTGGGCGTTCCAACTCTATATGAAGTAGAAAGAATGAGAGAAGTTAGAGATGAATGATGAAATTGAAAAACTATAATCTTCAACAACAGAAATCTCATCAAATGTGGTTGAGTAAATACTCATAATTGAATGATAAAAAATATAAAATGATAGTTTAATGAAATGGGAAATGATGAAATAAAACATATCGATGAACATGAATAGTAAGTCATCGGTCTATGATTAAGTGTTAAGGATCAAGAAAAATATTGACCCAAAAAAATCATAAAAATAGAAAACACAGACAATATAAATGATTAATGTGGTGCATGGTTGTCATGAAGATTATAAGTAGTTGTCAAATTCACATGATTAGATTGATATAGCTCTTGGTTGAAAACGAAAATCAGTAATAGTTGAATTCAGACCACTAGACCTTACTCAACTATTTAATAGTAATATGGGAATATAAAAGATTCAAATGACTAATATAACCCAAGGGATATCCAGCGGTGAGGTATTACAATGAATTAATATACCACGCAAAAGATTATATTGTTTCAGTATGATTGGACACACAAAAATGTTTTTTTCATAGAAAACTGATACTAATGGGAATATAATGAATACATGTAGTAATATACTGTTCAATTTTCTAGAGCATCATTTGATTGTAAATAATTCATGATTGTATCATTGTGGAACATTGAAATATACTTATCATCAATAATACAGAGTAATGTCTTGAAGAATCTTGAGGTTGGTTATAAGGAACACAAAAATGGATCATCAAATGAGAAAAAAATTAATATTTAATTTACAACAATACAAGATGAATTTGGCCCATTATATTATATGAAATTTCAAGATTATTAATCCATATTATGAATGATGCAAAAATCATTGATTGAAAATAAAATATCTTGGAAGACAGTGGTTGCAAGAAAATTAGTTCAAAGAATTAGATTTCAATAATATATAGATAATTCAGATTGGATATATGGCCCTAGCCACAATAATTACATAATGTAGAGATACGTCAAGAACTCACGTTATGGATCTTTTCAGTTTTTGGTTTATACAGTATTAGGCCATAGTAATTACATTACATTTCAAATATTATAGTGTATACAATTCTATTCTATTAAATTTATTTCCAAAAAACACCTTAAATAAAATAAGAATTATTTTGTTTGATTCAAATCATATTCAATTCTTCTTTAATCGTACCCTTAGTTATAACCTATGAAAAAAATATCAACAACATGGGATGAGCATAAAAATACTTTAATGGGTTATAACATAAGGTAAGATAACATTAGTCCATAAATAAATATAAATCATGAAATCATACTTTTCAATAATAAATAATATCTCTTTAATATAACTAATAAAATCGAAATATTTATGAATAACATAGAGAAATATTTAATCATAAATGTAAATTGTGGAATCCATAATGTACATATATTGTAGCGTTTACAGCTACTTAGGGAGTTATATTTGGAATACCAATCACATTATATTCCCTGAATATCATAGGATAAATGTTAACATTTACCTCTTTCATGTGACACAATGCATTGGAGAGTTATCTTGGGCTCACCTACCCTATGTTTATCAAGAGCCACACATATTTGGATTATCACATAATCACCGATAAAATGATCAAGTTCAATTACATAATCTTAACTCCTAAATGATTTTTTTTTAAAATTTTAGTCATCAATCAAAATATATCAATTGAATATATTGAAATTTTCATTCAATTTCCAAAACAATATATAACATTCAATACGATGATTTTTGAATCAATGATTACCATACAATATTGGAAATAATTATAGAATTATAATTTTAAAACCTTAATGTCTATAAAAATAAATCCTTAAATCCAGTTTGAAAAATTGGACATTAATAAGAACTATTTAGAATATTAAATCTTTAAAACATTTAAAACTATTTTTTAGTTATAGAGTCCCTTTCCATTTGAGAAAATACGTGAACAAAAATAATTAAAGAATAACATTAAAATAACATAAAATATCTGGAGAATAAATAGATTCATGATATAATATGTCAACAATATTTATATACACCATATAAATTTGAATTGGTTCATAATAACAATAATTCTCAATGGAAGGTAAATTGAGACAAAATCCATTATAAATATCATGTTATTATATTATTGATAAATCAATGACATAAACAGCTGTTAAAAATATAAAACCCATATAAGTGGATATTATGCGTAAAAAATCATAGGTTATTCACATATATTTTTTGGATAAAAATTCCAAAGAAACACATATTTAACTCAATGAATGTAAATTGAGTTAATATTTTCTTTATGATGTCTGAAGAAATGAAATATTAATTTCTCAATGGGGTGATTATTTGTACAAAAATTATATCCACACAAAAATATGCCTAAATAAAAAACATAAATAAATTAATAGTGATTATACAATTAATCTTTTCATAATATAATAAAATCCGTTTTCTTAAAACATAATGAGTGTAATTGGACATTAGAAATTCCCATATGAAAATTTGTCAGATTAACATTGTCACATACTTATTCAAAAAATTAATCGATGAGAGAGAAATGGGTCTCTCAACCCATGGAAATAAAATTTACATTAGTAAATATATACAATATCATATCCCAAAATAAGAAAAATAAAAATAAAATACAAAACATAAAATAAGTCTCTAACTAAAATATGAGGGTGAAAGGTTCCCTACCATTCAGTCCAACATGTCATGTATGATCCTTATACATACTAAAAAAGAAACATAAGTTAATTTAAACTTTCATTTGAAACATTTTAATGTTTATTATTCCTTTTATATAACTTATTACCACGTTATGAACATTACAAAATCAATTAAGTTAATATCAGTCATTTATTCGATATTTGGTACTTGAATCTAAAATGAACTCATTATAAATTCAAATTTCATATCTGGAAAAACTTCCATTATCTAAAGATTGATATTCATGATTTAGATATAATATTTACCATATATATCTTTCATATCTTATATATTTATGTATTTATTTATAACAGTACATAACATTTGGAGATAATAAATGAAATGTATCATTCATGGATACAGTATGTCGCACGTACACATGAATGCTACATTCATTTCTGTTTTATGTTTAATGGTATAAAAACACATAGTTACCAATATATATTATAATTCAAAAATAATATCATAGTTTATAGATGTTACATGTGTTCATTAACACCTGATTTTATATATTCTATTTGTGTCATGAATGATTGATACCACTTTGAGTGGTCGGTAGTCTGCATTTCGTCAAAGGAAATTATCATATTCACACCTCATGGAAGGAATAAAAGAATGATTTTAATAAAAAGAAAGAAGCATAGAGACAGAATGAATATAATATATATCATATATAAATGTAGTTCCATCATAATGTACATCATGGGTGGTGATAAGGGAAAATCAAACAATCATCATTTAATGAGGCAGTAGTTCACCGTACATAGAAATAGTATAATCATATCCATTAGAAAAATGTTTGTGAAAGTGTAGTTAAAATCCTTAGAAAAACATCATAGTATATTTTAGATATAGTTTTTGTCAATAAATGACTAAATAATGAGTGTTTAGGGGGTTTTATAAAGAAATTAATTGAATGAATATTGAGAAAAGACATTACCCCAAATCAGGTAACTCCTTTTGATTTAAGAAAAAATTATTTATTTAATTTCGTTCATCCCAATTTGACTATTATAGGATTGATAGAGTAAATTTGGGAGCATATTTCGGTATATTTTGGAAGAGTTAAGGGTGCTTGAGTGGTGTGATTAAGGGTTTGAGGTGGTGACATTTTATAAGAGGGAGGGGTACTTTAAGAATGTTTGAAACAATATTTTAAAACAAACTATATTTGGATTTTAAAAAGGACCACATATAATTTAATTAGAATATAAGAAGAGTATTTTTCTAAATCATCTCATACAATAGTTTTTAGAGAAGTTTTCAGTTTAAAATTTGACCTTATCATTTAGTTTTAACCCATAGTTAACTTATTTAACTCTTACCATCACTTCTTGAATATTCATTCTATATGGTTAATATAGTTACTATAAAATTCCAATAGAACCTAAATATGTTAATTAGGGAAAAATTCAACTATATATAAGTTATTTAGAAGAATCTTATATATTTAGTACTGTTATTTCATTTAATAAAATAGTTTTTTATTTAAAAAACTCATTTATATTAATTTATATATTATTCATATCATAAATTTTAAAAAATCCATAACAACACGATTGATTTGATAAAACTTCAGTAATTAAATATAAAAGGTCATAATTATCCCAAAAATCAATGGATGGAATAAAAATATTTAAAATAAATTTATTTTAATTTGTGTAATCTCAATAATTTTAAGCATATATAAATAAGGTAATCACCACATCGCCAATGTGTCATATATAAATTTTTTTATATGATGTCTAAAATTTTAAAATAAAATAAAATGATATAGGAAATATTTTTATATTAATAATTAATATTTATATTCTAATCTATCACTTATATAAACCAATATTAAAAATGTTTTATTAAAAGATATATGTTTGTGTTATATTCTTCGTAACATTAAATTAAAATTAATTAAATGACATTTTCACACAGTAGTGGCTCCATGGTATCCTAAAATCGACCCAAGGATTACCATGGTTGAACAGATCTCATAAAAAGGACCAGGTCACGTTTTAGGTTAATTTAATTTTATTATAATATTATTTTTTCCCTTATTTACCGCATTTACCCTTTAACCATGGTAAATAAAGTATTTACCGAATTTACGATTCATAAGGCCTACAAAAGGATACATATTTTCACAATTAGGACATCCTCATTCAAAATATGGAATCAATTTTTCCATATTCAAAACACATATGTTTCTGAAAATAGTCTAAAATTAATTCCCATTGTCAAAACTAAAAATGTCATTTTTATGAAGTAAAACCTAACAAAAAATTGTCCTAATTTTATGTCCAATTTCAAAGTTAAATTAAATAAATTGAGATAAATTGGATTAAATGATAAAAATATAATCCAATTAAACATTAAAACCAATTAAATGTATACTCAAACTATATAAATAAATTATATTAAATGTCTGTTTTAAAATAAAATACATATTTTTCAATATTCATTAAAAATTGACATATAGGTGAAATATAAAAAAATTGCATCCAATGTAATTTTTTATTTTATGATACCAAATAATATTATTATTTTCTCAAATAAAAAATATAAAGGTGTCAAAAATATATTTAAAATATAGTCTTCATCAAAAGGGGAAAAAATACAATTTTAGAAAAATACTTTTTTATCTAAACAATAGAATTTTTTCTTATATCTATTCTAGAAAAAATATAAGATGAATTTAACATATTATATTGAATATATATCATATATATTTTCATTAAATAAATCCATGAAGTGTGATATAAAAAAATTTATTCTCAATTAAGGGGGTTTTCATAAAAACACACCTATTATATTCAATTGGTTTTTATTACAATTTCTAATATGTTTGGTTCTCAAAAAATAATTATGTAAGAATATGAAAACAATATTTCAAAATTAATTTAGTAATATTAATTCCCTCTATTTCAATGGCTATGTGTTATCAACCGTTAAATATAAAAATAATATTGTATTATTTTTCAGTATAACTCAATGTTGTATGCAATGTATGATTTGGAAGAATCCTATTGTTGCGTGTCGAGTTCACTATCAGAAAAAGAATTCACTTTAACATTAAATTAATATCTTGTTCATAATTATTAATATAAATACAAAATTATTATACTATAAATACCTTTGTTGTTACATCCTTTCCCCCTTTTGGATATTGTGTCCTCATAATTTTAAAATTGGGCTTGGAAACATCATTAAATGTCCTACAAAAAAATAGTCAATTAAAAACACATTAAAAGAAATAAAAACGATTATAAAGGTCACCTAAGATTACACATAATAGTATTTCATGAAAACATGGACATGGAAGACAATACTAGCCATTAATATCTATTTGATAGTGATAGAAAACTTGATAATAAGAATGTTAACAACCAGAAAACCACAATCCTATTATAGTTTAAATTTTGTTTGATTTCCCAGTAGAAAACGTAAATGATCAAATATTTTTTTATGTTTCCATTCATAAAGAATCATAATTTATTTTTGAAATTTTCTAGGAACATAAAGATATATAGTTAATTTTCATGTAGTGATTCATCAGTTAATAAGTTTCTACCAAGAATTCATATTTTCTTCATACGATGAGTATTAAATATAAATTAGTCACACCAGAAGTGCTAGAATAATCTTCTAGAAAAAAAAATATCCACAAAAGATGAACAATATATTTCCCTTATTTTTATATAATAACCAAAACCAAAATTCTTATTAAAATATTACATAATCCCCAAAAATTATAATCCATTATAAAAAGTAAAAGAATATTCATATCCAAAAATGAACAAACAATACCAAATGCTCAATAAAGAACATTCACTATAGAATTGTCCATAAAATTATACAAAATAATCCAAACTATGTTTGAAGCCAAAATTTAAAAACTATTTAATTATGTGGTCTTCCACAAAAATCATAACATTAATCATCAAACAACATTGACTACTCTTAAAATCTCACAATCAATAGAAATTAAACTAATAACATTTTCTATATGATAGTTTAACCATTTCCATAAATATCCCAAATATATATATATCAACAATAAAAACATATATTCTACCAAAATAAAATAACTCCATTAATCCTCAATTACAATCCCACAGTTATCTATTTTCTTTAGGCATACAGTGTTCCCAAAATAGAAAAAGTATTCCAAAATATCCTTTATCACATTATCAACAAATCCATTTATTATACTTAGGATAACTATTTTATAAAACTTATGATCCCAAAATCAATATATTCTTGATCCACAAAATCACTTAACTAAAAATAAATATTCATACTAATCAGATACTTCATGGAGGACTATGGTAAGCGATGTACCATTTTCACCCATCTGATATGAGTTTGATTCCCATGCCCTTGATGGACGCGATGTGTTGTCACCCATCCTGTGGGTTGTATTTTTTTCTAAAACAATATCATTCTTATAACATTATTATAAATAATATAATTTCATAAAAAATAACGATACACTATTTTATAGACAAAGGTTTTTTAATACCCATCCTTTTGCATCCAAAAATATAATAACCATTTATCACCACAAAAAGAAAAGATCATATGAACACATAAGGTTATATATTATGTATACAAAATAAAAGATAATTCTTTATTGAATAACATTTTCACTATAAGGACTTGACCTTATTACATGTATAATATTTAATTTAGTCAAGAAGAAAATTCATTTTACATTGAAGATCTTTTCATGTTTAGAGCATTATAGAATTAGGACAATACATTAAGGACATTACACATTATTACAGAATGGATACCATAAAAATAGTTTCTATTTTTTTTTCAAATTATAAAACATTAAAACCTAAGACAAGACACCTTGAAAATTCATAAAAATTTAACATGGATTCCTTCCATGTATTACAAATCCATTATCCTATAAAAAAATAATTTAAAAACATGGTATGAGCACAAAATCTCAGAAAGGGATGGAAAAGAAGGGAATATCACATTATTCCATGAATACTCGTATCATAAGAAAGCATTTCAAAAGACATTCTTGTCACCCATATATAATTGGTTTGTGTAACATGAGATTTAAACAAGATCTACACAAAAAATGAGAACCTAAATTTAATCATAAAGTTATCTTGGTGCATTACTTACATAATCTTTTAACCACTCTTGGCTACCTTAAAATTTTTAGCCCTCATGACTACCTTACTTTGTGTAACCATCACAGTTACACTTGGAGTAACTATACAACCGTCCTCCAAATTACTCATACCCATTAAATTAGAGGGAAATATAGGTCCCACACTTCATCAAAAATAATTCCAAAGAACCAAACATAATCATAAAATATTAATAATTCCATAAAAACCATTCATTGGAATTTTGTAAAACCAAATTGAAAAAAAGGATTTCTAAAGAAATACCCCTTATAAATATCATACAATTGAAGATAGACATAATAAAGTGGATGGATTATGTATTTATATACTGTAAACACACACAATTAAACATAATATAAACATAACCCATCACACAATCAATTTAAATGGCACATAAATAATGATGTAGAAGGTTAACCCAAAGAATGGAAATCGGGTTAAGAATTCCCTTACCTTGGGTATTTCTTACTTCCAACGTTTATAAATGTCATGTATTATGGTAATAAGATTCTTATTATTTTTTTCAAGAACATGTTCCTGTTTATAAAATCTTATATGATCATTTAATAACATCTTTTTACCCTTATTTTTTAGTATTTCCCCCCTCACACTATTTTTGGTTGAATTATTTATATGATTTCTATGATTGGTTCATGGTGGACATTCTTGTAAATTGGAAGTGAAACAATAGAATTTGAATGGATTAGTATTTTCATATAACCAGTAGCATAAATTTTTCCATTTATCATTTTGAATTATCACCTGATCATGATTCATAAGTTAGAATATTAATGATGTTCATTTAGATCCTTTTAGTGGTTCTTTGATAACAATGTCCTCGTTTTGTCTTAAAAATTAAAACCATGAGTGAAAAATAATTCCAAAACCATGGGTGAGGCATAAAACATATATTATAACATGGTTCAACCATCCAAATTATTTCATGAACATACTTGAAATAATTAATGGAAATTGAAATCACGTCATCCACGTTGTCGGCAATTTGACACATTGCGGACAATATTTTAATTTCTTGAATTAGTGGGGGAGGAGAAAAATAATGATGATGAATTTTCAACGAATATGAGAGCATCCAGAATATACATGATTTTGGAGCATTCATGCCCCTTGGTTAATAATATGTGAGGATAGAAGAAGAAATTAAAGTAATCTTAAAATAAAATAAAACATGATAAATTTCTCACGAAAATTCGAAAGCCTAATAGTGTCTCCTAAGATTTCATAAAAAAAGATTGATTAGAGGAAGGGGATATCACATAATTCATATATTATATGGGTTGTAAGGGGGTATTTAATGAAATATCCCAAAACAATACAGATGGGATGGAAGTGAAGAACAGAAAATAAAATAAAAGAATTAAAATAAAAGAGGATGCTTACCTATTTATCTCTTCAATTGAGATCCTCTTTAAGGGATTTGGTTTTGGTGTTTTTGTGAGACCAGAAGCTCGAGTACGCTGGGAAGAATATTGGGGAGGGAATTTGGCAGAAATTATACAATTCTCCAGGCTTGAGAGGTGTGGGAGGAAGAGGGGAGTGAAGGTGGTATTTATAGTGGAGGAGGGGAGGTATTTTAGATTATTTTAATCATTATTATAATATTTTACTGAAGAATATGAATAATCTCGATTCATGTGACAAAAAATATTAAAAATGTCTTGTGAGTTAGAACCAAGTTGTCTTATATAATCCTTGCATCACCTATGATGCAGTAAATCAACTCTTTAGCATTTTTCGTATTTTACTTTTCATATTACTACTCATAAGGGTATGTTACTATTCACAAAAAACAACTTGGTTTCATTTGACCCCAAATTACATAGTGAACAAATTTGTAGATGAGAGTTTCTTTTATAGAAAAACACTATGGTAGTAAAGTTATTTTTAAATGATAGTTATAAATATCTACATTGAACAATGTTTCATGCATTTCAATTTATTTTTAGAAAAACGTGGGGTGTAACATTATCCCTGCCTTCATGAAATTTCCTCCTGGAAATTTTATTTAATTATTAAAAAACTGAATGTATTTTTCTCTCATAGCATTTTCAGACTCTCATGTTGCTTCCCCAACCATGTGGTTTCTCCACAAAACCATTACCCGGTGTATTACCTTATTTCACAATACATGTTCTACTCAATCAAGAATCTGAACTGGTTTATCTTCATAAGAATGGTTCCCTTCTAGCTGAACCGCTTCTGGGCTTAAGAAATGTGATGAATCTGGCACATACTTTCTCAACATAGAATCATGAAAATCATTGTGTACCTGAAACAAACTCGGAGTCAATGATATGTGGTATGCAACTATTCCAACATTCTCTAAGATTTCAAAAGGACTGATGAAGTGTGGACTTATCTTTACTTTCTTACCGAAACATATAACACATTTCAACGGAGATACTTTAAGGAAAACATGGTCACCTAACTTGTAAAATAATTCTTTCCTTCTGTTATCTGCATAACTTTTCTACCTGCTCTATGTTGTCCTCATGTGCTGCTGGATCATCCTCACTTTCTCAGAAACTTCTTCAACTAATTATGGCTCCATCAACATTCTTTCACCGAATTCATCCCAAAATTCTATATTTGGACAATGTTTTCTATTCAAGTCCTCAAAAGGTGCCATTTGAATACAGGAATGAATACTGTTATTATACGAAAACTCAACTACTGAAAGATATTGATCCAAACTTCCCTGATAGTCCATTGAACGAGCTCAAAGCTTATCCTGCAAAGATTGAATCATTCATTATGACTGCCCATCTGATTGATGATGAAAATATGTACTGAAATTTAATTCTATGCCCAATGAATTATGAATCTCTTCCAAAAGTTAGAAGTGAACCAGGGATCATGATCAGATATAATTGAAAGAGGAACTCCTTGTAACCTGACAATCTCCTTGAGGTAAAATTGAGAAAGCGGATCCAAATACATTGAATCTTGAATTGATAGAAAATGTGCAGACTTTGTTAGCCTATCAACAATAGCCCAAATATCATTTTATATTAGAGAAGCCTTCAGTAGTCCCACCACAAAGTCCATGGATACATTCTCCCATTTCCACTCTGGCACTGGAAAAGGCTGAAGCATCCCCCTCAGTAACTATCACTCTACATTAACCTATTTATATGTCAAACATTTCATGGTAAAATCTGTAATATCTCATTTCATTCCATCCCACCAATAATACTCCCAATGGTCCCTATACATCCTAGTACTTCCAGTTTGAACAGAAAATGGAGAACTATAAGATTAACACAACAAATCATTCTTCAACTGAGGATCAGTAGGCACACACATCATTTTTCCAAATCATAAAACAAAATCATTACCAAGATTAAATTCATGAAACTTTCCCAATTTAACCAATTCTACCTTTTTCTATAGCTCACGATCTTCCTTTTGTGCCTGCTTAATTCTGTCTGACAATGAAGACTTCACTGAAACCAGAAACAGAACAGAGGTATTCCTTGTACCAATAACTTCTACGCCAAAATTCCTCAAATAATTAATCAAGGGATCATTTTCCAAACATAACATGGTTAATGATGCATGATGTTTCCAACATAAGGAATCCTTTACTTTGTTTTCTTTTCCTAGATGATAGTTGATCGTGCAGTCATAATCCTTTATCAGTTCTAGCCGTCTTCTCTACCTCATGTTTAATTCCTTCTGAGTGAATATATACTTTATACTTTTATGGTCAGTATATATTTTTCAGTTGGTTCCATATAGATGATGCATCCATATTTTCAATGAAAAAACCATACCTGCCAATTCAAAGTCATGTGTGGGATAATTTAGCTCATGAGATATATGTTGTCTCAAAGAATAGGCAATTACCTGATCATTATGCATCAAAACACATCCATGTCCCTTCAAAGAAGCATCAGTTTAGATGACAAACTCACCATTATAGAAAGGTAAGGCTAAAACTGTTGAATTCACCAATCACTTATTTAGTTCATTAAAACAAACATCACATTCCTCTTTCGAAAAAAATTTAATCCATTTTTTGTTAACATTGTTATCAGGGTAGATATCCATGAAAAGTTCTTAACAAACCATTATTAATAACTTGCTAAGCCCAGAAAAATATGAATCTCTATAACATTTGTGGGTCCTGGCCATTCATCAACTACTTTTGTTTTGGCATGATCAACTGTTATTCATTCCTTATTTACATTGTTCCCAGGAAAAGTAATCTTTTGCAACCAAAAACCACACTTGCTGAATTGTTCAAATAGTTTCTTTTCTTTTAATGTTTGTAAAACAACAATTAGATGTTTTTCATGCTCATATTTATTTTTAGAAAATACCATAATAACATTAATAAATACACCCACAAACACATCCAAGAACTCATGAAATACTCTATTCATAAGAGTCATTAGTACAGCAGGTGCATTAGTCAAACCAATCAGCATAACAAAAAATTCATAATGCTCATATCTAGTAGGAAAATCTATTTTCAGGATGTAATCTTCCTTCACCTTCAACAGATTCTATTCAAATCACAAGTCAATCATGGAAGAGTACTGATCTCCCTGGTGCTGATGAAACAAGTCATCAATATGAGTCAAAGGATACATGTTTTTAATAGTGATATTATTCAAAGGTATGTAATCAATGAAATGTCACATGGAACCATCACTCTTTTTAAAAAACAAAACAGGGGATCCACATGGTGAAGTTCTAGGAAGAATGAAGCCTTTGTCAAAAAAATTCTGCAACTAATTTTTCAATTCATGAAGTTCTATTGGAGCCATACGATATGGCGGTTTTGAAATTTTCTTAGAATCAGGATCTAATCCAATTTTGAATTCGACTTCTCGATCAGGTATGAAACCAGGTAACTCATCAGGAATAACACCAAGGTATTGATTTACCATTGGCACATAATTAATTTGAATAGATCCATTGTTTTCAACAATATGATAAAGATAACTTTCAGTTACATTTTTCAACAGTTTCTCAGCTTCCAGATATGTTATCAATTGTATGGGTTAATTCTTGTATACAAACGAAAACTCTTTCGGAAAAACAAATTCTTTAGCACAAATAAAAATCTTAGTATGATAATCAGAAATCTAGTCCATCCCCAAAATAACATCAAACTCGACTATGGGTAAAACATGAGGTTTGCAAGTAAATTGTTTCCACAGACAAAAATAAAAAGATACTTATTATACCACTTTGCTATAACATTTCCCCTGATATTTTAACAACATGTTCGGGTCTCATTTGGTGAGGTGATAGTTCCAATTTAGCAGAATAGTTTTCAGATATGAAGGGATTTGTAGACCCCTTATCAAACAAAACTTTAGCAAAATATGAGTGAACAAGAAAATTACCTAATAAAACTTCATTGGATGGCCCAACCTCTACTAACGTAGTTTCAAAGGATCTTACTACACCACTCTTTTTGTAGTATGGCTTCTTTTCATCATTCAGATCTTTCTTTGGGAAATCATTTTCATAATGACCCATCTCAACACATTAGAAACACTTTGCATTTTTCATATAAGGATTATTCTTAGAATAATTTTAATTGCAATTTCATGAAATAAGTCCAAACTTACCACATTTAAAACACTTCCCAGTTTTTCTAATACATTCCCTATGGTGTTTCTTGATACAATTTTTACAAAATAGAAATTGGATTTTCATACCATAATATTTCATTGGTTGATTCTTACCCATTTCTTGCCAATAGGACCTCTTCTTCTCTTTGTTTCCAAAATGCATGTGATAATCAGCAAACATCATCTCTACCCTCTCAGCACATCAGGAAAGTTTCTCATAACATTTCAATTCAAAAGAGGCCAATGCCCTTCGATACCATGGCTTCAATACTAAATAAAATCAGTTGATTCATCTATTAAGATCTAGAATATGATTTAGAGTATACCATGCCAGGCGAGTGAAGGAAGCTTCAAACACAGCCACTGAATCTTCCTCCTTCTGTTTCAATTCAAGGAATTTATTTTCCATTCTTAGTATCACCACTTTAGGAAATAAATTTTCATGGGAAAAAATATTAAATTCATCCCACTCTAAGGCATCAGAATCTTCTCTACCCCTGATATTCCTTACCATTTAGCACCAATAATCAGCTTCCCATTCAAAACGATAAGTGGAA
Organism: Viscum album; assembly: GCA_963277665.1. Taxonomy (NCBI): domain Eukaryota; kingdom Viridiplantae; phylum Streptophyta; class Magnoliopsida; order Santalales; family Viscaceae; genus Viscum; species Viscum album. Next base: position 1,068,193,056 of record OY728140.1, read on the forward strand.
TGACTTACCTTTTGATTGTCTAAACATCCCATAACATCAAATATTTTTTCAGGGGATTTGATCCATCCTTCAACTGCTACTGGGTTAGAAGAACCATTGAATGCAAGAGGATGTTGTCTAATTAAATTTTCAACTACTGTCGTGTTCTATTGAGGTACCTCTATTAGTTCTATTTCATGGATTGCACCACCATTTATTACATGAGTAAGCTGAGATATTACTATCACAAACTTCATAGTTCCAATCCCTACCATTCCAGACTGTAGTTCCGGAAGGATGTCATTTAGTTGGTGTATCACCTTAGCAGCATCCCTGTTCCTTCTGCAGACAACCATTCTGAACAAACATATATTTGATAAATAAACATGGTAATATTTAAATGATAAAACATATAAAATTAAACATAGTTTGATAATAATTTACGGTATACTATTAACATCAACCTAACCCATAATGTTATCTAATCCATCCTATGATACAAACTATAAGGACATGACCATATTACATAAATAATGTTGAATTTAGTCAAGAAAACACATCCTTTTACATTGATGATCTTTTCAATTTAATAGATTTAGAAAATTAGGACAATACATTCATGGCATTACACATTATTACAGAGTGGATACCATAAAAAAAGTTTTCATTTATTTCAAAATACAAAACTTTAAAACATAAAACAAGACTTCTTGACAATTCTTCAACATCTGACATGGCTTCCTTCCATGTATTAAACATCCATTAACTTCTGAAACATAATTTAAAAACTTTGTATGAGAAAAAAAGCTCAGTAATGGAGGGAAAAGAATCAAATATCACATTATTCCATGGATACACGTAACATATGAAAGCATTTGGAAATAAATTCTTGTCACCCATATATACTTTATTTGTGTAACATGAGATTTACACAAGATCTAGCGAAAACATGAGAAAATTAATATAATCATAAAGGTATATTGGGGAATTACTTACATCATTTTGTAACCATTCGTGGCAACCTTATAATTTTTAACACTCACGGCTACCTTACTTCGTGTAACCATCGCAGTTACACTTGCAGTAACCATACGGTGGGCCTCCAACATACTCATACGCAACAAATTGAAGGGAATTTTAGGTCCCATCATTTATCATAATTTATTCCGAAGAACCAAAAGATAATCATAAAACATGAATAATTCCATAAAAACATTTCTTTGGAATTTCTTAATACCATATTTAAAAGGAGGATTTTTAAAGAATAGACCCTTATAAATATCATACAATTAAAGAGAGAGTTAATAGATTGGATGGATTATGCATATATATACTGTAAATACACATAATTAAACTTAATATAATCATAACCCATTACAAAAACAATTTAAATAGCACATAAATAATAAAGTAGAATGTTAAACCAATGAAAGGAAATCGGGTTATGAACTCCCTTACCTCGGGTTTGTCTTACTTTCAACTTGTTTAAACCACCTGTATAATGGTAAAAAAGTGTTATTAATATTTTACAGGAAAATTTTAATGTTTATAACATCTTATATGATCATTTAATAACATCCTTTCACCGGTAATTGTTAGTATTTTTACCTTCGCGCTATATTTCATTGAATTCTTTACATGATATATATGATTGGTTCATGGTGGACATTCTTGTCAATTGGATGTGAAACTACAGAATTTTAATGGAGTAGTATTTTTATATAACCGGAAAATTATATTATTCCATTTATCATTTTGATTTCTTATATTTGGTAGATTCATAATATAGAACATTAAGGATGTTTGTTTAGATCCTTTTAGTGGTTCTTTGAAAATAATAACCTCGTTTTGTCTTATAAATTAGAACCTCGAGTGAAAAGAATTACAGAACCATGTGTGTGTCATAAAACATATGTTATAACCTGGTTCAACTATATAAATGGTTTCATGACCAGACTATAATTAATTAATGGAAATTGAAATCACATCGTCCATGTTGTCGGTAATTCGACATATCACAGACAGTATTATAATTCCTCGAATTAGCGGGGGAGGAGAAAAATAATGATGATGAACTTTCTATGAACATGATAGCATCCATAATATACATGATTATGGATATTTCATGAAACTTTTTTAAGTGGATGTGTGAAATGAAGAAGAAAATTAAGGAATATTAAAATAAAAGAAAACCTGATAAATTTATCATGAAAATTCAGTAGCCTAACGATGTCCCATAAAATTTCATCAAACAATTTTGAGGAGAGGAAGGGGATATCTCATAATTCATAAATAATATGTCTAGTAAGGGGGGTATTTAATTAAATATCCAATCATGAGCCAAATGGAATGGAAAAGAATAACATAAAATGAATGAAAATAATAAAAATAAAAGAGGATGTTTACTTCTTGATCTATTCTCCATGAGATCCTCCTTAAAAGATTTGGTTTTGGTCTTTTGGTGATACCAAAAGCTCTATGACGTGGGGAAGAATATTTGGGAGGGAATGTGGCAGAAATTAGTCAATTATCAAGTCTTGAGATGTGTGGGGGTATGAGGGGAGTGAAGGTGGTATTTATAGTGGAGGAGAGGAGGTATTTTAGATTATTTTAATCATTATTATAATATTTTACACAAGACTATGAATAATCTCAATTCATGTTACCCAAAATAGTAAAACATTTCATGTGAGTTCGAACCAAGAGGGCTTACATAATAGTTTCATCACCTATGATGCAGTATATCAAGTATTTAGCATTTATCGTATTTTATTGTATTTTACTATTCATAAAAAATTCTTGAATTTTAGATAGATCCCAAAAATTTACCCTAACATTTTTCGACGTGTAAAATTCAAAAATGAGGTCCATTTTTCAAAAATAAATTTCTAAATATTAATAATTTATCTTATAAATAAAATAATACTTAATTCAAAAATTAACAGTTCTTATACGATAACTACTTCATTATAACAATGAAAAATTAACCACGACGTTATAATCTTCTAGGCATAAGAAGATAAAATAATAATAAAATTTATCATTCATTAGGGTCATATTACTATTCATATTACTATTCATAAAGGTATGTTACTATTCAAAAAAAGTTGGTTTCATCAGACCCCAAATAACATACTTAACACCGTTGTAGATGATAGTTTCTTGAATTTCAAAATTCTTTGGTAGTAATGTTATTTTTAAAAGGCTAGTTTTATATATCTACCTTAATCAAATGTTTCATGCATTTCAATTTATTTTTCAAGAAAATTGGGGTGTTATATTCACATATTGAACGTCATGGTTACACATACTATAAAAATTATTCCAATGTAATCCCATCATCAAATGAGCCTTAAAAATTTTAGGCAGATCATCACCATAAAATATACCATAACTTTTTATTCCCTTATATGTAGTCTTCATACACATTCAAATTTCATCATGATCCATTAACCATTTTTTCCAACATATTCTATAATAGGATTTTCCTACAAACAAAATCATTAATCATAATATATGATATATTAATTTATAAATATTAGCTATGAAATAATATATACCATTAATTTCTCATTGTTAGTTTCTTCATCCTCAATTAAAATTGAATGAGGTATTGGTAACCAATTTTTTTATGGTCATACAGATCCCATTATCAAACCTTTTTCGCATGACATCTATTTGTCAAATGACCATGCACACCATATATAGTATATTCTATTGATCCCTTATAAAGAACTAATTTCACATTCCTAGAGTCAACTGGATGCTTCATTTTCCATTGAATGATTCTTGCATTATATCTTTCATTACCATATCTACTGCATCATCCCATCCCATCGAATAATTTTCATAGGTGTTTCATTCCACACTCTTTAGACATATGTTTTTTGATATTTCTAACGTTATGATTTTTACCTGAACATCTGTAGTGATTTTATTCATGAATATATGATTCCTTATAAAAATAAACAAGTTTAGGTGGTTAATCATGACTCTAGATAGTTTTTTGAGAATAAATACAAGATCTCATATTACATCTACCATTTTATTTAGTTTTTCATTTAGAAAACACCATAGTTTCCTTCACATTCCTTGTTACTTTGGTGCCTTCATGATCTATAAATTTACTAAAACCAAAAATATCAGTGTTAGTATATAAGTAAAATCATCATATAATATCTGTTGAGAATTGTAAACAATGAGATAAATTAATTTATGTTATCTTAATCATGATAAATTTATTTAAAATAAATACGACTCTTTTTAATATGCTAACCATTATGCTTATGTATCATATTCTTAAATAATACCCTACACTATAAATTTATCTAAAAATAAAATTGATATAAACTATAGTTCCCTACATTAAACCTTACATAATATTGGTTTATGTCAATAATTTAAATTGAGGACCCTTCAGGTTAATAGATTTATGGAATTAGGCCCCAAGTTATACATTACATATTAAATATTATAAAGTAGTCAATTATAGTCTATGAAACATTTTCACAACAATTAATGACCTTAAATGAAACAAGAATTTTTTTTCTTGATATTAATCATTATTACTTATTTATTTCTCATAGCAATCATGATACCCAGTGAAAAAAAAATTCAAAAACAAGGGATGATCATTAAAAGCACAGTAAGGGATATGAAATAAGAGAACAAAACATTAGTCCATAAATAGATGTAAATGAACAAATAATACTTTACAATCATAATAACTTGATAACATACCACATAAAATCATAATATTTATGAATAACACATAGAAATCAGAAATCATAATGTTAAATTTTTTTCATCCATAACATTCATACATTGAAAAATTAATGTATACCTTGGGAGTTATGTTTTGGATACCCATCACTGTATGTTCCATTACTCTCATAGGAAAAATGTTAATTGTTAGCTTTATCACCTTACATGATGAAATGGAGAGATATCATGGAATCATTGTCACTAGGTTTATCAAGGAACCACCTGCACATAGTTTATCACATAACCATCTGTCATATGTTCAAGTTCCATTACATAATTTTAACACAATAATGATTGATCTTATCAACATTTCACTCATCCAATATAATAAATCATTTCAAGATATATAAATATTCAATACTTTTACAAATCTATTTAAAACATTTAATAATGAGATTTTTTAATCAAAGAGTACCACAGCATATTGAATATTTTAATGGAATTAAAATTTTAACAATTAATGTGTATATAAATAAATTATTCAAACCATTTAGAAAACATGGGCATTGATGATAAATTTTTAAAAATTATATAATTAAAATATATAACATAATGTTTTCGTTAAAGAGCCTCTTACCACTTGAAAAAAAATTAAAAAAATAAAGGATTAAATTAAAAGAAAACTTATTATATTATTATAATAAGGAGACTCATGATGTAATAATTAAATGGTCAATATATACACCTTATAAATATGAATTGTTTCATAACACAAATAATTCTCAATATAAATTGAGACGAAATCCATTATAATTAACGAATCATTAGATTAATGATATATCAATAATAAAAATATGTGTGACAAATAAAAATGAAAAATTTATAAGTGGATATTATTTGTAAAAAATTATATGTCATTAATATATATTCATTGAAAAAACTAATGGCATTGTTATTTATCTCAATAAATGCAGATTGATTTAAGATATCCCTTATGAAGGTCATATAAATCACATAATTTTTTATCAATGGGGTGATTATGTGAAGAAATAGTACATCCACAAAAAAATAAGACAAAACTATAGAATAAATAAAAAATAGTGATTCCACACATAATAATGTAATAATATAATCAATGCATAATGAATAAAACCCAATTAGTGGAAATTGAGATTAGAAGTTCCCTAATAAAAATTTGGTAGCCTAATGGTGTCACATAAAAATTCTGAAAATGAGTTGATGAGTGTGAAATTAGTCTCTCATCACATTGATAGAAAATTTACATAAATAATGATGTAGAAAAACATATCCCAACATAACAAAATATAAATTAAAATACATTATATAAAATAATTTTTTGAGAAAATGATTATGGTGAATGTTTCCCTTACCTTGAGTGTGACTTGTCATGTATGTTCCTTATTATTCCTAAATAAAACAAATATGTTAATTACTTATTTCATAAGAAATTTTTTTAGATTATTATTCATTTTATATCACATATTACCACTTTTTAAACATTAAAAAAATTTATGTTAATATCAGGCATTTTGTCGTTATTTGGTACATGTGTCAAAAATGAACTTGGTATTATTACATATTGTCTATGAGGTCAGAATTAAATTATCTCCAAAATTATATTCCTAATTTAGATATCATATATATGTAGTATATATATGTATTTATAATATTAAATATCATTTTGAGACAAGCAATGAAATTCATCATTCATAGCGATAGTAATCCCTAGGTACGCATGAACTCTACATTCATTTCATTTTCATATTTAATGGAATGAAAACATAATTTTTCATTGGTATGTTATAATTACATTATAATTACATTTTTTATATCATACATGTCTTCATTAATTGATTCCATTATACTATCCATGTAGAGTATGAAAGAGTCATATAACTTTAAGGGGAAGTTGTCTGCATTTCCCCAAAAGATGTTATCGTATTTACAAATTATGAAATGCATAAAGTTATGATTTAAATAAAAAAGAATCATAGAGGCAATATTAATATTAAATATATCATAAATAAATATATTTTCATCATAATGTCCACCATGATAGGTGGTAGGAGAAAATCGAACAATCATCATTCTGTGAGGCAGTAGTTCGCCGTACACAGAAACTATATGGGTGTATCCATTAGATGGAGGTGTGTGTAAGTGTTGTTCAAATCCATATCATAAAAACATTGTAATATATTTAATATACTTATGTTGTTATCAAATAATTGAATTAAGGTATTTTTGGGTGATGGAGATAGAAAAAAAATGAAATAATCTTTAGAGAAGATATTATCTCAATTAATGTAACTACTTATAATTTAAGCTAAAAAGAATTATTCAATTTCCATCTACAAAAAATGAGACTACTATGAAGAATAAATGGAATATTAGAGATTTTTTTGAGGATGGACGAGCCAAGGGGGATTTATAGGTTTGAGTAAGGTTTATATGTGTTGGGCTTTTATAAGAGTGAGTAGGGGTACTTTAGGAATGATTGGATGATTATTTTATTATAAACTGAATTTCATTGTAAAAATGTCCAAAACACATTTAATTATAATTTAAGATGATTATTTTTTGATATAATCCCAAAAAATTGTTTTTAGACATGTTTTAGTTTCAAATTTAACCTTATCATTTCGCATTAACCATTTGTTGTCTTATTTGTCTCTTACCATGTCTTCATTTATATTCATTTATATGATTAATATAGATAATATAAAATTAAAATAGAACCTAATGTTGTTCATTAAGGATATTTAAAATATTATCTTTGTCATATGGACTAATCATTGATTTATAGGGCTATTATATCACTTAATAATATAGTATTTGTTTAAAAACTCATTTATGTCAATTTATAATGTTTCCATATCATTAATTTTAAAAAATACATAATAACTTTATTATTTTTGAAAAACATAATTAGTTCAAAGATAAAAAGTAATAATTATACACAAAATTCATTGATGGAATAAAATAGTTAAAATAAATTTATTCTAATTTTTATAATATCATTTATTTAAAACATTCATTAATTAGGAAATCACTACATCACCATTGTGTAATTAATAAATAAATTTATTTAATTTATAACAATTATAAATAAAATAACATGATGTATTAAAAATTATTATATTTCTAATGACTATTTATAGTTCAATAGATCACTTATATAACCTCATATACATATTGTTTCACAAAAAGATATATGTTTATGTAATATTTTCTATAACATTAAATTTAAATTAATTAAATGTCATTTTCACAAAAAAGTGTATATATGGGGTCCTAAAATAGTCCCATGGTTTCCCATGGTAGTACACATCTCATAAAATAGGATTACAACATGTGTTATGTTAATATAATATTAGTATAATTTTATTTTTTACCCTAATTTACTGGATTATAAATTTATACATGGTAAATAAAATATTAACTAAAGTTACTATTAATAATGTATTAAAATAAAGGATACCTATTTAAAACACTGAACCTATTGATACAAAATATGGAATCCATTTTCTTAATTCCAAACACAGAATATACAGAAATTAATTTAAAATTAATTCTTGTTGTCAAAACCAAAAAAGTGTATTTTAAAGAAGTAATAACTACCAAACTATTGTTATGCATTTTTGTAAAATTTAAAAGTGAAATTACTTATAATGACCATAATTTCATTATATTATAAAAATATAATATATTTATACTCTAAACCCAAATAATATTAGAATAAAAATATATAAATAAAATTTAATAAAATGCAGTTTTGACATAAAATGATGTATTTTACACTTCATTAAAAATTATCTTTAGTATAAAAATACAAAAATTTCATACAATGTAAATTATATTTTTCTGATTATAAAAAGAAGTTTATTGTATAATATAAAACATATAAATGTGTCAAAAACAATAATTAAAAACGGATCTCCATCAAAAGGGTGTAAAACTACATTTATAGAAAATTACTTCTTTTATTTAAAAAATTATTTGTTCTTATATAATATCTAGAAAACATATAAGATGAATATAAAGAATTAGATTAAATATATATCATATAATATTCATTACATAAAAATCCATAAACAATGACATGAAAATTTAATATTTTTATTTTAAATTGGTTTACATAAAAACTCATTAATTATATTCAATTGGATTTTAATTCAAATTATAATAAATTTATTAACCAAAAATTATTTATTTAAACATTTGTAAATCATATTTAGAAATATAGTTTATACTATTTATTCCCTTCATTCCAATAGCTAGGTGATAAATACCATTTAAAATCATAATAATAATATTATATTTTTTTGTATAACTAAATGTTGAGTGAAATAAGAGATTTCAGAGATGTATATTGTTGTGTGTAGAGTACGATATCAGAAAATAATTACCATTAACATAAAATTAATATAAAATTAATAATTATTAATAGAAATCAAAAAATATTATTCTATAATTACCTAGGTCATTATAGTGGATGAACCTCCTATATGTCAAGAAACGAGGATATGGAGATGGGAATCATTTTTTTATAATGAAGGTATCGTATGGATAGGAAATGATGAATGGTTGAATATTATTTTCTTTGGGAAAGAAACGTTTGGAGGAAAAAATATGAGATATGATTATCTCTTTTTTGTTGAGGGTTTTAGTCACAAACTGTATAGAATAATAAATTGTGTGGCTCGACACATTCCATAATCTTATACATGAAATTTAGTGTCATAAAGGAAAAATATGATTCTATTATATTTGGTGGAAAAGAATGAAAAAGGTAATATCTACCTCTTCAGTGCCGAAGAAGGTATTTTCATTTTGTCTAAGGAAGAAGAAAATAAGTTGTGGCATATATGTCCCAACCATGTGTACCGAATGTTCTTGGAATATCTAGTGAAATATTATGATGTTTGAGAACTATCGAGATTATCACTTGATCATACACATTTTCATGATGCCATCCAATAATGGATGATTATTCATAAGAAATATAAAGAAAATATATAAAATGTCATCAATATTTAATGAGATAGTTCATGTGGATATGTGTTGACCAAATTTTCCTAGATCTCATCATGGGAGGAGTTACTATGTTCTGTTCACTGATGATTGTAGAAAATTGTAATCGGTATCAATCATTACCCACAAGTCTAAGGTGTTCAGTTGCATTACCAGAAGTCAAAGGTAATTTGAAATGATGTTGGGTCAAAACTCTAGAAGATCTCAACATATAATAGAACAGTTTTTAGAAATATACAAGGGGGGGATTATCTCTAGAATCAATTGAAAAGGAATAAATTATTAATGATAAGAAAACCATAGCATAATGGAGTATTTTAGAGTAGAAATCAGATTTTCATATAAGAATTTTTGAACAATTACCATTGAGATAGACCTTTTAGGTAAATTTGGGAATCAATTTATTATGTTAGTAGTCTACAATTCAAATATCTAATTAAAGTATCTAAATGATGAAAATAATCTATATGAGTTATAATATGAAATGAAACCATAATTAATGTACATTTGAATCATATGAAGTAAGTGTTTCATTCTAAATAAATTGAAACATATCATGTTTGAATCTCATGTTTATGAAACGAGTATTTTACCACATCTCAAGGAAAATAAAAGTACGTTAACTGTTAATAATAGGATAGAAAATATTTTAAAAATCCATGAGGTTACCATATTTGATAATGACAATAACCTTAATCAAAACATTATCATTCTTAGGAGGATAGTGGTGATGAAATATCCATATTAAGGGTTGATCCAACACTTGAGGATGAATAGGAAAAGTACTCATATGATGATGAAGATAATAAAATTTTAGTATCTATACGGAGATGTTAGAGATGAGAAAAATTAATTGTTTGAATATAATTGGTGATCATATAACTCTGATGCTGACAAAGAGGATGAATACTCTACATAAATAATAATACTTATCACATGTATAGTATAAATATGTTAGTGAGGTAGCTAGTGATGATAATTGAGTTTAGGATATAATTGAATAACTTGGATAAATTGAGAAAAATCCGACATGGGAAACTTTTTAGAGACCAAATAACAAGAATATCATAGGGATAAAATGGGACTTTCATAACAAGATGAATGATTATGGTTTAGTGATTGAAAAAAAATTAACGACTTGTGTACAAAGGGTACTCCAAAATAGAATGATTTGATGTTGATGAATTATTTTCACATATTTAAACGAAAGGGAAAATTTTAGTTTTCGTGGCCATAATATTATAATGAAAGATAAGATTATTTCAGATGGATGTCATGTACTCATTTCTAAATGGTGTTTGAGAATAAAAATATTACATTGATAATCTAGATGGGTTTTTGATTCTAGAAAATGAGAAATAATTTTTTCAGATAAAAGAGTATTATATGGTTTGAAGAAATCACTATGATCATAGTATTCATGGCTAAATCAGTACCTCAAGAATCATGGGATTCATCATTGTGGAGTTTATTTCAATCTATATTTCAACAATGTTAATAATTAATGGATTATTGTATAGGTATATGTCTAGGAAATAATATTTCAAGGATCAGATGATGTATAGTGATAACTATTTTCTGAAATCATTAAAAATTTGTTTGAAATCAAAATGATTGTTGAGATGACATTTTTTATAGGTTTAATGATAACATAGATAAATAATGGAAATTTAATTTCAAAATGTCATATTCCAATATGGTTCTGATAAATTTTGGAATGTGTAAATTCAATGAGATGATGACTCTTATGGCTACTCGAATAAAAATATCAAGGGATGCTGAAGTCAATGTAGTTAATTTTACATAATACATGCTAATAATTAGTATTCTACTATTATTCATAGTAATTGTCCCAAATATAGTTTAATCAACATACCAAGAATAACAATTTCAATATAATCCTATATAAATCCACTTGTTTTAATTTAAAATAATTAAATGGTGAATATAGGGAACAATGTATTTCAGTTTGTTGTATAATGAATAATATCCACAAAAGTTATAGGGATATAAAACTATAGATTGGGTTGGATCCTTATATGATAGGAAATAAACATCATGAATATATTTCAATCATAGTGGGTTGTGTATTTCATGGCTATGTAAAAAAAAATTGAAATTATATGAGTACTCTAGATTTTGAGTCTATTGTAGAACCTCAAGAATTTACTGAACTATGTTGGATGACGAAGCATTTTGCTGATATTGGGGTATAATTGATGTCTCCTGTCTGAATCCATTATGATAATTCAAGTGCAATAAATAATATCAAAAATAAATTCCATTAGTCAAGGGAAATGTATATTGAAATCAATTGTCATTTTATCATGGTTAATGTTCAAAATTATCTTGTGATGTGAGAGTTTGTGCCTACAGAAAAACAAGATGTAAATATTTTGGAAAAGTCATTAACAAAACTAGAATTAGAATTTAATTGACTAGGTTGTGGTGTCCATTATACTCCCCATGATTTAAACTATTTAATCTTGTCCCCCTCTCCTCAAGTAATGGTGTGATTTTCCCTAATGTTTTTTTTGTTCATTACCCTTTTTCAGAAAAGAAGGGCCTTTTGGTGTATCACAATGGGGGAGAAATTATGGTTATTAATGCGATAAAATGTATTGTTTACAAAATGATGATAAGCACTTAGGCGGAACATTGATATATGGGTAGTTTAGGTTTATTGAATAACTAGTGAGATAGGTGGAATTTTAAATCAGACAATTCTAGATGTGATTGATAAAAGTAAATATATGATGATAGATGAGGATCAGGATGAAAGAATAATATTGGATATGGGATGGAATAATGTTAATGACTTGTAAAATATTCATTATACACATCTTTCTAATGACTTTCATGAATCATGTGGTCTTATAGTATGTGATGAGTAATTCATTGATCACTACCTTAATCCCAATAAGTTAATGGTGATAGAATATTTAAGAATAATTAATGATGTATCAACATGAAAATAATTCTCACATACTAAAAAGTGGTATTTTTTGAGAAAAACCATAAAGGATTATTCTCCTCATGTTTTGGGAATGATCTTGTTTTTTGAAATGGACATATGACCGTCAATGAGTATGAATGGTGATTTTCCATATAGGTTTTTGTGGTTGAGCAATTTCCTTCTATTTTCAAAATGTTTGGGACTCTAAATCAAGAGTGTAATAATGGTAAAAGATGGGATTTCATGAGGGATTAAACATCACAAAGATCATGATGGGAATTTTGTGGACCGTGAAAGGTGTTATGCATAATGAAGAAGGAATTAAACGAAGGAATTAGAATTCATATGATAGTTGTTCGCATGGAACTATAATGGTTTGTGGTAAAATCATGTAATTTATGGGGAGTACATGCAGTATGCTAATGGAAAATGTTTCGTGGGATGGTTAATATTTCACAAAAATGAGTTGGTGATATTAGAAGACGTGAAGTGTGTAGTTGGTGAAAATGTGATGGTGATTTCGATCATCAAGTATGAATAGATGATGTATGTGGACCAAATAAATAAAATATAATGTGGGAAGATTGTAGTTCGTGAAAGATGCACCGTTTAGTGTGATGGAAGTAAATCATTGAAGATTACTTTAATCTCATGTCCTGGGATTTAATGTATCTATTTCATATATAAGGAGTGCTAATCCCATCATTAAGGAGAAAAATTTTCATAAAGAAAGCTTATTTTTTTCTTGGAATTTGGATTTGTTCAATGGTGGTTCAGGGGATGGATATTGTGATGGGTGAGTTAGATCACAAAATTGATTCCCTAAATGGTAGTTTTCTAACATATGTAGTCCTAATCAGGTGAAGGAGGTCCACAAAAGAAGACTTACTCTGAAGAAGGAATTCCAAATAAGTGGAAGTGGCACAAAAAACATGTATATGGAAGTAGTATGTGGAAGAACTATGTGGAAGCAATATGGGGAGGAAGTTCATGAAGGTGGTACACAAAAGAAGTTCCCAGAATAGGTTATCCCCAAAGCATAGATTCTAAGAAGTTTGAGATTGATAATGGTTGTTCATGGAGAGATTGAGAATGTTTTAAATTAACTAAAATATTTAATAAAATCATTTTCCACTTATAATTTAGTACATTGAAAGGTAGTTTTCTTCTGTGGGTGAATAGTAGACATCAACAAAGGAACTACCTAAAGTAGAAGATAACAGATTTCATCTAAATGAAAGGGCCTGCATGTCTATAAACTATTAGTGGATCTCTTCCTAGAGTAGTGAGCAAAGGATAAATATATTGTGACCCTTCCCACCGACAGGGATCTGTAAAAAAAATTATAGGTAGTGACCCTTGGGAATATAGTTAGTAGACTATAAACCTCGTAAAGGAAGTAATCCTAGTCATAGAATATATAGCATTAGCATTATAATTTGGAAATTTTCTTTAGTGAATTTTTATAATAGCACATCACTATTTCTTGCTCAATGGAAATAGCCCAGTGAGGGTGAACCAATTAAAATAATTTTGTCTTCTGTGTGATATCATTCCTATTTATATAATGTTATTGGAAAAATGAGAGAAGGGTGTTATGTTTAACGGTGATATATGATCATAAAGGGAAAAATTATAAATCAATCATACCCTTATTCAGCACTCCAAAATTAGGGTATTTGACATTGTGATCCTGACAATTAATTTTTTTTTCAAAACATTTGTCTATATATTATCAAAAACTTCACATCAACAACATTAATTTTTTTGAGTACTAAAAATGAATTTTCTGGAATCCTCATAAACTTTTCAATTTGATTAAAAATATCTTATATATCCAATGTGATATAAATAACACAAATCCAAAAACAATGGATTGAGATATCCATAAAATATAAAGGATAATAAAAGATAAAATCATATATAAAAAAATTCATGCACATGCTCAAACAACAATAATAGTGATTAAGCTAAAACTTTGAATCTAGTGCTGAATGTAGTGACATGGTCCTATTAAACATCGATATGGTTACTACAAAAATTAAATGGTAATATGATATAATTAATCACATCACAAAATAATAAATTTTTTAGTAGTCTGGATTAACTTCATACATACATGAGTCATAAACTCCATTTGAATAATAAAATTAAAACTTATTATTTTCATTTAATTTCAAATAATAACAATATTCACTATAACATATTCATTCATATCTATCCTGGAAAACATAATGGAATCATATGGAAACGAAAAAAAATAGTGGGATAAAATTATTAGAAATAGATAACTACAATGGACGTAATAATTAATCAATAAGAATAATCAATATGTAAAGGATAATTAGATAACACCCATTCTATTTAAATAACAGTATATAGCATAATTAATTTCGATATGTAAATAACTGATCAAAAATTCAATTTAATAAATAACCTGATATGGACAACAAGTAATTTATTTTTTCCATTTGAAAATTTCATGGATAAAAATAATTGAATTCGGAATGAAAAATTCCTTTGTTATTAGACAACATGATCTCAAGAATCATGGTACCTATACCTTCAAAACATTTTAACACGATTTTTTAATCTATGTATTGAATCACATTTTATACTCACTTATCTTATTTGTCTCTTAAGACATGCCTATTCAATGGGGGCTATAATATACCTAGTCCCACCCATCACAATAGTTCCAAATCACTCCTCACATATCAAATAACCAATTTAATTCATGAATCAATATATTATGACATAAAATATTAGTAATGTGTAAATAATACACATTTACAAATTTTTACCCAGTTAGACGAATAACATTTAATGTAAACTATGTATTAAAAATATATATGGTTAAACAAATAATCATATCGGTGATAAATTATATGGATATTTCAGAGAAATCAATCCTTCAATGATAACTGTAAAGTGAATATTTCACAAGGGATATAATGACAAAAAATGGATTCAGGGAAGTGAATTTAATTAAAAAACCAGAAAAAAATAGTTTTATGACATTTATAGAAATAATATGGATGGTTTTAATAATATTTATACCCATTAGATTATTAAAAATTGTTTTTGGCATTTATGAATAGAAATACAAAGAAATGATTTACAAAAATGTTCTTCAGGAAAATTTCATTTTCATTTTGAAAAAATATTTGCAAATCATTTACCTTGAAATTCATTTTTTAAAACATTTTATTTAAACATATTCTTGTAAACTGTCAAATTTTTTGTTAAATATATGATATTTATGTGGATGGGGAATTCCATACATTATATAAAGAATATCCCTTTTTGAATGGTAATGAGGTTAAAAAGGGGAAGTGTTTTGATGGTGAAAATTAGTTTTTTATGAAATATTTTTTAAAGGAACAAGTCTAGAATGTTATCTTTAGAAATAAATTTTTTATTGAATATAAACAATTTCGATATTTTTTTAAAATCATTTTTTTCAGAGAAGATGGATTAACGACTGTAGAAATAAATGAAGTCCGTTTTTCATTAAAATATTTATAAGACATTTTGACTTCCAATGAGTGGAAATATGGTAATATTAACTAGAAAATATATTTAATTACAAATATTTAATAAAATTAATATTTTATTAAAAAAATATCAAATAAATACATTCATTAGAAATTCAAATGTAAACAGTTCTAAATAAAATGAAATTATGTATTATACCATTATAATGGTCAAAATGTTGATGTAAGAATCAACCAATGAATATATTGAGTGAATCATCTAAAAATAATACGTAAAACTTTTATATAAAAAATATAATTGTCAAAAATTATGTACACACATAATCATGTAATATTTATTATAATTATGATGTATTATAACACATAAAAGAGAAATTTAGTAATGAAATTATTCACCACTTGGTGATTCGTAATTTAAATCACCTAAAACGAAATAATTAAAAATAAAACATTAAATATAATTATTAATTATTCATCAATGATATTTAATGTAAAAGGAGAAGTGCATACAAAATATAAAATTAATTAGTTACATTACATTACAATATGACTCAATAAAATGAAATGTTGATGAAAACATTTACTCACACCTTCCTTTTGGTAATTCTTGTGTTAATCTCCTTTATAGTGGATTTAGAAAAGTTATTATTTTTTATAATAACCATATTAATATCTTTGATATCATAAAAGATTATTTTATTTCATTTTTCACTTTTATTAATATTTATTCATTATGGTCATTGTTTTAGTTTTTAATTATCTTTTTTTAATATTTTTTTAACTGATATTTGTTATCTATAACTTATATCATGATTTAAGAAATTCTATAATTTAAAAACATTGTCTAAATATCAGAGAAATTATGTATATATGTATTTATAGTGATTTGTGAAATATTTTTTATAGGAAATGAAATACATCATTCATGGCGACAGTAAGTCATATCTATATGTGATCATTGTTTCCATTTTCTTATCATATTAAAAGATATAATAGTATATATATATATATTATCATTTATGTATCATTTTTAGGTCATATATATCACATATATTTATCATACCCATCCTTTATGCATTACTAGTATTGCGTGAAATAATCACATATCTTCCTAAGGTGATATTCCACCATATATATGAGAGATGTTATTGTTTTCACACAAAATATAATGAATGGATTTTTTTGTGAAATATTAATTACATAATATAAATAAAATCATAAATATCATAAATATCAAATTTAAACTATAACTCTATTATTATCCCAAAAAATTGAATGTAGTTATTGAAGAACAAATCTCATTCGTTTTAAGGGAGTTAGCACGAAAAACACATGATTGGGTATATAATAACAGATTGTTTGTAAATATGTGAAGTTTTTGGTCATAAATATTACAAACAACATCTCAGTATATGGATTATAATGAACATATTATATAATTTTTTTATAATAAAATTTTAATTAGGTTGTATAAAAATAAAATAAAAACTCTTTTAGAGGAATATTACTTCATTCTGTACCCTCCTGAGGTTTGCAATAATGCATACATAAGATGGATTTATTCCCAATATAAAAAATATTTGATTAATCTAATTATTTTTTTAAGTGTTTTTCATATATTATTTTATAAACAATTTCCTCATTGGAGTTATTTTTTTTTGAGAATGAATTCCCTTTATATTTGATGTAGAGTGGCATTTTTGTAAATAATAAAAAGTATTTCATATTCGGAGTTCTCCCTTACCTAATATGCTTCAAAAATAGAATAATAATTTAATTTTGGGATATGATTTTTAAAATACCTTTATGAGATAAAATAAATAATTTGATTTTCAATTTATCCCTTGATCATTATGTTTATACAATCTTATATTTATTGTTTTTTAATAAGTTAAATTGTATCATTTTATTCCCTTATGTAATTTAACATTAAATAATATATTTAAAATAAAATACTTAATTAATTTAGAACCAATGATTATAAATAATATGTATAATTCATTAAATTAAAATCTTATATCTTTGTAAAATTAATTTTTATACAATAATATATAATGTGAGAAAATCCAAATTTAACCTTAATAATATTAATTAATTATTACTTTTCTCACTAATATTAATGATAAAAATTTATGTTGAAATTATTAGAAGAAATTAAGTTTTATTATTCAAAATATTTAATAAATTTACTAATTCCAATTCACATAACGGAAAAATTTTAATTTAAAATTACTAACGTAGATAGGTCGAGAGTATGAGTTTTCAAAGTGAAAGTGTTCTAAATATTATTGGTTTCTATATCAAAAATAATTTTAAAAATGATTAAAATATTTAAAATTTTATTAAAATATTAATAATATAACTAATTTATATTTTAAGACCACACTAAATTATAATTTTTTGTTGTAAAATTTTGATATGGAATATATATTTTCAATAAAAATGCACTACCTTTTACTAATCATCAAAAAAGGTATCATCTATGAAAATAATATAATTATCCCAATAATTATTTTATCATTAAAATTTTAAAAAATATAATTTTTTTGAATAATTTTTATATAACATTCAATGTTTTTAAAACAACTGTACCAATAACATTTGGAAAAATTTGATTTATTTGTATCTTATGTCTATCAAATATTATTGGATGAATGTAAAATAATTTTGTTGAATATATATATATATATATAATTGAGTTCATTTAATTATAGTAATTAATTTAATTTATTAGGATCAAACTCATTTCGACACGTAATATTTGTTTTTTATAAAATCCATTGCTTTTTATTCTATTTATTTTTTTTCAATTATAGTCAATTGGTATCGAATGAATTAAGACTTATATTTTAATAAGTTTTTTAATCCTACATAAAACCACTATTTAATCATCAATGAGATAATTTAATTTAAAATAATAATATGAATAGTGTTAAGTAATACTTGGTCTTGCGTCTGACATAATACATCAAATAATGTAATTATTGAATGAATTGAAATTTAATCTCGGAGTTCTATTATGAGAAATCTATGATTTTTTATTCTTTCTATACAGGGTAGACTTAATGATTCATTTAATATACAATATTTAAGAGATTTAATTTATTTCAAAACAAATGTTTTAAAATTTGTCGAGGTGTAATATTGTCTTATAATCTTATAATTTATTTTTGAATGAAATATTAAATAAATAATTGTTCTATTATAATTTCATGGGGTTACATTCTACCCACATTAAATAAACCACATTCTCTCATTATAAACATGATCTCAGTAATCTAGTGTTTTTATTTGGAATAATTATCTTTATAATCCTTGGATCATAAAATAGTTTATAAAATATCCTTTTAATAAGAGGTAGTGGAATGTACAAGGGTAACATAAAAAAAGAATATATCTTAGTTTCTTCCTAATATAAAATTAGTTCAATGTGAAGATATAAACGTGGAAGAAAATAGTAAAAAATTATTGTTACTCATTGAGGTCATTCATCACAAGAACGTGAATGATTATTTGAAAGTATTGGGCCTCATGCTCATATATCCATAATGATTTAAAATAATATCAGTTCAATATTTTAGTAGGTAATGTGATATACTATTTGATTCATGATAATTTTTTTAATATGAGTAAATATTTTGCTATAAAATAATATAAATAAGAATACATACTTTATATATTTCAATTTAATAAACACAGTCTCATCCTGTAGTTTTTTGTTGATAAATATATTATTCAGAAATTACATAATGAATGGAATATCATAAAATAATTTATTTATTAATGACGAACTAAAATAAATATATGGTTCATAATATCCATTTAATTGTGTAAAGTACTACTATATGTCTATATATATATATTCCAACACCAATATGGAAGAAAAAATATTAATATTTATACCTCAATGATATTACTGTATAATTATCCTTAACATTTATTAATTAATTTTTTTAACAATAAACTACGACATATTAACTCGGATATCCTGCAGGATATTGGTTGGAAAAATGCCTTTATCATCCTTCAGTTAGGGTAATTATAGTGACCCTAACCTTTTACACATAAAATTTCACAATTCTAAACATAATTCATCTTCAGAGTACAAGCCAAGGATCGTTATGTCTAGTATCTTTGAAGACTATGTTCATATAACATAAACATGGTCTAAAAACATCTTTATTTAATCATTATAATGAGCTCCTAATTTCCTTTTATCCCTTACATCTAAATAGGGTACCCTATGGAACACATGAACAAATGGATGATCTAAAAAGCCGAGTAAGGGAAAGAACATAAGAATAAACTTTAAGAACATGAGTTAGGATGCTTAGCATAATGATATTGGAAGCATGGAACATATGGAATCATAACATATAAACATGGGATAATAAAAACATGGGATAAGATAATCCTGGGATCATATAAGCATGAGATTATATAAGAATAGTTTCATAGATAGGTGACAGAAAATTTAAACAAGACTTTAGTACGAGTCCAGGCTAACCTCCAATCTCATTTCCCATAGTAGAACAAGCCAAGGATAACCACTAGACCATTTTCCCACAATCTTCTCATTAGACATTAAATTTACCCAATTAATTGGAGCTCTATCTAGGCGCACCCATCTTTGTTTATTCATGTATATGATTTCCACATAAAGAACTTCAATCATACATAAACATAAGAGTACCCAAGGAAAGAAATGGTCTCACAGTCACGTCATGAAGCATAATAAAAATGGGCGTAACATACAAGCGTCCATGAAACAAAGGAATTAAATAATAAATAGACATTAATAATGTATAAAGTCATAAATCATGACAATATATAACAAGCTGAAGTGATAACATGTTAAAATAGTTTTTAGGAATCATTGCGTCAAAACATTTTTGTGTGGTTTAAGAAAACATGGAATATCTCTTAAAATGAAAAGTGGAATAATATTTTTTTATAAAACCAGAAGTAAACCAGGAGGGTTTTCATAATAAAAGACATATATTATAAGGATAGTGGTGAATTACAATAGAGTATAGTGTACACTTGATAAAAGGAAGGAATTCGCGAAGTTCCCTTAAAACGTGTTCACTTACAGGGAAGTAATGAGTAGAGAATCACATAAAATCATGCATATCCCCGAATGAAAGTGATGAAAGAGTATTGATAAATTGACTTGGAACATTTTCACAACATTTTGAGTATTCACAAGAAAAGTTAATATTATGTCATTTTGGTAGAAAGGTGGATAAGACAACCCGAAGGAATAAATGAGGGTCGGGTAGAATTCATTACGGATTATCAACATGGTATTAGGAGTAATTGAGGGGGATTAGTGAGATTGGAAAGGTAATTTCCATCACTTTTACATAAATAAGGCATTATGGGGGAGGTGCAAAATCATACCCCATAATTAATAATTACACACAACATGTCTTAACATAGTGAACAATCCTGAATAAGAGTGAAATTGAGGGGATCACTTACCATAGGCTCGTTGGTGTTCTACACTTGATATTAATGACCTAAATAGTCAAATTAGGTTTATTAATCAATTTTTCCAGAACCATATCTAAAATAAAATGATTTAGTATAACATTTTTATGTTCATTTATACAAATCTTGATTGATTATGAGGTTCAATTTCATTGTTTTGTTCGTTTGTTTCATTTGATTTAATGATCAGTTCAATTGTATTTAGGTTAAAATAAGTTGTAAGATGAAAGAGGTTGTCCAGAATTGAAGTTATAAAATTAGTGGACATCCAGTAGGTTACATGGTTACAAAATAAATTTGGTTAATTTGAGTGAAGAAAAACCATTACATTAAACAATAATTATAAACACTTGAATTTATTTTAACGATTTTGCACATAATTGACGTGTTTTGTATTATGTTTTTATATCATGAGTGTATGAGGATTACAGAATATTAAATAGGACATATAACATATATAATATTCTTGTTCATCCATAACATAAATGGTCTCATGACTAGAGTCAAAATGATAAGAGAATTTGAAAACACACTATCCACGATGTCGGTAATTTGACCCATCACGGATGATGTTTAATTCTAGAAAGTGAGGGAGAGGAGGAGAAGTATGATGCTTGAAATATTCCATAAACATGTTTATAATCCATA
This sequence comes from Viscum album, assembly GCA_963277665.1. Classification (NCBI taxonomy): domain Eukaryota; kingdom Viridiplantae; phylum Streptophyta; class Magnoliopsida; order Santalales; family Viscaceae; genus Viscum; species Viscum album. The sequence continues at coordinate 1,068,215,385 of OY728140.1, forward strand.
ATATATGTGATTCTGGATCATTCATGCCTTTTGGATAAGGTTAGGGGAATATTTTATAAGGAAAGAAAGAAAATGTAAATAAAAAACTTGAAAACAAAAGAGGGTTCTTAACCTTTGATCTCCTCTCCATGAGACTCTTCTTAGGGGATTTGGTATTGGCCTTTTGGAAAGAACAGAAATCCTTGGATGTGAGGAAGGATCTTGGGAGGGTATTTGGGTAGAACTTTGGCTAGGCACAAGGCTTGAGAGGTGTGAGGGAAAGAGGTAAGGAGAGCTGATTTTTATAGTAGAGGAGAGAGGGGTTAACTTAATATAAAATTCATTAGATTATTATTTTCCTAGAAGACAAGGAATAGTGAGTCTTGCATGACCATGTATATTAATTTTATAATTTAATCCCGAACCAAGTGGGCTTACATCAGCAGAACAACATACATGACTCTATAATTTGCTTATTTTGGTTATTTTTGTAAATTACGATATTTCACTATTCATAAAAAAATTTAAGTATTTCTGAAAAATCCCAAAAATTTAGCCAAACCATTATCAATATATAGAATCCAAAAATGAAGCCCATTTTTCAAAAATAATTTTCTAAATATGATTTTTTTTAATATTTAAATAAAATAATAATTTATTATCAAAACTATCTTTAAAACATTCATTAACTCATTCTAATCTATAGGTATATCGAACTTCCAACATGAATATTATTTTTATACCTCCATAGCTAAAGATACTGTTTATTAGGTTATATCACTATTCATAGGGGTATGTTACTATTCATTAGGGTAGGTTACTATTCAAAATTGTTTTTTATTATACTCCAAAAAACATCTTAAACACAACCGTGTATGCCGAATTTTCAAAATTCCAATCACTGATGTGGAAAACATATGTTTAAAGGTCACTTATCACTTATTAGTTCATTATTATGTGATTTTATGGAATAATTATAAGAAGGGAATTTTCATTAAAATCATTGGGTCATTACATTCTTCCCCCCTTATTAAAATTTCGCCCTCAAAATTTCATATTAAATTCTAGGCCAAAAAAATATGTTGGTACTTTTCCATCATTGATTCCTCCAGCTCTCATGATGCTTCTTAAAACTTATGGTTCCTCCACAAAAATTTGACAATATGGGTTGCCATTTTGCGTAGATCCTTATCTCTCCGATCTAGAATCCTTACAGGCTGCTCCTCATAGGAGAGATCGTCTTCCAGTTGCACCACCTCTATGTTTAGTACAAGTGATGGATCAAATATGTATTTCTTGAAGAGTGATAAATGAAAAACGTCATGAACTCGAGCTAAATTCGGTGTAAGTGCAAGTCAATTGGCCACAACTCTTATTTAGTCAAGGATCTCAAAGGGTCCAATATACCTTGGTCTTATCTTCCCTTTCTTCCCGAATCGCATAACTCTCTTCCATGGAGATATTCTAAGGAAGACTTTATCTCCAACGTCGAACACCAACTCCCTTCGACGGTTGTCAGCATAGATCTTTTTCCAACATTGAGCAGCTTGGATGTGTTTCTGCATGACATGAATCTTCTCTGTCATCTCTTGAACAAGATCAGGTCCAAGTGGCTTTCTTTCTCTAACTTCGTCCCAACAGGTTGGAGTTCTACATCACTTTCCATACAGAGCATCACATGGAACCATCTGAATACTTGAGTGGAAGCTGTTGTTGTATGAGTACTCAACCAATGGGAGATGCTAATCCCATCAACCTTTGAATTCTAGAGAGAAAACTCTAAGCATATCATCAAGATTCTGAAAATTTCATTCAGAATGGACATCAGTTTGGGGGTGATAGGTCATGGTTAAATTTAATTCAGTACCCAAAACATGTTGTAGACACTCCCATAATTTAGATGTGAACCTTGGATCGTGGTCAGAGACAATTGAGAGTGGAACACCGTAAAGTATCACCACTTCCTTCACATATATAATTGCAAGTTGTTAAAGTGAGAGATCTTACTGAATAGTGATGAAATGGTATGTCTTGGTGAGTTGTTCAACCACAACCCATATCGCATTATTTCCCTTTGATGTCTTCGAAGGACCCGTGGCAAAGTCCATAGTAAAATGTTTACATTTCTACATGGTTATACGTAATTGCTACATCATACCATGGGACTTTCGTCACTCAGATTTAACATGCTAACATACCAATCACCTTGATAAATATTCTGCAATCTCCCTCGTCATGTTATCCCACCAAAAGTGTTCTCTGAGATCACAACACATTTTGGTACTCCCAGGACGGATAGAGAAGGTCGAGCTATGTGCATCATTCTATAGCTCTTTCTTTATCTCTGGATCAGATGGTACACATAATCATGACCCAAATCTTACAACTTCTTCCACTAAAATTTTGAAATTGGAGGATATCCCATTTTTAACAGCTTCCACCCTTTTCTGAATTTCCACATCCTTTCATTGATCAGTCCTTATTTTCTCCAAGAGGGATGGTTGGGAAATCATTTGAGAAAGGATTGATGATGCTACTCCCTTAATGATTCCCATGTCCGTCTTTTGAAAATATAAAAAGATTAGATTCTTTTCAATTCTCATCATTGATAAAGATGAAGGATCCTTTCTACTTAGAGCATCTGCCACCTTGTTTGCCTTAGCGGGATGGTAGTGGATTGAGAAGTCATAATCCTTGATGAGATCTATCCATCTTCATTGGCTCATAGTAAGCTCTTTCTCTCTGAATATTTAATTGATGCCCTGGTAGTCATTATATATCTCACATTTCTCCCCAAAAGGATAATGTCGGTAGATTTCAAGGGAAAGATCGGAGACGCTAACTCCAGATCATGTGTTGGATAGTTTTTCTCATTGATTTTCAGCTGCCTTGAGGCATAGGCTATCACTTTATCATTTCTTATCAGCACACTTCCTAAGCCCTTCATTGAATCCTCACTATACACCACAATGATTTTTCCACTAGTAGGGATTGTGAGTACTGGTGTAGTGATAAGACTAATTTTCTACTCCTTGAAACAGTCTTCACACTCTTGTGTCCAAACAATCATTACTCCCTTCCATGTCAACTTGGTCATTGGGTTTGACAATCAGGAAATGTTCTTCAAGAATCATCGATAATACCCAGCTAGACCTAAAAAGCTACGGATCTCCATTATAGATTTTGGTCTTTGCCACTCTTCAATTTCCTCCATCTTGGAAGGGTCCACAGATATCCCTTTGCTGGTGATATCATTCCCCAATAATGATACTTCTGCCATCCAGAACTCGCATTTACATTACTTTGCATACAACTTATCCCTTCTCAAAGTATTTAACACAGTTTCCAAATGCTCCTCATGTTCCTTCTTGCTCTTGGATTATATCATAATATCATCAATAAAGACTACCACAATTTTTTCAATGTAAACTCTAAAGAGTCTATTTATTAAATCCATGAACATTTCTGAGCATTAGTCAGTCCGAAAGGCATCACTATGAACTCATAGTGTCCATAACTCATTCTAATGGCAGTCTTGGGAATATCTTCCTTCCTAACATTTAGTTTGTGATATTCTGACCGAAGGTCCACCTTAGAGAAATAACTAGCCCCACGTAGCTAATCGAACAAGTCATCTATCCGTGGAAGGGGATACATGTTCTTTTTTGTGATTTTATTAAGCTCACGATAATCAATGTAGAGGCCCATTTATCTATACTTCTTTTTGATGAAGAGGATTGGAGCACCCCATGGTGTAGCACTCGGGCATATAAAACCCTTCTCTATATTGTCCTATAAATGCTTCTTCAGCTCTTCCATCTCTACGGTGGTCATTCTGTAAGGTGACTTTGAGATTTGGCAGAGATCCAGAGATATTTTCAATAGAGAACTCAACCTCTCAGTTAGGATAAAGACCAGTCAACTCTTCGGGGAATACATCAGTGGAATCCCTCACGATGGGAATGTCTTCAAGCATGATTATCTCCTCTGTCTCAATCATTTGACCTAGATATGCATGTTCATAAGGAAGCAATATCCAAAAATGAGACTATGATTCTAAAGGAGACTGATCATTCTCCTTTCACATGAAAATAATCATAGAATTATTTGGGATGTGAAGGGTCATCTCCCTTTCTCGGCAATTGATGTTGGCCTTGTACAAAGATAGCCAATCCATGCCCAAGATAGCTTCAAATTCCCCTTACATAAGTATGAAAAGATTTTCCGGTAGGTTCAGTCCACAATCATTAACTCGGGAGGAGTTATAAACCATGGATGCAATAATTTCCCATTCGATATTCTCATAGATAACTTTTCCTCCAAATTTTGAGGTGTTGTTTGAATAGTTCCACTAAACATGGAAGATATGAAAGAATGCGTAGAACTAGAATCAAATAGTAAGATCGCTATTCTTGAATGAATAACAAGCATACATGTCACCAATTTTTTTTCTGGATCCACCTCAGTAGTAGTGATAGCATAATCCCTTCCGTGTTTCCTTGGAGGTTGTTGTTATTTACCTCTGATAACCCTCGGCTTAGGGAAATTGTTCTCATAATTCCCCAGCTCCCTATAGATATAACACTGCACTGCAGGATGAGTTTTGATCTGATCCTTCCTTTATTCTTCAACATTAGCGGGATTTTTCATATCCCTTTGGCAGTTCATGACTAGATGACCAAACATTTCGCATTTGATGCAATTCGTAGTTCCCTTTAAATAGTTACTAGGATGCTTCTTCCCACAAATTTTGCAAAGGGGAATACTGGGATTCTTCCCATCATGGGATTTGTTTGATGGACCACCCATGTTTTTTCCATCCTCTGCTTCTTGTCAGTTGTCCCATGAGACCATAGAGAGTCGCCAATCATCATTCCAACCTTGAGGTCACAATGAAAAATTTCCTCATAGTTGTAGAAGTCTCTAATAACCAACAATTTTCATAGACTCATCTTTATTCCGCTAAAGAAGCGATCCACCTTGATTTGTCTGTTCACGACCAAGCCAGAGGCGTACCATGGAAGCCTGTTAAATTTTGCTTCATATGCCCCAATGGACTCATCTTCTTTCTGCTTGAGTCCAAGGAATTTTCTTTCCATCTTGAGATGGAGGGTTCGATGAAAATATTTTTTGAAAAATATCCTCTTGAATTCCTCCCAATCTATGGAATCGATTTCCTCTTGAGAAATTATATTTTTGATCAGTGTCCACCACTGATCATCTTCCCCATCAAAACGATAGACTTCCAGTACCACCTTTTCTTCTTCTGAGCAAGGGAAGATGGTGAATATCTTTTCAATGGAGTTAATACATTGTTCTGTGATGAGGGGATCAGAAGATCCACTAAACATGTGAGGCCTTTTCCGCATGAAGGATTCTACGGAAACTTGATTTTTCCTTGGACGAGGGGGATGTTCCACCTGATTCATGTTATTATTCATAACTCGTGCCAATTGAGCAAGTACTGCCATGATGGTTTGAGCAGCTGCTTCCACCACATCAAGAATTTCATTAGGGCAATCATCACATTGCCTATCACATTTTTTGTTGGAACGTGTTCTTATATTTCCCTCCATTAAATAAGAAAAAGAACGTATAATTAGAGGTCTTGAATACTTATCTATTGAGCATAGAAAGTAAACATTGAACATTAAACGATAAAGTTTTAAAGAATAAGTATATCCTGAATTGTGATTCTCTAGATTAATATCTAGGTTATCCTCAATCTATTTCATAACATATATTCTTATGGTCTTTTTCTGCTAATAATGGTTTGTACTAAGCTCATGAATCCACCAAATAATATCCCCCATGATTGTCGTAACCAAGAGTGCAGCAAGGCCCATTTTTGTGACCTAGTTCCCATTCGAGTCTAGATCAAAGCGGTTTTTTTCGGGTTTTACCCCTAGTATACATCTGTGCCAGAGCCACCTCTACCTTCCCATATCTAGACAGGGATGTATTTTCTTGATAAAACACTTACTCAATACTCACAAAAATTTGGGAATGTTTTCTAATACATATTCTCATCCTTAAGGTTCTCACGAAGGTGCTCTATTCCTAATCTATAAAAATAACTAGACCATCCTCTAATACTAACTATTGTGACCATAACCTTTTACACATTACATATCGTGATTTTAAACATAATCCATCATCAGAGTACAAGCCAAGGATCATTAAGTATAATGTCTTGGAATACTAGGTAAATATTACATAAAACATGGTCTAAAAAACACTTCTGTATTTAATCTCCATAATGATCTCTTAACATCCATTGTGCCCTAAAATCTGCATAGGGTACGCTGGGGAACACATGAAAAATGGGGTTATCTAAAAATCCTAGTAAGGTAAAGAACATAATAATAAACATTAATCACATGAGTTAGGAGGCTTGAAATAATTATATTGGAAGCATGGAACATAAAGAACCATAACATATAATCATGGGATAATAAAAAAACGGGATAAAATAATCATGGGATCTTATAAGCATGAGATTATATAAGAATTGTTTCATATAGAGGTGGCAGAAACTTTAAACAAGACTTTAGTATGATTCAAGGCTAACCGCCAATCTCATTTCCTATAGTAGCACAAGCCACGGCTAACCGCCCACACTGTTTTCCCATAATCTTCTCTTGAGACATTAACATTACCCAATGCATTGGAGATCTATCTGGGAGCACCCATCTAAGCTTATTCTTGTATATTCTTTCCACATAAAGAACCTCAATCATACATAAACATAAGAGTACCCAAGGAAAGAAATGGGAACACAATCACGCCATGAAGTATAATAAAAAGGGGCGTAACATACAAGAGTCCATGAAATTAATGAATTAAATCATAAATAGACATTAGTAATGTATAATGGCATATATCATGACAAGATATAACAAAATTAAGTGATAACATGTAAAAATAGTTTTTAGGAATCTTTGAGTCAAAACATTTTATTAGGGTTTAAGAAAACACCGAATATCTCTTAAAACGAAAAGTTTCATAATATTTTTTTTAAACCAGAAGTAAATCAGGAGGGTTTTCATTATAAAAATACTTATTTTATACGGAAAAAAGGTTAGTTAAAATAGAGGCTAGTGTACAATTGATAATAGGAAGGAATTCGGGAAGTTCCCTTAAAACAGGTTCACTTATCGGGAAGTAATGAGGAGAGAATCACATAAAATCATGCATATCCCTGATATAATGTGATGAAAGAGTCCTGATAAATAGACTTGAAACATGTGAAAAACATTTATAGTGTTCACTATAATATATAAGATAACATTATTTTGGTATAATGGTAGATAAGACAACCTGAAGGAATAAAAGAGGTTCGGGTAGAATTCATTATGGATTATCAGTATGGTATCAGGAGTACTTGAGGGGGCTTAGTGAGAGAGGAATGGGAATTCATATCACATATACATAAAGTGGGTAATTTGGGGGAGGTGTGAAATCTTACCCTATAATTAATAATTACACACAACATGTCTTAACATAGTGAACAATCTTGAATAAGAGAGAAATTGGGGGGATCCCTTACCTTAGGTACGTTGGTGTTCTCCACAAGATATTAATGGAATGAAGAGTCAAATTAGATTTATTAATCAATAGTTCCAGAACCATATCTAAAATTAAAAGATTAATTATAACCTTTATAAGTTTACTTATACCCATTTTGGTTGATTATGAGGTTCAATTTCATTGTTCGGGTCCGTTTGTTTCATTTGTTTTAATGATCAGTTCAATTGTATTTAGTTTCAAATAAATTGTAAGATGAAAGTGGTTGCCCAGAATTGAAGATATAAAATTAGTGGACATCCAGTTCGTTACATGGTTACAAAAATCATTTTTTATTTAGAGTGAAATAGAACCTTTACATTAAACATTATTGATAAACACTTGAATTAATTTAAACGATTTTTCACAAAATTAACTTTTTTTGTATTATTATTTTATATCATGAGTGTATGAGGATTAAAAAACCATAAATAGGAAATATATCATTTTTAATAATTTGGTTCAACCATAACATAAATGGTTTCATAACCAGAATCAATATTATAAGGGAATTTGAAAACAAATTATCAATGATGTCGGTAATTTGACCCATCACAGATGATGTATAATTCCAGAACGTGATTGAGAGGAGGAGAAGTATGATGCTAGAAATTTTCCATTAACATGATCAGAATCCAGATTATATGAGATTCTTGAGCTTTCATGCATTTTGGAAAAGGGAAGTGGAAGAGGGTATATGGAATGAAATAAAATGAAAACAAAACACTTGAAAACAAAAGAGGGTTATTACCCTTTGTTCTCCTCTCCTTGAGACTCCTCTTAGGGTCTTTGGTATTGGTCTTATGAAAGACCATAAATCCTAGGATGTGGGGAATGATCTTGGGAGGGTATTTGGGACGAAATTTGTCTAGGCACAAGGCTTGAGAGGTGTGATGGAAAGAGGTAAGGAGAGAGGGTATTTGTATTAGAGGAGAGAGGGGTTTCCTTAATATAAAATTCATTAGTTTATTATTTCCCATCAAGATAAGGAATATTGAGTCCTTCATGACCATGCATATTAATTTTATAATGTAATCCCGAAAAAGTGGGCTTACATCAGTAGAACATCACACATGACTCTATAATTACCTTATTTAGCTTATTTTTGTAAATTACGATATTTCATTATTCATCAAAAATTCCAGTATTTCAAAAAAAAATCCCAAAAATTTACCCCAATGATTTTTTGACGTGTAGAATCCAAAAATGATGTCAATTTTTCAAAAATAATTTTCTATATATGATTATTTTAATATTTAAATAAAATAAAAATTTATTAGCAAAACCAGCTTTAAAGCATTCATTTACACATTCTTAACTACAGGTATATCGAATTTCCAAAATGAATATTATTTCTATACCACCATATGAAAGGTTACTATTCGTTAGGGTATATCACTATTCATAAGGGTATGTTACTATTCATTAGGGTATGTTACTATTCATAAAAAATTTATTACTATTTTTATTATACTACAAAAAAACATCTTGAACACAACCGTGTATGCCAGATTTTTGAAACTCTAAACACAGAAGTGACAAACTTATGTTTAAAGGTCACTTATCACATAGTAGTTCATTGTTATGTTATTTTATGGAATATTTATAAGAAGGGAATTTCCATTAAAAACATTGGGTCGTTACATTATCAATCCCCAATGCCTTACCTGATGTGTTAGGTTTTCCCCAAGCATGTGTATTATTATTTTTATAATCAATATAATCCCTATAAATATTGCAAAAAAATAATATGGACATCCTGGATATAAATCAATCATTAAATAACCATTTTTTATTGTTTTCAATAGAACATATTTTTTTTACATATTTTTTAATCTTTTATGAATATAATTACAATGAATTTAATGATCATATTAACCCAAAAATGATATATGTAACTCTAATATATTGTATAAAAAATGCAAATAATTATTCACGTATTTAATTTTCTAAAAAAAATATTTTTACTATAAATTTTTCTCAAATATCTTATATTCTTGGTAGGCTCCTTTCACATAAAAAATGTGTTCATGTCATTGAACACTTCAATCATTATGATATCCATATATGTTATGTTAAGGATTACACAATTTCTTATAATATTTATCAGAATACTTATATGTTTCATGATTCTGGTAACAAAATTCTGTATGAAAATACTTCTACACAAATACACCATCTATTTTATTTCTACACAGGTTCATCCTTGAAATATGGTTTAACCTAGTTCATTCATTATATTTATATACTCAAATCAATCACTATGGTTGGTAATAAAAATTTTAGTAATCTATATAATATATCCCAGTGGTATCAATCATAGTGCACAGTAAGACTCGTTGTCAATTAAAAGGTTATGCTTGAGACGAGCCCACTCCACCTTTTTGGAGTTATTACACCATGGTACATCAGTTTCAGAACCACATCCTCTTGAATTATCCAGATATGGATATATATAAAAAACCACATAATATTTACCTTTCTAAAACATTGGTATTTCAAAATATACTTATCTTAATATTCTATCATAGGGTTGTGTTCTCTAATCTATGTTTTCTTAAATATAGTTATCTTGGTTTCTATTAAATTCCTAATGATACTAACTATTGAGATCCTTCACCAATAATATTATAGATATTAAATACAATCATTATACTGTCAAACTATCGATGTTATCAGATCCTAATGGACTGAATATTTATGTATTCATGGAGAATAATATAATAATAGAAGTTGTACATTCTATTTAAATTATAAAATTATAAAATAATATTAATTTCACTTCTTTTCTCAATAATATCATTATTCCTTATAGAAAATTTATGCATAGATATAATAGTAAATTTCAAGGAATCCTAGGGAAAGGAATAAAAATAAAGTATTATAAATTATTTCTAGTGTTTTAGTGCATTAGAATAAATCATTAATCAATAGTCATTGTCAATTTGGTATTCTAAATAATGTATCACATATTTTATTTATATAACTAGAAAAGGAATAATAAATCCTGTAAGGTAAAGAAATAATCAAATATTATATTTAATAAAAAATTGAGAATTAATTGCATCTATTAATTTTATTCATATTGAAAATATCATGGATAAATATAATTGATTTTTGAATGAAAACAATTTGTAGTTACTGGATTCCATGATTTCAGGAATTGTGGGTCCTCTACCATCAATACCTTTTACAATATTTATTAACCAATTGGTAGAATCCTATTTATTTTGAATATACATTATTTTTCTCAATAGAACTACTAGTGAATTGATGTGATTTGTTAAACCATGAATATCCTAACAATTTAGATCCAAACGATTCATTATTCATCCAATAATAAATTTAATATATGAATCAATATTCCTTAAAATCAAATTACAATATTGATTAATGGATAAAAATTTATAAATATTTCCCATGATAATAAAATAAAATTTAAAAAATTCAATATATAAAATATTAAATGTTTTGGAAAGAAATATATTCATGATAAATGATATGGGTATTTAGGGGAAATTTAACATTCAATGATCACAATAAAATGAATATTTCAATAGGATGTTAATGAAAAAAAATTGATTCATGAAGTGAATATCAATACCAACCGTCATAATAATTATCAAAATCCATCTGGGGAAGGTATATTAATTGTATAATAAATATTTATAACTATTTGATGTATTATTAATCGTTTTTAGTCACTTATGAATACAAGTACCATAATATTTTAATTATTTAAAAAAATTAAACAAAATATAATTTTCATTTTGAAAATCATTATGAAAATACATATCATTGAATAAAAAATTTAAAAAAAATATTTATTAATAATATTATAATCATGAAAACAAATCCTCAAACAAATGATATTTATTTCAGTTGGTAATACCCTATATTCCATAATGAACATTAATTTTTCATTGTAAAATGATTTAATAAGTCCTTTAATAAAGAAGTGATGGGGAAGTTCTTCTGAAAAAAAATATAGAAGGAAAAATTGTAAATTTTTAAATCAATAAATTAATAAAAAAATGAATATTCAGTTTTAATTTTTAAAACATATTTTTGAGCGAAAATATATTTTCTACTACTGAGAGAATTAAATTCATTTTTTAAAATTTAATTTTATACAATTTTGAGTACTATTGAGGCTGAAAGTGGAACAATTATTTGAAAACTATAATAAATAATTATATTTCAATAAAATTAAATGGTTTATTAAAAAATTATCAAATAAATCACTTTAATGTAAATTCATGTGTAAAAATTCTGAAATAAAATGAGACTGCAATGTATACCCTTTCAAAGATCTTAATGTTGACATGAGAATCAAATAATGAAAATATAATGTGTATCAAATTTAAATATGAATAATTTTTTTAAAATAAAACAATATATATTCAAGAATCATTACACACATAATCATAAAATATTAATAACCAATATGAAATAATATAACCAATTGAAAGGAAATTTATTTATGAAATTATTGACTATTTGGTAACTCTTATCTGAAATCCCATTAGAGGAAATAATTAAAATTGAAACTTATGATACGATAAATAATTATCTATTTTCAATATTTCATTTATTAGTGGAATTATAGACCTTATAAAAATTTAATTTTTTTCATATAATTACCATAATCTTCAATGGAATGAAGTTGAGATAAATCCCCTACCTCAAACATTCGTTTTGGTCATAATTTAATTTACCATATTTTATAGTGGTTTATTATTATTTTTATCTTATAATTAAATTCTATATTACTTTTGGTTATATCAATTATTATTTTTGAATAACATTATATATCCATTTTTTTAATAATCATTCATTACATTCCATTTTTTTGTAGTGAATTAACTTTTTTTTTCAAGTATTCATTGACTTATTTTTCTCATCTAAAATAATTGTAGATTTAATAAGATATATATGTAAATGATGATTTTAATATAATATATATTAATTATATTTTTATTTATATTGATCCATAAATTTTATAAAATACTAAATAAAGAACACTATTCATATAGATTGTAGGTCATACATACACAAGAATGTTGTTTCTATTTTGTCAATTCTGAATGAAATAAAATAAAATAGTATATATATAAATATTAAAATTAAAATATTATTTTCATTCAATATATATAACTTATTTTTATTAAAACTATCCATAATTAATTCTATATATATCACGAATGAATCATAATACTTTAGGAGGATGTAGTCTGCCATAAACATGAGAAATTTTATCTTATTCCAACAAAATGGATAACATGAAGGTATGTAGGACCCTAAGAATTTGAAAATTTATATTATATTTAATAAATAAGACACTATGTCACTATGAAATAGGGAATTTTTAAACTTATCCAATGACAATATTTTTCCTAATTTAGTGATTGGAATTTCGACAAACTAACAATCACCATTGTGATCACTAAGATATTCAGAGTGTGATTCGATCAACATACATTTTTAGTAAATAATAACTTTCCCTTGTTACAATTAACATACCATTATGAATATCATTATACTCTTATTCATATTAACCTCATCCATGTATGTTCAAATAAAATTTAGGCACCATTTAAATAAGAGTCAATATTTTAAAAATTAATAATTATTTGTTGGTATTTTTGTGATTTATAAAATTTTAAATTCAATTTAATGTCAATAAATTAAAAATTTTAATTTTCATTAAAAAATATCCTAATTAAATAATTGGGTTTCCTATGATTTTAAGATAATTTAATGATACCTGATTTAGTTTTTTAAATTATTATAAAATAATTTGTCAATTTAAAATTTTTATTTTTCATGTAAATAATATTTTTATTGAAAAAATAAATATCACTTATTTAGAAAATTATTTTTCTAAAAATAATTCCTTTTTTAAATCTAAATATCTAAAAATTATTAGGAAGAATTTTTATTATTTCTCTTAAATAATATAATTATTATTTAATAGTAATATTTGATAATTTACATAATATAACAGATAAATAAATTTCCTGCATCAGGATTGAGTCACGGAAGATGTAAATGTCCATTGGTAATATCTCACATGAAATTATTTCTATTTTAGGTCATTTTAACAAATAATATTACTTTTCTTGAGGAAAATAATTATATAATGAATAAGATATTCAAAAATCACTTCTCTTCTCCACTATAAAATCCACCCATTAGCCAATATAATATTTATTCCTATAATAAATGATGCTTTTAAGAATTATTATAAAATAATATTATCTAGTATTTCATTAAATTGTACATGTCTTGGTCTTTTTAAAATTAAAAAAACCCATCTCTTAAAGAGTTTTGAAAGGATGATATTTCGATAGATAAAATCCACTTTACTTTTCCATTTAATTTCATTTTAAATTAATCATTTTTATTCAATACCAAACACATCAATACAATTGAACAATATATCCCCAATATCATATATATATAATGGAATTATATCATATTAATTTAGCATCCAATATAAAAATCCCTACAAACTCTCTATTATTTTATAAAATAAATCATCGTTTGAGAGGTGCTTATTTAGAACCTTCGTAGATGATGAAGTTCTGTTCATCAATTAATCCATCATGTCTGTCACAAAAAAAAATTTATGGTTTAAATAGATAAAAATATTCGTAATATGACATATGTAATGATTCTGGAATCATAATTTATATATAATTATAAATAATAGAGAAAAACTTATTCATTGTGTTGAAACAACTGTCGTAAAAATCTAATCAATAATCACTAAATATATTATCAATCGATTCACCTCGATACCATAAAATGAAATGATATATACAACGATTTAAAACATGTATTTTCATTGATAATAATATAATTTCAATTAAATTGAATTATATCAATTCCACATGAACTCAATTACTTATAATCAATGAGACCTATCACAATTTTAAGGAAAACGAACACTCTATAATGATATAAATCTATCTTATAACAAATAAATATTGAATTAAATCAAAATAATACGATTATATTCACCTACATATACAATATTTTTTATTAATTTGTTTAATTGAGATAAATGATTTTGGATATCAACTTCAATGTTTAATTTTATTTTTTATGATTTGTTTTACCAAGGATGTTCTATCATAAAATAATTCACCATATAAAATCTAATGCTTATTGTTATGATTAATGAATCATGAAATTAATGTACATTTCATATAATAGTTTTAAAATTAATTTATCTATCATTTCTGTTTACCCCTTCTATATAAATAATTTTTTAGACCCAGTAACAGTCGAGTGGGTCCCACTGTAGCTCATTAGTGCATCAGTTGGTGTGATGAGACAAACTAGATTGGATTATTAGCTATTCATGTACGAGTTGAGAAAGAGTCCTTGAAATAATTTTTATGGTGTCCGTAATTATTCTTTACTTCATTATGAATCTTTTATTTGATAGTTTATGTGATTATATTACTATTAGAATACACATGGTTATGTTTTTTTGTGTGTGGAATTATTGAACCATCTTTTATTCATATAATATTATGCTCCTATTTTTTAAAATTGAATGTGTACTTTTAGTAATACGTCATGATTTATTATTCTTATTATATTTTACTTATCGTTACTAGTTATCTGATATCACACCTTACATATGTTTTATTTTTCCCCAGGATATCAATAAGTATATCATGAATGATATGGAAGGAACTAATAGTGTTTTAGATGTTTTTAACTGAATTTATTTGTTGTATTTCATTTAATGATGTAATTTTGAAAAAAAAATTATGTATCTAGTATTCCAAAACATCATAACTATTTAGTACGTTGGGATAAGTGTTTATTGTAATCATGCCAATGTTATAAAATAATGCACTTACTCCTGTAATCTTAGTTCATGATATTATAGTTGGTATCCAAAAAAGTTTAGTAGAAAACATGGATACTAGATTTAGAAAAAATAAAGTAGTGAAGAATCCCTATGATTGACTTTGAGGATTAGAATACAAGGATGACAATAAATTTTGGTAAGAAAAAATTATGTGGATCTTCTTAGAAAATACATCAATGTTTGAATACTACAAGAGGACATGGTTCAGGTACATATAAACCTAGGAGTAACCAATATGACATGTTTTTTCGGCTTGACCATGGGAAACCACATACATTACAATGTTCATTATTGCATATCTAGTTTGACACTCCGAGAGGATATTCTAAATATAATTCACATTTTATTTAAAAAACATTATGAAGAATTAAAAAGTAAATATATCCTTAAAGAAACCATTTTTACAAGTATAATATTAGTTATGCATATGATTTCAGTTTCTGTTAAGAATTTTTTTAGGTGAGATTATACATTATGAATTAGTACTTAATCTTGTGTATTTCACTATTTTGAAATGGATCCTACTAGAAGGCATTGAATCTATATGAACACGTGTATCAAATTATGGTATTCTCCTCCTATGCAAGATAATGATGACAGTTCTGGATCAATGACTATTTTTGGGCATCATATAACTATATTTGGATAGCTAACATGGGTTATAAACAACAATGTTACCCATACAGAGTATCCTGAACCACAAAATTGAGGGGAAATGTTAGAATACATTATAAAAACCCCCACCAACATATAATGGGACTAAAAAACACATTCATGGAAGAGCAGTGGATATGTTCCCTAGATAATAAATTTCATTGTTTGGGGAGTAACCGAAGGGATACAGTTTTCATGGATCATTATCATCTATTGGGATACATTGATCATTTGTTTACATTAGTTAAAAAAAGAAAGGAGGATTGATTTTGAATATTTAATATAAGGATTTTATGGAAATATTCTTAAAAAATACATCCCTTATGAATAGTGAGAAGATATGGGAAGCCAGTTTCTGAATAATAAGTAAAAATAGGTTGATAATTTTTTAATTTATGAAGGTAACTTCCCAAGGTTATCAATTAATTAATTGTACTACATATTTAATCCAAAGAGAGTGATTGATTGATGCTTTGATGTTTTAAAACAATTTCATTGATGTGAACTCATCTCGTAGAATGTATCATTATTTGATGATATATTCTAATGTGTTGTTAGGATAAAAAATTAATTCTCCATGACTTATAAAATAATAAAAATTAATAGAATAATATGGCTACTGAAAACTCTATAAAAGAAAATACGAAAATAAATATTAATTAAAGAGTTAGCATTCCCCCCTACTGTAATTTTTGGAAGAAACAATATGGATATTCTCTAAATAGAATGGGAGTCAATTACACATGTGGAGAAAAAGGACATCAATATCATGAGTGTAATTAGAAGTATGAAGATAACAATTATAAGTGCTATATTTTTAATGATATGGGACATTATGCTCATTAACATTCTTTTCATGAAGGAGACATTCCCCATAGAATTCCACGTGAGGAAGGGAAGTATTATTCAATTTCAACTACTGAGGTTCACATTCCTAACAATGTGGTGATAGGTATACTAATAGTTTCCAAAATGATGTGTTAATTAGTCCCCCTTATCATATAAAAATGCACCTTAGTATCTAACCTTATAAAAATACCCATCATTGATATTGATATAAATCACGGAATGAATTTTCTTTGAAATTATGTTGTAAAAATCTATTGCATGATAACGGTTGTTACATTTCTTGATAATTATATAGAATACATCATCATTAGAGAGGAAACATCGTCATGTGATTTTAATCTATATTCACCCATTGTAGCACCACTAAATTCACATATTGGGAAGGATGAAGTCTCAAAATATGTGACAGAGAATGAGAATATTGTAGTTAAGGATGAACCTATTAGGAAGGAATTCATTGATTATTCTATAGTGAATTTACCAAGGCGTCCTATACAGTAGGAATTTGAGTTCACTATTTAATTATTTCTTCATTTATGACCTATATAAAAGTCTCTTTATAGAATTGTCACAACGGAGTAAGTAGAATTGAATAAAAAACTAGATTAATTAATTGATAAATGATTTATTACCCATAGTGTCTCTCTATGGGGATCCATTTTTAACATTTTCCCAAAGAAAGGAGTATCCAACATGTTGTGCATTGACTATAGTGAGATCAATGCGATTACAAAAATGAACATGAATCCTCTTCCTCACTCGGATGACTTTTTTGATCAACATCAAGTATACCAACATTTTTTGATGATTGACCTTATATCTATATATCATCTATAACATGTGTGGAAGGAATAAATTTCATAGATAGCATTTGGAATTAGGAATGGGAATTACAGTTTTATAAAAATTCCTTTTATACTAACTAATTCAACAAATATTTTGATGGATCTAATGAATAGAGTTTTCATCGAATACCATGATGAAATTATTATGTTATTTGTTTATGGCATATCAATATAATCCAAAGACTATTAGGATCATGAGAATAACTAGAAATTAATTTTCAATACTCTAAGAAGAAATGAAATAAATGGAATGTTTAGAAATATAGAATTATATATTCAATCAATTTTTTGGGTCATACTATATCTATGGATGTAATTTTATTAGATCATTTGAATACAATGGAAATTCCAGAATGTCTTACACCAAAAAATATAACCATTTTATGTAGTTATATTTTTTTAGAAGGTTATTATTGGTGTTTCATACTTATTATCACTCATTTATCCATCCTATTGACCATTCTAACTCGTAATGGGGTTATGATCATACAACAAAAATAATTTTAATAATGTTTTGAAGAATTCAAGAGATAGTATTGAATGCTCTTATCATGACTAAAAAATATGGAAATGGGGTATTTAGTATCTATATTAATGATTCAAAGAAATTACATGGATCTGTACTCATGAATAATGATTAAGTTATTTCATATGCATCAATTCAGTTAAAAATTCAGGAATTGAATATCCAAATCATGAACTTGAGATAGTAATAGTAATCTTTGCTCTGATGAAATGGATAAACTATCACTATAGGGAACAATATGAGATATATATATCAACAAAGATAAAACATGTCTTCTCATTAAAAAAATCATTAAGAGGAAAATGAGATGGAACAACCTACTGATGTATTATGATTCATCGACACACTATCATCAATGAATGGAATATAATTTAGTTGATGCATTGAGTAGGATAGATCATGGAGTTTTAAATTATATAATTGTTGAAAATAATATTGTATTTATGGGTCTAGTAAAGATTAATATGATAATTATCAATGAATGTAAAGCATCATTAAATTTTCAAATTGGATTCCCAACTATCATTATTTTATATAATTATAAAATCATGGTCTGATGATGAGAATCTTAAAAATGAAAGTAGAGGTAGAAATGACAGGATATAGACTGAATTTGTGTGTAAAGAAAGAATTCACAAATTTTGGATGAGGCATTGTATTCCCTCTATAAATGAAATAAAAAGGATGTTATTTGATGATGCCAATAGTTTAAATCATTATATACACCCTATTAGAACAAAGATGTATATTGAAATGAAGGAACATTTCTATAGGGACAAAATGAAGTGGGAAATTGTGGAATATATATAACTATATTTAGTCTTTCATCAAAAGAATTATGAAATAAAACAATCTAAAATAGTAATGAAACCTCTACCTATTCATTCATTGAAATTGGAAGACACCATCCTATACTTCTCTATTAGAGTTCACAAAACTCCCAGAAGGAATGATGCAATACAGATAATTGTAGATTGATATAAGAAATCTACACTTTTTTCGATATATGGGAATATATGGCACTAGAGTTCCTTTTTATACAATATATCAATGTAATTGTGAGGCTTCCTAGAGAACATCTCTCAATTTCCTCTGATTTCTATCCACGATTCACATAAAAAATAAATAAGTCATTAAAATGCTTTGGATACTAAGTTTTGATTGAGTCATGTTCATCACCATCATAATGAAAAAAAATTAGGAAGGAATATCCTAACATTTGAGTAAATGTATAGATTATGCTCCCTTTATTTTCAAGGTAAATGGGATGATTATTAACCTTTATTGGAGTATTCCTACAACAATAGTTTCCATTCATGTTTTCAAAGAGACCCATATGAACATTTTATGGAAAGAGATATCATAAACAAACATCATGGGTTAAATATTATAAAATAAAGCTTTTACGCCTAGATCATGTAGAACAAACAATTGAAATGTTAAATAATATTCAAAACCATACCAAATCATCTCATAGAAGGAAAAAAAGGGAAATTATTATAAAAAATAGTAGGATTAAGATTTTCATGTTGGAGACCATGTTTTAATGAATGTATCTCCATTAAAATTTGTAATATGATATGTTAATAAAGGGAAATGGAGCCCTAGGTGCATTGTACCATTTTATGTTCTATAGATAATAGGATATATGGATTAATTTTTACCAATTCCACCTAGCCTTACTAAGGTAAAAAATGTCTTCCATGTATCATTATTGAGAAATTACATTACAAACCCAACACTTGTCCTCACATCTGAAGGTATAAAATTGGAAAATGACATATCATACTATGAAGAACCTATCCAAATTTTGGACACTAAAGAACAAGAGTAGATAAATCGATTGACTCAACTAGAATTGGTACTTTTAAAAATCATTAAATTTTAGGGTCTTCATGAGAGTATAAAGAATTTATAATGAAGAACTGACTAAATCATTCTATAAGTTAAAATTATGCTAATATCATTAATGTAGTTTATTTAAGTGTAGAATAATGTAGCATGCCCAGAATTGAAAAAAATTAACAATGAACACTAAAGTTCCTAGTCGGGATCCATGTTTCCTATTTTTAAACAACCATCACCTCCGGTTAAAGATTTTCTTCCCAGGTGAACACACAAAACCATAGGAACACAAGATTTACAAGGTTCACTACTAAACAAGAGTATCAATGTCCTTGGTATGGTACAGAAAAAAACCAGTGCCACCAAATCCACTAGAAAACAATCATTTTATGTGGAAAACAATGAATAGGATACACACTTACTCTTGTGTAGCAATTTGAAAATGATCTAATAGTGTGTGTGCTCCCTCTTAGTATAAATAGTGTAATGTAATGATTCTATGCTTCTTAATGATATTTCAAAATAAATTCTTTCAAAACAAATTCCTTTCCTACCCAGAAGTTGGTTGCAACCATTGGGTGAAAACAACTTTCATGCCACTTCCTGGTTGCATGCCTTTCTGCTTGTGCGCCTACTCAATACAATCACGCCTACTCTTAGCACAACTCAAAACTTGCATGCCAACTTTGTCTTATACATAGGACACTTCATGAATGTACCTCCCAGCTGGAACACCTCTCGAAACATGCACGCCAAAACTTGTGCACCAAAACATGTGTGATAAAACTTGCGCGACAAAACATGCACGGTAAAACCTTCACGGCTAATAAATATCCCTCAGCTTGTACGCCGCTTCAGCTAGCATGATGAACTATGCTACTTGCGTGATCAGATCACCCTCTACTACTTCCTTGGTAAGAGATCTAATTTTCTCTTAAGTGGTGATCTCATAAAAAATTATGAGGCAATTCATCTATTTATAGGAATTTTGGTTACTAGCGTGTCACATATACTTGCGCACCAATACATGCACCCCGCTCCATCAATTGTGGGCCACTCCATCAATTGCACGCCCTTCCATCACTAGCATGACATTTTCATTCCTTTGACATTTTTGAAATTATGATGTTGGAATCTAACATGCGCACAACATACACTTGTGTGCCACTTATACTTGTGTTCCACACTTGTGCGCCACTTATACTTACGTGCCACTTTTTGACTTGTTTTCCATTTTATTTCCATTGTCAAATTTTGATGTCATGATCCTGAAATATTATTTTTTCACCAATACTTCCACACCAATACTTGCACGCCAATACGTTTGCACCACTCTTGACTTGCACTCCACATTCATTACATTTCCAAAAACACTACTTTTCTCCCCCTATACTTTATAATTCTTGTATCAAAAGTTATTTAAACTTATGATATTTGTGAAATACAAATCAAAAAAGCATCTTGATAGTTTGAATATCCTTTAAAAAGTGAATTAATTTAGCTTTTTTGACAACAAAAGACAACACTCTGTAACAGTGAACTTTTCTTACTTCCTTATCCACCTAACATGGTGCTAACAAACTCCCCCTTTGGATATTGTTATCAACCAAGATTCATAAATCACTGAACTTTACATCCTTTAGAAATGGTTTACTTATCAACAATTCTAAGCCTATGTGAGCTAACTCATTGTAGGAAACATGAATTATTAATAGCCAAAACCATGCTATCCAAAAGCAGTTACTATGAAATCGAATGATCGTATCTCATTAGCCTTCTTCAGAATATCATTCACTATTTTACATCAGCATTAATCACTTCTTCAACATTCCTGTAAATCAAATTTTTTTCCTAAAACAACTCCAAAGAAATGTTTGAATTGTTCACACACATACATGCTGGATTCACAGCTTACCCACAACTCCACCTTTATGCATGCATCTATAAGGATAGATTTATGAAACTATTCACCCCCTTGACAACACTATCCAATGGAATGATTAGATTGGGGATAGAAACATGTACCTTAACCCGGATGATAAAAACGTTGGACAAACATTTTCAACCTAAATTTTGCTAATGGTTTCTTGGTAACGACTTTCTGAATATAACATCAACTTGTTGAGATGTAGGAACATACTACAACCTCAATTCATTCTTATCCACCTGCTCTTTGATGAATTGGTACTTTATATCAATGTTTTTTGAATGAGAATGTTGTACTAGATTTCTTGTATGATTGATTTCACTCTAATTTTCAAAACCCATGAGCAATGGTAGCTTTACATCAACAAGTAGATCTTCCAGCTTAGTCTACATCCACATTAGTTGAGTTGCATCTTGAGTTCCAGCAACATACTCATCTTCAGCTGTGCTAAGAGTTACTGAATTATATTTCTTGGTATTCCAACTAACACAACATTTCACTAGAAAGAAAACTTAACCAGATGTGGATCTTTGATCATCAAAATTTCCTTCCCAATCAGTATCAGAATACCCAAATAGATCAATATTTCATGATCCATCATACATGATTCCAAAATATGTTGGGACTTTGATATATCTGACAATTTTTTTCCAGCAATCAGATGTGACTCTTTAGGATCACTCTGAAATGTTTCACATAATGTGACAACATAGACATTGTTAGGTCTTGAGGAAGTCATATAAAATATACTTCCAATCAGCATACAAAACCCTTTTTGATCAAATTTGTTTCCTTCTCCATCATTAGAAAATTTGGTTCCCACTGAAATTGTTGTCGAAACGATTTTTGAATTTTCCATGACAAACTTCTTCAGTAGTTCCTTAGAATACATTTCTAGGGACAGAAAAAATGTGATTCTTCTTCTATAATATTTGTATCCAAAGAAAGAACATCATTTCTCCCAGCTTGGACATCTCAAATAACATCTTCATCTCCTTAGTATATTTTTTACATGATATTTAATCATTTCAAACAAATATAATATCATCTATATATAAAATAACGATCAGTGAAAACTACTAACACTCCTTGATGTAGAGATTGATTTCAAATCATCCTTTCTTAATGTTTATCTTCTTTAATAAAGTATCTAATTTAGACTACCATGCTCTTGGAGCCTGTTTTATACCATAAAAAACCTTCTTCAACCTGTACACATAAAATTCATCATTTCCAAGAAACATTCTACACGGTTAATAATTGTTGACATCCTCGTCAAGGTCACCATTAAAAAATGTCGTTTTTAAAACCACTTGAACGATTTTGTAACCTCGTTGTGTAGCAATAGAATGAAATATTCGGATTATTTATAATCTTCCCACCGGAGTAAAGGACTCATCAAAATAAATGCCTTCAATTTATGAATACCCATTACAAACCAATATTTATTTGTTTATTATTACGTTACCTACTACATTCAGCTTGTTCCGAAAAACCCACTTTGTACAAATGATGTTTCCGTTGTCCGGTTTGGGTACAAGTTCCCATGTATTGTTCTTCTCTATCTAATCAATCTCTTCATTCTATTCATTAACCCATTATGGAATCTCAAATGCTTCATTTACATTATTTGGTTCAACTTTCGAATAAAGGGATGTATGTTATATAACATTTGTTGTTCTTTTTGTTTGATCCCTCTGATTTTTATCTCCAATAATGTTCTAAGCATCCACTTGCTTCCTCAGCCTAGGATCATTTATTTGAACTCTATCTTCATCACTTGATAATTCTGAGGTGGATTTTTCTTCTTGAGTAAGATTGACATAGACTTCAGCATTATCATAATTGTTAACAAAATCTTTTTTATACTTCTAAACATCCACATGAATATATAATTTCTTTTGATTATCAACATTTTCAAAAACTTTTACATATGAAGAATCAATAATTATTCTTTCATCACTGTAGAGACATCTATATCCTCTTCCTTCTAGAGAATTTCCATGAAAAATTCCTTCATATCTTATATGGTCAAACTTTCCATGGTTTCCACCTTTCTTTTTTATAATGCATGGACTCAAAAAAAAACTCTTATGAGTTTATGACATGGAGTTTTTACATAGAATCTTTCATAAGTAGACATATTTGATTTTGGTCTAATGAAAAAACAGTTATGAAAATTTAGATATGTGCTCATATATTACCTCCAATATTAATGAGAAACACTATGATCAAGCAACATAGTTCTCCACATTTCCACCAATCTTCAATTCTTTCTTTCAGAGACCCCATTTTGATGAGGTGTGTATGGTGAAATGAACTCATGACAAATTATGTGCTTCTCAAGATAACATTCAAACTCATTATTCTTATACTCACCACCATTATTAGTTGTCAACTTCTTCACTGAATACTCACATTCCTTTTCTGTTTTCCTCTTGAAACTCTTAAACATTTTTATTGCATGTGACTTATGTCTCATGTATATAACACAAGTAATGCGAGTAAATTCATAAATGAATGTAATGAAGTAAATATCTCCATTTGTTGATTGATTTATCATTGGTCCATATATATTATAATTTAAATGTTCCAAGGGTTATTTTCAACTAATTTCGACTCTCTTATGAAAAGAGTTTGTAATCATCTCTTTTTCACAAATAGTGTAGCACCAATCTCTTCATCTGGATAAATATGGCATATCTCGTACATTGTATCATGTTGATAAATTGCACATATATCTCTGACACATATATCCCAGCCTTTTATTCCCTAACTTATTTTCATCCACTACACCCATGTATAAGAGTTTTTTACTTCACAAACTTGGAACAAATTCCCATTTGTATGTTGGCCCCTTGTACTATATTTCTTTCATTTTTACTTTTCTCAAAAAATCCATCCTTTCTGATGAAACATTTGTTCACCTCATAATATAGTTGTGACACACTAAGCAGGTTATGTTTTTTCCCATCAACATATTGTTTTTTTCTATATTTCATCTTCTCTTTTCCAATTATTGCAGATCCAACACCTTTGATTCATAGAGATTCATCATTTCCAAATTCCATTGTTCCTTCATTGAAGTCTTCCACATTCTTCATCATCTTAAGGTATCCTATCATTTCAGAGTAGAATCTGCTATAATGAATGCATGGACATTATAATTTGGTAGCTTTCGAAACAGTTTCGATAATATATGCTTTTTGTCCTTTCTTTTCCTTCAAAACATGTTGTGCTTCCTCTAATTTCTAAGCTAGGTCAGTGTGTTCTGGTTAGAAAACCAAGCAATCTTTTTTTTAGACTTATTAGACATGTCCCTTTTAGCTTTTAAAAACTCTAGATTTTGAGAATTATTAAGAATATTTTGTTTCTTAGGTAACACACTGAGGCATCCCTTGGAATGATGTCCAAGCCGATCACATATTTCAAAAATAGTTTCTAGTGGTAGGAACCTATACTCAACATTCACAATAGTCTTGTCAGATACATTCTGAAATTTTTTTGGAGACATTATATATTCAAATTATTGACTCCCCTAGATTCCTTATCATTCAAAACATGTGGAATAGTTGTAATATTGTTGGTTAACCCAACACATATTTTCCTTGTGTCCAAATCCAACACAATACCAGCAATAACCATAGAAAGAAGTTTTTCATATGAAAATTCTATACTGACCCGATTTGTGAACATGTTTCTCAACAACCTTCTTAATAGACTAATTCTGACCATCAACTTTCATGTTTTCATTTGTAACTCACTTTCTCATTTCATATTTAACAGCTCCAGAATTATTAGAATTATTTCTTAACCTGTGATTTTTATGCACTTCTGATTTTTCATGACTACTGACATTGACCACATACATAGTATTTCCAGCCTTGTTCTTATTAGAACCAGTTCTATATTTCATTTGAACCTTTGAAGGTATCTTTCGTGGATCCTTGTTTGGTTCATTCTTATTGGAACATTCACCAACTTCTGAGATATAATTTTTGAAGCCTATATTCAAGTATTTAGATTTATAAAGTTTCTGTTGGAAAAGTTCCAACTCTTCTTCTTTTTCATTAATATTTACATCAAGATGATAATTATAATTCTTAGTATTCTCAATAATATTTTTCAGATAAAAAATCTCCTATTCCATCTTTATTTACTCAACAATAAAATTGCCTTTATTATTTAATGCGGAATTTTCATTTATCAGATTGTTTTTTTCCTTCTCAATCCTTCTGATCTTACCCAATAATTGTTTTAACACATATTTCAGATGATATTCATGTTGAGTTTCTTCTTCTTTGGAAATTTTTCTCTCGTACTCTTTATTATTCACTTCATCAATAATTGTAATCTCTCTAGTTTTTTCTAAAAATAATTTCTTGGATTTATGTTCACTGTCTTCATCATCTTCATCTTTAGATAAAAAGATTATTCTTTTTGATTTGAAGAACATTTTATCCTTACCCTTTTGAAAATATTTGACTTTGTCAACTTGTTTATTCCACAACCTTCTTGGCCTTCTGTTATTATCATCACTATATTTTTCTTTATTCTTTTGAGGACATTTAGATGCAATGTGACCAATGGCTCCACACTCAAAACATTTCAAGGGAAGTTTACCCTTGTATTTCCCTATACCTCATTTCACATTCTTAAAAAACAAGGATAAAATTTCATCAAAATTTTTACATACCTCATCTTCAGAATTGAATTCACTGGCATCAACTTCAACAAGAATCTTTATTGAATTCTCTCTATTTGTAGCCTGGAATATAATTTCTCTACCATCTTTTGTTTTTCCCATCATAGTCCTCTCCCTTCTCATCTCATAGGTAATGATAGTGTTATGAAAATCATCCAAAGATTATGATTCAGGGTATCTATCTTCTAATTAAGACACATTAGCATCAAACTTGTTAGGAATAACTCTCATGATCTTTTCAACAACTGTAGAATCCTCAAACATTTCACCCAGACATCTGATTATACTGACAATATCATTTATCCTGGTAATGAAATCCCCAATAGATTTAGATTATCCAATTTTCATGTCTTCATAATTCATTTTCCTGAAATGTAGTTTAGCCTTCTTCAGTTTTGTTTTTCCTTCATATATGATCTTCAGTTTGTCCCATATTCCTTTGGCTGTTGAAATACCTTTCACTCATAAAAATTCAATCTTAGAAAGAGATGTGAGTAACACATTTTTTTCTCTACCATCATTCTCAAGGTTCTTCTTATAGACATGACTAAGAGGAACCTTGTCATCAATAGTAGTAAATCTATTTGTTATAGTTTCAAGAACATCATATCCATGAGACATAAGATATTTCATCATTATTTCCTTCCATATGTGATAGTTCTTTCAATAAAAAATAATAATCGATTTACTGTTCACATAATTTTGATTCCCCATCACAACTTCTCTTCAACAACATCAGCAATGAATAAATGAAGGGAACCTTGATCTAATACCAATTGATGTTCCCAGACAGCATCCAAGTATCAATGATAGGGGTGGTGGTGAATCTATGATATCTTTTTCTTTTTTTGTTTCCTGTTTTTGAAACAACCTTCACCTCCTGTTAAAGAGTTTCTTCCCTACTGAACACACAAAACCACGGGAAAATAAGATTTAAAGGGTTCACTAATCAACAAGAGTCGTTGCATCCATGGTATGGTACAGAAACAATCCACTACCACAAAATCCACTAGAAAATAATCCTTTGATGTGGAATAAAACGAGTAGGATATACCCTTATGCTCGTGTAGCACTTTGAAAACAAAAAAATAGTTTTTGTGCTCCCTCTTAGAAAAAGTGAGTTAATTTAACGATAATATACATCTTAATGAGATTTCACAAATCAATTAATTCATAACAAGTCTTCTTTTTACTACCTTGAATCTGGTAAGAACATCCTGATGAAAACAACTTGTGCTCCACTTCCTTCATGTGTGCCTTCCTGCTTGCGCACCACCTACTTGCACGCCTACTCAATACATGCGCACCACCTTTGATTACAACTCACAACATGCACACCACCTTTGGAATATACATAGGCCACTTCATGAAATCACCTCCAATATTACATGCCTCCATAAACTTGCACCTCAAAACATTCACGGTAAAACCTGTGCAGCTAATAAATATCCCTCTTCTTGCTCGCCGCTTCAGGTTGCACGTCGTCCTCTCCTACTTGCATGATCAGAGAACCCTCTACTACTTGTGCGGTTAGAGCTTGAGTTTTCTATGATGTAATGATCTCATATGAAATTAAGAGGAATGTTGTCTATTTATATGCATTTTGGAGACTTGCGCCTCACATATACTTGCACGCCAATACTTGTGCGCTGCTCCATCACTTGTGTGTCCCTCCATCACTTGTGCGTCCTTCCATCACATGTGCGACACATTCATTACTTTTTTATTTTTCACATGATGATGTTGGAATCTGACTTGCACACAACATTCACTTGTGTGCCACTTATACATGTGTGCCACACTTGAGTGACAGTTATACTTGCGCGCCACTTCAGGACTTGCATGCCAATCTTTTACTTTTGTTCCATTTTATTTCATTTGTCAAATTTTGATGTGATGATCCTGAAATATGACTTGCGCGCCAATACTTTTGCGCCAATACGTGCGTGCCACTCTTGACATGCACACCACTTTCTTTCCTTTTCTAAAAATAGTTCTTTACTCCCCCTATACTTCATATGTCTTGAATCACAACTTCTCCAAACTTATGATATATGTGGAACACTAATCAAAAAACTATCATCATAGTTTACAAGTCCTTTACAAGGTAAATTGATTTATATTCATTGACAATAATGGAAAACACTCTGTAATAGAAAACATTTCTTACATCCATATCCATCCAACATGGTCCCAACAAACACATCAAACACTATGTCTCTATTGAAAACCAATTTTTAAAACATATCCAACGAACATAATTTTTATAATTCAATTATTTGAATTCCAAAATATTGACAAATGCAGTTATGATGTAAAATAAATTTAATGTATAATAGGTAGATATTACATTTTCTATGAATAGTAATATAGCCTTATGAAGAATAACATATTCTTATTAACAGAATGAACCATTATGAATTTTAACCTCACCCGTGAATGTATAACTAATATTTATGCACTATAAAAATTATTTTGAATATTTTAAAAATAAATAATTATGATTCAGTATTTTTATGAGTAATAAATACTAAATTTTCATTTCAAATTAATAAATTATTAAAATTAGTTTTGATAAAATATAATCCTAAATAAATATTTTGTTGTCCAAATATTTTATGAATATTTTATGACCCCTCATTTAATTTATTAATGTATTATAAAATAATTTTTGAGTTTATAATATATATTTTTTAAGTAAATAATGATATCTTTTAAAAAAATATTTCTTTTATTTAAACTTTTTTTGATAGCCTTTTTTTCTTATTTGAATTCTTAAAGTTGATAAATAGGTATGGTGATTTTTATGATTTTCATAAAATATTTGTATTTTTGTGAATACTAATATTATATAATTCAAGACATATGATAAATAAATGAATTTTTTAATCCTAAATGTGACATGAATGATTTAAATGTCCATTGATTCGAAATAACATTTTCATATTACTATTTTTTTCACACATATCAACAATAGTTATTTTCATGAGAAAAATAATAAAATAATGAACAAGATATTAAAAATTTCATCCTCTCCTCGACTATAAAAACCACCAATCCCTCTATATTATCATAACTCTTCTAAGCCATGAATATTCTTAATGTTCTAACCAAATACTCTTACGTTTTCTCTACTAAAATTATGGAGCTCTTGGTATCTCTTATAGACACAAACCCCTTCTCATAAAGTTGTTATCATGGAAGATATTTCAAGAGGTAAAAGCCACTTCCTTTTTCTATTTAATTTATTCTTAAGTTCCTTCATTTATTATTATCTCCTAACCTCCTCTCTAAAATTTATAATGATAACTGAAGTATTATTTATGTACTATAATTATATCATGTAAATGTGTTACCGATTATCAATAAACTTACTCTCTCTCTCTCTCTCTCTCTCTTATTTTATAAATGAAATCATAATCTGGGAGGTTCCAATTTACAACCTTCGTATACGGTAAAGTTTCATTTTCAATTTATCTATCATGAAAAAAATAAAGCAATTTTAATTTTTTGAGAAGATTATAAAATATTTACATTATCTTTTGTAATGATTTTGTAACTGCAATTTATAAATTATATTAAATAATAGATCGAAGTTAATTTTCCATGATTGAAAAACCATCATAAAAAATTTAAATGATTATTAATAAATGTGTTACCTATTGATACATCCTCAGATAATATAAATAAAGTATATATATAACCATTTACAATACTACATTTTCATTGATAATATATAACTTCAATTCTGGAAAATTGTATTTATTCTACATGAACAGAATTAATTATAATCAAGAGGACCAATTAAGAAATCAAAGAAAAAAACACATTGGAATAACAAAATTCAATCTTATAACTTAACAATAAGGACATTAATAAACATAATAAAACAATATTAAATCAAATATATGTATATAAGATTATGAATTAGTTTATTGGTGGATTGAATTTGGTAATCCATGACATTAATGTCTAATGTAGAATACATTTTGACATAAGGTATGGGTTTTCTAACCAAACCTCCATTTTCGATCAGTTTACTCTTATTATCTACATACCACAATTTAGTTCTAAATTATTCATATTTACACCTCATAAATTATTGTGAAATATTGTTATATATGTTTACCAATCCAAATCATTCTCAATGTTTTTCAGATTTACATGTTTTAAAAGGATAATTCAACATTTCTTCTTGATAAATAAGCATGTTTTAATGGATCTTATCGAATTCATATATATTTTAAAATGCAATCAATAAAATGTTTTAATGAAGCCCTTATTCTTTTGAAATAAATAATTTTATTATGTGAAAACTACAAGAATTCTGATCAGGTTTTATACAATTATTTTTTCCAAAATGTAGATTTTTTTAATGTAACAGTTTATATCTATCAAAAATTTTAGAATGATTTTATAAAATTATTTTCCTAAATTTCCGAAATATTTTTTTGTTATATGATTAATTAGGATTAATTTTTTATGATATCAACTACAATGTTTTATTGAATGCTATTTAGTTCGTTTAATTATGGATGTCCTAAATCGAAAACATTCACTATATTACATCAAATGCTTAATGTTATGGTTAATGAATGGGAGAAGGGATATATTTATCAAATATTAGTTTCAATATGAATATAACTATTATTTATCTTTATACCATAGAAATAATGAATTCAGTGGACTTAAAAATTTTTGGGTGGGGCACTCTATAGCCCTGTTGTACATCAGTAGGTCTTATAGGAGTATCTATTTTTGGTCCCCCCCCCTCTCCATTATGTATGGTATTGGAATAAGGACTTAACCGAATGGTTATGATGTCCTAAATTATTCAACCACTCGTTATTAATCTGGTATTTGATAGTCCATGTGATTATTCAACATGTAGATATGCATGGTTATATTTTATTATGGGATTATGGAATCAAATTTTTTTCCCATCCATATTATTCTTGTGAGTATTTTAATGAATTTTTTACATTTAGTTATTCATCATTCCTTATTATG
Organism: Viscum album; assembly: GCA_963277665.1. Taxonomy (NCBI): domain Eukaryota; kingdom Viridiplantae; phylum Streptophyta; class Magnoliopsida; order Santalales; family Viscaceae; genus Viscum; species Viscum album. The sequence goes on from OY728140.1 coordinate 1,068,247,182, forward strand.
ATTCTGCTATTTTTCTTACACTTACTAAGCATATGAGCTAAACAAATTCTTATTTTTTATTTTTATTCACGAAGCGAAGATATATATTATGAATGACATTCAAGTATAATATTATAGGTTCAGGTGTAAAAATTTTAATTTATATTTTTTATTTCATTTCATTTTTTTATGCTGAAATTATGTATGTATATTTTCTTCCAAAACAACTAAACAATTGGGTCCTTGATGACATAACTTTCATATATTCATGCCAATTTAATAAAATAATGCAATTGATTCAAGAAACTGGGGTAGGGAAGTTACATGGTATGTGTGATATAATGATTGAATAATAATAATAACATCATAAATATCATATATATCATATTTAAACTATAAATATATCATTATACCAAACATTGAATGGTGGTATTTGAGGAGAAAATGACATCGGTTTGGGAGGCAGTAGTCTACCGACACACAAACTATGATTTCATAACCAATCAGATGGAATTCTGTGAAGCTGATGGTATCAAATTTTTAATATATATATATATATGTATGATAAGATATATATTTTTTAATAATGGTATAATAAATATTTTTGGAGGTAGGGAATGAGATAAAATAAAAATAATTTTAAATTAACATTACCATTTCTCGAGGTATCCATAATAGGTTTCCACTAATGACTTATTAAGTGGAATATAATTCCAAGATAATTCATCTATGATAAGGTCATGGAATTTTGGAACCGATTTGGGTATATTTTTATTGATAAAAATGGCATCATAGGTGTAATTATTTGGGAGATTGAGTTCCCTATTATAGTTTATGAGTGTCATTCATATAAATACTCAAAGGTTTCTTCCATTGGGAGGGCCCCCTTATTGAATGTGCCAACATAATTGAAAGATAATTTAGGGTAGGAATTATTTTTCCTATACGTACATCCAAAAACATTGATTTTTTTTAAATTTATTCTTTATTCATTATGTTTAGCCAATTTTATCTTAATAGTTTTTGTATAGGAAGTTTACATGTATCATTTTGTTCAACTAGGTCATATAACCTTTAATTATATAATTTAATGAGAATTATTATATAATTTATAACCAATGATTCTATATATTATTTTAAATTAATTGAAAAAATTATATGTGTGTAAAATATATTTTAATAATAATGCATGAAATGCGCAAAAACTGGTGTTATCTTTAATTGCTTTATTTAATGATAATTGATTCTAAAAATCATAATCGTAAAATATTACTTTGAAATTATAATATAAGAAAAAAATTAATTATATCAAATATAAAATACATTTTCCACAATTATATTCATGGATTTGGATGAATATAATTAAAAATTAATCCCACAGATTGAATGAGAAAGTGGGATTTTATTGTAAAAATTGTCAAAATTTAGTAGTTTTTATATATATAATCATCATAAAATAAATTATGATGACCTGAATTAGATTAATATATGTAAAAAATAAATAATTAATCTCTAAAAAAAATTAAAATATAAATCACTGTTGTAAATTATTTATAAAAAATTAATATTTAAATTAAAATCCAGTAGTTAAAAATATTCATTGAAAAATGAAACATCTCTAGAAAATACAAAAAATTAAATTTAAAATAATTTTATAATTCATATTTTGAAAATTATATTTTTTTTGAAAGATAAATTATAAATGTGTTCAAATATATCCTTAAAAAGAGTGCGCCATTAAATGTTCGCAGAACTGCCTTTAGAAAAAAATCCTTTTATGTGTAAAATTCGAAATTTTTTTATATTCTTCCTATAAAATAATATTTGATTAATTGAAAAAAATTAATTAAATATATAGTATAATATATTATTGAATATAATTTAATATAATTAATTAATTTAAGATTTTAGGGTGGAACAACTTTGGGTGCATATAAATATTTTTGTTATAAAAACCATTTCTTTATATACCATAGAGTTTTATATTCACTTAATATTAATTAATAACCATTGAATTAAAAAATATATTTTGACATGTTTTATATTACAATTCATAATTATAAATTTTACACATATAAGACAATTTACCAATTAAATTACAATAATACAAGTATTTGGTGCAACTAGGTATTGTATGTAACACAATCCATAAAAAAACTAATTGTTTTTTGTAAAAAAATATTAACATGTGGATCCATGTATGAAATGATATGGATCTTATTCTAATAATAAAATATGAAATCAATGTTTCATATAATATAATCTATTTATGATATTGTTTTATTTAATACAAAATAAACTTTTAAGGTGTTGGGGTGTTATATTGTCTTCTAAATTTATTGTTTTTTGTCATATACACTATAAAATAAAATGATCTTATACTATAATTTTCTGTTCTTACAATAAATAATAATTTAATTTATATTTATCATACTAATAAAAATGATCCATTTTTATCCATAAAAAATATATGCTATCAAATAGGAATATTGGTCCATTTACGGACCTAATGTACATTTATGATTATAGTTTTATTGAATTAGATAAAAATATATTATATATCAATAATCATTTATTCAAGTGATTATTTGTCAAACTATTTACAAAATTTATTACTTCATATTAATTCATTAAAATCTATCATTAATTTAATCACAAATGAATCATATCTAGAAATAATTTATCTAACACCATTAGTCATAACCTGAGGAAATAGAAAACTCAATAATTGTTAAGAAATGATCATTATGGGTGAAATATAGAATTTATTATTATATTTCATTAGTGAGAAAAAAATTAAACATAATGGTATGATGACATTAACAGTGTGCATTATAATAGCATAATAATCTTAATACCCAAAAAATAAGTATTTTAAATAAAGAGACATGTCAAAAATCTTTAATATAAGCCCTTATTTATATAAGTCAACAATCATAATCCATGTGAAAAGATACACAATAAAATCATCCTTTATAACTCATTCAAACCATTGATTAATTATATAAGAATCATATAACATCAATAATTCATCATGGAATCACCTAACAAGATAACTCATGTATCTCAATGGAGTTACATATAAAGAGAAAAGATTTCATCTCTTAGAAATAACTAATAATAATTTAACACAATTATCACCAAATAGTAAAAAATATTAGATCATATTTTAGGCGAAACATAATTTAGTTTACATTTTATCATTACACTATGCATTGGTACATTATAATATAACCAAATAACATATATCTGAGTGAGTCCCTTAAGAAATTTGGTTCACCCCCAAATTCAACATTCATCAATAGGTTCCAAGTACCATATCATGTAGAAAATGTATGGATATTTATATTTAATGAAACAAATCCTAGCTTGATTTACCCATTAACGTGAAATGGGTTTCTATAAACACTCTTTAAAACATATTATCAAACAATTATTATAAAGTTAGTGAATGGTATCATAAAATCACATCCCTTATGATGAATATGAATCATTAAATTATGATTATAGTGATTAAAATTCATTTAAAAAAAAGTAAATTGATTCTTGTCAAATAAGGGGAAATCTATTATCCAATAGGGTGATTTAGAAACATGAAATTAAAAAAATATTTATAAAAGGATTATATTTTAAAATAATCACGTTGAACTAAAAAGAAACCAGAAAAGAAAATAATATTTATTATGTATGAAAAATCAATTCTGGTGATTAATTAAACATTCTTTCTAATCATTTTTAATGAGAGTCAAAAGTTACATGTATAGAAAACAAAAAGAAAATTATTTTTTAAGACCGTTTAAAAGTTACTAAAATATCATATAAAATAACTTTAGTAGTATTTTTTGTTGAAATTTTCATTATTTAAATGATATAATGGACAAGGATGAATATTTTGGGGATTGTCATTAAAAAATTTAAAAATATTCTTAAAAAATTACATTCTTTTAAAAACAAAACCCCTTGAAATAAAGAACACAAAAAAGAACATAAAATACCTTTATTATGAAAATAATAAATATATTTTATGTCCCTATTTAATATAACCACTATATAAATTAATATACTTGCATCAATCCAAAAATTTATCAAAAATGGATTTTTGAGATGATTTATCCTTGCTACTTGGGTAATTCATGAATAATAAACTCAATGAAAGGTAAATAACATGATTAGATAAATCTAATAATATTTAAGAAATATTATTTCAGAAAAAAATAATTCATGATGTAATAGTTAGAATATATAAAATAAATCATTATGCATATCATGATTTTTTGTAAATAGAATTCAAATTGAGACCTTGAATACCCTTAAAAATTTTATAACACTTGAATCAATATTTATTAAAGGATATAAAATTTATGGTACTTTAAATATCAATATTTTAGAGAAGTTCAAGATATAATATCCCATTATGTATAATATTAATGTTTTAAATGGATGTTTGTGTGAAATATGAAACAATATTCAATTAACGAAAATTGAGATGAGGTATTCTTACAAAGAGAATATTACTGATGAGATAATTAAAAATTGAGATGATTATGTGGTATAATAATAAAACAACAAAATATTTGAGTATGAAATAATAAAAAAATGAAATTTTCTACACTATAATATTAGAATATACTAATTGAATTATAAGTATAACCAAATCAAAGGAAATGGTGTTAGAAAGTCTTTATATAGAGACCCAACATGCTATGTATTTCCATTATATCCATAATAATAATTTTAGAATAAAAAGTCACATCTTTAATAACCTTATAAAAGTTTATTAGTTTAAAATTGAATAATTTAAATATTTATTTCAATTAAATATTTAATTATATAACAGTTTAACTCCATGTTGGGTGTTTTGATGACGTTCAATTAATAACAAAAAAATTGTTTCGATGGTTGACCATTGTCACAGCCCGGATTGGGACTTCACTGAAGCTCGTGTAGAGTTTAAATAATATGTGTTGTGTAAATTTTTTCAATAAAATAATTGTTGATGAGACACGCACCATGCTCACTAGAGAGGATATTTTTGGTTGAGTTCCTAGGGAATCATAAACAAATATTATATTTCTTTTAGAACATTAAGAGAAAATAAACACCCCAAGAACCATCAATAATGTAACTCAAATCTACTACAACTATTAAATTTATGTTAAAATGAAGGGTGAGCATATGAATTCGCAAAAAGGGGTTTTAAAATAAAATAATTCTTCAATATATTCCTCAAGAAAACATTCCTTTAAAATTATTTACAAAACATTTTCATAAAGAAATCATAACATAACATTTGATCACAAGATACATGTGAACATTAGAAGGAATATTTACATGTATGTAATGAATCATGTTCTAATAAAAATCATGGTCATACAAAATATAGGGTGTGAAGCATATAAAGTAACATTCATTCCCACATTAAATTATATGACATGTAGAAGTACAAGTTCCAAATTCACAACTGGAGGAAATACATGATCAGAGATGCACATTAAATAATAATGTAAATTTCATTTATTACAAACTGTAAGCCATAAAATAGCTTATAAATTTTTTAGTTGATGAATAAACAACATGACATAATAATTTACTTCGTCTGATTATCATAAGTATAATCTCTTTATCCATTAATATTATATTAGTTGAATATTCATTTGGTCAATTATATAAAATTGTAATAATGAGGAATTTTTATAGGATAGAATGTTTTAAGGCCTCATTCCAAGTCCATAACCTCTATTTCAAGCACTTGTTCCATGACCATATGTCAAATTGGGAAAGGCCTTGGCCAATTCCATGTATATTTTGACACATGAGACATTTCGATGCATGAAGAGGCTGTAGCGGGCCCCTCCAATCACATAATAAATCCAATTGATTCCTCATTTCTAAAAATCAATTTTCTCATTCAGCTTTGATTTATTAAATTATTTATTTTATAAGTGTCACATATAACTTGGTTTCTAATTTCATATTATTCAATGTGTCACATAACACTTTGAATAGTTTAATTTATCAGTTCATATTATTCAATGTGACCCATGCCACATTGAATAATTTAATTATTAATTCCATAAATGGCCATTTTTTTTGATTAAATTCATTATCATTTATGTTTGGAAAAAATCCCTCAAGTTATCATTGAATCATTTTTTAGGTGATTGTGTTTATTGACAAAGTGGGCCTCAATGTGGTGTTTATTAACAAATCAAACCATGACATACACATTTTTTGATAAAGGGTATTTATTTGTGGAATGTAGAGTTAAACCGATGTTGTTAACGATCTATGATTGATTGAATAACATTGAAAAAGGAATGATCAATCAGGAGGCGGTTTAAAAAGAGCAAGTACATGGTGACATCATTTTCTAGTATTTGCCAAATTTTTGGGCCTGAATATCAACAAATGGAGAAAAGTGGTTTTAGAAAAGGGTCTTCTGCAACGTTGTCATGAAGGAGAGTAAACATGTGCATCATATGTTTTTCAATATATTAACATCAATATATGGAAAAGGGAAAATGGGTTCCCATGTTATAGGTTTGGTCGCACAAGTGACTTGCGTGGTAGAGACTTCTGCACCGAGACTTCTGCATCAAGAGGAGACTTGTGCGCCGTCTCACAGGTTCTCCAAATGCCTATAAATCGAGTTTGAACCCTCCTCATTTGGGGTGAGTTCAACACATAGAGAAATTCAGAGCTCCCATCACATAGGTGTGGTGGTTGTGCAAGTGGTGGTTTGGTCATGTAAATAGATGTTGTGCTTTAGTTGATTGTTGCGTGTCCAAAGTGGGTTGGGTGAGAAAGTAAGGGATTCCCCCACATTTTGAGTTGAAGAATGGGGTGTCACGAAAGTTCATTGGTGACACTTTGGTGCCTAGTTTTGAAGAAGTACGACAGTTAGTGGTTACATGCCGATATTGGCTTAGGAATAAAAGGGTGTGAGTCGCACATGTTTGGAGTTGTAGAATCTAGTGTCACTCAAGTGGTTGAGGTGAAATTGAGCTCTGGTTTTAACTTGCATGATGAGACTTGGCCGCCATCTTTGAGAAGGGCACCAGGTATGGTTGATGCACGACAGTGATTCAGGGCTGCGTGAATCCTAAAAGATTGCCCGATACATTCAGTGCAAAGTGAGATTCATCTACGGGTGAAAGTTGGACTTTAACAGAGCATCTACATACAACAGATGATGCATTAATTAGTGATAACGAAGAGACCTACATGTCTATAAACTATGAGTGGATCCTATCTAGAGAATTGAGTAACGGAAGAGGATTAAGGTGATCCTCTCCACCAGCAGTGATCAAGAGAGAGAGAAACAAGGAGTGACCCTTGGGAAATTAGGGAGATGACCCTAAACATTGTAAAGGCAGTGAACTTGGGAATAGAAGTGATATATCCCTATACTTGTAAACATTAGAGTGCTTTCAGTGGATTTTGTACATTGGAACATTATCGGTGTATCCTCTTTGGACGTATCCCAGTGAGGGTGAACCAAGTAACAATTGATTTGTCTTGTGCATTATTTACATTTTGTTTATATTGTGCATCAGGAAAGAGGGAGAAGAAGTTTTTCCTTAACGGAAAAAAATATAAGAACGGGCTTTAAATTTAAATTAGTCATACCCTGATTCACCCCCCCCCCCCATTCAGTATTCAACCCTGTGGACCTAATAATTTACATATAAAATGTGAGTTATGATTATAAGTGTTCATAAAAATAGTAACAACTACAGGAACATGGAAATAAATGAAAAGTATGATAATAAGTTGATAACATATGTGATGACAACTAATGCACGAAAAGAAATATACGTTTTTTCACATAAAATGATAACCCAAAATTCTAATATATTATTAATAAAATACATATTGGAAATTCATCCTAGATAATATGCATATCTAAATTATAGGTAAACAAAATATTTCATGTGGGGTATTAAACACATTGATTCCCAAACATTATGTACTTGTATAGATAGGTCTAACATATCACAAGGATACTGTAAATTATTTTCACACAATGTTTTTAATTAAAAAGAATGAAAATAATCTACCTAATACAAATTAATATTTATGAACATATGTGAATCATACATATGTGTATAAGAGTAAAAACCCCAAAAAACATTCTCTTGAATTTTCAAATATTATTGAACACATAAAAAGTATAAAATTTGTAAAATCCTAAAAAATATATGGTTTAGAGATGTGTAAATCCGATTATAAATAGGGTTTTTTGTCAATAAATGTATTTTTAATTAAAACCCATTCATATATAAAAATTTACATTTAACATTCAATATAAACAATCCTTGGAAGCTCGAAATTAGATTTAGGATCCAAGTTTATATATGCATTCCATGTTTATATTCTAATATATATATATATATATATATATATTTATGAATGTATTTATAATCGAATATAAATGGTGTATAAAAGTGTCTTACACCAAAAATTTATTAATTCAGACATGTTTGGAACTTATGAGGAACATTAGATTAACAAGGGATTATTAATTTCATATCATTCTATAAGATATATGGGTTTGGATATGAAACATATACGTATATATCTTGTTATACATATACATAGATATATATATATATATATATCAAACACATAAAAACTCAAAACCTTGTTCTGTAATGGATTAAGAACACATTTAAGACCAATAATTCACCATCTTATGAGAAATAAGTAGGTCCGGTAGAAAACCATATATATATATACATGTATAAACGTATATATATATATATATTTATATATATATTTGAACTGAATCATGGAAAGACAACATAGGACCCTTACATTTTAAAATAGTACATAACATTAGAACTCAAATTTAGGAATCTTAAAATCAAGTATAATAGATGTTTATCAAAAACAATAAGATTATATATATATATATATATAATGTTTATAATATGATTTTCACATGGGAGACAAGTATATTAAACCCTTACTTGGATCGATGAATGAGAGGATGTCCGGAGAGGCATTAAGGATGAATTAGAGAGGAAATCACCCTAGTGTCCGGGTGCCAAAATTGTTACATATATAAATTATTATATAAATATTTTAACTCATATATAATAAAAAACTGAGGAATCCTTGGTTTAGAATAAAACAAACTGTGTCAGTCTATTGCAAAATAGGTGAATGGAGGGGCCACCCGAAGTAACTGGTGAAGAAAAAATATAAATTAACATGGGGTACTGGTTCAGGGAATGCATGAGGAAATAGAAGACGTGGAGGGGGAAATCGGGAAAGAAATGGAAAAACAAGGTTAATTCATACCTGATTAGACAAATGAAAAGGATTCGAAGGTTTTAAAAAAAGATAGACTGTCGCGATTGGATCGAGATGGATCAGACGACTAAGAGGGACCTGCTATTTTTAAATGGCTTGAACGGTCATGATTATATTCCGATCGATCGGACGACAGCTAAAAATGTGAAGGGTAAACCACGACTACTATTATTTGAGAACCAAACCAAAACGGACTGATCTAATATTTCACAACATTATCGGATGGTTGAGAGGTGACCCCGGATTAAAATTCCTCATCCCACATAAAATAGGGAGTGTTCCATGGATCCTTTATAAGCCATGGGATCCCTACCAATGGTCAAATTACTACGTTCATCTCGTAGTACTGGCCTATAGTAGGTTCTGCGGGCACGCTCTACACCCACCCCTACCACTGTGATGTGCCAGCACGGTGGAGTGCTCTAGTTCCCTTGATCCCTCTCATGCATGTTTTTGATTAGGGCATGCTATTCCCCCTTTTCTCATGAATTATAATGAACTGTGCATGCACACTGCTACTCATGGCCATTTCTAACAGTTATGGGTGATATTCCCACCATGTCCATGATTGAATGCCTATGGTGGCCCTAATCTAGGTGGGGTACTCACTTATATTTTAGCAATGTAAATGATTATTTTATTGATAAAAATAAAAATAGTTTTTCAAATACATATATCAGTGTATTCAAACATATATTAATGTTTCATTTTAATTTAAAATAGTTCTTAATCCATTACGTTCATTAGTTTTATAAACACTATAGTTTTAAAACCAAAAGATATACATTAATGTTTAATATATCATAAGTAAAACCTTATACTAGTACTGTAAATCTCCAAAACTTATCTTTGGCTAAAATCTTCTTTTTATACATCTGAGGGTCAAAACATTTATAAAAATATATTAAAAACATTTTAAATATTTAAATATATATATATTAGTCACCATTTATGGCTATAATATCAAATACAACATTACTTATTTTTTTCATTTTTCCAAATAATAATTTCAAACACGAAAATTAATTCATTGTACCAAAAGACAAGTACATACAGATCTTGGTATTTAAAAGCCAATGGTTATGATTCAGATACATCTTAAATGATAAATAATTATCTCCCTAATATATATATATATATATTTTATTAAAAACATATTCAAATTTGTAACTTCAAACAACGCACTAAACACATAGAAACACATTATTCCAAGATATTTAATTTAAACCACAAAAATATCCAAAGGTAATAAGATCTTATAGCCATTGGAGAGTCATCATTCACTTTGTTTTAAACTCTAGATTCCATAAAAATAATATAATGTTAACAAATATCCTAATGGTAAAAATATCATTATAAATACATTTTTTGGGTAATTCGACTTTTATACATCTTGGTGAAAATGGTGCTCATCATTACCCAGATGCTTATCACTTCTATTGTTTTTTTGGTTATATTGAGGCTCATTGTGTTGAATCTAATAGACCCACACTATTATCATGGGATTTTTTTTGTATTCAGTAGTCTCCATAAGACTGTAATAGATATTTTATTGGTTATATTTGTATATAAGGTTAATTTTTAGATTTGATGTAATGTAATCACAATATTTGTTTAATTAAATAAAATTCCTTGTGTTTAAATTTCATGTATTGTTTCTATCAGTATAGAAATTAGATGATGAAAAAACCCATAAAATAATTTTTTAAAATAAAAAATAAGTTTGGGTCATTACATTACCACTTAAAAATAATTGTATCCTCGAAATCCTAAAACATTCATACATAAACAATAGCAACACTAGGTGAACTTTACCTCCAACATCCCCTCACAAAGTCTGCTAATGTGGTCAATCTTTTGAATAACCCCTAGGGGATCCCTATATAGGTTTCAAGTCCCTCAACTACATTGATAAAAATACTCCGACTACACTAATGGAAACTTTGATTGCCCATATGCATAATGATTTTTGGTTTCCATAGGATGGCTTTGGTGGTATAGAGATCTGCAATATGATAGTGGACTAGCTCTCTATAAATCTCATGAAATATGTCATGCTTTAAAACTTTAAAGTAGTAGAGCACATCATACATAGTAAAACTCATAATAAGATATGGATAATCCTCTACAAAGTCACCCTCCAATGCAGCCTCCATGAATCTCATTAGTGAAAAGAAATTGTCATCCAAGTTAAATTACCAGAATAGAAATTCATAATACCTCCTCTATTATGCATAAAAGGGAAGTTTGGCATGCATCATCAGGATGTAATCAAAGCCGAATCCTAAGGGAACATTGAGTACATGAGGATAATTGGATACACGGTGGAGGTATTGACAAGATAAATGAAGGTTATAAAAAGTTTAAGATCCTTCTAAATAAGACCTAGAATCTATAGTTTCAAATATATCTATTAGAAGGAACATAATACCTGATTCATCTTCAATCTGAAAATTTTATGAACATTTTACTTAGTAAAACACAAACGTGTTTTTAATGTCATTATAATTTTCCAGGTTTTTCTAAACCAATACACATATAAAAAAAATTACACCCTTGACCTAGACTACTCAGGAGCTAGTGTATAGATTAAATAAAACATGATGTGTATTTTTTTAAATAAATACTAATGAAACACACACCATGAAAAATAGATATGATCTTTTTGGTTTAGGTCCTAGAAAATCAGATAAAAATATTACATTTCTTTCAAAACAAAACGAGAAAAGAAACTCCACAATGATTCCACCATCTATATAACTCAAATATACTACACCTGTAAAATTTAGGATAACTTGTAGGGTGAGCATACAAATTCCCAGTAGGGATTTTTAAAATAAAATAATACTAAATTTGATACCTCTTGAAATCATTAAATTAAATTTATTTATAAAACAATTTCATAAATAAATAATAACATAACATTTGATCACATGATTCAAGTGAACATAACAAGGAATATTAATGGTGTTGTATTGTGACATGTTCCAATCATAAGCATGCACATAGAAAATACAAGGTGTGAAACATATAATGTAAGAGTCATTCAAATTTTAATATGAAGGACATGAGGAATTACATGTTCCAAATTCACAACTAGAGGCAGTACTTGATCAGAGTTGCACATAAAATACTAACTCTAATTTTTTTCCTTACAAACATTAATCTATAAACAGGCAGATAAATTATATGAATGCTGAATAATCAACATTCAATAAGAATTTACATATTCTAATTCTCATTAGTATAATCTATTTAACCCTGAATATTCTAGTAGTTGAATATTTATTCGGTTAATTAAATTACGTGGTCATAATTAAAGATGAGCACATGTGGGACAGTGGCAAGGCCTCATGTTAAGACCATGAAATCTATGTCTAGGACTCGTGCCACATACATAAATCTATTTGGGAATGGCCACATCCAATTCCATTGCAAATTTTCCTCATGAGACCTATTGACGCATAGAGGGGCTATAGAGGTCCTCAATCCTCACATAATAAGTCCAATATAATCCGCATTTCTATAAATCAATGTTCTCATAGAACTTTGATTTAATAAATCACTTATTATCCAATTATCACATATTACACGGTTTCTTATTTCATATTATAAATTGTGTCCCATACCAGTTCTAATAATTTTATTTATAAATTAATATTATTCACATTGTCCCATACCACATTGAATAATTAAATAATTAATTCCATAAATGTACATTTTTTTTACATTCTTCAACATTTACGTATACAATGTGAGTCAGGACTATAGGTGTTCATAACAATACTAACACCTTCATGTCCATGGGAGTAAATAAAATAGTAAAATATATATTTTATAGCATATGTGATTACAACAAATGCAAAAAAATAAATACAATTTTTGTCACATAAAATGATAACACTAAATTCAAAAATCTTATTAATTAAATATATATTATAAATTCATCATGGATTTGATGCATAACTAATTTAATGATAAACAAAATATATCACATGGGATATTACACACATTATTGTCCAAAAATTTATTACATGTATACTTATGTATAACATATCACAAGGATACTCTAAATTATTATCAAACAATGTTAATAATGGAAAATCAGGAAAATAATCCATAATTAATACCATTAAATAATTATGAAAATAATTGAATCAAACATATGTTTATAAGAGTAGAAACCCCCAAAAATTATACTAATTATTTTACTATAATTACTCTGCACATCAAAATAATAACCTTTGAAAATTCCAAAATTATCTAGGGTTTAGTTTTGTGTAAATTCTTTTATACACAAGGCAGTATGTCACGAATTGTATTTTAAATAAAAACCTTCTGTACTTCAAAATCCACATTAACCATTCATTCTAGACAATCATTGGAAGCTATAAATTAGATTTAGGATGAAAGATAATATATGAATTCCATGTTTATATATGAGTATATATATATGTATGTATAACAAAATATACATGGTTTGTAAAAGGGTCTTACACCAAACATTTAATAATTCATACATATTTGGAATATATGAGGCCCATTAATTAAACATAGGATTATTAATTTCAAAACTGTTCCTTGAGATATAAGGGTTCACTTATGAAACATATACATATATATTTTCTTATATATATGTCTATATATATATAGATATCAAACACATAATAACTCAAAACATTGTTCCATAATTGATTAAGAACACATTTGTGATCAGGATTTCACCATCATATGAAAAGTCAGTAGGTTCGGTACTCAACCATGTTTTATATATAAATTTATATACTTATATATATATAAATATTTTTTTAATTATAAAATAAAAATTTGAACTGAATCACTTCATGACAACTTATGATCCATACATTTTAAAATACTACTTAACTTTAAAAATCAAATTTAGGAGTCTTAAAATCTATCATAATAGACGATCATCTAAAAATATTGGATTATATATATATATATATAAATGAAATTACAATGGGTATAATTAGTTTTTTACATGGAATAGAAGATTTATTAAAACCTTACCTGGTTTGTATGAGGAGAGGAAGTCCAAGGAGGCTTAATGGAGGCACTGGAGAAGAAAAAACACCCATGGGTTCAGATTCTAAAAGAGTTAAATGTATTAATTTATATAATATATTATGACATAACTGGAATGAAAAAATGAGGGATCCTTGGTTTAATATAATACTGAGGTTTTCGGTCATGTGGAAAGAAGTTGAATGGAGGGGCCACCCAGAGTCACATGTGAAGAAAAACTAGAAAGTATCTTGGTATACATGTTCAAGGCACATGAGATGAACAAGATGACGCAGAGGGGATAACTGGGAAAAATAGACAGCTGAGATTAACTCATACAAGATCAGATAGATGAGAAGGATTCAATGGTTTAAAAACATTGTGGATGATCACGATTAGATTTAGATGGATTGGACGACAAAGACCGACATACAATTTTTAAAAGGGATTGTATTGTCATGATTGATTATACGGATGCTAAAAATGCGTAGGGTAAACCGTGGCCGGTAGGATTTGAGGACTGAACTGAAATGAATGGTACTAATCTCAGGTGGCATGATTAGATGGCCACTATGTGATCCTATATTAAAAATTCTTGTCCCACATAGAAACGAGGAGAGTTCCATGACTCCTTTATAAACCTGGGGCTCCCTACCAATGCCCATATTTCACCTTCCCCCTCCCTATACCAACTCAATCCATGTTTTGTGGGAATACTCTATGCCTGCCACCGGCCACTGTGCCACCCAGCATTGTGGCATGCTATGGTTACGTTACACACATGGACGCCTGTGTGCACTTAGGGCATGCAATTTCCCCTATGTACAGGACATAGCACACACCATGCAGACACACCAATATCCTAGGACATTACTAGAGGTTTTGGGAGGGGTTGTGGATGAGAATTGCGCCTTATGTGGCTTCCTATTTTTTCCAACAGGTTTTTGGGGGTACTCACCTTTTTTTTACTAAAGATAAAGTTTTGTTTTTTTGTTAAATATAAAAATAGGATTTCATATACATATATCATTGTATTCAAATGAATTTTAATTCTTTAATATAAATAATAAAATACAAAAATCAAAATTTTCCGTAGTTTTATAAAAATTGATATTTTAAAACAGAAAGTGAAAAATTAATGTTTAATACATCATAATGAAATTCTTATACCGGTACTATAAAAATCCAAAACATGATTTTTGATAAAACCATGTTTTTATAATTCCAAGGGTGAAAACATTTATAAAATATTTTCATGTCATTTTAAATAAATATATATATATATAAGTCTCCAAGTGTGGGTAAAATATTAAATACAAATGTAGTTATCATTTTCATTTTTACAAATCACAATTTCAAACTAAAAAATATGAGTCCTTGTACCAAAATCCATTACATGCTTCTCATGTTATTTAAAACAGAAGGGTTAGTATTTATTTCCATATTAAACCTTAAATCATTATCTCCCTAATATATATATATATAAATAAGTTTTTTATTAAAATCATATTTATAGTTGCAACTTCAAAGAACACATTAAGCATTTATAAACTCAGTATAAATGTAACGTTTAAATTAAATCACCAAATACCTAATGGCTATAAGGTTTTATAGCTTCTCTAGACTCCTCATTCAACATGTTTTAATCTCTAAATGCCTTAAAAAGTATATAATGGTCATATATATCCCAACGGTCAGAATACCCTAAAAATTACATGTTTTCAGTAATTCGACATATAGACATCTTAGTGAAAATGGTGGTCTTCATTCCCTTAATGAATGATAATAAGATTGTTGTTATGGATATACTGATGATTATTGTGATGGATTTAAAGGATGCAACTATTATCATGGGACTTTTTTATATTCAGTTGTCTTTTAAAGACTATAATAGGTATTTTTGGGGTATCATTGGGTAACGGTTTTTTTATTGTATTTTATGTATTTTAATCACAATAATTTTTAATTAATTAAAAAGCCTTCTATTTATTTTTCAAGTATGGTTTCTATCAGTATCAAAATAGATTAAGTAAAAACCCATAACATATTTTTATTAAATAAGAATCATGTTACGGGTGTCACAACCATGGTCAAAGGGATATTTGTTATGTAATCTCTATATTTATTATAATTATATAATTATTGTTTTTACATAATAATTCTAATTTTAGAGTCACATATGAAAAAAAGTTATAAAAAATACATCATCTCATGAAGTGTTGTCTACATATACACAAGAGATGTGTTTTTTATAATTTTTTTTAAATTCCCAAAAATTCCAAATACATTTTTTTAATTTTTGGGATTATTACAAGACTGAAAAAATTGAAGAAATGTGATTATGAGGCCCGATATGCTCAAAATGATCCATTAAAAAAATTAATCTTTAAATAATGTGCTTGAGTTTTATTATAAAAAAGTGGAAGAACTCTTATATGGGTTCCCAGATTAGAAATCCAAAGGAATAATTGAGTCCAGGATAGCGGGTTTACCCTAGGTGCAACCTATGTTTAGTCGGCACATGACTGTAGTGGAAAATGACAAAAATGTCATAAATGTTAATAAAATAATTAAATAAAATTATTTTATTTTTCAAATTCTTATTACTCATGAATGGTGACTCAAATAAAAAATTTGAGACCACTGTACTGCTCGTGACGATATGATTTTCTTATAAAGATCCTAAACTTGGATGGCATGGGCCAATAGTGGACATTAATTTTTAGACATATATAACACAATTAAGTAAAAAATAATTTATTCTTATATTTTTTATATCCTAAACGGTCAATCATATTTGAAATCTGAGAGTACCTCTGTTCTAATGAATGCGTGATTCATTTATGTATATCTTAAACCCAACTGGCGATGGCCAAGGGACACGATTAATAATTTTTGACCATTTTATAATGTACATGTATCAAATATATTAGAGAAGATTTTTTTCATTTGAACTAATGATCAGATTAGAAATCTAATGCACTGTTGAGTTCATAGTTCCTAGATTGTCATAGGAGAAGCTTAACATTGACCAGCATGGGTCGGATGAAAATTCAAATTTTTGGAATTTAAAAAAATAAAACAAAAATAACTCAACGAGTAATTTTATTTAATTCTTGTAACTGTTGAGAGGTAGTGACAGGACCGCTCGGTTGTCATACCATTAAACGGTCGGTTACACTTGGTTGTTTAACTGAACCATTGGAAGAATTAATATATTCATTAATTCAATTTATTAAATTTATTAAATAACCTAATTAATTTTTCAGTGAAATGATCCTATCTTTCTTTTATTGAAACGATGATAACGAATTGGTTTTTAGCACTCAAGGGAAGAACCTCTATTGAAGTGTGTTGACTTCCTCTGACCAAGAACGATGATTCAATGATGGTTAGAGGATTCGATGATGAGCACCAAATGACATGAACCTTACCAATCATCTGCTACACCCTCAGATGTAGACACTCTTTCCTCGTCTGCAGCGACCTAAAATGAGGTCAAGGTAGTGGGGTTATATGATTGATTTCTACCCTTTACCACTATTATGAATATTATGAACAACAATGATCAACCATCATACAGGTTGATTGCTGATTTATTATTTAATGCTGGTGGATATTTTATGGTTTTCATTATTGGAGTTTTTATATGAAAAATTCTTTTCCCATGTTGCTTTTCAAACGTGGTGGGTGTGTTCTGAACCGACAAGTTCTGGAACCACCGCTAAACTCGGTTGTGGTGGTATTGTTTGTGGAAAACTAGATGTTTTTGTGGAATGTTGGAAGCAAGGGCCGCAAATTGCAGGTTCTATATCGAGAGGGTTGTAGGAATGAACGTGTATAAAACGTGACCAATGGAGCATCACTAGTGTCCCATGGAATCTTCACCAGCACGGTGGGACTGAATACCGAGGGAGGTGGTGGCATTTACCTTCTATCCATGAAGTAATGGTGGTTCATGAATGCACTGTATCACACAAGGGGGTGGTCAGCCTTCAACGACCACATTGAAGTCGGGCGGCACACCAATGTGGAAGTTTGTGGCTTTGAGCTGCGGCGTACGGTGGACCTATTCCTACGGGTCTGTTGTTGGCCAGTCCACATAGACATGATGGGGGAGGGTTGCAACATCCAACACCACCGTTGAACTGGATGTTGAGTTACAGTTGTGCACTACAGAGGACGACCATGATGGTGGGCAGAACCACAGTCTGTGAGTCGCTCCAATGACTTGTCCAATGAGACCAGCTGGAAAGGGGCACCAACAAGTGCTACTACCTTTAATCCTTAAACAACTTCGGTCGATAGGGAGGGGATCAGACCCCCCCCCCCCCCGTGCTATGCCATCGGGATGACCAATTCTGCGGTCCGACGGGCTGCGCCCAACCGAGTGGGCCAGGCCGTACCCAAAGACAAGTTGGCTGGACTGGGCCCAGTCTAACCAGGCCACACCCAACCACATTAGGTCAGGTCCAGCGTTTCGGGTTGGGTCAGACAAAACACATCAGACCAGACTAAGACCCCTTTCTAGACCAATTACACATAAATTTGCATATATCCAAAACCAGATGTCCGATCGACAAACAACTTTGAACCAGAGAAATTAGGATGAGGTGGTCCATTTGTGATACCTCTCGTGGGTTTTGGAAGAATTTGGATTTTGTCTAGGTTGGATCGTACCCAAATCCTATCAGGCCCAACACAAAAATGCCCATAACATACAGATGGGGAATCCAGTTGACACATCATATGTTGTGTTGGAAACATTATAACATGTAAGTTCATCAGGTTACATCTTTGTGGGAATTCATTCTGGTTGACATATGATTGATTGATTAAGGAACACATCCTATTGGAATAATTCATGCCTTCTATGGGAATCCAGAGGCTTGCTGAGATTTGATGAATGAATATCAATCATGTGTTGATCAGCACAGAACTATTTTGTGTTGATCTCCATCGAGCGATCTTATATAGATGAGCATCGATCGATATTTTCTTGATCAGAACCAAGCGATCTTGTGTGGATTGTCACCAAGTGATCCATTGTGGGTCAGTAGAAAATATTTATAACATAATAATATGGAATCGCTTCATGACTAAACATATATACTTATGTACTTATGATAAACTTAGTGTGAGTATTTTTTTCAATGTTAATGATATCATGTTTTGTGTTTATTCTATTGTGGAATTCTGAGAGACCATCATGGGTATGGGGGTCCCTATTGAATATTTATATACTCTCCCCTTCCCAGGTTTCACCCTAACATTTTTTATCTTGTGTAGATGATGGAAAACTAGACTTAGTCTCGAGAAGTCAGGGCTGGACGGTGCTCAGGGGTGATTGAAAGATGGTGTGCGGAGGTGATCAGAAGATGTGACATGTTGTAGTAAAGAGTTGTAACAAACCCTCTTTTAAAATAATTAGAGGACGATCTCAGAATTTGTTTTCCCTTTTACTGTATTTCATATTTAATTGAGATTTTATTCTAGCCCCCTTTACATGAGTATTTTCTTTTACACTCTATGGTGGGTTTTAGTTGAGGTCATACCTTTCTTCTTCAATAATTTTTTTCTTTGGGGCATTGTAACATGTCTGTGTGTGTACAGGTTTTGAGGAAATGCATTCTCATTTTTGGAAATTCTTTTCCAATGCTAGCTGAGAACCATTGGCCTTTGGAAGGATGGCTTGTGGTCGTCATGACATGAGCTCCCGGAGACCGGTCATGATGAATTGGTATCAGAGGGGTTGTTTATACCCAAATATATTGAGTCTATGTTTTCAATTGTGCAATTGTGTTATGTGTATTGAGTTTGGGGTGTCATGTGTTGGTGGGGTGGCCAACGTATCAATACACCAAGACCCTGAATTCTGATTTTCGACTCGGAATACGAAAAAAAATTGTGTGTGTTTTTAAAATGTGTTTCATTTATGATATCATTGAGTTAGATCACAAAGATTAACTTCATGACTGTTGTTCGTCTTGATATTATTTAATGATGCCTCTACACAGATGTCCTGACATGATTCCAATGTTTGACCATGAGGATTTTCCACAGTGAGGAGAGGATTCCATAGAAGGAATGTTTCCTAATTTGGAACAATTGGTTGGTGTCCCAGCCACACCATTTCTTGTTTGTCAATAGTTACTTCTGACGCTACTAGTAGAGGACACTTATAGGCTTGGTGCCTTACACTAGTTTTAATGAGAGATAACCCTTAGGTGTCGAGGATATTCCGACTAATAGGAAACTAATATGTAGCATAAGGTGGTCACCGAGGTTCCATCTAACTAGGGCACTATTATATCAGATGGTGGTTTTGACATTGGGAATTCTATGTTGCTCAGAAGGGCGATGGAAGTGTTTAGATTGCCTCAATCATACAATGTGGTGACTTTTTCTATGAACATATATTGATAACCATCCACAGAGAAGGGGGTCACATTCCATGAAAATATATGGTAACTGTGTTCTGAAGAGATTCTATAGTTTTTAAAGGATGACATGTTGTTAATTAAGTATTCATCCTGGTGCACTAACCATTCCAGGTACTCGATGAATATGATATGACTTGTGCTACCAAGCTCAGACCCTCGAGCGAGACATGTTTGGGGACTGCCGGGATAGAAATATTCCTCTGTGAATTCTTACTTATATGAGTGTGCTAGAGGATAACATTATGGCTGAAAATTCAATGGATGAAAAGTTACAATATGTGAATGTTGGTAGTGGGAAGGAAGGAAACTGACGTTAGTTTTAGATAAATGGATATGTAAAATGTTTTGATAAGATGATGTTGTGGGGAAATGTGATTATTTAGGGAAGAAGACGTGGAATAGGAGTTATGAGAGTATCAAGAGGTTGTATAACTTTTGACATGTTATAACCACCACCCCAATGTGGTCCCTCCAAGCTTAGGGTGCTTGAGGATAGGGGATGGTAGTAGCTTCAAGCAGTCAACATGTTTTTCTAGAGGTCTCCATGAATTATCTGGGGATTGTTCTATGTCTAATAGTAGGTTCCATATTAAAAGACATAGGTGATAATAATTCTTTTTAGGAATATTTTTCAAGACCTAGATTTTCTGGTTAAACCATTGAAATTACCCTTACGTCCGGAGATACCTATTAGAGGAGACTCTATAATCACACTTATGCTGATGGTGTGATCTAACCCATGAGGTGAGAGTTTCAGTTGGAAGATATTAGTGGCAGCATCGAGGCCATGCGACATTAGATTTGTTTGGTCATGTTGTACACAGAACATTCTCATATTTAATGTTATAGGCCAAAGAGATATGGTTTATCTACTGCGTTATAATTGGGTTTTCCTTGGTCGGTGAAAAAGGAAACCGGGAATAATGGTGTTAACACATGCATAGGAGGGTGAAATAGAACACTCTTGAGTCATCCATCCTCACCATTGTGGCAGAATGTGTTTTTAGTTTTTAGTTCCAAACAGTAGTGGTAGAGTTAAGGAACATCCTTTAAAAATATGTATCTAGGAATACTTCTTTGTAAGGAGAGGTAATTTTATATTGTATTGTACATAAGGATGACCCAAATATCTACAACTATATATCAGAGGGATCTCGTGGAGCTCTGAGATCTGAGTGTTTTGATGGAAGAACAATTTACTATGTACTCCGATAAAAAGAGACATAGGTATATCATCTAACAGAAAGACCTGAGCCTGAGACAACGGCGATGTATGGAGTTCCTCTAGGTCGATGAATTTGATATATTCTACACTCTTGGGAAAGAAAATGTAGTAGCAGACGCACTCAGTGAGTGATCGTGTATACATCAACTGATTGAGGTGGTAGAGGAATTATATGCGTTGCAGTTATCCGTACTTCATAGTTATGAAACCTCTTAACTCTTTTATATGGCAGTCACTCCCCTAGATATTCTTTTTTTTTTCACGGAGGCACATAATGGGGAAGTTGACTGCAAGGCCCAACGTGATCAGATATCCTCATGAAGGGCACTGGAAAGTATTACATAAGTGGGGAGAACATCATACTTTTCAGTGGACACACCATGGTACAAGTGACTCTATGAGAGTAGGTGTTGATAGGGTTACACACATCACCATTAGTGGTACATCCTGTTGTGGGTAAGATGTACCAGGACCTCTTGTATCAGAACTGGTGGCTAGTGGTAAATAAAGTAGTGGTGGAGTTTGTTTCATGATGTCTCACTTTCCATAAAGTGAATTTTGAGCATCAGGTTCACGCATGCTTGACTCAAACACATTAGGTACCAGAGTAAAAGTGTGATGAAATTTTCATGGAATTCATGACAAAGATACGACATATGTCTAAGATCCAAGATTTCATCTTGGTGATTGTTGACAGACTGACAATTTTGGCCCACTTCTAACCCATCCGAGATTAGGGAACAATAGTTGGTCTGGGAATCCTCTATACAGATAAGATTAAGAATTCATGAGGTTCCATCAATGATTTTTTCTGATAGTGAAACTCATTTTAAATCATGTTTGTGGATGGGATTACATGAGGAATTCGGGACTTAGCTGTACTGGAGTACTATCTTTCATTCTCAGACAAATGTCTCGATGGTGCAGACCATACAGATTCATGAGGACATGATTTCATTATGTGTCCTTGATTTAGGATGTAATTTGGAGGACTAATTTACATTTTTTGAGGTCACGTACAAAAATAGCTATCCCTCCACTGTTGGAAATCCACCATTTGAGGCCTTGTATGGGCGACCATGATGGACACTTCTATTCATGACAGACCCAGGGGTATCAGCACATATGGGTGTGCTGTTGGTATTGGATACCATCCAGAAGGTGCAGATCATCTAGGTGAAGATGAATACTACATAGAGATGGAACAAGTCTTATGCTTAGAGTAGAAAGATACCTGTGGATTATGAGGAGGGATACAGTTCCTTCCTTTGTGTCTCACCATGAAGAGGATTTCAAAGGTTTGGCCTCATCGAAAATCTATCTCTGAAGTTCATCTCTCTTTTCCAAATCATCAACAGAGTAGGTGGGGATGTGAACCATCATTCTCTTCCCCATAGATGCACCGAGTGAATTATGTTTCCCATGTGATGTAGCTAAGGGGGAACGTTCATGATCTATCAAACTTTATTGACTAGGGAGAGTTGGACATTGACGATGGGGTGATGTTTGTGGAGTTCCTTGTGGGGATAGATGATTGTCCAGAGTGAGTCCTTCATGGGCATTCAATTATATTAGTGCATGTTCTTTGGTAGCACATGAATATATAGGATATCACATGTGTGAGAGTGTCTCAAAAACTTGCTCAGTATCATGATTTTTTCTATATTATGGTAGATTATTTTGGGAATGAAAATACCTAATGTGGAGAGAATTTAGAGACCCATAAATTAAATATAATTTGTTAAAATTATTTGGGATTATTAAGAGATCGTGAAAATGTAGGAATGTGATTTCAAGGATTGATTTTCCTCGAATTATCCGTCAAAAATATTTTATGCATTAAATATTATGGAAGTACAGTTTTCCCAAAAAATTGGAATAAATATTAAACGAGTTCTCAAATAAGAAATCTAAGGGAATAATTGCTTTCAAGATGGTGGTTTTACCCTAGGCATAACCTATGTTTAGTCGGAATAGACCTCTACTGAGAAAACTAAAAAATTGAATATCCGTAAATAAAATAATTGAAAAAAATTATTTTATTATTTGAATGATAATAACTCATGAAATGGGATATAAATTAAAAATAATAGGCCACTGATGTGCTTGCGAGGGTATCCATTCCTTAGGCAGATCTTAACCATATATGGTGTTGGCTATCAATGGAAGTTAGTTTTTGGCCGAAAATAAAATAATTAAGTATCTATTATTTTATTGTAATTTTTTGAAATCATATTCAATAAATCATTTTGGGAATCCCAGAGTACAGTTGATCTTGTGAGGGCATGTTCCCGTTAAGAAGATCCTTACCACAACCAGCACTAGAAGAGGTTGAATGTTAATAAATTTTTATCATTTTTAACGTACATTATATATATATGAGTGCTATGATTTCTATCTTTTGAACTATTGATTGGATTGAAAATACATGAGCACTGTTGAATTCATAGTGCCAAAAATGAATACGGTGAAGATTAACATTGACTAGAAAGGTTCAGATGACAATTCTAATTTTAGGACATTACAAAAAACAATAATAAAATAACTAAATGAGTTAGTTTATTTCATTCTAGTAAATGTTATGAACTGGTGGTGGGACTGCAGGGTTTTCTGACCATTAACTGGCTAGTTATATAGGGTTGTGTAACCACACCATTGGGAGAATTAATTGGTTCATTATTTAAATTCCTTAATGAACATTATTTATTGTGTGTTGAATTAATCATCTCTTTTCTCTATTTAAACAATGATCATGCATGTGTTTTTCGCAATCAATAGAGGACCCTATGATGAAGTTCCATGAAAACGTCCACCAATTGAGAATAAAGATTCGACAACAATTGCAGGATTACACAGCGTTTTCCAATAGACGTGAACCATCTCATTTGTCCGCAACACCCATAAATGTGGACACTTCTTCCTCATCAACAACAACTTCTAACGAGTTCAAGGAAGGAGTTATGTGATTTATTTCTCCCCTTTACCTCATTATTGAATATTATGAAGAACTCGGACCGACCATCCAATAGGTTGATTTTTGTCTCATTCTTCAATGGGGGAGGATATTGCGTGGTTATATTTATGGAATTTTTATCAATGTAATTTAATTCCATTAATGATTTATAGAAGGTGTTATATATATTTTTAAATCATGATCGAATTAATTTCAACCTTAATTTAATGATCTAATTTTATTTTAGTGAGAAAAATTACCATAATTACTATTCATAATAACAAAAAATAAAAAAGATCTATATAAAAATTTTGAAAAAATTGATTCCAAGTATTGAATCCATAATTTTCTAATTAATTTTTTATAATTATCTAAAACATAATTTATTATATATAATGAAAACACAAAGAATTTTTTTAGAAAATGAATTTTTTATCCTAAAATGAACTTATATTAAAATAAAATATAATAATAGTTCACACGTAATCAAATATATTATATCAAATTCATGGCTCCATTTGTAAAATTATGATAATAATAGAAATGTAATGGTAATTTTAAATTACTATATTTTATATGTATATATTATTGTTTTATAAAAAAATATATATTTTCAATATTCACTGAAAAAACATAGTTTTTTAAAAAAATCATATTTTTATCAAAAAGGCATTTTTTATATGTTGATATAAAAATATATATTTCATTTATCAAATAGAATTTCATAAATAGATATTAATTAATAATAATTTTCACTAATCAATATCAATAATTACATAAAAATATTTTTAGTGTATAACATGAATTATATAAAAAATTGTGTTATTATTTCTTATGAATTATTTAATAAACTTCTTACTGAGTAGTTCATTTATATATATATATTCAAAATGTTTTTATTTTTATCCATACCCTCTAATTTAATGACTGGGTTATAATGATTGTATTTAAATATTATTTTTATTCCCTTGTTTATTTAAGATCAATGTTGCATTTACTATTTTCATTCAAACATTGACTAATTTTAAAATAAATTGGTACTATTGAAAATAACATTTATAATATATTTGATAGATTGTACTCATTATTTTATGGCATATCATTCCCCCTTGAGATCTTCTAAGAATTCCTTTAGAGGGTGATTTTGATGATTTTCAATGGGGAAACCTTCCATTGGATTAAAAACATGTTGAATTGGATCTGTGAGTGGTCCTTGCTATGAACCACTATTTCATCTCCACCATGATAAATCTTGGTTTGTAAAAATATTTATTTTATGGTATAAATATATTTTTAGTGATTTACTCCATTAGAAACCATGATCACCATATGGATTAATTGATCCTTAGAAAAACGGAATCATCGGATAAGATCAAATTGATTTTCAACATCTTGGAAACTCTAGATCCTACAAAAGGGAATTGTATCATCATTAATCATGATGGACCTAATAGTATAGATGTGGACATAATGATTTAGACAAAAAAATGAAGTCATGTGGAGGAAAGTGTTCAACAGAATATTTTCATGTAATTTTGATGTGAATAATTTATTATGCCTAAACCAAGGAGTTTCTCACCATTATACATGATTATGACACTATAACTGAATTTTATAACAACAATTTTGAAATAAATAAATTCCCACTAAATATTGTATCATTTGATAAGTTAAAATACCAATGGTTTGAGATTGTATTTAAATGAACTATTAGACGACAAGATTATAAGTTTAACAATACCAAATATGATAAACTGGTTAATTGATTATTGATAGTAGATACTGACCTCACATAAAACTCATTGGTATTTAGTAACACTATTCAACATGGCAGTTGTTTTATCATGACCTATAGAAAGAAGATAATGTTTTGAGACTAACATGGATGTTGGATGTGTCTCCAATCAGCAAATATATACCACACACTCAGTAGATGCTAGAAATATACAATTTAATTTATATAATATTTTCTACCTAAGGAAAAAAATGATCTCTTCCCAACACCTCCTAAAATGTGTAACTCGTTAAGAAACTAAGATCACATAGAAATTTTATAATATGATTTTTATTTTCCATATTATGGTAAAATATCGTCAACATCTAATTGGTCAATGATGCAATAGGATCTGCCGATTTCTAAAGGGTTATAGCCTCCATATTCATGAGATTTTTTTTTTCTGTTTTAGTTTTTAGAGGATGATCATGCGTTCCCTATAATGATGAGATCTAAAATATTTATATTTTTTCTTTATGCATTCCTTTATTTTAAATTAGTTCTTCTCATTCCATTATATAAACCCATATCATAATATTTTTAAAACCTTAAATGAATCTCATTTGGTTGTCATGAAGATTACATCACCACATGTAACTAAAGAGTTGTGGGTTTTCAATGAAGGGTAATAAAAATGGTAATGTTAATTGATGAGTAAATGAGAAGATGTGATTTTATTTAATTAAAATAAAGTTAAATAAAAATTTTATTATTTAATTCAAAATAGAAATATTATTTAATTAAGCACATTGTTATGAATAATTTAATTAGTCATTTGGAAATGGGGGTTATTATTTAATAAAAATTAAGTGTTAGCGAATTTAATTAAATAATATTGATGAGTTACAGTTTTTAATTTTATTATATTTCATTTAATGAACATAATTAAATAACTCGATGTCTGGAATTTATTTATCTAAATTAAAAATGAATGACATTAATTAAATAATGAGTAATTACGGGTCTGATCATATTTATGATAGGTTTTATTTTAAATGATTTTAATAAAATATAATTGGGATTTTTATTATTATAAATAAGAATATATTAATATGATATATAATATTGTTTTTTAATTTATATTGAGGGATAAAATAAGTGGGCGGTGCACCACCCATATTCTCCGATGTGAAGGTGTTGTACATAGCTCCACTCTCAACTGAGGTGCGCTACCCCCTCCTCATCGGATCCTCTTCAACCAACATGATCCTTCTAATCTCTTCATATACTTTGTTCATCTCGTTGAGGTGAGTCCATCTCCTTGTGTTTCATAGTTCACATTAGCCAATTGGATCCTCCTTCACCATGTCCGCGCATATGAAACCCTATTTCTCAGGATCAATTGGGTTTATGTGATTCTTCAGTTTTAGGGTTGTTCAAGTAGTTTCTTAGGATAGGTTGGTTCTTATTATGATGATCACCACCGAAGGCCTAGAAATTCGACTTGATTCGATTCACCGCTTCCATTTTTTAGAAAGGATTTATAGCCATTATTTTGTTTCACACCCCTTGAATTTGATTCTAATGGTTTTTTAGCATTGCAGTTAATGTTTTTTGGTGTTCCTTGGTCCAGATCGTATGAATTATTGGTCCATGTTAATAGTTCTTAGGTGTGACGATAAATTATGATTTCGCATATTATTTTGATGAGGTTGGTGTAGGCAAGTGGGGTGGTGTATTTCATTACCAATATTTGGCTTGACCAAACTCTTTGATATTGTGTTCTTAGCATTTTCTAATTAATAAAATGTAGTTTTATTTTTTATTACATTGGATATAGTTGATTACAATTTTGGATTAAATTTTTTATTGGGGTATTGAGTAATTACTTTTGTTAAGTTGAGATAATTTAATATGAATTAATTATATTCATTTAGATTATAATTAATTAAGAATTTAATTATGATTAATTAATGTGGTTATGTTGAAATTATTAATTATTAGTAATTAATTTAGTTAATATGAGAAAAATAATTATGAATTAATTTTGTTCTATGAGATGATATTTAATCAGGGAATTAATTTTTATTAAATCATATAGATATCTTGAGATAATTAATTATTTAATAATTACGTGCATAAATATGACAATTAATTTATAGATTAATTATATGTAATTAATTTGGTTATGTTGAGATAATTATTTATTAATTTATTATGTGATTTGAGATGATTATTAATCGTGTAATTAATTATTTGTAATTAATTGAGTTAAGTTGAGATAAATAACTATTAATTAATTATATTCATTAAGATAATAATTTATTAACAAATTATTTATGATATATTAATATGTATAATTTAAGATTATTAATTATGAATTAATTTTGTTGTTTGAGATGATAATAAAAAGAGAAGCTGATTATGAGATATTAATTTGGTTAAGTTGAAATAATAAATTATGAATTAATTATTTTCCTTAATATGAAATTTAATCAAGTGTATAATTATGAGAGATAAATTTTGTTCTGTTGGAATGATTTATTATGTATTTACTATGTAGTTGGATATGATAATTAATCAATGGATTACTTTTGAGATATTAAACATGTTATCCTGAGGTATGTAATTGTGAATTAATTATATGTTTTGAGTTTTTTTAATAAATATAATTAAATAGTGGTTAATAATGAGATATAAGTTTGGTCTACATTTAGATAATTAATTTTCTAATTAATTACTTTATATTGAAATAATTAATTTGTTAATTATTTATGGTATGTTGATGTAGATTCATTATATATGATGTATTTGTGAATTAATTATGTTATATTGGGATTGTTTCTTTGAGATAACTATTTATTGAATTAATTATTAACATAGCGATGGTTTTTATGTAATAATTAGTTGAATAATTAATTACGTAATATTGAGATAGTTTTCCAATAATAATGAATTGTAAAATTAGTTATGTAATATTGAGAAGGGTTTTGTGTTATAATTAACTGTTGAATTAATTATGAGATATTATTATAGTTTAAATTTTATTAAATAAATATTAAATTAAGTAGTGAAATTGCTTATATTTTTAATGGTTGAATTAATTAATGTTATAATAATTATTAGTTAATTATTGATTTCTGCAATGTAATTGTTGTGTTTATCTTCTTGTTGAGTTATTGATGAATGTGATATTTTTTATAAGTTGGTGAATTAATTTATGAATTAATTAAGGGACAAGATCATGTGGTGCTAGAACTGAAATTATTCAACCTTGATATATATATGAATGGTTGATAAACAGGTTGTGAAAAGGGTAATGATTCTCTAACTAGTCACAAGGTTCTAGACATGGCATTTTGCACCCAACATGCTTGGAAATTTACAAATATGGGACTAGGACTTATGCTCCAAATTCCCATGGGTTGTGAGATGAGGACTGATGCTCCAAAGACTCACAAAGTTGCTAGAAATAATGTTTTACACCCATTAATTGGCATTGGACATTGGGTCCAATTTGTTATATGTGAATGGAATAAAATTGTTATTGAAAATTTATGTGATGTAATGATTTTTTAATGGAATATGAGAAATAGTTCAGACTTCGGCATGACCGAGACATGTATTGAGATATTGGTGTCCTATAGAACCTAATAATCATTGCAGTTAACCTTGAAAATTCAAATAATGTGTTAAATAGTTTAATTATGCATTCTATATATACAGTTCATGTTTGAAATATTATTTACAACAATGAGCTAAAGCAGGTATCTTCATCAGGTGTCACGTAAGAATATGTTTGGTTTGTTTTTTATTTATTCAATTAAATTATTACATCAATATAAATGCAATCGTATTTATTATATTTAATTTTAAAGATTGGTGTAGACACATATTGTCTTGAAAAACTATGATTTATATCTCACACCATACTAGGGTCGCAATTGCACTGGGGTACTCAAGTAGCCTCTAATATTTTGCAGGACCTTATATCTTGATTGTTTTTGTTTAAATGTACATGGGAGTTAGAAGAAATGGACCGAGCGAGAGCATGGGATACTCTTGTAAATCACACTAGGGACTTTGAATATTTTTTTATTTCTATTCTAAGATGTAAATCATGTAGTTTTTTTTAACTCTATTCATATTTTGGTCACCGTGACATGATTTCAGTGAATAAACATGTCTTTTCCAAATTTTTCATATTGTTGAGTATTTTTATATATGATTATTTTGTTGTATATGTTTATTATCTATTTATATTTTGAACTATGAATATGAAGGTATTCTATACCCAAAGACTAACCATTTACCCCCATTGATATTCTGATACCATGGTCATATGGAGAGACATGCTGGCGATCATGTGTTGACAGGTCTGGCTTCCGGTTCATGGGTATGTCAGTAGGCAACATTACAAAGTTGTATCAATGGTTCTAGTTTTCATCCTTTTATCATTAATCCTTCTATTATTTGATGGTAGACCAAATACTAGTAAAAGACTAGATGATGGATAATAGTTGTCTCTAGGGCTGATCTCATCGCATATTAAAAAGGACCAACTGGCCAAGGTTAGGAATTAATGTTGATACCATTTCCTACTACAGTTGATATACTTTATCATTGTGTGACTAGAGTATATTCTGCTGCTTACTAATTTTGAGAATTTTGTATATTTTCCTTGGTTTGATATGTAAAGGATGATACATTACATGCATGATCTTAGTAAAATAGATATCCACATTCCATGTATATGAAATGTTATAATGTTTTATTAGTACGATAAATTTTAATATTGATTGAATTCCTTGGGTGTAATTTCATGTTTTTGTCTTCTTTTGAATGCCTCCTTAGCTAGCATGTTTCCATGATAGATTTATTAGGATTTATTGTTTATATACAACACTGTCTTTATGATTAACATTAATTATTGTTCTTCCATTCTTTTGTGTTATACTAGATGTTTTTCATATAGGTTTTGATAACACTATGGAAATGTTTTGATGTGTAAATCGATGACTTGGGAAAAAATTGGTTGGTTTCATTTATGAATAAATCCAGTTTCAGTTGTATAGTGTTTGGGTACCCTATAAAAATAAAAAGGATTACCAGTGTATTCAAATTATTGACTAAGTTATTCTAAAATTAAAATGTTAAATTTTAAATGATTGTGATAAATGGGAGCCAAATTCCTGCAGTAATCTCTATGTTATCCTCAACGATTTGTTGATGACCATCCTTGTGTTTGTGAATTTTATAACCCTTGTGTGTCCCGAAATGAATTAAACATAAAAATGATGAATTTTTATTGAATGAAATGGTTTGGGATGCATTTAAAAGAACATGTATTAGAATTAATTGTATTGTCAATGGTTGCAACAGTGTTTTAAAATGATTTTATATGATAACATTTATATTTAAAATGAAATGAATCTAAATGATAAATGTTTAAATTGGGATTTTACTAGGATTCTACTATGATCATGTTTATGTTAGTACTATTTATGTGTCATAGCACCTAATATGAATTTTGGGTTTTATGGAACAACATCCATGTATTGTGGGGTGGTCAATGTATTATGACTCTTGGTTTGTGATTATGCCTTGTAGAATTCATTGTTCAGAATGTTAGACAATCCTAAGGAATGGTCCACCATTAATGATGTTCTCTGAATAACTCCGGAGTAGAGTGATTGGGGAATTTGTATAAGATCGTCCCATTGCCTAGAAAATATTTTAGGACTTGGATGTTTTGACACACAAGTCTGTTTAAAAATTTAGATTTCAACCAAGATGTTGATGTGGTGATGTTAGTTCATGGAATGTCACATTTGAGTTTATGGTGTTTCTTATATTTCACACTTGATATAATGTAGCGATTACATTCCATGAAATGGATAGTCCTATAGGTGGTAGTGTCACATCCGTTATGTTAAGTGTGTTGGAGCATTATTGGCATACCGACATGATAATGTTTGTGGTCTGTGAAAATTTTTGGAAACTCTATTAGTTATTGAATTTTGTTAGTGGTAATATTTGAATGAACCTAGATTACTTTGGTGAAATAGTCATGGAGTTTTGGTTGATGACACATCATTATCTATAACCATGATTTTCATTAAGAGTGGCCATTGATAGTTTGACGAATATTCTTATGACATAGGTTTAACCTTACAATGTTCTTCTGATTAAATAGAGCATGTCCCAAATCTTTACCTCATCCTAGATCCACTGAGATATCATCAATATTACATTGTTCTAATTCATTATTAATCATCGGCCTTGATGATTAGTTGATATCTGGGTGTTTTGTAAGAAGCATAAAAAATTAGGTTCTTCAATTGTTCGTGATGTGGAACAATAGTTTTATTGTATCCTAATGGTGTCGTGGCATGTAAAGGTTGTCAAATATTGGTTATGGAGTTCCATATACATTCTATTGTTGTTTAAATAATTTTAATGGCATCCCATATATTTAAAAATGGGTATGGGTATCATGGGTCGTTGATGGCTTTCAAGGAATGAGGTGTGGATTGGGGATCTAAAATGTTTAAAGGTGTATTATTCATTTTGTAATGGATCCCGATCGTCAAAAAATACTTCTTGGTCATGGTGGGTTTGTTGATGTTGTAGTAGTTCATTATGGATTCCCGGGGATGAGATGCCTTTAATGTGGGTTGTTTCTATAGTATCGTATTTCTGGGCTGGGCTAAAATATGAATGTTATTGAACTTTTTTTATTAATACATTGTTTAGATTTCAACCCAAACTACATAATAATGTTTATTGAGTTGGGATAATTAATTTTTTTTATAAAAGGATTGGTTAAAGGCTCGAAATGTCTCCGGGATATATAGATGGGTTTTGGGAGAACCATATAAGGAATTAACATTTAAACAGGATATGCAAATTTAATGAGATCGTGCAGGTCAATTGGAAATAATAAAATAGGTATTTAGTACTGTACACATGTTCTATGCATATTTTGAAACATTATTTAATTAATTTCAGAGAAGAAGATTTTAATTTAATGACATGTAAATGAGGATTTGAGGGATAACAAATAAACATAACATTAAATGGAAATATTAACTGACCAGTAAATGAGAAGTTGGGGTAACATTTAATTAAAATCATGGTAAATTGGAATTTAAATAATTAATTTGAAATGGTTGTTTTATTTAATTAAATTATTGTTTGTGAATAATTTAATTTGATGTGGAAAAATGGAAGATATAATATAATTAAATTGAGCTCGAGATAATTAAATAAAATATTTTTGATGACATTGAGTTTTCAATTTAATTTAATTTTTTGAGAGAATATAAATAAATAACAAGAGGTGGGTTATTTATTTAATTATATTAAATAGTAATTAATTTATTTAAAAATGATTAAATAGTTGTTGGATTATATTTAAGAGTGGTATTATTAAGGTTATAATAATAGTAATATAATGGTTGTTATTATTGATATTATTATGAAATTAATCCTATATTATTTGGGGGATTTAATTAATATTTATGGATAAAATAAGAGAATGGTGCCCCACCCTATGATGTCCCAGATTTTTTCATATATTATTTTAATATTATATGGGAATTAATTAGAGACCAGGCTCTAAGACGACGTGCAGTTCCGAGGCCTGGTTAGCCCGATACATATATTTGAATTTAATTTAATAATTAAATATCATGCATGTGCAGTGTAACGCCCCGACCCCAGTTACCTAGAGTTGGTACCTTATTTCATATCATTAGCATGATCACAAAAGATCATGTCTCGAAAGACCGATTAGTATAGTAGTCTTGGAAACACTAGATATATTCATAAGTATTACATTACATTATAAAGAAAAAATACTGCAACACCATTTTGTCTTCATATCCTCTCATACATTCCTTGCAGGTCATTCATAAAAAACATATTCACATCCTGTGAAAAATTAAAACATTGATAGGGGTGATCTCATATGCTCAGTAAGGATAAAAATATCGGGGAAACATTTATAAAAAATCATAAACATTTAAGACAGTGTAAAACAAAAACAAATTCCTTTTAAACGTGACCTTCAACATAATATGGCAAATATAAAATGAAATAATACCATTTACATATTCACATGGATATTATACTTGTCTAATAATCACATTTAATATCAATAACCACTTTCATAATTATGGAATGCATAATTCCAGACTATCATAACCACATAACCAAGGCCTCGTGTCAAGACTACAAATAGGATTTTGTTAAGGACTCATGCCAAGACACTAGTTTGTCTCATGAGACCTACCGATGCATCGAGGAGCTATAACAGGCTCCACCCATCACTTATTAAGTCCAATTCATTCCTCATATGAACAGGTTTAAACATAACATAAACATTCATATAAAAACTACCATAAAAATTTTCAATACATTCATCAAAAACCATGAATTGTATAAAAATAACATATCCACAGTCAAACATATCACAAAACCATCAAATCAATATGGATGTTTGGTATCATAATAAACAAACATTAAATTAACTTAAAATACATCGAAGGATGTAGTCATAGATGAAATCAAAACTATTTGAGAGAAATATCTATTTTTTAAATCATTTAAAAGTCCCATTATTATTAAATAGAACATTTACATTGAAAATATTGTTATAAGCTTGTAAGGTAAACATAGAGTATTATATAATGGCTAAAAATAGCCGCACCCACCGTATAATTTAAAAAATACATTCTTACCTTGATTCGGTCGAAAAGGATAAAATGGACCTTGTTTGGAAAATGATGGAAAGATTCCGTTATAAACCTCTTATAAATGGTCAACCAAGGATATAAATAACTTTAACCCATATTCCGTAAAATGGAAATAATGATTTGAAATACATTATTAAGAAACAAGGATGTGGATGATAAAAAGGTCCCAGAAGATTATTACGTATAAACTACCTCAGATAATGATGAGATTGCGAAATAAACTCTTACCTTGTACTTTTACATGGTTGGGGGTAGGTTAACCTCTTATATAATGGTGAAATAATTTTTATTAAATTACACAAGAATAATATACATTAATATGATATCTTATAAGATCTTTTAACATTTATTTCTTAATAATATCATAGTCTTATCGTCGTTTAGGGTGTTAACTTACTCATTTTATTTTATATGTATTGTTACATAAACGGTGATTGTTATGGATATGTTGTATCTTATTCATATCTGGAATGGTATCAAGTCCTTAAACATTTTATTAATAATCAAATGAGAATTATACTGGGATGGATACGATGGGGAATGAATCTCACCGCGTTCATGGAGACAGTAGCTCATACATACGCACGTATGGTGACATGACATTCAAAAGATGGGTAGAATACTGAATATGGTTGTACCATATTTATAATAACTTCATATTATATAGAATATATAGGAGTTATTATTTTATAATAGAAATATAAAAGAATGATGATGTTGAAGAAGAAAGGAACTTGAAAGAGGGTGGTGAAAACATTACCTCTTAATCGGGTTCTTCGTTTTGATGTGATCAAAAGGGAACTTTAGGATGGATTTCAGACTAAAGGAAGGCCTCTAGGTAGAATTGAGTGAAGTTGAGAGATTATTTTGGCAGGGGATGGCTGAGCCCAAAGGATTTTAATTAGTGAATTAGTGAGAAGGTGGAGTTCCCTTTTATAAGAGGGGTGAGGGGATCCTTTGGAAAAACAAGAAATATTATTTTATAATAAATTTAAATTCGGTTACTAATGGCTCCAAAGTGAATTATTTAAAGTTTATGGTGGGTATGGGTTGAAAACCACTCAACAAATAGGTTTTATATTGGTTTGGGTCACTATATTAACCTTATCTTTTAGTTTTAACTCGTATTTAATTAGTTTGACATTTACCATGTCACTTTGTATTTTTATATTATATAGTTAATAAACTTAATATATACATCCAAGAGACCCCCAAGCGGTCCATTAATGATACACATATCATTATAAAAGTCCTTTGGCCAAGCATTAGATTTTTAGGAATATAATATAAATTAATAATATAATATTTGTTTTAAAAAATCTTTTATATCAATTTTGACACTATTGGGTATTTTGTTTTTGATAATTTAATAACAGAATGATTACATCAAAAAAAATTATATAACCACTCCTAATATGTCATATTAACATATAAAATTAGTGGAATTCATAAAAAGTCTCAAATTACATTTATTTTGATATTTATAATATCAATTATTTTAATATTTCATTAATTAGGTAATTACTACATCACCATTGTGTCATAAATAAATTAAATTATATAACATCTAAAAATTATAAATAAACTACCATTATGTAGGATATAATTTTAGTTTGTTAATTAATATTTACAATCGAATTTATCTTATGTATAACCCTATATTAAAAATGTTTTAGTAATTAAACCTTGATTTTAACTCTTTTAACTCTTCTTTGAATTAAATAATAATAAATGTCCTAATATAATATAAGTGGACCTAAATGATAATATTTTATTCCTAAGTTTGTTTTTGGTCATGATACCCTTTT
The DNA here is from genome assembly GCA_963277665.1 of Viscum album. NCBI lineage: Eukaryota > Viridiplantae > Streptophyta > Magnoliopsida > Santalales > Viscaceae > Viscum > Viscum album. The sequence goes on from OY728140.1 coordinate 1,068,284,406, forward strand.
CCAATAGAATTATGACATGTGTTATGGTAATATTAATATCATTTTTACCCTTAATTACCCTATTTACTTTTAACTATGGTAAATAAAAGTAAAAAGATACAATTCACCAAAAATTATTTTCATCTAATTGAACTGGATTTTACTCTTTGATATTAACAGTGTCTCCCAGATTTTCGAAATTCCACTCACAGAAGCGGTAAAATTATCTTTTATATGAATTTCCAGATTTTCCTAGGAGGTGGGTAAAAGACGGTGAAAAAATCTATAAAATTCTTATATATCTAAAATTATTCTAAACTGACTCCAATGAATTACATTTGACATATATTGGTATTATGTATCTATTTTTTTCTTAATTAAATTTAAATAAAATAAATAATTATTTAAAAAATTTCGGTTTTAAACAATAACTCAGTGGTTTTTCACTATTCATCAAAAATTGAAAGTTTTCAGGAAAATACAAACATTTTTCCCTAGGCTAATTTCGAGATTCCAAATCAAAAAATGAAGCCCATTTTGAATGATAAAAAATATAAAATTTTAAAATTTTGGAATTACTATTCATAACAACTAGTTTCATTGGTTGTGGTGTGTGTGTTAGAACTCGAAGTTTCGTAAAACAGACACTACCGTATTATTCAAAGGGAACAGTGTCTTGGAAGCTTGGGGTGTTACATTCTCCCCTCATTAAAATAATTTCATCCTCAAAATTTCCAAAATACTACCGCATGAAAAGACTCGGGTGGTTCTTTATCATAAGTTCCTAGGGTTCCCACATTGCCTCTTCAATATTCTGGTTTCTCCACAAAACTTTTACAAGACGAGTCATCCCATTTCTCAGAACATGTTCTCTCGTATCAAGAATCCTGACATGCTCTTCGCAATAAGACAGATCGGGTTTCAGTTTGAATTCCTCATAGGTGATTACATGCGTTGGGTCAGGAATGTATTCCATCAACAGTGATACCTGCAACACATCGTGAACTTTGGAGAGACTTAGTGGCATTTCCAAACAGTATGCTACAACCCCAATTCTTTCTAGAATTCCAAAAGTTTTGATGTAGCTAGGATTCAATTTACCCTTCTTGCTGAAACGTTTAAATCCCTTCCAGTGAGATACCCTCAAGAAAACATGATCTCCTACATGAAATTCAAAATTCTTCCATCGGTTATCAGCATATCTCTTCTGCCTACTTTGATATTCTTTGATGTGGTTTGGTATTACCTTTACCTTTTCCATTGTTTCCTCCACCATTTCGGGGCCTATAAGTTTTCTTTCATCAACGTCATTCCAGCTGGTTGGTGTGCAAAATCTCTTTACGTATAACGCTTCTTATGGTGCCATATGAATACTCGAATAGAAGATATTGTTATAGGAAAATTCTACCAGAGGTAAATATTGATCCCACAAACCCTGAATGTCATGTGAGAAATATATCAACATGTCTTCTAATGTTTGAATAGTCCGTTTTGATTGTCCATCTATTTGAGGGTGGTAGGTAGTGCTCAAACGAAGTTCAGTATCCAAGACCTTCTGAAGACTCTTCCAGAATTGTGAAGTAAAATGGGGATCACAATAAGAAACAATCGATAGGGTTACTCCATGACATCTCACAACTTCATTAATATATATTCTTGCTAGACGTTCTACTGTTAGATCTTCTCTTATAGGCAGAAAATGTGAAGACTTGGTAATAAGATAAAAAACAACCCATATTGCATCATTCCTTCTAGTAGTATTTGGTATCCCCATGACAAATAACATTGTAATATTGTCCCATTTCCACTCTGGTATGAGAATAGGTTTCATGACTCCTCCAGGCTGTTTCCTTCTAGCTTTCACTTGTTGACAAACCATACATCTTGACACAAAATCAGAAATCTCCCTCTTCATGTTGTCCCACCAAAAATGTTACTTCAAATATTTATACATTTTTTTTCACCCAGGGTGTATAGAGAAATTGGAGCTATGGGAATCATCTAACAATTCCCATTTTAGATCAGGTATATCAAGAACACAAAGTCTCTTCCCAAATTTCAAAATTCCATCTTTATACACATAGTCACTCAATCTCCCATCATTTACATCTTTAATATTCTTTTGAAACTCTTCATCACTAATCTGAGAACTCTTTATCCTTTCGAGTAAAGATGGTTTGGAAAACATTTGAAAACGTATCGATGTTTCACCTTCCATGGTAATTCCCATATCCATATTCAATAGATCCATGAAAATAGGATCCCTTTCAATTCTCATCATTTTCAAAACTCCATGATCTTTCCAGCTCAAAGAATCTGGCACCTTATTTTCCTTCCTTGGTTGGTAGTGTATCGTGCAATCATAATCCTTGAGTAGTTCAAGCCATCTACTTTTCCTCATGTAGAGTTCATTCTGTGAGAAAATATACTTCAAACTCTTATGATAATTATAAATCTCACATTTTTCACCATAGAGATAATTTCTCCATATATTCAATGTAATTATTAAAGTGGCTAACTCAAGATCATGAGTAGGGTAGTTTTCTCCTGAATTATTAGTGGTCATGATGCATAAGATATAAACCTATCATTCTGTATAAGGACCCAACCATGTCCTTTAATTGATGAATCACTATAAATAAAGATCCCATCATTCCCCGATGGTAGAGTCAGTATAGGAGCATTGACTAATCTTCTCTTCAGTTCTTCAAAATATTCTCCACACTCTTTTGTCCAAGAAAATTTAACCCATTTACATGTGTTCTTTGTTAATGGGTTAGCCAACCTGGAAAAATTCTAGACGAAACGTCGATAATAACCTGCTAAACCAATAAATTTGCGTACCTCAGTTATACTCATCAGTGAAGGCCATTCTTGGATTTCCTTGCTCTTAGAAGGATCAATAGAGATTCCATCGATAACGACAATATGGCCAAGAAAAGAGATCTCTTGAAGCCAAAATTCACACTTACCAAAAATCCCACATACTTCATGTCTTCTAAGAGACATCAGGATAATGCGCAAGGGATTTTCATGATCTTCGTAGATTTTGGAGTATACCAAGATATCATTAATAATTACCACCAAAAAATAATCTTGATATTCTTTGAAACCTCAATTAATTACCTCCATGAATACAGAGGGTGCATTAGTCAGTCCAAAAGTTAATATTGTAAACTCATAATTCCCGTATCTTGTTCATAATGCTATATTCGGAATGTCTTCCTTCTTCACACGCAACTGATGGTATCTAGATCGAAGGTCAATCTTTTAAATGTATTGAGCTCCTTGTAGTTGGTCTAATAAATCATCAATGTGAGGTAAGGGATACTTGTTCTTTATTGTTATAGCATTGGTCTCCCTGTAGTCGATACATAACGTCATAGATCTATATTTATTCTTAACAAAAAGAACATGAGATCCCCATTGAGAAACACTAGGGAAAATAAATCCCTTATTACTCAATTCCTATAGGTGTTTCTTTAGTTCATCTAATTCCAATGTGTCCATTATATAAGGGGTATTCGATATAGGCTTTGATCCAGGTATTAAATCAATGGAAACTCAACTTCTCGTTGTGGAGGATGTCCAGGTAAATCTTCTGGAAACACATCTACATAATCTTTATGAATAGGTACATCCTCTATTTGAACATTCCGTTCCTCACCCACAGTCATTTCATTCTTTTCCTCCCCAATAATTCAATTTAGTTGAGCTACTGGGTGTGTATCTAGATAAGAATTACTTGGTGATGATTCCACTCTAAAGATATGGTGTCATTATCATCTTCATCAAAAATAGTAACCACCTTCTTCTTATAAAAAATCATCGCATCATGGTATGCATTCCAATTCATAACGAAGATTATATCAAACTCAATCATAGGTGTGACGAAGAGATCAGTGGATAATGAACATTGATGTTGTCTAATGGGGACTGATTCACAAAACATTGTTGCAATGATACTTCCCTTAGGAGTTTTAACTGAAAACTCCCTTGTTAAATCAAATTGGAAATATGTAATTTTCATAGGAAACTAGGAATATATGAAACAATACGATGATCCAGAATCAAATAATGCATTTTCTAAACTTGAGGAAACCATTAAATTCCCTGCCACCATGTATTTAAGAGCTTCTACTTCAGCAGTAGTGATAGAATAAGCTTGGCCTTGATCCCATGGCCTTTTCTGAGGTATGTTCCCCTGATGCTTAGGATATTCATTTGCATAAGGTCCCATCTCCCTACAATTGTAGAATTGGAAATCAGTAGCTTCCTTCTTCCCCTTTCAATCACAAGCTTGGTGTCCTTTTTCACCACACTTGTAATAGACTCCCATTCCTTTTAAGCAAGTACCAGGGTGTTTCTTACCACATTTACTACATGATGTATATTCCACAATTCCCTTCTTCCTGTTATTTCCATTCCCAGATTGATCAGTATATCTCTTCATCTCTTGTTTTTCTTTAAAGTCATAAGACTTTTAGAATTACTTTTCTATCTAGATAGCACATGAGACAATATCTTCGTATGATGAGAAGGATTGTGACACTAATGTTTGACAGAAAAATCGTTTAAACCCATCAAAGAAACACTATTGGAAAATGGGTCTATACCCACGGTTATACATAAAACCGTGGGTATAGGCCCCCCTATACCTACGGGTTTGGGAACCGTGGGTATAGGGATAGTATTGGGACCTATACCCAAGGTTCTCCAAAACCGTGGGTATAGGTCATCTTTAACCACAGTTCTTGGAAAAACCGTGGGTATATGTTTTTTTTGAAGAACTATACCCACGGTTTTGGCAAAACAGTGGGTATAGGTGTTGTCCTACAGACCTATACCCACGGTTTGTGAAAACCGCGGGTATAGGTTGTATATTTTTCTAAGACATATACCCACGGTTTGTCAAAACCGTGGGTATATCATTCCCGCGTTATGGCGGGAACGAAAAATTACGCGGGACCGAATTTTTTCTTCGGTGAAAAGACGATATGAAATAATATAAATATATGGATATCAAATATTAAATCGTATAAAATATTTAGGTCAGTTGTTCACTCCCTCAAATCCCTCAGCACAGGTCGCGGGTTCAAAATCTCACGTACAGTTATTTTTTGATTATAGCAGATATATTATTATAAGAAAACAAAATTATAACCATATATCAATTGGGACGCCGGCTCGGTTGGTGGCAGTTACTGTGCAGCGAATGTGAAGCGCGGGTTCAAAACCCGGGAGGCTTTTATTTTCCATTATATCTGTTATATTAATATATTAAAATGAAATTATCAATATATACCAATAACGGAGATAGACTGGTTGGTCACTTGGGGCGGCGCGGGCTTGAGGCTTTGCAAGGTTGCAGGTTCGATTCCCCTCTTTGGATTTTTTTTGAATTCAAATACCCCATGGTTTGAAACCGTGGGGTCTGTGTGTGCCACGCTGGAACAACATTGTTGCAAACATTGACCCCCCCTTTACCCACGGTTCTCCAAAACTGTGGGTATAGGTTGTGACCCCTATATCGACGCCGTTCCAGCCCACGGTTCCCAATACCGTGGGTATAGCCTATACCCACGGTTTTGGGGGCTATTCCCATGGTTTTGAACTATCGGTATAGGTGATTTTTCAGTAGTGAAACTATCAATCATACTTCTTGGGTTACATATATAATCTCCATCATACCTTGTTAACTTTGTAACGTTAGCCTCATTCTTTGCATCATTTCATCCTCCTTTTGCCTCAGACTTGGAAATTGCCTTTCCAAATCTGCTCGATGGTCACGAGGAAAGTATTTTTCTAGGAAAATCTCTTTGAACTCCCTGCATTCCATATTTGATACTTCATCATCTTCCTTTGTGTTTTAAATCATTGACCACCATTGATCAGCATCTCTATTGGGTTGATAAACTGCCATGACAACGTTTTCCCTTTCACTACTCCCCAAAGCCTGAAATATTTTCTCTAGAGAACTTATCTATTGATCAGCTACTAATTGATTTGTACTCCCATTAAATGTTGGTCGTTTCTGCCTCATGAAGTGATCTAACATTGATCCTCGATGTTGTGGATCCGGGTGCTCCATACGAGTAAGGTTATTATTCATAACCTAAATGAGTTTTCCCAGTATGGTGATTAGTTGATTACCATTAGTTGCATCACCAGCTCCACTATAATTATCTTGTGTAGGAGGGAAATCCCTACATAGAGTGCATGCATTGATACGTTTTCCATTTCATTAACTAGGCACCATTTCTAAAAAATCTCATAATCTAGATCAGTTTAGGATTCAGAATACATATTTCCATACTTGATAAAATCTTAACATAAATTGACTTATTTATGGATATAATCCATAATCATAAAATTGATTTCGTTGATGAAATATATACTCATAAACCATTAATAATTATATTTAAAGAAAATGAGTGTTATCCTAAGAATATCCCCTTTGAGTGTCGTAACCAAGAGTGCATCAAGGCATGTTGTCGTGCATCAGTTCCCGTTCGAGTCTAGATCAAAGTAGTGTTTTTGGGTTATAGACCTAGGTACATCTGTGCCAGAGCTACCTCTACCTACTCGTATCCAAATAGGTTTTTATTGCTCAGAAAACTCACAAAATTTATACAATACCAATATTCTAGGATGTTCTTATATACTAGTCCTCAATGTATATCTTAGGTATGTGGCTCTAATCAGAGTTTACCAAAATCTAGATTCAAAGGTTTGTAATAAACTTCTCTGATACCAACTATAACGCCTTGACCCCAGTTACCCAGAGCCTATGCATTATTAAATATCATTGGCATGATCACAAAGTATCAAGTCTCAAAATACCAATTAGTTTAGTAGTCTTTGAAACACTAGATATATTCATAAGTCTCACATTACGTCATAAAGTAAAAAAACCCCAACAATATTCTGTCTTCATATCCACTCATACATTCTCTGAAGGTCATTCATAAAATACTTCTTTACATCCTAGAATAATTTAAAACATTGAAATGGCTGTGATCAGAATCTCGGTAAGGATAAAAATATAGTGGAAACTTCCACAAACAAACATAAACATTTAGGGCAATGTATAACTAAGACAAAAGCCTTTTAAACATTAATTTCAGCATAATATGGCAATGATAAAATGAAATAATGACAGTTATATATTCACATGGATATTCTACTAGTCGAATAATCACAGGTAATATCAATAACCACTTTCATTATGATGGATTGCATAATGCCAGACTATCATAACCATGTTTCCATTGCTTCATTCCAAGAATAAAAATAAGATTTTGTCAAGGTGTCAGGCCAAGATGCTATTTTGTCTCATGAGACCTACCGATGCATCGAGGAGCTATAGAAGGCTCCACCCATCACTTATTATGTCCAATGCATTCCTCATATTAACAGTTTTAAACATAACATTAACATTCGTATTAAAACTTGCATACAAAATGTAAATACATTCTTCATAAACCATGAATTTTATAAAAATAACTCATCCATAGTCAAACATATCACAAAACCATAAATAAAATATGGATGTTTTTTATTATAATAAATATAATTCAAATAAGCTTAAAATTCATCAAAGGATGTTGACATAGCTGAAATCAAAACTATTTGAATGAAATTTTTCTTTTTTGAAATCATTTAAAAGTCCTGTAATTATTAAATAAAACAATTAATTTGGAAATATTGTTATAATCTTGTAAGGGATGCTTTGACAATATTATAATGGTGGAAAATAGCCACAACCGTCGTATAAGTTAAAAAATACATTCTTACATTAATTGGTCAAAAAGGTTAAAAAGGACCTTGTTTGGAAAACGACAGAAAGATTCCGTTATAAACCACTTATAAAAAGTCAATCAAGGGTATAAATGACTTTAACCCATATTCTGTAAAATAGAAAGAATTTTTTGAAATACATTTTTAAGAAACATGGATGTGGATGATAAAAAGGTCCCAGTATATTATTACGTATAAACAACCTCGGATAATGAAGAGATTGTCAAATAAACCATTACCTTGTACTTTTCCCTGGTTGGGGGTATGTTAACCTCCTGTATAATGTTGAAATTATTGTTATTAAATTATAAAAGAATCATATAGATAAATATTATATCATATATGATCTTTTAACATTTATTTGATAATAATATATTAGTATTATCGTCGTTTCAGGTGTTAACTTACTTGTTTTCTGTTATATATTTTGTTATCTAAACCGTGATTGTTATGGATAGGTTGTATCTTATTCATATACATAATGATATCATGTCCTTGAACATTATTTTTAATCATCAAATGGGAATTATACTTGGATGGATACAGTGGGGAATGTATCTCATCGCGTTCGTGGAGACGGTAGGTCGTACGTTGGCACGTATGGTGACATGTCATTCAAAAGATGGGTAGAATACTGAATATTGTTGTACCATATTTATAATAATATCAAATTATATAGAATATACTGGATTTATTATTTTATAATTGAAATAACAATGAATGAAGAAGTTGAAGAAGAAAGGAACATGAAAGAGGGTGGTGAAAATATTACCTCTTAATCGGGTTCTTCCTTTTGATTTGATCAAAAGGGGTCCTTAGGTTGGATTTATGACACAAGTAAGGCCACTAAATTGAATTGAGGGAAGTTGAGAGAGTATTTTCCCAGGTTTTGGTAGATCCAAAAGGATTTGAGTCTGTTAATTAGTGAGAAGGGGGAGTACCCTTTTATAAGAGGGGTGAGAGGCACCTTTGGAAAAGCTAGAAATATTATTTTATAATAAGTACATATTAGGTTTTTAATGGATCCAATGTGGATTATTTAAAGTTTAAGGTGGGTATGGGTCGAAATCCACTCAACCAATAGGCCTTAAACAGGTTTGGGTCACTATATTAACCTTATATGTTAGTTTTAACTCTTAGTTAATTAGTTTGACATTTACCATGTCACATTGTATTTTATATTATATAGTTAATGTACTTACTATATAAATCCAAGCAACCCCCATGTGATCCATTAATGATACACCTATCATGATACAATTCCATTTTCCAAACCATCGATTTTTAGGAATATAATATAAATTAATAATATAATATTTGTTTTAAAAACACTTTTATGTCAATTTTGACGCTATTGGGTGTGTTTTTTTTATTATTTCATAAGAGCATTAATACTTCAAAAAAAATATATAACCAATACTAATATGTCATATTAAAATATAAAAGTAGTGTAATTCATAAAAAGTCTCAAAATAGATTTATTTTGAAATTTATAATATCAATTATTTTAATATTTCATTAATTAGTTAATTACTGCATCACCATTGTGTCATATGTAAATTAAATTATTTATTGTCTAAAAATTATAAATAAAATTCCATTATGTAGGATATATATTTATATTTCTAATGAATATTTACAATTGAACTTATCTTATGTATAACCCTATATTAAAAATAATTTAGTAATTAAACCTTGATTTTAGCTCTTTTAACTCTTATTTGAATTAAATAATAATAAATGTCCTAATCTAATTCAAGTTTACCTAAATGATAATAATTTAATCCTAATGTTTTTTTTGGTCGAGATACGCTTGTCCAATTGAATTATGACATGTGTTACTGTATTATTAATATATATTTTACCCTTAATTTCCCTATTTATGTTTAACCATGGAAAATAAAAGAAAAAGGATACTTTTCAACAAGAATTATTTTCAATACATGAACCACATTTTACTCCTTGAAATTAACCTTTTATCTCGGATTTTCTAAATTCCACTCACAGAAGCGTTAAAATTTAGTTTTATGGGAATTTCCAAATTATCCTCGGAGGTGGGTAAAAGATGGTGATAAGTTCAATAAAATTTTTATATAGCTAAAATTATTCAAAACTAACTCCAATGAATTACATTGAACATGTCTAGGTATTATGTATCTATTTTTACCTTAATTAAATTTAAATAAAATAAATAATTTTTTAAATAAAAATTTTGGTTTAAAATATAACTCAGTGTTTTTCACTATTCAGCAAAAATTGAAAGTTTTCAGAAAAATACAAAAAATTATCCCTAGGAAAATTTAGATATTCTGAATCCAAAAATGAAGTCCATTTTGAATGATATAATTTATAAAAATTATAAAAAGTGGGTATTACTATTCATAACGGCTAGTTTGACTGATTGTGGTGTGTGTGTTATAACTCGATGTTGCGTACAACACACGCTACTGTATTATTCAAAGGGAAGCATACAGTGCAAACTTGGGGTGTTACATGATATTTTCCTAAAAAACTAGAAAATCTCCTGAATGGGTGCTCGGATAAAAAATCTGATGGCACCGTTGCATTTAGAGCACCGGGTTTACCCATGAAAAGACCTAACATTGGCTGGCGCAGGTTGTTTTTGATATATGGTTTTTGGAAGAAACCGTAACAAAATATTTAAATAAAATATTTTATTTAAATCATTTTTGCAGTGAAATATCTCTATTCCTTTTTAAAAAGTGATTTTGCGGGGGTTCAGGGTTACTTTTATCATAACCATGAATTCCCTTGGAGGATTTGGAGATCTCTGGAGAAAACCTCCTAACGCGGCGACAGTGTTCTTGACGAGCTTCGCCGGTGATGAAGACGTGGCGGTTGGATCTTTGCCCAAGAATGCTGCAGATCTAGGTAGGATATTAAATTTGGGATTTCTTCCTTGTTCTTGATTTCTATGACAAACGCTGGCTAATCCATGAACAAATTATTTAGTGGATCTGTCATTCTTGAGGGATGGCCTTTTTCGGGGATACTGGGAGATTAAATCATTTTTTATCATTTGTTGTTGATCCTTTTCTACTCTGTTTACTCCTATTAACGGGACCAGATCAATGCCATGAAGAACGACGGTGAAGGTTTGTTCCTCAAACTTGTTTCATTGGATTTCTCCCCTTTCTCTCCTTCGCATTCTTCGCGTTCTTCGTGTTGAAATGAACAACAGATCTTTGCGCATCTGTTCTGCGACGCAATGATCTGAGATTGTGGATCCAACCCTGGAGCGATGTCGCAGAGGTGAGACGAAAGTTTTGGAAGCTGATTCATAGTATATCAGGAGATACGATTTTTCAGGCATTTTATTCAAATGGATCATACGAGGTTTATGATCCTTTTTAAGATCCAAAAACACCCGTTACGATGTTTATATGACGAAACGAACCAATCCCTGGAGTATCGGGATGAACGGACAAGAAACTGAGGATCTGGAGGTTCAGACATGGCATGATGTAGAAGAAGGATTTTATGGAAAAATCCCGACTACACGCCTAGTATTATGGACTATACGGTGTGTGTTCATCGGCAGACCACATGGCGTGTACTCCAGGAGTACAAGGATATGGGTTGGGTACACATCCAAGGACACAACGTGTATACCCTTCCCCAGCCAGGCCTGACCAAATACACGGGATACCCTGTGTACTGGTACACGGGCAGGCGACACGGACACGGAAAGAGGCCATATACAGGTGCATGGCCAGCATACACAGAGCGAGACCCAAGTGCTTGGACACGGCGTGTGATTCTTATACATGGCATGTAGTTACTTTTTATCTAACAAGACTAATGACAGGATCCATTTACACGGGCAGTACTCGGAGTTAGGAACACGGCGTGTACTTTTCTACACACCCTGTAGTTGAGTTTTACACAGCCCGAATGGATGACACAGGCCATTTACACAGGCAGTACCTGGGGACAATGGGTACGGCGTGTAACAATACTACACACTGTGTTATAAATTCATCAAGGATTGAGCCAGTTTTCTTCTGTGACTTGGACCAGTTTCCCTAGGGTACATCTCCATGGCCTTTCACCTGAAGGTTCCCGGTATCATTTCCAACATATAAGAATATGATCCCTTCAATAAGACATCTTGAATAGAGTTGTTGGAATCCCCTCTGTGAGACTTAGAGCTGGATCCTCTATTCATTCCTGGAACCCAAGGTTGAGTTCTTGGTATCGACGTGACCAACATTACTCGGGAACCGATCCTATGCCTAACGGATTAGCTTAGACTGAGTTTTCAGAATCACCCCATGACTTGGTTGGGATCCTCATCTAGGCATCATGATCTCATAGAATTTGTGGAGTGTGTTCTCCCAGAACAAGTTCTTTTTATCTCTCTCTTCATACCTAGGAGTCTATTCTCCTTATTATGTACTTAGTGGAATCTTCGAGCTGGATCCTAGTGGCAGTATCACGATGGTCATTTGTGTATGAGTATATCTGGATATTCTTGTTATATGTCCTGTATACATATACTGTGTGGAGATGACTGTATCTTTCCTTTGTGGCATTTCTCTTTTTGTGTTTCCTCTGTGGTTTCAGGGTGTCCTACTTGGTATTGTTATACTCATCCCTGCACAGGATTTGCATGCACGTTTTGTGTCTTATGTAGACGAGCGAGCCTTTGACGGGATTCTAGGAGGACCAGGACTGGACGGTAATCAGTGAGATCATACAGACCGAGGTGAGTTCCTACAGCTGCAGACTATAGTCCAATCATCGTTCTTTACAGGTTGGAAATTATTACATACTATCTTTTTGTGGGATTGTACTTTTGGCCTAGGGTTTTACCCTTGCTATACTTTACTTCTTGTCATACTCTGTTGGTTGGGATTTTTAGTTTATGCATGCATTTACATTTTTATTAGTTTTTACTTTTCAGGTGTGTGTGCTTGGTTATGTGTGTGTGTGTGTGTGAAGGTTTATAAGAAATTCCTCCCATGTTAGTAGCATGCCTACTTGGTGCTAGTCACCAGCCCCCCGCCTATTCGAGGCAGGATTTGGGAGTTGCAGCTCGGGCCCAACTGGGACGGGTCATGACATAGTGGTATTAGAGGTGGTCGGTTCTACCTTAAGACCAAGAGTCTGTGAGTTTTTTCGGGCAATATTACTAAGTGTTTCGAGTTCGGATTTCAGGCCAGGGATCCCAGTGTATATGCAGGCGGCCGACATATCCATACACCAGGACTCTAATACCTTGCTTTTTGACTCGGAGCATGATAACACTAGTTGCAAGGGAAAATAATGGTATATTAATCATATAGGAATGAGATGTGGTTTCCATGTCCTTCTTGAGTCAGCTCTCCAGATATACTCACTGACTGAGATACGCCTTGTTTTTTTAACAAGATGCCTCTATGAAGCGTACCCTCTCGGATTCAGCAGCTCGATCACAAGGATGGCCCCCTCAGTGATGAATCCTCGATATAGGTACCAGATCCCCTAGTTTTACCATCTGGTGGTGTTCCCGTTATCCTGTGACCTGTGGAGAAATGCTTAGTGAGAGTTGTACCAGTGGAGGAGGAGTGCATACTGAGCACCCTCTGTGAGTTTCATAGACAGAGACCCCTCATGTTTCAAGGTGAGCCTGACCCTCAGGCAGGTAAAGAGTTTCTTAAGGCGGTGACTAGTGTCTTACGTTTGGTCAGGACACCAGCAGACCAGATGGTGATCCTGGAAGTGATCCTTCTATCGAGCTCAGTAGGGCGATGGTGGAGTTTTTTTATCCATACCCATGATGAGGCCACTATTGTGTTGTCAGAGTTTGAGCATCTCTTCAGAGAGGATATTTCATTGGTTACCCTGAGAGCAGTGCGTATACATGAGCTTCTTCACCTTCAGTAGGGGACCATTTCGGTGGCGGACGATTCATCGAGGTTTATCGACCTATCGTGGTACTCGATGGATATGGTCATAGAGTAGTACTTTAGAGCATGGACATTTGAGAGGGGCTTGTGTAGAGATATCTGATATAGCATCATCCATATGAGCATTCACACTTTTTCTGGGGTGCTCTAGTGGGGTTTGGTGGTTGAGATATTCTTGACATAGGAGAGACAGACATCAGTTGTCATTAGTGGGCGAGCTGGAGCAGAGACCTCAGGAGTAGGGAGCCGACGTCAGGGACCCAGGCGTGGACTTCCTGGCGGTAGTCGGCATTTTGAACCTTTACCACCACCACCCCCGGGAAGTCCACCCCTAGCTCAGGGAGCTAGTGGACAGAGGCAGGGACAGTTGCAGGTGGCAGAGGCTTATGACCCAGGTACTCCCAGAATGATTAGAGGTACAATCTATGTCTTTTCTAATTTGGCATCCATACAAATTGACACATGTGCTAGTTATTCCTTTCTGGTTGCTTATCATGTTTGAGACCTAGAGATTCCAGTTGAGTCGTTGACTCGAACCTTATGCTTAGAAACACCGACTGGAGAAGATTTATTGATCATGCACCTCTGTAGATAGTGTGATCTAACCCTTTGAGGTGAGAGTTTTGGTCGGAACCTCACGGTGGTAGCGTCGAGGCCTTACGATGTCATTATTGTTATGGATTGGCTATCCACAGTTCATGCCCAGATCGACTGTTTTAGGTGAAGGGTGCAGTGTGTCCACAGTAATGGAATGAGTTTATCTTTTGTCAGTGAAAGAGAGACCCAGGCACCGTAGGATGGACTCGTACATAGGAGGGAACAACTGATTTCACATCAGTTCACTGGCCTAGCCCTTGGAGCATCAGATGTTAGAAGTATCATGTTTCTAGCAGAAGTGGATGAGTACGAGGATTTCTTTCCAGAGGATGTCCTCAGACGACCTCCCTGTCCGGAGATAGGTTTCTGCATTGAGTTGCAACACAGGAAGACACCGATATCAGCATCAGCATATCAGATGTCTCCTGCAGAGCTTCGTGAGCTGAGTGTGCAGCTGGATGACATACAGAAGAAGGGCTTTGTGAGACGCAGTGTTTCACCCGGGGTGGCCCCAGTTCTGTTTTCCAGGAAGGGAGATGATAGCTTGGGGATATGTGTGGATTATCGGTGCTTGAATCAGGTGACCGTAAAGAACCGGTATCCACTACTGTGGATCTATGACCACTTCCACTAGTTGAGAGGGGAATGATGGTTCTAAAAGGTTTATGTACGATCATGCTATCAGCGGGATTGAGTACAGGATGAGGATGTACCAATGACGAATTTCAGATGTCGCTACGGTCGATATGAGTACTTGGTGATGCCATTCGGTGTGACGAACACCCTGGTAGTGGTCATGAGATTCATGAACTGGATCTTTTATCTATATCTAGACTTGTTTGTAGTGGTATTCATTGATGTTATCCTTGTGTACTCTACGTCCGAGGAGGAGCAGCTGACACACCTAAGGATGGTTCTAGACACACTCTAAGAGAAATAGTTGTACAAGAAACTCTCGAAGTGCCAATTCTGGATACAGGAGGTCCACATTCTGGGACACCTTATCTCAGAAGATAGTGTAGCAGTGGACCCAGCCAAGGTGGAGGCAGCGCAAGCATGTGAACCACCCCGGAGCGTGATGGAGGTGCAGAGTTTCCTTGGGTTGGCTGGCTACTATCGGAGATTCATCATTGATTTCTCCAGTATTACATCACCCATGACATGTTTGACCCGAAAGGGGAAGAATTTCGTGTGGACCGAGAGATTCCAGTAGGTTTTCTAGTAGTTGAGACAGATTTTGAAGAGCACCTTGATCTTGAGATTACCGGAGGAGGGTATCGAGTACATAATGTTCTGCGACGCATCGGGAATCGGGCTTGGTTGTGTCCTGATGCAGCGCCAAGCGGTGATTTCCTATGTCTCATGTCAGTTGAGGCCACACAAACAGAACTACGTGACCCATGATCTTGATTTTGCAGTCGTAGTCTTCGCATTGAATATGTGGTGGCACTACCTGATGGGAGAGCAGTTTACCATCAAATCTGATCACAAAAGTCTCAAATGTAGCTTTTCTCAGAAGGATCTTAATTTGAGAAAATGATGATGGCTTGAGTCCCTCCAGGATTACTACTTTTAAATCATTCACACACCTGGGAAGGGGAATGTAGTGGCAGATTCTCTCAGTAGGAATCCTATTCTCAGTTGCTGGATGAGGCAATGAGGCATTTGGCCTCTTTATAGTTATCCTGTATAGATAGGGATGATGAATCTTACCTTCAGTCGATGGTTGTTACCCCTCCACCCCTACAACGAGTCCAGGAAGCATAATTTGATGATGATAGCTATGATAATCTACATGCCAAGATATCAAAAGCTGTTGTAATGATGGATATTCATGAAGGTGGGGATCACGATGTTTTTTTCAGAGGGTATACAGTAGTACCGGTGATGTTGCCGGAGGAGGTTATAAGGAAGTTCCATACATCTTCTTTGGAATTACATCCAGGCATGGCAAAGATGTATCATGTCCTCCGACGTCAGTTCTGGTGGCTCGGAATGAAGAAGTTTGTGGCAGAGTTTGTTTCTCGGTGCCTTATTTGTTAGAAAGTAAAGGTTGAGCACCAGGTACTATCAGGTTGGACTCATCCCCTTGAGGTTCTAGGGTGGAAGTGGGACGGGATATACATGGACTTCATTACGGTTATACCATGTACGTCCAGGGGACACAATGCCATATGCGTGATCATTTATCAACTCACCAAGTCGGCCCAATTCATATCCATACGGGAGAGGAGTTTAGTAGAGAGCTTGGGAAGCCTCTACGTGAAGGAGATAGTTCGACATCATGGAGTTCCATCCACGATCATCTCAGATCGTGATGCTCGTTTCACATATCAGTTGTGGAAGGGATTGCAAGAATATTTTAGGACTCTGTTATGGTTGAGTACAACATTTTATCCCAAGACTGATGGTCAGACAGAGCGGACCATCCAGGTCTTGGAGGATATTCTTCGAGGTGGACATCGATGATGGAGTGATATTTTCTGAGTACACAGTGGAGATCGAGGATCGGCAGGAGAAGATCCTTCATGGGAGATCTATTCCCTTAGTGCGTGTTTGGTGGAAGCTCGAGAATCTCTAAGAGAGCATGTGGGAGAGGGAGGCTCAGATTCGCGTGCAGTACCCACATCTTTTTGAGTAGCCGTTGTTTTGGATTTTCGGGGATTTAAAAGCCCAAAGGTGGGTGTGATGTAATGTCCCAGATTTTTTCTATATATTATTTTAATATTATATGGGAATTAATTTGAGACCAGGTTCTCATACGACGTGTAGTTCCATGGCCCAGTGATCTTGGAACAAATATTTGAATTTAATTTAATAATTAAATAACATGTGTGTGCGGTTTTTTTGAAAAAGTGGTATAAATCCGAAATGGGTGCTTGGATCAAAAATATGATGGCACCGTTGCATTCGGAGTAGCAGGTCTACCCTAGAAAAGACCTAAAATCGGTCGGCGCAGGTCGGTGGTGAAATCTGGTTTTTGGATGCAACCATAATAAAATATTTAATAATTTTCTTTATTTAAATATTTGTTGTAGCGAAATATCTCTTTTCCTTTTTTAAAATAGATTTTTCAGGGGATTAGGATTACTTATCTCATAACCCTGAATTCCCCTGGAGGATCTGGAGATCTCTGGAGAAATCCTCCCAACGTGGAGATAGTGTTCTTGACGATCTTCGCCGGTGACGACGACGCGACAGCCAGATCTTCACCAATGAATTCTGTGGATCCAGTTAGGATGATTAATTTGTGATTTCTTCCCTGTTCATTATTTCTACGATGAACGCAGACTAATATATGAACAGATTAGTCTGAAGATCGATCGTTCTTGTGGGATGGGATTTTTCTGGGATTCTGGGAGATTAAATCCATGTAAATCTTTTGTTATTGATCCCTTTCTGCTCCATTTAATCCTATTAACATGGGTGGCACAAAACTGTGAAGAATGACGATAGAGGTTCATTCCGGAAATGTGTTTCATTGGATTTCTCCTCTTTCTCTCCTTCACGTTCTTCGCATTCATCAAGGGGCGATGAACAACGGATCGTTGCCCATCCATTATGGGATGCAACGATCCGAGATTGTGGATCCAAACCCGGAGAAATGTGATGGAGGTGTGACGATGGTTTCGCTAGGAAATTCGGAGCAGATCGAGAGATATGAGTTTTCGGTAGTTTTTCTTCATATGGATCGTTGGATGTTTATGATCCGTTTTAATAACCGAAAAGACCCATTATGATGTTCTTATGATGAAAAGAACAAATCCATGGAATATCAGGATGAACAGAAACGAAAATGAGGATCTAGAGGTTTATCCGTGGCGCGATGAAGAAGATGGAGTTTCTGAAAAAATCCCAACTAAACACCATGTTGTATGGGATACACAGTGTGTGTTCATCTGCAGACCACCTGGCATGTTCTCCGGGACTACAGGGACATGTGTTGGCTACACGACCAAGGACACAACATGTATACCCTTCCCCGGCCAGACCCGGCCAGATACAAAGGATACCTTGTGTACAGCTACATGGGCAAGCGACACAGACACGGACAGAGGCCATGTATGGGCGCATGGCCAGCGTACACAGAGCGAGCCCTATGTTCTCGGACACGACATGTGATTCTTCTACACTCCATTTAGTTACTTTCTATCCGAAAACTGGCAGTACCCAGAGTCAGGAACACAACGTGTACTTTTCAACACACCGTGTAGTTGAGTTTTACACAGCCTAAACGGATGACACGGGCCATTTAAACAAGAAGTACCCCAGGTTAAGGAACATGGCGTGTAACCATACTACACGCCGTGTAATTAATTCTTCATGGATTGATCCAGTTGCCTTCTATGACATGGACTAGTTTCCTTAGGGTTCGTCCCCTGGGTCTTTCTCTTGAAGGTTTCAGGTATCATTTCCTACATATTGGAATATGATCCATTCAGCAGGACTTCCCAAATAGAGTTTTTGGAATCCCATCTGTGAGACATAGAGACAGATCCCATATTAATTCTTGGAACCCTATGTAGAGTTCATGGTATCGATATGACCATCTTTACCTGGGAGCCAATCCTTTTCATAGTAGATTAGCTCAGACTGAGTTATCAGAATCACCCCATAACTTGGTTGTGATCCTTATCTAAGAATCTTGTTCACATAGTACTTGTGGAGTGTGTTCTATCAGAACGAGTACTTCGTATCTCTCTCTTCAGACCTAGTATTGTGTTCTCCTTGTTATCTGCTTAGTGGAATCTTCGAGCTGGATCCTAGTGGTGGTATCACGATGGTAATTTCTGTATGAGTATATCTGGATATTCTTGTTATATGTTCTATTGACATATATTGTGTGGAGCTGACTATATCATTCCTTTTTGGCACTTCCCTTTTTGTGTTTCCTATGTGGTTTTGGGGTGTCCTACTGGGTATTGTTATACTCACCTCTGCATGGGCTTTTCCTGCACGTGTCATGTCTTGTGCAGACGATCGAGCCTTTGATGGAATTCTAGGTGGACCAGGATCGGATGGTAATCAGTGAGATCAGACAAACCGAGATGTCTTCCTTTGGCAACAGACTGCAGCCCCATCACCATTCTTTAGAGGTTGGACTTTGTTACGGAATCTCTTTTGGTAGGCTTGTACTTTTGGCCAAGGGTTTTACACTTGCTATACTTTACTTCCTGTCATACTCTGTTGTTTGGGATTTTTAGTGTATGCATGTATTTCCATTTATTGTAGTTTTTACATTTCAGCTTTGTGGGCATGGAGAAGTGTGTGTGTGTGTGTGTGAAGGATTATAGACAATGCCTCCAATGTTAGTAGCATGCCAACTCAGTGCTAGTCACCAGCCCCTAGCCTATTAGAGGTGGGATTGGGGATTTTCGGCTCGGTCCCCACGGGGACGGGTCATGACACACCCTGGTTCTAATATGTAAAAAGATGCGAACAACCCCCACTCATGTGAGGTGCCCTACCCCCTCTTATCAGGCTTCCCTTTGAACCCCATGATCCTATCGATCGCTTCACACAGTTTTCAAATCTCATGGAGGTCAATCCACCTCCATGTGTTTCATAATTCTGATGGGTCGGTTGGCTCCCCCTTCGACATGACGTCTTGGCTAAAACCCTAAGGCTTTGAATTAATTGTGCTTCTCTGATTCTTTGTTTCAAGGAATTTTCTACGAGCTTCTTGGAAATTTTTGGTCCATATTCCAGAAACCACCACCAAAGTTGAAACAATTTTTCTTGATTTAGTTCACCACATTAATATTCGGGTAAGGGCTTATACATATACATTGGGGTTTCACCCCTCGAAATAGTGTATTGGGGGTTTTAGTACTGTAGTAAATTTTTTGTGCTTGTGTTTGTCCCCACCACACTAATTATGGGCGACAGTTAACGTTTGTTATGTTTCACAATAAATTTGGAGTTTGTGTATTCTATTGTTGAGGTGTGTCGACATGAGAAGGTCTCATTTGGAGTTAGAAATCCATGGATTAGTACATTATAGAGGTAGTTTTCTAAACATTCTGTCATCAGTAAAATGTTGTTTTGTGGATTTATTTTTCTAAGAATGATAACTGAAATGTGGGATTAAATTATTTACATGGGGAATGAGTAAAAAATTTGGTGGAGTTGATATAATTAATTATTAAATAATTATGTTTTTTGAGATGAAAATTATATTAGGAAAAAATTAAGAATAACTAATTTGGTTATGTTTAGATAATTATATAGAATTAAATAAGTTCTTTGAGATGATAATTAATCGAGGGGTTAAATATGAGTAATTCCATTGGCTAAGTTGACATAAATAATTATGAATTAATTTTCTTCTTCAAGATATCAAATAATTGAGAGATTAATTATGAATAATTAATTTTTTCATGTTAAGATGTTTCTATATGAATTAATTATGTTTTTTGAGCTGATAATTATTCAAGGGATTAAATATGGGTAATTAATCTTGAAAATTTGAGATAATTAATTATGAATTAATTATTTTGTTGGTTATGAATATTAATCGAGGAATTAATTATGGTAATTAAATTGAATAAGTTGGGATAATTAGTTGTGTTATTTTAAATAATAAGTAATCATGGAATTAATTATTAGATATGAATTTGGTGATGATGATATAATTTTCTATGAATTATGTGCTTTGATAAGACAACTAATAGATGAATTAATTATTATATATTAATATGGTTATTTTGGAATAACTAATTATGAATTAATTATGTTCATTGAGATGATAATTAATAGAGGGTTTAATTGTGAGATATTAATTTTGTTTAGTTGGAAAAATTAATTATTAATTAATTATGTGATTTGAGATGAAAATTAATCATGGGATTAATTATGAGATATTAAAATTGTTATTTGGAGATAATTAATTGTATATTAATTATGTTTTTTTTAGTTTTTACAAATTTATAATTTGTTGAGGGGCTTAATAATGAGATATTTATTTAATTAAAGTCGAGATAATTAACATGAAAAATTAGTTATGTCATATTAAAACATAAACATTGTTATAATTAATTTGTGAATTACTAATGCAATATCGAAATGGTTTCTTTAGACATAATTGTTTATTGAATAAATTATGGAATATTGGGATGGTTTCCTTGAGTTAATTATTTTGTGAATTTATTATATAATATAATGATAGTTGTTGTGTAATAAGTTATTTTATAATTATTTATGTAATATTGAGATGGTTTTCATGTAATAATTATTTTTAAAATTGATTATAGAATATTGAGATTGTTATCATGTAATAATTAAATGTTGAAAATTATTATTTAATATTGAGATTGATTCTTTTTAAATAGTAACATCTTAATTTAACTATAGAAAATGATGAGATTAATTAATTGTTAAATTAATTAATTTTACAGATTTTTTTTAATTGCAGAGTTAACTAATGAAATAGTCGTGTTTATATTTTTGTTAAGTTATTAGTGAATTTAATCTTGTTAATGTGGGATTTAATTAATTTAAAGAATCTATGAATTAATTAATTAATTAATTAATGGATGGGATCCTGGCGTTATATGAAAGACATTATACACCGATGATATATATATTTGTATGATTGATAAACAGGTATTGAGACAAGGAGTGATGTACCAAATACTCATGAGATTCTAGACATGGAATTTTAAACAAAACATGAATGCAATTTTTATTTTCTGGTGTAAAGACCATGAAATCCCATGGATTATTTTTTCATAAATTAATGGGAATTTTACAAGTCCGTAATTTTTGACCGCACCAGATTCCATGGCTCAGTGTGCCAGGAATTGTTTTTGAATTTTTGTTTGGGTAAGATCAGTAAACATACGAGTTGGATTTTATATCTTTTAAACAAGTGCTTGGAATTGAAATCTGAGGGCACCATTGAACTGGTAGTGTCGGTTATTTCATAGTGAGACCATCACCACCGTTGCATTTTAATGATAATGGAAGTTAGATTATGGGGTTTTTAATTTAATTAAATAAAACTATAAGTGTTACATTATTTTTATTTGTGGCTGTTTAATTCTCCATGCGGAGGTTAGAGGTGGGTCCCACCTATGCATAACCTACATTGGAAGGATATTATTAGGTCCGTACCACACGAGCTTTATCCCCACCTTGAAACTCTCTATAAAGATGGGGATAACCCGTGAACATCCCCCACTAATTATTGTTCCAATCCACGTAATAAATTAATTGAACCAGTTTAATTAATTTTCACCCATTTGAGTTCTTTTGAATTCATGTGGTTCATTAAAATAAATCATATGATTTAATGTTATTTTTTTGGCATAAGTTTTGTTGGGAGAATTAGGGAGAGGAAGATTTATTGGGAGAATGTCATTTTCCACTGAAGAACGCCCACTTTCCACCGAAGAATGACGAACACTATCCTCAATCATTGACCCAACCAAATGAGAAGGATCCACCCACAAATATCTCTGGCGATGCTTCTTCCTCGGATTCTTCCTGACATCAACGAATTGATGCCACATTTTCCCGTGACTTTTTCAATGTTTTTCAAAACGAGGTAAGGGAATTTGAGTTGTTTTATGTTTGAGTTTTATTTCCGACATTTGTTATTGAAATGATGGTTGACATATTATGATTGTTAACTACGTAAAAAGGAGGGATCGGACTACATGAGCATGGTCCGAACCTACCCGCCTTTTGTTGTTCTTGTTTTGTTGACGGCAGAGGCGGAGCAATGGCGGACGAAATTGGGCCGACCGTGAAAAAAACAGGCAGTGCAAGGCCGCCGGGTTTCCAAGAGGGTGAGGCACTGTCGTGCCGCGTGAAAGGGGAGTTGTGGCCAAGAACGGCCATTTTTGGAGGCGCGTGGTGCCATCATGCCGTGTGGAGGCTAGCAGAGGTCCATGCCCATTCAGTCTGTGGAAGATGGGTCTAGCACCATCACATCGCAATGGTGATGCAGAACAGCAGACAGGGCGGGCCCTGGAAAAGGGGCATGGCGCCGCGCTAGAGAGGGACTGTGACCAAAGGCCACAGTGGTAAAAGGAGAGCGGCCGTCTGAGTCGTCCTCCAGTGGCACTCTACAAGGCGGGACTCAAACTGTCCCATGGCACTCCAAACTGCTACATAGAGATGGATCCTTCGGAAGCTTAGGGGCATGACACCCCCCCCCTCCCCACTGCCTGGCCATCTTGGCCACACAAGCTGGGTTTCCATAGGGATGGGCCTCCACTGGGTCAAGCCACCCTTACGGGTCGTGTCGCCATCAGGCCGGACTGCTATATCAGACCGGGTCAGACCCGCATACTAGGTGGGACCCATGACCGGACCTGTAACCTGAAACCACATTTCATCCGTATTATAGGCTACGAGTGTCTGATCTATGAACTATCTACGGTGATGGAATTCATAGTTCAGGACAGATCTTTTGGCATACCCCTTTTGAGGATTGAACAGAGTTGGTGTAAGGCTGGGTTGGTTTGACCCTAAAAACTAACCATGCCATTGGAACAAAAATGCCAATAACTCAATGACCGGGTGTCCAATTGATGTTCTATCTATCATGTTGGGTTTCTTATGATGAGATGAATCAATGGGATACATAAACTCTATACTTCGTGGAAGCTGATGTATTGACACTTGGCTCGAGGAGTGGACCATCCCGGAATCCGGCGTGTTTTGTGCGGAAACCCTATTGCTTCCTACGATAGATGATAGGATCCTCGTTGGTGTAGATAGTGAATATAGTATACTAGGATACTCCATGTGTTCGATAGTGATGATATTGGACAAGGATCCTCCATGGGTTTGACAATGATGACTTCTATACAGGGATCCTCCTTGGGTTTGACAGTGATGACTTCAATACCAGGATTCTACGTGGGTTTGACATCGCTGATACTATTCAAGGATCCTATGTGGGTTTGATAAAAAAGATTAATCAGTGGATACTACTAATAGTCTCTACCCCTCAACATGATTTGTATACATGTGTGAGCTAAGTCTTGACTTTTATTCGTCATCATCGAGATGGTTGACTTTAATTCCATTGAGGAATGAGTTGTTCTTGGGCTCGAGTGTTGGATCTAGACTGTGATTGGTATTTTAGGTATATGTATGAGCATATACCTAAGTAGGCATGGTTGATACATTGTGATTTTATATTACTATGGTCATTTATCCTTAGTGTATTTTGGGAGACTTTCGGGGGTCTCAAGGTCCCCTACTGATTATTATTATGCTCACCCATGCACAGGATTCACCTAAACCTTGTTGTGTTCTATGAAGATGAAGGTCAAAAGTGATTGAGGCTGAGGGAGACAGATGAGAGGATTCTAAGAGCTAGACTAAACGGGATGTACCTCAGGGAGGAGTTGTTCATGTTCTGTACCTACCCTTCAGGTAGGATTCCCCAGTGTACGATCCAAGAGATGTTTTTCTCTTTTTACTTATACTTGTACTTGTTGTTCAGTTGGGATTGTATACTGGCCCACTTACTTTCAGCACACATTTTTTTTCAATATTATTACTTTTTGCTTCTACTGCTTGTGTTTGGACTGTGTGTGTTATATGTTTCAAGGAAATGACTTCCCTTTGTATTGGGTATTTTCCATTGCTGCTAGTTCCCAGCCCATGGCCTATTGAAGGCGGGCTTGGGGTAGTCACGACAGAGGCCCTGAGGACTTCTTGTGAAAAATTGGTATCAAAGGAGTCATTTCTACCAAAGAACATAGACTATGATTCATTTAAATGTCAATAGTGTTAAGTGTTTTGAGTATGGTAATCAGTTTATGGAAACTGGTGTTGGTGTGGCAGCAGATGTATTCATACACTAGGACTCTGAATTCTAATTTCTGGCTCAGTGCACGAAATCACTGATTTTGTTTGTGATTCTTTTGAAAACTTTTCTTAGTGATTACTTTGTATCGGCTCACTAGGTATATTGTATTGACCATGGCACAGCTATTTATTTTTAGGAAGGCCCCATGTTGGCAGCCAGCTAGGGTTCCAAGTTTCGTATGAGATGTTAGCCCAACGATAAATGAGGCCTCGTTGTAGGGCCCCATAATAGCGAAGGTGCCTGAGGTGCCACCACTGGTTGGGCCATCAATACCACCAGCTCCAACAGCAGAGAGTGCATGCCGTCTGAGTGTGTTGCACGAGCTCCAGTCCCAGAGGACACCCAGATTTAGAGGAGACACATATCCACATGCAGTTGAGTATTGGTTGGAGGCTGTTCTGAGAATTTTCATATTGGTAGGGACACCAATCTACCTCATGGAGATCTTTGCTACGAGTATCTTACATGCAATAGTAGGCAGATGGTGGAGCCTGATGCTCTAGGTGCATGATGAGGCATCATTACTCTGGGCGAACTTCAACAGTCGATTTCGGTCAGAGTTTCTTCCAGCCACCCTTCATGTGGTGATGATATAAGAGTTACTGCATCTATAGAATGGTAGAATAACGGTAGCTCAGTAGTTAATGAGGTTCACAGACCTCTAGCCCTACTCCAAAGATACGGTACGGGACCATTCATCAGGACCCAGACTTTCGAACAGGGACTCAGGCATGATATTAGGGTTTCGATGATCTCCCTCAATAGCCTAACGCAGGAGGGGGTACTGGAGCAAGCCCTTCATGTGGAGAGTTTTCTTGCTGAGCAGTCACCAGTAGAGAGACCCTCTATAGGGTGACACGTAGTGGAGTATTCAGTATCCGGTTGTAGACTGATGTCATAGAGGTCCTAGTGGACCTTCCCATAAGGTGGGAAACCCCAGGATACAGGTTCACTGGTGCGGGGAACACAAGAGAGAGCCAGCCATATGAGTGCCAGGTCGTTCTAGGCATTTAGCGGGTTGGGTCACATGGCTCGTGACTGCCCGACCCTCCATGACTATGAGTAGAAGAACATAAAGGGACCTCCCAAGAAAAGGAAGAGGTTCGACCATGGTGGTCCACTGGGAGCAGGCGAATGTGGCAGAGGAGCTGGTCGGGCATCAGATGGAAGATGATGTTTCGAGGCCCTACCACCACCACCACCAAGAGGTCCACCTCAACCACAAAGAGATATAAGATAGGGGCAGACACATCTCCAGGTAGTTGAGGCCTACACCCACGGTGCACCTGAGATGATTTGGGGTACTATCTGTTTCTACACCACCCTTGCTGTATTACTTATAGACAGAGGTGTGAGTCATTATTTTATTTCTGATGCCATTGTTCAGAGCTAAGAGATTCTGAAGGAGTCGTGGGCTCAATCCTTACCACAAGATAGTCCTACAGGTGCTGACTCGACCATTATGCACTGGTGCCGGTAGTGTGAGATTACTCTAGGAGTTGAGAACTTCGGATGTGATCTCCTCGTAGTGGCGTTGAGATCTTATGACGTCATATTGGTTATGGAATTGTTATCCATAGTCAATTCTCAGATTGTCTAAATTAAGTGGAAAATGTGGGGATGTCCATGAGGATGGGATGAGTTTAACTTCACTGATGATAATGGATCCTTTGTAGTGCCGGATGGACTTCCCCGTAGGAGGGGGCGACCGAACACACATTAGTTGGCTAGCCTCATTCTCGTAGCAGTTGATGTGCAGAGTTCGAGTTTACCTATTGTGGTGGATAATTACATGGATGTCTTCCCTGACGATGTTCTAGAACTATCTCGTAGTAGAGAGGTGGAATTCTACATTAACTTGTACCCTGGGATGGAACTGATATCTACTCCAGTATATCAGATGGCTCCCACAGAGCTTCTTGATCTATGGGTATAGATGGAGGACTTGTAGGGGAAGGGATTTATTTGACCCAGTGTTTCAAACTGGGAATCCTCAATTTTATTCACCAAGAAGAAGGATGGGATCATGCATCTCTCTGTCGACTACCGTTTCCTGAACCAGAGACCTTGAAGAACAAGTACCTACTCTAGAGGGTTGACGACCTCTTTGATCAGCTGAATGGAGTGCGTTGGTTCTCAAAGATATATCTTCCATCAGGATATCACCAGCTTAGGTTATGGGATGAGGATGTGAAGAAGATGACCTACAGATGCCAGTATGGACACTACGAGTTATTGGATAAGCAATTCAGCTTAACCAATGCACCAACAATGTTCATGTGACTCATGCATAGGATATTTCGTTGATACCTTGATCACTTTGTGGTATTCTTCATTCATAACATTCTGATCTACTCAACTACAGAGGAAGATCAAGCCTACCATTTGTGGGTAGTACTGGACACACTCCGAGAGCATCATCTTTATGGTATGCTCTCGATGTGCCTGGTCATGTTCTGAGAGGTACATTTTCTAGGACATGTCATCTTAGAGGATGTAGTTGTAGTGAATCCAGTGATGATCGTGGTATTTCTTTCTTGGGAGCCACCCAGTAGTGTGACAGAGGTATGAAGTGTTCTAGGACTAGCTGGGTACTATCGGAGATTTGTTCCAGACTTCACCAGAGTTGCAGCACCACTTTCACCATTGACGAAGAAGGGGCAACTGTTCGTGTGGTCAGAGAGATTCCTGCAGAGCATTCATATTTTGAGGCAAAGGTTGACTAGTGAACCCTTCTTGAGGCTACCATAGGAGGGCGTTGGTTACGTAGTTTACTGTGATGCATCAGCGGCCGGACTTAGGTGTGTCCCGATGCAAGAGCGAGCAGTGATCGTGTATGGTTCTTGGCAGTTGAGAAAAAATTAGCAGAACTACGCAAACCCATGACCTTGAGTTACCGGCATTGGTATTCTCCTTGATGATGTGGCATCACTATCTAATTGGTGAGCGTTTTACAGACTACTCTGACCACCAGAATCTCAGGTACATCTTCTTGTAGAAGGACCAGAACCTGAGACAGTGGAGTTGGCTTGAGTTCCTTCGGGACTATGACTTCGAGATAGACTATATTCTTGGGTAGGGGAACATTGTAGCAGATGATCTTAGTAAGAGATCAGGAATTCAGTTTCTAAGAGTGGTGACAGAGCAGCTTGCGCGTTGTAGATATCCTTTGTGGATAGAGATGGAGCAGCCTTTCTACATTCTCTCGCAGTAACTCCTCCACTACTTCAGCGAGTCCGGGAGGAACAGTGTGGGGACGTTGACTGTGAGACGCGATGTGATCAAATATCCACAGGTCATGCACCTGATGGATTTTATAATGGTGGGGAGAATGTCATTCTCTTCAAAGGATGTACCATAGTACCAGTTTCATTTTAGGATGTAGTCTTGATTTATTTTCACACATCTATTTATGTTTTATATACAGGAGTGATGAAGATGTATCAGGACCTCTGATTATAGCACTATTGGCCATGTATAAAAAAGGTAGTTGAAGTGTTTGTCTCATGATGCCTCACTTTTTGGTAAGTGATGGCAGAGCACCAGGTTCCAACAGGCTTGGTTCAGCCCTTAGAGTTCCCAGAGTGGAAGTGGGATGGGATATCAATGGATTTTGTAACGGGACACCCACGTACATCCAGGGGACACGACTCTATCTGGGTGATTGTCGACTGACTCACCATGTTGGCCCACTTTCTATCGATCAGAGAGCATGGTTTAGTAGAGATCCTCAAATTCCTCTGCATACAGAAGATCATACGACTTCATGGTGTTCCATTGATGATTGTTTCTGATCGACATGCTTGTTTCACTTCCTGACTATGAAAGGGGTTGCAGGAGGATTTTGGGACGCAGTTTCACTTGAGCACCGCCTTCCATCCTCAAAAAATGGTCAGATTGATAGGACCATTCAGACTCTCAAGAAAATGCTCCAGGCGTGCATCCTCAACTTCAGTCACAGCTGGGAGAATCACTTACCCTTGGAAGAGTTGGTGTATAATAACAGATACCACTCCACCATTGTGATGGAACCATTCGAGGCAAGTTACGACTGACCTTGAAGATCGCCTACGTGCTGGACTAACCCAAGGGAGTCATCACTTATGGGACCATAAATGGTGCAGGCTACAATGGAGAAGGTTCAGGTTATCCAGGAGTGGATGAAGACTACACAGAGTAGGAAAAAGTCCTATACTGATAGGAGACAGAGACCACTAGTGTTTGAGGATGTAGACCCTGTCTTTCTAGTGGTCTAAGCTCGATGATATCTATGAATATTTGGAATAGGTGACAAGTTATATACTTGATTCATTGGACCTTTCCATGTCCACATTAGAGTAGGTGAGGTGGCTTAACGCTTGGCTCTTCCATCTCAGTTGCACCGCGTGCATGACGTCTTCCATGTATCTCAGCTGAGGAGATACGTGCATGACCTGTCCCACATCATCGACCAAGGGGAGCTGGACATCGATGATGGGGAAACATTCATGGAGGTTATAGTGGGGATTGTGGATTGATAGAAGCAGGTCCTGCGTGGATGGTCAATACCTCTGCTGTGCATTCGCTGGCAGCACGAGAACCTCCAGGAGATCACGTGGGAGCGAGAGGCTCAAATTCTTGCTCAATACACCTATTTGTTTCCATAGTGTGAGTTGAAGAACATGAGGACTTAAATCCCTGAGGTGATGAGAATATAAAGACCCAAAAATTCTGTGGAATTTTTTTATTAAATTAATGGGAATTTTACGAGTCCAAAGTTTCTGACATCACTTGATTTCGAGGCCCGGTTTGCTCAGAATCAATTTATGAAGTTTTTTTCGGGTACATTCTGTAAACATATGAGTGGGATTTTATATCTTTTCAAACGGTGCTTGAAATTGAAATCAGAGGTCATAGTTGAACTCACAGCGTCGGTGATTGCTTAGTTATACCATCACCACAGTTTCGTTTTAACAAAAATATAAATTAGATTTTGGGGTTTTTAATTAAATTATATAAAAATAATAGTGTTACTTTATATTTATTTCTGGTTGTTTAATCCTCCAAGGGGTGGTTATAGGTGGGGTACACCCACACATAAGCTCCATTGGGAAAATATTATTAGGTGGGGGCCACACGATCTTTAACCCCCTTGTAACACTCCATAAAGTGGGGGAAAAGCATTAAACATCCCACACTAATTAATGTACCAATCCACTTAATGAATTAATTGAACCTCTTTAGTTAATTATAACCCATTTGACATATTTTGAATTCATGTCGGTCATTAAAATAAATCATAAGCTGTAATTTTATTTTTGGTTGACATAATTTTAGTTGGGAGAATTAGGGAGAGGAGGAGTTTATGGGAGAATGACATTTTCCAATGAAGAATTCCCACTTCCACTGAAGAATGATGAACACCGTCTTTGATATTTTAATAGGAAAAAAGAGAAGGATCCACCCATGTAGAATGTCGATGATGCATCTTCCTCGGACGCTTCCTGACATCAACGAATCGACACAGCCTTTTCCCATGACATCATCAATGTTGCTCGAAATGAGGTTAGGGAATTTTAGTTTTTTTATGTATGAGTTTTATTTCTGATCTTCATCATTTAAATGATAGTTGAGATATTCTGATTATTAACAACGTAACAAGGAGGTCTCAGACTGCATGAGCATGGTTCAACCCTCCTCCACCCCCGTTGTTGTTGTTCTCGTTGTGTTGACGGTGGAGGCAGAGCAATGGCGGCCCGTATCGGGCCAACTACTAAGAAATCTGATGGCGCAGGGCCGCCAGGTCTCCAAGAGGGAGTGACAACATCGTGTCATGTGGAAGGAGAGCCACAACCACGACAGGACATGGCAGAGGCGAGCGACGACATCCTGCGGATGCTAGCAGAGTGCCGCATCGGATGGGTGAAATGCCATTGTGCCGCTTAGATGATATATAACCACAGCCAGGGCGGGCCATAGTGAAGGGACGAGGCGTCGTTGCACTGCGCTAGAGAGGGACCATGGCCAAAGGCTGCAGTGATTGAAGGAGGGTGGCCTGCTGAGCGGTCCGCTGGTGGGGCTCTACATGGTGACACCCAAAGGGTTCCATGACATCTGAACCGGTGCCTAGAACTAGTTCCTTAACAAGCTTGAGGGGCGCGGAACCCCCCACCCCCCACCCCACTACGTGGCCGGCCTGGCCACGTGGGCTAGCCGGCCTGGCCACGCAGGTTGGCCGACCTAGCCACGTGGGCCAGCCCGCTGAGCCAGGCCACCACCGGGCCGGGCCACCATCGGGATGGACCACTCCATCAGACCGGGTCGGACCCGCGGACCGGGTGGGATCCCTCTCCGGACCCTTAACCCAAAATCAAATTTCATCTGTATTTTTGGATACGGGTGTCCGAACGATGAACCGTCTGCGGTGATGGTTGGAATAGAGAAGGAAATATCTTTTGTAATAACCCACTTGAGGTTCTATTGCTGTTGCAGTAAGACTTGGTTGGTTTGAACAAAAAAACTAACCAGGACCCTGGAACAGAAATTCCAATAACTCACAGATCGTGTGTCCGATTTACGTATCATCTATCGCATTGGGTTCCAAATGATGAGATAGAACTATAGGAAACATCAACTCAAGAATTCATCGTATTTTATTTATTGGCACTTGGCTCGAGGAGCATACCCTTCCGGAATCGAACGTGTTGTGTTTCGAGACCCTGTGGCAGGCTGTGACTAATGATAGTATTCACCATGGGTTTGACAGTGAAGATAATATACTAGGATCCTCCGTGGGTTCAACAGCGACGATACTGTACCAGATTCCTCTGTGGGTTCCACAACGATGACTTCTGTACCGAAATCCTTCGTGGGTTTGACATTGATGACTTCAGTACCAGGATCCCATGTGGGTTCGAAAACAATGATATTGTTCTTGGATCCTACGAGGTTTCGACATAGGATATTATTAAGTGGCTACAACTAATCATCTCCACCCCTCTACATGATTTGTAAACCAGTGTGAGCCGAGTTTTGTATTTCAGTCTTTATTGTCAAGATGATTGACTTTACATCCTTTTTTTAATGGTTTGTTCTTGGACTTGAGTGTTGGAGCCGGAATGGGATTGGTAACTTAGGTATATTTATGGGAATATACCTATATAGGGATGGTTGATACTTCTTGATTGTATATTAATACTGTGATTTATCCTTAGTGGATTCTATGGTACCTTCGGGGGTCTTAGGGTCCCTTACTAAGTATTGTTATACTCACCAATGCACGGGCTTCGCTCGCACCATATTGTGTTCTGTACAGACGAAATTCAGCAGTGATCAAGGCTGAGGGAGATGGATGGATAGCTACCTGGAGCTGTAGTAGATGGGCCGTACCTAGGGGAGGTGTTGTTTGACTTCTATAACTACCCTTCAAGTAGGATTCCCCAGTGGATGATCCAGGAGATGTTTTTTCTATTTTTTACTTGTATTGTACTTTTTGTTCGGTTGGGTTTTTATACGGGCCCACATACATTCATCACACATTTCATTTCTATATTAGTACTTGTTTCTTCTAATGCTTGTGTTTAGACTGTGTGTGTTACAGGTTTCAAGGCAATGCCTTCCCTTTTTTCGGGGATTCACCTTTGGTGTTAATCTCCAGTCCCTGGCAAATGGAAGACGGTCTTAGGGTAGTCATGGCATGGGCCTTGAGGATGGGTCGTGACACCTGGGATAGAGACTGGTGCTCTAAAAAATCATGGATTGTGAGAAAATGACTGAATCATTGAATACTAATGAGGATGCTTGAAATGTCGTTCTACACAAATTAATTGAAGTTGGACTGTTGGTCTAATTGGTCCTATATTAATTAAATTATGATCATAATGAATGAAGATATGATTTAATGATTTTTGAATTGAATATGAGAAATGGTTCAGATTTCAGCATAGAGAGACATGTATTGAGATATGGTTGTCCAGGGAAAAATGACTATTTTTCAGATAAATAATGAATATAAATCAATGTGTTACACAATTTATTAATTCATTATATATATATTATTCATGTTTAGACAATAATTTACAACTATGAGTTAAATTAGGTATATCTATATGGTGTCCCATACGATCCATGATAGGTTTTTGTTTATTTATTCAATTCCATTATTACATCATTTTAGCTTCCCCAAGTTTAATTGTATAGAATTTTATATATTAATATTTACACTGGTGGTCCTTACCTTATATGATTTATTTCTCACACACAACATAGGCCACCATTTTCCAAGTGTACTCGACTGGAATCTACTAGTATGCATGACCCCCGAACAGAATTATTTTTTTCCAGTTATTGGGATTTTGGAGCAAAGAACCATGTAGGGGATAAGGATGCTCCCAGAGATCACCCATGGAGCTTTGAGTCATTTCATTTATTATATACTATGATTTGAGTTATGTTTTTTTGTTTAATTATTTCATATTTATATCTATATGTCATTGAATCATTTTATAAATGGGAATTGTCCATAATCTTTATTCTGGTCACTATTATTTTATATATAGTACTGATGATGTATATGTTATTATCTATTTCTGATGTACACTATGAATATGATGGTATATTCTTCCCACTAACTATCCATAGACCCTCTCTTTTGTTCTTCAACCCCATGTGTACGGGGAGATGCTCTTGAGGCCATGTAGTGATAGATTCAACTATTGGATTGAGGTTAAGCTATGTTGGGATGTTACACTTACTCTCTTACCATAATGTTTATTTCAAAATGTAACTGTCACTCAAATGTACATACGATATGTAATCTTCATTATTATAACCAAATTATTTTTTTGAAAATATTTTTCATTTTAGGATTTAAAAATAGTATTAATATATGAATATTAGAATTATTGTTTTTTATTATTTTATTTATTTTGTAATTATTACATTTTAGCTACATCTAACTTACCAATGTCATTTTGTACATATCAACTGAATATCATCAAAATATCTGAAGTGATGTTAATTGATTAAGTTATTGAAAAAATAATAATAGGACAATTAAAATGAATAATGAAGTTTAAAATGGTGAAAAATAAAAAATAATAATTAATATATGATTATTATTAATGAATATAAAGAACGTTTGTAATTATTTATAATAGATGAGTTGGAAACATTACATTAAATTCCATGTCTTACACAATTTTAAATATTATTTTCTAAATAATATTTAACTTTTACATATTCATGAATTGATTTTTGTAAAGTATTTATATGTATATTAGTGAATTTTAAGGGAAATTTTATGCCCAATTTTATTTATTTCAATTGTTTTCAAATGTAATCTTTTTATGAATTTTATACAGAACATTTTGACCACAAAAAGGAAAAAAGAATGTTAATTTTTAATGTATGTGGAATCAATGGTGCTCCTACCACAATAAGTATTATTTTACTTTTGGATCCCATTAAAATCATTCACATTTTCTTCAAATAAAGTACCTCTTTACAATTTTTTGATTTTTCAATATTTTTATTAAATGAAATGGATATTTAAATATCAAAAAATTTATTCAACTTTGTGGAAATGTGATTATAATTAGCATGATAATGGAAAATAAAAATTTTCGGTTTTTTGGATTAATTTATAGTTATTGGGAATTATTTTTGGAGGATTGTGAGCCTGATATTTCTAATTATGATAGGAGATCTCGTGATTGGTTATGAAGATGGGTGGGCCAAATATGTCTCTATACTACATTGGGAAAGATGATAAATCTAAAAATTTAGGTTTCTACTATGAGATTATTGTAATTTATATTGCATATTATACATTTTGAATGATTGATTATAAGAGTTATATGGTAAACATGTCCCATGTTACCTACATGATTTTCAATGTTTTGGATATAATATAAGTGGTTGGGAGGGAGAACAACAATAAATGGTTATTTTATTTTATGGGTTAATTGAATAAATTATATGATGTAAAAACAATGAATTATATTTTAAACGTAATATTTACACTATTCAACAAGGAACACAAAGCAGATATTTCTATGTACTTCTTATAATTTAAATATAATAGATAAAAATAATGATAAACTGATCTGATGATTTTTAAAAAATTTATATTATTATGATCCAAAACAATTTTTTATTTTCTTTTGTTGTTCTTGTGGGATCCAAGTATATTGTTGAACATGTGGTAATCCAAATGTGCTTCTTCGAATGTTAAAAAATAATGATGGACTGTTGGGTGATAGAATGATAGAGCAATCATACTATGTTGATTTTCTTGATAACTAAAAGGTCCTACAATTTTAAAGGTGTATATCTATTGCATCAATGTATTTGGTCGATGATAGAAGGAGGAATAGATATAGGATTATTATAGGCACAAAAATTATAAAATATTTATTTTATTCTTACATTATTTAATAACCATCTATTTATAGAACATGGGTTTAGATTAAAATTATTTGTTTTCTTATTGAATGGTTAATAATATATTAATCTTTATCAAATACCAAGCCATATAATCATAATATTTTTAGTTTTAGTTTTTTTGGCCTGCACGGACAATGGGTTGAAATGATTGCACCACGTGGTGTTTTTACAGATATCTCTACTTGAAGGGTTCAGGGCTTCGATACTACAGTTCTAACAAACATGCATGATATAAAGGACTGCATAGAACCAGAATCAAAAAAAACTTTTTCCATTCTTGAGTGAATAAGACGTGTACATTGTACGATGTCATTATCATGATCCACCTCCGTAGTAGTGATGTAAAAATCCTTCCCTTGTTCCTTTGGCTTTGGTGGCTACTGACGCTGATTACCCTCGGGAACTCGAGGTTTAGTGAACTGGTTTGGATAGTGCCCCTGATCCTTACAGTTGTAGCATTGAACAATTAGTGGTTCTCTCCTTTCATCGGCTACATTCTCCTTCCTTTTTGTTTATTTTCGACACTCTTGATCATGGTGTCCTTCTTTCCCACACTTGAATAATTTCCCCATTCCTTTGAGGCAGTTCCCATGGTGCAACTTCTCACATTTTTTTCATGTGGGTTGTTGATTTTTCTTCCCACCATTATCACTAGATCCACCGGCTTGAAACTCCATCATTCATTTCTTATCCCCATAGCCATGAGACCATTCTCTAAACTCCATCTCCACTTTGATAGAACACCTAAAAACTTCTTCATAACTCCCATAGTCTCTAATTTCATGTGCCTTTCGAAGGTGTGGTTTTAATCCACAAAGGAATCTATCAATTTTTCTATCATTGTTGAAAACAAAACCCTAAGCAGACCTTGTGAGTCTTGTAAAATTCGCTTCATAGGTTGTGATAGATTCTCCTTCTTTTTTCTTGAGCTCTATGAATTATCTCTCCCTCTACGTGCTAATATTTTGGGGGAAATATTTATTAAGAAACATTATCTTAATTTCTTCCCATTCCATATCTTCAACTTCCTCCCTTGGCTTGGTGTTATTAATCAAAGCCCACTATTGATCAGCTTCTCCATCAAGACGATTAATGGCTAGAGTAACCTTCTCTATCTCAGAAAAGTGTTGAACAGAAAATATCTTCTCCATGGTGCTGACCCATTGTTCCGCAACTAGTGGATCAGAAGATCCACAAATCATTGGTGGTCATTGCCACACAAAACATTCGATATCCAGTTGCTCCCTATTTGGTGATGGAGGTCGTTCCCTAGTATTATGGTTATTATTCATAACCTGAGATAATTGGGAAATCATTTCCATGATGTTTTGAACTCCACCTCCCAAATCATTGGGGATGTCATTCAGGCAATCACTGCATTGGCCCTCGCATGAGTTGTTGGCCTGATTTCTCCTTATTCCCATCGTTTTTTAAAATATAAAAGGTTAGAACAAAACATAAGAAAACAAGTCATGAATAATTTATACATTTAAACAATTTATACCAAAAACATAACATATGGGATCCCTTAGTAAATATTCTTGTGTTCATATTTTTACTTAGTCTCATGTTATAGGTTTTCTCTAGGGTTCAGTAATACTAATTCAAAAATTAACAAAACCTTTCCTCTGATACCAAATATAGCATACCGGACTTTTATTACATTACTATAATATCATTTCAATGATAATAAAAATAATATTCTTACACATAGAGGATCCAAAGGCTTATTGTATTTGGAAAACAAGGACCATACATAACAAATACACAACAAGCATGACCATTATTTTAATTTCTTCTTCACTAGCTTCTTATTATAACTTGTCCTCTCCTTAGTAAATGTATCCACCTGGGGATATACATCAAAAAATGTGAGCTATAAGCCCAGTTAGAGGATATATAAGAAAAATATATCATGGGTTGGGCATAATCATAACATAGGCTAATGATCCTGAACACAAGAGGAGCATAAATTAAGGACTTGAAATGTGGCAATGCATAAAAATGAAACAACATCTGTAAGTTGTTAACTACCACACAGACTTGTGAAACAAGCTAGAATAATGTTCACACATCATTTCACATTTACTCATGAGGTTCATCACTTTACCCAATGCATTACTATGTTTTATAATTCTGGGCACACCCGTCACTTTTAAACATTAATGTTGCGCTATATAATTCCGGGCGTACCCGTCACATCATTACATTATCACTATCATGCTTGCCACATGGAACATACAACAAAAGTGAACATTACTAAACCATATTAAGTAATGGGTTTCATATCTTAATAATACATTTATAATCATTGGGTTCCCAAAAGAAAGACGAAACAAAATACTTGATACAAGAACCATCAACCATGAATGGGAGCTAAAAGTTGAGTTCTTAAAAGAAGTGTTCTTTTGGAAAACATTTGGATTGACATATACTTCATTATAAAACATGTATATCCCATAAAAGTAAAGACAATGATGAAAAAATGATATTTATGTAGCAACTATATCAAAAACTGAGTGAAAGATGGATAACCTGAAGGATGAAAGTTGGGTTCGAGAATTTCCCCTTACCTTGTACCTGAATACTTCCTTCTCTTTAATGTCCTCTATAATGAAATTATATTCCATAATTACATATACAGTACCCTGTGTACATTAATAGGATTAATTCTGGTTTAATTATGTCAAATTATGATCCTTTGGATTATTTATAGAGTTTAAAAACATTGTCTGGGGATGTTCGTTTTTATGGTTTTTCTTGGGTGGTTCACTTGTATTCTTAAATTGATGTTTGGGTAGAACATTTGTAAACAAAAAGAAATGATATTACATGTCATTAATGATATTACAGGAGTTTTAATGATATAATAATGTATTATATTATATCCATTTGGATGAATCATTAGATTAGAACTAAATGATGGTTATTTTGGTCAATTTGGGCAGTTTTTGGATCACACCAAACTTGTTTTAACTTATCAATTAGTAATATGGAAATTGGTTTTTTCCAAAACTTCAAATAGAGAAAAATACATATGAAATATTCTGTTTCAACCATATAACTCGTTTCATGACCATATCTGAAGGTAGAAATGGAAGAAGACATCATGTTGTTCTTGAAGGTGATAAATTAAAACCTCACGAACAACGTTCTCTTTAATAGAATAAAAGGAAGAGGGAAAGGGGTTTGGGTGATATAATATCCCATTAGTGTCATATAAGTATATTATATGTATAATAATGGGGTTAAAATACCATTTGGATGAAGATCGATGGGGATAGATCAAGAAATGAACTTGAACTTGAATGAAAATTAAAGAAGAAGAGGGAGGGAAATTATCTCTTGAATCCTTCTCTTGAGAACCTCATTAAGGTCCTAATCTTGGTCTTTTGATTATAAAAAAAGCTCCAAGACATGGGGGAGGGGATAGGTAATGTGTTTGGGTAGAGTTTATAGTAGTCTTGGATCTTGAGAGGTGGGAGGAAATGAGGGAGTGAAGGTTGCTTTTATAATGGATAGGAGAGGGGTTTCCTTAATATAAAATTCATTAGTTTACTAATTTTCCCTAATACAAGGAATAGTGAGTTTTTAATGACCAATAATAGTAATTTTATAATATAATGCCGAACCATGTTGGCATATATCAGCAGAAAGTCACATATGACCCTATAATTATCTTATTTAGCTTATTTTGTAAATTACCGTATTTCACTATTCATCAAAAATTCATGTATCTCAGAAAAATATCAAATATTTACCCCAACCATTTTATGAAATTTATAACCCAAAAATGAAGTCCATTTTTCAAAAATAATTTTCTAAATATTATTAATTTAATATTGAATTACAGTCATAATTTACTTAAAAACATCTTTTAAGATTAAAACTGATTTTATAGTGCTTTCAAAAATTACATATGGTCATTTAAAATTATCTAAAAACAAAAATAAATTGATTCAATAATTTATGAATACATTTTATGGATATAAATGTTCTTTTAAATTAATTAATTAATTATAATACCAAAACGTATACTAAGGTCAAATTTTCAATTTCTAAGAAATCTAAATTTTATTTTATTATTCATATGTAATGTTACTCATACGTTTGATGATTTTCTATTAATAAGGGCCATATTATTATCCATAAGGATATGTTACTATTCCCAATGGTACATTACTACTCACAAAAAATTATTTTTGTTTCATTAGACTCCAAAAATCATCTTGACACAATAGTGAAGGTCTGATTTTCAAAATTCCAAAATAAGAGCGAAAAAATTATTTTTAATGTTCAATTATCAATATGTAGTTCATTATTTTCTGTTTTTATGACATAAATACAAGAAGGGAATTTTTCATTAAAAAACATTAGGTTGTTACATTCTTCCCCCCATAAGGAATTTCGCCCTCGAAATTTCACATTACACAAACAGGTGAGGGTACTTCTCTTTCATTTCCTCTTCTGGTTCCCAAGTTTCTTCCACAATCATATGGTTCCTCCACAACACTTTAACGAGATGGGTTGTCTTGTTTTGTAGAGCTATATCACTCTGATCAAAAATTGTTACTGGATACTCCTCATAGGAGAGATCATCTTGCAGCTGCGCCACCTCTGAGTTTAGTACATGTGATGGGTTTGGTATGTACATCCTCAGTAGTGATACATGAAACACCTCGTGAACATGATCCATATTCGGTAGAAGTGCATGATGATAGGCCATGAGTCCTATGCGGTCAAGGATCTCAATGGGGCCAGTATACCTTGGTCTTAGCTTCACTTTCTCTCTAAATCCCATGGATCTCTTCCATGGAGATATTCTAAGGATGACTCTATCTCCAACGTCGAACTAAATGTCCCTTTGATGGTTTTCAGCATAGCTCTTTTGCTGACTTTGATCATCTTTGTTGTGTTTTTGGACGACTTGAACCTTGGATCATGGTCAAAGACAATTGAGAGTGTAACAATATGCAGTCTCACCACTTCCTTCAAATATATCTTTGCATGTTTTTCAAGAAAGGGGTCTTCCCAAATAGCTTTAAATTGGTTAGTAATGGTGTGTCGGTCAACCACAACCCATACTGCATTATTTCTCTTTGACGTCTTTGGGAGACCTGTGATAATGTCCATAGTAACATTTTCCCATTTCCACATGGGTATAGGCAATTTCTACATCATACCTTTGTAATTTTTTCACTCATCTTTGACTTGTTGACATACCAAGAAGATTTATATATATTTCACAATCTCCTTCCTCATGTTATCCCACCAGAAGTGTTTTCGGAGATCACGATAAATCTTGGTACTCCCAGGATGGATAGAGAAATTTGAGCTATGTGCATTATCCAATAGCTCCTTCTTTATCCCAGGTGATAAAGGTACACAAATCCATTTTCCTAACCAAATAAAACCATCATCGCCGATATGGAACACTTGCAACTTCCCTTCCTTTGCCGCATTCACCCTCGTTTGTATCTCCACATCATCCATTTTTTATTCCTTAATATTCTCCTAGATGGATGGTTGCACAATCATTTGGGCAAGGTAAGATGTATCCCCTGCCATTATGATTTCCAAATCCATTATTTTAATATCCAAGAAGATAGGGTTTTCTCAATCCACAACATAGTTAGAGTAGCAGGTTATTTTCTTCATAGAGCATCAGCTACCTTGTTCACCGTTACAAGATGATACTGAATAGAGAAATCATAATCATTGATTATCTCTAACCATATCCTTTGAAGAATGTTGAGCTCCTTTTCTGTGAATATATAATTTTGTCTCTTTTGGTTAGTTTATATGTCACACATATCTCCATAAAGGTAGTTCCGCCAGATATTCAAGGCAAAAATCGTGGCTGCCAGCTCTATATCATACATCGGGTAGTTTTGTTCATGGATCTTCAACTATCGTGAGGGGTAGGCTATCACATTATCATTTTTCATGAGTACACAACCCAATCCTTTCTTTCAAGCATCACTGTATATCACAAAACATTCTCCACTTTTCTGTAGTGTGAGTACAGGTTTAGTGATCAACCTTCTCTTTAGATCCTTGAAGCTTTCCTCACATTCTTCCGTCCAGACATACTTTACCCCTTTCATTGTTAACTTAGTTAGAAAGCTTGAAAATCGTGACATGTTTCTCACCAAACTTTGGTATTGCACAGCTAATCCAAGAAAACTATAGTTTCTTTGACACTAGAGGGCCTAGGCCATTCCTCAATCACCTTTTCCTTTGAAGGATCCATAGAAATTCCTCACTTGTGATCACATGTCATATGATCATGACTTTCTTCATACAAAAGTCACACTTTCTGAACTTGGCGTACAACACCTCCTTTCTTAATGTTGCTAACACAAGTCTCAAATGTTCTTAATGTTACTCCTTTATCTTGGAGTATTTGAGAATATAATCGATAAAAAATACCAGAAATTTGTCGAGAAAATGTCTAAAGACTATATTCATCAAATCCATGATGATTGCCGGGGAATTAGTAATTCTGAAGGGCATCACCAAAAACTCATAGTGCACAAACCTTGTACGGAAGGCAGTCTTCTGAATATCTTTCTTCTTTAGCTTTACCTGATGATATAATGAATATAGATCTGCATTTGAGCAGTATTGAGATCCTCTTAACTGGTCGAACAAGTCATCAATCCTTTGGGAGAGGATACTTGTTCATTATGGTGATCTTGTTGGGTTCCCGATAATCGATACACAACCGCATGGTTCGATCCTTATTCTTCACAAAGGGCATTGGCACAACCAAAGGTGATGCACTAGGGAGTATGAACCCTTTGTCTAGATACTCTTGCAGCTTCTTCTTTAACTCCTCCAGTTAGATAAGAGACATCCTATAGGGGCACATTGAGATAAGAGTAGCTCCGAGTATGAGTTCAATTGGGAACTATACCTCACGATCCAGTGGAATTTCGAGTAACTCTTCTGGAAATACAGTACTGTATTCCCTCACAATGTGAATTTCCTATAGGTTGGAACTTTCCTTCGACTCAACCATTTGGGTGAGTTATGATTCTTCATAGGGAATCAACACCCACACCATTGAAGGATTTTTCAAAGGAGATTCATTAACTTCCTTTCATTTGTAGAGGAGCATGGGTTGGTTCAGAATATGAAAATATATTTCTTTTTCCCGATAGTTGATATGCGCTATATATGATGAGAGCCAGTCCATTACCATTATAGTGTCGACC
Source organism: Viscum album (assembly GCA_963277665.1). Taxonomy (NCBI): domain Eukaryota; kingdom Viridiplantae; phylum Streptophyta; class Magnoliopsida; order Santalales; family Viscaceae; genus Viscum; species Viscum album. Next base: position 1,068,327,170 of record OY728140.1, read on the forward strand.
TTCACCAAGGGATGTATTATGATATTTTCTGGAATAATCTTACCACATAACCCAAGAGGAGAAGACTCAAAAACTTGGGTTTCAATGATTGAACCAGTTGGTTTTTTTTACAGATATATCTACTTCAAGGTTTCAAGGCTTCGATTCTATAGTTCTATCAAACTTTCAAGATATAAAGGAATTCATAGAACCAGAATCAAATAAGACTTTTTTCCATTCTTGAGTGAATAGGAAGTGTACCTTGTACAACATCAATATCATGATCGACCTCTACAGTAGTAATGGGATAAGCCTTCCCTTGTTCCTTTAGCTTTGGTGGCTGCTGACGCTGATTACCCTCGAGAACTCGAGGTTTAGTGCACTGGTTTGCATAGTGTCGAAGATCCTTACAGTTGTAGAATTGGACCATGAGTGGTTCTCTCCATTCATCAGCTACATTCTCCTTTATTTTCGTGTCTTTCACTCTTTATCATGGTGTCCTTATTTCCCACACATAATTAATTTTCACATTACTTTGAGGTAGTTACCATGGTGCAACATCCCACATTGTTTTGCATGTGGGTTGTTGATTTTTCATCCCACCTTTGTCACTAGATCCACCGGTTTGAAACTCCATCTCTCGTTTCTTATCCCCATAGCCATGGTAAAATTCTCCAAACTCCATCTCCACTTTGAGAGAACACTGAACAACTTCTTCACAACTCCAAATGTCTCGAATTGCAAGATCCTTTCGAAGGTGTGGTTTTAATCCACTAAATAATCAATCAATTTTTATATCATTGTTGATAAAAAAACCTGAAGCATACCTTGTGAGCCTTGTGAATTTCGCTTCATAGGTTGTGATAGATTCTACTATTTTTTGATTGAGATCTATGAATCCTCTTTCCATATTCGTGCGAAGAGTTCGTGTGAAATACTTATTAAGAAACATTATCTTAAAGTCTTCCCATTATATCTCATTAATTTCCTCCCTTGTCTTGGTATTCTTAATCAAATCCCAACATTGATCAGCTTCTACATCAAGAAGATAAATGGATAGAGTGACCTTCTCCATCCTAGAATAGTGATTCATAGAAAAGATCTTCTCCATAGAGTTGACCCACTGTTCCACTACTAGTGGATTGAAAGATCCAAAAAATGTCGTTGTTCATTACCGTATAAAATACTCGAAAACATGTTGCTCCCACATTGGTGAAGGAGGACGTTCCCGATTATTTTGGTTATTATTCATAACCTGAGATAATTGGGTAAGAATTTCCATGATGTTTTAAACTCCACCTCCCAAATAATTGGGGATGTCGTTCGGGCAATCGTTGTATTGGCCCTCGCATGAGTTGTTGGCCTGATTTCTCCTGGTTCCCACCATTTTCTAAAAGAGAAAATTTTAGAACAAAAAATAAGTAAACAAGTCATGAATAACTTATTCATTTAAAAACATTATACCAAAAAAGTAACATATGGGATCCCTTGGTAAATATTCTTGTGTGCATATTTGTACATAGTCTCATATTATAGGTTTTCTATAGGGTTCACTAATCATTATTCCAAAATAAACTAAACATTTCCTCTGATACCAACTATAGCGACCCGACCATTTCTTACATTACAATTACTTCATTTCAAGGATAAATAAAATAATAATATAACACATAGAGGATCCAAAGTTTTAGTGTCTTGGGCATACTAGGTCCATATATAACAAATACACAACAAGCATGATCAATTATTGAATTTCTTCTTCTCTAGCTTATAATTGGCACTTGTCCTCTCCTTATTAAATGTATCCACCTGAGGATATACATAAAAATGAGTAAGATATATTCCTAGTAAGTGGATAGATATGAACAATATATCATGTGATGATCATAATCATAACGTTGACAAAAGATCATGAACATGAGAGGAGCATAAATAAAAGACTTCAAATGTGGCAATTCATTAAAATGAAACATCATGTCTTAGTGGTTAACTACCACACATACTTGTGAACCGAGATAGAATTGTGTTCACTCATTATTTCACATTAACTCATGAGGTTCACAACTTTATCCAATTTATTGGAGCACTGTATCATTCTTGGAGCACCCATCAATTTGAAACATTCATATTGTGCTATATAATTCCGGGCGCACATGTCACATCATAACATTATCATTATCATGCTTTCCACATGGAAAATACATCAAAAGTAAACATAAATAACCCATTTTAAGGAATGGGTTTATTCTTATAAGAATACATTCATATGATTTAGGTTCCCAAAATAAAGATGAAACAACATACCAGATACATGATCCATCAACTATGAATGAGAGGTAAAAGTTGAGTTCATAAAAGAAAAGTTATTTTGGAAAACATTTGGATTGACATAAAATTAATTAGGAAACATTTATATCCCACAAGAGTAAGTAAAATGATGAAAATTGATCTTTATGGAGTAACCATATCAAAAATGGAGTGAAGGAGGGAGAACCCGAAGGATGAAAGTTGGGTTCGAGAATTTCCCCTTACCTTGTACCTGAATGCTTCCTTCTCATTAATTTCATATATAATGACATTATATTAGTTAATTAGAAATCAATAACCATGTGTACATTAAAATGGTTCATTCTGGTTTCATTATTTCATTTTATGTTCCTTTGTATATCATATAGATTTTAATAACATTGTTCGGGGATGTTCGTTTTTATGGTTTTTCTTGGGTGGTTCACTTGTATTCATAAATGTAAGATTGGGTAGAACATGACTAAAAATAAAGAAATGATATTACATGTCATTTATGATATTATAGTAGTTTGAATGATCTTATAATGAAATATATTAGATCCATGTGGACGAATCATTAGATAAGAATTAAATTATGGTTATTTGTGTCAATTTGGGCAGTTTTTGGATCATAACGAACATGTTTTAACTTATCACTTAGTAATATAAACATAGGTTATTTCCAGAACATTATATAGAACTTAATACATATTAAATATTCTGTTTCAACCATAATATTGGTATCATGACCATATCTTAAGGTAGAAATGGAAGTAGAAAGCATGTCGTTCTTGAAGGTGATAAATTAACACCTCACGAACAACGTTCTCTTTAATAGAATAAAATGAATCAGGAAAGGGGGTTGGGTGATAAAATATCACATTAGAGTCATAAAATTACATTATAAGTATAATAATGTAGTCACAATACCATTTGGATGATGATAGGTGGGGAGAGATCAAGAAATGATCTTGAACATGAAAGGAAATTAAAGGAGAAGAGAGTGGGAAATTACCTCTTGAATCATTCTATTGAAAACCTTTTTAAGGGCCTATGCATGGACTTCTGATGATACCAGTAGCTCTTGTACGTGGCAGACGGTCTACTGATGGTGTTTGGGTTGAATTTAGATAAGGATTGGAGCTTGAGAGGTGAGAGGAAATGAGGGTGTGAAGGGTGGCTTTTATAGTGGAGGGGAGAGGGGTTTCCTTAATATAAAATGTATTAGTTCACTAATTTCCCCTAAAAAGGAATGGTGAGAATTGAATGACCAATAATAGTAATTTTATAATGTTATTCCCAACCAAGTGGGCTTACATCAGAAGAACATCACATATGACTTTATAATTAGCTTATTTAGCTTATTTTTTAAATTACAATATTTCACTATTCCTCAAAAATTCAAGTAGCTCAGAAAAATACAAAAAATTTACCCCAACCATTTTTCAATGTGTAGAATACAAAAAAGAAGTCCATTTTTCAGAAATAATTTTCTAAATATTATTAATTTAATATTTCATTAAAATCATAATTTACTTAAAAACAACAGTTTTTAGGATTAAAACTGATTTTATAGTGCTTTCAAAAATTGCGAAGGGTCTTATAAATTTATCTAAAAATAATAAGACATTGATTCAAAAATTTATGAATACATTATAGGGAAATACATTTTATTTTAAATTAAATAATTAATTATAATACCATAATGTTTACTAAGGTCAAATTGTCACTTTCTATGATGTTTAAATATTATTTTATTATTCATAGGTAATGATACTCTTATGTCGGATGATTTACTATTAATAAGGGACATATTACTATCCACATGGGTATGTTACTATTCCTAAGGGTATGTTACTATTCACCAGAAAATATTTTTGTTTCATTAGACTCAAAAAATCATCTTGAACACAACCGTGTTTGTTGGATTTTCAAAATTCCAAACATAGGAGTGAAAAACTTATGTTTAAAGGTCACATATCACTTAGTAGTTCATTTTTTTTGGGTTTTTATGACATAAATATAAGAAGGGAATTTTCCATTGAAAAACATTAGGTCATTACAGACTTGGAGGTAATACCACATTTTTTCCACAGGGGATTCATATAATGTTACACATTGTGCATTGGTGTGCATGGATATATATAGAAGGATCCTTACCAAACTCATCACAAACCTAGATAAGTAGGAATGAAAAAATAAGATTCATTGTACTTTAAAAAAGTTATTGAATACCATTTTCACCTTTAGTTTTAACTTAGTATAGTATGTTTTTTATTTTTTGTAATGTGTATCACTATAAAGATAATGGATGAAATGCATGAATATACATTAATATAACCATTTCCAATAGAGTGTAGTTTATCATTCCACATAAAAAATTACATTGATTTTTATGAGGAAGAGTGATTAGAAATAAAATAATAAACTACATTAATCAATAAATGAGTATCTTATTCTGATATTCTACATTATCATCTTAGTGAGATTATATAATTTTCTAACTAATCTGGTTTTCAAAATCATTGTTATATTTCTTGATTTTCTTAAACGAATCCTTCTTGTACCCCATCAAGTACAAATATCTATATTATTTGAAATCACTATTAGATGTAATGAATTTTTATAACCCCAAAAATTCTTCTAGATAAAATTGTCCACACACATCATTATAAACTAATTCAGAAATATTTTTAGACGTTTCACCTTTTCCAAATAATATGCATTGAGACATTTTCGCTTGTATAAATTCATGACTTAAACATATTTTTTGTAGTTCAAAAAATCTAATAATCCTTCAAGATATAATTTAGTATTTTTTTATTTTCATAACCTTTCTAGTGATTATATAGTTTTGTGTGGTATGAGTCAGGTGATGTAGTTTCATTATATTTTTACATTACTTGCCTTATGTAATAAAACACAAAAAGACAATGATTTAAATGTTCATGACCAAAAAAATTTCATTCCTCATGACAGAAGCAATAATTAATCAATCATTTGAGTATAAATCCATCGTTAACATTTTGTAATATAGAAATAATGTGTTTTGGTAATGAATGAAACATAATAAAAATTTCTTAAAACCATGATCATTCGATTCAATAAATTTATTTGATAGTCCTTAGCACTCGTACTAAAAATTTTGGCATTATTGGCTGCTCATAGATCTATTTCCTCTTGATAAATATTTTTGAGTCAACCAGCCTACAATATTTGAAAAAATAAGTGAACAACACAAGATGTATCTAATACATATTTTTAGTAAAAATAACTTCTACTTGATAGCTAATGTATATCATTCTTCCACTTACTTATTTTTCTAGTTGTAGTTTTTCTTCTAGTGGATATTTCTACATCATGATAAAAAACTACATAATGTTCAATTTCATACATATTCATATTTCCCTTCTTGGTAGGGTTTTGTGAAGATTATTTGGAGTTTGAGATTTTATATTAAAAAATACATTAATTCACTATAATGATGGAAGTATTTCAATGATTTTTATCCTTATCATCATAGTGAAGAAGGGTGATTATATTTGGTAGTAACTTCTGAATTTTTTTTTATTAAAATTAAAAACAAAATATAGATACTATCTAAAGGAGTTTTTGGAGAATGTGATTAGTACAATGTTCTTTTGTAATAGTCATAAAATATTCATCTATGTTCTAAATTTACTCAATGAGTTTATCTATGGGTGGTGTAATTTGTGTTCCTCCTATATGACTACTCTGAATGATATCCTTGGGAATCTAAAACTGTTCTGGTCTATATATCTCTTGTTATAAATCATGATGATTCATGAGGATTCTATAACAATCCATTTTTCATGATACTTCATGATTTAACTATTCAGAGATGATTACATTGTGCATATAATGTCGACCACATTACGCATGTGTTTATCATAGATACAATATTATTTATTAGTTGAATCATTATAAGATGGATCAAATAGATAGGATTATAAAATATTTGATTTATCTTCTTACTGAAACACAACATGAAGGTGTCTAAACAATTTTATTTTTTTTGTACTTGTAATGAGATTATATTTCTCCAATAATGATTATAGGTATAATTTTGATAAATAACTCTCCAATTATTAATTAATTTAATAAAATTGTTATTTTTATATTTTTTGATCAAATATTTTATGAGATATAAATAATTTAATTTTATTATGAGTCTTTGTATTTTATTAAATCCTATAACCATATGATTTTGAGTCATAATTTGTAGTTTATAAAACATTTGTGTAAGAAGGTCCCATATTAACCATTCCATAACCCCAACGATGGTTGGACAAGATACATGATGTTATTTAAGTTGGTAGCTCTTTTTTAAATGTGATCATGTAGCTCCATGATCAATTCATTAGACACCCCAATTAAGATAAACATACTTGAAGTTTTAACAAATATACATCAAATCAATAATGAGATGATCCTCTTCATTCATGTTGGTTACGTCAACGGAATACATTCATAAGTACACCATTATAATGTAGGTGTCCCAATTTTGGATGGACAAACAAATAATTCTAGTGATATTCATGAGAATAAATTAATAGAACAACTAGTCTGAATTATACTTTCTTTGAGGGATTTTATTTATCATATTTAAATTTTTTATTTTTTATCCATTATATTTCTTTTTAGTTTTAAGTGAATTTTATCTCAGTGTTTAGCCAATATTTTATAAAACATTTACAAATAATTCATTAACATAAATTACATATTTTCTTATTTTTTATATTATTTGTTTGAATGTTTTAATTCATATTTGAAATTAATAATTCGCATAATATAAATAAATAGATAAATAAATAACAAGATCATTATCTTATATAATAGTTTATTTATTTAGTTGTTAATAAATTATAATATTTCCTTTTGGAAATGTAATTATTCCAGTATTGTTATTGTATCAACATCCCATATGTCCTCCATCGTATAACATTGGATGGTATATTATTGATTGTATTTAAAAGGGAATTTGTGTGCCTTCGAAGACTATTTCTTACATTTATTTATAACTCACACACTTTTGATGTGAACCAAAATATTTCTTAATAGGAATTACAAAAATATCCATGGACACTGAATTCATAAATAATAATGGATAGAGGGATTACATGTTTTGAATAATATTTAATTTAATAATTAATAACTGAAAAACCTTATAATAAATTCAAAATTCTAACCCAATCACCAGTCTTAGTCAAGATTCACTGCAGTCACACACATGTGATGAATGCATTAAAATAGACTAAATAATATTCATTTATATACATTATTTACTATTAATATTAACAATTCTACAATAATTCGAATGTAATTTCCATTTATATTAATAAAAAATCAAATTAGTTTGAAAATACCAATCAAAATTGAATTCATAAAAAATATATTGCATAAGAAACAATTACATAAATCAGAATGAAATTTATTGAACATTTTTGTCCATTAAAATATTTATTAAATTTTCTAACACATCATGTTATAATGAATATAAAATTATTGTATTCAACAATTATATATCTAATTTAATTTATTTTCATCATTTATTATGGAACTACATAGTGTGTTCTGATGAACTTCATGTTTTATTCCATTATTTTTGGGTACCATAGATAAATGATTAGGTCTTTGGAGTGTACATATAATTTAGTTAATGGTGTGTAGTGGTTATCTACTTTCCATGTATCCTACATTCTATGCATATTCACATCCTTTAAAATGACTCAACATGTTCATTGGACAAAGAACTACATGATGTGCACTCCAGTGACTTTCCATGTGCTTTTATACCGTTATGTCCATGTAACCTGCCAAATAACATGAATTTTATTTTTGTTATTTGAAATAATGAACTATATGAACATAATTAAAACTACATATCATGTCTTTTCTCAATTCATCATTATTACAATATCTCATAGTGTTTAATATGTATTTAAATAGAATATTTATCTTAATTTCACCAATAAATTTTGTAGATGACATAACATGTATGCTAACTACAGGACGTTTATTCCAACTACATGTTGTGTAATATGATAATAAATTTACTAGGTTAACCTACTATGTAGTTATCAGGAAAAAAATAGAATGTGTTTTGTTACTTCATTGTATGTCATGTATCATGTGACATGACTTGGGGTAGTGCTCATGGCTACACATCATGATGTCTGGAGACACACCATGTCACATAGTCTTTTTGGCCAAAATTATCTTCAATTATTGATAACTTATGAAGGATTTATTTTTTTTCTTAGTATTTTATGAAACTCATACCCTAAATTATGATATTTAATTTGTTGAATTCATGTTAATTAAAAAAATAATAATGAATTAATATCCTAGAAATTAAATATCTCGGTTTTATTGTTCCTAATCAGTCATGATTAAAAATAATAATAATATATTTAAAAAAATTACCAATTTGGTACCACTTGAAGGTCAAGGATAAAATAGAAGTGAATGCGTCTGAGAATAACCATAAAATATATTTTTTTTAATATGGATCATTTTAAAATTGAGCATTCCATTAACTCCATCACCAATGGTGTTGTTACAAGGTATTTTTATATATGATAAGCCATAATATATACAGTTTATATCCTATATAAATATGTAATTAATTTATTGTAGATATGACGTGTGAATTTTTAATCTAGTAATAATTCATCAATGAATTTTTTGATCATATAATATCAATTTCATATTTTCTTATTTTCTGTTGTCGGATCCATGTGTAGAATTGCATTTTTAGTGATACATAAGTGCTTCTATGATTTGAAAAAACATTGAGGGAACACTTTGTGATAGTGAATTGAATCAATTTTCTTGTGATTTTTATCTACATTTATACAAGATCCTTCAGTCTTTATAGACTAATTCTAGTTCTTATTTTTTTCGATACAAAGAGAAGAATTGGATGATAACTCCATTATTCATAATGATTCTAAAATATTGATTTTAACCCCACACATAGATTTATCCATCTATTTATAATTCTATTGATTAGGCTTAAATATTATTCAATTGCTTAATATAATATAAATAATATAATAATCATTAACAAACCCCAATACATGTATTATTATTTTTTTGTGTCCTATGATAATTGTTGCATTGGTAAAGAATATTATTTTTTTAATTAATTTTTTTCATTGGACATGATCTTGATATTCTCCAACTTGTTGTATTTTAAGATTACCTGAGTATATATTTTACTCATTAATTAAACCATTATATAAAAACTTGAATAAGAAAATTTATAACATATTCAATAAATAATTTTTTTCAATAAAATAAGAATATAATTAATCATTTTTCATGATAATTAATTTTTTTCAATCATATAAATTTAAATATAATTTAATTAATATAAAAAAAATAAAATTAGTTTCCACTCTAAACAAATATTTCATATTGAAAAATATGTGACATTTATCAATTTCTTGGATTACTATATAGAAATGGGTTAATGGAACTTAGAGAAAGAAGTCAATTTCAAAAAATGACAACCAAATATGAACACTCGATGTGTAATATACTCCCATTTTTCAATATCTCATAAATAAGGTTTCATGAAAATTTCCATGATCTATTTCCATGATAAATGTTTCATTGACTATATGATATAAAAACTTCATTACACCCTTGAAATTGATTTTATGGAAATAGTTCTATTCCAATAAATTGTCCAATTTATTAACATCAATAAATATTGCATGTATAATATTTTTTGGGCTTATACATAAATAAAAGTTAATTTGTGACACACCCAATACACCATAATATCAGAAAATATATGGCAACATGGTGTTGGTATGTAAATATAAGTGGGCGATTAAAAAATGCATTTATTCAAATATTAATGTTAAAGGATCATTACACATGATCACATATTATAAAATATGATAACACCTAATATTATACTGATATTACCTGTGGGATTGTTCTCATAATCTCATATTTGGGAAATCAAAATGTTTTAAATTCATTAGACAAATTTCCATATTCTAATGATAAATCATATAGAAAATCTCTAAATTATGCCCCTAGTAAAGATTACTATCCAACCTAATATTTATATTTGAAATTATCATCTCGGAAATTATTGGGTATCATAATAGTGTTGAATTTTAATAACCTAATAAATGTGACATACACTATAGGGATCAATTACATAATATTCGGAAAGAACCATTATGAATATGATATAATATATTTTATTCATTTTCATATTTTTAATATGCATGTAATGAAATTATAATTAGTTGGTTATATAAAATAATAAAACATATTTATCTATGATTTTTATGAGTCTTCGATATTTTTTTGGATTTCATTGGGTAAGATAATGATATTTTATTCATTAAATGTTTATAATACTTATTAAATTTGAAATTTATAACCTTTCATATTTTATAGGTGTTTTAATGATTACAAAGAAACGTTTATAATTTTTTCCATTTTATATTTTATTTGAAATGTTTTAAGAAAACCCTTGGGTAGAGAATTTGATTTATTGTCTATGAAAATGATTACATGGAGTCCAATGGTTTTTTAAAAGGATTAGTTTTATTATTAATCATGGACTAATGAGTATATTTTTTTTTGATTTTAACTTTATATGATTTTTTTCCATCATCGCACATTTCAAAAAAAAACAAAACTATCTTAAATATGGGTACAGAAATTGATGAGGAGATGATGAAAATATTGTATATAAGTGATGAAAGCAATGCCAATTATATGACAAAATATTTGTTTTTATGAAAAAAATGATACTATGTTGATTTATATACACTGTGATGTAATATATATTTAGGAAATATGGATAAATTATATCACTAAATATATAAAACTAATAAATTTTGAAGAAAATTTTAACATGTATTATTACATATATTTTTAATTTATATCATATTTGAAGTTTGGTCCTTTTATATAATATATCTTTCTGCAGTTTCGGTCCTTAAATTTCTCTGGAAATTTTCATGATCCGAATGATTATGATTATAGATCGGTTCCCAAATTTATTTATCATTATATTCATGGGTGTAAATATTATAAACCTGAGAAATAATCAAAAGAACAAGCATCATGAAAATTTTATTCTGGGAATCATGTTGGATTATTTCTTTTATGATACAAAATTTAAATTCCATTTCTATATTCAATTTTTTCTATTATTATAACAATGGTTTTTGAATCATGGAATCTCAGTTCATCCATATATGGAGATAGTAATCTTATCATGGTATGATTCAAAAAATAATTTTAATATACGAATCTTGTTGTGTTTGGTATGATATTATGAGTGGTTTAAAATGGATTTCATTCATATTACATATTCATAGATGACTCTTTCAATAAAAGAGATTAATTTATTATGGGATTCTATGTGACAACACATACATTCATGAATTGATGTAATACATGTATTAAACTCATGTTTTTATTCATCAAGATTATGGAAAGGGTAATATGGATTTTTTTAATGATTCAGGTTCCCTCATTGGGTGTACTAGTAAGAACCTGAATCATTATTTTAGGTATGGATCTTATTTTCACATTTATTATGATGAAAAAGAAAAAAAGAATATTTTTCTAAGTACACTTCGTATACTAAAGATTACATGCCATGTACTTGGGTAATACCTATAGCCATGTACTGGCCATGTAAAGGCTGAGTACATGGTCTAGTTTCTAAACTGGCAGACCGCCGAAAGCAGGGGCCAAAAAAGGGTACTACATGACATGTACATAAATAAAACATCTTGTGTACTTGTATTTTTTGTTCATAAATCAATTATGGATCACATCTCTTCCTCATAAGAATCATCTTCTCCCATCGGTTCATAATGGAGAGTGACAGAATGGCTGTGAACTTCAAGCCCCTCCCAATTCTTTGTACATGAACTGAATGAGACACTGTCAGTCACATTAGAAACCCACCATTGAGTAATCAATTCCCCTTGAGAATTTCATCATGATTTTTCTTCTCATGTGTTCTCGTTTGATGATCGTTTTTCCTTATTTTAGATCTAATTAGTACAAGGCAGACTAAATGGCCAATGGTCAAGAGTATAGATCATACGACATCACGGTAGGTGGTTTGTGCCTTTCATTGTTCATCATTTGATTATATATGCTAAAAGTGAATAATCAACACGTTTTGGGTATTGTATGATTCTGAATTTGACCATATTATTTAACTTCTTTGGTATAATTTATTGAAAAATGGTTTTAGAATATGTGTATGCTTAGATAACATGTTGATAGGACAATTCAGGGGTGTGTTTCCCAAGTTTAACTATTGGTTTCCATTTCACCAAGTATTCCTATGAGGAATACCTTGTTTCCATGCCTTGAATTGTATAGGATAGAGTTTTATAGATTATATGAATTACATAAGTTATTATTGAGCATGTTAGTTGTGTAGTTGTTATAGATTACATGTGGTTAATAGTTATGATATGTGCGTTGTTTTTTCAATGGAATGTGAGATCCATTGACTAGGAAACCTGTGAGGGTTTTAATGTTTATTTACATAAGACTATGAGATTCTGGGTGTAGGATTTGACACAGGGGTATTGACTGTGACAACTACCATGGAGGTCATTTATGATTAATTTATTCTATGTTGACGCAATATGTATTTACTGTGAGAGCTATATGGAGGTCGTGTATAAATTTTTGATGATATGTATACCTATGGGTATTTATCATGAAAGATATCTACTATTTACTTATAGTTACACTATACAATTTGGGAACAAAGGGGTTAGACTTTTAATGAATTCCTAGAGGGTAATTTTTAGATGATTGAATGATTGTAACAAGTCCTCCTAGCCAAATCACAGAATTGGACTTGTTCATACATGGTTGTCTAGTTGTTCTTCTTCGACGACTGTTTTTGAACTCTTAACTAGGGGGTATATATCTTATAATAGTTAATGAGATTACCAATTAAAATAGTGGAATAATAAATATAAATTACTTAAAATTATACCAATTGGATTGTTTACATTATATCACTTCCTAGTTTATTACTTCATTTCTCCATATTACCTACATTAAATATTCACTGATAGTTAGGCACAAATCTTATGGTGGTTGCCTTATAGGAATTGTCTCACACCCTATTTAGGTCATGTTTTTTGACCTAAACATATTATATGGTTTCATGTATAGATAATGTAAAGCACCCTTCTTGTTCAGTTACTTGATTGTTTTCAGAGCTGTAGAGCATCGGACAAAGATAAGGATTGTGATGCTACTAGAGTTTATAGTTTTTATAGTGTAATTTTGTTTCTATACTTTTTTTCTATATTTGGGACTTAATTTTATGATTTCATAGACATATGTGACCAGAATCATTTATATATGCTCATGTTTTTATATTGCTATTTTTTTATGTTTACTTATTTTTATTATTACTACTTCCTCTACTGTTTACTATTTGTTATTTAATTGTGAATAACCCATCAGTAAGAGAATATTATCATTATTATAAAACATTGTTCCTCAATTCTAGTTGATACCTTTTAGAATTTGGGGAAATGTTCTTAAGGGAATGTGACCAACTGGGTATGGGAACACTTTGTCGGCTCCCGGAACTAGGATGTTACAAAGTTTTATCTGGGGAGATTCTTTTCTAATTTGTCTAACTATTTGGATCCTATAGAGAAGGACCTGATTGAATAGGTAGTTGGTAATATGTTGTGCTCATGATTTTCAAACTCGTGTACAGGTAAAAATCATTGTTACATTGAATATTTCAGTTCTTTGTATTTCAATTGTTACAATTGATTTGATCTCATCGTTGGGAGACACACAAATTTTGAGAAACTATTAATGATGTCATTGTGGTTTTATTTCTATTGTAACTCAATGAGATATCGGTATTCCCTCTCATGCATCATATTGGAATAGAGTAAATATTGCATGACATACATTCTTTTCATGCCATTTAGTGTGTATTAATGATTGCATGCTGTTGTGATAGATGATATGCTAGATATGCATGTTGTTAAAATAAATGATGTGATAGAAATACTTGATATCTTGACAGGGTATTGGTAAGAGTATATTTCCATCTGGATTGATGAAAAACGTCATTCCCTGAAGTGTTATGGGATGTCATGGATCAGAATTTGGTGGCCCATGTTGTATTATTAATTTAATTCTCTTAAGGAATTATATGAAATAGGATGTGAAATAATGATTTGATGGGAGTATGGAATCTCACGGATTGTAACAGGCCATTCCGTGGAAACAATTTTATAATTTTGGGGGTTCAATATATTTTTAAGAGGATTACTATCTTGAAACCCAGAAAACATTGTGTGTGATGTTATTAACACACACCATGTGTTCTTCTATTTGGGAAGAATGATATTTCTTAATTACACATCATGTACTAGGCATAAATTCCATGTATTGATTGACATGTGACTACCTATTTGAGAAGAGACGCATGGTTGGGATAGCATTTTGTAGAACACATCATGTTTAGAATATTCACAATGTTTTGTAATGAACAATGTATTCGACTATATGACCTATGAAACTAAAAGATGAATCATAGGTTGTAAAAAAAATTCTTTTACAATCTATGTAGTTATTAAATATGTATATTTCAATGAGAAAAAAAGTCATGAGTAGATGTGACAAATGATGTATAGGACATGTGTAGAGTGTGCATGCTGTTTAGTGTTACACTAGGATAGAACCATGTTGTTCATGACATGTAGATAAATGTGGGTAGGATGGAATATTATAGTACGTACCATGTCACAAAAGGATCATTTCATATGTATGGGTGTTAAACGACTATGTTAAAAGAGGTACATGACCATATTAAGAGCATTAGGGATCATTCCATATAGATGTCATACACACCCTATAAACATGGTTTGAAAAAATATCGTGAATTATTTTCTTCTCATGATCAGTTCATGCACTTTTATGTTGTAGTACTTAATAATTTTAAACTGAGGGGTGTTCCTGATCATGTATAGTGATGACCCCAAGCCATCATCAGGTTGTGTTCTAGGTACATGGATATGATGATATTACATAAATGGTAGATCAATTAGTGCCATTAGATTATTCCATTGTGCCCATCTTGGCACCAACTATTATACCAGACATTGGTACTGATGTAAAGTTCCATGAATGAATTTTGAGGATGATGCAAATATTTTTTGATAACCACATAATTCCACGATTATGGATGTGTAGAAGTAGGTGTTTCAATAGTATCATCCTCTTATATTTTTAATGGATGATGGGCCAAAAGCAGTATAGGCATGGATGGATTCCATGAATACAATATTTTATTATCTATATACAAGTTCTGAGAGAAGGGTGAAGCTTTCGATGCACATGGTATGTGAACCTTCATTGAAATTGTGGTATGTAATCTCACATAGTAGATGTCATCAAGATATGGAGGGTGATGAGTTTCAGAGGACCTTCAATGATAACTTCTACACAGATATGTTGAGGGCTGACAGAGCCCATGAGTCCATGCATTTGGAGCAGGGATCTCTTTCAATGATTGATTATTCTTCTCTATTTACGGATCTACAATTCATAACTCATATTTTGGAAGGTGATGAGTTATAGTTGTCTAAGAGATATGAGGAAGGTCTCAATAACGACATCAGATTGTTGGAGAATGTTTTTAGGATGAAATTGGTGAATGAAATATTAAACAAGGCACGGATAACTGAGCACAATATGTGGGAGCTGGGAACTGAGATCTTGGGATGCTCAGCCTCAAAGTCTAGTACTCCATTATTAGATAGAAGGAAGAACCATAGGGAGCCTTTATATAGTGATTCAAGTAGTAGTGACATATCATTAGGTATCCAGGAGAGGTTATAGAAGTGCCAAAATAGTTGGAATATGATAGCTTAGTTCCTGAGAGACCCAATTCAGTGAAAGTATTGAGAAAATATGGGTCATATTGAATGTTATTGTTTGTTTTTCTCACCATCCATTAGTAAGAGGGTATCAGTGATTACTGTAAATCCATGAGAAGGACCACCAGTTTCACCTCAGTCAGGGAAATGGAGTTTTTCATGCCAGTTAGGATGAGGAAGTTGCTGTGCCTGTGGAACCATGATGATAGTTTTTTAGTGACAGTGTGGTGGATCATCTCTATGTAGTCAGGTAGGATCACAGGGTTGCGGCACATGTCAAACATTTAAGTTGGAGAAGACACAGTAGGGGGAGGATCTTGATCAATCTGTAGTTATAGGTACGGTTTGAGTATCTTTAGATTTAGGTTCTACACATTCCAATACAGTTTATTCCCATAGTTTTATATCTTCATCTATTGTGGAGATATTTGGGATTTTCATCCTTACTCATTAGAATGTTATGATTCTAGACACTCCGTTGGGGATTAAGTTGACTAGATTATGTCCCGTCATGGAGTTCCCTCTTGAGATTGGTGGGTTTCACTTTATATGGGTCCACTATTTATTATAGATGATATTCATTGATTTCATTCTATGAATGGTCTTTTTGGTATCATTTCAAGTGTTTATTCACCACTTTCACCATATGGTAAGATTTATGTCCCCATAATGGGGGTCTATTCTACACACGAGTGAATGAGTTTTCCAGGAGATCCAAGTGGGACAAGAGCATCCCGAGTTTGTAGTAATTATAGACTAGATTAATTATTTTTAGGTGGATGACTGTGGGACTTATTAGATGGAATTTCCTCTATTAGTGGATCATTTAAGAAACGTCTTTCATGATGACTTTTCAGGTTTACATCAAAAGATAGGTTTATTTCTTTATTGATATTGTTCTACTAGGAGCAAATGTGTTCATTCCAACTTATATTACAGCTACACCAATGTTATTGGAGATAAATATGTCATTAGAGGATTTGTAGGTTAAGGGTTTCGTCATACCCAATACTTCTCCTTGTCGCTCTCTTGTCCAATTTGAGATGAAGCCAAATGATAGCCTAGGACTTTTTGTGGATTATGGGATGTAGAAATATTTGATAGTTACTATCTAATATCATTTTTTTGAGGATTTCTGATCTATTTAATTAGTTTAGTGGAGATCCGGTGTTATCAAAGATTAACTTGAGATCTGGTTGTCATCGTTTTAATTTTAAACAATCAGATATACCTATTACTACGTTTTGGTACATGTATGGTCTATATGAGTATATGGTTTTTCCATTCAGTATATTGAACGTTCCAACTGATTTCATGGAACAGATGAACAATGTGTTCTATCATTACATACATTTTATTGGTAGTTATTGTGGATGATATATTGATGTAATCACACATTCAACAAGACCATGATATCCATATTGGGATTGTATTTTTTGCACACAGAGAGAATAAATTATATTCTAAACACTCAAAAGGACACCTCTGGATGGATCATATTTATTTTTTGGGTCATTTCATATTAGAGAGATGTGTATCAGTATTCCTAGATAATGTTAGAGAAGTAGTTTTCAAAGTGTATCCAAATAAAATCTTTGGGGTAATTGTTTTTTGGGGATGATTTTTTACTACATACGCATTATCTAAGAATATTATTTCTTAGAAGTGCCACGGATGAGCCTGAAAATGTAAGATGAAATGTACATGTGGATAGATTCTTTTGATTTATCATTTTAAGGAGTTGAACGGGAGATTGTATTCATCATTGATACTGATTTTCCAAAATCCTGTCAAGAGATACAACATTTACTATGATTCATTAGGTATCATGTTGGGAGAAGTGCTTATGGTGGATAAAGGAGTCGTTGTGTACAGGTCTTGGTATTTGAGGCCACATGAGAGGAATTAACTGATACACAATCTCATGTTAGCTTTATTTGTTCATGTATTATACTATTAGATACATTATCTTATGGGAGATAATGTTGTGGATACACATACCACAAAATCCTTAAGTATATATTTACCTAGATTGAACTGAATTTGAGATAGTGAAGGTGGTTTTAATACCTGTAATATAGAGACATGGAGGTTGCTTACATGACTTGGAAAGGAAATTCAGTTTATGATGCGTTGGGTAGGGGAATTTAAAATGCATGTAGTTCATGTGGCCATAAGTGAGATGAAGCTTATGGATTTGTTGTCAAAGTGGCATTTGGAAATGCAAGATAGACATGGGAATAATTTTTTTATCCTACAGCTATTAAATCTGCATAACTGGTTCTTGCGAGAATGAGGTAGCTATTAGATTCGGAATGCCTAGTAATATGAGAGTGTTTGTCAGGAGAGGACCCTTCTCCTAGGTGAACAATAGGCTATGACAAGGTTTGGAATTTTCATTGTTGTGTATGAGTATCAGAAGACATACAAGAAGAGATTTTTCCTGATTTCTATGACACATCATGAGATGTTCATCCTGGTGTCAACAAGATTTTTACACCGTCAGTATTGGTGGCCAGGCATAAAGTGGGATGTTTCTAGTTTTATATTATTTTACACTAGTCATTAGGTGAATATAGAATATTAGTGACCAGCATATATTTTATAGTTATAACCCATTCTAGAGTGGATGTGGAATTATATCATGATGGATTTTGTTATGGGTTTACCACAGTCACCACGAGTAAATGATGTTGTATGGTTATTTGTTGAATGGGTACAAAAGTTGACCATTTCATTCTAATCAAGGAAACCATCAGTGTTGTCAAGATTTTAAGGTTGTACATATGAGATATAGTACGTTTTCATGGGGGCCTCACTCTATCATTTCAGACCTGGACACCCGTTTTAGTTCTCATTGTTGGAAGGAACTATATAGATATTTGTGTACACATGTACTTCTATGTACAACTTACAATACCCTGAATGATGGCTAGTCTGATCACATGATTCATATTTGGGAGGATATACATCGAGTATGAATCTTGGATTTAGGGGACTCTTAGGAAAGACCCATACCCCTATTAGAGTTTTCCAACAACTATAACTTTCATGAAATGATTCAGATTTATTTTTATGAGGTTTTCTACTTTAGGACATGGCGATAACCACTATTTTGGATGGAGGTAAGAGAGGCAACTATTTTGGAAACATATCTTGTCAAGTAGACCACAAAGTAGGTGGAGTTGATTCAGATGTATATGGATAGTGCACAACCTCTTTAGATGTTTTATGTTGATCAATTGAGATGAAATATAGAGTTCAAGGTAAGAGATCAGGTTTCCATACGTGTCACACAGAGGTAGGGACATGGGAGGATGGAGAGAAAGGGAAATCATTCTCTAAAATACGTCAGGCAATTTGTGGATTTGGAGGGTGTTTGGATGGTTTCCTATCAGTCTTAGTTACCTCAGAGGTATTACGCTATGCATGATGTATTCCATATTTATCAACTATGATGTTATTTTTCTGACACATCTCATGTGTTTCATTCAATGGAGGTCGAGAGGGAGGTCAATTCATCCTTTGAGAGGCACATAATTCAGATTATGGATCAAAACATGAAGGTTCTCTATGGCCAGTATGTTCATGTGGTATAGTTTATTTTGAAAGATGTGCGACTTCAGGATGAGTCTTGGGAGAGGAAGGCCGACGTTTGATCGTAGTGGCCAGAGTTTTTAAATGTTACTTTTTCACCACACATGTAAGGGAAATTAGAGGATAAATTTCTTTACGGTGGTATGTTTTTTGAATAATGAATCTTCATTTTAATAAAGGATCTTTATTTAGTGTTGTTTTTTAGGAAAAATAAAAAAAATGATAATTTTACTATGTACACTTCATGTACTTATGAGTACACATTGTGTACATGGGAACCACATAAAATAATGTATTTGTCATGTAATTTCTATGTACATGGTCATGTAGGTGACATGGAAGATCACATAGAGTAGGGGACATATAAATCCACTACATGGAATGTACATTAAATGAAAACTATGTGTACCTTTAATTTTATTTGATAAATTGGTCTACAATTGGCCCTCATCCTCAAGAACATTTTTCTCCCATAAATTCACATAGAAGAGAGACTGAATGTCCACGAACATCGAGCCCCTCCCAGTACTCCTTCCAAGTGTAGGATGAGACTCTTTTAGTTGTGTTGGAATCCCATATGTGAGTACTAAATTAACCAAGTGCCTTTTTTTCCAATTCTTCATCTCTCATGAGTTTTCAAGGGATGATAGTTTTTACCCTTTTTATAGATATACCATTTTCTAGGTCAATTCATTTGACGATGTTCAAGATATTTGATCATCGGACATCACAATAGGTGGTTGGTGTTATTCATTGTTCATCATTGGAATATATATGCTAAAAGTGTTGCATACCCATGATTGGGGTATTACATGATGGGTTATTTTAGCCCATTATTTACCTTATATGGATTATTTGATTTAGAAGCTGTTGTAGCATATGTCTAATATTAGATTCTTTGTTTATGGGACAATACATGGGTGTGTTTCTCTAATTTTACCATTTATGGACATTTGGATTAGGAATTTTATGAGGAATACCTAGTATCCATACACTTTATTTTATAGGATTGTGTTTGATTAATTTTATGAATTTCTTGTGTTATTCTTGTGAATTCTAGCCATGCAATAGTTATAGATTACATGTGTTTCCTTGTTATGATTAGTGCACTATTTTTCAAATAGATTGTGAGATCCTTGGACTAAGAAAGCTATTGGGGTTTCCATGTTTATTTACACATGACCATGAGGTCCTTGGTGTATAAATTTCATAGGGGAAATGACAGTGATTTCTACCTAGGTGGTTGTTTATGATTTATTAAAGCTAAATTGACCTAGGGGAAATTGAATGTGAGAGATACCCTGAGGATGTTTCCAAATTATAGATGCTATGTAGACCTAGGTGTATTGACCATGAGAACTACGCAGGAGGTCATTATGATTAATATATTCTATGTGGACCATATGGGTTAGACCATGATAGATTTATCATAGGGTCCATTTTAGATGATTGAATGACTGTGACTAGTCTTCCAAGCCAAAGAAGAAACATGGACATGGTCTTACTTGGTTGTTTAGTTGGTCTTCTGAGATGCCTATTTTGGTAATATTACCTAGGGGTATAGATATTAGGCTAGATCCCAAGATTACCTAATTCAATGGTTGAATAATAAATATAAATTAATTTAATTTAAAACTGTAGTATTGTATACTTTTATGTACATCCTTGATTATG
The DNA here is from genome assembly GCA_963277665.1 of Viscum album. Taxonomy (NCBI): domain Eukaryota; kingdom Viridiplantae; phylum Streptophyta; class Magnoliopsida; order Santalales; family Viscaceae; genus Viscum; species Viscum album. Next base: position 1,068,348,661 of record OY728140.1, read on the forward strand.
GATTCATTTCTGAATATTTCCTACTATATATATATTCACTGATAGTTAGGCACAAATAATTTGGTGGTTTCCAACTAAAATTCATCTCACACCATCTTTGGGTTAATCTTTTTGACCCATATATATTAAATCATTACAGGTATAGCTATGTGCATGTACCCTTCTTCATCAGGCACTTGATTATTGTCAGAGATGGAGAGCATGCGACAAGTTTGAGGCATGAAATTATCCTATAATTTACTTGTTTAATATTGTACATTTTTATCTGTATTTTTTTTATCATTTTGAGAAATTTCTTTTCATTCCGAGACACATGTTAAATGCATCATTTATATATGATCCAGTTGTTATATTCCTATCTGCCATCAATTGTTTACTTATTTTGTTTGTATTACTACATCTACTATTATTTCCCATCTATAATTGGTTGTTTAATTATTTTGTTGATTGTTTGGGGTATTCATGTATCACATAATAAGGGAATATTGTGACAACATGTGTGGCCAAACTGTATGCCTAATACAATTAATAGAAATCAGTTATCAAACCATGTGTTATGGATTAATTAATTTAAATTTTTATCTAAAATTAATATACATTACACTTACACCATTACTCAACCCACATCTCAGGATCTTGACTAAAGGTTTTCCATATTATGATTTTAGGTATCCCAACTCCTTCAAATTGAAATTTCAATTAATCTCAGGGTTTTTTTCTTTGAAACAAATGTTAAGAGCCTAATATTTTGTATTATCTCCCCGTATTTATATTTTTTATATTTATCATAGATTGAAATATATGTTTGGGATATTATTTCGATATATAAGGATCATTTGATGATCTAATGAGTTTCATATAGATACATTATTAGATAGGATGGAATATACCATATCTAACTAGATCTTTGTGAATATGGTATGTAATGATCATCATATGTCTATTCAATTTTTATCCTAGACTATGTGAAATATAGGTTTCATGAGTTATACTTCAGTGTATAGGTATCTCCGTTGATTATATGGATCCTTAATTCCTCATGGTATGAATATCATATTTCTCAATATTGAAATACCTTGTTATTTAATTGAGTAGATTCATTAAAATGTTTTTTATAAACCTTGATATACTTTTAATTGTTGGTTACATTTATAAATTGAGGAATAGAATAAAAATTTATTATTGAAATGTGAATTTGGTATTTCTTATTAAAATAGATTTACTCTTTTAAATTTAATAAGGAAATGGTGTTCAAAGAACATTTTATTGTGAATTTAGAAAATTTTATTATTGATGTCTATGAGCCCCTTAAATGATTTGAAATATGAAAATGAAAACGTTAATGTGTTGTCTTTTTTTGAATTTAGATTCCTCCCATTATGGGCTATGGAAGGAGGGATACTAGGGTACATTTGAGGGTATATTATGGTAAATGAACATTAAAATGGATTGAATCTACATATCATTGACATAAATTAAAAATCTAACTAATATATGGTGTGATAAGGGTTAACTAGAATGGGTGTTCTATTATACTTAGGACTATGTTATAGGGACATGTGTGCACTTGGTTATTTTATCAGTGAATTGTAAGGATCATATCTAACCCTAACCTATCCCATCATATGAATAGTTTTCATCGTATGGAAATTGGATTAGTTATCCAAATATTATTGAGAAACTATTTATTGGTAAATGATTTGAAATTGGATAAATTATCAATGATTGATGAACTATGTGAAAAATGGTGACCTTTAACGATTAATTTAAATATATATAAATATATATTTTAAAAAAAAATTGCATCATATGAGATTATTTGGTTTGTTTTATAATTCATTCATATGAAATTGTCATTGGGATCCTACTAAGAAATTTTTTTCTAGAATATTTATGTCTTTTGGTGTGTTTATATATTGTTTTATATGACATAGTAAATGTAATTGATCCACATGCTAGTGGATGATTTCTATGATAGTGGGATGTGAATGTTAAAAGTGTCATTTGGGGTTGTTTACTGTCATATCCCATGGAGGTGTTCTATTGTTGGTTTCTTACACCTTAGTTCATCTATATGGGAATAAAACATGTTTTTTTCTTTTATTTCTATTAATTCTCATTTACGAAATTATATTTTCATGTATTCATTCATAGTATGTTTCATAAATTTTATCATTTGTATATTTTGGAATATAAAACTATTAAAGGTACATCGTGATTTGTATGTCCTTATCACCACCCATGTGGATCATTATAGCCCTTAAAAATTTTACAGATTCCATTTCACGAGTCTAGTTTATGAATATAATGTTTTGGTTCCTAGAAAAAATTAAATTGAATCTAATTGGTGATAAAAATTAGGCATTATATTCAAATAAATAATAGTGAGTAATTGGATTAAAGACAATAGTTTAAATGTCCATTATATATTTAAAAGCATTTATTGGATGTTAAAAATATTTAGAAGTAGGACAATGTTTATTTATATAATTTTATAATGGTTAAAAAATTAATTGTTATATATTCTATAAAATTTATTTTTGATACTATATTATTATTTAAATAATTATTTACTAATATAGTAGAAGTGTGGCCATGTTTCATAAGGTAAAAATAAAAATAATATAAGAAATTTAAATAACATTAACATCAATGAATATTTTTGAATATTGTATTATTTTAACATTTGTTGTTCATTTTATTTATACAAATATTTTGATAATAGGGGTGTTGCTATGGTCAGTGCATTTGTATTTGAGAAATTGAATGTTCATAAAAAAGGATATAAGGATAAAAAATTCAAAATTTTATCACATATTGGGACATAATATTATACATCATAAATATAAGAAAATATTTTTTAATTATTCTATGAGAGGGTAAAATAATTCATAATCAAATAAAAATTACATTGTTGATGATTCATTTATCCAAAAAAACAAATTATTATTTTTCGTCCATAATGTTGACGCTGTATCTTATATAAGAGGATAAAACATATAATATATTTAAATAATTGATATAAGATAATAACAGCATCAAACACTATGAAAATGAAAAATTATAATAAATAGGTTGAATGTCCCATAGATATTTTATAAATATAATATATTTTATAAAATGTTAACGAATTTTTCTTTATTTATCTATAATGAAATATATAAACCGGATTTTACACCTATTGGCACTCCCAATATTGAATAATGACATAATAATGATCCCAATAGTGAAAATAAGATGACATTTTGAAAAAATCCAATGGTGAGAAATATAAAAAAGGAGGGAATCGAAACAATAAAATTATGAAAAAAGGGTATTGTCCTATTGAAATTTTATAAAATCTAATAAAAGAATGAATTAAAAATTAGATATTTAATATTTCAGGATGAATATTTGGATTAAATATAGATCTGAACTAGTCTATTTTGATTTTATACATTGAGGTTAATACAAAAACGAATATTATGTTTTATATAAATACTTATCACAATGTTGTTTTTACAATAAATGAAACCACTTCGGAAGGAATTTCATATACACATTAATAGAATTTATATACTTTCATTTGATATAAAAAATGGAAATGTGATTTATTATCTATTTATCTTATTATGTATTTTAATATTAAAAAAATATAATTTGATATTGTAAAATAGGGATACTATAAGTAGTGATATAACATTTAAAATGACAACGTTCATAAAATTACATTAATGTATTGACTTGAACATGAATCCCCTACCTCTTTAAATATTCAAAATACTTATAAACCAAAAACCAAGGAATATGTTTTTCTTCTCTTGACAAAAAAGAGACCTTTATATTAAAATAAAGAAGTTTATCAAAATTTACATAACATTTTTAATGTAAATTTCTTAAAAAATATATATTTTATGAAATATTAACAGAGGTTATAAAATAATTATCATTCCAAATAACTACATAATCATTATATTGATGATTAATAATTCACCTGAACAAAATAAGTAAATTAAAATAATTATTGTAGTAGATAAATATTGCATAATATAAAAAATAAATTATCTATTATTATATATATAAAAATTGAGGAATAATAATATATATCATTCAGAATATCATGCCTTTCACAATTGAGGGAGGCTCATATAAATAAAAAATGATAAATAGTATGAAAACATGTATAATGTTTGATATTCATGTCTAAATATAAAATTACTCAAAATTATTGTACTATAATATATTAAAATTTCAATTAATACATATCATTATAGAAATTATTTCAAGGTTTAATTGATAATGATATATATTTATATGAACCAACTAATTACCGTGCTATTAGAAGTATAATATCTTATATTCAAGGTGAAAATTTGTATGAATGGTCCCTTCTAATATATCTTGTGCTAGTTGGTATTTGGAATCTCAACAGATTAAAGATGAGCTCTATATTAGAATAAATAAGATTACTATTCAAACCATTGAAAAAACTAATATATATTTTACAAAACATCATATAGTAATATATGGTGAAATTATAATAAATCATTATGTTATTTATAAGTTCTAATAAATTCTAAATGATTAAAAATTCCTTGAAAATAGACAAAATAAATGTATGAAATGATAATAGTGTAAATAAATACTAGGGATAATATAATGTCATTGATCATCAATTGGACCAGAAGTGTCATATATAGATACAGTTACACCACTAATAAAGTTCACAATGTGATTATAATTAAATTTTTACATATTATTTTATATAATATTGAATCATATTTCATTATATTTTAAAAAATATACATTACAAATATACTAATTTAGTTATTTTTTTTATAATTTAAAATTTTTTTATTAAAATTGATTTTTTGGAGACTCTAGTGAGAATGATTAAATAGATAAATTTTTCATAATTCATATGAGTATTAATTAACATAATAATGTTATATCAATTTAACAATATTTCTATTTTTAAAATAATTATCTTTTATGAATTAATAGCATATTTGAAATGTGTGATCCAAAAAATTATAAAGGTAATAACAAGATATTTGGATTATCATGGGGTGTATGAATTGAATTTAGTAACAATTTATAGAATATTTGGGGAAGGGATGATTATATCTTTAGAGGTGTTTGTTATGTTAAGTTGTTTTTCATCTAAATATATTCCTTAATGATAAGGTTCTTTCATATATATATATATATTTATATTTTGGACTCCTTCCAGCAATAGTATATATAAAATGGATGACTCACAAAGGTCCTTGGACAAATAATTATGGGTCATTTGGAATTTTCAGGCACTACAATTTCCAGCAGCTGGTTGTTATATGATAAAGATAATCCCTGTGTTCAATGGAATAATGTTTGTTAAATATTAATAGTGTTTCCTCTAGATGATCAAATGTGCCACGATATATAGGTCGGTTTAAACCACACGTACATTTGTAATATGATTTGGGAAAAAAATTTATACAAAAAATGTATATATATTAAAATATCTTTAATACTATTTTATACATGTATATTGTCGACTTTATTGGTATTGATCTCTCATGGATGTCTGACACAATTTTAGACCTTATAAAACCAACTTATAATTCATTTTTATAATTTCACACGTATAATTTTTTGAATGTTGGTGCGGTGCTTTTAATGTGTATGAGTGGTCAACATGGCATGGTAAATAGTATATGTGGAGCATCCAATTTTATATGACATCATTATTGATGGGTATATTATAATTAGAGGAGGAATATTGAGCTTGTCTAGCTATGTTTCCATGTATTTTTTATCTTCATCGATTAGATCAATGTTGAAATTATAGCCTAAATTATTTTAATATAGTGAGTTCTTAATTTTGGTGTCAAATAACTATCATTAATAGGGTCATGTAACATTATATTCACATGCCATGAGAATTATTGTTAATTCAATGGGAGTATACTTTTATCTGAATAGATGGAATTCGAATACAATTAGATTCAGATATACAAGATCAACATGAATGATAAAAGACATTACATAATACATATGAGATATTTTCGCATTTAAAGCAGTTTGGATGTTTCCATGATGTGATAAAATTGGGAAAAAATAATAATGGAAGAATGAGATAGGATGGATAGATAGGAACCATGGGTGATTTATATGTCATATTCGTAAGATGTATCATTCATCATATAGTAGATGAAGACCAAAATAGAGCGAATGGAGGCTTTAGATGATATGTACAAGAAGAAAACATCAATGAGTATGGTTTTCATGATATAGATATTGTTATAAAGGATGTTGTAAATATATATATCCTCTTACAACAATGTAAATTAATTTAACATTAATTAATTTCATCTATAACTTGTTGATGTCATATTTTTGGATTTTTTTAGAACTAATGTCATTTTCATCTATTCTAGAATGTTTGCAGGACAATATAACAATTTTGAGAAACTCATCCAAAAAATATAATATGGGTTTTGATGATGTTTAGTGGGTCATATTGAATTAATTACATTGATAAAGGGAAGGAACAACCTAACGAATAATTTTCCTTACTACAAATATCATATTATATTCAAATTATTTATAGTGACAATGAAAATTAGATCAGATGTATCATAAATTGATATGAAGAAAATTGATGGGTATTGATAGTAGATTTTGGTAATGTGGAAAGATATGGATTCTCTATAATAAACATTGGGAATTAAAGTAAAATAAAATATAAGAAATTTCATTATGTATTAGTTCTACTAGTTATTGGAGAAATTATGTTTTTAGTAGTCTATTACTGATTATTCATGTTTTGGTGTAATCAGGGATTATTGATTAAAAAGCAAAATATAACTCATTGAAAATTATTAGATATATATATATATATTTGTGTGTCTAGTAATTATTAAAATTTGATGATATAAAGTAATATTTGTTTTTAATATTATGGAAGGTTTATGTTAATTTCAAGTTTAAGACTAAATATTATCATTATATCAGAGTTGTTTTTCATAAATACTATTTTTGGTAACATTTAATTCTCATTGGATGGATATATTAGAAGGGGTTTATAAGAGTCTTCAATATTATGGTTTGGAATATCATTTAGGGATACATGATCATGGTAAATTGTTTAAATGATGAATCCTATATTTGAACATAATAACAGATGATGAAAAAACTATTTTAACAATTGAAATTAATATTTTAGATTTATAGAATTATTAAATTGGTAGTCATAGTGATAAGAAAAAGAATTTTATATTAGGGAAGGACATTTTAATGATGGATTACATACACTTCCAAGTCAAGGAGTGTTTAATACATGTGATATAAGGAATTGTGTTATTTAATCATAGTGGATGATATCCAATGTGATGGATGTTTGAAATTTTCCAAAAAACTATTTGGGGGCCAAACCAAGTTTCATATCATGGTGGGTCATAAAATTTTGTCACATTTATTTTTCAATCCATTAGTATGGTATATTTTAAGTTCATGAAACAAAAATTTATTGTTTTTGGATTGAATATTCAATGGAACAAAATTGTGTATAATTACAATATATATATATAATAAAATATATAATTTACAACAATTGAGGTCGGAATTATGGAACGAGATTCTAGAACTTCTGTAGAAATTGATCGTATCATCCACGGTAGGAAATGTTGGAATACTCATTGACGTTCAAGCCCAGTTGATTCACATTAATACTGGTTTCATATCAATTAATTTCATTCCCCTTCAACACTTCTTCCATATCCATCCTATTTTTACCCTGACACCAACATCCTGGTGAAATCAAACCATCCATAAGGTCGTCTAAGTGTGTAAACCCCATTCATATGTATGATATCTTCTCATAGCAGCACATGGGCCATCACAATGTGTATTCCCCAAATCAACCATTCGAAATATGTGGGTTTTGAACCCTATGTTCCTTGTAGGATACATAAAATGCCTCCAGGAGGTTAAATCCCTACCAATGGTAATCCTTGGTGTCCCAACTGCTAAGACCAATGTTGACTAATTCCCCTCCCCCATTGTGGTGTCCAGATAATCTTTGATTTTGTGAAACCTTCTCCTATTAGGAAAATGACACCAAATATCCTTCCTCGTTAGGAATTTTGATCCATCAATCATGGAAACCTTCCAAGTGCTACCTCATAGGGATTTAACTATCTGATTTAATCTCATCGATGTTTTGATCAGTCTTATCCATCTTCAAATGGTTTTAAAGATGCATCATACCATGTGATAAGCATGGGAATCCAATGAACACATCAGGAAATGCATTTGGAATATGATACCCCATGATTTATGTTGGTATTCATAGGTTTCTATGACATTTAAAATCCATATGATTAGGATGAATACAAGTGTTATTGTGTTCCAACATCAATTCATGCCACTGATCCCTCAACATGACTACACATCCAACAGAAGCATGCTTCCCTAACTGAACCCTTTAGAATTTCCTTGTAGAATTTGTTTAATTAACTATCATTTAAGAAAATATAGAACTGAGATAGAGTTTCATGATCAAATTCATAATCATTAAGGGAGAACCCGACCAAGGATGAAGTTCTATGGAGGAATCAATGAAATGCGGAACATACCTCCCATCATCATGTTTCAATCAAGGAGAAAACATACATGAATAAGGTATAGATGAATAATTTCTTTATAAACAAGAAGTGTTGGGAATAATACGACCATTAGTGACTTCCCAACGCATGCAGGCCTATACCCCATCGAAGAAAAGTGTTGGGAACAATAATCATGAACCTAACATGAATAAAATCTCCACAATGTGAGAATTTTTATTATTAGTGACATCAACAGATGCGAATGTAAGTATAATTAGATATCTGACACCATGTCATGCTTAGGAAATAGGTTGTGTAGCACGAAACTCAATAGATTTTGGGAATGTTTACCATTATGAAATCTGGTATGTGGCACTGTCAATGTAGATATTTCTATCTAATTATTGAATAATGAACAGTATTTTGGCATTGTGCATTGAATTCGTTATATATTCAATGTTTTATAAATCTTTCCTCTGTGTAGAAAATATGTTGCAGTTACCGGGAGCTAATCACCACCCGCCTATAGATATAGGGACATGAGGAATGATGTTGTTGAATTTAGGCATGGCTCCACCTCCATCCTGAAAGCATCCATATATATGAATATGGGATAATATGATATTTCCCACCATTAGATATTTTTATGTGATGGTTTATCAACACTCTTGTTTAGCAATATGAATTGTAGGGTTCATCCTGACATAATAAATGGACTTCCTGGACTAGAGGCTTATGTGCCTCGACGTCGCGGTTTCCCCCAATGGTAGTGTAGGGTGCCATCGAGCCCAAAATAAATCTCTTAACATTTTTGTAGTTTTCTCCATAGAATACTACAATGATACACTTTCTTATGAAAATGAGCTAAGGGATGTCAGAGCCATCCTAGCTATGACTTCAGACGGGGAGCTACCATAGATGATCCCAATAGGCCACATCAAAGCCATCATGCATTACCATATATAGAGGAGTAGGTGTTCTACATCCCAACTCAACTATCCCTCATTTGGATTACCTAGTGTCGTCAATGGGAATAAGACCTTGATGATGCCTGTCTAGGAGAATCATTTCCAACTGCTTCATCGGATCATTCCACTACTGAGGAACACTATCTATACCCAAATATTGCAGGGTAGGGGCTATTCTATGAATAATTGGGATAGATTCCCCACCCACCCTTTGGGGGGTTTAGGTTTACACTTTTGTTTTCTGGGATGAATAATTATCAATGTGGGTCGATCCAGGAAGATATATTTCAGTACAGAGGTCCTCCCCACTATTGATCCTAGCATGGAAGTCAAACCCAAGTCACCATTTCTAACACCCAACATGGATGAACTCCCCATTCCCATGATCCTTGTTATGTATGTGTTTCCCAAATTTATGATTACCAATAAGAGAGTCCTCCTTGCATCATAAGCAGGTCAGGTAGAGGCCCTCCCTTTGAGGAAACCAACAAAGTGAATTTCATTTATACCCCACCACATATCTTCATGGAGGTCCACCCAATCTTCTCCAGAGTACCATCATATGCCCTCTCAATTCCAATAGTCCCTATTGTATATATCCTCACTATTATTGGAAAAAAACATGGTGTCCCTCACCATGTTCAATTTGACATATGCATGGGTGCTCCTCACACACCAGGCAACAAAAGTGGAGGTCCTCCCCACTCCAACAAAAATAAATGCGAGAGTCATTCTCACATCAAAATCCTCTCAAGAAGACTTCCTCCTTGATCTAGTACAAAACGGTGTGATATTTCCACAACATGTTAATGATTTATCATGCCCTAAAAATATCTCAATTAAAGAGGGAGAACTGTTGCTACCAATGGAAGATCCCTGAATTGATTAAAATCAGTGATTATCACATCTTCATTTCATATTCTAATGTACAGTACAATTTAATGGTGGAGAATTCACCTCGATCATCAATATCATGTTCTTGGGTGGGAATTGGTAATATTATCTTGGTCTGCTCAAATGGTGAGGTACCCAAGATGCACAAATACCTACACATATTTATAATGGAGGAGGAAAATTTTTCTCGTTTATAGGGTCTTATTGTGAAAGACTCTATACTATCTCCCCATTCACTATCTACTTCAACATGATATCACATATAGTCATTATGGTGTTCGGAAGATGATAAATGTCACCTAAACCTGCCACCATCAACTTCAGGAATATTACAAGAAGCACTATTCAACACTTTTCTTATAGGAATCTTAGTATACAATCAGTAAAATCCCCAAGAGATACCCTTGTATACAGTTGTTTTTCAACTCTCACACCGTACTCCCAACTGACTAGTCTACCACGAAAACTATATCTGTAGTTATTGATACGTATTCCCCAAACACATATTAATGATTAGGTCGACAATCAGATGTCAAACCCTACTACTGATCAATTGAGACAATGGTACATTCTTAATATAGAAAAAATCCTATAAATATTTTGGCCAACTACGACTATGGCTGTCTGAATTCCAGAATACATCACCTCATAGGAGATCACATGCATCTATCAGATGCTTTGGGTGACACATTTATGCCTCAATCATCACTATTTCATTTATCCATAGATCCAATAGCACTATTACTGCATCGACCAACAATACCTCCTTGTTGAGATGGACATGTTCCCCATGGCTCAGTATCCATTATCGTCTAGATATAATCTAATCCTCAAACAATGATTCCCCCAATGATTCACTATGCTCTGAAAAATTACTGTTGAGGAATCAACACATGTGTAGATCCATGTTGGGGGATGTATGATTCCCTCCACACCAGTTCTATCCATCGACAACTTGATTTTACTAATAATTTAGTGGTTATGTCTCTAAGTAAAATTATAGTAAATATGGATGAAATCATATATAAGGTAGATGATTTAAGACTCCTCGGAATAAACCTACCCTATGGTTCAATGCCATATTTTTTTGGATACCCCTTGCATTGTCATTCATCAAACATGGAATTGGTTTATCATAACTGGCCCCGTAGAGTCATTATCATTAATTTGTGACCCCATCAATGACAAAGCCACCTAGGAGTTGTTAGTATCTCTATCACATCTGTTTCTCTGCCAAAAATTGAGGATTATCATGTAAAGGATGTGTTACACCAACAACATAAAAAGAAAAATATTGATATCGACAAGCTTCTTCTAAAACATGATACAAAGTAACATTTATTACACTATGATCCACGACTGATGAAGTAGGGGAATATACATTTACATGAGAATGATATTTTTTCATATGGTCTCCACAACCCTTCCCATCTATATAGTGTAGATGTTGGAATATATAGAATGCTAGAAAGGTATGCATCGCCGAATCCACCTAAGTGGTGTGAGAATCTTCCCCACATATCCCATTATTTGGATCTATAGGTTCTTATCCAGATTCTCTATAGTTCAACCCTCCGGTAACTCCACATATTATTCCACCAACTATTTCATGACTCATTGGTCCAAACTTCGTTGTACATTCACAAAGCCCGATGATTATTCCACTAGCTTCCCCATAACTCTTTGGGCCTACCTACCATGTTAATGATATTTCCAATGTAATAGTTGTAATGAACCCTAACTGGGGTTTGAATCCTCCTATAGTAGATCCACCAGATACTCTCATTACCAATATAGTGGATCATGAGACCCAACTGGTTTTAATTCTCATTAATGTAATGTCATATACATCACGGGTTGATTAAACTCTAACAACCCCTGATTTTAGGAACCACATGATCTCCACCTTCAATAGGATGGGCGACCCGCTACAAAATCTGGAACACATACTCTAGAAGAGCAGAATTATACTAAGGAATCCAATAAAGGAAGAGGACCCCATGCCCTAGTGCTGTGTATAGACATTAGAAAGGCCCACATTCATATTTTATAGTTATTTTTTCATTGGGATTATATTTGGCTGGGATGATCTCCGTATGTAGTTTTTGTATTAGTTCTTCTCCACATCCTAAAATAAATGAATTTCCAAACTATTAAACTTCCAACTGAGGCCATATGACTATTCCACATACTTTTTCGTTAGATAAAAGGTCCTCACATATTCACTCAACATTCCAATACCTTAGGTGAATTTGTTAACAAAGTATTTGGAAAATTTAAAGACTAACATGGTTCATTAACTCATCACTTAAAACATACCAGGAAGAATCCTATATTTCTATGACAAGTATCAATTTCTAAAGGAAGACATGAAATATGATGAATTTGTACATATGTTTCCTCCTACAAATCCTACAAGAAGGGGTTCATAATATGATACATCCAATGTTTCATAGGTAGAATCCCTCATGCCATTAGAATTATAGCTGGAAGATGCATATCTTCAAACTCACTAAGGAACACCACCTCATCCTCAACATTAGGGTCATTAGAATAATCCCTAATATAGCACAATTACATCTTAAGTTCCATGGATTTTGGATTCATGTGGTATATAGATTATAGGAGGCACGAAGAGGATAATCTAATTGATTTCCCTAACTACATCCCTTATTTGGTAATCCATGTGAATACTCCCAAACAATTTTATGTGATTATGGATTGGATATTAGACCTAGTTGACCAAAACATAAATACATTTCCTCCAACATGGACATTGGTGGTGTAAATATCTTCCAAATTCTAATAGTGACTGAGATATAGAATGGAATGGGTTCTTCAACTATGTGACTCAAATGTACGATGAGAGGATAGATCGCATTGATGATGATCATTCTCATGGAATTATCCATTCTATTTTAATAATCTGAATCCTCATGATGATTCAAAACCTTCCCTAGATACCATTTCTACATCCACATATCAGCTTTCATCTTCTTGGAAGGGTATGCTTTGATAGCATATGGGAGAGGAGAGTCCCCCATTCATGCATACGTTATCTTTTTCTCTTGATGACATTATTCACATATAGATAGAAATTTCATATTGGGTCTTCCTAGTAATGGAGGATTAACCATGTTATGTTCATCAGTATGTACTACTTAACACCATCGAGATGGTGGACCCTTTTATAGTTCACACCAATGAGGAACACCATGTCGACCCCCCTAATTACTTTAGCTGATACAAACCACAAAAATGTCATTGATATGTTAATTTTCAGAATGAATCAGATTATTCTTTTGATGGATCCATTCTTTCCACTGATAATAGTTAGCAGGCTCAATGCAGTGCTTAGTATGCGTATTCCTCTAATTTCCGTCCATCAGATTAACTCACAATGTTGTTTGTTATGATTGATCATGTAGAACCACCATGACCTCACTATGATCAACCATAATAAATAGCTGATAGAACACAGTCATCCATCCAAGATATAGTTGTAATTTTTTGTGGTTTTTCTATTTCAAAGATGGATATCCCCAACACCTATCAGAATCTGTTGGTTTGACCAGAAGTATCCAAAATACCTCCTAACACATACAAACCTCCTATAGGATGAAATGTTCTAATGTAACAGAAGTAGTATGTTCTTATAAATCAAACCAACATTAATTCAAGGTTATTTATTCTCTATGATCTCTCCCTTTATTATGATATTCATGAAGACCTCACAGAGGCATTAAGAATCCCCCACCATTTTGAAATAGAGGTAGCAGCTGCCTTTGTTGTATATATTGGGGAATTCAAGAATATAGAATGGCTCGTCATCTAAACATTATCTAGTGAAGAATTTGATTTTCTTTTAATGGGAAATATTCACATGTTGATCATCATTGGAATGGTTATTATAGTGGATGTTTGTCTCTTTATTATAGATAGTTGTTCTGGGATAAATATCATCACAACTGAGATGCACCACAAACTAGGACAATTTGAAGTAGATATGGATTCATCTTACCTGATGATAATGGGTTATGATATGATGGATCAGAGGTCAATTTGAAACATTCATCTATATAGCCAATTCAGTGGTCTAGTCACTAGCATCGAGTGTGTGGATAGACAGGGATGATTCTCTTATCCTCCCAATCCATCAGTTGGATCCCACATCAATGTACATGGGGAATTTCTATGTTATCTCTAGGATAAGGGGTAAATTTATTCTAAGATATAATGAACTCCATAAGATAACATCGTACTCCTGCAAAAATCATGATTGATTTTTTACTGAGTCCCCTTCCCATATAACATATCGGCATGTTCGCCCCATGGAAATAATGGTATGTCATTCTGTCTTGTTTCACCATGTAGTGTTGAACCAAAATAAGATTAAGTGACACTAAATATTCGATATTATTATGAATGGTCCCTATATTGAAGACCTGATAGAGTTAGATAGACATATTTTATCACAATGGTTCTAGGGGTGCTATAATCTCTTGATGAACATTCCACTACTGCTCAGTCTGACACTAGAATTCCATCTGGGTCAGTAAGCTTTGAAAAAACACCCCAATTAAGGTCCCAATAATCGTATATGATAATTATTATTTGGAGGATGATCCTCCATAATTTTATGAATTTTCCTCCTCCACATTCAATGTTTGGTAAAGTAGAATCCTGAAACTGAGGTAATCTAAAGGAAAAAACTATTCTATGCAGACACATCTAGGTTGCAGAAGTAGTAGTATGTCAATTTCATGAATCATTATTGGGATGTATTTTCATGCAGCAATAAAGAGATTACATCTTTAGAACCTCATATTCTCATCCAATATAAGGGACTCCCATTAATTCATGGCATTTTAAATATCCTACTAGGAAAATTCACACCTCACACTGTTCTATGTATGAGGTTGAGTTTTGTTAAATCAGCAAAGCTAGATTATTAATTGATGTATAGAACCTAGAAAATTAGCTAATATTTTTCCAGTAATGAATTAGAATATTCAAATCAAAGTTTTCATTGAGTTCCGGTACCTCAACTCTCACAGCCATAAAGACACCTTTACCCCTTATGTTGATGGAATTTTTAATCAACACCACTTCCCGATACATGGCTCTCTCTCTATTAAGAATTGGTATTCCAGACAAAATCTGATTTTAATTTCTACTAAGGTTGAATATAATACCACATTTAGGGTTCTAAATGGTATTTTTTAAACTAAGTAATGCCTTTCAATCTAAAAAATTCATAATCCACCTATCAGGGTTCAATTCACCACATGTTCAAGATAATACTCTAGAATTTAATGGAATCTCCATATTTGACTCTGTGGTCTAGTCCCACTAGCATCGTGACCGTCTTATATAACATTATAAATTTTTTATATTCATACATTCACAAAAATTGAAGATTATCCACTTAATGTGTGACTATGGGGTAAACTATGAAAATTTCCTCGGCTTTTTTGTCTAGTATATAGGTATCAATATCGATTGAGAGAAGATAAATTATATCTATCATATGCCTTCTCCAAGTAACCATTGGAAGCTCTAGGGTTTCTAAGGACACATAGACTACATATGCTACTGAATTATGAATCTGACCAGCAAGCGTAAGCAATTTTTTGGACTCAGCAAGAAAGGATCCTTCTATTAGTGTAATAATGAATGTTAGGCTTCTTTTGAGGATACAATGTTTCCCCTGATACATCCTCAAGTTCTGATTCCACCCATCGCCAACACGACTGTGGTCCTTTTTTTGACTTCCCTAGAATTATTCATCAATGTAATTCTTTCCCACTTGAATAATGATGGCATATAAATAGTTTATATTATCTAAGCCGCGTTCTCCTAGAAGTAGATTTTATATATTCATCTAATATGAATAGTTGAAATATGATAGTATTAATTTCATTGAAGTTGATAAAATACATGTATCCCCACAATATATATCTAGTGTCCCATTTGGACACTCAAATTTATATTCTGTACCCCCTGGTTAAAAGGACATCAAGCCTGGCGGGCAATGATCCTTCAGATGTATGATATCTAGTTTGTTCCATTGGATGTAGTCAAAGGATAGTTTTTATAGATATAAAATCTACCAATAAAAACCCCATAGATAAACATTTGGATCGTTATTTCCGAGATGTGGCCATCCTATCATTGGGGTATGACTTTCCATGTTGGTCGAAGGTCTTCGATGTGGCTTCCTGGAACCATACCGGTAGCAGGTGTAATGATACCAGACTCAACAGACAAGTCATGGGTATCGTTTTCATCACAAATAAACATTATATCATGCCCTATTCATTTTTTTTAAAATAATTCACGAAAAATGAGGCAGGGTATCAGGCCCTTATCACTAGTCTTGATCTATCCCTTGAAATTGGATCCCTCATTTGCAAGTAAAGTGGTTTTCTAACTTAGTAATCAACCATATCAAAGGTGAAAACATTATAATAAATATGGTTCTCATACCCGAGTTGGAGAGAGTTTTCCAGCTAATAGTCTAGTTCCCTCTTCTTGCATAGGTCACTGATGTCCCTCTATCATAAAATGGTCATGATGTTGCCTTGTCCATCGTTGATGCTAATCTTAAAGAACTCAATCCGGATGATTTGATTATCCATGTGGACAATTAAACACTCATATAAACCATTACACTGGATGATGATGACAAAAAAAAAGTTGAATCCAATATAAAATAGCACATTTTAATCAGGATATTCAATCCCCCATACTGTAGTATAAGAGACAGATGGTTTTTTGAGTATGTGTATCTAGTACCTTGATCATGTAAATCTCCCGACTGACAAATATGTATGCGAGAGAATCTGTCGGTGGGATGTGCATTTCAATAAAAATACTGGTACTTGGCTTATGAAGATCCACAATAATTTTGTATTTTATTGGTTCCTCTTATGTTTCATTCAAGAAAATATGATTTCTGTGTTTATATCAGAAGTTCATGGCGGTTCTTGTGGAGTTCATCTTATAAGAATGAAGCTCTCCCATCACATAAGAAGGTTGGTCTATATTCTGGCCCACCATGATCCATGACTATATCATTATTTCCAAGATTTTCTTTCCATGTTTGATCCATTGTCCATTTTTTATTGAATACCAGATACATTTCATATTTCCACATATTCTTGGCCCTTCAGGGCCTTGGGATTCGATGTAGTGGAGTTGTATCTGCTAGTGATAGGTCGCCAATATAGTATCCTGATGAATTTCTAGTATTTAATTTACATGTCAGTGGTGGAAATCCCACTCATGTAAGTCAAAGAATTCTCTATCCTAAAACTAGTGATCTCCAACATCATCCACCGATTTAGAGTACCTCACATCAATTCTCACAGATAATGACATCAAAAATCTGAGCATCCAAACTAATGAAATTGTACACCATGTATAATATCTGGTCTAACAATAATTTCTACTATCATGGGAAATTAAATGATAAGATTTAGGAATTAAAAAATACCCTAACTAACATTTTGTAAAAGATGGATCGTGAAAAAAATATTTTGGCTAGAATGGATTTTGAACACTCATTGGGCATATCAGATGACAACACTCAATTCCACCCCAGTGACCCTATATTTTATGTTCTATGGAAAAGAGGTTGTCCTACCAATAATTATTTAGTTATCCCATCTCTATACAATTATATATGAAAAACATATTTTATAAAAATTATCAAATGTCAATCTGGATGAATTGGATTCCCACGATGAGAATATACTCTGTGCCTTGCACAATCTGGAGAGACACCAAAAGAAGATTGTAGGGGTATTCAATAAAATGGTTTTTCACCACTCTTTCCTTTAGTGTGACAAATATTTAGCCATGAAAACTCTGGTGATACCTAGTACAAATTGACCAATGATGGATCCCAAAATGTTGGGTCCCAATACTATCAATAAGAATTAAGAAAATGGTGTATTCTCCCTAGTTAACATGGATTATGAGGGTATTAAACCCCCACCAATGACAGATTCCTTAGGATGAATTTTACCTAAGATAATTGAGTTTGTATTTTCCACATGATGGTAAACTAAGTAATCTCATTTGGCTGAAAGACAAAAAACAACCTATCATTCTTACTGCATGAAAATAAACTACAAACTATTAACATAACATATGTCCAAAGCACTACGACCTTAAACTATGATCTATTCAATATTTACAAAATGATGATAAAATAAATAATATTTCAATAGCTACATGAGGTTTTATTCCATACCCTTTATGATATGTAACAACTCCAAGACATGTTGTCTTCAGGTCCAGCCCTATGTCCTTCCAACATGGGTTTTTCTCGAGGAGTACATTTGGTGGTATGAGGCCTATTTGTAAATCATACATGTTTTTTTTTCAATATATATGACATGTTCCTGATTACCTCCCAATATCAAAATCTTTACCGCATGACAATAAAATCCACTAAATTTTCAGAACTATTTTTAACTTGATTATCATCTTCATGTGATACGTAAGAATTCATGGAAAATTATTCATGAGGCCCCAATACAATTATTGTTAATCATACATTTTTTTCATAGGATCCTTAGACTAATACCCCTCTTATGGATGCATGGTGTAGTATAACATCCATCATTTCATCATCCCAATGCGGTTTTCGTTGTGTCTCCAGGAACCCCCTCTATTTTTCAGGACATTACCTTTACATTCATCCATAAAGAATGTCGTTAAACATGAAGACATTTAATGAAATACTTGAAGAATGAATCCCATTCTCTTGGGATATGTTAGAATGTCCTAACACTTTTTCTTCCTGTCCAGCCCCAGGTTGTACAGTCCATCTCTTTTTCTTAAACCCTAGGCTAGATTCTTTAAGGATCATGTGTTGGGGGATGAGGCATATTTGGACGTCATAAAAATTGAGTATGAAATAACGATGTCATGTTACAATTTTTGGATTACCTAACATTCATTCTAGTGATCCTTACCACATGACGTTACACTCCACAATTGTCAAGAACTATGTGTGGCCTCATTTAAATCCTGAAAGGATACATTGAAATGATTAGGTATTCAATTCATTTATCCAGTCTCAGGATCATCTACTTTTTATTTTCTTTCATCTGCTAATTTTTTTGATTCACCTCTCCCAATGTGGAACCCTCAACCTATATCTCGCTACATCAATGTGTCTGAAATTCACTATAGTATAGGGCCTATAATGTTGTCTTTTGCATGGACATTCATTAAATCTATGTCCAATTTTAAAATGTCCCATTATTTCTGTCCCCATCAATGCTTATATCAAAAGGGACCCCCTAGCAGTATGAATGATCAATCTCATTGATCTCTTACTATCTTAGTACAATGTCGTAGGGGATATTAAAAAAAATTGATACAAGTCCCACATTGTGAATATGGTGATAAGTCATTTTTCAATTGTTTGTTTACATCCAATGTCACACGTTGTGTACAATATGTTGTGAACATGGTCAGAAACAATCCTCCATCATTATCCCCATCCTAATTATACCATTAATATTGGTCTCATGACTCACATCCCTTTCCAACTCCTTATGAAGAGTTATAATTTTAAAACAATTAGTGTCATCCTTAATGAAAATTTATGTGTTGAGATAATAGACCCAAATTTTCAAGCAATTCATGGAACCAAACCCGTGTTAACCTATCGTTGAATTCCTAGTGTTTTTGGGCTTCTACAATCCATGTTTCCCACACCAAGCATGGCTCATGTGGGCGTAGGGTTTTTGATAAGATTGATTCCCACATTGGAGAGGCATGTACCTCAAGGTACAAGTATTATAACCATAAACAAAGATCTATAATCAAAATTTCTATTCATGGTGAATTTAATCCATGTGAATTATTTTGGTTGTGTAATGTGTGGTGAAAAATCCTTTGGTCCTCATTAACATAATGGGTTCCTTATGGAAGCACATAATATACATTATCATGAGTAATTTCCCTCTTTTGTTCTGGGCACTATGCATATAAACAATGATATCTTCTATCTATACCACATGATGATTAAACTGCGCATGCATAACCTACATAGATGATATTAAATGGGAAACCTAACGATCTATGAATGGTGAGTATAAAAAATAAGATCTACCACTTCCCGCATCCTACAAGTTGATCTTATTGATTTCCCCCATCCTCATCCCATATCACGTAATCTATGGGAATACTCTTAATCAATGATATGTGATTAGGTATTTTCTAAAGGAACAAGTCGACTAAAACATAATAATATTTTATCCTACTTTGGAATTGGTGGTGAAAATATATGCATATCCTAATAGTGATAGAGATGTTGAATGGAAAAGGGTCTTTAACTATGGGACTCAGATGTACGATGATGGGATAGATCAGAAGGATATATATCATTCTCATGGAATTATCCACGATATTTTAATCAAAACAAGCATCGTGTTGTTTCTACCCCATCCCTAGATTCCATTCCAACATTCACATCTCAGCATTCACCTTTTGGGAAGGGTATGATATGATAGTGTAAGGGAGAGGAGAGTCCCCCATTGGTGCATAAGTCAACTCATACTCTTCGTGACTTCATTGCACTAGAGATGGTGATTTCCCAATGTGCCTACCTAGTAATAGAAGATTATTCAATCTATTTTAATGATTTTGTCTCAGTGAACACCCTCGAGATGGTGGACAATAGTATGGTTCCAGACAATGAGGAACACCATGAAAACCCTACTAATGACTTCTGTAGACAAAAAGCTCAACAATGTCATGGACATGTGAATTGACAGAAAGCATCAGATAATTCGTCATATGGATCCATTAATTCCACTGAGAATAGATAGAATGCTCATAGAAAATCTCAATATGTGAAATCCTCAAATTATACACCATCATATTTACAAACAAAGTAGTTTATGCTGCTTGGATAGGTCGAACTGTCATGACCTCACTATGATCAAACACAATAAATGGTGGACATAACATAGGTTTCCAGCCATCATCTAGTAGTAATTTTGTGTGGTTTTGCTAGTGGAAAGAGGGATATCCAGAACTCCAGTCATAATATGTTTGTTCGACCAACAATTCCCTTATTTCCACCAAACAAATACAATCCTTCTATCAGTCGATAAGTTCTATAGGAATAGAAGTAAGTGGTTCTTATGAAACTCTCCAACATTAATTCAATGATAACTATTCTCTATGATCTAAAACTATATAAAGATATGAGTGAAGACCCCATAGAGACATTGAGAATCCCCCTATGGTTTGAAATAGAGTCCACGATGGTATATGATTTCCATGATGAAGAATTTAATAATATAGAATGTCAGGGCATCAAATCATTATCTAGAGAAAAATATGGTTCTATTATTAAAGGGAACATCCACACATTGCACATAAATGCAATTATAAATGGAGTGGATGTTTGTCTCTATCTTGTTGATAATGGTTCTGGGATAGATATCATCACAACTGAGACGCTCTACAAACATGACTGTCTAAAGTATATCTGGATACATCTGCAAATATGATTATGGGTTATAAAACGATGGATTAGAGGTCTATTGGAAAAATTCATCTACCAACACAATTCAGTGTTCTGGTCACCTGCATTGAGTTTATGGTTATCTCATAGGAAACAACATAAAATGGGTTGATTAGTAGACCCTAGCTCCACATGCACATGACAGTTGCTCCCTCATATCAACAGTGCCTCAAGTATACCCATAATGGTAGATTTGGCATAATACAAGGTGATGTGTATCCATTTTAATCATGTAAATGCTACTAAATAGTTTTTGATTATTATAAGAGGATGGAAAATAATGTTTAGGACAACATGGTAGACCACACTACATCAATGGTCGATCTATGGATAGACTGAGATGATTTCTTCATCCTCTCAATCCATCAGTTGGAAGCCACATCATTCGAAATGGGAAATTTCTATGTTGTCTCTAGTGTAGGGGGTAAATGCATTCCTCGTTATAAGTAACTCCATAAGATAACATCATACTCCTACAGTAATTAGGATTTATTAATTTCTCACAACCATAATCCTATAACATATCACGATGTTCACCCCCATTGAAATAATATTATGTAATTATTTCTTGTTTCTATAGGTAGAGATGAACTTACATAAGATTAAGTTCCACTATAGATTCGATATTATAAATAATGGACCCTCAAATAATTACATGATTGGGTTGGATGGACATCGTTTTTAAGAATGGTTCCAGGTATGCTAGAATCATCAGTTGAAGGTTCCACTACTGCTCAGGCCGACACTTGAATTCTATCAGGATCAGTCAACTCTAATGAATCACCCCAATTGATGACCCAATCATTATAGATGATAAAGAGGATTCATAGGATGATCCTCCATCATTTTAGGTATTTTTATCCTCCATCATCGATTAGTTGGTAAAGAAGAATCTCGGAATTGAGGTAAACCTAAGGAAATTAATGTTCCATGAAACCATGTCTAGGGAAGAGAAGCAGTAGTATGTGAATTTTATAATGAATACTTTGGATGTATTTTCATGATGTTATGTAGAGATTATGTCTCTAGAACCCAATATTTTCATCTAAAATCATTGTGTCCCATTAAGTTATCGCGGGTTCTAAAATCCTCTAGGAAAATGATTCCCTCTCACGGTGCCATGAATGGGGCTGAGTTTTGTTAGATCCAAAGGATACATTATTCATGGATGTCATGTACCTAGAAAGTTAGTCAATATTGTTCCTGTCATGAAGAAGAATAGACATATCAGAGTTTTCATCGACATCCGAGGCCTCAACTATCACTTCCAGAAAGATAACTTTCCCCCTTCTAGTGATGTAATTTTTAATCGACGCCACTTCCAGTTACTAGGATGTATCTATTAATAATGCTTATTCTAGATAAAATGAAATTTTAATTTCACTTAATGATGAATATAATACAACATTTAGAGAGATAAAAGTTATTTTTGGTACTAGGTAATGCCTTTCAATCTAAAAAAATCATAAGCCTCCTATTAGGGTTCCATGCACCACATATTCAGTATAATGCTCTAGAAATTAAAGGAATGCCCCATAGATGACTTTGCAGTCAAGTCCCATTAGCATCCTCACGATCATGGATTTCTTTATAAAGTGTTAAGCTTCATCCATTCACACCAATTGAATATTATCCACTTAAATTGTGACATTGTGGTCGTCAATGGAAATTTCCTCCGCTTTTTCTTCTAGTACATAGGTATCAATATCAATTGAGAAATTATCAATTATTTTTATTATATGCATCGCCTATGTAACCGTTGGGAGATACATGGTTTTCAAGGACACATCCCCTACATATTCTGATTAATTACAAATTTGACTGGCATGTGTAATCCATTTTCTGGACTCATCAAGAAAGGACCCATCAACTAGTGAGTTAATGAATTCAAGGCCGCTTTTGAGGATATCAAGTAGAACCCGCAACATCCTCTAGTTCTGATTCCACTAACACTGAAAATGATTTTGGTCCTTCTATTGACTTCCCTAGAATGATACCTGAATGCCCTTCTTTCCCATATGAATAATGAATGGGTATTGAAAATTTTATATTATCCTAGCTGCATGCTCCTTGAAACAGATTGTGTTATATTCATCTAACAAGATGAGAAACCATGGTATGGTATTAGTTGAATAGAATTTGCAAAAATACT
The DNA here is from genome assembly GCA_963277665.1 of Viscum album. Classification (NCBI taxonomy): domain Eukaryota; kingdom Viridiplantae; phylum Streptophyta; class Magnoliopsida; order Santalales; family Viscaceae; genus Viscum; species Viscum album. The sequence continues at coordinate 1,068,372,802 of OY728140.1, forward strand.
TGTTTTACAACAATATATATCTAGTGTCCCATGTAGACCCTCTAATTTTTATTATGAATCACTCCATTTTAGAAATAAATCTATCCCAGTGGGCTCTGATCGTTCAGATGTATAATATCTGCTTTATTCCATAGGAAGAAGTCAATGGATAGATATTATAACCATACTATCCAAAAATAAATACCACATAAATCTATATTTGGATCTTTATATCTTGGTTGTGTCCATCCTCTTAGAGGATCCTGACTTGCCATGTTGGATGAAGGACTTAGACAGTGCATCCTGGAGCCCTACCTGTAGAATGTGAAATAAACCCAGACTCAACAAAGAATTCATGGGTATCATATGCATCACAAATAAACATCATATCATGTCCTATTAATTTTTTTATAAATAATGATGCATCAAAAAATGAGGTTAATTATCAGGCCATAATAACTATTCTTGATATATCCCTCAAGATTGGATCCCTCTCTTATATGTAATGTTGTTTTATAACTAAGTAATTCTCGATAAATGGTGACTAAATTGTCATAAAGATAGTTCTCATACAATATTTTGAGAGCACTTTACATATAATAGTCTAGTTTACCCTTTCCCCATAGGATGCTCATGTGCCTCGGTCACAAAATGGTTGATCCAATTCCTTGTCTAGCCTTGATGCGTATCTTACAGAACCCGACCTAGATGATTTGATTATCCATGTGGACAAATAAAGACTCATCGAACCTAATTAACAAAATGAATATGACGACCAGCAGGTGATCCATATATCCACTAGAACATTTTTCATCAGTATATTCAATCCCCCCTACTGTATTAGATGTGACACCTGGTTGTGTGACTATGTTTATTGATTACCTCAATCATTTAAATCTCCCAATATACAAATATAAATTTTAGAAAATATATTAGTGGGATGTCCATTTCACCCACAAGAGTGGTCCTTGACATAAACAGATCCACTAAAAATGTGTGTTTGGTTGATTCCTATTATGTTTCATTCACGAACATATGATTTCTATGGTCATACCAAAAGTTTATGGTGGTTCCTACGGAGCACATCATATAGGAATGAATCACTCCCATTAGATATGAAGGTTGGTCTATATTCTGACCCACTATGATCCATGACTATATCATGTTTTCCATGAGTTTCAATCCATGTTAGATCCATGGTACATTTTTTTATTGACTACCATATCATTTTCTTAATTTCAAGTATTCTTGGCCCCTCAGGGTCTATGGATTCGATATAGTGGAGTCATATCTTCACATGATTGCTCACCAATATAGTTTCATGATAAAATTCATGTATTTCATTTACATGTGGGTGGATTAAATCCCACCCATGGATGTAAAGACATGATTAATTATATAATTTGTGATCTCCAACATCATCCACAAATTTGGAGTACCTACATCAATTATCACACATAATGACATCAACATCTGAGAATCTGAATAGATGAAATTGTACACCGAGTATAGTATCAAGTCCAACCATACTTCCTACTATAATGGAAAATTAAATGATAAAATTGAGTCATTAAAAAATTCCCTCATTAACATTTTGTAGAATATGGCTGGTAAAAAATATAAGTTGGCTAGAAAGGATTTCCAACGCTTGTTGGGCATAACAGATGACAAGTCTCAATTCCACCCTAGTGACCCCATATTCACAGTTCATTGTAAATGTGGTTGTCCTACCAATAAATATATAGTTATCAAAACACTATACAACTATATATGACAGTCATATGTTAGAAAAATTATCAGAAGTCTGTCTAGATGAATTGGAATCCTACGATGAGAATATACGTCATGCCTCGCACAATCTGGAGAGACACCAAAAGAATATTGTTGTGGCATTCAAGAAGAAGGGATTTCATAAATATTTCCTTCAATGTGGAATAGATATAGCCTTTAGAACATTGTTTATACCTAGTAAAAATCCACCAATGATGGAGCCCAAAGGGTAGGGTCCCTATTTTCTCCATAAAGATTACTCCAACGGTGCATTCATGTTGGTAACCATGGATGGTGAGTGTATTAACCCCCACACCAATTCCAGACTCATCAAACTTCATTTTAATTATGAAAACCTTCTTCTTATTTTCCACATGTCATTAAACTATTTAATCTCTTTTGGCTGAAAGACATAAAACAACCCAATATTAGTCCGTTATGAAAATATACTACAAACAGTTAAAATAACATCTGGTAAAATCAGTAAACCTTAAACTAAAATATATTATATCCTTACAAAATGATGTTAAAATACAAATAATTTCTACAGTGTAGTTTGGTTTTATTCTTTCCTTTTTATGATACGTAACAACACCAGAAAACTTTGTCTTCTAGTCCATCCCCATGTCCCTCCATCATGGGTTTATCTCCTGGAGTATGTGGCATGGTATGAGGCCTCTTGGGTCATCATACATGTTGTGTTTTCAATATACACTACATGTTCATCCCTTAAGAGTACCTTCTTATTTCAACATCTTTTCCAAATGCCATTAAACAACACTAAATTTTCAAAACTATGTGCAACTTGATTATCATATTCATGTGATACCTATGATTGCATGAAAAACTTTTCATCAGGACCAAATCAAATTATTTATAATGATTTATTTTTCCATAAGATCCTTGAACTATGTCCCCTCTTTCAGATTCATGGTGTAGTATAACTCCCCTCTTGTCTTCATTCACATAAGGGTTTCTTTATGTCTCCATGTACCCCCTCCATTGGTCAAGACATTACACATACATTAATCCATACCAAATGTCATTAGGCATCATGACATTTTATTAACTACATATAGAATGAATCCTATTATCATGGGATATATATGAATTCCATATCATTTTTAATTCATTTCCATCCCCTAGTTCTATAATCCATCCATTTTCCTTGGACCCGTGCCTAGATTCTTTAGGGGTCACATTTTGTGGTGTGTGGAATACTTGGACATTATTCACATTGAGCATGAAATAGTCATGTCATGTTCCACTATTTGGATTACATAAAATTCATCTTGGTCATCCTTATAGGATGACGTTAATCTCCACTATAGTCAAAAATTATGTGTGGCCTCATTTACGTCCATATAGGATACATAAAAATGACATGGTATTCAATTCACTTATCCTGTCTCAGGATCATCAACCTATTTTTTTTCCTTCTTTTGTTAATTTTTTGAATCACCTCTCCCAAAGCAGAATCCATCAACTGTTATTATGATTCATCAATGTGTTTGAGATGAACTCTAGAATAGGGCCTATAATGTTGGATTCTTAATGGACATGCTTCAATTCAACATCCAAGTATAAAATGTCCCTTTATTTGTGTCCCCATCATTGTTTATATCTGAAGGTACCCCCTACCAGTATGGATGATCAACCTCAATGATCTCCTACAATCCTAGGCCAATGCCTCAGATGGTATCAAAAAACAATTTGATACTAGTACCGCATTGTGAATATGGTGATCAGTTGATTGTCAATTGTATGTTTCCATTCCATGTCACACGCTATGGAAACTATGTTGTGAACATGGTAAAAATCTATCTTCCATAATTATCCCCAACCCCATTGTATGATTAATATTTTCCCCATGATTCGCATCCCTTTTGACCTCCTTATGCCAAGTTATAATTTAAGAAAATAGTGTTATCCCTAAATGAACATGTCAGCATTGAGATAATAGACCCACATTTTCAAGAAATTCTTAGCACCAAACCCCCATGATACTGTCATTGAATTCCTTGTGTTTTTTTGTCTTCTCCACTCAATTTTTCCAACACTTAGCTTGGCTCACATGGGCATAGTGTCTTTTATAAGATTTATTCCCACATTGATGTGGTGTGCACCTTATGTTCCAAACATTATAACCATAAACTAAAAGCTTTAGTCACAATGTCTAGGAATCCTGAATTTAAACTTTGTGTATTATTTTGGTTGTGTAATGTGTGGTGTTAAATCCTTTTGTCCTCATTCACATAATGTTTGCCTTTTTGAAGCACTTAATAAACATTATCTTTTGGAATTTCCCTTATTTGTTATAATCATTGTGAATATAAACAAAGATCTATTCTTTCTATACCACATGACGATTATACTACACATGCATGTCCTACATAGATGAAATTAAATTACGCACCTTACGGTCTAAGAAATGTGAATATAAACAATAAAATCGATCTCTTCATGCCTCATAAAGGCTGATATTATTGATATCTCACACTTATTCCCATATATCATTTTCCATGGGAATATTATTAATCAATGTTATGTTTTTAGGGACTGGATATAGAACCCGGTCGACCAAAACATAATAATATTTTATCTTAGATGGGTATTGGTGTTGAAAATCTCTTCAAATACTGATTGTGATAGATTTTTTGACTGGAAGGTGGTCTTTAACAATGGTTCTTAAATGTATGATTGCAGGATAGATAGCAAGGATAGAGATCATTCTCATGGAATTATCCATTATATTTTAATCAACAAAAACCTCACATTATTTGGACACCTTCCCAATATTCCATGGCTACATCAACATCTCAACCTTCATCTTCTCAGATTGGAAGACTATGATAGAGTACGGGAGAGGAGAGTCCCCTAGTGGAGCATAAGTCATCTCATACTCTTGGTGATTTCATTCCCTAGATATATAAATTTTACAAAGGATCATCTCAGTAATGGATGATTATTCAAGCTATGTTCATGATTATGTCTCAGTGAACACCCTTGAGATGGTGGACACTTATAAGGTTCATGACAACTAGGAACTCAATGCTGACACTCCTAATGACTTCAACAGTAAAAAAACTGAATAATTTCGTTGATATTTGAATTGATATAATACATCAGATAATCCTTCTGATGTATCCATTCATGCCACTAAGAAAATATAGCTAGCTCAATGCAGTGCTTAATATGTGTATTCCTCTAATTCTGCTCCATCAGATTCACTTACAATGCTATTTATGCTTCTTGAATAGGTTGAACATCCATGGCCTCACTATTATCAACCACATAAAAAAGTTTACATACCTCAGTCTTACAGCCATCATCTATTAGTAATATTATGTGGTTTGGCTAGTGGAAAGTGGGATATCCCCAATTAGTGTCATAATATGATGGTTTGACTAGAAATAACCATATTAGCTCCTAATATAAACCAAACTTCTACAGGACAAAATATTCTATTTGAATAAAAGTAGTATGTTCTTATGAACCAGTCAAACAATAATTAAAATATATGTATTCGTTATGATCTCTACCTATATAATGATATGTGGGAAGACCACGCATAGGCTTTGAGAAGCCCCCAACAGTTTGAAATAGAGGCTTTGGAGGCATATGGTTTCCTTGATGAGAAATTTTATAATATAGAATGTCATTCCATAAACTCATTATCTAGAAAAAGATATGGTTCAATTATCAAAGGGAAAATCAACATGTTTTACAAAATTGGACTATTTAATGGAGTAGATGTCTAGCTCTATCTTGTTGATAAAGGTTCTCGGATAAATATCATCACAACTGAGAAGCTCTACAAACTATGACTATCTAATGTAGATCTGGATCTATCTGACCATATGATTATGGATTATAAAAGGATGGATTTGTGGTCAGTTGGAAAAATCCATCTACCAACTCAATTCAGAGGTATGGTCACTAGCACCGATTTTATGCTTGTCTCATAGGACACCTCCTACAAAGCGTTGATTAGTAGACAGTAGCTCCACATGCAGACAAAAATTCTTTCCTCATATCAACCATTCCTCAAGTACACCCTTAATGGTAGATTAGGCATACTCCAAGGTGATGTGTCTTTATTTTCCTCTTTTAAATCCTACTACATAGATTCAGATTATTACAAAATAAAGGTAAATAATGTTTAGGCCAACATGGTTGAGCATACTGTGACAATGGCCAATCAATGTGTAGACTTGGAGGATTCCTTCATCCTCCATATCAATCTGTTTGAAGCAACATCATAGACATTGAAAATTTCTATGTTGTCACTGATGTGAGGGGTAAATGAATTCATTTATATAAATAACTATAAAAGATAACATTGTACTCCTACACAAATCATGATTGAAATATTTATGAGAACCTTAAACCTATAACATATCAGCTTATTCACCCCCATTGAAATAATATTTTGTAATTACATCTTGTTTCAGTACGAAGGGATGAAATGACATAAGTGGAAGCGCCACTACAGATTCGATATTATCAATCATGGACCCTCTACTAAAAACCTGATAGAGTTGGATCGACATATTTTATATTAATGGTTCCAGGCATTCCAAAATCTCTGGATGAAGGCTCCACCACTGCTCAAGCCGACACTAGAATTATATCAGGGATTTTCAACTCAAAATAAATACCCCTATTAATTAAACAATAATTGTAGATGATAAATATTATTCGGAGTATGATCCCCCATTATTTTTGGTATTTTCATCTCCACCATCGATGAGTTGGTACAACAGAATCTCAAAATTGAGGTAATCCTATGGGAAAAATTGTTCAAGGCAACTTTATCTGTGAAGAGAAGTAGTAGTATGTGAATTTCATGAATCATCATGGGGATGTATTTTCATGATATTATGAAGAGATTATGTCTCTAGAATCTCATATTGTCTTCCCAAATCATTGAGTCCAATTAAGTCTGTGTGGGCTCAAACATCCTCCCAGAAAAAATGAACCCTTCTCACACTGCCATGGATGAGTCTATGGTTGGTTAGATCGTCAAATATATATTCTTAATGGAAGTACAGTACCCTAGATGGTTAGCTAATATTTCTCCCATCATGATGACTAACAGGCATATCAATGTGTGCATCAACTTCCGAGACCTCAACTGTCACTGCCAGAACGATGACTTTCCCCCTTCTAATGATGTAATTTATAATTGATGCCACTCTCAGATACTAGGCTCTCTCCATTATGAATCCATATTCTGGATAAAATCATATTTTAATTTCCTTTTAGGATTAATTGAATACCACATTAAGAGTTCAAAATTGTTTTTTTGTGACTAGGTAATTCCATTCTATCTAAATAATTCACATTCCACCTATTTGGGTTCCATGCAACGCGTATTCAATATAATACCGCAGACATTAATGGAATTCCACATAGTTGACATTGTGGTCATGTATCCTTGGAATTCTGGCCATCTTAGATATCTTTAGAATGTGTTCAACATCCACTATTCACACCAATTGATGATTATCCACATAAAGGGTGACTTTGGGGTCATCTATTGAAATTTAATTATATTTTTTGTCAATTAAAGGTATATCAATATAGATTGAGATATGATCAACAATATCTATCATATGCCTTCTACGTTTATAATTTGGGAGCTCCATGGTTTTCAAGGACACATAGACTACATATGCTGATTAATTAAGAATCCTACCAGCAAGTGTAATACCTTTTCTAGACTGATCCTAAGAGGATCATTCTACTATTGTGATGAAAATTGTTAGGCGGATTTTGAGGATATCATGAAGCATCTCCAACAATCTCAAATTCTATTTCCACCCATCCCTAGTAAGATTTGGGTCCATTATGTGAGTACCCTAGAATGATACCTCAATGGACTTCTTTCCCATATGAATAATGAAGGGTTATGAATAGTTTATATTATTATAGATGTGTGCTCCTCGAAATAGAGCCAATATATTCCTTTACCATGAATAGATTCCTTTCACTAGTATTCATATCCTAGAATTTGTGATAATATATGTAGCACCACAATATATATCTATTGTCCCATGTGGACCAGCTAAAATATATTATATAACACCCCATGTTAAAAGGGAATCTCGCCCGATGGGTTGTGATCCTTCAGATATATGATATCTGGCTTGTCCTAAAAAAATCAGTCAAAGTAAAGTTACTAGTAGACATACTATCCACACATAAATACCCCATAGATAAATATTTGGATCATTTTTTCTTAGATGAGTCTATCCTCTCAGTGGGTATTGATGTGCCTTGTTTTCTGAAGTACTTCGACGATGCTTCCTAGAGCCCGACCAGATGAAGGCATAATGATCCCAGACTAAACACAGAAGTCATGGGTATTGTTTTCATCACACATAAAAAGTTTATCATTCCCTATTAATTTTTGTTTTAAAAAGGATGCATCAGAAATTTGGTTTATTATTAGGCCCTTATCACTAGTTCTGACCTATCCCTTGATATTGGATCCCTCACTTGCATGTGAAGTTGTTTTCTAACATAGTCATCCACCAGATAAATGGTGAATACATCATCATAAAGCTGGAGCTCATACCCTGGTTAGAGATCACTTTCTAGCTAAAAGTATATTTCCCTCTTCCTCAATATGTTACTCATGTCCCTCAATCATGAAATTGTCAAGCCGATGCCTTGTCCATCCTTGATGCTTCTCTTACAGAACTAGATCCGTATGATTTGATTATCCTTATGTCCCATCGAAGACTCATCACACCAATTACACTGGATGATGATGATAGTGAGAAGGTGATCTATATTTCCACTAGAAACTTGGAATCAAGACATTTTGTCACACCCACCATAGTAGAAGAGACACATGGTTGTACAAATCCTTTTATTGTGTAACTTGATCATTTAAATCTGTCAACAGAAAATATAAACATGAAAGAATCTCTTTGTGGGATATGCAGTTTAACCAAATGAGTGGTCCTTGGAATAAGTTGATCTAATAAAAATGTGTGTTCGATTTAGTTCTCCTATGTTGAAATCAAGGACATATGATTTACTAGGTCATACCAGAAGTACATGTCCGATCCTACGTAGCTCATCATGTAGGATTGAAGATCTCCCATCAGATCTAATGGTTGGTATATTTTATGGGCAACAACAATCCATGTCTATATCACGTTTGGAAATATTTTCAATTGATGCTAGATCCACGGTTATAATTTTCACTGACTACAATATCATCATCAGATTTCCATGTATTAGTTTCCCTTTAGGGTCAGGGGATCTGATGTTATGGGGTCATATCTTTCGTTGATTGCTCGCCAATATAGGTTCATGATAAAAGTCATGTATTTCATTAACATTAGGGTGGAGGAAATCCCACCCATGGAAGAAGAAGAATTTTATATCATAAAATTAGGGATCTCCAACATCATCCACTGATTTGGAGTCCCTCACATGAATTCTAACAGATAACAACATCAACATCTGAGCATATGAACTGATGATATTGTACACTATGTATTGTATCCAGTCCAACCATACTTCCTACTATCATATGAATGTTAATTAGAAGATTGTGGCATTAAAAATTTACCTCTCTAAGATTTTTTAGAAGATGGATGGTCACAAAAATAGATGTTGAATAGAAAGGATTTCCAACACTCATTGGGCATAGAAGACAAAAACTCTCAATTCATCCTTGGTGACCCCATATTACCAAGTCTATGGAAAAGAGGTTGTCCTACCAATAATGATTCATCTATCATCACTCTATACTTCCATATACTACAATCATATGTTAGAAAAATTATCATATGTTCTTCTGGAAAAATTATAATCCCACTAGAGAATATACTTCGTGCCATGCACAATCTAGAGTGACAGTAAAATAAGATTGCAGGGTTATTCAACAAAAAGTATTGTCTCCACTCATTCCGTCATATAGAAATGGTTTTATCCATGAGAACAATGGTGATACAAGATAAAAATCCACCAATGATCGAGCCCAAATGGGAGGGTCCCTATCATATCCACAAGGATTTCCACAACGGTGATTTATCTTAGGTCACCATGGATGGTAAGTGTATTAATCACTCCACTAATGCCAGATTCCTCAAGCCGTATTTTAAATAAGAAACCCAACTTCATCTTTTCCTCATGATGTTAAAATGTGTATTCTATTTTGGCTAAATACCATAATACTACCCCGCATTCTTCCTTCATGAAATTAATCTTCTAATGATAATCATAAATTATGGTCAAATCCCTAAGACCATAAACTATGATTGCATCCATCTTTACAATAAGATGTTAAAATACATAGAATTTATATAGTTGGATGCAGTGTTATTCCTTTCCCTTCAGGATTTGTACCAACACCAAGACATTTTGACATTAGTTCTATCCCCATTTCCCGCCATCGTGGGTTTCACTTTAGAAGTACATGGTGTGGTATGGAGCCTATTTGGTCATCATTCATGTTTTGTTTTCAATAAACACATCATGTTACACCCTTCTGATTACCTCTCTATTTCAACTTCCTTACCACATTACATTAAACTACACGTCCAGAACTATGTGTAGCTATATTATTATCTACATGGGATATGTAAGAATTCATGGGAATCTTATGATTAGGACCAAAACCAATTATTGAAAATGTTTCATTTTTTTCTAAGGATCCATGGACTAAGTACAATATTGAGGAAGCATGGTGTAGTATAACACCCCGTTCTCATTTTTCACATGAGGTTTTATTTGTGTCTCTATGCTACCCCTCCATTTTTCTAGAGATTACCGTCACATTCTTACATACCTAATGAACATAAACGTCATGGCATTTTTAGAACTACATGTTGAATTAATCCAATTATCAGGGGATATATAAAAATTCCTTAACATTTTTCCTCTGTGTCTAGCCCCAGGTTCTACAATCCTTCTCTTTTTCTTGTCCCTATGGCTATGATTAATTTTGGATCATGTGTTGTGGTATGAGGAATGTTTGCACATGATTCACAATGAGTATGAAATAGTCATGTCATGTTCCTCTCTTAGTAATAACAAAAAATCATCCCTGTTATACTTAACACATGAAGTTAAACTCCATGATATTCAAGAACAATGTGTGGCCTCATTAACATCTATAAGGAGAACATAGAAATGAACATGTATTAAATTATTTTGTCTAGACTCAGGATCATCAAATTTTTTTTCCTCTTTTTTCTACTAATTTATTTGATTCATATCTCCGTAAGTTGAACCTGTCAACCTCAATCCCGCTGCATCAAGGTGTCTAAGATGCACTGTGGTATAGGGACTATAATCTTGGTTTCTGCATGGAAATTATTTAATACCATATCCATGATTCAAATGTACCTTTATTTGTGTCCCCATAATTGTTTACAATTGAAGGGACCCATGATAGTATGGATGATCATCCTTAGTGATCTCCTACATCATAGGACAATTCCTTAGAAGAAAACAATAAATAAATTGATACATGTACTGCCTTGAAAATATGTTCATCAGTCGACTGAAAATTGTCTATTTCTATTCGAGGTCTCAGTCTATGGATACTGTGTTTTGAACATGGTCATAAAAAATCCGCCATCATTATACCCATCCCCATCGTACCCTTAATATTTGTCTCATGATTTACATCCCTTCCATCCTATATATGTCGTGGAATAATTTTAAATCCTTTAGTGTTATCCCTTAGTTAACCATTATGCATTGAGAGAAAAGATGCACATTGTCAGGAAATTCATAGACCCAAACCTTCATTCCCCTATTATTGAATTCAATGTGTATTTGAATCTTCTCCACTGTTTTTCCCACACCGAGCATGGATCCTGTTGGTGTAAGGTCTCTTATAGGATTGATGGCCACATGGAAAATGTGTGCACCTCATGGTCCAAACTCCATTACCATAAACAAGGAGCTCTAGTCACAATTTCTAGGCATCATGAATTTAATCCTTGTATATTTTTTTATGTGTATAGTGTCGTGAAAAATCCTTTTATCCACATTCAGATAATGGTTTCCTTATGGAATCACATAAAAAACTTTATCTTTGTAAATTTCACCATTTCGTTCTTAGAACTATGAATATAATTGAAGATCTCTTTCATCCGTACCAAATTACTATTAAACTACACATGCATGTTCTACATAGATGAAATTAAATAGGGCACCTTATGGTCTGAATTCTATACCTTAAATCTAAGATTCCTACTGGCCAAGTTCCTGTGACATTAATCTGTATAATAACTATGTTGTTTCACGCTAAAAAGGATATCATGCTCTTTCATATTGGATTCCTACCATTTCATTTCATAACATTTTGGGGATTTATTCTCAACTTTACGTGATACATAGTGATGCTTAGACATCCTGTATATGGTCTATCCATGACCTCATCCATCTTCCTAACCCTTTAATCATCGGTTCTCATAGAAGTATGCATTGCGGTGTCGAATTATTTTGGAGTAATTCACATTTAGAAATGTGCATTTCCGCACATTTTTTCTTTGGAATGCCAATGTCTTAGATGCATGGAATTTAACTGTTTTTAACATTTCTTTTGTTCCATATGATGTTGAACTGCATGGAATTTTAAGAACAATGTGTGGATTAATTCCCATTATCATGGGATATATAGGGATACCCATCTTTAAGTATATCCCCACATCCCCCATTTTTAGTATTATGCCTTCAGATAACTTTTTGGAACACACTGTGTGGATTGAGGCCTCTTTGGTCATCAATTACATATGGTATGCAACAACCACACCACGTACTCCCATTTTAGGGGTATTAGCTTTCATCTCCATACATATCGTATGATTTTTAAAAACATTTAATCTTATGAACAATATATGGATTGATTCTAATACTTATGAGATATGTAGTGATTCCAGGAAAATAAGACAATGGGTCCAACCCCATGTTTATTAACCTTTTTGGACCATTACCTTAAACAATGGTCCAAATTCAAGGACAATAATCATGAATTCACTAGTCTGTGTAACATGAATTAAAACTATTGGTCGGGGTCTAGGAATTATTATGTTAAAATGTGTTCAATGTTATATCCATATGACACAAAACTATTTCATGACTCGTCCATATCAATATGATGATAAACTACCTATTTATAATCCTAATTTTCATGATGTAAAACATTTAAGAATCCAAGGACATCAGAAGAGAGGTCATGTATGGAAGTATGTTTGATCTCGATTGAGACAAATACACTCACCCAATACACTTTCATCACAATGGAGATATATTAAGAGTGTGGATTTATTCAAACAACCCTCCCTTCATCACTACAATTTTCATAACATATATTTTGATCCTCATTCCCTCTCTTATCTCAAGGAACCACCAAATGGCCTGGTACCATGGAACATTATCTCATCTACCATATTGGTTCAATGTTCTGGAGTACATGAGATGGCACTTCAAGTTTGTCCCCATGATTCGAATATGGTCAGTGGTTCTTCATTATTTGTTTCTCCCACATCAGTATAACACAATTCATATACCATGTTTTGAATTTGGTCAATAGTTATCCTTCTTCTCCACTGCACCCTCAAATTGTTCCAGATTTTGGGTGTCTTTATTCACTCTTCTCATGTCCATTTTTATAATGATTACCATACCACTAGTTTCATCCAGCAAGTGCACTAGAACACATTGTGAAAAGGTGGACTAGTAGATATGAGAACTGTATTCTCTATTATAATCCATTGTCTCATCTGTAAAACATTTTGTGATAAATTAGACCCCAAGTGTTCAATGATTGAATGGAATTTTCATTTCCAAAGTGAACAATCACATATTCATCTCTTATATATCACATCATGCATGACCCAAATGAGTATAGATATATATGATTAGTTATTTCATGGACATGATTGTGGTGAAATAGTCACTTCAAGCAACAATATTCCATTCATTGAGACTAAATAAATATGCAAGAATTTTTTTTTGATGTTTAAATAATGCAGTAGCTATGGATTCTCCAATTCAATAGATAATCTTAGCTCCACATCCCTCTATATGGGGGAATCAAGGATCTATTGTTGTGTTTTATACACCCTTTCATACTCAATGGATGCAGGTTGCAATTTATCAGCCATGGTATATGATTGATCATCATCAGCTTGGATGTCATCCACCTCATGTGATAGTTACCTCAACTAATCATCAACATCATCTATCTAAACCCATAATCTTTATTTAAACAATGGCTGAGTTCTAATAAATTAAAATCACACATTCTTCCACAACCCCAAATTATGGAACTCTTATTCATAGTCCTGAAGCTTCTAAATATTGAAATAATTCATACAATAAAAGTTGGCACTAAGGTCATAGTAATACCCCCATATTTTCTCCACCATGTAATTCTAGATGAGTATTTGATTATTTCGCACATCAACTCCTCTGGTGTGTTGGTCGTGCAACTATCGGTGATTTTTTCTTATTTGTCTGATCAAATCTCATCATGGTATGTCATCAATAAAGGGAATAAACAATTTACATGATCCTCACTAGATGTGCATACTATCCTATTCATTAGATGGGGGTCTTTTCCATATTCTCCAGGTCGACAAGTATGTATTCTGGGAATGCCTCTATAATTTCAACAATAGGATCCTGTACTAGAATAATATCAGTTGGATTGTGCTCCATGTTATTCAGTTGATCATTGATGATAGACCCCACCATGATAAGTTTTAGTTCTTTCCTACCAGTTGTCATTGTTGTGGTTGTTATAGGAATTTTCTTGTCACCTTAGATGTCCAAATCTATGATGATTAGCATTCACATCTGGAATGGATTTATAGGAGCTCTAGCCATCCACACAAGCATTGAATGTGCCATTCGAAGGATTTTCCAAATCTACTCTCACAATGCCAGTTAGTTACATTTTACAGATAAATATTGTGATAAAATTATAATGATAATTTAATGATATCAAATATTTGATCTCATCCATGGGATGATACAGTTGGAATCCTAGGACCTGGCCCCTCGTAGATGGTTGTGAACTCCATAGATTACAGAATGGTCACTCTAGTTGTTGCTCCCATGGTGGATTATGCAATTTCAATTATACATATTTTGGAAATGAAGATACATTTATTGTTATGATGTAAGGATCATTGAATATGAGGCTCACTATAATACAACAAAATTCATTTGAAAAATCATAATTATCTGAGTTAGTTCCATAGTGGAATGGTTTAGATTCTACATTGATTGTTTTGGGAAACTCTCCCAACTCTAGGGAAACCACTTCACCTTCCTCCAAATTACCCCAATCATCTCTTATCCCTTGGAGGACTCCAATGATTTGTTTTTTTAATGGGAATGATCCCTCATCCCAGTAGTGAATGGTTTTGGTGAGGGTGTGTGATAGAGTAGTATATTCACTCGATTTTTCAATAGACGTAGGTTTCCCCAAGAATGCATGATGTCTTCATGCTTAGTGACATATTGTTCCCCTTCGACTTAAGGCACCAACAATCCATCTTTTTTATAGAATATCTTTGAATGATCCAACTCGACATGGTTATGGTTGTCCCACATCACATAGGGACTTTGAAATTTATGTTGACGTCCATGGTTTCCCAATCCACCATAAAAATAGTGTCATCAAACATATCTATGTGCTGATGCTGCTTCCCAATAGTCATGGTGGATATCATTTGGAACCCACTGAGTGGCCTCCAACATTACACGATCTATCCAATTTGATCCATTGGGTCAGTCATTATTCCTATTTTTAAACCACCTAGATCTAGCCTTATAATTACATTCCTTTTGACTGTTTCACCACGACATGTCTTTGTTATTGTCTGACCCCTACCCTAGGGTTGAGGGGAAACCACATCATCAGAAAAAATAGTTCTATTCTTCATGATCTCTTTAATATAGTCTATCTCCTTGATCGTCACATATTATATGACTTTCCAGTAAAATGATGTAGGAGGAGGCAACTCATTCCCCATTTTCCCAGATTCCCATGTGAACATTAGCCGCATCTTCCAGAGCAAAATCAGGTGGTCCACATGGAGAAGTCCCAAATAAACATTTGGGGTATCCTTTTAATAAACCATAAATTACATAAAAAATGATTCTGGGTTTATGGATCACATATAGGCTCATAGTATATCAATTCTCCTAGAACACAACCCTAGATGCCCATGAGGATTGATCGATGCTCGTTAGTACCATGGTCGTCATCGATAAATACTTTCATTTTTAGTGGGAATGGATTGAAACTGAACTTTTCTACATTCCAAACTCTGATCATCACTTTTAGTATTGTCATCATGGTTGGGAAACAAGCCCCCAACATTCAGAATGGATAGCCAGTTTTTTCCCCAATACGAGAAATTGGGGTCAGATATTTGTAAACCCTGATGTTTGTCGTTATCCTAACGTACAAGAAGTTGAGTGGAATTTATACACATTTTTGCTTCCTTCACTCATGGATATGCTACAAAAAAATTATATCTTTTCCAGTATGGGGATTACAATGTTGTCATGCTTCCCCGTCATCAGCATGGAATTCTTAATAATTATGCTCAGTCGCATGCCCATGATCATATAAATGACCAGTAACAACTAGATGAAAATAAGTGTAGATAAAAACCCATCTATCATAACCATTGGTTTCTTCTCAGTGTTATAATTATACACATAGAGTTACCATTAGTTTTCCTCTAGTATTTTCTTATATAAATCTTCATTTTATAAATGATCACCCTTTGGACAAGTGGGAGACTTGAGTAGTTTATTCTTAAGTACCTCCTCCACTTAAGAGTCGTTATTTTTTGGGATTATTATGAAGCCTCTAAACCATAGAATGATATAGACATCCATCGCCTGCTATATTTCATTTCATAACACCTGGTCCACCAGAACCATTCCATCCAAGGAATATGCTCTGGATCATACCACGTTTTCTCTACAAGAAGTAATTCATTCTACATTTTCCCAATAATTTAAAACCCTATGATCTAGTGGAGTAACCAAAGGATGATTCCAAACTCCCCCTAATTGAAATTGAATGTATTGGTCTGTAATGAACAAGTTCGTAGAAACTCTCTCATCATATGAATCATCTACTAGATGTGTTATTATGAAGCCCACATAAATTCATACAGGACAACCCACCTTAGCTCTTCCTCAATCTCGACATAATATGCAAAGAGCTTGTTATACCATGCCCATTCATCCATAAATTCCTAGTAGTAGCGCATTTCCTAGTAATTTTTTAACCCCTTCTTAGGGCTCCCTAAGACTACATTCTGAATCCAGTGTTTTTAAGGAGTATATATCGTTATCTTTAGTGAATTATCATCAACATTAATTACATGGTTATATAGAATATAGGTGATGACATGCATCGAATCCTTCCAGGTTTGGAGGATAGATGCCCTGAACAACTGGTATTTGTTTGGGATTCCCCTAAAGAAGTAAAATAGTACATAGCTTTTGTATCATGGTTGAAAATATCATAATTCATACAGAATTAATATAGTGTAAGTCTCTTATAAGTGGGATATTTATTTTTCCATTCTTCCAGTAGCTCAAATAGGGAGTCAAGGATTGAATGACTCTTCGCAAATAATTTTATTTTGGGATTTTCCATCATCTCTTCCCTACAAGTAGCAAGAACAATGATCCACCCCCCCCGAATACCATATTTGTTGACCATACCATTTTGGGAATTTTTTTAAAAAAAATCTCAATTCAGAAATACCATTCAAAAATCTTCTTTGTTTATTTCATTCTTAAATAATGGCTAACAGTGAACTTGGATACAGAGCTAGGAAGGACTCATTGATCTTCGCAGTGAATCAAGGGAGCACGATGCATCAGTTTGCTAAGAAGAATTCTTGAAGAACATATTTTTGGATCCCGGTTCACAAAGAGTATTCACAGGGGAACTAGATCTTCATGACTCAATTTCTCATGAAAATTCTTCTAGATATAGATGCCAAAAAACTGGGTTACTTTCCGACTATTTAAAGGTGACGACATACTATGCTACATCAAAACATTGGCCACTGTGAACTTTGTGGTGTTCTTAAATAGCGCTATGACTACTTCCATCACATGTCATCTTCAATATCTATGT
Organism: Viscum album; assembly: GCA_963277665.1. Taxonomy (NCBI): domain Eukaryota; kingdom Viridiplantae; phylum Streptophyta; class Magnoliopsida; order Santalales; family Viscaceae; genus Viscum; species Viscum album. The sequence continues at coordinate 1,068,390,710 of OY728140.1, forward strand.
GTTTGTTGTGATTAAACCCCATAATATTACCCTCCTATTATCCTCATCACCAATTCTAATTAGAGAAATTTTTGGGGCCACAAATATGTTCTTATAATTGTTCAACAGAAGCATAGAAAACTAACCTATGGGTATATCTTATGAAACCAAATCATAAATAAATTTATCACTGTGATTGGTAAAAAGACACTAGGTTGACATATCAATGACCACTATTGACTAAAGTTGGAAGCCATTGCGCATCCATCAAATTCCCAGACTAGCACAACGAAATGATGTCAGCCATTATGATCTGAGGGATCTAACATTGATTTTGGATCATAATTTCTTCAAAAAACGCCTTAAAAACATCACCAACCATGGTGCCTATTAATATATGGCTCTCACTATTTCAAAAGGATTAACACGTTGTAATTTTTCATTATGTTATCACTATTCACAAAGAAAATTATTTTCTATAAACCCTCAAGAAATATGATTTTCCCAATGAACCTGAAAATTTCAAACCATTTTTCGCATTTACTTATTTTCCCACGAATTCAATTGGTGATGCCCTTCATGAATCCCTTATGGACATTATGATAGAAGAAGTTCCTATTTTCTACTCCGTTCATCATGGATAATTCTATCTCTCCCAAGCACCATCAAAGAACATGTTGACACCGTGACTCAGGTGGGTCATCAGGATTAACAATCATCCTCCCTTTCTGGGCGTCCATTTCTTGATGCCCCATGAGGCCCTTTAATATGAGAATTAGCAACTCATTACAATGAACCCATGATTCCTGAATCTCTTCTCTATAAACCCTTATACTTTATAAACCAATCTCATGTGTAGCCCTCTAGGCTTGCACGATGTAACTTTTTGGTTCCACCTATGGTGCATCAAATTGTCTTTCCTAACATAATTATTTTTCCCATATACAAAATATTAGATATGGATTATTTACATATCCATGTTAAAATGATACCCTTGAGTGATCACTCCTCCACCACACTCCCTTCGAACATTGCATTTGTCTTCTCCAATGGTTGGTTGGAACTGGTTATGTTTCCCATAGGCATGAAAAGAGAGTCCTCATCATCAGAGATGTGGGACATTAAACATCCTAGAAACCCATGTCCCCAACACATGGGGTTGAACCGTGACTTGATTCATGTGTGGTAGGGTCGATGGTCCCATAAAGGGGATGGATCTAAGAACCTCTTTTTAACACCTTTTCTCAATACATTATCTTCCTCTCTGCGCTCTGTATGCGTGCACACTTCGGGTACTCTCTATATAATCCATGACCTACCATGATGTGTTTATCCATTTATGATGGACATATCCTCCACATATATCAAGAATCCATTTGTGGTATTGCCTTTTAGAGTAAGTTCAAATACCCGTTCCCTTGGGATGCTATCCATGCATAATTCTCATACAATTCCTTGTGGTTGCATATTTCATGGCATGATCATCATGTCTGATACTACATATTTTTTCTCACATCGAGCATGAGTCACATGGTCTCAGAATAAGAATATACCATTACAACTTCCATGGGCCTCTAGACACACATAATCCCCATACCGATTTTTTTAGAAACTAGGTGGACTTTTATCCTTTCTCATTTCAAGAAAGGATAGTAGGAATCCCTCATGAGGTTCAAGCCCATCGCCCATTGGTCATGACCACTTAATGTCAGTTCACCTTAATCCTGAAAGTCATCAAATGGTGATGTCTTTCAATTCTTCAACTATGTGGGTTTTGATCCATGTCTCTTAGGTAGGGTATGTATAATGCCTCTTTGAGGTTCCATCCAACCGATGGTAAAATTTGGTGCTCCCTCATTGGGATATACCCTCTTGATGTAAAATATTACTTCTCTATGAAACATCTCCTAGATCTACTTCAATGATTCATTTTGATCCATATAGGTAGCTAACTACATGTAATCCCCACAAACGTCACCATGATCCTCCAACCAACATTATACCTCTTGTGATGGGATACTAACCACATGTAAGCACCGAGATCTATTATCGATATTGTCATATATGTAAACCCCAATTAAATTCCCCTCATTCCTGATGAACATGGAATTTTTTTCCCAACCATAAGGATATGTAGGAAGACTCCTTGGAGTTTATTCTATCATCAATTTTCTAACATATCCTATTACATGAGCCCATGATTTTTGGTAGGATAATGCCTAAACCCAAATGTTCCTTTCCCTTTAGTTCCCATCCATGTGTCTATCCTCACAAGTCACCTCTTTAGGTGTATTTGTAGGGAAAGAATCTTGACATACATGGACATTACACTACCTTTTCGGAATACATAATACAAAAAAAAACAGACACCCAATGACTGTAAAAGTTTAGTGTCTTTGGAATAATGGTACATAATCTTCTAATCATGTTGAACGATCTTTAACATCTCCCATAACGATCTTCCCCTTTTGTTTTCCTACATAAAACCTTTCGTTAAATTAATGGGAAATAAAACATATAATAGTTTAGCTCAAATGCTTAGTATGGGAAAACATGGAGAACATAAAACAACCCATAAAAATTTAACGAATAACCCTGAAAATAAAACATTAAAAATCATGAGTAAAGACATAAATCATGGAAGTACATAAGGCATAGATCATGATGGAACATTAACCATGAAAAAATAGTATGGGAATAAAACTTGTAATTGTGGAAACCATTAAGAACACGATATGATTTCCAAAGAAACAAAGGTAGTTCTTCCAAGACCATCATATTAGACAAATTCCATTACTGAACTGGGTTTACTTGTTGTTCCAGCCCTGTATTATAGAACCATATTTACTTTTCATTCCAGCCATGTTTATCTCATGAGATATAAATCATTAACCAATAAATTAGAGGGATATATAGGTCCCACCCATCTCATTCTGAAATCATTCTTACCTATTCCACAAAATAACTATAAATCATTCATCATAACCCAAAGAATAAAATGTGTTTCTTAAACATCATCCCATCATAACATAATCCATATACAAAAATGGATATCATTTCATCATAAGAATAATAAAACAATATAAATAATATAGACATTATACATGAAAAATAATAATACTAAATAATGTCATCTTAGATGGAAAATAGTTTTGACAAAACACTTGAAATGAATTCATAAGGAAAATATGATTTCTTCTTCAAAATCATTTACATTTCACAAAATGCCATTAAATTTTAAAATAAAATTATTTTTTTGAAAATAATAAGGAAATAATGTAGATTAATATTCATTAAAATTATGTGTTATGAAGCCGTAAAAATCCCTTCATTCCATTTATGTTAAAAAAACATTCTCCTCGTACTTTTTCTGGAAAATACAAAAAGTTCCCCATATGGTAAACAAAAGAATGATTCCTTCCATAAAACTATATAAAAGACAAAGAGGGGTAAAAATTACTTTAAACCTAATGGAATAATATTAAACACTTTATAAAAAAACATTTTTTATGTACTTAGATGAAAAATATAACCCCAGTAAATACATACATATAAGTAATCTCAGAAAAAAATGAGATTTGCAAAATTATCCCTTACCTTATGTCCAATTTCTACCATATGTGTCTGGGTCTCTCGTATAGTGTACTTAAACATATTATTAACTTGTAACAGAACCATTATAATATTTATTATATCATATATCATTCATTTATGAATTTATATTACCCATTCATTTGTTAAATCCATGTTAAAGCAACATTTTTGGTAAAATCGTTCCATTTATCATCTATGTTTTGACTTGTAATTATTTATATGATTACTTAGATCATTATTAAATAATTCCATAATTTAGAAAATGATTTATCTATAATATATTTTCATAATATAAATATATATAATAGATAGATAAATTGAATAAAATACACCGTTCATGGAGATTGTAGGCCGTACAAACACATGAATGTTGTTTTCATTTCCTTGTTATATTGAATGGATGTAAGTAAATAACATATAAATGAATAAAGATCATTAATATGTCATATATTTCATTATTATTTAATATATATACATTGTAATCATTCTTGAATGGTAAAGTTGTAGAATGAATTTCATCGCGTTGTGGAGACGGTAATCCGTACGTACTCACACGCGATGATATCTTTCCCATAATTATTGAATGGAATTATAGTGGATGATATGATATCTCATAATTAGTATCATGTTATAATAACCATATATATTTATTATTTACCCCATTATACCCATCCAACTAATATGGTAGAGGAAAAATAGATTACACCACGGCATGGAGATGGTATTTCGTACATACGCACGTGCGGTGATTACATTTTCCGTAGGATGGATAGAAGGTGAAATAGGGTTGGTAAATATTTAATACAACATATAAATATATGATTTATAGTTATGTTAGTACTTTAATATGAAACAACAAAATAAGAAGAAGTATAAGAAGAAATGAACTTGAAAGAATCGGAAAAGGATATTACCTCTTCTTCGACACGACTCTTCTAAACCACCTATTAGGGAACTAAAGTTGGTCTTTCAAGAAGACCAGGAACACTAGTATGTTGCGAGGAAATTGTAGAATAGAAATGGTCAGCGTTTGCCCAAGCATTAAAGCTCCATTTGGTTTGAGAAGGAGAGGGAGGAGGTTCCCATTTATAAGAGAGGAGAGGGGCACTTTTGGAAACTTCTAAAATATTAATTTATAATAAACTAAATCCCCACATAAAAAACTCATAAAATTACACAAATCCTAATAATAGATGAGATAGGTTTGTAATCTCATCAACCAGTAATATTTAGACTTGTTTTTAATTTAATTTAATCCTTATCATCTTGATTTATCCTTATTTAATCTATTTAATTTTATTTGTGGTAATAATATTCTAAAATTTAAATTGTTATAAATAATTACTTATGTGTTTTTAATTGTCAATAATTAGATACATAATGAATTTCTAGACCATATAAATATAAATTTATAATTTTTAAATATTATTGTTATTTTTAATCAATTTTATAATATGTTATTATTATAAAATAACAATAGTGTCAATTTTGCTACTATTAATTTATTTTAATTTAAAAAAAATTAACATAGAGGATATATTCGAACAAAAATATTTAATAGACTCCTAAAATGTAATATTCATCGAGAAAATTAGTGGACCACATTAATTAGTTCATATAATATTTATTTTTATACTTTTAAAATATTTTATTTGATATTTCTCTTAATAAAACAATTACTACAACATTTTTTTATAATTATTTAATAAACATATTTGTTGCATAAAAATTTCAAATAAACTACTATGATGAATATAAATATAATATATTTCCTAATTATTCATTTAGTCAAATTTATCTTCTAAAACAATGAACTTTTAATATTTAATTTTTATTAAAGTATAAAGGTGACAACTTTGACATCATTTATTATAAAATAATATAAATGTCTTAATCTGTTTTATAAGGCTTTAAATGGACCACAATTAGACCCTTCAATGTTTATGGTATAGATATACTCTAAAATTAATGTTTGGTCATGTTTATGGTTCTTTTGATGGGTATAATTATTGTAATAAAAACTATATTATTGATTTTTCACTAAAAAAATAATTTCTGCATCATTAATGTATATGATATTAAAGTTATTATATTTTTCTTAAAAATTACAAATAAATTACCATAACAAAGAAAAATATTTTAGCTTCCAAATGTGTATTTATAATATAATTTATATTCTGTAAATCCTTATATTAACAATAATTTAATTATTATAGTTTGAGTGAGATATATTTCAGTTTCCTTTAATTAAAATAAATTAAAGGTCTTAATCACATCCTAGTGGGTTGAAAAAGATACCATTTCGACCCAAGTATATTTTAGGACGAAATATAATCATTCAATTATATTAATACAAGTTTTTGGGTTATTCTATAAGATTATATTTACCCTTAATTACTTTATTTACCTTTAACGGTAGTAAATAAAATTCACCGTAGTTACTATTCATAATTCCAAAAAATAAAAAGTATCCTATAAACATAATTTGGACCTTCTGATTCCAAATATGGAATACAGTTTTACAAATTTAAAACACAGAAGTTGCAGTATTTAATTTAAAAATAATCCCGATGTTGAGGAAACTGGTTCTAAAAATTAAAACATTGCAAACGATTGAAATGTTTTTACCTATGAAATAAATTTAAAATTAATGATATTGAAATAAATAATATTAAATAGAAAAATATATTCTATTTAATCTTTGAACCCATTATATATTATAATTTATCCATATAAATTATCTTGATGAAAAAAGTTGTTTTTAATTAAATTATATCGTATTTTTTCTATTCACCAAAATATGAATGTTATAGGAATAATGTCAAAATTTTATTCTAAGTAAATTTTTTTAACCTGATTCTAAGGAACATGATTTATTTGTCAAATTGAACATATAAACATGTCAAAAACAAGATTAAAAGTGGGTGTGCCATCAAATGGATGCAAAACTGCATTTTTTTTAAAATAACTATTTTAACCGAAAAATGTATTTTGTTCTCATACCATGTTCCAGAAAATGTGTAAGAGGAATAATAATGATATAAAATTAAAAATTTAGTTAATAATGTTCATAACGTCTAGTACATAATAATTTTATAACAATATATCGTTGTTAGTGAAACTTGGTTTTCCGTACAACACACGCTATTGAGGAAGGTCACTCTTGCTTGTAATGAAAGCCAATTCAGGGTTGTGTGTAGGGAAAGCTTCCTTTGGTGTTGCGTATAACATACAAAAAATAAAGTTCAATTATACATTCATCAAAATATATAGTTATTGTTGTGTAAAATTAATTTTATTTGAACGAACTTGAAATTGTGTGCATCACAAGCCAAGAATAGTGTTGCGTATACTACATGTCACGAACCGACCCCAGGGTCCTGATTCGTAACTACCCAAATCCCACCTTCCATAGGCCAGGGGCTGGAGACTAGCACCAAAGGTGTCATTCCCTATAACTGGGAAGTCATTGCCTTTATAAAATGTAATCTCACACAACCAGAGTATAAGTAGAAGAAAACACTAAGTAAAAGGTGCATAATAGGTGTACTGAATGTAAAGGGGGTCAGAATACAAGCCCACTATAAAGTATAAATACAACTGAAAAGGGACAACAAGCTGAACGGTGAAAGAAGCTCTTGGATCATCCTCTGGGGTTCCTACCTGAAGGGTAGGTACAGATGCCCTTCACACCAGTCCATGTCTGTCAGACTCTACAGTGTACCAATATGTCGTAACGTCCTCCTCCAGGTATTGTCCAGTCCTGGCGCTCTTGGTCTCCTTATGCATTGTGTGTCATCTGTATCCAACACAATGAGGTGCGGGCATAGCCTACTCAGTAGGGACCCCGAGACCCTCAATGTCTAACAAAATCCAAAAATGATAAAACACAATGTATGAAATCAACGAATAGCAATTACATAGGTATATGCCCATAAAAATACCAAAGTTATCAAGTAACCCATCTGAATCATGAGGAAAACACAAAGGTCATTGACTCAATTCAAATCAGGACTTTTATTTACGATGTCGAAACCACGGCTGGTGGAGAACTCCTCCTCTGTCGAGTATAATAGGCATGCTTCTACAACCAATCACTTCCCACTAACCTTGCACTGCTGAAGTATTCAACCTATCGAGTACTGTGGGCCTGCTGCTACAACAAAGTGCTTCCCACCATGGTTCTTCCGCATCAACCAAGCGCTCCTCCACTATGGGTCAATTGCAACATCCAAGCGTTCCCCACTAAGCCATCTGAATCACTCTGAGTTGATCGATCCCCAGTCATCAAGTCTCAGCCTACTACTAGGTCTCTGAAATCTGCTCACTCGTCACCGGGAGGGTCCTCTCTATGTGACACAATAAGATACTCCATGTGTTATGAAACCTCACATAGAAGTATCACAAGGACCGCCATGTCATAGGGGTCTCAACGAAAGAGACGACGCATCAATCAGACGCCCAGTATGTGCGTTATTATCCTTTTAGCCATGGGGGCCTGATTGTTTTCATGTATGAACCAACCTGACTATAGCATCCTGCGTTTTATCACATAAACTTTCATTACATTTTACAAAACCGAGGATCTTTAAGGTTTAGTGTCTTGGAAACCAGGAACTTAAAACATGAATACATAAAACATTCTTCTTAAACACTTGAAAGGCTTCTCCTCATGTTCATACTAGGTTCATTACTACATCACATAACCTGGGGACATACATCAAAATAATGTGTGAGCAGAAGGCCCAGCAAGGAAAACAAGAGAAACATTTTAAATGTGAACTTGAGATACTTCAATAAGGTCATGAAAAGAACATTAAGGCATGAGAATGAAATCATGAGGCATATCATAATAAAAATAACATTTTCCATAACTTGATGATGTGGCTAAAACATTTAATATTGACAATCATGAACATATCACCAAGGTCCATCCCTAAGGTGTCATTTCAAAATTAACAAGGTTATTCACCAGGATATCGTGAAAATTGTAATCTCTAGTGGTTACATCATTACCCAATGCATTGGAGCGCTATCAGGGCGCACCCTTAAATTTTCCTTTATTATCATGTGATCCACATATATCATCATCAAACATTTCATAAATGACCCATATAGCATAAAATAAATGGGTTTCATTTCATAATCATAACATTTTAAAAACTGCTTTAAAGACATGATCTTAACGTCACTTTAAACCCACGAAAAGGGAAAGCGGGTTTCATGTATGTATATCCCAGAATTTAAAATAGAAAATCGTGGTATATATGTGAATACCCATATAGAAGGTCGAGCTTTGAGTATTCACTTAATAAAATAAAAAATCTATAGAAAAAAGAGAGAGACATTTTGACACGAAAATTATGCAGCACAAAGGCAATGTTACAAGGTTTTTAGAAAACATTGAAAAGAGAGGGGACATGGGTGAAACATTCATAAATGACCCATAAAATAGTATAGGGACAGAATATAATGTATTTAAGAACATGGTAATGAAATTTGAAAATATACCATACGAAATGAAGAACATGAAAGGAAGACAAAAATAAGATTTCTCTTATGAAAATTCGGCAGCCTAGCAGCGTTACATAAACTTCAACCAAAAATTAATTGATGAGATCAAATAGGGTATCTCATAATATGAACATAAAAGATCAGTATGATAGATATAGATATCATACCCCAACATAATAAAAAGGAACTTGCAAGACTTGACATGGAATTAGAACTTTGAAAAGGGAGAAAGGTGCAAGGACCACTTAAAAATTTAGCAGCCTAACGACGCCACTTAAACTTCAAAATACTAAATTGAAGAGATCAAATGTGTTCTATCATAATATGGTCATAAAAGATCAGTATGATAGATATAGATATCATACCCCAACATAACAAAAAGTAACATGAAATAATTGACACGAAAGTAGAACTTCAAAACGAGAAGGGTGAAGAACCACTTAAAAATTGGGCAGCCTAATGGCGTCACATAACTTCAATAAAAAAATGATTTGACAAGTTCAAATAGGGTATCTCATCATATGATCATAATATATCAGTATTATAGATATATAGATCATACCCCAACATAATAAAAAGTAACATGAAAGATTTGACATGAAAATCGAACTTGAAATATGAGAAGGGTGAAAGAATCACTTAAAAATTCGGCATCCTAACGTCGTCACTTAAACTTTCATAAAACGAAATGATGAGAGTAAGAGGGGATCTATCATCATATAAAAAATAAAAGGGATGTAAGAGGAATATAAAAGAACATCATATAACATAATAACATGGAGCATAAAAGTAATGACATAAAAGAGATTACATGAAAAGAAAGAGAGAGGTCGGATCCCTTACCTTAAAATGTAACTCTTAAAAATCGAAGGTTGGGACCTTGAGGGATTGAGAGAACCTTGGGAGGAATCCTTGGGAGGTAATGAGACCATAACTTCGTTGGGGGATAGTGGGGAGTCGAAATGGATGAGAGGATGGCTTGGTATTTATAGAGAATGTTAGGGGAAAAGGCATTAATTGCCAAGGGACACCTCAAAAGTTGTTTTCTCAAAACCATGTGCTCTCCCAAGATATTTCCCATGATGTTAGGCCACATGTCCCTTGAATACAATAATTCATCACCTTTGGTTGACCATACATTAAAATATCTCATGATATCATCATGACACAGTTATGATGTCATTAAACATACCAAAACCCTAAAACTGTATTTTTACTATTCACTGAAAATTCAACTTTCTCCTAAAGATCCCAAAATTTCACCTTAATCAAATATCAATTCTCTGATTTCAAAAATGAACTCAATTTTATAAAAATAATTTTCTAAATATTTTTAATTTATTTTTTAAATAAATACCCTATTCCACGAAAATTCATTTTTTCAGAAAAAACACCAAAATTTACCATAACATAATATCGGTGCTCTGAGTTCAAAATTGAAATCCATTTTATTAAAAAAAAATTAAATATTTTTAATTTAATTATTAATTTAAAAACACTATTCACTCGAAAAAACTAATACTTGAATAATAATTTATGAAACCATTATTTAACCATTTTATTGAATCACATTACTTAATCAAGGTGCCTAGATTATATTAATACTTTCTTTAAATGAGATTGCTAATCCATTTTGACACATTACTAATCCTAATCATAAAATCACTATTCATAATTTACTATTCATCAAAAATCAAGTTGATCTTATTAGACTCTAAATTTCGTACTAAACATAATTTTAGAAGACCATTTTTCGAGAATCATTACAAATTTTTAATTATTTAAGGTTTACATAAACATTTTTAAAATATCCTTTTTCTAAAATTCATAAAAAATATGCATACTATATTTATCCGGTCATTTAAAAATTCATAAATATCATCATAAGAAGAAATACCAATTTTTATTTAAAACAAAGGATTACACAAGGCAGTTACGGTCTCCTTACATAGCCCCTTATCACACCAGCATAGGACCTAAGTGTAAGGTGTGCTAAGGTGAGAGAATCTGAGGGAGGCTTGGCCAACATCGCACGAGAAGTATTTTCTATTAGTTTGAACTTCTCGCAAAGGCGATTCTGTTCTAGCTTCACACGATGAATTTCGGATTGGGATTGGTCCAGAGCAAAGCCCAGGGGTGCTACCTCCTTCCCAAGTTCTGTTAGATGGGCTTTGATCAGTCCAAGACTACTGGGTGAGGCCATCGAATCTTCTTTCTATAATAATTATCTAAGATTACTTGTATTTAGAGACAATAATCAAAACGTTTAGTTTTCAGCTGTCATATTGACCAATGGTCATATAACTATCTAAACCCAACGGTCTCATTTTAATTATACTCATGTTATCAAATTAAACATTTTTGTTGAGTATAAAAATAAAATAAAATAACACATAAATTTTTGGAAATAAGATTTATTCAAAATTTTGGGTCGTTACAATCTTCCCCTCTTAAGAAATTGCGTCCTCGCAATTTTTTAAAACTGGGTTTTGAAATTTCATTGAAAGTCCCACATAGGAAATGGAGTCAGTAATACTGTTACTTTAAAACAAAGAAAATGAAGTACAAAGGTCACCCGAGTTAACCCACACTGGGATTCCATGTAGGAAAATATGGACATGGAGGAGAAAACAAAGGGTCATGTTCTAAGGGAGAGTGATAGAAAACATGATTAAGGGAAAGGTAACTATAAGAAAATCCCAAACATAGGATGTGTGTAAACGGTCTATGATTACCTAGTAGGAAACGTAAACCAACAACCTTTTTGTTTTACGTTCCTTTTCATAATTTTGAAGAATTCATTTAATACATAGAATAGAAACATAAGAAAATATACATGTCTTCATGTATAGTTTCATCCTTTAATAAGTTCTACCAAAACTAATATTTTCTCCAAAAGATGAGCATTCAAAACTACTTGGTCTCATCGAAACAAAAGAATCATCTTCTAGTGAATCACATAATCCACATAAGATTAACTATCTATTTCTTCTATCTTTAAACATTATCCCAAAAACAGAAAGGGTAAGGTTAAACAACTCTTCAAAAGGAAGAATCCCATAAGAATGTAAACTACTTTTAAATCATCAAAGTTCCATGGTAATACCCAAATTTCATCATAGACCATTCCATAAATAACGGTCCTTAAAATTTTTCAAAATAAACCAAACTAAGATTGAAACCCAAATACAAGAATGATTTGATAACATAGTCTTCCAAAATAAACTTCATTATTCATCTCCAAACAACATCAACCACTCCTAACATCTTATAACAAAAGTATATAACCTAAACATATTTTTCCCAAGATAGGTTAATCATTCCCATAAGTAACCTAAATTACTATAAGTCCACCATAAATTCATCAACTCTTCAAAATATAAGTCAACCTTACTCCTCAATGAAAATACCGTAGTAATCTATTTTCCTTGATCATATAGGTTCCCTGAAATAGTGAATGTCTTCCAAAATAATAATCATCTTTTAATCCCCTAATCAACTCTGTCGTATTAATACGGCAATTGTAGCATTTCCTATCACACTGGTTTTTGGGACATGTTCTTCCATTTCTCGCCATTAACTAAGAAAATAAACTATAATTAGGGGCTTCAAATACGTAGCTAATAATCATGACAAGGAACTTAAAGCATATAAGGATAACTTGTAGAAGAAAAGTATACCCTATCATGTGATCCCCTAGGTTCCCATCTAGGTTATCCATGATCATATATTCTTATGTGAATATTTATTGTATTTTATCTGTGTTCCTTTAACAATGGTTCATACTATGCTTACGAATTTACCAAAGCATATCCCCCGGGAGTGTCGTAACCAAGAGTGCTGCAAGGCCCATTGTCGTGTACCAGTTCCCATTTGAGTCTAGCTCAAAGCGGTGTTTTTGGGTTTTACCCCTATGTAGATCTGTTCCAGAGCCACCTCTACCTGCACATATCCAGAGAGAGATGTATTTTCTTGGAAACCCATTACTCAATACTCACCAAAATTCCAGGAAGATTTCCTATATATAAACTTTTCTACAGGCTTCTTCCTAAAGATTTCATATCCTAATTTCGACAAATAACTAAACCATCCTTTGATACCAACTATAGCATCCCGCCTTTTTATCACATAAACTTTCATTACATTTTACAAAACCGAGGATCTTTAAGGTTTAGTGTCTTGGAAAGCAGGAACCTAAAACATGAAAACATAAAACATTCTTCTTAAACACTTGAAAATCTTCTCATCATGTTCATCCTATGTTCATTACTACATAACATAAACTGGGGAAATACATCAAAAGAAAGGGTGAGCAGAAGGCCAAGTAAGGAAACAAGAGAAACATTTTACTTGTGAACTTGAGATACTTCAATAAGGTCATGAAAAGAACTCTAAGGAATGAGAATGAAATAATGAGGCATATCATAATAAAAATAACCTTTTTCATAACTTGAAGATGTGGATGAAACATTTAATACTAACAATCATGAACATATCACCAATGTCCATCCCCAAGGTGCCATTTGAAAACTACCAAGGTTATTCACCAAGATATCGTGAAAATTGTAATCTCTAGTGGTTACATCATTACCCAATGCATTGGAGCGCTATCAGGGTGAACCCTTAAGTTTTCATTTATTATCATGTGAGACACATATATCATCATCAAACAATTCTTAAATTTCCCATATAGCATAAAATAAATGGGTTTCATTTCATAATCATAACGTCTTAAAAACCTCTTTAAAGACATGATCTTTATGTCACTGTAAACCCATGAAAAGGGAAAGCGGGTTTTATGTATGTAAATCCCAGAATTTAAAATATAACATCTTGGTATATATGTGAATACCCATATAGAAGGTAGAGCTTTGAGTATTAACTTAATAAAATAAAATATCTATAGAAAAAAGAGAGAGACATTTTGACACAAAAATTCTGCAGCATAAATGCTGTGTTACATGGTTTTTAGAAAACATTTAAAAGAGAAGGGACATGGGTGAAAAATTCATAAATGAACCATAAAACAGTAGAGGGAAATACTATAAGGGATTTAAGAACATGGTAATGAAATTTGAAAATATACCATATGAAATGAAGAACATGAAAGGAAGACAAAAATAAGATTTCTCTTATGAAAATTCGGCAGCCTAGCAGCGTTACATAAACTTCAACCAAAAATGAATTGATGAGATCAAATAGGGTCTCTCAACATATGAACATAAAAGATCAGTATGATAGATATAGATATCATACCTCAACATAATAAAATGGAACTTGCAAGACTTGACATGGAATTAGAACTTTGAAAAGGGAGAAAGGTGCAAGGACCACTTAAAAATTTAGCAGCCTAATGACGCCACTTAAACATCAAAATAATAAATTGAAGAGATCAAATGGGGTCTCTCAGCATATGGTCATAAAAGATAAGTATGATAGATATAGATATCATACCACAACATAACAAAAAGGAACTTGAAATAATTGACATGAAAGTAGAACTTTAAAACGAGAAGGGTGAAGAACCACTTAAAAATTGGGCAGCCTAACGGCATCATTTAACATCAATAAAAAAATGATTTGACAAGATCAAATAGGGTATCTCATCATATGATCATAAGATATCAGTATGATAGATATAGACATCATAACCCAACATAATAAAAAGGAACTTGAAAGATTTAACATGAAAATCGAACTTGAAAAATGAGAAGGGTGAAAGAATCACTTAAAAATTCGGCAGCCTAACGGCGTCACTTAAACATTCATAAAACGAAATGATGAGAGTAAGAGGGGATCTCTAATCATATAAAAATAAAAAGGGCAGTAAGAGAAATATAAATGAACATCATCTCACATAAGAACATGGAGCATAAATGGAATGACATAAAAGAGATTACATGAAAAGAAGGAGAGAGGTCAGATCCCTTACCTTAAAATGTAACTCTTAAAACACGAAGGTTGGGACCTTGAGGGATTGAGGGAACCTTGGAAGGACTCCTTGGAAGGGAATGACACCAGAAAATTGTTGGGGGAGAGTGGGGAGTCGAAATGGATGAGAGGATGGCTTGGTATTTTATAGGGAATGTGAGGGGACAAGGCATTAATGGCCAAGGGAAACCTCAAAAGTGGTTTTCTCAAAACCTTGTGCTCTCCCAAGATATTTCCCGTGAAGTTAGGCCACATGGCCCCCCCATACAATAATTAATCACCTTTGGTGGACCATCCCTTAAAATATCTCATGATATCATCATGACACAGTTATGATGTCATTAAACATACTGAAACCCTAATACTATATTTTTACTATTCACTGAAAATTCAACTTTTTCATAATGATCCCAAAATTTCACCTTAATCAAATATCAATGCTCTGATTTCAAAAAATGAACTCCATTTTATAAAAATAATTTTCTAAATATTTTTAATTTATTTTTTAAATAAATACACTATTCACCGAATATTTATTTTTTCAGAAAAAACACCAAAAATTACCATAACATAATATCGGTGCTCTGAGTTCAAAAATGAAATCAATTTTATAAACATATTTTTTTAAATATTTTTAATTTAATTTTTAATTAAAAATCACTATTCACTCGAAAAAACTAAAACTTGAATAATAATTTATGAAACCGTTATTTAACCATTTTATTGATTCACATTACTTAATCAAGGTGCCCAGATTATATTAATAATTTCATTAAGTGAGATTACTAATCCATTTGGACACATTACTAATCCTAATCATAAAATCACTATTCAAAATTTACTATTCATCAAAAATCAAGTTGATCTTATTAGACTCTAAATTTCATACTGAACATAATTGTAGAAGACCATTTTTTGAAAATCATTACACATTTTTAATTACTTAAGGTTTACATATACATTTTTAAAATATCTTTTTTCTAAAATTCATCAAAAATATGCATACTATATTTATCCGGTCATTTAAAAATTCATAAATATCATCATAAGAAGAAATCCCAATTTTTATTTAAAACATAGGATTGCACAAGGCAGTTACGATCTCCTTACATAGCCCCTTATCACACCAGCATAGGACCTAAGTGTAAGGTGTGCTAAGGTGAGATAATTTGAGGGAGACTTGGCCAACATCGCATGAGTAGTAATTTCTATTAGTTTGAACTTCTCGCAAAGGCGATTCTGTTATAGCTTCACACGATGAAGTTTGTCTTGGGTTTGGTCTAGAGCAAATCCCAGTGGTGCTACCTCATTCCCATGTTCTGTTAGATGGGCTTTGATCGGTCCAAGACTACTGGGTGAGGTCATCGAATCTTCTTTCTATAATAATTAACTAAGATTACTTGTTTTTAGAGTCAATAATCAAAATGTTTAGTTTCCAGCGGTCATATTGACCAATGTTCATATAACCTTCTAAACCCAACGGTCTCATTTTAGTTATACTCATGTTATCAAATGAAACATTTTTGTTGAGTATAAAAATAAAATAAAATAACACATAAAATTTAGGAAACAAGATTTATTCAAAATTTTGGGTTGTTACACTGACAGTATCTCAACTATACCCTGAACACCCATGGGGTATTTCTTAAAGGGACCGTTTCTCAATGAGATTACCAGCGCCATTGATAGTTCATCAAACGGACATCTGGTTCCAAAGATATAGCCAATGTAAGAAATGGGTCATTAGTGGGCTCGGGTCCAGTTCGACCCGGTCGGATCGTCTCGGCTCAACCCAGTATTGGTCGACCAAGTCTGGTTCGACCCGGTTAGCTATGCTGGGGCGGACTCGGCCCATTGGGCGAGTCATCTCGCTATGTTTCGACCCGATCCGCTGGGCCCGGCCCAACGGACTGTGAGGGCAGTTCGACCGGATGCAGCCATGCAGGCGGCATCGGCCCGACAGCCGGGGCCAGTTCGGCCAGCACCGCGAAGGGAACGTCTTGAGAGGTTGGCGACTAGGAGACCAGAAGGTAGACCACGCATGGCACGGGCTGGTGGACAGGACTAAGGGCAGGCAGTGGGTGCACCGAGCAGGGTGCAGCAGGTTGCGAGGGCACTGAGCATGCAGCGGTAGGGTTCGGGGGCGCCGAACAAGATGCCAGTTGGGCCGGGCAGCATGCTAGGAAGGGAGCGGGTTTCTAGGAATGGCGTTGGCAGGGGCGTGGGGCACTGGGAAGACCGTGGTAGGGAACATGGGCACCGAGCAGGCCGCCTGCAGGGCAGGGCAAACACGCCGGTAGGGGCGCGGGGCGCAAGGCAGGGCACCGGCAGGGGAGTGGGGTGCTGGGAAGGCCCGGTAGCACGTCGGAGGTGCCGCAGGGTGCGTGGGCAAGTCGCAGGTAGCGCATCGCTGTTCGGCCTAGAAATCGGTGTGTCATAGGTGTGACACGATTATCAGAGGACGTGGGAAGTGTGGCCTTCGCTATTTCGACCTACATCATCATCGCCTGATTTCCATTCCCTAGGACACCACAAAGAAAAATCGACGGAGGGTGTCGGCCATGTGGGGTTGGCACGAACCCTCCTTGTTTATGGTCATAGAAGACGACCTGAAAGTAATAAGTACAACCACCACCATTATTCATTTTTAGAGAAAGGAAGAACGTGGGAAAAAGTTCATACATTAATCAATATAAAACCCCTACATCTCTTTTCGTTCATCGTTGATGAAGTTGCGGGAAGCAGGCATCGTTCAGTTGAAGTCGGAAGAGAAGAAGCTGAATGTAACGTCGACATTCTTCGTGGATGATTCTTCCCTTTCCTTGTTCCAGTATAATAAAGAAGGAGACATATGGGGAACAAGTAGAAGAATAAATCTAATGTTTATCGTGTTCTTTGTTGGGAGGAGCGTTCTTCATTGGGGAGGATAAGTTTCTCCAAGTGTTGGGCATCGTGGTACTTTACCAGCACTTCGTCGCTTGGTGAAGCCATCCCAAAACCTTCTCCCAAGATCCCTATATATAAGAGAGGGGGAGAGATATGTAACCATCTTGGAATTTATGATTGTTCATTTATTAGGAACCTTCCAAAATTCTAACGATGTGATTACTTAATTTAAAAAGAGGGTCGAGTGAATTAAATTGCATTGGTGTAATTTAAGAGGTGTGTTGGAACAATTAAAAGGGGAGGATTCCAAGAGGCTTCCCTAAATTGAATTGCACACATTGGCACAAAATTAAATAAAGGGAACGGTCAAGGGGTGTCTGCCAATTTAATGGGGATTTGATGAGGTTTTATCATCCTCCATTAATAGGTGTTAATCCTCATTTGGTCCCCACACAATTATTATCCCATGGGAGGTTATGCTAGGGTGGGCCCCAACAACATAACCTTTCATTGGAGGATAAGTTGTGGCCATCCCACCAACCACTCCCAAGGGGGGGGGGGTTAAACTACCATTGGGTCCCACCTCTAAACGCTTTCATGGTGACTGAAAATAAAATAAATTGTTGTACTTTATTTTATTTGTATTTTTTATAAAAAGCCAAAAACTATTATTTATTATCAATCATATGTCGTCGAGGTGGAAGTCTTATTAAGTGAATACTGGCACTGTGAGTTCAGCAGTGTCCTCGAACTTAGATTCCGAGCACCGGTTCAAAAGATATAGAACTATGCTTGCACATTTACTTAACGAACCCGAAACAAAGTACAAAAAATTATTATCAATCACCCTCGACCCACTGTGGTCAAGGTTAGGCTTTGTCTATTTCAAAAACTCCCCAACAAACAGAAACATACTCTCAGATTTCTAATCTGTGTTACTGTTTAAAATTTATGAATTTTACAGTAAAATATTTCTCACTTAATGATTTTATTTATGTGCAAAAGCTAAATTTCTCTGGTTGCCCTCACCGACCCATGTTAGTGTCTTCTTAAAAAAATCATACCCTCAAAATTTCATCGATGGTATCAGATTTTTAATCTGAGTTACTGTTTGTGAGATATAATCATTTGAATAATAAAATAATTTATTTAATTGTTTTATTTACGATTATGCCAATTTTGGGTTTTCTCATAGGAGGCCTACGCCGACTAAAATAAAGTCACACATAGGCTAAACCCACCATCTAGAGTGCTACAGTACCCTCTGATTCTTGATCTGCATAACCGTATAATAGTTATTCCACTTTTTCAGGAAAACTGCTTTCGTGTGTTAATTTAAGCTTAACAAAACATCAGAAATTGATTCCAGGCACAACGGACCTCATTATCACATGCAGCCAAAAATTGTGGACTCCTAAAAATCCCATGAATTTATGGAAAAATATCTAAGTAATATCCCGACCATTACATTCTCCCCACCTCAGGAATTTACGTCCCCGTAATAAACAACTCACACTAAAGGAATAAAAGGGGGATTGATCACGCATCTGAGCCACCCGCTCCCATGTGCTTTTCTGAAGGTTCTTGTGCTTCAGACGTATGCGCACTAGGGGTATCAACTGTCCACGTAGGACCCGATCCAGTTGATCCTCGATCTCCACTATAAACTCCATGATAGTCTCCCTTTCATCGATGTCCAACTCTCCATGGTCGAAGATGCAGGATGCGTCGTGCATGTATCTCCTCAGCTGAGATATATCAAAGACTTCATGTACCCAGTGCAACTGAGGTGTAAGAGATAAGCGGTGAGCCACCTTGCCTACTCTACTGAGGACCTGGGAAGGTCTGATGAATCACAAAGATAACATGCCACCTCGTCCAAATCTCTATAGACCTTGTCAAGGTGAGACCTGTAGAAAGACGTGGTCGACATCCTCGAACACCAGAGGTCTCCGTCTCCTTACAGGATATGACTTCTATCTACTCTGTGTAGTCTTCATATTCTCTTGGATTATCTGCACCTTCTTCATGGTAGCTCGTAACATCTCTAGTCGGTAGGAAGTGGCCCGACATGGTGAGTTTGTCGATGATCACCCAAATAGAGTCATGTTCAATTGATGTTTGTGGAAGACCCTTCACGAAGTCCAAGGATATCACAACCCTCTTCCACTTTGGGACCACTAATGGATGAACAAAGCCTGTTGGTACCTGATGTTCTTCCTTCACTTGCTGAAAAATGAGGCATCGAGAGACAAACTCTGCTACCGTCGTCTTCATACCTTACCAGAAATGCTGTCGTTGAAGGTCCTGGTACATATTCACCACACCTGGATTTACCGCTAGAGGGGATGCGTGGAACTCGGTCAACACTTTTTCTGAATTACAACTGGTACCATGGTACCTCCTCTGAAGAGGATAATGTGCTCCCAACCTTCAAGAAAATCCATCAGGTTCCTGTCCTATAGCTATCTAAGCATGTCGTGTCTTGTAGTCAGCGTCTCCACGTTGTGCCTCCCAAACTCACTGATGAAGTGGGGGAGTCACTATAAGAGACTATAGAAAGGATGATCCGTACCTATCAACGAAGGATATCTGTAAGGAAACCAGTTGATCTATCGCCTCACCTAGTTGTTGTATAACAGTCCTTCTGCTGAGTGCATCTTCTACAATGTTCCCCATCCTAGATGTATATACTATCTCGATGTTATAGTCTTGGAGGAAGTGGAAACTCAAAACTCCTACTGCCACAAGGGTAAGGCTGGATGACTGATGATTGATCAGCTTCACCCTCCTATGCATGAGTTTAACCTGTATTGCCTGGGTTTTCATTTTGGCTGACTTAGGAAAACCTCATCTCATCATTGTAGATAAACCAAAACTTTTTTCCCTAATAGTGTTAATATATGTATGAACTGTGGTTTCCAAGTCCATACCCAAACTAATGTCATAACGCCACGACTCTTCCACCAAGAGGATCCAACCGAAATCATTGCTTCAAGGGTCAGATCACACTGTCAGCATATGTGGATTATCGAGTCTCCTCCCAATGGTATCTCCAGACATGGGTATCAAGTCAACAGTTAAAATGGAAACTCTAGGTCTGGGAAACGATTCGTGGATGGATGGAATGATTGGTACCTATGTCTATTTATACGGTAGCTAGTATTACACACAGTCTATACCTCGAATCTTTCGGAGATCCCTTGGGTCACACTCCTTGACCTCATGAAGCTATTTTCATTCTCTTCCCTCTAGCTCCTTGATCTGGGCGGGGACTACAATGGTGGGTGGTTGAAACATGTCAAAATGTACACCACCTCATGTTGATCTCCTAGAAATACTTCTGCATCTTCTACCATGCAAATTGATCTGTCCCTATTAAATCTTCTTTATAAAATGATTTACACACCTGTATCTTTGAGACTAGTGCTAGTTTCTTTCTTTCCCACTACTAAAAGTAACTGGCGGAATCCACTCAACCAAAGAACAGTCAACCGCAATGGTTCTCTCGATTATCCTAACATAGGTAGGAATGCATAGAGGAAAAATAATGTTCTTGCTCAGATTCCCCTAAACACATATCACATGGAGTTCCATGATCCGATGCACCAATCGTATCATATTCATTGAGTACCAAGAACAATCTGTACACCTTGAAGAATACTCATCTACAGACATGGCATCCTGCCGAAGCTGTAGAAGATATAGAGAACTCTTACCAATCTCCTCAGGCTAGTCCTTAGCTACCTATATTTCTGGAAGGCCTTACAACCTAATGGGTATCTGATGCTGAAACATGTGTAAGTCACTATGCCTATATGTGTCATCAACCGATACCACAAGTTGATACTCCATACCAATAGGCATTGATATATCTGACACAATACTTGAAGGTACAATCTCAGGAAAAGGTCCACATAACAAAGCCTCATCCCTATGCGGACCAACCTTAGGGTCACTCACTGGGAAACACTAGTAGATAAGGTCACCATATTCTATATTGGTGTCTCAAATAGGTGGAGAATTCTATAAATTGCCTCGAGGCAGTCCTCTGCTACTTGGAATTTTGCCTTGCCTCGTAACCTCGAAGGCCTCTGTTGCTGGAACTCGTGTAACGTGCTCAGTCAGTGTGCACTACCACCAGTTTGGATAATGGCATTTGTTTCCCAACTGGTAGCGGTGCTGCTGGTACAACACCTGAAGGTGAAAACATAGTAAGTGGGCCATGCACTGCAGTCTTGTCGCTCGGTGGGTCATCATCATGTACTCTCGCATAACTCTAACAGGATGTCTATGTAGAGGAATCCTGAACAGACGCGACATGGTCAAAAGACTATAACATGTTAACAAACTTGTTTTGAGATAACATAAAGAAAACATTTTAAAAAACACACATAATTGGTGTTTTCATGCACGGACTTGGAAATCAGTAGTCAGGGTCCAAGTGTATGGATATGCCAGCAGCCATACCAACAATGGACTACCTAAACTGAAAACCACACTCGGTATCCTTAACACTATTGCTTCACAAAAAAGGAATATTAGAGTCATATGTTCTGCATTAGAACTGACTCCTCTAATACCGATTTTTCATGACCAGTACCCCAAGGCCTGTGTCGTAACTACCCCTTGCCCACCTTCCATAGGCATGGGGCTGGCGACTAGCACCAAATGCATAATTCCAAAAAATTGGGATGGAATTGATTTTACAAAATGTAGACTCACACAACCAGTGTACAGGAGGAAGTAAACACTAAGTAAAAGCTGCATAAAAAGAGTATTGAAATTAAAGGGGACTAGATTACAAGCCCAAATATGAATTACAAATACAACTAAAAAGGGAAAAAGAACTGAAATGTGAAGGCAGCTCCAAGATCATCCTTCGGGGTTCCTACCTTAAGGGTAGGTACAGATGGGCTCCACAACCCTCCACATCTGTCAGACTCAATCATGTACAGATTAATCGTAAGGTCCTCCTCCAGGTACCGCCAGTCCTAGCCTCTTGACCTCCGTCAGCGTTGCCCATCGTCTACAACCATCACAACAAGGTGCGGGCATAGCCCGTGCGGGGATGAATATAATGATACTCAGTAGGGACCCCGAGACCCTCATGGTATCAAAAAATCCAACAAGGGTAAAACACAATGTCTAAAATCAATGAATAACCATTACTTAGGTATATTCCCATACATATACCTATATTATCATGTAACTCATCTCAATCATGAGGAAAACAAAAAGGTCATTGACTCAGCTCAAACCAATATTTTTATTCATGATTTCGAAACTATGGCTGCTGGATAACTCCTCCTATGTCGAGTACAGTGGATCTTCCGCTACAACAAAGCGCTTCCCACTAACCTTGGACTGCTGATGTACTCCACCTATCGAGTACAGTGGGATGCTGCTACAACCAAGCGCATCCCACCATGGGTCTCCCACTACAACCAAGCACTCCCCCTCACAGCCTAGAGAGGTACTCCTTCTATCTAGTACTGTAGGTTTGCCACTACAAAAAAGTGCTCCTCTACTGTGGGTCTACTACTACAAACATGCGCTGCCCAATGGGCCATTTGAATCACTCATAGTTGATGGATCAGCAGTCATCAAGTCTCAGCTAGCTACTTGGTCTCTACAATCGGCTTGCTCGTCCTCATGCGGGTCCTCTCCACATGCCACAATCTGATACTCCAAGTTTCATGAAAACTCACGTTGAAGTATCACAAGGACCTCCACATCATAAGGGTCTCAACAAATCAGATGGAGTGTCAATCGGACGCCCGGTCTGTGAGTTATTATCCATTTAGTCATCGGGGCCAGTTGGTATCGTGTATGAACCAACCCGACCATATCTCAAAAATACCCCGAACACCCATGGGGTATTTTTTAAAGAGACCGTTTCTCAATGATATTACCATCACCTCTGACGGTTCATCAAACAGACGACCGATGCCAATGATATGGCCAAATTAAGCAATGGGTCATTAGTGGGACCGGGTCCGGTCCGACCTGGTCGGACCGACATGGCCCAACCCAGTCTGGGTCAACCCAGTCTAGGACGACCCGATCAGACTTTCATGGTCTGCAATGGCCCTTTGGTCGAGTAAGCACTCTATGTTTTGACCAGGTCCGTTGGGCCCGACCGAGCGGACTGCGATGGCAGTTCGGCCGGATGCCACCACACAGTAGGCATCAGCCAGAGAAGTTGGGGCCGGTTTGGAAAGATCCACGAAGGATGCGGCTATAGAGGCTAGATTCTAAGAGACCAATGGGTAGGCCATGTGGGGTACGGGTAGGCCGGTGTGACTTTGAGGAGGTCATGGGTGCACCGGCCAGGGCGCAGTAGGCCGCGGGGGCACCGGGCAGGTCGTGGCAGGGTGTGGGGGCAATGAGCAGGTTGCCGATAGGGCCGGGCATCACGCTGGCAGGGGAGCGACATGCCAAGATGGGCTCTAGCAGGGGCACAAGGTGCTGGGCAGGCCATGGAAGGGAGAGAGAGTGCCGAGCAGGCCACTGGCAGGGCGCCGGAAGGTGTGCAAGTCACTAGGCAGGGTGCTTAGAAGAGCACCGGCTGTGGTGGGGGCGCCGGTCGGGCCAGGTAGCACTCTAGAGGGGCCGCTGGGCGCACCAGAAAGCCACAGGTAGCGCGATAGTGTTTGGCCTGACCATTGGTGCGATGTGGGTGCGGCATGATTCTCGAAGGTCGCGAGTATTATGTCCTCCGCTATTTCCTCATTCTTCATCGTTGCCTCGTTGCCATGCCGTAGGACACCATAATTAATAATCGACGGTGTGTGTCAGCTGTGTGATGTTGGCCCGAACCCTCCACGTTTATGTTGATATTAGACTGCTAAAAAATATGAAATACAACAAACACCATTCTTCATTTTTAGAGAAAGGAAGAGCATGGGAAAATGTACATACTTTAAATAAAATAAAATCCCTACCTCGCTTGTCGTTCATCGTTGATGAAGTCACAAGAAGCGAGTGTCGTTCTGTTGACGTTGGAAAAGAATAAGTCGAGTGTGACGTCGACATTCTTCGTTGATGACACTTACCTTTCCTTGTTCCGTTAGAAGAAGGAAGAAGATGTTTGTGGAAGAATTCGTAGAAGAAATATGACATTCTTCACGTTCTACATTGGGAGGAACATTGTTCATTGGAGAGGATAAGATTCTACAAGTATTGGGTGTCACGATACTTTTCCTGCGCTTCGTCTCTTGGACAAGTCATCCCAAAACCTTATCAAAAGCTCCCTATATATAGGAGAGTGGGAGAGATAAGTAACCATCATGGAATTTATAATGGTTCATTTTTTACGAACCTTCCTAAATTTTAATGATGCAGTTACATTATTTAAAAAGGGGGTCGAGTGAATTAAATTAAGTTGGCCAATTTAAGTGGTGTATTGGGACAATTAAAAGGGGAGAATTCCAAGAGGCTTCTGTTAATTTAATTACACACTTTGGAAAAATACAAAATAATGGGGATTTTCAAGTGGTTTCGCCCAATTTAAAGGGGTGTTGAGGAGATTTTATCCTCCTCCATTAATAGGGGTTAAGCCTCATTTGTTCCCCACACAATTATCCTCCCTTGGGAGGTTATTATAGGGTGGGACCAAAAATAATAACCTCTCATGGGAGGTTAGGGTGTGGTCGTCCCACCACCAATTCCCATGGGGTGGTTTCAACTACAAGTGAGTCCAACCTCTAAACACTTTCATGGCGTCTGAAAATAAAATAAAGCGTTTTACATAATTTTATTATTATTTTTATAAAAAGCTAAAAACTAATTTTTATTCTCGATCATCTGCTGTTGAGGTGGAAGTCTTATTAAGCGAATACTGGATCATTGAGTTCATCGGTGTCCTCAGATTTCAATTCTACGCACTTGATCAGAAGATATAAAACTCCACTCGCAGATTTACTGTCCGTACTTGAAAAATTGTTTGGAAAATTATTATATCTCACCCTTGACCCAATGTGGTCGAGGTTGGTCTATGCCTAGGTGAAACACGCCCCAATGATCCCAACCGTAATCCCAAATTTCCAATCCTATTTACCTTTTACATGTTATTAATTTTACAATAAAATATTTGTGACTTAATTATTTTATTTATGGACAAAAACTGACATTCTATAGTGGCCCTCGCTGACCGAAGTTAGTATCTTCGTAAAGAAAGAATAACCTCAAAAGATCAGCGGTGGTCTCTAATTTTTAATCTGAGTTACCATTTTTTAGTTATAAGCATTTGAAAAATAAAATAATTTATATAATTATTTTATTTACGATTATGCCAATTTTGGGGTTTCTCACAGGAGGCATGCGCCGACTAAAATTATTTCATGCCTAGGGTAAACCCACCATCCTAAGTTCAACGGTGCCCTTAGACTTCTAATCTGAGTAACCATTTAAGTGTTATTCAACATTTTTAGGAAAAATGCTTAGGCTCGTTAATTTAAGCTTAAATAACTTCAAAAATTGATTCTGGGCACATCGGGCCTTGGAATCACGCACCGTCAAAAATTGTGGACTCGTAAGAGTCCAATGAATTTATGAAAAAAAATTCTATGGAATTTCTATATCTTTAAACTATAAGCTAATATGGTGTTACATATAGCTCAAGCTAATCTTAGTGAAACATACAACAAAAGACATCAATGAAAATAAAAATAACAATTCTCCTAAAATCTCTGGGTGTTACATTCTACCCCCCGTAAAATGTATTTCTCCCTCAAAATTATTCAAGGTTATAAATGGTTTTCTATTTGAATGTTTCATTCATAGAAAACCACATCTTAAAAAGGAATAATAAATCATCATTTTAAAAAGGTATATTAGAAACATAACATATACCCAATGTATCTCGTAACTAGGATTCCATAGAGGATAGTATAGGTGAAAATATGGATATGGAAGGGAAATATAACAATCATGTTTGGATGAAGAGTGGTAGAGAACATGGAAATGAAAAATCCAACAATCACAAAGCCATAAATTTGTGATGATCTATGGTACCATATGATTCATCAGATTTGATGGCACTTGGACAACATTTTTGGTCTTCAATATCATTTCCCTATTGTTGAAAAATTTATGAATTAAAAGTAATAATTACTTGATTTTGGTAAAATCTCACTTTTTTTGTGCCTTGAACAATTTCCACATCATCTCTTAAAGAAATGAAGTTGAATTTTCCTTCCGTGAAGTTTTAGCAGATCATGAGATTGATTGCTAGGTCATTCCATATGTCTCAATCATAATTTTAGAAAAATTTATATACATAAGTCCATCTTATGGTGAGATTAACTATATATGGTTCCAGAAATGGACTTATAATTCATCTATCATACCTATTAATAAAATAAAACTAGTTTCTACTAACCAAGTTCATCATGTAGGCCAGTGGTAGGTGATAAAGGCATGTCACACATCGGTTGTGGTTTCAATTCCCGCAACCTTCTCCAACGCGACGGGTTGTCGCCCGTCCTGCTGGTTGTCCTTTATCTAAAATAACATTCTAGAAATAATATTGAAAAAAAGTTCTATCCTTAAAAAATATTATATTATGTCCAGCATAATCCATTTCAAATCTCTAGGATTATCCAAAATAGTTCTATCCATGTTAATAGTATAATGAAAACTATTACTAGAAATTTTATCAACCAAGCATGTGAATACCATCATTTATCCCCCATATATCATAATATATATCTTTTTGATCGCATTCCAAACATGTAAAAACATTGATCATGTATTCTCTTGAAACATAAATTACCATATAAACTTAGTGAAAACATGAATGCTATCAAAATGTAACTCTTTCCACATACCAAAATCCCAAAAATTCTATATACTCAAACCATGATGTCACTTTGTCCTTATATCAATCACAAGATCATTAATAATTTGAAACATATTATTTTATCATCATACTTTCATTACGCATATATCATCTGATTTATAAAAAATACTTGAATCACTTTTAACAGTTACTGGTACCATTCATCATATACTTTATAATACTCTACAAATGGAAATAGTGTAATAATCCTAAGATTTTTTCATTATTCCGTAGTACCATACATTATTCTTGATAAACAAGAAATCATTCCACTACCTTCTCAAACCATTGACCGGGCTTTATCATTTTATTCCTCAACACTTCTTTCATCTCATATATCATTTTTAGTGTATTCATCATTGATGAACCCGATTTGTGTATACATTTTCATAAATATTTTTGAAAATAAAAACCAATTTTCACCAAATACCTACTTCTTAGAAGACAAATACTTTGATTTTGGCGACCTTGTATATTTTCAAGATCTTTCTGGCCAAAATACACAAATCAAGGGAAGTATGTGAAAATTTTGAAACTACACGGCGTGTACTCTATATACATGCCGTGTACATCTAGATAGGGACACAGATTGAAAGAGGGAGTAGACACACATGTCACCAGGCAGAAGCTACATGCCATTTGGGGCGGAATTACAGGCCGTGTAATACATTCTAGAAGCTGTTTTTGCTGAGAAGAGTCTACGCGCCCATGTGGCCATTGAAGGAGACACGGTGTGTTCCATTTCGACACGATGTGCCTACTATTCTACAAGGGGTTTGTGGCCACATTTCGGCATTACACACCGTGTATGGTGGCGCTACACTCCTTGTACACTCACCTAAATGAGGCAACATGTTCAATGTCAGAGACGATTTGTTATGCCACCTACCATCGGAGAAAATGGTGCCAAAGCACATTGACAGATGTACACAGCAGGTACTTTCTATACACGCAGTGTACATTATTTTTCAATAAATATATGCCTTGGCCTTTAGATTCTATGGTTCATAAACTATTGGAAGGAGGGGAGAAGTTATGCTGCTACCATTCCCAATCCCCCGTGGTGTCGTAGTTCCACTATTCCACCTACAGACAATGCTTCTCAAAGCTTACACAATGAATTCATCAGGTATCAAGTGTATTGTTCCTATTATGCTTTCCTTGTGAAACTAAACCCCTTGTTTTGGGGTTGTTGGTGATGAAGGATTGTATTATGTTGTATTGATTTAGATAGTTGTCCTCACTCTTCTTAATTCTTCTTACTCCACTTAAATTATTGTTAAATATTACTTAGAATTATGAGCCGGGCCAAGGAAAAAATTCCCAGTGATATAAAATAACGGTAACAGTGAAAGATTTCATGCACATTGAAAAGGTATCACTAATTCATAAATGGACAAAACGAAATTAAGAATATAAAAACACTGACTACCGGACCATGGAGTCAATTTATTCAATTCCAAACAGGAGCAACTGAACCAATGAGTCCTGTAGTAAAAGGGAATCCAAAATGATGAATTATCATGAAAAACACGACCATTTATGCATTCTACATAAAACACTCCATAACCACGATGACCCCAATACAGTTTCTCTCCCTGTTAAAACACCATTAAATAACCTGTTTCTTCCTTTGAATTGTTAATCATTTTTTTAAAGTAAACAAAGTAGTTTCACTCAATCCAAACAAATAGATCAACTCTAAATTCTACACGTTTTACTAAATTTATTATAAACTCAACTAAACCAACACACTACCAATTTTCTCTGTGGATCGACCCCGTATTTAAACTATACTAATGTTTTAAGAGTGGGTTAATAACAAATTGGGGCACCGATAATATACATCTGGTGAAACGACCAACCAAATTTTTTCACCATTTCCAGGGGACATTTTGTTTCAGTACTACAATTTATGTTGTGTTAATAATTGATTAAGTGAAAATAAAAATAAAAAATTATTAATTTTTTTTTTCTAATTCCATTTCAATTTTCACTTTTACTTTCCCTTTTACACCTGATATTTTTTTGTGGATGTGCAGGACCATAAGTGCATGAATAGATGCCCCACTCGGTCCAGGAGCACCGAGTCATCAGAACTAGTTCCGCTTGATCCGGAGACCGAACATACCCTGCTTTGTCATCAACGTGCACTAAAAGAAACTCACAACCAAAAGACACAGACCAGGGAAAACCCGGATGAGGGAACACCAACCGTGGATTTTATGGCTGAGCATCAGAACCTGGTTCATCTTCCTCCCATTGCAGGTCTACCGGAGCATGCTTCTATAGGCTTCGTGGAATTCCTCCTGAGGGATTACAAACAGCCACCGCTGCAACCTCCTACGGAGTATGGCCAACTACAAAACTTCATAAACTCTTCCGAAGACCCTATTTAGCACCTCTGGAGCAGCAATGTCTTCAACCTCCTCCCCCTAAGTAGATACCTCCATGTCGTACCCTTATAGAGTATGGTCTTCCTTCGATTCATGGAGTAGATATGGGTATCGTTCGTCCTCCGGTCTAGGCCTAGCACTTCGAGATTATGCAAGCTATCATGCAGCTGATCCAGAACACCGTCCAATTTGGAGGCATGCCCAGTGAAGACCCAAACTCCCATCTCTCCATCTTTCTGTAGATCTGCGACACATTTCGTTACCATGGCGTATCTAAGGATGTCATCCATCTGCATCTCTTTCCCTTTTCTATAAAGGAAAAGGTGAAAGTGTGGATCAATTGGATTTCACAATGATCTATCCTCACATGGGAGGAGCTAGACCAGGCGTTCCTATCCAAATACATCCCACCATCAAAAATGGTGACGCTAATGAAGGAGATCCACAACTTGCCCCATCACGACTCCGAGTCATTATACGAGTACTGGGAACATTTCAAAGAGATGCTATAAAAATGACCACACCACGGAATCCCACTCTGGATGCACGTCCAGACCTTATATGGAGGACTCACAACAAATACCAAGTCTATGGTAGATGCTGATGCTTGAGGTACAGTGATGAGAAAGTCTCCCAAAGAACATTTTGAACAACTGGAAGATATGTCTGCCAACAGCTTCAAGTGGCACTCCAAGCGGGGGACTCAAAAAAGAGATATGCTTAGTATTGACTCTACCACCATGCTCGCTGCTTAGTTGGATGTGGTGTCCAAGAAAATAGATGCACTGAATCTGAAATGAGCATCTCAAGTAAAATAGGGGAACCATCCTGCATGCGGCGACTGTGGTAACAAGCACAATTTGGGAGAATTATCAGGACTTCCATATGAACCTTATAAAAGAGAGGTGTGATTTGTTTCTCAAAATTGAGGGTGGAATCAATATCAATAGTATCAAAACCTGACGTTGAAAGATAATTAGAACCAAGGCTAGGGCCTACAATAGAAAAACCCTCCACCCTAGTGACCGCCCGGTTACAGTCAGCCTCAGTACCAGAATATGTTTCTGAGACAGCAGTTCTAGCAGGCTTCCTATCAGAAAAAAGGGTACTAGAACCCTCTCCCGCAGAAAAAAAGGCAGTAACCACCTCCACTACCTGCACAACAATCTCATCAAGAGAAAAAATCAAGGTTATAGGACATGATGAATAAATTTATATCAACTTCTGAAATGAAATTCAAGAACCAGGAGGCTTCCATTCGAAGCCTCGAGAATCAAATTGGCCAGATAGCAATCCAGTAATCTAAGAGGTAGCCCGGTACACTACCGGGAAAGACTAAGAAGAACCCACAGGAGGAGGCCAATGCTAACACCTTGTGTAGGGGAAAAGCATTTCCATAGAAGAACCCAACCCACCAGTCAACTGAACCTCTATACCCTATTGATAAAGAAGTTTCGGTTTCAGATCCCTCTTCATCTAAAGAACCATCACAGGAGGCTCAATTAGGAAATGGAAAAGAAGTCATCAAACTATTTGTATCTGCATTACCTTTTCTAGAAATAATGAAGTAGAGAAAGTTGGACTACCAATTTGGTTAATTCATGGAGGTGTTCAGAAACCTCCACATTCATATCCCATTTGTGGAGGCCCTGAAACAAATTCCTACATATGCCAAATTCATAAAGGAAATCCTTTACAATAAGCATAAGATGGAGGATCTGAGCGTTATTGCACTGACAAAGGACTGCTCCACAGTCTTTCAACATTCCACCCCTACCAAGCCCAAGGATACATATAGTTTTACTATTACATATATAGTTGGACCCTATGAATTTGGAAATGATTTATGGGAATTGGGAGCAAGTTTCAAAATCATGCCATTCAGAGTTTTCCAAATGCTAGGACTCCATGATTTGAAGCCGACACGAGTAGCCCTTCAACATGTTGATTGATCCATTAAGTATCTGAAGGGGCTACTGAAAGATATACTGGTGAAAGTGGGATGATTTATCATACATATTGACATATTATCATGGACATGGTGGAGGACTAGGAGGCACCACTTATATTAGGAATAACCTTCCTAACCACTAGGAAGGCATTCATTGACGTGCACCAGGGAGAGTTGATCTTCCTGGTAGGGGACTAAAGAGTCTCCCACAATGTTTTAAAGGCTGTCAAACAAGAATCGGTACACAATCAATAGGAATATTACAAAGTGACTACCTTGGATTAACAACTCTGCGAACAAGAAGATTCTCTGGTATGCTATTCCCTTTCTGATGACAGTCATTTTCCAGACATACCTACTGATGATGAGTCAGAGGACCTAAATTTCATTGATGGACAAGGCGGCCACTACTGGAAATGAGTAGTAATTCCTAACATCTTAGAAAGGACAGAAGTACAACCATTGGGGACTTCAGTTCTTCAGGAACCTGAACTACTGGTAAATCCTCCCTCATCTTCCATAATGTAAGGGTATGTGGGAGATCTTCATAATTTTCTGATTATACATAGTGAATCATTCTCATAGGAAAAGGAGGAAGCACTTCTTCAAGTTTTGAAATGGAGAAAACATGCATTTGGATGGATAGTTGCAGATTTGAAGGGTATAAACCCCACCATTTGCACCCATAAGGTGAAAATCGTAGAAGGAGCCAAGCCATCCAGGAAACCACAACAGTGTTTGAACCCTCCCATGAAAGAAGTCTTCAAGAAAGATGTGATCAAACTACTAGATGCTATTAAAATTTATCCAATTTCAGATAGCTCATGGGTAATTCATTTCCAGGTGGTTCCGAATAAGGGAGGTATCACTGTGGTATCCAATGCCAAGAATGAGCTCACCCCTACTTGCACTGTCATAGGCTGGAGAGTCTTTGTTGATTAAAGGAAGCATAACGACGTCACTAGGAAAGATCATTTTCCACTGCCTTTCATGGATCAGATGCTAGAAAGACTAGCAGGTCATGACTATTATTGCTTCCTTGATGACTACTCTGGTTATAATTAGATCTCTATTTCCCTAGAAGACCTGGAGAAAATCACCTTCACTTGCCCATATGGTATGTTTTCCTACCGCAGAATGTCTTTTGGTATGTGTAATGATCCTGCTACATTCTAGCGATGCATGCTGGCTATTATCCACGACATGGTAGTGAAAATCTTGGAAGTCTTCATGGATTATTTTTCTTTTTACAGGAAGTCATTCAACACCTATTTACTACACCTAGAGATTGTACTAGAGAGATGTGAAACCACTAACCTAGTTTTAAATTGGGAAAAGTGACATTTTATGGTGAAAAGTGGCATAGTTCTTGGACACATGATTTTAGTGAAAAGGATAGAGGTGGAACTAGAAAAAATAGAAGTCATATCATGAATTCCTATCCCAACATCTATTAGATCCATACGACGATTCCTGGGGCATGCATGTTTTTACAAGCGTTTTGTCCGATAATTTTCAAAAATATCCCAGGCACTCACCAATCTCCTCACCACGGATGCCATCTTCGAATTAACTGAGGCATGCACCTCTGCTTTTAATCACTTAATGCAGCACATGGTGGAGGCTTCAGTCATGATTGCTGCCCTCTGGGAGACACAGTTTGAAGTCATGTGTGATGCAAGTGATTATGAAGTGGGAACTGTCCTAGGTCAGTGGATGGATAGAATTTTCCGATCAATCTACTATTCCAGCATGACACTCAATGAGGCCCAAATAAACTACACCACTACCGAAAAAGAGATTCAGACTGTGGTATTCGTGTTTGACAGGTTTCATTATTACCTTTTGTTGTCTAAAGTTATTGTTTATACTACCCCTGTAGTACATAAGTACATATTTGACAAGAAGGATGCAAAACCACGATTGATCTGATGCGTCCTCCTCTTACAGAATTTTGATTTAGAGATTCGTGATAAGAAGGGGAGCGAGAACATGGTTACTGATCGTTTATCATATCTAGAGCTTACCCACTTGGAGAAGGAAGAGTATTGAGAAATAAGGGTGGCTTTTCAGGATGAACATCACTTTTCGATTATTGAGTCTCATAGGCCCTGATTTGCTGATATTGTTAACTTTTTAGTTACAGGTGCCATCCACCATGACCTCTCCTTCTAGCAGAAAAATAAATTCCTCTCTGATTTAAAGTGATACATCTGGGGTGACCCACTCGTATTCTGATCCTGTGGGGATGGGGTGATCCGATAGTGCATTCCAGAGACAGAGGTTCATGGGGTGCTGGAATGTTTTCATGCCTCGCCCGTTGGAGGAAATCATGGGCCAAACCGTACCATTGTGAAGATTTTGTAGTCTGGTGTTTTCTGGCCCACTATGCATAAAGATGCTCGAGCCTTCATTTCCCATTGAGATCCATGCCAACGTATAGTTAATATGAGTATAATTTCCCAGATTCCTCAACATCCCATCATGGATGTCTTGATTTTTGATGTCTTGGGAATCAATTTCATTGGGCCATTTCCCCCACCTCTTGGGAATAACTACATCCTTCTCAACATTGATTATGTCTCTAAATTGGTGGAATCCACTTCTACGATCCACGATACAGCTATGGTGGTCATAAACTTTCTCAAGAAGAATTTTTTTCACAGGTTCTGCATTCCTTGTGTGTTGATCAGTGATAGAGGGACTCACTTTGAAAACGCGTTAATGAAAGGAGTGCTATCAAAATATGGGTTAAAGAAACATATGGGTACACCATACCATCCCCAATCAAGTAGATAGGTGGAGCTCTCCAACCGTGAGCTCAAACAAATTTTGGAAAAAATGGTGAATACCTCATGGAAGGACTTGTCCAAAAAGTTTGATGACGCCTTGTGGGCCTATCGCACCACATTCAAGAGACCACTGGGGATGTCACCATTCCACATTGTCTATGGAAAACCATGTCATATACTAGTGGAACAGGAACAAAAAGCATATTTGCCCGTCAAAGCCCTAAATTTTGATCTGAAGGCAGTTGCAGAGAGGTGTAATTTCCAGCTATCGGAAACCGATGAAATCAGAAGAGAAAAGTACGAGAATTCTAAATTGTACAAAGAGAGGACAGAATCCTTCCACAACCAGATTATTTCTCAAAACACTTTTCAATCGGTTGATCAGGTACTCCTCTTCAACTCTCGTCTTCACATTTTTTCAGGAAACTCAATTCATTGTGGTCTGGACAATTCAATGTTAGACGAGTATTTCCATATGGAGCATTGGAAATAGCTACGGAGGATGGTCAACCATTCATGGTGAACGCCCAACTCCTAAAGATATACCATCCCATGGAAGATACAGTAGGACCGGTCTCCACCACCACTTTCAGGTGAGCAAGGTAAGTAGGTAGATCCAACGTCCTAAAACAAAGGCGCTTCCTGGGAGGATACCCAGAGGTTACACGCAGTGTCCAACTTATATACACGGCGTGTACTTATATTTTTAATTTATAATCTTAATAGTATAAATCTATATAATAACAAATAAATAACCATGGATGATTCTGGTGCTGATGGTAATGTCACTGGAGTTTATTCGAGTCGTCCCTAATTCTAATCCTCCAGACCTACCTTCGGCATGTGGTTACTCCTTTTACTTACACATAGTGTGTGGTATTTGTCATATATATTTATAAATGTGTTTAAATATAATAATACCCACGATGGGGATGGACCTGTTGGATAGAATCATAATCTGATTCCTAAAGACCAGGGTTCGATCCCAGACAACCATCTCATTTCCATCATTTGTTCTTTTAATAAAACCGCACGACCTGCTCTCCGATATATGCCGTGTGTGCCATTATTTTTCAATGTAAACTAAAAAACGTTTTCTTATATAATAAATTCATGTGAATGAAGTTGGCAGATTGGTAATCTCTCGGCCGTGGATCCAGAAGACCTAGGTTCGAACTCAAAAAATCTTTATACTTCATCTCCTTCTTATATAATTAAAAACCACACGCCGTGCTTTTCTTTCTTCCTTTGTGTATAGGACATATATAATAAATATATATATATAATAAATGTGGGTAGCAGTACAACCTTTGATCTAGTGGTCGAGGGATTCCATTCGGAACAGCCGATCGCCGGTTCGAACCTCGCCCCGACCACTGGACCAAAGGTTGTACTTCTCTTTTTACAATTTTTAAACACACGATGTGTATTTTCCCACCACATTACATGTATAGTTATATTTTCTTTTAATTCTGTATATACAAATATAATTTTTTTAATTTTATTTTTATTAATAATTATTATATAGTATGTATTATTTCAAAAAACATTGGGCACACACGGCGTGTAATCTAGACATACATGTTGTGTACCTCACCTATATAGGCTACGGGCCACTCAGCTTGAGCCTGTGTCGCGTGGCCTCCCTATTTACTCCCCTCTTCACATTTTCTTCTCTCGAACGCCACTCGATCCACCATACTATGATCCATTGATTTATGGAATTTCGGTTTCTGATTCTTCTTGCATTGCGATCCTCGGTCAAGGTATGCCATTATACACCCTCTATTTCAAGTTTTTAGACTCGTTTAGGGTGATTTTTGGATCTGCCGACCATTCTCCTTCCACCAGTACACTGCCAAAAAATAATGAACACACGCAGTGAAGTTCTGTACATGGCCAGACACGAAATACATCGAAATTAGAATATACACGGTGTGTATGTTCGGTACACACCGTGTACTTTTCCCTATCATGCCCAAATATCTTTTTGCACACGGCCTCACACTCCATTTTCACATACATGAATTTTGTGTTTGGTAAACATTGTGTATATCATTTCCATTGGCCCCTCTGTATGTGGCACATAACATGACCTCTCACCCCATGTTCCAAAACATGGCGCGTGTGTTCGGTACACACCTTGTCTTTTTATTTCATTCAAACTGCCTGTGTCTCGCATCCTACACGACCATGTACCTCGAGTGAAAGACACATCGTGTATTTAACCTACACGGCGTTGTGGACACTCTTTTTCATCACATTGTTTAGTGGAATGGAAAAGGAAATGAATTAGCATAAATTGATTCATCCTTTGAAGAGAACATAAAAAATCGAAAAAGGAATGAAAAAGGTGTCAAAAGTCCTTGAACCACACAAGTTCCCTTAATTTCTTCGAAGTATACTTGCGTGCTGCCTAATAGTCACGCTAGTGACTTGAGTGCCCTCTTTGAAAACAACCCGGGGTCCTCTCCAGCTTATAAATACCCCCGGTGGGCCCCCCATTTCGAGAGGAATTTTTCCAGAATCCATATACAGAGCTCTGACTCCCATGTCTCTTCTTCAAGTCTTCCGAACACATATAAGGTAATTCATTACCTATAATGGAAGATCTAAAACAGAAGAATAAGGTCTAAATTGTTAAAATTCACTAACACTTGTGCGCCTACGTTTTTTTACCCATAAGGGAAATGAACTCACTTGCACGCCTCCCTACCTATTCGTTGAAACTTGTGAGCCACTCATCTGGAAGTACCTCAGGATGATTTTAATGGCTTTGGTCAAGGATCTCCCTTGTGTTACCCAACTGGGTAACAATCGCGCAAGTTTAAATGTGCCACACAGGTATACATGCACGACCAATACTTTCACGCCCACGCAGTACCTGCACGCCTACCAGGACTTGCACACCCTTCTACTTTTGGGTTCCCTTCCTGCCCATTTAACCCCTCTTATACCATTCCACCTATCCTATTCAATATTCAATCTTCAGGAAACTCTTCAAATCCATTTATGGAATGTTTCCTTGATTGACTTCCTTATCTAAAAGGAGTCCCATGGAACCTCTCCCAAAACATACGGATTTTGACATCTTTATATCACAAAAGTTTTAGAGTTCATTCATTCAACATCATCTTTTAAGATGAGAGAATACTTATCCTAAGACTCCTTTTCCTAAGTAAGCCCCAGACCAAATCCTCATTAATTTGGGAATCCTCCTTAGGAGTAAGCCCCAAATCCTCTATCATGGGCCTCCTTTTCAAGAGTAATCCCCAGTCACAATTACCAAAATTTGGGAATCCTGGACGGGAGTAATCCCCAAACCTTAATTCCTTTAACCTAGGTTTCCTTTTCAAGAATAAGACCATGTCTCAAATATGGGAATCCTCCTTAGGAGTAAGCCCCAAGTCCCTTAATTTTAAAATCCCTTTAACCTGGGCCTTCTCCTTAGGAAAAAGCGCCAGTCTTAATTTCTCTTAAAGAGTCATAATTCTTTTTGATCTGGGCTTCCTTCTTAGGAGTAAAACCCAATAATAAGTCCCCTTCTAACATGGGAATTTTCCTTATGAGTAAGCCCCAAGATTAGAGTTTACAAATATCCATGAATCACATATACCTTTATGATCCATGTTCATCGATCTCTTCCCTGAAGTAAATCTTATTCCTCATCTATTTGGGAAGTCATAAATACATAAGCCCCACATCATTTCATGGAACAATTGTCTTATTTCACCAATACCTATTATTTCTCACACCAAGAATGACACATGTGAGATTAGAGTGTAAAATTAATCATGACATCATTCTTTGAGCCATCAATCATGCATAAACATCATACTCCCTTACTAGAACTATGTGGGTTCTTGATTCCTTTTCCAAAACAACGGATATGTAGGTAGCCCATCAGCGGGTATGATACCAACTCTGAAATAATCCATGTCCTCCAGAATGACAATAAACTTCATGTGCCCCACTAAGTGGATTTAAAACCAGTATGGTCATCATAATGACCATGAGACTTTTATGTATTTAAGGATACCATCAACTAAGAATCTCAAACAAATACAGATTATTCTCTATCGATGAAGAACCTCATATACATATAAATTATTCTTTAATTTCGTTTATATCAATCATTGATTGTCAGATTTGATGGAAAGCACATTTTATACCTGGTAATGTAATAATGATTCATGAACATAACATAAATCCATATTGAGAGTCCCATAGTAGAAAATAATTCCCCTCAAAATGGTGTGATGAGTCCGACCTCCCATCCTCTCGACCAATGAAAATTACTATGCCTCATCAGTCCACAACTAATGAGAACATACCTTTGAAATGCATGTCCAAATAGAGATGGAATCATTGGATGTTTCCGGTTCTACAAACAAACCCATTAGAAACAGATTGGAATGTTTGAATCTTCAATCAAAGGGGTCATCCCCAATTTCAGAGGAATCAAAAAAATGGTGAACCTGACATGAATCCTTAACAAAGTTAAAATGATAACTTTTTTATTTGTTAGGCCCCTATTTAAACTCAATGAGAGGGCCGACAAAGTAATCGATGACATATTTTCTCATCCAAAAGATGTAGTGGCCGAATTTATCTTGAATATGTCTGTTATATCAAACAAGCACTCTTTTAAAAGATCTTATGCATTTCCAGAATGGATTCTCTTTATTTCAAATCCGTGAATACCACTACTGTGAAACATTATAATGCAAATTCCACTACTGCTACTACTGCTGGATCATCATCTGCTCTGAGGACGACATCACCTACTCAACATCTTCAACACTGGGTATCAAATGCGCTGGTTAAGGAGTTCTGTCAAAACGGTACTATTCCGACTCTAGAGGCTTCTCGACAGGCCCCCCAAGTCAATAATTCAACCTAGTAATCCGGACAGCGACAACCAACAATCAAGAAGAAGGCAGTTCTAACCACCATCTCCAACAGTTTCAGGTCGTTATCCCCATAACACATTCACCATTCACTCCCATATTCTGAGGAGGTGAATGAGTAGGTCCCTCAGGGCCTTAATTCAAGGAAGCATGAGTTATCCCGAGGGATCCTATCAACAATTTCTGCCAGACTTATCTGGCAGTGCACCCTGAACATTATGAAGGTATTGACTTGAGGCGTTCGGCTCAGGTTCCTCGATCTCGAGCAGGCAAGACGAATCACCAGAGGAGAAATCCGATCAACAATGAGCAGGTTCTCATCTCTGCCATCTCCAGAGAAGTCCACCAACCTAACATGGTGGAAAGAAACGAGTGGGCACATACACCCGTCCATTTTAATTCCACTGTCCAGTAGACTCATCTGGAAGCATCAAGCAAATCCCGCTTGGAAATTCTGGCAGAGTACTATAGGCATGAACATACACCTCTTTATACGTCATCAACTAGTCAGTAGGCTCGTCTAACTACATATGATGAATCTCGTCAACCATGTTCGGTGAAGTGAAATCAATAGGCATATACACCAACTAGTGTTGATCAAGCCTAACAACAGTCTCGCTTTGTAGCACTCAGAGAAGTCAGTCAGAAAGCTCTGGCGACAAATAGGAGGCAGACTCAAGTCTCTACCCCCACACTTGAGTAATGTCAAGATTCCCTGGTAGGAAAAGGAGGACAAGAGTAGGCACACAAACCTACTCCAAGCATATATTGGACATATTTACCCATTCTGGAAGATGAAGTCACCAAGCATATTCTATAAATGGTGAAAGAGCAGAAACAAATCCCTGCTCATATTCTGGTTTCTTTCCAGGATATTATAACAGCTTTAGCAACGTCTCATGGAATGACACATAAATATACCCCTACTAGTGGAGTGACAAATAAACAGTTCTCTCTGGAACAGACACACACATCTGTTCCAGACCAAGAGGGTTGTGGGGCGTATTCCCACATATCATACAGACAACCATGTCAGGAACATACACCTGATTTGAGTATAGATTGTTAGCCTAAGTTTTCCATGTCTCCTGATCAGGTACATACACCTGCTCAAAGTAGACAATTTCATCAACATGTGGATTCCAAGGTGAGTAAGAAGTCATATAAGAAGAAGAAATTCCCAACATAGTCAAGAGATCAAGAGCCAATTTGTAACAAGTCCTCGATCGATGATGGAGTTCATGAATCCCTCAAACAATTATCTGTTGGAATATAAGATTTTACTCCTTTATTTCCCAATAGTGGGAACATTAATTCAGAAGGTCTTCAACAGACACTTCCTCATGAAGGCTTTCTTCATGAAAGTTTGGTCCATCATGATGTTTCATCTTCAGATGAGAGATATAATAACCCTCTGTGTGTCCATAAGACCAAGGAATAAGTGATCTCATCTTTTTCTGTAACCCACCATGGTGTTCCTCCCCATGATGATGAATTTCGCTGCAATATTCCTCTCCATAGTAGTGATGCACATTGCCCAAAAAAATCTAGTGGACAATGTAGTGCCGATAAATCCCTATTATCTTGAGGCACATGAAAATGAGAAACCAGTCATGTCTGATGGTTCATCACTAGTAGGTGAAATCATTTCTCAACAAGAAGACAGTCCAGGGTGTTGGTCATTCTCCGAACCACCCCTAAGTCCTGCATCTTCTAGTTTGATCAGTGATTTCTGTACCAGTCTTGTTGAATCCGATGCAGCAACAAGTAAGCACCATATCTTGTATAATCATGTAGAAGAATCTTCATTTAAATGATAAAGATGAAATGATAAACATGAGAAAACATCTGGCGAATGGTGAAGTGCCATTCATGTTTTGGCCTCTAGCTGACTCTCAGTATGACATTCCATAAATGTTGACGGAAGATGGGATTCATGATATTCATCTCAAAATATGGAAAACACTTTGTTAGTTTAAAAAGAAAGTATTATCTTATGATGAATATGAAAATCACTTTAAGGTAATAGTAGGGTTACAACGTCAGATTGACTTGGAATCTCTATCAGTATCTCGATATCCGACGGCTGAAAAGTTTCAGAGATCCCTTCAACGTTCATGCCTTGGCGCCCTAAGTAGATTGCACCAGTTAATTACCAATTCCCCATCTGGTATTCATGTCTGAATATTGGGTGTTTATGGAGCACTACATTTCATGATACTCTCCAGTCATCAATGCCCGCCGAAAATGGTCTCATGCAATGTTATTTCCCATGGCCGGCCACAGTCAATGGGTTTTGTTTATAATCAAAAGCATGCCCAAGAACATGCTTCAACTAGTTCCTCTCAAAATAAAGCATATAGAGAAAAAGTTGTTGAATTACTCCTACATCAAGCAAATGAGAATATTGAAAATGCCTCTCGTATGGAGAAAGCATATCACCAAGTGACAGAAGTGTCAGAAATCATCCAATGGTATTTTGAGCTGGGTGATAAAAGTGGATGTCGATTGATGCATCCATTTA
This sequence comes from Viscum album, assembly GCA_963277665.1. Classification (NCBI taxonomy): domain Eukaryota; kingdom Viridiplantae; phylum Streptophyta; class Magnoliopsida; order Santalales; family Viscaceae; genus Viscum; species Viscum album. Next base: position 1,068,433,031 of record OY728140.1, read on the forward strand.
ATTTCCGGACTAAGGTCTTCAATATCATGAGATATTATAAGAAAGTCTTAGACATATCATGTCAAGAGCCACCCCAGCTTTCCAGTCTGATGACTCTTTTAACCAAACCCTTGGAATCAACAAATAGTATTCGAGGAGTTGAGCGAAGGCAGTAGGAACAGCCTTAGTCCACCGGACTAGGAAATTTTTCAAATCATCAAGCCCCTCCTCAGCGAACGTCGGTCTCCTCTCGATTGGGGAAGAAGCCACAAGAGGAACGAAGAGACAAATTAATAGGATATTCTCTCCAAATTACAGTTCTCCAAGAAGTTCTTGAGGGATCAAATCAACAAAAGGCAATGTATCATCATGGTCATGGAAGAAGACAATATCACAGAAATACTTATTAAAGGGATGCGATGTGTCATGCATCAATTAATGTCATTAATTCCGTTGTTTCTGATCCTATAGAACATGAGGCTCACTTAGGGGACTTAGTTGAAGAGGTTCCTTCTCCATATGTTGTACACACAGACACAAATTAAGAATATGTGCATACATGAAATCAAAGGATTACAAAGAATCTAACTAATCCTTCAAGTAACCCAATTCCCCCTCTCCGAAAGGGAGATATAATGATTAATGGAAATAACAAGGTTACATACCCATCCTCTGGAGAATGCCAATCGCTCCCACTAGAGAAAATATTTTCACAACAAGAGGAAGAAATAAAGGAGTTGAGAAGGTTGAACACCGAATTACATCAGAGTAGTCTTCCTCCTAAGCGTGCTGGAGTCAGTCATCCAAGGGAGTTTGTTCCAGTTACTGAGATGGATCAAGAATATCCTCCTCTATTAGTACAACCTCACAGGTCTAATCCTACTAGTCAAGTACAACAACAATTGGCAGTGCTACCATCAGTTGTAGTACCAGCCACCACATCTGTAACAGCTCCAGTCATTGCACCTGCCCAAGTACAAGTTCAATCAGAACTTTCTCAAAAGTTAATAACTATCATTGAGTCATTAACAAATCGGTTATAGACTATGGAAGGGAAGCATGAGTAGGATCAACTAGAAAAGAGAGCTTACCCTGAATGGGTAGATTCAATCCTTCCCCCATCAAGTTTTTGGAACCATGTATTCCCTATTTTTAATGGATTAGGTGATCCTGAACAACATTTGATGGATTACGTGTCTTGTTGTGATCCTACGATGGGAACTCTGGAAAAACAAGAAGTAGTGAAACTCACATGATTCATGAGAACCTTGCAAGGACAAGATTTTGTCTCATACACAATCTTGCAATCTCGGTCATTTACTGGTTGGAAGATCTTCGCAAAAAATTCCTTCTTCAGTTTAGCTCAACATTTCCAAAGACAACAATTTTTTATCTTACAAGCTGTAATCAATGGGATAATGAAAGGGTCTCAGGTTTCATTGCTCACTAGAAAGGATTAACATATTCCCTAATCCTAGCACACCGTCACGAATAACTGTTTCCAATCTGTGTGGATAATCTGAATGAAGAATTACGCACGCCGTTGATCCCTGTGAAAAATACAGGAGGGTTTTGAGACCATATATCAATCGCTCAAAAGATTGAATATTCTCATATAAATACTAAGGATAATGCTCGTATAATTCCATTAGCTCTAGGAAGTAGAATGGGTAAAGTAGATACTGCCACATTTATGCTTAAACAAGAACATGTACCTTCTTCTACATCAAAACCATCATCTTCTTGAAGGGATCAACCTCATGAGCTCCAAAAAAAGGTCGTTTCATCAAGGCAATAAAATATATCAGAGACAGAAACAATTTGAGGATCTTAAGAGAAAAACATACTCTTTACGAAATGAACAAATTTTTGGTTACTTTATTTCGGCTCTGGAAAATAATTTGGTTCAATTGCCATGGCCCAAGAGTCCAAATAAAGAAGGATATGAAGACCGTCCCAACTATTTCCCCTTTCATCAAATGTTTGGGTATCCCATCCAGGAGTGTTTTTTCTTCAAAGACCTCATGCAAAAGATGGTTGACTCGGGACAAGTCAAATTAAAAGGATCTTCAGCTGAAGTAGCATGTGTTACAACTACAGTTCTAGAGGAGGAAGGAGAGTGGAATAAAGTTAAGAACAATAATGCACAAAAATATGATGATTGTTTAGTCAGAAATACGATCAACTGGACTCATGCTAATTAGCGAACACATTTGATTAAACCAATTGTGCCTTCTGCCATGTATGCCGCAGTAAAACCCTCTTCATCAGAGGGAAAATACTCAAAGATAAGGTATGACTCAAAGAAAGAAAAAGAATCATAAGAATATGAGTATGTTTCAAAGCCTAATTTGTCTTTGACTCTGGAAGACTTCATGACATCTACTTCAAATTCACGGGCACCTCCCCACAAAACGGTACAGCCTAAACAAGACAATCAGGCAGAGTCTTCATCAGATGAAGAGATGATTTTCGGTGCTGTTAATATGATTCAATTAACAAATCCAAATTCATGTCACAATTTCGATTTTGATGAGGCCAAATTCCCTATATCAAATACAAGAATCAGAGTAAGTTCCTGAGGCTCAGGATACAAATGAAGACATGGATCTTTCAGAGGCCACTATTCCAATTCGACCCCTGCTAGAACTGTGTATGCAGTAGAAACACGTGGTAGATCCCTTCAAAGATCTCAACATGAACAAGAAATTTATTTCACACAAGGCAGACTCAGCCCTAGAAAAATGATTCTGGAAGATCGGTTGATGATTCCATCTTCATCCTCTTAGCAGCTAAATAGACCTAATCGGTCTAATCATCAAAAGACAGCATTATTACCACCTCCTATCCTGGTACAAGATACATCAAATTCCAAAGCATCAACTTCTAAGGAACCTACTAAACCACATGTTCCTATTGGGAAACATAGACCTTTGGATAAAAATTATGATATATTGAAACACCTAGCCCAGGTACTATCCAAGTTATCAATTTTGGATGACTTGAATTATCAAAAGTTCTTCGGGAGGCACTCATTGAGTATTTTTCAAGTACTCAGGAGTTTGAGACTGAAATTGCTATAGCTGAAGTCTACAATGTTGAGAATAATTCTGCAGAATTCCATGCAGTGATATCTTTCACAAATGAATATGAAGATGATATTGTGCATGGACATATTAGAACATTGTACTTATCTGGAATGGTCAATGGTGTAGACATATAATGAGTTTTAAATGATAATGGTTTAGGAGTCAACCTCATTCCAATTCGTACACTTCGTCAATTGTGCCTCATGAAATCTGATTAATCTCTTAATACATTGATGTTACAAGGTTATGATAAAAATTTACAAGAACCACTGGGTGAGATTACAATCAGAACATTGTTCAGAGATCTTGTGTCTAATTTATATTTCATTGTTGTTGATCAAGACTTAGCCTTCAACATCTTTCTTGGAAGACCCTGGATACATCGGCATGTGGCCATCCCTTCTTCATACTATTAATGTCTCATGTTTTGTTTCGATGGTAATTTTGGGATATTATATGATGATAAGGACCCTATCAAGACATGTGAATCTCAATACATTGAGACAGAATTATACTACATGAAGGGAAAGGATGAATCCACAACATAGGATATTACAAATGTTAATGTTTCATATGGTTTGGAGAAGATTATAGTAAACCCATTTGCACATGTGAGTATAGATTATGTGTTTCCTATCAGTCAAATTTAGAGGATTGACCAAAATCAAAATAATCTTATGGAAAGATATATAATGTCAATTATGGAAATCGAGCCAATCAACATGGGAGAAATTGGTGATCCACCAAGTAATGATGAAAGCACAAATGGAGATGTCTTCATTACATATTCTGAAATCCAAAAAGTCTATACTTCACCAACTAGGATAGAAATAGTTATAGAAATGATATAGGTTAACGATGATGTCGATTCTCAGTCCATCATCTCCTCTTTATTTCCCAAAGAAGACCCTTCATCATCAATCGGCTCAGAAATGCAATTTTCTTTTTCAAGATGTGAAAATTTTGACATATCTTCTGATTTGGGAAATTATGCTTCATCATCTACTATGCAAGTAGAAACAGAGGAAATAAAACATGTTGAAAATGAAGAAGAAGATCTCAGTGATGCTCCTCCAGCATTTGAAGAGGGTATCTCTACCACTGTGGATGAACTCAGAGAAATCAATCTGGGTACAAAAGTAGATCCACTCCCCATTTTAATTAGTGCGGCTATGACACTTGAAGAACAAGAGATGTATATTTACCTTTTAAAGAAAAATCAAGACATATTTTCTTGGAAATAGACAATCATTTTAGGGCTTGATACTAATGTTGCCACTCGTCATTTGGGTTTTCCAGAAGAAAATCATGGATACAAACTGGCTGCTAGAAGAACACACCCAACCTATGCTTCCAAAATTTTGGCTGAAGTGGATAAAATCTTCAAATATTACTTCATTAGAGATGTTCAATACCCCAAGTGGTTAGCTAATATTGTCCCAGTAAAAAAGAGGAGTGGAAAAATTAGAGTTCTTCATTGATTTCAGAGATCTTAATCTGCATTGTCCTAAGGATGATTTTCTTGTTCCGATTACAGAACTATTGATTGATGCGACAGCTGGCTACGAAGCACTTTCCTTCATTAATGGATATTATGGATATAATAAAATTAGGATGGGTCCATAATATGAAGAATCTATAGCCTTCAGAGCCCTTCAGGGTGTGTTTTGCTATCGGGTAATTCCCTTTATCCTTGAGAATACAGGCACAACATATCAGTGTGCCATGCATCGTATCTTCAATCACATTCTAGGAAAGTTTTTTGAATGTTATGTGGAAGATTTGGTGGTCAAATCCAAACAAAATTTTAATCACTTGTATGATTTGGAAGTCATATTTCGCAAGCTTCAACAACATAATTTGAAGATGAACCCCTTAACATGTGCTTTTGGAGTAACCTAAGGAAAATTTCTCGGCTTTGTTATACGCCATCATGGTATTGAATTAGATCTTGAGAAGACCAAGTCAATCTGTGGTATGTCACCTCCTCAAAATTTGAAATAATTGAGAGGACATCAAGGAATCTTAGCATATATTCGGTGTTTCATCGCCCATTTAGCAGGAAAAAGCTTATCCTTCACCAAATTGATGATGAAGGGAGTCACATAGCAGTGGACTGAATAATGTTAAGAAGCATTTGATATTCCCAAAAGTATATCATTTGTCCACCAGTGTTAATGACACTTGTTGAAGGAAGACCACTTATCCTCTATGTGACAGCTCTAGAGAAATCATTGGGTGCCTTTCTTGCTCAGACGAATGATGCTGGGAATGAAAACAACCTCTACTATATCAAGCGGATTGTCCTTGAAGTAGAAACTCGATACTCAAATATTGAGAAGTGATACCTAGAATAAATCTTTGCAGTTCAAAAGTTGAGACACTACATGCAACATCACGAGGTCCAATTGGTATCTCGCAATAACCCGCTCAAATTCATCCTTAGATTTCCAATGATTACATGACATCAAGAATGGTTGGTAGTTATTTTGCAGCAATTTGATCTTCAATATATGTCTCAAAAGGAAATAAAGGGAAAGCTTTGGCTAATTTCCTTGTAGAACATCCTTCAGTGGAAGAAACATCTTCAGATATTGAACTCTCTGATGAAGATGTCTTTTCGATTCAATAATGTCTTCAAACATGGGAAATGTACTTTGATGGTGCTTCCAGAAGGCCAACAGGGAAGAAAATGGAAAATACTAAATTCAACAATGATTGCTTAGGAATTGTACTCATTTCTCCAGAAAAGGAATTGTTACATTATTACTTCTCATTGTTGGGAGGTGGTACAAATAATGAAGTAGAATACCAAGCTCTCATCACAGGCTTGGAGTTGGTGATTCAAGAACAAGTGAATAACTTAAAGGTGAAAGGTGATTCAGAACTAGTAGTCAAACATCTCAATAGGGATTATGCAATCAGAAAAGAATAATTAATACCTTTATATGATTAATTTAGAGATTTAATGGCGGTTTTTCCTTCAGAAATGACATTTTCTTATGTACCAAGATCAAAAAATTCCAAAGCTGATCCACTGGCTAATATAGCCACAACATTGGAAGATCCAAATTGGGACGAGAAAACCATCAGTATTTCCCACCGTTGTACAATTTCACCTTATGTTCAAGCAAGAACAGAGGAAATCAATGAAATTAGTTCCATCACTGAACTATATGGTCATTCTACAGGATGGATGACACCTATCAGAGAATACCTGCAAAATAGAACACTTCCACCTGATAGAGCCGGGAAAGAAAAAATCCAGAGACATGTTGTCAACATTACTCTTTATGATGGCCCAAATCACCTAGAGAAAATTCTATACAAGCATGTTTGATGGAGTTCTTTTCAGAAGCATTGATGGTGAAGAGACAATGGATGTCATGAAATAAGTGCATGTAGGAGTCTGTGGTGCCCACCAGTCTGGACATAGACTGTCTGATCATAATTGAAGTCTTGGATACATTTGGATATAAATGATACAATATTGTTTTGATTTCACAAAGAATTGTCATTCATTCCATGTACATGCCAACTGCATTCATCAACCTCAAAAGTTTTTTTTATACAACTAAATACTCGTTGCCATTTTCCACATGGGGAATGTATGTCGTGGGACCTTACCCTTCAGATACGGCCAAGAAGCTTAAGTATATTCTTACTACTACTGACTTCCTTTCCAAATGGGTAGAGGCAATACCTCACAAGGAAGTCAGTTCTAAAAACATTGTTAGCTTCATCATGTCTAATTTAATTACTAGATTTGGTGTCCCTCACACCATATTGGCGGATAATGGAACGAACTTCTGTTCATCTAAGATAAGAATTTGTATCAAGAATACAACATCAAATCCAATCATTCATCTTGGAATCATGCAGTGGACAATGGTTTGATAGAATATTTCAACAACACTCGGTCATATATATTGCAAAAGATGGTGAATAAAGATAAGAAGTCATGGCCTGATAAACTATTTCATGCTTTATGGGCTTATCGGACCACCACACGCACTATGATGTGGTCAACTCAATATTCATTGGTATATGGAACGGAATCAGTCCTACCAATTGAGGTTCAACTACCCTCTCTCAGGGTAGCCATTTGTGATCAATCTTCTACAGATGAACAATCTCAAAAGAGATTGAATGAATTAGAACAGTTAGTTGAGAAAATATTGTGCACTCTGCACCACTTGGAAGTCTATCAGAATCGAATAGCATGAGCTTTCAACAAAAAATTTCGTCTTCGTTCATTCGTTCAGGGGGAATTGGTATTAGTTCTCAGAACTCCAATGATACCAGGAAAGAAACCTCCCATGATTGAGCCAAAATGGGAAGGACCTTATTGAATACATAAGGTCTATTCCAATAGAGATTATTATTTAATCTCAATGGATGGAGAACTCCTCACTACTCCAACCAATGCCATATTTCTGAAGAAGTATTTTGTATAAACGCAAAATACATTGTCACGGTTCATGCATATGACCTTGTACTATTTGTATATTTTCGTCTAACATGACGTTAAAATGTGTCCCTTTCGTCGTCCTATACGATGTTAAAATATACAGCAATGGTCCATACATATGACCTTAAACTATATGTATTACTTTCGCCCCACACGACGTTAAACTGTGACATCCTAACTACATGATTCTAAACTGTACATAAGTCCCTTACATCCTGTATGATGTTAAACTGCATAACCAACGGTCCATGCATATGAATTTAAACTATTCTCACTTTCATCCAACATGATGCTAAACTGTATCGTCCTTTTTTCATCCAACATGACGTTAAACTGTGAAAAAGTCCCTAATACATCTAACTTGACATTAAAATGCATTTTATTTTGTCCTTACAATATGACATTAAACTGCACAGTCCCCCTTTTGTCCAACATGACGGTAAACTATATTGTCCCCATTGTCCTAGCAACATGATGCTAAACTGTACAAAAGTCCTTTAATATGTCCTACATGACATTATACTATACTTTTTCCCTACTACATGACATTAAACTGTGCATCACCAATAGTCCTAACTGCAGGACTTTAAACTGCATAGTCCCTTCATATGTCCTATATGACATTAAACTTTACATCGTTAAGGTTTTTGTTACCTCTTGTTTCACACACTGAGTGTGACTCACCTGATCTTAGAGAAAATTTCAACCATAACACCTTCTTTGGGCCGCTAACCACACGTAAGTCCCAACATCATTTTTTACGTCATTGTCCCCTAGAACATCTTGATCATTAATTCATTCTTTAATTAAACTATGCAGACTTTGATCCTTGCCTTACATGATGGTTACGTAGGCAAGCTCCCAAGGTTCAAGTCCAAAACCAATATCTTCATATCGGTTCACCTCCATCTCAAATGATTTTGATTTGTAAAACAATCCACAAAATCAATATCTTTACATTGGTTCACTTTTTTCCTTGCTATATGATGTTAAAATGTACAACATTTTTAAACATGTACAACAATAAACTACAATATTCTTTGAAATCCTCACCTGAGAGGGAATCAATGTTTACATTGATTTTTCAATCATGTTTCATTCCAAAGACTATTTGCATACATTGCAATTCCTGAACCATTTATCTTGGGTTAAATCATCATTGCACTATAGTCCCCTTTCACACTTCACATGTCCAAACCAAATTTGTAATGTGGGTATTTCTAGAACTATGTAGGCTTGATTCCCATCCTTATGGGATACGTAGGAACGTTCGAGTGTCTCTCGAATCCATCCCCAAGTCTTTTGGGCCTAACCCCAAATTCCACGTTCAGTCCCTTGGCTGAAAAGTCCCCATGAAAACACACATTGTGTATTTCTTATAAATGGTCCAAGCTCTATGACCCTAAACTAATATCTCCTATATTTTCATCCCGCACGATGTTGAAATGTAGTTTAAGAACTACGTATGGCCTGATTCCAATCCTTATGAGATACGTAGCGAAGTACAAAAATTAAATTCAGGATCTACACACAAAATTATTATAGTTATCATTGATCCGTGTATCTCTACATATATTGGGAAATACCTGTCTTTATGTGTCATAATCCTAATCTTGAATACTTTCAGATCTTCATAACCCTTTTCTTGACATCTGGTCCCAAAATTTCCAATTTCTGAGAAATCTTTTGCCTGACCTTGCAGCATGCACCCTTAGGCAGCCTTGTATAAACAGTATACATAACAGACGTGCCAGCCAAATGATGCTATTATTTGACTATGCAGCCAATGCCCATAGGTGGCCCTATATAATTCAACCCCTAACTGGTTTGTCAAATAGTGGTAACTTCATTCTTGGGAGGAAAATTTCTTTTGTCCTTGGTTGTCTTAATGACAATATGTAGGGATCCGAAAAAATGGCTATCTTTAACATATCTGTCCCATACTCTTTTTCATGATATGAAGTTATTCAATTCAATGGTCTTTATTTTCTTTCCCTAAATTTTGGTTAGACCTTTATAGGAGTAACATTCATCCAATTCTTAGACAAAACAGTTTGGAAATATCTTTTCCATATTCAAGTACCTGTCTCTACACATAAAACTCTATGCTTTGGAAAATTTGAATCCTCATAAACATCCACTGAATTTTTAGCAGTAGAAAAGTAAATTTTTGAGAGTTCTTTTGCCTAACTATACAGAACATTCCCTTAGGAGGCCTTGCATAAACAGTCTACATAACGGACCTGTCAGCCAAAAGATGCTATTATTTGACTATGTAGCCAGTGCCCTTAGGTGGCCCTGCATAATTCAACCCCATAATGGGTTTTTTAAATAATGGTAACTTCATTCAAAGGAACTACTTCTTCTAATGTCATTTATCTCTTTTTCATATCATTCCTCAGATTCAAATTTTCTTAAGTCATAGTTTACATATTATCCCTAAACTTGAGTGTGGTAATATGTTTTCAGATAAATTTTAAAGGAATTGAGTCAGTTTTAATCCATTTTGGTCAAATCTATTTAGACCTTAAACATTATCCTCTTTATACCCGACATTCATGACTATAAACTACCCACAAAAGACAAGGGAACTCTGAATAAAATTCAAGTTCTAGATCACTAAACATGCATTTATTATGATTTAGGTAATATTGAGAAATTAAAAGATTAAATGTTTGTAGGTTTATTTATAATATTCCTAGTAAAAATCCAACTATGCTTACTAGTACCATTGGCTTATGTAAAAATATAAAGCAGGTAGCAAAGGAAAATTCATGCACAAGTGATTGAAGATGAAAGCATTATTTCCATTTGATGCACAAGAATTAGAAAGAAATCCATAGACTGTAGTCCCTTCTATTTTTCAAGAAATTAAAAGAGGCTTTCAACATAAGTATTCATTTTATGAAAAACATCCCGAGCTTCATCATCAGCTAATTGAAGGTCATGCACCTGACCAACTTCACACTTTTCAGCCTAATGGAGTGCTTTATTCGCATCTGAGATGGCCTCCATACTATTTGTTTTAGATCCCTCCAAGGATTTATTGAGTTGGTCATGTTCCCCAGTAACAAAATCTAACTGTTGTTGGAGGTGCATATACCGGACGACTTTATCTATTATTTTATGATTCAGCTCCTTCATTTTGGCAGCATAATCAGCCTCACCTCGGGATACTGTAGCACCAAATTCACCAATATTGGCTGACAGTTTCACCCTGTTCAGATCTTCATGACACTTTTGCTCCTTTTCCCTCCTGAAAATGACATATTTTACCACGACATGGATCATTTCATATCCAAAACCCCCAAGTCATAGCATGACGAACAAGGATGACAATCGAGGGATCATTGATGATATCTCTTCTAAAGGAACCTCAGATATGATTTTCCATATGTTGTTACATGCCTTGAATCGTGAAAAGATGAGCACCTTAAGTACCTCTGGGTCTGATTCGACATCATCATCACAGGGGGGCATGTAATCTGGGATTAATGCACTTAAATAAGTGCCCTGTTCAGCTCCTTCCCCACTGGCCTGAGCTTCTTCACTTTCAATTCCTGTTGGGGCGGAGGCTGAATCCTCACCTCTATATCTATCCAATTCAATTAATGATGGTGCGTATTCAATTTAATTATTTGGATAGTTACATAGGATAACAAAAGAATACGTTGTCTTATAAATTAAGTACAATAACAAATATTGTTATTCCATACCAAATGGTAGATCAACAACCAGAGAAGGCTCATCCCCATCTTTCCTAGCTTCGATAGGATTTTCATGATGAGTTTGAGGATGCTCCACTGGGTTCAGCTCCACTGGTGCTAATGTCTCGGTAACAGTAGGGTTCTCTGTACCCCCAGCAGGCATGGGTTGTTCAACATCTTGCTCAGACAAAAGTGCACATTTGAACCAATCATGATTAGACTTATAATATGAAGTTATTATTTATAGGAAAAAGGATAAAACTAATGTCCATAATCTTCTAAATTACATGGTAATTTAACATTATTTATAAAATCTTCGAAATTTGCACCATGTTCCAACATTTCATCTAATGTCTTCTAAGAATCCTAGTTAGTCTCACCAGTGGGAGAATTTGGTGTGTCTTCTTGACGACCATCATCCTGTGGTCCCTGGTCCTGGACATCAGCTTCGGATAAAATGGCAACGTCGGTTGCAATGGCCTCCAAGAGCTCTAATGAAGGGGTTGAACCTGATGTATCATAGAGTGGACATCAGTCGATGTTTAATTTAACATTCCATGAAGCATTGTTAACATTACAGCATCAGGTTCTTCTAATCTTTCAATAGTAGAAGGATGGATACTTGGAATAGATGATGGCTCTTCTCTAGAAGTAGCTAAGTCAGCCTGAACTTGTGATTATACCACAACATCCTTTGTGGTCCTCACAAGAGCGTCAGTATTCTCCCTTAGGGGGAAATTGAAGAAACCCCTGCAATCCCCAGAATAATTAGAAAACATTTCATGGGTATAGATTCATGATTATCTGAAGGACTTACCGCTACTGATAAAGCATTTAGTGGTGTATTTCCTCCTTCATCGCCTTTATCCTTTTGGCTTTACATTAGTATTAGCAGTCTCCTTTATAGGCACATTAATTGGTGAATTGAATGCCTTGTCCAACTCCTCATTCATGGCCTACTGGCCCGGATATATCTCACCCGATTCACGAGTAGACTCATCATCAACCCCAATGGCAGTACCACTAGGGCTGTACTATGGTGAAGGAACCTCAACTGTTCCTTTATTTGTGAGCTGCAAGGTGAAGAAAATAATTTCCTTTAGTAACAAATATTCTACTGAAATCAAGTTGCAAAGAAAATAAGGAATGAAAACATACATCTTCAGAAGCAACATAATCGTGCCACTCCTCATCAGTACCCTCAATGGTGCCACGCTCTATCAATTCCTTCACCTGCTTAGTGACAGGAATGGAATCGTCAGTGTCATATATGAGCATTTCCCACTCTCTAATGTAAGCCCGTACTTCATTGAGGTTTTCCTCATATTGGATTTCTATAGAATCCATGAGATTCCCTATTCCAGGGAGATGTAGACCTTCACACAAATCCATCCTGGCAGTCTCAATACCACAATATAGAATCTACCATGTCTGGACAGCCTCTGGTCGTAGATATTCAGTGCGTGTACCAGAAGGCTGCGATGAAGGTCCTATAATTTTTGACTTCAATTTCTTCCCAACTCCTGCACCTATTGATAGAGAATAAGAAAATAATACTTATTCATTTATAAATTGATGGTGATTAAATTACCACAATGAAGTAACTCAAAAGGAGTTGATGGAGTAGGTATTTTTATTCTAACCGGAGCATTATATCGGGCATAATGCCACTTTTCCACTTGTTGTGCCTCATCATCCCCATCATGGGATTTTGGTGAATCAGTCCTAGGGGAGGAATCTGGCGAATCAGGTTCAGGTGGGGAAGCATCACCTTCATGAGAAAGGGTTACTTTCTCTACAGTCCCCTTTCATTTCCCCACCTAATAAACTAGGTTATTCAGCACCCCTTTAGAGTTTGATGCTATCCAGTGCTCGGCATACCATGTAGTCAAGGTATGTGCCACTTTTTCAACCGATAGATCAAATAATACCCCATTCTTCTCCATTGACGTCAGTAACCACAGTTACCGAGCAAACATCGTATGATTCTCTAACCCAACATGTACTGGGGGAGATACATCAATCTGTTTCAGACATTTGAATTGATGTGAAAATCTATATGGATCATAGTCATCAAATATAATTTCTCCTTCAATCCTGGCAACTAGCACACCATCTGTTCAAGATTGCATGTATGCCCTCTAATCCATGTGGGTTGTTCCATCATCAAAAAACTGCCCAGTTGGAGGATTTCCATAGAGAAAGAAGATGAATTCCTCAAACATTCTTAGCCTCAACTTCATGTCATAGGAATTAAGATCTATTGGAGCGACTCCAGAGAATTCTTGTACTGACAGCATGAAAGAACATATAGGAATTTGTACTCCATTCTGTACATTATAAGTCCTGATGTGAGTGGAAATCCATCCCCATAAAACATGGAATGGACCTAAAATTCTTAAAGGATATTTACCCATGAATACATGAAGTAAACTCTTGTGAATCTTTGATAAAATGGGGATAGAAAACACAACCGTTTTCCCTCAGACAACTTTTCCTCAATAACGAAGGTCCTAAGCCTGACGCCTCTCGTTGAGTCCCTAACTGGCAAGAAATAAATGATTAGCCACAAAGACAAGGAGCCCACCAGATGAGTCCTCTTTGGGATCCTTTGATTCACCTCATATCTCCACTTCTCGAACTCTCCTGCTTCTAGATTTTTCCAGAATGTGCAAGGATCACACCTCATTTCAGGTTTTGGGCAGTTTGTAGGATGGGTGGGCTTCTTATACTTGGATTTATTTTTCTTGGATAATTTCTCTTTTGGATCCTTCTCCTTTGGATCTTTATCATTGTTCTCAATAATAAATATATTTGTCCACTCCTCTGGATGACTATCCTTTCTAGAATGAGTTAATGAGGTCTCTGAACTCTTGATCCTGTGGAATATTTTAAATAATTCCCGATCCAAAGCAGGAGTCTTCTCTGAATCATAACAAGTCACCTTGGGAGGAATGAATTCATCATACATGTCACCCAAAATTGGAAGCCTTGAGATCATATGGACATCCCGCAGACTGATGCCTACTTATCCATGAGTCAGATGGAATGAATTGGTTTCTGGGCACTAGTGGCTGAATATCTCCGGCACGAAGTTATCATGGATGTAAACATACGTTTTCCCAACCTAGAAACCTTCATATATCGCAACTCTTTTTAGATCTTTGACAAAATCTGCATAGTTTTGTCATACCCAGTATGCCCACTTCCATGTTGGCTTCACACCTCCCCCAGGAAAGAAGTCCCAAAATTTCATCCAGCCATTGGATTGATCCATATGAGCATTTTGGAAGATTGAAGGATGTCAATGTGGTTGCAGCTCAGGCTTATGATGTTTCATATCTGGCATACAAGGGCTATGATGCATCATGTGGGTCTTCTCCACTATTCCAGCATTTATAAATCCTCCTCCGCATGAGATATTTTCTGAGGAAAAATTTGTGTAACTATGAAATCAAGAAAGTGGGACATAGTTTTTTGCTTCTCGAATAATAACTTCTCACATATGACCATAATTGTACGAAGGCAAATAAGTTCTTTGTGCGAAATCAAAGTGATATTTCTTCAGATACAGGGACAAATCTAGAAGAGTTCTATCACAGACGGTATAATATTCGTGGCCAACTATGACCATCATATCATCAAGATGTTTTCTTTATAGTTCATCATCCATTCTGATTCTCATCGGAGCCATTGAATATGGACAAATGTTGAATAAATTAACTCTTAAATGGGTTTATTTTTCATAAAATTTGAGAAGGAATTTAGAAAAAATGACCATGGCATTATGGTGTGCAATTGTGGATGTGTCGCGCAAGTGTTAATGTGTCACACATGTTTTTGGATCGCATGTATAACCACAAAAGTTCAAATACCTTGAAAGCAGTGTGACAATGAAGAAATAGTGGAAAACGAGCAACTTGTGCAGCGAAGGTGACATGCATGGTGAGAGCTCGAAAATCTTGAAATCGGTGCTATGCATGAAAAATGATCACATATTTATAGGCCAGGATGACCACCTGTGTGCCTACAGCCAGTGTGCTCTAGCCCTACTTGACTAGCACATGCGTGATGACAGTGGCATGGGGAACACCTATGCGCCTCTTTCACTTTGGTTTTCTTCTTTTCCTCAGAGTCACATCCTTATTATTTCAGATCCAACTCTGAGGGGGGTCTTTTTTTGACACTCCTTTTCGTCACATTGTTTAAAGGAATGGAATGGGAAATGTCCTAGGACAAATTGATTCGTCCTTTGAAGAGAACCTAAAAAAGCGTCAAAGAAATGAAAAAGGAGTCAAAGAACCATTCACTGCACAACTTCCCTTATTGTCGCACAAGTATACTTCTGCGCCGCCTAATGGTCACACTAGTGACTTGCATGCCCTCCTTAAAAACCACCCGGGGTCCTCTCCAGCCTATAAATACCACTGGTGAACCCCTATTTCAAGAGTAATTTTTCCAAAATTCAGATATAGAGATTTGAACTCCCATGTCTCTTCTTCAAGTCCTCCAAACAATTCTAATGTAATTATTTACCTAGAATGGAAGGTCTAAACAAGAGTAATAAGGTCTAAAGTGTTAAAATTCACTAACACTTTCTCACCTAAGTGTTTTTAACCTTAAGGGAAATGAACACACATGTGAGCCTCCCTACATATTCATTGAAACTTGCGCACCACTCTTCTGGAAGTACCTCAGTATGATTCTTAAGGTTTTGGTCAAGGATCGCCTAAGTGTTACCCTACTGGGTAATAATCGTGCAAGTTCCCATGTGTCGTGCATGTATACCTGCGCGACCAATACTTGCGCGCCCACACAGTACCTGCGCGCCTACCAGGACTTGCGCGCCCATATAATTTTGGGTGTCCTTCCTGCCCATTTAACCCTTCTTATGTCATTCCACCTCTACTATTCAAGATTCAGTCTTCAGGACACTCGTCAATGCCATTTATGGCATGTTTTCATTATTGACTTCTTTATCTGAAAGGATTGTCATGGAACCTCTCTCAAAACATTGTGATTTTTACATATTTAAATCACTAATGTTAGAGAGTTCATTCATTCATCCTCATCCTTTAAGATGAGAGAATCCTTAACCTAGGCCTCCTTTTCAGAAGAAGGACCCAGACAAAATTCTCATTAATTTGGTCATCCTCCTAGGGAGTAAGCCCCATTTCCCCATTAAGTGTGGCATCATCCTTAGGACTATGACCCAAATCCTCTATCATGGTCATCCTTTTCATGAGTAAGCCCCAGTCATAACTCCCCATATTTGGGCATCCTCCTCAGGAGTAAGCCCCAAATAATAAATCCAATAACCTTTGTTTCATTTTCAGTTGTGATCCCCAGTCTCAAATATGGGCATCCTCCTTAAGAGTATGCCCCATGTTCATTAAATTTCAAATCCCATTAACCTGGGCCTTCTCCTTAGGAATAAGCCCCAGTCTTAATTCTCTTAACCAGCCACAATTCCTTTTGATATGGGATTCCTTCTCAAGAGTAAAACCCAATCATAAGTCCCCTCTTAACTTGAGCATTTTACATAGGAGTATTCCCCAATATTAGAGTATCCAAATCTCTTTGAAGTACATATAAGTTTATGGACATTGTTCATATATTTCTTCCCTGATGTAAATCTTAATCCTCATATATTTGGGAAGTTATACATATATAATCCCCACATCATTGCATGGCACAATTGTCTGGTTTCACCAATAGCACTTTTTTCTCACACCGAGCATGACTCACGTGTTCAAAGAGTGTAAAAGTAATCATGACATCTTTCTTTGAGCCATCAATCATTAATAAACATCATACTCCCTTACTTGAACTATGTGGGTTAAGATTCCTTTTCCAAAACAAAGGATATGTTGGTAGCCCATCAGCAGGTACGATCCCAACTCTGAAATAATCCATGTCCACCTGAATGAAAATAAACATCAAGTGCCCCACTAAGTGGCTATAAGACCATTATGGTCATCATAATGACCAAGAGACTTTTATGTATTTAAGGATACCATCAACTAAGAATCTCCATTAAATAGAGATGAATCTCTATCGATGAAGAACCTAGAATACAAATAAAAGATTCTATAAATTTCATTTATATCAATCATTGATAGTCAGATTTAAAGGAATGAAAAAAATATAACTGGTAATGTAATAAGTATTCACCAACATAACATAAATTTATAAAGAGATTCCTAGAGTAAACAATAATTCCCCTCAAAAAGGTGTGATGAGTCCGACCTCCCATCCTCTAGACAAATGAAAATTCATATGCCCCATCAGTCCACAACTAATGAGTGCCTAAATTTGGAGTGTAGGTCCTAATAGATATGTAATCATTGGATGTTTCGAGTTATACAAATAAACCCATTAGAAACTAATTGGAATGTTTTAACCTTCAATCAACGAGGTCATCCCCAATTCTAGAGGAAATAGGCGTATAGTTTTTTCTTTGGCCTGAAGAAAATATGGTTGTGTAATTTGTAACACACAACCAAAAACACATTGAGTAAAAACGATGTGTATGTCTGGTACAAATGGTGTACTTTTACATGGTCAATTTATTTTCACAATCGGCATGTCTATCTAGATAACACGAGATGATTTGCAATTTTCACTGTAGGTCGTGTACTCCGGATGTACACGTCGTGTACTTTTCTTTTTCTTGTTTTCTCACATATTTTATTATTTTGTTTTGTTTTGTTTTTTTTATTTCTTTATTAGGTTATGGTAGATCACAATAATTCCCAAGGGTAGTGGCCATCCGCCTCCACCGAAAGCGAGAGGCCCATCTATCATCAGATCTGACTCCAATCTCCTAGGCAGCTGGACCAAGATGCTTTGATCTTCATACTCCCTCCATTGGCCATTCTGTGGCCACTCACTCCCTCAGTAGAGGCTGGGTCTACTTCTGCTGTACCTCAACCTACTGGCACGTATCATTCACAAACCACTATTTCTGCTACACCATATTCCACCCTCCTTGATACATCTTCATCATTAGTTGGTCCATCATTGAACCCTCCATCCACCGAGACACCCTCTACTTCAGCAGATCCACCCAAAGAGCCATCCCCTGTTGCTGCCCTTGCATCTGGGCAGGGACCTGCAGGTGCTCCCTATCCCTTCAAAATATTCCCGGTCACTGATCTCACCTATGATAGGGTCTGATGCTTCTATCGACGACCGATACCGTTTAGTGGCCGATACCTCGATAACAGCATTCCACATTAGCTCGGTATTTGGGAGGACTTAGAGGAGCTTCTTAGCAAAACCCCACTCGTAGATATTTTCCAGGTTAGCACTCCTATTTTTCACAATTTTTTTGGAGTTCGCTGCCCCGTTTGAGTTTGATGTTGCAGAGTACCGTGTGACACATGGTGATGTGTTGCCCATGGTACGGTTCCATCTAGGCGGCTGACGTTTCTACCTCACCATGATCACGTTTGGCTAAGGGTGCATCTTCTACCCCCATCCCATTACCCCACATCCTGTTTATAACCTATCTAGGCCCGACCGCCCTGAGCTCATCTCTATGTGGCGGGAGATCACTGGACATTACCACCAGTACTCCCACAATTCCCATAAGAGCACACTTATCACTGACCCCATCATCTGCTTCGCCCATCGGTGCTTCAGCGCCATCCTTTTCCTGAGCCATGAGGATATGGGGGTCATGAACGACCATGATATGGAGATCCTTACCTGTGTCATCGGGCACAACTACCAGGACCTTCCTTATCTCACCAACTCCTATTTCCACTCCATGTTTACCAGCCACCAGGACTACCTGAACGGTGGGTTTTATACTACCCACCTCACCCACAACCTTTGGGTATTCAATCCCTATTTGCCTCATGACCTATTAGGTTCACCCCAGTGGATGGACTTTCTCATGCTCATTCACATGGGGATGGTCCAGAAGTATGGGGTTCCTACATCCTTGCCCGGGCTCACCCCCAGCCACAGTCTGACCCTCCCACCCCAGCTGATTACCCTTCTCCTCCTTCCCCACCCCCTCCAGATTCTCCACCTCTCCCACCTCTTACTGACCCCAATTCTTCTAGCCTTCCTTCCTCTTTCCCATCACCCATCCCACCTTCCCTTGCAACCTCGGCCTATTATTCCCTTTACCACCATCTAGTCGTGATGGAGTAGATCTTGGGTCTCTTTGACAATCCATAGGATTAGATGGATCTGAAGTTGGATCCTATCATCGGCCGCCAGGACACCATTGTGCGACATTTGATTCGTCTCGACAGCAGCTAGGACTGTATGGAGAAGCTTTTGGGGCATATTGCTCAGCAACTTGGTCTTCTGTTGCATCCACCACCTGCCTCTTCCTCATCTCCTGGCCCTTCTACTGCTGCTCCACCCCCCCTCACTACACAGTCCATAGACTCTGTTCTGTTGTCTACTATGGGACCTGCTGCTACTTCTCCTACCTCCACCATTGCTGCCAGTCCCGGGAGTGCTGCTGCACAACATTTTCCTGATCTCGTGCCTGTGGCTCCCACTTCTTTAGCTTCCCATCCCACCACCGCGTCTACGGCTTCCACTTCCATGCCTCATGCACCATCGTTTCTTACTGATCCTATCATAGATGGTTCCTACTCTAAGGCGACCCCATGAATAGTTTTGGGACATATGATTTTCATTGTACATATATTTGTGATCTCTTATGCCTAGGTTTATTATGCCTGCTTGCAGTCTTTCTTTTTCTACCATCACAGGTTCTATGGAACATTTTGGGCTGCTATTTTACTTCACATACCATTTTTCTTCAGCCGGACACGAGGGGAGTATTCTTTTTCATTTGTTTTTATTTTCATTCATTCTTTTCCTACTTTCATTACATTCCCTCGGTCTAGTCCACTTTTTTGTTCCCACATTACATTGTTCTTTATTGGGCACTTGGTGGGGCACGTGCGATTTAAAGTGTTGGGGAGCCTCTCTCTATTACAAATTAGTCTTTTCCATTGAACTAATCTAGGAGACATCATTATTAGATTATATATTAGAAAAATTGAGGCAATTTTGGTTAATCATATTTATCAATGCTCATGTTATCAGTTGGAAATTTGTTAGGGTTTCATGCTTATTCTGATTCTTAAAAATTTTAAAATGAGTGTTGATATAGTTTTAATTGCAACTTTTAATCCTTGATTTATTACATTGATAAGTCTAATAATTTATATGAATTTCATGACATGATTTTCCCATTATTATTTTTCCACTCCCGAGAGGTATTTTAAACCCTTTTTCGTATTTCTTTTATAATACCCTCTTTCTTGACTGATTCTTAGGATATGCATCACTACCAGAATTTGCAAATTTTATTTTCAAAACATGATGAATTTTTGAATTACTTAAAAATGATTGAGGCACTAGATTGTTTTCAACCCTTTATCTTGAGACCTACCATATATTTAATCTTCTTTAAGCACATATAATTCATGAACAACCTTTATAGGAAGCCACGTTACAGGCCTATTTCCCTTTCTACCCTATTTCTTTTTGAACTTTTCATGATTATGCATTTTGGATATTTAAAGAGGTAGTTGGAAATACATGGCATATTGTTTTTTACAAAATCATGAAATTAAGTGTGGGGGAGTTCCTCTTGCCTATTTGGGGAAGAAAGGGTTCCAAAAAATTATTCGTTGTATTCATAAGTGTTTCCCTTATGTTCTTCTAAAAAAATAAGAAGGGAAACTTGCGATCACATTATTTAGGAACCCAACGTGTAAGGGAAACGATAGTGATTACAATAGCATTCGATTAAGCTTGAGAACGAAAACTTTTCATTGAACATTACTTTGAATATCATGCAATGTTGATTAATGGAATTAGAATTCCTTTTTCAAACCTCATAATTTATTTCTCACATCTAAAACTACCAACCCTTAGCCATAGAGACATATGAACCTTATTGATAAAGCCATCATGATTATTGTAATTCTATTTTTTCTGAAGTAGAAACAAGATATCTTTCAAATATATGGATAGAGTGTATATACCATAGATTAAGCATAACTCTGAATAAAAAAATCATGAGTGTGGAGTGTAATATTGACGTGTAAGATTGATCATCAAGTGGCGGGCTTATTTTTGAAAGGTTGAAAAATGTGTTGAAAAAGGATGAGAGTAGTAAATTAAATTATATATATGAGGCATGATTTTAATATCTTATGAATTGAATTTTTTTTGTTCCTTTTTATAATTTTACATAGTAAAATTATCATTTATACTTTTTATTAATTAAATTCCTTCCATTTAAAAGTATAGGATCTTTTAATTAGATGTTGAGATTTTCTTGAGGACAAGCAAACAACTAAGTGTGGGGGAGGTTGATGCACCTGATTTGTGTATAAATTTTCATACATATTATTGAAAATAAAAACAATTTTTCACCAAATAACTACTTCTTAGAAGGCAAATGCTTCGATTTTGGTGACTATGCCTATTTTCAAGAGCTTTTGGCCAAAATATACAAATCAAGGGATGTTTGTGAAAATTTTGAAACTACACGGTGTGTACTCTGTATACACGTCGTGTATATCCAGACAGGGACATGGATTGATGGAGGGAGTGCATGCCCGTGTCACCAGGTAGAAGCTACATGCAGTGTGGGGCGACATTACACTCCATGTACTATATTCTAGAAGTGGTTGATGCCGAGAAGAGTCTACACGCCCATGTGTCCATTGAAGGAGACACAACGCGGTCCTTATCTACACGATGTGTTTGCTATTCTAGAAGGGTTTGGTGGACACATTTCTACATTACATGCCATCTATGGTAGCATTACAAGCCGTGTACACTCACCTACATGCGTCGTTGTGTTAAATGTCAAAGACGACGTGTTAGGCTGCCTACCAGCGAAGAAAATGTTGGCAAAGCACGTTGATGGAAGTACACAGTGTGTACTTTCTATACATGCCATGTACATTAATTTTCTATAAAGAGAGGCCTTGGACTTTGGATTTTGGAGTTCAAAAACCATTGGAAGGAGGGGAGAAGTTATGATGCTTCTATTCCCAAGATACCGTGGTGCCGTAGTTCCACTATTAAACCTACAGACACCACTTCTCTATGCTTACAGAATGAATTCATCAGGTATCAAGTGTATTGCTCCTATTATGCTTTCCATGTGTAACTAAACCCCTTGTGTTGGGGATATGGATGATGAAGGATTGTATTATATTGAATTGATTTAGATATTTGTGCATCTTCTTCTTAATTCTTCTTACTCCTCTTAAATCACTGCTAAATATTACTGAGAAATCTGAGCCGAACCTAGGGAAGAATGCTCATCGATATAAAAGAAGAGTAACAGTGAATGATTTCATGACCATTGAAAAGGATTCACAGATTCAAAAATCTACTAAACCACATTAAGAATTGAAAAACACTGACTACCAGACCAACGAGTCAATTTCTTCAATTCCAAACAAGAGAAACTAGACCATGGAATCTTGTTATAAATGGGAATCTGAAATGACGAATTATCATGAAAAACACAACCATTTAAGAAATTTCCTTAAAAAACTTCATAAACACCACATCCCTAATACTCTTTTTTTTCATGTTAAAACACCTTTAAATCACGTATGGTTTCTGTTGAATTGTTAATAATTTTCTTAATGTGAATAAAACAGTTTCACTCAATCCAAACCAACCGATCCACTCTAAATTATGCAAGTTTCACTAAATTAATTATAAACTGAACTGAACCAACACACTGCCAAACTTTCATGTGGATCGACCCCACACTTCAACTATAATTAACTTTTAAGAGTGGGCTAATAACAATTTGGGGCACCAAAAATATACTTATGGTGAAATGACCGACCAATCATCATAACATAAATACTACCCATGAGACCGTGTTAATGATATTCATGATATTTTCCCTTAGGGAGTTCGTTTTCATAATTCCCATACATTAAAAATTTAAAACATTTATCCATTGTTGATGTCTTAGCAATACTATTATCTGTTTCCATTGTGTTAACTGAACCATTTCGTTGGCAATTACTATCTTTGTATCCTTGTTTTCCATACCCAAAGTATATTCCAGTTTCTTTGAAACATTCTCCTTGATGCCCCTTACCACATTATTTGAATGATGGAAATTGAACATTCTTTCCTCTATGATCATCATGAAACTCCATCTTTATCCTATTAGATGATTCACAAATCATACCAAAGTTGAGATTATTGATCATAATATGTGATTGCAGATTAGCCAAATTTACTATGTTTGGACTTATAAATCCCATTTCATTTGGTTGATCAGGAAGAATATCATTCCATTTTCCATCATATCCTCCATTATTGTGAATCTTCTTATTTCCAGTAACATTCTAAAACCAAAAAATAATATCATGAGGGGCAAAAATAATACTCGGAAAACAACATAATCAGGGTGAGTAATTTCAATCTTTGACATATTTGGTTTAATCCTCGGTTATTCATGATCATTATAATAATTCTAGGACTTTAACCTATACTTATACTTGTCCTTAAGGACATCCCTATAAATACCTTAGAAATAACTCTAGGGAACTCACTAAATATTTCACATCCTAGTTTCCAATGATTAACTAAACTTTTCCTCTAATACACATTGTAGATACCCATGATTGACATATATTGAAGTTATATAATGTTTTCTGTATACATAATACATAACAAAAATAGACACCCAAGGACCGTAATAGTTTAGTGTCTTTGGAAACTCGAGACCTAATCTTCTAATCATATAGAAAGATCTTCAACATCTACGATAACAATCTTTCTATTTTGTATTCCTACATAAAACATTTCTTTCAATCATGTGTAAAGAAAACATATAAAATGTGAACTCAAATTCTCATTAAGGGAAAACATAGTGAATATAAAACAACCCATAATCATCTTAATGTAAAACCATGAACATAAAACATAAAAAACATCAGTAATGACATAAATCTTGGCAGTTCATAAGGCATAGATCATAAAGGAAAATTACATGTGATAAATTAACATGGGAATAAAACATGTAATTATGGAAACCATTAAACACATGATATGATTTCTATAGTAACAAATGAATTTCTGCCAAGACCATCATACTAGACAAATTCCATTACTGAACTGGGTTTACTTGTCGTTCTAGCCCTGTATTACTGAACCAGATTTACTTGTTATTCCAACCATGTTTTTCTCCTGAGATATAAACCTTTACCAAATTCATTAGAGGGAGATATAGGTCCCATACATCTCATAATGAAATAATTCTTACTTGTTCCACAAAATATACATAAATCCATAATCCTAACCCAAAGAATAAAATGTGTTTCATAAACATCATCCAATCATAAAATAATCCATAAAAAACAAATTCATATCATTTCATCATAAGAATAATAAAACCATGTAAATAATAGAGAAATTATAATTGAATCATAATCGTACTAAATAATTTCATCTTTGATGTAAATTTGTTTTGACAAAACACTTGAAATGAATTTTTGAGGAAAATATCCTTTCTTCTTCAAAATCATTTTCTTTTAACAAAATTCCATTTACTTATATAAGAAAATATTTTTTTTGAAAATAATCATGAAATATTGTAGAGGATGCTTCATGGAAATTTGGTGTTATGAAATCATAAAAATCCAGTAATTCCATATAAGGTAAAAAAACATTCTCCACGTACTTTTGCCGGAAAAGTCAAAAAGTTCATTGTGTGTTAAACAAAAGAATGATTCCTTCTATAAGACAATTTAAATTTCAAAGAGGGGTAAACATGACTTTAAAAATACATGGATGATTATTAAAAACTATATGAAAAACATTTTTATGTACATGGATGCATAATATAACCCCAGTAAATACTTACGTATAATAAATCTCAGATAAAAATGAGATTTTCAAAATTATCAATTACATTTTGTCCGTTTTTTTCCATATGTGTCCTAGACTCATTTATAGTGGGTTTAAAAATATTATTAACTTGGAACAGAACCATAATAATATTAATGATATCATATACGATTCACATTAGACTTTATATTACCTGTTCATTTTGCAATTCCACGTTAAATCAGCGTTTTGGGTAAAATCCTTTCATTTACCGTCTGTGTTTGACATGAAATTATTCATATGATAAGTTAGATAATTATTACTTATTTCCATGATGAGAAAATTATCTTTATATAATATATTTTTAGTATATACATAGATATAATAGATCGATAAATGGAATGAAATACACCATTCATGGATATGGTTGGTCGTATGTACGGATGAACGCTGTTTTCATTTCCTTATTAAAAAGAATGGAAGTAAGTAAATAATATATACATAAATTCAGTACCATTAATATGTCATGTATTTCATTATTATTTAATATATATACTTTATAATCATTCTTTAATTGTAATCTTGGAGAATCATTCTCATCACGTCGCAGAGACGGTAATCCGTACATACTCACAAGCAATGATATCGTTTCCATAATTATTGAATTGAATTAAAGTGGAGGATATAACATCTAAGAATTAGTATCATGTTATAATAACAATATATATTTATTATTTACATCATTATACCAATCCATGTAAGGTGGTGGTGGAAAAACATATTACACCACGACGTGGAGATGGTATTCTTTACGTACACATGCACGATTATTTAATTTTTCGTAGGATATATACAAGGTGAAATAAGGTTGATTCATATTATCAGTATATTATTGATACTTATGTTATTAATTTATTACGAAAAATAAAAATAAAAATAAGTAGAAGAAGAAATGAACTTGAATGAATCGGTAAAGGATATTACCTCTTCTTCGACGTGCCACATCTAAACCACCTCTTAGGGCACTAAAGTTGGTCTTTGAAGAAGACCAGGAACTATAGAATATTTCTAGGAAAGTGGATAAGATAAATGGTCATGTTTTGGCCGATAATTAGGGCTCAATGTGGTGTGAGTAGGAGAGGGAGGAGGTGGCCTTTTATAAGAGAGGAGAGTGGCACTTTTGGAAACCCTTAAAATAATAATCTAGAATAAACTCAAAACCCACTTAAAACCCTCCACAAATGACACCAATCTGAATCTTAAATGATATAAGGTTTGTAATATCATTAAAAAATAATATTTATACATATTAGTAATTTAATTTAAATCTTATCAACTTGATTTATCCTTTTTTAACCTATTTAATTTTATTTCTGTTTATAATATTCTACATTTTAAAATGATAAAAATAATGACTTATGTGTTTTTAATTGGACATAATTGGATTAGTTATGAAATTATAGACCATATAAATTTTAATTTTTAATTTTAAAATATTTATGTGATTTTTAAACATTTTTATAATATGTTATTTTTATAAAATAACAAACGTGTCAATTATGACACTATTCATTTATTTTAATTTTGATATAATCCACACAGTGTATATATTCAAATAAAATATTTAATACACTCCTAAGATATCATATTCATATAGAAAATTCGTCTATCACATTAATTAGTTCATATAATATTTATTTTAATACTTTTGAAATTATTTATTTGATATTTCTCTTAATAAAATAATTACTACAACATTTTTGTATAATTATTTAATATACTTATTTGTTTCATAAAAATTACTAATAAAATACTATGATGAAAATAAATATAGTATATTTCCTAAGAATACTTTTAGTCTAATTTATCCTCTAATGAAACCAACTTTTACAATTTTATCTTTATTAATGTATGAAGGTGAAAACTTTGACATCATTTAAAATAAAGTAATATAAGTATAGTAGTCTGTTTTATAAGACACTAAATTTTCCAAAATTAGATCTGTGGATTATTAGGGTATATATATACTTTAATAATAAGGTTTTTTTCATGTTTCTTGTATTATTTATGGGTATTATATTGTAATAAAAACTATATTATTGAATTTTCACTAAATAAATAATTTATGCATCAATAATGTATAAGCTATTAAGGTAATTAAATTCTACATTAAAACTAAAAATAAATTATCATAATGAAGAAAAAACATTTTATCTTTAAAATTATCATTTATAATCTAATTGATATTTTGTAAAATATTATATTAAAAATACTTTAATTATTAATGTTTGAGTGAGAAATATTTCACGTTCCTTTAAATAAAATAAAATAAAGTTCTTAATCACGTCCATGTGGGTTCTAAATGATACCATTTATACCCATGTATATTTTAGGACAAAATATAATCAACCATTTATATTAATAAAAGTGTTAGGGTAATTTTATAATATTCTTTTAACCCTTAATTACCTGATTTACCTTTAACTATAGTAAATAAAATTTACCATAGTTACTATTCATCATGCCTAAAAATATAAAATTAGCCTATTAACATAATTTGGACCAACTAATTACAAATATGGAATCCATTTTTCAAAATTTAAAACACAGATGTTGAGGTATTTAATTTAAAATTAATCCTGTTGTTGAGAAAACAGGTTCTAAAAGTTAAACCATTGCAAAAGATTGAAATGTGTTTACCTATGAATTAAATGTAAAATTATTGATAATGAAATACATAACATTAAATGGTAAAAATATATTCTATTTATACTTTTAAACCATTCAATATTATAATTTTACAATATAAATTATCTTGATGAAAAAAGTTGTTTTTAATTAAAATTTACAGTATTTTTACTATTCACCAAAATATGAAGGTTATCAGAATAATGTTAAAAATTTATCCAAATTAAAATTTTATATCTTGAGTCCAAGGAAGAAGTTTTATTTGTCAAATATAACTTATAAATATGTCAAAATGAGATTTAATGTGGGTTTGCTATCAAAAGGTAGCAAAACCACATTTTTTAAAAAATACTTATTTTACCCAAAATATTTATTTAGTTCTCAAACCATGTTATTGAAATTGTGTAAGAGGAATAATAATGATATAAAATTCAAAATATAGTTAAAAAAATTCATAAATGATAGTTCATAATAATATTATAACAATATATCATTGTTTAGTGAAACTCAGTATTGCGTACAACACACGCTATTTAGGAAGGTCGCTCAAGAGTGTAATGCAATCCATGTCAGTGTTGTGTGTAGGGAACTTTTTCATTGGTGTTGCATATAACATAATAAAAATATAGTTCAATTATACATTGATAAAAATCCATAAGTACTGTTCTGTAAAATTAATTTTATTCAAAAGAACTTGAAATTGTGGGGATCACAAGCCAAGAATAGTGTTGCATACACTACAAGCTAATACAGTGTTGCATATAGCGCAAGGTAATCTTGGTTAAGTGTACAACAAAAGACTTCAAATAAAATAAAACATAATAACTATCATAAAATCTCGGGGTGTTACAGTTGCATCCCCCCTTTCATAACTATGTTGAATTTGATCCTAGAATCCTAGGTAGGGTATATAGGAAATCTATCTTAGGTTAAATCCCAACACTATCACCATCACAATGTTTCTATATACATTAGTTTCATTCCCCCTTTAACACTACCTTCATACCCATCCTTATTTTACTTTTGCTTCCACATCCTAGTGAAATAATTCCATCCATATGGGTTGTCTCAGTGTGTATTCCCCATTCATAAAAATGATTTATGATCCTAATAGAACCCCTAAAATGTCAATGTGTAATCCCCAAATAGTCCATTAAAATTATGTGGGTTTTGATTCATGTATTCTATGAATGTTATATTAGAAGACATCATGTGTTCCACTCCCATCAAATGGTAAACAATGGTATCCCTTCTGTTGGGACCCACCATTACTGAATCCCACTATTTGTGGTTTCCAAATCATCCATGATGGTGTGAAACATTAAATATATAGGAAAAGACACCAAAGATATTTCCTCATACGGAGCATGTTTATATCCATCTAGTAACCATTACACATGCTTCATCCAAGGGAAATTCGTATCTAATCTACCATCATCATTGTTCTGATCACACTAATCTGTCCACGAATAGAATTAATCCTATAGAATTCCTCGTGTCACAGATGGAAACCAAGGTATACAACAGAATAATGCATTTGGCATATGATACCTTGTGATGGACCTGTGAATCCATGGGTTTTGATTTCCCTTGGGAATCCCTTTAACATGGATTCTATAGGCGTTACAGTGTTCCAATGTCAAGACAAGCCACAAATGCCTTGTTTGACTACAATCCAAATGGATATTATCTACCCTAACTGGACTATTTAGAGTATTTTAGTAGGGGAAGTGTAATTAACCCAAATCCAAAAATAGATGGCACCAGGAAAAAGTTTCATGAACAATATCTTAATCATTAAGGGAGACATAGACAATGCAACATGTTTTGAGGAATAATCTACATAAGGTGGAACTGCCATTCCATAATCCCCTTTAGATTAAGGGGAAAACCTCCATGATGAGGCAACATATGTTTCATGGATTTGGAATGATTTAATAAAGGGTACAACATGGCCATCATTGAGTTCCAAGTGAACCCAAGTAGTTGATCCCCATCATATTTTTTCAGAAACATCTTATTTTGGAAAATAAATATTCCAACCAATCATTTATATAAGTAAAAATTCTATATTTGGGTATACTGTAGGCCTTTCAAAAGGCTATGATAAATAGTTAAGGATATTAATTCACGTCATATGTGTACATAGCTGTATAAATGACATGATGATCCAATTGGATTTAACCATGGGGATGTATCACCCTTATTAAAAAGTGGAAATATGATTTCTTCCCCACCTTAAACACTATTTTTTCTACTCTAATGATTTATAATGCTGTTATATGTGATTCATAACTTCACAGATTGTATGATCATTAATATATTTTTTTCTTGATTCCAATTAGGTCTATTATAATACATTAATTACTATTTATTATTTTCAATGTTATGGTATACGTAGATTAAAGATACCCATTTTATATGTACATTAAGACATTATTTGGGTGAATACATCCTCGTGTTAGACAGTATACTACCAATTGATTTAAATACATATATTCTTTTATTGACTAAATTTTTTATAATATTATCAATTTTAAAAATTTTAACCAAAATATTCTATTAAATGTCAAATTTCATTTCATATATCATGGTTTCCATACTGAGAAATATTAACCCATATTCCATTAAGATGATCTAACTGGATTAATAGTGTAACTCATTTAGGGAATGCCATTAACATTTATTTTATTGATTGGCATCGTCCAGATAGAGTTACATGAAAATTTGGATTTACCTAGTGCATTACAATTCAACCCAGAATGTCAACAACACTTCATTCCATTGAACATATAGGGAGGAATAATTTCAAATTCCCCAATTATATGATATTTATATGGACCTATGGGAACTACGTGTGACATTTCTTAATGAGGGAATTCATTCAATTCGATTACATCTATCACATCTGGCCAAATATAATCCATGTTATAGACTGAGGCCTATACTCTATCTTACTCCACAAGAATGATTGATTCTTGATTTGGTAACTCAATAAAATTAGAATATTTTTTGTATTTAAGTAAATTCTTTCTTGAATCACATTATAATATTCCATAATATCGCATAATATCATCACATGTTATCCATAGGATGTGGATGTTATTATCCAGGTAGAAACCCATGATGTGATAGAGTGGATGATCTCATTATATCATGATCT
Organism: Viscum album; assembly: GCA_963277665.1. Lineage (NCBI taxonomy): Eukaryota > Viridiplantae > Streptophyta > Magnoliopsida > Santalales > Viscaceae > Viscum > Viscum album. The sequence continues at coordinate 1,068,463,988 of OY728140.1, forward strand.
ACATGATTGCATATGTACTAATATTCCTCAAGGATATGATGTTCTTTCTTATGGAGTAGAGGTTCATAACTAGGATCCTCCACCAAGAGCTTCTAATTATGAGGACCCATGATAGCGATGGAATAAACCACACCATAATGCTAGTGAGACCTCACTTATTCTATAGAAAAAGGTGAAACAACTAGTAGAAAAACATTTTTTCATTGTGTATGTGCACTGGGAGGAATTAGATCCATTTATATTGTAAGGATTTCCATATTTTTACCCACGTATAGCTGATATGATCTCGTGTTAGGGGATGTTTCTCATGCCTACATCATTCATGACTCAGCCATCAAATTCTTTATGGTTTCCCTAACAACTCATTGAAGGACCTTTAACTTATATAATGGGAGAAGGATCTGGTGAACATGATGATACTTAGATGCCACCTCAACCTAATGATTCCTATGAAAAGAATTAGATATTCAAGGATCTAATGCCCGATAAAGATCCATTTCCTACTCACCTTACTCCACCCTAGCAGAGAAGTTGATGATATTTTGGTGCCCCATTCACACACCATCATAATGGTACAAATATCATCAAAGAATAGGAATATAATCAATCATCTATATGTTTTATATTTACTTAAAGGATCTGAAAAAATAATGTTTTCCATCAAATTTATGACGGTCTCTCTATTGAATTGATGAATTGTTTACTATCAATTATTTTAACGTGTTTTTCAAACTGTTCCAATTTTCATTTATATTTTATTTACATTTTATATTTTAAATGTTTTTTTGTAAACTAAATAAAACTTAGAATAAATTATCAATTTTCATAACTGGAAGTTTGAATTCTTGTAAAATATAAAATTCAATGAAATGTATGTTAATAATAAAATATAGCCTAAAAATCAATAAATTACTTTTAAGTACAGGTAATTTCTTTAATATTGTAATCCAAAACAAATCTAAATGACACATACACCATTAATAAAAGAAGAAATTTGTACTCATTAAAAATACATGCACAAAATAGTTGTATAATTAAAAACTAAATGAAATTTTAAACATTGAGAAAATGTATAAAATATATATGAAAATGAAAGGAAAATAAATTAAATTTACTAATTAAAATTTTATGTTTTAAAAAAATAATATATTGTTCTACTAAAATTTATATTAATTATTTGTTTTTATCTTATTTTTTATTCCAAATTATTTTTATATCATTAATAACTGTGTTAAATTTCATTTCAAATATTATTTCACATTATATTTCATAGAAATTCATGTCCACATACATAAAAAAAATTATGTTTAATTTATGTTACTTAAAATGGTAATATTTGTAAAATTAAACATAACTACATTGAAATTTGACAAATTAACTTATAATTTATAACATAAATGAATGTAAATAAATTTCTATAATATAATAAATAAATATTTTATAAGTCAGTAACTTTATTTCATAAAATAATAAAATAGAAAATTTGCAATATTATTTGTATAATTTGTTATTATGGATTAAAATATAAATTAAAATATATCAATATATTATTATTTTTTATTATAATTAAAGTTTAAAAAATAAATTATTATTAACTTTTAATAATATTTTCATATATTAATTATGGTATTAAATATTTATAATATTTAAAATAATAATTGATATAAATTTTGTAAATAATATAATTATTAGCATAAATATAAAATTATTTGAGCAAACATTTTTAAAAATAATCTATTTTTGTTCGATAATATAAAAAATTTAATTATCAACAATAATGTTATTATTAAATATATATATATATATATATATATATATATATATAAATGTAAAATCCTTTTAATGATGCTAAAAACAAATAAAAATTAATAAAAAAGGAGTTCCCAGTCACATGAAATTGGAAGAATAAATTAATAAACATAATCAAAATGAAAAATAAATCCCAAAGGATTTCATAGAAATTATATCAAAAAATAAAACTAAAACAGGAGAATAGTGGTTGGGGTATTATTAACAAAAAATATATTTGGTAGAGGGGAAAGTAATTAAAGCCCATAAATCCTTTTCGCTTACACTAATAAAACAATATTGATTAAATGCATTAAATAATGCCTTTATTAGTTTTTATAAATTACCCAACATTTATTTTAATATTTTTTCATAAAACGTATATTAAAAAATGTTGTTCCAAGCATTTCATGAATGTTTATCATCATTGTGGTCTAATGGTGCTTAATATATTGATATTATTGACCACAAAATGGGAAGGTATAGGGGGTCTTTAGGAACCCATAATTCTTGTCGTACTGTGGTTGAGGTGTTGTAATGGTTGAGGGGATGAATTCTTTACTCAAAGTACATACTATTGATATAATGTTTTTGTTATTTAGTATAGGATATGGTGGGACATGATGTTTTGTTTCTTATTGATGGTTTTTTAGTTTTCCAATGAACCAATAACAATTTTACATTTCATAAAATAAAAAAATAGTGTTATATTAATGACAAAAATAATAATTGGAAAAATGAAACTAATATATTTAAGATTTAAATAATGTAATATAATTAATTTATTTATTAAAAAATATTTAAATTGTATGAATATTTAGAAAATTTATAATATTATTCATGTATTAATTATTTTATGAATGTCCTGCGGAAATAATTTCTCTCTTAAAATATTGATTTTTGATGTTTCTTAAATATATATATATATAATATAAAATAATTTGACTCCTTCCTTACATTACCTCCCTCATCTCATGTTACAATCACTCATTGTTCCTGAAATCACACAACACTTCCAAATTCAACACTATATCATGATGATCATTTCTGACCCCTCATCTTTTTTGATCCACCCCATTACCGACGCATACCCGCACATCTCATTATTATCAATCGGTGACCATAACCCTATCATCACTAGTTTTTCAAAAAATCACAATACTTACTTCCTCATGTCATTATAATCCATCATCAAAATAATTGGGCGTGTAATACCACATAGTATTTTTATAGGTTATTTTTTAATTATTTATTAATTTTAAATATTTAATTGTAGTTTGAAAAAACAATATTATTTTTTTGTTGAATTTTTTGAATGAACAATGGTGTTACATGGATTTCGTTAATATTTAATTACAAACATACATGATAGAAGTCCCATTCAAAAAAATATCCATGGTAAGATAACTAATTATCTAACTGGCTATCTAGTATTTGAAACTCTTTTTAATAATAATGCATTTTAAATTCATAAATATGTTATAACTATTTGGTGTATCATTTTTAGTTTCACACTATTTATAATATTCCAGGATCCCTCTTACCATTATCCCCATGGACCCGCCACATTTATTTTCTTCGTTATTGGTGTTTCTCTCTATCTTTTCCTGATTAATTAATATAAATCATTTTAAATCAGTTCCATTCAATTTCTTCATCCTCATTAATTTCTCGTCATCACCTAATATATCCATGACACATTAGTGTTTAATATTTCATGAATTTTAAAGGAGGATATCTCAATTTTTAATATTATCTTATACTTATAAGAATACATTAATATATTCCTTGTATAATAGAAATAATTGATAATGATTTCATCCCTTATAGATATATGGTTTTATAATTATTCCATTGATAATAATCCATGATTTATTGAATAATTTTAATAGTTCATCAATTCGAGTACATGATATATTCAATACCCATAATGATTTTTTTAGGATTAAAATGTTACATACCTTATTTATCACTCAATGTAGATTAATATTTATATTAAAAATTTATGTAATATTTTTACTCAAATTCATTACCCAATGAACATGTAAACGTATCTAATACAGTTTAACAATAAAATAATTTATTTCAAAAATGAGTTATTAGGAGTTTTAAACATTTAATAACATTATCATAGTGGTCTTTTTGAATAATGGGGTTTTCTTTCTCAATGTTATCATAATATATAATTTACAACAATGATATTGTTACCCAATTTTCATTTAATTATATATATATATGGAAGTGTTTTATAGTTTGAGGTTAGATAAATTTTAAGGGGATATTTCATTAAATTGTGATGAGACATGAGACAATTGATTATTCCTATAACTATATTATTATATTTAATAATTGTTTGGCTAAAACATTATGGGATTTAATAGGTATTTAAAGAAAATACTAGTGGAAAATATACTTTATTCATGAGAATATGAACTACCTATAATCACAACTTTTTTAGATTATGAATTTTCTGTGACAGACTATATTATAATTATGTTATTTAGTGTTAAATTTTTTATCCTATCATTGGATTTTATTATTCATGATCTACTGAATACTCCTTAAGTTGTTTTAGGTGATTTTGTTAGCATCGTACAAGTATAATAATATTTTATTTGAAATGAGAAACTGATACTTCATATAAATTATTCCAATTAGTAGTATTAAATATTTACATGAGTTGTGTAATATTATTAATCTATTTTCATTTATATAAATCAATATTCGTTCTTTGACTTATGGAACTCAATAGGTTTTCATAGAAATGTAATATTGTTTTCTTCATGGTAATTTTATTATAAAAAAATTGAACAATATTATTATTTTTAAAATGGGACATCATTTTTTATTTCCAATTACATATTCATTGTTTTTGTTTTTTATTATAATGGGAAAACAATTCTAAAAACTACAAACAAACCAAATGTCTATGTAAACATGGTCTTATTTGATATAGTATAATAGAATAGGACTCATTATGATAGTTGATCTGTTATATCATATTCTTTAGTTAGACAACATTCTATGTTAGAAACTCAAACATTTCCCATAGAGATTTTTATCATTGGTTGAAAATTTTGTTTCCATAAATTTTTTATTTTAGTCAATATCATGTATTTCTCAAATTAATATTCTCATCTCATTTGGCTCTATCTATATATATCTTATGTTCAATGCTAGTTTATTTATTATTATAGAAACATTAATGGTTTTTAATATGTTCGGAATTTATTATTTATCATATTGTGTGAATTTAATTAAATAATTAAATATTTTTTTTATTGAATATTTGAAAAATAATTATTTTAAATGTATATCTCATCCATGATATAGGATGATTACATAATAATTATGGTTGAAATAATATATATATATATTATCTTGTAAAATAATTTCTGAAAGAGTCTTTTTGATGCAAGGAAACATTTTGTATCACATGTCATTATAGGACACAGATTAAGAATTATGGTGGAAAATATATAGTGTTTTGATAAGAAATACCATGATAGTTTGATATAAAATTGTATCCATGAATGTTTTTGAATATTATTTTTCAAAAATATGGTACAAATTTTTTTTACTATTATAACACACATAACAATATATTAGGAACTATAGACCACAAATTTATAATGAATTTATTTTATTTAAAATGGAATATCATGAATTTTCATATTTTATTTTGGGTGTTGATATTTGATAGATTTGTTATAAATGATATTACTGAAATATATATTTAATAAACAATCAAGAGATTCAGTTTTATGGTGTATTGCTTATAGAATATAGAAAATAACTATTTTATCCATCCATGTGTTTAGTTATAAAATACCTAATCCTTTCCAAGTCTATCAGAACTCATATTGAATAGCATATAATATAAAATGTATTTATTATTTGTTTTATCGTCTAATGAGTCTATACATTTGATTCCACACAACATACTTGTCTTATAATTATATTATTTATAATAAATATTTAATTATAATACATTCACATCATATTTTCAGTTTAGATATTTTGACATTGAGGAAAAAACATTAACTAACAAAATCCATGTATTTTTCATCTAATGAATATTTTTCCCATTATAAAATAGTTAATAATATGTCCTTAATATCTCTCACAAGTTCCACATAAAAGATACTCTTCTAAACTCATTATATGAATTTAATATCTTCATAACATTTTGAAATGTAAACAATTGATTAGGTTGATCTCAAATTCTCATAAAGGGTAAAAATAAGCTATAAAAATCAATGTCATTTTTGAGAATAAGATTATAATATTTATAAAATAATTAAAATATTAAGAATAATAACAAAAAATTAATAGATTATAAAACATTACTCATGTAATATTTCATATAATATAATAAAAAATATTTAAGGACAATGTGGAAATATGAGTAAAAAATAATGATCATGGAGATAATAAAATAGTCTTCATAATAAAAATAAGACTATAAAATAAATATATGTGTAGGAACACATGGTTAAAAAAATAAAGAATATTCCCCATTTATTTGGTGAAAACATCTATTTATTTACTCTATTATTAATAATAATAAATTATTGTACTAAAAGGAATCAATATCTTATAAGATATATATCCTTAGTGAGGCATGTCTGGGCAATAGATGACCCCAACCATCTACCCACATATATTATAGTTGCATATAAAATCAAACATTCATCATATCATAATGAACTCATGGAAACAAAATGAGTTTCATATGCACCTAAAATTGATTAACATAAGTAAATTATATAAAATTCCATTAATAAATATAAAATGATAATACAATAGAAAAAAATTGGGTGTCCAATGAAAATATGTAATTTCATGGTAGTTATAACTTATTAAGGGATATGGTATTTACACAATATAAATACAGTATATAAAATTATGTTATTAATTTCCCCAATAGATAAATATAGGGAATCTAGATGAAAAACCTTCAACCAATGAAATGAAAATATGTTATTTACAGTGAAAAAGAAATAGATAAAAATTAATGCAGAGAATATATAATTTTTATAATATCCACGAAAAAAATTAATACATGTGAAAGGTTTTATGATTGAGAGGATTTTTTTGATCAATACAAAAAATCACATTATAAATAAGTAACAATATTTTACTTTTTTTGGAATATTTATTTTATAAAACTAGAATAATAATAATATCATTAAAAAACATAAAATTATATATTTAATGTTCCATATAAAAAAATATAATATATTGTTATGTAAACATAGAACATATGAAAAATATTATTTATTTTTGAATTTGATGAAAACGACTCTTTCAGAAAAAATTAAAAATAGATATTAAAATTTATCATAATTAACTGTTTAATAAAATGACCATAGTAATTATTGTGGTATATATAATGATTTTTTTGATGCATCAAATTTACAAGTTTGTGGAAAAATTAAGGTGCCTAGCTAAAAAGAATATATGATATTAGTTTCAATTATAAGAAACACATAGTGTAAAATATGAGTAAATGATAATTGAAAATTTTAGGGGTGATGTAATAACAGAGTAACTAAATGTTCATGGTAACATATATTCATTTGGATGTAATATCACCACATGAAAAATATTGTGGTGCATAAAATAAAGTATAAGAAACAAATTTTTTATAGGAACCCAATACAATGTACTATTTCTCATTAAAATAGACTCCATCCTATTGTATAAAAAAACTAAATATCATAATATTATATTTAATACTCTTATTCATATACATTACATTATATATATGATTTATGATCAATAATTATTAATATATTATTTACATATAGTATTATATTTACTCTCAGGTGTCTGTAACATTAATGGTTCACAAAATCATTACGACGTCGACTATTTGGTATAATTTATATACATCCATGATAAATTATTGTAATATGATAAATAAAATGTATTTAATATTAAATATAATATCCCATTCTTTATGTGTTTTATTTATGATTCATGTAAATGGAATCAAGGGTGACTAATTTTTATAAATTCAATAATTAAGATGATATTCATATAATAAGTTAAATTGTAAATGTACGAATTATATATCCATAAAATAATAATTACACTATTATTAGAATTTGTGAATAATAGTATTTAATTACCCATATTCATCAATGACTGATATTTATTTCATCATTCATATAGATGGATAGACTGGTCCAAAAATAAATATTCCATAATTAGTTGACGGCTTTACTATGAAATTTTTTTTCTAATGGGAAATGTAATTCTAACCAGATAACAGTGATATGTATAGATATTTTTATGTTGTCGAATCATATTTATGTGATTTTAATAAATATGGAGAAAAATATATGAAAATTTATATATGTAACTACGTTGTTGTGGTAGTTTCAATAACACACAGTTAAAGTTTTATCATCCCAATGAATGATATAGAATGGAGGTGGATTATTATTATTTTATTAATAATAATAATTACCTTATGTATTTAAAATTTATTCTTAAGTCACATTATTTTAAATAGGTATTGGAGGTGGTGGCGAAAAAATTTAAGACATCACATTATGGAGGTGGTTTTCTGTTTAAGCACCTGATCAATGTTGTTTTGTTTTTCTAATTCAATTATAAGGAATAAATAATATTTTTAAAATCAAAATGATAATATATAAGTATAATATTGATACCGAGGATATTATATTACTACGATTATGAACTTATTTGAAGAAAAATATAATGAAGAAAATGATATGAATTAATTAATACTCACATGGGGTCCATAAACAATTTCATCAATGTCTCTATAAAAATGAAGGTATTAAGATAACTTATGGTTAGCATGGGTTTAATTTTAACACATTTAATTATATTCATTGAATATTTGGATACATCTTATGGAAATTTATATGGGAATGTGAAACTTTTATATTTTGGATGTTATCCACTTTTTTTATTTGAAAGAACACTTTTGTGATATACTTTTATTCTTTATTTGTATAATGACTCTATTCAAAGATAATTTGTTTAAAAAATTGAAAAATAGTATAGTGAAATAGGACATTGGGATGAGAAATCCAATACCACTAACATACACGGATAATTTAATCTTATAAAAATCATTCAATATAAAATTTTATATATTTTAAAATTTACATTTTTATGTAGGTAACAAGTTTTTAACAAACTATTTGTTTTTGAATAAAAATAGTGGATAACCTATCACCAAATTTTTTTCCATAAAATTATAATTTTATTAGAATAATAAATTTAAATTATTATAGAAGAGAAAAATAACTCTTAAATGATAATATCTTGTAAATAGAAAGAATTTATAAATTAATATTATAACAATTCTGTGTTTTAAATATTATATAGATATTATTAAATAATAAATATATTCTATAATATATATATTATTTTTTAATAAAACTATTATATTTATTATTAAAATCCTATTAATTCAATTAATTATATAAAAATTGTACAATTCTTATAAAAAACATGGTATGAAAGTTATTGTTTCCATTATCATTATAATTAACATTAATTTTATTAATTTTATTTTTATGACTATAAAAAAAAAAGAAAAAATATTAAATATTATAATAATATTTATAAAATTAGAAAACAAAATTATAAATAGTTTATTAATTTAATGAATAATACTAATTAATATGTGTTAATACAAATAGTTTTTAATTTCAAATTTGATTTATGATTCAAAATTTTTAAACATGTGTTCTTGAAATTTAATTTTTTATTTTCCAATGATTTTAAAAACATAATGAATATAATTAATTAATAATTAAATATTAAAAACATTGAATTCATCTTTGAATTATGATATTTTTATAGAAGTCGTATTTTGTATAGAAATCTATATTTTCATTATACATGAAAAAATAAATTATTTTAAGAAATACTAAAAAAATTATCAAAAGATAATATTTACATAATATATTTTTATATAAATTTATTATCATCAATTAATAAATAGTAATTTTTTTAAAAAAAATATTTTAAATAAAAAATATAATGAAAATATAGTAATTATTTTTTGAAATGTGGAAGTTGTAATATAAAATTGATATATTACATAATGAATTAATAACTACGAGATAATATAATACTAATTTCTTGTTATATATCACCATATTATATCAATGAAATAACTATGAATAAGGTAATAATTTTTTTTGTTGATGGTGATGATTTCGGTAGTATATATCTCATTGAAATTTATATAAAAATTGATTCTTTTTAAATATAATTTTTGTCATACAAAAATAGATCGAGTTTCAATTTGGATCGTTCTATGGAAATATCTAATGAATCCACATCCTTTATAGTGCTGGAAATGTGAACATTGTAATGAAGGATTCCACTACATGATGTAATTTCTTCATTTTTTATTCATAAATTTTATAATAATGTTACCTTTTTTATAAATGAAAATTTTATGAATATATTATAGTTTTAAAATTTTATTTTAACATATCATGGATTTTTTCGATTAATATTTAAATTTTTGAATATTAATGACATAATATTTATGTAATAAAAATACACATTGATGTTTACAGTATTTTAAATATGACCATATATAACATTATAATTTTTTTTTAATTTATGTTTTCATATGATTTATATTTTTTTTATGTATTTGAAAAAATTATTCCTTTTTATGAATTTATATACTGTCAATACATGAATAAGGGTTATATTAAATAATAACAAGGGAGTGATAGATAATGTTAAATATGTTAATATTTGGTTTTTTAAAAAAATTATTGATGTTGAGATCTAAATTTATGAATTCATGGAACATGAAGCTGATCTTGTCCATGATTATGTTAGAGATAAACCGTTATAGTTCCATCAATATGACATTCCAACTATTTTTGAAATAATGTTTTGGAAGAAGATACATATTATCTATCGAAAAATTAATTCAATTTTTTAATTCATATATATTTTTTAGTCTTTAATAGTGAAGTATTCCATAATCATTCTAGAGGATCTCCATTGGATATGGATGGAGTCCCCTGTGTAGACTATTCATTATAAGAATATAGTATAGAATTATTTCAAAAATATTGTTAATAAATATTTTTAAATTGAAATAATGAATCTAGATAAGGGATGGGATTTTATATGTACATATAAATTTTGTTTGGATTAATATGATGTATGAAAACTAATTTTCCAATATCATGAAATTTTCAAATGTGATGATAAAAAAACTCCAAAGGATTGGAGATTTTGGACGAGTATTTCTCCCAATATTAGATCTTATATATTTTTCATTATACTACGTAACAATGTTTATGTGAGGGAAACTGTATTTTTTGTATACAAAGAAAATTTTATATTATGAATAATGGGAGGATATTTCTATGTTATCTATAGTAGTGATGTTGGATTCCTATTGATGAAATTTAAAAATGATGGGTTTTACTGAGTAAGTAGTTGTACATCGAGACATCATTTTTAGCTACTACATTTTGTATTAGTAAAGAATAATAATTTAATATGTTATTAGAATAGAAATAAGGAACATTACAATCAATAATTATAATTAAAATATATGTAATTATAATCTTATGGTTATATGTGTTGATATAAAATATTATTTTGGGTAAACATTATTCAAATTTGAGTTGTTAGTTTCACATTGTTAATGCAATCCTTATACATTATGCAACTACTATGATGGCTACAACCTATCCTTTGAATCAAATAGTTTTTATTCATCTCATGAGGAATTATAATTTAAAATAAATAATTTCTTTAGTAAGGGATCACAAATACAAGAAAAATAATGAATTTTTATACATCGATGTGAAATGAATGAAAAAATCTAAAGCCATTGCTATAGTGGTTTTCTATAGTGTACTAATTAGATATTCCATATTTATTGAATAATTTAATATTTATATCTATTAATATTTCAAACATGTTTGAATTATATTTTAATTAATTATTCATTCTAAATTGATTCCTTGTGTTATTGAGATATCCACTCCTTTTTAGAATAAGAATGATTAAGGTTTTTGGTTTCCCTTAAATAATATTTCTTTTTTTAAATTAGTGATTTAATAGTATTTTCATATCCTTTGGATGAACCTCTATAAAAATATACTAGTAATGGAGTGTTTTTTTAATTTAAACAGTATAATGATATTTATCAGTGAATGGTTCCCCTTATCTCATCTATTGTGTATTCTCTTCTATTTTATGGTAAATTTGATCCTAGATAGAGTTATACTGGGCATTAATTTCATGTAATCAATGAGATATAATTTTAGTTCTTATATAATCTTGTGGAATCTAACAAATGGATCTCAAGAAATACACATCCACCTATGGTCATTGAATCCCCATATATATTTCATGATGAATTTTATTGTTTAATTCAATAATGGGAGGTACTTATTTGAATTTACCAGATCCTATTGAGCAATAAAATATGTCTATACCATGAATTTATAGAGCCCTTATTTAGACATAGGTGTCATATCTGATGTATTCAGATTCTAACAGTTTTAATTATCCTCATGTGCAATAATGGAAGCTATATTGATCCATGTAAATAATGAAAATTAGATTTTTCACTTATGAAATGATTATAAAAATGGGAATCATGTAGATATGAAGAATAAAAACCGTTTTCCCCATATCTATGAATTTATCTTTTTAATTGAAATGTGCGAGTTGCTTCCTAAAAATTATTATCATTTATACGTATCACAATATTGGGTTGAAGGAGTGCAATATACCCATGAATTTTTTTCTAAGTAAATATAATATTTTTTTTATTTAAGATGATATTTATTCTGGAAAATTTATTTTTTAATGTTATATTAACTTTGGAATCATATATTCTAATGATATTTAAAATATATTATCATGAATTTTTTATGACAAGTTGGTTTAATCAAATTCATATAATGATAATGAAAACAAGTAGATAATTCTATTAAAAAAAATGATTAACACCGAAATAGAATGTATTCTAAATACATTTTTCTGAATTCATGAATTAATGATCATAGGGAACATGGTTTCAGAATAAAAATTATAATTTGAATTTTAAAAAGAGAAATATTTTTTAGTAAGTTATAATATATGTATTTAATATACATAACCTCCTAGTTTTGGTCGTATACAATTATTTTTTTAAAATATAATTAATTAAATGAATCATCATTGATGGTTCTAACAATCATGGGTGAGGAATTTTCATGGATTCCAAATGTTTAGGCATCATTAATAGAGTTGAAAATGAATATTTACTTCTCACAAAATCCTAATAAACCCTAAAATATATAAAATATATATTATATATCAATATATGTCAAGTATGGGATTATGATTTATTTTGATGAAAAATTATCATAATTTAGAATTTATTTCACCATGTTATCCCCACCCGATGTGAACTACGTAACCCATAAGGTTTAATTGGTCATTGTTTTCAAATCACTAAAATAAATATATAACTATCCTTTATATATAATTTTATAAAATATATTCCCTAATAAAATGAATTATTTATTATCACAAATTTTTTTTATCTCAAATGTTGGTTACAGTTGGAATATTTACAAAAATTGAAATTTAACCATTATTATATGCCGATAAAAGTAAATGTGGATTGGATATGAGTATAAATAAATTACCATTTAAATAATTTTATAAATATAATGATAAATGAAATTTTATTATTTTTTATAAATAAATAATTCATGAGATAAAGAAGGATAATTATGTGTGTTTATTATGAATTGTATAGATAACTTCTCTTCTTTGTTTAATTCATTAGGATGGGCAATCTGATTTATAGTTCATCATATGGTATATATCTCATTAAAAGTCGCTTCATAATATAACTTTCAATATAGATGTATGTTATGAAGGTCTAATATCAATTATAATGGGATTTTCATCTATTTAAAAATAAATTATACTCTTATTCAATGCATAAACATTGTTCATGTAGTATTAATAGGGAGATTATTGATCAAATTTCTTGATGATTTACTTATTAGTAAATAGATGTGACTACCTAAAATCCCACTAGAAGGAACAACCACATTACTATTTATATATTAATTTTTCTTGAAATGTTAACCAATTTCATTATTGAATTAACATACACACCATAGGGGTGTAATGAATTGTTTTTGATAAAATTGTACATAAATAAATTATAACACTTATCACATGATAGAGTAAAAAGTTATTAATAGTTAATATTAAAAATATTGTATAATATAGAAAAAAACTTTCTCTAAATTGGGGTGAAAATTCTTTTTAAAAAAATAGTAAAAATATGTTGGTTTTTTATTTTAGTTTCTTAATGACAACAAAGAATAATCAAAAATAAAATTCATGTGATTAATCATGTTAAATATTCGATGGCATGATCTGAGGATAGATTTATAGTTTCTATTCAATAATAGTAGTAGATAGATTATTTCTCCTATCATTGATTAATTTAACATGAGATTATATAATCACTTATCTCTAAAATTACTCATTATAATCTTAATTGTGTGAAAGGATATCTTAAGAAATATAGTGATATCAACATACATTAACACCATAATAATATAATTATTAACACACAAAAAAAACTATACATATTTCATTTTATATCGAAAATATTTGACGAGAAGTCAAATAATATATCACCTAAAGTAGAGAACAATGGTCGAAATATAAAAATAATAAAATCATATTCTATTAAAATTATATAAAATTAATACAAGGTCAAAAAAACAACAATGAAATTTTTATTAATATTAATAATAAAAACTAAAACAGTTTTCTATTCCTTATACTATGTATCACTAAAAGGTTTGACCAATCTATACAAGAGAATACATGTGTTGAACAGGTAAAATAAAAATAATATAGCACAAAAATTAGAAAAAAACATATCCAAACCACTTTATCCTTTGTCTCATATCCCATTTGTTGTCTTCATTACCTTAATAATGGAAAAAAATATTCACGATTATCTCATATTATATGTCCCCATCATGATTTTAGGATTAAAAAAATTAAATAAAAGAGAATACATAATAACTTAAAATATCATTCATTGACATGTTACCATATTCAATTACTTGATAAATTTGATGTGAAATTGTTATAAAATAATTACCCAATTCGGTGAAGAATTCATGTACAAATAGTTCAAAAATTAATCAAATCATTGAGATGATATTCATGACCATAGTTCAACAATAGTTATTTATTAATGGTATAATTCCCATGTCATGATCCATTATTGGTATAATATTATTTTCAGTGTGGTAACATACTTATATTTGTGTTCAAAGATTAATGAATATCCTATGTATGATTCTCCAAACATTAAATGGGATGTTGTATAAAATATAAGCAAATATAAAACCTTATTTAATTTCCATTATATCTTATATATCAGAAAAAAATTACTATGTTAACAGAAAACAACAATCATTCCATTTTCATAAGGAATTTACTTATTCATCATAGATAATTTGATAGATAATTATTTATATACAATGAGGTTAAATACTAAGAAAAATTATTTTATATTAATATATATCTTTTTTAATCCCTTGAATATGGTCCATTCATCCAATATAAAAAAATACCCATATATATTACATTCATCATTGAGGTAACCATTACATATCCCCTTGTAACATCAAATTTTATTTTATATGACTGAGTAATTTTTATGCATTATTATTAAGAAACATGGATCCATTTGAAATCCATATGTATGATCATCAAAGCATTATATATTATCAAATATGTCACATATACATGGTGTATTCTTAACCTCTAACAGAAAATGCAAAAACTATTAAAATATATCATCTTTGGATCATTACGAATTAATATACATTTAAAATTTTATAATTTATATGGAAAGTAGGGAATATTTGTGTCTCATTTATTTCCACATGTATTGTTATTCAAAAATAATTATTATCATCCAATGGCTATTATAGAGTGACAGATATGAATATATTTTTTCATGTTTTCAGGAGAGTGCATAGTAAAAATGACTCTTATTCATATAGTATATTTTGTTTTTTTTAAATTTCATTTATTTTAATACAATTTCTTGTGAGAATCATATTATATATCATTTCAACTTTTAGGGTACATATTTTAGAAAATACAACTTTTGGAAAAACATTTATTTCATCAAGTATATATTTATTTATAAATAACAATATCATTGAATTTTTTAATTATATTCATCATTATTATGCATATTATTACTTATTCATCACAATATAACATAATTTTATTTATTAACTTATAGTAATTCTATTTTTTAGAAATTATAACAATAATTAAAATATTAAAATGGAACAATTTAGGAATTATTTAACAAATCTAATTAAATATTCCACTAATTTAGAAAATATATACAAATAAATAAATTATTACATTCGAGGTCATAAAAAGACTATAATATTTATTAAATGAGATAAATTTTTTACCTCTATAAATTCCACCATGATCAAAGCATTGACTCATGGACTAATAAAAAAATCAATACATATGAAAGTCTCAAAACGTGGACTTTGTGTGATCCTTATCGAAAAATAATATATCTCAAGTTCATTATGCCTCTTACATATTAATTAATAAATTATTTCCATGAATTAAATCCAATTTAATTTCAAATTTTTAATCCTCACATTATGATTTTTATAAATTTTTTAGAAATATTTTTCTCATTAATAATTAATTTATTTATTTTCGGAATAATTTATTATAAATATAAAAGTTATAAATATTGGAAAATAATGGGGGTATAATTTTGTGGATCCAATGGGAATAAATATATATAATTTAATTAAATACTTGTGTTAAAAAAACACTTAAATTGATAAAAAATTTATTCATCTAATTTCAATTGTAATTTATAAAATACACTTAAAATTACTACTCAAAAAATATGTTAGGTATCACTACACATTTTTGGAAAATATGTATTTATGATTTGATTGTTTAAATATTGATCTAGTGATAAGGAGAAATTACCTGTTTGTTTCATGAAAATAAGTTCTTTGTCTATTATGATTGCAGTAATCATAGTATTCTTTCAGGAAGAAAGGCATTATACTGTTTTGAATGCATAAGCTTAAATTTTGATAGAATTATCTTCGTTATATGATTTTGATAAATTTTTAACTAATGATACCCTATGGTTATTTATAATATATCATCAATATATGATTATAAGGACATAAGATCTATCCTATTTGAATATATGGCTTGGATAGGTGATTTAAAATACACCACGGTGAACAACCTTCCATACTCATATAAGCATTAGGTTATAAAGAACCATATATACCAATATTATTGTGGTGTATAATAACATAATTACTATATAATGTTTAAAGTTATAAAAAATTGAACTAAACATCAATATTAAGATTTAATTTATTATATATTCTTGTAATGTGTCAACCATCATCCATCAGCTCTATATAAACCAACAACAACACCAAATGAGAAGATAGTGATCTTGATAATATTGTGTCCAATCTACATAGTTAAAAAAATTATAAAGAAAATGATATAATCAGTTTTAATAGATAATTTATCCCATGTAGCCTCCGTTTAAGAGACATATATATCAAAAACCAGTCGACTTTGAAAAAATATGTTGAATAATAATTACAATTTTTCACTCATGCAATAAATACATTTCGAGAAAAATTAATGTATTTATTCTAAACATCAACATCTACCTGAATTTCATGATTCCAAAAACACCACATAATGATGATAATTATAATTCTAAGTTATTTTATATATAGATTATTATCCCTATAGTCCTGAAAATTTGTCCCATGAATAAAATTATTATCTATGATGACGCAAAATAATGTTAAAGATAATAGAGTAAATTCTCATGCATTAGGATCCTCAACCAACTAAATGGTGGAGTGAAATGAATTTTTTTCGAATTAAAAACAACCTAAATGAAATTAAAATAACCATTTTCCTACATAAAAATTAAATATGGAATGAGGAATATTTAAAGGAAAATGTTGTTTATAGACCATTTATTTGTATTGAATGTGATTTCTCCCATGCCTAAGGACTATCAAGAGTTTGAATGGATTGTACGAGTAGGGAGATATGGTTATTTTAAAGATATTAACCACTATAATTAAACTAAATCACACATATCAGAGAGTTCCTATAAATTTGTTCAATGAAATTTCTCCAAATATATTTTACCCTATAATATTCTCCATCAAACTTTTCATTTCATGATTTTAATGTTCTGACTAATTATTTTATTATTTATACATTCTTTGTTAATGGATGTTTATAACCTATAAAATCTATCCCAATGGTTTCTTCCCTATTATTATTCATCCAATATAATGATTTTGAGAATGATCTCAATGCATTTTTTAGTATTCATGGGAGTCTCAATCATAGATAAAAAATGAGTTAGGATGGATGAAATAACCCAATTGATTTGAGTTATACATCATTTTATTGAGTGTTAATATCTATGCTATGTCAACAGTATTACCATAATCCTATTAATTATTTAGTTAAAGGATTGAATTTAAACTTAATTTTTAAAATGGTTCCCCAATATAATAATTAAATAAGTTGATTTTAATGATTCAGAGCACATATTAAATAATATTATCTTATGTTAAAAAAATTTATTAAAAATAATGTATAATAATTTAGAATCATCTTTTTCATTTATTACTCATATTTAAATAATAATTTAATATATTTTTTACCCTTTGAATTTATTTAAATCTACCATTTATATTGTGATGCATTTCAATCACATTGAAATAGTGGAGTATTACAATGCCACCATACAGACCTAACAACACATAAAAAATTAATATTTATATTCTATAAAATTTTACCTACTAAAAATTTCATAGAATAAAATAAATAATATTAGATAAATTACATCACTAGTTATATAAAATTATTTTACTTGAATAACCAAATCCATTTCCTCATAAGGGATATAATAAAACAAGGGAGAAAGAAGAAGAGAAAGAGGAGGATATAAACCCATTATATGAAGACTCAATACCTAATAACATTCACAAATAAATACCATTATACATTTCATAATTATTATCTATATAAATCACGATCAATATATTGGATACCATTCTATTTAATCAAAATCAAAAAAAAATATCCAAGATAACATATCCCAGAATACTCCTATCATTGATAAATCCATATAGATTTTTTAAACAAGATGAGTTAATAATGTAAATAACCAATTATTTAGTAGAAATTATATAACTTTTTAAGATAAATTATGGAAAATATTGGTAAAAATTATATAAACTTACTTTGTTGTCTCACTATCGAGATAAGAATAAGAAATGTAATAGTGTTATCTCTTTGGAGAGGGATTCCTTTGAAATAATATTATACCTATTATATAAATCATTTTCTGATTAATTACAATTGATATATTTTAGTGGGAGTATGGTAATCTGTATGTTTTTGTGGAATTTTCGATTTTTTTGTACTATCATATTCTAAGATATATTCTTCCTCTTCGATTGATTTTAATATGGCGTTGCCCCTCCCCTCAACTGAATTTAGAATGTTTTCATAAAAGTGATAATTTTTTTAAGGAAGGCCCATCTCCTACTCTTATATTAGACCTAGATATATGGTCTTTTAAATTGAATTTAGTATATGGAATCATACTAACAATAATATTGTTAAAAGATACATCCCCAAGTTTCATGTTACATAATGAAAGAAATTTATTATCTCTAACGAATGGTTTGGAATATTATTTAAATAAAATCTAGTTACTCAAGCCATTTCTGTTAAGTTATTTTCAATTCAACCATATCTCCATTAAGACATATTTATTCTAGGAATATTCATTATGTAGATATAAACATGATGATCTCATTATCCCATTATTCATTTAAAAAAATCGAGATGACTTATCTATGAATAAAAATACTCCAAAAAAAGACTTTATATCAGCTCATTTTTATTCCATTAGAAAATATCACCCTTTAATATTATAAGATTATTCTTTTGCACTACCCATTCATGTACCTACATTGAATAATTCATTAATTTATGGACTGTGGTCTTCAAATAAGCATATTTAATCCACCTTTTTAAAAAAACGAATCTACAATCTATAAACGATAAAGATTAGATATAATGTTGTATCTAATAATGATTATATAAATGAACTAATACTTGCGAAATATATATATTCATATGAATTTGGATATTTAATATCTATTTTATAAACTCCAATCTAATCAATTGATTATTTTTATTCTTACGCATTCATTATTTAACTATACTTGTCATTTATTATTGAATCTTAGGTCCATATAATAATTTATGGTATAAAGTGAATTAAATTAATATATATTAATTATTCATTATTCTCCACCTTTTCTATATTGATCAATGGTAAATTTAATATCCTCTAATATAAACTTGGTAAATAACCCATCATTTATAGAAATAATCTACTACAAAAGCACTTCCCCAACTCCAACAACACTTTTTGTTGATATTATGGAAATTAATAATAACATACAATCATTATTGAATATGATAGTAATATATTGGTAAGATGCATAAATAATATAAACCTAAATTATTTATTTCTATAAGAACAAAGTATGAGTGACAATTTTGATATAATTCATGTTGTTTTCCATGTAAAATTATGGAGAAATATATTTGATACAAACTATTCTATGATATTCATTCAAACTAAAGGAAAATAGATGTTGTTTCACCTGATAAACAAGTAATGGGATGTACACTCAGACTGGTAGAAAATTAACACAAAAAATATCATTTAAAATGAAATCATGAGAAGAATGTTAAATATGACATTTGGAATATGAAATCATAACTATAGGTATATGGATGACCAATATACTATTTGGACATGAATGAGTAAACCCACCTCTAGCATTCATGGTAATGAATTTTTTCATCCATTAGTTACAATGAAAAGATATAAATCAATTTATATATTCATCAATAAGTGTTACAAAATATATTATTTTTGGTTAAGAAAGGCTCTTCTAGAAAAGAATTCCATGTGTAATAGTGTTGGTTCATTAGAGAGGGAGGAGAAAATTGAACACTAGAAAATTTCCCAAAAGATTAAGAAAAAAATAATAGTTATTTAGGTATTGTGAGGCCCCATTTGACTCATGTTAATAAATATGTGTTTCTTAAAGATATTATGATTCGTTTAACTTCACATCCACAAAATGCGAATTGATTAAATTAGATGTTTTGGAAAATAATTATTTTCCATATGAAAATCTAATTATAAGAATTGATTCATATTTTGGAAAAGAATAAGGATCATAATAAACCACACTTATATAGAGAGGGATTAGAGAAACAATGGCATGTAACCATTTGTTTGTAAATATAATTTGACCTTTTATAAAGATATATGATTTTAAATCCCAAATAAATAGAAAATAGTTATCACGATTTGGTAAAATACTTTTATTTCCCAAGAATATATCTTGCATTTTGATATTGAAAAGGGTTAATATGTTTGATGTTGAATAATATAAGGTTTAATGAGTTAGATATGACCCAATTAAAGAAAAATTATTAATTTTCACATTAAAATAAATATATGTATCCTAATTTACACCCAATTCATATATTGAACTCTAGATCATTTTTTTCTCATATAATGTTCACACAAACATAACATTATAGATAATAATTTTTTTTCTCACTACTTCATTCAGATATTTTTTTTTTCTTTTTTTCAAATTATACCCAGATTTGAATTTTTAGTTACTAAAGAAATAATTAAATATAATTTTTTTGTGCTTTATTCCCTAATTTTTATGGATATGTTACATTGAACCGTTCATGGGATTGAATATTTCTACCTTATCTTATTTCAAAATAGATCCCCCAACACTTGAGTTTAATTAAAATCATATCATTATTTATACGGATGTGTAGTTATGGATTTATGTCTTGTATTGTGTATTCCTAATATGGTATTTCATGGATACTTTGGTATAATTCTATGGACATATTTTATTGTAGGTTTTTTAATGATTCTTATGGTACAATATGATATTTAATCAAAATAATGACTAAATTATTTTCAACATATCATTCACCAATCTCTTAAATTTTTACATGAATTAAAATAAAATTATAGACATTTAAGAATGAAATAACTATAAAACCATGGATATAGATATTCAATACATCTTTTAGTGGACCTAACATTCTTGGTCCATTATATTGTGAAATTGTAGTGTTTCTGATGTTCTGGATGTCATAATAGATCATTTTGAGATTATTACAATTTTCCTAGTTTTTAAATTATAGGTAGAAATAGTAGGTGGAAAATGTAAGTGGCATCGGTAGGTGGAAATGATATGTGGAATCAGCAGATGGAATTGTAAGGTGGCATCATTTAGTGGCATCAATGAGTAGAATCATTATGTCACAACATTGACTCACAAACAATGGTTCACGATGGTGGGTAATCCATCAAAAAGTGGAATATGTAGGTGGTATAAGTGAGTGGTTGGTGAGTAACATCAGTGACTAATAAATTGGTGACTTGCGTCAGTTAATCCTATAATGGTGAGTCATTTTCAATAGATTTTCAAAATTCCCATTTTCCCTATTTTTCATGTTATTCCCATTTAATGATATAATAATCATAAATTGGGTTTAAGAACATATTCTAGTATCATAGAAGCCATTTCAATGGACATAAATTTATTCATTAACTTTCCTACAACCACTGAGTCTTTTAGTAGTATAACTGTGTAGTCTTGGTCATGATATTTCTTTAATGGACATTGAAATCATTTTCCCCAGAGTTTTATGATCTGGGTTTTTAAATCCATGACCCATTATTTCCTTTCTCTTCCCATTCCCATGATAATTAGTAACCAAATAAATTTTTCAAAGAGAAGCCATTAGTCTTTGTTGAACCCATGGACCATGATTCCATAAATCCTTATTAACCATTTTTTAGAACATGGATGAGTTTTCAATCATCTCTTCTTCCATACATAGAACCCTTCATCTCTCCTTCATTTTTGAATCATGCTATTTGGGTTTAGGAATGTTTCCCATTTGAAGAGATTTGAATCCAAATTAAAAAAATATTATCGAATCAATATTAAACAATTAAATAGGTGCTAGTTGAAAGTGGCACATGATTCTTTTTCAGTTTTTATTATTGTTATTATCTATATGTGATATATGTAAACTTAAAATAATTTTTGTTTGTGGTATCGATTTGATATCATATGATATATTTTTGACATTTATTTTGGATCATCTGTGAATGATCATATGGATATTAAATTGGTTAACTTCATATATTATGTTAAATAAATGGATTTATGATGATCAAACATTCTATTTGTTAAGAACTAAATTATCAAAGTCTAATTAAGGAATGAGTTTTTGTTAAATCTAAATACTTATTGCTTTGATGGTTTTGTTGTCTGACATGTGTAGATTTTATCAATATCATTCCTTATAATATTGTGTGGTGATGGGGTTAGGAGAATGACTATTGATGAGGTGATACACATGGTGTAATGTCATCTCGTGATGGGATAATTTTATGTTTTGGAATGGATGTTTAGTGTATGAGAAGTGGGGATTCATGTTAAGTTTTTTCTGTCTTTATATTACTAGTTGTGTTAGGTGTGGTGTTCATTTACATCGAGGTTGTAGAGTAGGTTTAGGGGAATTGTGTTTCATGGTTGGGTATTATGTTGGGGTTTTTATTCTCAACAGAATGGACATAGAGAAATTCAATTAAAGAACGATTGTGTATTTTGTTGGTATGGGTTATGAATGGAGTGTAAATATGAAGTACATTGCTTTATCATGGTTATTTTTCTTCTAAATGTTTTATGTTCTGTGGATTGTTACATGTTTTTTTAGTAGTTTCTCAGGTAGATATGAAATGTATTAATGTTCTCCTTAATAATGACTGACAATAGATTAAAGGATATAGTTATGGTTTTGTTTTAGTATTGGAATATTGTGAATGGATTTAATTTATCAACATCATAAGTGAATGTTTTTGGTGTTAATAATGTCATTTTTAGAAATACATATATTGGGTGGTATCATAAGGTCGTTGATCATTTCTTTGAGAACCCACTGGTTGGTCTTGAGTGTTTGAATATATATATATTTTTTCATGTATATACCTTATGTTTTCTATACACTCCATGTCATATTGGATCATTATGTGACAAAATCCCCCATTTTGATGGGGGACGGGTTTTTACCCAAACATCCACATGAAAGGATGGATGGATAGCCACCACCTCTTCCCCAATACCCCTTCTAGGTGGTGATACCGCAAGATTCATCTTAGAGGTAGTTGTTTCTATGATCCAGGTGTGTGAGGGTGAGTTGTGTTTTCCTAGGTGTATTTTGGATGAGATGTGTTGTGTTTTCCAAAGTGTTTTAAGGATGTGACATGGTATGTTCGGGGTTTCTATATGTTCGATGTTCTTGTGATGCCTATTTGTGTGCATGAAAGATGTAATGAGATTTATTTACACTAGGTTGTGGGACTATCGAGGAGTCACAAGTGTGTGTGGGTGCATTATGGAATGGCACCTTTAGAATATGTTTGAGTTACAAGATGTTTTACGTTAGGTTATAAGAGTGGATAATCATTTTAACAGTGGTACTAGGTTCCCTATCATAAATGTGATTTACATTACCCAACCCGTATTGATTTATTTAGAGATTGTGTCATTGGTGAGGTTGGGGTGGCTAGTATACCATGTTAGTTAATATTGGATTCTACTATTTTCTCACCGTGAAATTATTATGCTTCTCCACTTATAAACATGAGTCTTTTATTTTTCCCTTCTGAGTGTACTTGTACTCTCACCCTATATTATAAAATTTATTTCAGGATTCCAAAAGTGCTATGTGGACTATACTAGGGATTATTATCATGTAATTTAGGACTCTTATAGTGTCACTACATTGGAATGTTCTATTGGTACTTAATTTATAGTTTTATTGTATTTCATTCATTTTTACATTAAACATTCATAAGGGATATATTTTCTCATATTATATATACATATATATATTTCCTTGAGTTATATTGTGGTGATTCCTCTAATCTTATTACCTTGGTTACAATAATTTTGACAATACCTCCCATTTTAATGAGAATCTATACTGAGGCCTACTATAGGAAAGACTCATAAGTCATTTAGTATTTTCCTTCTTTACTAGCTAAATAGGAGAATCTATGGATGAATATGGTCATGATATAATTGTATTATTGGTGTTTTTTGAGATAAATGATGGATTTTGGGGTTAGGAACAATGCGAATTTTATGGGTCTGTAGGTCAACAATGCTATCCAAACATGGTATGTGACATATGCATGAGATGATCATCTAGGGAGTAGTGTTTTTGGTCCCCCTCAGATCCAACCCATGGACTATGAGCCTACTGAATGACCAAGTGAGGCTCCACCGTTTTCCGGTTAGAGACCCAAATAAAGGTAAATTTTTCATAATGACTAGTGTTCTTATTTAATTGGTGATTCTAGGAAACATATGTTAATAATTATTTGAAAAGAATTAAAAATAAAATTACATATTACTCAGGCTTTGGAATAATTCTTTTATCATTCCATAATTGAATTTCGTCATCATCCATGTGTTGTATAAGCCATGAATGCTCAGCAGGATAAACCGATTGACCAAAGGTTGATTGAACTAGTGGAGGAGGATTACGAGTGGTAGAAAATAAATTATCTTCCTAGTGACAAACTATTGGGATGTACAATGAATGAGATTCAGACAGAGAGACAGAGAGTTTGATTGAGTATCTTGTGATCACCTCCAACTTTTCCGGTCTCTAAAAAAATGTTGGTATCCCTTGTAGGTTACTATATATGTGGTTTTTTGAATCATTGGTCGACGTATTACGTTGGGAGTGGAAGGAGAATGATGTTATTAGGGTTGTTACTTAGAAAACATTCTTAATAGAATTTCATTATTAAATAATGAAGAATGAGAACAGGCCAGAGTTACTCACCCTCGAGCATGGGAGTATGTCTATATGATATTTGAGCATAAAAATTATTTATCTTCTTTGTTTTTATAGATCATTTTTAATAAGAGATGTCTTGTTTGGGATGTCTATAGGTGGAACATCATACATTTTTGAAGTACGTGGTTACTCCCTTTACCAAACCAATAAACATGGAAGTATAGAATGAGGAGGAGGTAGATAAGTTTATAGAATCAAAAGGAGATCTACCATGATAGGGTATTCGACCTAGATCATTGAGGGGAATGGTTATTAGTAGACTATCTTAGGATACTTGGCCTTCATTATTCTGACTGGTTGGGAAGTAACCTCTACTATTTCTATTTTGGGCTTATAGTGATCAGGAATATTATGTGGGCCTGGGAACAGAATGATTCATCTATGGAATGATAATGGATATTTAGATTTTTTCCGAATAGTCATTCATGATCAGTATTTTGGGATTCGGATGGTCCATCGCTTCCTCTGTGGTGGTTTTCGATAGGGTTGTTCGAGAAGTAGGGACAACGTCCTCAAAATCCTCAAAGAGGAGACAGAGTTGATAGAGGTCAACCCCATAGTATTCCTTACAGAACTCAACCTAGGCGTGGTAATGAAGGTTGAAATTTTCAGAGTGGAAGAGGATCTAGGTGTGGTAAGTTACACTTTGCAAAGGTTTCTGTCCCAGTATGTCTAGAGATCATTTATGGTACATTCAGTTTGTTTAGTATGATTTTCGAGCAATTTGTTTTGTTCAAGATATTCAAAATTCATTGTTTCACGTAGTCTATCCCATTATTTAGAAATGTACATATTTTGGCTTCTCATTCAAATATTTTGAATGCCCGAATCGGAGGTTAGAACATCTTCTTTGATGTATGCCCTAAATGTAGACTGATGAAGGGGATAAAACTTCCCTGTGTGAATCTTTTCTAATTAATGATAAAACTGAATTATTTCATCCATGGAATTCATTAGTACTACTATATGCTAGTTTTTATCAACTTATTCCATATGAGATCCATGTTCTTAGATCTCGATGGCCAACATGTGGTTTTTGTTGGTGAGAAGAGTTTTTAGTTTGGCCGTCGGTGTCAAGGGCCCATTCATGCCTTGTGTACTGTGTTTTTAGTGGAATCAATCGATATTGAGATGTAGAAGATTCATAGAGTCTATGAAGAGTTTATGGATGGCATCCTTGAGTAGGTTATGACTCTACCCCCTTGATATGATGTTGAGTTCAAAAAAGATTTCAGCCGCGATGCTTCTTTGGTTTCGATGGATCCATATCAGAAGTCACCTTCAAAGAAATGATAGTCGAGTAATCATATATATTATCTGTTGATGAATGGATTTAACTTTCCTAGTGTGTTTTCATGGGGTGAACCATCCTTGTTTTAAAAAAAAGGTGGATGGTGGTATAGTGTTTTTCATAGAATAGCAGAGGATGAATCATGTAGCAGGAAAGGAATGATACCCTCTACTGAGGATTAAAAAACTATTTGACCAACTGAAAAGAAGATGATTCTTCTCTAAGACCGATAAATATATTGGGATCACCATCTGAGGTTGATGGAATGTGATATCCTGAAGGCTACTTCTTGGTGTAGTTATGTGCAATTCAAGTTCATTGTTATGCCATTTGCTATTACAAACACACCATCCATGTTCTTGGGTTTCCGTAATAGTTTATTTTTTGAGTTCCTAGACTTTTTCATCATCATATTCATTGATGATGTCTAGATCTACTCGATTTTAGAGGAGGAAAATGTTGAGCATCATTGGACCATCATGAAGTTTTTTCAATGCCACCATCTCTATTGAATGATGTCCAAATTTATGTTTCGGAAGTAATAGGTACACATACATAGACATGTGGTGTCTAAGAAGGTTATAATAGTGTATATCTCAACTCTCAAAGAAGATGATTCTTGGAAATCATTCAAGAATGTTTTAGAGGTTTTCATTTTTCTTGATCTGATTGGATATTACCAGAGATTCATACCCTATTTCTCTTATGTGGATGCTCTGTCAGTATCTTGAACTAGGAATAACCAATACATTATGTGAATTGAATGGGTCATAAACAATTTATCTACCTGAATGGGATGCTGGTCAGTACCCTAGTGCTCTAGTTTCTTGAAAAAGGGTTGATGTTTGATGTTTTTCTTATTCTTCCATTCTAGGTTTTGAATCTGTGTTGCTGAGACTATGGTGATTGACCTCTTATGGGTCTAGGTAGTTATGTATCGATGAATATTACTATTCCATCCATGATATAGAGATAGAAGTGATCATGTTGATACTAATGTAGTAGGGATATTATGTATTTTTTGAGTGCATTATTATCTTCATGGATCACAATATTATGTGGCATATCATTTCCCATTGATATATTATCACGTGATAGTAGATGAGGATGTCGTTTATTCTTTATTATTATTTAAATATATAATTCACATAATGGAAGGTGAATTTTGTTGCCAATTCTTTGAGTAGAATGTGACAGAAGGATGATTTATGGGAATCTACATAAAGATGGGAGGCGATGGATGAGTTGGTATCGATTAGGTAATAATCATTAGTAGATTGCGGTAGATGAATTATTAATTCAAATGGTAGTGAAATGTTCTTTAAAATTTCATGTGGAGGACTCTCAATAGTGTGACATAGATGAAGAGGTGATGAGTGATCACAATGACTTCAGTGATGCAACAGAGGGATTTTCATGGCATGGTCAGAATCATATAATTTTTTATGGGAGGCTGTATTATAAATTGGTGATTCATTAAGGACTTCTCAGTGAGTTTTACATCTCACCTTCAGAAGTACACATAGTAGTTTCTATGATGTAAAATGTCTTCAAGAAGTAGTTTGGTTAGACCGAGATGGAGTAGGTGGTGCTAGAGTTTTTTTCAATGTGATTGGGGTGCCACAAGCTGAAGGCTGAGCACCTTGCACCTGGTGGTTTTCTGCAACCCATAGATATTCCCTAAGTTGATTTTGGAAGAAATATTTATGGATTTCATCATACATATATATAGATATTATGGTGGATGTGATACAATCTGTGGGTTCATGGCTAGGCTAATGAATTCAACTCACTTATTAATCGTTTAGGCTTCAGGTGTAGTGGATTCCTTGGACATGTGGTATGTGAATGAGTTGATATTGATTCATGGAGTTCCAAGATCCATCATCAAATATTTGTGTGATCAGTTTACCTCATTTGTTCAGATGGTATTGTAGCATGCATTTGGAACTCAGTTATGTCTCGTCACTAGTTACCACCCTCAGAATGATGGACAGACAAAGAGGAAAATCTTAACATTGAATGACATTCTTAAGGCATGCGTAATGTATTATGGAAAATAATGGTTGTGGCACATACCCTTAATTGAAATTCCTTACAAAAATTGATATCGTTATTCCATAGTATTGGATCTATTGAATGATTAGTATTGAATACAATGAAATTTACCCCTGTACTACATAGATACTGCGTAGGATGATTTTCTCTGGTTTTGGGAAGTGAAGGTTGTAGAATAGATGGGTAGTGTTTGAGAAGTGAGGTTGTTTTTTTGGGTTTTGATCTATTTATGTCACTATGTGTGATGGTTGTGGTGTTATTATATAGCAGGATTGTTGGATAATTTTCCCTGAGGTTTTTTGAGGGGTTTGGAATTAATTTTAGGGTCGCCTTGTAGTCAGGAAGGACATGGAAAAAATAATTTGAAGAATGATGATGGAAATGGAAGGTATGGGTGTTGAACAATGTGTATATATAATGTGAGTTGCTTCACTATTATTCATTTTTATCTTTAGGTTTTATTGTATATGGATTCTTGTGTATTTTGATTTTATCTTCATGAGTAGAGAAGGAGTAATTAAATTGTCTCCAAAATAAATAATGATAAATTTTTAAATGAGATGTATGGGGGTATGTTTGAGTTGTGGCTGGTTGTGAATGTCTATCATTTCTTATCTTTTTAAGTGACTATTGATTTTGTTAATGAATGAATTTAGAGGTTGCAACATATTTGGAAGTATCATAGGGTGGTTGATAGATTTATTCAGAACCCATAGAATGGGCTTCATGATTTGATACATTATATAAACAATTGTATTTTCCTTATGATTTCTATACACACCCCTCCCTTATCAAGAAATCTATACCAAAGACACCCATTTTCAGGGGGAGGGTGTTTTTTCTAAACATCATATTGGCAGGATATATGAATGTCCACTATATTTTCCAGTCTCCCTCTTCCATGTGGTGATAGACCAAGATTCTACGGGTAGATAGTGGTTTCTAAGGCCCATATGTGTGCAGGTGAGTTCGGTTTTCATAGGTTTCTTCGAGATTAGATGTGTTCGGTTTTTCGATGTGTTTTCAGGGAGTGACATGGTATATGTCCACCATGTCTATAGGTGGGATGTGGTTTTGAGTCCCATGTTATTATGTACAGGATGTAATTAGATTCGTTTTCTTAGGTTGTGGGATAAATTGTGCGGTCATGGTGTGTGTTAGCGGGTTTGGACATGGTACATTAGGAAGAGGTGGATTCTCTATGCTGATTATTGTTAGGGTATGAGAGTGTCTAATTAGTGGAATGTTGTAAGAGGTACCCTATCATCACTATTCTGTATTTTAAATTTCAATACATGCATTATTTTTTGTGTGTCCCTTTGGTGTGACTGCACTGGATAGTATACATTAGTATGTGTAATTAAATTCCTCTATATTCATATTGGGGCATTTTTTTTCATCTCCACCTATGAATTAGATACTTGAGTTTTTTCTACGGAGTATACATGTATTCAAAAATTATTTTATAAAATTAAATTCAAGTTTCAAGGTGGAATACATGGACTATTATAGGCATTACTTGAATAGAAATTGGGACAAAAATCTTGTTGTTTCATTGCTTTTTTCTTTTGGTACTTACATTAGAGTTTCATAATATTTTTATTAGTTTTACATTAAAATTAATTTGGAATGGATTTTGGATTCTTTTATATATATAACATGGAATTATTCTGATGTGATACATCTTATGAAACGAACATGGTTATTATAGAAATCACAATTACTCCCATTTTCATAATATTCTCTACTATTAGATTTAGTCACCACCATATGGGCTTAGTTAAGGGTTGACATTATGGTCATCATCTCTCTTACATCACTACCATATCAGTAGGTGAATCATTGGAGGGGTGAGGTCATGACAGATCATTCCACACTATTTATTATGGGATGATAATAATTACTTTCATCACAATTTATTTTATAGTTATTACATAATATTTTTTACTGATTATTATTTTTATTATATATTATACCATCTAATAAGTAATTAGATTTTCTATAGTGTCTTCTATTTTTATTCACTCTATGTATATAATAATAATTTCATTATACATTGTTTTCTCTTCAATATCTCATCTCTTTATTATTCGATTTCTTAATATTCAACATCCCTAGATTTTATTAATTAATGTATTGTTACTCATCCATAGATAACATTTATTTTACAAAAAATGAGTTTTATATATTGATTTTATTTTGAATTCTGTGAATGGGAATGACCATTACAATCAGATTAAATAACCATTAGTTATTCTAAAAGTAAATTTTTGTTCAATGTCAATGAATTTAATTTATTATAGTAGAATTAAAGATTGAATTTTATATATATTCATTAAATTTTTAGGACATCACAAATCAATGTAGATTTTTACATATGTATCCAAATTTATTATTTCATTTATATATTCATGGGGAATAATTTTATACATTTGATTTTTTTTAAGGAATGTAATCATATATATCTAGTTTAAGAATCATAAAAAATGATTAGAAGATATATTTTTTATTGTAAATAATTAAAAAGATGCAATTTTATGTAGGGATTTTCTTGGAAATATTTTTCCAATACTAATATACTAGGAACACATCTTAGTCTTGTGGAGATTCATAAAGTGTCCCCCATTAATCCCCTCCAATAATCCCTCAAATGGAAATTCTCATTAAGTGTATAAACGATGCTAATGGGAGTTGTTACCCACATAAATCCTATAAATATATAAATAGAAATCAATCACTCAACCCCATGACATAAATTAAATTCATGATCCCATGATACAAAAATTACAAAATACTCAATTTTCTTAACAAGTGTATCAAATGAATCTTCATGGAAAAAAATGTAATAAAAACCATTTGAGATATGATAGTATTTTCTAGTTCATCCACCAAATCCCCCCTTGAATCCAAGATTTGTATATATATAAAAGATTGAAATCATTTTAATAATTATTTTCCTCATTAATAACCCTTATGAAAACATGAATGATGTATTCTAATTCCTGGTTGAATAAACAAATAACAAATATGAACCTGCACTATGTCAACTATAACTGAGTATAAACAATTTTTTCTCCCCAAACAATTAATACTTATACAGTAATATTATTTCAAGAATATATTATTAGGTTTCATTAAAAAACATTTACAAAAGAGTGAATATCACACACCTAAAAAGGAAACTGTATAGTGTATATCCCCTAATTTATCAATTAAATGATTCCAAAAATATAAATTTGTTTACACTTGATGTGAGATGAGACACAACCCGACATTCTATAGAATGTGTGGGGACTAATTTCCCCATCGAATCCAACTGAAACCATTTTAAAACCTTAAATAAATTTATTTCTCCACCAGAAATGAAATTTCCATTAGATCATATTATAATGAACAATAAGGACAACAATTTCATTCTTTCCTTCCACCTTGTATGTCTCGCAATATATAATAATACATTATCCTATCAGCATCACATCAATACCAAGTATGCATTTTGGAAATTATAAATCAATGATAATAATACCCAAAACTTATAATAGTGTAGAGGGTGTAATATTCCATCCATTCTCTAACCAATCTATATGTATTGAGAAAATAATATAAATTCCAAATCAATAACTTTCATTAAGGTTATCTAACATAGGGTTGGGGAAAATGAATTAGAAATTAATTAATTATATAATACAGTCACTCAGAACACCATCATAGAATGTTCACAACTAAATATCCCTATAACTAATCATAAACACAACTATATCCCCTTCAACTATAAAAATAACTAACTTTAACACTACACATCTTAATAGTCTACATCCCCACATTAAATCAACATAAAAAAAGAATCAAAATCTAATATTTTTTATTATATTCAATCAATAATAAACATGAGAATTTTTCACCCATATTAAATTCATTATTAATTATAGTTAAATATATAATGATTTTTTTTATTAAATACCCATATTCTATTTATCATTTATCCATATATTATAATCACAGTCATGTTACTAAATTTTTTTGTCATATTTATTAATAGACCATTCCCATTACCACATTTTTATTTCCAATAAACATATAAAATAAAAATAAAACCCATTACATACCTACAAAAACATGAAGTCACTATACATAATGACCTTTAACCCATGAGAATAACCAAAACTAACATTAAAAACAACTCCCATTTAAAGAAAAATGACCCATATACCACTGCCCCGAAAAGAGCCTTATCATCTCTTTATACATATTGGAAGGAACTTTGAATATTCCAAAATTACCATTAATCCCATTAATTTTTTTTATATCAATCATGATCAATAATTGAGTTACTAAAATAAGAAAAAACAATAAATTCCGACTTTATATTTTTATGTGTTTATGAGGGTCCTTCAAATAGATAAAAAAGACTATCATCGAAAAAATCACAAAATAATGTTAACCCAAAATATAAAAAAACAATTTTAAAATTAAAAAACAGTAATAATATCTTGTATTAATCTTTTATGTTAATTTTCATCATTTGGATTTTTTTAGATAGGTTAATTCATACGATGTATTCAAATGTTACAACAAAAAAAACAATTCTTTAGTGTTTACAAAATAAAGGGGATAATTATTTAATATCTACCTCCAATGATTGTTTAACAAGGAACTACACATGGAATGGAAATGGAAAAAAGGATCACATGCCTAAACTCTTGAGTGAGAACATGAGAGTTGATTACAATATATCTCACTAAACCTGATGGGGTGAAGCTCATTTCAAATATGTATGAGATAAAAAATAAGATCAAGAGAGGAACTATATATATTTTAATATAATAGATTCACAGGTTGAGTGGATAGGGTTCTCACTTAACCAATAAGTGTTTCAAAAATAAAAAAAAGTTAATTCTCAGTAACAAGTTGAGTGGAGATTATCATAATGTATTCTTTACAAAATAAAATTCAAGAAAAAAATTTCTATATAAAATATTTTTAAAATATATTATAATGTATCTACATAACTGAAAGTAATATATTAATTAATTTAATCTAGAAATATTATGAATATAATCTTAAATATTGAATATAATAATTCTAAATATTTTTTTAAATGAAATTTTTTTATAAATCATAAACTATGATTCATGATGAATCAAAGAAAATGTAAAAAATTTCATATGGGGATGACTCTTAATCATGACAAAAATATATCTCACATAAATAAAATGAACATTGTGGATGTTGTAAAGACCATAATAAGAATCCTTCGAATATTATTGAAATAAAATATTATTTTTACAGATATAAAAAATAACACTACTCAATCACACTTCAACCTTAGTTAATAAAAATATGATTTTTATAATAAATTGAATACTATTATAGATATTTAAATCAAACTTAATGAAATTAAAATAATCATTAAATAAATTTTATTGACTCATAAAAGTTCATGATTCATCATAAATAAGGATATTATGTAAATTAAAATATCATTACTATTTAATGAAATTGTCTTAGTGAAATTTTATGGTTCTTATAAATCATAAATTCACATATATTAAAATTAAAAAAACACATATAAAATAGGAATTCTTGAAATAAATGGACTCAAATAAAGGGATAACATATACTATATTTAAAATTACACTTACAAAATTATAATTTTATTTTTATGAAAATAAAATTACTCTTATGAAATCATACATTACCAATATGAAATAAAATTATAATATATAAGGATTACTACATACGTAGCTTGAAATTAAACAAAAAACGATATGAGTTAAAAATTCTAATATTTACTCCCAATATTATTTATTTTAATTAAAACTAAATCATAAAACTACCTAAAAATCCTCAAACTATTAATATATATATATATAGACATCCTTATGATTCTACATCCCCATGATTATCCAAATATATATATATATATAGACATCCTTAAACTAATATGAATGCATGAGAATCCAAATCGATGAAAAAATAGTAAAAACCAATGCATCAAACACGTGTGACCTTTGAGAAACATCACAAAAATAAAAAAACCAAATAAATAGAGAACAAGATAAACCCAATTATATAAAATTTCTAGTTAACAAAAAAATCAATGAAATCATATTCTTGTTGAAAATCTAATTAAAAAACAAAATAATGACTAAAATAGCTTGGGAGGATTATAGTTCATTTATTAAGCATGCCACGATGTAAATTACATGATTCCTCTATGCCTCTATATATTGAAAACATAGATAAAGGATCTCCCACATTAATATTTCTCATCTCAATCTAGAATTAATAGGATATATTCAATTAAAATTATGTTAAGAAATATATATATCTCTCTCTATCAATCCCATGCGAGACACTATAAAACAATTAAAAACATGCAATACATTGAAGTCTCCATAGAGTGGATAAACTATTAGAGAGGTACAAATAAATAATACATTGTGATAGAATCTTCCAACTACACAATCTCCCACCTCATGTTTGCGGAAGATACTATGATCTTCATTAACGGGGGGATGCGATCCTTCCCGAGACTAATGGAGCTTCTGAATGACTACTGCTTCTGGAGCGGACACGTCCTAAGCAAGGAGAAGAGTGTGTTCTTCATATCCAACCACAGCTTGTCCCAATGCCAGGACTCCCTCAAAATCAGGCTTAATATGAAACAAAGGATTTTCCCAATGGAATACTTGGGCACTACCATTTCA
The DNA here is from genome assembly GCA_963277665.1 of Viscum album. Lineage (NCBI taxonomy): Eukaryota > Viridiplantae > Streptophyta > Magnoliopsida > Santalales > Viscaceae > Viscum > Viscum album. Next base: position 1,068,499,982 of record OY728140.1, read on the forward strand.
TCTGGAAGAATGAGAATACCTGATTTCGATGGCATTTTAAGCAGGATTTATGGGCTTGTTCTCACTAGAAGAATTAGCTTATGTCGTTCGGAGGGCGCATTGCTCTGGTGAATAGTGTCCTTTCAGCCATTCCTATTCATGCCATGGCCTCTTCCAATGTGATGAAAGGGATCATCAAAGCAGTGGACGTCATTCTTTGTAACTTCTTTTGGGATGCAATGTCTGAAGGAAAGCGACATTGGATGAAGTGGGAGAGGTTTGCAAGACCCACCCTTAAAGGGGGGATCAACTATCGAAGACTCCATTATACTATAGATTGTTCCCATTCCAAGCTTGCATGGGAAATATTGGAAGATCAATCCTTATGGGGTCGATGCATGTCACCTTTGATCAGAGGTAATGAGGAGGTTAGTTGTGGCCCAGCTTCCCGTTGTGGGCCAAAGTTCACCCTCTGATTCTTTCCTTGTCTTCTTTCTCTCGCTGGATTTTCAGAACAGGGGACATATTATTCTGGTAAAAGAACTGGGCAGGCTCTGTTTTGGCATTCCCAGGGTGCCAAGCCCCTTTGAACTCTTTAATGGAAGCCCAATGACATCCCCGCTTCATCAAATCTGTGTTGAATGTGGATCACCAGGATGTCTTTGATTCGATCATGTTGAATTCTGAGAAAGACATGTGTGTTTTCACCCCCCTCATCCTCGGGGGTCTCCAAAAAAAGAGAGTTCCAAAGGTGGAGGTGCGTCACGGGGCCCATGGATCAGTGGAATGGTGTTGTATGGTTTCATCAGATCCCGACCAAAATGAATTTCATGACTTGGCAAATTAAGAATCTGGAACTGGCCTTAGATGAAAAAATCAAGAAACTTGGGAACATCCTGGACTCGGGATGCCACTATTGCAAGCAGCAGATGGAGGAAATCTTGGATCACCTATTTTCCAAGAGTGAATGGGCGCTGGAGGTCTGGTCATTTCTTGGGTGAGTCAGGTCTCCATGTTCTGAGGATACTGAGTCTGAGTTTCTAGAAAGGTGCTTTGATGACATGCTTGGTTCGGAGAAGGCCCACCTTCCCCATGCTGTCTCTTTTAATGTGGGGTGCTGGTGTATTTGGCTATCCAAAAACCAATCCTGATACGAAGGTGTACGACCCTCGACCAGAGCCATCTTTTCTCGCATCCGCTTCCTACTCATCGACATGTCTTTTCTCATTAAGGAGTGGAAGGGGTCCTCCCCCTTCCCTTGTATGCAAATGCACAATCCCTATCCGACCCTTTCTGAGGAGGAAGGCCCTGGGAAGTGGGTTTGATGGGATCCCCCTGAAACAGGATACAAGCTCAATACTAACGAAGCTTTCTCAGTGGGGTGATCTCAGGAGGGGGGGGGGGTTGTTAGATATTCTATGGGTGATGTGAAACTAGATTTCTCTCATTTCTTAGGCAGTGGAACTTCCATCCAAGCAGAGGCACAGGTTCTCTTCACATTGATTTCATTGTGCATCTAGGAGAATGTTTCCATTTCAGAAGTGGAGGTGGACTCTCTTGTCCTTCATAATTCCCTTAAACAGAATCACTCTACACCTTGGCCCATTGTTTTTGTGGTCAGGAAATGTCATGATATGCTTAGTCAAAACATCAATCTCTCCCACATATGGCGAGTGGGGAACAAGGTTGCGGACTATTTGGATTCCATGGACGATCACAGGTCCACAGATGTTCATATCTTCCGGACTAACTATTTGAATGCAGAATGTGTTAATTTGATCAGAGAGGATGCCCTTGGTCTGCATTACTTTAGACCTATGTAGATTGCTTTGTGTCCTTCTTTTCTTCACTTTAATAAAAATTCAATTTGGATGGATGGAGACATTGAAACCTAGAAAACCATACTCCTTTTGTTGAACATATAATATTCATCATGTAGAGAAATAAGAATGAATACATGATGAGGAATCTCAGACTATAGTGGTATTTTCTTCCAATTTTTAATATATTTGTGATATTCTTATGATACATTAATCAGCTATGAAATCATCATAAACATCATGATACTATTATAAAGATTATATGGTCCACTTCCATTATCAATCCATCCTCATTCCAATAAAATAGATATTTTTATGGACACCCATACAAATCATTTAATTGATCTAAGACAATGATTAAATGTATATTTTTATTATACACAAACTCAATCAAAATCAGGTGCTTCACAAATGATCCACCACAATCCATTAAATGATAATAAATTATATCCTTCAGTGTCTATGTAGTTTTCTCTATCTTCATATATATTTGAAATTGGAATGAGGTGGTAATGTGTCTATGAGATAAAAAACTAAAATGAATGCCAACCCAAAATACCAAGGTATAATGAGGATACTATTAAATGATGATGTTCCTCATTACCCTTTAATTCCAATCTATCTCATCCATACACCAACTCACAAGAATATTCATACAAATCTTTTACCTTTTAGTAAATCCACCGACTTCATCAACCAATTAATTGACAATAAAATATCATTATTACATCATTAGGATTTGGATTAAATAGAGATATAATTCCTCAATATTTCCTCCCACATACAGTAATGGATATCTGATCTAAATAATAAATAAACATGAATATTTTGTTATACCTTTACCCAATGTCTATATTATCTTCATGATATAAATATTTCTAATGACAACATAATTCAGGGCTTCCAATTTTGACATAAAAAAGATCAATTCATATTTCATATTCTTGGATGAACATCCGATTTTTAGATAACACACTCATGAATAACATCGTACCAATTCACCAAAAAAATAAATTGTGACCACTAAAACAACATATTTGGGAGGTTATCCTCTTATCACTCCTTAGGGAAATCATTAAGGAAGAAACAATCATATATCACCTCCACCATCACATCTCCCCAAAAAATATAGAAACAATTATAACTGAGATTATTATAATGTAATATGATATAGTAAAATATTATTCAAATCATTATTTCTTCTAACATCACATTTTATTGAATTCATTCAGAATATAATCAGAAAACAAATCAATGGGGAGAGAATGTGGTGAATTTCCAATGTGTCATCAGAAAACAAATCCATTGAATACTAAGGGGTTGGGGACAAAATTAAGAAAAAGTATAATGATGTGTTATTAATTCTCATAGCTAGTGAGAGTATCTACCACCAGATTGCATTCCCTAAGGGTATGATTAATCTCAACACCATATACGGTCCACATCATGTAGTCCCTAAGGGTGTATGCAATATACCATGAAGTCACCATACTATTTTTAAACATGTTATTCAGAATAATGTAGTATATCTCTAAAATACTTTTCTTTTAATGGATAATGTCACAATGAAGGTGACCACATTACCGAGCCCTCACATATGCACTCATTACAGTCCCTAAAATGGGAAAGGCATGGAATCAAACATGATGTTACCAATTATATCATCAACCATCCCCCCTCCTCGCATGAGGCCCCATTAATTCTAACCATCAATGTTGAGCTTTATCTTATGTATGTGAGCCTTCCACCTAACACATCAGCCCATCCTATGATGAAAAGGTCCTAAATGACCTCTCCCATACTCGAGAGTTGATGAATTTAGTGATCCAGACCCCCTTCCACCTTTATGTTACTAGATATTAGCCACCAATATATCCATGTGATCCTGAAAAACAATGAGTGAGACTATCCCACCATTCCTCATGGAGTTTCAATCATCCCAAGTGACCCAAAAAATGGATTCTCTCAATGATGTGAAATACTGTCATGACCCGTCCTATAGGTCACATGTCGCGACTACCCCAAGCCCGCCTCTCATAGGCCTGAGGCTGTCGACTAGCAACAAACGGTGTATTCCCTAAAACATGGAATGAATTGCCTTTATATCGTATAACACACTCAACAAGGAAAACAACAAGATACGAACCCAAATAAATTATATAGAAAAAAGAGTCATAAATGTAAAAGCAGTTGGAATAGAATCCTAATAGTAAAGATACATGTACAACTAGAAATACAATACAACAGAAGAAAGAGGAAGATGACTAATGGGTCATCCTCTGAGGTTCCTCCCAGAATGGTAGGTACAGATCTCCTCCTAAGCACTCCACATTTTCCCGTCACCCCTGTATACTGACATGATTAATGTTCCTCCACTAGGCACCATCTAGTCCTAGTACCCTCATACTCAATCACCATTATCCGTCGTCTGCGCTAATCACAACAAGGTGTGGGTGAATCCCGTGTAGGGGTGAGTATAACAATACTCAGTAGGGATCTTGAGACCCTCAAGGTCTCACAAAATCCACAAATGATATACCATGAAGAATATAAAATAGTGACAACCGTACTATGTTATACTCCCATACATATACCTATTTTATCAAATATTACCCATCTCATTCATTAGGAAACACAAGGCCTAAATCCTTAGACAAAGATCTACTGTTCCATGAAGGAAAGAATAACACGAAGGTAACACCCCCGAGATATATAACACAATGTATCACCATGAAGGAAAGTACCACACAGGTACACCACATAGAATAATACCACCACGGTATCACCAAGAAGGAAAGTACCATATAGGTACTCCAACCAATATATTCGTTGTAAACCCGAAAAACAAAATGATCACATATTCACCATCCTTGGGTAAAGGGCATCACATCCATAGGTCGCGCACAACATAATATTGTTTTTCCTGGGCTAATAAATATTTGGCTACATCCTTCCATTTCCATTGCTGCTTCATTCAATTCCTGAAAAATTAAAAGATCACAAATTTTTTGATCCTTGCATTGAGGGCTTCACGTCCATATATCGCACTCAGCAAAACATAGTGTTTCTTGAGCCAATAAATATTAGGCGATGAAGAACGCATGTTGAACGCGTGAAGAACGATATAAAAAGATCATCGTATATGTGCGGATGGATGGTTGTGTTTGTTTGCAATAATCGTTAAGAATAATGAATATGGGGAATAAAAAAGTAGATATTTATGATAATTCTAAATAAACACCCTAACTCAATCGTTTGTATGAGGTATAGTGAGGAGGAAGATGATGCATCTTCGCTTATCAAACATTGGATCCCCATTCCTTGTTTATAGGGTGTTCTCCATTGGATGATATTTTTTTGGATAAAGATCTTCTTTCAAGAGTTTTCCACAAAATTTATTTTACAAAAACTTTATCGCAACCCACCATGAGAGGTTAAGAGACTCTCTCCTTTCAGCTCACTTAATTAATTAATAAATTAATTTTGGCTTCATTAATTGAGGAAATTTCAAGATTTATCTCACATAATGTGAGGATTTCATGTTTGGGTGGTCCCCACCACAAGAATTCAAATGGGTGGTTTCAAATATATAAAATAAAAGTTGATTGTTTTATTTTATTATTTTCTTAACACTCCCATGAAAATATGAAGAACTAACTTCCACCCGCGACCTAATGTGGTTGATGTGAAGGACTCTTTATGTGAATATAGGCGTTGCGAGTTCAATGGAGTCCTCAGATTTTAGTTCTGAGTATCGGCTCAAAAGTTACAAAATTCCCCTCACGTGTTTACTGAACTCACCCGAAAAAATGTTCAGAAAATTATTAATAGTCACCCTCGACACACGCCCTTCATGGTTAGGCTCTGCCCAAGTGAAAAATGCCCCAATAATCTCAATGGTACTATCAAATTTCCAATCTGAGTTATTGTGTAAATTTTATAGATTTTACAATAAAAAATTGTCAATTAATTATTTTATTTACGGCCAAAAAAACATTCACTAGTAGCCCATGCCAGAAAAAGTTATTATATGCTTAAATAACAAATCCTCTCACATGTTCAGTAGTGTTATCGTATTTAAAATCCAAGCTACTGTTTGTGAGTAAAAAAAATTTGAAAAAGAAAATAATTTATTTAATTATTTTAATTATTGTTATGACATTTATAGGTTTTCCCGCAGGAGGACCATACTGACTAGACAGAAGTTGTGCCTAGGGTAAACCTGCCATCCAGAATTCAACGGGGCCCTCAGATTTCTGATCTGAGTTATAGTTTAACAATTATTCAAAAAATTTAGGAAAACTGCTAACACGTGCTATTTAATGTTTTAAAAAATATCGACAGACCATTCTAGGAACTCTGAGACTTGGAATCATGTGCCATCATATTTCTCAGTCTCGAAATAATTCCGTATAAATAAAAAAAATATGGAATTTATGGAACATAAAAATCTATACACCTTAGGGATTCACATCCATGAAATCCAAAACAATGCTAAAACAACTAAAAGTGTGTATTGAGCATGAATCTGAGCCTTTTCTCCCATCTACTCTCCTGGAGGTTTTGGTGCTACCAGCCAAAGCACACCAGAAGTATCGACTGGTGTCGAAGGAACCACTATTATTTATCCTCAATCTCTAATTGAACCTCCCTAAACATCACCCCATCATCGAAGTCCATCTCTCCATGGATAATGATTTGGGGTGGGTCATGCATGTATCTCCTCAACTGCGGTACATGGAAGACGTCATGCACCCTGTCCAACAACAGTGGAAGTTCCAAGCAGTATGTTACCTCGCCTATCATCCGATGTATCTGAAATGGATCTATAAAACTCAGTTTAAACATTCTGCCTCATCCAAATCTTCATAGTCCCTATCGAGGAGAGACTCGAAAGACTATGTGGAACCCATACTAGAACTCCATGGGTTGCCGTATCTTGTCGACAGAAGACGTTTTCCAACTCTATACAGTCTTCACATGCTGACAAGTGAGCCATCATGATACAAACTCTACCATTGCTTTATTCATCCCGAGCCTTCAGTATAGACCTTAGAGATCCTAATACATCTTCACCACACTATGATATACCGCAAGAGGGGGTGTATAGAACTCCCCCAACACCTCCTCCTGAATTTCCACTGGTACCATGGTATGTCCTCTGAATAGGACGATGTGCTCCCCACCTTTAGAAAGTCAATCAGGTGCCTTCCCTGAGGATATTTGAGAATATCGATCCTCGTAATCAATTCCCCCAAGTTGCGCCTCTACGACATGCTGAAGGAGTGGGGGAGTGACATTCATAGACTAGAGGTATGCTGCTTCATCTCTATCCCTAAAGGATATCTATAGAGTGACTAGTAACTCAGATGCCTCACTCAGCAGTTGTAGAACAGACCTCCAAATGATTGTGTCTGTTACCATATTCCACTTCCCAGGTGTATAGACTATCTAAAAGTCATAGTCCAAGAGGAACTCTAGCCATCATCATTGTCTCAACATTTGAAAGCTCTTCTAAAACTTCTCTTTCCAAAGGAAAGGCTCCTCCTTCTTCAATAATTCTCACATGAGTGCCACTACCCTAGAGTAGTCTGGTTTAAAACTCTGATAGTACCCAGCCAAACCAGAAGACCCTCTATCTATGGTGAGTTAATCTAGGAAACATCTTTTGAAAATATTTCCCCATTCTCTACCACTTTTGTTTGGAAATGAAAACTGAAAACTCATACTACCATGAGAGTAAGGCTAGCTAACTCAAGAGTGATCAATTGCACCATTTTATGAAGGATTTTATCATGTTATATTTGGGATACCTTTTTCACCAACTAAGGAAAACCATATCCCATCATTGTATATAAATTACAACATTTCTTCCAAATATAATCAATCTGAGTATGAACTGTGGATGTCCTATCCATACCCAAACTAACGTCATAAGACCTCGACGCTGCCACCCATAGGTTGCAAATTAAACTCTCACCATAAGGTTTAGATTAATCCTTCAGTGTATGTTTTATAATGGAGTCTTCCTAATGGTATATCCAGATGTAAGGGTCAAGTCAACGTCTTAACTTGAATCTCATGGTCTTAAACATCATTCGTGGAATGAGGGAATGATTGTTACCTATGTATATTTATACAGTAGTTGTAGTAGACAAAATCCATACCTCAAATCATTCCTAGATCCCTTGGGTCTAATTCCATGACCGCATGCAGATATTTCAATCCTCTGTCCTCCATCTCCCTGAGCCTGGTGGGGTCCACAAAAAATTGGGTGGTTGTAACATTTAGAAAAGTACACCACCTCATAGTACCCTCCCTGTTCTGCTTCCACATCTGCTACCATAGAGATTCATCTATCCCTAATACTTATTCTTCTCGAAACAATTTACATACCTAAGACTCTGAGACTGGCACCAGTTTCTAGATTTTCCACTGCTAACACTCACTTGCTATATCCGCTCAGCCAAAGAACATTCAACAACAATGGTTCTCTCTAGAACCCTTACATATGTAGGAATGCATGGAGGAAAAGGGTTGGCACAGATGTCCTTAAACCCACTGCGCTTGAAATTCCAAGCCCTGAAGCACTGATCGTATCATATTCATCATGTACTAGGAATTATCGGTATGTCTCGTTGAATACTCTGCTACCGGCATGTTGTCCTGCCAAAGCTGTAGATGCTCTAGAGAAATCATAGCCACCTTCTCAATCTAGTCCTCAGCCGCCTGTGATTCAGGATCGCCTCATAACCTGAGGGGTATTTGATGATGAATCACATGTAAGGTACTAAGCCTATATGTATCATTTATCGATACCGCCAGTTGTAAATGCCAACCATTGGGTAGTGATATAGCTGACACAATACCGAAAGGTATTATCCCATATAATGGTCTATGTACCAATGCCTCATCACCATGCAGACCATCCTAACGGTCACTTACTGAAGAAGGCTTTTAGCTAATATCACCATCAACTCTACTGGTGTCTCAACTAAGTGAAAAACTCTAGAAACTCGCTCTATCCAGCCTTCAGTTGTGTGGGAATATGTCTCGCCTCGAATCCTCAGAGTCATGTACTCCTGAAACTCATGCAACACGCTTAGTCGGTGTGCACCTGTTTTTCATTGTGGCTGGTTATAAATGCTGCCCAATAGTTGGTGGGGCTATAGGTACCCAACCCAAAGGTGCCAACATAGTAAGAGAGCCCTACATTAGAGCCTCATTGCTCTGTGGGTCGTCATAATGCACTCTCTCTTAGGAATCCTAGTTGGTTGTCTACATGGAGGCATCCTTATAAGTAACAGGTGCGCCACAGTCATTATGTTTTACTAGGTGCGATGAATCATGGAAATAACAATAAATTCTTCAAAAACACACATAATCATTGCATCCATGTACAGAGTCAGAAATCAAAAATTTGGGTCCTAGTGTATGGATACATCGAACTCCACATCAACACTGGACTCCCGGAACTGAAAACACCACTCATTACACATAACACTATTACATGACAAAAAAAGACCAGAGTCCTAGTTCATCGGTGGAACAAAACTCCTCTAATACCAATTTTTCATGACCCGTCCCTTGCGGCCCGTGTCGTGACTACCCCAAGCCCAGCTTCCATAGGCCAGGGGCTGGAAACTAGATCCGAAAGGCATATTCCCTAAAATCGGGAAGGCATTGCCTTTATATCTTATAACACACTCAACCAAGAACACAACAAGATAAAAACATAAGTAAACGGTATAGAAAAAAGAGTGATGAAAGTAAAATGGGCCGAAATACATGCCCAATAGTAATGGTATATGTACAACTAGAAATACAATACAACTGAAGTAAGAGGAAGACAGCTACTAGGTCATCCTCTGTGGTTCCCACATGAAGATTAGGAATAAATTTCCTCTTTTTCACTCCACATACTCTTGTCTCCTCTGTGTTCTGACATGTCGAATGGTCCACCTCCGAGCACCGTCCAGTCTTGGTACCCCCATCCTCGATCAGCACAATCTGTTGGCTGCACCAAAATTAATAAGGTGCCGGTGAAGCCCGTGAAGGGAAGAGTATAACAATAACAAGTAGGGACCCCAAGACCCTTAAGGTCTCAAAAATCCACTATGGATAAACCAAAAACCATGTAAACAATTAACAACCCTACTTAGGTATATTCTAATACATATAAATATGTAATCAAATATTACCCATCTCATTCATGAGGAAATAGAAGGCCCAAATCCTTAGCCAAAGATCAACTATTCCACGAAGGAATGAATACCATGAATGTAACACCAAAAATGTAAGTACCACAAAGTATCACCAGGAAGGGGAATGTACCACACATGTATTCCACACAGAAAAATACCACCAAGGTATCACCACGAAGGAATGTACCACATAGGTACTCAACATTGAAGAATAGCCCAAATGTATCAGTTTGATGTTATGTACCGTAATGTATCACCATGAAGGAATGTACCACATAGGTAAACCACAAAGAAGAATACCACCATGGTATTACCATGAATGTAAGGACTCAGCTCAAATTGGGCATTTCTATGGTACTGAATAAAGGATGATTAGATGTAACTACTGAATCATATTACTCTATTAAGAGGTATACCAATGAAGGATCCTAGTACATTGAGAATACATCATGACACCCACATATGGTCTCTAGGTTCTCTCCCATATAGGATCTCTTGGTGCAGACCAAAATAGGATCGCTCAGTGCTGAAACACACAAGATCGCTCAGTTCTGACCTACATAGGATCACTCGGTGCTGACCCACACAGGATCGCTCAATGCGGACCCACACATGATCACATTGTTCTGACCCAAAAAATATTGCAATGTGCTAACCCACATAGGATCGCTCAGCATTGACCCACACACAATCATTATTCATTCATCACGTCAGATCTAGCAACTAGTTTCCCTCAATAGGCTTGCTCATCTCTGGGAGGGTCTACTCCTCATGCAAGTGGTTGATACTCATACTTCCACAATTTATAACGAAGTAGTAACCCCATGGACTACCATGTCATAGGGGTCTCAATTCAATAGACAGTTCATCAATCGGACTCCCGATCTATGTGTTATTAGTATTTTAGTTTTGAGGGCCCGATTTGATTTGTGCTTGATCCAACCTAGATGTACCCCAATATTATCCAAACTATGATGGGGTATAGATGTAGGACCATCTCAATCCAAGGATTTTGGTGGTGCAGACGGTTCATCATTTCGACACTATATGAGGGGGATATGTCGAATACAACATCCGTCAATAATAATATTATTATTATAGGGTGTTTCATGATCCGAATCCATGAACCGCAGTTTAATATTCAACATTAGACATAAATAGACCGTCTTAATGACATAATCACTACACCATAAACGGTAAGTCAATCAGAAATCACACACAAGAGTTATGGAGGGTTAATGATTTAATAATAATATATTATTATTTTTTGGGAATTTTAGGTACCTGATCCAAAAACCCGAAAAGACATCCAATACTGGACTCATAAATTCTATCTCAAAGCCAGGGTCACACTACCACTGACAGTTCATGAAAATGAGGTCATACAGATAAGTTACAAACGAGATATGGTTTTACAAACAAAAATAATACAATCATTATTATATAACTATTATTATTTAAAATTAATTTACAACAATTCTCCCATTCCATGCACAATCACATGCATCTCCAATTTTGTTCACATCCCCTTATTCAATGCATTTCATCTTTAATTGCTTTAAATTTTTAACTTATCATTTATTAACATTTTCTATCATCAAATATCCTCTTTCACGATTTCATTCTAGCTTCATGCCCTACTGCACACGCTCAGCAATGTAAAATCCCAAATCCTAGCCATCGATCATGCTTCCAATACAATGAATACGACCCTGTTCGCACCACCCCGTATGTGCACTAAAAAAACTACACCCCTCTGTCCTCCTGGCCACTACACCACACAAGAGCCACACCATGAAGACTTGATGGAAACGCACCATCACATTGCCCATTCCGCGGCCCAGTTCATCTTCATTCTAAACACAAAAAATATAATTATCACATATTTTCGATCCTTTGGTAAAGGAATTAGCATCCATATATCTCAGTTAACATAATAATGTGTTTCCAGCACCAATAAATATTTGGCCGCCTTTTTCCGTGAGCTATTGCGGATTTATTCCAAGCCTGAAATATTGAACGATCTAATATTTGAGATCCTTACATCGAGGGCTTCACGAAAATATATCGTTATCAACAAAACTCTGTGTTTCTAGTTCCAATAAATATTAGTCCTTGATGAATGTACAAAGAACGCACAGATAACGAAATACAATGATCATGGTATATATGCGGATCGATGTCCCTGTTTGTTTGTACATCATCCTTAAGAATCAATAATATGCGGAATAAACAAATATATATTTATGAAACTTCAATATAAAATCCCTACCTCAATCATCCATTGGAGATATCATGATGAGGTTGATGTTGCATTAGTGCTTCTCTGATGTTGGTACCCCATTCCTCATTTGGAGGTCGTTCTTCATTAGAGGATATTCTTCGTTGGAGAAATCTCTTCCTTCGAGAGTTCTCCACCAAATTGATTTTCCAACAACTTTCCACCAACCCCCAATGAGGGGTGAGGAGACCCTCTCTTTTAAGCTTACATAATCAACTATTCAATTAATGCTGGCTTCATTAATTGGAGGAATTTCAAGAGTTATTTCACTTTAAGATAGGTGTTAATGAATGGGTGGTCCCCACCACCATATTTCAAATGGGTGGTTTCAAATAAATAAAAAAATGTTGTTTTTTTTATTTTTTTATTTTTTTAACTCTCCCACGAAAATAAAAAAAATAACATCCACCCTCAACCTACTGTGATAGTGGTGAATGTCTCTTTAAGGGAATATCGGTGCTACAAGATCAACAGTGTCGTCAGATTTCAATTAGGAGTACCGATTGAAAAGTTACAAAACACCATTCTTGTGTTTACTGAATGTACACAAAAAATGTTCAGAAAACTATTAATAGCCATCGTAGACCCACGCCGGTCTAGTTTAGGCTCTACCGAAGTAAAAAATCCCCAACAAACCCAATGGTAGACATGGATTTCCAATCCGAGTTATGGTTTAGAAGTTATGGATTTTACAATAAAATAATTGTCACTTAATTATTTTATTTATGGCTAAAAACTGACTTTTACTTGTGGTTTTCCCCTGCCAAAGTTAATATCTTCTTAAATAATGCATGAAATGACATGTTTAGTGGTTTTATCTGATTTTCAATCCGATCCATTTTTTTGAGTTATAGGCATTTGGAAAAAAAATTATTTAATTATTTTAATTACGGTTATGCCATTTTGGGGTTTCTCAATGGAGGCTCACACCGACTTATCATAAGTTGTGCCTAGTGTAGAACTTCCATCCTAAATGCAACTGTGCCCTCATATTTCTGATCCGAGTTACCATTTTTGTGTTATTCCACTTTTTTAGGAAAATTTCATATGCACGCTATTTGCAGTTTAACAATAATTTGGCGGACCATTCAGGGAACCCCGGGCCTCGGAATCACGCACCATCAGATTTTGTGGTCTCGAAATAATTATATATAGTTAAAAAATAATACATAATTTCCAGAACATTACAAATACTATACTAACCCTATAGATAAAATAATCCAATGAATGTACGATTCCATAAAATTGATCATGTTGTCCACATATAGGTTGAGAACAAGTCTCTAGGTTACAAAGGGCCGTTGAAACCTATCCTAATCACATATGAAGAAATGATTAGATAGAGTATCCCCTCATAGGCACTCATCGAACCATAACCATGAGAACAGGTTGACCCCTCACCATTATATATTATCATCAGTTAGTATTTCTAAATTCTTCAACCCCAAAATTAATAAATAGAATTTCAACAAAACAAAATTATATAACATCATGGGAGCCAGGAATCTGAACATCAATGGCCCATAAAACAATCATGAAACACCTTGATCCATAATCATCCGGTTGAAGATCATGGAAACGTTCACAAATCATAATCATTGTGATACTGACAAAAATGAATTCATGTTCAAGGATTAGAGTAGCTTCAATGAATCAATCCTTGTAACATTACTCTCTTAAAGATATTTCAAGTTCCAGGACCCAGGGAAGAAATGATTCTCCTACCCTTTCCAGTTATCTTCCCATAGACGAACATCCCCACTTCCATGATACCACGTGACCCTATCACTCTGTGGCTCCAAGCATTCTTCAATGGCTTTATCCAGCCTCGAAAGACACCATTAGTTTACAACCCAAGCCCTCTAATCGACTCTATATTTACTTCTCATAAATATATCTTAATGTGACCTTCCATCGATGATGTCCCAAACATGTTTTTCCTAATTAACCTTTTTTGTCTTCTTCATGCTATATAGCCTAACTCCCATACCTCAATAGGCTTTTCAAGCTTATCCCAAGTGGCCAAGTGAAATTTCTTAAACTGATGGATACCACAAACAAACATTTTCATAATATTTTACATAATAATAATCATCACATTGGGAGGATTAACAATAACTAATGTGTTCATGGGAATGGAGGTCAATAAACTAGTAATAAGCGTTATCTTTCCTCCAAAAGATAAGAACCTATTTTATAAATTTTGGATACATCCAATAATGTTATTGGAATTTTAATCAAACATCATCCTAAAAATACTATGGTCAAAAATAGGTACTCATTAATACACTACTAGTAACTCCTTTACTAATATCCCCATCATCTCATTTATCCTCCCACTCATCCTCCTAGAGAAATTAATTGGAAGGAAAATGTTGTTTCTCTCTTTGTTGACCCACTACCCACAACAAATGACATATATTTATCAAGAGAAAATAAATAAAGCTATTGATCATTGAATTCCATTAAGAAAAAACAAATCATCATCTAAAAATATTGGGTGGGATATGGTAGGGGTCCACACCCTAGATATATACATAGAAATAGACTCTTTAACCATGTATAATTTAATTGTTTATAAGAGAGCCTCATGAGGATCAATGAAATGTCTAGTGGAAATAAGGTCACCTTTCCGAATCCCCCTCATTGATTTGAAAAATACCCTCACCTTTATAAATAGGGATATCTAGTGTCACAATGAGGCTAAAATCTGAAATAATAGGTCACACACTAACATTATGAAGCCAAGCCTCTATAAAACCTTTAGGATAAAACATCATTACAGCCCACCATTGGCCTTATCCGTGTCCATGTTCCACTCACGATTCAAATAATATATATATATATATATATATACATTTTTGAGCAATTCTTATAAATAATTAGATGCCCCCCAGTGAAACTGTGTTGTTCCTTAGGGAAATGTTTAGGAAGTAATCGAGACGTCCTCCTATTGATGAAACACAAAAGAGTCTTATAGCTAAATTTACACAAACATATGGGCATGTACTAACATATAATGGTAGATTAATTCCTTTTAGGAATGTTAAGAACATTTGAGGTCCTCAAAATCCAATTCAAGAACCCTCCCTAGAAGAAATCCTAAACGGACCCAACTACATGACCCCAAAAATGAATCTATCTAGCTCAAAGAATCCCTTAAAATCCATCCATCCTGGTTGAACTGTAGGGATTCATATATCCATAGCATCCTTAAATTTTTTAGGTAATGGAATAGAACTCATGGTATAATTCCCCTCACTATGGTGAAGCCTGGGAATCCTCTGATAGAATTTTTCATCACTTGAAACACTGACTTACTCCCCAAACATGTTGACTCCCTCAACGCGCAAAAACCTCTCTAAAATTATTCTCCACCACCAAACCAGATTCTTCCTAACTGTTGACGATGTTTTCATAATAAAATTTGAAATTCATACCAAAAAATATTCTCTTATACATAAAACATTCCTGGATGAACCTTGTGATTCCATCCACATCTATAATCCTCAATGCTCTTGAATTCTACTTACACACTCATTCTTAATCAAGAAATAATTTTTCTAAAATGTACATATTATAAGAAAGACGAGAAAATTAATCATCATACAAAACTCACATAAAACCATCTTCATGAGATTGAACCCCAACCATAATCATTCCCATGATTTCTAATATCTTCCACTTCGGAAACAATGCAACAAAGTCCTTTCTCCACCAGGAAAAACAATTGGAAAGCACAATGAAACTAGATGCAATACCCCCCTTATCTCACAATCACTTCACATCATACAAAAAATCATGATTCTAACCAAACGAGATATAAAATGAGAATCTAGGATATATCAACCCATATTCCTTCAAAAGGAACAAAATTAGATCATGGTTAGACATTGAATGAGAACGAAGGTTTACATTTGAATGAGAGAATATATCAGTATCATGCATATTGAGGATAGACTAATTTAGTCAACAAAAAATGTTCTGGATACAACTAATATTATTGCACCATGAGAACTTAGAACTCAAAAACCTGATATCCATATGTTTGTCAAACGACAAAAAAATTATAATTCAACATTGATGCTAAAGACTCCATCGAAAATCATTTCTTCTCATATGCCTCTAATGTATTACTCAAACATCCATCCAATTTCCAGTCACAATCCCTTAGTGGATACTTAATGGCCCTCTCAATGTTCCATACTTTAATATTCATCACAAATGGAATAAATTAATGAACAAAGCATATCTTTACCACCTATTGTGACATTAATCATTCGGTACTTTGTCGTCACCTTCACGAGCTCAAAAAACACATTCACCCAATAAAATAACCAAATATGAGATATAATACTTCAATACTTCTTCTAACATTATCTATAATTGCTTTGGTTTCATGCAAAACTGACATGTGTTTTGTATCATGAAAGACTATGTTTCTACAAACTATACATTATTGTCAAAATTATTTATAATATATATGCATAACATAAAAATTAAATATAAAAATATAAATAGTAAAAAAAATATATTAATGTATTTTATAATGATTTAAAATCATTAAAAATTATTTATAATGAAATGTATATGTTTTGCTAAAATATTTATATGTTTAAAATTACAATTTTTAATAAAAGAGTTATTTTTTATTGTTTTTTAAACTATAAATCAATTTAATTTTATACAACATCATAAATTTAGTTTTGTAATATAGACCTCATTCTTTAATTTATAATATCAAAATTATCATATGGGGAATAATTTTTTTCTTTTTGTAAACATTACTTTTTGAATGAATAGTGAAAACCAATACATTATAGATAAAAAACACGACCATTTAATTTAAAGAATCATATGAATTTAAATTGATATTAAATAAAAAATATATAAATAATGCATATATTATACCAATTTTGGTCATTGGAATCAATTCATAAAAAAATTATTTAAAAAAATTCATTGAATTGTTTTAACCACTTGTTACCAACCATCAAGCCACATTTGAAGATTAATATTAAATGTAATTTAAAAATTTATGTGAGTTTAATTTCGAATAATAGTCATAAACGGTTGTAATAATTATAATAATTATTCTCTAACGTGATAAAAATATTTTTTTTGAATAGTATGTATTGAATATTATTTACAACAATTAAAGGTATATATGGGAATTAATGGTAAAAATAATATTATATTAATATATAATTTCCCTATAACATGAATTAATATCATTGGGTATGTATTTTACTAACCAAATCTACCTTTTATTATAAATATTACACTTTTATGACATTTGTGTATGATTATGATAATTCTTATATTTTATATAAAAAGATACAAATATCATAATCCAAATTAATAAATATTTTTTTTCAATATGATGTTATATAGAAGATATGGTATTCTATATGTAGTTATTGGAAATATAAGATATTTATCTACATAATTATAATTTATTTATAATTTTTATTCATTAAAAAACCAATTAAATGGTGATATAATGATGATGTAATAATTGTTTAATTAATTCGATTAAATATTAATGATATTCAAAATATTAAAATATATTTCATTATAAATAATTAATGAAATCAACTAACATTAAAGTAAAATTGGTAATGTTATTGAAATAATGGAGGTATTGGATCAAATATTCATGTCTATTTGAAATTTTAAAAATGTAAATATTTTAAAATAATAAAATTGACATAAATAATATTTTTAAATAAATTGTATTTTACTAAATGATAGAAATGTAATGAAAATAAATTTTTCTAATAAATAACATTTATAATGTAAAATATTTCATAAATAAAAAAATTGGGGTTCATTTTGCATTTTATAATAACTATATTAACCCTGTAGGATAAAAATAATATAAGACATGGTAAGATTTAAACAATTTAACTAAGGGTTAAATCTAAAAGATAAAGATACATTTATTACATAAACATATATAATATTCATTGGATGATATATTTTTACCCATCATTGACTTATCCTTTATATAAATTTTAGATACCCACACATGATGTACATAGACATTGCATTACTTTTGTGGAATACTTAATACATGACAAAAATAGACATCGAAGGATCGTAATTGTTTATTGTCTTTAGAAACTCGGAACATAATCTTCTAATCATTTTGAAATATCTTCAACATCCCCCATAAAGATATTATCCATTGGTTTTCTTACCTAAAACCATTATTTATATCCTGGGGAAAAAAAATAAAAAGTGTGAGCTCAAATTCTATGTAAGGGTATACATAGATAACATAAAACAATCCCTAAACATTTGAACGTAAGAACATGAACATAAAACATAAAAATCATGGGTATGGACATAAACTTGATAGTACATAAGGAATAAATCATAAAAGAACATTAATCATGATAAAATAACCTTGGAATAGAACATGTAATTGTGGAAACCATTAAGCACATTTTATGATTTCCATAGTAGCCAAGACATTGCTTCCACGACTATCATAGTGGCCAAAGACCATTACTGAACCGGGTTTACTTGTTGTTCCAACCCTGTATTACTGAACCAGATTCACTTTTCATTCCATCCATTTTAATCTCATGAGATATAAATCATTACCCAATGCATTGGAGGGAAATATAGGTCCCACCCATATCATAATAAAATAATTCTTACGTTTCTTAAAAAATAAACATAAATCATTCATCACAACACAAAGAATAAAATGGTTTTCATAAACATCATCCCATCATAACATAATCCATATAAAACAAATGGATATCATTTCATCATAAGAAAAATCACACCAGGTAAATAATAGATAAATTATACCTGAAACATAAACATATTAAATACTATCATTTTAGATGTATAATAGTTTTGATAAAACACTTGAAATGAATTATTGAAGAAAATATCCTTTCTTCTTCAAAATGATTTTCTTTTCAAGAAATGCCATGAAATTTCTAAATAAGATGATTTTTTGAATATAATCATGAATTATTTTATAAGAAGCTTCTTGTGAGTAATGAGTTTTGAAACTGTAAAAATACGTTCATGTTGTATAAGTAAAAAAAACATTATCCTCATTCTTTTTCTTGAAAAGTCCAAAAGTACAACATATGGTAAAAAAAGGAATGATTTCCTCCATAAAAAAATGTAAAAGTAAAATAGGGGTAAAAGATACTATAAATATACATTTAATAATATTAAACAATTTATGAAAAACATTTTTATGGGCATGGATGAGAAATATAACCCGGGTAAATACTTTCGTATAAGCAATCTCGAATAAATTTGAGATTTGCAAAATTATCCCTTACCTTATGTCCAATTTGATCTATATGTGTCCAAGACTCTCGTATAGTGTGTGTGAACATATTATTAACCTATAACCTAACCATAATAAAATTTATGATATCTTATATGATTCACTTAAGACTTTATATTACCCGTTCTTTTGAAAATTCCATTTCAATGCAACGTTTTGGTTATAATCATTTCATTTATCGTACGTGATTAGACTTGTTGTTCTTGATATTATTAATTATATCCCGATTTACATAATTCAATAATTAAGAACATTATATATATCTATTATATATTCATCATATAAAAATATATGTTATATCGATAAATGGAATGAAATACACCGTTAATGGAGACGGTAGGCCGTACGTACGCATGAAAGATTTTTTAATTTCCTTATTGAATTGAATCAAATTAATTAAATGAAACATATATGTACAAAAATCCAGTATAATTATTACGGAATTTTTTTCATGATTAATTATTATATATACTTTTTAATCATACATGAATGGTTAATTTTGGAAAATGAATCTCATTGTGTTCATGGAGATGGTAGTCTGTACGTACACACGAGTGACAATATCATTCTTTTGATAATAAAGTCATATATAATTGTATTTTATATCATATATACAGAATCATCATAATGTTATAATTTTTATTTATTTGATTTATACTCATTATTATACCCACCCAAATGACAAAATGTTTGAATAACAAACTACACCACGACGTGGAGAAAGTAAGTCGTATGTACGCACGTGTGGTGACTTTTTCATTCATAGTATAGATAAAATAACTAATATGGATGTAAAATTTTTATATTGAAATCACAATATATATAATAATCTAGAGTTATTATTTTATAATGGAAACAACAAAGAATGAGTAAGTGGAAGAAGAAAGAAACTTGAAATAGTTGCTGATATATTTACCCCTTCTTTGGGTTCTTTCTTCAGATTTGATCCAAAAGGGGTCCTTAGGATGTATTTATGACTAAATTAAGGCTTCTAGGATGAATGGAGGGAATTTTAGCTGCTATTTGGACAGGTTTTGGCTCATCCAATTGGCTTTGGAGGTGTGAATTAGGGAGAAGGTGGAGTTCTCTTTTATAAGAGGGGAGAGGGGGTCCTTAGGAAAAACATAAAATATTATTTTATAATAAATTCATATACTGTTTATAGTGGCTAAAAAGTGACATATTTCAAGTATAGGGTTGGGATGGAACAAAATCCTCTCAACCAATACGTTTTAGAAAGGTTTAGGTTACAATTTTAAACTTATCTTTTAGATTTAACTCTAAGATAAATTAATTAACATTTATCGTGTCTTCTTGTATTCTTACACTATATGAAAAATAAACATACTATAAACAACCCATAGAACTCCATTTGGTTCATTAATGTCATATATATTAATATATATGTCTTTTGGCCGAAACATATATTTTTTGTACCATTATATCAATTAATAATATAATATTTGTTTTAAAAACTCTTTTATGTCAATTTTGAAACTATTTGGTATTTAGTTTTTTCTAAATTTATAACAGCATTATCACTTCACGAAAAAGTCATATAACCAAACCTAATATGTAATATTAACCTATAAAATTAGTGTAATTCCTAAAAAGTAACATATTACATTTATTTTGGTATTTATAATATCAATTATGTTAATATTTCATTAATAATGTAATTACTGCATCATCATTGTGTAATAAATAAATGAAATTATATAATGTCTAAAAAATATAAATGAAACACCATAATGTATTAAATACTTTTATATTTCTAATGAATACTTATAGTCTAATTTATTTAATGTGTAACCCTATATTAAAAATGTTTCAGTTATTAATCATTGATTTTAACTATTTTAACTCTTCTTTAAATAAAATAATAATAAATGTAATAATCTAATCCAAGTGTACCTAAAGGGTAATATTAAATTCATAAGGTTGTTATTGGTTGAATAATACATATACAGTAGAATTATGATTTGTGATAGGGTAATAATAATATATTTTTTACCCTTAATTACCCTGTATACTTTTAACTGTGGTTAATAAAAGTTAAAAGTTACTATTCATAAAAAATTATTTTCATCACATTGAACCACTTTATACTTACTGATATCAATTTTGTCTCTTGGAATTTTGAAATTCAACTAACAGTAGTGGTAAAATTAAGTTTTATGTTAATTTTCAAATGCTCTTAGGTGGTGGGTAAAAGATGGTAAAAAGTTCATTAAAATTTTCATATATCTAAAATTATTATAATATTTCTCCATTGAATTGAATTGAACATATATAGGTATTATGTATCCATTTTTCCCTAAAATAAATTTTAAAAATTAAATTATTATTTAAATAAAAATTAGGTTTTAACCAATAACTCAGTGTTTTCACTATTCATCAAAAATTTAATGTTTTATGAAAAATACAAAAAATTCACCCCATGATAATTTCGATATTATGAATCGAAAAATGAAGTACACTTTGAGTGATAAAATTTATAAAAATTTAAAAATTTGATATTACTATATATAATGTCTAGTTTATATAATATTTTAATAACATATCTTTGTTTAGTGAAACTCGGTATTGCGCACAATTCAAGTTATCGAGGAAGGTTGCTCGTGCGTGTAACTCAAGCCAAGAATAGTGTTACATATAATACAAGCTAATACGGTGTTGCGTATAGCGTAAGATAATCTTGGTGTAGCGTACAACACAAGACATCAATGAAATTTAAAATATTTCACATAAAATCTTAGGGTGTTACATTCTACCCCTCTTAAATTGAATTTTGCCCCCAAAATTTTTCAGGGTTATAAATCGTTTACTAAATTAATGTTTTACTCATAGAAACCCACATCATTAAATAGAATATTATACCCTAAATTTAAAAACTAATGTATTAAATGTAACTTTTACCCAAAATAACTCATCACTGGGTTTCCAAACTAATGAACATAGGTGAAAATATGGATATGGAAGAGAAATATAACAATCAAGTTCGGATGGATAGTGGTAGACAACATGGCTATGAAAAATACATCAATCACAAACCCAAATTTTTTTGATGATCTATGGTAACATCTTGGACAATGGTTTTGGTTTTCAAGATCATTTCCGTAAATTTGAAAAAAATGGAATTAGAAGAAATAATTATTTGATTTTGGTACAATATCACCAGTGGTCATTCCTTGAAAAATACCACTTCATCTCAAAAAGAAATTATGTTGAATTTTTCATTCTGGAAGTGTTAGCAGATAATGTGATACTATGATACGTCATTCTATATGTCTCAATCAAAAGGTTAGAAAAAGTTATTAAATATACATAATTCCATCAATGATGGTATTAATAGTATATAGTTCCTAAAATAGTCTTATACTTCATCTATCATACTTTATAATAAAATAAAACTAATTTCTACTAACCAAGGACATATTGTAGGCTAGTGGTAGAAGATAAAGGCACGTCGTACTTTGGTTGTGGGTTCTATTCTCGAATCCTTGTCTGGTGCGACAGGTTATCGCCCAACATACGATTTTTCATTTTTCTAAAACTATACTTTTATAACATTCCATCAATGTTATCGAAAAAAATTTATCCTTAAACAATAATATATGATTTCTAACATAATTTATTACAATACTTAGGCATACCCAAAATACTTTTATCCTAGCTAATTGTATAAAGAAAATGATTACTAGAAAGGCCATATACTGATCATATTAATACCATAATTTACACATGTATATCATAAGATATATCTTGTTGGTCAAATTCCAAGAATGTGAATACCTTAATCATGAATTCTATTGAAAAATGAATTCCCATTGAACATTAGTGAAAAGATGAATGTTGTCAAATGTTAAATCATTCCACATAACAAATTCCAAAAATTTATATATACTCGAACCATGATATATATTTGTCCTTATATCAGTCATGATCTCATTAATACTATCAAATATTTAATGATCTCTTTATCCCTTTATTATGTGCATATCATTTTCTTGCCAAAAATATTTCGATCACTTTTCATGGTTATCGGTACCATATAATTATTGAAAACCACAATAAATCAATACATTGATATTTCAATATTCTATGATAATAAAAATTAAATTCCACAAATATATTTTGGAATCTCATTACATAAAGACATAATAATTCCCCCACTTCATTGTCATATTCAACATCTCCACATGTGATCTCATGTGACTTCCCTTTGTCCCTTTCCTTGAGAGGTTGTTGATGTCGATCATCATTAACCCTTGGGTTAGGGAATTGGTTACCATAATGCCACATTTCCTTGCACAAGAAGCATTGGAGTGTAAGTGGTGCATTCTATATAGTCTTTTATCTCTCCACATAATTAGATACTTTTTTCCAATTAAATCGGCACCCAGCTGCTCGATGAAATTCTTTTACAAACATAAACCATTTTCAAGTCCCTTTAAGACAATATCCACCATGTTTCTTTCCACACATTGATCATAACAAAATATTTTTCAACTTTTCACAATGGTTTTGAAATTTTCCTTAAACTTCATATTTTGGTTCTTGTCAAAACCATGAGATGGATATGTTACACTAACTTCCAGTTCTACCATGGTAGTAAAACACAAAAGTTCTTCATAGCTACTGAAGTCTCTTATAGCTAATTCCTTTCTAAGAATTGTTATTAAGACAATTAAAATTGATCATCTTTACATTCGGGTTAGATGATAAATCAAAATGCATACCTTTCAAGCCTTGTAAAATTCAATTCATATATACCAATAGATTCATCATCATTTTTTAAGGTCAAGGAACTCATTTTCCATCTCAGTTTAAAGAATACGAGGGATGTACTTATTGAAAAAGAAGTTCTCGAACTCATCCCATTCTCTGG
Organism: Viscum album; assembly: GCA_963277665.1. NCBI lineage: Eukaryota > Viridiplantae > Streptophyta > Magnoliopsida > Santalales > Viscaceae > Viscum > Viscum album. The sequence continues at coordinate 1,068,524,481 of OY728140.1, forward strand.
ATTCAATTTCATCTTGGGGCCTTGTATTATTACTTAGATTTCACTACTTTTCTACTTCCCCTTTAAAATGGTAAACTACTAAAATGAAAATTTCATGCTCTAAAAAATGATTAATGGAAAATATCTTTTCAATGGTACTGATCCATTTTTCAGCAACAAGTTGATCAGTAGACCCACTGAATGAAGGCATACTTTTACTCTTGAAGGACTCAATAGAATATTGTTCCCATCACTGCTCATTTGGAATTCCAGAATGATTCATATCTTGTGTAATTATAGTAATAAGATTTTTCACACCGTCTCCTATAACATTGGTTTGTTCAGGAGGATAATCATGGAATCATCTATTACATTGATCAACAAGGTTCCTTCGGTTTCCATCCATCGTCTAAAACCCAAAATGAATAGTGTGAGAGGCAAAAAAATCTTACTATGAAAGCATTATAATAATTGGGAGTAAATTCAATAACTAACATCCCAGGTTTAATTCTATGATCTTTACTGTAATTCTAGGACTATAACCCATACTTATACATAACCTTATAGATATCCCTAGACATACATTAGAAATATCTCTAGGGATTTCAATAATGTTTTTGCATACTAGTTTCCAATGATTAACTAAATCTTTCCTCCATTACCAACTATAGAGACTAACACTTGATGTACATGGAAATTATATTAATTTTGTGGAATACTTAATACATAACAAAAATAGACACCCAAGAACCATAATAGTTTAGTGTCTTTGGAAACACGAAACATAATCTTCTATTCATAGTGAACGATATTCAGCATCTCCCATAAAGATCATACACCTTGGTTTTCTTACCTAAAACATTTCTTTATATCCTCAGGAAAAGAAAAAATAAAAGGGTGAGATAAAATGCTCATTAAGGGTAAACATGTACAACATAAAACAATCCCTAAACATTTTAATGTATGAACAAGAACATAAAACGTCAAAATAATGGGTAATGACATAAATCTTGATAGTACATAAGGCATAGATCATAAAAGAACATTAATCATGATAAAATATCATCTGAATGAAACATGTAATTGTGGAAACTGTTAAGCACTAGTTTTGATTTCCATGGTAACCAATGCATTTCTTCCAAGACAATCATAGTGTACAAATTCCATTACTCAATCGGGTTTACTTGCCGTTCCAGCCCTGTATTAATGAACCAGATTCACATGCCATTCCAACTGTGCCTATCTCATGAGATATAAATATTTACCCAATTCATTAGAGGGAGATATAGGTCTCACCAATCTCATAAGAAAGTCATTCTTACATGTTCCAAAAAATAAAAATAAATCATTCATCATAACCCATAATATAAAATGGGTTTCATAAACATCATCCCATGATAAGATAATCCATATAAAACAAATGGACATCATTTCATCATATGAAAAATTAAACCATGTAAATAATAGAGACATTACACTTGAATCATTAACATATTAAATACTGTCATTTTAGAAGGAAAATAGTTCCGATAAAACACATGAAATGAATTTTTGAGGAAAATATCCTTTCTTCTTCAAAAAAAATTATTTTTCAAAAAATTCAATGAAATTTCAAAAGAAACGTATTCTTGTGGAAAATAATCATGAATTATTGTAGAGTAAGCTTCATGTGAATAAGGTGTTATGAAACCGTAAAAATCGGTTCATGCTGTATAAGTTAAAACAACATTATCCTCGTACTTTTTCCAGAAAAGTCAAAAAGCTCCTCCTATTGTAAACAAAAGAAAGATTGCATCCATAACACAATATAATAGTCAAATATCAGTAAAAATGACTTTAAAAATATATGGAATAATATGAAATAGTTTATAAAAAAACATTTTTATGCTCATGTATGAGAAATATAACCCTAGTAAATACTTACGTACAAGTAATCTCGTATAAAAACGAGATTTGAAAAATTATCCCTTACCTTATGTTCAATTTCTTCCATATGTGTCTGAGACTCCTGTATAGTTGGTTTAAATATATAATTAACTTGTCACATAACCATAAAAATATTTATTATATCATATATGTTTCACTTATGTCTTTATATTACCCGTTCTTTTGTAAATTCCATGTTATGGCAGTGTTTTGGGTAAAATCGTTTCATTTATCGTACATGTTTTGACATGTTGTTCATGATATTATTACATATAACCAGATTTAATTAATTCCATAATTAAAAATATGATTTATATATAGTATATATTCATAATATAAATATATATGTTAGATTGATAAATGGATTGAAATACACCGTTCATGGAGATAGTTGGCCTTACATACCAATGAACATTGTTTTCGTTTCCTTATTGAATTGAATGGAAATAAGTAAATGAAACATATATGTACATAAATTGAGTATCATTATTATGTAATATATTTCATGATTATTTATTATATATACATTATAATCATACATGAATGGTTAATTATGGGAAATGAATCTCATCGCGTTCGTGGAGACGGTAGTTCGTACGTACGCACGAGCAACAATATCATTTTTTTATATTATAATGTTATATAATTGAGATGGTATAACATATATAAAGAATAATAATAATGATATATTTATTATTTATATCATTTATACTCATTATTATACCCAAAAAATGATGAAATGTCTGAATAATAAACTAAACCACAACGTGGAGATGGTAAGCCGTACTTACGCACGTGTGGTGACTTTTTCATTCATAGGATATACAAAATAAGTAATATGGTTGTAAAATTTTTATAATAACATCACGTTATATTTAAGACACTGGAGTTATTATATTATAATAGAAACAAAAAAGTAGGAGGAAGTGGAAGAAGAAAGGAACTTGAAATAGGTGGTGAGATATTTACCTCTTCTTCAGGTTTTTCCTTTTGATTTGATCAAAAGGGATCCATAGGATGGATTTCTAACTAAATTAAAGCCTCTAGGATAAAGGGAGGACATTTTAGAGGGTATTAGGGTAGGTTTTGGAATAGAAAAATGGATTTGGAGGTGTGAATTAGAGTGAAGTGGGAGTTCCCTTTTAAAAGAGGGGTGTGGGGTACCCTAGGAAAAACATAAACTATTATTTTATAATAAATTAATATTTGGTTTATAATAGCTCCAAAGTAACTTATTTTCAGTTTAGGGTTGGTATGGGTCTCAATACTCTCAACTAATAGGTTTTAGGAAAGTTTAGGATACCATTTTAACCATATCATTTAGATTTAACTCTATGTTAAAAAATTTATCTTTTACTGTGTCTTCTTGTATTCTTACAGTATATGATTAATAAAAATACAATAAACTACCAATCGAACCCAAATTGGTTTATTGATGTCATATATATTATTATATAATTCTTTTGTCTGAACCATATGTTTTTAGGGAAATTATATAAATTAATAATATAATATTTGTTTTAAAAACTCTTTTACATCAATTTTGACAGTATTTAGTATTTTGTTTTTCCTAAATTCATAACATAATTATTACTTCAAAAAGAAATCATCTAACAAACCCTAATATGATATATTAAACTATAAAATTTATTTAATTCATAAAAAGTCTCAAATTACATTTATTTTGGTATTTATGATATCTATAATGTTAATATTTCATTAATAATGTAATTACTGCATCATCATTTTGTCATTAAAAATTAAATTATTTAATGTCTAAAAAATATAAATAAAATACAATCATATATAAAATATTTTTATATTTCTAATGAATATTTATAGTTGAATTTATCTTATGTATAACCCTATATTAAAAATTGTTTAGTTATTAAATATTGATTTTAACTATTTCAACTCTTCTTTAAATACAATAATAAAAATGTCCTAATCTAATCCAAGTGTACGTAAAAGGTAATATTTTATTCCTAAGGTTTATTTGTCTAATTATACTTATCCAATATAATTATTACATGTGTAGGGTCACAATAGTATAATTTTTACCCTTAATTACCCTATTTACTTTTAACCGTGGTAAATAAAAGTTAAAACGTACTATTCAGCAAAACATATTTTCACCTCATTGAACCAAATTATACTCACTGATATCAATCGTGTCACTTTTATTTTTTAAATTAAACTCACAGAAGTGGTAAAATTATGTTTTAATTAAATTTTTAAATATACCTAGGTGGTGGGTAAAAGAAGGTAAAAAGTTCAATAAATTTTTTATATATCTAAATTTTTTATAAATTGTCTCTAATGAATTACATTGAAATTATATAGAAATTTTGTATCTATTTTATCCTAAAATATATTTAAATAAAATAAATTATTATTTAAATAATTAGTCGGTTTTAACCAACAACTCGGTGCTTTTACTATTCATCAATAATTGAAAGTTTTCAGAAAAATACTAAAAATTTACTATATGCTAATTTCGATATTCCAAATCAAAAAATGAAAGATAAAATTTATAAAATTTTAAAAAGTGGGTATTACTATTACTAACGGCTCATTCATATAATATTTTAATAACATATAGTTGTTTAGTGCAACTCAGTATTGCGTACAACACAAGCTATCGAGGATGGTTTCTCATGAGTGTAACGCAAGCCAAGAATAGTGCTGCATATACTACAATATAATAATTTTTTTTATAGTTCATGATAATATTGGTGTATTGTACCACACAAGATATCAAAGAAATTAATAATATTTCTCATATAATCATGAGGGGTTACATAAATTACATTTTATCTAGTTTAAATTGATGATCAATTTATAATAAATTAATATTTTTATGCCTTCTAAAAGTTCCCTTGACCTCTCTTATAAAAGCGAACATCACCATAACATTAATTCAAACCATTAATGCACTTTGACATGGCCAATCCAAGTCTATATACTCTCCCATGTTCCTACTCTACTTCCTAGAGGCCATACATAGGGATTAATTTGCATACAATGGAGTCCTTTTGTGAAAATAAAAAAAAAGATACCAGAAAAAGGGGAAATTATCTTATCCCCTATTTCATAGATTATTTCTTATTCTACTTCCTTATCCTATGTTTTTACCTAACATAGTAATAACTGCAGAATAAAATATATGTTCTTATATTGTTATTATTATTTTAAAACCATATTCTTCCTTTAATATATCCTTTAAAAAACAATATAACTAGCGTCTGTATGTACAACATACCATCTCCACAATTTGATATAATTTTTTTCATTTAAAATTTATATATATGGGTATGAAAATGAATATACAAAATGTGAATAATAAATATAACATGATACTATTTATTTATAATTCATATTCATCCTATTCCAAACTAGTTTCCCATTAATGAATTGATATCATCAGTTGTGCATACATATTGCTTACCATCTCCATACCCGGATGAGAACCATCTTCAACATTAAAAATAAAAAAAAATTATTTATAAAAAATTATTTTATTAATATGTATGAATTATATGACATAATAATGCTACTAGAATAAAATATATATAAGGAAACAGAACAAGTGTTTATGTGTACACATGGATTATCATCCCCAAGAACGGTGTATTCCATTTCATATATCTATCTATTTTGTATATTTATATTATTAATATATATGATATATAAATAAAGTAATTTATTCTGGAGGGGTGTAAATAATTATCTATGTAGTATTTTCATGAATAACATGTCAAAACATGAATAATAATTAATGTGATTATTACCCGAAATGTTATTTTAACATATAAATTATTAATAAATGTGTAATATAATGCAATAAACGAATCAAATATGATTTAATAAATTTTATTATGATTCATATATAAGTTAATAATATTATTAAAACCATTATATAAGAGTTTCAATCATATATAAAGAGTATATGATCCAATGTTATGGATTTACATCTCACTTTTAATTTTCAAGATTTATAAGCCATGTTCACTCCTTATTTCATAGATGCGCTTTATGCGCTACCCCCATTAAATTTTATATGATGAATACATTTTTCATTTTTGTATTTAAATATTTATTTTATTTTTTCAGGGTTATGATTTATATGTTCAATGTGGTATGAGATGCTATGAATGATTAAACAATTAATACTTTCCCCAGATTCTATATTTATATTATTATCATAAATATATTGAAATCTATATAATAGATTATAAAGAAGATTTTATTTATATATTTAATTTCATTTAATTGATTTCTAAATGAATCTATTTATGGTTTTCTGTATGAGGCTTTTTTTCTAAAATATAGTTTTAAATTTCTTAAAGTTTTTTCTCTTTAAATTGGTCTCATTAATGGCTAGTTTTTCAATAATGGTTGTTAGTATTCATTTATATGGATAATAATGTTTTGAAATTCAAATTATTTTACAAATATTCATGGTTGTATGGGAAACTATTATTCAGAAATATATTTTTAAATTAATTCTTTTATTAGTCTATGAGTTTTGAATAAATGATTATCAATGAAAAAGGGTTATTTGACTGATGATATATTTTAATTTTTTATTAGATTATTTTCATATATGTAAAAATCATTGGGTAGATTTTATGATTAATTGAGGTAGAATTATTATGATAGAATCTTCTATATTGTATTGAATGGTTTATATTATGTTCGACTCTAGATGTTCTATTTTGATACCATTTATAGTTTATGGGGAAAATATTAACATTCGTATGCTAGTTATAATAATAATGTTTATGGTGGTTATGTTTCACCCTTTTCATGTTAGCAATGCATTAAACATTGTAAGTAATTGGTTGGGGACTGCTTACTGAAAACCCTATGGGTTGGGGAGAGATTAACAAAATCCCTACATGTTGGGGAATGGTTAATGAATGCCCCTCCATGAATAGAATGTTCTCAAGAGACAATAAAATTTGTGGTTTTATACATATGGTCTTAGAATATATTCTTAATGGTACGTGTAGCATTATTAATTCCCTCATTTTGATATTTTTTTTTATATTAATTAATTTTTATTTTTTTAGTATAATATCAATTTGAAACATTAAATAAAATTAGTTTAATTATTACTGAAATATTTTGATGAAGGTAATGATTATAAGTCTTGTGTTTTTTTATTATACGTTTATATTAATTTTAATGTATTTTTATGAATGCTTCTACAATATTGTATAACCTTTTTGATCTTTATATTTCACCCCTTTTTGTGTTTTAATTTATTAGCTTCCCAAAAAGTGTTTTATGATTTATATTTAGGGTTAATCTATGATAATAATGTTTTTAACAATTGATTATCAATGTTTTATTTTCTGTTTTAAGTCGTAATGTTGATTTCATGTATATAAACTATTTTATAAGTCTACTAAACTGATGAGTTCATTCGGATTTGATTCCATGTAATAATGAAAATGTATTAAAATAGTGAATCATATCTGAGAATGTAGGTTCAAGGTGTTATAGTCGGTATCATAAAATGTTAAGTGGTGTCCTAGTGAACATGCATTAGAACACTTAAACTAGAGATCCTTATCCTAAGATTAAATTTGAGGATTATTCAAGAGGAAAATCCTAACTTTTTTATAATGTTGATATTATGGGGGTATTAATATAAAATAAATAATGTTTTGGGTATTATATGTTGATAAGGATTAGGAATAGATATAGACACGGGTAATAACTCAAACAAGGTGTTCCTAGCATGAATCATGATAATATGGTAGAAAAAAAAGTAACTTACTAAAAAACTAGTTTGACACTCTTAAAGGATATTCATAGGATAATTCAAATTTTCATTACAAACAATTATGAAGGATTTTGGATTAATGATGTTATCAAATATAGAATTTTTAAAATTATGATACTATATACATGTAAATAATCAATTTTTGTTAAGAATTTTTGTTTTTTTTGAAATTTAAAATAGGAAATGATCTAAAAAAAGTACATTATGATTTAAAATGGCGATGGGATGATGGAATTTTAACCTCACTAATTCATGTCATACAGTGAGTAAGAAAAGTCATATCATTCATAGTCTTAAGCCAATATTTCTAAGGGAAATAATCTCCCAATCATTTTCATCACATGAGGACATAATATCAACAACTAGAGGGATAGGTAATGAATACCATATGTATTTTGTCATAGGAGGGAATAATGAGTTTAAAAGGATAAATGTGAATAGTTTCGATAATGAAAATAAGGAAATAAATATTTTCCAACATGTGATTATTGTGGAAAGAAACACCATAGGTATAGTTGAGAATTGTTTTTCATAAAGTCTGGATAAAATGGACAACTTGGTCATCTTTTACAAGTTAAAAAATAATTATCCAATGTCAATTCATAATTATTATGAATATGGGGAACTATGTTACAGAATTTCCCAAGAATCAAAGGAATGATACACAAAAGATTTTTGTGGATCACAATCATGATTTGGTTTCTACCATGGTCTATGTTTAAAGACTAATGTGTTTATTATTGTATAAAAAATAATTTTAATTTGATTATTGTATCAATGATTTACTTTTTATATGAATTATGGAAATAAATAAAGATTTTATTGTAGTACAATTTCATTATAGATATGGAATTATATAGTACTATATAATGTAAAACAATTAAACGTTAAAATATTTGGAAATCATATATTTAATAGAATGATAACAATTTATACTTATGAGATAATGGAATTGGATTAAAGTGAATATTGATTTTAATATTGTATATTGGATATTATTTAATTCATTAGAATTGATTAATGATATAATTATTCCATTGTTGTTGGATTTAAAAATAATTTTGGATTTATAGTTAATATACAGTATTTTATGATTTAAATAAACAATAAGGAAACATACACATATTAAAATATTGTTTATTTGGATATTTGCATATTTTATGAAAATAAATGATAACGATATTCACATATAAGTTAAATTAGAATAAAATAATTGGTATTTTGTTATGTGACCTATGTCCTAAACTTTTGAACTGTGAGTTTGGATAGATGTGTTATTTTATATGTTAAAAGGATGGAATGGATTATGTTTAAAATTGGATAGTATTGTTTAAGGTTAAAATAATTCTCATGATTATTTTTTGAATTTCATAGTTTTATGAAAAGTACAACTCATAGGTTGGGAGTCAACCTGTCACATCCAGAGATATCATGAGACTTGAAACTGACACTGATGGGTGGCAAGGGTTCATCACCTTCCACTATCCTAAATGATTTCTTAGTTTGTATAACATATTTTTAAATTTAAATGTGATGACATATGAAATATGTGTTCATTTTTTTAATGGTATAATATTATTATACATAGAATCTTTTGAATTTATTATATTTTATAGTAAATGATAATTTTGTGGTAGAAATTATGTAATTTATGGAACATTAATTATAAAGTAAGTATTAGTTAATTTATTTTATTATATGATTTCAATTATTTTTTAAACTCTAGGTGAAAGATGTTTAAAACAAAAAAGAATTTCATAGTACTTAAATTAGAAATGAATCAAATGGACCCATAGATCTTAATATATTATGGCTTTGTATTTGTTCAATTTTTGCTAATAATGCTCCTAATCACTCTCTATCAGAACTTGATGGTTAAATTAACATTTAGGTCTATGTTTTCCTACATTTAACCCTACTCGTTTTATTCTCTTGTTCCCTTCGAACATAAATTTATTTATTTTAAAATATGGATCATTAATCTATTTTCATATGTGGAATTTCTATAAAAATATATTTAAAATACCAACACATAATATTTGATTTCGTGATTAAATATAAAACATGTAATATATTAATGGATGGTATAATTTAACACCATAGTATTTTATGATACCTTATCATTAATTATTTTTGATTCATGCAATAATTATTTACCATGCATAACAGTTAAGATTGAGTTTCTATGATACAATAATATAGTTCCAAAAATACTTAAATTATATATTTAAAACATATCAATTAAATATTGATCTATAAATATTAAATAGTAGTTTTTTAATGTTAATTATAATTTATTTCATATAAAAAATCATATTTTTAATAAAATGTATAAGTTTCGGTAATATAGTTATATGTTTAGAATTATTATTTCCGAAAAGGAACTATATTCCTTTTCTTTTATTAAACATTAATAAAATTAATTTTATACACTCATATAATTTTAATATTATTAAATAGACTTCCCATTATTAATCTGGAATATCCAAAATATCTAAGGGATATTTTTTAAATTTTTTGAACATATTCAATTTTTGATTAATAGTGAATAACACAGTGTTGTTGTTAGAAACCAGTATTTTTTATTTATGTAATTATTTTACTTTAAATAAATTTACAAGTCACAGTAGATAAATAATACATATATTATCCCAATTTTTCCCACTGTAATTATTTTAGTTTTTGAATTAGATATAAAAATCCATTGATTATTTTTATCATCTTTTTACCAACCATCTAGTCACATCTAAAAATTGGAATTTTATATAATTTTATTGATTTTGTGAAATGATTTTAAAATATATATATATATATACATGGTTGTAATCGGTATAAAAATTTATGTCTAATAAGATCAAAATAATTTTTGTTAAATACCGTGTCTTGAAATTTATTTACCATAATTAAAGGTCATTAGTGTAATTAAATGTATAAATAAGATTATAATAATATAAAATTACAAAAGAACTTAATCTAATTCATTGGATATGTATTTATAGACCCAAAAATCCTCTTGGTCAGTAATATGATTCTTTATAGGACTCAAGTGTATGATTAGTAAATTTTATATAATTTATTTATAGAAGAGTTAAAAATGCCATATTCAAATTTTTAAAAATACATTATTTTTAATATGAGGATATATAACTGATATAGTCGACTATAAATATTAATATATAAATCTATTAAAAATAGCTCCACCATGATTATTTATTTATAATTTTTAGTTATTAAATAAATAAATTAAATGCTGAAAAAATGAGGATGAAGTAGTTGTTTAATTAGTTGTCATATCAAATAAATGATATTAGAAATTTTAAAATAAAAAGTATTTGTTTTAATTAATGACATAAAATAATTTCATTGTAAAATTAATATTTTTAATGAATTATTTTAATTACATTTTATACGTTATCATGTTTTATTAAAATTTGTAAAATTGAAAATATTTAATATTAATAAAATTGACATAAATGATATTTTTAAAGAAATTCTACTTTATTAAATGACGTAGAAGTCATAAAAATCAGTTGTTCAGAATAATAAGTTGAAGCATAGGTACAGAAATCCGCCATTGTACTCCACATTCCTCCATCTCCTCCATGTATTGTCACTCTTTGTGGTCCACCTAGGGGTACATTCCGTTCCTGCTACTCTGGTCCTCATTCATTGTTGTTCATCATCTGCATCCAACACAACGTGGTGCGGGCATACCCCATGCATGGATGAGTATAACGATACATAGTTGAGACTCTGATACCCACAAGGTCTCACAAAATCTAACACGGATAAACCATAAGGTATGAAATCAACAGATAACCTCACATAGGTATATGGCAATACATATACCTATGTTATCATTTAATCCATCTCAATCATGAGGTAAACACAAAAGATATTGTCTAGGCACAAACTAGTACTTTTATTATCGAAACCACGACTACTGGAGAACTCCACCTCTGTTGAAAATTGTGGACCTGCCGCCAACTACCAGGTGCTTCCAACTAACATTGGACTACTGAGGTACTCCTTCTGTCGAGGACCGTGGGTCTGTCGTGCTCACACAGAGGCACACCCCACTGTGGGTCTACCACCAACTACCAAGCACCCCCCCCTAATAGCCTATAGAGGTACTCCTCCTGTCAAGTACCACAGGTCTGCCACCAACTACCAGGTGCTCCGCTACCATGGATCTGCCACCAACTACCAGGAACTCCCTACTAGGCTAGTCAAATCACTCTGAGTCGAATCGGTTAAGCAGTCTTCATGTCTCAACCAGCTACTAGGTCTCCGTACTCAACTCGCACATCTCCAGGGGGTCTTCTCAATGAGATACAAGTCGATACTACAACTGTTGTGAAGTCCCATGTATATGTTTTTCCAAACTATTTAACATCATAGCGGTCTCAACTCAGCTGACGGTGCATCAATCGGATGCCCGGTCTATGAGTTATAAGCTTTTAAGTCGTGGGGCCCGGTTGGATTCATGTACGATCCAACCTGACAGTATCTCAACATTTCCCCAAACTTTAGTGTGGTAAAAATAAGGGTCCGCCACGTTCCAAAAATGCCAGCACCACCGATAGTTCATCAAACAGACATCTGGTTCCAAAGATACGACCAAAGAAAGTAAGGGGTCGGTAATGGGCTGGGGCCTGGTCCGACCTGGTCGGCCAGACTCAGCTCAACCCAGACTGGGCCGACGCATTCTTGGTCAACCCTTTCAAACCCACAAGGTCCGACCCGGCCCATTTGGTGGGTCACCCACTAGGATTGGCCCAGTTTTTCAGGCAAGGCCCCCTGGATTGAAGAGGCGGTTCACCCCGGAGGTCGCCATGTAGGCGGCTCCATTCATAAGGCCGATCGGGTTCTGCCAGCGATGCTACGATGGACCCTACGGGCCAGCTCAAAATGTCGGGAAGCTGGAGGCAGCTGGGCAAGCCTCGCGAGAGGACATGTGCAGGTTGTGTGGGGAGCGTGCATGCCAGAAGGGTTCTGGGCAGGCCACTGCAGGCCGTCAGGCACATGGGAGGCCACAGGCAAGCCGACAGGGTGCATTGGGCAAGCCGGTGGGGCGCAACGTGGGCCGCTGCAGATAGATAGTGGTCGGCCAGGGGAACCAGTGCACCACAGGGGCATCACGATTCCCAGAGGCCATAGGTAGAGTGACCTTTGTCGTTTACGCCTTCATCAGCTCGTTGTCTCATCGTTGCCGAATGTTCAACATAAACAAGATCGGAGGAAGGGTCATCCCATTTTGGTTTGGCATGCACTCTCTATGTTTAGGGTGGTAACAATTGGTTCATCAAGTATGAAGCATAACAACCCATGTTCTTCTTCTTTAGAGATATGAAGTTCATGGGTAAATATCATACATAAATATAAGTAAACCCCTACTTTTGATACCAAATGTAAAAACATGGCCCCACCCACCCGTTGCCGCCTTGGTCACCTCATTCTCTCTTCGTCGCTAAAAGTTAAAAATATACAAGATCTACGGAGGGGTTGGTCCATGTTAGTTTATCTCACACCCTCCATGTTTAGGGTTGTATCAATTGGTTCATCATGTATGAAGCACAAAAACCCTCATTCTACGTTTTGATAGAAAAGAAGAACATGGGTAAAGATCATAAATAAATCTAAAATTACCCCAACCTTTGATACCAAATGTAACAACTTGGACCCACCAACTAGTTTCCCCACAGATAAGAGACCCCACCCTAGATCCCACCCACGTACCCGTAAGGGTCATAGAACTATTGATTGTCCCCTCAAGATAACACATGTCCTTTCCAATGTGTTCTGTCCTCAATCAAACACGCCCTGGGAAATATTCCAGAAGGTCACCAATCTTGATCACTTCTCCAGGCTACACATGCTTAACTGTAGAGTTCTAACCAGGTAAGCTTCTAAAAAGTAATTTTCACCTTTATAACATGAGTCATATCATTTATCTATTTAACCCTTTATCATTCTAGGGTGTTACAATCACCCCCCCCCCCCCACAGACACATGAGTCCCACCCTAGGTCCCGCCCCTATGCCCGAACGGGTCATCAGACTAATAATTATCCACACACAAAAAAAATTTCCTTACCAGTGTGTTCTAGGGTTTTACAATCACCCCCCCATGCATGCTAAATTGTAGAGTTTTATCCTGGTAGGCTTCTGAAAAGGAATATGTACCTTTTTGAAATGATTCTTAACATTTAAACACTTAACCATTTATCATTATGGGGTGTTACAATCACCCCCACAAAGAGAACAACATCATCGTTGTGGGTTCTACATATAAACCATGGCAGTGCACTGCACTTAAGGTGGGGTTTGTCCTTTGATTCCAAATGTAACAACTACCCCCCGCCCACCAGTTTCCCCGCAGACATGTGGACCCCACCCTAGGTCCCACCCACGTGCCCAAACAGGTCATCGGACTAATGATTGTTCCCACAGGCCAACACATGTCCTTTCCAGTGTGTTATGTCCTCACTCACACACACCCTGGGAAACATTTTTAGATGGTCACCCTTCTTGATCAGTACTCCATTCCACACATGCTTATATGTGGAGTTCTAACTATATAGGCACCTGAAAAGAAAGATGCACCTTGTTGACATGAGTTAAATAATTTATCCATTTATCCCATTATGATTGTAGGGGGTTAAAATACCCCCCCCCCCCACCCCCGCAGACACGTGAGCCCCACCCTAGGTCCCACCAACATGCCCGAACGGGTCATTAGTCTAATGATTGTCCCCACATTAATACACATGTCCATTCCAGTGTTTCATGCCTCACTCACACACACCCTGGGAAACTTTACAGAAGGTCACCCATCATGATCACTAATCCAGGCCAAGCATTCTTAACTGTGGTGTTCTATCCAGTTAGGCTTCTAAAAAGGAATATTTTCCTCATTAAAATGAGTCATATCATTTATCTGTTTAACCCTTTATCCTTATGGGGTGTTACAATCACTCCCACATTAGAGCACAATATCCTCATTGTGGGCCCTACATCTCAACCCATGCAGTGGACCACACTTAAGGCTGGGATCCTACTTTGATACCAAAGGTAACAACTGGGCCCCGCCCACCAGGTGCCCCACAGACACATGGGAGCCACCCTAGGTCCCACCCACATGACCAAATGAGTCATCGGACTAATGATTGTCCTCATAGGCCAACAAATGTCCTTTATAGTGTGTTACGTCCTGACACACACACATCCAGGGAAACATCCCACAAGGTCACCCATCTTAACATCTTGATCACTACTCCAGGCCAACCAGTCATATCTATGGGGTGTAACAATCCCCCCCCCTGTAGACACATGTGACCCACCCTAGGTCCCACCTACAAACCCAAACGGTTCATCGGACTAATGATTGTCCCCACATGCCAGCACATGTCCTTTCCCGTGTATTATGCCTCATCCACACACACCTTGGGAAACATTACAGAAGGTCACCCATCTTGATCACTACTCCAGGCCAAACATGCTTAACTGTGGAGTTCTAGCCAAGTAGGCTTCTGAGAAGGAAGATTCACCTTGTTGACATGAGTCATATCGTTTATCCATTTAACCCTTAATCATTCTAGGGTGTTACAATCACTCCCACATTAGAGTACAACGTACTCATTGTCGACCCTACATCTCATACTAGGCAGTGCACCACACTTAAGGCTCAGTTCCTCCTTTGATACCAAATGTAACAACTGGGGCCCGCCCATCAGTTACCCCACAGACACGTGGGCCCCACCCTTGGTACCGCCCACGTTCCCAAATGGGTCATCAGACTAATGATTGTCCTGAAAATCCAACACATGTTCTTTCTAGTGTGTTCAGTCTTCACTCACACAAACCCAAGAAAACTTCCTAGAAGGCCACCCATCCTGATCACTATTTCAGGCCAATCATGCATAACTATGGAGTGCTATTCATGTATGCTCCTAAAAAAGAAGATTCAATTTGTTGACATGTGTCATATCATTTATCCATTTAACCATTTATCATTCTGGGGTGTTATAATCACCCCCACATTAGAGCACAATGTCTTCATTGTGGTCCCTACATCTCAACCCAGGCCCTGACCTGCACATAAGGATGGGTTCCTCCTTTGACACCAAATGTAAAAACTAGACCCCGCCCACCAGTTGCCCCATAGACACATGGTACCCACCCTAGGTGTAACAATCACTCCCACATCAGAGCACAAAATCCTCTTTGTGGGCCCAACATCTAAACCCAGGTAGTGCACTGCACTTAAGGCTGGGTTCCTCCTTTGATACATAATGATAAAACTGGGGCCTGCCCATTAGTTGCCCCAAATAAATGTGGGCCCTACCCTATGTCCCACCCAGGTGCCAAAACGGGTCATCGGACTAATGATTGTCCCCACAGGTCAACACATGTTCTTTCCAGTGTGCTCTGTCCTCACTCACACACACCTAGGGAAACATCGCAGATGGTCACCCATCCTGATCACTACTTCTGGACAGGCATGATTATATTTGGATTTCTAATGATGTAGGCTCCAGAAAAGGAAGATGCACGTTGTTGACATGAGTCATATCATTTATCCATTTTACCCTTTACCATTCTGGGGTGTTACAATCTACCCCACATTAGAGAACAATACCCTCTTTGTGGGCCCAACATCTCAACCCGGGCCCTGCACTGCACATAAGGTTGGGTTCCTCCTTTGATACCAAATGTAACAACTATTACCTTCACACAGGTTGACCCGCAGACACATAGGACCCACCGTAGGTGTTACAATCACTCCAACATCAGAGCACATCATCCTCGTTGTGGGCCCTACATCTCAACCTAGGTCGTGCACCACACTTGAGGAAGTGTTCCTCCTTTTATACCAAATGTAACAACTGGGCCCCACCCATACGTTTCCCCAAAGACAGGTGGGTCCCACCCTAGGTCCCACCCACATGCACAAATAGGTCATCAGACTAATGATTTTCCCCACATGCCAACACATGTTCTTTCTAGTGTGTTCTGTCCCCACTCACAGACACACTGGAAAAATTCCTAGAAGGTCACCTATCCTGATCACTGATTCAGGACAAGCATGATTAACTATGTATTTCTAATCCGGTAGGCTCCTAAAAATGATTCTCCCTATTGACATAATTCATATCATTTATCCATTTAACCCCTTTCTCATTCTGGGGTGTTATAATCACCCCCACAATAGAGCACAAATTCCTCATTGTGGGCCCAAAATCTCAACCCAGGAAGTGCACTACACATAAGGATGGGTTCCTCCTTTGATACCAAATGTAGCAATTGGGCCCCGCCCACCGGTTTCCCCACAGAAACATTGGCCCCACCCTAGGTCCCAACCACGTGCCCAAATGGGTTAGCAGTCTAATGATTGTCCCCACATGCCAATACATGTCGTTTTTAGTGTGTTCTATCGTCACTCACACACACCCTGAGAAACATCATAGAATGTCACCCATTCTGATCACTACTCCGGGCCTAACATGCTTAACAGTGCAGTTCTAACAAGGTAGGCTATTGAAAAAGAAGGAGCACCTTGTTGACATGAGTCATATCATTTATCGATTTAAACCTTAATCATTCTGGGGTGTTACATACAATGACCAATGTTTTGATTATATTGAACGTGTAAAGCATAATTTATGTAATCAATTTTATTGAAAAATAGGCATTTAAAATGTGAATACATTCCCCAATCAAATACACAAAATCATAATTTATCTAGAATAATATGATAAATGGTAAAAATATTAACACTTGTTGGAAAATTAATTTAACCTTTAAAAATAAATAACAATGATTACTTCAATAAAACAAATACATAGTGGATCATAATAAAAATAAATTATTCATTTTATTAATAAGAGAAGTGTCAAAAAAGTAAAAAATAAATAAATTTGAGGAAAATAATTATTTAACTCTTCAATTTTTTTAAAATAATAGGTTGGAAAAAATTAAAATAATTTTATTGAAAATAATAATTTAAATATCTGAAATAATGTTTGAAACATTATGATTTTGTTACATGAGAAAAAATGTTGATGTTGTACATTTATTTTAAAATATTTTGTTCACATTTTCAGTAAAACCCAAACTAGATATGATTTGAATAAAAACGTGTCTATTTGAATAATTTTATTTGTAATAATTACAATTTATTAAAAAAATACATAAAATTTTTTTTATAAATTTCAAATAATTTACTGAAATCATATTTTTAAGTCATAGATTTTGATAAAAATGTAATCTTCACTGAAAAAATAAATATAGTATGATTTCATTAAAAAAAATTTCAAAATAATTTTAAATAGAAATGTCTGTAAAAATGAAACTAAAATTTGGAAAATTACATGAATGACTATATAATAATAAAATATAGTTTTTAAAGGTATATCTATTAAAAAAATTTCCCTACATGAGGCATGTACAAATACAAACCCGAATAATAATTATTTTTTGTAATAAACCATTAACAATTTGGTAAATACTAAATTTCAATCCATATGAATAAAATGAAATAGAATTACTATTAAAATAAATTAAATTTAAATATGATCACATTATAAAAAAATAAAAATGTGATGTATATACACAACCCAAAATTATAAGTTGTGAATACAGTGTATGTCTCAAAAATGTAAATGTGAGACAAGAACCCTTACCATAGGTTTGATTTCCATTTTATAATTATAAAACTATTTTTATAATAATTATATGATAAATATAAAAATATTTAATACCCATATTCATATTAATAATAACATTCATGGTCCTATTATAACGTATTACTATAATTTTGATAAAAATATTTCATTATTTTCATTATTTCATGTGTTAGTTTTAATAGTTTCTGTTATATGTTTTACCGCATAAGTTATTATTAATATATGTATGATATTGTTTAATTATTATAGTGACATTACTCGGGTAAATACAAATAATATTAGACATATCTTTAAAACTATTTGTTATAATTGAGAGAAGAAAACGATTTTCATCACTACATGGAGATAGTAGGTCATATGCACGAAAGAGAGATAATATAATTATTTTAAATGGACATAAGGTAAGAAAGTACATGATATATTAAAACCAAAAAAACTATATTATTTCATAAATTAATTAAAATTAATCAAAGAAACATATTATAGTCGATGAAAAAAATAAATTTTAAAAAATTAATATCCCTTAGAGGAGGTTGTAGTTTAACAGTATGCACAAAAGATATCGTTACGATACAATTGATTTAAAGGTAAAATTTTTATATTATATTATTATTATATTATTATGGTTATATAATAAATAAAATATTTATTTATTAACAATTACTTTACTACCATTCACATAATGCATAAAAGAATATGGAGTCACATTGCTTCCCGATGTGGTTGTCCACAATACACAGAAGTGATGTTGTTGTATCCACCATATAAGGGAAATTAAGATGATATAATTGATATAATTATTATATAAGAAGTATTATTTAATAATTATCTATGAAATATGTCACAAATATCAATATATACATCCTTTAATTGAAATCTAATGGCATCAGTTCATGAGGCGATTGTCCTCCATAAAAATGATTATTAGTTTGGTTTCCTATTTGATATATGATAAAAATGAAATGATTTATTAAATTAGATTAACAAAATCTTGGTATATTAGAGATGTTGGTTCAATTAAATTACCAAATTTTTATAATGTTTGAATGATGTGGTATAATAAATACGAAATATTTATGTTTAAGAATTTCTCATATTGTTCAAAAATCCTCTTAAGTTTCATACCTACAGATTTCCTAGAAGAGAGTCCTAATCAAATATATTCCTAAAAGACATGGGTAGGGATTTATATAATTAATTTGGGAAGTTAATTTCCATACCAAATTATTTTTGAGTTGCAAATATGAGAGGATATAGGGTGACATTTTATTTTTTGGTATGGAAATACATTTTATTTTTAAAATTATAATGTGATACACACATTTTTCACCAAAAACAAGTCTATAAAATGGGTCATTATGGAACAATAAGGACTTTACTGTCTATATATTTTTTCAAAAATTGGAAATGGAAATTTTTTATGTTATTTTTAACTATTATCTTCTTAGTTTCTCTCCACAATAAACCCATTATTGTCATAATTTTGGTAAATTATTTTTATTATTTTCACTACACCATATGTTAATAAATTATTCTTACCATATTATATAATAAAAATTAATTATATATAAAATATGATACATATTTTTATAAATAAAATTTATATCAGTGTTATAAATCTTTATAATTTTAAAAAATTGATAAAATGGAATATATGTTTTCCAAATAATGAAATATCATAATAATTGAATGCTTTTAATATAAAAGATAGAAATAAAAGGTATTAAAATTACATAGATAATAAAAATTAAAAAATTAATGGACTTATTTTTTATTGAAACATATTTAGAAAATATTTTAAATTATTAACTAATTTAAATAAAAAAATTTTTTCCAGAAAAATAAATTGTTCCATTGTTCTTCAAAATATTAATTTTTTTAATAAAATACAAAAAATTCTACCAAATTTATTTTTTGCAGGTATATTAAGAAAATAACTTCATTTCTTCATATAATTTTTTATAATTGCTGAAACATAATTGTATATTATGTGTAAAAAATGATAATAATTCACCTTTTGAAAATATATAAAATTTCAGAATCATTTCATTCCATATAAAATGTTCTAATATTTCTAATCAATGGATAATCACTGAATTTATTTTAAACGTATATTAAAAATATTCTTTTCATTATTTATTTTTTACTGTTCATACCATCCAATATAACATCAGTATTATAACAGTAAAATTTAATTCAGAAAATCTTATTATAGTATCATGTTTCATATAACCCCCACATTATTTGAAATAGAAGTAGTTAAATAGATTTAATTTACTTAAAAACAAACATATTTTAACTTATTATATTGTTATATTCACATTAAAACTGGTTTTTACATTTCACAAAAAAAAACTAACATGATCATTCCCTTTTAACAAATCAAGGTGTTATATTTTACCCTCATAAAAAAGGTGACCTACAATAAATTAACAATATTAAAAAATAACGGTTTGAATTTTGAAAATATATTGTTTCTAAACCCACTTCATAAAAATGTTCCATAAAATATTCTTAATTATAATATATAAAAATTTGTATAAGGGTCACCTAGAATAAAACATTATTATGTTTCCATGTTTGAGAAAATTAGTGTGACGTTAACATATGAACATACAAGAACGAATGAAATTATTATATAGAGTATTACAAATTGTTCATCAGAAGAAAGTGAGTGATCAATGGAAACATAAGGACATCAAAACAATAAATATTACATGTGTAAAAATTCCATTTTATTTAACAGATATAAATTTAAGATTTTTTTTGTTTCATGATCAATACTTTAAATTTGAGGAATAATTATTCTATCATTATTGAAAAAAAAAATTTCATACTATACAAAATTTTAATCATTATTTCATATTTGGTTGTAATTCCATTGTTACACCAAAAAATTAATATCCATGTAAAAATTTTTAATTCATGAAGTACCAAAAAAATGTGATGGAAACCAAGAATATCCCAAAAACATATTAGTATTGTCTCAAAATAGATATCATATTTAGATATATACTCCATTAATAAGGTGTTTTTAAGTGGTTCAAATTGTCACTTAATCACATTTCTTGTTCATCAATACCATTCAACATATTCTATAAAATGCTTATTTAAATAATTCTAAAGTACAATCCTTATAACTTTTATGATTCAAATAATGATAGATTCATTGATAAAAAACTCTACATCATATTTCATTAATCTAAATGCAACCACATTAACCATCCCACATCATTTTCATCAATAGAACAATCTTTACTTTGATCCATTATCATCAACTAGGGTATAATCACTTTATGGTTTGACATTATTTTTCATGGTTCCACAAATCCTTACAGTTAAATTATTGAATATTTGAAACTTCATTAATTCCCTAGTAATCTAGATAATATTGGATTTTTAATCCACATTCAAACAAAACTCCCATTTTTTCAAGAAAGTGTCAATTTTATTCATTCCCTGATTATAATGTGTAGGAAAAACATTACATCCCTTATTCCATTTATCATTATTTTTCTATTCTATTAGATTATTTTCATTCATTCATTTTAAATAATAATTATTGGATATTTCGTACTATGTATTGATAGCACATAATATTATTTCATTGTATATTGGGAATGTTTGGGATACTAATTCCCTTATAAGGGTTTACCTTAACCAAATTAATTAATAGTAAATATTAATCATTGTTCTACATAAATAGTTGACAGTATTTCTATATATTCTTTTAATTCTATCATAATACATAAAAAATTTTTGTTTTTTGTTTTTTAGATTCAATAATTATCTCACCATATCCACTAATTGATCTCATGGAAACCATATAAAAATACCATTCCATGTTTGATATTACTTCATCATCCATACTGTTTTGAATTAATGACCTCCACTATTCCTAATATTTGGATATATAATAATCATCCACAATAACTATTTATTTTTTTGAAATACCAAAATTGATTAATATATTATCTATGGATCAGGGAAATGTGTTGAGTTAAAATGGATTCATATTCTCATTTATTGATGGAGGTTACTGATGCATGAAGCCATCTACTATTGTTACATCGCATGGTGGATCTAAAGTATGATCTATATGGAAAATATAATTTTTCATAACTACATTCAACTAACCCAATATGGGTATAATTTATTTAGTTCCATATATAACTCTATATCCATCTTTGTTACCATTCATAAGAGAGAAATCTTTATATGTGATATTTGAATTTATATGACTCACATTCAGTTAATTCGGAAGAATTTAATTACAGTAACATAAACTATAATAAATCATAATATTATTAAATATAACATATAATAACTATACAACTTAAATACATCAGATAAATTTTAAAAAAAATTCTTGGATTATATCATAATCATAAAAATGGGTTTTCTTGAAATTTTTAGAAATCAAAAAAATAATTTATAACTCTTTATAATGGTTTTAAACTAAAATGTTAATTGTCCAAATCATATCCCATAGGAGTTTCATATTAAGACAACAATAAGGATCATTGTTTTGTACCCAATAACACTTAAATGAATTAAAACGTTGTTTATTCATAGTGATTACCCCTATATTCATATGTTCCCGAACCATATCCCGTTTTAATTTCTGGATACGTATTTATTTTAATTAAAAAAACTTAATATACATCTACTAAAACATTAGGATTTCATTTTGTAAAAATACTCAATGTCTATAATAATGTTATCTTCCCTATCATATATTCTTATAAATCAAGTTTCCATAGATTCTACTATTCTTTTTTGATACCAATTACAATGATATAGACTCTAGTAACCAAGGGTCGATTTCTAAATTATTATACAGGAAATAGATTCAAGTTATCACATCCAAAATGGATCAATGGTTTAGTTGTCTTAGTAAAATAGATAAATATATTAATTTAAAATTAATTATAAAAAATATTTATGTAAATTATTTTTAATGGTAACACCATTATTCCTCATTGTGTATCCCTACATATGATTCACAAAACAAATCCAGGTATCCAAGAGAAAATAAAAATAATGAAACAAGGGAGTTTGGATGCTGATTAAGGGTATATATCTTGAATCAACCTAGGTAAATAAAGATTATAAATTATTATATATATTAAATATTTTAATAAAATATTAATATTACTTTAAAGGGGACTCTATGTTCAATGAAGTTCCCAATACGCAAAAATGAATTTATTTGAAATCTTACGTTGCACACTAATAATATAATAATATTATTTTAAATAATAGTTAATACCTAGCCATTGTAATGATGATAATGAATAGAACTATCTACAAAATGGATATATAACTTTGTTAAATATTTTAACATTTATCCAATAAATTTTATAGGCTGTATTTTAATTCAAAACCTCATTTTAATATAATTTATATATATGGTTAGATTATATTTTTAATTGGTTTTAAAGATTAGATAAAATACATTTTTATTATTTAATCCAATGGTGGTCATTGGAATTAATTTCACATTGAAATTGGACATAAACAATTGCCAATCTTTTGATAGATATTCTTTCATAAAAACACACTATTTGTTTTTCCAGTGGTAATCAATTAAAAAAATTATTAATGAAACTTATATGTTTTGAATTGGGTAAAATTAAAATCATTTTTTAATTTGTAATATCAAATTTACAATGGGTAAATGTTTTTTATTTTTCTGACAAATGATCATTTTTAAGGAATAGTGAAAAAAACTCCATTTTACTTCAAAACTACTTTTTCATCTAATTTAATTACATAGTTATATTGTCCTTTTACATTGTTTTAAATTTTAATGGAATTATATTTTTATCACTTAATAAAATTTAATTAATTGGGTGTAATTTAACTTTTCAATTGGATTTAAAAATTGGTCAATATTTTGATATATTTTTACTTCTTAAAAACCCGTCTTAGGTTGTGAAAACCAAAATTATTTTTAAATTAATTACTGAAATTTATGTGTATGGAATTTGGTAAAATAGACTACATATTTGGAATCATAAGGTCCAAATTATGTAATAATACTCTTTTGGTATAGGACATTATGAATATAAATGAAGGAAATAATCATTAATTATCATGATTAATTAGTAATCAGGTAGTTTAGGGTAATAAAATAATATCATAATAATATATAATGACCCCAAAATGTGTCCAAATACTTTTTTTAGTCATGTACGACCATGGGAAGATTTTTACCAATCTTGAGGGCCCATGGAGTCACATGGGTGTAATAGAGACATTCATGACATTTTTTCACAATGAAGAGAAATATATCAAAGATTTGAAAATCATAAGTAAAACTATTTTAATTTTGATTAAATAAATGATAACTTAGAATATAAATATTAATTATAAATCTATTAATATTTCCAACAATATGTTATTTTTTTATAGTATTTAGACATTAAATAAATGAATTTATTTATGACCCCATGATGATGCAGTGATTGCCTCATTAATGAACGATTTAAATAAAATGAAAATATACAGTAAAATCTTAGACATGCACTTTTATAAAACGTAATAGATATGTGGATTTTGATCTTCTATCACCTTATACTCTAAATATATCATTTTTGGAATTTTAATATCCAAGAACAATTTTTTTATAAAGTAACATTTCAAGACTTTCCAAAAATGACCCTCCTTCCTCTTATAAAAGGCCCCCACCTTTACCCCCTTACCCACACCTCTCTAGACATTTTATCATCCATCCTATACTTATATTATCTCTCCAAATCCCATTATTACTCCTAGATGCATCACTTTGGGTAGAAGTATTTCTAGGGATGCTGTTGGCGCAAATCCAAAAGAGTTACCCGATTTTGAGGTAATATCATTTCTCGATTTTCTTTCTTTTATATTCCTTCTTCACTCACCACTATCATATTATTATTTTATCCCATAATAACACCAGTATCTTCAATACACTAGTATGTTGTTATGATATAGATTCTACTGACATTTACACACACCTCCGTCTAATTGTTAAAGAACATATTGTTTCTGTGGGAGGCGAATTAGTGTCTCACGAAACGATGATTGTTCGATATTCATTTAACACCATTAATTGTGGCCATTATGATGTCACTGTATTTATATATGATATATATTGTATTTAGTTTTTCTATATGTTTCTGAATTCTATTTTTAGATCACATCATTATGCTTTTCATGTTCTGGAACTGCGATATTTTCATCTGAAGAAGTGTGGACTACCGCCCCCTCAAGATATGTGACTCGTTCATGACAAACATGGAATTTATAAAGATGTTAATTAATGATTTTATGTTACCTATATAACATATATATTATACTGGTATTTTAATAAATAAATGTCTCATTTTGTTTTAATTTCATTAATATGACAATGAAATGAAAGTAGTGTTCATGTGTACGTACGGGCTACCATCTCCATGAACGGTGCATTTCATTTTTTATCTCCAAATGTTATGGAATAGTATAAAATGAATACATACTAGATATATGTGTTATTTAAATCATTAATACCATTCTGTAGATTATTTTTTTATAACTACATTGGAAATTCTATTCACACAAGTTTATTTTTGACTCATGTACCGAACATCGACAAAATTTATGATATGAACTCACATAATTAACTAATTATTTTGACATGATAATATGTGATATGAATTGAATAATAAAATATAATGTAATTACTTAAGCAATTATAAATTGACATATTTTTATTATTCATTAATATAAAGAAATGAACAAGACAAAATAGACTTGAGATAAGGGGATTTCTTATCTCACTTTTATTTCCATGGGATTTCCATTATTCTCCAATTATTTATTTCATGTGGTGCACCATTTACTTCCATTTGATATATATTATAATTATTATAATTATATTGATGGTATTATGTGATTCATTTTGTTCTTATTATCTTTTTGGTCATACGAATTGATTTATTACAATGAGGTAATGGGTTTTTATATAACTATTTATTCCCATGAGATTCATGCTATATATGTCACTATCTCATTTAATTGTTGTATGTACTGCGCATTATTCTACTCTTTTAGTTATGTATTTTAATTTACATATTATTAATGTTGGGATATGTTATTATATATATTTATTGCTGTAAATGTTATGTCCAAGTGATGAGATACCCTTTATATCTCTCGTCAACTCATTTTCTGAATTTTAAAGTGATGAGGTTAGGCAGTAGAATTTATGTAAGGGAACTTCATAACCAAATTTCAATTCATTAGGTTAAAACTCTACTTCTTGATTATATTGTACTATGGATATCTATGGATGACCTCGGATTGTATTGCATTTAGTATCCACTTATATAGGGTGTATTTATATTTCTCACACATAATTATACAATTTATTTTTCCATAATCAGAGTATACCATATTTGTATGGGACATCATCTCAATATCCTTTCGTTGAGGCATACTTCAGTTTATATACGAAATTGTTTTATTAGTTGTATAATAAACCCTTTTGAATTTTAATATCACGCAAAATGAATCTATTTACTCAAAGCATTTTACTAAATGACAAAAATGAATGTTTTTGTCTTATGTATGCAGCGACAATGACTTATCCCCTGCCGTGACCATTATTTGAGTTTCAACTTCCTCTAAAACCCATAAGTTTTTTTGGAAGAAAAATAAATACCATGTTTTTCTTTTCTTTAATTTTGGTATTGAAAATGGTTTTGATAATGTTTCGATTATATCAATCTGTTGTACAGACATCTTTTTATTGAAATGTTGAAATATTATATTTCTTTTATACATGTTTTATGTGACATGATTATGTTATGGTTAATGGGAATTGTTTATGAAGTTGGATGGTCCTGTGATAAACTAAGGCTGGGTGAGCCCGAGATAGCTCTCAAATGCATTGTGTAATGAAAAGGTGTTAAACTCTAAGGTTTACCTGAAAAGATTTTGGGAATATACTATGATGGGTATTCCAAACATAACTATGATGGTTACTCCCTTCATAATAATGTTATGAATGCCTCATGTTAACTTTATTTTTTATGATTTATATGTGTATTTCACAAATACTATTATATCATGGTATATGATAAAAATATAATGTTATGTATATATTTATGATCTAATGTTTTCTTTCATTGTGTATCCCTTACTGAGCATTTTATGCTCCTCCCATGTTATTGAAATGTGTTTCATAGGACATAAAGTGGAATAGGATAAAGGATGGAATCAAGGAAATGTCATGATATCTATAATATGGAACTAGACATGTTTCTTTTTATGAGTTTTTATTGGAAAATAAGTAGAAGTGTCAACTTTGTAATCTTTTGAGATATAATTGTTATGTCCTAATTCTGTAAAACTCTAAAACAGAAAATATCCTCAATGTGAATTATTTATTTAATTCAATATTATGTAATTTTTTAATGATGGGTCATTATAATTGGTATTAGAGGTCATATTAGATAAATTTAGAGGTTAGGTTATTCTTTAAGAACAAGTGACCATACCATAATGGTTAGGATTTTAGAAAGTGTCATTGTTATTTTTATGATGTGAATGAATTTAACATAAGATGAATAATTATATCTTAGTATTTACCATCCTCATAAGACATTATATTATGATTTTAATGATATACTCACACCGACCTTTCTGGTTTTTGTAAATGGATGGATCTAGCAGGCACCAAAGTAACAGTGGATGTGAAGAAAACTGTGACGGTTTTCTGAATGAGCAATTGAATGATATAGGAGCACTAATGAGAACTCTTATGGTTTGTCTCAACTAAATATCGGGATTCATTATTGACCACCTGAACTGTAGTGATTTTTATAAGGCATCATATTTTCATGAAACAAATACCTAAGGATGTTTATGTAATAATCATAATGTTATGTTTGTTCAAAAAACTATGTGACAAATTTGTGGAATGAAACACCTAGGAAAATATTTCAAAGGGATAGAAAGATGCTATAGATGTGTAAAGGAATGTAATAAAGCAAGAACCTCCCATGGAAAAAGGAATAATCCAGTTGACTCTAGGAAAGGGAAGGAAGTTCTTTATGAAGGATCAATTTAATGTTTTATGTGTGGTGTGAATAGTGATTATGCAAACACATGTCCTACAAATGTGTTTTTGGAATAAGATCACCAGGATCATACAAATATTTGTTTTCCAATACCTAATTCCATTCCAATTGAGGATGATGTAACTGATAATGAGCAATGAAAGCTATGGATTATTTCTTAACATTTTTTTTCTTATTATTGAATCATAGGATATGATTCATGAATTTTTGTTAGGAAAGAATTATTTCAGAATAAGTTGGAAAGGAATGGTTAATGGATCCTGAAGAATTTTGAATGAGTATGAAGTCAACATATATGGGATTCAATAGTTATGGTAGATTTTAGGATGGATAAATTCTTACAAGTATTAAGGATCTTTTGATGATGACATTATGTTATAAGACTTTTTATAGTAGGTGTAACCCTGATGTTTGATATATGAAAATTATATTCAAGGAATAATTATATTTTCTTTTGTGGTAATAGTTATAAAGAACTATTTTGGTTTATATGATCCTTGAATTTGAGGTAATTACTGGTTAATAAATTTTGGGATGGAAAAAAATAGTTATTAGATAAACATTGTGGATAAAATATGTTATGGTTATTTTTGATGAATTTATCTATTATTGTGAATATTATAAATTTATTTATTTTTTAAAAGGGACAACACGCAAAATGTGTGGCCACCCATCGCAACGAATGAAGCTATGAGAATCGAACCCACAACCAAAGTGTGACTGGTATTTATTACCTACCATTGGACAACATGAAGCCCCTAGTTAGTATGACTAATTATATTTTGTTAGATGATCTTATGAATCAGGATTACATTTGTTTTTGGGAAATTATTAACCTATAATGGAGAATATGTGATTAGGTTAATTACTTTTTAGTATGAGACTTTATGAGTAACTGATGTTATTTGGAGATAAATGTTAAGATTTAGCATGGAAGATTATGTGAATAAATCCTTCATAGATTTGGGTTTCAATATTAGTTTAAATTAACTTGGAGATTTTTATGGTCATATTTTTATTTAATGGTCTTTCTTGAACCTTGGTTCTTTTTTTATAATTTTGGAGATTAAGAGTAGTTTTTCATTTTGTAAAAGATTATCCTTTTGGGGGATTATTTAATCAGGTACTAAAATTTTTGGTTTTGGTTATGGTCTAAAGTCATTGGAAATATATAGTTCATATTTTTTTGGGTTAGGTTATTCTCATGAAGTTGAATATATCACTATTAATGTTCACACATCATCCTAAATACTAATATTTTAGAGAAAATATGATTTTGTGTAAGAGATATAATAAGAGATAAAAGTCATCATGACAGTAAGAATGTTTCCATATGTTTTAGTTAATCAGATAAATAAATTCCTCAACTAAAAGTAACATAAAACAAAAACATTGTTTGTTAACTTTTCCTACTGGGAAATCAAACACAGTTTAACCCATCACAAGTTTGTGATTTTCTAGTGGTTAACTTTCTCCTATACATGTTTTCTATCACTCTCCATCAGAATTTGACCCTTTGTTT
This sequence comes from Viscum album, assembly GCA_963277665.1. Classification (NCBI taxonomy): domain Eukaryota; kingdom Viridiplantae; phylum Streptophyta; class Magnoliopsida; order Santalales; family Viscaceae; genus Viscum; species Viscum album. Next base: position 1,068,554,495 of record OY728140.1, read on the forward strand.
TCTCTTCCATATCCATGTTTTCATGGAATCCTAGTATGGTCTATATCAAGTTAACATTTTAATTGTCTTTCTTCCTTTTAATGTTATATTTTTATTGACTCGTTTTCTGATGTGGGGTTTTCAAGGATGTTTCCAAGACCAATTTTAAAATTGCAAGGACACAATTCCCAAATACGAGGAACAATGTAACATCCTAGGTAAATAAAGAATAAGAAATTTTTATATTTAATAATATTTGTGAAAAAAATATTAATATTACTTTAAAGGGGATTCTATGTTGAATGGCGTACCTATTATACAACAACGAGTTTCTTTGAATTCTTATGTTTCACACTAATAATATAATAATATTATTTTAAATGGTAGTTAACTCCAAGCCATTGTAATGGAGGGAATGAAAAAAATAACTAATAAATGATTATATATTTTTTGTAAAATATTTTCACATTTATCTAATATATTTTATAGGCTTAAAATTAGAAAAGAATTTGATTTTAAGGAGAAGTATTATTATGTTTGTAATAATGTCGATTAACCACCTTTTGATGGAAACCATTTTTAAATATAATTTTTGTCACTTTTATATGTTATATTTGAAAAAATAAAATCTTTATTTATAATCAAGACAACAATATATACTTTGTTTAAATTTTTGGTATTTTTCTGATAAAGTTCATTTTTAATGAATAGTGAAAATGCTATATTTTTATCCAAAACATCCTTTTAATCTAATTTATATATATCGTTAGATTATATTATTATTTGGTTTTAAAGTGTTGTTAAAATATATTTTTACCATTTAATCTAATTCTAGTCATTGGAATTAATTTCACTTTGAAATTGTACATAAACAAGTGTCAATCTTTTGATAGATATTGTTTTATAAAAACACAATATTTGTTTTTGACAGCGAGAATTATATATAAAATTAACTAACGAACCTTCTTTGTTTTGAATTTTGTAAAATTTAAATAATATTTTTTATTTGGAATATCAAATTTCCATTGGATAAATATTTTGTATTTTTCAAACAAATGATCATTTTTAATGAACAATGAAAATTGCTGCATTTTACTTCAAAATTGCTTTTTCATCTAATTTAATTTTATAGATATATGTTATTTTTAATTGGTATTAAAATTTAATTGAATTTTGTTTTTATCACTTAATACAATTTTGTTCATTGGATGTATTTTCACATTTCAATTATCTGTAAAAACAAGTCAATCTTTTGATAAATATTTACATCTTAAAAACCCGTCATTGGTCGTGACAACGAGAATTATTTTAAAATTAATAACTGAAATTTTTTTGTTTGTAAAATGTTAAAATAGATTAAATTTTTGGAATCTGAATTTCCAAATTATGTTATTAATAATTCTTTATTTTTGGACATTATGACTAGTAATCACGGTAATTATCTTTAATTATCGTGATTAATTAGTAATCAGGTAGTTAAGGGTAAAAAATAATATCATAATAATATAAAATTACCCCAACCTGTGTCCAAATCCACTTTTTGAGTCATCTACAACCATGGAATTATTTTTACCAAACTATAGGGCCTATGGAGTCACATGGGTTTAATAGTGACATTTATGACATTATTTTTCTAAAAGAAGAGAAATATAACAAAGGTTTGTACATGCAAAGTAAAAAAAAAATTATTTTGTATACATAAATGATCCCATAGACTATAAATTTTAATTTTAAAGAAAAAAAATTTCCTACATCATGTTATATTTTTTATAATTTCTATACATTTAATAGATAAATTTATTTATGACACCATGATGATGCAGTGATTACCTCATTAATGAAAGATTTAAATAAATTGAAATGATATGGTAAAATATAAGACTTCAATTTTCCTAAAACCTATTTTATTGGTTTATTTCGAACACCTATTACCTTATCCTAGAAATATATCATTTTGGGAACTTTAAAATCCGAAAAACATTTTATAATAATGTAACATTTCATTACCTTCCAAAAGTTATACTCCTCCCTCTCATAAAGGGCCCCCACCACAACCCCCTTACACACACCTCTGAAGCCATTGGATCATCCAAACTCTGCTCATATTATCTCTCCACTTCCCTCTCTTACTCCTTGAATCCACACATTGGGTTTAATTCTTTCCAAGTAAGCCTTTGGCTCAAATCAAAAAGAGTTACCCGATTTAGAGGTAATGTCTACTCTCGAGTTTCTTTCTCTTATTTTTGTTCTTCACTAACAACTATTTTTATTATTTTATCCCATAATAACCCCAGTATCCTCAATATACTAGGATGACTTTATGATAAGTATTCTACCTACACTAACACACACCTATATCTAATGGTTATAGAACATTATGTTTCTATGGGAGGCGAATTACGGCCTCATGAAACGATGATTGTTAAATCTTCTTTTAACACCTTTCATGGTTGCCATTATGATGTAAATTTAGTTATATATGATATATATGGTATTTATTTTTTCTATATTCTATAGAATTTTATTTTTATATAACATCATTATGCTTTTCATGTTGTGGAACATCGATAATTTCATCTTAGAAGTGTGGACTACTGCCCCATCATGTGATGTGACTCGTTCATTCCAAACATGGAATTTATAAACAATGTAATTAATGAAATTATGTTACCTATATAAAATATATATAATACTGGAATTATAATATATTTATGTCTCATTTAGTTTTAATTCTGTTAATATGATAAAGTAAATAATGTAGCATTCATGCGTACATACGAACTACAATCTCCATGAACGGTGCATTTCATTTATTATATCTAAATGTAATAGAATAATATAAAATGAATATATACTGAATATATATGATATATAAATCATTAATACCATTCTGGAGATTATGTAATTATAACTACATGGGTAATTATTTTCAAATAATTTCATTTTTGACTCATGTACCGAACATTGACAAAACGTATGATTCGAACTCACATAATTAACAAATTATTATAACATGATAATATGTGATATTAATTGAATAATAAACTATAAATGAATTCCTTCGGAAATTATAAATTGACCTATGTTTATTATTCAGTAATATAATGAAACCAACAATACAAGTCACACTTCAGGTAAGGGGATTTCTTATCTCACTTTTAATTCCGTGATATTTCCATTATTCACCAATTATTTTTTTCATGTGGTATATTGTGTACATATATATGATATATATTATCATTAATATATTTATATTCATAGTATTATATGATTCATTTGGTTCTTATTATCTTTTGGTCATACGACTCGATTTAATAGAATGAGGTAAGGGGTTATTATCTCACTATTTATTCATGTGAGATTCAAACTATATATGTCATTGTCTCATTTGAGTGGTGTATGTACTGCACATTATTCTACTCTTTGTGTAATATAATTTCATTTATGGGTATTTATGTCAACTTTTTATAGTCTTTATTTCATGGGGTGTACGTTTTTAAAGTTACACAAGTCGTTAAGGGAACCTTTCACCTTCCACTTTTTAAAAGACTTATTTTTGTTAGGTATTTTAATTTACATCTTAAGAATATTGAGATATGTTCTTATATATCCTTATTTCTATAAATTTTATGTCCATGTGGGGAGATACCCTTTCAACCTCTCATCAACTCATTTTCTGAATTTTAAAGTGATGCATTCAGGATGTCGAATTACTGTAAGGGAACATCTTACCCCAATTTCAATTCATTGGGTTAATCCACTACATCTTGATTATGTGGAACTATGAATATGTGTGGATGTCCACTAATTGTTTTACACTTAATATCCACTTATATTGGGTGTATTTATATTTTTCACACATAATTATATAATTTATTTTTCCTTATTCTAAGGATGCCGCCTTTTAATGGGACTTCATCTCAATCTACTTTCGTTGAGGCATACATAAAATTATATATGACCTTCTATTATTAGATGTATAATAAAAACCTTTTACTTTTAATTTCATTCAAATATAATCTTTCTACATGAAGCATTTTAATAAATGACAAAAATGAATTCTTTTTTCTTACATATGCAGGGACAATGACTTCTACGCCACCATGACCGTTATTTGATTTGCATCTTCCTCTACAAGCCATAACTTTTTTAAAAAAGAAAAATAAATACCATGTTTTTTATTTCTTTTATTTTGGTATTGAAATTGGTTTTGATAATGTTTTGATTATATCAATGTTTTGTTTTGATATCTTGTGATTGAAATGTGGAAATGCTATGTGTAACGTCCCGACCCGACTTACCATTCATCCCAGCAGCCGGACCAGTCGCCACATGGCCTCAAGTGAATCTAACAAAATTCCAGAGCCTACCGAATAGAAGAGAGGGACTAGGTGAGTATGTGGGGAGACTATTCCCTCATTACCAAAGCATTACAATGGAATTACAATCATACAATAGTGGATGAATTTAATCAGTAGACAACACATACACTCTAGAAATAGTGAACAAATATAAGTATCTGTTAAATATAGGATGGTTCAGGTCAATACAATACAGTACAAGTACATAAAATACCAAAAAGAAACCAAAATGTATCCCCTGTCACATCAAAATCCTCGGATCGGTCCCGTTCACTCCTAGTCCAAGAAGCAAGTCATGTACCTGTACTAGGGTGTTTTCCTTCTCATTACCTGAAATCATATAATCTTCTTGGGTCCAAAAACATGACCCAAATAGGGTGTGACACTAAATCCCAGTAGGAAACCACAAATGACCGGTGCTAATCTATGAGTGAATATATATATCATGCAGTGTAATATGGAAAGTAGTAAACAACTAAAACTAGCAAGAACGACCCAAGCTGGTTCTTTGGCTTGGCGAAACTTCAAGTATCCATTCCATTAATTAATCAATTAATTCATGTGTTGAACCCATTCCATGAGCTCGTTCCTAGAATACTAAAATCAGAAAGCAGGCATCGCACAGGGAGAAAATCCACCAGCACCCTACAATCCCATTCCGGTGAACCTCTAGGAACCCGACATCACTCTACAAGCCCGTTTCGATGAACCTCCAAGGTACCCAGCCTCTCTCTAGGTGCGGTATAGTCCATAATCATAGCCCATCACCAGGATCCTATAAATAAGATCAAGGTATCGCCTATGACATATCATTCCTTGTTGATTCCATACATGGGTATCTCACTCTGGATCCATGACTCACTCGACATTTTAGAAACAAGTCTCATATGAGTCCATCCATGGAAACTCATAATTGCTCCATGGTTCACCAGTGACTTTCTTTCACATTATAAACAGTTCAAAATCATTTAACTCACAAGGGATGGCAATTCAGTAATTATCATACAATTGAAAAGGGTCCAAACTCCCTCCAATACCCAAAAACATTTTAATTATAATTTTATTTTATTGTAATTCCATTCATATTCAATTTCCATTTTTTACAACCCAAAATGGAAAGATAAGTCATGACTCATAGGAATCCACGGTAAAAAAAATCATTCAAAGAAACACACCCAGGGGTGGTTCCTACCCAAGGTGTACAACCAAACTGAAGCACATACCATCCTATTTATATTACCTACAACATGATGGGTAATAATAGGGTTAAATTCCTGGTTCATGTGACACCCCAAAAGCTGCTGTGTGGAACACCGACATATATAAATAGATTTATAATCAGTGAAAAGCATGAGACGACCTACCATAGGCTTGTACTAGATAGCTTGTCTAGTATCAGGATTTGATTCGTCCTGGTTTGGAAGAAATCTGAAGAATTGACGAAGAACGTGAAATTAGGGAATATGTGCCTTAATCCAATCTGCGTTCGTTATAACTAGGAGAATCGAGAAGGATTAAAAAGGAATTGAGGACTTACCTTTGCGGATCCAACAAGATGAACGTTGTTTGAAACAGATATCAGATGAAGAATCAGGCTCAAATCCCTCCATAGTCTCTTTGAGAGCTCTCTCAAGCGCCACCCCCTTCGGTCCAGTGGAAGAAGAATATTATGATTAGGTTTTTATTAAATTTAATTAATTTAATTAAAAATTAAATAAATATTAAAATACAACAAGTCGCACTATTTACCCACATGGCCTGGACAAACTGTGCGGAGACTATGTAGACCTTACTGGAAGGCAAGGGGAAACTGCACGACCACCCTGCACAGTTTACACAAATCGTGCACAAGTCATTCTTTTGCCTCTTCCAAGCCTGCACAAAGGTACACGTTATAAACAGGCCTTGCGCAGGCCATGTGTATACCATGTGCCAGGACATTTATAGCATAAAACATTTTTCTAGGCTCTGAACAAGCCCCGAACACCTCTATAACTACCTCGGTCAAGTTAGGTATCCACATTAGGCCTCAACATAATAGTTAAACTGTAACGAAAAAGGATCTATACCTCGTATGACAACTCGAGTTCTTATAATGTTCCCCCTTATAGAAATTTTTCCCCAAATTTCTCTCTGAAGGGTGGTCAAGATTCATTTGCAAATAGCTTTGTCCATTAGGAACGTACGTCGACCTCTCGCTCCCAAGTCTCATCCTGTAAACAGTCATGATGCCATATCACCCATAATAGAGTAACATATCGGCCTCATAGAACCTTCATGCTCCAATAAACAATACGAATCACATGCTCCTCAATAGATGCATCTACCTGAAGCTCGACCACCACAGGCTGGATGGTATGATATGGGTGTAAATAATATTGTCGTAACTGAGAAACATGGAACATGTCATGCATGGATCGGTACATTTGAGGTAACAACAACCAATAGGCTATTGCCCCCACCATCTCTAGAATCTCAAATGGCCCAACATATCTCGGCGATAGCTAACCCTGTCTTCTGATCTACCTGTGTCCCAACCTCAGTGAAACAAGTAAGAAAACCTCATTCCCGACCACAAACTCTAGGGGTCTTCTACGGCGATCAACATATGACTTCTGATGAGACTTTGCAGTATCCATATACTTCTGTATAAACATGACCTACTCAGAAGTATCCTAAACAGGACACGGTCTTAGTAAAAGCTGCCTCACCTTCCTATAACCAGCACAGGGGTGATGGGTATGGCCTACCATATAAAGCCTCATACAGTGCCATCTGTATAGTCACCCGATAACTGTTGTTATAGTAAAACTCAACTTACAGAATATTTGTCTCCAATGAGGACCCAAAATATTGGAAAAATTCTCACATCATGTCTTCATGATCTTGTATCGTGCGCTCTGACTGGCTATTAGTTTGAGAGTGGTATGATTTGCTCAGAAGCACCTGTGTACCTATCGCCCTCAAAAACTCTACTAGAAGCATGAAATTAAATGAGCATCCCTATCTAAAACAATGGTTTGAGGGACCCCATGCAGTTTTAATTTCTATTGGATATAAAACCTTCCACGCTCATCCACAGTGAAGGATTCCTTGATCATCAAGAAATGATAATCCTTCGTGAGCCTATCAACCACAACCCATACAACACCGTTACAACGAGGTGACCTTAGTAAACTAGTCATGAAGACTATCACAACATCTTCCCATTTCCACTCTGGGATAGGTAACTGTTGTAAAAGCCTAGCTTGCCGCTGATGTTCCACCTTCACCTGCTGATAGGTGGATCATCTCGTAATAAAACAAGCCACTTCCCTCTTCATACCTAGCCACTAGTACTGTCGGTGCAAGTCATGAAACATCTTAGTGACTCCGGGATGAACTACCCAAACCAAAGCATGAAACTCCCTCATCACCTCCCCTCTAATATCCACTAGAACCCATACACATCCATGGATACGACGAACATAGTCCTTGCCTATCATCCAACCAGGATGAGGGTCCTCACCTCACATACCTTCACATTGAACTAGGTCTTCCGAATTTGATAGCTATCTCATTCTTACTCTGTCTAGGAGTGTAGAAGTCACAGTTAAGGATGATAGAAAAGGCTTCCCTTGGATATTCTGCACATCAATTTGCATCTCACAAAACAAGTACATAAGCATCCATTCATTTCTAGCCTGTTTCACTGCCTGTATTTGAGTCCTCCTGCTCAATGCATCAGACACTACATTTCCCTTACCAAGAATATAAGCAATCTCGCAATTAAAGGATTGTATGTACTCCACCCACCGACGCTACCTAAGATTCAGATCACACTAATTAAATATATATTTGAATTTATTGTGTTCTGTATACACCACAAAATTCTCTCCCAATAAATAGTGTCTCCAATAGCGCATCGCATGAACAACTTCTTCTAGCTCAAGATCGTGCATCCGATAATTCCTCTCATGTGGACATAGCTATCGAGATCTGTATGCCATGAATCTGTCTCCCTAAATCAACATTGCTCCATGCCCAATACCTGATGCGTCACAATAGACCGTGTAACTCTTTCCCTATTCTGTCAGCATCAGGAATGGTGCTTATGTCAACGTTCCTTTCAGCTCCTAAAAGGCTACTTCACAAGCATCTATCCATATATATTTTAAGCCCTTTATCATCAGGCCTGTCGAAGGAACTTCTAATCATGTGATATCCTGAATGAAACGACGATAATAACCAGCAAGCCCCTATAAACTAATTCTATCAAAGACAGTATTTGGATGTTCCCATGAAACCACAACTCTAACATTCTGTAGGTCTAAAAACAGTAATGCATGAGAGATAACATGGCCCACGAAGTGAATATGATCTCTCCAAAAGTAGAACATAGTAAGCTTTTCATATAGTTAATGATCTCTTAGTTTATTCAAGATGATCTCAAGATGCTTGTCATGGTCGTTTCGATTTCAAGAATACACCAAAATATTGTCCATTAAACCATGACGAATGAGTCCAAGTATAGATGGAACACAAGATTCATCAAATCCATGAAATCTTCTAGATCTTTCATGAGACCAAATGGCATAGCCAAATAATCATATAAACTATACATGATATGAAAAGTTGTATAAGGTATGTCTGCTGGTCGAACACGCACCTAGTGATATCCTGACCTCAAATCTATTTTCAGGAACACCCTAGATCCTCGAAGCTAATCAAACAGGTCATCTATCTGCAGAAGGGGATATCCATTTTTAAACATCAGTTTGTTCAGCTTCCGATAGGTCACACACAACATAAGAGTCTAATCTGGATTTTTCGCAAAAAGGACCGGCGAAGCCCAAAGGGAAGTACTGGGTCGAATATACCACTTTCCCTCCAAATTTTTTCACTGTTTATTGAGCCCTTGCAACTCCATTGTATCCATCCTGTAAGGAGGAATGGATATTTGGGAGGCTCCTAGAACTATCTCAAGGGAGAACTCCACCTCTCTCTCAGGAGGTAAACTTGAAAAGTCTTCAGGAAAAATATCACTGATGTGCTCAACTACTGGAGGAAGGTCTGTTTGACTCACTCCCTGATCATCTAGAAACAAACTAGCTATTTGGGTTGTCATCCCATCTATCCCAACCTTCTATCATCTAAATTAGATTGCTTGGAGATCCCACACTCCCTTAAGATTATACAATACACCCTCCTGTGATGTGAAGATAATCCTTTGGTGGTAACAATCAACAAAGGTTAAGTAAGCTTCTTATCCATACCGAGAATGACATCAAAACCTATAATTTTGAGGAAATAAATATCCCAGATGAAGTGACACCCACCAACCTCAAGGGGGTACCCATTGCACTGGCATACAACCTCTGTACTAACTCCTAATGGTGTGTCTAGTGTCAAGACGCCATCAAAAGACAAGAAAACTAGCCCATTGATTTTCACTATAGGCACAGATTTAAAACTGTGTGATGCACCTATATCATAGAGGGAAAATGAAATAACAGATGCTACTAAGATCGTACCTCTCTCCATAGACGGTCCCACTCCCAGATTCTCGGAAGTAGGATGCATTGAATACCTCTGGCCTAATCCACGACCCTATGATACAACCTCACTACCCGAAGCTAGCCCACTCTGACTTCTCGTTGTACCCTGTGCCAGGATACCTCTTCCACAACCACTAACTCAGCTTGATAGGCCAGTCGCACTGCAAATCCCTATCTGATGAGAAGCTTCAGACCCTGATCATGCATATGGAGTCGGTGAGGACCCTCTATGGCCGGTTGCTGGTGGAAACGTTCTGTAGAAAATTTGAAGATGACCCCTCTTTTCGCATGATCGGCACGCAAATGGGTCCCTCAAACACTACGTCTTCGTGTGTCCCAACCTACCGCTCTGGTAGCAACTCAAATTGCTAACTAAAGATAGTTTCTAACTTCTAGAATCACTGTATAGAATCTCTAGATGACGCTTCCTACTAACAGTCGCTATAGTACCTGATCTCGATGCTGAACTGCTCTGGCTCGATACCCCTGCCTCTCTCAGGATACGTTCTGTGATTTGAGCCTGGTTCACAATTCCAGAAATGGTAGTCAACCTGTAGATATTTTCCTAAGATCAGATGTCATATCTCAGACCATCCTCAAAACACCTGGCCCTCGATAAATCATCACCCATTAGGATAGGTGTGAAGTGCTGAACCTTAGTAAAACGGGCTGTGTATTCCATCACGAATAACACGGCCGGTTCCAAATCCATGAACTCCAGAGCTCAATCGGCCCTAAAAGTCTCGAGATAAAAGAAATAGTAAAATTCCAGATGAAACTCTTTCCAAGTCATCCCCCGATGACGATCTGACTAGGTGATTATGTCCCACCACCTCTTTGTGAAATCACGCAACATGTGTGTAGCGAGCTTGAGACTCCTCTCCAGAGGCATCTACAAATTCTCAAATATATCTAGTATTTCCTATAACCAAGAATCTAAATCATGTGGTCTGCCATCCCCAGAAAACATAGGCGTATGCTGTTACTGAAACTAATACATCAACTTTCCATAGTCGGGGCTGGTATCGGTGTCCCCTAAATGGTCTGCATAAAACACAACATGCTCTGATGGAACTATTCGACAGCACCTGTGTCCGGTAAAACCGATGGTGCCACACCTGGAACAACTAGAGTTTCCTCTAGTATTTCATGGCCTACCATCTCTGGAACATGGTCATCACTTCTATATCGACTACTGATTGGAGTTCGTCGTGGTGGCATGATTCGGCAATTCCAAACACATGCCTATGTTCAATATTTTAATCGAGATTCGAATCTCATGAGCACAAGAACCAGGAAAGCACATGTCAACACCTTCCTAAAAACCACTTCAACCCATATACTGCTTATAAAGCCAGGACTGCATAAGGAACAGTCACCAAAAACAACTAGAGTCACTACCTCTTTCCCACTCAGATGTCGGGTCTAGGTCAGGATCTATTTTCAACATTCACTCTTTTAACATACCTTTGTTCGAAATCCTTATCCAATGGACCACCAATTTCTGATCCATGAGGGCCCATAACACCTCATGAATCCAAATTTGATTCCCATATAACCATTAAATTAAATTTCAATTATCATCTACATCCAATTGGTGTCTTATTTCCCAATCCATAATGGCCCATACACATTATGAATTGAAATATGACGTCACTCTTCATTAATTTCACCAAATCTAACATAGCAGTAAGCAGAGCTATCAATAAACTTTCAAAATGGTATGGAATATCTATCACAACACTTATCACCAAAACATACAATATCTATTGTATTCTAGAGAGCATGACATAATGCATGACCTGTGATTCTAAACAAGGCGCCTATATGATGCATGAGATGTCAAACCCTTATCTCATCAGGTTACAGCAAAATAGAACCCACAATAATTTAAATAGTATCAGCGAAAACCATGTGCGTCACCCAACGGTGAATACAAAACAACTGTAATCATCAAAACGAGAAAAACAATTCCATATTAGGCAACATGGATTTTCCCTGTATGCGGGTTTGCAACACCGGAGCACAGTTTATTTCTAATGAACCATCCATTCCTACTACTATCTATAGTTTCCAAATAATAATTCAAATCAGAAAAAGAAATACCCTCAGATACTACATTGTAATGTCCCAAACAGACTTACCATTCAACCTAGTAGCCAAACCGGTCACCACATTACCTCAAGAACATCTCCCCAAATGCCAATGGCTATCGATAGAAGCGAGGGCCTAGGTGAGTCTGTGGGGAGACTATGGCCTCATTACCAAAGCATCATAGTGAAATTACAAACATATACTAGAGGAAGATGGTAACCGGTAGAAAACACATAGACATCAGAAATATATAACAAATAGAAGGATCTGATAAATATAGGATGGTGCATGTGAAGACAACATAGTACAAGTACACAAAATACCGAAAAGATTCCAAAATGTATCCCTTGTCGTATCGCAAGCCTCAGCATGGTCTTGTGCACTCCTACTCTGAGCAAAAAATCAGGTAACTGTTTGAGGGCATTTTCCCTTCTCATTACCTGAAATCATATAATCTGATTAGGTCCAAAAACATGACCCAAACAGGGTGTGAGGCTTAATCCCAGTAGGCAACCACTAATGATCTGTGCTAATCTGTCAGTGAATATATAAAACAAGCAGTGTAATATAGAAAGTATTAAACTAGGGAAACCAGTATGAAAGACCCAAGCTTATGCTTTGTCTTGTCATCACATCAAGTATCAATTCCATTCATTAATCACTTCATTCACGTGTTTAAACCATTCTGTGAGCCCATCCCTAGAATAATCCAATTGGAAACTAGGCATATCTTAGGGAGAAAATCTACCAACACCCTACAACTATGTTCTGCGGAACCTCTAGGATCCTGACATCACTCTACATGCCCGTTTTGGCAAACCTCTAAGTACCCAGCCTAGCTCTAGGTGTTGTATAGTCCTTCATTTGAGCCTGTCCCTGGGATCCAATAAATAAGATCTGGGTATTTCCCATGACATATCATGCCATGTTGAGTCCTTCCATGGGTATCTCACTCTGGATCCATGATTCACTTGGAATTTTAGTAACATGTCTTGTATGAGTCTGTCCATGGAAACTCACATTGGTTCCATGGTTCACCCATGACTTTTTTTCACATTTTATGAATTTGAATAGCATTTATCTCATAAGGTCTAGCAATTCTAGAATTATCATACAAGGGTCAAGGGTAAAAACTCTATCCCATACCCGATACCATTTCAAATACAATTTCATGTTAATGCAATTCAATTCATATTCAATTTACATTTTTATTAACCCCCAAGCGAAAGAAATGGAATGCATCATAGGCATCCTGGGTCAAAACCCATAAAATATCCATTCCAAGAAATGAACCCAAGGGGTGGTTCTTTCCCATGGTGTACAACCTAACTCAATCACATAACATTCTATTTATATTACCTACAACATGATAGGTAATAACATGGTTATATTCTAGTTTCATGTGACACCCCAAAAGTGGGTGCGTGACACTCCGGCATATATAAACAGCTTGAAAAACATCAAAAATAATGAGACCACCTACCATAGGCTCGTACTAGATAGCTCATCCAGTATCAGGCTCTGATTCATCCTAGTTTAGAAGAAATCTGAACAACAGATGCAGACAGAGAAATTAGGTCATATGAGATTTAATACAATCTGTGTTCATTATAACCATAAGAATATAGAAGGATTAAATTGGAATTTAATATTTACTATTTTGTTTCCAACAAGATGAACGTCATTTGAAATAGTGATCAGATGGAGAAGCAGGCTCAAATCCCTCTGTAGTCTCCTTAAGAGCTCTCCCATGCGCCTCCACCTTTTGACTGGTTGAAGATGATAATTAGGATAAGGTTTTTATAAAATTTATTTAATTTAAATAAAAAATGATTAAATATCAAAATATAGAAGGTCGCAATGTTTAGCCTCATGGATTACCTTCTCGTCCTGGACAGCCTGTGCAGAGACAATACTGACCTTGCTAGAATGGAAGGGGAAAGCACACGACCACCCCGCACTGTTTCCCCAAACTGTGCGCAGGTTGTGCTTCTGCATCTGCTAAGCCTGCACCAAGTGGAACGATTTAACCAGGCCATGCGCAGTACATGTGCAAACCATGTGCTAGTCCATTTCCACCCTACAACATGGTTCTGGGCACCAAACAAGCCCCCGACACCTCCATAACTCCCTCGGTCAAGTTAGGCATCCACATTAGGCCTCAACAGAACAGTTAAACCGAAATGAAAAAGGATATGTACCTCATACAAAAAAACAGGTTCTGACATTATTTTTCCTTTATGCATGATTTATGTGATAGGATTATGTTATGATTCTTGGGCATTGTTTATGATGTCAGGTGGTTCCATGATAAAATAAGGGCGGGTGAACCCAATATAGCTCTCCAATGCATTGGGTAATGAGAATGAGTTAAACACTATGTTTTCTCTAATGATATTTAGGGAATATGCTATGATGGGTATTCCAAACGTAACCATGAGGGTTAATCCCTATGTAAGAATGTTATGGATGCCTGAAGTTACCTTTATGTCTTATGATTTCTATGTGTATTTCACAAATCTTATGTTTTCATGGGAAATGTTAAACTGATTATGTTATGTATATATTGATGATCTAATGTTTTCATTCATTGTTTATCCCTTACTGGGATTTTTTATGCTCATCAAATGTTTTTGAAATGTGTTCCACAGGACATAAAGTTAAATAGTGTCAAGGTTGGGATTAATGAAATGTCATTATATCTAAAACATGGAACAAGACATGTTTCTTTTAAAGGGTATTTTTTGGAAACTGTGTATAAGTGTCTACTTTGAAATCTTTTGAGATGATATAGTCATATCATAATTCTCTAAAAAATATTAACTTGGAAAGATCCTCAATGTAAATTATTCATTTAATTCAATATTTTGAAATGTTTTAAGGCCTAGTCCCTGTATATCCAATTGATTCTATCCTTAAAAAATAATAATAATCATTATGAAATGGTGAATAATTGAAAAACATTTCATTTAGTGAATAAAAAAATAATAATATGGAAGATGTAATTATTAATAAAATAAATCAATATAAATAATCATATGAGCCTTAAAATTATCCATTGATATTCTTACTAGTTTAATGAACATGTAGAAAAAACTAATACCATGATTATGTACTATATAATCATGGAATCTTTGAACTATAATGACCTTTCTCAATATAGTTTATATATATATGTAGAATTCCATCAAAATTGGACATTGATTTGTATCATGAGACCTCTCGATGCATCTAGGGGATATCTATAACATTTCCCCATTTTTCACATACTATATTCAATGAATTACATATTTAAATGTGATGAAACAAAATCGATATAAACATTATTATTTTGAAACTGACATATTGAAATAAAATACATACCCCTATTAAATAAAAATAATCATAAACAATCATGATTTATATTGTGAATTGTAATAAAATTGTACGTCATAAGTAAAAATTTTCATAAACTATCTGAACATTGAGAATGAATTATATCAACCAAATATATTCCCAATTGATCATATGTATAAAAAATTGGGGTATTTTATGATTAGTGGAACTATAATTTTTTTAAAAAAACTAATTTTGAGTATATTAACCTTTCCACATTGATGATAATTTAAAATTAAAATTTCAAAATGTATTAGAAAAATAATTTCTCAAAATAATAATTTATATTTTTTATATGTTGGATGCGGTTAAAATAGATTCAACATATTTCTATGACAGTTTTTTCAAACCGATACTAATAAAGGCATTGACATCCAAATCATGGAGGTTTTAATTATTCAGTTGTATCTTTTGGGAAGTATCATATAATTATTTTTTTTCCAATAATTCATTTAATGGCTATATTTTCTCCCCACAAAACATCCAATAATTTCATAGTGGCCTAAACAACAACTATATTTAATAATATATGATGGATATTTTAATTAGTAGTATCTTTTTTTACTATACATAGCATATGTTAAAACCTTTGCCTGAATATTTTTACCATATATTAACGATGTTTAACTCATGAAGAATATATATACTAAAATAAATTAAATCTTTAGAAATAGATTCCCAAAAAACTAATCATTACGGTAGAGAATAAAACATAAAAATATAATAATATTGTTATTCTAAACAATAATAATGTTAAATAGTGTTTCAATTAAAACATAATAAAAAAATATGAGAAAATTGTAATCGATATTCAAATATATTTATTTCAAGAACTATTAATGACTTGATGTATATAAATAATTATAATAATAATTGAAAATCATCAAATAATAACATATATACTGTTTACAAAATCTTAACAATGACAGTTATATCAATATAAACAAATTCAAGATTTCATAGATTGATACCTATATCAAATAATGGTATAAAAAAATATATGCAATGTTAAAAAATTAGATGGTTAACAAAAAAATCTAGGAATAGAAATATCATAATGAAATAGTAGGTAACTGTTTCTGATGCTTTTTATGGGGCGCGCGCGCAATGTCAGTCATGCATGGGAGGACACGTGGCTTGTTGCCCTGCATTCCCACTTTCCAAATGTGGGTGGCATCAGTTCATTATTCAGGGACGTCTGCTCCTTGATCAAAACTGGGATGATGGGATGTCAGTTCTTCCTTCTGTTGATTCCTCCTCGGAACACATCACCTATTCCGGGTCTCCCTAATATATTTAATATAGGTTTGTAAAGCTCTTTACCGGCACCACATATACATGGACTCTAGTAAATTATGTTGCTTCCGTCGAGATGCTCCAAAGGGTCTTGTCGGGGCAGCAACCTTCGGTGAGGATAATGGTCACATTGGGGTGTCGTTGGCATGTCTTGACGCTGGGGATCGGTATGTTTGTCTTTTGTCCCTTATCACAGGGCTTCTCGAGGGCACGAAAGCCCGAGGAATCCCACATTGAACGTGGGGATTGTGTACCATCTGGGTTTTTCCTCATCTTCCCATGTTTAACATAGGGTATTCCACGAGTTTAACATCTTGTGGAGACAGATCGTGCTGAAGGACCCCCTAGGGGGATCTCCGATGTTTGGGCCAGCACGTGGGAGGCTTCCCATATTCCATGTAGTGAGATGAGGTGGCATGATCTCATAGGGATGTGGCATCTAGGGTAAGGATCAGGATGGATGGTGGAGTAACGGGCTCAAACCTCGTGGAGGCTTCCTACGTATCCCCATGGCAGGGAATCATAGTCTGCGTAGTTCGGTGGTAAGTTGGGACACCTGAAGAGATGACCTGTGAGAATGAACGCATGGATTGGAGCCTAGAGGAATTAAGACCCTTGGTTTAGGGCATGAGATTCCCAAGGCGCGTGGGATCAAGGGGAAGTCAGGATGAGATGTGGGTGTGACGCATGGGGCTTACGCTCTAAGATGGCCCAAGAGTGGGAATACAGTTTAATGACATGCGGGACGAGATACTTTTTAACGTCATGCCGAATGAGATACAGTTTAACATCATTCGGGACGAGGGACTTTGGGGCTTATGCTCTGAGGTAGCCCAGAGTGGTCTAGGAACCTGTGGAGACCCGAAGCTTGACGTACATGGACATTACATTACTTTTGTGGAATACTTAGTACATAACAAAAACACACACACAAGGATCGTAATAGTGTAGTGTCATTGGAAACTTGGAATATAATCTTCTAATCGTGGTGAAAGATCTTCAACATCTCCCAGAAAGATCTTCTTTTTTTAAAACCTAAATCCTTTCTTTATGTCCTGGGGAAAAGAAAACATAAGAGGGTGAGCTCAAATGCTCAGTAAGGGTAAACAAAAGCAATATAAATCAGGTCATATTCATAAGAACATATCTTTTGGAAATCTTAACCACCAAAAGAGATCATAATTTCATAACATTGGATAAATCATATTATTGAAATATAATCCCAATAATCATAACTAAAAACATGAATCTTTTTGGCATACACACATAATTATAGAGAATCATATCTTATTAGTCAAGACTCATTGCCAAGACTATCTTAGTGGACAAAGTCTATTTTTGAACCGAGTCACTCCTCGTTTCAGTCCTGTTTCACTGAACCGGTATAACCTACCATTCCAGCCATGTCTATCTCATGAGATATAAAATCTTTACCCAATTAATTGGAGGGAGATATAGGTCCCACCCATCTCATAATGATACCATTCTTATGTGTGCCACAAAATCATAAACCATACATCATAGCATAACCCATGTAATAAAAATGGGAATCTTTAAACATCATGACATCATAAAACAATTCATATAAGATAAAAGAATTCATAAAAATATTTCCATCACAACATAATCAAATCCTTTTAATAATAGGGATAGAAACAGAACCCTTTATTATCATAGATGGAAAATAATTTTGATAAAACACTTGAACTCCATTCTTGAGGAAAATATCCTTTCTACTTCCAAAACACTTTTCATTTCATAACATGTCATAAAATTATAACTAAAAGAAGTTGATTAAAAATAAACTTGAAAACTTGTAAAGTATGCTTCTTGGAAATAATGTTTTAAAAATCCATTCATGTTGTATATGTTAAGAAAACATTCTTCTTGTACATTTGTCGGAAAAGTCAAAATGCACCTCGTATGAAAAACGACAAAAGAATCATTTCATATCATTTACTAAAAACTCACTGAAGGGTAAACATTGATATAAAATATTGTAGAATGATATAAATATTACATATTGAGGAAACAGGGATGTGGATGATAAAATACACCCCAATAAATACCAAAGTATAAACAATCTCGGATAAAAATGAGATTGTGATATTTCCCTTACGTTAGGTCCGATTTTCTTTGTATGTGTCCAAACCTCCTGTATATTGATTTAAATAATTTCATTGACTTATTCCAGAATCATACACATTGTTATGATATCATATATGGTTCACTTATGGCTTTATATTACCCGTTCTTTTGTAAATTCCAAGTTAAAGAGCATTTTGGGTAAAATCATTTCATTTGTCATCCATGTTTTGACTTGTAATTATTCATATGATTACTTATATAATGATTACATAATTAAATAATATAAACCATTATTTATTTATAATAAATATTCATAATATATATATATATATAATAGATCAGTAAATGGAAAGAAATACATCGTTCATGGAGACGGTAGACCGTTCGTACGCATGAACGCTGTTTTCTTTTCCTTATTGAGTTGAATGGAATTAAGTAGATGACATACATATATATACACATAAATCCATAATCATTATTATTTCATATATTTAATTATTACTTATTATATATACTTTATAATCATTCATGAATGGTTAACGTGGAGAATGAATCTCATCGCGTCGTGGAGACGGTAGTCCGTACGTACGCACGAGCGATTATATCGTTCTCATGATCGTGGAATTGTAATGGAGTGTATGTATACTATTTCATAATCAATATCACTTTACAATAATAATATACAGTTATTATGTACACAATTATACCCATCCATGTAAGGTGGTGGTGGAAAATAGATTACACCACGGCGTGGAGACAGTATTTCATACATACGCACGCGCGGTGATTTCGTTTTCCGTAGGATGGATAGATGGTGAAATAAGGTTATTTAATAATTATAATAACATATCAGAATATATGTGATACTTATGTTATTACATCATAATGAAACAACCTAATAAGAAGAAGTGGAAGAAGAAATAAAGACGAATGAATTGGTAACGGACATTACCTCTTCTTTGAAGTACTTCTTTGAGACCTCCTTTTACGGCACTAAAATAGGTCTTTGAAGAAGACCAGAACCTCTAGGGTGTTTCTAGGGATGTGGAGAGAAGCAATTTGTATGGTTTGTCCGAGCTTGAAGGCTCAAAGTGGTGTGAGGAAGAGGGGGAGGAGGTTCCCTTTTATAAAGGAGGAGAGGGGCACCTTTGGAATAACTAAAAATATTATTTTATTATAAAGTCAAGTTCGGTTTTAAATAGCTCCAATTTGAGTTATTTCGAAGTTAAGGTGGGTATGGGTCGAAATCCTCTCATCCAATAGAATTTATACAAGTTTAGGTCATTATATTAACCTTATCTTTTAGTTTTAACTCTTAGTTAATTAGATTGACATTTACCATGTCACTTTGTATATTTATATTATATAGTTAATAAACTTACCAAATACATACAAGAGACCCCCCAAGTTGTGTTTTATTAATATATATTACCTTATATAAGTCACTTCTCCAATCCATAGATTTTTAGGAATAAAATAACAATTAATAATATAATATTTTTTTAAAAAACTATTTTATGTCATTTTTGACACTATTCAATAGATGATTTTTTTGAAACTCATAACAGAATGATTACTTCAACCAAAGTAAATTAACATAATCCTAAGATATCATATTAACCTAGAAAATTTGTTTAATTCATAAAAAGTCTCAAATTATACTTATTTAGGTATTTATAATATAAATTATGTCAGTATTTCATTAATAAGATAATTACTACATCATCTTTGTGTTATAAATAAATTAAATTATTTAATGTGTAAAAAATAGAAATAAAATACCATTATGTATGAAATCTTTTTATATTTATAATTACTATTTATATTCTAATTTATCTTATGTATAACCCAATATTAAAAATGATTTACTTATTATACATTGATTTTAACTATTTTAACCCTTCTTTAAATAAATTAATAATAAATGTCCTAATCTAATCCATGTGGGCCTAAATGGTCATATTTATTCTTAAGGTTGTTTTTGGTCGAATTACACTTGTCCAATAGAATTAGGACATGTGTTAGGGTAATAATAATATCATTTCTATCCTTAATTACCCTATTTACTTTTAACCGGGGTAAAAAAAAGAAAAAACTTACTATTCACCAAAAATAATTTTCATCTCATTGAACCACATTTCAGTCCTTGATATTAACCGTGTCTCTCAGATTTTTGAAATTCCACTCACAGAAGCGGTAAAATTAAGTTTTATGAAAAATTCAGTTTTTTCACTACCACTTAGTGGTTTCACTATTCATCAAAAAATGAATGTTTCCAGAAAAATACCAAAATTTAGGCCTAAGCTATATTTGTTATTAAGAATTCAAAAATGATGTATATTTTACAAAATTCAAAACACATCAGTTGCATTAATTAATTTAAAAATTAATTCCCATCGTCAAAACAAATAGCGTGTTTTTAAGAGATAATAACTATCAAAAGATTGACACTTGTTTATGACTAGTTTAAATGTGAAATTACATCCAATGACCAACATTGTATGAAATTGTAAAAATATATTCTAAATATACTATAAAACCACTCAAATTAAAAATTTATCACTATTAATTATTTCGATTAAAAAAGTTGTTTTTTATTATAATTTAGTAATTTTCACTATTCATCAGAATATGAAAGTTATCTGAAAAGTACCAAAATTTCACCTTATGCTAAATTCGATACTAAAAATCCAAAAATGAAGTCCATATTGAAGCTAAAATTTCTAAAATTTTAAAAGGTGGTTATTACTATTCATAACGGCTAGTTTTAATAATATATTAGTAGCATATCGTTGTTTAGTGAAACTCGGTATTGCGTACTACACACGCTATCGAGGAAGGTCGCGATTGCATGTATTGCAAGGAATGTCAAGGATGTGTGCAGAGAAAGATCCTTTTGGTGTAGCGTACAACCGAAGACATTAATGAAATTAAAAAAGAATATTTTTTTTATAAAATCTCAGGCTGTTACATTCTACCCCCCATCAAATGAATTTCACCCTCGAAACTCGTCGGGGTTATAAATGGTTTACTATTTGAAAGTTTCATTAATAGAAACCCACACCGTAAAAAGGAATACCAAAACCAATCTTTAAAAACAAATGTATGAAATGTAACGTTTACCCAAATAAACAAATCACTAAGTTTCTACATAGGTGAAAATATGGATATGGAAGAGAAATCTAACCATCATGTTCTGATGGAGAGTGGTAGAGAACATGGATATGGAAAATCCAGAAATCCCAAAGCCATAAATTTGTGATGATCTATGGTACCATCTTATTCATCAGATATAAGAGCACTAGGACAACATTTTTGGTTTTCAAGATCATTTCCCTAAAGTTGGTGAAATTGGAATTAGAAGAAATACTTTCGTGATTTTTGTATAGTCCCACCGTTTGTCATTCTTTGGACAATTTCCACTTCATCTCTTAAAAATGAAGTTTAATTTGTCATTCGTGATGTGTTAGTAGATCATGTGATAGAATTATGGGTCATTCTATCTGTCTGAAACAAAAAGGTTAGAAAAGATATCAAAAAATAAATAAGTCCATCTATAGAGAGATAAATCATATATAGTTCCTAAAATGGACTTATACTTTATATATCATACCGATTAATATAATAAAACAAGTTTCTACTAAACAGGGACTTCCTGTAGGCAAGTGGTAGGTGATAAAGGCCAGTCGCACTTCGGTTGTGGGTTCGATTCCCACAGCCTTGTTCGACACGATGGGATGTCGCCAGTCCTGCAGGTTGGCCTTTTTCTAAATCTACATTACTATAACACCCCATCAATGATATCGAAAAAACTTCTATCCTTAATCATTACTAACTTATTTCCAACATAATCCATTCTAGTCTTTAGGCTTATCCATAAAACTGCAGTCCATTTTCATAATATAGTGAAAACGATTACCAGAGATTTAATACCATTGTTGATCCCCATATATCATAAGATATGTCTTGTTGGTCACATTCCAAACATTCGAAGGCCTTAATCATGTATTCTCTTGAAAAATGAATACCCATTAAACCTTAGTGAAAACCTGAATGCTGTCAAAAGTTAACTCTTTCCACATACCAAAATCCAAAAATTCTATATACTCAAACCATGATGCAACCATTTTCTTATATCAGTCATGAGCTCATGAATACATTTAATTTTTTCCTTATCCCTTCATTATGCACATATCATCTGCTTTCCAAAAATATTTCAATCACTTTTCATGGTTACCGATGCCATAAAATTATTGAAAACCACAATAGACCAAAACATAAATATTCCAATATTCCACAATACTATATACAACATTATTCTGGAATCCCATTACATAAACACTTAATCATTCTGCCACATCGCTGTCATATTCAACATCGCCAATGGTGATCGCATGTGACTTCCCTTTTTTCCTTTGCCTTAAGTGGTTGCTCATGTCGATCATCACTAACCATTGGATTAGGGCATTTATTAGAATAATGCCCCATTTCCTTGCACTTGAAGCATTGAAGTGTTGTTGGTTCATTCTGTGTATCCCTTCCTTTGTTTACATCATTAGACATCTTCTTCCCATCATTACGGCATTCAAATTCCCGATGACCTTCCTTTCCACATTTGAAACATTTACATGTTCCTTTAAGACAATCTCCACCATGATTCTTTCTACACTTTGAGCATAAGGAAACATTCATCTTCCTTTCACCATTTTTCTGAGATTTCTCCTTGAACTCTATCTTTTGTTTCTTGTCAAAACTATTAAATGGATAAGTAACACGAACATCCATTTCTACCTTGATAGCACAAAGCACAATTTTGTCATAGCTACTGAAGTCTCTTATAGCTAATGCCCTTAGAATATTTGGTTTTAATCCACTGAAGAATCGATCAACTTTAATTTCAGGTTGGATGATAAATCCAGATGCATACCTTGCAAGCCTTGTAAAATTCACTTCGTATATACCAATAGATTCATCATCCTTTTCCTTTATTTCAAGAAACTCATTCTCCATCTTTGTTCGAAGAATACGAGGGAAGTACTTATTGAAAAATAAGTTCTTGAACTCATCCCATTCCATGGACTCAATTTCATCTATTTGCCTCATATTCTTGATAAGATTCCACCATTGATCAATTTCACCTTCCAAACAATATACTGCTAAGATGAATTTATCATGTTCAGAACATTGAAGAACTAAAAATATCTTTTCAGTAGTACTGATCCATTTTTCAGCAACAAGTGGATCAGAAGACCCACTAAAAGAAGGTGGACGTTTACTCATGAAGGAATCAATAGAATTTTGTTCCATTCTCGGCTCATTTGGAAGTCCAGAATGATTCATAGCTTGTGTAAGTTTAGAAATAAGATTTTTCACTTCATCTCCCATAACATTTGTTTGTTTAGGAGGACAATCATTGTATTTTCCATTACATTGATCAACAAGGTTCCATCGGGTTCTAGCCATCATCTAAAACCCAAAAAGAATAGTGTGAGAGGAAAAAATCATAATAAAGTGAGAGTAACTTCAATATCTAACATCATAGATTTAATTCTATGATCGTTAGCGTAATTCTAGTACTATAACCTATACGTATAGTTAACCGTAGGGACATCCCTAGACATACCTTAGAAATATCTCTAGGGATCTCACTAACATTTTCGCATCCTAGTTTCCAAAGGTTGACTAAACCTTTCCTATGATACCAAATGTGGAGACCTGAAGCTTGACGTACATTGACATTACATTACTTATGCGGAATACTTAGTACATAACAAAAACACACACACAAGGATCGTAATAGTTTAGTGTCTTTGGAAACTCGGAATATAATCTTCTAATCGTGGTGAAAGATCTTCGACATATCCCATTAAGATCTTAATTTTTTTAAACCTAAATCCTTTCTTTATGTCCTGGGGAAAAGAAAACATAAGAGGGTGATCTCAAATGCTCAGTAAGGGTAATGAAAAGAAATATCAATCATGTCATATTCATAAGAACATATCTTTTGAAAATCTTAACCTGCAAAAGAGATCATAATTTCATAACATGGGATAAATCATAGTAGTGAAATGTAATCCCAATAATTATAACATAAAACATGAAACATTGTGTCATACACACATAATCATAGATAATCATATCTTATTAGTCAAGACTCATTGCCAAGACTATCTTAGTGGACAAAGTCCATTTATGAACCGAGTCACTCCTCGTTTCAGCCCTGTTTCACTGAACCGGTATAACCTACCGTTCCAGCCATGTCTATCTCATGAGAAATAAAATCTTTACCCAATGAATTTGAGGGAGATATAGGTCCCACCCATATCATAATGATACTATTTTTATGTGTGGCACAAAATCATAAACCATACATCATAGCATAACCCATGTAATAAAAATGGGAATCTTTAAACATCGTGACATCATAAAACAATTCATATAAGATAAAAGAATTCATAAAAATATTTCCATCACAACATAATCAAATCCATCTAATAATAGGGATAGAAACAGAACCCTTTATTATCTTAGATGGAAAATAATTTTGATAAAACACTTGAACTCCATTCTTGAGGAAAATATCCTTTCTACCTCAAAAAAACTTTTCACTTCTTAACATGTAATAAAATTATAACTAAAAGAAGTTGATTAAAAATAAACTTGAAAACTTGTAAAGGAAGCTTCTTGTAAATAATTATTTAAAAATCCATTCATACCAAATAAGATAAAAAACATTCTTCTTGTAGTTTTGTTGGAAAAGTCAAAAAGTACCTCGTACGAAAAACGACAAAAGATTCCTTTCATATATTTTACTAAAAACTCACCGAAGGGTAAACTTTGATATAAAATATTGAAGAAGGATATAAATATTACATATTGAGGAAACATGGATGTGGCTGATAAAATACACCCCACTAAATACCAAAGTATAAACAATCTTAGAAAAAAATGAGATTGTGATATTTTCCTTACCTTAGGTCCGATTTGCTACGTATGTGTCTGAACCTCCTGTATAATGATTTAAATAATGTCATTGACTTATTCCAGAATCATACTAATTGTTATGATAACATATATGGTTCACCTATGGCTTTATATTACCCGTTCTTTTGTAAATTCCATGTTAAAGAGTGTTTTGGGTAAAATCCTTTCATTTGTCATCCGTGTTTTGACCTGTAATTATTCATATGATTACATAGATCATGATTACTTAATTCCAGAATATTAAAATGCTTTATATATAATATATATTAATAATATATATATATATATATATAAAATAGATCAGTAAATGGAAAGAAATACACCGTTCGTGGAGACGGTAGACCGTTCGTACGCATGAACGCTGTTTTCTTTTCCTTATTGAGGTGAATGTCATTAAGTATATGACATACATATATATACACATAAATCCATAATCATTATTATGTAATATATTTCATTATTATTTATTATTTATACTTTATAATCATTCATGAATGGTTAACGTGGAGAATGAATCTCATCGCGTTGTGGAGACGATAGTCCGTACGTACGCACGAGCAATGATATCATTCTCATGATCGTGGAATTGTATTGGAGTGTATGTATACTATTTCAGAATCAATATCACTTTACAATAATCATATATAGTTATTATTTACACCATTATACCCATCCAAGTAAGGTGGTGGTGGAAAATAGATTACACCACGGTGTGGAGATGGTATTCCATACGTACGCACGCGCGGTGATTTCGTTTTCCGTAGGATGGATATATGGGGAAATAAGGTTGTTTAATAAATATAATAACATATCAGTATATAAGTGATTCTGATGTTATTACTTCATAATGAAACAACCTAAGAAGAATAAGTGTAAAAAGAAATAAAGATAAAAGAATTGGTAACAGACATTACCTTTTCTTTGAAGTACTTCTTTGAGACCACCTTTTAGGGCACTAAAATAGGTCTTTGAAAAAGACAATAACCTCTCGGATGTTTCTAGGTAAGTGGAGAGAATAAATGGTCAGGGGTTGGACGAGTTTGAAGGCACAATGTGGTGTGAGGAAGAGGGGGAGGAGGTGCCCTTTTATAAGGGAGGAGAGGGGCATCTTTGGAATAACAAAAAATATTATTTTATTATAAAGTCATGTTCGGTTTTAAATAGATCCAAATTGAGTTATTTCGAAGATAAGGTGGGGATGGGTCTAAACCCTCTAATCCAATAGAATTTAGACAAGTTTAGGTCATTATATTAACCTTATCTTTTAGTATTAACTCTTAGTTAATTAGATTGACATTTACCATGTCACTTTGTATTTCTATATTATATAGTTAATAAACTTACCATATACATCCAAGAGACCCCAAGTTGTGTTTTATTAATATATATAACCTCATCTAAGACATTTGCCCGATACTTAGATTTTTAGGAATAAAATAACAATTAATAATATAATATTTGTTTTAAAAACTATTTTATGTCAACTTTGACACGATTCAATAGTTGATTTTTTTGAAACTCATAACAGAATGATTACTTCTTCCAAAGTTTATTAAAATAATCCTAACATGTCATATTAACCTAGAAAATTAGTTTAATTCATAAAAAGTCTCATATTATACTTATTTAGGTATTTATAATATCAATTATGTCAGTATTTCATTAATAAGATAATTACTGCATCATCGTTGTGTTATAAATAAATTAAATTATTTAATGTCTAAATATTACAAATAAAATACCATTATGTAGGAATCCTTTTTATATTTCTAATGAATATTTATAGTCGAATTTAT